>OZ025292.1:192049721-197049721 GCA_964019185.1 Maratus speculifer | reverse complement strand
AAAGTACAAATGGACTGACATTAGTGATTGTTACGTAGACTTTTTCGCCAATTTCAACTTTGTTTAAAAAAATGTACGTTAAAGTAAAACAGAGCTGTACTGTTACTTCACTAAGGTGGTCTAGAAAGCATCAAAGTCAGCTACATGGTAGATCTCCGTTCTATTTGTAATGTGATACAAGTTAGGAGAAGATAAGTTATAAGGGCGGCGGAAAGACCGACACGCGACTACTGACGGGTTAATGAGTTCTGTTCTCTGTTTTCGAAATAACTGTCTGCGGAGTCGTATTACACTTCTGCTTATAATTAAGGTCTGTGGATTGTGACCCAATGCTTCTGCAGTAGCTGTTATTATTCGAAATGCATCTCTATCAGAAATGCTACACCTATCTAATAACAAAGACAATTTTTCGGTCATAATTTCCTCCGTTCCTCGAGAGTACTTCCTTTTCTTAATTTTTGCCTCGCATTCATCTGCATCCGAAAAATTCTCCGCCGTATCATCTTGAAAAGGTTCCTCTTCCTCCGACTGACTGGTGCTGCTTGTTCTTAGTAAAGGCTCCAATTCTGCACCTTTATCTTCTAAAAATAAAAAGAAACATCATAAAAAAGAGCCCTTAGAGAAAATTTTATTTTGTTTAATAATCTTAACAGAAAATATAATAAAGAAATTTAATTAATTTCTTAATAAATATTAAAATATGTGCAATTAAAACTATTAAAGTTGAATAACATTAACAAATAGACAAAACTCACCAGCAGTTTTTCTTGATTTTTCCAATCGTGCCATTTCAGCTGCTCGTCTTTTTCCTCTTCGTTCTTCTACTTTTACAAATTTCATGTCAACGCCTCCCATGCAGCCAGGGCGCCCTTTCTTTCTCTGGAGTAACAAAAACTGTTTGTCTTCCTCCGTAATGTTTTTAAGGGCATCCTGATGAGCAATATCAAAAAGGTCATCAAGAGTCGACTTAAATGTGTCTATTTTTTTATTTTGTGCTTTTGAATGGGATCTGCTAGCACTTTTTTGTAGATTTCTCCACTCTTCATAAAGCTTTTCAATTTTTGCAACACAATCTTTAAAATGCCTAGTTGGTATCTTGGCTTTCTCCCAGAAAAGTACAACTTCTTGAGCTGTTAGTCTAGCAGCTTCTCTGGTCATCAGTTTTACTTGGCGAATATTATAAAATAAACTGCGTAAAACTTGACAGTTACTGGGTAACTTACTGCCAGTTACTTGATGTGACATGTGGCCAATTAGAAAAATCCGATCTTGCTGCCTTAAACTCATATTCACTGTGAATTTAGAACACGAAGGTTCTAAATCCATTGTATCTCGAACTTCACAAAGGAAAAAAAATCACTAAATGAACTTAACCGCTTGAAATCTAAACAGTAACTGAAGCGCTCTTTTCTGTTTTTACAAATAAGCGGGGGAGGTAATGTGGAACCTCCTGTCAGTCATTTCGGAAAGAGGGATGCAGTTTGAGTACAGCTGGGTGCCGGAATGTTTCGGATTCTAAAAATAGATTATGCTAGCATGTAACAGAAATGTTTCTTGCTGAAAAAAAGGAAAAGAAAAAAAAAAGAGATAATTAAAAGATTTGTTTTTAATGCATTTTAATTGCAATATAAATTAGATAGCTCTTTCTTTAGAGATGCAGGCCTAAATACCCGTGAATTAATTATAATTCGGGAAAATATTTTTTTAATTACAAAAATTGTTATTTTTCTTGTTTTTCAATACAAATAATAATAATAATAATAATAATAATAATAATAATAATAATAATAATAATGAAGATCCGAGGTAATTAGAATTATTCCTTTCTCACTTTCCCCTTTTTTCAAAAGCAAAGTTTGAGAGTATCGTTCACTACTTTGCCTGAAAAATGCTAAATGTCATTAAATGTAAGATTTAAAGTGGGTAAACTCAAAGTCAATAAAGTGTTCTTTGAAATAAGATAAGAAATAGGTTTCTAGGATAAATAGTTTTTATTTAATAATGGAAAAACCACAATTTTTTGCAAAAAATTGCATTTTTTCAATAATTGAACCCCGATGCGGCACGGGTTAATATTATTCAATTGATCTGAAACTTTGTCAATATCCTTTTCTAACTAATTGGCAACTTTTACAGGGGTCCCCCGAAAGATACGATAAAAAAAAATTTTCCCCATGTATCTTGTAACCACCCTACTGTTTAAATCTATCGAACAAATACAAATATAGGTCGCAGAGACTCTTTATACAATGTCTCAACACTATATCACATTCAAAACAACGTAGATAAAACTCAATACATCAAGCAAACTTGCTTGGACAATCTCTAGTAGCTCACTCAATGACTGACTGGTAAATAATAACAACAACTCGCATCGCTTCTCTTCTTATATATAGTCTCGTAGCATGTGCTAGAAATTTCTAGAAAAACCTGGAAAACCACGGAACAACAAACAATGTATCAGTATATCTAAGGGGGGTTACCATTAAGAGGGAAAGGTTACCATCGCCAACAATCGCCAAGTTTGTCGCCAACTTGGCGATATATCGCCAAATTTGGCGACCAAAATTAGTCGCCAAAAGTGACGCCAACTTGGCGATATCGCTAATATTTCGTTAATCTGCCGTAGACATACACTGAAAATAATAGACAAGTTTGCTTGATAACAGAGACAATGTAACAAAAACTAATATTAGTAAAGAAATGGAGCTTAATAAGATTATTTACATTATTTTACAGTACAAACACTAACTATTTACAAAATTCGTAACAATATACATAGTAATGCTATATTAAAGAACTGCTGATGTACCAATTTCGACAAATTATGTAAAACGCCAAACTACTCAAGTAGTACCGAACTGCGTAAAAGAAACATCCTTATAACTCCAAAAATAATAATATTATAAACTAACAGTTTACTGCATTGGATTAAGCGTCTCATTTCCAATCAAAATATACTTCTGAATTGAAATTTGAATGAAATACAGGGTCATGAAAAATCGAAGAATGTGGAAAACAAGATTACAAATATCTCGGCAACTAATAATCCGATCGACTTCGTTCTATATGGAAAATGTGTGTTATTTTATTGCCTTTTACGTCCATTCCTTAGAATAAAAAAATTCGAAAATTTTTATATACCTTTCATCAGAACGAATTTTTCGAGAGTCCGAAAAAAATAGTTTCGGATAATCGAGGTTGCTGATATTAAATAGGGTTCGTCCCATTCTTACATACTAACTACATACAAAATTTCAAGTCTCTATCTCAATTTGTTCGGGAGCTAGAGCGTTTACAGACAGACAGACAGACAGACGGACGGCAAATTTTTTTTTTCTAAAAATATGTTTTTCGGAATCTCCACTATCTAAAACGTGTAAATCCGTCAAAAATTTTTTTTCGATTTTCAAAACGATTGCAAGACTTACCCTATACTACGTATGATGGGTAAGTAAAATAGTTAAAGTTTTTTGTATAAATGCATATAATTACACTAGTAAATCTGCAGATCAAGAGCCTCAACGTCAGCTTTTCACATCATTTCTTTTTTAAAACACACTTTGGGTAATATTCAACTTCCTGGAAACTGTAATTTAAAATTTTCGAATTACGTAATTATTTATAAGAATAAAATAAGAATAAGAAGTTTTCAGCCAACAAAAGCGTTAAATTAAAGATTTAGTTATGTTAGGATATTCTGAATTTTTCATGATCATTATTTTTGTTTTTTTATTATAACATAGTAGATTTCATTAGGGGGGCTCAGCCCCCCTGAACCCCCCGTAGTCTCATTAAACTTAAATTTGTAACTTTCTATCAATTTGCTAATGGTTATCGTATATCTTGTATTTCTTTATACATTTTGATTTATAAGGATAAGTAACAGTTTTAATAAGCATTTTTCATTATCCTCATACTTCTACATACCTGCCCACCACAAACACTTAATCTGATGTATCAGGAACTTTTGAAAGTGTAAACTCAGTAATCTAGGAATAATGAGAAACACCGAAAATACTGGCGATAAATATATATCAATAAATATAAAAACTTTGTTAAATCACCATAAAAAGAAAAATTAAATCAGGACGCGTTTCGAGCTGCAAAATGCGAATCTGCAATTTTGCAGCTCGAAACGCGTCCTGTATAATTTTTCTTTTTATGGTGATTTAACAAAGTTTTTATATTTATTGATCAGTAATCTAGGGTTTTACAGTTTCCGGAAAAAAGAAGTTTTGATTGCATTTTGTGGCAGATATCGCGGACAGACAGACAGACAGAACAGACTGACAGGGGTAAAACAATAAATTTTGTGTCGTCAAAATAAGCCTTCACTGAAGTTCCGACAATGACGTCATTATTCATGAGTTATTGCTATCCATGTTTCTTATATTTTTAACGACTATTATAAAATACCTGTTTTATTTCAATTATGGCGTCAAATTTTATCAGGTGAAATATTTGTTAAAAATATTTTTTTTTATTTCTTTTACTTCTAATTATGCCTCCATTTTTGTCAGAAAAATTCTTATTAACGAAACAAATATCCGTGTTTAATATTTAACAAAGTACTATACTTATTTTTATTTTAATTCTGACGTCATATTTATTTTTTCTTAGTTTAATTTTTCGAATGGAACTTGCTCAATTGAAACTTATTACCGTTGACAAATTATTCAAGCTTTTGATTTTTTTTTGGCAACGATAAAGGAAATTGGTTAAATTTTATCTAAAAGATCGCTATTGATTCTGCATGAAAAAGAAGGAAATTTTGAATTATTAAGGAAAATATGTGAATAAAATCAATAAAACATAGCCTATGTTCTTTTCTGGGCTATGTTATAGTTATACACAAAGATACAAAGACATTACTAATTCATCAGTTTTAACGTTCACTTCATTTAAATTTTCGCGTTCAATAATTACACGCATTCAAATTTATAACATTATAAAAATAAGGATTAGGATGAATGGTTTCTTAGCAAACATTAAGAGAAAATAAAGAAAATGAAATAAAAACATTTGAAATAAGGAAGTCTCTAAAACAAATTCGTTTATATTATTGGAATACATTTATAAAAAATCGCCAAAATTTACAGTAATAATTTTAAAAATCTGACAAATGAATAGACAAAATTTCAAAACAATACGAATAATTTAGCCAATAAATTTCAGCATCCATTTATCATAATGTGACGTTTTCTCTCAAGAAAAAAAAATTGAAATCATTGGATTTGCCATAGGAAAGCATTATTGCGCAAAATAAAATATTCTATATTTTTCGAACGAATGAACCAAATCTTAAAAAAAACTATACAGCTTAATCCCATTACCTCACTAACATACCCACTTAATTTCAAGCTAATCGGATGCTTTTTACGGAAGTTATCGCGGAACAGACAGACTGACAGACTGACAGACAGACAGACACAAAAAAATTTCGTGTCTCCAAAGTAAGCCTTCACTGACGTTTCGGCAAATATATAAATATAATTACAATATATATTTACGGGGTACATTTGAGGTCAGTGTGTTGTCTTGAAGTTTTTTAATCTTGAGATTTTTTTCAAAGTTCAGAAATTCCACGTGGTCGCTACGGGGTCTGAATTGCTGCCAGCAGGGGTGAACGAGACGCTATCTTGTGGGTATATATCTTAATACTTATCCCCATTAGGCTGAACTTAGCGTTATTTAGCTCGAATTCGAACACGTGGTTCTAGATTAATTTGGAAGAAATAATAATAAAACTTTAATTAATGCGAGAATTTTTATGAAAAATTTTTTATAAACTAATGTTGATTGAAAATTAGACTATGGAGATGATTTTTACATGATTTGAGAATTTTTAATTAAGAGTTTAAGCAATTAAATTCTTAGAATTGTGGAAATTAGTATCTGTAAACGCCGATAGAATTAACTGGCAAAGGGATGTGATAATTAATTACTTATAATTTAATTAATAATTGTCCTAAAAACATGCAACTTACCTCAAAATGTAGCTGCGATATTAACGCATCTAAATCAACAGAATGTTCCTGTCCCGCGGGCCGTGGGTCGCGCCTATTCTTGTATTTTGAAGAGCATTTCTGGGACACGTCCTCACGTAACAAAACGGAGGATTGAACTAAGAAATTGTAAATATTCACTAAGTCATTAAATCACTGAAGGTAAATTGAAGGCTATATTTTCCTTCAAAATACCTGAAGTATACTTATCAAAAATCAGCTAAGTCACTAACGGTAAATTGAAAGCCATTAACTTGCTGATAAAAGCCTCTATACAACCTTTAAAAATCTGTGCATTTTGTTCAGTTTTCAATTTCCTTCAAAATACCTGAAGTGACCTTCAAAATACCCGATTAGTAATTTGGAGGTCAGATAAATGCCTGCATAAAATCTTTTGATTAACAGTAAATTCCCTCAAATAAACCTGCGCTATTAATTTGCCTTTAAAATCCCTGTAGAAACCTTCAAAATCCCTGTAAAATCTTATTTTTTCTAAAGGTTTTCTTCTGATTTTTTTACCTGGGGGGGTTATGATCGAAATCATTCATAAATTACAAAATGTAGGCATGGAACGCCAAAATCATATTAAGAGATAAAACATTGCATTCGAAACATAACTACATTAAACAAAATGTTTGATATAAAAATTGGTTTCTGAATGGCAGAAAATCGCCAAGGAACTTAAAAAAATAGCTAAAAATTGTATCGAAAACTATATTAAAAATCGCTGAATATTTAAAAGTCATGGCTGTAAAAATTTAATATTCAGTCAAAAATATTGTAATCGGAAATCGTTCATGAATAAGGAAAAGTCAACACGGAACACCTAAAATCCCCCAAACTAACTAAAAATTACATTGAATATCGCATTAGAAATTGGCAAACTTCATAAAAGCGTGGAGAACAAATTATACTATTTATGCTAAAAGTTAGAAACCGAAATTCTTTTACCGATGTCAACAACTGTCACAGAACTTAAAAAATCACTATAAAACAGATTAAAAATCAGTAAAATTAAAAACTCCGGACAAAATTTGCCATAGTAAGATAAACATTTATATTAAATTCCTGCGGACACAATTTACCATAATGGGACAAAACACTGAAATCTGAACTCTTTCATTAGTTAAAAAATACCGACCCAAAACTTACTAAACATTTTATGAATATACACAAAAAATCTGAATCATTGATGTCAAAATTTACTACATTAAGCTACAAATTATTCAAAAATTTCTTTTCCAATTGTGAAAAAATCGCCGTGGACTCGAAAACATCTAAAAATTGTATTCAAAAAATCATTACAAATCGTTTCAAATTTAAAAATAGCGGGGGACAACATTTACATTAATAGAATAAAATAGTGTAATCTGAATTATTTCTTAAATACGAGTGAAAAAATCGGCGCAAAGCGTGAGAAATAATGAAAACATTGCTAAAAATTGCATTAAAAAATCACTAAATTTCAAAATTCGTAAATAAAGTGTAAATGTTTGAAATTAATTTCCTTTTCGAAATTTCAAAAAATAGCCGTGAGATTAAAAAAACCAATACAAAATCATTGAAAAATTCATTAAAAATCGCTAAATGTAAATACATCCCGTGAATAAAAAAATATTCTAGTCATGTAAAACGTAGCAACCATTCTTTTTTACGTGAATTACACAAAAATCGACGCAGAACACAAAATATATAAAAAATCACATTGAAAATCGACAAAATTAAAAAAAGGTAAATGGTGAAATTTACTATATTAGGCTAAAAGTTTGAAACCAAAATAATTTTTTTATTGTTAAAACACCACTGTGGTGGGGATAGAAAAAATTAGTACTAAATCGCATTAAAAAGTTCATTAAAAACGCATTGAAAAATGCACTAAATATCGCTAGTTATTTTTTAAATCGCAGTAATGAGAATTTCATCAAACGGATAAAACATTCTAATTGGAAATCTGAACTATTTGATTATCCGGTTGACCAAGAAACTATCTGGGTCAAACCATAAGACTAAACTACAATAATGGCGGATCGTAATTTCCATATTCACTTGACATTAAACATGTTACATATGTTTGTTACGTCATCAAGTGGTTTTTACTTCTTATTTTTATATGTATTTGTATTAATGTTTTTCTAAATTATCTCTTCTTTCATTATTTAACATAAAAATTACATTTATTTGCATAATTTGGCTTGTTTCACGATTGAAATAATTTGGCAAAATTGGTCGACAGGATAATCACGTAGTAAAAGGAAATTCTTTATAGATAATAAAAAATCGACACGAAACACAACAATTCTTAAAAAATCGCGTTAAAAATCTCTAAAATTATATTAGTTAAAAGTTTGAAATCAATTTTTACTTCCAAATATCAAAAAACCACCATAAAACTCGAAAAATTTCTAAAAATTGCATTGAAAAGTGCATTAAAAATCAATATTAAAAAATCACAGGGGTCAAAATTTACTCTAATAGGGTAAAACGTTGTAATTGGAAATATCTCATGAATGACAAAAATCCGACATCAAACGCAAAAAATCTCGAAAAATCGCATTAAAATTAGCTGAAATACATAAATCTTAACAGCTAAAATTTAATACATTAGCCTGAAAGTTTTAAGCTAAATTCCTTTCGCTAATGTCGAATAATAGCGGCAAAATTTACATTAAATAATTCATTAAAAATACAAACATCGTTGCACGAAATCCAAATAAATTATATTGAAAAGAGAACAAAATTCACTAATTTAGGTCGAAAGAATGAAACCGCTTTCCTTTTCGCTAATGTCGAAAAATCGCCTCGAAACCCACTAAAATTCGCATACGAATTAAATTAAAAAACTGAAAATCGGCCTTTCAAGGTGTAAAATTTCATACATAACTTCGTGCAGCGGTTTCTCCAGAGCATCGCTAATACTTTAAAAATTTTAACATGCATTATAAACTGCCTTAAAGTGTAAAACAGATCTCCTTATTACATTTCCTAATTTTGTTCGCGCCCCTCCTTTCATGCACCCTGAAATGTGTCACACCATTCTTTGTTTACATTTTTTATCATGTATTGTAAACCATTTTAAAATTTAAAATAAATCACATTGTTATATTTCCAAATTTTAACAAAATCGCGTTCTGTTAGTTCCATTTTTCACCACCAGCTGGCGCACTCTATTCTTCAAAAAATTTATCAAAACGATACTCTGTTAAACAACCTATCAGGTGATATATTACTCAAGGGAGTAGCGGTCTTAAGCAAGAATTTAAGATATTTTATGAAATTGCTATTCGAAAATAGTGGTAACTAATTTTTTGACATTTTAGGTAAATTTTGCAAAAAAAAAAAAAAAAATTACTACTTATTGCATTCTCAACAGCTCAAGATTATGATAGAACAACTATGAAAAAAATAGATGCTAAACGCAAAAAATCTTGAAAAAGCGTTAAAATTCACATTGAAAATCGCATTAAAAATCATTTAGGGCTAAAAGTTTGAAAAGTTTTCTTTTTATCAATCTCAAAAAAAAAAAAAAAAAAAAAAAAAAAAAACGGAAAATTAGAAAAAAAAAAAAACACTAAGAAACGCATTAAAAGTTCGTTAAAAAATCAAAAATCGCTGTACACATTCCGAATAAACTTTGCTGAAAAGAGAAAAAAATTGCTATATTGGGTTAAAAGAATGAAACCGTATTTCTTTCACTAATGAGATAAAACTGAAAAAAAAAAAAAAAAAAAATTATTTTAAAAAATCTAAGTTGAAAATCGGGCTTCGAGGTGCAAAACTACATGTATAAAAATACCTTCCCTCCACATTTTTGTAACTCTACAATTGTACAGCAGACTCTTCAGAACAGCGTTGACATACACACAAACTTATCTCTTTATTATTATAGATTTTAAAAAATAGCGTTCTATTAGTTCCATTTTCCACCACCAGGTAGAGCACTCTATTCTTCAAAAACTTTATCAAAACCATACTCTGTTAAATAACCTATCAGGAGATATATAACTCGAGGGGGTAGCGGTCTTAAGCAAGAATTTAAGATAGTTTATGAAATTGCTATTCGAAAATAGTGGTATCTAAATTTTTGACATTTTAGATAGATTTCACAAAAAAATACTACTTATTGCATTCTCAACAGCTCAAGTTTTTGATAGAACAACTATGAAAAAAATTAGATGCTAAACGCAAAAATCTTTAAAAAACGTTAAAAATCGCATTGAAAATCGCATTAAAAATCGTTAAAATCTAAAAATCGTAAAAAACACAAAATTTAGGGCATTAGGCTAAAAATTTAAAACGATTTTCGTTTAAAGTACCTTCCCTCCAAATTTTGTAATTCTATGTGCAGCAGTCTCTTCAGAACAGCGCTGAGAGACAAACATCCTTCTCTCTTTATTATTATAGATAGATAGATAAGGATTGAAAATTTCAGGTTTTTGCGCCAAAGACACCGCCAAATCAGGAAAATGTGAAGTATCTCGCGAACTACTGAACTTAAAAGAATTTGCTTGGTACCATTCGATTCAGCATGAAAAAATACACTAAAATATGTCATCAGTTGAAAAATAACTACAAAAGCCGATTTTTAAGGAATTTTTTAAAAGTTCATTCCTTTTTTTAACCCCCCTTAGGGGTGGAATTTTCGAAAATCCCTTCATAGAGGCACTCGATGTTATCAGAAGTATTTTTACCCCAATTTTCAAGATTTTAAGTTCGGCAGAATTTTTTGTGCTGTGATTAATACGAAATCCAGACTTTCTGTTATATATATAGATAAGGATCGAAAATTTCAGGTTTTTGCACCGAAGACACCGCCAAATCAGGAAAATGTGAAGTATCTCGCGAACTACTGAACTTAAAAGAATTTGCTTGGTACCATTCGATTCAGCATGAAAAAATACACTAAAATATGTTATCAGTTGAAAAATAACCACAAAAGCCGATTTTTAAGGAATTTTTTTAAAGTTCGTTTCTTTTTTTTAACCCCTTTAGGGGTGGAATTTTCGAAAATCCCTTCTTAGCGGCACTCGATGTTATCAGAAGTATTTTTACCCCAATTTTCAAGATTTTAGGTTCGGCAGTTTTTTTTGTGCTGTGATTAATACGAAATCCAGACTTTCTTATTAAAGCATAGCACGGCAATGCTATGCTTTATTTATTTCCAGTGTGACTCCGTAATGTTATTTTAATTAAACAAAAACATAATTTGCAGAACAAATTAAAAAAACAAAATTTATTTCCTGCTCTATTTAAGCCCAAGAAGGAACAGATATTAAGATATTTGATTTATTTATTTCTACATTTAGTATTAAATTTTTGTATCAAATAATTTAAATTACGTGAACATAAAAAAAATAAAATAAAAATGAAATTCAAGCAATATGATACTTAAAAACCCTAAATCTTAGATTCTGTTCAAACGAAATTGAAATAAATCTTAGACTTTTTCTGAACATTTGCTTTTTAGGTCTGTCTATTCTTTTTATCTATACTTACCGTAAACATTATACAAAATCTGCAAAACAAATGTTTGAAGTTAAGTTTGAAAAAAAGTCTAAGATTTATTTCGATTTCGTTTGAACAGAATCTAAGATTTAGGGTTTTAAGTATCATATTGTTTGAATTTGATTTTTATTTTTTTAATGTTCACATAATTTAAATTATTTGATACAAAAATTTAATACTAAATGTAGAAATAAATAAATCAAATATCTTAATATCTGTTCCTTCTCGGGCTTAAATAGAGCAGGAAATAAATTTTGTTTTTTTAATTTGTTCTGCAAATTATGTTTTTGTTTAATTTCTCAAGTTTTTTAATAACTACTGCATTCAGATGAGCTCATTTCAAAATGAATGGAGGGTACCATCATCAGGACTTCCTTTATGTGGTATCGTATCACAATTACTGATGTAATTTACCCAGGGACATAGCTAGAAGTGAATTATGGGGGGGGGGGGGAGGTACGCTCAAGAGAACGGCTGAGGTGCTCATATTTGTCTCTCTCATACTCCGACGCAAAAAAATATATTAGTGCATATTCACATTGTAAGTTCCATGTTTCTTATTAAATTGTTGCAATAGCTCCATTTTATGCTAAAAAAGAATATGGTGATGAAAAATTTGAGTGTATAACTAATTCAAGATTAAACATCATGTTGGCTTCATATGTGCAAGTAGGACGAGAGAGTGTTGAAGCACTTTAGTTACAATTTAGCAATTCTGCAAAACTGTGAAAGGGCCTCAAAATTAAATTAGATTTTTGAACAAAATTTTATTTGATGAAATACTAACTATTACGTTTTCCCCTACGTAGGAATTTCTGATTTATTTTTCCAGATCTATACCGATCATGATACCTAGACTCCAAAACCACCCCCAATTAAAAATGATCTATCTCCGTGGTATCTACGTTAGATTTTCATTTCTCCATTCGGTTTTGCACAGATTTTCATTAATCCATTTCCAAATCGTTAATTTTTTTTTTTTTTTTTTTTTTACATCTAGAACTGTATTCTGTACATGCTTCCTGCCTTGATACGAAATTTTTCAAAATCTCTGTTTCAGTTCCAATATGACGTCATAAATGTCTAGTATAATTCTAGACATTCACCTCTAGACAATATAATATTCCTCCAACAATACCTCAAGACATAGTATCAATAAAATGTATTTATTTTTTTTATTTTTTATATTACATCACGTTTATTTATTTTCGGTATTTCTTCACTTAGAAGCTTCTTGATAAATAAATCAATGTTTGAATTGAAATTCTGCCAAAAATTGAAATTTAACATGGACAGCTTCAAACCGCTATCGGAGCTCTAGGCAGGGTTTAGCGTAGAAAAGTTAGGGATAGATGTCATATATGCAATACATTGGCGCGATTGGAACAAAATGGATATTATATGCCTCACATGCTAACCTGGCTATCGTTGTTTATTTTACTAATAAATTGTTTATTTTCTATTATTTTTATTTAAAATAATTATTTTTATTTAAAATAATTATGTAGATGGTTTGTTCTACAGTTATAATTAAACTTTTTTTTATTAACCATTTGAAAAATGGTTGTTGTTTTCGGGAGAATGGACCCGATGATGTTACCACTTTTGAATGATGTTACCACTTTTGAATTTATTAACCATTTGAAAAATGGTTGTTGTTTTCGGGAGAATGGACCCGATGATGTTACCACTTTTGAATGATGTTACCACTTTTGAATTTAAATTAAATTCTTTATTTTTAGAAGAATTTTTATTTGAATTTAAATTAAATTCTTTACTTTTAGAAGAATTTTTATTTGAATAGTAAATTAAAATGGTTAAAATCATTGTAATAAAGGAGAAAACTAACAAATTTAAAAATGGGTAGACGGAAATTAACAGATACGGAAAAAGCCGAAGCCAAAGAAATGAATGAACGTGAATATCGCATTCAATGATATTAAACACAATACGCGTACTTAAACAATCATAAAGTGATTTTTATTTCTTCTTTTGCTATTTAAAATAAAAATTTAGTCAACATGTATAAGTTGCTTATTAGTTTGGCGATTCGTATCATTTGGCGAAATTGGTCGACGGGATAACTGAGTAATACTGTATTTGGTTTGGCGCAAAAACGTCTTTCAATGCAGAAAATGATAAAATCAAAAGATTATTGAGCCGCTGAAAACCAATTACGTGTTGAAAGGCGATCACGAAAAAGGAAGCAATTTAATGCCGAACCGATTAATTGTAAAACATCATGTCGCCAGGGCGACCAATCCACTAGCCATGGCGTTTTACTATCGGTCGGTTCTAACCAGGAAAATTTGAGTGCCAATAGTGATTCTAACAAGCCGGAAAATGTTATAGCTATTACTCTTGATTTTCCACCACCTAAAAAGAAAACTAAAAAGCAATCGGCTTGGGAAAAACTGGGAAAAAACTTTTTTGATTCGATGTCTGATGGACCCATTCACAGATGCATGTGCTGCGATCGATTTTGGTTTAAAACCTCCATCACCAAAATTCTGCTCTGTAAAATCAAACAATATATGCCAAAGTCTTACAAGTATAACAGTATATGCCAAAGCTGTATTTTAATAATGATTACTTTTGCACCAACAATGTTAAATAGTTTGAAATGTTTCTTTCGTCGCCAACTTTTATGCTTGGCGACAATAGAGTGATATAACTTAAACGAACCGTACCTTCAAATTGCAGCATGTATAAAGTCATTTATAGCAGTGGCACGGATAATACACAATAAAACAACTGGTATTTAGCTTAAAATGATAGATGAATGTATCGAGTGAAACATTTTTCAAATGGTTGGGGTAATTTCTTAAATTACAATTTTTTATTTATCTTTATTTTCCTTTTTAAATATTAGAAAATAATTAAAAAATATATATGTGATATGTATTTGAAAACGAAATTTTCGCTAAATTGGCGTCAGAAAAAAACTGCGCCAACATGGTAAGTATTAGTCATCTGTGCATAAAGGTGACGCATTATGAATATTCCAAATGTGCTTAAATTTTATTAACTCTTAGAGATAGTGAATCAAAAGTTTTATAAAAATGGTACTACTCTATTATCCCGTTGACCAATTTCGCCAAATTCTACAAATCGCCAAACTAATAGCCAAATTATACATGTTGACATAATTTGTATTTTAAATAACGAAAAACCAAATAATTAGTAGAATCTATATAATAAAGGCCAAACGTATCTGTGCGTAACGCATACGTCATGTTTTGAATGGCAACACTTTCCGATGAAATTTCGGTTTTGCAATTTTCGCTATTGTAAATTTTTAAACTTCTAGACATTGCACGTTTTCAATCTTTATACCATCGTTTAGAGAAAAAAATTCACTTTTAAATGCCGTTTGTTAGAAAACTGTATCTCAATTTGTTTTTGAGATATTAATTTTTTTGTAGTTTTTGGTCCAATTTCTCTAATGGTGGCAACTTGAGTATCGCATTTATGTGGGAAAAAGTGAAAAAATAGCCATAGAGTAAAAAAGAAAAAAAAATAGAGATGCAGTTTAGTGGCTGGAGTTGACGCCAAAAATGTAACCTTAAAATTCGCTGCACTGGCATCAAACACAACGGCGTGCTTTCACAAAAAAAAAACTTTTAGCGATGCAATTTTAATTCATAATACAATGAAATGCTAATTTATAATGCTAAAATATATTCAGATCTTTTTCATTTAGAGAAAAAATGATGCTAAAAAATTCGGTCTCTGTTCCATGTGATTGTTTTGTTTGGGTCGAATGAGAGACTTATATTGGAAGAATAACGCCCATTAAACCGTTTTAATCGCATACTGCACCTCCATCTATCTCTTTTCTCCATGGAAAATAACAGATCACTGTATATTTTAGTTGTCATTTTTTCATAGCAACTGAAAAAAAATAGTAATTAAAAACCTGTTATGTCAATATATCGTCGGCTATTAAAACCCGGTGAATGTTGTTGGTTTTATTTCGTTTTTATCTATGAATTTTGTGACTTTTAGACTTTTAGTGACTTTGAAACTTACTTTACAAAAGATACATCAATTAACCTTTACAAAAATGTATTTTAAAGAATATCTGGGTGTCATATTTTCTTAGTTGCTTTTAAAAATTGGGAATGCAATTTTATTCTTTGGCAAAATCTTTGGCTATAACTGCTATCTTGCGTCTAATACGCAGGGCCGTAGTGAACAACATGGAGGACTCAAGAGAATGTAGGAGGGCTCATAGTTTTTTTTCTCTCTCTCTGACGCAGAAAGATAAATTAGTACATATTCATATTGTAGGTACTCTGTTTCTTATTAAACTGTTAAAATAATTTCATTTTTTGCTTAGAAAAGTATATGATGATGAAAGTTTTGAGTGTATAACCAGTGTTTCCCCCAGGACAAGGGCGCACAGGCCTTCGACCAGTAAATTTTTGATCTTCCACCAGTAAATTTTTGAAAAGAAATGTTCCCCTTATTTTTGGCATTAATTCTGTATCTTTAAGAATTTAAATAAGAAAAAACCTTCTGCTAACATTTACCGGTGGACGTTTCCCCGAAGGCCTGTGCGCCCTTCTCCTGGGGTAAACACTGGCATAACTGGTGCAAAGTAGCCCATCATGTTAGCTTCATATGTACAAACAGGATGAGGGAGTGTTGAAACACTTATTTTAGGTACAATTTAGTAACTCTGGAAAACTGTGAAAAGGTTTCAAAACTAAATTAGATTATTAAACAATATTTCATTTGAATTTTCGGAACAGAAATTTATTGAGTGACCTTGGAATCTTTTCCAGGGGGAGGGGGGGGGGGGCTGAGCCGCCCATAGCGTCCCCTTAGCTACGGCTCCGCTAATACGGAAGTGCCGATAATTTTTAAAGCTGTATATGATTACATAAATAATATGTTTCATATAAAATTGCTATTTGGAATTAGTTGGCAGTTTAAAAATATAACGCAGAAAAAAATCAGTAGGCTTTCCAATTTTAAATTTTAAAAAAGTGTTTCACCTTTACTTTGTGACCCGGGAACCCCGGGTTCGGTGTACTAGTATTAATAAAAATACAAATAAAAAGTCGAAATAAAAATCACTTAATGACATTTTAAACACGTGAATCGTATTTAATGTTATTGAATGTGACATTAACGATCATCCATTATTGGCATTTAATCTTATAGTTTGGCGATAATTTTTTGGTCGACGGGATAACCTAGTACTGCCATAAAAATATTAACTTAAAGTATAAAAAAGAGTTATTTTTCAACAGAAACTCTTTACGATATTTTAAAAATTAAATCGTGTAGTGTTTTATCATATTAAAATCATCGGAATAATGAATTTAATACAAGTTAATTCGGTACTTGGTTATCCCTTCAACCAGTTCCACCAAATTATATAAGTCGCCAAACTAATAGCCAAGTTATACATATTAGCATTTTTTATAAGAAAAGTACAAATAAATAGCTAAAACACTAGTAAAAAGTGGAAATAAAATCATTTGATGACATCTCCAAATACGTATAGGTATTTAATGTCTTTGAATGTGACATTCACGATCATCCATTACTGGCATTTTATCTTATAGTTTAGCGATAGTTTTTTGGTCGACGGGATAACCAAATAGTACCGTTGATTTAAAATTGATTTTATCCAATGATTAATTATTTGTAACATTACAAATTTAGGCACGATTAAAAAAAAATCACCAAATCGGGAATAAAAAAAATATATTTGTAAACATTGTTTATACTTGTTTACATTGGACTTTAATATTTAGGTTGATAAAATTGGCGAATTTATTGCAATGCGGAAAAGTCTTATACCAAGTAGTTGACGATTCTGCGGTTTAGCCTTAAAAAATTTGCTATGTTTGAAGACCCAGTTCTGCAGATTTACTAGTTTCATTACATACCAAGGATGAAATGCTATTATTCTCAAACACTATTATTTTTGAAAATTTTTATTCACCTAAATTTATTTTGATTTTCTTCGAACATATAAGACGAAGAAATTTTTAAAAATGTGGTGTAAGTACGAAATCTGGACGCAAATGTCATACTGATGAACCACGTTTGATAGGAACCTGAAGCGAACTGCGCATGACCAGAAAAGGCTAGTCTATGTCGAAAATAGGGAAGTCCGTATCATCTCGGGAGGGATGTGTTTACTAAAAACATCACCGATATGTCATTTTCCCCCCTGAAAATACCTATTTGTTTTTGTCGTTCAATCATATATTCTTAAATATTATATTGGAATACTATCATATTAAAATAAGTTATAAAAAGACAAATGTAGTAAAAATATTATTTAAAGATATGTAACAATAACAAGATGAATGTAGATTCTACCATTGCAGAATTCAGTTTCGCCTCCGATTAGAAAAAAAAATCGATAGAAGTTTTTTAGAAGGGCGACCCCGTTTAGATTGCAATGAACTAACTTCATTTTTCTTGTGATTATCAATATAATAACAAACAGAAAGGCGTGAAATACCCTATTGAATAGCAATTTCTCTCTGAGACATTGGAATTGCGGAATAATAAAGAGATACAATTTGACGTGCTACTTCTTCATTGACTAGATTCATCAAAAACGGGTTTTTTCTTTAGTTTAAACGCTTTTTTATAGACTCTGAGTAAAAGGAAATGCAATTTAACAATAAAACGAATGGAATCCCGTCGAATTCGACGAATGAAATGTTTAGAAGACCCGATCGATTTGGTTTTAAAAAAAGCAAAAGTAATTACATTATTGAATCAATATATAATAAATATATTACAAAGTAAATGTCAAATTTGCCAGTTACAATTTTGCATTCAAATATTCGCACATCTACAGTTAAAATTGTAATACGAGTGCCGGCGAAATCAAGAAATTTTATTTTATATGCACTCACAGAAAAATAGCTTTATTTAAAAAGAAAAAAAAGTAATATTGGGTACTACTAGGTTATCCCATCGACCAAAAAATTATCGCCAAACTATAAGATTAAATGCCAATAATGGATGATCGTGAATGTCACATTCAATGACATTAAATACGATTCATGTGTTTAAAATGTCATTAAGTGATTTTTATTTCGACTTTTTATTAATATTTTTATTAATATTTTACTAATTATTTATTTTTTCGTTATTTAAAATAAAAATTATGTCAATATGTGTAATTTGGCTATTAATGTGGCGATTTGTATAATTTGGCGAAATTGGTCGACGGGATAACAGAGTAGTACCTAATATCGTTATGAGTAAAAATACGATGTTTTAAATAGTGACGTCATTTTCTCTTCAAATGTTTTTTAAAAGTTACTGTTTATGAAAAAGGCATCCATAATAATATTGTAATTCCCTTTTATCTGGTTGCTGAATGACATAATTTTCCTCATTTGAAATTTCTCTTATTTTGATTTAGACATTAATTTTTATCATGAATTATTTTCTGTCATTTTATTTACATTATTAATATTATTTCTAAGTAAATATATATTTTTTAACTCAATTAATGCAAAATTATACGCAATCATTTTAGAAAATAAATTTTTATTATCGAGAGAAAAGCTAAACTGTGTTGCCACCATTTTGAAGAAATGTCATGAAAAAGCTTTTAAAATTAAAAATAAAATATAAAAATGGAAATAAATTAAAAAATAATTAAAATGGGCACAACTACAAATAAATAGCTTTCATTTAAAAAAATAATTATCAAAATCGGTTGACTAGAAAATTCAGGGCTGATGACACGACATTTTTAGCTTGTCTGAAAGAAATAGCATCGGATGCTAAAAATACATTTATTAATAGTAAAAAAAAAAAAAAAAAAAATCATAACATTTTTTGCAAATAATTTACAACAATCTGATACTTTTTTGCCACAGATTTTATGTCATATATGCACCATGTTGGCGCGAGTTTTTTCTGTCGCCAATTTCAACTGAACTATCCGGAAACGCAATGTGACAGGAGATATTTGCATATAAAAATTACTAGCAGGGGTGACCGAGCTCAGCTCGGTCAAAATTAACTTTGTGTTCAACTTGATATAGTATTATTACTGTAAAACATGTTATTAATAATAGTACTATTTATAAAAACAATCAACTATGTTTGTATGCAAATGTTCATAAATTTTACTTTATTTTAAAATTTACAATGAAAGGACATAAATCCAAATCACTTTTATAGCTCGACTCTGATTAGTTTAACTATGCATTTCGAAGACTATTAAGAATGTATAAGAAATTTCTTCACATTCTGAAAGACAATATTTTTTGCCAGATATAACCAAATTTGGACACATTCTTTCATTTGGCGCCAAATATGTGTTTTGGTTTCGTAACCTTAATAGTCGATTTTTCGGCCAAATTTCGTCAATATTTTGTCAAATATCGCCAACTTATTGGCTTTTGCCATAGTCTCGTGATCCTGACCCTTTTTTACCCAAATGATCCACTAATCACATATGATCAAACATGTGACTTAGCTCAATGGTCTTCAGGTAATCAAAAACAGTAGAGTATAAAATGAATCAAAATCGTTTAAGCCATTTCTTAAGTAAAATTAGCATGACAGCATTCAGCAATGAAGCGATATGACCCACTAATATAATTTTATTTAATATGCAACTCAGCTCAATAGTCTTCTCGTGACAAAAGACGTTCCATTGCAAAATTTAGGTAAAATTGACTGAGTCGTTGTTACATATAATTAGAATGACCCGAACCCATTAAGACCTAAAACGATCCACTAATTGAATTGTTACGTGCATGTGTCCTATCTTAATGGTTTTCTTTTGCCCGAAAACGATATAATAGAAAATATACTGAAAATGGTGAGAACAATTTTCTAGATAAAATTAGCATGACCCACAAATGACCCTTATATCGAAATCTCTCGAAAATGTGACTTAGTTCATTAATTTTTGCGTGCCGAAAAACGTTAAATACAAAATTTAGATAAAATCGATTGAGCCAATTTTTAGGTATAAATAGTTTGACCTTGACCCATTATGACCCAAAATGACTCATTAATTGAGTTTTCTGAAACATCTGACCTAACCCAATGATTTTCTTGTGTCCGAAAACGATAGAATATAAAATTCAGTCAAATTTGCGCGAGACATTGTCTAGATAAAATTAGAATAACCCAAAAGTGACCCATTGATCGAAATTTCTCGAACATGTGACATAGCCCAATGATTTTCTCGTGCCAAAAATATGCTGTATACAAAATTTCGTTAAAATCGATTCACCCATTCTTTAGATATAGCTTGACCATGACCGATCATGACCCTTATAATCGAAATCTCTCGAACATGTGACTTAGCCCATTAGTTTTCTCGTGTATAAATATTGTTACACTCAAAATGCCGTTAAACTCGATCCTGCCGTTCTTTAAATATAAATAACTTGACCCAGACCTTTTATGACCCTTTATGACCCATTAATCGAAATTTCTCGATCATGTGACCTAGCCCAATGATTTTCTCGTGCCAAAAAATGTTGTATACAAAATTTCGTTAAAACTGATCCACGTGTTCTTTAGATATAGCTTGACATGACCCGTTATGACACATCATGACTCATAATATAATGACCCATAACCTCTTATAATCGAAATCTTTCAAACATGTGAGATAGCCCATTAATTTTCTCGTGTCAAAAAACTTACATACAAAATTTCATTAAATTTGATACTGTCGTAGTTTACATATAAATAGCTTGACCCAGACCTTTTATGACCCAAAATGACCCAGTAATCGAAATTCCTCGAACTGAGACCTAGCCCAATAGTTTTCTCGTGCCAAAAAAATGTTGTATACAAAATTTCGTTAAAATCGATCCACCTGTTCTTTAGCTATAGCTTGATTATGACCCATTATGACCCATCATGACCCACAAATGACTCTTATAATCGAAATCTCTCGATCGTGTGAGCCCATTAGCTTTCTCGTGTCAAAAAACTATTACAGGCAAAATTTCGATGAAATTGATTCTGCGGTTCTTTAAATATAAATAGCTTGACCCAGACTCTTAATGACGCAATATGACCCATTAAAATTTTTTCTCGAGCATGTAACCTAGCCCAATGTTTTTCTCGTGCCCGAAAGCCATAGAATGCAATTTTTAGTCAAAATTGCGTGAGAAAATCTCTAGATAAAAATAGCATGACCCACAATGACCCCAAAAATGACCCACTAACCGAATTTTCTCGAACATGTTACCTAGCCTAATGGTCTTCTTGTAATCCAAAACGATAAAATATAAAATTTGGTCGAAATCGTTAGAGCCGTTTTTTAGCTAAAAATGGCTTTACCCATAATGACCCAAAAATGACCCAATAATCGAAATTTTTCGAACATGTGACCCAGCCCAATAGTTTTCTCGTGCCAAAAAACGATTGGTTACAAAATTTCCTTAAAATCGATCCAGCCGTTCTCTAGATATAAATAGCTTGATCTTGACCCATTATGACCCAAAATGACCCAATAATCGAATTTTCTCGAACATGTGACCTAGCCCAATGGTCTTCTCGTGCCCGAAAATGGTAAAATCCAAATTTTTGCGAAAATCGTTAGAGCCGTTTTTGAGATAAAATTTACCCACACACACACACACACACACACAATTTTTGCTCGCATTATAGTATAAGATTAGCATATACACATGAAGCTATTGAAAATGTAACTATTGAACACTGGAAAGAATATCTTATACTATAATGCGAGCAAAAATTGTGTGTGTGTGTGTGGGTAAATTTTATCTGAAAAACGGCTCTAACGATTTTCGCAAAAATTTGGATTTTACCATTTTCGGGCACGAGAAGACCATTGGGCTAGGTCACATGTTCGAGAAAATTCGATTATTGCGTCGTTTTGGGTCATAATGGGTCAAGATCAAGCTATTTATATCTAGAGAACGGCTGGATCGATTTTAAGGAAATTTTCTATCCAATCGTTTTTTGGCACAACAAAACTATTAGGCTGGGTCACATGTTCGAAAAATTTCGATTAGTGGGTCAATTTTGGGTCATTATGGGTCAAGCCTTTTTTATCTAAAAAACGGCTCTAACGATTTTGACCAAATTTTATATTTTATCGTTTTGGATTACAAGAAGACCATTGGGTTAGGTAACATGTTCGAGAAAATTCGGTAAGTGGGTCATTTTTGGGGTCATTGTGGGTCATACTATTTTTATCTAGCGATTTTCTCACGCAATTTTGACTAAAAATTGCATTCTATGGTTTTCTGGCACGAGAAAAAAATTGGGCTAGGTTACATGTTCGAGAAAAAATTTCCCTTGGTCATATTGGGTCTGTGAGGATTTTGCATTACTATATATGGTTAGGTAAATATTTGGTAGCTATGAAGTGATGCAAATCCTTTCCATATTAAATGACTTTATTCAAGATATGATAAAATTATGTACATTTCTAAGAACTCAGGGTTCTCTATGAAAAACATACCACACGCCTTTTACAGCGAGCTGCATCCTCGAGAGTCATCATCCAACTTCCCTCTCATCCCCATCAGGAGAACAACTCCTCCTTCGGGCCCCCCCCCCAGATCAAAGTTATTGGTTCGGCTGGGATATGCCTTGGCGCCAGATTGCCATCGTCCGTCTGGGAATAAATGAAACTATTTCCTACGTCTCTCGGCTTCTGGGAGGTCTAGCGATAAATCAATGGTGGCCGTAACTAATATGCTAATGTCACATGAAAAAGGCCGAGCTAGACTTACCGTCGACAGGAAGAAAAGGACCTTAATCCTTTTAAGTGCTCACACAATTACCAGACTTCGATGTGCCAGTCCATTGTCTAGCTTTAATTAGCCAAATTAGATTCTTACAGCAGTTAAATCCTTACAACCATCCCCTCCTGTGACAGAGATTTTTCACTTGTGGAAAATCTTACGTCGAGGTACAGTTACTCTTAACTTAATTCACTACAGAGGTTAGCACCAGTTAATTTTATTAATTTAACTTGTAAGATAAAACACACAATTTACTACAATACAACATTTTTATAAGCCAGATACACATTTTAATTAATAATATAATATAGAAATAATTTGAATGCAAGCTAATTAAGAATTTATATACAAATATTATTTACAGCTCACATTCATTCTTATCTACTCAAACATTAATGTGTAACTTTCCCTTTACAACCTTTTTCCTGAAAGAGTGATGATAAGCTCGAATTATTTTCGAATTTCTTCGCGTAATTCGGCATCTCCCAGATCGGATCTTCGATCACCTCTTTCGATGTGAGGAAGGTTTCCTCCCTTTCTGGATTCCAATTAAGTTTAGTTTTCCGCTTTTTTTCCTCTAAATCGTGCGTCTCAGATTTTATTACCGAAGCATAATTTTCGATAAGATCGGGCATCAATTTCGAACGACTAAATTTCGGCTTACGTTCCGGCGAAGAGAATTCCGTTTTATTTCGGGTTTTAACTCCCGTTGACTTACGACCTCTGTCACCTAGCCTTCGTCTCAACTCATTAATCGTATGCAGTGCTGATTTTCCCTTGGTAACCTTAACTTTCAAATTTTCCTTACGCCTCTGCGAATTCCGACTCGGACGAAGCCATACCAATTGGTTATAATTTGATCCTCTTTTTTCCGAATCAACTTCTTCCGGGATACTGATTAAAGGTCTAGTACCCAAATCATTCCTCGTTACATCAGATTCCGATGCCTTTTTACCCATGAAGTAAACTTCTGACTCCCTTGGAATACGCATTTTAAGAAAATTTTCCTTATTGTTTTGGGAAAGCTCTCTGCGGTTCAACCGACTAGTGACATCATCCGCCTCGGTTAATTTTTCCTCCACCGTACCTACATCATTTTGCTCCGTCTTATTCTCAGACGCCTTTGTCATCGTTTCCCCTAATAATCCCTGATGACCTTTCATGCGGTTCATCAAACCAAAGGCACATTCAATTACCGTATTTTCGGAAATCTCACCTTTCTTCCATCGTTCATATAATTCTTTCAGTTCTTTTTCGGCATTTGGCCAAAAATAATTATCCCCTATTTTGCTCTCAATTTCTTTCACAGTTTCCGGTTTTTCTACACAATCACGGTTGCCTGATCCGATATTTTTCTCAATGTCTTTCGGGCTGTGATTAGTTTTTCCTTTTCGCTGATCCGTTAAAACGCGGCATTCTCCTAATTCTCCCTTTTCTTCAATGAGCGATATTTTCTCGTCAGGTTCAAGGTTAGTACATTTTACTTTCGCTTTCGGTTTAAAAACACTAACGGTGCTCCGATTGCCCGAGGCTATCATTCCTCCTAAACCTTCTCTTTCGCTCTGCGAGAAAATTCCCTCCTTCGGACTGACTATCTTGGCGCGCCGGTATATAGCTCCTCTCGACCCAGGGGGGTTGAAATGGGGGGACGCTCTTCCTTCCTCAGCGCTGACAATTCCCTCTCCTGCAGAGATCTGGAAACCGGTTCGCTCGTCTAACGATTGAGATTTTCTCTTCTCACGTTCGCTGCTAGTTTCGGAATTCGAACATACACGTGGTTTCGGAGTGATATGTCCTTCTAATTTCGCGCTTGCCCTCCGTTTATCAATTAACGCTTGGGTTTTGTTTCCTAATAAATAATGGATCATATCCGTTTCTTTATCAACTGCAGCCGCTTTAGTGCGTATGAAGCTGCCGTCACTTAGCCTAATTTCAACATTTACCACTGGTAAACAACGAAGTTTGTTGTCTAAGGCTTGTTTTAGCCAAACCCTTTCTTTAGTAAATTGGTCCTTATTTACATCGTGAGCAGAAATTAGGTCAAATGTAGATCCTGTATCGCGTAAAATTTTCATCTCTTTCCCATTAATTTTCCCTCGACTGACATAGGGACTAAAATCTTCTTCCAGATTTCGTAGACCCGCGATGTGATAAACTGTTTCAGTATTTTCAGTTTTTGATTCCGTACAATTAATTTTATAATGACCTGATTTCTTACAATTAAAGCAAGTAATTTCTTTTCTCTTATCGAATATCCCATTTCGATTTTTAGAGTTTTCTTTATCCCTCCAATTTATTTTGGTCTCATCCGTTCTAGTTTCGGTTTTAGACTTATTACGCTCAAAAGGTTTAGCGGCGCTATGAATTTTAGGGGATCCTTCCCGCCTAATATTTTTCCTCGCCACCTCGTACGCGTCTAACTTTTTAGCTAACTCAAATGGTGTAATTATCGCGCTCCAAACATCAATAAAATGTTGCTTCGCTTCCGGGTTAATTTTCCGTTTCAGTTGATCAGTGATTATCAAATCTCTGAGTTGTTCGAATGTCGTTATTTCTAAATCACTTAACCATTGGTCAAAGAAATTGGAAGCTTCGTACACGAAATCTTTCCATGTTTTGTTCTCGGGCTTTTTAGAATTTACGAATTTTAGCCGAAAGTCTTCTGCTGAAAGTTGAAATCTTTCGAGAAGCATTTTTTTAATGTGGTCGAAATCATCTGAATCAGAGGGAGATTCGCGCAGTATCAATTCCCCTAAATCGATAGGCAATAGTCCTAACAAATGAGTAACCCACTGATTTTTATCGATTTGAGCTTTACGGGCTTGTCTTTCAAACAAATTCAAATAAATGGAAATCTCGGAGTTCTCTGAATCAAATTTAGGTAGAACAGACTTTAAAGATATTTTTGGTTCTCTCTCGCTCTGGCTAGAGGCCAAACTCATTGTATCCGTCTCCCGTTCTAACCTTAGTTTCGCTAATTCATGCTCCCTTTCCAACGCTTTAGTCTTTTGTTCCCTCTCATAAGCCTTTAGTAATTCTCTCTCAGCCCTTTCTTCATTTTCCCTGTCTAGCCTATCCTTTTCAATAATTTTTAGCTGGGCTAATGCCAAAGTCTCATCATAATCAGGTGCTTCAATTAGTTTTTTTATGATTTTAGGAATATTATCCGAATCCTCTATATTTGCGCCAAATTCAACAGCTAATTCCTTTAAATCACCTTTTCTCTTTCCTGACCACGTCATTCTGAGCGGTGCGTAATTATGAAAAAAAAACAATCTATACTAAGTTAACTACGTAAATGGATGCCTCTCAATTATTTCCCGTAATGTAAATATTCACAATCATAATACGCGACATGTCAATTACAATACAAAATACACTATGAAAACACTCACAATACAAATACTCAACAATATGCTAAATAGCTCTTATCATTACTCAAACAGGAAAATATTTCTAAAGCATTTTACCGAACCCAATGTTAAACAATCAACTGATTCTTAAAAAATATTAATTTTGATTAATATGCAAATAAGAGATAGAAATTTCTTTAGTTAATCACAAAACTCTAGTATAATATTTAAACTTTTACTACACATAAAGATTTAAATCCTAAATCACAGAATTATATTTATTCAAAAGAATTAAAATGCATTTCCAATAAATAATTAGTTATTCAAATTACTGCATGCCAATTTGTACCCTACTTAAAACTTTTTTAATTTTAAACTTTGCAAATTTAATTTAATTCAATTTTGAATAATCATAGATAACTGCCGATGATTTTTTTTTTTTTGAACGAACACACAACCTACAGTGAAAACCTCTGCAATGAACAATTAAAGAGCACTGACCTGTATTCCTTTTTCGGATGTCTACAGCTTCCACACTTAGGGTAATCCACTGTCCACTTTCCCCGGGCGTCCTTTTCTGGATTATCTCGGGCTCCGGGCTACGTCTGTTGATTCCTTTTAGTCTCAGGTCTCCGTCAGTTGATTTCTTTTCGTCTCAGGTCTCCGGCTGCACGTCCGACCTCTCCTCGGCTCTGAGTCACGTCGCTTGCGTCTGGGTTGATTCCTTCAAGTCCCCGCTGCACGTCTGGAGTCCTCGGCTCTGAGTCACGTCACTTGCGTCTGGGTTGATTCCTTCAAGTCCCCGCTGCACGTCTGGAGTCCTCGGCTCTGAGTCACGTCACTTGCGTCTGGGCTCGTTCGTTCAGGTCCCCGCTGTACGTCTGACTCTCCTAACTCTGAATCACGTCGCCTGCGTCCGGGTTCCACTAGCGATTTTCATCATCGTCCGCTGCGTCTGGGCTTCAGTGGCTATTTTTCATAATCTTCCGCTGCCACCACTGTGAGGATTTTGCATTACTATATATGGTTAGGTAAATATTTGGTAGCTATGAAGTGATGCAAATCCTTTCCATATTAAATGACTTTATTCAAGATATGATAAAATTATGTACATTTCTAAGAACTCAGGGTTCTCTATGAAAAACATACCACACGCCTTTTACAGCGAGCTGCATCCTCGAGAGTCATCATCCAACTTCCCTCTCATCCCCATCAGGAGAACAACTCCTCCTTCGGGCCCCCCCCAGATCAAAGTTATTGGTTCGGCTGGGATATGCCTTGGCGCCAGATTGCCATCGTCCGTCTGGGAATAAATGAAACTATTTCCTACGTCTCTCGGCTTCTGGGAGGTCTAGCGATAAATCAATGGTGGCCGTAACTAATATGCTAATGTCACATGAAAAAGGCCGAGCTAGACTTACCGTCGACAGGAAGAAAAGGACCTTAATCCTTTTAAGTGCTCACACAATTACCAGACTTCGATGTGCCAGTCCATTGTCTAGCTTTAATTAGCCAAATTAGATTCTTACAGCAGTTAAATCCTTACAGGTCATTAAGAGTCTGGGTCAAGCTATTTAAGAACGGCGTGATGGATTATAACGAAATTTTGTATGTAACAGTTTTTTGACATGAGAAAACTAATGGGCTAAATCACATGTTTGAGAGATTTCGACTATGAGGGTCATTTGTGGGTCATGATGGGTCATGGTCAACCTATATCTAAAGAACAGGTGGATCGATTTTAACGAAATTTTGTATGCAACATTTTTTTGGCACGATAAAATCATTGGACTAGGTTACATGTTCGAAAAATTTCGATTAATGGGTCATTTTGGGTCATTAAGAGTCTGGGTCAAGCTATTTATATTTAAAGAACGGCGTGATGGATTATAACGAAATTTTGTATGTGACAATTTTTCGACATAAGAAAACTAATGGGCTAAATCACATGTTTGAGAGATTTCGATTATGAGGGTCATTTGTGGATCATGATAGGTCATAATGGGTCATGGTCAAACTATATCTAAAGAACAGGTGGATCGATTTTAATGAAATTTTGTATGCAACATTTTTTTGGTACGATAAAATCATTGCACTAGGTTACATGTTCGAAAAATTTCGATTAATGGGTCATTTTGGATCATAAAGGTTCTGGGTCAAGCTATGTATAATTAAAGAACGGCAGGATCAATTTTAACGAAATTCTGTATGTAACAATTTTTAGAAACGAGAAAACTAATGGACTAAGTCACATATTCGAGAGCTTTCGATTATAAGGGTCATTTGTGGGTCTTAATGGGTCAAGGTCAAGCTATATCTAAAGAATGGGTGGGTCGATTTTAACGAAATTTTATATGCAACATATTTTTGCCATGAGAAAATCATTGGAGTAGGTCACATGTTCGAGAAATTTCAATTAGTGGGCCACTTTTGGGTCATTCTAATTTTATCTAGACAATGTTTCGCGCAATTTTGATTAAATTTTGCATTTTATCGTTTTCGGTCACAAGAAAATCATTGGGTTAGGACAGATTTTTGAGAAAATTTGATCAATGGGTCATTTTGGATTATTAGGGGTCAGGGTCAAACTAACTATATCTAAAAAACGGCTCAATCGATTTTATCTAAATTTTGTGTCTAATGTTTTTCGGCATGCTAAAACTAAAGAGCTAGGCCACACGTTCGAGAGATTTCGATTATAAGGGTCATTTGTTGGTCATAATGGATCATGCTAATTTTATATAGAAAATGGTACTCACCATTTTGACTATGCTTTGTATTATATCGTTTTTGAGCAAGCGAAAACCATTTGGCTTGGACACATGCTCGCGAAAATTCTATTAGTGGGTCATTTTGGGTCTTAATGGGCTAAGGTCATTCTAATTATATATAACAACGACTCAATCAATTTTACCCTAAATTTTTAAACAAAACGTTTTTTGTCACGAGAAGACTATTGGGCTGAGTCGCATGTTAAACAAATTTATATTAGTGGGTCATTTCGCTTCATTGCTGAATGCTGCCAAGATAATTTTACCTAAAAAATGGCTTAAACGATTTTGATTCAATTTTATATTCTACTGTTTTTGATTACCTGAAGACGATTGAGCTATGTCACATGCTTGATCAAATTTGATTAGTGGCTCATTTTGGGTAATATGGGTCAGGGTCACGAGAATATGGCAAAAGCCAATAACTTGGTGATATTTGACAAAATATTGGCGACATATGGCCAAAAAATCGACTATAAAAATTACGAAAACCAAAACACGTATTTGGAGCCAAATGAAAAGAATGCCTCCAAATTTGGCTATATCTAGCAAAAAATATTGTCTTTCAGAATGTAAAGAATTTTTTTATACATTCTTAAGAGGATTCGAGATCCATGGTTAAACCAATCAGAGTCGAGCTGAAAAAGTGATTTAGATCGATGTCCTTTCGTTGTAAAATTTAAAATAAAATAAAATTTATAAATATGCGCATAAAAACATAGTTTTCTTATTGATTGTTTTTCTAAATAATACTATTATAAACATGTTTTACAGTAATAATACAGAGTTAATGATACAGTGAAAATACTATATCGAGTTGAACACAAAGTTAATTTTGACCGAGCTAAGCTCGGTCTCCCCTGCTAGTTGTTCACAATTATTGTATGCGAAAACTTCTTTTTCAAATACAGTAACACACACACACATATATATATTAGTTATTTTCTATTATTTTAAAACGAAAATAATAATAAATAAAAGTTTAATTAATAATTATAGAAAAAAAATAATTTACATCACTGTAAAAAAAAAAAAAAAAAATCATAGTCGATAAACAATTTATTAACAGATAAACAACTATAGCCAGGTTTCGATGTGAGTAATAAAATCGCTATTTAGTTGCAATCGCGCCAATATGATGCGTATATGACATCCATGCCTATCATTATTCATTGCATTTTTTTATTAAATGGATTGTAGACAAGCGAAGAGACACATACTCTGTTCTGGTTGGCACGATTGGCGAAAAAATTGAAATTGGTGACAAAAAGATATTTTAGCAACTTATTAGATTTCTCAAGATGGTGGATAAACAATATTTTTAAGTAATTTATAAAGATTTATTTATTTAATAAACGGGTACTACTCTGTTATGCCGTCGACTAAAATACTATCTCCAAATTATAAGATTAAATGCCAATGATGAATGATGGTGAATGTCAATTCAATGATAGTAAATACGGTACACATGTTTAAAACGTCATTGATTTTTATTTTGTATTTTTATTAATATTCTACTAATTATTTGTTTTTTTTTTATTATTTAAAATAAAAATTACGTCAATATGTATAATTTTTGGCTATTAATTTGGCGATTTGTATAATTTAGCGAAATCGGTCGACGGGATAACTAAGTAATACCTTATATTATTTTTATAATTTTATATATTTATTAAATAGGTCAAATTTAAACAAAATCTAAAAAATTTTTCGAAAAAATATGCTAAATGGATAAAAATACATAAAAAACAAATTGATAAATTTCCTTCTAGTAGTAAAAAAGCAACCCCAAAGGCTGGAGACTGCAACCGTGTCAATTCATTTAATGCAAAAAAAAAAAAAAAAAAAAAAAAAAAATCTCGCCATAAAAAACCAGAACAGGATATGGAACTCTTCCCGTAGACAATTATGAATCACTGGATTCAGATGATAAATCCCAATCAGAATCCGTTTCATAAAGATGTATTTCAAGTGTTCACACATTTCTTCAATTATGCCATCATTTTTCCAATAAATATATTCTAACGATGCTACATGTGAACAATATTCTTTCCAGTGTTCAACAGTAACATTTTCAATGGCTTCATGTGTATATGCAAATAATTTTGACATGCAAATTTCTCCTGTCACATTCTGTTTCCGGATTGATTTCTTCCCAAACATATTCTATAGCATTAATATCAGTTTTCACTCAGAATAAAAAATTCAAAACAATATTTAAAACCATTGCCTTGGTTACGTGAAAAATATTTCGGCCGCTTTCGCCAGGCTATCTTCCCTATTGAGTGAATGGGTTCGGCCTGGCATTTTGCCATCTGGGGCCACTGCAAGCATGGTACATCAGTATATGCACTGGGTTTGGTGCTTTTTTTGTTTGTTTGTTTTTGATGCCAATGTGTCAAAAAACTCGCTTTCAAATACCAGTTACATATATATACTTATATTAAGTTATTTTCTATTATTTTGCAGAGACAATAGGTAGAAAAAAGTTTAATTTACTATTTTCTATATTTCTTCTGTTATGTCTGTTATGTTCTGCTATGCCTTCGTGATCAATGTTTGAAAATGTCCTTTTATTTTAAAAATCATGCTTCATTTTGCTTTCTGTTGACGATTCTTGTATTTGTACGAAATGTTTGCAAATCTCCGTTTCATTTCTAATATAACGTCGTAAATATACCATTTTTAATTCTTACAAAAAAAAAAAAAATAAAAAAAATAAATTTTATTTTTTATTTATCACGTAAAAATGATTAATTGCTACAGGAAATATGTCCATTGACTCTCTGTATATTTTTTTTTGATTGGAGGGAATTATTTTTTAAATAATTAGATCCTTTGAAGAAAATTTGTGGAAGCGCGTACAAAATGTGGGAAAATGTCTAGTAAATAACTCGTTCAATGTTAAATTCCGTATTAAAATAACATTACGGAGTCACACTGGAAATAAATAAAGCATAGCACTGCCGTGCTATGTTTTAATACGGAATTTAACATTGAACGAGTTATTTACAAGACATTTTCCCACATTTTGTACGCGCTTCCACAAATTTTCTTCAAAGGATCTAATTCGCGTTTGTAATGACCGAAAGGTGGCGTTGTATAGACCTGATAATCGTTTGTTTACGTAGTGCTGTTTGTTCCATGCTGTAGCATAGCGAAACCCGTTTAAAGAGCTATTTAAAATGCAGTTTTTTATCTTTCTTATTTAATTAAGGGAGATAAATTACAAATATCGACAATTTTAGAATTTCTAGATGCTGGAAAATGGCTAGTAATTGCTTTAGAGAAGCTGAAGCAATTATTGATTCAAAGAGATTAGTAATGTGCGGCATTAAAGGATGCAAAGAAGAAGAAATAGAGATTGTAGGTTCGTGTTTACAAACAAGCCAAACAAAAGGAAATCCCCATATTATTTCAGGTTTGCTAGTATTAAAAAACAAAAATTTGAAAATAAAAAAAATTTCTTGCTCTTGCAAAACTGGAGCAAGAGAATCATGCAAGCATTGTGTTGCTATGTCATGTTATTTTGCCATGAGTAAGTCAAATGTACTTTTTATATTATAGATCTAAACTTTGTGTATAAAATTTTGATTTTAGATAATTTTAATACAGAGAACCCACGGTTGCATGCGTTATAGAACTGTTTATTTATTTATTTATTATAGAGCTTTTTTTTATTTATCGGCCTTTTAAACACGGATTTCAGCGGAATATGCTCACGGTATCAGTTATATTTCGTTTCAGACTTTGTCCGCGAGAGGGCGTCTATTTCATTTCAAACGCGAATTGTTTAAAAAATAATTCCCTCCAATCAAAAAAATATGCAGAGGTCAATGGACATATTTCCTGTAGCAATTAATCATTTTTACGTGATAAATAAAATAAAATTTATTTATTTTTTCTTTTGTAAGAATTAAAAATGGTATATTTACAACGTCATATTAGAAATGAAACAGAGATTTGCTAACATTTCGTACAAATACAAGAATCGTTAACAGAAAGTAAAAAGGAACATGATTTTTTAAAATAAAAGGACATTTTCAAACATTGATCAAGAAGCTTCTAACAGAAGAAATATAGAAAATAAGTAAATTAAACTTTTTTCTACCTATTGTCTCTGCAAAATAACAGAAAATAACTTAAGTATATATATATGTAACTGGTATTTGAAAGCAAGTTTTTTGACACATTGGCATTTAAAAAAAATAAATAAATAAAAAATTGCACCAAACCCAGTGCATAAATGACATTTGCGCCGGGATTTCGTACTTACACCACATTTTTAAAAAATTCTTCGTTTTATATGTTCGAAGAAAATCAAAATAAATTTAGGTGAATAAAATTTTTCAAAAATAATAGTGTTTGAGAATAATAGTATTTCATCCTTGGTATGTAATGAAACTAGTAAATCTGCAGAACTGGGTCTTCAAACATGGCAATTTTTTAAGGCTAAACCGCAGAATCGTCAACTACTTGGTATAAGACTTTTCCGCATTGCAATAAATTCGCCAATTTTATCAACCTAAATATTAAAGTCCAATGTAAAGAAGTATAAACAATGTTTACAAATATATTTTTTTAATTTCCGATTTGGTGATTTTTTTAAATTGTGCCTAAATTTGTAATGTTACAAATAATTAATCATTGGATAAAATCAATTTTAAATCAACGTCACTACTTGGTTATCCCGTCGACCAAAAAACTACTGCCAAACTATAAGATAAAATGCCAGTAATGGATGATCGTGAATGTCATATTCAATGATATTAAATACCTATACGTATTAGGAGATGTCATCATATGATTTTATTTCCACTTTTTACTAGTCTTTTACCCATTTATTTGTACTTTTATTGTAAAAAAATGCCAATATGTATAATTTGGCTATTAGTTTGGCGACATATAATTTGGCGGAATTGGTTGAAGGGATAACCAAGTACCGAATTAACTTGTATTAAATTCATTATTCCGATGATTTTAATATGATAAAACACTACACGATTTAATTTTTAAAATATCGCAAAGAGTTTCTGTTGAAAAATAGCTGTTTTTTGTACTTTAAGTTAATATTTTTATGGCTTTACTAGGTTATCCCGTCGACCAAAAAATTATCGCCAAACTATAAGATTAAATGCCAATAATGGATGATCGTTAATAACACATTCAATAACATTAAATACGATTCACGTGTTTAAAATGTCATTAAGTGATTTTTATTTTGACTTTTTATTTGTATTTTTATTAATATTCTACTAATTATTTGGTTTTTCGTTATTTAAAATACAAATTATGTCAGCATGTATAATTTGGCTATTAGTTTGGCGATTTGTAGAATTTGGCGAAATTGGTCGACGGGATAATAGAGTAGTACCATTTTTATAAAACATTTGATTCACTATCTCTATGAGTTAATAAAATTTAAGCACATTTGGAATATTCATAATGCGTCACCTTTATGTGTGTAGCTATATATGTAGTAAGTATTAGATGTCTAATACTTACCATGTTGGCGCAGTTTTTTTCTGACGCCAATTTGGCGAAAATTTCGTTTTCAAATACATAGCACATATATATTTTTTAATTATTTTCTAATATTTAAAAAGGAAAATAAAGATAAATAAAAAAAAGTTTATTAATAACTATAGAACAAACGATCTACATAATTTTTTTGAATAAAAGTAATAGAAAATAAACAATTTATTAGTAAAATAAACAACGATAGCCAGGTTAGCATGTGAGGCATATAATATCCATTTTGTTCCAATCGCGCCAATGTATTGCATGTATGACATCTATCCCTAACTTTTCTACGCTGAACCCTGCCCAGAGCTCCGATAGCGGTTTGAAGTTCTGTCGATGTTAAATTTCAATTTTGGGCAGAATGTGAATTCAAACATTGATTTATTTATCAAGAAGCTTCTAAGTGAAAAAATACAGAAAATAAATAAACATGATGTAATATAAAAAATAAAAAAAATGAATACATTTTATTGATACTATGTCTTGAGGTATTGTTGGAGGAATATTATATTGTCTAGAGGTGAATGTCTGTAATTATACTAGATATTTATGACTTCATATTAGAAATGAAACAGAGATTTTGAAATAATTGGTATCAAGACAGGAAGCATGTACAGAATTCAGTTCTAGATGTAAAAAAAAGTTAACGATTTGGAAATGGATCAATGAAAATCTGTGCAAAACCCGATGAAGAAATGAAAATCTAACGTAGATACCACGGAGATAGATAGAGTTTTTAATTGGGAGTGGTTTTGGAGTCTAGGTATCATGATCGGTATAGATCTGGAAAAATAAATCAGAAATTCCTACTTAGGGGAAAACGTAATAGTTAGTATTTCATCAAATAAAATTTTGTTCAAAAATCTAATTTAACTTTGAGGCCCTTTCACAGTTTTGCAGAATTGCTAAATTGTAACTAAAGTGCTTCAACATTCGCTCATCCTGCTTGCACATATGAAGCCAACATGATGTTTAATCTTGAATTAGTTATACACTCAAATTTTTCATCACCATATTCTTTTTTAGCATAAAATGGAGCTATTGCAACAATTTAATAAGAAACATGGAACTTATAATGTGAATATGCACTAATATATTTTTTTGCGTCGGAGTATGAGAGAGACAAATATGAGCACCTCAGCCGTTCTCTTGAGCGTACCTCCCCCGCCCCCCATAATTCACTTCTAGCTATGTCCCTGGGTAAATTACATCAGTAATTGTGATACGATACCACATAAAGGAAGTCATGATGATGGTACCCTCCATTCATTTTGAAATGAGCTCATCTGAATGCAGTAGATTTAAAAAACTTGAGAAATTAAACAAAAACATAATTTGCAGAACAAATTAAAAAAACAAAATTTATTTCCTGCTCTATTTAAGCCCGAGAAGGAACAGATATTAAGATATTTGATTTATTTATTTCTACATTTAGTATTAAATTTTTGTATCAAATAATTTTAATTATGTGAACATTAAAAAAATAAAAATCAAATTCAAACAATATGATACTTAAAAACCCTAAATCTTAGATACCGTTCAAACGTAATCGAAATAAATCTTAGACTTTTTTCCAAACTTAACTTGCAAATATTTGTTTTGCAGATTTTGTATAATGTTTACGGTAGGTATAGATAAAAAGAATAGACACATCTAAAAAGCAAATGTTCAGAAAAAGTCTAAGATTTATTTCGATTTCGTTTGAACGGATTCTAAGATTTAGGGTTTTTAAGTATCATATTGTTTGAATTTGATTTTTATTTTTTTAATGTTCACATAATTTAAATTATTTGATACAAAACTTTAATACTAAATGTAGAAATAAATAAATCAAATATCTTAATATCTGTCCCTTCTCGGGCTTAAATAGAGCAGGAAATAAATTTTGTTTTTTTAATTTGTTCTGCAAATTATGCTTTTGTTTAATATATATATAAATAAGGATTGAAAATTTCAGGTTTTTGCGCCGAAGACACCGCCAAATCAGGAAAATGTGAAGTATCTCGCGAACTACTGAACTTAAAAGAATTTGCTTGGTACCATTCGATTCAGCATGAAAAAATACACTAAAATATGTTATCAGTTGAAAAATAACCACAAAAGCCGATTTTTAAGGAATTTTTTTAAAGTTCGTTTCTTTTTTTAACCCCCTTAGGGGTGGAATTTTCGAAAATCCCTTCTTAGCGGCACTCGATGTTATCAGAAGTATTTTTACCCCAATTTTCAAGATTTTAGGTTCGGCGGTTTTTTTTGTGCTGTGATTAATACGAAATCCAGACTTTCTTATATATATATAGATAAGGATTGAAAATTTCAGGTTTTTGCGCCGAAGACACCGCCAAATCAGGAAAATGTGAAGTATCTCGCGAACTACTGAACTTAAAAGAATTTGTTTTTTACCATTCGATTCAACATGAAAAAATACACTAAAATATGTTATCAGTTGAAAAATAACTACAAAAGCCGATTTTTAAGGAATTTTTTAAAAGTTCGTTCCTTTTTTTAACCCCCTTAGGGGTGGAATTTTCGAAAATCCCTTCTTAGCGGCACTCGACGTTATCAGAAGTATTTTTACCCCAATTTTCAAGATTTTAGGTTCGGCAGATTTTTTTGTGCTGTGATTAATACGAAATCCAGACTTTCTTTTATATATATAGATAAGGATTGAAAAATTCAGGTTTTTGCGCCGAAGACACCGCCAAATCAGGAAAATGTGAAGTATCTCGCGAACTACTGAACTTAAAAGAATTTGTTTTTTACCATTCGATTCAGCATGAAAAAATACACTAAAATATGTTATCAGTTGAAAAATAACTACAAAAGCCGATTTTTAAGGAATTTTTTAAAAGTTCGTTCCTTTTTTTAACCCCCTTAGGGGTGGAATTTTCGAAAATCCCTTCTTAGCGGCACTCGACGTTATCAAGTATTTTTACCCCAATTTTCAAGATTTTAGGTTCGGCAGATTTTTTTGTGCTGTGATTAATACGAAATCCAGACTTTCTGTTATATATATAGATTTAACAAGGATATTTGTTTAGTTAATGGGAATTTTTGTGTAAAATATGGCGACATAAATTAAAAGTAAAAAGAATGAAAAAGAATTGTATTTTTAATAAAATGGTTCATTTATGAAAATGTGACGTCATAGTTGAAATAAAACAGGTACTTTATAGCAGTCGTTAAAAATAGAAGGGGTATGAATATCAGTAGCTAATGAAGCCAGATAAATAATGACGTCATATTTAAAATTAATTAGAAATATTTTTTACTTATATTAATTAATAAGTTATAAGTTACATACAAATGAATATTTTTATTGAAAACTCATAATTATCAATGGAAGACTTTTTTTGTGGGGAAAAGGCGGAAAATAAAACTACTGATTAATATATTTTCGGCTCGATTTTTTAACACTTTCGAACAAAGTTGAAAAGTTATTATGCTTTCGGTTTATCTGTCTGTCTGGTCGCTTTTTAACTTTAGTAAATATACTCCGATTTCCATGAAATTTTTGGGCGTTCTTAACGTTTACCTAGGACGAATACCTATTGAAAATAAAGTTTTTACCATGATTAGTTAATTTACAGGGATTGTCAGAAAACTTCTTTACATTACGGCATTATGGGGAAAATCGTTTTAATTAAATTTAACGATGTTACGCCCTGTGAAACATATTCAAATTTATATGCATTTACAAAGTGCACTAAAATATGCATTTTGTAAAGTATGTAGTGAATAGGACACTTATTATTCTTTTACAAGGTTACACAGAAGAATTCCATTGCATAAGAATAAAGGGAGGAACAGTCTCCGACATATTTTAATTATGGTAAACGATTTCATGTATAATCAAATTGATATACGTTGCTGAGGCTTATTGTGAGTTATTTCATGCATAATACGAAGTGCATAGCATTTACAGGGACACACAAAAGATTTCAAATATAATATATTCTATTCAAAGTACTGTATATGATGGATGATGACTGTTGCATGGATGAAATGCATTTTGAATTATGATATGTGCCTTTAAGTTTCGCTAAATGTATGCATATAAAATGGAGAGTATAAATGGTAATAGTATAAATAGTTAAATTTAGATATACAGGGTTACACAAAAGATCTCGGAAAGGTTACTGAATATGAGCGTAATTTACTTAAAGGTGGTTATTAAATAAAATATGCATTTTTACTTTGAACTGCATTTAGTAAACTAAGAAATGTTTGTAGTATATATATGAAATGATATACAGGGTCCCGCAAAGAATTGGATACAAGGTTGTCTTCGGCTGATAATTTCTGAAAATGTAATTTAGGTAGTAATAAGAAATATTTTTGTTTGAACTAAATTTTAGAAATATACTTTTGTGTATTAAAGGCACTTGGAAAACTACAGGGCTGAACAAAGAATTCAAGAATGTTTCTATCTATTAGTATTAATCGCTGAAAGGAATATTTTAACCAGCAAAGAAATTAGCAAATAGGGATAATCAGAGGTTTTTTATCATAAATTCGCGATAAAAAGTTAATTACACATGCTTTTCATCATCGAAATTTTTTGCTTTATTGATAAATTATTTCTTCTTTAAATGTTATGTGAACGAAGTCACGGGTAGCTGCTAGTAAGATATAAATAATTTCTACGAAAAATACTAACAAATTTGAAATTTATAAGGGTTAAATGAGCGAAAAACATTGTAAAAGCTTCCTAAATGTTGACTTCTATGGAATCTTCAGAAATGCCAAATATATTTCAAAAGTAACAGTGGCAATTTGATGATGCCAATCTCAGCTCCTATTTAGGCTATATTTTTTGTAAGTGTCACCACCAAAGCAAGTGTGCGGGAACGCAAAACATTTAAAATTGCAAATTTTGTGATATTGAGTGAGAATGATAATACTTTTAAAGTGCTAGTGGTCAATGTCTCTTCAAATTCCAGGCGTCTCTATGTTATCCTACGGCTCCAGGGGGGTCTCTTGGAAAGCGCGCGATTCTCTTCTGTGGGAGCGTCTTTGACGTCTGAAACGAAGCGAGTCGCCAGTAACAGACATGGAGGAATGAGATAGTTGGAGGTGAAGTAAGCATCAAAAAAAGGTTTGCAATATGAAACCATTTATCGCTCAAATTTTAATGTCCTAAACAAAAGCATGTGGAAGAGATTTTGTATTAATAAGACGAATTTAAAGACATGAATTACAGCTGAAGCAAATTTTAAGAAAAAATAGCAAATTTTTAAAATGGTCTTTGTTCTATTATTTATTAAAATAAATGTTTGCTTTTACAATAATTGAAATTGATAAATTAGCAATAATTAAATGTCGAATTAAAATTAAATAAGAAATTGAAAACATTTGATACGAACTAAAAACTGTATTACTAAAAATTTCCTTCTTTACAATAATTTTTAATACTTTATAACGTAGATGCAAAATCTTTCTTTTTAACAAAATATTAATAATGGAAACAAGTAAATATTTAAAATATAATGACGAAAACATTCTTTTAAAATCATGTATGAAAACTTAAGTAATAAATATTGATCTAAAATCTAAATTTTTGACTGCAAACGATTTTAAGATTTTCACAAAAGAATATTATCTTTTCAAGCAAAACATTAAAAGAATTTCTTATATTGATAATTAAAACGCACATAATAAAATAATGGCACAAATTGTCATTTTATTACGAAATATTAATCATCTGTTTAATAACAATTTCGACGGTGAAAAAACAAGACCAAAGGAATACGGGCTTAGACCTGCTTGAATTGATAAGCATGTCAAAGCACGTAGTTTTATTTGTGCTTAATTCGACTTAATATAGCGGTTTTTAGGGTTACATTTTTTGCGTCACCCCCAGATATTATACTTCCACTCTATTAATTTATCTTTATGAGTAACAGCCAATAAATTGCTGGGAAATCTGACAATGGTAAAACCTTTTCACGAACAGCCGATAAAATGCTTAGAAAACGGAAAAACGCAGACGATTTTTTGTCGTTTGAAATTTTTATGTGTAATAGCACTTTTTGATTCCTTGTGTAATAAATAGCACTTAACTCTTTTCTGAAAGTCACTTATTAAAAGGATTGCAAAATCGTCTGCGATTGTTTGGCTGCATTTGCTTACGTTCTTCGTAATATTCTATTTATTATTTAAAAATGGAGCTTTGTTCTTTTCTTTTGTGATACGTTTGTTGTGTGATTAACTGTCGCTGTATTTGTTGGTATTTAACCGGATTATTTCCTGTTCTTTTAAGAACAGAGGTTTCTTCGCGGTTTTTTTTTGTGCTAGTGCTATTATGGGCGATTCGGAAATGAACTATTCTCCACTGACTGTCATATTCTCTGACGAATATAAAGCCCTGAACGACTGGATTGAGCACTGCTACGATGATTTCTCTTCTTCTGATTGAGGAATATCTATACTGTCTACACTTAAGGACTTTTCTATCATGCTTTCCGGATGTACTGACATCACGAGGATTACTTTCAATGATCAAATGTCAAGTATGTGGGAGCTTTTTACTACATATATGCCGATAGTAGGGAACCTGCTAAATTCGAATGCAGTAAGCTTAACTTAAATAATCTCTATGTATACCTTAAAGGTATTGGTGCTGCTTCCCCTGCTCTACCTCCCCCTCCTTCTGGCTCTAAACGAAACTTCGATCCTGATGATGGTTATAAGACACCATCAAAAATGTAAAGTTTGTAAGTAAGTTCAAAATAATTTTATCAAATTCTTTCCTAGTACAGTAGAAATTTATAGGAAAATTCAGAGCTACCTCTTGGAAAATAAAATCGAATTTTTCGGAATGAAGTTGAAAAATGAACGCTCTAGGAAAGTGTTAATTAAGGGTATCCTCATTGACTTTAATATTGATGACTAGTATTAAAAAATGCTCCGATGAGCACCAAAAAAGATTAATCTTATACTATAATGTGAGCAAAAATTGTGTGTGTGTGGGTAAATTTTATCTCAAAAACGGCTCTAACGATTTTCGCAAAAATTTGGATTTTACCATTTTCGGGCACGAGAAGACCATTGGGCTAGGTCCCATGTTCGGGAAAATTCGATTACTGGGTCATTTTGGGTCATAATGGGTCAGGATAAAGCTATTTATATCTAGAGAACGGCTGGATCGATTTTAAGGAAATTTTGTACCCAATCGTTTTTTGGTACGAGAAAACTATTGGGCTGGGTCACATGTTCGAAAAATTTCGATTAGTGGGTCATTTTTGGGTCATTAAGGGTCAAGCCATTTTTATCTAAAAAACGGCTCTAACGATTTTGACCAAATTTTATATTGTATCGCTTTGGATTACAAGAAGACCATTGGGTTAGGCAACATGTTCGAGAAAATTCGGTTAGTGGGTCATTTTTGGGGTCATTGTGGGTCATGCTATTTTTATCTAGAGATTTTCTCCCGCAATTTTGATTAAAAATTGCATTCTATGGTTTTCGGGCACAAGAAAAACATTGGGCTAGGTTACATGTTCGAGAAAAAATTTTAATGGGTCATATTGGGTCATTAAGGGTCTGGGTCAAGCTATTTATATTTAAAGAACGGCGTGATCGATTATAACGAAATTTTGTATGTAACAGTTTTTTGACATGAGAAAACTAATGGGCTAAATCACATGTTTGAGTGATTTCGACTATAAGGGTCATTTGTGGGTCATGATGGGTCATAATGGATCATATCACGCTATATCTAAAGAACAGGTGGATCGATTTTAACGAAATTTTGTATACAACATTTTTTGGCACGAGAAAATCATTGGGCTAGGTCTCATGTTCGAAAAATTTCGATTAATGGGTCATAAAGGGTCATAAAGGGTCTGGGTCAAGCTATTTATATTTAAAGATCGGTAGACTCAGTCTTAATGAAATTTTGTATGTAAAAGTCTTTTGACACGAGAAAACTAATGGGCTATCTCACATGTTTGAGAGATTTCGATTATAAGAGTCATTTATGGGACATGATGGGTCATAATGGGTCATGTCAAGCTATATCTAAAGAACATATGGATCAATTTTAACGAAATTTTGTATACAACATTTTTTTGGCACGAGAAAATCATTGGGCTGGGTCACATGATCGAGAAATTTCGATTAATGGGTCATAAAGGGTCTGGGTCAAGCTATTTATAGTTAAAGAACGGCAGGATCGAGTTTAACGAAATTTTGTGTGTAACAATATTTGTACACGAGAAAACTAATGGGCTAAGTCACATGTTCGAGAGATTTCGATTATAAGGGTCATTTGTGGATCATGATGAGTCATGGTCAAGCTATATCTAAAGAACGGGTGAATCGGTTTTAACGAAATTTTATATACACCATATTTTTGGCACGAGTAAATCATTGGGTTAGGTTACATGTTCGAGAATGTTTGATCAGTGGGTCACTTTTGGGTTACTCTAATTTTATCAAGACAATGTCTGGCGCAATTTTGACTAAATTTTATATGCTACCGTTTTCGGACACAAGAAAATCATTGGGTTAGGTCAGATGTTTGAAAAAATTCGATTAATGAGTCATTTTGGGGCATAATGGGTCAAGGTCTAACTACCTAAAAATTGGCTCAATCGATTTTATCTAAATTTTGTATCTAAAGTTTTTCGGCGCAGAAAAATTAATGAGCTAGGCCACATTTTCGAGTTATTTCGATATAAGGTCATTTGTGGGTCATGCGAAGTTTATCTAGAAAATTGTTCTCACCATTTTCAGTATACTTTCTATTATATCGTTTTCGGGCAAGAGAAAACCATTGAGCTAGGACACATGCTCGTAAAAATTCAATTAGTGGGTCGTTTTAGGTCTTAATGGGTTCGGGTCATTCTAATTATATATAACAACGACTCAATCAATTTTACCTAAATTTTGCAATAAAACGTCTTTTGTCACGAGAAGACTATTGGGCTGAGTTGCATATTAAGTAAAATTATATTAGTGGGTCATATCGCATCATTGCTGAATGCTGTCAAGCTAATTTTACTTAAGAAATGGCTTAAACGACTTTGATTCATTTCATACTCTACTATTTTTGATTACCTGAAGACCATTGAGCTAAGTCACATGTTTGATCATATTTGATTAGGGGATCATTTGGGTAATAAGGGTCAGGATCACGAGACTATGGCAAAAGCCAATAAGTTGGCGATATTTGACAAAATACTGGCTAAATTTGGCCGAAAAATCGACTATTAAGATTACGAAATCAAAACACGTATTTGACACCAAACGAAACAATGTGACAAAATTTGGCTATATCTGGCAAAAAATATTGTGTTTCAGAATGTGAAGAAATTTCTTATACATTTTTAACAGTATTCGAGATGCATAGTTAAACTAATCAGAGTCGAGCTAAAAAAGTGATTTGGATTGATGTCCCTTCGTTGTAAATTTTAAAATAAAGTAAAATTTATGAACATGTGCATACAAACATAGTTTTCTTATTGATTTTTTTTTATAAATAATACTATTATTAATAACATGTTTTACAGTAATAATACAGAGTGAATGATACAGGGAAAATACTATATCGAGTTGAACACAAAGTTAATTTTGACCGAGCTGAGCTCGGTCATACCTGCTAGTATGTTTTTAAGTATGAAAAAGGATTTGACACGTGCTTCTGTTAATTATTGAGCATGAGGAAGGACAAGGCTACAACTCATTTCAATGCCAACTTTGAAAAAATCATATTTGCGCTTTTTCCGTGAAAACATATCAGTCACAGTTACTATAAAAATGTGTAGTGTAAAGACATAACCAGTAAAGATGCAGCTTAATTAGACATAAATGTAAGCGAAAGTGACATAGTGCCAAAAACATAGTTCCTGCAGGTATCACATTCATGTACTGCCACCAAGCATGCCTGCAGAGTATAATTGCACAGAAAATTGATTTGTAGTATATTGCAGAGTGTAGTATATTGCAGTGCAGTTAACATCAGGGATGCAGTGGAGACTGTACGCTGCATACCTTCTGAATTTTTAATAGAACACCATATACCCTTTGTTCCTCCAGAAAGCTATAGTATACACATTCTAGGGTATCCCTTTGCTTAGTGTTTATATCCTCTGTTATTTTTACGACTACACCCCTGGTTAACATCTAAAGCACGGTGGGAAGTTCTACGAAAGTGCCGCAAATTTCTTTTATATGGAAAAAGCGCAAACATGATTTTTACAAAGTTGGCATTGAAGTGAGTTGTAGCCAGGAAGGGATCCCTTGTCCTTCCTCATTCTCAATAATTAACAGAAGCACTTGTGAAATTCTTTTTCATACTTAAAAATATATGAACCTTTTTTGGTGCCCATCAGAGCATTTTTTAATACTAGTCATTTAATTTTTTTGATAAAAACTGTAGATTTTCTAATATATTAAAAAGACAAAAAATTGCTGCAGTCAAAATTTATAAAATGATAACATCAACATAAAATTTTGATGCATTAGAACAATTTAAATAAAAAAAATTGTAATTTAAGAAATTACCCCAACCATTTGAAAAATGTTTCACTCGATACATTCATCTATCATTTTAAGCTAAATACCAGTTGTTTTATTGTGTATTATCCGTGCCACTGCTATAAATGACTTTATACATGCTGCAATTTGAAGGTACGGTTCGTTTAAGTTATATCACTCTATTGTCGCCAAGCATAAAAGTTGGCGACGAAAGAAACATTTCAAACTATTTAACATTGTTGGTGCAAAAGTAATCATTATTAAAATACAGCTTTGTCATATACTGTTATACTTGTAAGACTTTGGCATATATTGTTTGATTTTACAGAGCAGAATTTTGGTGATGGAGGTTTTAAACCAAAATCGATCGCAGCACATGCATCTGTGAATGGGTCCATCAGACATCGAATCAAAAAAGTTTTTTCCCAGTTTTTCCCAAGCCGATTGCTTTTTAGTTTTCTTTTTAGGTGGTGGAAAATCAAGAGTAATAGCTATAACATTTTCCGGCTTGTTAGAATCACTATTGGCACTCAAATTTTCCTGGTTAGAACCGACCGATAGTAAAACGCCATGGCTAGTGGATTGGTCGCCCTGGCGACATGATGTTTTACAATTAATCGGTTCGGCATTAAATTGCTTCCTTTTTCGTGATCGCCTTTCAACACGTAATTGGTTTTCAGCGGCTCAATAATCTTTTGATTTTATAATTTTCTGCATTAAAAGACGTTTTTGCGCCAAACCAAATACAGTATTACTCAGTTATCCCGTCGACCAATTTCGCCAAATGATACGAATCGCCAAACTAATAAGCAACTTATACATGTTGACTAAATTTTTATTTTAAATAGCAAAAGAAGAAATAAAAATCACTTTATGATTGTTTAAGTACGCGTATTGTGTTTAATATCATTGAATGCGATATTCACGTTCATTCATTTCTTTGGCTTCGGCTTTTTCCGTATCTGTTAATTTCCGTCTACCCATTTTTAAATTTGTTAGTTTTCTCCTTTATTACAATGATTTTAACCATTTTAATTTACTATTCAAATAAAAATTCTTCTAAAAGTAAAGAATTTAATTTAAATTCAAATAAAAACTCTTCTAAAAGTAAAGAAATTAATTTAAATTCAAAAGTGACCACATCATTCAAAAGTGGTAACATCATTCAAAAGTGGTAACATCATCGGGTCCATTCTCCCGAAAACAACAACCATTTTTCAAATGGTTAAAAAGTCATTGCATTGCCATATAAAATGTATGATATGAAAAACAAGTCATAGAGTCGAGTGAAAAAAGTACAGTGTGTTCACTACTTTATTAAAAGAATTAAAGCAATGCCATTTAAATACATTCAAGGTACTTTCTCGAATGGAACATTCTAAGCTAGAAAAATTCTAGAAATTAAATAACAATTAACATAAGAATGTTCCCGAAAGAATCCTTCTATAGTAAAAAAAACTAGCCTTAAACAAATCTCCAGGAATGACTCCTGGAATGATGCTAATGTGTAAGGTTTCCGGAAACAACGCTTCCGGGTGGACCATACCTTCAATGAGTCGAATAGACCAATCAGGAAAGGGCTCCGTCTATGCTTCGACCAATGAAGAGAGGGATGAATTCCAAAATTGAGTGTATGGAAAATAAGGTATCGCGAAGCGTTTCCTTGGGGCATTGGCGACCGCAGCAAGCAGGGGTAGCGTACAACTTGGAATCGCGAAGCGATTACGCGGAGGGTTACCAAGCGTTGCGAGCAGGGGGCCGGAGCCCCCTAGTAATAACTAATCACAAAATCATTTCTAAACAAACGAACGGGATTCGAACTCTCTACTTGGAGCTGAGAAGCCAAATGCCTTACCTCGAGAGTCCTAGTTTAACACCAGAGATGCTGCAAATTTTGCTATAGTACCTATATAAATACCAGTATAAGTCATGTGACTGTCATCAACAGCTCCAATCTGACTGTTTTATTTCTTATATGCCCGGCGGCTATTTTGCTACTTTTATTTTAGCTACCTGAAACAATCGCCAAATAGATTTCCTTCGGCATAATTTCATTTTTAATATAAAGATGTCACTGGCTTTATTTAAAATACATGACTTTCATCAAAAAACACATAAATTAAAAATACATATATCAGATACATATTTCAATAGTTGTACATGACAAAAAGTTCTTGGCGGGAAAAGAAGTTTGGCAACGTATATTCTGGCAACCTATTTACTATTTCATTTACACAAGCATTTTTTTCTCATTCGATAACAATGTATTTAAGGTACTACTTTATTATCCCGCCAACCAAAGAACTATAGACAAACTGTAAGATTATATGCCAATAATGAATTAACATAAATGTTACACTTTCTTGATATTAAATCCGCTATACTTGTTTTTTAAGTGTTAAAATGATTTTAACTTAGATGATTTTTTTATATTTTTATGAATGTTTTACTAATTTATTTGTTCTTTTGTTATTTAATTAAATTTTATGCCAATAAGTGAATAGCTCTTGATATTAATTGAGAAAAATATAATATATTTTATTAAAGTTATTTTATGGTTATATCCGCCGACATTTTTTGACTAAAAAAAAGCATTTAACTCCTTACAAAATTCCGCTTACATTGATATTTTTCTGTTCTCCTTAATAAATTCTAATATTACATTTAATATGCTTCAATGTTATTCACAAATACGATATCTTAAAAATATCTCTTTATGGTTTGATTTAATAAGTTCTGCATTAAAATATGAAAATTTTTATTAGTATTAGTCCGGGAGCCGACCGTCGATTTACCTATGTATCGACTAATAGGAAAAGACTTACATCAAAATGTAGGTCTCAATGTGCACATTAAGAATATTACTGGCTGCCAGGTCCTATCCTGCCGGAACGCAAGGCAGCCGCACTTTTATAACGTCAATTTTGAGTGTTTATCTATGTATAGAGTACAAGGACCAGACATACATCAAAACGTAGGTCTCAATGTGCACATTAAGAATATAACTGGCTGCCACATACATCAAAATGTAGGTTTCAATGTGCACATTAAGAATATCACTGGCTGCCAGGTCCTATCCTGCCGGAACCCGGTGGCAGCCGCACTTTTATGACGTCAAGTTTGAGTGTCTACCTATGTATCGAGTACAAGGACCAGACATACATCAAAATGTAGGTTTCAATGTGCACATTAAGAATACCACTGGCTTCCAGGTCCTATCCTGCCTGAACCCGGTGGCAGCCACACATTTATGACGTCAATTTTGAGTGTTTACCTATGTATCGAGTACAAGGCCAAGACATACATCAAAATGTAGGTCTCAATGTGCACATTAAGAATATCACTGGCAGCCATGTCCTATCCGGCCGGAACCCGGTGGCAGCCGCACATTTATAACGTGAATTTTGAGTGTTTGCCTATGCATAGAGTACAAGGACCGGACATACATAAAAATGTAGGTCTCAATGTGCACATTAAGAATATAACTGGCTGCCACATACATCAAAATGTAGGTTTCAATGTGCACATTAAGGATATCACTGGCTGCCAGGTCCTATCCTGCCGGAACCCGGTGGCAGCCGCACTTTTATGACGTCCAGTCTGTGTGCTTACCTATGTATCGAGTACAAGGCCAAGACATGCATCAAAATGTAGGTTTGAAAATGCATATTAAAAACTTAAGGGTCTACTTTGTCTATTTTACCGGAATCAGGTGGCAGCAACACTTTTATGACATCAATTTTGAATGTCTACCTATGTATCGAATTTAAAGACCATATATAAATAAATATGGAGGTTTAAAAGTGCACATTAATAATATAATGATCTGCCATGTCCAATTCTGCCGGAACCAGGTAGCAGACTCATTTTTTTCGTCAATTTTGAGTGTTTACCTATGTATCGGACCTGACAGACAGTGATATTATTAATACGCACATTGAAACCTACATTTTGATGTATGTCCGGTCCTTGTACTTGATACATAGGCGAACACTCAAAATTGACGTCATAAAAGTGCGGCTGCCACCGGGTTCCTGCAAGATAGGCCCTGGCAGCCAGTGATATTCTTAATGTGCACATTGAGACCTACATTTTGATGTATGTCCGGTCCTTGTACTCGATACATAGGCAAACACTCAAAATTGACGTCATAAAAGCGCGGCTGCCACCGGGTTCCGGCAGGATAGGACCTGGCTGCCAGTGATATTCTTAATGTGCACATTGAGACCTACATTTTGATGTATGTCGGGTCCTTGTACTCGATATATAGGCAAACACTCAAAATTGACGTCATAAAAGTGCGGCTGCCACCGGGTTCCGGCAGGATAGGACCTGGCAGTTAGTGATATTCTTAATGTGCACATTGAAACCTACATTTTGATGTATGTGGCAGCCAGTTATATTCTTAATGTGCACATTGAGACCTACATTTTGATGTATGTCCGGTCCTTGTACTCGATACATAGGTAAACACTCAAACTTGACGTCATAAAAGTGCGGCTGCCACCGGGTTCCGGCAGGATAGGACCTGGCAGTTAGTGATATTCTTAATGTGCACATTGAAACCTACATTTTGATGTATGTGGCAGCCAGTTATATTCTTAATGTGCACATTGAGACCTACGTTTTGATGTATGTCTGGTCCTTGTACATAGGTAAACACTCAAAATTGACGTCATAAAAGTGCGGCTGCCTTGCGTTCTGGCAGGATAGGACCTGGCAGCCAGTGATATTCTTAATGTGCACATTGAAACCTACATTTTGATGTATGTGGCAGCCAGTTATATTCTTAATGTGCACATTGAGACCTACGTTTTGATGTATGTCTGGTCCTTGTACATAGGTAAACACTCAAAATTGACGTCATAAAAGTGCGGCTGCCTTGCCTTCTGGCAGGATAGGACCTGGCAGCCAGTGATATTCTTAATGTGCACATTGAGACCTACATTTTGATGTAAGTCTTGTCCTATTAGTCGATACATAGGTAAATCTACGGTCGGCTCCCGGACTAATTCTTTTGTCCTAAATCATCTGAATAAATCAAATTTTATATTTGGTACGTCTCGATTTCATAAGTAAACGTCATCATTAAAGTAATCCTTTTCGTTAATGACTTTTTTTTTAACCTAAACTCATTAATTTTCTAAACTTAAATTTTTTTAATGGCAACATTTTTCCTTTTGAGTAATTTGGCGAATAGTTTGGCGTTTTCTGTAAATGGGTGAAATTGGTCGACCTGATATTCAAGTAGCACCGTACGTAATGTAAATAAAATAGGTATGTATTTTTGCCACAGATGTCATATACGCAACACGTTGGCGAAATTTTTTTTCTGACGCCAATGTCATATACCCATTGGAGTATTTAACTGAATCCAGAGTGTCGTTATTTTGCTTGATATGGTAACCCGGATGTTGTTGTTTACTTATTAATAAAGTATTTATTTTTCTTTTTTTAAATTACTAGGGGGGGCTCGCCCCCCTGCTCGCTATGCTCACCAACCCCCCGCGTAATCGCTTCGCGATTCCAAATTATTGGCTACCCCTGCTTGCTGCGCTCGCCAATACCCCATGGTAGGAATAAGCAGCTGCAGACCTTTCAAATGATGTGTCACACGACTGATGTTGTAAAGAAATTAAAAATGTGCCCTCCTGGGGGGCAGAGTGGGAAGCGACACAAAAATCATCCATAATATGAATAAGTAGCTGCAGACCTCTCAAATGATATGTCACACGTCTGGTGTTGTAAAGAAATTAAAAATGTTCCCCCCAGGGGGGCAGAGTGGGGGTGACACACAAGACATCCATAAAATTAATAAACAGTTGCAGACCTTTCAAATGATGTGTCACACAATTGGTGTTGTAAAGAAATTACAAAATGCGCCCCCTCTGAGGGCAGAGCAGGGGGGGTTACACACAAGATATCCATAGTATGAATAAGCAGTTGCAGACCTTTCAAATGATGTGTCACACAATTGGTGTTGTAAAGAAATTAAAAATGTGACACCCCCCCCCCCCCTTGGGAGAGCAGAGTGTGGGGGTGACACACAAGACATCCATAATATGAATAAGCAGTTGCAGACCTTTCAAATATTGTGTAACACGACTGGTGTTGTAAAGAAATTAACAAGTAAGAAAAATCATGCGTCAAGCATAGATTATGAAGCACTTTCCAACACTTAATGAAATCTTTAACAAAACTTTGTTATTTAGGGAAATAATAGTGTATAGCCAAATATACCCAAATATGTATTCCAGTACATTAGAACAGCCCTGTATTTCATATGTCACTTCATATAATGGGAAAATTTAGCTTAGCAAGAAAATACCCAGTAGCTTGAAATTTCTTTTTCAGCAATTCATACTATTAGATGGAAACATACTTGAATACTTTTGTTCAGCCCTGTAGTTTACATTGTACCTTTATTACACGTCAGCATTAGGCTAAAATTTATTGTAAACTAAAACACTTTTAAAACAACTGAAATCACATTCTCATAAATCATCATTCATAGGCGTCCATGTACCGAATTCTTTGCGTGGCCCTGTATATCTTTTTATCTATATTCCGCAAACATTTCTTAGTAAATTGAATGCAGCTCAGTGTAAAAATGCATAGCTTATTTAAGAACCACATTTAAATAATTTACGCTCATATTCAGTAACGTTGGTGAGCTCTTTTGGGTAGCCCTGTATATCAACTATAACATTTATACACACCGTATAATGTGCATATATTTAGCGAAATATAAACGCGAATATCATAATTAAAATGCATTTCATCCCTCCATCAGCCATCATCGGACACATATACGGTACTTCGGAAAGAATATACTATTTGAAATCTTTGTATGGCCCTGTAAATGCTATGTACTTCATATTATGCAAGACAGTAGCGTATAATTTATATTAAGCTTCAGTGATATATATCAATTTTATTATACATGAAAAAGCTTAAAATATTTAAAATATGTCACATACAATTCCCCCTTTTACCATTATCTAATGGAATTCTTTTGTGTGGCCCTGTAAATGAATAATAGCTACATTTTCACCTTATATTTTATAGAATGCATATTTTAATATGTTTGACAGGGTATAACATCTTTAAAATTCCTTTGAAACGATTTTTCCCCATAGGCCGTAATGTAATAGGAAACTTTTGATTCGCCCTGTAGATAAACTAATCATGGTAGAAACTTCATTTTCGATAGGACTTTTGCTAGGGTAAACGTCAATAACGTCCTAAAATTTCATGGCAATCCGAGTATGTTAACGATATTTTCCCATGGGCCGTGATATAATGGAAAACTTTTTATTCGCCCTGTATATAAACTAATCATAATAGGAACTTCATTTTCAATAGAGTTCGTGCTAGGGTTAACGTCAATAACGTCCTAAAATTTCATGGCAATTCGAGTATATTAACGATTTTTCTATATAGGCCGTAATGTAATAGGAAACTTTTGATTCGCCCTGTAGATAAACTAATCATGGTAGAAACTTCATTTTCAATAGGACTTTTGCTAGGGTAAACGTCAATAATGTCCTAAAATCTCATGGCAATCCGAGTATATTAATGATTTTTCCCCATAGGCCGTAATGTAATGGGAAACTTTTGATTCTCTCTGTAGATAAACTAATCATGGTAGATCCTTCATTTTCAATAGGGCTCGTGCTAGGGTAAACCTCAATAACGTATAAAAATTTCATAGCAATCCGAGTATATTTACGGAAGTTAGAGCACGGACAGACGGGCAGACGGCCAGACAAACCAAATGCATAAGCACTTTCCAACTTTGTTGGAAAGTGCTAAAAATGTGTCCCCGCTGGACAGCAGGATGGGGGATAACACACAAGACATCCATTATATGAATAAGCAGTTGCAAACCTCTCAAATGATGTATCAAACGACTGGTGTTGTAAAGAAATAAAAAATTTGGCGAAATATTACAGTTATCGTCAAGTTGGCGTCACTTTTGACAACTAATTTTGGTCGCCAAATTTGGCGATATATCGCCAAGTTGGCGACATACTTGGCGATTGTTGGCGATGGTAACCTTTCCTCTCTTTATGGTAACCCATACGGCGATGCATAGACGGAGCCTTTTCCTGATTGGTCTATTCGACTCATGGAAGGAGTGGACAACACGGATTCGTTAGTTCCGGAAATCTTCCACATCAGCATCATTCCAAGAGTCATTCCTTTTAAGGCTAGTTTTTTTTTACTATAGAAGGATATAAATTGTTTTGTTTTATAGTTATTAAATAAACTCTTTTTTATTTATTGTTATTACCTTTTAAAAAATATATATGTAACTGGTATTCCAAAACGAGATTTTCGCCCAATTAGCCTTAGAAAAAAATCGGCCCCAATGTGATTCGTATATGACATTTGTGCCGCATTTTAATATAGAAACAGAAATAATTCGTACGAAAAAAAAAAATAAATAAATAAATAAAAGTTCATCAGGTTTGTTTTCAGAACTATTTATATATTTTGGCATCATATCCTCCCTTTTTGAAGCCAGAATAGCACCAAGCTTTGCCAAACAGGTGTATATTAAGGCCCCTGTCCTCGCTCGAGGAAACGCTCGCTAGCTAATGTTATTCCTATGGTAAAGCATTTTTCTAATATCTCTTTCGCAATTTGACATTTTTGAATAATTTTTTTTGCATTGGATAGCTGAGGTGCATGCCGAAAGCGCACTTTTCGATTTTGGTTGCAGGTATTTTTTTTTAAAGCACTTTCAGTTTCGAAACCGGTTTTGAAAGTGAAACTAACTTTGTAAAAAATATCTGCAACCAAAATCGAAAAAAAAGGTGCGCTTTTGGCATGCACCTCAGCTATCCACTGCAAAAAAAATTATTCAAAAATGTCAAATTGCGAAAGAGTTATTAGAAAAATGCTTCACCATAGGAATAGCATTAGCTCGCGAGCGTTTCCTCGAGCGAGGACAGGGGCCTTAATCAGACATTCATAAAATTAGTAATAATTTAATTGATCTAGAATCATTCAACGTACTTTCAAAAAAAGCTAACACATTCTCATGTCCGAATCATTATGGAGCGTCCGACTCACCGCTCTTGTGTTGCGCCAAATCGGATTTATTACCGGTACGCCCTTATCTTACGTCTCAAAGGCTCAAATAAATGTTTATAAAAATTTAAAACCATAGTTTTACGCTTATGCTTTAAATGTACTGTAGATTTTTCCATTCATGTCTAATTATTCATAAAATAATAATTGTGAAAAGTATTGGTATGGACGTTTGTACTTGATAATTTTACATATCTTTTTGTCTCGTATAGCTAAAAAAAATAACATTAATGTGTTTGAACATGTCTAGAATCATTGATTGATCATTGATTTTGGCATGCACCTCAGCTATCCACTGCAAAAAAAATTATTCAAAAATGTCAAATTGCGAAAGAGTTATTAGACATTATATTATATAGAGATTATATTATATAGAGATTGTGTTATAGATTATATTATAACACAAAATCTTGTGTTAAAACAGTCTTTGAAATAAAATATTACGTGATGGAAAAACACGGTTACGCCGCTTAAATGGTTAAAAAAATTTGCTATTCGGTCTTTCGGCGCCATTTTGGATTTATTCGCCAAACACATCATCCATAACAGGATAATAAACTTTTCCGCTAAATTTTGCCCTGATTGCTTAAATTTGTTGATTTTATTATATGAACCTTCAGATAAGCAAATAAATAAAATTATGAATAAAAGTATCAAATTACAATGGCTAGCATAAATTTAAGAGAGACTAAACTTTTTGCTAGAGGCGGCTTGTAACTTAAACAAATAGGAATTTAATAAATAAAAAAAATATTTCACTTCGTGCGTCAAAATAGATGATAAATATGATGTATCAAACTAAACACAAATAAGTATGTTTTTCACGTGATTAGGGCTCCCAAATGGTCCGCGAACTGAACATCAGTATTTTACTTAACAGAAAATTTCCTAATAGGTTTCTACAGAATTTGCGCTAGAATGAACTTCCAAGGCTGGTTTTTCGGCAAATTGCTAGGGGGGGGGGGGATCTAAAAGGAAAATTTCTCTAAGAAAATTCTGATGTTCAGTTGGCAGACCATTTGGGAGCCCTGCGTGATTTATCTAATCTAATAATTTAGTAGCCGCCCTGGCGATAAGCTTGGTCTCCAGGTCTTAGGATTTGATCATTGACTTTTTCTGTAAAAAGCCTTTAATGATGTCCACCCTTACATTAAACCAAAATATTGTTGCTAAAATCTGTGTTGGGTACATCTCCGATATCTGTCAACTATTTCTGATTAAAAAAAAGAAAAAAAAAACTTTCGTCAAATTATTTACCAAACTAATAAATAATGGACGTCAACTGAAGCTGATCTCTTCTACAAATTTATTACCCTATTTTTTTCAGTGTTTATTTATCTTTAAAAGCACGCCGTCCCTCTTTAATGATGTAGTTCTTTTTTAAATTAACACATGAACCAATAAAACATCTTTGTGAATACAGAAAAACATCGAACTAAACATCTCTTCATGAAGTATCTAATATGTGTAACGAATCTGAAATCAAATGAATTTGACGTCAAGATCATCATTCTTACTATGTGAATGACTGCCTCCATAACGAATATTTTTTTTCGCTCACTGAAGAACGAATACTTTTTTGTTTACCTAGATGAAAAAAAATATGAGCTGTCAATCTAATTTTAACTGAAATTTTCTTGAAACAAATACATATTTTTAAATATAACTCATTTCTCAAAAATTTTTTAAAAGATTTTTCTATAAAATTCAATTTTCAGCAGGTTTATTTTTTTAAAAACTTTTGAGTAAAAATGACTGATTTTTTACGTTAGGCGGATTAAAATATCACCAACAGCATTTTCCGCCTCGCTACCTTTTATATTTTGGGTGTGTAAATTAGAAACAGTGTTTTAATATTGAAATAAGGTGTTTTTGTTATTTTCACTACTATAAAGCATTTATTTAGATATTTTCCATTATATAGACCTTGACTTTTTTTTTTTTAACTTTATGCAATTCTGGCTTCAAAAAGGAAATATGTTGCTAAAATATATAAACAGCTCTGAAAACAAAACTTATTAACATTCATTTTTGTTTATTTATGTAATAAAGTATATATACATTTTATTTATATACACACTCACGCATAGATACATATCATCTTTTTAATTTACAAAATACTCCCGTTTTTTGATAAAAAAGATAAATGGCTTCATTATATTAAAGAAATTGTATTTACACGGGGAAAAAATGCTTGCGTATATGAATAATAAATAGGTTGCCAGAAAATACTTTGCCAAAATTTCTTTTCCTGCCAAGCACCTTTTCGTCAGGTACCTACAGTGTGGCTCACAAAAGTGTTCGTACACTTAGGAATTTCAATGAAATAGGGCTCTATCTATTAATTAAAATTAATATTTTAGAATGGGTATTTAAGAGTAAGATCTATGACTCATTATTAACAAAACTACATAAAATATTTTTAAAACATAGCAAAACTTTGTTTTGAAAAAATCACTAATAAAAAAATAACAAAAAATTTACCTCACAAAAGTCTTCGTACACTTTAAAAAAATCGCTTTATATTTGTAAATATTGTAATATTTCACTAAAGTTGTACTTAATAGGTTATTATTTAGCACCCACAAAAGTTTTTTAAACACCTGGGAATAGATTTAATTAGTGTTTTGTAATTTCTGCATGAAAGTTAATGCCTTCATCGAACATTGCTGTTTTTACTTCGCTTTTTGTTTCAATGCTGTGTTTTCGTGTTCTAACTTCCAGTTATCTCCAAATATGTTTTACCGGGTTTAAATTCAGCAATTGAGGTGATGTTTTCAGAACTTGTGAACAATTATAAAGACGCCAGAGGCGAACGTTGAGAGCCATGTGCCTTGTATCATTATCCTGATAAAAAACAAAGTTGTACTGTTACCCATATATTGGCCTGATAATTTTAAATTGCCATTTAAAATATTGGAATGAAGATCGTGATTTATTATGCTATCAATATATACCAAATTACCTAATACTGATGCTGATATGCACCCTCACACAAGGACAACTCCACTGTCATGCTTAACTGTTCCAACTAAATTCTTTCATTTAAATTCTTAATTTTTCTTTCTCCATACTATTATACACTCATTGGACCAAGAATGGCATACTAAATTTCATCTGTAAATAAAACATTATTTTAATACGATTCGTGTTTATTTATCATTGATTTTGCTAAAGAAAGCCTAAGCTTTCTGTTTTTCGCCCTAACAAAAAATTTTTTATGGGCAGAATACCTATATAATGCAGCTGGGCTTACCACTCGTCGAACAGTTTAAGGTGAAAATGAAGTAGAAACTGTTTCATTAATTTCTGTAGCAACTTTTATAGCACTTAAACGCTGATTTTTTTTTAAGACTTTTCTAATTGTAAGTATTTGATCTCATTGTGTTAACTTAGATTGACGACCTTTACATATCTAGTTTTCAATCCATTTTTTTCTACAAAGCCTTTTATCGCATACTTCACCATAGAATGGAATAAATCAACTAATTTTGCAATATTTCGAATTGATTTACTACTATTATGAAGAAAAATAACTAATTTCAAACGCTATTAGTCGTGACATTACGATTACAAACCATTTTTAATTAATAAATAGAATATTACGGACCATTTCTGCAAAATATAAAGCCAAGCGATTTTTTAAATGTCAATACAATGCACAAATAAAAATAAAGCGACAAACAATATTTTTAATAATGAAATTATGCGAAAATGTTTCTGTGTACGAAGACTTTTGTGACGTCTTCTTTCTGTGGCATCTTCCGTTTTCATTTTTAGATTTAAAAAAAATCCCTTAATGTTAAACAAAAAGGTTGTGTATTATTTAGAACTAGCAGGCTATGCCCGCTGCGCTGGTCAATATTTCAAAATCAACCGCGGATGAAACGAATTGGTGAATTTAAATTTGAATTTTAAATAATTTGGACCTCCAGCAGCACCTTGCTCATTACTGAAAACGATTTAGACACCATTGTGATATTAAATTATCTTAAACGTTGCGCAAAGACCAGCTATTTAGAAATAACTATTTTAGTTTATTTCTAACAGTGCAGCGAAATGAGACCATTATGGCAACATGATTTAAAATTTTCCCTTATCTGAAGAAATATTATTACAGTCGTTACCATGGTACAACTTCAGAAAAATTTCTTCAACTTTTCATTATGTGAAGCCAGGAACCCAAAGCTACTCCCACCTAAAAAGTTTATATATATATTAAATTTTGTCCGCGCGATAAAAGGCACAATTATGCAAGAATCATCTTCAAACTCGTCAAGTACATTGAGATGGTTAATATCTCAGTGGGAACTGCAAATGAGCAAAATCGACCCAAGGGGGTGGTAATTGGGAAGGGTTCAAAAATTTGAATACCATCTTAACATGGCTTTAACAAAACCAGCTCTTACAAAACAATAGCAGGAAAAAAATAAACATTTTTCGTTACAGCAAGTTGCCAATGATAAAAAACACACACACACACACATTAAAATTCTCACTACAACAATTACTTTATTATTGCAAAATTTCCTCCTGAAAAATGAAAACAAAATTATTTGCTCTTTCGTATTTAAGCATTTTTTCTTTAGTTATTTAAGATAAAATTATGTAAATTTGTATAATTTGGCGAACGATTTGGCGAAATTGGTTGACGTGATAATCAAGTAGTAGCCAATTTACACGTTTCATATTTCACAAAAGATTCCTACACCGACATCATATACGCAATAGATTTAACACGATTATCTTGCAACTACAATGTGGCAAAATTCTCGTTTTAGAATACCAAAGAAATTTATGTATATTTTATTATTTTCTATCATTTTAAACAGCAATTAATCTATCCTTCTATAGTAAAAAAAAACTAGCCTTAAAAGGAATGACTCCTGGAATGATGCTGATGTGGAAGATTTCCGGAACTAACGAATCCGGGTTGTCCACTCCTTCCATGAGTCGAATAGACCAATCAGGAAAGGGCTCCGTCTATGCATCGCCGTATGGGTTACCATAAAGAGAGGAAAGGTTACCATCACCAACAATCGCCAAGTTTGTAGCCAACTTGGCGATATATCGCCAAATTTGGCGACCAAAATTAGTTGTCAAAAGTGACGCCAACTTGTCGATAACTGTAATATTTCGCCAAATTTTTAATTTCTTTACAACACCAGTCGTTTGATACATCATTTGAGAGGTTTCCAACTGCTTTTTCATATAATGGATGTCTTGTGTGTTATCCTCTATTCTGCTCCCCAGGGGGGACACATTTTTAATTTCTTTACAACACCAGTCGTGTTACACAAGATTTAAAAGGTCTGCAACTGCTTATTCATACTATGGATGTCTTGTGTGTCACCCCCACACTCTGTTCTCCGCAGGGGGGGGTCACATTTTTAATTTCTTTACAACACCAGTTGTGTGACACATCATTTGAAAGGTCTGCAACTGCTTATTCAGATTATAGATATCTTGTGTGTAACCCCCCCTCCTCTGTCCTCAGAGGGGGCTTATTTTGTAATTTCTTTACAAAACCAATTGTGTGACATATCATTTGAAAGGTCTGCAACTATTTATTCATTTTATGGGTGTCTTGTGTGTCACCCCCACTCTGCCCCCCAGGGGGGCACATTTTTAATTTCTTTACAACACCAGTCGTGTGACATATCATTTGAGAGGTCTGCAGCTGCTTATTCATACCATGGGGTATTGGCGAGAACAGCAAGCAGGGGTAGCCAATAATTTGGAATCGCGAAGCGATTACGCGGGGGGTTGGCGAGCATAGCGAGCAGGGGGGCGGGGCCCCCCTAGTATATATAAAAGAAAGTCTGGATTTCGTATTAATCACAGCACAAAAAAATCTACCGAACCAAAAATCTTGAAAATTGGGATAACAACACTTCTAATAGCATCGAGTGCCGCTAAGAAGGGATTTTAGAAAATTCCACTTCTAAGGGGGTTAAAAATAGGTACGAACTTTAAAAAAATTCCTTAAAAATCGGCTTTTGTAGTTATTTTTCAACTGATAACATATTTAAATGTATTTTTTCATTCTGAATCGAATGGTACTAAGCAATTTCTTTTAAATCCAGTAGTTCGTGAGATACTTCACACTTTCCTAATTTGGCGATGTCTTCGGCGAAAAAAACCTGAAATTTTCAATCCTTATCTATATATATAAAAGAAAGTCTGGATTTCGTATTAATCACAGCACAAAAAATCTACCGAACCAAAAATCTTGAAAATTGGGATAAAAATACTTCTAATAGCATCGAGTGCCGCTAAGAAGGGATTTTAGAAAATTCCACCCCTAAGGGGGTTAAAAAAAGGAACGAACTTTTATAAAAATCCTTAAAAATCGGCTTTTGTAGTTATTTTTCAACTGATAACATATTTCAATTTATTTTTTCATGCTGAATCGAATAGTACCAAGCAAATTCTTTTAAGTTCAGTAGTTCGCGAGATACTTCACATTTTCCTGATTTGGTGGTGTTTTCGGCTCAAAAACCTGAAATTTTCAATCCTTATCTATATACTAGCAGGCTATGCCCGCTGCGCTGGTCAATATTTCAAAATCAACCGTAGATGAAACGAACTGGTGAATTTAAATTTGTATTTTAAACAATTTGGACCTCCAGTAGCACCTTGCTCATTGCTGAAAACGATTTAGATACGATTGTGAAATTAAACGTTGGACAAAATCTTGCTATTAAGAAGTAACTATTTTAGTTATTTACTAACAGTGCATATTTAGAAGTGAAATGAGACCATTGTGGCAACAGGATTTAAAATTTTCCCTTATCTAAAGAAATATTAATTATTACAGTCGTTACCATAGTACGACTTCTTAAAAATTTCTTCACAACTTTTCATTATGTAAAGCTAGGAACCCAAAGCTACTACCACCTAAAAACTTTAAATATATACTAAATTTTGTCCGCGCGATAAAAGGCACAATTATGCAAGAATCATTATCAAACTCGTCAAATACATTGAGATAGTTAATATCTCAGTGGGTATTGCAAATGAGCAAAATCAGCCCAAGGGGGTGGTAATTGGGAAGGGTTCAAAAATTTGAATACCACATTAACATGGCTTTGACAAAACCAGCTCTTACAAAACAATGGCAGGAAAGAAAATAAACATTTTTCGTTACAGCAGCTGCCAACGATAAAAAAAAAACACATTAAAATTCAAACTACAACAATTACTTTATAATTGCGAAATTTCCTCCTGAAAACTGAAACAAAAAATTATTTGCTCTTTCGTATTTAAATATTTTCTCTTTAGTTATTTAAGATAAAATTATTTAAATTTGTATAATTTGGTGAACAATTTGGCGAAATTGGTTGACGTGATAATCAAGTAGTAGGAAATTTACATTTTTCATATTTCAGAAAAGATTCCTACACAGACATCATATACGCAATAGGTTTAGCACGATTTTCTTGCAACTCCAATGTGGAAAAATCCTCGTTTTAGAATATACCAAAGAAATTTATTTTTTTCTATCATTTTAAACAGGAATTAACAATAAATAAGAAAGTAACTGTAGAACAAAACAACTAATATCATTTCAAAAAAGAAAATGAAAGTAAATAAACAACTTATCAATAGATAAACAACTATAGCTGGGTTACCATATAAGGTAAATAATGCCATTTTGGCGCCAGTGAGATACCTCGATGAGTATATGACCAAATCTGTGATAAAATTTCCATATTTGGAAAAAACTTTAATCGGTATTTATACTGCATTTTCCCTACTTATGTATTGTGAAATAACTTTGGCACAGATGTCATGTACGCACCAAATTGGCACAATTTTTTTCTGACGCCAATTTGAAGAAAACTTCGCTTTTAATTACCAATTTCATAAATATTTTTTAATTATTTTCTATTATTTAAAAAAGTAAATAAATAAAAAAAGCTTAATTAATAGCTATAGAACAAAATGATTTATATCTATATAATAAAGGCCAAACGTATCTGTGCGTAACGCATACGTCATGTTTTGAATGGCAACACTTTCCGATGAAATTTCGGTTTTGCAATTTTCGCTATTGTAAATTTTTAAACTTCTAGACATTGCACGTTTTCAATCTTTATACCATAGTTTAGAGAAAAAAATGCACTTTTAAATGCCGTTTGTTAGAAAACTGTATCTCAATTTGTTTTTGGGATATTAATTTTTTTGTAATTTTTGGTTCAATTTCTCTAATGGTGGCAACTTGAGTATCGCATTTATGTGGGAAAGAGAGGAAAAATAGCCATAGAGTAAAAAAGAAAAAAAATAGAGATGCAGTTTAGTGGCTGGAGGTGACGCACACACAACGGGGTGCTTTCACAAAAGAGAAAAACTTTTAGCGATGCAATTTTAATTCATAATACAATGAAGTGCTATTTTATAATGCTAAAATATATTCAGATCTTTTTCATTTAAAGAAAAAATGATGTTAAAAAATTCGGTCTCTGTTCCATGTGATTGTTTTGTTTGGATCGAATGAGAGACTTAAATTTGGAAGAATAATGCCCATCAAACCGATTTAATCGCATACTGCACCTCAATCTATCTCTTTTCTCCATGGAAAATAACAGATCACTGTATATTTTAGTTGTCATTTTTTCATAGCAACTGAAAAAAATAGTAATTAAAAACCTGTTATGTCAATATATCGTCAGCTATAAAATCCGGTGAATGTTGTTGGTTTTATTTCGTTTTTATCTACGAATTTAGTGACTTTTAGTTCGTTGTAAACTTACTTTACAAAAGATACATCAATTAACCTTTACAAAAATGTATTTTAAAGAATATCTGGGTGTCATATTTTCTTAGTTGTTTTTAAAAACTGAGAATGCAATTTTATTCTTTGGCGAAATCTTTGGCTAATAACTGCTATCTTGCGTCTAATACGCAGGGCCGTAGTGAACAATAGGGAGGGCTCAAGAGAATGTAGGGGGCTCATAGTTTTTCTTTCTCTCTCTCTGATGCAGAAAGATAAATTAATGCATATTCACATTGTAGGTATTCTGTTTCTTATTAAACTGATAAAATAACTTCATTTTATGCTTAGAAAAGTACATGATGATGAAAGTTTTGAGTGTATAACTGGTGCAAAATAGCCCATCATGTTAGCTTCATATGTACAAATAGGATGAGGGAGTGTTGAAACATTTATTTTAGATACAATTTAGTAACTCTGCAAAACTGTGAAAAGGTTTCAAAACTAAATTAGATTTTTAAACAATATTTCATTTGAATTTTCGGAACAGAAATTCATTGAGTGACCTTGGAATCTTTTCCAGGGGGGGGGGGGGGGCTCAAAATATTTTAGGGGGGACTGAGCCGCCCATAGCGCCCCCTTAGCTACGGCCCTGCTAATACGGAAGTACCGATAATTTTTAACGCTGTATATGATTACATAAATAATATGTTTCATAAAAAATTGCTATTTAGAATTAGTTGGCAGTTTAAAAAGCCTATTACGCAGAAAAGATTTATTAACTTTCCGATTTTAAAATTTAAAAAAGTTTTTCTTCTTTACTTTGTGACCCGGGAACCCCGGGTTCGGTGTACTAGTTATTTTAAAAAACAAAATGAAAGTTAATAAATGGTTTATTAATAAATAAACAACTATAGCCGGTTTACCATGTGAGGCATAAAATCGCCATTTTGTTGCAATCGTGCGAATGTGGTGCATATATGACATCTGCGCCAAAACTTTAAAAAGTTGCAATTAAATTATTTTACACTTTGGATGAGGAAGACAATTATACTGAAATTTACACATTATACGCAATTTTTTTTTCTTTTTTTTGCTATAACTGCTATTTATATATTTACATTTAAACATAAAAAATTATCCTAAAAATGCTCTCACACATTTAAAAGAGAGTGAGAGAATTTAGTTATTGCAAACATCACTCCGGCTTATCCCTTCTTGGCATAAAATCGCATTGTTTGATGACAAAAGTAAATTCAAACACTCAAATAAACAAATAACATACAATTAACAGATAAAACCATTTTTAAAAGTAATTCTGCTATTTTCTCCTGTAAGACACATAGAGGTAGAATTAGATTTTAAAAATATTTTTTTAAAAATAAAAAAATGTTATTTACGTTTTATCTAATAAAATATTTAAAATACATTTTTTTTTTTTTTTTTAGCCTGACGCAAAAGAAATAAATAGCGTAATATTGATTGAAGAAATATTGAAGAGGAAATGGTTAATTAAAAAAGACTTATAAATTTTATTCAACAGGAATTTTTTATTTCAAAATGTTGAATTTGTCAATAGTAATAACGCATAATTGAATAAATTTCCTTTGAATTGCAAAATTTTTCCTTTAGTACTACTTGGTTATACCATCGACCAATTTCGCCATATTATACAAATCGCCAAACTATTCGCCAGATTATATAGATTAACATATTTTTTCATTTAAATAACGAAAAACAAATTAGCAGAGCATATATAAAAGTAGAAATAAAATGCCGAATTAAAAATCACTTGATGACATAAGTAATATTTATATTATGCTTAATGTCAAGTGAATGTGACATTTACGATCATCCATTATTGACATTTAATCTTGGAATTTGGCGGTAGATTTTTAATCGACAGGATAACCTTTACTTCTTCAGTTCCTAAATTTTAAAATTGTAATTTTTCCTGTAAGTGAAATTGACGAAATGGCGCAAGAAAAATTAAATGAACAATAAAAAACATTTGCAAAAGGAAATAAAAGGGTATTCGTTGATTGCATTCTTCAAAATTAAGGTGAAAAACTTTTGAAAAAGTATGACATTATTTTACAATATATATGTGTGGCGAAAATTCATACTAAAGCTAAAATTTAAATATTTGATTCATTTTTTTAGTTATTAACTCATATCTATATAATTTACGATTGAATATTAAAATATACTGCAAAATTTATCTTCACTTGAAAAAAAAACAACATTATTGTCAGGCATTAAGTCAGTAGTGCATTTTTGGCTTAAAAACGCATTCTTTGGCGACAAAAGCAAAATGAAAATCGCATAGAAACGAATATGTAGCTCATAACTTACAGTGAATTTTACAATCAGATCTGCTTTTTTCTGCAGTAAGTTATATTATACGGAAATTCGATAAAAAAGAGAAAGAAAATAATAATCATCAAATAAATAACTATCATTCAAAATTCATTTAATCAAATTTTCAAATTCATATTGTCATTCTAACGCCAGGGATAAGTCGCCAAAAGTTGCACCACTTGTTATATTTCGCGTTAATTTATTTTTTAAGCATTACAAATATCTTTTTCATTTTCAAGATAAATATATTTTAAAAATATTACGCCTCATTTAACCGGTCTTTCTTTATTATTATTATTATTATTATTATTATTATTATCAGTAGTTATTTTCTACTTTTATTTGCAAGATATTTGTAATATTTCTAATAGTTATAGCCATTTTAATTCTTTTAGCAATTATAATTTTCGCCAAAAACAGCTACTGGCAACCCTTTTGTCAAAAATAACCGAAAAATACGAAATTTAGTACGAAAAATCAGAGTTATCCCTGTAAATTTGAATCATAAACCTTCGGAAAAATATTTCCTATCGAATGAAACAATCGGCAAAAAGATCCATCGGGTAGCTTTTGAAAACACTCGTTTGGAAGTTTCAGAACTTCTGCTTTATAATATATATGATATGATATAAAAGAAAGTCTGGATTTCGTGTTAATCACAGCACAAAAAAATCTGCCGAACCTAAAATCTTGAAAATTGGGTTAAAAATACTTCTGATAACATCGAGTGCCGCTTAGAAGGGATTTTCGAAAATTCCACCCCTAAGGGAGTTAAAAAAAAGGGACGAATTTTTAAAAAATTCCTTAAAAATCGGCTTTTGTAGTTATATTTCAACTGATAACATATTTAAATGTATTTTTTCATTCTGAATCGAATGGTACCAAGCAAATTCTTTTACGTTTAGTAGTTCGCGAGATACTTCACATTTTATTGATTTGGCGGTGTGTTCGGCGCAAAAACCTGAAATTTTTATTCCTTATCTATATATATAAAAGAAAGTCTGGATTTCGTATTAATCACAGCACAAAAAAGTCTACCGAACCAAAAATCTTGAAAATTGGGATAACAACATTTCTAATAGCATCGAGTGCCGCTAAGAAGGGATTTTAGAAAATTCCACTTCTAAGGGGGGTAAAAATAGGAACGAATTTTTAAAAGATTCCTTAAAAATCGGCTTTTGTAGTTATATTTCAACTGATAACATATTTAAATGTATTTTTTCATTCTGAATCGAATGGTACCAAGCAAATTCTTTTAAATCCAGTAGTTCGCGAGATACTTCACATTTTATTGATTTGGCGGTGTGTTCGGCGCAAAAACCTGAAATTTTTATTCCTTATCTATATATATAAAAGAAAGTCTGGATTTCGTATTAATCACAGCACAAAAAAGTCTACCGAACCAAAAATCTTGAAAATTGGGATAACAACATTTCTAATAGCATCGAGTGCCGCTAAGAAGGGATTTTAGAAAATTCCACTTCTAAGGGGGGTAAAAATAGGAACGAATTTTTAAAAGATTCCTTAAAAATCGGCTTTTGTAGTTATATTTCAACTGATAACATATTTAAATGTATTTTTTCATTCTGAATCGAATGGTACCAAGCAAATTCTTTTAAATCCAGTAGTTCGTGAGATACTTCACACTTTCCTAATTTGGCGATGTCTTCGGCGAAAAAAACCTGAAATTTTCAATCCTTATCTATATATATAAAAGAAAGTCTGGATTTCGTATTAATCACAGTACAAAAAAGTCTACCGAACCAAAAATCTTGAAAATTGGGATAAAAGTACTTCTAATAGCATCGAGTGCCGCTAAGAAGGGATTTTAGAAAGTTCCACTTCTAAGAGGAGTAAAAAAAAGGTACGAACTTTAAAAAAATTCCTTAAAAATCGGCTTTAATACTTATTTTTCAACTGATAACATATTTAAGTGTATTCTTTCATGCTGAATAGAATGGTACTAAGCAATTTCTTTTAAATCCAGTAGTTCGTGAGATACTTCACACTTTCCTTATTTGGCGATGTCTTCGGCGAAAAAAACCTGAAATTTTCAATCCTTATCTATATACAGGGTGTCCGAAAAGTCTGGAAACGGCCGAATAACTCGAGAAATACATATGAGATTGAAAAACGTAAATATACGTGTTAAATATTTTTAAATAAGCTACTCTGTGATACCAAATTTGACCTTCGAAACCGACCCCCTGGGGGTCAGAGGGGGTCCAACTTTGAAATCTTAAATTATAACCCCCATTTTTTATTGCAGATTCGGATTCTACGGACAAAAATACGTAACTTTTGTATTTGATGTTTATTTCAAATCTTCGTTTATCACGGTGTAATCGAGCATATTAAATCGATACATTTTCCCGCTTTTCCAACGGGATTTTCCCTAATCGAAACTGATTGGGCAGAATTTTTGACGTCAAATTCCTCGTCTTTTGTAGGAATAGCGTTTCCTGAAAATCATCCGTGGCGATTATTTCAATAGTGCTACACTGTTAAAAATTTGACCCATTTGCTGCAGCGTCACTCCACAGCTATTATAGAATATCTCTTTTGTGACCAATGAGAATGCTCCATAACACAGTAAAGTAATCGTTTTCTATAAAAGCGGTGGAGTGACGATGCAGCAAAAGGGTCAATTTTTTTACAGTGTACTTTACAGTGTTATGGAACATTCTCATTGGTCATGAAAGAGATATTCTATAAAAGCTGTGGAGTGACGCTACAGCAAATGGATCAAATTTTTAACTGTGTAGCACTACCGAAATAATCGGCACGGGTGATTTTCAGGAAACGCTATTATTGCAAAAGACGAGGAATTTGATGTCATAAACTCTCCCCAATTAGTTTCGATTAGGGAAAATCCCGTTGGAAAAGCCGAAATATGTATCGATATAATATGCTCAATTACACCGTGATAAACGAGGATTCGAAATAAACATCAAATACAAAAGTTACGTATTTTTGTCCATAGAATCCGAATCTGCAATAAAAAATGGGGGTTATAATTTAAGATTTAAAAGTTGGACCCCCTCTGACCCCCAGGGGGTCGGTTACGAAGGTCAAATTTGGTATCACTGAGTAGCTTATTTAAAAATATTTAACACGTATATTTACGTTTTTCAATCTCATATGTATTTCTCGAGTTATTCGACCGTTTCCAGACTTTTCGGACACCCTGTATATAAAAGAAAGTCTGGATTTCGTATTAATCACAGCACAAAAAGATCTACTGGACCAAAAATCTTGAAAATTGGGGTAAAAATACTTCTAATAGCATCGAGTTCCGCTAAGAAGGGATTTTCGAAAATTCCACCCCTAAGGGGGTTAAAAAAAGGGACGAATTTTTAAAAAATTCCTTAAAAATCGGCTTTTGTAGTTATATTTCAAGTGATAACATATTTTAATGTATTTTTTCATGTTGAATCGAATGGTACCAAGCAAATTCTTTTAAGTTCAGTAGTTCGCGAGATACTTTACATTTTCCTGATTTGGCGGTGTTTTCGGCTCAAAAACCTGAAATTTTCAATCCTTATCTATATATATAAAAGAAAGTCTCGATTTCGTATTAATCACAGCACAAAGAAATCTGCCGAACCTAAAATCTTGAAAATTGGGTTAAAAATACTTCTGATAACATCGAGTGCTGCTAAGAAAGGATTTTCGAAAATTTCACCCCTAAGGGGGTTAAAAAAAGGGACGAATTTTTAAAAAAATTCTTAAAAATCGGCTTTTGTAGTTATTTTTCAACTGATAACATCTATAATCAGGTCTATAATATATCATATATATGTAATGATAAATCGACGAAGGCGATGTTCCATAACAATGTACAAGTTCCAGTGGCACACCATCTATGAGGCAGAACAGATTACTACTACCAAGAATCAACAGTGTGACGAGCTGAGCAGTCGCTCCGGCAATTTGACCATCAGTGGATGAGTTTATTGGGCTATTTCCCCATATGAAAGTTCAATCAAGCAGTCTGTAAATTAATTTTATTAGAACTCATAAATAAGTTAAGTTCTTTCACGCAATCACCTTGGCACTCTCATGGAATAACTTCCACTTCACCAACTTCGTGATTAAGCTGCATTCCCCGATATTAGAATTTTGGGGAGAAAAAAGAAACAGCATCCTAATAATTTTTGAAAGTCAATCGCATTCTCGGGAAACAAGATATGGCTTCCGAGTAGTTTTTAAGAAAAAATGCATTCTAATTCAGCGGAGCAATGAAACGCGCGTCTTTATAGTTAAAGAAAAGGTGCATTCTGTTCTCCTGAAAAGCCAAATGAAAAATCATTTTCACGACAAAACTAGAGCCCTCCTACTTCGCGTCAATCATTTTAAAAATCCAATCAGGATGGACTCGAGCCTCTAACGGACAAAATGATCAATTCTAATTGGCCGTAATAGGCGGTCTATTGGCAAGAACTATATTTTTTCCTCGGAAGACTAAGCCCTTTAGCAACGCGTAGTAACATCTGTCACGCGATGTTAAAAATAAAAAATAAAATTAAAATCGCAGGAATATGCCAGAAAGTAAAAAGCTTACGAAATACTTCCCGCCTTTTTGAGAAGCAAGTAATAATTTATTAATAACTAAAGTAAGAAAAAGAATTTTAGCTGTTACAAGTTACGAAACTAAGATTGAAATATGTTCCACAAATTTAGAATTGAAGCTAAGAGAGAACAAAAAAAATGGCGCAAAATTTTTTATTTTATTACAAATCCCCCCTCCCAGAAAGACGGGTGAAAAAGTAGGTCTGAGACCTGCAATTTCACAGAAAGGGAGATGATGCAGACTTAGCTCACGAAGTTGTTGATATAAGTAATAATAATTAGATACTAAATAAAAAAAAATTTAAATTAATTTCTCTTTTTTATATAAATATAGAATTCAAATTTAAAAACACTAAGGTGATGCGTGGAATAACTTCAAATTTAAATACAATAAAATAGGCATCAATACAAATACAAGATATAATCTTGTTTAAAGTACACATCATAAAGTAATTTGAAAATATAAGCAATTACCCATAGTAATAACATAAAAATGAAACATAAAAATGAAAAACAATAACGTTGAATTCTTTTTTAACAATGTCAAATCTAGAAATGAAGGAATTTAATAGAACTTTCTTGAAATCAATGTTGAAAGTTTGTTTCAAAAATCCATTTAAGAGTCATATTTGGAGTATTCATGATCTCTTTTCAAGGAAGTCTAATTATATCTTATTACTTGTCCAAGAGTCATATTTGGAGTGGTATAGTCCATTGCCTCTTTTCAAGGAGGTCTAATTATATCATTATTAATTGTTCAAATTCAATATAGTAAGACATTTTATAATATAGTAATAATAAACTTTAACAATGTAAATAATAAACAATATAAGTAAGAAACATAATAAGGAAAAATATCAATAATAATAAATATCATAAGTATAAGTAAATCTCATAATGGGTATAAGTAAATCTCTTAATAAGTAATAATAAATATCATAAAAGACATTCTTTAAATACTTAATCTCGTTTATCTCATCTCATATTTTTGGGATGAAATATAGAGAGAAGTGAAATAAAATAAAAATACAATCAATTATGAAATCATTTACTTAATCTGGTAATTCGAGTACAGGATTAAGTAGGAATATGTACAAAAAAAAATTAAAATATAATATGATAAATTAAAATAAAATAAAGATAAATAAAAATTTTGTTCATGTTTGAGAATGCACGTGACCTTTAAACTACTAAGATTCTTAAAAAGAAATATTAATAAATGATAAAAATAAAAAACAAGATCTATTCATGTCAAATAATTACGCAATAAATATTCTCTCGGTGTGATAAAACATTGCAAGATACAAGTAGAAAAGAGAAAAAGAAACAAAATTATATTATAATTGACATGTACTTGGACTGGAATGCAGAAGCAAAGAGAGAGAGAAAGAAAAAAAATTAAAATAAAGTGATAAAAATTTTGTTACTTGATATATAATTAATGTAATAATTGATAGATTAAATTTAATATTACAAATAGGTTCAGTTGAAAGAAAAAAAAATATTCTAAGTAGAGTAATTCAGTACAGAATAAGAAATTTCCACTTTGTTCGTCTACGCCGGCATAAATAAACAAATATAAAAATTTCCAGACAAGTGACACTCTCGCTGCAGTCAAGAGATATCATTGCCATTCTGTAAGAATTACAGGATATTATCTGAATTAAAATATGGAAAGAAATTTACTGTTTAAGAGAAAAAATATATAAAATGATAAACTAGAGATATAGTTTAAGCTACAGTTTTTACTTGAGTTTGTTGTTGTTGATTAGGGGGTTGTTGCTCATGACTTAATTTAAATTTATCAGGGGAATAATAAGGCCTTAATTTAGATACATGTACTATTTCTGAACTTTTGAACTGGTTTTGCCTATCAATTTCAAAATTTACTTCGGATAATTTGTTAAGAATTTTATAAGGGCCACTAAATACTTGTGATAACTTTCTAGTATTAGGGTACTGAAATTCTTCATAGATAACTAGATCTCCTATTTTAAATTTTGGTTCGATATAATCTTTATCATAATATCTTTTATTTTTTAAATGAAATTCATCAGTTCTTGCTTTAGCAATTTTAAGTGCTTCATGAACAGGGGGATAATAATTTTGTTGTAAGGGGGAGTCATAGGGTAATTGGCCAAAAAGCAAGTAAGCAGGTGGAAATTTAGTAATAGAATGGGGTGTATTATTATATTCATTAATTACCTCAGTTAAAAGCTTAGTCCAGGGAATTTTAGAGGTAGTGGAGTTTACTTTACATTTTAATCTAGTTACTATTGTCTGATTTACTCTTTCACATTTCCCATTCGTTTGTGGATGATGGGCAGTGGTCAAACGTTGTTTAATATTATGATTTCGCAGGAATTTTTTGAATCTTGAAGAAGTAAAAGCAGCATTCCTGTCACTAAGTATTTTTTGAGGGGACTGTACACTTGAAATCTTACTAAAACAGAATAATTGTTGAGGGATTTTGATATTGAAGATTTGTTTCAGACAATTTGTATAAGTTTCTGTAGTGACACTTTTGGAAGGAAATGCCCAAACATATCTTGTGCATGGTCTATTATAATATGGAGATATTTTTTTGTAGAATTATAATAATTGAATCCTCCTACAGTATCAACAGACAGACAGTCAAAAGGTTGATCTGTAGTGGGCATAGCTTGTAATAAGCCAAATTTTTTCTGTCTAGGTTTTTTATTTTTCTGGCAAATATCACAGTATTTAACAAAGTTAGTAATGTCTTGGGTCATATCTGGCCAATAATAGTTAGGAGAAATTAAATTTTGCATTTTTTGAACACCAGGGTGACCAAACTGTTCATGAGCAACATTAAGCAATTTTTTTCTTGGGGACATGGGAACTACCACTTTACGAAAACCTTTTCTTTTAACTATAATCAGTCCATTGTCATTAATATAATTTGATCCACACACATTTTCTTTTTCTTGCATTTCAATAATCTCTTTAACGTCAAGAAGAAAAGTAAGGGGTTTACAAAAATGAGAAATAGGGTTTCGGGACAACATGTCGGCTTCGACATTTGTAGATCCCTTTAAGTACTCTATTTTGTAATCGAACATACTTAACTTCAATGACCACCTAAATAATCGACCTCTTAAATGTTTGACATTTTTTAACCAAACAAGAGATGCATGATCCGTATGGATGGTAAATTGTACACCGTGAAAGTAATGATAAAATTTATCTAAAGTATCAATGATAGCAAGACACTCTAGTTCGGTAATGAAATAATTTTTCTCATAACTTCTCAATCCTCTAAAAAAATAAGCAATTGGATGTAAAAAGTTATTATGGTCGGGTTGTTTAAGAACTGCACCTACCGCTACCTGAGAAGCGTCAACAAACATGTGTAGGGGTAATTTTGGGTCATAAATCTTTAAAATTGGTTTAGCAATGAGGGCATCTTTTAATTTTTGAAAAGAGTTTTGACATTCAGTATTCCATTCCCAAATAGTATCTTTCTTAAGTAATTTATTTAGGGGGTGTCTAATTTCAGCATATTTGTCAATAAATTTATGATACACATTTATAGAACCAAGAAATCTTTGTAATTCTTTAGTGTTAGTAGGAGGTTTTAATTTTTTAATCGTTTCTATATTAGTATTAGCTGGAGTTAAAGTTCCATTTTGGATTTCATACCCTAGAAAATTGATTTGTTTTTGAGCAAAAGTACATTTAGATAATTTTAATTTAATATTTTCTATTCGGCATAAATCAAAAATTTGGATGAGATGCTGTATATGTTCATCTATTGATTTAGAAAAAATAATTATATCATCAAAATAATAACAAGCAAAGTCTATTTTATATTTTGTAAGAATTCTTCTAATTGTCCTGTTGAAAATTGGGGGGCCTACCTTTACACCAAAGGGGAGAACATTCCATTCCCAGAGCCCACAATTAGTAGTAAAGGCTAACTTTTCGGAATCGGCTGGGTGAATAGGTATGTGCCAATAGCCTGAGGCTAAATCTAGTGCAGAGAAATATTGGGCACCACTTAATTTGTCTAAAATTTCATCTATTCGGGGCAAAGGTTCAGCGTCATTTTTCATGATAGAATTTAATTTTCGGTAATCAACACACATTCGGGTTTTTTTACCTTCATCTCGTTTATTTACTAATGTAACTGGAGAAGAGTATGGGCTATAACTTTCTTTAATTAACCCAGCAGTTAATAAGGATTGGATTTGCTGAGATATTTCTTTTTCATCAGCAGTGGATGTACGATAAGGCCTCAAAGATATTGGTAGGTCAGATTTAAGATAAATACGCTGAGGTTCAATATTAATTCTCCCTACATCATATTTATTTTTTGCAAAAATATCTAGATAATCCCTTAAAAGTTCCCTTACATTTTTATTTTGAATAGCATTCAGATTCCCCAATAGATTATAATCATCATTATTAGTTCGCGACAAGGATTGAGGAGTTATGGTATTTCCATAATCGGGTTGCACAGTAGTATCATTTTTTATAATATCAAAATGAAGCAATTCTAAGTTATCACTGGATATGTTGACATATGGGTTTAACGAAATATTGTCTTGTAACACCTGGCTTTTTGCGCAATCAATTTTCAATTTAAATTTGGCACAATCAGGTAAACCTAAAATAGCATAGTCCAAATCAAGTTTACTTACTAAAAAATTAACATATCTCTTTATATTACCAAATTTAATACATAATCGACACGATTTATTAATTGTGAGAGTTCCTTGTGCCTGTCTAATAGTAATAGGGGTAACATTATGTAAATTACCATTTAAATATCGAACAAATTTGAGGGGTAAAATTGAGACAGTTGATCCACTATCAACCACACAATACACTTGGTTATTGCCCACATATCCAGGGATGATTAATTGTCAAATATTATTAGTAGGGGGTGGTTGAATATGAGCAGGAGTTTGAGTTTGAAAGGAATTTGTGTTAAATATACAACTCCTTTCCCAATGATATGCATTTTCTATGCCTCTGTTTAAACATATTCTGCACGGACGACTTGGGTAGTTATTTTGACAATGAGTCGTAGGCATTCTAGGAGTGAAAAACCTAGGATTAAAATTTTGGGATGGATTGTTTGGAGTAGGTCGAGTCCAATGTCTGGGCTGAGGATTGGGATTGTGCATTGGTCTAGTTTGTTGAAAATTTCTATTGCCGTTATTAGAGGTATGATTTGGAATCGCTGCTAATTGTTTAGCAATGCGAAACCATTCACGAGTATTGGAAGGAGGGTTAACCATCAAACAATTTTGATACTCCGGCTGAAGTCCATCAGTTAATCCCTGTATAATTAAATTTTCCCCAAGCTGAAGTTGCCTTCCAATCTCAACTTTCTTTCTAAAATAAGAATCCAAATCACTTAGATCATTTAACTTTAAGGAAGTAAATTCAGAAAATTTTGGAACTCTAACTTGAATGAATTTTTCACTTAAAATCTCGACAATTTCCTCATAAGTAGCACAATCCAAACAATCATTTATATAAGTTTTTAGCGCTTCCCCCTTTAAATATTTTGAAATATTTTGGTGTTTCCACTCATTATCTTTTTTTTCTACAGAACATTCTCGATCAAAATGTTTAAACCATTTAAAAATATCCATGCCCGACCCAAATTCAAAAGGGACAATATCAAGTTTATTTTCTGACATTTTTTCTTCTTTTACTAATCCTGACCTTAATACATGAAAGAAGGATAATTCATATGGAAAAAATTTAAATGCTATACTTCAATTATTAAACTTCAATTACTATACTTCAAATACTTCAAATACCTCAATAAATAACAATAAAAATAATAAATAAATCAATTCTGTTTGACTTCATGTGAAATAAATAAATAATAAATAAATAAGTAATAAAATAATAAATATCGGTTTTCCATACATGGGAAATAACAAATAATTTTAAGAACAAAAATACTTTTCTTTATGTATGGAAAATAAATTTAGCAACAGAGAATTTTTTTAAGAACTAATTAATCCATCTTTCGATTTAAAAAAACACCTTTAAAACTAAATAAAATTTCTATGAGCATAAAATTTCAATTATAAATTAAGAACACATTTATTTTTTAATATCTGTAATAAAAGAGAAAGAAAAAATCAAGAATTTAAACAAAGAAATGATTATTAAAATTTCTTAGCCAATAAACAAATAAAATAATAACTTACAGACACCTCGCTGTGGCCTTGTTCAAATACCTAAATTTATTAAAATAAACAAAAAATAAAGCACTTCGTAGATACGACTCACAGGTGCAAATTTCAATTGACTTATATTACCGATGGAATCAATCGTAGTTTCGCAATCATGCTGCAGGTGTTCATTTATTATGAAATGAAAGTTTATCAAATTATTTCAGTACTGTTATCTAGAAAATACATAAATAAATAAATAAAAGAAAATGATGTTGAATTTTGTCGTGCAGTTGTTCTTTGGATTAAGTAATAATCAGTAGATGATTTCGTAGCTGTTACTTATGAAGGAAAAAAAAATACTGTAAGACATATTCACAAACAAAGAATTTCCTTCCTGTAGGTGCCAACAATGATCACAAATAAAATTTCACAACATATTTCCTATGATTTTTTTTTTTTTTTTTCACAGGATTCTTCCTTATCATTAAGCTCTGATGAAGATCGTTTAAAGACTCCTATTTATCTGGGATCTTTTTTCTTTCTTTTTTTTTTTTTTTTTTTTTTTTTTCGGCTGCATTCCTTGCAACACCAGTGGCATCACTTTGATAAATAGTGATTGTCTAGGTTGAAGATAAAGAAGTCAGACGTTTCAGTAACCAGTCTCCAACTCTGCGAAAATGACGCGTACACAATTAGCGTTGTGACGAAAAGGTTTCTCTAGAGACGTATGCAGGTTCATTTGAAAAATCCTGCCGGCTTCCACTGTAATGATAAATCGACGAAGGCGATGTTCCATAACAATGTACAAGTTCCAGTGGCACACCATCTATGAGGCAGAACAGATTACTACTACCAAGAATCAACAGTGTGACGAGCTGAGCAGTCGCTCCGGCAATTTGACCAGCAGTGGATGAGTTTATTGGGCTATTTCCCCATAAGAAAGTTCAATCAAGCAGTCTGTAAATTAATTTTTTTAGAACTCATAAATAAGTTAAGTTCTTTCACGCAATCACCTTGGCACTCTCATCGAATAACTTCCACTTCACCAACTTCGTGATTAAGCTGCATTCCCCGATATTAGAATTTTGGGGAGAAAAAAGAAACAGCATCCTAATAATTTTTGAAAGTCAATCGCATTCTCGGGAAACAAGATACGGCTTCCGAGTAGTTTTTAAGAAAAAATGCATTCTAATTCAGCGGAGCAATGAAACGCGCGTCTTTATAGTTAAAGAAAAGGTGCATTCTGTTCTCCTGAAAAGCCAAATGAAAAATCATTTTCACGACAAAACTAGAGCCCTCCTACTTCGCGTCAATCATTTTAAAAATCCAATCAGGATGGACTCGAGCCTCTAACGGACAAAATGATCAATTCTAATTGGCCGTAATAGGCGGTCTATTGGCAAGAACTATATATTTTCCTCGGAAGACTAAGCCCTTTAGCAACGCGTAGTAACATCTGTCACGCGATGTTAAAAATAAAAAATAAAATTAAAATCGCAGGAATATGCCAGAAAGTAAAAAGCTTACGAAATACTTCCCGCCTTTTTGAGAAGCAAGTAATAATTTATTAATAACTAAAGTAAGAAAAAGAATTTTAGCTGTTACAAGTTACGAAACTAAGATTGAAATATATTCCACAAATTTAGAATTGAAGCTAAGAGAGAACAAAAAAATGGCGCAAATTTTTTTATTTTATTACATATATCTGGTCTATAATCAGGTTAAGATGATTATGTAAGCTTATATTTAATTATCTCAATATATATAAAACGCAAAGTGAAATTTCATTGCGGCCGCTTATAACTCAAGTTCTACAAGATAGATTTTAATGGATTTTACATTGTTAGTAGGATAATTTTTCAGTAATTTTGTAACAAATGAAATATAGCATTCTACGTTGTTTAATTGAATACTTAGGAAATGTTTTTTATCAGATGAACCCAATTCCAAAAGTTTGGCTTTATTTTAAAAGCTCTGCTGAATGAATTTTTATGTGATTAAAATTGTTAACATGTTGAGCGCTACGTCATTCATTGGTGACTAACACTGAACTTCCCGTTTAGATGGCTGATTTTTCACCGATGACAGACAGTCTAAAGTACGATATAAAACTAAAAATTACTATGATGTAAAAATTTCGTTTAATTCAAAGTTTCTTAAAAATAAAAAACCTGACCAGCGTAGCGGGCGAAGGCTGCTAGTAATAAATAAAAAGTAACTGTAGAACAAAACAACAAATAACATTTCAAAAAAGAAAAAAATGAAAGTAAATAAACAATTTATCATCAGATAAACAACTTTAGCTGGGTTATCATATGAGGCGAATAATGCCATTTTGGCTCCAGTGAGATACCTCGATGAGTATATGACCAAATACGTGACAAAATTTCCATTTGGAAAAAACTTTAATCGGTATTTATACTGCAATTTTCCTACTTATGCATAAGAAAAAACTTTTACACAGATGTCATGTATGCACCACATTGGCGCAATTTTTTTCTGGCGCCAATTTGGAGAAGTTGGTTTTTAATTACCAATTTCATAAATATTTTTTAATTATTTTGTATTATTTGAAAAAAAAATAATTAATAAAAAAGTTTAATTAATAGCTATAGAACAAAATGATTTATATTTTAAAAAACAAAATGAAAGTTAATAATATCGCCATTTTGTTGCAATCGTGCGAATGTGGTGCGTATATGACATCTGCGCCAAAACTTTAAAAAGTTGCAATTAAATTATTTTACAGTTTGGATGAGGAAGACATTTATACTAAAATTTAAACATTATACACATTTTTTTTTTTTTTTTTTTTTTTTTTTTTTGCTATAACTGCTATTTATATATTTACAATTAAACATAAAAAAAAAATTATCCTAAATATGCTCTCACACATTTAAAAAAGAGTGAGAGAATTTAATAATTGTGAACATCGCTCCGGCTTGTGCCTTCTTGGTATAAAATCGCATTGTTTGATGACAAAAGTAAATTCAAACACCCAAATAAACAAATAGCATACAATTAACAGATAAAACCATTTTTAAAAGTAATTCTGCTATTTTGCCCTGTAAGACACATAATAGTAGAATTAGATTTTAAAAAATATTTTTTTAAAAAAATAGAAAAATGTTATTTACGTTTTATCTAATAAAATATTTAAAATACATTTTTGTTAGCCTGCGCGAAAGAGAATAGCGAAAGTTTGATAGAAGAAATATTGAAGAGGAAATGGTCAATTAAAAAAGACTTGTAAATTTTATTCAGCGGGAATTTTTCATTTCAAAATGTTGAATTTTTCTATAGTAATAACGCATAATTGCATAAATTTACTTTGAATTGCAAAATTTTTCCTTCAGTACTACTTGGTTATACCGTCGACCCATTTCGCCAAATTATACAAATCGCCAAACTATTAGCCAGATTATATAGATTGGCATAAATTTTCATTTAAATAACGAAAAACAAATTAGCAGAACATATATAAAAGTAGAAATAAAATGTCAAATTAAAAATCACTTGATGACATAATTAATATTTATATTATGCTTAATGTCAAGTGAATGTGACATTTACGATCATCCATTATTGACATTTAATCTTGGAATTTGGGGGTAGATTTTTAATCAATGGGGTAATCTTTCCTTCTTCAATTTTTAAATTTTAAAACTGAAATTTTTCCTATAAGTGAAATTGACGAAATGGCGCAAGAAAAATTAAATTAACAATGAAAACATTTGCAAAAAGAAATAAAAGGGTTATAATCATATCTATATAATTTACGATTGAATATTAAAATATACTCTAAAAATTATCTTCACTTGAAAAAAAAATAACATTATTGCGACCATTAAGAACCTCAGGCAGTAAGTCATTAGTGCATTTTCGGCTTAAAAACACATTCTTTGGCGACAAAAGCAAGATGAAAATGGTATAGAAACGAATAGTAACTCACAACTTACAGTGTCTTTTACAATCAGATCTGCTTTTTTCTGCTGTAAGTTATATTATACGGAAATTCGATAAAAAAGAGAAAGAAAATAATAAAAAGGGAAATAACTATCATTCAAAAATCATTTAATCAATTTCTGAAATTCATGTTTTTATTCTAACACCAGGGATAAGTCGCCAAAAGTTGAACCAATTGTTATATTTCGCGTTATTTTTTAAGCATTACAAATATTTTTTTCATTTTCAAGATAAATATATTTTTATAATATTACGCCTCATTTAAGCGGTCTTTCTTTATTATTATTAATATTATCAGTAGTTATTTTCTGCTATTATTTGCAAGATATTTGTAATATTTCTAATAGATATAGCCATTATAATTCTTTTAGCAATTATAATTTTCGCCAAAAACAGCTACTGGCAACCCTTTTGTCAAAAATAACCGAAAAATACGAAATTTACTACGAAAAATCTGAGTTATCCCTGTAAATTTGAATCATAAACCTTCGGAAAAATATTTCCTATCGAATGATACAATCGGCAAAAAAATCCATCGGGTAGTTTTTGAAAACACCCGTTTGGAAGTTTCAGAACTTCTGCTTTATAATATATATGATAACTTGGAGATAATATAAAAAAATTCTCGACTTCATATACGAATTTAATTTCAGGGAAATTTCTTTTTAGTACAAATTTTTAAAGTGTACGAGTGTGAGCCACTGTATACTGAGAAAGCACCTTTCTATATTTACTTATTGTATTTAAAAATAGATAAAAGAAAGACGTGTAATTTAAACTTATCTAATATAAGTATTTTAAAGTTATGTGTTTTGAAAATCATATATTTTTAAAGAAGTCAGTGATAGCTTCTTATTTTTAAGTGTCAGTGGAAACCTATTTGGCGAATGAACCATCTGCGCTCAGTTAACACAAAATAGCCGCCTTGCTTATGAAAAATGAAGTGGGTAAGCCCGGAAGTGTTGATGACAGTCACATGACTTAGGCTTTTATTATATAGATGATGATGTTACATACATTGCAATTTTTATATTTATTTAAACTTAAGTGCAACAATTACAAGAAGAAACTACAATAAGAAAAATACAGTGTTTAGCTGGAAATTTTAGACAAAAATTCGATTTTCTCAGCGACTGTCAAACATATAAAGATAAAAAAAGCCATTTTAAGTTTTATAAAAAGGATTAAAATAAACCAAAAATGGAGTTAATCCATCCATGGAATCGTGAGCTAGACTTTGTTGAAATTTTTGTCTTCATTTTTTCGTTTAAATAAAAAACTACAGTAAACTACAGTAATTTTTGGAATGCTATCATTATATTCGTCTCGTTGAGTTCCATCTTTAAAAAAAATTTCACTGTCGTATCTCAACTGGTTCGCCAGAAATTTTAGAAAATCATTTACACTTTCTATTTCTTAAACATATTACACCAAACGCTGCGCTGCCGCGTTTGCTATGATATTAAGGGTGAATTGTGCACCCAGGGATATAATGTGCACCGAGTTGCACAACTGAAGAACTTTCGGACTAAACTTCCTATGTCCATTTTCCTGGTCGATGTTTTCGTGAATGACCAATTTAAACATATCTTTGAATTGCGAAATCTCATGGGGTTTTTCGTTAAAGTCGAAGCGTATAAATTTAAGGGGGCCAAACAGTGTTACAATTGCCAGCTGTTTAACCACTCCAGTGAGTGTTGTTTCCTCAATCCAGTATGCCTTAAGTGTGCCAGGGGCTACAAAGTTAAGGATTGTAAAGTTACAGATAGAAGTGGAATAAAATGCGCTAATTGTGGCGCACACCATACTGCCAATTTTGGCAGATGTCCCAAAAATCCCAGAAATTTAAAAAAGGGTAGAGTAACTACCATTAGAAACTCTAATCAACCTTTTAAAGCCAAACCTGTTAGTAATAATACTACTTTTCTACTGGTTTAAGAGGTATCAATTCTAACTTAACTGACTCTACTACTGCTGGGAGTCCTGTTAACTCGCAAAGTTCTACTGTTGTAAATAATTCTAGTGTATCTAATGTAAATAGTTCTAGTGTATCTAATGTAAATAATACTAAAGCTTCTAATGCTATTGTCTCAAATGGGTCTAATTTTTCTAATGGTTCACCATCTCCTCATACATTTAATATTAGTGTAAAAAATGCAAAAACTTCTGTTGATTCTCATAATCTTTTAAATTTTGTTATTTCTAATCAGATAATTTTGATACCATTATTGAAAAGCTAGATAAATTATGTGCTGTTCTTGAAAAATGTGAAAAACTTACATCTAATAAAAGTATTTCAGAACTACTAACTATTTTAAGTCCTGATCGTCTTATAAGCTTGCATACTCACTAAATTAAAGCACTAAATTATGGGGGTCTTTAAAATTCTTTTTTGGAATGCTAATGGCCTCAGATCCAAGTTTGATGAGCTCAGAGATTTCATAGTTGATAATCCTGTTGATCTTATTCTTGTACAGGAGGTACGGTGTACTTTCTTTAGGGATCTCAATATTCAAAATTTTAAAGGTTACTTTACCCCTCGTACCGATGGTACGGTTATTTCGCATTACGGCGGGACTGCTATTTTCGTGAGTAGAAGATCACGCATGCACATATTCCTTCATTGCCTCTCAATTTACTTGAGAATACTAACGTTAAAATTTATTTGGATCAGCAAAATTCTTTTCTTGTTTCCTCCATTTATCTCTGGATTTCGAACTATTCTGATCTCCCCTCTGATCTTAGTAAGTTATTTAGGCTAGATAATAATGTCATTCTTGCAGGTGACTTCAATTCCCGTCATCCCAGTTGGTGTCCCAACAGTAATATGGACTCTTTAGGGGAAACCCTCCACAATTACTATATCAATAATGGTATTGAGATTGCTGCACAAACCTCCCCCACTCGTTTTGACCCTTGGAGGAATGGCACGACAATTAATCTGGCACTGCTTAATAACATCCATTACCCTTATACCATTTCCCCTATTTCGGCTCTCGCATCGGATCACCTCCCTATCCAAATTAGAATTGATTGTAACCCTATCCTCCCATCCATTCTAACTCCTTTTGTTTATGACTGGATATTTTTCACTAATACAATCAATGAGTCTCCCCTACCGTTCGGCGACTTAAACTCTGTCGAAGACATAGACCTGGCTGTCACCAATTTATCCAAATTAATTCAAAATTCCCTGGAAGCGTCTAAATGTTACCAGGTTCAGGAAAATTTTCATGCCCTTCCTAATGACATTAAATTTAAAATTAGGCAACGTAATAGACTTCGCCGGACGTGGCAAGCCATTAGTTATCCTAGCATTCGTTCTGTATTAACCTCTTCGCTACTGGCGATTATTACAGTATTTTTAATTATTACTGAATTATTTCTTCTTTCGTTTGACTTCAGAACTAGATTTTTGTTTTATTTTCATTAGCTCGAATCTTAGAATTCGAAACATATTATTTTTACATCGAAATTTAATTTATATTCGAGTATCATTAATAAAATGGGACAAAACTGATGTAACCATTTGGGTACTCAGGGACTGAAGAGGTTACACCGACTTAATGCTACCATTAAGCGGGATATAAAAAATTTAAAATCTAACAAATGGTCGGATTTTATTACTTCCCTGACTCCTACGGGTAACTCTCTTTGGAATTATCTCAAAAGAGTCTGAAAACCCTTCACCCCCATCCCTCCTCTCCGTACAGATGCTGGAAATGCCTCGACAATGAGAAAGTAGAGGTGCTCGCTGATCAACTCAACTTCTTAACTTATAAAACTTCTCAAACTTATAAAACTCAAAGTACCTACTGCTTATATTTTCTTCATTTTGAAGTACCTTCGTTACAGAACATTCTGCGATCTCTATGCCAGCAAAATTTCTACTCCTCGCTCAATTAATGCGGGTGTGCCACAAGGCTCTAAGTTGGGTCCATGGCTCTACAAAGCTTATATTGCTGACATTCCCACTTTTAAACATACTCTGTTGGCTATTTATGCGGACGACACAACCGTGATGGCTCGTGACAAGGACTGCCACGTTATGCACAACCATCTTCAACAACACATTAATGTTGTTGAAGTTTATTTCATAAATTGGCGCATCAAAATTAATTCCAATAAATCACAGGCAGTCATCTTCACTCGAAAGCGCACACTTCATGGCTCTTTTCTTCGCTTTGAGCGGGAAGTTAAGTATCTCGGTGTTTAGATAGCACTATCACTTGGCGAAAGCAGATCGATTATACCGTCCAGAAGTTTTACAAAACCAAAAAAGATCTCGCTCACCTTCTGCATACTAATGGGATGAGTGTGGGAAATAAATTGCTGCTCTACAAAACAGTTTTGCGTCCCATACTTCTCTATTGTGCTCAGATCTGGGGCTTTGCGGCCAAAACTAACTTACAAAAAATACAAGTTGTACAAAATAAAACTCTTAGGGGAATCATACGGGCTCCTTGGTACCGAAGAAATACAGCCATTCATCATGATTTAGATACCCTCCTATCCGTTCGGTTATTAAAAAACAGGCGATCAATTTCTTCGATAAAATTCCGAATATTAATAATCCGGCCTTGCAGAATTTTACTCCTTATGACGAGCGTGCCCGATGGCGCAGGCCTAGGGCAACTCTTTATCTACCCGAAAACATCGACCCGGGATAATACCACTTTCTATTTACTTTGATACCTTCCTAAGTGTTCATATTTTCTTGTAGTTAATTGTATATATATCATTATATTTCTATATATTCCTTTAATTATTATTCTCTCTTTTAATTTCTTAAATTTTAGTATCTTCATTGTTTATATTATGCTTCTCTTTTTATTTTTATTGTATGGTGCCCTTAAATGGCTTTTGGTTTTTATTTTACTTCTCCCTATTTTCCGCGTTTCTGGCGTTATGTTAGCCAGACATCGGCTATGTATGTTCATTTCTCTCACAGACCCATTGTTCTACTAGAGGTGCGGAGTTCTACTCCTTGTACTCTGTCAAGACTCTCTTCCAAGTCCAAGTCATTTATTAAAAAAATGACAATAGTATGTACTGGATAATGTAAGAATATACAAATAAAACAACAATTAAATATTTTTGGTTAGATTTTAACAGAAAGTTTTTTAGCCTCCGATGCTATTTCTTTCAGACAAGCTAAAAATGTCATGTCATCAGCCGTGAATTTTCTACTCAACCGATTTTGATAATTGTTTTTTTAAATGAAAGCTATTTATTTGTAGTTGTGCCCATTTTAGTTATTTTTTAATTTATTTCCATTTTTATATTTTATTTTTAATTTTAAAAGCTTTTTCATGACATATCTTCAAAATGGTGGCAACACAGTTTAGCTTTTCTCTCGATAATAAAAATTTATTTTCCAAAATGATTGCGTATAATTATGCACTAATTGAGGTAAAAAAATATATTTACTGAGAAATAATATTAATAATGTAAATAAAATAACAGAAAATAATTTATGATAAAAATTTATGTCTAAATAAAATAAGAGAAATTTCAAATGAGGAAAATGGTGTCATTCAGCAACCAGATAAACGGGAATTACAATATTATTACCGATGCCTTTTTCATATTACTAATAACAGACACTTTTAAAAAACATTTGAAGAGAAAATGACGTCACTATTTAAAACATCGCATTTTTACTCATAACGATATTAAGTACGACCAATTTCGCCAAATTATACAAATCGCCAAACTAATAGCCTAATAGTACTAATTATACATATTGATATAATTTTTATTTTAAATAACGAAAAAACAAATAATTAGCAGAATATTAATAAAAAGTCGAAATAAAAACCACTTAATGACATTTTAAGCACTTGAATCGTATTTAATGTCATTGAATGCGACATTCACTATCATCCATTATTGGCATTTAATCTTATAGTTTGGCGATAATTTTTTGGTCGACGGGATAACCTAGTAGTACCAGATATTACATTTCAATATTTCTTTTGATTATGGACACTGAGATTGAAATCTTACTTTCAGATGACTTCAGTTAGTGAAAATAATGTGACAATAAAAATAAAATTAGTTTTTTTTTTTTTTTTTTTTTTTTTTTTAAATAAAATTATTTTTTGTGAGTGTATATAAAATAAAATTTCTGGATCTCGCCGGCACTCAGATTACAATTTTAACTAAAAATGTACGAATACTTGCATGCAAAATTGTAACTGGCAAACTTGACATTTACTTTGTAAATATATTTATTATATATTAATTCAATAATGTAATTACTTTTGCTTTTTTTAAAACCAAATCGATCGGGTCTTTTAAACATTTCATTCGTCGAATTCGACGAGATTCCACTCGTTGTATTGTTAAATTGCATTTCCTTTTACTCAGAGTCTATAAAAAAGCGTTTAAACTAAAGAAAAAATCCGTTTTTGATTAATCTAGTCAATGAAGAAGTAGCACGTCAAATTGTATCTCTTTATTATTCCGCAATTACAATTTCTCAGAGAGAAATTGCTATACAGTTGGGTATTTCACGCCGTTCTGTTTGTATTATATTGATAAACACAAGAAAAATGAAGTTAGTTCATTGCAATCTAAATGGGGTCGCCCTTCAAAAAAACCTCTATCGATTTTTTTTTCTTCTTCCCTAATCGGAGGCGAAACTGAATTCTGCAATGGCAAAATCTACATTCAACTTGTTTTATTTTCATTTCATTTTTACTAGATGTATTATTTTTTACTTTCTTCTATCTTTACAAGAAGAAAGTATTGGATTCATGAAAATTTTCGACTTCCGGTTTTCGACGGATTTATACGTTTTAGAAGGTCCTGAACACGTTTTGACTATTTTTAGAAAATGTCTGTCTGTGAGTCTGTCTGTCTGTCTGTCTGTCTGTCTGTCTGTCTGTATGTGACAAAAAATTTGTGGGCGCTCTATCTCAAGAACTAATGCTCGAAATTTAATAAAATTTTATATTCAGTTAGACCTTGATATGAATTAGTGCCTATTGGTTTTTGGTGAAAATTGGCCTGCAGGTGGCGCTGCTATACTACGTTTTTCATGATTTTCAAGATTGCTATATCTCAAGAACTAATGCACAGAATTTCACCAAACTTCAGATTCTGTGACCCCTTGATATACATACACGCTGATTAAATTTTGGTGTAAATTGGCCAGCAGGTGGCGCTGCTATGCCACGTTTTTCATGATTTTCATGATAGCTATATCTCAAGAACTAATACACAGAATTTCACCAAACTTCAGATTCTGTGACCCCTTGATATACATAGACGCTGATTAAGTTTTGGTGTAAATTGGCCAGCAGGTGGCGCTACTACGCCACGTTTTTCATGATTTTCATGAGAGCTATATCTCAAGAACTAATGCACAGAATTTCACCAAACTTCAGATTCCGCGATACCTTGAGATACATAGCCGCTGATAAGGTTTTGGTGCGAACTACCCTATAGGTGGCGCTGCTATGCTACATTTTGCACGATTTTTGCGATAGCTATATCTCAAGAACTAATGCAGAGAACTTCATGAAATTTTAGATTCTGTTACACTAGAATATATAACATAATTAGACGTTGATTACATTTTGGTATTAACCTTGCAACAGGTGGTGCAGCTATGCTGCATTTTGCACGATTTTTCCGATAGCTATACCTCAACAACCAAAGCACAGAATTTCATCAAACTTCATATTTTGTTACAAAATGACATATAACATAATTACACGATGATTACGTTTTGGTATAAATCCTTCTACTGATGGTGCTGTTGTGCTATATTTTACACTTTTTTTTAAACTAGCTATATCTCAAGAACTAATGCACAGCATTTCATCAAACTTCAGATTCTTTTACACCATAACATAATTAGACGCTTTTTTACGTTTTGGCATAAATTGTCCAAGATATGGTGTTGCTGTGCTACGTTTTGCAATTTTTTTGTTATAACTATAGCTCAAGAACTAATGGATGAAATTCCATCAAATTTCAGATTCTGTTAGATCTTGACATAAATAGATGCTTATTAGGTTTTAGTATAAATTACCCAACATGACACACTACTAAGCTCATTTTCTCAGAATATTAATTAAATTTTGCGTTTTAGGCTTTTCGGATACCAGAATCTCATTAGGCTAGATCAAATGTTCGAGGAAATTCGATGGTGGGTAACTTTGGGGTCACCACGTTTTTTTTTTTTTTTTTTTTTTAATATTAAAATGTACTTATGAGATAGAAGAAAGTTTTGGGATTGACACATCCAACTAGTTTTTATTCAAGATTCTCTTAGAGAAACCGACTAGTATATTGGGCGAATGCTGTAAGTGCTATTTTCCACCATGTATTATGCATTTATAGGATATTAGCCTTGTTCCACATCTGAACAATAGCATGTATGAAATGAAAACTTTTTAAAAAACTAAAAAGAGTTCTTTAAACTAAAATCCTGAGGCTAACTTTCAAATCATTAACTGCATTCCCAGAGTTTGAAAATTTTTACTGACCGCAAGTATATATTCTACTTGGAAAGTATTATTATGCTAAATACTGTATATTTTGATTAAAAAAATCTGCATAAATCAGTGTTAATGGAATTATTTCTTGATTTTTATTTTTATTATTAAATACTCAATGATAAAATACATAATCTTTTAGCGAAGACTCTTTTTTTAACAACTGGATTTATATGAATTATTTGTATTGCGAATAATTTTTAACACTTTCCAACGTAGTAGAAAAGTATTTATGAATTTGATTTGTCTGTCCGTATTCTAACTCGCGCAAATACAGTCTGATTAACATGAAATGTATATATGCCACTGATATTTATCGCAGCATGTTTCGTACTGAAAATGAAGAGTGTAGCAATTTTGGTTTATTTACAGGGTCACTCAAAATAATTTGATTATATTACGGTCTATAGAGAAGATATACCGCTTGTTTTAATGATGTTATAATATTTTAAACATATTGAAATTAATATACATCACTGAGGTCCAATACAAACTTCTTACTATAGAATATGGTGTACATATAGTTTATATTTCATTTACAGGGATACACAAAAGCATTTGGTTTATATAGAAAATGAGCAATAGCGGAGCCATTGAGGCATACACTGTGAAAAAATGTGTAATGTTACTTAAATTTTTAAAAGAAACTGGGATTCCTAGAACTTTTTATGTAACGGCAACAAGAACAATTCATCTAACAGATACAGACGTTTGCACGGTAAAACAAAAAGTCTGTAAGGTTGCTAAAAATATTTTAGAAAAATTCGGATGCCTACAATCTTTTATGTTACTGCAACCCGGTTACAGATAAAATTTTAGTAAGGTTACTGTAATTTTAATAGATTATTTTGTAAAGTTACAAATTTCTACAGTTTTACAAAAAACAGATTTGTAGGCTTACACCCTTGTTTTGTACAGTGTACAGATAAAATTTTAGCAAGCACACATTTCTGTAACATTATTTCTGTAAAATTAGATTTTTTTTTACAGTGTACAAACAATAGTTGCTGCAAGTACGTTTTTAATTGTGATATGATATTTGAAACTTAAAAATATATATATTACTTAGGGTATATAAATTTTATGAATCATGTATAGGGTCACACAAAAACTTTCAAAAACATATTGGCAGAAATTACTGAGTGGAAATTTTCAATTGTGCTATGTGTTTAACTGAACTATTTTTAGCATACTATATAGTATGCATACTTATCTGTATACTATATACACGGCTGAAAAAATCTTTAAAATAACGGCTATTGATGGTAATAGCAGAAATCGGGTTTTTAAATGCGTAATGCGTATTTCAAATTATTTAGACGACGTCGTCTTTCACCTTAGTATACCGAGTAAAAAATATCGTTCTGGCATCTAGAATCTAAATTGTGGCTAGAAAAAACAGTTCCATGGCATCTCTATAAAATATAGTTCACTTGGCCAGAAAACTCTAGATTCTCTTGCTAGAATTCAAGAGCTTTTTCTTAAATTCTCATAGTCAAATTTATTTTAAAATCTCTGTAAATAGATGTGAGCACAAAAAGTTAGTTTTAGTAACTGATAATTTTAGTTTATGAAACCATTCCAGCAAATAAGCTTTAATTTCCTGTTACTGAAATTCACCTGAAAAACAAGAAATTACAAATTACAAATCATTTCGTTTATTCAGATTAGTTGTTTATCTTATTCGGACAGTTTGGAAATCTACAATTGTAGTTTAGAGATTCAGAATATGACTAAATATTCATTCTGGTTAAAGGTGGGATATTTTTTTTTCTAATAGTGTAAACCTTAGTAAAAAAGTTTTGTTGTAGTATTCTGAATATGTTGGAAAGAATTTCATAATCTATGTTGTATACTCGCGGTTTTGCGTTCTTTTTTTAACTTAAAGATGGTATCTCAGAATGCAATTAATTATTGTAAGCATTCATTTCAAAAAGTTCTAATATTGTTATGTTTAATAATACTATACCCTGAGAGTCTTCTTGTATGTTGAAAGTATCCCCTGAGGAAATGCAAAGCTTTTGTCTTCAACTCTTTGGATTCATCCTTTCTGAAAAACAGGAACACTTTTGGCAAGAGAGGTTTAAGTAAAGAATCTGTTTTATTCCCCAGTCTTGGTACTGTGCAGCAAAGCATTTCCAGAGATAAAGAACGGATTTGTTCGGAAGAGTGCGTGAGATTATCTTCTAGATATTTAATTATATTCGACCTGAAAAAAAAAATCACATGGTAAAAAATAAATGACCAAAAACCATACAAGTACAAGAATATGCATAAACATGTCCAAACATAAAAATTTTAAAAGGAATACTGAAAGGTATAATCGTAGAAAAAACATCTATGTGATAGGAAAAATATTTAAAATAACATCATGATTGAGTAGATTAAATAGATTTTGTATGAGTCTTTTGTTAGGTTTTATAGTTGTATCTTGTAACTAGCAGGCTATGCCCGCTGCGCTGGTCCATTTTTCCAAACAAATCTTGACTCAAACAAAATAGTGATTTGAAATTTCTTTTAAAGCAGTGCAGACCATCACCTGGAATGTCCTTCCGCAATGCTGAAAACGAAGCCAGTGCCAATGTCATTGCGATATTGCACTATTGTATGCCTTGGACAAAATTTGGGTAGTTAAGTACCATCTCTCTTATTTGATCATTTGTAGTAGAGTTTGATATGAAAATGAGACCGTTGTGACAGCAGGAATCAAAATGTTCTCTACTCATCACATTATTTTGTCAGAAAGCATTGCAATGATTATCAAACTCTATTAATTTTCAAACAGCACATTATCATTTGTTAATTCTTAAACTCCCGAATCTGAACTTGCAAGATGTGCAGATCTGGTAGCCTAAATACAATCACATGTTGCATTACATTTTTTAATAACCGTCCTCTTATGGCAACTCTACTACAGTTTTCTATCTACCTTGGTCTGTTCCAACAAAATACATAGCAAAAAAATGTAAAATAGAGTGTTTAACTTATATATTTATTAGAACAATGAAGCATAAAAGGTGTGTTTTAAAGCTGAATTATTTGGGTAAAATTAAAATTACATCAGTTTCACTGCCTCTTCATTTTTTTTAAAACCAGTTGCAGGGCTGCCACAGGCGACTATTTTTATATTCCGTTTGCACCACTATTTTTCTAATATAAATTTCAAAATATATCTTTCTTGCAAGTGTTGTCAAAGTGTATGTTAAGGATTTCTGTTTAAAGAAAGTGGTGCCAGTTAGAGTTAAAAAATAGTCGCCTGTGGCAGCCCTGCAGTTGCAAACATGTAGCTGTTAAATCGGGAATAATCTTGATGCTAAATTTTGTAGAAAAATAAACCTTCATCTTGTAATAAATTCCATTATGATTTTTGGCGTCAAACATTAGTATTGCTTATAACGATTTGTTACAAATGTATCAGACTTATTTCGCGTTTATTGTCAAATGAAAGTGGAGTTTACAATCATCTATTATTGGCATTTAATCTTATATCTTGGCGATTTTTTTTTTTTTTTTTTTTTTTTTTTTTTTTGGTTTGACGGAGTAATGAAGCAGTATTTAATAGTTAATTTTTGATAAAATTCTGTTGATAGGGCTTAATGTTAATTAAACCTGCAACATAAACATCATAAACAAAATTTTCTACTGTCGGTATTTAATGTATATTTTTTTCTTAGCCAATTTTAAAGTATTTTTTTTTAACCTGAATGATTGATAAATTAATTGCAAATATATATACTATATATATTAATTCTATATCATTGATATTCCGAATATTTTTCCTGCACATTGCAAATATTGCTTTTTTAGGGATAGTAAAATAACTACAGATGAAAAATACATAATAAGGCTAAAACACAGAATTAACGACAACTTGGCGAATGCCTCTACGGAGACTTGAAAATTAAGCCAGTTCTGTAAACTTAAATATCCAGATAGAATTTAAATAAATAATAGGTACTACTTTATTATTCCATAGATCAGTTTCGTCAAATTATACATATTGCAAAACGATTCACCATATTATACAAACGAATATAACTTTTATTTTAAATAACCAAATAATCAATAAATTACGAAAATATTAATTGAAATACAAATAAAACGTCGAATTAAAAAGTAGTTAATGACGTAACAAACGCATGTAACATGTTTAATTTCAAATGAATGTGGCATTTACGATCTAACATTATTGACATTTAATCTTTTATTTTGGCGGCAGTTTTTTGGTCAAAAGGATAATCAAGTAGAACCAAATAATATAAAAAAATATAAATAATAATATAGCCAATAATATTTTGGTCAGCTGTCATGTATGGATCACGTCGGTGCGATTGCAACAAAATTGTGATTTTATGGATTGCGTGTTAATCTGGTTGTTGTTGTTTATTTACTAATAAACTTTGTTTCTTTGCTTTTCTTTATTTTCTCTTTCTTTATTGTTTTGTTCTATAATTATCAATTAAACTTCACTTATTTATTATTGTTTCCTTTTTAAAATAATGGAAAATAATTAAAAATAATATAACATGTAACTGGTATTTTAAAACGCAGTGTTTGCCAAACTGATGTCAGATTTAAAAAAAACGCGCAAGGTGATGCGTATATAAAAATGGAAAAATGTTTATAATAATGTAAACAAAAAAGTAAACAAATAATTAAAAAATCGCCTTTTCGATTTTTTTAAAATAATGCCAAGGAGTCGTTAATTTTGTAGTTGCATCAATAGTAAATTTTCTTTTCTTCGTTTGTTTCATAATGAAAAACCATAAATTTAATAATCTCAAATAAAATAATCTGACAAATTTTCTATTGTCTCGTTGATGATCTAGAAATCTCCTTAATACATAAACAAAAAGGCAAAGATGTCATATGCGCCGTGTTTGGCGCGATAATTTTTTATGCTAATTTGGCGGAAAAATTGTTTTCGAATACCAGTTACATGCGTATATTTAAATTATTTTCTATTATTTAAAAAGTAATAAAAATTTATGAAAAAAGTTTAATTAATAAGTATATAACAAAACAATTTATACAATTTATAAAGTAAATAAGCATTTTATTTATAAATAAATATTAATAGTCGGGTTAATATATCTCAGACAAAATAATACCAATTTAAAGTCTATTAGTTACCTCGGTGATATATAATATCTGTGCCAATAAAATTTCAATAATATAGTAAATATGCCATTTGGTGGTGCTCAATTATTGAAAATTAGTCCAATATCATTTTAAACATTATCTAGCACGGGAAAAATATGAAGAAAATTGAAGAAGAAATGGCTAATTAAAAAAACTTGTAAAATATTTTGGCACAAATGCCTTATGTGCACCACATTTGTGCATATTTTTTCCTTTTTTAAGCCAATTTGGCGAAAACTTCATTATAAAATATCAGTTACATATATATTTTTTAATTGTTTTCTAATATTTTAAAAAAGAAATAAAAATAAATAAATAATGTTTTGTTAATAATTATAAAATAAAACAATTTACATCATTAAAAAAAATAAATAAGAGTAAATAGTTTATTAATAAATATACAATAGCCGAGCTACCATATGAACATAAAATCGACGTTTTGTTGCAATCGCGCCAATGTGGTGCGTATGACATCTGTGCCATTTTTTTCAGCAGGCAATTTTTATTTCAAAATGTTAAATTTATCGATAGCGCGAAATTGCATAAATTTCATTTAAATTGCATAGATTTCTTTGTTCAGTTTGTAAATTTTAAAACTAATTTTCCCTGGAAGAGAATTGACAAAATAGCGCAAAAAAAAGTATGTTTGTTGATTACAATTTTCAAAATTGCGGTGAAAAACTTTTGAAAAAGAATGACATTATTTTACAATATATATATGTGTGTGGCAGAATTTCACACTAAAGCTAAAATTTAAATATTTGATCACAATTTTTAAAATATTAACTTATGTTTATTGAATTTACAATAGAATAATAAAATATACTCCAAAAATTATCTTCTTTTGGAAAAAACAACATTATTCCGACCGTTATTCCGTTAGACATATGCATTGTTGCCTTAATTCTTTGCCGACAAAAGTAAAAAAAAATCTCAAAGAAACAAATATATAACTCTCAATTACTTTTATAATTAGATCTGTCTTTTTCTGGAGTAAGTTATATACTATCGAAATTTGATAAAAAAGGGAAAGAAAATAATAGAAAGGAAAATAAATATCGTTCAAAATTCATTTAACCAAATTTTCAAGTTATTTTTTTTTTTTTATTCTAACGCAAGGATAAGTCGCCAAATATTGCATCAAATGTAATATTTCATGTTATTTTTTAAGCGTTACAAATATTTCTTTTATTTTTAAGATAAATATTTTTTTTTATAATATCATGCCTTATTAAATGGTTTTTCTTTATTATTATTATTATCAATAGTTATTTTCTGCTTTTATTTGCAAGATGTTTGCAATATTTCTAACAGATGTGTCATTTTTAATTTGTTTAGTAATGATAATTTTCGCCAAAAAAATAACTACTGGCAACTCTTTCATCAAAAATAACCGAAAAATACAAAATTTACTACGAAAAATCAGAGTTATCCCTGTAAATTTGAATCATAAACCTTCGGAAAAATATTTCCTATCGAATGATACAATCGGCAAAAAAATCCATCAGGTAGTTTTTGAAAACACCCGTTTGGAAGTTTCAAAATTTCTGCTTTATAATATATATGATATAATACTAACAGTTTAATAATCTATTTTTCTAGCAAAATCTTTTGATCAGGTATAGTCAGCCGAACAGGTTTGTCATATCAAGCACATTAGAAAATTTAAAAATACTCGGAAGTGTACATGCATCTCTTCCCTATAGTATAGTATTAATTTTATTCAGATTGTTCATGATGTACACTGCACACCCATTCACAAAATCGTTATGAAGTTATGAACGAATAAAATATATAAAAAAGAGAAAACTTTGCTTATTAGAAATATGCAAATTAAACCAAGATTGCACAATTGGGGGATTCAGTGTAATTGTTTTCAATTTTTGTTGTTGTATGCCTGTCCCAAAAATAGAGAAAAAGTTCAAATCACAGATTTTCTACAAATTTCTCCAAAATTTAAGAAATCTCGGCCTATTATATTACATCTAAGCATAAAACTTTGTCGAGAAACATTCATCAATTCTTCATTTAAACTTCAAAAAATCATACAAAAAGCACAACACTATGATAGTAGAGGGAATGATTCCTACTTCCAACAAGAACTGAAAATACATAGTCAAAATTATATATAATCCAAATGAAAGTGGCATTTCTGTAATAACTTCGCCGTTTGATGAGAAAGTTGACTGTACATGCGCCTATAGAAGGTGCAGAGAGCTGGAAATGCATGCGATATCGTCAGATCCCGCCAGATGCGTGTGTGATAGCGTGGGGTTAAAATGCATGGTTTGCATAATGGATGCCTCCAAACGGCGTCAACGCGCGGTTGTGCACTTTTTAAACCTTTCCGGCACACTGTTCCCAATCTGGGATACCTACTTTTAATTCCAAACTTGTAAACGGCACTAGTAATATCTTACTAAAATTTTGCTTTTACAATATAAACTTAAAGGATTTCAAAATATCTAAAAAACTCGTTTGTGAATTCCGGTGTCAGTCGATAATTTCTCTTTTTATTGCAGATTTTGTCCGTGCCGGAAAGGGTTAAGAGAGGAAAGTATGTATGATAATGAAATCTATTGTCGAATGCAAAATGTGTATGGGAAGAAGTGTATGTCACACAAATGGATTTTCTGATGGTGTAGAAATTTTTGTAGGGGAAGAAACAGTATTGACGACAGGTCACTACTTAGTCAAGAGCACGTGGTTTTCTTCCACTACGAAAATCCTTACACCATCGGAATATAGATGACGCATTTTGCATTCGACGATAGATTTTACAACCACTCACAGTTTTCGCTGCGAAAAACTGTACGACCACGCTTTGACACCGTTCGGAGGCATCCATAATGCAAACGATGCCTTTTAACGTACTCCCATGCTATCACACACGCATCTGGCGGAATCTGACGATGTCGGAGGAATTCCCAGCTCTCTGCACATTCTATAGGAGCATCTCTTTCTTCAACTCGTGGAGTTATTACAGCAATGCCCCTTTTATCTGGGCGACCCTTATTTATGAAGTTTGGTTCGATTTTATCCATGATTTTGTACATTTTCCAATTGCACACACAAAAAAAAATCTCTTTAAAATTCACATTACATTGTCCACCAGGCAAATTTTATTCAATGGGCAATGGGGGAGATCTTTTAAAGCGTATTTTATTATCTTATTAGTCCATTTCATACGTATTGAAATTGATACAAGTCATTGAAGTCATACACGGTGCTTACTATAAAATAGGATATTCCCAGCATTTATTGCTTATTTACAGGAATACACATTAGAATCCGGTTACAGTACTTACTGTCTTTGAGGAGTAATTATTGAAAATGTATTTTATATTTCAATATGCGTTTTTAAATGTAATAAATTTTTTGCACCCTAAATGCTATGTGTAAATTTTATTGATTGTATACAGTAGTAAACTAAAGAATTCACGCACATTTCTTTATGTTAGCGAAATTGTTGAAAGAAAGTTTTAATTGTGTATGTAGTTTAGAGATATATGTAGATACATATGTATACATCATATATAGAGCTGCACAAAAACAATTTGTATGATTTTCCGATAGTACATGAATACAGAAATTGTGTTTTCAAATGCTTTATGTATTTCCAAATTATTCAATTACACGTGTAGAGCTAGTAGAGCTTTAACTTTTGATTTCCATTCTCAGCTAGTTGAATTTTTTTTCAGTTAGTCATTATTTTGTCTTATTAAACAGTGAAGTACAGTTAAAGTATTCTGGAAGTACTGGAAAGTGTTCCATAGTCTGTACGTCACATATGATTTTTCTTTCTTGTTCATTATTAAACAAGCTTTTGCATCTAACTCCGCTCACGTAACATAAATTTTGCGATATGGAATGCAAATTTTTTAACACACTTTTCGCCGTTTTTTTAAGTGTAAGTACCATAATAATCCGTCCAGTAGAACTTTAAAGAAACTAATCTTTTACAACCGGTTCGTCTGATTACAGACAATTTTTTCTTTATCTATTGTAACTAAGGAACATAAAATGATATATTAGACAGTAAAATCTTCAATAAGCAAATTAGTTAAGTAATAGTGCAAATCTCATCTAAATCCATTCTGCAAAACTCAAGTTAAAAGTGACCGGAACAAGATTTTAGATGCATAAAAGACAGAAGCAGATTAGATTCGCAATTCAATGTTTTATGTGCCTTTTGGTTGACTACTTTTGGAATTGTAAACTTGTATGTTTATATTGGCGTACAACAACGTACGTTTTTCTACTACTAATATATTTTATTCTTTAGTACAGTTGATGAGTATAGCTTCAAAAATTTGATATGCGTGGCATTTTTATACCTAACAAATAATTTGAAGAATATAGAAAATATATTTTGCATGTATTTATTCAAGCATAACTAAATCAAAATCAAGCAAATTCATTTTTTTTTAAATTCAGAAGTACCGAATTTGTACAGATTCAAACGCTTTTTTTATCATTTTAATATTTTTGCATTATAATTTAGTTTTTTTTTATCCTTTTGAACAAAGTATGTATACTTCAAATGCAAATTTTTTTACTTCAGCATGCATTAACAATTTCTCACCCTAATCTTGTTTAAGAAGCTATACTTTACCTTTGCAGCCGTCTATTCTCAAATCGATGTCTTTCACTTTTGCACATCACAATCTTCGTCAACCTTCTCAACTTCATAAGTGTCATTTCGCTGCTGCCTTTGGTCTCCGGGGACAACTTGCTTTGTTCACGGTCTGTGGTAGTTTCACTGGTATGCCCCTGTGTGTGGTAAATGGTATTAAACTGGCTGATATGCTTCGCGAAAGGTCAAATTAACGAGCGGCTGGCAACCAAAGATAAATACCTACGCACTTATTAATTACATGACACAACATTCTAATTTGTCAATATAAAGAAAAGGTTGCAAATAAAATAGATAGATTTATTTTTAACAGACTTTTAACAAATAAGGTTATACATTTTTAATGCTTTTTATATATGTTTTTCTCTACATGTAACTTATAAACAAATGCTCGTATTTTCATAATTCTTTTTAGTCAAGGGCTTTTTTTGATGTTATCCACTATGATAAAAATGGTGTGTTTGGCTGCTGTCTGTTTTCCTGTCTTGTTCAGGAATTCATAGGCTTTAACTTCCTGAAATTTTCGCCAACCGTCATTAAATTTGAATATGTTGTTAGAATACTCTGTACTATTTTGTTTTCAAAATAATCGTAGTATCGCGAATAAACTATTCAGAACGTACCTATAAACAATATTTCATCTTGATTCCATCACAAAATACACAATATGAACCTTAAAAAGCTCACCGCTTTACTTAAATGGAGATTAAAATAATAAAATACATATTACAAGTTTAAAAACAACGACTTTATAGAACAACTTGATTAATCCGTCGACCAATTTCGCCAAACTATACAATTGGCCAAATTATTCGCCAAATTATACCTAATTTTTATTTCAAATAAAGAAATAACAAATAATTTAACAAAACATTAATAAAAATACAAATTAAAAAGCACTTGATGACGTAAGAAACAAGTATATCTTATTTAATGTCATGTGAAAGTGACATTTACGTTCAACCATTATTAGCATTTAATCTTATATTTTAGCGATAGATTTTTGGTCGACCAGTTAAGCACTGCAAAAAATATATTGTCGATTTTACAGTATAATACTGGCAGCTGTGGCGCCTGTTTATAACTGTAAAATACGCAGTAATGTACCATCATGTAAATGAATTCAACAATATATTACTGTTTAAAGGTATATTACTTGCTAATTTTACTGTTTATTACTGCAAATTTTACAGTTTTAAACTGGCACCACAGCTGCCAGTATTATACTGTAAAATCAACAATTATTTTTTGCAGTGAGCAAGTAGTAACCATTTTAAATTTGAAATATTGCCACTTCGACTGTCCAGCAAAGCATTTAAAAATGAAAGTTACACGTGGGAACAAAGTTATACAATAAAATAAATGGAACTGCGGTTAATTTATATATTTTTTTCTATTTAAGTTCAATTCAAATTATTGCTACTTCGTATTGTATAAATATACAACAATTACAGTTATTAAAATATTCTCAGATAATGACCCCGGTGAAACGCAAACCGAAAGTACTAAAAATTTTAAATAAATGTATATTTTTTAATTTGTAACATCTATAGATATTACTGCATTATCCCGTCGACTAATTTCGAAAAATTATACAAATTGACGTATTTTTTATAATAAATAACGGAAGAATAAATAAATTAATAAAATATATATTAAAATGCAAACAAAAGATCAAATTAAAAATCACTTCATGATGTAACAAACCCTTGTTTCCTGTTTAACGTGAAGAGAAAGTGACATTTACGATCCTCCATTTTTGGTATTTAATCTTATAATTTGACAATAGTGTTTTGGTCGACTTGATAATCAAGTATTACCCATTTATTTTATTATTTTAGTCGCCTTTTGTGATTTTTTTCGAGATTCATACTGTGCATTTTGTGATAAAAAAGGCATTTTCCTAATTTTATTTACAAACATATGCAAATTTCAAATAAATAACTATAAAAATATATTATATACATAAAATTTTAACTGTAGTATATACAGAGTGAAAGCTCAAAGTGACGTCTGAAAGTGACATCTGGAAAGGAGAAAAACTTTACCGTTCGAACGTGTTCGAACGTAGCAATACGATAAAATCTTGACATAGAATATATTGCATGATAGACCAGCATACATTATAAAACGCAATAGATATACAGGGCGATTCTAATTTTTTTAGAATAAAAGAGGGGTGATAGTACACATCAAGACAAACAATATTAAATCGGTGACCAAGGATCCAAAACGTTTTCCTAAGGAGATAACCGCCATTAAAGTTTAGGGACCGAAATTTCAAATATACATAAAAAACGGAAAAATCGGTCGATTGATTTGCGGTTTTCACTAAAATTATTCTTTATGTCGGCCTTTTCTTGAAATTAAATTATAAAGATAAATTTCAAAAAATGCCGATAGAGGGCGCTTTAGACTTTGGAGTAACGAACAACTATTTTTTGCCGGTATTTTTTGCATCTCATTAAATGTTTTCGGAAGCTTAGACTTAAACTTAAATTTTGAGCTCAAATACTAAATAGTAGGGAGTGATTAAGTAGCACAAACTGAACTGTGTTTAAGGGGGCGGGGAGGTTCAAATTTCAAACAATTATAGAAAATGGAAAAAATGGTCGATTCGTTTGCGGTTTAAAATAAAATTATTCTTTAAGTCAGTATCTTCTTGAAAATAAATTTTAAAGATAAATTTCAAAAAATGCCGATAGAGGGCTCTTTAGGCTTTGGAGTGACGAACAACTATTTTAATTTTTAACCATTATTTTTTGGCTCTAATTAAATGCTTGCAAAAGCTTTTTAAATGTTTTCGGAAGCTTAGATTTAAACTTAAATTTTGAGCTCAAATTCTGAATCGTTATGAGGTGTTAAAAAGCGCAAACTGAAGTGTGTTCAAGAGTTGAAATTTAACCCTCCTTCCTCCTCGAACACAATTCAATTTTTCGCTACTTAAACACTCCCAACGATTTAGAATTTGAGCCCAAAATTTAAGTCTATGCATTTGAAAGCATTTAATGAGATTGAAAAAAATAACAGTTAGAAATAGTTGTACACTACTCCAAAGTCTAAGGCGCCCTCTATCGGCATTTTGTGAAATTTATCTTTAAAATTTATTTTCAAGAAATTGGTAATTTAAAAATTAGTTTTAGCGAAAACCGCAAATGAATCGACCAATTTTTCCGTTTTTTACAATCATTTGAAATTTGAACCCTCTGAACACAGCTAAGTTTGTCTACTGAACCACTCCCAACTATTCAGATTTTGAGCTCAAAATTTAAGTTCAAGTCTAAGCTTACGAAAACATTTAATGAGATGCAAAAAATACCGGTAAAAAATAGGTGTTCATTACTCCAAAGTCTAAAGCGCCCTCTATCGGCATTTTTTGAAATTTATCTTTATAATTTAATTTCAAGAAAAAGCCGACATAAAGAATAATTTTAGTGAAAACCGCAAATCAATGGACCGATTTTTCCGTTTTTTATGTTTATTTGAAATTTTGGTCCCTAAACTTTAATGGTGGTTATCTCCTTTGGAAAACGTTTTGGACCCTTGGTCTCCGATTTAATATTGTTTGTCATGATGTGTACTATCACCCCTCTTTTATTTAAAAAAAATTAGAATCACCCTGTTATAATATACACTGGTGTCCAAAATTTAAGCATAATTGGTAATTAAGTAATTATTTTTAAGTAATGAAAGAAATATGAATCGGAATGTGCTGAAACTAAAGGTGTGTAAATAAAATAGTATGCGTCACATATTTTCGCGAAGAGTTTTCCCCGAAATCGAACAGGGGACCGTCAACAAATTGAAAAAGAACGAAGATCTTTTGGATAACCCTGTCAAAACTAATGTAGCAAAAGCGTTCAAACTGCACATTATGATTAATTGGCTTATTGTAATGTACTGTGTTAATTTTTACAAGGATAGCATGTATACTCGTAGAGAAATTAAGGTTTTTTATAAAAACAGTCCTAAATTTTTCCAAGTTTTTTGCTTATAATTTGCAGAGTTCTTATTATAAAATAATGTTTTTTTCTGAAAATATGACAAACATCATTGTACACAATACCCTGTCATCAGAGTTTAAAAATAATAAAAATTGTATGAAAAATGAGTATTTTTAGTAAATAATTTTTCATTGCGCATGCGTCAACGATATCAAAATGTCATTTGCATATTATGTTAGCTAAATGTATAGAGCAACTTCTGTAAAAGTTTCAAAAACATAGCTTGAAAATTCTGAAAACGGGAGCCTATAAAATCAACTCAAAATCCTTTATTCCCTAAATGAAGCAAAAAGATGAGGGGCCGTATCCATATTCCATTGTTTAGTGCCTACACAATATTGCACGTTCAACTATATTTAGGTAAAACCCCTGATTTTTTTGCTTCCTTTAGGAATAACGGATTTTGAGTTGATTCTATAGGCTCCCATTTTCAGAATTTTCAAGCTATGTTTTTGAAACTTTTACAGAAGTTGCTCTATACATTTAACTAACACAATATGCAAATGACATTTTGATATCGTTGACGCATGCGCAATCAAAAATTATTTACTAAATATACTCATTTTTCATACAATTTTTATTATTTTTAAATTCTGATGACAGTGTATTGTGTACAATGATGTTTGTCATATTTTCAGAAAAGAACATTATTTTATAATAAGAACGCTGCAAATTATAAGCAAAAAACTTGGAAAAATTTAGGACTGTTTTTATAAAAAGCTTAATTTCTCTACGAGTATACATGCTATCCTTGTAAAAATTAACACAGTACATTACAATAAGCGAATTAATCTTAATGTGCAGTTTGAACGCTTTTGCTACATTAGTTTTGACAGGGTTATCCAAAAGATCTTCGTTCTTTTTCAATTTGTTGACGGTCCCCTGTTCGATTTCGGGGAAAACTCTTCGCAAAATAATGTGACGCGTACTATTTTGTTTACACACCTGGAGTTTCAGCACATTCCGATTCATATTTTTTTCATTACTTAAAAATAATTACTTAATTACCAATTATGCTTAACTTTTGGACACCAGTGTAGATATATAATATGTATTGAGTTCTATAATAACGTAAATAGAACGCAAGCAGTGAGAAGTAAAAAGTAGTTTCTTACTGTCAAAGTTAAAGAATTAACACGAGAATGAGAGAAAATACAGTAGAAACATTTTAATAACAGAAATGTAATTAATGTGCATGTTAAAAAAAACTGCTCAAAAGATCTTTCGCCAATTGTAATACACGTTTCACAGCTGCGACTGAAGCATATCTGTGACGATACCAGGTATTTCCCGAATATCTCCGGCAAGAAGGGCGACTAGATCCATATCAGTTTTAACATAGATAAGGCTTTTCATAAGGCCCCACAGGTAAAGTCCTAACACGAGAGATGCAGCGATTTTGATGGCTTAGCTATGTGACCAACTGAACCTATTTGCTATCGCTCTCGGACAGTTCAAAACTACCTTTTAACTTCTGATCGCTTGCGTTTTGACCATACATTCTATGACGAAATAAACTCGTGTAGCTAGCTGCGTTCTATCATTCCGTAATGTTTTGCCTACGTTTTCAGATATACGCTGTATACACATATATATACACACACATATGTAGATATATATACACAAACATAAAAGCTCACCAGGTTTCTTTTGATAACCCCTTATTTTTTTATATTTTTTATATTTTTTATATTTTTTTATATTTTTTATATTTATATTTTTATATTATATTTTTATTTTATTTACCAATCAAAAGAAATGCAGGCGTTCACAGACACAGATGTCACATACGCACCACATCGGCGCATTTTTTTTTTTTTTTTGACACCAGTTTGGCGAAAATTTCTGTTTCAATTACCAATTAAATATATTATTTTAAATTATTTTCTAGTATTTTAAAACGGAAATAAGGTACTTACGTAATAATGCCACCTCAGTTATTTTTTGATTTCCTTGTTGCCTTGTTTCTTGCTGATTTTTGACGCCATTTTAGTGTTTTAGTACTTTTTAGTGCTTTTTTGAGCCTTTTAGTGCATTTTTTTGCTCAGTTTTTAACTCCATTATTTTTGTGCATGTGCGAACAACAAAATTGCTCTTTATTGGCGCATTAGCGCAAGTTCTGCTGCGGTGGCGTTAATACGTAAGTACCGGAAATAATAATAATAAAAGAAAGTTTAAGTATTAAAAAAAGGGTACTTTCGTATTAACGCCATCGCAGCTCCAGATTTGGGGGGTTTTCAGTATCGTCAAACTACACCTAAAATCTTTGCGACAAATCATAAAATAAAACACTTTATTTAAAAACAAAGTAGTCAATCAGATATCGGTGGAAAATGGGCAGAAATAGAGTTTAACATAGATTCAAAATAAAATTGCAACTTGTTCTGTTTTTAGCAAATGTCAAATACGCACGAAAATATGCACTACTTTTCGTAGCACTTAAAAATGGCGTCAAAAATCAGTAAACAACAAGGCAACAACAAATCCAAAAAATAACTGCGTGCGGGTGCAAACAACAAGATCGCTCTTTATTGGCGCATCAGCACAACTTCTGCTGCGGTGGCGTTAATACATAAGTACCAAATAAACTACATCATGTATCATAGCAAACGCGGTAGCGTTTGGTATAATACGTTTAAGAAATAGAAAGTGCAAACAACTTTCTAAAATTTCTGGCGAACCAGTTGAGATACGGCAGTGAATTTTTTTTTAAAGATATAACTCGACGAGACGAATAAAATGATAGCATTCAAAAAATTACTGCAGCTTAGAATAGTTTTTTATTTAATTTTAAAAGAAAAAATTAAGGCAAAAAATTCAACTAAGTCTAGCTAACGTTTCCATGGATGGACTAACTTCGTTTTTGGTTTATTTTAATCCTCATAGTTAAACTTAAAACACTTTTTTTTTCTTTTCTTTTGTATGTTTGACGGTCGCTGAGAAAATCGAATTTTTGTCTGAAATTTCCAGCTGAACATAGTCTTTTTCTTACATTTGTTATTTCTTGTAATTGTTGCACGAATGTTTGAATAAACATAAAAATTGCTACGTATGTAACATAAATAAATAGATTAGATAAATCACGTGAAAAAAATACTTATTTGTTGTTATTTTCATGTATCATATTCACTATCTATTTTGACGAGCGAAATGAAATTTTTTTTAATTTATTAAATTCTCATTTATTTAAGTAAAAGCCGCCTCTGGCAAAAAGTTTAGTCTCTCTTAAATTTATGATAGCCATTGTAATATGATACTTTTATTCATAATTTTATTTACTTGCTTATCTGAAGGTCCATACGATGAAATCAACAAATTTAGGCGATCAGGGCAAGATTTTGCGGAAAAGTTCATTATCCTGTTCTGGTTGGTGTGTTTAAGCAATAAATCAAAAATGGCGCCGGAAGACCGAATAGCAAATTTTTTTAACCGCTAAAGCGGCATAACCGTGTTTTTCCATCACGTAATATTTTATTTCAAAGACTGATTTAACACAAGATTGACATTAATATTTTTTTTTAATTGTACAAGACAAAAAGATATGTAAAGTTATTAAGTACAAACGTTCATACCAATACTTTTCACAGTTATTATTTTATGAATAATTAGACAGGAATGAAAAAATCTACAGGACATTTAAAAGATAAGCGTAAAAAATATGGTTTTAAATTTTTATAAACATTTATTTAAGCCTTTGAGACGTAAGGTAAGGGCGTACCGGTAAGAAATCTGGTTTGGCGCAACACAAGAGTGGTGAGTCGGGCGCTCCATGATGATTCGGACGTGAGGATGTGTCAGCTTTTATTGAAGGTACTTTGAATGATTCTAGGTCAGTTAAATTATTACTTATTTTACGAATGTCTGATTAATAGACATCTGTTTGCCAAAGCTTGGTGCTATTTTGGCTTCAAAATGGGAGGGTATGATGCCAAAATATATAAATAGCTCTGAAAACAAACCTGATGAAGTTTAATTTTTATTGTCGTACGAATTATTTCTGTTTCTATATTAAAATGCGGCACAAATGTCATATACGAATCACATTGGCGTTAATTTTTTTCTAAAGCCGCTTTCGCGAAAATCTCGTTTTGGAATGCCAGTTACATATATATTTTTTAATAGGTAATAACAATAAATAAAAAAAGGTTTGGTTAATATTTATAGAACAAAACAATTTATATATTTAAAAATAATAATAATAATTTATTAATAAACTAGCAGGCTATGCCCGCTGCGCTGGTCCATTTTTCCAAACAAATCTTGACTCAAACAAAATGGTAATTTGAATTTTTTTTTTTTTTTTTTTAAAGCAGTGTAGACCATCACCTGGAATGTCTTTCGGAAATGCTGAAAACGATGCCAGTACCAATGTCATTGCGATTATTGCACTATTGTATGCCTTGGACAAAATTTGGGTAATTAAGTACCATCTCTCTTATTTCATCATTTATAGTAGAGTTTGATATGAAAATGAGACCGCTGTGACAGCAGGAATCAAAATGTTCCCTACTCATCACACTATTTTGTCAGAAAACATTGCAATGATTATCAAACTCTATTAATTTTCAAATAGCACCTTATAATTTTTTAGTTCTTAAACTCCCGAATCTGAACTTGCACTATGTGCAGATCTGATAGCCTAAATACAATCTCCCCCATTACATGTTGCATTACATTTTTTAATAACCGTCCTCTTCTGGCAACTCTACTACAGTTTTCTATCTACCTTGGTCTGTTCCAGCAAAGTACATAGCAAAAAATGTAAAAAAGAATGTTTAACTTATATAGTTATTAGAACAATGAAGCATAAAAGGTGTGTTTTAAGCTGAATTATTTGGGAAAAATTAAAATTACATCAGTTTCACCGCTTCTTCATTTTTTTAAACCAGTTGCAGGGCTGCCACAGGCGACTATTTTTATATTCCGTTCGCAGCACTATTTTTCTAATACAAATTTCAAAATAAATTTTTCTTGCAGGTGTTGTCAAAGTGTATGTTAAGGATTTCTGTTTAAAGAAAATGGTGCCAGTTAGAGTTAAAAAATAGTCGCCTGTGGCAGCCCTGCAGTTGCAAACATGTAACTGTTAAATCGGGAATAATCTTGATGCTAAATTTTGTAGAAAAATAAACCTTCAGCTTGTAATCAATTCCGTTGTGATTTTTGGCGTCAAACATTAGTATTGCTTATAACGATTTGTTACAAATGTATCAGATTTATTTCGTGTTTATTGTCAAATGAAAGTGAAGTTTACAACCATCTATTATTAGCATTTAATCTTATACCTTAACAACAGTTTTTTTTTTTTTTTTTTTTTTTTTTTTTTTTTTTTGTTCGACGGGGTCATGAAGTAGTATTTAATAGTTAATTTTTGATAAAATTCTGTTGATAGGGCTTAATGTTAATTAAAACTGCAACATAAACATCATAAACAAAATTTTCTACTGTGGTATTTAATGTATATTTTTTTCTTAGCTAATTTTAAAGTATTTTTTTTAACCTGAATGATTGATAAATTAATTGCAAATATTTTTTTAAATTCTATATTATTGATATTCCAAATATTTTTCCTGCACATTGCAAATATTGCTTTTTTAGGGATAGTAAAATAACTACAGATGAAAAATACGTAATAAGGCTAAAACACAGAATTAACGACAGCTTGGCGAATGCCTCTATGGAGACTTGAAAAGTACGCCAGTTCTGTCAACTTAAATATCCAGATAGAATTTTAATAAATAATAGGTACTACTTTATTATTCCATAGATCAATTTCGCTAAATTATACATATTGCAAAACGATTCACTATATTATACAAACGAATATAACTTTTATTTTAAATAACCAAAGAATCAATAAGTTACTAAAATATTAATAGAAATACAAATAAAACGTCGAATTAAAAAGTAGTTGACGTAACAAACGCATGTAACATGTTTAATTTCAAAGGAATGTGGCATTTATGATCATCCATTATTGACATTTAATCTTTTATTTTGGCGGCAGTTTTTTGGTCGAAGGGATAATCAAGTAGAACCAAATAATATAAAAAAATATAAATAATAATGTAGCCAATAATATTTTGGTCAGGTGTCATGTATGGATCACGTTGATGCGATTGCAACAAAATTGTGATTTTATGGATTGCGTGGTAATCTGGTTGTTGTTTATTTACTAATAAACTTTGTTTCTTTACTTTTCTTTATTTTTTTCTTTCTTTATTGTTTTGTTCTATAATTATTAATTAAACTTCACTTATTTATTATTGTTTCCTTTTTAAAATAATAGAAAATAATTAAAAATAATATAACATGTAACTGGTATTTGAAAACGCAGTGTTTACCAAACTGATGTCAGATTTAAAAAAACGCGCCAAGGTAATGCGTATATAAAAATGGAAAAATGTTTATAATAATATAAACAAAAAGTAAACAAATAATTAAAAAATCGCCTTTTCGATTTTTTTAAAAAATAACTTCAAGCAGTCGTTAATTCTGTAGTTGCATCAATAGTAAATTTTCTTTTCTTCGTTTGTTTCATAATAAAAAACCATAAATTTAATAATCTCAAAAAAATAATAATCTGACAAATTTTCTATGATCTCGCTGATGGTCTAGAAATCTCCTTAATACATAAACAAAAAGGTAAAGATGTCATATACGCTGAGTTTGGCGGGATAATTTTTTATGCTAATTTGGCGGAAACATTTTTTTCGAATACCAGTTACATGTGTATATTTAAATTATTTTCTATTATTTAAATAGTAATAAAAATTTATGAAAAAAGTTTAATTAATAAGTGTATAACAAAACAATTTATACAATTTATAAATTAAATAAGCATTTTATTTATAAATAAATATTAATAGTCGGGTTAATATATCTCAGACAAAATAATGCCAATTTAAAGTCTATTAGTTACCTCGGTGATATATAATATCTGTGCCAATAAAACTTTCAATAATATAGTAAATATGCTACTTGGCGGTGCTCAGTTATTGAAGATTAGTCCAATATCGTTTTAAATGTCTAACACAAAAAATATGAAGAAAATTGAAGAAGAAATGACTAATTAAAACAAACTTGTAAAATATTTTGGCACAAATGCCTTATGTGCACCATATTTGTGCTTTTTCCCCTTTTTTACGCCAATTTGGCGAAAACTTCATTTTAAAATATCAGTTACACATATATTTTTTAATTGTTTTGTATTATTTTATAAAGGAAATAAAAATAAATAAATAATGTTTTGTTAATAATTATAAAATAAAACAATTTACATCATTTAAAAAAAAAAGAGTAAATAGTTTATTAATAAATATACAATAGCCGAGCTACCATATGAACATAAAATCGAAGTTTTGTTGCAATCGCGCCAATGTGGTGCATATATGACATCTGTGCCATTTTTTTCAGCAGGCAATTTTTATTTCAAAATGTTGAATTTATCGATAGTAATTACGCAAAATTGCATAAATTTCATTTAAATTGCATAAATTTCCTTGTTCAGTTTGTAAATTTTAAAACTAATTTTCCCTGGAAGAGAATTTGACAAAATGGCGCAAAAAAAGTATGTTTGTTGATTACAATTTTCAAAATTGCGGTGAAAAACTTTTGAAAAAGAATGACATTATTTTACAATATATATGTGTGTAGCAGAATTTCACACTAAAGCTAAAATTTAAATATTATATTACAATTTTTAAAATATTAACTTATGTTTATTGAATTTACAATTGAATACTAAAATATACTCCAAAAATCATCTTCTTTTGGAAAAAACAACATTATTGTGACCTAATGTTAGACATATGCATTTTTGGCTTAATTCTTTGCGGACAAAAGTAAAAAAAAAAAAAAAAAAAAAACTCAAAGAAACAAATATATAACTCACAATTACTTTTATAATTAGATCTGCCTTTTTCTGGAGTAAGTTATATACTATCGAAATTTGATAAAAAAGAGAAAGAAAATAATAGAAAGGAAAATAAATATCGTTCAAAATTCATTTAATCAAATTTTCAAGTTATTTTTTTTTTATTCTAACGCAAGGATAAGTCGCCAAATGTTGCATCAAATGTAATATTTCACGTTAAGTTATTTTTTAAGCGTTACAAATATTTCTTTTATTTTTAAGATAAATATTTTTTTATAATATCATGCCACATTAAATGGTTTTTCTTTATTATTATTATTATTATTATTATTATTATTATTATTATTATCAATAGTTATTTTCTGCTTTTATTTGCAAGATGTTTGTAATATTTCTAACAGATATATTATTTTTAATTTGTTTAGTAATGATAATTTTCGCCAAAAAATAACTACTGGCAACCCTTTCATAAAAAACCCCCGAAAAATACGAAATTTAGTACGAAAAATCAGAGTTATCCCTGTATATTTGTATCATAAACCTCCTCAAAAATATTTCCTATCGAATGATATAATCTGCAAAAAAATCCATCGGGTAGTTTTTGAAAACACCCGTTTGGAAGTTTCGGAACTTCTGCTTTATAATATATATGATGAAGAACAACATCCGGGTTGCCATATCAAGCAAAATAACGACACTCTGGATTAATACTCCGGTTAAATACTCCGATTACACTCTGGTTAAATACTCCGATGCGCATATGACGTTGACGTCAGAAAAAAAATTCTCCAACGTGGTGCGTATATGACATCTGTGCCAAAAATGCATACCTATTTTTTATTAGCCTCCGATGCTATTTCTTTCAGACAAGCTAAAAAATGTCGTGTCATCAGCCCTGAATTTTCTAGTCAACCGATTTTGATAATTATTTTTTTAAATGAAAGCTATTTATTTGTAGTTGTGCGCATTTTAGTTATTTTTTAATTTATTTCCATTTTTACTTACCCATCATACGTAGTATAGGGTAAGTCTTGCAATCGTTTTGAAAACCGAAAAATTTTTTTGACGGATTTACACGTTTTAGATAGTGTAGATTCCGAAAAACATATTTTTAGAAAAAAAAAAAAAAAATTGCCGTCCGTCTGTCTGTCTGTCTGTCTGTAAACGCTCTATCTCCCGAACAAATTGAGATAGAGACTTGAAATTTTGTATGTAGTTAGTATGTAAGAATAGAACAAACCCTATTTAATATCAGCAACCTCGATTATCCGAAACTATTTTTTTCGGACTCTCGAAAAATTCGTTCTGATGAAAGGTATATAAAAATTTTCGAATTTTTTTATTTTAAGAAATGGACGTAAAAGGCAATAAAATAACACACATTTTGCATATAGAACAAAGTCGGTCGGATTATTAGTTGCCGAGATATTTGTAATCCTGTTTTCCACATTCTTCGATTTTTCATGACCCTGTATTTCACTCAAATTTGAATTCAAAGGTATATTTTAATTGGAAATGAGACGCTTAATCCGACGCAGTTAATTGTTAGTTAATAGAATTATTATTTTTGGAGTTATAAGGATGTTTCTTTTACGCAGTTCGGTACTACTTGAGTAGTTTGGCGTTTTATATAATTTGTCGAAATTGGTACATCAGCAGTTCTTTAATATAGCATTACCATGTATATTAACACTATTTAAATTCTGTTTATGAATTGCAGTGCATTGTATAAATAGTTTCACGTTTTATTTTCATCTACATATCCATGATGGGTAAGTATTACGGTGGCCCCCAACGACTAGTTATATTTTATTTTTAATTTTAAATGCTTTTTACGATATTTCTTCAAAATGGTGGCAACTCAGTTTAGCTTTTCTCTCGATAATAAAAATTTATTTTCCAAAATGATTGCGTATAATTATGCACTAATTGAGATAAAAAATATATTTACTGAGAAATAATATTAATAATGTAAATAAAATAACAGAAAATAATTTATGATAAAAATTAATGTCGAAAGCAAAATAAGAAAAATTTCAAATGAGGAAAATGATGTCATTCAGCAACCAGATAAATGGGAATTACAATAATATTACGGATGCCTTTTCCATATTACTAAAAGTGCTATTACACGTGTCGTGCTGCAGGCGTCAAATCGCAGGCGTCTCCATGTTATCCTATGGGACCAGAGGAGTTGCTTGGTTAGAGCGCGATTCTCTTGTGTCGGAGCGTCTTTGACACCTGGAACGAAGCGACTCGACTGTAAGAGCCAATCAAATGCTCGGAAATCCAAATTATGGCAAAGACTCTTCTCGAACAGCCAATGAAATGCTAAGAAAACGAAAAAACGCAGGCGATTTTTGTCGCTTGGAATTTTTAAAGTGCAATTATACGTAAAAATTGCAAGCGACAAAAATCGCCTGTGTTTTTTCGTTTTCTAAGCATTTCATTGGCTATTCGAGAAGAGTCTTTGCCATAATTTGGATTTCCAAGCATTTGATTGGCTCTTACTGGCGAGTCGCTTCGTTCCAGGCGTCAACGACGCTCCGACACAAGAGAATCGCGTGCTAACCAAGCTACTCCCCTGGTCCCATAGGATAACATGGAGACGCCTGCGATTAGACGTCTGCAGCACGACACGTGTAATAGCACTTTAATAACAAAAATTTTTAAAAAACATTTCAAGAGAAAATGACGTCACTATTTAAAACATCGCATTTTTCCTCATAACGATATTAGGCAATACTCTATTATACCGTCGACCAATTTCGCCAAATTATACAAATCGCCAAACTAATAGCCAAATTATACATGTTGACATAATTTTTATTTGAAATAACGAAAAACAAATAATTAGTAGAATATTAATAAAAATATTAATAAAAAGTCGAAATAAAAATCATTTAATTACATTTTAAACACATGAATCGTATTTAATGTCATTGAATATGACATTCACGATCATCCTTTATTGGCATTTAATCTTATAGTTTGGCGATAATTTTTTTGTCGACGGGATAACCCGGTAGTACCCGATATTACATTTCAATATTTCTTTTCATTATGGACACTCAGATTGAGATTTCACTTTCAGATGACTCCAGTTAGTGAAAATAATGTCACAATAAAAATGAAATTAGTTTTTTTTTTTTTTTTTTTTTTTTTTTTTTTTTTTTTTTTTTTTAATATAACTATTTTTTTGTGAGTGCATATAAAATAAAATTTCTGGATTTCGCCGGCACTCAGATTACAATTTTAACTGAAGATGTGCGAATATTTGCATGCAAAATTGTAACTGGCAAACTTGACATTTAGTTTATAATTATATTTATTATATATTGATTCAATAATGTAATTACTTTTGCTTTTCTTAAAACCAAATCGATCGGGTCTTTTAAACATTTCATTCGTCATTCCACTCGTTTTATTGTTAAAATGCATTTTCTTTTTGACAGAGTCAATAAAAAAGCGTTTAAACCAGTGTTGGGTATGAACGCGCTCACTGAACGAAAACTCACGAGTTTCGCTCACTATTTGTGAACTTTGAACTGAACTTCGCTCACTATTTTATAAACGAGTTTGAACTGAACGGAAACTCAAAAAATAGACGAGTTTGAACGAAATTTACGTTCAAATTTACGTTCAATTTTTTCATAATTTATTTAAAATTTTTCCAGACCTTAGTACACTTTTCCCCTCTTTCAAATGCCATTTAGAGGCCTACACGAGCCTCAGGACGGGTTAAGTCTGGATATCACTTCTCTGGGTAGTATCCTAGTCTTACTTCTTCTGCAGACTCGGGTCGCGCCGAACCGGACCTGGGCTGTATACAATTTCGCCGAAAATAGATATATACATTAAACTCTCTGTACAAGGTGGACTGTGTAAGGCGGAAATATGTCTAAATCGAAAAGATTTTAAAAGAAAGCATAAACATCTCAGCATACGGCACTTCTGCATAAATGCAGATTATAAGCAGACTAAGGTAAGTTTTTTCGGCTATAACTCTTCCGTAAGGGTAAATATCAATGTCCTGTAGAAATGTACTCGGGGTCGGGCCGGGTTCGGTGCGAAATTTCAACTTCTTTTTCCGGGCCGGCCCAAGCTCGGGCCTTGTTTTTAGCTATTATATCGGGCCGGGTCGAGCCTTGATTTTAGCTATTATATCGGGCCGGGTCGGGCCCGATTTTTATTTTAATATCGGGTCGGACACTTTTTTTCTATGGATCGGGCCTGTAAATTTCCGTCCGTGCATACCTATATCTTACATATCGAATAATCAAATGATTAGTTCACAAAATTTTGTAAATTTGGACAATAATATCCAAACATTTAAAAAAAAGTGAACTTTTTAGTGAACTTCGTTCACTTTTACAAATGAGTTTGATTTGAAAATTTTTGAGTTTGAACGTGAACTTAAATCACTTTTCAGAAATTGAACGTGAGTTTGAGTTAGTTCGTTTATTTTGTGAACGTACCCAACACTGGTTTAAACTAAAGAAAAAATCCGTTTTCGATGAATCTATTCAATGAAGAAGAGCACGTCAAATTGTATCTCTTTATTATCCCGCAATACCAATGTCTCAGAGAGAAATTGCTATTCAGTTGGGTATTTCACGCCGTTCTATTTGCTATTATATTGATAAACACAAGGAAAATGAAGTTAGTTCATTGCAATCTAAACGGGGTCGCCCTTCTAAAAGACCTCTATCGATTTTTTTTCTAATCGGAGGCGAAACTGAATTCTGCAATGGCAGAATCTACATTCAACTTGTATTTACATTACGTACGGTGCTACTTGATTATCAGGTCGACCAATTTCACCCATTTATAGAAATAGACTGACTATTCGCCAAATTACTCATAAGGAAAAATGTTGTAATAAAAAAAATTTAAGTATAGAAAATCAATGAATTTAGACTAAAAAAAAAAATAAAAGTCATTAACGAAAAGGATTACTTTAATGATGACGTTTAGTTATGACGTCGAGATGTACTAAATATAAAATTTGATTTATTCAGGTGATTTCAGACAAAAGAATACTAATAAAAGTTTTCATATTTTAATGCAGAATTTATTAAATCAAACCATAAAGAGATATTTTTAAGATATCGCATATGTTAATAACATTGAAGTATTTTAAATGTAATATTAGAATTTATTAAGGACTATAAAAAAATATGGTACTTACGTATTAACGCCATCGCAGCATAAGTTGCGCTAATGTGCCAATAAAGAGCAATCTTGTTGCCCAACAACACACACAAAAATTGGCGTCAAAAATAGACTTAAAAAGTACTAAAGTACTGAAAATGACGTCAAAATGAGCAAAAAAAAAAAAAAAAAAAAAAAAAAAAAAAAAAAAAAACACTAAAAAGGCACTAACAACAAGATCGCTCTTTATTGGCGCATTAGCACAACTTCTATTGTGGTGGCATTAATAGGTAAGTACCAAAAATATCAATGTTAGCGGAAATTTCTAAGGAGTTAAATGCTTTTTATTTAGCCAAATAATGTAGGCGGATATAACCGTAAAGTGACTTTAATAAAATACATATTATATTTTTCCCAATTAATATCAAGAGCTATTCGCTTATTGGCACAAAATTTATATTAAATAACAAAAGAACAAATAAATTAGTAAAACATTCATAAAAATATAAATAAATCATCGAATTAAAATCATTTGATCACTTAACAAACGTGTAGCGGGTTTAATGTCAAGAAAGTGTAACATTTATGTTCATCCATTATTGGCATATAATCTTACAGTTTGTCTATCGTTCTTTGGTCGACGGGATAATTAAGTAGTACCTTAAATACATTGTTATCGAATGAGAAAAAAATGCTTGTGTATATGAAATAGTAAATAGGTTGCCAGAATATACGTTGCCAAACTTCTTTTCCCGCCAAGAACTTTTCGTTATGTACAACTACTGAAAAAGTACTTTTATTTACTTATAGTATTTTTTATAAAATGAAAGAAAAACGTGCAAGTTAATGTATCTGATATATGTATTTTTAATTTATGTGTTTTTTAAGGGTGTCCTTAAATCATAAAGGACAACTTTGTGACACATGCTTTAATTTATTTTTGTTCGGAAATGCATAAAAATAGCAGGTGTTATTAATCAGAAACTGTCTAATTGCACTCAATTTTCTGTTTTTTTAAAAACACAATAGATTTTTCTTAAAAAGCCTTCAAATTTGACACTTTTGAGTACATTTCCCGACGAAAGCAGAAAAACAGGTCGAAAAGCAGGAGGAAAACGGGTGATTACGTCATCGAAATAGCTTAGAACTGGATAGGTAATTTAATTATCATAAAATGGAAAAACAAGTTCCATTCAAAATCGCTTCCATAGTCAGTCATTCCAGTTTTATAACTTTCTGTTAAAAAATGATTTTGTAAATGTGTCAAAATGTTTTGCGCTTGTTGAGCGAAGCAGTTAAGAACAACACCCTTAATGAAAGTCATGTATTTTAAATAAAGCTAGTGACAGCTTTATATTTAAAATGAAATCATGGCGAAGGAAACCTATTTGGCGATTGTTTCGGGTAGCTAAAATAAAAGTAGGAAAATAGCCGCCAGGCATATAAAAAATAAAACAATCAGATCGGAGCTGTTGATGACAGCACAAGACTTATACTGGTATTTATATAGGTACTATAGCAAAATTATCAGCATTTCTGGTGTTAAACTAGGACTCTCCAGGTAAGGCATTTAGCTGCTCAGCAGCGGGTAGAGAGTTCAAATCCCGTTGGATGTAAGTTCGTTTTGTTTAGAAATGCTTTTGTGTTAAATTATTATTCTTTCGGGAATATTTTTATGTTAATTGTTATTCAATTTCTAGAATTTTCTAGTTGCGAATGTTTCATTCGAGAAATTACCTTGAATGTATTTAATTGGTATGGCTTTTAATTCTTTTAATAAAGTTCTGTACTTTTTTCTTTCGAATCTATGGTTTATTTTTCATATCATACATTTTATATGGCAATGCAATGACTTTTTTAATTATTCTGATACATCAAAATTTTATGCATTTTATAAATTTTGACAGCAGCAATTATTTTTCTTTTTACGATATTAGAAAATCTTCAGTTTTTTATCAAAAAATTAAATGACTAGTATTAAAAAATGTTCTGACGAGCACCAAAAAAGGTTAATATGTTTTTAAGTATGAAAAAGGGTTTGACAAGTGCTTCTGTTAATTATTGAGCATGAGGAAGGACAAGGGATCCCTTCTTGGCTACAACTCACTTCAATGCCAACTTTTAAAAAATCATATTTGCGCTTTTTCCATATGAAAGAAATATTCGGTTCTTTAGTAGACTCTTCACCGTGCTTTAGATGATCAGGGGTGTAGTCGTAAAAATAAGATAGGATATATGCTTTAAGCAGGGGGATACACTAGAATGTGTATACTATAAGCTTTCTTGAGAAACAGTGTATATGGTGTTCTATTAAAAAGTCCAGAAGGTATACGGCGTATAACCTGCACTACATCCCTGATGTTAACTGCACTGTTCACTACAAATAAATTTTCTGTGCAGTTATACACTTAGGGCATGCTTGATAGCAGTGCATGAATGTGATACCTGCAGGAACTAGGTTTTTGGCACTATGTCGTCTTCCCTTACATTTATGTCTAATTAAGCTGCATCTTTACTGGTTATGTTTTTACACTATACATTTTTATAGTAACTGCGACTGATTTGTTTTCAAGGAAAAAGCGCAAATATGATTTTTTTCAAAGTTGGCATTGAAGTGAGTTGTAGCCAAGAAGGGATCCCTTGTCCTTCCTCATGCTCAATAATTAACAGAAGCACTTGTTAAACCCTTTTTCATACTTAAAAGCATATTAACCTTTTTTGGTGCTCGTCAGAGCATTTTTTAATACTAGTTATTTCAATACCTCACTATTACATTATAATATCTCTTACAGCCTATAATGCACAATAAAGTTGTATAAAGTGAAGGTTACTGTTATTATAGTATAATTGGCACTATTCCTGGCGCACTTATATCTGACATGGCCCGGATAACACCTAAGTACCAAAATGCATGATGTTTCAAATGATTTAATTTTCCTGTTTCGTTAGCCTTACCTAAAGTCAAATCGGCAACAACAACAAGCATAAAAAATAGTTTAACGACTAGTCAATAAATTCAAATCTTCATTTATTTTAATTTAATTATAAAATTTTACTTACAGAATAAGTCGATAAATGATCCATTTTTTATAGTATTAAAACGCTAATTTAACTTTAATCGCACAAGATATTTCTGATAAACACAGTGATATTTCTAAATAAGAAAGATTCGTTTTTAAAAAATAATAATAATGCAATTCGTTGCCATTTTCTGTTTGAATTTACGAAAATGTAATAATCATAAATACATGAAATTGTAGCACATTGTTTAAAGTATGCATGTGAATGTTTGTAATTCTTTTTACTTATAATCCAGGAAGCAATGACATAAAACCCATTGTTGTCAGATGCAAGAGGAAAACAACTGCATTTTACGTACGAAATAGGTATGAATTATGAGAAATAGGGGAATCTTAAAGAGGAAAGAGATAGATGAAGATGCAGTATTTCGTAAAAACTGTTTAAAATATGATGTGCGTTATCTGTCAAATTTAAATGTCCTTATTTGGGCCAAACAAAACAAGTCCGTAAAAAAGACAGAATTCTTTGACATTACCCGTGCTTTTTTTTTTCTAAATGAAAAAGATTTGCTTATATTCAAGCATTCTAAAGTAGCATTTTATTGTATTATGAATTAAAAACTGCATTATTAAAAATTTTCTTTTTTCGCGAAAGCACTTTGTTGTGTTTAGGCCGAAAGTAGTGGATTTTGGGGTTGCATTTTTGGCGTCATTCCCAGCTACCACACTTCATCATTATTCCTTCTTTTTACTCTAAGGGTGGAATCTTGTGACCCATGTCTATCGAAAGTGAAATGATAACTAAGCTTAGTATTAATACCAATTCCGGTGAAATCCTATGGAGAGGTTTTTGCTAATACCTCGTTTGCATTTCGACATTTGTTATTATTATTTATTTTTCATTGGATACCCATGAAGAATCTCTACATCAATCTTTTTTAACATTACCGATTTTGGTTGAAGATACTTTTTATATCAGTTTCGAAAGCGAAAGTAACTTTGCAAAAAATATCTGTAAAAATACCAAAATCGAAAAAGTAAAAAAAAGGAGCTGTTTAGAGGTGCATCTCAGCTATCAAATGCAAAAATATTATTTTAAAATGTCGAAATGAACACAACATTTTAGCAAGTAGGCTCCATAGGATTAGCTTTAGCTCGCGAGCACTTCGCCTGACGGGGCCAGGAGACTTGATATAAGTTATGCAATGCAAGTAAAATAACGTGCGAAAAATGCAAATTCTTTTAGTACTACCACTGCTAAAAACAACTAGGGGAGCAAGCACTTGGATTTAAATAAATTACGCTGATACTTACACCGATAAGTAACATAAAATAAACCACCCATAATTTAAAGCATAGCAGGAAACAAAAAGAAAAAAAAATCATATGCAAATCAAAGTTCACGACATCAAAAACCAGAAACAGAACTTAAGGGAAGAAAATTGGATGTTGCAGAAATGTCTGTTTCTCTTCCTTAACTGAAAAATTCTATTGATCAGCCTATTTATTTATTTATTTATTTAATATTTTTTTGTGAAATAGTGACTTGAAAATGTCTCAACAACACGATTTACCAGAGTCCATGCCATGGCGTATTATAGGCAGACGTGAATGCCGACAAACACAACGAATTGTTGCGGACGCTGTTAGAGTCGTCAGAAGTGTTGTGGCAAGGCTAATCGTTTCCAAAAAGAAGGGAATGTTCGGCGTCGACCAGGTCAAGATGGGCGACGCGCCATTAGAGCAATTGATGACCGATATATACTGTTAACATTTCATAGAAACAGAAGAGCCAATACTACTCACTAGGGAAGTGCACGAAGTGTGAGTCACCGATTTTGACAAAAGTGGCATCGTTGGAAAGATCTCATCGAGAGCAGCAAAAAACTCAATGGAACTACCCGTCGCAAATGAGTCGCTATCGAGAAATCCGACAATATATGTGACGCAACTAGCGCATACTTAATGGGGAACCGTAAAAAATTTTAGTCTCGATTTTAACTAAAGTGGTATCGTTGAAAAGATATCGTCGTGAGGATTAAAAAACTCAATAGAATCACCCGTCGGAAATGAATCGTTTTCGTGATATCCGACAATTTGTATCACATTTTTAATACACACTTCTAGGAAACTGAATTAAGTGACAGAAATTGTCGGATATCTCGAAAATCGCTATTTCAGATGGTTTCTTCCTTTGAGTTTTTTACTTCTCACAATGATATCTTTGCAACGACACCATTTTCATTATAATCGAGAAAACATTTTTTTGCGGTCCCCCATTAATTGTGCACTAGAACAGTAGGCACTAGCTACGTGACATAAATTATCGGATATCTCGAAAACAGCTCATTTCCGAAGGGTTGAGTTTTTGAGTTTTTTCTCCCTCATGATGATATCTTTTTAAAGATTTCACTTTCGTTAAAAACTAGACTAAAATTTTTTGGGGCCCCCCCATTAAGTGTACACTAGTTAAGTGACATAAATTGCCAGATATCTCGATAACGGCTTATTTGCGACGTGTAGTTCCATTGAGTTTTTTACTGCTCTCGATGAGATCTTTCTAACGATATTACTTTTGTCAAAATCGGTGACTTATACTTTTTGCACTTCCCTAGTTAATGCAGTTTCCTAGAATTGTGTATTAAAAATGTGACACAAATTGTTGGATATCTCGAAAACAATTCATTTCCGACGGGTGATTCCATTGAGTTTTTTAATCCTCACGATGATATCTTTTCAACGATACCACTTTAGTTAAAATCGAAACTAAAATTTTTTACGGTGCCCCATTAAGTATGCGCTAGTTGCATTGTCGGATATCTCTATAACGAGTCATTAGCGACGAGTATTTCCATTGAGTTTTTTGCTGCTCTCGATGAGATCTTTCCAACGATACCACTTTTGTCAAAATCGGTGATTCACACTTCGAGCACTTCCCTAGTCAGTTGCAAAGACAGTTGCTCTTGGCAACAGGATGAAGGGTGGCCAGCCAAACACTACGTAATAGACTTTATTTGGAAATTTACAATTGTTATGATTTATTTTCTAACGGAATAATTATGTTAAAAATTAATCTAATATAAAGTAGGCTTGATAAGGAAGGCAGTTAGGAGGGCAACAAAAAGCCAAAGACAAATTATAGATAGTTTGTACATTAAAATGCACGAAATGGTCCACCGTTGGAGAATAAAAATATGTGGATACTGCACAATATGTCTACTGATTTATGTAAGAATAGCACTATATTTCTTGAGATATAGCAATTTATTTTTAAAGTTAAAAAAAATTCTTCCATATTTTTAGCTGATATCCTGCAGGATTTTCAACGAAATTAAACGACAGGATTATTAACTGAATTCCGGAAAAAAATTAATATTTAATGAATATCAACAAGTAGATTTTCAACCAATGCTTTGATTTGATATTTCTTTTTTTCATGGAATAGATTCGTTGTGGTGTTAATAATAATAATAATAAACTAATAAATAAATAAATAAATAAATAAATAAATAAATAAATAATTGAATTAAAAAATAATGTAAAATAAATCAATAAATGAACTAAAAAATAATATATAATAAATTAATTAATGAATTAATTAATATTAAACAAATAAATAAGTAAATAAAATTTGACAATTTATGATAATTTCTTATCATTTAGCTGCATTTAGAGAGCAATTAAAAACCAGCTCATACCAACGTCGATATCTGTCTGAAATTCCACGCTATTTAACTGGATTTATGAGTTGCTCCATAGAATCGACAATTAAATAAAAAAAAATAGCTTAGTTATCTTTCGCACATGTACAAATAAAAATTATTTCATACAACTACAAATATTTTATTAAATATTTTATACATTTATACTCCAATTGGAATAAACTGTTTCTACTACATTTTGTTAATATATCTGAAATTGCAGTTAAATTCAACCGGAAAACATTAGAAGATATAAACTAGAAATATTCAAGAACTTTTAAAAAACTCGGTATATCTCCATGGATATACGTGCTATTCTAACAAAAGTCAGTACACATGATTTAAAGTATTCACATATTTGTATGCAGGAATGATATATTATTTCGTGCATTTTAATTCAAAAGGTTGTACCAAATATTATTATTTTTCTTTGATTTCCCTTAAATAATCCCCTTGTTAAATCGACGTTTATAAATATGAAGTCAAACATATTCTTTATAATTCTGAAATTCCTGATTACGATAAGTATTTTAAAAAATATTCTTTAAAATGTCTAATGTGGAACGTGCCCCATAATTAATGGTTATAAAGTGTATAATCTATTAACCTTGCTCTACATCTACTTATAAAATGTTAGAATCTTTCTTCTGTTTTAAAAAAAAACTTTTGTTTCATTCGTTGATGGAATTTATACAGAATATTTACGGTATTTTTACAACGACGTTTTTTCCACAATCATGTGCACTTACAGTTTTTTTATGTGAAATAAAATTGATTAATGATCCATTATTTAAAATGTAAAAGGATTTTTTCTATCAATCCTTCAATCAAGTAAAGTCATGTGTTTTAATTGCATAAAAGCGTTTAGAAAAAGCTTTCAGATTTTTTTTTTCTATCAACTCTTTTATTTTGATGAGAGTATCTTTTACTTTAAAGATTTTTAAACCTTGAACTGTTGTTTATTTAATAAAAAATAAATTTCATAGGGGAAGAAAAATCTTCGAAACACGAGTTTAAAGAAATTTTTCCTGGTATCCTTTTACTAAAATCACAATAAAATTAGTGTTAAAACTTCAAAACCAATTTTTCTGTACTTTTTAAAGCAAAACAATCTTATAGTATTCAGTAAATTCATGTTAAATAGTGAAAAATACTTCAATTAATTATGATAATTTTTTATTTTCTCAATAAGTTTACTGTATAATTCAGTCGAGACATCTATACTATTAAAATTCGACCGTATGTTGTATGTATGTATGTATGTATGTATGTATGTGACGCTATCTCTTCCGAACCCGGAAACGGAGAAACGTCGCGTTTGTTTTGAATTGAAGGAAGAAAATCCGGGGATCATGAGTTGCCCATTCACATCCCAAAATTCCAATTAGCTCGTTAATTATTAATTAAAAACTAATCAGACACATTAAAATTTTAACTGATTTGCCCCTGCATGTTTGCAATTTGGGCGGAAATGGCGATCCGAAAAAGATCGACTGAGGGAGAAAATTTCTCCTTCTGTTTTCTGGTTTTTAAATTGCCATCGATGCAGTTATACAAACACCAGCAACAAAAGAATTAGATTTTCGTTCTTTTCTTGCACTAACAGTCTAATTTTTTTTTTCTGATTCTTTCGATTTTTTTTACGAAACTGATTTTTAGCGTTTTTTATCGCAATTTTTTCGAAATGCATTTTCAAATTCCAATCCTGGCAGTTCTATAAAACTCTAACAAAAAACAACGCCGAATTCTGAATCCTCATTCTTTTCCGATAATGTCAGTGTAATTTTTTTTTTAATTTTTGATTTTTTCGATTTTTAATTTTTTTTTCGAAACTTCATTTTTCTTAAAAAATTTACAGTAAATCCTTACTGTAAACTTTACTTTACTGTTTTACAGTAAATCGGAAAGTGAGTTTGTTTGTTTGTTTGTTTGTTTGTTTGTTTGTTCCGCTTTCACGCCGTAACTACTGAACCGATTGCTTTGAAATTTTGCAGACGTAAAGTAAGAAGTCCGGATTAAATAATAGGGTACTTTTTATCTCGGAAAAAATTGATATTCCCGAGGGAAAACAAAAATATAGTTTGCTTGATGGATGGATTGGAGATGGCGCTGTGTGTCGTTTGAAACAAGATAAAATATTGCAAATGAATATAAACATGTAAATTTAGAAGCTAAATGATACGATAATGAATCCCCGAAAATGAGGAATTCCCGAGGGATGACGTACAATTTGTTTTATCGTCTAAAATGTTTTTTTTACATCTATTTATCCTGAAATAACTATAAGTCAACGAATTACTAATTGGTATAAGCATTAGTTACGTTATTTAGTTCTTGAGGTATGCGATAGATGGCGCTGGGTGTTTTTAAAACGTGGTAACGATGTGCAGTAGCTGTATAATAGTTAGGTTAGGTTAGTTTAGTGCTTTTTCTCTAGGTAGATATCTAAAGTAGTTATTGTTTTTTCGATAGGTAATTACGTCGCTTTGTTCGTCGTTTAGATTGTTATAGTTTAGTTTGGAATTTTAGTTTAGTTTAGGTTTATAGTTTACTCATATTTTCACAATGCCTCGCAAACGTAAATCTAATTTGTCGAGCACCTCGTCTAAAGCTCGGGCAATAAAAATTGCCCGATCTCAAGAATCGTCTCTCCATGCCGAATTAAGAAGGCGCGAACAAGCAGAGCATCAGGCTGCTTCGAGAGCTGCTGAGCTACCATCTCAGCGCCAGCAAAGACTTGAGGAGCAAGCCGCTCGCCAAGCTTCTTTGAGAGCTTCTGAGAATGATATTCGTACTCAAGTCCGTTTATCGCAACAGGCTCAAAGTCAGCATGGTCAGCTCTATGTAGCGTGTTCCCGGGTTTCCAGTGCCCGAAATCTGCATGTTTTTGCTCCACAAGGGAAAACATATAATAAAGTGTACCATTCAGTTTTGGTTTAACAGCTAATCGTATCCAGCGTTACATCGCGTTTCTTACATTTTTCTGTGGAAATAAGAAGTTTTCTTATAGTTGTGCTTTATACCGCAATATAACCGAACTCCACGCGGGCGAAGCCGCGGGCGGAAAGCTAGTATTTTATATTTATCAAAGTTTTTGAACTATCGACTTGCTTTTTTTTTAAATGTATGTCTGAACCTTATCTAACTACCTGGAAAAGATAGAAAAAATCGGTTGAGTGGTTGATTGGATAATGATATATAAGCGATTGTGAATATTAATATTTTATATCTCGCCGGTTTTTGGGTATTTTCACTCAAAAATGTTTTTAGTTCTTTATCTAAACATGATTTAAAGGTATTCAAAATTTTGAAAGAATTGATTGAAAAATAAAAAAAAAATTAATTTCCATTGAAGCAGACTTCAAAATAAAAGCATTGATTTGGCCAGCTTTGATTTTCGTGAAACGTACATCCAACCCATAAATTCCACGGAAGATATGTTTGGCATTATGCCAAAATCCATACTTAAACGCGAAATCCTTTTGTTTGTAATAAAAGTTAAGGGTTTTTAATAAAAATTGCAAATATAATTGTTATTAATTATTATTAATTGCATTAATAAAAATGACAAAAAAAGTTATATAACTGGTGACAATTTCTATAAATTAGCACCTTAGTGCAGCGAAATGTAGTTACCTCCATGGATCGAAAAGAATACTTCAGAAGCAAAGATCACTCAACTCAATTAAAATACATTTGTTTACTCACTTAGTTTAAAACATTTTGAACTAAACGGTTGTTTAGTCAATTTAATGATGGTACCTTCTTTCGAATATAATAAAATTGATATTTAGTGTTCTTCAAGATTTCTTTAGATAAACCGACCAGCGTAGCGGGCGAAGGCCGCTAATATAAACATACTTCACGAAACGTTAGTTAAAAATTATTAATGTAGTCGAACAATGATATATCGAGTTTCTGACATATTTCAGTGTAGTAGAAATATTTAAGGTAAAAGGAACACATAATACAAATATTTTATTACTTTTCGTTTTGTCAATAAGTTGTCAATTAATGAGCTTAAAATTATTTAAATAACATACATTTTATATACAGTAGAATCTCGGTTATCCAGAAATCGGCTTAACCGAAAGACCACAAAATTCCTTAAAGTCCATTTTAAATGTGAAAAGTTTTATTGTCAGTACCATTTTTACCGATGTCAAATGATATCTTTAAACATATTTTGATTTACGATTACTATTTTACTTGTAGCAATTCTGAATCATTTTTAATACATTGAAGAATTATTTTAATAGATTTTAGTTTTAAAAATTAGAAGCAAAATAAGTAGAAATCAAAACTTTGAAAGGGTATTGTTGTACACTGGTAGAAATAATATTAAAACTTCATTAAATAAACAAAGTCAACTTACCTATTTGGTCCATAGCGTAATTTCGTCACTTTATTAGATAGACAAATGCGACACTTTTTTTTAAAAAAGATACAAAATATGCTGTGATTTTATTTTGTTTTCAACTTCAGTATGCTTTGAATACGGTACCACAACATTTTTATTACAACTTAATTCTAAATTTTGATCGCAGCTTTTCATCAAAAAAGTTTTCACCATAAGTTTTCCGGTTATTTGAAAATTCCTATGGAACCCCGAATAACCAAAAATTCTTTGGTCTCATGCTTTTCGGATAACCAGGGTTTTACTGTATAACTATAAAGTAATATCTAAATTTAATGGTTTGCGTATACCTTTTCAACAATCTATTTATTTTTAAAAAATATGATTCAAACGGGGATTCAAAAACTTATTATATTACATTCATTGTTGAAAAAACGTCCATTTTGAAAACAGAATATTCTTTTTAAACTACATATTTAATTGAACTTTTCTTAAAGTTTTAAAAAATTTGAATTTTGTAAAATCCTTAATACTTTTTAAAATATTTTTATTAAATTTTGTTCTTAAAAATTTTTAATATATATGACACAGGACTAGATGGATTTTTAGGTACATCTAACATTACATTTACTACAACTGATATACTGATACATGTAGTGTAAAATGATGAAATCTAACACAGATTCATATACCTTTATTTAAAAAAAAAATATGAAGGCTAATTCCATATGCAGATTTATTACATATAATAAAGAATATGTACAATTTTTTTTAAATCTCTATCTCAAAAAAAAAAAAAAAAAAAAAAAAAAAAACCTTAGTTTAATGTAGAGATTAATTTACATGTTAATGGTATTCAAAAACAAAGTTAAGCAGAAAATTTTGTTAAGTTGAAAACTTCGTTAAATAGGGACTTCATTAAAGGGAATTCCCACTCCCATATATATATATTTAATTCCTTATTTAGAGTATTTTTTTTTCTAAAAATCTAAGTATCGGGCTTTTGATTAGTCTAATTAGATCAATTAAAAAAAAAATAGTGAACAAATAGTTCGTACATTTTTCTAAAATGTTACTAACAAAAAGTAAAAAACATTCCAATACTTAGTTATTATACCCGGGCTTTAGAAATACTGTTTAAAAAATTCAGTCATTTTACTTAATTATTGTAAAAATTTTAGCATTTTGATTAAAATAAAAATATAAAAATTCTAGATTGAGAAAAGTGAGTTTAAACATTGGCATTTAAAAGGATGTTAAACGGAAGGCTTACGGAAATTCAGAGTATTTCATTTATTATTTATCGAATCTTTCTGAAATATAGACAGAATACTAAGGCACATTTTAAAATAAAATCTGAAATTCGACATTTTTTTTAATAGAAGTTACATACAGGTACTGAGTCTCCTTACTCCTTCGGGATAGGAGCCTTTTACGAAATTTGCAATATTTTGTTACCGATTTTCAAAAATAGAAATTTGTGTCATATTGAATTTTAAAAAATGCTCAAATTAAATAAGACAAATTTTACAGTTAATTTTTACCAGTGAGAATAAAGAAGGATTCTGAGCAATTTATTTCGCACATATACTGGTTGCTCATCTCGAATGAGTTAAGAACCGAAAAATCTTCCAATGAAAGGGATATGAAAGACAATCGATTGCTACTTTCCATGATAATGTCATTCAATCTTCCATTGCCAACTAATCTTTTTAAAACAGAGTAAATAAGTGTGTCTAGACAGGCGTTGCGAGCAAAGCTCATTGAACACAAGGCTCCCTAATGCAAAGCTAGCTACTCAACATTTCAGTAGGAGCGGACGCGTATCATCTACTAGCAAACACTGAAGGGCGCCATTTTTAAATGTTTGGAAATAAACCGATAAAACAGTATTACCTTATTCTGTGAGGGAGTGTTCTTTGTGATAAAAGCACTCTAGCATTTTAGTGAGATCGTGACGTCAATGTTTTAACATGTGTCGCGCGAAAGGGAAAGCTATCCTTTATTCAACTGTAACTTTCCAGAGTGTGTGTGTCGCCCTCGGTTCTACAATTAGTTGCGGTTAAGAGTAATATGCAAATTTATAGCGCCGTCTTCAGTTTGCAACATATAAAAGCTTTGAGTTGCAGTGCTGTTGTGTGGTGTGGCGAGGTGGCGAAAGCCAGCGAGTGTGGTGAGGCGGCGAAAGCCTGCCAGGAGAATTAGATTGTGCTGTAAAGCGAGTTAGATTGGAGTTGTGAAATAGATAGCGTTGTGAAGCGATTAGCCTCCAGTGAATTAGATTGTGCTCTAAAGTGAGATATCCAGCAGTGTGAGCCGAATTAGTTTATCGTGAGCGGAGTTACCCAAGAAGAGTGCCAGTGGGTAAGAGATTGATTTAATACGTTGAGTATTTTGAGTAATAAAGAGTGTTTGCAGCCACGGGCTGTCTTATTAAAGATTTAATCTAGCGTTTAGCCGAAGACTGAACGTGAAGCTGGTGTGAAGTGCCTCGAACTGAGTTTTAGCCGAGGTCGGGAGTATCGTATGAAGTTTAATCTTTTAGTATTGTGCTTGTTGATTGAATTCTTGAACTATCGCTCCACTTCAGAGGTTCAAATAAACTGTTGATTTTATCTTATACTTAGAATTGTGTCTGCATTTAACTAGCACACCCCCACACCTGTTACAAATGGCGCCCAACAGAAAAGTCGAGTTTATTTTACTGGTGAAGAGGACATTAGCGAGTTCTTAGTGAACCTTGGATGATTATATTTTATTTAATAATATACCAGAGAAGAATAAGTACATAGTGCTTAAATGCTCGCTTAAGGGCGAAGCACTTTTATGGTTGGAAATTATAGGGAAATTCTTAGTTAATGATGATACTAAAAGATTTGAGCAGACAGTTATTGAGCTAAAGAAAGCATTTCCTTCTGTTAAAGATAAAAGTATTTTACGCAGAGAATTTTATTGTAATAAGCAGAATATATATGAATCGGCCTCAAAATTTTATCTGCGTAAACTTGAATTAAAAAATAAATTAGATTTGGATGTTACATTTGAGGAATTATTGGACATAGTTCTTCCTCTTTTTAATACGAATGTGCAAGATTATATTGAGATTAGAGCACTAAAGAACTCTTCGTAAATGCACCAAATTTTATTGAAGTGTGAGGCTCGGCATAGCTCGGATCAATGGGAGTCGCGTAGCCCTCGACAAAGATCTATCACGGAAAACAGTTTGAGAAATGAGGGGGGAGAGGAATTATTTGAGAGGGGGACAGCGGTTAAAGAGTAATAATTTGAGTAATGGTGGTTATGGATTTAGTCGGAATGTGTCAAATACTCTTAATGGTAATAGGAATTTTGGTAGTGTTGGTAATTTTAGAGGTAATGACAAAAATATTGCTGGAAATAGGCAGAGTAATGACTATGGTCGGAGAGGGGGTGTACGTGAAAGGAATGTTTCTTCACGAGTAAGGAGATTGACTTTGGATGAGAATTCTGGAGGCAGGTCATTGCAAAGGAGATATGTTAAGAGGTCGGATCAGTTAAACTGGTAGGTGGCTGTATTTCGGAAGGTATGCAGTCACAGGTTAAAGTGGAAAAGCCTTCTGTAAATTTGAATAGAGTGACTATTAATCCAGTGGAGTTGCCGGAATTGTTAATTATTTTAGATGGTATTGTCGTTAAAAGTGTCTTCGATACAGGGGCAGATAAGTCTTTCATTTCGTATGATTGATATCGTAAATATTTTTCGTATAAAAAGTTGAAGAGGTCAAATCTGGTGGTTCAGTCGGCGCAAGGAGTAGCATGTGATAAGAAGGGTTCAGTGGATTTAAAAGTTGTAATTCGTTCGGTTAAGACATGTTGTGAGTTTTGTGTGTTAGATGGTTTAACGGTGTATTGTATAGTTGGCGTGGATTATATGAAGGATAGAGGAGTTATCCTGGATTTCTTCAAAAAGTTTTTGATCGTGAATAATGATGAGAATGTGAGCAGGAAAGAGTCAGTTTCAGTGTCAGTTGATTTGGGGGAGTCTGGTTTAAGTGAAGTTGAGAAAGAGGAATTTAATAAGTTTTTGAATCATTTTGGCGAAGTTTTTTCAGATAAACCGGGCTTAACGCATATTGCGTGGCATGAGATTGATACTGGTTTGTCAGCACCTGTTGCTAGTAAACCATATCGTTATGATAAGGTAAAACAAGGTATAATTGATTATCATATTCAAAAAATGCTTGCAGACGATATTATTATGCCAATTGAGTCTCTTTTTGCAACGCCGGTGGTGTTATGTCGTAAGAATAATGGGAAAAGTTTAGATGATCCAGAGGCATGGATGTTTGCAGTAGATTATAGGAAGTTAAATGCAATAACGCAAGACCCTCAATATCCTATTCCAGTAATTGATGAAATTTTGGCCAATATAACGAGCAAGAATTATATGTCAACGTTAAAGCTTACGTCAAGTTATTTTCAAATTGCAATGAAGCCGGAGGATATAGCTAAAACTGCTTTTATTATTCGGGACGGATATTTTGCTTTTAAGAGGATGAGTTTTGGTTTATCGGGAGCGTCGCCAACGTTCCAGAAGGCCATGAATAACATCCTAAAACCTATGCTTGGTAAGGGTGTCTTGGTCTACCTGGATGATATAATTATAATGGCAGCTACGTTTGAGGAGCATTTAAGATTATTGAGGGAAGTATTTAATTGTTAAGAGATGCTGGGTTAACAGTTAAATTAGAAAAGTGTAAATTTTTGCGAAAAGAAATAAAGTATTTAGGAGTGAAAATTACGCGTGATGGTATTAAGATAGATAATGAGAAAATCGAGGCCATTACGGCAATGAATCCTCCCAAAAGTAATAAAGAAGTAGAAACATTTTTAGGGATGGTTGCTTGGTTTTCCAAGTTCATTCCACATTTCTCAGAGTTATGTGAACCAGTTTATAATTTAAAAAGGAAAAGGGTAAAATTTACATGGTCGTCAGCGGCTCAGAGGTCTTTTGAGTTATTAAAAGAGGAGGTAGTATCCTCACCTGTTTTGGCTCATCCTGATTATTCGCCTCAGTTTGAAGTTTATTGCAATGCGAGTACAGTGGGGGTTGGAGCAATGTTAGCACAGAAAGGTCGACCGATAGCGTTTGCTTCGAGAATTTTAAACGCGGCTGAAAGGAATTATTCGATTACAGAAAGGGAGTGTCTTGCAGTAATCTGGGCTTTGAATGAATTTCGTTGTTTTTCACTAATATACCGGTGAAAGTCATCACGGATCATTCAGCTTTGACAAAATTAACTAATGGAAAGGGTTTGTCTTCTCGTATGGTTAGATGGTGTTTGAAGTTGGCAGAGTATAATGTTGTAGTAGAACATAGGGCAGGCAAGAAAATGCGGTAGCGGACGTTTTGTCTCGTAACCCGCATGGTGGTTTAGAGGTCACGAAGGAAGTTAAGTGTTGTGCGTTGTCTTCGCTGGTGTTAAGGTCACGTGAGCAGTTAATAAGGGAGCAAACGCAAGATGAGGAGTTTGGAAGTTTATATTGTTATTTGGAAAATCCTTATGATGTCCCGAGCGCAAATGTGCCTATGTTTGAGAAATGATCCCAATCTTTTAAGCTTATCGTTGGTCTTCTTTTCTATTCTAAAATGGTAAATTCATGTGGTGAATTAAGAGTTTTTATTCCGGCTAGTCTTCGTAAGGCCATCTTGAAGGAATTTCATGATAATCCATTAGCAGGTCACTTAGGAATTAGGAAAACTTATGCTCGAATTTGTGAATCCTGTTACTTCCCTAAAATGCGGGAAGTAGTGCGCGCCTATGTCTCCAGCTGTAGCACATGCCAACGATATAATTATAAAAAAGTAAGTCCAGCTGGCAAATTAATTCCTATTAAAGTAAATTTCTCTAATGAATGTGTAGGTGTAGATTTAATTGGTCCTTAACCATTGTCTAATCCTAAAACATATAGATTTGTATTAGTAATAGTTGATTATTTTAATAAGTGGGTAGAGTTAGTCCCCCTCAGGAAGGCTTCTGCACCTGCAGTTGCCGATGCATTTTTTGATAATTATATTTCGAAATATGGTGCACCAATTAGGATAGTTAGGGATCATGGCCCTTGTTTTATATCAGATATATTTAAGGCTCTGTGTGTGAAGCTGGAGATTGATCATTCTTTTACTGTGCCTTATCATCCTCAGTCTAATATGGCTGAACGTGTAAATCGTACATTAATTCAAATGATATTTTCTTATGTTGGTTCACATCATTTAAATTGGGACCAGTTTCTTCAGCATTTTGCGTACGCATTTCGTACGGCACTTCATGAGTCGACGGGGAAAACGCCTACTGAATTATTTTTGGGTAGAAAAGTTATTACTTCATTTTAAAGGTTAATTATGGTATCGGATGCAGAAAGTCAATTTATGTGTCAGGATATTGAGAAGTTGGTTAAGGAAGCACAAGTTCAGATGGGAAAAGCACAGGAGAAATAGGCTCAGTATTATAATAGGCGTAGAAGGGAGTTGGAAGTTAATGTTGGAGATTTTGTTTTAGTGGAGAAGCATTGGTTAAGTTCGAGTCGTCAGAAGAGGGTAGCGAAGTTTGGTCCGAAGTTTGTAGGTCCTTTTAAAGTTTTGGAAGTTCGGAATAATAATTTGGTTGTTAATGTAAATTGTGACAGGATGACGGTTAATCTAGATAAGGTTCAAATTTATAAGCTTAAAGAAAATGGTAGTAAATGTTCTCATGTGTCGAGTAGTATTTCGCAAAATTCCCGATCCAATGAGTGTCCCGAGTTCAGCTTATCGTCATCTAATTCTCATCATCAATATTCAAAACGAAAATCTAGGCAGACAGCGCCAAAAACTGCTGTTGAAAGTAAAAAGTCTGTTCAACTTGGAGCAAAGTATGGTAATAAAACTAAGAGAACAAGGTCAAATACGTCAGATTCAGTATGTCCTAAAAAGCAGAAGATCGTGAATCGACCCGTTCCTCCACTAGTTAGACAGCAACCTCAAAAACATAAACTGTTCAATAGTTCGACGTCATCAGTACTTAATCCTCGTAAAAAGACTTATATGGACACTCGTCAAAATGATAAATGAACTCTCAGTTTTAACTATGTTTTGCCCAATAAAAGATAGCGAAGGTCTGGACAGAAACGTGGCCTAGCATCTACGGTAACTTCAGGTGCGTCCAGAAAGAGGAGACAGCGTTCGGAGTGTCAGCGTCAGCAGTTTGGAAACCGAAAGGAGTTTCGCCATGGAGTGATCCCAGCGGACCAATCCGAGCTTAGGCGTCGAGTGGAATCTACAAGTGTCCCATGGCATCCATTCAGGACCAGGCTACTGGCACGGCAGTCAACGGTTGCTTCCCCGTATAGCTCTGATGACGAAAGATCGTTTGTGCAAGGATTCTCGGACAAGAGGAGAAAGCCTTCTTGTAGTATGAAGCCGGCTAGCAGTGAATCATCTCTATAAATGGGTGATCATGTCCTTTATTAACTTTCTATAAGAGTGCATTTATGTTATAGCAATATGAAGGAATGAAAAGCAGATAGACTGTTTTAGATTTTATTTTTGGCCATTTTTGGAAGTTTTTACGGACTCACGAATGGTGTTTAATTAAGTTTAAAATTTGCTTGCAAAATTGTTACTTTTATGTATGTTTAAAAATTTTGTCACAACTGCTTTGGAAAATTCTGGATCTATTGTTGCTATGTTAGTTTTTGAAAATGTTATATTGTTGATGTGTTATAATATGTATGTTTCATTTTTTTTCAGATATTGATAGATAATAATTCGGGTTATTTTGTACACGCGCCGCGGATTAGGCGTGCACGTGTTTTGCGGTCAAGAAGTCTTTGACACGCGTTTCGGTCTCTTATACTAACATTTAATGAATTAACTTTCTTCTTATCGTTTCGGGGTTTATGCGATGCATTTGTACTTTAGTTGGGAGTAGTTTTCGCAAGTTGCGAGTTTTATGTTATACTTGAATATGAAAATGTATTGTTTAAAATTGAATGTTAATGAAATTTCCTTGCAGGGAAGTATACCTGTGTTATGTTTTGATACTGTTATGTCTTTTTTAGTTAATACAGATGAAGATTTATGTTTGACGTCATTTTTGTCTTGTAAATTTTATTTTATAGATTATTGTTGCATAAGCACAGCAATGTGAAGCTGTACGTATGTGCCCCAAGTATTGTTCAGTGGAGCTGGTTCAATCGAATTTTTGGGTGTTAGTTTATTGGCTTATGGGAATTGAGGTATATTTAGCATGGAGTTATTGTAGTATGGAGTAAATTTTATTTTAGATAAGTTATGAATTTTAGTGAGGAAAATTTTTGCGCATGTTTTTTTTTTTTTTTTTTTTTGACTTTATGCGAGTGATAGGAAAGTTTTTGTGGAGAAATTTTTGGTTGCAGAAAGTTGCAGTTATTTTTTACATGTTGAGGAAAATTTTGTAAGTTTAATGTATTTTAGCACTTCCAGTGGAGTGGGTTGTTCTTAAATAAAAGTATTTAGTTTTGAAAGTTTTAGGAGGTTTTTTTTTAGGAGGATGATTAAGATTGAAAATGTGAATTTTTGATGCAAACTGATGATTTTTGGTGATGGGTTAAAAGTCGAGATTTTGAAAGTTAGTGTTCGGCACCAAATTTCACCCATAACTTTGTTTTTTTATGCGGTTCAAAATTTATTTCAAGAAAAAGTCCAGGGCATTCATTTTGCCCAGTCCTTTTTCTCTGTAGATTCCGAGGGGGGTTGTGAGGGAGTGTCCTTTGTGATAAATGCACTCTAGCAGTTTAGTGAGATCGTGACGTCAATGTTTTAACATGTGTGGCGCGAAAGCGACATCTATCCTTTATTCAACTTTAACTTTCCACAGCGTGTGTGTCGCCCTCGGTTCTACAGTTAGTTGCGGTTAGAAGTAATATGGAAATTTATAGCGCCTTCTTCAGTTTGCAACATATAAAAGCTTTGAGTTGGAGTGCTGTGTGTGTGGTGAGGCGAAAGCCAGCTGGTGTGATGAGGTGGCGAAAGCCAGCGAGTGTGGTGAGGTGGCGAAAGCCAGCGAGTGTGGTGAGGCGGCGAAAGCCAGCCAGGAGAATTAGATTGTGCTGTAAAGCGAGTTAGATTGGAGTTGTGAAATAGATAGCGTTGTGAAGAGATTAGCCTCCAGTGAATTCGATTGTGCTCTAAAGTGAGATATGCATCAGTGTGAGCCGAATTAGTTTTTCGTGAGAGGAGTTACCTAAGAAGAGTGCCAGTGGGTAAGAAATTGATTTAATACGTTGAGTATTTTGAGTAATAAAGAGTGTTTGCAGCCACGGGCTGTCTTATTAAAGATTTAATCTAGCGTTTAGTCGAAAACTGAACGTGAAGCTGGTGTGAAGTGCCCCGAACTGAGTTTTAGCCCAGGTCGTGAGTATGGTTTGAAGTTTAATCTTTTAGTATTGTGCTTGTTGATAGAATTCTTGAACTATCGCTCCACTCTCCCCAAGTTTCAGAGGTTTAAATAAACTGTTGATTTTATCTTATACTTAGAATTATGTCTGCATTTAACCAGCACACCCGCATACCCGTTACAACTCTAGAAGAGGAAAGATTGCCAATTTTGACCCCCTTCCTTTTTTTAGAATTTCGGAATGATTTTCTGAAATTAAAGAATTTTACTTTAAATAAACTTAAGATGTCTCATTAAATAAAGCAAAAAATATTATTCGGAATTCCTGATATGAATTCGCATCTTCTGAATAAAAAGATAATGTCATAGACCACACGACACAATGTGACACCACACAATGTGAAACATAAAGCTCTATGTGCAAAATAGCTGGAAAAAATGTAAATCACACTAAATTTAGCATTGCATATTTGTCTGAGAAAGAGGTCTATCGAAATACTTTGTAGGGAAATAATCCGGAAATTTAACCCCACTTATAATACCACCTAATAAAATATCATGTAGAACATTAATGATTTTAAAGAAGTACCCTTTACATGGTTGCCTTGAAAACGTCCAAAAGGTGTGAAGGACAGCTTTGCCCTAGTGTATTAAAAAAATATAACAGTTAAACTGATGTAATGAAAATGTAGTGACATGTTTAAAATGCATTATTTAATTTAGGCATTTTGAACATGTCATTGCTGTTCAACTTCTGAAAATTTAGCAAAAAGTGACCTATATGTTATCTATAACATATAATAATAGCAGATTGTTCAAAATAAATTGGATTTGGCTTAACAGCATAGTTATAAATCTTTTGTTGCTTATATTTGACATTTTATGCTTAGTATAATTTTTAATACATAACCCTAACACTTGTGAGAAATCACATAGCATTTAAGCATAATGGCCTTATATCCTATTTATTCTAGAAACAGTTATTATCATTGAACTAAAGAAATACTGATATTTTACTTCTCCTTCCCTTTATCTTAATCATTTAAAAAGGACAGATACTTTTATCTCTGCTTCCCACTATTTTATTGCAGAATTCGACAACAAACTCCATTTAAGAAAAGATTGAAACTTTAGATATGAACACATTTTTCAACGATTCAGTTTTCCAACTTATTTTCTTTTCGCAGAGCTGTTTTTAAAAGCCCACCTGGGTGCTTCCAACAGAAAACAGGAAACGATTGTTATAAAGAAATGCCTGATTTTTTAAAAATAAAACGCTCAATAAAATGTTTCGTATCTCATGGGTGACTGAGAAGTCGAACGCTATCACGAATGGGAAGAACTGATAACGGAATTACAATAGAATAAAAATATTCAACAGAAGTAAAACAAATTCATCGTTTTACAAAACTGGAAAAGAAAGAGCATTGTTTGTAATTATGAGTATTTCAGCCTAAGGAAATTATGTGAATGAGATGGAAAAAGTATTATGTTACTTTCGATCTTTTTTTTTAGACTCAATTTACATTTCTATATAAGCAAAAATCTCAAAAGCGTGACTATCGCCTGCTCATTTTCTGTTGATATCTGGAATTAAAGAATATCGTGTTTTGCTCAATTTGAATTTTAAATAACTACTCATATACTAATATACTAATTTTGATTGCAAAAAGATGTAAATTAAAACTTTAAAAATAATAAAAATAGGTTTTATTTAACTGTTTACATGTTTTGGATCTACCTGAGCTATTTTTAAAAGAAATAATATTCGAAAATTGCATGGTGTATGAAATGCTATATGAAACAATAAAAATAGGTTTATTCAACTGTTTGCACGTTTCAAATCTATTCGAGTTATTTTCAAAACGAATAAACAAAAATATTATAAAATTACACGGTCTATGAAACGCCGTTATTAAAAATTTTACGTACTTTTCCATTTTATGCACGTTACTTAATTTTTTTTGTTATATTTATTTCTGTAATCATTGAGTAATTTGAGTCATACTTTTAGTAAGTTACATGATTATGCATCGTTAATTTTGAATTTTTGCAGTTACAATCTCTATAATATACAGTCGGCTCTCGTTAATTCGAACTCGTCGGGACCACAAGAAATGTTGGAATTATGGAAAATATGAAATGAAAACATGCTTAATATGGAAATATTACAAAAGAATTAATGTTATAGTGTTTTTTAAATTTTTTTCGTCTGTTATCATTAGAATATGACTTAATATTTAATTAGAATGTATAAATACATAAACTAATTAAAATATTAGAAACAAGCACAATGGAGGAAAAATTTAAAGCGTCATTAATGGACAGACGGGGCCCTAAGTAAGTGGATATCAAATGCATGGGATTATATGTATACTCGTTCGGAACAATTTTCACAAAAATCAAAGAAAGAAAATTATTCAAATGATCTGAAATCCGTGAGAAAGAAGAGAAAAATGAAAAATAGGAATTCTCGTTAGTTTGAATTAAACGAAGTCAAGATAAAATGAGCTCGAATTAATGAAAATTTTTAACGTTATTCTGCCATTGGAAATTTCGAGACTTCATTTTTAGTTCGAATTAAGCGAAGATTTCAATTATCCGATTTCGATTTTACAAGAGCCGACTGTATTTCAGAATAATAAATAGTAGATAGTAACGAACTTTTTTAAAAAATAATTATCATAAGCCAGTTTTTATTAGGCAAAACGTAAACGACAAGAAGGCAGAAGTAACAGGGATAGTAGACACATTTTTTGTCTTTTTGCAACTCTATTTCGATAAGAATATTTTTGGAATGTTGTATGCACTGTTTTCAAAGGAATGTTAAATTATGTGATAAAATATCTAGATATTGGTTATTCTATAAATACCAGTATTCAAATTAACAGTGAGGACTATAGTAATAATTAAGAAAGGTAACGCTCACCTTTTCCCCATTTTTTTTCAATTCATAAATAATTCTTTATGAACAAATAGTAAATACTGTCGACTTTTTAAGAATAACATATCCTCTTTTGCTGAAAACAACAAAGAAAATGATTGCATACAGTGATCTAATGTGGAAATATGAGAAATTTGTGTAAGTGGACGTGAACAAATAAATAAAACTCTTTAAACAAATATTTAAAAATTTCCTTCCTATGACATATTTTACTCCTACTATGAAAATAGTTAATTCAATTAAATTTTTAGCACAATTGAAAATTCCTATTCATCAATTTTGTCATTAAACGTAAACGTACTTGAGATATTTTTTGCTGTTCTATAAAAGAAATTTGTATACAGGGTGAGTCATAAATATCGAAACAATAGGCTATCTCCTTAAATATTGCCTCTAGACCCATACTTTCAATTGCAAAAACTCATAAAAAGGTGAAATTTCTGCTAATATAAGTTGAAACTCCATGAGGGGTCTATATGAAAAAATACGAAAATTAAATTTTTATACGGCCCCCGCAGAGCAAAATTACCAATTAGGAAATTATTCCTTATCCATTCCTAATTTGAACAAAAAAAAATTTCATCTCCGTATCTGAAAACATGACAAAGATATTAAAATCCAAAATTCTCAAAAATTCGTTACTTACACCACTTTACCATGCCTTTAAACGACGTGTTTTTCAATTAGGAAACACTAGACAGACTTTAATACAATTATTAAAAAATACACAAAACAATTAAAATGCGAACAAACGTTTCGCTATGCACCGCATAGCCTCATCAGTATTCATATCAACTCAGAACAAAAACATTGTGCATATACCGGACTTAGTCAAAGTTGAAGTTAATGATTTAAGAAAACAAAATATTCATTCGGAACAGGACTTGATTCGTTCAAGGTTAAATGATGTAATTTAGTAAACCACGCCTCCATAATTATTCTGTAGTAATAGTCAATGCAGTTATTTTTCAAAATAGAAGAATCAGTGAAAAATGGGGTGTGGTCCTTGTCAAGTGCGTGTTGCACTAACCTGGAATTCAATCTCCCTTTTTAAAAACCACTGATTTGTTCTTTAAGCTGTATTTCCAGGGATCTGTCGGTTTCACCTATGTAAATACTATTGCAATCATTACATGGAATCTTGTATACAACGCCACTTAATTTTTCTTTTTCATATTTAAACTTGTGGCTATTCACGAAAGAACTTAATTTATTTAATGGTTTAAAAGAAACCCCAATGTTAAATGATTTCAAACCTGATGAAATTTTCTCCGAGACATTAGTATAAAATGTTAAACAAACAAAAAATTTTGGTTTAATCTGTTGAAAAAAAGGGGGGGGGGAGAAGTTTTCAAGAATACTTTAGAATTGATTAATTCAACTCCCCCCCCCCCCCCCCCCCCACTTTTCAACAGATTAAACCAAAATTTTTTGTTTGTTTAACATATTATACTAATGCTTCGGAGAAAATTTCATCAGTTTTGAAATCATTTAACATTGGGGTTTCTTTTAAACCATTAAATAAATTAAGTTCGTTCGTGAATAGCCACAAGTTTAAATATGAAAAAGAAAAATTAAGTGGCGTTGTATACAAGATTCCATGTAAAGATTGCAATAGTGTTTACATAGGTGAAACCGACAGATCCCTGGAAATACGGCTTAAAGAACAAATCAGTGGTTTTTAAAAAGGGAGATTGAATTCCAGGTTAGTGCAACACGTACTTGACAAGGACCACACTCCATCTTTCACTGATTCTTCTATTTTGAAAAATAACTGCATTGACTATTACTACAGAATTTTTATGGAGGCGTGGTTCACTAAATTACATCATTTAACCTTGAACAAATCAAGTCCTGTTCCGAATAAATATTTTGTTTTCTTAAATCATTAACTTCAACTTTGACTGAGTCCGGTATATGCACATTGTTTTTGTTCTGAGTTGATATGAATACTGATGAGGCTATGCGGTGCATAGCGAAACGCTCGTTCTCATTTTAATTGTTTTGTGTACTTTTTAATAATTGTATTAAAGTCTGTCTAGTGTTTCCTAATTGAATATTTTAAATTCAGACGTTAAAATGTATATATTAGATGTGTTTTTCATCCACTTTCAAAGCAAATAAGGGATCGTTCACAAATTGTCCGTTATTATATGTCGGTTTAAGACCGTGCCTGTTATTTGGACATAATAAAGCAGCGTATTAATTTAAATCAAAACTTGTTTTCTAAACATGTTGATCGTTAGCACTGGAGGTCTGAATAGATCAAAATATATAGGTCCGGTCCTAAACCGACCCATAGGGGAAAATTTCTGCCCGGCATGAAATAATCTTGAAATCATAATCCGGACCAGCCTGGAAAAAAGCTTAAATCATAATCGGCTCAGCCGTTAATTTCTAGGTAGTTTTTTACTTCTGTATAGTTAAAAATTTTTATGCGTGGAGGAGTTCTGACCAAAAATACTTAATATAGAATTTCGATTTTTATATTTATACTTTTTTATTATTAAAGAAGCGCCAAAGGCTGTGATATATTCATTTTATCAATGAATCTCTGTTTATATGTAAATGTTTCACTTATATTGTATTATCGCTAATCCACATCCCGTGCGTTGGAGACTTTGAAAAATGTTATACAGTAAAACCTTTTAAGACGGAATCACATAGGAAAGAAAACATACGTAATAGACAAATGCCCTTCCTAGGAGGGTTAAATGGAGTTTGTTTTTTTCTCAGGTATTTATTTTGCATGGATCAACATATTTTCTGTTTAAGACAGAATTCCGTTATAGGCAGATTTTTTTTTTCTGGTTTTATTTTGTTTAATTTTTTAGTATTAAATATACTATTCTTAAAAAAAATCAATTTTAAAGATTTTTTTATTTATTATTATTATTATTATTATTATTATTATTATTATTATTATTATTATTATTTTGTAAAATAAAAGCGATATTAAAATTTATGTGGTTTTTGTAAAAATATTGATTGAACCAAATTTTACTTATTTTATGCACGTATTAGGACAGTCAGAGGCTTTGATTTTTAATACGGATTGTTCGAGACCGGGATTTAAAATTTCGTCCAGTGCAGACCTAAGTATCTCCGGTATAAAGCCATGTGCAGTTCATCATTTATTGCCGCTCCCCGATACCAGGTATCTAACCCGTTAAGCTGAGATACTAACTAGGCAGGTAGGGCCCTGGTCATCGGTTAGAAAGAAAAAAAAGAAAGTATCTCCGGTATGAAAAATACGCTAGGCCCGGATAGACGAGTCTTAAAAAAGTAACATCTCGGTCCTGATTTGACCTGAGCTCAGAATACAGATTTTTTAACAGCCACTTTAAGACGATAAAAAAGCTTGAAGTTGTGAGAGCTAAATTTGTAAAAAAACTTAATCTGCATCTTAGGAAAGCATTCTTTTAAATAACTGATGGGCAGTAAAACAGTACATTTCGTTTTTCTGTATAATGACTTTTTTCCTGACTATTTCTTGTCTTTAAATTATTAAAAGTTAAGAATTGTTAAAGAAAAAAGTACAAACTTGAAACATGTCATTTTTAATTATTTTACATTAGTTTTGTTTTAAAAAATGAAAAATTATTTACTTTTGAAAATATGATTTTTTAAAAGTTATTACTTTTTAAATAAATATTTTTAATATTTCTAAGATAAATATTGAAAAACAAAAACCCCGAAAAAAAAACTAAAATCCGATTTTCATTTTTAATTAAATAGAAAGAAATTGAAATTCGATAAATAATGTTTGGAGTTATAACGATCTTTAACTATCCCATTTAAACCAGTATTAACCATGTAAAATTTTTTAATTTTTATGATAAATTTTAGGATGTAATTTTCTTAGCAAATTATATGGCTAACCATCACAAAAACGAAAAAAAACAAAAACAAAATTGTAACTCAAATGATAGATTTTTTACGCGTTTCCTACAAATGTTAAAGTAACATTGTCTTTCGAATTGCGCGCATTTCAATTTGTGTCTAATCCCTTAAAACCTGATGAATTATTCAAACGGTTATAACTCCGCGAATTTTGAAGATATGAAGATGCAACTTTTTGTGTATTATTCAGGACTGGATAAGGAAAGTTTTCCTAATTGAAATTTTTATCCTACCGGGGCCGTATAAAAAGTTAATTTTCGTATTTTTTCAAATAGACCCCCCATGGAGTTGCAACTTATCTTATCAAAAATTTCACTTTTTTAAATGAATTTTTGCAATTGAAAGTATGGGTCTAGGGGCAATATTTAAGGAGATAGCCTATTGTTTCGATATTTATGACTCACCCTGTAGATGTTTGCACATCTATAAAATTTATGCTCACCAAATAATATGCAACAATAATAGTAAAATAAATAATTAAATTTTAAAACCGTAACTTTTTTGAAAACATTATCCCTGATATTACTACGCTTCGGCAGCACTGTAGCCAAATTCTTTTGTGAGTCCTTGTAAAATGAACGATACATTATTTATACACCAGGAAACTGTAATTGCATTGTAGTACACCTCAGTGATACATAAAAATTTCAAAGTGTTAGAAAGAGTGTAACACCATAAAAATACACTTTCTTCATGGACCATAATATAACAGAAATCTTTTAAGTATGTCTCTGCAAATGAATGATACGTTCAATATTTGTTTTGAATACTGAACATGCTACAGTAAATCCCAATAACATATATTAATTGCATCGAAATCCTTTTTCACTACAGTTGAAGTACGAGCAGGCGGACACGCAGACGACAAACAAACCGAATACATAGCATTTTCCAACTTTGTTGGCAAGTGTTGGCAAAAGGCTAAAGGCTAAAATGCAAAAAGGTTAGTTAGCAATTATTACGATTATTTTGATATTTCTAGACCTTCTATGAGAACTTTTTAAAAAAATTAATAATAAAAAAAAACTTAATTGTTCATTTTATTTTAAAAATTCGCCCGTTTATTTATATTCTAAAATGTTACTTTTTAATGAAAAAAGGAAAACAATTGTAACAGATAATGGGATAATAACAAATCTCGAATTCCTTCTTTCCTGAAGAATTAAATTTTCGCTATTTATTCAACTTTAAGACTAGTGCAATAAAGTCTTGTTTAAATGTTATATGTGAACATAAATAGAATACTGAAAAGTATCAAGTTGTTTTGCTTGTAATTTAAACATAATTTTTTTAATTTATGTTTACAAAGTTTTCTTCGATTAATCGATCCTATAAGACATTGATTAATATTTTACTATAAATTTCTGAATACACCATAATTGTATTTTTTACAGCTTCAAATACACATAAACACAACTCAGTATTATGCTAGTATTTCAACCTAACAAAGGATATTAAAAAAATCTAAAACGCATTTTAATGTAATATATTCCAACAATGACTAAATAAAAAAAATTCATATATCTTAGGGAAAAAGATCTTTGAAATAAAAAAAAAAGGTGACGGCATTAGAATAATTGGATTTGCTTGGCTTCATAAACAAAGGAAGGCTTTTTTTTCTATTCTATAAAATAGTTTAATTAATAAAACAATTGAGAAAAAATGAAGTAACGACCTTTTGTGGTTGAATTTTTTAAAGAGACACAAAGAGAAAAATGGAGTTGTTATTTTAACTTTAAAAAGGCAAGTACATTTTCCCCATTATTTCGTTCGTTCGTGAGTCATGTAATTGTAAATTTATTTTTTATGCCCAGTAAAACAGTAATTGATTAAGTAGCCTGACGCCAACTTTTTATTCAGATAATATTTCGATAAAGAAACAGAAGAGTGTCTCTAGATTTGGAAGGATAACGTCTAAAGAATGTTACGCATTTTAAAACGCATAGATAAGAGTACAAACTTAACGCTAAAAATTGCATAGTATAAAACTAAACATTACTATAGAAATATTAATACTTTCAGATTAGCAAAGTTTCAAACTTCATCATCGATACTTCCAAAGACATTAATCATTTAAAAATGAATTCTATGTATCAATAAATCCTCACATTGAAATCGATGTTACAATATTTCGATTTTACCGAAGGACTTAAGAATAATTTTCTGTACATGTTTAAAAAATGTACTTGTCATTTTGTATCTTTAATATATGCATAAAAAACGAGGGGAAAATAGCGGAGGCCCAGTTAGCAGAGCATTACACTCTTATCCGTAAAGTCACGGGTTCGAGGTTCCAGCTAAAAATCCGCGATGTATTCTATGATGTCTGGTGCATATAATCATTTCTTTGGAAGTCCCTAGTCAGTTGAAGAACTCGTTATGATTAAAGTTTTAAAGTATGAAATCAACTCGAGTATTGATGGCCGCTTTCCGGGTGCTTCTAAACAAATAGTTATCATATTCGGCTTTGTGGTGGCGAATGGTCTTGTTGCTAAATATTCTTCGTAAATATATATCTCAAAAGTATGTTTCATAAAAAATAAGTTTTGAAGGTAATAATAGAAATATTTTTACACTTTAAACATTTTTAAACAAAATCATGTGATCGGTAAATAGTTCAAATGAGTAGTAATTTTTCCCATCTGAGCGAAAATGCGTCCAGGCCAAACCATTGCTTTAGCAGCCTTGCAGGTTAATGCCTCTTCTTTCATTTCATACATCTTTCAGATCACAATGAAGAAAATTGGTTGTTAAAGGAATTTTTAAACCTGACGAGGAAATAATTAGAATTACAGGTTGAGGGCATAATTACACATACACACAAATAAATATATAAGAAAAGTCTTCAAATCCAATTATAATTGAGAGACTTATGCTTACACCGAACGTTTTTAATTTCTTTTTTTTCTTTAATAATACTGAGCGCAATGGCCTCAAATCACATTTTGACCAAAATAACTTTAAAGTTCTCTATTTAAAAATATTCCATGCTTAACAAATATTAATACGTTATTTAATTTGTTTTAAAGTGTTTAGAAAAAGATTATATACATAAATTACAACTTAATATGTGTATATTATATTTTTTTAAAGACTGAATCTCTTGAAGGATTAAAAAAAAAAACTATGACTCTTTAAGAAACGAAAGGAGCTGCTGAAAGAACCAAATGAAAAGAAAAAGAAAGAAAAAGAAAATAGTGCTATAAATCAAAAAGCATTTTATTCATCTTCAAAGTGTTGTTTCACACGAAAAATAAAAGGTTTGATTCCAGTTATCATAAAAAGGCAATAAAAAAATTTCGTTTTAAAAATAATTATATATAAATATTAATATTTAAAACATTTATTGAATGAGAAAACCAACGATGGACATCCGGGACTCACGAATGGAGAAAAGGGGTGGGGAGAAGAGTGAAAAGAGTTTAAAGGGGCAAGAAAAAGAAATTTCTATTTCAAAATAAATTTATATATATATGAAAGGATAAAAATTAAAGCCTTTTAAAAACTTAAACTTAAAATTTAAGTGTTTAAGGTTCCAATTGATGTTTTTAACTTTAATTCTAATACTTAAAGCTATTTTGCTCCTGTTAATGTTCTTTCCCAACCTAACATTATTACTTTCAGAGATCATTTTTGGATGTTCTTTAAGATTAAAAAAGCTGACGTAAACGCAATTCTTAATTTGTAGAATCAGCATGAAGCCCCGGAAAACCGCGCCTAACTACGTCAGACTGCCCAGATATTTCTTAGCCAATTAAATTAGATTAACACCCATTATTTTAGTAGCACGGCATGGTAGAAATAATGCGAATTAACGTCCTTTAAATAGCGGGAGCGCCTAAAACAAGTGGCTTTTTGACCGTAACACTTGCCTGATAAAATGCGGCCCAAAGAAACGAACTTTTAAAAAGAAAGCGTCAAGTTACAGGGACCTGGTTTCTCCCAAAAGATCTGCCAAAAAGGATTAATAAACCAAGCCCCAAGTGAAAATACTGTGTCGTTATTTGTCTCTCAACCACACCTCATGATTCAACAAAATAACGCCGCATCGACGGTAGAACGCCAACATCTATCCCCGGCCATTCGGACGATTGACTCGGCGCGATCGCCAAAGTTCTCTCCCCGGCACCTACACGCTTGACGCGACGGATCTCTGAGCCTCATCGCCTGAAGGCCCGAATCTCTCCACGACTAAATCCCTCTCCTCGAATGATGACGGTAACCCCACGAACGTATGCCAGGATCGGGTTCCTGACATATATATACATAAATATTAATGTTTAAAACTTTATAGAATGAGAAAAGCATTGATAGACATCCAAGACCCGTCGATGGAGAGGAGTAGGAGATGGGAAAGGTTTAAAAACGGTACAAAATAGCAAAAATTCGTTTAAAAATGTACATACATATAAATAAATATTAATGTTTTCCAAATGAGTTCCAAATGAGCAAATTTTGACGTAATATTACAGCAGCAGTTTTATTGTCTTTTGAAGGTATCAATGTATGTTATTCTGGCATACAATCGATGATTGCAACAAGAGAGTCAGAGGATTTTATTTGGACTGCACCTCTGCTAATCCATAAAGAACTATTGAGAATGTCTGTTGTCAGTTCTTTTGTGCAAAGTAGTTCTAAATGATGCATTATTAGCTTACTTCTGATCTGGGTTTTGCACATTGTTCCATGGCTTGCACATAAGGATCGTGGAACTGCTGTTAACTCATGTTTTCCGAAATATTCTTTGAAATTTATATCAGGACGCGAACGGCAAAAAACAAGACGGTTAAACAACTTTTCATCATCCTTTATTTCTATAATCCCTTCTTCCCCCTTCCCTTCTCCTCCCCATACGGGTCCCGGATGTCCACAAATGTTTTTATCATTCTATAAAAGTTTTAAACATTAATGGTTATACATATTTTTTCATTTTTATTGCGAAATTGAATTTTTTTTCTTACCCCTTTCGACCCGGTCGCGGGTCCCGGATGTCCAGAAATGCTTTTCTCATTCTATAAAAGTTTTAAATATTAATATTTATACATATTTTTTCTTTTTTATTGTGAAATTGAATTTTTTTCTTGCCCCTTTCGACCCTTACCCCTCCCCTCCCCTCCCCCTCCCCAGTCGCGGGTTCCGGATGTCCGCAAATGTTTTTCTGATTCTATAAAAGTTTTAAACATTAATATTTACGCATACTTTTTCTTTTTTTTATTGTAAAATTAAATTTTTTCCTTGGCCCTTTCTCTTCCCCTCCCTCTCCCCAGTCGTGGGTTCCGGATGTCCACCATCACTTTTCTTAGTCTACAATACATAAGGAAAAAAATGAGACCACTCACGATACTTAATCATAAAATTGCACACGGGATGCAATTAGAAAACCCATTATATAATTATCTTCTATATTTATTGAGTTGTTCAAAAATTGGCTTTGTTCCAATACACCTTGACAATAATGGGAAAATATAATTTTTTAAAGAGTTTTATTCAACAAATCATCTAAAATTATTTATGAGAAAAGTTTTATATTTTCTCACAATACAATTAATCTACATAAATACAGTAAAAAAAAAAAAAAAAATCTTGACACTCGCGATTTTAGATGTTTTGCTAAATATCTAAAAATATTCATAAAGAATAACTCCGAAATTCCAGATGTATAAAAAAAATAGTACAGGTCATATATTTTCGACAAGATTTTTTTCTAAAATCCAATAGGGCACTCTCACCAAATTGAAAAAGAACGAATATCTTTTTATAACCCTGTAAAGACTATTGTAGTAAAAAAGTTCAAACTGCAGATTATGATTAAGTGCCTCATGGTAATAAACTGTGTTCATTTGTATGCGGATAGCATGTATACTCGTAGAAAAATTGAGGTTTTTATAAGAAAGGTCCCAAATTTTGCCAAGTTTTTTTGCTTATAATTTACAGAATTCTTAATAAAAAACAATGTTCTTTTCAGAAAATATGAGAAACGACATTGTACATAATACCCTGTCATCAAAATTAAAAAAATATTAATAATTATATGAAAAATGAGCAGGTTTACTAAATAAATTTTCACTGCGTATGCTTCATTTCTATAAAAATTTCATTTGCATATTGTATTAGCTAAATATATAGAGCAACTTTTGTTAAAGTTTCAAAATCATAGCTTGAAAATTCTGAAAGTTTTGGTTGATAGAAGAAGATCGAAATCCATTATTCCAAAAATGAAGCAAAAAGTTGAGGAGCTGTATCCACGTGCAATATTGTGTACGTGCAATATTGTGTAGACACTAATCAATAGAATATGGATACAGCCCCTCATTTTTTTGTTTTATTTTGGGAATATCGGATTTTGATCTTATTCTTTAGACGATAATTTTCAGAATTTTCAAGCCATGAGTTTGAAACTTTAACAAAAGTTGCTCTATACATTTAGCTAACACAATATGCAAATGATTTTTTTTTTTTTTTTTTTTTTTTTTTATAGAGTTGACGCATGCGCAGTGAAAATTTATTTAGTAAACCTGCTCATTTTTCATACAATTATTAATATTTTTTAATTTTATTACAGGGTATTATGTACAATGTTGTTGCTCATATTTTCTGAAAAGAACATTGTTTTTTATTAAGAGCTCTGCAAATTATAAGCAAAAAACTTTTCAAAATTTGGCACCGTTTTTATAAAAATTTCAATTTCTCTACAAGTATACATGCTATCCGCATAAAAATGAACACAGTTTATTACCATAAGCCATTTAATCATAATCTGCAGTTTGAACGATTTTTCTACATTAGTTTTGACAGGGTTATTCGAAAGATATTGGTCCTTTTTCAATTTGTTGACGGCACCGTATGGGATTTTGGAAAAAAAAATCTTCTCGAAAATATATGACCTGTACTATTTTGTTTATATATCTGGAGTTTCGGAGTTATTCTTTATGTATATTTTTAGATATTTAACAAAACGTCTGAAATCGGAGATGTGAAGATTTTTTTTGCGGTGACTTTATTTTAACATTCATATCCATTTTTTAAAAATCACAAATGTTAAATAGCTGATTCGACTGATTTGAACATGTGTGATGCGCATTTTTGGGAGCTTCATCAATTCCATCAGGTATAATTAAAAAAAAAAGAATTTTTTGAAACATGGTTTCTTATGTTAAGCATGGATTTTAGAAATATTTTAAAAACTAAGAAGAAAAAACGTACTTTAAGAAGAGATTACCAAAAACAAAAAAAGTTAAAAATAATAATTTCCCGAGGAGATATTTTAAATATAAGAATGCATCAAACGCCCATAAACTTAACATTACGGAGGAGAATTTGACAAGTGAATGACCATCAGGTATAAGCTAAAGTTTGATTTCCATGACCGTCATCCCTGAATTCATTTGATCTGAAATATAAATATTTTTCTCATTTCATTCCAAATACATATATATTCAAGAAACACATATTGCATACATTGAAAATATAGTTCTTTTATTTATTTATACAAAAAAAAAAAAAAAACTGAAAAAGAATTTATACCACTATCGAATACATTTTTCTTCAATAACAAACCATTGTTTCCAACTTACGCTTGCGAAAAATACAAGCTTCTATTACCGGGATTTGCCCCCGTCTAGTATAAAAATACCCATATTTTTTCTTATCTATTTATTTATTTCAGGCCGTTTTAAAGCACTGTTAATCATTATTTTTAATAAAGGGTTATGGAGTTCTTTATTAAAATAAATCTTATTTTAAACACACACGCATATATATAATAGAATTTTGGAATAAACATACGTACATACATATCCATATATATGTATGTATATATATATGTAATTTCTTCCTGCCAGACTGAAACAATTAATTTAAAACTAAAAGTGATTTGCACAAATAATAATATACAACCAAAATTATTATGAGGAAAATCTCTTCATATTTACTTACTAGCAGCACATAACAAACAACCTAAAACTTACGAAACACTTACGGTCTTCAAAACCATGTTTTGGTAATGACTTCGTGATATGAAATGACTGATACGGAACGTGTACTTGGGGCGCAACAAGAATCTCTAAAACGAGAAGACGAAAGTCACATTCTAATGATAATCTGAAATCGAGGCAAATCATTTATTTAACGACGAACGTTTATGCTACACAAAATTAGCTTCTATATTTACTTAGTCATTGAAAAGTGACTCGTATTTCATTAATCATTGACAACAACGAAGAAGTACTCTAGTTCCTTAACGAAAAAAAATCATAGCTAGATGAAACCCTATCTTTTATGACCAGTGAAAAAATATCTGACAGTTAGTTAATTATTAAAAACTCCCTGTTATTGTTATACTACTTCAAAGTACTTAAAAAAATCCTGAACTAGGTGAAACCCCGCCAACTATGACATGCGAAAAATCTAGTTGGATGTGTTAATACCAAAACTTTCATATGTACATTTTAATATTTAAAAAATTACTTACAGGTGTTAATACTTTAATATTATTAATTCAATACTATACCAACTTTGATTTTCGTAAAATTTCTCTTTCAGTCAATTAATCGGAGAAAAAACAAGTTAATGTGGATCATGATATTTATTAAAATCAATAGTTTTCCCTTATACTGTTGTCATCAGTTATTCACAAATAGCCGGCTTAGCAGGACGCGAGTTCCCATCTCCACACGAATCAGCGGACAATAGAACGATAAGCAGATTTCTTTTCAAATTCAGGGAGGACCTGTTTGCCATACCCAAAAGTAATCAAACACATAAAATTTAGTTCAGTTATATGCATAACGTCATACACTTTTTGATGGTACAGTAATAAAAATGACACAGAAGTCGCGATTATAGCGTTCCCATCAGATTTTTTTTCTTTTTTCAAATTCAGGGAAGGCATGCTGACCGTAGGCTATAAAATTTCGTTCAATTCTATGCATAACTTCATACACTTTTTAGTGGTACAATATTGAAAATGATACAAAAAAGCTACTGTAGCCTTAGCACCCCTTTCGGCGGATTTTTTTTTCATATTCAGGGAGGCTCTGCTAACCATAGCCAAAGACTTACACGAAAAATTTCGTTCAATTCTATGCATAACTTCATACACATTAGCTTAAATAATATTAAAAATGGCTCAAAAATTGCTATTGTAGTGCGTCCTTCCGGCGGAATATTTCACAATTAAATGTGGATTTGCTTGTCACAGCCAAAAACATTCACAAAAAATTTGATTCTATTCTATGTATATCTTCATATGTTTTTTAATGGTAGAATGGCGACATACAAACACACACAGACACACTCTCACACACACGGAAAGACATACATTTAGTAAAAACATGTTTTTTGGAATCTCTTGATGCCTAAAAAGTGTAAATCCGTTGAAAACCGGAAGTCGAAAAAATTTTCGATTACAATACGTTTTCTATTGAAGATAGAAGAAAATATTAAGAAAAATTCACTGTTATTGTTATATTACTTAAAAGTAAAGGGAAGTTTAACAAACATATACTAAACAAAGGAAAGCTTTAAGCAAAAAATCTTTTTAGTAGACTTAGGATTCTTATATTACACCTACAAAAAAAGAAAAAAAAGAGAAAAAAGTAATACATTTAAATTTATCATTCCTGTGTAAATAAAACAAAACAAATGACAATATTAATAAGTGAAACATAATTTTGAGGTCGCTTTTATCAAAATGTGATTTTGCGGCATTGAGCTCATGATAGTTCAAGTTTTTTTCAATATTTTTCCACAAAAATTTTGGATATATATAGTGTAAAATGAGTTCCATAAATTAAAACTAAATTTTCATCATTTTTTTTTTTTTTTTTTTTTTTGCTGAAGAAATATTTTTTTTTATAGCGCTAGAGTTTAGATTATTTTATTCAAGGAAAATATATTTTGTTTTTAAACAGTTAAAATGATTTAAATAAATATTTTTTTAGGTTAATTGTAAGCGTAAAACTCAGAAGTATCACAATATATAAAAATTTTGTTTTACATGCAGAAATACGTTTGTAATCATACTTACAACTTGCGGTTCCGAGTTTCTGTTTGCCAAATTGAAATAACTGTAAAAACTAATCTGACTGCTTTGTAAAAATTATTATTTTCTTATTATCATCTGAAAAATAGAAATGAAAAGAGAAACATGTATTTAATACAGCCTTTAAAAGCTGTGTTTTTGTAATTATGTGCTTTTTGGATAGAAAATTAAAAATAAGTAAATTCTTTTCGCTTTTAAACATTTTTAAAGGTTCCAAGTCTTCTTAAATGTTTTTCTCCATACCAATTAAAGTATTTTTTATCATTTTATTGCATATCGCTTTAAGTGGCATTTAGTATAAGATCATCAATCTAAATGCTTGTATTTGATTGGAATCAGTGGCGTAGCTATGTTTTTTGGCGCCCGGGGCCAGCAAGAAATTTTGCGCCCGCACCCCAATATAGATATATAACAATTTCTCTCAATTTGGCGCCCCTAGGCCTCGGCGCCCGGGGCGGACGCCCCCCTTGCCCCCCCTTAGCTACGCCACTGATTGGAATGAGACGATATTAAAAATTTTTAAACGTTTTATTGTACATCGGTTTAAGTAGCATTCAGAATAGAACGGTCTTTGCAAATACATGCATTTTGAATTGAAATAGAATAAAATTTATGTCAAAAATGCTTTGATATTAATTGAACATTGTGAAATTAAAAATTTCAAAGGCATAAACAGAAACGTATAATCTCTGGAAGCGCATGAATAGAATAAAGATATGAAGCCCATCCGAAACAACTGAGTAATAGAGATCTAATATCGCACATAGGATTTCGTTTAATATTTATTTCACAACACTTCATCGTTCAATTAATAAATCTAAATCGTTAGATTATAAATAATGAATCCTTAATATTTTTAGTAATAGATGACAGGCACCATAAAATTAAATTTAAAAATTTTTAGAATTTGAAGATATTTTTTTAATCAAATGAAAAGTATTCAAGAACTATTTTTAATCATATATTTGTAACAGCATATATTTTTATATCTGAAAAACATATTTAACTAAGTGATTTAAATTTAGCTAAAAAAAGCCTTAAAAAGATTAAAAAAGAATTATTTTTATTAAATCCACCACTCAAATATAGACGATTTAAAATTTCGCAATTTTTCAAAATAATAATAATAATAATAATAATAATTGGATAAATAAATAATTGATCAATTGTTTAAAACAACGTTTGACCTTAAAATGGCCATAAAGAAAATTTTACCATTTTAATACTACATTCCTAAGTTTATGAATTAATTCTTAACATAAGAAGGCTGTTTAATATAAAATATTCATATTTTTTATTTGCATACAAATTTTACTTTTGCGTGTTCCATTGTTAGCTTAATGTGTAATAAATGCGTGGTAATTTTTCAGTTTATTTATTTTCAGTAGTCAATGACAAACATGTAATTTCAAATACTTTCAGCATACTAGGTTAATTTATGACACGATTTTTCAATCGGTAGCTTACTTATAAGCGATGTAAATTTTCCATGTGGGTGAAAACAGTCCGGGCCAGGATTCGAATCAGGGATGTATTTTCTGAAGCTGCCAATGCTCTTCCTACCGAGCCATCCCGGACACGAACACTGGAGGACTATTTCATCCAAATAACCTCAACGATCACATAATCTGGTCTGAGACTGAAAGCATTGGCGGCTTCGAACATCCCTGGTTCGAATCCTGGCCCGGACTGTTTTCACGCACATGAAAAATTTACATCGCTTATAATTAATTTACCGATTAAAACATCGTGTCGTAAATTAATCTAGTATAATTTCGTATGTAGCGCTTTCTGCAGTTTCCATATATTGATCTTCGATTTATTCTGTTGAGCTGATCCATAGTATCAGACCAGATTATGTGTTCGTTGAATTCCGCGCTTAAAATATGCGCTGAAAGGTAAACGCCTCAACTCTATCGAAGACATAAAAAAAAAAAAATGTCAAGACAACCCTTGAAGCCATCCCGGAACAGTCCTACGTGGACGTCTTCGAGTCATGGAAATGCCGCCTACAAAAGTGCATTGATGCAGGAGGTACCTATTTTGAAGAATACTAGGCAATTGTACCTGTTCGCTCAATAAATCTGCACCTTTGAACTAAGTCTCATTACTTATGTATTCGACCATCTAACACGCTTCGACTGACAATTTCTTCAGAGAAAGCAATATTTTCATCAGGCAAGAGTATACTTGCTCATTGCGTTTTGCCTTTATCGTCCCCGTTGTCGATGCTGAAAGTATCTGAATTTTCGTGACTGCCACTGATGTACTACGGAAAAGTAATGAGAAAAAATTATTACGCTTTAATTATCTATTAAGCTAACAGTGGTACAAAAAAGTAAATTTCATTGTAATAAAGTATGCTAATAAAAATATTACGATCATTCTTCATTGAAATGCTCCCGTTTTCTTTCATTCGCCTATATTCTTTTATTATTGATAGATTACGCAAATGACCTTTGAGTAAGAGAGAATGAGACAAATTGTTTAGCTAGAAATATAATAAATATATTAGAAACATTAGAAATAATAAATTGTTTTGCTAAAAAAATTGAGTTATGAGTATCAGAAAAGTAAAAATATGTAACTAACTTATATAAATAATCTTTCATGTTAACCCTCAGTCTACCAGATGGATCCAATGGTTCCGACAGGTACATTCAATATGATTTTCCTCTTAAAAAAAAAAGAAAAATTAAGACGAAAAATTATCTAAATATGTGACGTTTTTAATTATACGACTTTTTTAAACATGTGACGTTTTCTGTAAATATGTCAAAAGTCACATAGTTGCAAATTTTGTAGTCTTTTTTTAATGAGAAAAATAATTTTGAATGTAGGGGGAACTGGGGGACATTGATACAGCTTTTTTCAAAAAAAATTTTTGGTGTCTAGAAAGCAAAAATTTCAAGTTATTTTTCTATGTGATGATAACAAAACCTGTGTAGTGTGTTATAAAAATGTACAATCGTTGTTTTATATATTATTTTTGCATGTAATTAAAAAAAAATAAAAAAAAATTAATTTGCATCAATGTGTCCTATCCCCGGGGCAGATTGATACACTTTGACACGTCTGGGAAAAATGGAGACAAAATAACACCGATGCATATTTTTCGTAGAAAAATGGTTAGCAAACCATTTTATATATATTTATAGACATTAAAATCGCACACAATTTATTTTTAAGCGATATTAAAGCAATCAAAATGAGATGTATAATGACCTGATGTTCTGGCTGTTCCTTGTCTGTTGGTTGACTGTGCTAACTTTGTCATATCTGGCACTTTAACACCAGAATTATCTTCTTTCTTAGTAAAGGTGAAAGAATTACCAGGTTTTCTGTTTATAAATCGGTTTACAATCAGAAAATAAAGGATAATTATATTAAAAATTATGTTTATAATATAATTATCCTGTACTGTTCTGCAGCTTGTTTCTCTTACTTAACATTTCTCATGTCGATAGTACTTTTTTGTCTGGAGAATAGATATAAATTTGAGATTTGCAAGGCTGCCATCCATTTCTTTTGTTAATTATACTAGCACTAGATATTGTGTAAGTTTGTACGTCTTCTGTTTGCAAAAATACTATAAAATGTTCTAATATAAAGAAATTAAAGCTATTTCACTTCAATAAGAACTAATAGTAGAAATTTTTGACGAAAAATGGTAGAATTAAGGAGTGCATGGTAAAAAATAATAATAAAAGGTAATGAAAAAATGAACTAGGAAAGGATTGTATCAATGTGCCCCGACAAAGACTGTATCAATGTGCCCCATACAGCCATTTTGAATAAAATGAGCCGCAAATCCAACGCTTCATAATTTATCTAACAGTAAAGAATGAAAAACTGATAAAGAATAGCTTTACTTGCCAGGGAGGGTATTCGTTTCGGTTGAAAATACTGGAACAGTTGTATAATACCATTTCAATTGTACAACTCAAATTTACTTTTGACCTGCAAGAACAATTAATCACTCATTCCATATCATCAAACTATTGAATCATTCCAAAACTTTCTATGTGTAGTTAATTTCACTAGCATCACCTTTTGGAGCTGTTGTGAAACTTCCTGTAATGACCCTGTGTGCTGTAAAGGGGGTGTATCAATGTGCCCCAAGTATCTATGTGCCCCAGTTCCCCCTACTTGTCGTGTTCATCGGAAATGCCTAGTAGGTGGAAGGTTAAGAAAATAAATATGCCATTATTGAAGATATTTTTTACTGTGACTTATTTGCAAATAGTAACAAGTGCGTACTTTTTGTGACTATGACTATAGAGCGTTTCTCTACCCCTAAAACTTTTCCTTAAACATCAAATATTCACTTTAGAGATATAATTTTACATTTGATAAGCCTAGTTCTTTTTTAATTTAACATATTAATGCACAAAATAAGTAATAAACAATTATGCTTAATTAGTCGATGAAATTTCAAATAAATACCATGAACGTATGAGTAAATCAACATATTCCTTTTCAAACTAATTGTTTTTAACAAAAATAATTAAAATGATTATATTTGAATATCATGAAAACTCTTGTTTGAAATCGACTTGTGAAAGTTCACATGTTATTTGCAAAAATCCAGTAATATTTTCCGATTGTATTTGTCTTTGAAAATCGGAACATCTGCTTAAGCTATTGATTTTCCATACTCTCTGTCTTTTCAAATACATTTAAACAAACACGATTTCATATTGAATCTTACTGATCTTATGAATATTGATATCAGGCTTTGAAGTGTACCTGAGTTTATTAGAACTTGATAAGAAACTGAATATTTAGGAGATTAAAGAAGGATTTTAATATGTATATTGATGTGTCTAGCTGATGTAAATTCATTGAAATTTCGGATCACAATAAGCAGTGTTACTTAAAAATTAAAGAACATTAAATAAATGTTACTCAAATATATACGAATAATAATACGAAATGTTTGATTCATTTTGAAAGAATATAACATCTGTGACACGGCATAATTGCTGAACATGTTGCATTCATTGTGAAATTAAAAGAGTGCCTATTCAAATTAATACCCAGAAAATTTAATGCTTAGTTATATTTAGTTATTACAAATTTACTGGTGATTGAGAACATAAAATGTATTATACAATACAATTTTAATCAAGCTATAGCAAATTAAAATGCTTACATATTTTTAAAATATGATGTATTCGACTTTAAAATATAGAAGATGCGTGTAAATACGGTATATTTAAAAGTTGCGATCATCATGTATTTAGTAACATATATTGCTTATAAATTTGGATTTCCATCTTCTATTACGTTAACATATCTTTGAATTAAGTTTACGATATGAATTTATGTAACGGAAAGAATATCGTCCAATGAAACATACAGAAATGAACATAATTTGCAAATAAGTCTTCAGTTCTATGTGCATAAAAGAATGCTTGTAAGATTCTATTAGCCCACACACACGGAGATTATCACAGATTCACTACTTTTGAATGGTGTATGTGTTTTGAACTGAATGGAATTGTTGTTAATGTTATAGAATGTGAATTGTTTCACCTATACGTAAAATTGTTGGTTTAGAAGTAATTTTAGAGATATTTGGAAATAATAATACAATGCATTGGATCATATAAAAGTGAGTGTTGTCGAAAAATTTGCAAAAACACTTATTTCAAAAAGCTTCACAAAAGTAAAACATACACGAATTACAAAAGCCACATTATCGAGAATGTTTCGGAATATCTACAACTCTAATTAGTTTTTTAAGAATGGAAACATATAAAAATTGTCTTTTTGTGACACCCCCCCCCCAAAAAAAAAAATTAAATTAAATAAATAAATAAATAAATCTTTTTTAGAAGAGTACAATAAGGAAAATACAATAAGGATTTAATTTAATACAATAAGGAAAAAGAAAGCTTATAGCATGACATAGGTAAAAAGAAAAATAATTATGTTATGTTAAATTAGGTTCTACCTGTAACTTATTGTGTAAATGAACTTGCTTAAAATCTGGTTTATACTTTAGGTAAATCGATTTAAATAATAGGATTTTCACAGTAACATGCAAACGAAATGCACAAGGAAATAAGCAGTAAGATTTTTCTTGTTCCCTTCATAAATCATACGTTTATTACATCTTGGACTTAATGTCTCATGTATTCTCTTTTTTTTTTCTTTTTGTAAACAGAACACTCAGCAGCGTCCGTCATAGAACGCCGGCATTTGTTTGCTTTTGATTTCGTAATTTGCAAAAAAAAATTAAACTAATCAGAGTTTATGTCGATAAAAGTGGAATGAGAAATATGCCAATAGTTTTTTAGTCAGCAATCAATACGGAGAAATATAATCGAAAACCAGTCAAATTTTTTACCCGGAAACATGATAATCACAGAACATTTCAAATTGGCGCTCTATTTCATTTACAAATAATTGTTGATTTCACTTGAAATGGTGTAAGGCATGTAAAATTCGTTTAAAGGGGCAAAATTACACCATCTTTAATATTTTAATTCGCTTAAAAGTGTATTGACACAAAAAAGAGAGCATATTTAAACTTTTTAGGCATTTTAAAAAACCGAAATTAAGTGCAATAATTTATTCTTATTTTTGCAGTGTAAAATATAGATGTAATATATTTCTTATAATAATATACATTTAAATGGTAATATACATATATAAAGCACCATAGATGTATATTACTATACAGATTTTTAAAAATATACATTTTATTTAAATTTCCAACTATTTTTGGTCTGCAACCCTGTAGCCATGGTCAGCCTATATTTTCATTATTTACCGATTTACTCAAAAGAGGAAATATTTTTGAATGAATGAAATGGACATAAAGGAAAATATTATCTGAAGACTGCTGCGGGATTGCAGGCTGAAAGTACTTCGAAATTTAAATAAAATATAACTTTTAAAACGCGTCTATATCATTATTTGTCACCTTAAAAAAGGAGTGAACTTTTCAAAATCATATTATGTAGTTTGTTTTTGTAAGAATTGAAAATTACAGAAACATAAATTATTTTAAAGAATTAATCATTGATTAGTCGCTCAATGAAAAGCATTCTTTGAGCAATATGATGTTTGAGTTGAATGAGTGGTATTCTTTGATTTACAAATTGGTTATTACTTTAACAAAAGATCATTTTTTATGCGTATTGTGTAATCATGGAGAGTCCTTTATATATCATATATATGTATTGCATGCTTTTCCTTGTTTTTTCCTGCCATGCATAACTATTAAGGTACTATTAAGGATAATCTTTACATAACTACATGAATTTACAATGCTGCCTTATCGTCTACTTTTTCAATGCCGGTATTTTATAAGAAAAGCTTCGTGGTAACTTTCTACAACATTTCCAATAGAAATAACTGTTGATGTTAGTTTATACAAACTTTACAAATAAAATCTGAAAACGATTTTTTTGTTGAAATACTGGTATTTAAAAAAGTAGATCATTTGTGAACACTTATTTAATAACTTTTATAATAGCATTTCTTTGAAAAATCAAGCACTTATTATTCCTTTAAAAACACATTATCTTTATTAATCTGATTTGAAACATTAAAAAAAGCAAATTCAAACAAAATTACTTCTTAAACGATCACCAGAACTGTATTTTATGCTTAGCTAAAATCAAACATTGCAAGCATTTCAACATTTTATTATTTAACTAAGTTTAAATACCTATAGAAAAACATTAAATTTTACTGCATTGTTTAAATCTATTAAAAGAAAAACCAATAATGATGCCTCACTGATTTTATAGCGGCATTTGAAGAAAACTTTAGCATAAAAGCGTAAGTCACATAACTTTACTACATAACATTACTTACGCTTGCACAATATTTTTAACCTGTTTTCCAGGGGAAAAGTTGTAGTTCATTTTTCATTATTTGCGTCACGAAATATTTTCCAGTTATTGAAAAATTTAAGTTACTTTGGTGTTTTACATTTTTTAACTCTAATAAAACAGTAGATTTAATAAAAAAATTGTAACTAGAGCAAGTGAAAATCAGTTCTTTCGAACTATTTATTTTTTTAAAGAAAAATGTAATAAACGCAATAAAATAAGCTATAACTTTAATGGAGATTTAAAAAAAACAATCTTATTTTATTTAGATTCACTTTCCATACTAGTTGATTCTAGTAGCTGTCTTAAGTGTTTTAATTCACGCCATTCATGATTAAAGTGAAGGGCAATAATTTATTTAAAATGAATTCATGAATTTTGCAAATGAAATTTGAATAGTATCTAATAAAAGATGATTTGTTTTACATATTTGTAGAATAAAAAAGTTTTATAATATGAATAAAGTAAATTAAGAAACAGAAAAAAATAAGTAAGCAATTATGACAAAAAGTTTTTATGTATCAGAAATTAAAGGTACGGACTGATTTTAGACGTCATAAATTGAACAATATAAAAGTACTATTTAGTTTCCTTTTTTATTATAATTTTGATTTTCGCTTTCAATTGTGCATATTAGAGTATAATTATAATGATCTTAAATTATAATCTAGAAAATTACAGGGAAGTTGAGTTATAAAAAGTTTATCTATCTAACTTATCTAGGTTACTTATCTATTTTTGACGTACTTATTAATTTATTGTCTGCCCTTCTGAAACGGGAAAAATATTCTCTTAGTACCGGAAAGCGCAGGAAGTTCATAAAATCCACAGTACCTCAATTCAGTACATTCCGGACAGAAATGAAATTGTTATGGTTTTTCTTGTTAGAGTATGGAGAAAACTTTTCTAATTGTAATTCATAGGAGTGAATGCATAAATAGATTTTCTATGATGAAGAACAAACTCTGAAACATTTTTGTAATTGGAAATATACCTCTAAAACTAACGATTTAGGAATTAGCTATATGGATATTTTAAATGAGTCATAATTTTGGCCATCATTATTAGTAAATGGAAAAGTTACATACAAATGAAGAAATACTAATAAAATTATATTAACACCTGGAAGCTTTGGTCATGCGTTCTTCTTGTACCATCCTCCGGAGTTTTTCTTTCTGCATGTCTGTCTATACATCTGCCTTCTATATGTCTATATCTTGTCTTCTGTCTATCTAGCTCTTGGACTATTATAACTCGTTTTCTAATGAGTGTATTTTGATGGGGCTTGCACTGTTAGATAGATATTATTATATAAGAAGATTATAGTATACAAGACATCGTTCTACGCAAATTAACGCTGCAAATAAAATAAAAACAAAAATAAACAAATTAGAGAACACCTTTTCACCAAATTAACTACACATTAATGTACTGTTAATTATAAAGCGTCATATACAAAACAACTTTTGTGTTCTTAATATGCCTCAAAAGTGTTGCTATCTATAAATGTATTCTAAAAATAATGATGTTAATTATTTTGAAGTAGTGTTGTAAATAATATTGATGAAAATCCCTTCTTACAATAGTATTGTGCTGCACAACACTTTATCACAATATTAACAAGACATTGTAAACTCCATACAATTTAGAACACAATAAAACAATACAAAATATTTATACGCAGTTCCTTTAAAATTACACGACTTCAAAAATTAAATAAGTGACAGTTTGTATTATAGAAAAAAATGTAGGAGATCAGTGATTGGAATACTAATTTCTATCAATAACTAGTCGTTAGGGGCCACCGTAATACTTACCCATCATATATATGCATATATATATAAAAAAAAAAAAAAAAACATTTGTAAACTATTTATAAAATGGATTGCAGTTCAACGTGAGTTTCTGTGACTGTTCAATGTGAGCTTCTTTCGTCACACGGCAATGAAATCGATAGCTCAGTTCTTCCCAAACGTTGATTAGTAAACAAGTTCTGTTCAGACGCTCACCCGATCTGACGCATGTGACTTCTATCTGTGAGGGTTCATAAAGGATCGTGTGTATGTGCCTCCATTACCAGCTGACCATTGCAACAATGACCCCATAAACACCGTGAGGATTCTAAAGGTATGGAAATCTGTGTATCAGTTCTTGAAATAGGCTTATTGCGGATATAGGGAAAATTGCACCATAAAGTGCCACATTTTCTGCGATTTACACCAAAACATAATCAGCAAACAATGTTTAACAAGCTATACATGAATCTGAAGTTTCATGAAAATTTTTGCGTTTGTTCTTGAGCTAGAGTTAATGCGGTAATTGGGGAAAATTCTGCATAGCAGCGTCAGCTGCCATCAGCCAATTGATACCAAAACTTACATCACTTCATATTAAAGATTAATTTAATCTGCAGTTTGATTAAAATCCGTGCATTAATTCTTGAGATAGAGCTATTACATAAATCTTAAAATAAATAAATAAATAAATAAATAAAAAACAGCATAGCAACGTCACCTTTTGAGTAATTTAAACCAAAAACTACTAAACATCAATTTGTATCACGCACTACCTGAATATAAATTTTCATTGTGCTTCAGTTCTTGAGATTGAGCTGTTGCGAAAATCGTAAAAAATGCAGCATGGAAGCGCCATCTTTTGAATAATTTAAACAAAAAAAACTAATCAGCACCAATTTATATCAGGGACTGTCTGAACATAATTTTTTTATTAAATTCCGTGTATTAGTTTTTGAGATAGAGTGCCCACAAAATTTACATCACATACGCATAGACAGAGTCACAGACAGACATTTTGTAAAAACATGTTTTTTGGAATCTCTGACCCATAAAACGTGCAAATACTTCAAAAAACTGAATTAAAAAAATTTCCCGAATCTAATACTTTTCTCTTTTAAAAATAGAAGAAAGTAAAAATAAAACTTCCGATAGGTAAATCGATTATGTAAACTTATAATGCAGATGAAAACGAATTTGTAAAGAAACTAATGACTTAATGAATGTATGTTAGAATGAGAAAAATTTGAATTCTTTGTACTTTATATTGTATCTAATACATATTCCTAGATGAGTATAAGAAAAGTTTAATTTTTTTGTTTTTAAAATGATTAATTACAGGCTTTTTTATATCTGAATTAATATATATAATGAATAAAGTCCGACTGTCAAAATATTTTCTTTTTTATTTCTTTCTACCTTTTAACTTTATCTGATATTTTTAAATGAAAAGCAAAATCATTCCATGAAGATGATTAAATATACTGCTTTTGATCGATCTAACACTACCTTAAAAATTTCTTGGCACAGAAATTTTACAGAGGTTTCTTTTATTTTATTTTCCAAAAATAAGCAAATCAAAGTTGAAAAATATGAAATTAAAAATTAAAACTAAATTTTATAACACGGCAAAAATATCTTTGTAGGAAATTCGATACAAGCAAACGGATCGTACATCACAATTTAAAATACTTAGTTCATAAAAAAATAATAATAATTAAAAAATGCAATGTAATCAAGTCGTTTGAATGTGAAAATTTTAGAAAGAATTTTTCTTTACCTTTGTAGCAGAATTGTTTTCTGTCTATTGCTAAAGTGAGAAATTTTCTTTTTTCATTGCTAACATATGCTTAGGGACCGTCCACAAATGATGTCACGTTTGGATGGGGGAAGGGGGGTTCATCAAATTGCGACAGTTTATGACAAGGGGGTGGGTGGAGGCAAGAAGAAATGTGACGTCACGTATTTTGTTTAAAATAAAAGCGTTAAAAATCAGTAGATTAAATTTCAAAGTTATTTTTAAATTATTTTGTGCTCCTAAAATAAAGATAAGATTTAAAAAGCTCCTTACATTAAATTCTATTTCAAATTCCAAGATACTACTGTTTTCATTTGTTTTTTCACATTGATGGTTTATTACTAATATTTATATATTAATTATGTTTTTGTTGTAAACCTTTATCTTATTTCATACAAAATCGGGACACGAATCATTTTTATTGTTATGCTCACAAAAGTCATTAAAACACATAGTTAAAGTTTAAAAATAAAGTTTGAAATATGATGTATGTAACATAATGCTTGGCTTCTAAAACCAAGTATATGTTGTTGTAATGTAGCGTAATATGTGAAAAGATGGGGTAAGGGGGTAAGGGAGAGAGTGAAGTGTGACACTTTGTGACAAATGGTGGGAGGGAGGTCAAAAATATTGAAAAAACGTGTGACATCATTTATGGACAACCGCTTATGATTTCTGAATAGGTATTTTTGTTTGTTTTTGTTTACTTTATCGCCGAATAAGGTTTTTTTTATCCAATAGAAAAATATTGAAAAAAATATTTATATTTTTGTTAGACATAATGCCATAGTGTCAATCCTGAATTTCATAAAATAATTGCTCAAAAAGTGATAATTTTAAATTATATTTTTTCTATAACGTGTTTACACTGCACAATAAAAACTATCCAATGATACAATGATATTTATAATATATTTAATAGTTTTTGCATAATTAAAAATTACTACCTTATAAAGATAGAGAAAAAGCGACAGTCGAGCACATTGGGGCAGTTCAAGTATTACTTAGGCATATTTTTTGTCATTTTGTACCCTTTTCTCTCCTTTGTAAGGAAAAATAAGCAAATTCTAGATTCCTTACCCTCTTTGCTTGCGTAAGATTTTAAGATATTCTTACATAAACGCTGTTTAACATAAAAAATTAGTTAGTGATAAATTACATTATTAATATATCAAATTTACATAAATAAACGCGTAAGAGTTGTGGCAATAAAGCAAAGCAAAATAGATTTAATATATTGTTACTCATTGCGTTAAATAATTCATAGAATACAAAATAGATTTAACATATTGTTACTCATTGCATTAAACAATTCATAGAATACAAAATAGATTTAACATATTGTTACTCATTGCATTAAACAAATCATAGAATACAAAATAGATTTAACATATTGTTACTCATTGCATTAAACAATTCATAGAATACAAAATAGTCTTAATATATTGCTACTCATTGCATTAAACAATTCATAGAATACAAAATAGATTTAATATATTGTTACTCATTGCATTAAACATTTCATAGAATACAAAATAGATTTAATATATTGTTATTCATTGCATTAAACAATTCATAGAATACAAAATAGATTTAATATATTGTTACTCATTGCAATAAACAATTCATAGAATACAAAATTATTTCAATATATTGTTACTTATTGCATTAAACAATTCATAGAATACAAAATTGTTTTAATATATTGTTACTTATTGCATTAAACAATTCATAGAATACAAAATAGTTTTTATTATAAGGTATTTGTACCCTATATGGACAGGGCTCTCAATATGGACACCCCTAATATTTTTAAAGGTAATAATTTTAATCGAGAGATGGCTCAACATTTTCGCGAAGAAAAGCAGTTGAAAAGATAATTAAGGCTGGAAGGTGTAAAAAAGTGTGCTGTTCGCCATTTAGGAGGAAACTCGTTGTTTCGAGATGTGCTGATCTTAATCTGCATCTAACTATGCAGACTGCCTCGAAATCCGTGCGGTGAATGACGATTCAAGTCAGAAAAGTGCTTCCATTAGCTGATCTCAACGACGCCCTCTACTTTCTGAACGCTGAAATTCCGTACCCACGTTATGATATCTGCTTATTTAGGTGCTCTCTATCTGCATTTACATTTCTGACACACAATTCCAAACCATCGTAAATATAATTATTTTCATGAATCCTTCTTTTTTTTAATATTGCGCTATTGCATACAATTATTTTGAAAACAGAAAGTTTTCATCTTGAATAGTGAAAATTTTCCCTCTTAAAAAGAAGAAATACGAAATTGGAAATTTTATGAAAAAACATGAAATAGTTGGAAACCTCACCGCTTGTGACTTAGTAATTTTTTCACGTAATTTTATTTAATGTTAGGCTTCCGAATTTAATCACAACAAGATACAGTAAAACCCCGGTTATCCGAAAAGCATGGGACCAAAGCATTTTGGTTAACCTGGGTTCCTTAGTGTTTTCGGATAACCGGGATTTCATAGGAATTTTTGAATAACCGGAAGGCTTATGGTGAAAACTTCTTTGATGAAAAGCTGCAATCGTAATTTAGACCATAGTTGTAGTAGGAATGTTGTGGTACCATATTCAAAGCACCCTGAAGTTGAGTAACGAAAGAAAATCACAACATATTTTGTAAAAAAATGAAGTGTCGTATGTGTTTATCTAATAAAATGCCGAAATTACGCAATGGACCAATTAATAAGTTGAATTTGTTTATCTCATAGAGAATATGCCTTTTTAAACACTATTTCTATCAGTGTGCAATAATACTCTTTCAAAGTTTTGATTTTTATTTATTTTGCTTCTAATTTTTAAAGCTAATATGTGTTAAAACAACTCTTCAATGTATTAAAAATGATTAAAAATTGTTTTGAATTAAAACTTACAAGTAAAATAGTAATTAATTGTAAATCAAAATATGGTGGAAAGTATCACTTGACATCGGTAAAATAGTACTGAAAATAATTTTTTTTACATTTAAAATGGACTTTGAAAAATGTTAAGGTCTTTCCGTTAAGTCGATTTTCGGATAACCGGCATTCGAATAATCGGGGTTCTAATGTATTATATCTCTGTGAAGTATTGTAGCAAACTTTTTAATATCATCTTTAATTATCTTTATTAAAATCAAATATTATTTTTTTTATTCCCCTTTATGTTTAAAAAAACATACGTAGACATGTTTCTTATAATTAAAAAAACCCCATCTCGCCCAGTATTAAAGTAACAGAGCGTAAACGTTAGAGTTTAAATAAATGTAATAAAATACATTTGATTTAAAAAGCATTCAACTAAAAAATTAACATTTGGAGGTAAAAAATAAAAGAAAAAAAAAGGCTTAGGAAGGAAATAAAATAAAAAAATAACAAAGCAAATGTTGTAATGAAATTCTATAATAGCATCTCATATCATGTCTGTTCCGTAACCCTTATGTTGTTAAAAAAAGAATTTTTTATTACTTAGGGCTTAAGGCATTAAGAAATTCAACATTGATTTAATATTAGTAAGATGAAAAAGCACGAACAATGAGAAAAAGGCTGAAACTATGGAAAATATTTTAGTTTCGAAAGTGTTTATTATCTACACTAATATTATAAAGAAATAAAATGTATTTGCATATTTATTTGTTGGTGTTCATCACCGTAACTACCGAACAAATTTAAAAATTAATGGTATTAAAATGGTAGTGTTAGTCCTTGTTCCAACATGGACTATATCTTGTGTTAAGGCCCCTGTCCTCGCTCGAGGAAACACTCGCGAGCTAATGCTATTCCTATGGGAAGCATTTTTCTAATAACTCTTTCGCATTCTGATATTTTTGAATATTTTTTTATGCATTGGATAGCTGAGGTGCTTGCCGACAGCGCACTTTTTTTGTTTTTTCGATTTTGGTTGCAGATATTTTTTTTAAAAGCACTTTCAGTTTCGAAACCGGTTTTGAAAGTGAAACTAACTTTGTGAAAAATATCTGCAACCAAAATAGAAAATGTATAAAAGATGCGCTGTCGGCATGCACCTCAGCTATCCAATGAAAAAAAAAATTTCAAAAATGTCAAAATGCGAAAGAGTTATTAGAAAAATGCTTCCCCATAGGAATAGCATTAGCTCGCGAGTGTTTCCTCGAGCGAGGACAGGGGCCTTAATCCCACTAACACAAAAAGAGTGTAGGAGAAAAAAAACCGTTCTAAAAATTCAGTTTTTGTGTTACTGAAGTACCTAGAAATATGAAATTTGACATGATAGTTTCATATAAGATTTAAGTAATCCCTAAGAACATAAAAAAAAAAATCGAAATTTTAAACAATTGAAAACGAGCGAAAAAAATTCTAAAAATGTTCTGAATGACGAGTTGTACGCAATCTCCGGAAGTATGAAATCGAATTTTAAAGTAATGTTTGGAAATTTTCACTGACAACCCTTGCTCGAAAATAGGCTCTATTTTATGTCGCTGTACCATTTGGTTGTTGCAAAAGAAGAAAAATTCTAAATTTTGCTTTTTCTGATATTTTACAGGCTTGAAACTTGAAACTAGGCATGGTAATTACTTATAAGATATAAAGGATGTCAAAGAACATTTCTTAAAAAAAAAAAAAAAAAAAAAAAAAAAAAAAAAATAGAAATTTAAAAAGGGTGAAAATGGTCAAAAAGCGTTTAAAAAGCTCTAAATTGCGAATTCTAAGAAATCTCAGGAAGCAGGTACCAAACAAATTTCAAAAGTAATGTTTAGAAAATGATGGTGTTAGCCCTTGATTCAACATGGGTTCTATTTCATGCCAGTAATAGAACTATCAGGGTGTTGCATGAGCCGAAAACGTTTTAAGTTGTGATTTTTGTGATGGTGCAGGGGCTAGAAACTTGAAATTGAGCACGGCAATTACTTATAAGCTGTAAATTTTCTACAGAACAGTTTAACAAAATGTTGAAATTTAAAACGGGTTCCAGTGCACTAAAAGCTTTTTAAAAGTGTTACAAATTGTGATTTCGATGCAATCTCAATAAACATTAAACTGATTTCAAAAGAAATTGTCTGAAATTGATAGAGACAGTTGCTGCTCCTACATAGGTTACATTTTATGTTGTTTTTACTTTCATCTGGAGGTTGCAGGAGCAAAAAATATTCCAAACTGTGTTTTTTGTGACTCTGAAGTGTCTAACTTTTTAAAATTTTGCATGGTAATTGCTAAAAAGATGCAAATGCTTTCTAAGAATTTACGAAAGAAAATCATAAATTTATCAGGATGAAGTGAACGTAATACGAATCGACGTTCTAACTCCCAAAAACATTCGGAAAACATCAAACTTTGTGTTGCTAGCACTGTGACGACCATCAAATGTAGAACACTCAATGTAGTATCAAATGTATCAAATGTAGAAACGAACAACATTTATTAACATCACACAATAACATACGGACACCTTAAAACAGAAGTTGAATACATTTACAAGAATATTATTATTATTGTTCCACTAGAACAATGCTTCTTCGCGACACACGAAGAGCGATTCTGGACTTCCTCCAATCACACCACTGCCCCGACTGCCGAACGCAGTTCTCTCTTTCGTCGAGGGCGCGCCACTTGGCAATAGTCTATCTCTTATTTGGCGACGCCAACCATTGTTTTTTTTTTTTTTAAGTCAAAGTTTGAATTGTGGAACCTTACATGTCCCTCCGTAAAGAGCACATAGTTCTCCTTAGAGACTATGCTGCTAAGGAATGTTTTTAACATATTTCACACAACTGTAAGTTTATTTTTAGTTAATTTTCAAAAACCATAGAGTAATTTTTTTTTAGCATATTTCACAAACGTAAAAGAACTCGTTCGCTAGCCCAACATTTAATACTTAAATGAACCAATATAAATATATGTATATACAATAATATTAATACTAATAAGTAGATACAATATGAAATATTCAACATGAAATATTATAATGAATAATAATGCATTATTTACACAATTACTTTATATGTTTCCCTAGGGGAACCTGGAAAGTGCATCAGCATTACCATGTTTGCTTCCTTTCCTATAAGTAATTTTCAGGTTGTATCTTTGGAGTGCTAAAGCCCACCGTGCTAGTTTGGCACCATGTGGCAAGCCCTGGGTAAGGTAAGAAAGAGGATTATGATCTGAAATCACTTCAACTTGCGATCCGAAGATCCAAGTATCAAATTTTTGAAGCGCAGCTAAAACGCTGTAAGCCTCTCTTTCTATAGTAGACCACCTGGTCTGGCATGGGGTAAGCTTTTTGCTGTAAAAAGCTATAGGATGCTCCTTCCCATTCTCATCTAACTGTGATAAACACGCTCCAACGGCTGTAGCGGAAGCATCGGTATAAAGCTGAAAGGGTTTTTCAAATTGTGGAGTATATAAAGATGGCATTTTAACTAACTGTTCCTTTAGTTTTTGGAAGGCTTCTTCTTCCAACTTTCCCCAAGGGATATCTTTGGGAACTCTCTTTTTCGTCAGATTAGTCAAAGGTAATACAATACTCGCAAAATTCGGAATGTAGTCTCTATAATAACTTGCTATCCCCAAAACCGTTCGCAATTCTTTCTTGTTAGTAGGTGCCGATAATTTCTTCATAGCTTCCACCTTTTCAGGGTCCGGGGCATGTCTTCCTGACCCAACTATATGCCCTAAAAATTTTACTTCTTTCTTTCCAAAATCGCATTTCTCTAAATTAACAGTAAGACCTACTTCACGAAGAGTTTGTAAAACTGCACTAATATGTTTCAAATGGTCTGCCCATGTTTTTGAGAAAATTGCAACATCATCAATGTAGGATCGACAGTAATCTTTATGCGGAATCAGAACTTTATCCATTGACTTTTGAAAGGTGCTACCAGCATTCTTCAGACCAAATCGCATGACTCTCCATTGGTAATGGCCAGAGTGAGTTACGAAGGCAGTATAATGTTTGCACTCTTCTTTCATGGGAATCTGCCAATATCCCTTAGTAAGGTCAAGTACGGTGATTATTTGTGCTTTCCCTATTTCATACAGCAGTTCATTAGCATGTTTCATGGGGTAAGCATTTGGAATAGTAAAACTGTTTAGTAGTCTGAAGTCAACACACAACCGCACGCTGCCATCTTTTTTAGCAAAGCACACTAACGGATGGGCCCATTCACTATCGCTTTGTTCAATGAGTCCAGTTTCTAGTAGTTCTCGAATTTGACGATCTACTTCATTTTGGAGGACTATAGGAATTCGATACGGTCGAAGTCTTTTCGGTGAACAATCAGGTGTAACCTTAATCATATGCCCTTCAACTTTCGCCATTCCAGGTTTAGTATTGAATATGTCATGGTATTTACAAAGTAAGTCGCTTAGATCATGCCGTTGCTTAGCATCTAATGGGCTGGTCATATCCCGGACATGTTGCTCTACTTCATTTTTATTGACAGTCATTTTCTCGGTTGGAGCAGAATGTAATTGTCCAAAATCTTTATCCTGTTCAAAAACAAGACCTATGTGTTGGACACGAGCCACATATGGTCGAATTTTATTGAAATGTAGTTCTTTTCTTGTACCATCATCAAATTCAACAATGGCTGAATGTGGCCTGCTCAATTGAACTACAGTCGCCGGTCCTGACCAAGTTTTCAATAGCTTATGAGATGATGTTGGTAGCAGGATCAGAACCCTGTCACCTACTTGAAAGGTTTTCTCTCGAGCTCTCAAGTTATACCTTTGGGCATAACTTTGTTGATTTAGTTCAGCATTCTCATTTGCAATTCTATGAGTGTTTTCTATATTCTCTCTTAACTCTTCTAAATATTTTTCGACAGACCTAGAAGCCGTTGTAGGTATCACTTTCTCACCTGTCCAAATTTCTTTAAGTAATGCGGTCGGTCCCTTAGGAATTCGTCCATACACTAATTGGTATGGAGACACACCAGTCGTGCAGTGAGGAACTTCTCTATACGCAAATAAGAGATGCGGAATGTGGATATCCCACTGATTTCCATATTCCTGAACATTTTTGTTCAGCATATTCTTTAAAGTTCTGTTCCATCTCTCCACAGCACCCATGCTCTCGGGATGACCCGGCGTTGAAAATCTTGGTGATACTCCTATTAAATTTATAAAAGCCTCGGTCAGTTCTGCGGTAAAATTTGGACCTTGATCTGTACATATCATTCTAGGGAAACCAGTGCGGCTGAAAATTTGCATCAATACATTGCACGTAGTTTTAGCGTTTATATTTCTAGTCGGTATTGCCTCTGCCCATCTGGTACATAAATCAATCGCGCAAATGATATACTTGTGTCCTCTTCTGGAAGGAGGTTCTAAGGGGCCAATGCAATCTACGCTCCAAACTTCAAAGGGGTATTCTGGCCTGGTAATTGGTTGGATCGGAATTCTATCTCGGTAAGTTTCAGTTCTTCTAACTTGACAAGGTTTGCAACTTTCACAAAATTTCCTGACATCATTTTTGATAGTCGGCCAAAAGAATGAGTACTTTATTCGCTCTTTCGTTTTCTTTTCACCCAGGTGTCCAGCCAGGGGAATTTCATGGGCAACTTTCAATACGAAATCTCGCTTGCTGTAGGGCAGGGCTGTCCAACGCGGTGCCCGCGGGCGCCATGGCGCCCTTTGATGAATTTCCTGGCGCCCTTTTGAAGATTTCCTGTTACTAGATTTTTTAGAAAAAATTTAAATTATAAAGAATACTTTCTGTAAAGTCATAAATATTTGCATAAGAGATATTTTCAAAATCTGCGAAAACACCTTAAAAATCAAAAACACATGTTGAAAATTTAATCATGCATATTTTCACGATGTGTTAAAAATTGGAAATAGTTAATTTTAATAATAAATGAATAACAGAAAAATAAAAGCTTTCCGACATTTCTCACCCCTTTGAGGGTACATGAGAATGAAAACTCATATGTATATTTTTCTTTTTGCTGGCCTTTTTCTGTTTCATACGAGGAATAAAAGGGTTCAATTTTTCATTCGTAACTTTTGAAATTTTAGAAGTTTATTTTAAATCTGCTTAGAAAAATCAATAAGAATGAGAAGTGCAGAGAAATGAGCAGAGCAGTGCAGAATAATTTCCATCTATGAAAACACTTTCAAACTATTCTTCTCTATAATCACCCATATGAATTTGATCATTATCATGCCTTTGTTTTTATTATTTATAATATGAAATTAATTTCACGCCTTGAAAATAAGTCAAAGCACATTTTCACATCCTAAAAGAAATTTATTAATATCTCTGATTTCCATGTTTATTTAATTATTTGTTATTGTTTTAATATAGGCGCGATTAAATTTTCTGACACCATACCCTACAAACATTTTTGAGGTAGAGCTATCATAGGAAAATGTATAATTTGAAATTTAATATATGTAACTCCAGAATTGTAGGAGTCTTTTGTATTCCGCTCTAAGATTCGTTTGCATTATGTTAAGACGCGCGAGTGTATTAATGCTACTCTGCGATAGTATTGCTGCATATTTTCATTCGAGTGAATAATGGCGCCCTTCACTGAATACCACGAACAGATGTGCGCCCCTGCTTACTAAAAGGTTGGACAGGCCTGCTGTAGGGTAACACCACTTGCTTTATTTTTTCGCCCCACACCCATTCAGAGTGTAACAACAGTCCATCCTCTAACTCAAATCCATTTCTCCGTTCTTCTGCAAGCTTCCAAATATTTGTTAAGGACTCATCTTCCCGCTGTAGCTTTATAAACTCTGATCTACTTTCTTTACAACCCTCTTCTTCACTGGAGATAGCAGGACTTTCTATCTCAAGTGCTTCTTCTTCTTCATCACTCTTTACAATTTCATTCAGGCTGTAGCTTTGTTTCTGTTCATCTTCTTGCACAGGAGGGGAAGTCACGGGTTGACATTCTTGAATTCCATCATTTAGTGAGTCAAACGCTGTAGAACATATCAGCATATCGCTTACCAATTTTTTGGATACCGCACATACGACAGGGACTTCACAATGTCGCGAGTCATTTATTTTCATTTTAAAAACTACTAACGGGGCTGTTTCAGTTGATCCAAATGCACATACTAGTTTTACAGTTCCTTCACCATCGCCTTCTTTAATAGGAACCAGGTCATGTCTTATGACTGAAATTTGAGCCCCTGTGTCTAAAATGCCGTTAAGAATCGTAGAACCACATTTCAATTCTATTTCCTTCAGTTCATCACACTTCACAGAATTTGCCTTGAGAGGGAATGACATAGGCACGGAAATTCGAGCAGTCAATACCTCTTTATTCTCTATGACTTTTTCTGTAGTGACCGAATTGCTACGAACATTTTCGATTCTGCCCCGATTTCCTTGGCTATTATTCTTAGGACAAGCTCGTGCAAAATGCGTTGGATCACCACATACGAAGCATGTGACTTTAGATATTCTAGGACCCCTGTCCCTTTGATATCCTCCTTGGTATTTTGTTCTGTCAACTTGCTTGTCATTTCCGCCATATTTGGTTAAACCTGCTAAATGATTATTTTTATTGCCTTCGAACCTTTCCTTGAATTTATACTTATTTTTCTCTTCTGATTGCCATCTGGGAACATCCCTTGGCTTTTTGTGCACTGGATTGTTCTTCAAACCGTCCTTCAAACTTTCGTATTCATCAACCTTTTCTGCGACCTCCAAAGGATCAATCATTTTATTCCATTGGTCCAAGAAATGTTCTTTTATGTCGTTTGGTACTCTGCGTTTAAGTTGGTCCGTAACCAGTAGCTTCTTTAATTGGTCGAAATCCTCGACTTTTAATTCATTTATCCATTCGTTAAAATAACTATTCAATGCATGACAGTAACTCCTCCAAGATTCTTCTGGTCCCTTTTGATGTCGGAAAAATAGCTGTCTCAATTTTTCAGGATTCAGTTTATAGCGTTTAAGCAACATTTCTTTTATGAAATCATAATCATTGGCTCTCTCAGGAGGCTCCCGGGCTATATTGTTAGCTATCTCGGTTGGTAAAAGTCCTAATAAATATGCCACCCATTCGGTTTTTGGTACACACGCCATTGCCGCCCGACGTTCAAAATTTACCAAATACAATTGCATTTCGTCTACCTTTTCATCGTACTTTGGGGTTATCTGCATTAGCTGTACTTTAGACCTTGTTTCATTCGAATTTTCCACTACTTCACCCAAATGTACGTTATTCCCCAATAATTCCAAGCGTTTTAACTCAATCTCATGGGCTCGCTCCTCTGTTCGGATTCGATCTTCTCTTTCTTTTTCCCAAATTCGTTCTTCATCTTCTTTTTTCTCACGCCGAAGTCTGTCTTCTATTATTCTGCTCAAAGAAACTTTGGCTTCATCTTCAATGAAATTCCCACTGTCAACGATTAGCTTTCTAATTTCAGCCCTCGTTAGATCTGAGTTAACTTTTAACCCCAGTTCGGTGGCCAGTTCGACCAGATCCTCCTTGCGACCCTTACCCAAGAAGGATGATGCCATGGTAACCCGGAAAAAGAAACGAAATCCCAGTAATTGTAATAATCAGTAACAGTGTAATAACCCCCAAGAGTTATTCATTCCCTTCAGGAAACATATTTACAACCATGACAATATAACCTCTTGCTCAAATAATAATTTATTTCATTTATTTACTTCTACTCAAAAAAAAAAAAAACGCAGCATAAGTAACCAAAACTTAATACTTTATCAAAAAAAAATTTTAAATAAAATAGTTCTAGAAACCATATACATCAATAGTATATCACAACACAATAGTATATTCAATGATCAATCGTTCGATTTCGTTTTCAGCACTCAACATAATAAAATAAAACAATTCTACAATATCTAAGTGTACCAATATTTTCTCAAAACAATTAATTTTATTAATTAATTACTCTTAATGAACATTTTAAAGTGTTCACAATACCCCCCAAAAAAATCACAAACCTTAAGAACATTCAATGTTGTCATAACACTACACTCATATCATATATTTCACAACAACAACATAAAAAAAAAACCGAAAAAAAATAATATCTATGTATATTTTGTTTGTTTTCTTAAAATACCATCAATATAATTTTAATTTTTTTTTTCTTTAATCACTCTGTATACAGAAACGAAATTGCAAATTAAAAAAAAGAATTCTTTACTACCAAGAGTATAATTTTTTGGCAACCGTTCAAAATTCATAAATAAATTTTCCTTTATTCATTTCTTATAACACTCTATACACTATATTGCCATTGATTATGGGACACTTGCGATTTTAGACATTTTACTAAATATCTAGAAAAATACATGAGGAATCATCTCTAAACTCTTAGTGTATAAATATAATAGTATACGTCATACATCTCCGTGAAGATTTTTTACCGAAACTCCATAGGGGACCGTCAACAAATTGAAAAAGAATGAATATCTTTTGAATAACCCTGTCAAAACTAATGTAGCAAAAGCGCTCAAACTCTAGATTATGATTGAATGCCTTATTGTAATACACTGTGTTCATTTTTATGCAAATAGCATGCATACTCGCAGAGTAATTAAGGTTTTTATAAAAATGGTCCCAAATTTTTCCAAGTTTTTTCCTTATAATTTTCAGAGTTCTTAATATAAAATAATATTTTTTTCAGAAAATATGACAAACAACATTGCACACAGTACCCTGTAATCAGAATTAAAAAATAATGAAAATTGTATACAAAATGAGATGGTTTACTAAATAATTTTTTACTGCGCATGCGTCAACGATATCAAAATTTCATTTGCATATTATGTTAGCTAAATGTATGGAGCAACTTTTGTGAAAGTCACAAAATCATAACTTGAAAATTCTGAAAATAATCGTCAATTGAATAGGTTGAAAATCCGTTATTCTCAAAATGAAGCAAAAACAAGAGGGGTTGTATCCATATATTCATTGATTAGTGTCAATCTAGAATACACAATACGGGATGTTACGACTAGTTTTGGATAAAATCCCTCATTTTTTTGCTTCATTTTGGAAACAACAGATTTTGTCCTATTTCTATAGACGATTACTTTCAGAATTTTCAAGCTATAATTTTGAGACTTTTACAAAAGTTGCTCTATACATTTAGCTAACATAATATGCAAATGAAATTTTGATATCTTTGACGCATGCGCAGTAAAAAATTATTTAGTAAACCTACTCATTTTTCATACAATTTTTATTATTTTTAAATTCTGATTACAGGGTACTGTGTGCAATGTTGTTTGTCATATTTTCTGAAAAAAATATCATTTTATATTAAGAACTCTGAAAATTATAAGGGAAAAACTTGGAAAAATTTGGGACCATTTTTATAAAAACCTTAATTACTCTGCGAGTATGCATGCTATTTGCATAAAAATGAACACAGTGTATTACAATAAGGCATTCAATCATAATCTAGAGTTTGAGCGCTTTTGCTACATTAGTTTTGACAGGGTTATTCAAAAGATATTCATTCTTTTTTAATTTGTTGACGGTCCCCAATGAAGTTTCGGTAAAAAATCTTCACGGAAATGTATGATGTATACTATTATATTTTTGCAGTAAGAGTTTCGAGATGATTCATCATGTATTTTTCTAGATTTTTAGTAAAATGTCTAAAATCGCAAGTGTCCCATAATCAATGGCAATATAGTGTATACGTTTATATTATTGAAATCATAACGTCGGTTGCACTACAAGATATTTCATATTATCTCCAAAAATATTTCATAAAAGAACTCTTTCATAACACTAGTTTCGATTTACCGAACTTAGACAATGAATGCAAAAAAAAAATAATAAGAATATGTACATATATATATTATCCAATCTATAGCAATAACAATTGAACACAACCAATTTCTATTACTTCCTTCAATCAACGGTACTCCGTTGCAAAAACCAACCAATAATTATTTTATTTTACCCTTTTAACACTTCTGAAATAAAAATTCCTATTCCAGCCATTCGTTCCAAATTACTTCATAAGTAACACAACAAAAAAAAATCATTTTCGAGAACAATATTTCGTAATTGTCAAATGGATAATATTCTAATACAATTTATCGATTAAACAAAAACACATTTTTTTTTCAATTTAATGATCATGAAAGATATTTTTCATTTGCACAGAAAATAATAACACAGAACCTACTATTTATTCTCAATTCTTTTTATTTCATTTTTCATTCACTAGAAGAGAAAAGAGATTTTTTTTTAAATTTTTTTTTTATTATGTTTTTCTGTAGATATTATATTAATATATATATAAAATATATAAAGATATATTTTTCTATTGGGCTAACGACACAAGAACTTCTTACCTGTAGATTCATAATCCACTAGGCTGCGCCAATACGGATCGACGTTCTAACTCCCAAAAACATTCGGAAAACATCAAACTTTGTGTTGCTAGCACTGTGACGACCATCAAATGTAGAACACTCAATGTAGTATCAAATGTATCAAATGTAGAAACGAACAACATTTATTAACATCACACAATAACATACGGACACCTTAAAACAGAAGTTGAATACATTTACAAGAATATTATTATTATTGTTCCACTAGAACAATGCTTCTTCGCGACACACGAAGAGCGATTCTGGACTTCCTCCAATCACACCACTGCCCCGACTGCCGAACGCAGTTCTCTCTTTCGTCGAGGGCGCGCCACTTGGCAATAGTCTATCTCTTATTTGGCGACGCCAACCATTGTTTTTTTTTTTTAAGTCAAAGTTTGAATTGTGGAACCTTACAAACGTAAAGCGTTCTAAAATGGTTCTAAATTACGATTTTTATGCAACCTCTGAAACACCAAAACAATTTAAAAAACAGAGGTTTGAAATTGTTAGTGACAGAACTTTCTTAAATATAAGCTAAATTTGATGCCGATGCCTAGATAGTTGCAGGAGAAAAAGACATTCTAAGTTGCGATTTCTGTGATACTGAAGAGACTAGAAACTCGGAATATAGCATGGTAGTTACCCATAAAACGTAACTGCACACTAAGAACAGTTGAAAACAAATTTGAAATTTAAAAGGGTTAAGTTGAAAGAAAAGTGTAAAATGCGTTCTTAATAAGTTCCAAATTGTGATTTTTTTAATGCAATCTCAAAGAATAATTAATCAATTCCAAAAGTAATGGTTGCGGATCAATGGACAAATTTCTAATCCTACACAGATTATATTTTATGCGGATGTCACTGTCATATCGTGTTTGCAGGAACAACAAACGTTCTAAAAATTACTTTTAAAAACATTCTAAACTACTTTTTACATACAATACTAGGAAATGCCAACCCGATTTCAAAATTAATGTTGGCAAATTAATGATGTCAGGCCCTGTTTCAACACAGGCATGTTATGTTTGTACCACTATTACCAGAGAAGTGGTTAACCCTTAAACAAGAAACTTGAAAATTTATATGTTGGTTGTTTTTAGATGTATAAGCGTACTAAGAAATTGTTTTTATAAAAATTTCAAAATTTCAGAAGAATATTGAAATAAGCGTATGAATTGAGCATAAAAATTTAAAAATATTTTTTTAACTATCATTTATTTAGAAATATCTTTAGTTCTTCTTATTTATTTAGGTTTCCATTTTGTTTACTTAATGTAGTGTAATAAGGAATTTTATTCAAACTGTGGCGTAAATTATTGCATCATTTCTAAATGTATTTCTTATACATAAAATTTAGACATACAAATATCACCTGGCATATGTTAACTATTGTGAAAGCAACGCTGTGGGGTTTGTTAATAAATTAATAAAATAGACAAATCAGTAATAAATATTTGCAGCACGCGTCACCTAATCTTTTGATTTTTGATTTGTATAAACTTTTGTTTCTTTTTTTTATCATAGTTATTTACGTGTAATGATTGTCACCGATGTAACTCGTAGATAAATTTATGGAATTAAAGCGGAAAATTTATTTTCAAGTAAAAATCACTATTACAGTAGATGAAATTTGAACAAAAAATTTAATGAAAATAAAATTATTCTGATCATCAAATTAATCATTTGAAGTCGATAGTTTAATAACTAACTTTAACATAGAACACACCAATTCAAAAACACCATTTCATCGAGAGCTCCTGTAAAATAAAAACAGCTGTTTTAAATTAAACGGTGATGAGTGTCAAAGTTTGCTTTTAATCAATAAATTTTTACAGTTTAAGTCCAAGATTTCATTAATCATATAAAAATTTTGGGAAATGTGTTGATTTTTCGATAGATGGCACACACATACACACATACAAATATATATATAAATAAATAAATGCTATAGCAACGCTATTTTTTCATATTAACAGCTTAAAAAGGTGATATTGGCAGCAGAAAGCAATGTTAAATTTGTTAAGTTAAAGGGAAAATAATTATTTTTTAAATTGTTTACACTTTTTTATTGTTATTTTTTTAAATAAAAATGTGGGAAAATAATTCGATTTATAAAACCTAATATTATTTTGAAGAAACGTAATTATTAGGATATTACGTAGGTTTAGAAAAATTAAAATGACGTTGAATTTTTTTTAAATAGAAAATAAAAGGGAATACATGACAGAAAACATGTATTTATATTTATGAAAATGAGATTTAAAATCTTTTAATTATCTCATGATTTTTTCCACTTTGTACTTAAAAATTCTGATTTTTTTTTACTGTATTGATGACATACAAATATATTCAGTTTTATTATTCGTTCAAATAAGCGAATAAAAAATATGAAAAACCTTAAATTAAGTAAAAACTCGCAAATGTGAAAAAGAGTTTTTGTTACATTGTATGCTTACCACATTCATAATTATCATTTCATGTCTTAAGAAAGGTTTAATCCCCTTCTAAAGAAGATTTCTAAATTCAATTCTCTTCATTTTAATTAAAAATTATTTTAGGATTACATATTACGCAAAGTAATACCAATTAAACAGCAGTATATATATTTTTATACTTTAATTAATATTTCTATTTTTTACAAATTCATTTACGCGATAATAGCTGATTTGTTTTAAATTCTTGAGCCTTTTAACTCAGTTATTTCGACATTCATAGCTTAGAAAATTCTAATATTCTTTCTCATACCACATAGCAATTACGAGTTCACTGTCCTCTTGATCGTAAATTACATGGTAATTTAAGGGGCGTGTTTTTAAGAGGGTTTAATTAAAATTGTTTTGTGATGTTTATTGGTGATGCATTGATTATATATTTGTTGCTTGTTATATTGCGATGCTGTATTTTAAGTGATTACATTTCTTTCAGGAATCTAATATTTATATCTTAAAATGAATCTTTTAATGTGAGATAACGATCACATTAATTGACTAGCATTAAACGATTAGAATGTTGCTCACTTAAAGTTTAGATTATTCTTAATTAAATTCGCAATAATATATTAAAATTGTTTTACACACTATTATTTTAATCAAAAAAATTAAAATGTTTAAAAATAATTCAAATCATAAAATCTAATATTAATTTGAAGTAACATGAATATATTATGATACTACGTAGTTTTTTAAAAAATAAGCCTTGTTCAATTTTATTAAATAGAAAATAAATGTGAATAAATGACAGAAAATACGTATTTAGTTGCATAAAAATGAGACTGAAAATCTTTTAATTATCTCATGATTTTTCCCGCTTAGTATTAAAAATTTTTGACATTTTTTGTAGCAACATACAGATAAATTTTGTTTCATTATTCATTCCAATAAGTGATTGAAAAAATAGCAAAAACCTCAAATTAACTAAAATTATTACATTTCAAAACAAATTATTGTAACATCACATGCTCAGCACTTTCATTATATTATTAGGATGAGCGAAGCGAATCCTCTACTAGTCCACTCAAATTACAATTTGTCGTACACTTTACAAAAAAACTATTCAATATTTTGAATTGAAATTAAACACAAAAATAAATTATGATCTGTAGATTTGCACAATATTATTTTTTTTACAGAATAACCTTTAAAAAATTATTATTTTAATTAATTTATTTTACATGTTTTTCCATTACGGACGAAATTTTGGAAATAAAAAATGAAACGTATGTTTTCAGAAGAAAAGAAATCATGGAGTTTCAATTACAAGTAGAATCATGATTAATTAAATAAATAAAATGTATTTTCTTTATTCCGGCAAAATCGTTTGCGCTGATGACATTAAAATAATTATGTTATAGGTTTTTTTGGTAAAGTGGCAACAAAAGAATAGTAAAATAAAATTAATTGTTAAATTCGTTATATAAAGAGTTCTTTGAATTTCAAAGGTTGAAATTTGAACCAAATGAAACATATATTATTATTTTGTTACATGTAGTATTATTTTTAACTATTTCACCGTTTTATTTTAAACAATTTGCCGTTTTAAACAATGGATTATATTAGCTTTGTTATAAAAAATCCCAAGAAAACGTACACTCGCTGGTTGAAAATAACGCGAATATGATATATCTTTCAGCCAAGAGGCTAGATATCAGCGTAAAAAACGACGGCACAGATGTCGTATACACATCCCATTGGTGCAATTTTTTCCAACGCCAATTTAGAAAAAACTTCGTTTTCAAATACTAGTTATCATACATATTTTTAAAAAGTGAATACCAATAAATTTTAAAAAGTTTAATTTATATCTATAGAACAAAACATTTTATATTATTTGAAAAAAAGAAAATAAAAATAAATAAACAATTTATTAATAAATAAGCAACATCCGGGTTACCATGTGAAGCAAAATAACAACATTTTGTTGCCAGTTAAGTACTCCGGTGCGTGTATGTCATTGGCGTCTGAAAAGAATATAGCGCCTATGTGGTGCGTATATAACATTTGTGCCAAAACGACGACATGACGAATCTATTCTGACAGGGAATGCATGTGCTCGCAGAAATCCTTTAAATTTCGAATATGCACAACGACATTTAAAATTATATTTTTGTAAAATTTGTCATCGTCAGTAATTTGACATGCATATTCAACCTGCCGGATCTTGTAAGACTTGCCATGAATGTATAGTAAATAATGAACTAAATATTCTTTCTGTAACTAATAATATGGTATATGAATCCTGTTCCACTTCCTTAAATATTGATGATTTTAACTTTCTTTGAGGAGGGATTAATTACCCCATTTCATCCAGTTATTACTGTTTATCGAATTAAATTCGTCAGCTTTAATACAGTAGGAATTTCAAGATATTATAGAATTTTGTATTTTATTGCCTCATTCCATTGATACTATGTCACAGTACATTTTTGGATACTACTTGGTTATCCCATCGACCAAAAATCCTACGCCAAATTTCAGGATTTAATTCCAACGTACTATTTGGCTATCCCGTCGATCAATTTCGTAAAATTGTACAAATCGTCAAACTTGAAAGCCAAATTATACATATTGAGAAAAAAATTATTTTCAATAACAAAAAAGCAAATAATTAGTAAAATATTAATAAAAATACAAATAAAAAGTCGAAACAGAATGTAATGATGTTTCCAACACCTTTAGCGTATTTAAGGTCATTGAATGAGCCATTCACGGTCATCCAATACTGGTATTTAGTCGCCAAACTATAAAGTTTGGCGATAATTTTTTGGTCGACGGGATAACCAAGCAGTATCAATTGGTTATCTACTATTGGTTGGTACTCTGTGGTACTCTTTGGTTATCCCGTTAATCAATTTTCACCAAACTATTCGCTAAATTACACAAATTGGTATAATTTTTACTTTAAAAAAAAGAACAAATAAATTAATAAAACATTAATAAGAATACAAATAAAACTTCATATTAAAAATCACTTGATGGCCAGGGATGAACTGGAGGATATACGAGGGTATCAACCGTATACCTTCTGGATTTTTTAAAGGAACACCGTATACCCTCTGCTGCTCAAGAAAGCTTTAGTACAAATATTCTAGGGTATATCCTCTGTATTGAGCGTATACCCCCTGTTTCTCTTACAACTTCGCCACTGTATCATGGCGTAACGAACACGTGATACGAGTTTGATGTTATGTGAATGCGACATTTTTATTATCATTATTGGCATTTAATCTTTTAGTCTGGTGATACATTTTTTTGGTAGACGTGGTAATCAAGTAGTGCAAAAATTATTTAAAAAAATATTGTTATTTTCAAATAGTTATCTAATGAAATAATGCTTCGCGAATCCAAACAAAGCATGGCTTTTGCTAGTTTCATATCTTAAGAAAATTTTAATCCTTTTCGAAAGACGATTTCTAAATAATTATTATTCTTCTTTTAATTAAAATGCATTTAAGGCTTACATATTACACAAAGTGTTACCAATTAAATAGCAATGTATATATTTTTATAATTTTATAAATATTTCTATTTTCTGCAATTTAAATTACGCAATAAAAGTTGATGTATTTTAAATTTTTGAGCCTTTTAACTCAGCTGTTTCGTCATTCATAACTTAGAAAATTCTATTTTTTTTTCTCATACCACATAGCAATTACGACTTCGCTATACACTCGATCGTAAATTACGTGGTAATTTAAGGGCATGTTTTTAAGAGGGTTTAATTAAAATTGTTTTGTGATGTTCACTGCCGATGCAATGATTATATATTTAATGCTTGCTATTGCGCTGCTGTGTTTTAAGTAATTAAATTTCTTAGAAGAATCTAATATTTATATCTTAAAATCGATCTTTTAATGTGGGTTAATGATCACATTAATTGACTACCATTAAACGATTAGAATTCTGCTCACATAAAGTTTAGATGGTTCTTAATTAAATTCTCAATAATATATAATTAGGGTTAATAATGCCTTTGTAATTATTTCTTATACAAACATTTATAACAGTCTTAAAAAATGCCAGTTTAAATTTAGTAAATTTTTTTATGGTGATCAACGTGTCATATTATGTATTACATATTATGTACCTATTTCTGTTGAGCCAAATGTTTTAAAAGTCCAGAGAAATGAAAATCTCGATAAAAAGTTTCCCATTTTCTTAGATACTTGTGATCTATATTTTAACCAATGATTGGGTTAATTGTCTTATAGACATTTTGCAGTTTTTTTTTTTTTTTGTAGATGGGATTGAAATTATGAAAATAATCAGCACATATAATAGTCGTTCAGTCCGTTTGTCTGCCTGTCTGTCCACATAGAACAGAGCAAAAACTTCTTCATCGAATCCTTTCAAATTTGAAATATACAACTATTGAATAATTTTGTTAAGTTATTTAAAATTTTATAAAAATCGAATGCATAGTTTAATTCTAGGGACAATCAAAAGTATTCCGTCACATTACGGCCAATAGGAAAAAAATGTTTCAAGTACATTTTAATGATTTTACACTCTTTTGAACATAATAAAAATGATATAGCGTTCTATAGCGTATGTATTAAAATATACATTCTGTATAATCTGTTGTGCAAAGTATATTTACTTTTATTATTCTTTGAAATAAGTTATTAAAAAAAGTAACAGAAACCTTAAATTAAGTAAATTATCAAACTTCAATCCAAGATATTTAACAGTGCTTAGCACATTCATTTATATTATTTCATTTCTTAAGAAAAGTTTAATCTTCTTTGAATGACGATTTCTAAATAATTCTTCTTCTCTTTATTTTAATTGAAACGTATTTAAGGCTTACATATTACGCAACGTAATACCAATTAAACAGCAGTTTATATATTTTTATAATTTAATTAATATTTCTATCTTCTACAACTTCAGTTACTTGACAATAGTTGATGTGTTCTAAATTTTTGAGCCTTCTAACTCAGCTATTTCGACATTCATAGCTTAGAAAATTTTAATTTTCTTTCTCATACCACATAGCAATTACGAGTTCATTGTACTCTCGATCGTAAATTACAAAGTAATTTAAGGAGCATGTTTTTAAGAGGATTTAATTAAAATTGTTTTGCAATATTTATTGCCGATGCATTGATGATGTATTTGTTGCTTGTTATTGCGCTGTTGTGTTTAAATGATTAAATTTCTTACAGGAATCTAATATTTATGTCTTAAAATGAATCTTTTAAAGTGGGTTAGTGATAACATTAATTGATAGCATTATACGATTAGAATGTTGCTCAATTAAAGTTTAGATGTTTTTTAAATAAATTTGCAATAATATATCAATATTTTTTACACTTTTAATTTTTTTTTTTTTTTTTGTAAAATTTTTAAAAATAAAAATGAGGAAAAGTAATTCAACTCATAAAACCTTATATTATTTTGAAGCAATATGAATACTAAGATATTACGTAGGTTTTTAAAAATGAAACTGCATTGAATTTTATTAGAAAGAAATTAAATGGTAATAAATGACAGAAAGTATGCATTTAGTTGCAAAAAAAAAAAAAAAAAAAAATTGAGATTGGAAATTTTTTAGTTATCTGACGATTTTTTTTCACTTAGAATTTAAAAATCCTGATTTTTTTCTGTTATTTTTATGTAGTAACATACAGATATATTTAGTTATATTATTCATTCAAGTAAATAATTAAAAAAAAATAACAGAAACCTTAAATTAACTAAAATTCATATATTTTAAATCAACATATTACAACATTACATGTTTAACACATTTAATATGTTTCCTTTCTTAAGAAAATTTAATCCTTTTCGAATAATTCCTCCTCTTCAGTTTAATTAAAATGTATTTTAAGATTACATATTACGCAAACTAATACTAATTAAAACAGCAGTATATTTATTTTTATAATTTTAGTAATATTTCTATTTTCTGCCAGTTCAAGTACGAGATAACAGTTGATGTGTTTTAAATTCTTGAGCCTTTTAATTCAGCTATTTCGACATTCATAGATTAGAAAATTCTAATTTTCTTTCTCATACCACATAGCAATTACGAATTCACTGTACTCTCGATCGTAAATTACATGGTAATTTAAGGGGCTTGTTTTTAAGAGGGTTTAATTAAAATTGTTTTGTGATGTTTATTGGTGCTGCATTGATTATATATTTTTTGCTTTTTACTGCGCTTCTGTGTTTTAAGGGATTAAATTTCTTACAAGAATCTAATATTTATGTCTTAAAATGGATCCTTTAATGTGGATTAATGATCACATTAATTGACTATGATTAAAGGATTATAATTCTGCTCACTAAAAGACTAGATGATTCTTAATTAAATTCGCAATAATATATAAATAGGGCTAATTAGGGCTTTGTAATTCTTTCTTATAAAATATTTATAACAATCTAAAAAATTGCAATTTAAATTCAGTGATCGAAATTTCTTTTATAAGCGATCAGCGTGCCACATTATGTACTATATATTATACTCCTATTTCTGATGTGCTAAATGTTTGAATAAGTCTAGAGAAATGAAAATCTCTATGAAAAATTTCTAGTGGTTCTAGATACCTGTGATTTGCAGTTTAATCAATGTAATACTAAGATTGGGGTAAATTGAATCATATGTAGGCATTTTGCAATTTTTTTTTTTAGATGCGTTCGTAATTATATAAATACGTAGCACGTATAGTTGTCGTTCAGTCCGTTCGTCTTTCTCCCCGCCCGCATACAGCAGAGCAAAAACTACCCAACCGAATCGTTTGAAATTTGAAATATATAATTGTTGAATAATTTTGTCGAGTCATTTCAGATTTTATGAAAATCGGATGTATAGTTTAAATCTAGGGACAATCAAAAATATTACGTTACATGACGGCCAATAGTAAAAAAATGTTTTAAGTACATTTTAATGAAGTTGCACTCTTTTAAACATAATAAAATTACATATAAAAATGCAAAAGTATGAAGTATGTAATTACATTCGTTACAATCTGTTGTGCAAAGATTGTTTTTTATTAATTTACAGGGACACAGAAAAGTATTACATTACATTATGCAATCAATTGATAAAACATAATATTTTTTGAAGCAACATGAATATTAGGAGCTACTTACGTTTTAAAATCTAATCCTCGCTGAATTTTATTAAATAAAAAATGAATGGAATGAATAAAAGTAAATGCGTGTTTAGTTGCATAAAAATGAGATTGAAAATCTTTTAATTATCTTACGATTTTTTTTCTGTTAGTATTTCATAACTCATATTTTTGTGTATATTTCTTATGTTGATAACATACAAATAAGTGATGAAAAAAAATAACAAAAACCTTAAATTAAGTAAAATTTTAAAATTGTAAAACAAGTTATTGTTTATATGCTTAGCACATTGATTAATATTATTTCATTTCTTAAGAAAAGTTTAATCATCTTCAACAGATGATTTCTAAATAATAATTGCTCCTCATCAGTTCAATTAAAATGCATTAAAAGCCTAGGTATTATGCAAAGTAATATCAAATAAATAGTTGTGTATATACTTTTACAATTTAATTAATATTTTTATTTTCTGCCAGTTCAATTACGCAATAATAGTTGATGTGTTTTAAATTCTTGAGCCTTTTAATTCAGCTATTTCGACATTCATAGATTAGAAAATTCTAATTTTCTTTCTCATACCACATAGCAATTACGAATTCACTGTACTTTCGATCGTAAATTACATAGTAATTTAAGGGGCATGTTTTTAAAAGGTTTTAATTGAAATTGTTTTGTGATGTTTATTGGTGATGCATTGATTATATATTTTATGCTTTTTATTCCGCTGCTGTGTTTTAAATGATTAAATTTCTTATAGGAATTTAATGTTTATATCTTAAAATGGATCCTTTAATGTGGGTTAGTGAACACATTAATTGACTAGCATTAAACGATTAAAATACTGCTCACTTACAGTTTAAATGATTCTTAATTAAATTCGGAATAATGTATAATTAGGGATAGTAATAACTTTGTAATTATCTCTAATAAAATATTGATAAAAGTCTAAAAAATTGCACTTTAAATTTAATAATCGAAATTTTTTTGTAGTGATCAATGTGCCACATTATGTACTGCACATTATGTACTCATTTCTGGTGTGCCAAATGTTTTAAAAGTCCGGAGAAATGAAAATCTCGATAAAAAATTTCTAATGGTCATAGATACTTGTGACTTGCAGTTTACCTAATGCAGTACTAAAATTGGGGTAAATTGTGGCACATGTAGACATTTTGCAGTTTTTAGCTCACAGGCTATCAAAGCCTGAGAGCTTAAGTGCCCGCACGTACTGTATGTACCCTGTTACATGCGTACGTAACGCGATAACTCATGATAAAATTATCCGATTTACATGAAATTTTGGATATAGGCTTATTATGATAATATGTTTCCCTGATTAGTTTTGAGAGTTCATTAGATAAGTATAAAAAGGGGAACGGGGGCTATTGCCCTTCCCCTTTATATATATAATTGGGTTTTTCATGCAGAATTAATAGATTTCGTTGAAATCTTAGATGTAGTATCATTCTAATGAGGTGCCTCCGTGATTAGTATTGGGTGTTCATTGGATAAGTTTAAAGAGGGGGAATGGGGGGGAGGTAATCCCTCCGTCTTAACCCATTAGTGCCTAGCGTCCCTTTTTAGGGATGATTATAAAAAAGGCAAGAAAGCACTTTTCACACCAGTAAATAGAAAGATAAATAAAAACTATCTTTCACGAGACAAATTCCTCAATAAATTAAGATAAAAGTTATTCTTTTTTAAAAATGGTGGGAAACCCCAAATTTCATTTTTAATGACGTAAATAATTTGGGCATTAATGGGTTAATTTAGGTTTTTCAGCAAAATTTAACTATTTGCTTCAAATTTTGCATATAGTTTTATTCTGAAGAGGCGCTTCTCTGATTTGTTTTTGGAATTTATTGGATAAATATAAAGCTACGATAGGGGAAACTACCCCTCATAATTTATGTAAATGGTTTTTCATGCAGAATTAACCGATTTGTTTCATTTTTGGATACAGGTTCATAGTAATAAGAAGCTTCGCTCATTTGTTGTGGTGTTCATTTGTTAATTATAAAGGTGAGGGAACGTGCGATTACCTTCCCCTTAAGTTAGTCAAATAGAGTTTTATGCAGAGTTATCCGATTTGCTTTAAATTTTCAAGGATCATTCTAATGAGGTGCCTCCGTGATTAGTATTTGGTGTTCATTGGATAAGTTTAAAGAGGGGGAATGGGGGGAGGTAATCCCTCCGTCTTAATTTAGGTTTTTCACGCAAAATTTACCGATTTGCTTCAAATTTTGTATGTAGGTTTATTCTGAAGAGGCGCTTCCTTGATTTGTTTTTTGAATTCCCTGGATAAGTATAAAGGGAGGATAGGGGAAACTACCCCTCATAATTTACGTAAATGGTTTTTCATGCAGAATTAACCGGTTTGTTTCATTTTTGGATACAGGATCATAGTAATAAGAAGCTTGGCTCATTTGTTGTGGTGTTCTTTTGTTAATTATATAGGTGGGGGTACGTGCGATTACCTTCCCCTTAATTTAGCTTAATAGAGTTTTATGCAGAGTTATCCGATTTGCTTTAAGTTTTGGATGTAGGTTCTTTCTGATAAGTTGAATTTCTGAACAGTTTTGGAGGTTTAATGGTTAATTACAAAGGAGGGAACGGAGGACAACATTTCTTAAATTATATAAATGAGTTTTTATGAAGAATTATTCGACTTGCTTGCAATTTTGGATAAAGATTTATTATATGTTAAGGCGTATCCCTGATTAGTTTTGGGACTTCAATGATTAAGTATAAATAAAGGAAAGGGGGGGGGTACTTCCTTCCTTATTTTTCTTTTCGAAAGGCATTGTTATATAAAGCTGCATTATACAATTAGTCTGCATAGTTGTGAGCTCTATTCCATCAGTTTATCTGGGCATCATTCTTTTTATTTTAGATGCATTTCTAATTATGTAAATACGTAACACGTATCATCGTCGCTCAGTCCGTTCGTCTGTCTGGCCGTCCACATATAACAGAGCAAAAACTACCAAACCGAATCATTTGAAATTTGAAATGTATAATTTCTGAATAATTTTGTAATTTCAAATTTTATGTAAATCGGATGTATATTTTAACTCTAGGGACACTCAAAAGTATTCAGTTACATTCCGGACAATAGTAAAAAATTGTTTCCAGTACATTTTAATGATGTTACACTCTTTTGAACATAACAAAATTGATATGCATCTATGACGTTTGTATTAAAATATACATTCTGAACAATCTATTGTGCAAAGAATATTTAGTTTTATTATTCTTTCATAAAAAAATAACAAAACCTTTTAAAAATAAAAAATAACAAAAAAATAACAAACCTTTAAATTAAGTAAAATTATTCAATTTCAAATCAAGTTATTGTTACATTATATGCTTAGCACATTCATTAATATCATTTCATGTCTTAAGAAAAGTTTAATCCTTCGAAAGATGATTTCTAAATAATTATTCCCTCTCTTCAGTTTAATTAAAACATATTTGAGGCTTAAATATTACGCAAAGTAATACCAATGAAACAGTAGTGTATATATTTTAAAAATTTAATTAATATTTCTATTTTCTACAAGTCCAATTACGCGATAATAGTTGATGTGTTTTCAATTCTTGAGTCTTTAACTCAGCCTTTCCTACATTCATGACTCAGAAAATTCTAATTTTCTTTCTCATACCACATAGCAATTACGATTTCCCTATGCACTCGATCGTAAATTACGTGGTAATTTAAGGGGCATGTTTTTAAGAGGGTTTAATTAAAATTGTTTTGTGATGTTTATTGCCGATGCATTGATTATATATTTGTTGCTTGTTACTGCACTTCTGTGTTTAAAGTGATTCAATCTCTATAAATAAAAGGAATTCTGAGGATAATTAATTAATTGAGGCACAGGGGAAAGCAAATCTTGGCAATGCGCCAACTCGGTCCAGAGGAAGCAAATCTTGGCAATGCGCCAACTCGGTCCAGAGGAAGCAAATCTTGGCAATGCGCCAACTCGGTCCAGAGGTATAAAAGCAAGATAGAAAAAAACGCGCAGGTCTGTGCATTCAAGTACAACCACCCATATGTATATGCTGAAAGTTTGTTCTGACGCTCACCCGACGCACGTGGAGTGCCGATGGTCCGGGGAGAGTCACCGGGGGATCCGTCGCCAGCTGAGAGAGAAGCGTAGAGTCACCGGGGGATCCGTCGCCAGCTGAGAGAGAAGCGTACCATACACATAAATTATTAAATAAACTTTCAAATTAAGCCCGGCGAAGCGGGCTGCGTATGCTAGTTTGTTATAAAAAACTAATATTTATATCTTAAATTGGATCCTTTAATGTGGATAAATGATCACATTAATTGTTTAGCATTAAAGGATTATAGTATACTGCTCACTTAAAGTTTAGATTATTCTTAGTTAAATTCGCAATACTACATAAGTAGGGTGAATAATAACTTTGTAATTATTTTTTATAAAAACATCCATAAAAGTGTTAAAAATTGCAGTTTAAATTTAGTAATCGAAAATTTTTTGTAGTGATCAACGTGCCACATTATGCATTGCACACATTTCTCATGTGCAAATTTTTTTAAAAGTCCGGAGAAATGAAAACCCCGATAAAAAAAATTTGTAATGGTCGTAGTTATTTGTGATTTGTAGTTTAACCAATGCAGTATTAAGATTGGAGTAAATTGCACCATATATAGAAATTTTGCAGATTTTTTTATAGATGAGTTTGTAATTATGTGAATACGTAGCACGTATAGTCGTCGTTCAGTCCCTTCGTCTGTCTGTCCGTCCGCATATAACAGAGCGAAAACTACCCAACCGAATCGTTTGAAATTTGAAATATATAATTGTTGAATAATTTTGTCGAGTCATTTGAAATTTTATGAAAATCTGATATATAGTTTAATTCTAGGGACAATCAAAACTATCCCGTTACTTTAAGGCCAAATGGAGAAAATTGTTTCAAGTACATTTTAAAGATGTTACACTCTTTTGAACATAGCAAAATTGATATGCATCTATGACTTATGTATTAAAGCATACATTCTGTACAATATGTTGTGCAAAGACTATTTAATTTTATTAAATTTAGTTTTATTATTTATTTAAATACGTAATTAAAAAAATAACAAAACCTTTAAAAAGAGTATCATTTTTAAATGTCAAGTTATTGTAACTTAACGTGCTTAGCAGATTCATAATTGCTGTTTCATTTCTTAAGAAAAGTTAAATCCTTTTCGAAAGAGGATTTCCAAATAATTAGTCCTCCTCTTCATATTAATTGAAATGTATTTGACGGTTAAATATTACGCAAAGTAATACTAATTAAAGCAACAGTATATATATTTTTATAATTTATTTAATATTTGTTTTTTTTGTTTTTTTTTCCAGTTCAATTACGCGATAATAGTTGATGTGTTTTAAATTCTTGAGCCTTTTAACTCAGCTATTTCGACATTCATAACTCAGAAAATTCCAATTTTCTTTCTCAGACCACATAGTAATTATGACTTGGCTATACACTCTATTGTAAATTACATGGTAATTTAAGAGGCATGGTTTCAAGAGGTTTTAATTAAATTTGTTTTGTGATGTTTATTGCTGATGCATTGATTATCTATTTTTGGCTTTTTAGTGCGCTTCTGTGTTTTAAGTGATTAAATTTCTTATAGGAATCTAATATTTATATCTTAAAATGGATCCTTTAATGTGGGCTAATTATCTTATTAATTGACTATCATTAAACGATTAGAATGCTACTCATTTAAAGTTTAGATGATTCTTAATTAAATTCGCAATAATAAAAATTAGGGTTAATAATAACTTTGTAATAATTTTTTATAAAAACATTCATAACAGTCTAAATAAAAAGAATATTGACCAGTTAAACTGATGGCATTGAGCTCACAGGCTACGCATACTAATTGCACATTACAGCCTCATATTTTCAAGGGTTACTTCTGTTCAAAAAACAAATTAAGTAGGGGAAACTGCTCTCCCCTTTCTCTTTTTAGCTCACAGGCTATCATAGCCTGAGAGCTTATGTGCCCGTCCGTTCTGTATGTACGTTCGTATGTTCGTATGTTCGTGCGTAACGCGATAACTCATGATAAAAATATCGGATCCACTTGAAATTTTGTATAGAGGTATATCCTGAGAAGGCGCTTCCCTGATTAGTTTTCGGAGTTCATTCGATATGTATAAGAGGGGAACGGGGGGCTCATGCCCCTCCCCTTAATGGATATAAATGGGTTTTTCATGCAGAATTAAGTTTTTGTTCAAAATTTAGATATAGGATCATTCTGATGAGGTGATTCCGTGACTGTTATTATGTGTTCATTGAATAAGTATAAACAGGGGGAACGGGGGGGTTCATGCCCCTCCCCTTAATGGATATAAATGGGTTTTTCATGCAGAATTAACAGTTTTCGTTCAAAATTTAGATATAGGATCATTCGGATGAGGCGATACCGTGGCTGTTATTAGGTGTTCATTGAATAAGTATAAACAGGGGGAACGGGGGGGTTCATGCCCCTCCCCTTAATGGATATAAATGGGTTTTTCATGCAGAATTAACAGTTTTTGTCCAAAATTTAGATATAGGATCATTCTGATGAGGCGATTCCGTGACTGTTATTATGTGTTCATTGAATAAGTATAAACAGGGGGAACGGGGGGCTCATGCCCCCCCCCACGTAATTGATATAAACAGGATTTTCATGCAGAATTAACAGTTTTCGTTCAAAATTTAGATATAGGATCATTCGGATGAGGCGATACCGTGGCTGTTCTTAGGTGTTCATTGAATAAGTATAAACGGGGGAAACGGGGGGCTCATGCCCCTCCCCTTAATTGATATAAACTGGTTTTTCATGCAAAATTAATAGTTTTTGTCCAAAATTTAGATATAGGTTCATTCTAATGAGGCGATTCCATGACTGTTATTATGTGTTCATTGAATAAGTATAAACAGAGGGAACGGGGGGCTCATGCCTCTCCTTAATTGATATAAACGGGATTTTCATGCAGAATTAACAGTTTTCGTTCAAAATTTAGATATAGGATCATTCGGATGAGGCGATACCGTGGCTGTTATTAGGTGTTCATTGAATAAATATAAACAGGGGGAACGGGGGGGTTCATGCCCCTCCCCTTAATGGATATAAATGGGTTTTTCATGCAGAATTAACAGTTTTTGTCCAAAATTTAGATATAGGATCATTCGGATGAGGCGATACCGTGGCTGTTCTTAGGTGTTCATTGAATAAGTATAAACGGGGGAAACGGGGGGCTCATGCCCCTCCCCTTAATTGATATAAACTGGTTTTTCATGCAAAATTAATAGTTTTTGTCCAAAATTTAGATATAGGTTCATTCTAATGAGGCGATTCCATGACTGTTATTATGTGTTCATTGAATAAGTATAAACAGAGGGAACGGGGGGCTCATGCCTCTCCTTAATTGATATAAACGGGATTTTCATGCAGAATTAACAGTTTTCGTTCAAAATTTAGATATAGGATCATTCGGATGAGGCGATACCGTGGCTGTTATTAGGTGTTCATTGAATAAATATAAACAGGGGGAACGGGGGGCTCATGCCCCTCCCCTTAATTGATATAAACGGGATTTTCATGCAGAATTAACAGTTTTCGTTCAAAATTTAGATATAGGATCATTCTGATGAGGCGAGTCCGTGGCTGTTATTAGGTGTTCATTGAATAAGTATAAACAGGGGGAACGGGGGTTCTAATGCTCTTCCCCTTAACTTGCATAAATGGATTTTTCAAACAGAATTGTCAGATTTCGTTCAAATCTCTGAATAGTTTTCGAAGTTGAATGGTTAAGTATAAAAGAGGGAAATAACTCCTCTTAAATTATATAACTGCTCAATGGGTTTTTATTAAGAATTATCCGATTTGCTCTGAATTTTGGATATAGGTTTTTTAATATGATAAAGCATGTACTTGACAGTTTAGGAGGTTCAATGATTAAGTATAAAAAAGGAGAAAGGGGAGAGCTGTTTCCCCTTCTTAATTTTTTTTTCGAACGGAATTAACGAAAATACAAGGCTGTAATGTACAATTAGTATGCGTAGCCTGTGAGCTCAATGCCATCAGTTTAACTGGGCAATATATTTTTTTTTATTTTATACTTAATCATTGAACCTCCTAAAATATCAAGGACAAGCTTTATCATAAAAAAAATCTATATCCAAAATTCAGAGCAAATCGGATAATTCTTAATAATAAAAACCCATTTAGCATTTATATAATTTAAGAGGAGTTTTTCCCCTCTTTTATATTTAACCATTAAACTTCCAAAACTATTCAGTTTATATCAATTAAGGGGAGGGGCATGAGTCCCCGTTCTCCCTCTTATACATACCGAATGAACTCCAAAAACTAATCAGGGAAGCGCCTTATCAGGATATACCTATATACAAAATTTCAAGTGGATCCGATATTTTTATCATGAGTTATCGCGTTACGCACGAACATACGAACATACATACAGAACGGACGGGCACATAAGCTCTCAGGCTATGATAGCCTGTGAGCTAATAACTGCCGTTTTAATTTAGTAATTGAAAACTTTTTACAGCGATAAACGTGCCACATAAACAAGAACTTCTGACGTGTTTTAAAAATACGGAGAAATGAAAACCTCGATAACAAATTTCTAACGGTCGTAGATACTTATGATTTGCAGTTTAACCATTGCAGTACTAAGCTTGAGGTAAATTGCACCCCGTCTGGGCATTTTACAGCTTTTTCTTTCATTTACAATATGTACGATGAAATTATTTTCTTGGAATTATCTTATAAATGTTTCTTTCATGATATTATCTACATAGTAAGTTTCATGCTATTAAATGTTATTAGTTTTTCTGTAGAAATTGCGAATTGGGTAACATGGCCTCCATCTTAGGCAATCAGAGAATAAATATAAACTTTTTATCATTTACCACATTTCAAAAGAAACTCAGATAATTTTTGATAGCCTGCCAGATGCATTTTGCTATGAATGCAGCGTTACCATGCAAGCCAGTGTAGGCCTCTATCTCATTTCATTATTTCTTTGTTCTTGTGTGCAGTTGCATGTAAATTTAGCTAAAGATGTATATTTTTGTATAATAAGCTTCCTAAATCTCTCAAAAACAAATGAATTACTCTTAAAAAAATTAATTTTAGATTTGGAGATTTAAACTGGTGGTTGAAATTCCCCCAATGCTTAGCTATGGTAGATTTATCCAATTCCTGCCTTCTAGCATAATACATATACTTTTTTAAATACTGATAAAGGTGACCTAAACATCCTTGAAACCGCCGTGTATTGTTTGATATCATGGTTGTGTAATTTGCACGCTTGAACATTATAATTTTTTTTATCTTATGTATTTGAATGTATTGCTTAACAAGGCTACATTTAGTGAGACATTTGTTGTCCTTATCTCTTGGAACAATTTTAAAACAGCTGAATCAATGTTTTCATTTGTCGCAACTTTCGGTTGGTTTAGCATTCAATTCTTGTAATTACATTTGCACTTAAGGCATATTCGATCTGCTTCCTTTTTTAACCCTTTCCGGCACACTGTGCCCGGTCTGGGATACCCAATTTTAATTCCAAACTTGTAAACGGCACTAGTAATATTTTTGTAAAATTTTGCTTTTACAATAAAAGCTTAAGTTAAGGAATTCATAATATTTAAAAAATTCGTTTGTGAATTCCGGTGTCAGTCGATAATTTGTCATTTTAGTACAGATTTTGCCCGTGCCGGAAAGAGTTAAAAAACAAATATGTTGCAACTGTAGATTGCGACAATTCATGTTTTTTAGCTGCATCAATCTATTTCCCTCATTCATCAACACCGTTGAAAACGTTCAGTTTATCTCAGAATTATAATTGCTTTCTTCTGTCATCTTGGGAAAAATACTCATGAAAAAATGGAAATAAAAAATAAATGTTTCGTTTCGAGCTCAAAATCGCTATAGACTCTAAAATTGTCCAACTTGACACGCCCTAAAAGTTTCGAACTCATATTTCCATATGTCCCTTATCTGTACACTTTTTCCTCAAGCAAAGGCAAGATGACCAAACCATACGATTTGGAACCTGTTTTGAGACTTGACAAGGGTTTCGTATGACTAAATAGGCCCATCCTCATCTGATTGAAGAAGTTCTATTTCGATCATTATCAGGATTCCGAAACTCAGTCCTAAGGAGTGAGAATACACGTAAATTCAATTTCCCCACCATACCATCCATTTCCTAGAAGGGCTTTAGGTAGTCTCCACCTATTTTGAAATCTGAAAAATAGCCATTTTTGTATCAAAAGGATATGTTGAAAATCAACAATGGATCTTCTGCTGTCAGAACAAACGGAAAAAATGACGAAAGCTATAAGATTTCTTTCCTTTTTTACAGTATTTAAAAACCAAAATATCAATCTAAAGGGAGAAAATAACGCTGAAATCTAGAAAAGAAAAATCGTTGAACAGGGGTTTATTGTTCTAGAGAATATCGCAATAGTGAGGGGAGGTTAACATTACTTTATATACAAATTCATCCGGACCACGAAATATTATTGTAGTAGAGCATTGTTGTATCGAATATCGTTGTAGCGAGAGTTTACTGTATTAATAAATTATTAGTTATCTGAACTTTGTAGGAACATGAAAAATCGGTTTTTTGGATACCATCAATTCCCAACTAAATACTGTCATGTTCAAAATAATAATAATAATAATAATAACAGCGTAAACTGATCATTATGCTTTTACTCTTGCAAGTTTGTATTCTGTTATACAGCTAAAATTTATATACTTGAGATTTAATAGCACCTGACAAACCGATATTTCGAATAAAACCTAATCGAATATTTCGTAAATATACCTATAAATATAATAAGATTGCCACGATATCTATATATGCTATTGAATGTCACTATGACATGTTCGGTATTGAAAATGAAGTTTGTAGCATTTACGGTTCATTTACAGGGACACCCATAATAATTCGCTAAAATTATGCTCTATGAATTAAAATAATTAATTTTTATTAACGATAATTAAGTTTTCTGTGTATTTTAACAATATTACCATATTTTAAACATACTAATATTTATATACATCACTGGCAAGAAGTTTCTTACTATAGAACGTGATTAATATAAAATTTATCGTTCATTATATGGACACACACAAAAATTTGGTTACAGAAGAAAATAAATAATAATTGAGGCAATCGTTCTAACAGTAATTGCTGGAATTGCATTTTCAACTGCGATATACTTTTAAATTTAATTACTTTTCAAATATTACTCTGCGTATATAATTTCCGTAGATCTCATGCAGGACTGCCCAAGAGTTCTCTACAACAACTGGTTATTGACGAAAATTGCAGAATAAAAATTTTCAGAGGTGTTATTCCTTTAAAATGAACTAACTTTTAGCATACTATGTACCATACATATATATCTATAGATCCTATACAGGGGCTGGAGACAAAAACTGTGTATTTTCTAGGCTATTCATGGAAAAAATAAAACTGGGTTTTCAAAGAAATCACGCCCTTTTCCAACTCGTTCATTTAGACATCACCTTTCAACTTGTAAACTGTGAAGGTTTTTTTTTTTTTTTTTTTTTTTTTTTTTTGTAGTATTTTGAATGCGTGGGAAAGTGTTTCATAATCTATTTCGCACGGATCTTTTTTCGTTTTTGTTTTACGTTATACGGAAACATACAATGTAAATTAGTGTAAGCTAAGCTCATATTTAACTCTTTATCTACCGAATTATGAATTTATGAAAATTTTGCATTATAAAGCATTTTGCGTGAATTGTTTAAACTAAATTAAAAGATTTACATAATCATTTAATAAATTTTTGAAGGATTTTAGAAGGATTGAAATTATTTAGAAGGATTAATTAAATTTGAATTTACAGGGATTTTGTGCAATATTTATACCCCATTCAAATCTTTTATTTTAAATTGTTTTCTTAATATTTTATAGAATTATAAAATGTACAAATATGATGTTCTTACAATTTAAATACAGAAATATTTCCGAATTGAAAAATATCCACCCCCCTCCCTCAGCGTCAAGAAAGCTAAAACGATACAAAGGCAAAAGAAATCGATTTTTAAAAGATATTTTTGTTTTGTGAAATTAATAATGCTTTTGGAACAAAATAAAGTAATGTATATGTAACTCATTTTAAACAGTATTACAACTAATTGACATATTAAAAGAATTTTATAATAAATAATTTTAAAGGTACTTATAAGTACCGTTGGTAGATAAAGGGTTAAAATATTAGAATAATTGAGAAAAAGTTATAAGAAAAAATTATATCTCATTTATTTATTTTTGAGATTAAGTAAATGCAGTTAAATTTCTTATAAAATAAATCTGGAATTCTCAGATAAGATTTTAACATTTACAATAAATTAGGTATACAGTTTTCTGAAACACATAAAAATTAGAATAAAATTTAGATTGGTTCAAAATATTAGAATATTTCATTTTACGCAACAATATTACCTTATGAAAATGAAGTAAATGGTAGTGAATGTTTTGTAGCAGCCCTTTAACTTTCATAACAGCATACAATCGATCTTGCATACTATACACAAAGTGTTTAGAAACATTTCTATCAATATTAACCTAAATATACTTTATACGTGCCAAAACCTCAGTTTTACACGAAGAAAGATTTTCTTGGAGTTTTTTCTTCATTATACATCAAAAATTTTCGATAGGATTAAGCTCTGGTGAGTTTGGTGGCCAAGGAAGTACCTTAAGGCTCCTGTCCTCGCTCGAGGAAACGCTCGCGAGCTAATGCTATTTCTATGGAAAAGCATTTTTCTAATAACTCTCTCGCATTTTGACATTTTTGAATATTTTTTTTTGCATTGGATAGCTGAAGTACATGCCGACAGCGCACCTTTTTTACTTTTTCGATTTTGGTTGCAGATATTTTTTTAAAAGCACTTTCAGTTTCGAAACCGGTTTTGAAAGTGAAACTAACTTTGTAAAAAATATCTGCAACCAAAATCGAAAAAGTAAAAAAGGTGCGTTGTCGGCATGCACCTCAGCTTAGTGATGGGCGATTTCGATTTTTTAAATCGATTTAATCGATACTACGGCCAACTCGATTTAATCGATACTTTAAAATTTTTAATCGATTTCTCTGAAGGTAATATAATTTTCCTTTTCCTCCAAAAGTCGAAGATAAAATAGACGTATGTGCCAATTCCAAAATTTCAGTGTATTAGTTTCTAAGCTAGAAGAATTAAAGAAACCTCAGAACCCTCCCCCCCCCCTGCAAAATAGCGTTTTTTGTTGAGTGATATACACCAAAAATTGATCAGAATCAATTTTTATTAGGTACCAGCTGAATCTGAATTTTCATGAAAATCCATGAAAGCGCGAGATACAGCTATTGCGAAATCATAAAAAATGCAGCATATCAGCGCCATCTGTAGGGCAATTTACACCAAGAACTAAATAACACTAATCTATGTCAGAGATTTACTGAATCTCAATTTTGATGAAAATTCGTTTTTGAGATAGCGCTATTGCGTTAATCATGAATAATGCAGTATAGCAGCGCCATCTCTTAAGCGATTTCACCAAAATGTAATTAGCATCAAATAATATCAAGGACTAATTGAATCTAAATTTTTATGAAAGTCCGTGCAATAGTTCTTGAGATAAAGCTAAAATGGAAACAGCGAAAAGACAACTGCGCCCGGTTCAAAGTTCCAATTTAGCCCCCCCATCCTATTAACTTTTTCTTGTGATAGGCTAGAAGTGATGTTAGTAGTAAAAATTTGGCACCCCCTAAATTTCCGTGCTCAAAACGACCGCTTCCTTTCGCCCCCCCTTTCACATGGCGCTGAATGGAAATTGTGAAAAATTCAGTATAGCAGCGCCATCTGGGAAGCTATATACATCAAAATGCAAAAAACATCAATTCATGTCAAGGACTAACTGGATCTAAAATGTGATGAAAATCCGTTCATTCGTTATTCAGATATAGCTGTTGCGCAAATCGCAAAAAATGCAGCATAGCAGCACCACCTGTTATGCTATATACACCAAAAATTAATTAGATTCAGTTTATATCAAGGCCAAACTAAATCTGAAGTTTTGTGGAATTCCGTGCATTTGTTCTTGAGATAGAACGGTCAGAAATTTTTGTCGTATACAGACTCACAGAGTGACAGACACACACACAGACAGATATTTCTTAAAAACCATGAACTCGTGTTAAAGATCATCTACAATATATAAATCCATCGAAAACGGGAAGTCAACATTTTTCACAAATCTAATACTCTCTTCTTGTAAAGTTACAAAAGAAAGTAAAAACGTAAAATCGATTCTGCACGTAAGATCGATCTTTAGATTCGATGTCGATCTTTAGATTCGATTTCGATCTTTAGATTCGATGTCGATCTTCAGATTCGATGTCGATCTCTAGATTCGATTTCGATCTTCAGATTCGATTTCGATCTTTAGATTCGATTTCGATTTTTTTTTCTTTTTCTAGGCTAAATCAGTGTTGAATGCAGGTATCCCGGAGGGATAACTCCGGAAATGACTCCGGAGGAAAGCATCATGTTTTACAGCTCTGTAAGACAAAGGGAATCACAATTTGTGCATTAAAAAGCATAAAATCTCATAACTTCTGGGGGGGGGGGGGGTAATCCCCTGCGGGCCACCCCATTGATTCGACACTAGGTTAAATCGTTATATTTTTGTTTAGAAGTCCAGTTATTTGAAGTATAAGTTTAGTATGTTTTATTTTTCACGCTCGTCTCTTCTAATCCCCCCTTTCCGCGTCAGTTTTAACTTATAGGGCCGTTCGAAATATACATACAGTTTTTAAAATGTCCAATTCTCGGTCTATTTTATTTTAGATCCACATTTTAAATCCTTGACAAAAGATAAATAAAGGGTCGCCTTTCCGCCCGTTTGGGGCTTATCTGCGCCTCGCCGGGGGGCATATTTTTTTGGAAACAAAAAAACAATTTGAGGGGGGGGGGCTTGCACCCTCCCCAATATACACCTTAAAATTTCGCTCATTTAATTCTCTACCATTTTTAACTTAAAAGTTTAAGTTACATGGCGCCCCCAGAGCTGTGGACCCCTCCTCCCCTGTCGATCACTCACCTAATTTTGCTTATTTCTTCACTTCATTTCAATATTTAAAAGGCTATAACTTTGCTTCTATAGGAGTTACAGTGATGAGAAAAATTCTAGTATAGCTAACCATTTCTCGCCGTTCTTTTTGCTATTCCAGTTTCCCGGTTTCCTCTATAGGACCTTTTTTTTGGGGGGGGGGGGGGGCAGAGGGGTTTTTTCTCATTTCTTGATACAGTATGTCTATTGAAAGCTTATGATTCATACATTAAAAATCTATCATAAGAAATTTTCTCCCATCATTTCAGGTCACGTTACGGACCCATAATATGTTAAAATTTTAACTTTTCAAACTTCTTCTGAAAAAAAAAAAAAAAAAAAAAAAAAAAAAAAAAAAACCATTGATACATATTATCGAAATTGGGGTTCGAACCCGCAATCGTTTGATTGTACACGTAATCCCTAAGCTTATTGGCCACCGAGTACTCAGCAGCGCTATTATTTCTTTAGATTGTCATCTTTAAATTCGTAATATCTTTTGAATGGAAAGTCCGATTTGAATAATTCAAAAAGTAATCTACAGATATTGTAACAGGCATTAATACAAAATGATTTATTTGGATAAGGATTAAGGTATCGATAGTATGGTCTAATTTTGGTTGGTGTATTTATCGCGTTTTAAAATGTAAGAAAGTAGTTATAGTGAGTTAACTACAATAGCTGGACATATAATATCGCGCGTTTTTTTTTTTTTTTTTTTTTTTTTTTTTTTTTTTTTTTTTTTATAGAGATTAATATATTCTTTAATATTATAGAAACTTTTTTTATTCATTTAAAAGCATTTCCTGACGATTCAAAATTATATACCCTAACGATTCAAAAAATACACACGTAATTGTTCAAGGTTTCACTTCTATCGGCACTGTCAGAGTGCCACTAATTTTTTTTTTTTTTTTTTTTTTCATGTTCGCCCTTTCTACCGCCCCACCCTCTTCCTCACCAATTTTAACTTACAGGTTCGTTCAAATTATGACTGCGATTTTAAAAAAGTCTAATCCTCGTTCTATTTTGTTATAAATCCATATTTTGAAACTTCAACAAAAGATACATTTGGGCCGGGTCGCCCTTCTGTCCGTTTGGGATTTACCTTGCCCCCCTAGGTGGGGGGCATATTTTTTGTTTCTTCCACACCATCTCATGTAACATATCGTTATAAAGCTTTTATCTCCTCGTTTTTTCCTGTTAGTACCCCTCTCTCCACCTAGTTACATGCTCTTGGCACTTTTTATAGTTTCAACGAGTGCATGTTCCCCGCAGGCCACCCCATGAATTCAACACTAAGTTAAACACTATATTTCTGTTTAGGAGCTCACTTATTTGGGTTATTAGTTAATTATGTTTTTTTTCAAGTTCGTCCGTTCTAATCCCTTGTCCCCCCCCCCCTCCTTCCTCGCCAATCTTTACTAAATGGACCGTTCAAAGTATGCATCAATTTTTAAAATGTCCAAATCTTGTTCTATTTTACTGTAAATCCTCATTTTGAAACTTCGACAAAAGATACATTTGGGCTATGGTCGCCCTTCCGTCAAGAGTGGGGTTTACCTGCCCCCTTGGGAATGGGGCATTTTTTTTGTTCTTCCAAACTATCTCGTGTAACATTTGGTTGGCATTAGAAAAAAAGTTTTTTTTTTTGTCTATACTCCTTGTTCCCCATCCTAGTTACACGTACTTGGCACTCTTTATCCTCGGTTTAATGCCAAGTTACTCAGTGTTGTTAATAGTTGAGTTATGTCTCTCAAATTTGTCAAAGTTTTTGTATAAGTGACAACCATAAGTTACAAAAATTTTGAAATTTAAAATTCTTATTATCCGACTCTAAAATCTGCAATAGCTTAATTCTATGCCTTCCTAAATGGTGATGGGGGGTGGGAGGCGGTAATTACGATCCTGCTGATTGTCTAAGTTTTGGAATTAGTAATTTGGATCTTCTCTGTGTGAACCTGAATATCGAAATATCGATTCTAGTATCGAATCTAGAACTGAGAAATCGATTCTTATTATGATCGATGTTGTTTTATACGATATCGTTTTTAATCGATTCTCAAAATTTCCAGAATCGCCCATCACTACCTCAGCTACCAAATGCAAAAAAAAAAAAAAAAAAAAAAAAAAAAAAAAAAAATTCAAAAATATCAAAATGCGAGAGAGTTATTAGAAAAATGCTTTCCTGTAGGAATAGTGTTAGCTCGCGAGCGTTTCCTCGCGCGAGGACAGGGGCCTTAATGTTGCGTTGGCCGAACCAATTCTTAGCCGACACTGAAGTATGCGGTGACGCTAAATCACGTTGAAAGTTGAAATTATCTTCAGTAAATCTTCAGTGATGTTGGAATCATGTAATATTCCAAAATTTCTTGATATATTTCAGAGTTAACTTTTTCAAAAGTGCATGACTTTCCAGGTCCATCTGCTTACATTGCAAATCCAAACCATGACACTAACAGTAAATATTAAGGAACGTTTAAGGCATTCTTTATCAAATGTTTCTTGATTCCTTCTCCAAACTCGAATACCTCGATTACCTTATGAAACACAAAATATACTTTCAGCACTAAAAAAAATATTTTTCCTATCTTCGTCGCTCCATAAAAGTCGTGATTTACACAAATTCAATCTTATCCGCTTCTGCTTTGCAGTCATGAGAGGTTTTGTTTTTGGTAATTGAGATTAAAACTTAAATTTTAATGTTGTCGATGTAGAAACTTTAACGCTTTCTTCTTTCCATTTCCAGTAAAAGAATTACACAATTTACACAGTTTTCCTTAATTATACAATTCAGTTTCCTGTCATCTCTAGCCGATATTTTTGGTCAGCATTTCGACGATTATTTTCAGATTTTCCATTTTTTGAATATTGTGTTAATAATTTACTAACACTTGATTGTGAACAATATAAATAATTCGCTATATAAAATTGATTTTTACCGTGCCGATAAAAATCAACCATAAGAAATTTAATAGATTAAGGAATGTCATTCATGCGACCCATTTTAAGACGAAAAAGCAAACAAAATGCAAAAGAATCCTGATTTTAAATAAAATCGTCCGAATATAATCATGATGCCACCAGTTACGAATTGGTGATATTTAAAGGAGAATTAATGTGAAATATTCTAATATTTTGAAAACCTTGAAAATTATTCTAATATTTGATTTTCAATAAAATATTTTTTTTAATTAGTCTTTTCAAAAATGATATTAATTTTATGATATAAATAAGTTTAATCATCAATAAGTTCTTAATGAAAATATTGTTTGCATATTTGCATTAAAAAAATTTAAATTACCAACCGATGTTTTAAATTTGTAAAAAAAAATTATTATTGTTATTCTAATATTTTGAATATGAGTTGTATCATAAATTTTTTACTTTCTTTTTAAGATAAACCAAGCTTCTAAATGATTGGATTGGAAAGCAATGTAAATTATTCAAACGTAAATAGCTCCAGTTGCAGTATTTCATACATTGAACCCTGATATTTTGTCAGAAAATATTTAATTTAAACTTCTTCATAATTTCTTCAAATAAACTCAACACGAAACTTTCTCGCACTCAAGGCTTTTGTTTATTTGTAATAACTAAACAGATCTAATGAAATGTTCTCTTCAGACATTCTCTTAATTTACAGAAGAGTTTTCTAGCTCTTAAAGTCAGCATTCAGGATACTTATCCTATTAAATGTGTTAGCTAATATAATGAAAAATAACTTGAATGCGTTAATGTGAAATGTCTTATCTGAGAAATTTCGTTCATATCTTTTATTTGCGGTAAATATTATTTCTGTGACCACCGGGAAATTTTATCTTGTGTCTTACTTTAATTAGAAATTTCAGTATCTAGCTCGATATATTTTCAAACTTTTCCAGAATATATCAGATAACATCGAAATGTTAAGGGAAATGCCAATAAATATGACAAATTTATAACCGTATGAGAAAACGTTACAAGATTACTTTAATAGAAATTAAAGAAGAAATTATAAAAGTAAATTTGGGCAACTCTTTAGCTATCGTTAATAATAGTATCAGATTGTTTTAATTTCATAATTCTGTGATCTTTAAATAACGACAAAAGCAAATAAAAATGTTCCATTCAGACATTCTCTTCATTTATAGTGAATGCACAAGAATTTTTTAGTCCTTAAAGTAAACATTCAAGATACTAATCTTATTAAATGGGTTAGATAGTACAATGAAAATTAACTTGAATAAGATAATAGGAAAAGACTTTCAACTGTAAACTGTGAAGTTTTTTTAAATAGTATTTTGAATGTGTGAGAAATTATTTCATAATCTATGCCCTAAGCATCTTTTTTTGTTCTTGTATTACTGTTTACAGAACGCACAAAATGTAAACTATATATTATAGCATTTTGCTTTCTTTTCAAAAGAAACAAAGTTTCTAAATGATTAGATCGAAAAATAATGCAATTTCATTCAAAATTAAATAGCTGCAGTTACAGTATTTCATACAGTAAATCCTGATACTTCGTCAAGAAATATTCAATTTCAACTTCTTCACAATTTCCTAAAATGAACTCAACACGAATCCTTGTCGCACGTAAGGCTTTTGTTTGTTTGTAATAACTAAACAGACATAATGAAATGTTCACTTCTGGCATTTTCTTCGTTTACTGTGAATGCACAAGAGTTTTCTACTCTTTAAAGTAAGCATTCAGGATAATTATCTTATTAAATGTGTTAGCTTAGTATAATGAAAATTAACTTCAATGCATTAATGAGAAATGACTTATCTGCGAAATCTCATTTATATTTTTCATTTGCGGTAAATATTATTTCTGTGACGACAGTGAAATTTTATTTTTCGTGTTATATTTAATTAGTAGTTTCAGTATTTAGCTCGATATAATTACAAAATTTTACAGAATAAGAGAGATATATCGTATATATAGAGATGACATCGAAATATTAAAGAAAATGTCAATAAATATGACGAATTAAAAAACTTACCAGAAAACGTTAGAAGATTACCTTAATAGAAATTAAAATCTCCTTTGCTCTCTCGAGTTTGCTCTTTAACTCTTTAGCTATAATTAAAAATAGAATCTCATTGTTTTATTTTTGTAATGCTATGATCTTCAAATAACGACAAAAGCAAATAAAAATAAAGAAAAAACAAAACAAATTAGTACATCATTACAGATTCTTGTATTTTTGAATAGCATTGTGCAAAATATTCAATAATTGGAAGACATTGCAATTTTGAATCTTCATATAAAAAATTGCTTTGACATCTTAACTTGTGATGAATATACAATCACATCTGTACATAAATATCTTAAAATCTAATTAGGAGTAAGTAAGAAAAGTTTTGAAAGAATATCATCAAATACAAACAAAATGCAACATCTTCTTGAGTCATAGTGATATTACTCCTTCTAATGGTATTAAATCATGTAATAGAAACTTCACACGCTGTTTGCACGCAGAGCGAAAGACTTAAAAATCTAAAAAAAAAAAAAAAAAAAAAAAAAAAAAAAATAATGAAAAAAACCCCAGAAAATAATAGATAAAAATAAAATTTCACTTTTTTAGCTTAAAAATCACTTTCAAAGTTTTTTCGATGAAATAAATGTAATTAAAAAAAATCACACAATATCATTTTTTATGTACTTGTGTGATTTTAAATTGATTTAGCTCGGGATGTGTTTTTTTCCAAGATTTTTTATACCTATAATAATATACCTAACCCAGACAGCAAAATATTTCGAAGTTTTATCTGCCATTTATCCGAATTGCCGTCAGAATGTCGTAAAATACTTAATGATTAATATTCTGATAGATCACCTTTTTCCAAATATTCCAACCCTGGCATCGACAGGAAATCGCATTAACCGAGGGACTTGATTTGTTTATACATAATTAAAAACTGTCAAGCTGACATTTAAGTAGACGCTTATCCGACAAATTCTCTTCCCACCAATTATCTCGCCGTTTCATCTATTTATTGGTCACATTATTACCACCACCCTTCAAAGGTTTTTGCGTATACCTCACCCAACCTTTCAACTTTGTGTTTTCTTCATATTCAAAGAAAGGAATTTTTAGTAGATAGAGATTGTGTGGAGAAAAGGAATATTCAAGGTAGTGAAGTTTTGTAAACATAAATTTCTTAGTATTTTATTTTTCAAATTGTTAAATTCTCATGATTTAAGACAATAAAATACATCTCGATAAATATCTAAGAAATGAGAAAGAATATATGCATTAAATTTTTCGAATTACTAATATTCATTCATACTTTATAGAGAAAAATATTTAAAAATGGAATATAAATAAAAAAAACTGCTATATTTGAAATAATGTGGTATAAACTTCATTATTTTAGCACATTCTTATTGAATAATAAAGAAATCCCACGAGTTGTAATTTTTTTCATATAAGTGAAAAGATGTTTAGCCCGAGATGCGAATCCAGGTTCTTAACTTTGTAGTTTGTGTAACCAGGTTAGTAGCTTGAGAGTAAGCTTAAGTTGCTATTGCTCTTCTGATTACGATATCTTAGTTAAATACAGCGGACACACTAAACTCAGATACACTTCTGGTAAAGATATCAAACCTGTGACAAAACAGAGAATAAAAGGCAGATAAAGGAAATCAATTGAACGTTGGATACGTAATTACCCAATCAAAACAATCTTACTGATTGATAAAGAAATGATGCGATTAATAATTTTCCTAAATCAGTTTAATAGATTGCAATTTATATGATTGACTCTTATAATATTATGGGTATACGCAGGTATACGCTATACACCTTCTGAATTTTGTTAACCCTTAACTGCTGTGATAAAAATTGTCTCATAACTACTGTGAGTGGTCTGTCAGACCGCTTAATTTAAAGATGAATAAAATGTTACATTAACTCTCAGAATACTATTTAAGTATTAAACTTTATATACCAGACTATTATAAATAAAATTCAGCTATTTAAAAGTCTCTAGAAGTAACAATAAGGGTCCAAACGAAACGAAATTTGAGCAGTATTTAGAGTTAAACTAAAAATTACGAGTTAAACTGTGAAACTTGAAAAACTCAGCGGTTTCTGAAACCGCTAACAGTATTTATTTGTTAACAGCCCCGTATACTCTCTATGTCTCAAATAAAACTATATCGTATATTTTATTCATGTTCGTTTTCTCTAGCGTATTCCCTCTTTCTAAAGCATGTACCCTTTTTTTACGATTACAATAAGGGATATGATTCATAGTTAATATAATGACTATTAATTGCAATTGGCTAATTTCTAAAGAAATCAGCTCCAAAAAATCCAAAATATAAAAACTTTCCTAATTTAGCTCTTGAATTAGATAGAAAAAAAATTATACTGCAATGGGAATCGACATTATTCCATATTAAAGTAAGATATTTACATTTTGTTTCACTAATCACTGTAATTTTTCGTTTAAAAAATCTCCCTTTCATTTTGATTTTGTTATCAATGCATATAATATTGAACGACTAAATTACATGAAAATATAATTACTTTCAATATTCAATTTTTATCTTAAAAAATGTAATAAGAGAAAAAAAAATTAAAATCTGCATAAAAATTCAACCTTAATTTCGGCGTGATTAAAATCAGTTATTTTGCCTAAAACTTTCTTTGAAATGATAAGTTTGAATTGGAAGTAATTGTATTAGCCAGACAAGAAAGACTTTACTTTAACAACACTTCCAGTTCTTTCGTTTTAACTTAACACAGTGAACTTTTTATAATGTGCTCTTCAAAAAATCGATAAAAAATCTAATGTTGCTCACGGCTTCACTACTGCAGTAAAGTAAACACCATTTCCTATTTCGAATCTTGATAATAGAAACGACCATTTGAAGTTAAGTTGAACCATTCAGAGAAAAAAGATTTGCACGTGTTGGAATTTTAATTAACAGGCCATAATGTATTTCTTATCGACTCTTACTGAAAATTTTCATGATTGCACAAGATGACTTCGTTGTAAGAAAATATTTACTTTCCCCCCTTTTATTTAATCTATTCCAAACTAAGTTTTGCATCTCAGTTTTTTAAACTTATATTAATCATTGGATCTTGTTACCTTACTTAATTTTTTCTTGCATTTATTCTATATTAATAGTGGTAATTTGCTAGCAGATGCTTACATCCTTATACAGTTATTTGTATTACATTAAAGTAATCCAATTAGTTTTAAACTGGAAGAACAATGCACAAATGAAGTAAATATTTCATGTATAATAGAAATACTCCAATACTATATTACTAACTAATAATCTATACATATATAAAGTTTGTACAAATTGATAATCAACACACAGCCCAAATTATTGAACTTAGAAGCTTGAAAATTGAGTAGAAAATACATCTTATGACGTAAACGTTCACTAAAACAGGATTTGTCGAAAATCCGATGAATACACTAAAAGGGGCAAACTTTTGGAACACATTTGTATATCTCAGCAGCCGTTCAAGACAGGAGTGTTAAATTCCAGAAAATAAATCTATTAAACAATTATTAAATACATATTTGAACAATTTCAGAAAATTTTCCCTCTAATGGGGGTTAAAAGAGGGTAGAAAAATTTAGATTTTAGCACATCTCTGCAGCTGTTAAGCTATATCGTATACTCTAAACATATTTGTTCATGACTTTAGCGTAGCGGTTCCCAAACTTTTGGACTCGCGGAGCCCTTTTTGGAATTTTTTTTAAGGCGCAGCCCCTGAACCGAACAATACTCTGTGGTTTACAAATTAATGTTTTTAGGTGCGTTCGTAATTATGTAAATACGTAGCACCTATTGTTGTCGCTCAGTCCGTCCGTCCGTCTGTCTGTCCGTCCGCAAATAACAACGCAAAAACTACCCAACCGAATCGTTTGAAATTTAAAATACATAATTATAACATAATTTTGTCGAGTCATTTCAAATTTTATGAAAATCGGATGATAGATCAATTACAGGGACAATCAAAAGGATTCCGTTATATTACGGTCAATGGGGAAAAAAGTTTCAAATGCATTTTAATCGTTTCAAAATTTAAAACATATAATTATTGCGTAATTTTGTCGAGTCATTTCAAATGTTATGAAAATCGAATGCATCGATCAATTACAGGGACAATCAAAAGGATTCCGTTACATTACGGTCAATGGGGAAAAAAATTCAAATGCATTTTAATCGTTTGAAATTTAAAACATATAATTATTACGTAATTTTATCGAGTCATTTCAAATGTTATGAAAATCGGATGCATAGATCATTTACAGGGACAATCAAGAGTATTCCATTACATTACGGTCAATGGGAAAAAAGATTCAAATGCATTTTTATGATGTTACACTCATTCGAACATAATAGAATTGGCATGAATCTATGAAATATATACTAAAATATGCATTCTGTACAACCTGTGATGCAAAGAATTTTTATTATTAAATTACAGGGCCACACAAAAGTATTCCCCTACATAATGCTATACGGGGAAACATTGTTTGGGGAGTGTTTTATTTATATTCAAACATTTCACATTTTATGAATAATATACGTTTCTGAGGTGCAATAAAAATTACTTTCTGCATATTTACAGAAACACAAAGATTTTGACTACTATACTATATCATCCGAAGTACGCTCTACTATATCAGGAAGATCTGAATATTTTTAAAACTTCGTTATCGTACGAACGCACCTCATTTGCTACATTCACGTGCAATTTCCAACTTGTTTATATCTATAGAGCAGAGAAAAATCTGTTGAATAAAAATCCGGGCCAGTAATTTCTAACATTGGACCAAGATTCTGAGTTTTTCCTTTTGCTGATACAAAAATTCTGAATTCTGTAACATATAGAAATAGCAATAATGTCTAAAATTTAAATAACTAAAAATTAATACAAGTAACATAAACAGATTTTTAAAAAATCAAATATATAAAAACAAAAAGAAATATATACACACATTACTCACAAATGAATCTAGTGAGAGATTTTAACCTCTTCAGACCTAAGACATTTGAAACCATCATAAAAATTATTTCACAGTTTCTTCGTTCTATTTATGCATATAGAAACAAAATTTTGTAATAAAAATAAAATAATTTTTATTAGTTTCTATTTACTAGCAGGTACACATATGTGCACCTCGGGTTCATACTGGAAAAACACTTCATTTTTTAAAAAAATATTTAAACAAGGAGTTTTGTGAATAATTGATACATATAAGTTTATTTTACATGCTATTTTCGAAACAATTTTTTTTTATACAGAGATATATATTGTACTTTGTACAAATAACTCTTGTTCTTGATCTTCAGCCTTCATGCTTACATTTTGAAGAACATTTATCAATTTTTGAACGACGAAACTGTCCAATCTTGTCCTATCTAATATAGTAAATTGGCCCTTACATTGTTTTCGCTGTGGCTTATTTTCGGAATCGTTTTCTGAATCATTATCAGATGAATAAATTTTGCGTGGTCCTCTGGTCAATGTTCTTCACTTATTTTGCCCTCATATTTCATCAGTACTTATGCAATCTCTAAAAATACCGTAAGAGAGACAATCTGTCTTTTCGAGAAACTTGACTTGCTTTGCAATTTCTGATATACATTATCCAACAAATGGAAATAACCAAATCTATAAAATGTACAAAAATTCTTGTTGACTACTTTTTTGTGCGAATAGCACAAAGGTAGTAAGCTAAACACCTACCGTTTAAATCTGTACAACCCATACACGTATTCTATGTATTCACAATTTCAGGTTGTGTTACATTAATTTTACAGTTAGATCTTTAGTTCACCTATCACAACTACTCTCGGGATCGCTATCTATGTGAGTCGAAGGCAAGTGAGTCGAAGGGGTGTGAGTCCATTTTAGTATGCACATATCCTTCCCTTCCCTTAGTCTCTCATCCACTCTCCGCGTTACAAATCTCGATCATTCTTGATTTTTATATCTGCTTCTCCAAGTCTTTTATTCATAATCATCCCAGTTTGGTAGATATTTTTCCTCAATAAAAAGTCGGCACATTTTACACTAGTAAAAAACTGTTCGTGTAGATCACCCGCGTGTTGTCTTTTGATGAAAATTAAAAAAGCAATTTGAAAATGCCACCACTTAGACGTAGTTATAATTATTTTGAATAATCAGCTGGTACTATTCCTTTTCCATCATATATTTGACGGTCAAGGGTAAGGTGATCTCTGGCAGATAAAACAAAGTATTTTAATCCAAACGGATTAGGTTTTAACGTCACATACTGTGAAAATGCATAACGTCCAATAAATGGGATCTAGTGATTTGTGTTCATCTAGTGATAAATGTTTTGGCCGGGGCAGGGACAAACATTTAATTCTTACTGCATTCAAGATAAGATTTACTTTCCATAATTTCTCCTCTGCTTAATGATCAATTGATTTATCTGCAAAATGAGGAAATTTTCTAATCTCAAAAAATCGATGATATGACATAGTAGCTGCAATTCTAAGTACTGAAAAGTTGAAGTAGAAACAGTAGAACCTTGCTTGGAGATATTTTAAAGTTCCCATGAGTATATGTACGCCTGCAACTTTTATAATTTCATATTTCGATGCATTTATTGAGCGATGGTTTCATGTTTGAACGGAATATAAATTTGTTCCATATGAAACTTTTCCCCAAAAATCTTCATTTAACTAATGTAGAAATGATTCAAAAAAATTTACGATGCTGGAATCTGCTTTAGCTAATCCTCTTCAATCAATTGTCATCAGAATACCATTTAAGGAAAAAAAAGATTAAATAAATATTTGCAAAAATATAAGGTTTCTCAGCATTATTATTCTAGTTTGCTGTAGCACAAGTACAGTTAAAAATGCTCTTATTTTCAGCTTTCCATAACAAAGGTCTTTTAGATTAAACTTTATTGCTACATGGATTTGGGATATGAACTGGAGCAACATCAATGGTTATATCTGTCTCATCTAAATTTTTATTGTCAAAAGACTCACCATCACCATTGGCCTCATGAGTTTATTTACTCTTACGAAGATATTATTATTATTATTTTTAAAAATTAATGTTTAATTTAAGACATCAACAAAATGGATTATTATTTATAATTAAGTATAATTTTTGAATCATTCAACAACTTTAGCACTGCACCAATTAGCTGCCATTCAGTACAATTTTTTTAGTGAAATGATTTCTCTCCAAAACACAGAATTGATGCCGGAGGTGCACATACGTGCACCTTACAAATTACATCTAATTTAAATAGATATTATGATCTATCTAAAAGATTTAAATGATTTATGCAATACTGAAGAGTTTTGTAAGCATTCTTAAAAATTATTGTGAATAAATATTAATTTTTTTAATTATAAAAATGTACTTTATTTTTCGAAGTCTTATATTTTTCGTCATTGCTTGTTTATTTTCTCCAAAATCATAAATTAAGACTGCTAGCGCCATTTCTTGCTGAAACTAGAAAAAGCTAACGTGCACAAATGACATCCTTTCGTCTCAATAAAATAACTTCAAATAATAAATGAGATATTCAGTTGAAACCAGTGGTACACAAATGTGCACCTTGGGTCTGAAGAGGTTAAATGATTCAAGATCCATTTTAAAAAAGATGTTTTAAGCGACATACAATGTTTTATTAATTAAATGCAATTTTGAAAATTAGGATAGAAGATTTAAATAAGTAAAATTTAATAAAAATAAACATTTAAGGAAATTAAAATTCCAATAATAAAAATAATATAATATGCAACATATACAAATATTAAGTGTCTGCAGTTTTTTTTTCTTTTTGCATAAGTTTGACGAACAATAATATATAAAAGTTTAGTGTGAAAAATGTGCTTGAATTATTTTGGACAGTCTTGCTGGTGCAAATTTTGACAATAGCAAGTGAATGTCTGGCTCTGCATTAAACCGGTTTCTGTATTTTTTTAATACTTGTGTAAGTGGAGAACCCAGCTTCACACAGATATGCCTTTGAAAATGGGGGTAAAATTAATTTGCTCTGTCTGACAAGATTTTGTATTTATCTGTCAAATGGCACCAAAATTCAGTGATACGCTTGCTTTGAAATGAGATTTCTAGATCGCTTGGAGATGTTAAATCAATGGGAATTTCGTATTTCTCAAAGCTTAAGATGTGTGGTTTTGTTTTTACATTGAATGGGTTTGGTATCCATTTTAAATCATCCAGCATCTTATTTTGAGCAGCTGGAAAGTAATGCTCAAATGAATTTATCAGAGCTTCGAGATGATCTTCAATACTTTCGGGCATTATTTTTTTCAAACTTAATACTATGGTCATTTAAAAACATTTCAGTAAGAGCAATGTTGAATTGAGACACTTTTCTCCGGGAGGGACTTCTGAGGCTCCGAGGGGGACATTATGGATTTCCGGGGGGGAATTGCCCTTTTTGACTATTAAAAACCTAAAATATTAAATTTTTCGGGGGGACATTTCATTACTCCGGGGAAGAATGTCCCCCCTGGATTCAACACTGAGTAAGAGTTAGGTATTTAATAAGAATTAAGTATAAACGTATAAATAGGCGGAGCTCCAACTGTTCTCCCTTTTGTTTGGCAAGCAGAGTTAACAGAACTGGCGGGCCTTTTCTGTTTCGATTCACGTTGTGCATTCTATTCAGAATACCATTTCCTGTAGCTTATTTTAAATCGAATTTTTAAAACACATTTAGGGTAAAAGTATAAAATATAGCAATTCAAACCAAAAATATTATATAGAAAATAGATACATTTATAATGCAAATGATTAAATTGGTTTAAAAGTGTATCATTGCATTTTTCAATCCAATGATAGATACATTTATTTTTGACATATGCACATGCAAAAATTGCTACATACTTTTGTAAATCTTTTACTTACAATATATTAATTTCTTTCATGTTTTGTTTATTTTCTTGGAACGCCACGGAGCCCCTGGAAAGTTCAGGCGGAGCCCCAAGGGCTCCGCGGAGCACACTTTGGGAAACTCTGCTTTAGCGTATTCCTTTGTCTAAAGTACACCATCTTTTTTACGATTACAACGCTGGATATGGGTCATAATTAATGTAATGAATAATAATTAAATTGGCTAATTTATAACGAAATCAGTCTAAAAAATCCAAAATAAAAATACTTTCCTAATTTAGCTCTTCATTTTTATAGAAAAGCAAACAATACTAAAATGAGAATCGACATTGTTTGATATAAAAGCAACATAATTACATTTAGTTTTAAAAACAAACGTAATTTTTATTTTTAAAAAATCTCCTTTTGACTGTGATTTTGTTATTAACGCATACAATATTGAACGAGAATCACTTTCAACATTCAATTTTTATTTTAAAAAAGAAAAAGAAAATTAAAATTTGTCTAAAAACTCAATTTGAATTTCAGCGTAATTAAAATATTTACTTTGCCTGAAACTTTCTTTGAAATAATAAATTTGAACTAGAAGTAAGATTAGTCAGAAAAGAAAGACTTTACCTAACAACACAATTTCAGTTCTTTCATTTTAACTTAACACTGAGGACTTTTTATGTAATATTCTCTTCAATAAAACCGCCATAAAATCTAATGTTGCTCTTGGTTTGACTACTGTAGTAAGTAAACACCATTTCTTATTTCGAATCTTGATAGTAAAAACGACCATATTTGAAGTTAAGTTGAACCATTCAGAGTAAAAAAAGATTTGCATATGCTAGAATTTTAAATTAACAGGGCATGATGCACTCTTTATCGACTCATATATTATCTAAAATTTTCAGGATTATACAAGATAACTTCGTTGTAAGAAATGTTTACTTTCCTTTTTTATGAAATCCAAATTAAGTTTTTTACCTCAAATTTTTTTAAAAACATAAATAAATCATTGGGTTTTGTTATGTTATTTTATCTTCCTGCATTAATTTTATATGAATAGGGAAAATTTGCTACCAGATGTTTTTATCTTTATACAGTTAATTTTATGGTTTTAATCCAGTTATTTCTACGTTGAAAGAACAATGCGCAAATTAAGTAAATATTTCATGCATAATAGGAATATGCCTATAATATACTACTAACTAATAATTTATACGGGTATAAAATAGTTTGTCCTAACAGACTGATAAGCAATTCTCAGCCCAAATTACTGAACCTAGAAGCATGAAAATTAGGAAGAAAATACCTCTTATGAAGTAAACTTGCACTAAAATGGGATTTTTTGAAGATCTCCTCCGCGCCCTCTCTCACACACACAAAGAAAGGGAAACGGGGGTTGAAAATTCTGGGACATTTTGCTATACCTCAGTAGCCGTACAAGATAAGAGCGTTAAATTCTAAAAAATAAGTGTACTAAAAAAATAATTTCCTCCCTAAGGGGACTAAAAGAGGGTCGAAAAAAATTTCGACCATTTGGCACATCTCTGCAGTCGTTAAGCTATATCATATACTCTAAGCATTTTCGTTCATGACTTTAGCGTATTCATCTTTCTAAAGCGTACACCCTCTATTTTTTACGGCTACAATGCTGGACATAGTTCTTAATTAATATAATAACAATTCATTTTGCTAACTTATATTCAGCCTAAAAAATCCCAAATATAAATACTTTCCTAATTTAGCTCTTGAATTAGATAGACAAACAAATAATACTGAAATGAGAATCGACACTATTTGATATAAAAGTAACATATTTACATTTTTTTTTTCTTTTACCAATCACTGTAATTTTTCATTTAAAAAATCTCCCTTTGACTTTCTTATCAGCATATATAAAATTGAACGACAATTACTTTCAACATTCAATTTTTATCTTAAAAAATGTAATAATCAGAAAAAAAATCTACATAAAACTCTATCTTAATTTCGGCGTAATTAAAATCAGTTATTTTGCCTGAAACTTTCCTTGAAATGATAAATTTCAATTAGAAATAAGTATTAGCCAGAAAAGAAAGACTTAACAACACATCGAGTTCTTTCGTTTTAACTGAACACTGTGAACTTTTTATAATGTGCTCTTCAAAAAAGGGACATAAGATCTAATGTTGCTCACGGCTTCACTACTCTAGTAAGTAAACACCATTTCCTATTTCGAATCTTGATAATAGGAACGGCCATTTGAAGTTAAGTTGAACCATTTCCAGAAAAAAAATTGCATGTGCCGGAATTTTAAATTAACAGGGCATGATGTACTTCTTATCGACTCCTATTGAAAATTTTCATGATTACACAAGATTACTTCGTTGTAAGAAAATGTTTACATTCCCCCCCTTTTTTTTTATCTAATCGGAAGTAAATTTTATACCTCGTTCTTTTTAAACGTAAATTAATTATTGGATTTTGTTGAGTTATTTTATTTTCCTGATTTATTTTATATTAATAGCAAAAAATTGTTAGTAGATGTATATATCTTTATACAGTTATTTTAATGTAATCCAATTAGTTTTACTCTAGAAGTACAATATGCAAATGAAGTAAATATTTCATGCATAATGGAAATTCATTAATACTCTACATCTAACTAATAATATAGAAATGTACTAATATGCTACAAAAAATCATCTTTCATTTAATTTTAGACGTTTTATCAAACATACATAAAAAGAAAAACTTGATGAATTGTTTTCGAAGTTTGGAATTGTAAAAAACACTTTTTACCGCATATTTTTTCACGAAGATATGATTACGAGGATGTCAGGGGAATAAAAATAATATATAAAGAAAACAAATAATAATTGCGATCAGTTTGTAAAAGAAATGAAGAATTTCACTTTAAGTGAAGAATTTAAATCAGTACAAGAAATGATCTGTGACTGCAGTACAAGGCTTGGTAAATCTAGTGCAAGATTTGTGTTCATTCAACATATAAAATCAGCACGTGTATTAATGGTGATATAAAAATTTCTTTAAAAAATTGAAGAACTGTTTGCATGTATTTTGTTTATAGCATGAAAGAATTTCGCCACTGATAACTAATTGCTAAATTATTTAAAAGTTTTTCTTATGTATTCACCTACGCTGAACTTTATGTCGCGTAACATTTCGGCATGGTTGTATGCTTATAAAGACGAATCCATCTTATGCTGTAGTTGCAGCCTTACCGATATTTAAGAGTGAAAGATTCCAAGCTGGGTATCGTCCTCATAGATTAATAGTAGAGCATTGGAGCGCTATTCCATGCAACCGGCTTGTTTACTTGCATGGACATTAGCCTTTCTGCTGGTTTACGCTTACTTAGCGAAGTGAGAATATTTATGCATTTAATATTGAGCATGAAAGGTCTTCAACTAAATTTAACAGTTTCAGAAAAATTTAACGAATAAATAAGCAACAACGTAGTACAATTAGAAAGAAATACATTAACATTTATTTAAATGCATACTTACCAACCTCCGGCTTTTTTTAAATAAAGAAAACATACTTTCAACCGGAAAATTTGTTAAATTAAATGTATGTTCTATTAAATGTAGTTGACCTTTGAAATTTAATTTCATCATCTAAATAAATTTCTGGATCGAAATATGCTTCTTTGTTTTTAAAAAGCCGGAGGTTGGCATGTATGTAAATGTAAGCAGTTTTATTCAATAATTTTAAATGCGCATGTGCGAACAATGCCAACGGTTTTTTTTTCATGATTCGGAAAAACATCTGTAGAGAAATATATATAAAAGAAACAGTAGACTTTTATAAATATATGTTAATATGTGGGCTGAATTTCAGTTACTTGAAAAACCCCCCAAAAGTTGTATTTAAAGGCTGTATATTCCAAAATAGACATTTTTTATTAATTGACTTTGAAGAAAGGAATTAGCATTTAATAAATATCAGCAAATATATTTGTAATAATATTTCTATTTTGATACATCTTTTTTTTCTTGGAATAGGTTCATTTCGGTGGCTTTTGAAGAACTAAAGAATCATTAAAAAACTATAAATTCTAAAATAAAAATAAAAATTTGTGTAACTTTTTTTTTTATCATCTAGCTGCTTTTGTCAAACATTATTTTTTCCCCTTCAATTTGTTGCTCATCCTTTAAATGCCTTCGTGATTAAACCTTCGATGAAGAATCTGAGATCAAACAAATTCTTTATATTTATAATATTCTAAAATGATTCGTTAAATATTTTTTTAGCTATTTGATAAAACGCCTAAAATTAAAACTGCCCGACGATTTTTGATAATATACTCTACATTGATGTATATCAGAATAAATTAACTTGATCTTTCTGTCGGTATCAGTTAATTTCAATACCAATTCTATATATTGTCTATGGTAGCAGTGAAATTTCTTTTCACCTCATTCATAGACTGTATAGAGAGTTTGCACTAAGAAAAGAAGAAAGATGATTTTGCACAAAAATATAAAGGATTAATCAATCCCGAAGCAAAAAATCAAGTTTTAAACAAATATTGTAAAACAGATTCTGCTTTTTTGGATTAAATTTTACGTCACCGTTTATTTCTGTTACAGAGAACAGCGATACAGTCTGAATCTGATTATAAATATTTATTGTGCTCAAACTATTGTAATTAAACATATGTTTGTTTGTATGCACATTGTAATTACTGATATAAATTCTTTATAAGACCACGTATCTAAGTAAATTTCAACGTATGTACCCTTAGCAGCTCGGAAAATGTCTAAGCGGCATTCTAGCTCCCGCCAGGTATTCTTTAACATGTCTTATATGGCAGTACACATAGATGCTAGTATCTTGTCTTCAGTTCTACAACGGCAGCAGTTGGTATGGCAAAAACTCTGTCTTTTATATAACCCCAAAGTAGAAAAAATAGAGGATTACTATCTGAAAAGTACGGAGGTAGGGTATGGGCCTTTGTCTTCCAATCCATCAAACTTCTTTGAATTCATCCAAAAACTACTAAACTGATCTTTACAATGATACAACAAGTTACATTTTTATACCAATAGTTAATTTGTAAGGAATTGTTGTAATCAGGGTAAGACTTTTGGTTCACCCTATATATTTACATTATTAGATTATTTTTTATATTATTAGACAGAACAGACATATAATTAAACAACATGTGGGTTTTTTCCATTATAAATCTCGATATTTCCCTTATATATTTAAATTTGTGAATACATATGAAAAAAGTTAAAATACGTCTTGTGCGATAGGGAGTACCTCCTAGTGACCGCCATAAATATCCAATCGAGTGACAGTTTTTTCCGGTCAGATAAATCTAAAACAAACTGGAAAGCTGAATTATAAAGGGCATTAAATTCTCTTGATCTTATATCAACATCCTGTTTAAAAAAATTATTTTTAACAAAATGGTAATCCTCCCCCCCTCTCGTTTTTTAAGTTCTTTGTGAGCGTAAAAAAATAATAATTAATGAAAATTAAAGTTTTCGATGATGTAAGCTCCAGCTAAAAAAGGATTATCGTTCTTTTAAGTAAACTAGAAAAGAAAATGATACATTCAGCATTTTTTAATGTAATATTTTCCAATCCATTCATAATAATAGGTGAAAGATGGTGTCTAAATAAACAATTTGAAAATTGCTTAACATATTTGAAACCCCAATTTATGCTATTATATTCAATAGTCAAAAAATATCAGATTTAAGGTGCAGCCCTTTTTATGGTCTTTTGTATGTATACGACATAGTATGCTAAAAGTTAGTTCAATTAAACGAATAGCACAGCCGAAAACTTCCATTATGAAATTTACATGAGTAAGCGGACGCATTCTTCAAAATTTTTGTGTAGCTCTGTATATAAACTATAAAATATTTTTAAAAATATAGCTTAATTTAAAAACGTGTACCACAACTAAAATTGCACTTCCAGCAATTATTGTTCATCAGCAACAATAATCCAAGTTTTGTTCTGCATACAAATTTTTTGTGTATTCTTGTCAATGATCAATAAATTCTATGCGCACAATATTCTACAGGGGTGACAACCTTAGGAATTCTGCTTATGCTTTCGAATGATAGTGCAATCAGCAGAGGCAGGGCAAAACTCTGTCTAGTATACCTTAAAGAGCTATTACACATAAAAGTTTCAAGTGACAAAAATCGTCTATGTTTTTTCCATTTTCTAAGCATTTCATTGGTTGTTCTAGAAAAGTCTTTACCGTTATCAGATTGCTACGCATTTGATTGGCTGTTACTGGATATTCGTTTCAATTCAGGCGTTAAAGACGCTCCAACACAAGATAATTGTCCGCCTTCCAAGAGACTCTCCTGGAGGTATAGGATAACCTAGATACACTTGGAATTTGAAGCGATTTTGATTCTTCGTGTAACACCACTTTTAGTTAGTCACTCGATTGGATGTTCATGACGTGCACTTGCAGGTACTCCCCGTCGCATAAGACGCATTTTTCCTTCTTTTACATACAAAATTATATAATAAATTATATAAATAAATTATCAATCAATGTAATACAATCAATATGAATAAGTATGTTTTAAAATAATAACATTAAAATACACAGTAAACTATTTTTTTCACGTAGACCATAATGAGACTGAATTCTTTAGAGTGTCTTAAGTAATTGAACCATAAATGCTTCACATTTCATTTTCAATACCGAACATGTCTTAGTGATAACAAATAAACATTTATGAATTTCATAGCTATCGAATTATATTTACGCGAGTTAGAGCACAGCCAGATAGACAGATAATGTAGACGAATCCAATTCATAAGCACCTCTTAACTATGTTGGAAAATGCTAAAAATGCAGGAAATTAATTAAATAATTCCGAAGAAAAATTATCGCCTATTTTAAAAAGCATCTTCTCGAAAAAAAGCAGTTTAAAGTTGTGTTATGTTCTCTGATACGAGCGGCATTAGGTTAAAAAAAAAAAAAAAAAAAAAAAAAAAAAAACATTTTGAAAGGAATTGGGACATCTGAAAACCGCTTTATGGATGCAATCTACGCATTTGAGAAATGAAAAAATACAAAATTTAAAAAGTTGAAAGTTTTGACTGAAATAAGCACAAACTCCATTTATTCTTAAGTTAAAACTGAAGCAAAAATAAAACTCAACCTTTAAGTCTTAAAGCAAAAAATCAACTCTTAATTAAAAAAACGAAAGCAGAAATTAACCCTTATTTGGGAATAATTGATTTGAACGTTATACAAATGAGCAAGTTTTATTTGGAAAGAAATAGCCAAAGACAAGATGAATTTTTGTAACACTTTGAATCCTTTCATTCTATCTTAACACAGAAAATTTTCATAATGTACCTCACAAACAACACGCAAACATGGCAACTGTAATAATTAATCCTTATTTTCCTTGTCAAATTTGTTTGATGTCAGGAGCTACCGTCAGAAGTTAAAGGGAACCATTTAGTGAAAAAATATTTGTATGAGCTACAAGTCTAAATCAACAAGGCATAATGTTCTTTTCATCGAAAAACAAATTATAAAAGAAATCAATTTGTTATCATTTTTAAAAAGACAGCCTTTCATGAAAAGATATTCACTCTTTTCTTTCCCTTTTCAAATTAAGTTCAGTACATTTATGTGCAAAAATAAATATCTTAAAACAACATTCAAACTTAATCTACGCTTCATGATTGTCAATTATATATATATATATATATATATATATATATACTATAATAGCAGTCTACAGAGCGTGTGAATAATTTAAGCATAGTAACAAATTTAAAATAAAGCTTTTATCCCTTCAAGGAAAGTGGTTCATTTTAGAATCACTTAATTTTAATTACTAAATGCCACAATAAAACAAGAATATTGGAATGAAAATTTTCCTTTATAAAGTACACGAAGAAAAGTTTTTTCTTACTTTGAAAAAAAAAATGTTTATAGATTCTGGTGTCAATAACTCATAATTTTATGAATTGAAGTAAGTCGCCCAATGAAAGGATTAAATATCCTCTGTATTTTAATATGCATCTTGTATATGTTAACAACAGAAGTTTTAAAATTATCTTCAATTAAAATGTCATTTAATTTTTTTTTCAAATCTTGGAATTTAAGAATTGAACAAATGTAATCGCGTCAAAAGTTTAAGCACAAAATCGTTTTTATGGAAATTTAACAAACTGACATAAGAAGCAGTCAGTTGTTTTCGCGTTTGTACAAAATACTTAATTCGAAAGAATTTTCAGAGGACGAAATGATAAATATCTGGAGTATGTGAGTAAAATATATGTCTCATTTTGAAATTGTAAGTGCATTTAAAAGATCACAACGAGCTACTCACCCAGTTTTGGCTTGTGGTAATGATTTCAAATCAAAATTCCGTTCAAGAAGGTGACGAATGACTACTTTGCGCGAAGACTGCCGCATCAGAAAATGCTTCAGTTGGTAATGACAATCTGTCACAAATAAAACATGCAGTTAGAGGTCAAAAATCGAAAAAAAACTGTTCATGGAAGAGTTTTGGAATCTGAATACATCAAAAACCATAAAATGACTAGTTTACCACGTCTGAAACGAAAGCATAAGTCTGCGCGCTGATTAACCTTCTAATTATCATCAGAATCAACTTCTTTTCTCGTGGAGACGCGATGTTTTCGATTCTTAATGACTTTTAGGGGAACGAGGCTGATGTACTGCAAAACAGGAATCTTCCCCTCAAGTAGGATTGATCTCCTTGTCTCCTGATCAATTGTAGATTTCCAAATGTTCGTTTGGGAATAAACCGCGGACGAATCCTGAACAAAAGATTTCCTACAATAATGTTGAAGGATGACAAAACAAGCCTGTACCTGCAGCTTAAAGAAGCTAAATTACAGTGGTTCAAAGAGCATGTCATTTGATGTTTAGTCGATGAATATCATATTCACTGATAAAACAAAACGGTGGTGGCTGTGTAATGGATGGGGTGAATGGGTATTTCTTTCAATGGTCAGAATTTCCAGCATTCATCAGTTGTCGTGAAAACTTAGAACAAAAATTCTGAACCCTGAAAATTTTTCCAAATGTTTGCTTCCTGCTGCCGGGGGGGGGGGGGGGAGAAAAATGGTTATAACAACATGATAATGCTTGAATCCATACTTCAAATTCAACTTCAACATGGCCTAAATTGAAAAAAGTATTTGTTTTGAAATGGCCGGCAATTAACGGTGATTTAAATCACATAGAAAATATGTGGGGTATTCTCATTCATGCATTTTATCCAAATGGAAAGCAATATTCTTCAGTTAAAAATTTGAAAGAAGCATTGAGAATGCATGGTTTAAAATTTAACCAGAAACAATAACCTCATTTTATTGATAGAAGACCTATTCAGCAGAATGGAGCAATAACCAAGTATTAATTTTTTAAAAAAAATTCTTGTTCTACTAAAAAATAAAAAAATAATGTGCTTAAATTTTAACACACACATTTTTGTTCTTTTGATAAATTCTGTTATTTGAGATGAAATTTAAAGCATAAATCTGCTAAATATATTTTTTAAATCTAAAATTTGTAGGTCATCTGAAAAGAAAGTAACATTCTGTGATTAATAAAATTTTATTTTGAAATATTATATTGTGCTTTAATTTTTAACACGCATTGTAGGACAATGGTAATGAATTGGACACTAACAAAATCAGAAAAGTGGTTTGCTTTAAATGATTCAATTTTATATTAGTAGATACAATGGATAAAATATTCAGCAGTGATTAAACAATGTTCTTAATGTATCATGATCTAGAAGGAACTGGTTAAAAAGTGACTTTGTATTTCTTTTTATCAAAATGACTGTAACATACTAAAATGAGTAAATATTATTTTATGAAGGTTCTTTTTGTGCTACTAATATTTTCGTTTAATGATTTCAACATGTATCTTATGTTGTCACTGGCAAAACAGAAAATTTCAATAATTTACAAAAAGTCTGGATATACAATACATGGCTAAAGATGACCGGCCACTTGCGATTTTAAATGTTTTGTTAGATATCTAGAAAAATATGTGAGGATTTATCCTGAAAATCTAAGTGTGTAAACATAACAGTGCAGGTTACACATTCCCGTGAAGAATTTTTCCCGAAATCCCTTAGGGATCCAGCAACAATCTGCAAAAGAACGAATATCTTTTGAATAACTCTGTCATAACTAATGTAGTAAGATCCTTTGAACTGTAGATTATGATTAATTGGCTTATTGTAATAAACTGAGTTCATTTTTATCTCGATAGAATGTATACTCGTAGAGAAATTAAAATAACAGTCGCAAATTTTTCCAAGTTTATTAATTATAATTTGAAGAGTTCTTAAAATAAAACAATTTGTTTCAGAAAACATGACAAACAACATTGTACACAATACACTGCAATCAAAACTAAAAAAATAATAAAAATTGTATAAAAAATAGGCAGGTTTACGAAATAATGTTTTATTGCGCATGCGTGATCGCTATAAAAATTTCATTTGCTTATTATGTTCGCTAAATGTATCGAGAAACATTTGTGAAAATCTCAAAAACATTACTTGAAAATGATTGTCAACAGAATCGGCTCAAAATCCGTTGTTTCCAAAAAGAAGCAAAAAGTTCCATATAGCCGTAGATTAGTGTCATTACATACTCAATTTGGCACAATTTATTTGAATACAATCCCTCAGTTTTTTCTTTCATTTTGGGAATAACGGATTTGGAACTTATTCTATTGACGATCACTTTCAAAATTTTCAAGCTGTGTTTTTGAGACTATCACAAAAGTTTCTCTATACATTTAGTTACCACAATATACAAATGAAATTTTAATAGCGTGCACCCATGAGTAATGGAAAATTATTAAGTAAACCTATTCATTTTTCATACATTTTTCATTATTTTTTAATTTTGATTGCAGTGTATTATGTACAATGTTGGTTGCATTATTTTCTAAAAAGAATATTATTTTATATTAAGAACTCTGCAAATTATAAGCAAAAAAAACTTGAAGAAAATTTGGAATTGCTTTTATAAAATTCTTAATTTCTCAACGAGTATACATGCTCTCGACATAAAAATGAACACAATTTATTACAATAAGTCGCCTAATCATAATCTACGGTTCAAACGATTTTGCTACAATTTTTTTGACAGGGTTAATTGAAAAGATGTTCGTTCTTTTGCAATTTGTTGATGGTCTCCTAGGGAGTTTCTGAAAAACCCTTCACGGAAATGTATGAGCTGTTCTACTATGTATACACACTTAGAGTTTCTGGATAATTCCTGATATATTTTTCTAGATATTTATAAAAATGTCTAAAATCGCAAGAGGCCGGTCACCTTTTCCATATAGTGTATTTGAAAAGGGCATAATTTCTAAATCTATATATGTAATTTTTAGAAATGTTTTTAGAGGCAGACAAGAGTGAAAAAAGCAGATCTTAGCATCATCCAGGTAGCTCAGAGATAGAGCATTGGCGCGTAATGCCAATGACCCTCATTGGATTCCATGCTTAAGAGCACACACTAGTCACGCGGTAAAAGCCGAGCGCTAATGTAAAGTCTATGGGGGCGTTCTTTTCGAATATCTCACTCAAATTTTAATATTTTTGCATGATTTTTTTGCACAAGATAGCTGAGGGCGATCCACAACCGGCCTAGTTTTTACTTTTTCGATTTTGCTTATAAATTTTTTATATTACGATAGTTTCAATTTCAGAACCGGTTTAAACCGGTTCCGAAAATTTAAGTAATTGTTTAAAGAAAATCTGAAACGAAAATTGAAAAAGTAAAAACTAGGCCGGTTGTGGATCGTCCTCAGCTATCTTGTGCAAAAAAATCATGCAAAAATATTAAAATTTGAGCGAGATATTCGAAAAGAACGCCCCCATAGACTTTACATTAGCGCTCGGCTTTTACCGCGTGACTAGTGTGTGCTCTTAAGAGCACACACTAGTCACGCGGTAAAAGCCGAGCGCTAATGTAAAGTCTATGGGAGCGTTCTTTTCTAATATCTCGCTTAATTTTCAATATTTTTAAATGATTTTTTTTTCTCAAGATAGCTGAGGACATTCTATTACCGGGCTAGTTTGTACTTTTCTGATTTTCGTTGTAGTTTAATTCTGAGGACCCTTTAAATTTTGGATTCAGTGAAATTCGAGGTGTTGTGCCCTTTTTACTCTTATAAAATCTATTTCAGCAAAATTCAGAAAAAATTAAAAACGCTTCACGGAATATTAGTGTTTAAGCTTTCCAATGATATGCTTTCCGTATTTCTACTGCAATTAGGCTGAGCAAAATTTGGAAATATTTTGATCAGAAATGGAATAAAAAAAGCGTTTTAATTATATGCGCTCCGCCTCAGCCAGTCTCCGCCTCTCCTGCCCTTTTGAAAATTACAATTGGTTAACACCAATCCATTTTAGCAAATGAAAGTAACTTTTTTCCCTTCATTGTATTTCCTTTCTGTTATTGGTTTATAGTAACGTGTTAAAATAACCTCCCTTATTTCAAGGTTTTGATTTATTTTTCTACAATTATTGATAAATTTTAGCTAAAATAGTCTTGAAAAAAATCAACGACTTCTAATTTATTGTTTTTATAAAACTAACGCTATTTTACTATTATTATATAACTATAACTAACTTCCAAGGAAGAAAATTATACATTTCTTTGTATATATATATATATTCAAGTCCATACAAAACAAGGTAGATTTGATACAAATTACAGTAAGCTCCTTTTTAGCAAAAAGGAAATTCTGATAATTTAAAAATATAATTGGAACTTTTGTGAAATACATAGGTAGCATTAAAAGGACAAGGAGCTATATTTGGAATTTATAAATTTCCTTATACAGCTTGCAAAATACATGAAACAGGGGGGGGGGGAGGGGTGTGCAAAGAGAAAACTGCGCCCGGAGTAAAGTTCAGTTTGGCGCCCCATTCCCTGAACTTTTTCTTGTGACAGACTAAAAATTACGTTAGTAGTAAAAATTTGGCTCCCCCTAAATTTCGATCCCGGGGCAACCACCCCCTTCGTCCCCCTCTTTTTCGCACGGCGCTGCAAGGAGTACATTTTGAGGAGGCTTATTCAACACCGCGCCGTCCGAGGGGGGGGGGGGCGCCACATTTATACTATCAACATCATTCTTGGGCTGTTACAAGAAAAAGTTGGGAAAGGGGGCGCCAAATTGATATTTTGCCCCTAGCGCAGTTTTCTCTTCCCTGTGTTTTTTTTTTTTTTTTTTTTTTTTTTTTTTTTTTTGGTACTATACGATACTAGGCAGCCCAATTTCAGTCCAGTATTATTAGTAAAACAGTAAGAAAAATAAACATTTTCAGTTCGAAAAACAGTTTTATCAAAAATAAGCAGAAATTAAAGTTAGAAAGTTTTAAAGATTGGTAATTTTAAAATTGTTGATTAACTTGTTTCAAACTTTAAAGAAATATTTTTTAATATTTATTACTTTTGAGGAAAACGATACACTTTTAACAGTCGTTAAAAATGGGGAATTTATCCAGCGTAATACATTTTATTTTAATATAACATAAAGGTATATTTGCAAAGACAACGAATTGCAAATATTTATCATTATTTATCTATACTAATATTATAAAGAGGAAAGATTTGATTGTTTGTTTGTTTGCATTGAATAGGCTCCGAAACTACTTGACGGATTTGAAAAATTCTTTCGCCGTTGAAAAGCTACACTATTTCCGGTGAACATAGGCTATAGTCGCCGCTTAAAAGGATAAAAATAAAACGCCGGATAAATGAATCAAAAGCATTTTGAGAAACTAAAGGTTACCTGGCCCACTAGACACATGACAATCACTGAAACACATATGAAAATCGTAACTATGCACCCCCCTCCTCCCCCCCCCAAAAAAAACATTTTAAACTTTTTAGACCTACCTGATATAAAACCGTGTTTTTTAATTTTTTAAACTATTTAGCAATTACTAAAAAAAGGAAAAGAAATGCTGAAACGCAAATTAATTAAATTTAAAAATAAATCACGAAACGATTGTTTTGGAGTTTTCAAAAAAGTTATAACAGATAGTAAATATTTTAAAGAGTAGTGAGCATCAAATATGGGGAGGGAGGATTTTTTTTTTTTTTTTTTTTTTTTTTTTTTTTTTTTAGGGGGAGCAGTCAAATATTTAAAATTGTAACGTTTTCTACAATTTCAAATGCGGACTGTTTCAATAAGCCTAGGAATAAATATTACTTATTTAATTTAATATAAAATTATAAAGAGGAAAGATTTGTTTGTTTGTTTGTTTGAATTGAATTAAATAGGCTCCAAAACTACTTGACGGATTTGAAAAATTCTTTCACCGTATGAAAGCTACACTATTTCCGGTGAACATAGGCTATATTATATTTTCAAAAAAATTATTTCAAATCCTTATTAAAATGCCAATATTGTAACCCAAGGTGTAGAAAAATGAACTTAAAAAATCTTTACATCGCGTGCGTTGCGAATACTATTGATTATAGAACAAAATAATGTACTACGACTTTGTTAACATGTAATTATCTACAAAAAATGTCGCAACAGCATATGTCTAACTGTTATAGTTATGTCACAATAAGTGTTTTTTATTTTAAAAATAATTAAAATGCCGTTTCTGTAAAAGCTCTTTATTGTTACTTTGGTATTGATTCTTATCAAAATAAATTACTTTAAAATCAAGACTGATTTAATGGTTGCCGTTTACCCCGCTCGACTAGGCTGCATCATAATGTGTGATATAGGCGTCACTGGGGCACGGGAGGAGAGTCAATGTCAGAGACGGCATTTTAATTATTAGGTTATGAGTGTGTGTGTAAAAATTTATAACTTGAAATTTTTCTTAAATATCCGTGAGAAGTCGGGGCGGGCTGCTATAATCTATATACATAAAGCAAAATCGTGTTAGTTACACCATTTATAACTCAAGAACGGATGGATCGATTTTTATGAAATTTTGTATGGAGGTATCTGACACATTAGATTAACATATAAGCTATTTTTTATCCGACTACCTAAAATGAGGGTAATGTTTTTAGTAGTTGAATTTAATGAGATGAAGTGGTAGAAACAATTTGCGGTGTCAGCAGTGGCGGGGGACTGGGCGACTTGCTCTACCCGAAGAAAAGCGAGGGCGGGCGGCTAGTTATAGTATAAAAGTAAAAATAATGAAACTGTAAGGCAAAATATAGCAATTTTTTTAAAGTCTGCTATTCAGCAAATTTTACTCGCTAATACTTTTCAGAATTGTTTCTTCTTTGGAGTTTCTTGTCGACGTTCAACTAATGCAGCTTCTATCGAACAGAAGGCTTTTGCATGTTCCAAAACATCATAGTACAAAGTATCGTGGACAAGATTTGTCGAGATACTTACAAACTTTACAAGTTCGTATATATTTAATGGGTGACAATTCAATATAACATTGTAAAACTTTTAGACGATTTTGCAGTTTTTAGCAGTTTTTGTTTGTCCTGGTACAAGGGCAGATCTGGAGATTCCTCAAAAAAGAGGGGGGGGGGGGAAATTTCAGAAATTTGGAAATTCCAATCGCACCTGCAGCTCGTGTCGGGACTTTTTTTTTTTTCATCATGAGTAGGATCGGGGCTAATTTCTTTCGTTGCAGGTCGGGTTTCGGTCCGGTTTACTTTCATTTTTTGCCGTTGTTCTGGCTAAATACTTTTTTTTGCGAGTCGTGTTTGGATAAGGTTCAATTCTACTTTGCCGCTGCGGGTTGGGTTGGGGTCCGGTTCTCTTTCTTTATTGCTTCTGGTTGGTATTGGGTCTGGTTGATTTCTATTTTGTGTGTGGGGGGGGAGGGGGGGGTTGAGTTGAGTACTATTTTATTAGCGCTGGTTTGGTTTCGGTCAAGTTGAATTCTTACTTTTTTGCTACTGGTCGAGTGGATTTTTACGTTTTTCTTACGGATAGAGTGGAATTCTACTTTTTATTTGCTTTTCTCTGCATTCTTTTTTGTTCCTGTAGTTGTTTTGGGGTGAAATTAATTTACACTATTTTTGGGTTCTGATCTGATTCATAGTGAATTTTCAATCTCGCAAGAAGGATTCGATTCGACCTCATATTTTAAATGAAAGTCTAAATATTTTCTCCGTTATGGACGAAAATAGTTTAAAGAGTATTATAAAAGAAAATATCGAAGATACTATAAAATGAAACTATATAAACGCCATAACAGACATTTCCAAATAGTTAATTATGAATATTTAAGATTTTACATTTCAATTTACATGTTAACACTGCTATTCGCAAGTGTTAACATGTACATTAAAATATCCATACGGAATGTCTCGAATAGAAGATACCCCTATTTAACGAACACTTTTCAACAATTTAGCCATCTTTTTTGATTGATTCCGTTATGAGTATATATTAGGTATTTATTTTCTATATAAAAGATAAAATTGATATTAGAAATATAAATGTCGACATTTTATAATTCCACTAAAACATGAATTGTTTTTCTTTCATTTCGATTCTAAATTGACAAGAAAAATTTTGGTCGGGTTTTGATTTGATTTCCAATGGTATTTTCGCGTTCGGATCGGAAGCAGGGCAATACTATACGCTCAGGGGTCAATTTTTTTTTTTTTTTTTTTTTTTTTTTTTTTTTTTTTTTTGTCGAATATTTGAAAAATGAAGTTATTTTAAGTGCAATTCTTAGAGGAACGCTCTTTTCTGATTCAAGGGGGGAACACGAGAATCCTCAAGGGGAGCGATTTCAAAATTTGGAGGTTCGGGCAGGAGGTGATATTTTTCATTGCTGGTGGAGATTATTTCTAAATTTTGCAGTGAGTCGTGTTCGAATCGGCTTAAGATTTTTGCTGTGGGTCGGATTTGGGTCAGTTTGACTTACATTTTTCAAATTCGGTTCTGTTCTGGATAAAATTTCACTTCTGAGAGTAGCACTCAGGTTGATTGATTGGTTGGTTGAATGGGGTTTTATGGCGCAAAGTTACATCAGGATATGCTGCGCAAAGAACAAGGTGGGGATTCGAGTTAATTAGAAAGTTTTGTTAGGGATTTTTTTTTTTTTTTTTTTTTTTTTTTTTTTTTGAGTTTGTTTTAGGTAGCTTTCATTACAAAAAGTAAAAAGCTACCTATTTTGTAGTAGGCCGGATAGATTTATACTCTTTTGCTACGGACCAAGTTTGAGCAGGCTGACTTAGGAATAGGTTTTGCACTAAAGAGCAAATAATAGATTTTTTTTTTCTCTATAAATTATAACATTCAACTTGAAGATACACATTTTTTAATTCTATTAAAATACACGAACTTATTTTCTTTCATTTCAATTCCAGGTGTTCGGGTAAGGGCTCGATTTGACATAATTTGTAATTTTTGAGTTCGGATTGATATATTATGGGTCGGATTGACTTTAAACGTTTCGGATTCGGGACATTTCTTCTTTTGGATTTTGAGAAATTCGGATCTAGTATAAACTGGTTGATGACTGGATTTTTCAATAGATCAGACAATTTTTTATATGAAAAACTATATGTTTGAATATTGACGAGTACATTATATATATATTCATTTTTCTACTTAAACAAACAAAAAAAATTGTTATAATTATATGGGATACCTTTCCCAATTTCCTTCAAATATTAGATTGATTTTGTTTCATTTTGGATTTGTTGATCTGTTTTGTATCAGGCTATTCGGTACTGAATCAGATTTTTTTCTTTTATTTATTTATTTTTAGCGAGCTTGGGTTGGGTTAAAATTGAATTGCTTTTTGAGCCTGGGCATGGAAATTTAGGTTCGGGCAGACCTCTAAAAGAACGAAGTCCACGCCAGGCCTGAAGTGGAAGAAAAAATATAGTGTGGTCAAGTTTTGCAGAAAAAAAGTAAGATTTCCGAAAGAGTGAAGACTTGAGTAGAGGTCTGGACGGGCTGGAGTTTCCAGTCTCGCCCCGGCCCGGTATAAAACAAAATATTCGGCCCGAGCCTGGCCCGCTCGTTTACACTTTTACATTTCTAGGCCAGGCCCGGGCCGTACAGAAATCAGTGAAAACAGTCCAGGCCGAAATCGGCCTGCATCTTTATTTCGAAGCAAAATCAGATTTTTATCATACAATTAAGATTTTTTAAAGATTACTGCATTCATATTTATTGGATGATTTTATAGAAAATTTTTACTGACAATACACAATAAGAACATTAATGATTACTTAGGTTCTTAGACTTTCAACATTCAAATAAAGATGCACTGAAAAATTAATATGGTTTAGAATAAAAGAAAAAAAAAGGAAGTTAAAATTATCATAACTTTTGAAGCTGTGTAATAAAAAGTACATTTATGAAAATACTTCTTTATCATTTTATCAAAGATTTTCTCAAATTTAGAGGAGCTATTTTTTATGCATTTCTGATTTCATTTCTTTTTGGAAACACATGAGTTTAACAGGTGTTTTTATTCAGAAACAATGTAATGGAATGGCGTTATCCATTTTTTGATAAAAGCAAATACAATGCGCAACACACTATATAAAACGCTAATTTTCATGATATTTATGAAAATATTGTGAAAATTAGAGTTTTTAATCGCATTTCCGGAAGCGACAACATGCAAAAGGAGAAAAATCTGAAACCACGTGACAAGAATCTCTTATACCTTAACAAGTATATACAAATATCTTATTTACCAAAAATGAAATATGCTGTTCGATTCCAAATCCCTTCAATAGTCAGACTTGTCAATTTTGTACCTTTATAGTTAAAAATTAGTCAGAAAATGTGACAAACTTTCGTGTTGTTCAGAAATGAATTTAAGAAACACTAAGGAGTATATTTCCAAAAAGTACATTAACAGTACGTTAATAGTTTTTATCCCTTTTACAAATAATGTTGTCTGCCCTACACGGCTTACGAATAATTAAGTCTAGTTCTGACCCCGACTATATGTAGAAACACAGTGCAAACCTGATCTTGACCCGGCTCCAGTTTGCCAAAAAATTATTATACCCGTATAGACTCAAAGCAACTGTCCGATGCTGATTTCTACGCTGTACACGTTACATTTATGTATTGATGTTGTTAAACTAGTATCTACTCGTGACGCACATTTATACTTATGGTCGTTAAACCCATATTCATTGAAAATAGACCTCATTTTAGCTTTTTTACCGAAATCTTTATAACACGCCGGCAGGCCCGTTAAACTTTTTTATCGGACTGGCCCATACGGCCTGTTTATTATTATTATTTTTTTTTTTTTTGCCAGTCTGATACAGGCCGATGCAGATCTCTAGACCTAAGCAAGCCCTAGTCTCATGAGTTAAAACAGGCCCGGCCCAACCCGAGCAGTGACAGCTTCGTCCAGTCCGATCAGGTCGCACCGTTCTCAATTTTAAACACGATTCATTTATCCTATGGACATCTAATATCCTTTTGCAGACCCTTCATTGGGCTCAAAAAGGGAGGGGGAATCGCCCCATCGCTTCTGGTATTCATCATATTGAAATCTTGCTATTGAATTGCTTCTTTTTATATGTCGACAGATGGTTCGTGGGAATTATTACATTGTTCTGCAAATAATAAATTTTGAAAGAAAACTTAATTGTAAAACACTGTAACATTAATAAAGCTAAACTGAGTGTGCGGTAGCTTCCTTAAAAAAAAAAAAAAAAAAAAAAAAAAAAAAAAAAAAAAAAAGGACGGCGGGAAACAGATGACCAATTTTAACAGGTTTATTATGATTATATATAAAATGGAATGTTTTTATGGAAATTCTTTTTAACACAGAGTATACACGAAACAGCATTTCATTGCATTTCATGTTCAAAGTAGTGAACATAATTTAAATACGCTAGGGACAGTTTTTCTCCGAAGAGCTTTTTACAACCGAATTCTTTTGTGTAACTCTGTAATTGAATGGCAAATGTTTTTCGCCAAATATTGTACCGCAAGCATTCTTAAGTCCATTTCAGAAGTTCGTATAAATTTCATTGTTTGTAAAAGAGTAACATTATTACAACAATACATCGCGAAATTATTTTTAGACCAGAGTATAATAGATTACTATGGAGATCCTCTGTGTGTATACTGTAAGTGCTATACATGACATATTTTTTTATAATTGTCTTCCAGAGTACCTCTGTAATGTATATGAATTTCATTACTTTTAAATTAGTATAGTCCTCCTTGAAACACCGCAAATGATTTATCTACATAGATCATAATGTAGCGGAATAATTTCGAGTGATCCTACACATTTCTTATGTTTCTTCAATTTTTTAAAAAGTGTTTAATTTTTTAAAAGTAATTTTTGCTCCTTAAAAAACTTTGTTAGTGTTATGCAGAATTTGCAAAAAGTCCTTAAAAATATTTAAGTTTTCTGTTATTTATTAATTGCAGGTGAAAATCTGAGTTCTCTGAAATTCTGATTTAGAAAAATAATTTATATCACCATTGCCCCCCCCCCCCCCTTGTATCAAAATTTCGTTCCCGCCTTTTGCTCTCATCACAGCCTTCAATATTATCCCTTCCAGAAGTATCACTTCGCTATTTTGCTGTCTATCTCACTGTATCCATGTTTACACAATATTGCCACTTTGTTGTAACAATAAAAAATCTATCACAAAAACTCCTCCCCACTAACTAAAAATGAGATTTTTCCCTCTCATCTTATTAGTAAATACCTAGAATTTATTCATTGAAACTTTCCCACATTTTATTTTTTTTTTAAGCCCATTTGTTAATGTTTTAAAGGGCAAATAAAAGTAAGTCATTTAAAAAACTTCTCCATCCCACATACACACCAAAATAAATAATTAATAAATTGTTTCTCCCCCCCCCCCCCCAGCTCACAAATTTTATACTTTTAAGGGTGTATTCGAAAAAACGCTTTTCCATCTTCAACAGCTCGAAATTTTCCGATACAATTTCAGACACATTTTTAAACGTAGAAACATGAAATTTGCTGAGAGGATTCTTGAAGGGACGTATGAGGTGCCGAGTGATGTTTTTTTACGCTCAATTCATTAGAATTTGAGTTATAAACAATTATCTTCTCAGTATGACCCCTTTTTTCGTTCTCAAATCTCCCGCTTGGGAAAAATCGGTTCGAAATGCCGTTTTTGATTGCTTTTTTTGCAATGTTTTGTGCACTTATCAAAGAGTTGACCTTTACGGCACCTTGTGCACTTTCCAAATAAGCGATTTTGAAAGTTTGGTGTATTTGAGAGCAATAATGAGTTCAAAAATAAATCGGAAAATAGGCAGTTTGAATCGAAATACACCCTTAAAGTCATCGATTTTTCTAAAACTTTTACTGTAGTAATAAATAATCAAACATAGTTTTACTCTTAACCCCACAAAAATTTATGTTTTCCCCCTATTTCTCCTTACCAAGTACATAAAATTTAGTCTTTAAATCTCTTTATTTGGTGTTTAGCCATATTTGTTAATCTTTAGTCATATAAAGCAAGTCATCTAACAAATTCCCTTCATCCCCCTCCAAAATAAATAAATAAATACTTTTTATTTTTTCCTTCTCAGAGATCTCCAACAATTATATAAAGGAAATTTTAAACCAATTATTTATATGATTTACGATATTCGAACGAAATGTGGTAATTCAGCATAAAAAACTTTTTCTAAATTTAAAGGGGGGGGGGGCGAGTAGCTACCCTTTCTCCCCCTATACTTATTCAATGAATTCTTAAAACTAATCGCCCCCAGGAGGATACCTTCTTTAAATATTCACGGGCTTCCTAACCCAAGCCACCTGAATGATCTTTCTCTTTTCTTTTTCCTCTGATTTCTATTGTCTTTCTTTTTTCTTTGTTTCACTCTCGTTGTGGTTTTTTTTCCCGGAGGTGAGGGCAATTTGTATGAGCCGATATCACTCTGTATATCGATGGAGAATTGTAAACCACCCACGTGTTTGCTGTGTGTAACGTCACGTGTTTGTAGGAAAGAGTAGAAGTTAACCGGATTCAAACGCAACCCACAACAAAAAGTAAAAAATTAAACCCGACCAGCAGCAAAAAATAGAAGCGAACCGGACAGCAAATTTTGTAAAATGATCGCGGAGAAAACACGAATTTCTTCAAAATATCGTGAAACAAACGCACATTTTGTACAAAAATTGCAAAAAAGAACGAACATTTTACCAAAGAATTCACCCCAATAAATTCGGGTCAACCCGAACCCTTCTCGATAAAGTAACAAGTAAGAAAAATAACGCGTTAAGCATTGATTATGAAGCATTTTCCAACACTTAATGAAATCTTTAACAAAACTTTGTTATTTAGGGAAATAATAGTGTATAGCCAAATATACCCAAATATGTATTCCAGTACTTTTGAACAGCTCTGTATTTCATATGTCACTTGATATAATGGGAAAATTTAGTTTAGCAAGAAAATACCCAGTAGCTTGAAATTTATTTTTTAGCATTTTCATACTATCAGATGGAAACATACTTGAATACTTTTGTTCAGCCCTGTAGTTTACATTGTACCTTTATTACACGTCAGCATTAGGCTAAAATTTATTGTAAACTAAAACACTTTTAAAACAACTGAAATCACATTCTCATAAATTATCATTCATAGGCGTCCATGTACCGAATTCTTTGCGTGGCCCTGTATATCCTTTTATCTATATTTTGCAAACATTTCTCAGTAAATTCAATGAAGCTCAGCGTAAAAATGCATAGCTTATTTAAGAACCACGTTTAAATAATCTATGCTCATATTCAGTAACGTTGGTGAGCTCTTTTGGGTAGCCCTGTATATCAACTATAACATTTATACACACCATATAATGTGCATATTTTTAGCGAAATATAAACGCGCATATCATAATTAAAATGCATTTCATCCCTCCATCAGCCATCATCGGACACATATGCGGTACTTCGGAAAGAATATACTATTTGAAATCTTTTGTATGGCCCTGTAAATGCTATGTACTTCATATTATGCAAGACAGTAGCGTATAATTTATATTAAGCTTCAGTGACATATATCAATTTTATTATACATGAAACAGCTTAATATATTTAAAATATGCCACACACAATTCCCCCTTTTACCATTATCTAATGGAATTCTTTTGTGTGGTCATGTAAATGAATAATAGCTAAATTTTCATCTTATATCTTATAGAATGCATATTTTAATATGTTTGACAGGGTATAACATCTTTAAAATTTTTTTGAAACGATTTTTCCATATAGGCCGTAATGTAATGGGAAACTTTTGATTCGCCCTGTAGATAAACTAATCTTTATTTTCAATAGGGTTCGTGCTAGGGTAAACGTCAATAACGTCCTAAAATTTCATGGCAATTCGAGTATATAAACGATTTTTCCCCATGGGCCGTAATGTAAATGAAAACTTTTGATTCTCCTTGCAGATAAACTAATCATGGTAGAAATTTAATTTTCAATAGTGTTCGTGATAGGGTAAACGTCAATAACGTCCTAAAATTTCATGGCAATCCGAGTATATTAACGATTTTTCCCCATAGGCCGTAATGTAATGGAAAAATTTTGATTCGCCCTGTAGATAAACTAGTCATGGTAGAAACTTCATTTTCAATAGCATTCGTGGTAGGGTAAACGTCAATAACGTCCTAAAATTCCATGGCAATCCGAGTATATTAACGATTTTCCCCATACGCCGTGATGTAATGGGAAACTTTTGATTCTGTCTGTAGATAAACTAATTATGGTAGATACTTCATTTTTTATAGGTGTCGTGCTAGGGTAAACATCAACAACGTATAAAAATTTCATAGCAATCCAAGTATATTTACGGGAGTTACAGCGCGGACAGACAGACAGACGGCCATCCGACCAGACGGACAGACAAACCGAATGCATAAGCACTTTTAAACTTTGTTGGAAAGTGCTAAAAACCAAATCCTAAAGTGTCCCAAATGAGCTAAGCACTGTTAAAAAGTAAAAGTCAACCAGATTAAAAACAAAATGTAGCAGTCAACAAGACCCAAATCTGACAAAAAAAAAAAAAAAAATCAGAAATTAACTTGAACAGCAGCAAAGAGTGGAACTCAACCCGACCCAAGTAGGAATTAACCCAGACAGAAGCAAAAAATGGAAGCCAACCGGACCCAAACCCGACCCACAGCAAAAAAGTAAAAAAAAAGAAAAACACGACCCACATAAAAAAATGAGCTCCGACCCGTGCATTACACTGGAGTACCCAAATTTCTAAAATCCTCCCCCCCCCTTGAGGACTCTCAAGATCAGCCCTTGGTCTTCGCCTCCCTTTATATCAAAATTTCGCTTCGCCTTTTGAATCTGTCATTATCTTCTAAATTGCACCTTACAAAAATATCACTTCGTTTTGTAGTCTACTCCACAATACCCATATTTGTAGCATACAAGTCACTTTAGTATACCAATAAACAATCAATCACAAAATTTCCTCCCCCCCCTCCCCACGACTGAAATTAGGATTTATCATTTTGTTCCTTTAAGTGCAGAAAATTTAGTTCTTTAAATAATTCCCACTTTTATTATTTTTTAAAACCGATTTATAAATATTTTGAAAGGCAAATAAATAATAAGTCATCTAATAAACATCTCCCCCCTACACACACACACGAAAATAAATAAATAATGTGCTTACTTCTTTTTTTCCTCAGCTCACAAATTTTAAACAAACACAAATTCCACCATTTTTTGAGGGGGGGGGGGGGGCATTGCACTATTTTCTCCCCTACCCATATGTCACTAAATTTAAAATCTTTGAAAGTTTTTTTTTGTTTGTTTTTTTTCCATAGGTTTATACATATTTTATTCTAAAAATAAATAATTAATCGTAAACAACCCATAAATACCGTTGTATACCTCCCCCCCCCTCGTTCTTTTGAAGTACACAAAATTAAAAATCTTTAAAACACTTTTAAGTTTTTTTTTCGTCCTATTAATAAATATTCAAGAAGGTAAATAAGCTGTCATCTATAAAACTATCCTACTATCTCTCCCCCCCCAAAAAAAAATCCGTTTTAGCCCTCTACCTCCCCCTCCCTTCTCAGCTTACAAAATTAAATTCTTTCTTTTTTCTCTCCGTATTTTAATAAAAAAAATAATTAAAACCTGAAATCCTCCTTCTGCACAAATAATTAAGTCTTTAAATATGTTTAATTTTTTTTAAGTGCTAATTATAAATCTCTGCTAACTATAATATTAACAAAATCTTTTTAACTATGTAGGAAAGTGTTAAAAATAAAGCGATAGATATGCATTAAATTCTACACAAAACACATGTTTACATTTTTTGCGTATTGTGTTTGTACATTTCATACAGTAAAATATCTTTAGAGAGATATTTAAATAAAATATTGGGATTTTCACAACAAAAACCATTCTTAACTGACTGTATCATTTAAAAAACAGTTTTCAGAATTCCCCCCCCCCTCCTATAGACTTTACTGCTATGTCAGTGCTCAAAATTAAAAATTGTTAGAGCTCTTTGCGGCATTTATATAATGCTTGTAAAAATCATCAAGAATCTAAATTTTCTTCCACCTGAAATATTGACAAAATATTTTGCTTTATTGACTTAACATCACACAAAGTTTTTAAAATTTGCTACACTTTTTCGGTCACATTTGTCACTACAAACAATAATAAATTATGTATTATGTCTATAAACGACTAGGCTGGGATTAACACCTATTTCTCCTTTCTTCAAAATTTCTATTTCCTGTTCTCCCTTGCTTGCTTGCTTGCCTTTCCGCAAAAAATAAACAATGTTTAAATATTTAAATTTGTCTAGATATTTTTCTCATAATTTTATTAATTCATTCATCAACCTTCAGTTCTATTTATCTTGATAAGTTTCGTATTCTAAAAAGAATCCCCTCCCCTCTTACCCCCCCCCAAAAAAAATAGTTATTTAAACTACTTGTACCTGATATCTCCCCCCCCCCTCATTCAATATTAATTTTTTATTTTTATTTTTTATTTTTTTTCTAATTGCGTTAAGTAAATAAAATAGATTTTATTTTATAGTAATCTATCTAAATTAATCATTCGTTTATTTTCTGAAAATCAAATCATTTTAATTTTGGAACGCTAATCGTAAAGAGATTGAAATTCTTTTGAGCTCCGATTCGAATGCATTTACGCAAAGTACTGGGAAATCAGTTGAAAAAAATCCTTTAAACATGAAATCGGCTGGAATTGCACACCTTTGAAGAGAAAAATCGTCGCAGATAATTGGTTAAGAGCATTCTATTTCCTAATTGGATGATTGCATGTCAATCAAAGTAATTTTAGCCCATCCTTTGAATCCGCTGAAAAAGCGCGTCGCCATCTTGATTTGCCTTGGCGTGTGACTAGTGTGTGCTCTTAAGAGCCCACAATAGTCACAGAAAAAGTACACAAAAAGACCCGTATGACCATGTAAAGTCTATGGGAGTGTTCTTTTCTAATATCTCGCTCAAATTTTAATATTTTTGCATGATTTTTTTGCACAAGATAGCTGAGGGCAATCCACAACCGGGCTAGTTTTTACTTTTTCGATTTTAGTTATATATTTTTTATATTACGATAGTTTCAGTTTCCGAACCGGTTTAAACCGGTTTCGAAAGTTAAAGTAATTTTTTAAAGAAAATCTGAAACAAAAATTGAAAAAGTAAAAACTAGCCCGGTTGTGGATTGCCCTCAGCTATCTTGTGCAAAAACAACATGCAAAAATATTAAAATTTGAGCGAAATATTAGAAAAGAACGCTCCCATAGACTTTACATAGTCATCCTTGTCTTTTTGAGTAATTTTTCTGTGACTATTGTGGGCTCTTAAGACACTTTTTCATTCTGTTTGCTGTATGTCTTTTATACAAGTTGATTTAACATTCAACAATTTCAAATTAGGACATCATTTCTTTTTCATGAAAATCGTGCATATACACACGTATATATATAAGTTTTTATTGTTAAATACTTTTAAAATATGATAAATATAAACAAAATATTATAACTTAAAATATTTTAAACTCGGCATCTTTTGTTTTTTAAAATGTAAATTAGTTATTGAGTTCTGCTATACATTGTTCAATTTTCCTGAATCACGAACTTCTTTTTTAAAAATAGTAATAAAATGGTAGAAATATATATATATACACAAAACAATTTTGGTCTCTCAGAACTTTTTTTCTTTCACTTTGTTTCTCATTTATACAGGGTGATTCAGCTCGTCGGTGACAAACTTTAAGGATCGATAGAGCACACCTAGACGAACATTTTTGAATAGGGAATGTAGGGTCCCTGACGCGATGGTAAGGCGCTAGGCGCTTTCGAAAATTTGGGTGCCGAAATTCGAAACGTCATAAAAACTAGGGAAATGGTTAGATTTTCTTGCTTGTTGCGTCGAAATGATTCTGTTTGTTTAGACTTTCTTCAGTACCAATTTGATAAGCGTATCTCTTAAAACATGGATAGGGGGCGCTGCAGACTTTGGAGAGCTAGACAACAACTTTAAGCCCGTTATTTTGATAATTTAACACATGCTCGCCAAAGTTTATACTCTAACTTAAAGTTTGAACCCAAAAGTAGAGCCCTGCAAAAAGCGTAAGAGCCGGAATAAAATGTCAAAGTACAGGGTGGTCGAAACTCGAAGGCTCCTAAGAGATAAACAAACAGATTTCTTGACTTATGGCATGCATTTTCATGATTCTGTTTGCTGGGGCTCTCTGAAACTCAGTTGAACGGTACAAAAAGAAACATCGATAGGGGGCGCTTTGGGCAAAAAACATAATTCGTTGACATTTCGGACGCTAACTGGAAACGGGGCGCTACGATCAGTTAGTAATAATGAAAACACATTTTCTACCTCTGCTCAACACTTCTGAATAAATTTAGACCAAAAACATCAATGATACTGGAAATTTATTTACAAAAAATAACACTACAGAAGATGCTCGAAATTTCGACCTTGGGCCATGATGCAGGCTTCGCACCTCCGTCGCATTGAGGAGTGTGTGTTTCCAACAATGCCAGGAGTATCTCTGATCTGCCCTGCAGCTGCCACAATGCGCGCCACAAGTTCTTCAGCACTGCTGACAGGTGTATGGTATACCTCGGCCTTCAGGTAACCCCAAAGGAAGAAATCCAAGCAGGTGAGGTCTGGTGATCGGGCAGGCCAGTGAACTGGACCCCCACGCCCGATCCACCGCTGGCCATACCTTGCGTTTAGATGGAGACGCACGTCGTTCGTGTAATGGGCCGGAGCTCCATCGTGCTGGAACCACATCTGGCGACGCGAACCTTCGGGTACGTGCGCCTCCTCCAGAAGCTGCGGCAGCACTTGATCCAGGAAAATCAGGTAATTTCCACCTGTCAGCCGTTCAGGTAACAAATAAGGGCCAATGAGGCAATCCCCCAAAATGCCGGCCCACACATTTACTGAGAAACGCTCCTGGGCTGCTCGGCTTCTGGTTTCATGTGGATTTTCATCACACCACACATGACTGTTGTGGGCGTTCCACATTCCCTCCCGGCTGAAGATGGACTCGTCCGTAAACAAAATGCTGTTTACAAAACGGGGATCCCTGGATCTCATCGCCAAGTACCATCTTGAGAATTCCACTCGAGGGCCAAAATCCTGCTCTCTGAGCAACTGCACCCGCTGGATGTGGTAGGGGTGCAGATTCCAGGAACGTAAGATGCGCCACGCAGTTGCTTGCGAAATGCCAACATGTCTGGCGATATCTCTCGTGCTAAGACCTGGGTTGTCCTCAACCAGGTTAAGCACAGCCTCTTCGTTGTCGGGGGTGCTCACTGATCGCTCCCGTTCAGGCCTGCCTCCGTCGAAAGATCCCGTTGTGGACAACCTCTGGTGTACTCGAGCGAAGAAGGCATGGCAGGGGATTTGCCTGTTGGGGTAACGCTCGGCGTACAACCGCTGAGCGGCTCGTCCATTACAACCAGCAGCGCCATACGCCAAATGCATGTCAGCCAATTCAGAGTTTGTGTACCGTTCCATCCTACTACCGATCTGCAGACAAGTAACCCGAAGCTTAAGTAGGTACCGCACGTTCAAAAGACGTGTCTGCGCATACAACTACGTCATCTCGCGTTGTCGTCTACGCATTACGTATCTTTTGCATATCGATATGGTACGATATCTTTTGCATAAATCAGCAAAAAGCACCTTATGTAAATTTTATTGCGCGCATTGTGCATGATTGAAACCAGCTATGTTTGTTAAAAAAAACAAACAAACTGCAGTTTTAATAGCTTCTTATGATAAGTAAATTACTCTCTTGTTTTGTTTCTAACTGATCGTAGCGCCCCGTTTCCAGTTAGCGTCCGAAATGTCAACGAATTATGTTTTTTGCCCAAAGCGCCCCCTATCGATGTTTCTTTTTGTACCGTTCAACTGAGTTTCAGAGAGCCCCAGCAAACAGAATCATGAAAATGCATGCCATAAGTCAAGAAATCTGTTTGTTTATCTCTTAGGAGCCTTCGAGTTTCGACCACCCTGTACTTTGACATTTTATTCCGGCTCTTACGCTTTTTGCAAGGCTCTACTTTTGGGTTCAAACTTTAAGTTAGAGTATAAACTTTGGCGAGCATGTGTTAAATTATCAAAATAACGGGCTTAAAGTTGTTGTCTAGCTCTCCAAAGTCTGCAGCGCCCCCTATCCATGTTTTAAGAGATACGCTTATCAAATTGGTACTGAAGAAAGTCTAAACAAACAGAATCATTTCGACGCAACAAGCAAGAAAATCTAACCATTTCCCTAGTTTTTATGACGTTTCGAATTTCGACACCCAAATTTTCGAAAGCGCCTAGCGCCTTACCATCGCGTCAGGGACCCTACATTCCCTATTCAAAAATGTTCGTCTAGGTGTGCTCTATCGATCCTTAAAGTTTGTCACCGACGAGCTGAATCACCCTGTAATTTATTAGATTTTTTCGTAGTGTAAAAACTGTACGTTAAAAATGGCATCCAACATAGTATTTTTTGATGAAGCGGGAATCAATATAATTTAAATTTCAATATAACTATACTCATTTCATCAACTTTGCCTTCTATTTGAAAACAATTTAAAGCATAAAGTCAAGGAATAAAATATAAAAACTAGATTTTATAACATAGCAAAAATTTGAAAAATATTCGATAAAAACAAACCGTTCCTACAACTGAATTTGAAATAACTACCATATTAAACAAAAAATCCAATATATTCAAGTCACTTGAGTGTGAAAAATTTATAAACTATTTATTTTCTTCGACTTTTGTCATGGAAATGTTTTTCGCCTATTTTTAAAGTGAAAATCTTTTGAAACGGATTTTTTTTCATTTCATATTTGTACTTGCGATCGATTTTCTTTATCACTCAATATGTTTTTCAGATTTATACTTATTTTTTAAATTTAGAAAAAAACAAAACAAAACAAAAACACATGCTAACCTTTTAAGAGTAATAAACTGGTGAAGCAAATGTACAGAAAAATACCCATCCTATTAATTCTTTTGTAAATCATGGTATAAAAATGCAACTTCTACTAACCGATTTGTAGTGATGCCTATTAATTAATGCTTTATCTATATCTAATTCTGCTTCGAAGTCGTTTATTAACTGAAGTTATGGTAATTTTAAAGTTTCCAATTCTAACATATAATTTTGATTCTTTTTTACGCTTTTACTTTCTTTTATCTCCAATTGAAGAAAGTATTGCAATCGAAATTTTTTTCGACTTTCGATTTTTGGCGGATTTACACGTTATAGGGGACAGAGATTTCGAAAAACATGTTTTTATAAAATGTTTGTCTGTTTGTGTGCATATTGGTGTCCTGTCGCCATTGTATCATCGAAAAGTATATGAAGATATGTATAGAATTGACCCAATTTTTTGTGCATGTTGTTGGTTGTGACAAGCGGGTTCTCCATCAATTCTGAAATATTCCGCCAAAAGGAGGCGTTGCAATAGTGATTTTTCTGCCATTTTCAATATTATATCTTCAAAAAGTGTATGAAGTTATGCATAAAATTGAACTAACTTTTTTCTGTAAGTGATTGTCTGTAATTACTTGGTTCTCCCTAAATTTGAAAAAAAAAAAAAAAAAAAAAAAAAAAAAAAGGGACGAAAGGGGATGCTGTAACATCGATTTTTGTGCCATTTTCAAATATTGTACCACTGGAAAGTGTATAAATTTATGTACAGATTAGAACCAAAATTTTTGTGTATGTTAGCCAGCAGATCTTCTTTGAATTTGGAATTGCTCGGTGGGAAAGGAGTATTGTGATAGCGTTTTTTGTATTATTATCTCGATTTTTCGTCATTCTATTGTTATCGGCTCGTGCAGAGACGGGAACTCGCGTCCTGCTAAGTTGACTATTTGCAAACAGTTGATAATAACATAAAATTTTCTACCAAAAATTTAACCGACTTCAAAAACTACTGGAAAAGGAAAAATAATTTTTTTACATAATAGTAATAAGAAATTAAGAGTATAGTATTTACCATGCCTATTATTGTCTTTATGTACATTAATTTGATTTTTTGGAGTCGGTGCCAGCCAAGCCAGTTTCAAAAGTAAAAATAAGTATCCAATGCAAATCCTAAAAAAATAAAGGCTTGGCTGGCACCGACTCCAAAAAATCAAATTAATGTACATAAATACAATAATACGCATGGTAAATACTATGCTCTTAATTTAATTTCGTATTACTATTATGTAAAAAATTATTTTTCCCTTTGCAGTAGTTTTTGAAGTCAGTTCAATTTTTGGTAGAAAAGTTTATTAATTTGCGAGAAATCACTAATTCTATTAGTTTATGCCTTATTACTAAAAAAGTACTGAACCAATTTCAATGAAATGGAAGAAATACCAATGGAAGAGTAGCCTCTTTTATTTAACACAAAAACCAAATTAATCGGTTGGATAGTTTCGGAGTAATCGGTGAACATACATAGAAAAAAATACATTCGCGTCAAATTGATAACATCCTCTCCTTTTTTGAAGTCATTTAAAAAATTATATAACACGGAAAATTTTTTTGTATACTACACACACATGTCAAGAGTGAGGTTCGAATCGACATTCTCTTTCAAAACCAGATATTTAATCTGGCGCCTCAGACCGCTCGGCTATTCGGACTTCATTCTCTTCGGAGAACTTATTCAATGTCATGTTACTTTTCGCAAGTCTCTTCTCTTTTTCTGTACTCTTTCACTGATAAAATATTGAGTTAATAAAAAATCTGTAATACTCTGTGGTAACGGTTAAATACAAAACATTTCTAATAGCAATAATTAGTATTTAATTTGTTAAATATATATTTAAAAATTATAATACGGAAAAGATTACTGTATACACGTATGTCAGAAGTGGGGTTCGAACCCACGCTGCCTTTCGAAAACCAGATCTTAAATCAAGTGCCTTAGACCGCTCGGCCATCTTGATATCGGTAAATTTTTTCAACATCCATATTACTATTGATTTGCGAGAAATCACCAATTTTATTAGTTTTTGCCTAATTACTAAAAAAGTACTGAACCAATTTATATGAAACGGAAGTAGTACCAATTCGAGAGCACGCTCTCTCATTTAACACCAAAATCAAGTTAATTGGTTGGATAGTTTCGGAGTAATCGGTGAACATAGTTAAAAGAAAATACATACGCGTTGAATTGATAACTGCCTCTCCTTTTTGGAAGTCGGTGAAAAATCAGGCAAAACTATTTATTTTAATAAATACCATGATCCACAATAACCTTTTTTACTCCGAGTAATTTATTTAAGCAGAAATTTAAGATTGTAACGAGATGACTGTCTTCCCTAAATTAAAGAATCTATAGGTGGCGCTATTGCCACTTTCGGCAAAATATCCTGAGATATTTTGCCTTCCTTTCTAAAAGACATGAAATGAAGTGAAGTAATTTAGTTTTAGTAGAGAGTAAGATTGGGATGTGTGTTCCAAATTCACCCCCCTTAGAGATATGAATGTTTTAACTGATTGTTTTGCGCGTCGTCATGCGATTTGTATATAATGTGTTTTGTGCTGTGACATCTACAATAAAAATATGACTGTAACATCTCTGTTCTATATTTTAAGTACAGAACAACATCCCACACTGGCGCCCAACGGAAAAATGGAGTTATTTTGGAATATTTGTGTGTTTTCAAACAGGGTTATCGCTAAGACTTTTTATTGGTAGGGGAGAAGACCTTAAATTGCCAAGTCAATTTTTCATATTTGCCAACTCGTTTTATAATTTTGCCAACTTACCACACTTAGAAAATGTAATACAGTTCTTATGTGTAAAAAGTTAAATAATATTCCCAATTAGAGTTGTAACTTTTGCAAATTCTATCAAAAATAGGAAATGTATTGCAGTTTTTATTAAAATTTTAATTAAATTTGACAAAAAAGTTTTAAAATTTGCCAAGTGTAACAACATCTGTGAATGTTTGGGGGGGGAGGCTCCCCCCCTGTCCCCCCCCCCTTAGCGAGGCCCCTGTTTTGAAAGTTCTCGTTCTGTCAAATTCTCTATTGTCATCCTGACAAAAAGTTTCAGAAATTATATTTAAAGTAGGGTAATCCGCACCCACTGTGAAATTATTGTCACCTTGACAATACATTAAGTTTTCTGTTCTCAAAGGTGCCGTGTTCGTTAGGAACAAGTCATTCTGTGATTTCAAAAAGTTCTATTACATTTTCAATGTGCCATATGAAGTATCAAGTTATACTCCAGTTTTGTGCTAATTTCTTTAATATACGTTGTGTGTGATTGTGTCATCCTGACAAAGAATCAAGTGAATACATACAAAAAGGGTAATCCGTACCCAATTGAAAAATATTGTCGACCTGACAATAAATAAAATTCTTCGGCCTTCGTAATCATTGTTGTCCTTATGCAATAATTCCGTCTTCTGACAAAAGTTCTACTATGTGATATCAACAAAATATCTTCTAATTGTGTGCTAAGTTTTTCAACATAGCTGGTGTTTGTGATTGAAACTTCTTCATTTCGTCATATAAATCTGATTTTATTCTCAGAAACATTCGATACTTTCGGTTTACACTCGCGTGCTTTTAATTGTTATGTGAATCATCTAAAATCTTTATTTAAAAGTAGATTTTTATTTTATTTGTTTTCTTATCGGTAAAAGTTGAAATTATTATTTTTTTTTTTTTTTTTGATTGTTTGTTTCTTTTCTTTTTTTTTTTTTTTTTGCTGGCCAGTTGCGGAAAAAAGTTTTCATTTTGTTTTATTTATTAAGATAAATGGTGTTTCATATATATATATATATATTTTTTTTTTTGCTTGTTTTGTTTTATGTTGATTTGGAGTAAGATTATTAAGAAACATTAGTTTTCTGAAATTGAAAGTGATTTCTTTTGGTATTGTTTTTTAAAGCAAGGATTCTGAGTAAGTGAAATTTTTTTTTTTCATCTGTGCACAGCGTATAAAAATGATTTTGATAAATTTTATTATCTCGTATGTTGTTTATTTTTAGATGTAAAATAAGTTCTTTATTCATATTTCGAGTTGTTTTCATATTTATGTGTGGTTGAAAAATATTTCACGTTGAATTACCTATAATATTTCATATATTTAAAATGAATGATTTATGTCATTAGTAAGCTAATTTGGTAAAAAGGTTGAATTTTAACGTATAATAATATTTCTTATAAATATTTTCATGAGCTCATAATTAAATTAGTGATATATTTTAGTATGTTTTAAATTATTTCCTGTATTTTTTAACATTTATTTATGAAAATTTATCCATATTTACCTGTTTTATTTACATGTAAGAGGAAGGTAGTCATTTTGTTCTTATTATTTAATGAGTCACGTATTTAATAGTTTTCTAATTTAAGCATGAATTAACAATAGCTAATTTGAGAAAATGGCGTCTCTTTCTAAGCGAAAAAAATTGATTTGTTTAATTTGGGCACAGAATTATAGTTAGATGTGGATAAAGATGATAAACTATCAGTTTTACGTGAAAAAATTATGAAGTGTCAACTGCTTAAAGACAACGAACAATTTGTTAAAGAGGCATTTATGGCTATAGTGGAAGATCGCGCAAAAAAAAAAAAAAAAAAAAAAAGAAAAGAAAAGAAAAGAAAAACAAGCCATTGCAGAACAACAAATGATTGCGGATAAACTTATTGCAGAGGAAAAAGCATATGAGCTAGAAAAGCTTAAGGTACATGGTCAAAACCCTGCCGCGACAACTGTACCACAAAATCAAATAGACCAGATGCGTATAGATATTAAAAATATCTTGCAAACATTTTTTCTTGAAAAGGATGATATGTCCTTGTTTTTGACAATGTTTGAACATCAAATGAAAATGCTTAATGTCTCCAAAGAATTTTGCTTTTCTCAATTAATTGCCGTACTTCCGAACGACATTGGTAAACTTATCACCAGAGAACCAGAAGAAATGTTCAAAAATTATTCTTATATTCGTGACATATTGCTTAAAAGATTTAAGTTGTCAGCAGAAAAGTTTAGGGTATTATTTAGCCTACATCAAAAAAGAGAAAATTCTACTTGGAAAGATTTTTATTTTGAGCTTAGAAATTATTTTGAGGGTTGGTTATCCGAATTAGAAATTAATTCATTTGAAAAACTAACTGAACTAATAATCGCTGATCAAATTAAGAAAAAGTGTCCACCAGAATATAAAAATCATTATTTAGATGGTTGGGACAAGTTAAATGATCCTGTCGTGTTGGCTGAAAAGCTAGACATTTACGAAAATATTAAACCTTCTTCTCAAAAGTCAGCAAGTTATTCAAAAACGCGTGAAGCACAGAAACATGCTTTGCCGAAAAATTCAAATGGTCAAGAATTCTGGAAAAATCAAACACCTAAACATGAAACTAACGAACATTTTTCAAATTATAAAAATAATCATTCTACTTCAAAAAATACAAATTCAAGATATGAAAACAATGATAAGCGTCCGATTATAAGCTGCTATGGCTGTGGTAAACAAGGTTTTGTCAAAGCCAAATGTCCTAATTGTTCCTCCATCTACGCAGACGCAATCAGCAAATTTTCGTTCCCTTCATCTCAAATCTTGTTCTATCAATACTCAAGCAACACCTTTGTTGTATATTAAGGTAAATGGTGTTACAGGTGTTGCTTGCGCAGATAGAGGAGCTACTCATTGCATTGCTGGGGAAATGTTATACAAGATTCTGTGTGACCAAGGAACTGTGTTCGAAGACATCGGTGTAAGCATAACAATTGCTGATGGCCTACGAAAAGAAACCAACGTTCTTCAAGCAACAATCACTGTTGAAATAGAAGGTCGTACAACTAGTACAACGATTTTTGCGTTACCCGAAGCCGAGGGAAATAGAACATTGCTAATCATGGATTTTGTTTAATAAAATGGGGATTGCGCTTGAATAGCGAAGCCAGAGTTGGTATTTCTAGAACAATCCAAAACGTAAAATTCGTCTTTTCTGATGATGCTTTCATTACGACGCCTGAAATCTCAGCACCAACTGCGACTACTAACTCTGTTATGTTAAGAGAAATAGAAGGTCAGCATCTATCTGAGATACAAAGAAAAAGGCTTAATGGTTTACTTGAAAAAATTTTCAATACCTTTCGACCAGGGAGAAAAGCAACACCCGCCGTCGAACATCATATAAATACTAGAGATCATCGTCCTATATCACTGCCTCCTTACAGGTTTTCACTGGCAAAGAAAGAATTGTTGAAAACCCAAATTGATGATATTCTAGCCAAAGGCAAAGCGAACGTCATAACTGACATGCTTTCTCGTCCTTCTTGTGATCATACCAATAAAGAAATTTGCGATATTTCCGCTATAATAGTTGATATTCCTTCTAAATCATCAAGTGATTTACGTGCTGAACAAATGAAAGATGAAGAATTAAAGAAAATTATTGAAAGTTTCGAAGATGAAGAAAAAACTCTTGACTATACTAACTGGACTGAACGCGTTATATTATGAATCAAGGAGTTTTATACAGGTATTCTCCAAGTTCGGAATCAGAAGAAGCTCAACTAGTTGTCCCATCACATGAAAGGGAGAAAATTTTAAAAGAACACCACGATTCACCTACGGCTGGTCACTACGGTGTTGAAGGTACAATAAATAGAATATCCAAAAGGTACTATTTGACTGGAATGCGTTCATACATTGCAGAGTATGCCAAAAATTTTGTTGAATGCAATAGGTATAAGCTTTCTAATCAAAAACCATCCGGTTTGTTACAAACACCAATGTATTCACAAAGATTTGAAGTTCTATCAATTGATCTTTTTGGCCCTTTACCAAAAAGTAACAACGGTAAAAGGTGGATATTTATAATAGAAGACTGTGCATCAAGATGGGTTGGATTGTTCGCTCTTACTCATGCTACTGCAGCGCAGTGTGCAGCTACGTTGCTTGAAGAAGTTATCCTTAGATATTTTCTACCGAGACGTATAATATGTGATAACAGACTTTAAATTTTTAGTAGTGTGATGCAACAACTTTGTTTTCTTTTAGGTATCAAACAAAATCCAACTCCCATATACCATCCTGTGGAGAGGTAAAATAGAGATCTCAAGCCGAGATTGGCTATATTAGTGGAAAATGATCACTACTCTTGGGAAGAAAAGCTTCCAACAATACGTTTTGCACTAAATACTGCTAAGTGTGACACTACTGGAGAAACAGCAGCATTCTTGCAGTTTGAAAGAGAACTGAGAACAACGGATGACGTTCAGCACGACATTCGAGCTGTAATTAAAAATGACAATTTTGTACCCGAGATTACACCATATCTCAAGAAATTCGCAAAATTCACCAAAGAAATCAAAGACAAAGTTGAATCTAAGCAAGATCAGAGGAAAAAATATGCTGACCGTATACGGAAACCGGGACATAGTTTTGTTCCAGGAGACAAAGTTTGGGTTGACTTACACCCAGTATATAAAGCCTCTAATAATAAAACGTCGAAGTTCATGCCTAAACGTGATGGACCTTACATTATTTAAACTCAAAAATCACCCACCACTTTTGTCATAGCAAGTATGGACAGTCCTAATGATCCGCTTGCTACATGTCACACTACAGCCTTAAAACTGTGTAATGACTCTGACATTGTGCCTGTCGCACCCATTAGGAAACGTGGTAGACCACCTAAGAAAATTACTGGTTCCACACCGGGACGTTTTGCGGAACCAGAGAGGGAGGCTATAACGAGATGACTGCCTTCCCTAAATTATAGAATCTATAGGTGGCGCTATTGCCACTATCGGCAAAATATCCTGAGATATTTTACCTTCTTTTCTAAAAGAGATGAAATGAAGTGAAGTAATTTAGTTTTAGTAGAGAGTAAGATTGGGATGTGTGTTCCAAATACATCTCCCTTAGAGATGTGCTTTTGCGTTAAGGTAATTTTATGAATGTTTTAACTGATTGTTTTGCGCGTCGTCATGCGATTTGTACATAGTGTGTTTTGTGCTGTGACGTCTACAATAAAAATGTGACTGTAACATCTCTGTTCTATAATTTAACTAAATAACAACATCCCACAAGATGAAAATCAAATTTGTTATAGTATTGAATTAATAATATTAAAATATTAACATGTATATGTATATGTATCTTAATTAATAATCAATACTTAAGATTTTTAGTTAATTATACTCGTTAATATATCTTTATAATTGAAAAAGTAGGTAAACCAATTGTTTGAAATATTAAGATATATGTATGAGACAGAAGAAATTTTTTGTATTGACAGATCCAATTAGTTTTTTTCTAGCAATGTTACCTTCGGATACCAAACTTAATGCCATTAGGGTAAATGGTTTAGGAGATAAGCAGATGTAAAATTTGGAACTTCCTAATATTAAAACCTCCTGACTGCCTCCGGCTGATTTTTTCACACACTAATCTGCAGGTTTCACTTCAACATAAGCAATATTTAAATTAGTATAATTCCACAAATAAAACCCAGGTCTGAAAAATTAAGTTAGGATTGATGCTATCAAAAATTATAACCGATACGGATAACATATTTTGTATCAGATTAAAAAAAACATCTTTTTTTTTTAATAATTTTGATAAATTAAGGAGAAAACAACATTACAATATTACCCTTTGGCTGGGCAGTCAGGGGGTTAAATTAATTTCTAATAGTTTCAAAACTTATTACAATGCTGTCAATCTTTAAATATAATTCTAATAAATGAAATTCCAAAAAAGCAAATGACTTCAAAGCACAAACGTAATTTATTTTCCTTTAATTTGCTTTTTCTGCTTACTATTCTAAAAATTTCACTTGTGAGAATGCCTCTTATTTCCAATTGGTCTTAGGTCAGGAGTGAATGCTGGGTAGTGAAAAAACTGTATCATGTTCGATTGTGGCATTGAGAGTTGAAGGTGCAGATTGAAACGTTGTCGTATTAAAGAATCCAATCATCTTCATCTAAAATTTTTCGAACAGGAAGCAAATGATTGACGCATTTCTTTCCTTAGTTCTCAGACTTTCGATAATCAGTGATGAGTATCAGGAACATCGGACCATTGAAATAAATCCTCCACTATTTTATTAGAGTCAACTGAATTTGGAACTTTTTGGAGGAGATACAATTTGTACAGGGTATACAGCTATACTGGTTGATCGTCCCCAAGAGTAGAATGGCCGACTTTTACTTTCTTGTAGAATGGCTTGAATTCTACCATATTACATGTTTTATATGTATTATATGTATTTCGTTTCAACGAGAAATTTTATTATAAACAAATATAAAAAATACAAAGTGGAAAAACGTTTAATAAAATATTTAAACTATTTTTAATAAAAATTCCGGTGTTAAATATTGTCATAAAACATGTCTAAAATTTCCGATCTTTCTAGTCTTAAAATCTATCTTAGAAACGCTGCACGGAGAATGGCGTTGCTCCTATTTGGGACATGCTTTCGAAGCATCCTTAGCAAGATGTCAGGTTTAAATTTTAAAGAAGGATTTTATTTTAGCTACAATGTAAGAACAAAAGATTACTACGTTGAATTTAGTTTTATGAAATGCCAAATGAAGTTTAAATATGCACTATTTTTATTGTCAGTTCCGAATTAAGAACGTAAAAAAAATAATAAAAATAGTAAACAAATTAACGTAAGATTAAAAAAATGAGCTATGCAGAATAGCATGATCTGATATATTTAGAATTTTATATCTCTTTGAAATTTTATAGACATTTATACTTTTCTAGTATATACAGCTATGTTCATCGATGCAAATATCTTTTAATTATTCCGATGGCTGATCGTAGACAAATGTGTTTCCTTTCGGAAATTTTATTTAATAAACGGTTTGATTTTAAAATGAAATCTTGTAAGGGTACCATATTGAAAAAGGACACATTTTCTTATGAACACTTTTCAGTTTTAAATTTGTTTGCTTTGTATCAGTGTGATGTAACACATATTCTATTATATATATTTCTATTCATTTTTCAAATGTGAGTTCCCCCCCCTCTTTTAAAATTTAATTTTAAAAGAAAAGCTTTTTTTTAATACGTTTTTTTATTGTGTGTTCGCCTCCATGTGCATATAAAATAATAATAATAAATAAAAAGAACAAATAATAAATTAGTTTTAAAATATCATTCCATTTCTAGATTTTTCTTTCTTTTTCTTCAGTTGATTAAATATCAAACGACTGTTTTAAATAATTGCTATTTTTATTTCCCAATCATTTCTTTTTGTCTTGTATAAAGAACTTAATTTGTTACCGATTGAGTAATTCTGTTTAGGGTTGCCAGCTGCTGCACGTTCTCGCCACGAGCGATAAAGACTATATTCTTGGCAACGCTCTTTTTTAAATTTTCCCCTTTGCTTATCATGCAACGGTCCTTTTTACCTGGACATTGTTTTGCTCCGATTGGGAATCTATTCTATGCCAAAAGACTTTTTTGGCGTTCGTGAAAATGTGAAATTTTTGTCAGTTTTTATGTTTTGACTTGTTGAAGGAAACACGCTTGATCGCTGTTGTCAAATTGACAAATATTTTCTTTATTATGTTCTATGCGTGCTGCACTAGTGCACCTTTGAGTGAATAAGCTATTTTACCGATGTTTGATGTGCTCAAAATTTCAAGTGTTCTTCAAAAATAAAGACAATCTAGTTGTGATTTTTGTGAACTGAGTTTTCTTCATCAAAGTAATGCCTGATACACTTCGTTCCAGAAAAAAAGTAAAACAACGATCCTGGGTCTCTCTACGATTTTGCAATACAATCCGGCCTAACACATAAAAAAACGTGCCTTTTATTTCATTCTTTTGCTGCGATCTCGGCCTAACTCATAAAATGTGCCCTATTCTTCAAACTTCGCCACCACAGAACTATTTTGCCATCATAGAACTTTGGTGCCGTAAAGAAGGGGTTTTTTTTCTGGAGAGGTTGTCCAAGTATATGCAAAACAATGAGACGAAAATATGATTTGTATGTGCACCGTATTTCGCTTCGAATTCCGGATGGTACGGTAAAAAAAGTGTTTTCGAAAAAATGATGATTTCGACTTTTACTGTATCTACTGGTGCTAGTGGTGTTCAAATACAAGACATGTGAGATATGTTGCACGAAAATACGACGTACAATCCTGGAATGTTTCAAACGGAATTTCAATTCTACAAAATTATTGTCTACAGAGTCGTTCTAAAAAGATGTGTCGTGTTTTTTCTGTTCTGTGTGGGAGCATCTAATTCAAATCTGCTTAATGTGGACACTCTTCCTTCCTTCAGAATAAAAAAAAATAATTTAGGAACGCTGAATAAAAATGCAACGATTCTACAATAACTTATGATTTAAATAATAGTCTCCTAAAGAAACATTTTTTTTTTGTTTCTCGTTATTTTTTTCCATAAAAAAGGGGGGAATGTATTTATTTTTTTACTTTCTTCTATCTTTACAAGAAGAAAGTATTGGATTCATGAAAATTTTCGACTTCCGGTTTTCGACGGATTTATCCGTTTTAGAAGGTCCTGAACACGTTTTGACTATTTTTAGAAAATGTCTGTCTGTTAGTCTGTCCGTCTGTCTGTCTGTCTGTCTGTCTGTCTGTCTGTCTGTGTGTCTGTCTGTATGTGACAAGAAATTTGTGGGCGCTCTATCTCAAGAACTAATGCTCGAAATTTCATAAAATTTTATATTCAGTTAGACCTTGATATGAATTAGTGCCTATTGGTTTTTGGTGTAAATTGGCCTGCAGGTGGCGCTGCTGTACTACGTTTTTCATGATTTTCAAGATTGCTATATCTCAAGAACTAATGCACAGAATTTCACCAAACTTCAGATTCTGTAACCCCTTGATATACATAGACGCTGATTAAGTTTTGGTGTAAATTGGCCAGCAGGTGGCGCTGCTGTGCCACTTTTTCAGGATTTTCACGATAGCTATATCTCAAGAACTGATGCACAGAATTTCACCAAACTTCAGATTCCGCGATACCTTGAGATACATAGCCACTGATAAGGTTTTGGTGTGAACTGCCCTATAGGTGGCGCTGCTATGCTACATTTTGTACGATTTTTGCGATAGCTATATCTCAAGAGCTAATGCAGAGAACTTCATCAAATTTTAGATTCTGTTACACTAGAATATATAACATAATTAGACGCTGATTACATTTTGGTATTAACCTTGCAACAGGTGGTGCAGCTATGCTGCATTTTGCACGATTTTTCCGATAGCTATATCTCAACAACCAACGCACAGAATTTCATCAAACTTCAGATTTTGTTACAAAATGACATATAATATAATTACACGATGATCAAGTTTTGTTATAAATCCTTCAACTGATGGTGCTGCTGTGCTATATTTTACACGGTTTTTTTTTAACTAGCTATATCTCAAGAACTAATGCAAAGAATTTCATCAAACTTCAGATTATTTTACACCATAACATAATTAGACGCTTTTTTACGTTTTGGCATAAATTGTCCAAGATATGGTGTTGCTGTGCTACGTTTTGCAATTTTTTTTTGTTATAACTATATCTCAAGAACTAATGGACGAAATTCCATCAAATTTCAGATTCTATTAGGTCTTGTCATAAATAAATGCTTATTAGGTTTTTGTATAAATTACCCAACATGGGGCACTACTAAGCTCATTTTCTCAGAATATGAATTAAATTTTGCGTTTTAGGCTTTTCGGATACCAGAATCTCATTAAGCTAGGTCAAATGTTCGAGGAAATTCGATAGTGGGTAACTTTGGGGTCACTACGTTTTTTTTTTTTTTTTTTTTTTTTTTTTTTTTTAATATTAAAATGTACTTATGAGATATAAGAAAGTTTTGGGATTGACACATCCAACTAGTTTTCTTATGTTGTTTACAGCTATGAAGAAAGGTAACGTACGCATTCTTTTTCTTAATTTCATTTTATGTTTCATATTATATATATTTGGTTTTATGTTATTATTATTTGTAATTGAGTATGATATATTTGAACAAGCTTAAGTATTTATAAGTATATATATATTTTTTGAAAATGACTTCATCAAAAAATAATTTTAATATTTCTGTACCTTGCTATGAAGGTGATCCAACCACTTTGGATTTTTTCTTTGATGTAGTTAGTAATTATGCAAAAATACAAAAATGGTCAGATGATCAGGAGGTCTTGTTTCTCAAAATAAAATTAGCAGGACCCGCCCTAAACTTTTTTCTTGAAAATGACAAAATTAGAAATTCAAATAGTGTGAAACTAATTAAACAGGAACTTTCACGATTTTTCTCTAAAGAATCTCAAACAGTTATAGATATCGAATTTGATAACATAAAACTCTTACCTAATGAAAGTATCGGTAATTTTTCCCATAGATTGAACACCTTGGCCAATAAGGCTTTTAAAACGAAAGATCCTGAATTTCTTAACGAAATAAAATATAAAAAACTTTTGCATTGTTTATCAACTGATATTCGAATAAAAATTAAGGGGGAAAAAATTGATGACTATGACAAAGCTGTAGAAAGAGCAGAGTTTTTGCAAAATATTTTGTCAAATGAAAAATTAATTAATATTCATAATGAATATTCTAATCATATAGATTTTTCTAAACAGATATCTGAATTATCAGAGAAAATAAATGCTTTGTCATTTGTAAACAATACACAGAAAGATGACACTAAACAAACCCAAACACGTCCTAGTTTTAAGAAAGACACTCGTGAGTTGTACAAATCAAAAAACTCTAGAAATTTTCATTTTAAGTTTCAAAATAAAAATAACAGAAAGGTAAATATTTGTCAAATTTGTTCTAAGCGAGGTCATTTGGCCCTCCAATGTTTTAAGTATAAGAATTTGTGTAAGAGAAAGAAATCTTATGATCAGAATTATTATAGACAATACAGAAATACTAATTTTGATAATTCTGGTTATAACCAATTTCAGCCTTTAAACGACCAGTGAGACGCAGTACAGCTGATGAGCTGTTGTCTCAAAACTGTCTTGGGTCATCAGCAAATAAATTGTCTGATGAAAGACAAGTTAAATCCACTTATTCACAAACTTCTAAGGAAATTCAGATTTGCAACAATCAGTCAACACAGGCTGATGAAAATGCAGTCATTTATAATGTATATGATAAGTGTTCGTTTTTACCTATTATTTCCAGTAAATTTGGAAAATTTGAGGCATTTTTATTACTGGATACAGGAAGCTCAATTTCAATTTTATCACTTAATTTCTTTAATGAAATAAAAAAAGATATTTCTTACAAACATTTAGCTTCTTCAGTAACTATTTCAACTGTTAATTCTGCAGTTAAATTCTCTTCTTGCATTTCTGTATCTATCAAAATTGGTGACATATTCTTTCGGCATACCTTTTATATTGTTGAAATTGCAAATTCTTCGGAATTTGTTGGAATTTTAGGCTATGATTTTATTGTGAAAAATAATATTATTATTAATCCCAGTGATAATACTACCTCAATAAATGGTGTTGAAGTACCACTAAAAAATAAATGTAAAAAAAAGTCAAATAAATGCAATGTGTATTGATGAAAGTTCTGAAAGTGAGGTAAATAATAATGACAGTAGTTCAAGTGATGTTGTGCATAAAGTTAACAGTAATGAATCGCATGATCAGATCTGTGCACATCTTGCACACAAAGTTAATTTAAATCCATATGAACACAAATTTGTAAAAACTAAAACTGACATCTCACCAGATCAAGATGAGATGCTATTTTGTAGTAATATTTCCTCTAATAATGTGTTATGTCATGATGCACTTATAAAATTAGATTCTAAAGTTCAAAATATCTCATATCCCAAAATCATGCATGTTTACATTGAAAATTTATCTGATCATGTTGTTCATTTAAATAAAAATATGGAAGTAGGTTATCTGTGTATACCAGATGAAATTGTTGATCAAAATGAACTGGAAAGTAATTTAAATCCTTCAATAAATGAAAATTATTGTAATTTTATTACTGCATCTGATCAGGTACTTTCTCAAAGAAAAAAAGATCTTTCTATAAATGATTTTAAATTGGATCATTTAGAAGCAAATGAAAAGAAGGAAATCTCTGATCTTCTCTTAAAATATTATTCTGCTTTTTCAAAATCTCTTAAGACACTTGGTCATACTGATCGCATTGTACCTAATATCAAATTTATTAATGACTTCCCAATAAAAACTTTACCGTTTAGCATTCCCCAAGCACTTCAGGCAGATGCTAAAGAGCAAATAGATAACCTTGTTGAAGCAGGAATAATAGAGAGGCATTGCTCTGAATGGTCTTGCCCTATATTAATTGTAAAGAAAAAGTCTGACGGTTCAGGTAAACAAAAATATCGTTTAGCGTTGGATTTAAGAATGCTTAATTCAGTTATTCAGGGATCTTCTTATCCTCTTCCCAAAATTCAAAATATTATTGCTAATTTATCCTCTTATAAATATTTCACTAGCTTAGATTTAAAACAAGCTTACCTTCAAATTGACTTGCCACCAGAATTGCAAGATAAATTGACATTTACATCTGAGTATGGCTCTTATAAGTATAAACGTTTAGTTTTTGGCTTAAAAAATTCTGCCTCAGTGTTTAAAGCACTAATGGACATGATTTTAGATGAAATAAATTTGGAAGGTATATTTACATATCAAGATGATTTTATATTTGGTTCAAACACATTTCAAGAGACATTACAAAAACTTGAAAAAATTTTACAGGTTTTATCAAAGTATAATTTGACTCTTGCCCCCAACAAATGTACTTTTCATCAGACTTCTACAAACTATCTAGGTTTTCACATTGAAAATCATGCAATAAGTCCCATTCAAAGTAATATTTTGCGAATAACATCTTTTCCTGTACCAACAACTAAACGCCAACTAAAAGGTTTTATTGATTTAGCGACCTTTTATAGAAGTTTAATACCCAAATTTTCTGAAATCATACATCCATTAATTCAGCTTATGAGGCCTAAAGAAAAATTTCGCTGGACTTCTGAACACGACAAAATTTTTAATAATATTTAAAAAATGTTTTTTTCTGAACCAATTGTTCATTTACCAGATTGGGACAAACCATTTTTCTTAAATACTGATGCGTCAAAAATTGCTATTTCAGCTGTCTTACTTCAAGAATTTGATAATAACTTACTACCAGTTGCATATTTTTCTAAAGCATTATCCCCTTCTAAAAAAAATTATCCTGCCATTAAGCTAGAATTAATGGCTATTTACAAAGCAGTTGTTGCTTTTAAATATTATCTTTATAACAGAAATTTTACTATTTTGTCTGACAGTGTTCCATTAAAACACTATAAGAAAGTTAGTAACCCTGCGGATATCATAACTAGATGGCTTACCGAGTTATCTGAATATTCATTCAACTTTCAACACATTCCAGGTTCGTCAAACGTACTTGTTGACTATCTTTCTAGAAATAATTTAAAAAATAATCAAACATTAGACACAAATCCTGAATTAGTATATGATACCACTCACATTCTTCCTATCATTGAGAATGATGAGCATGAAAATACTATCTCTGAGTCACATTCAATTAATTATTTGATTGTTGGTAATTCCGAAAATCATAAAGATCCTTTGCTTGAAATATCAAATCAGACATTTGTTAATGAACAGTTAAAAGATACAGAATTATCTGTTATATATAATGAAATATTAAAAAATGGTAGTTCAAATAAATATGACATGTATTTTATTCATCCTGATACTAAAGTGTTGATGTTTAAAAAAAACATGCCACATGACTCAACATTTACTTATCATATTGTGGTACTACACTCATTAAAAGCTAAGGTTTTAGCAATTTCACATCTTTCACATTTTGGTCTAAAGAAAACCTATGAATTTGTAAGTAAAAGATATTTTTGGAAAGGTATTTACACAGACACATTAAATTATGTTGCGTCATGTATTAAATGTTTGCAACATAAACATCACAAAACACAGCCTGCACCTTTGCAAGCAACGTACGCTCCAAAACAAGCAGGTCATACTGTAGCAATTGACATTGTAGGTCCTTTTAGAAATGGTTATTCAGTATTAACAGTAACAGATCACTTTTCTAGACATATGGAATTATATCCTTTAAAGGAGACTTCTGCTAATAAAGTTGTTGAATCACTGTTTAAATATTTCACATGTTTTGGGAGACATTGCGTAATTTTGTCTGATCTAGGTTCCCAATTTATTTCCAGTGTTTACAACATTTTTAATGAAACATTAGGTATAAAAATATCTCATTCTTCAGTCTCACACCCCCAATCGAACTCGATTGCTGAAAGAATCAATTCATCAATTAAAACATCAGTTAATACTTTATTACTTGAAGGACACTCTTTTGAACATGCATTGTTGATTCACAAATGCTTATACAATGGCTCTACACACTCGTCTACAAAATTCTCACCAAATCTTTTACATTTTGGGCGTGAGTTATCATTAATATTTGATACATATGACACTCATGCAAATCAACCATTTCTTGATAATGTTGACACTTATAAATTATTAAAAGAACTGGATGCAATGTACCAAAAAGCTGATGAAAACATTGTGTCTGCTCAACATCAAAGAAACTTAAAATTTTCACAATTTGCAAAACTACGTCCATTAACTGTCCATGATATTGTTTATCTAAAATCTCGAGATAAATATAAACCAAAATATACTGGTCCTTATGAAATTATTATGAAACATTCACCTGTTTCATTTACTATAAGGAAATATCAGTATTCACATGCTCCTTCTTTTAGAGTGCATATAGATAGACTTTTACTTGCTCCACCTAGAAATGCATACCTTAATTCTAACTTTAATAAAAATACAAGCTCTAATATTAATAACAACAATAATAACTATCAGCAGTACAATAGCAATAGCTCTCCTCAAAACATTATTTCAAGATATAATCTTAGACCAAGAAAATAAATGTAATGCCACATGTTTTGTGTTAACTGGCCAGGACACAGAATTATGTTTAGTTGTGTACTATGTACTGGATCTTTTACTGGTCTACTGCTGGTTCAGTTCATTGTGTATTAGATTCTCTATGCAGTGTACAATTTGGCTTTATATTTTGTTTTCATACTACTATTTTGATATTTGTATACTTTAATATTTTGACAAGTTTATTTCATAAGGTACTTAAGTAAATTTGCTCTACACTCTATTAGAATGGCATTTTGCGTTTCCAAAATTTTCTTAATATTGATCAGTGTTGATTTTTTTTAATTTACATATTGTGCATATTTTGATTCTTACATTTTAATGAAGGTATTATGTTTTTGTTAATTTCATTCAACTATAAACATTGTATCAAGTCAGTATTTAGAATTTTTTATAAATAAAAAAAAATCTTTTTTCAGTATTTATTTAAATGTGTGTTTAAACAGTGTATGTAAACTGTTATGATAATTTGATTTAACACGTTGCAAGTATTTTCAAGCAACAGCAACATAAAAGACAATTTCTATAAATAAAAAAATATGTCATCTAAAGATTTGCTTTTACAGCAGAACTGTTTTTTTGTAAGCGCTTACACTTGAATGATGATGAAGAATATAAAAAATAGGTTGTGTATACACAGCAAATTGCTGGATATTAAAAGCAATGACTAGCATATATGCATGTATATAAAGGCCTAGGCATAAGTTGAAGTTTTTTTTTTTTTTTTTTTTGGTAACATTTTGTATATTGTATTGTGTTTTATAAATATTATACATACAACTTGTAATTTTTATAAACATATAGTTATTCATATTTTATAAGTGTATTTTTGCTAGTGCTTCGTACATAGATTCCCAACACTTTACTTTTTTATAAGAAAAAATATTTTTTTTTCCTTCGCGAAAAAAAAAAAATTTGTGGTCCTTCGAGTGATAATATGTGATGTAACACATATTCTATTATATATATTTCTATTCATTTTTCAAATGTGAGTTCCCCCCCTCTTTTAAAATTTAATTTTAAAAGAAAAGCTTTTTTTTAATACGTTTTTTTATTGTGTGTTCGCCTCCATGTGCATATAAAATAATAATAATAAATAAAAAGAACAAATAATAAATTAGTTTTAAAATATCATTCCATTTCTAGATTTTTCTTTCTTGTTCTTCAGTTGATTAAATATCAAACGACTGTTTTAAATAACTGCTATTTTTATTTCCCAATCATTTCTTTTTGTCTTGTATAAAGAACTTAATTTGTTACCGATTGAGTAATTCTGTTTAGGGTTGCCAGCTGCTGCACGTTCTCGCCACGAGCGATAAAGACTATATTCTTGGCAACGCTTTTTTTTAAATTTTCCCCTTTGCTTATCATGTAACGGTCCTTTTTACCTGTACATTGTTTTGCTCCGATTGGGAATCTATTCTATGCCAAAAGACTTTTTTGGCGTTTGTGAAAATGTGAAATTTTTGTCAGTTTTTATGTTTTGACTTGGTGAAGGAAACACGCTTGATCGCTGTTGTCAAATTGACAAATATTTTCTTTGTTATGTTCTATGCGTGCTGCATTAGTGCACCTTTGAGTGAATAAGCTATTTTACCGTTGTTTGATGTACTCAAAATTTCAAGTGTTCTTCAAAAATAAAGACAATCTAGTTGTGATTTTTGTGAACTGAGTTTTCTTCATCAAAGTAATGCCTGATACACTTCGTTCCAGAAAAAAAGTAAAACAACGATCCTGGGTCTCTCTACGATTTTGCAATACAATCCGGCCTAACACATAAAAAAACGTGCCTTTTATTTCATTCTTTTGCTGCGATCTCGGCCTAACTCATAAAATGTGCCCTATTCTTCAAACTTCGCCACCACAGAACTATTTTGCCATCATAATCAGATTTCAGAATAATTAAGAGATGTTGGCATCTATGCCATACCAACCCCACGTTGTATTGTTTTCTACAAAGTCTTAATATTTTTTAAGGAAAAATTTCTTTCAATAACATAATATAATTGATAATTCTTATATTTAGTGTATGGAACCCTCTGAGAGCGAGTATACTCGCACATGACTACTTATTTATCTTTAAAACTTTAAAAACTAATATATTTTCTACATTTAAAGAATTATTTTTAAGGACGAAGTTACTTTTGATGGCACTAATTTTCGGAAACATTTTCATGTAATATTTATTGATATGTTTTCTGAACCACGAATGTAGTTTTTTCGAACAATATCAATTCATATGCAACATTTTCATGTCCTAAAGACATGTTTTAAAGGCAATCATGATAAATTATCAGTACTAAAATTAATATTAATATTAATGTCATTTTGTTACTCTTACTTGTATAAATTCAGTCATGCAGCTAAAAATGCTTAATTCAGAATTACCAGCATTTTAAAAGGAGCTATTCGGATTTGAAAAAAATATTAATATTTTATAAAAAAATACTGGGAGAATTTACAAAATTCGGTGGAAGCAAAGTATACTCTGTTTTTATAAATGACTCTTCAAATCTCGAAAACATATTTTTTTTTTTTTTTACTTTTCTAATAATAAAAAAGGCTTTTCAAGATTACGAATAGCTTGAAAAAGGGTATTTTATATCTATGTTCTTAGTTATACAATATTTCATTAGATTAAGAAATATTTGATTTATTTTTATAGTATGATAACAATTGGGTTGAAACCTTTTTATTTGGAATTGTCATTCACTGATTTATTTTGGTGTATATCACTTAATATGGGTCGCTGTCATACTATGTTCTCTCTCAAACAGCATAATAGCTATACATTAGCATCTGTAATATGGAGTTGTACAAAACCTAATACATTATATGATATTATGAAAATAAAGATCCCGGATTAGTTTTGATCGCTCATGAAACATTTCTAGGTTATACTTTCTATGATGACTTGTATGAATCTATTCCAACATTAACTAAATTTTATATCTGAAGTTATGTTGGTTCAAATGTTTAGATTCCAGTATTAAACTTTTAATTTAATGAATTAGAATGATGTTGAAGAAATTTCGGTAGTAGACAAAGCATGCTAAATTTTTGTTGTTTTAATTTTTGTTTATTAAACAGTTTTTCAAAAATTTTAGCAGGTTTATATTTAAAATTTTTAATCAATAAAACGCTGCATGAGTTTTGAAAAAGTTCATACTCATATTAACCTTTTTTAAAGGGTGGCCATTCTTAATTCAGAGAAAGTAGAAATCCATTTTTTTTTTCAAAAATGAGGTATTGTTTATTAAGAATTTACTTTATTCTGAGTCGAATTATTGCTACCAAACGCCGATGCGATTAGATGTTATATAGCAGGGAAAATACGATCTTACAGTAATAACTGATGGCCATTCACGATATTTTGGGAAAAACTTGGTATTTGCAGTAGAAATGGACATTCGATGAGTCCCCTCAAAATAAAGAGGTTTCGGGATGTAATAAAATTTGCATTTATCAGAAGGAAAAGGGTTCATTTAAAATCGATGACGACATTTCAATTTTTTAAAGATATCCATATAAAATATCTTTTATTAAGTAATCGAAAGCTACCGTCCACAAATCGTTACGATCATTCGTAATAAAAGTTACGGAAGGATTTACAAATATAAAGCCATGAGTGATTTTATTCATACAAATTATGAATGCATGGTTTTTGACAACTTAAATGATCTTAAAGAAAACGGGGTTGATTTTCATTTTGATTATTGTTTAAGATTAACCTATACAATGAAATGTTTAAGATTGTTTAATATGATATAAAGTACATGTTTGAACGTAATATAAATGTGATAAAGATGTGCTCAATTATAAAATATAGTTTTAGATATTGTATTCATAAAACCTAAATAACTTTGTAACGAATAATCATTACGACTTGTGAATAATAACATTCAATTCAGACTTAAAAGATATATAATGAACAATGCTTTACTTGGCCTTGTAAAAAAACTGAATTTTCTACTTCCGCTTCCAAGTTCAAATGTCCCACCTCTCCACCCAAACTCGGTGATTTTTTTTTTCTTTTTTGAGGGGAATTTATAGAATTTTTATTTCTGTGCTAAAGCGAAGCTCTCCCGACATCTTACAGTCAAAGACTCTAAGTTGTCTTTTAAAAAAATATTTTAAGTATAGTAATATTATCGAACTTTTAAATATTCATACTTACATAGTAAGAACCAGATTCAACAAGTTTTTTCTAAAATGTTGCAAATATACTATTAAGCTGTTAATTAATGTTAAAAATCCTTTATCTGAAATTAAACCATTTGTTTAAATTATCAATGACAGAATTCTGTTTGAGAATTTTACAGACTTAATAATAAAGAAAATATATGAAGAACATATTTATTAACATGCGAGTTTCAAATATGCAATAAGTTTATTTTCTACTGAAAAACGACAAAAACTAGTTTTGTTTGTTAAAAGTTTTTTTTTTTCACTATATGAAAGGATGCTCAAAAACGTTACAAAAATGAAGATTAATTACACTATGCTCGATAAATTTCAGAGTGTGTTCGGATGAAAGGGAGACGCTTACTACCATATTAAATCAGGAGAAATCATGAGCGGAAAAAAACTTATGACGCGGTCAACCAAGCAAGGGAAGAATTTTCTTTCTATTTCTTTTTTTCCCGTTTGTTTAGAAAAAGCATAAATTCTATTCATCTAGATAAGCTGGTGTGGATTGTATGCGGGGCTTAATTTTTAGCAGTAAAAGTACAGGAGTTCGTTGCAATAAAAAAAACTTAGAGTAACCCCCCCCCCCCCCTTCTTTTATCGTCTCCACCGGTATAGTTATATTTTACACATTATTCACGAAATGTAAAGCCATTTCCTCTTCAGAAAAATCGTTTTCTTAGTATGTTTTGACTATGTATATATTCATTTGTACATAAAAATATAATAAATGATCAGAGAAAAAGATTAAAAAAAAGAAGCGAAGAATTTTTGGGCAATATTCGACAGTTTTTTTTTTTTTTTTTTTTTTTTTTTTTTTTTTTTTTTTTTTTTGTAAATCTAAACAAATAAAATACAACACACAGGACTTAAGTGAGCAGTTTTTATAAAATCTCTTGCGATCCAACTGATATCTATACTGATCATAAACGTTAATAAGAAAAAATATGCTCCCTAAGTTAATGTTGCAATAGTACCCAATGCCGAAATTATTTATCTTAATAAAATACAATTGAACATAAAACTGGATTTTCACACATACGTTAGCTACTGAAATATCCTAATTCGATGATTCATACAGTGGTTCGCAATGGTCGCATGTTGGCATTCTGGACTGTAGTGTTGTTAAAAGTGAATGTAGTGACTGAGTGATCAGTAGTCATTAATTATGGCTCGAAAACATAATTTAAGTGAAGGACAAATATAGCCTGTAATTGGCCGAATCTAGGGCGGTCAAGCACAAATGGAGGTTGACCAAGATTTGAATACACCACAAAGTGTCATATCAAGAGCTTGGAGCCGCTTTTTAAGCACATTATCAATTGACAGACAGCTTTTTCAAGGGCTATTAAGAATAACAACTGTATCCGAATATAATTTTTTGCCATTGTTGGGTCAAAAAAATCGCGGAGCAACTACAATATATTTGATTTCAGATCTTTAGGCTGCCAAAGGAACTCAAATTGCACAAAAAATAGCATATAATTGGTCAAATCTAGGGCGGTCAAACACAAATGGAGGTTGACCAAGATTTGAATATACTCTCTTAAAAAAATCCAGCGTTTTTAGCTCAGACGGAGTTATTTTTCGCTCCTTTTCGGTATTCAAGATGCACGTATCCTATAGGAGTGAATTTCACTTATCTTGCGGAGTGTTTAATTTAATTCCTTTTCGATAAACCATTTCACTAATTTTTGATAAGCTATTTTCAGTTTTTCTTGGACTAAATTAATCGACAGAAGGAGTAATTGTACTCCTTATTGAGGAGCTATTTTTTCACCCCTCTTTGATTAAATCACCATTACCAAAGGAGTGTTTTACTATTATTTTTAAAAATTAGTACTTTTTATTTTATTTTTTAATATATTTAATACAAAATATAATTATTTTTCTTTAATATCTTCAGTTTTTTTTATTTTTTTAAATGTATATTTGGGTTAGTTTTAGACATTTCCTCGATTTTTTAAAAATTTTAAGTAATTTTTAGTTTTTTTTTATTCATATGCGTATAAATGTGACAATTCGGGAGAAATTTTAGAAGTGATTTCATCCATTGGGATATAACATACATATGATACTATTAAAATTTATATTTAATGGTAAAAATTTTTAATTTTTCTGTTTAATTATCAGTTTGTAAAAGCTAAACCTCGAATGATTAAAATATATAACTCAACTTACTTTTATCGTATCAGATACTGTGTTTTAGCAGATTACTGCTGTTATTAAACTTCACGCAAATCCACCCCCCTCCCCCACACACACCCTGCGCGCATACACAACTGTTTTTCAAAACCCTTAATTTTTTTTAATCTAATCCTGATGCAGATTTTTTTTTTCTCAAATGATAAACTGGGGGAAAAATTTCAAATCAAGACAAGATTTTTCTCCTACCTTAGAATCATAAGATTCATCATTTTTCTGTTATCTTTTTTATAATGACATATTTATACATTATATATGTAATTTTAGCGTTACTTGGCGTTATTACTTTTAATAAAAAAAATAATTTCTTCAGATGTTTCTTATATTATTATATATTAATGTATTTCCTTTTATGAAACTGAAGATTTGTAGAATATAAAACACATGAAATAAAAACTTTTTATTGTTATCATTTATTTAGGATATATGTTATACGCTTATTAAAATATTTCAATCCATGCAACTATTTAATAACTTATGTTCATTTAAATATACACAAAGATGCACATATAATTTATTTTTAAATAAAGTTCTTAACTGTCAGGAGAATGGGATTATTTTCTATTTAAACGTACATTTGCAAATGCTTAAATGTAGAATTTAGCTTTTAGTGCAGATCTAGGGGAATATAATTTAATAAACACTTGTACACAACATACTAGAATATTTTAACAAAAATAGAACGAATATCCTAATAAATAAATAAATAAATAAAAATAGTAAAAAATTATCATGGATCTATATTCCACAAATATTTCTCTGTATGATTAGCAAAATACTTTAATAAATAATAATGCAAATGTTTAACTTTATGTAAACATTTGTTTACATGAAGTAAATTTTAACGTAATTATGCGTCTTAAATATAAGACAATAATATTTTTCAGAGTATTTTATAGACCACAGTAAATTGTTCTGAATTTTCCAAGAGTAATTATACTAAAACAAAATGTGAAATTCAGCAAATAGTTTAGAATGCATTTATATTTAAAATAAAAGAAAAAAGAAAAAAATCATAGAAATTAACATTTTCTAAATAAAAGTAACGCCAAAATAACATATACAATGTAAAAGTTTAAAAATACAACAAAATTACCTCAGAATCTTATGCTCGGAATCTCTGAATATACCGCATTAGAAAAATCCTCGTTTTGTAACACTTGTTTTTGTCCATCTTGTTTTCTGACATAAGGCTTGTATTTTTCGTGTAAAAGAATAAAATCTTATTATTATTGTGTATGGCTAAAGTGTGATCATTCTTATTCATTAGGGATGCATGATTCGGATCCTTTTGGAAACACGGCATTGTTATATGCAGCTAGAATTAACGTCAAAACATCAAACATCTCATTCACTTTTTAAAACATGTAGATAATGAAGGCTAAGCCAAATAAAATATCACGTGACCCGATTACAACTAATGACATTCATCTCAAGTCACGTTGCTTGGATTTCTCTCAAATGGGAGTGTTTCTGAATATGCTCCCATAGTGATGATTTATTAGGCTAGTTTTTTCCGCAAAACATCTCTTCGACAGCGCTGCCTCTCAGGTAGGAGTGAAAGACTTGACAAAATATTTCGCTCCTTCACTGACTGAGAAATTCATTCTTTTGAATTAAGAGTGTACCACAAAGTGTCATGTCAAGAGCTTGGAGACACTTTTTAAGCATACTATCAATTGAAAGGCAGCTTCGTCAAGGGCAATTAAAAACAACTACTGTATCCGAATACCATTTTCTGTCATTGTTGGGTCAAAAATTCGCGGAGCAACTACAATATGTTTGGTTTCAGACCTTCAGGCTGCCAAAGGAACTGAAATCAACCATTCTAGTGCTACACGAAAAAATCAATAGTTTTTCACTCACCCCAGTATCCAAAGGGGCCTTTTTAAATTGGTCCCGTTGTCATGTTCATTGGAGCCAAGAAGATGGCACGCGAGTATTGTTTACTTACGAGTCCAGATACAGTCTGAATAATTCTCAAATTCTATGATTTGTTTTGATTTAGAGAGAAGAAGGAACAAAGAATTTGCCTTCTCTTGTCCGTGAAATATCCCTTTCCGAAAGCGTGGTTTACTGGTTTGAGAAGGAATCATGACAAATGGCAGCACCGAGCTGCATATATTTCAAGGAGTTTCAGTAACAGCTCGGAAGAAGTATTATTTGTGAAGGAGGTATTTCAACCCCAATTTAAATTGTTTAGGGGTACTGACGGTCCGGAGTTTATTTTAATGAATGACAATGCCCGGTCACGTCGAACATATGTGATATCAGAATATTTGCACGCTAACGGTATCATTCAAATGGATTAGCCGTCTTATTCACCCGACTTGAACAGGACTGAGCATGTGTGAGATACCTTAGGGCGCCAACTTTCAAAGCATTGAATTCCTTTCTGGATCCTCCTGCTGCTGAAAAGTGCACTTTTTGAAGAATGGAATACAATGAAATAAGATTTGATCAACACTTTGGTAAAGTATATTAAATCAAGACGCGCGTTATGCATATGTATTCGAGATGACCATACACTATATTAAAACTATATTAAAGGAAAAAAATCCACAAGAGGTGACTTAAATTATTCCATCATTTTCCTATTTCCATAAAATTAGTTTCAATATCAACATTTTGAGAATAATCAACTGCCAAACATTGTAATTTATGTTAACTAATGCTTGTGTACAAATTTCTATTTTTCATATTATATCAATGATTTTCTCTTCATGTAATTATCCTTTAATTTTGATGACCATTGTAAAAATTCAAGAAAATTAAAGAAGTACTGAAGATGCGTTATTGTGAGCTTTAGTGCAAGCACCAAGTGAAGATTATAAAAACAGTTGATCAGTAAGAATATTTTAAAAACACACACACTCACAAAAAAAAAGCAAGAAAACACAATGGTCACGAGTAAAAAAAAAAAAAAAAATAAATAAATAAAACATATACGTTTGCGCGTAATTCGACCTTCCTCATTGCTATTGCTATTTGAAAGCAATAAAGTGTCTATTTGAGAGAGGTAGATAAAAATATGCTCCGTGTGTGACAGGTTCCATCACATGTGCGAGTGCTTTGGTGGAAAATAATGCAAAGAAATGGCAATTTCAGGAATAGGTGATGTTAATTTAAGCTTCGGTATTTTGGAAGCACTGTAACCGCAGGTGCTTGCAGCGCACGATTTATGAATTCTTGTGAAGCTCCGATTCATATTTAAATAATCACTAAAAGCAAAGAAGTACCAAAGCAAATTAAGTTTTGATTTCGTGTATAAGAAGATATGCTGATCTAACTTTCGACTATCATTAACTTAATAGGAAAAAGTTTTAAAGAAAACACAAAATACAAGTTTTTTTTTTTTTTTTTTTTTTTTTTTTTTTTTTTTTTAAGAAAAACCAGAAAAACCGTATTACAAATGACAATATCTTTTTGTTGAAAAGAATGATTGAAATAAATGTCACTTTAAACTGAAGATAAAAGGTGAAAAATTGTTTGGGTACTTTATATAACTGTTCAAAGTGACTCGCATTTCAGCCACATACAAAACATTGATGAAATTAATCAATGGACTAGACAGTTCGCGCCACATGCTCGCAAAATTCTAATCTCAAGGTATTCTCTAAGCGCACTTAAAGTTTGTTTGCTGTTATTGGAAAAGATGGAATGTATCCATAAAAAGAAGTCCCAAAACGTAATGAACACTGCTTACGCAATATTTTGTGTAAATTGAACTACCTCTTGAATAATTTCGTGCGACTTATAGGAACCATTTACCGCAATTATGAAATCGGTAAACAAAAGTTCCATCTGTATTATGTATAATACGTTTATTTAGTTAAATTTTTAACATTGAATTTACATTATTTTGCCACTAGGATAGTTTTTTATATGCACCCCACATAAAGAAAAATACTGCTGTTAATTTGTCTGGTTTGAGTACCTAATATGTTGCAGGGATAGTGTAACACAAGATCTTAGAAATAGGCAAATGTGTAGTATAGTGTACTACAAATGAAGAATATATCATGTAAGCGAGGTAAATTTAAAGCTGCCATTGCACACATGTGCGAAATAAGTTAGGAATTGCATGCACTTATCTTTACTTTATTAAATATTTTATTAAAATTAATGTAAACATATTAAAAGTTTATTTTGTAATCTCATCGATTGTTCTAAGGGGAAGAGATATGCTTTGACTTTCTGATCCTAAATAAAGTTTTAAGTAGAATGTTCAAAAGATAAATTATCTCGAATATTTTTAAAGAATAATACGTTGAACTGCGCTCTGGGGTGAACTCTGATTCTATTACGAAATTTAGTTACTGTTTAGGAAACAAATTATCTGAATTACAGAAAAAATTTAATAAATTTATAATAATAACTATAGTCTTTATTAATCAAAGACTTGGTATGTAATTTTAAAAGCTATTGCTCATATCTATGATACAATATTTTAACTTTCCATTTAATAAAGATTATTTAACTTATTTTTTACAGCTTATTTCACATTGCAATTTTTTTTAGATTAAATAACACTCATTTATAATTTAGCTCCATATTCTGATATAAAATCGTATTCAATAGCTAAACTTTAAATACTCAATAATATATTCTTGAAATATTTAAGTTTATTGTGGTCTTTTGTATGTTCTCTTATAAATACGCTTCTTTATTTTCGTGGCATATCAATAAGTATTTTGTACAATGTTTGTATAATATATATATTTTTAACTTTAAAGCTTCTTCTTTCTTTAATAAACATTTTTTACACTCTTTTCGTGATTTGAACAAAAATTAAAACTAACAATAACAGTTGCGCCGATTCTTTATTGCTTTTAAGAAAGTAAAATCTACAAAAAATAGAAAGTTTCTGAAATTTTTAGAAATTTCTAAAACACAAAGACGATGATAAATGCATCACAACATTTCATTTAAAAAGAAGAACATATCTAAAATGACGCAATTTATATTTTCTTTTACCAGAAACATTCACGTAAAGAAAAGTTCAGAGTAGAAATGAGTTCATTGATTATGTAACGATGGTCTTTTATACATTGCATATTTATGATGAAAGAAAAAATAACTCTTAAAACATTGAAATTGAAAATTTGAGAATATTTACTTTGTAGAATATATATTTTTTACTTTTAATTCATGTTCCTAGCATGAAAAATGTTCAGCAGTTTTAAATAACTTTTAAATATAATGCTTAGTAAAATACAAAATGTTTTTTTTAAAACTGACGATATTTAGAGTTCTCTGTGGCTAATTTTAATAAACGGATCTGCTTTAAAATTTATAAGGGGATTTATAAAACAAAGGGAAAAAATATCACAAGAAAAAAATCGTTACCATTAAATGCTATTCATGTGACCGTCGAAAATGTTGGACAAAGAATGCAAGGTGTGGTGCAAGAGAATGGTTGTCGCATAAAATGTGGTCGTATTACTCATCGGGAAAGTGAACATGATGAATAAAATATGGCATTTTACCCAAATTATTAACTTTGTCTATTTCTGATGTTTTCTTTCTATGTACAGCGCCAAAATTTCCACTATCGGCGGTGATATGAACTATTATTTATTCATTTATTTATTTTTTTAAATCTTATTTCCCATTTTTTATTAGTCCATTTATAAAACTTTGTGTCATTCCAGTTACTTAGAACGAGCTACCGGCGGCTTTGAATAGCATCAGTTGAATAACAAATACCCTGTACTTACGGCATCTATGTTTAATTTAAACTTTATAAATTAATTAGCAGCCTTCGCCCGCTACGCTGGTCAGTTTTCCTAAAGAAACTTTGAATCAAACAAAATTTTTATATCATATTAATTTTTAGTTTTATATCATATTTTAGATTGTCTGTCATCGGTGAAAAGTCAGTCATCTACAGACATCGCAAAATTGGAAATATGAGTGTGAAGTAGCTCACGAACTACTGGACTTAAAAGAACTTGCTTAATATCATTTGATTCAGCATGAAAAAATTCACTAAAATATGTTATCAGCTGAAAAACAACCTCAAAATCTGATTTTTCATGAATTTTTTAAAAGTTCGTTCGCTATGTTACAACTCTTAGGGGTGGAATTTCGCAAAATCCTTTCTTAACGGCACTAAATGGTGTAAGAAGTATTATTACTACAATTTTCAAGATTTTTGGTTCGGTAGATTTTTTTTGTGCTGTGATTAATACGAAATCCAGACTTTCTTATATATATATAGATAAGGATTGAAAATATCAGGTTTTTGCGCCGAAGACATCGCCAAATTAAGAAAATGTGAAGTATCTCACGAACTACTGAATTTAAAAGAATTTGCTTAGTACCATTCCATTAACCTTTTCGTGGTTATAAGCGCGTATACGCGCCCAGAATAACACGTAATTTGAATTGCGAAATGCCATACTGACACCGGAATTTTTAAATGAAAATTTTAATTTTACAAAGAACGTAAAAAAAACATTTATATATTATGAAATAAATTTGTTTTTAAATTCCGGTGTCATTCAATCAATTTAGTATTTTATGAATAGAAGTGCTTTAACCGTCAAAGGGTTAAGCATGAAAAAAATATAATAAAATATGTTATCAGTTGAAAAATAACTACAAAAGCCTATTTTTTAGGAAATTTTATAAAAGTTCGTTCTTTTTCCTAACACCCTTAGCGGTGGAATTTTCGAAAATCCTTTCTTAGCGTACAAGATGTTATAAGAAGTGCTTTTAACCCAATTTTCAAGATTTTTGGTTCGGTAGATTTTTATGTGCTGTAATTAATACGAAATGTAGACTTTCTTTTATATATATAGATAAGGATTGAAAATTGCAGGTTTTTGCGCCGAAGACATCGCCAAATTAGGAAAATGTGAAGTATCTCACAAACTACTAGATTTAAAAAAAATTGCTTAGTACCATTCGACTAAGCCTGAAAAAATACGCTAAAATATGTCATCAGTTGAAAAAAAAACTACAAAAGCCGATTTTTAAGGAATTATTTAAAATTTCGTTCTTTTTTTACCACCCTTAGGGGTGGAATTTTTGAAAATCCCTTCTTAGCGGCATTCGGTGTTATAAGAAGTATTTTTACCCCAATTTTCAAGATTTTTGGCTCGGTAGATTTTTTTATGCTGTGATTTAGGAAATCCAGACTTATATATATATATAGATAAGGGTTGAAAATTTCAGGGTTTTGCGCCGAAGACATCGCCAAATTAGGAGAATGTGAAGTATCTCACAAACTACTGGATTTAAAAAAAATTGCTTAGTACCATTCGACTAAGCCTGAAAAATACGCTAAAATATGTCATCAGTTGAAAAAAAAAAAACTACAAAAGCCGATTTTTAAGGAATTATTTAAAATTTCGTTCTTTTTTTACCACCCTTAGGGGTGGAATTTTTGAAAATCCCTTCTTAGCGGCATTCGGTGTTATAAGAAGTATTTTTACCCCAATTTTCAAGATTTTTGGCTCGGTAGATTTTTTTATGCTGTGATTTAGGAAATCCAGACTTTTATATATATATATAGATAGATAGATAAGGGTTGAAAATTTCAGGGTTTTGCGCCGAAGACATCGCCAAATTAGGAAAATGTGAAGTATCTCACAAACTACTGGATTTAAAAAAAATTGCTTAGTACCATTCGACTAAGCATGAAAAAATACGCTAAAATATGTCATCAGTTGAAAAAAAAACTACAAAAGCCGATTTTTAAGGAATTATTTAAAATTTCGTTCTTTTTTTACCACCCTTAGGGGTGGAATTTTTGAAAATCCCTTCTTAGCGGCACTCGATGTTATAAGAAGTATTTTTACCCCAATTTTCAAGATTTTTGGTTCGGCAGATTTTTTTATGCTGTGATTAATACGAAATCCAGACTTTCTTTTATATATATAGATAAGGGTGTAAAATTTCAGCTTTTTTGCGCCGAATACAACGCCAAATTAGGAAAAATGTGAACTGTTTCACGAACTACTGGGTTTAGAAAAAATTGCTTAGTGCCATTCGATTAAGCATGAAAAAATACAATAAAATATGTTATCAGTTGAAAAATAACTACAAAAGCCTATTTTTAAGGAAATTTTTTAAATGTTCGTTCTTTTTCTAACACCCTTAGGGGTGGAATTTTTGAAAATCCCTTCTTAGCGGCACAAGATGTTATAAGAAATACTTTTAACCCAATTTTCAAGATTTTTGGTTCGGTAGATTTTTATGTGCTGTGATTAATACGAAATGCAGACTTTCTTTTATATATATAGATAAGGATTGAAAATTTCAGGTTTTTGCGCCGAAGACATCGCCAAATTAGGAAAATGTGAAGTATCTCACAAACTACTGGATTAAAAAAAAATTTGCTTAGTACCATTCGACTAAGCATGAAAAAATACGCTAAAATATGTTATCAGTTGAAAAAAACTACAAAAGCCGATTTTTAGCGAATTTTTTAAAAGTTCGTCCTTTTTTTTACCACCCTTATGGGTGGAATTTTTGAAAATCCCTTCTTAGCGGCACTCGATGTTATAAAAAGTATTTTTACCCCAATTTTCAAGATTTTTGGTTCGGTAGATTTTTTTATGCTGTGACTGGGAAATCCAGACTTATATATATATATATATATATATATATATATATATATATATATATATATATATATATATATATATATATATAGATAAGGGTTGAAACTTTCAGGTTTTTGCGCCGAAGAAATCGCCAAATTAGGAAAATGTGAAGTATCTCAGGAACTACTGGATTTAAAAGAATTTGCTTAGTACCATTTGATTCAGAATAAAAAAATTCACTAAAATATGTTATCAGTTGAAAAATAGCTACAAAAGCCGATTTTTAAGGAATTATTTAAAAGTTCGTTCTTTTTTTACCACCTTTAGGGGTGGAATTTTTCAAAATCCCTTCTTAGCGGCACTAGATGTTATAAGAAGTATTTTTACCCCAATTTTTGAAGATTTTTGGTTCGGCAGATTTCTTTATGCTGTGATTAATACAAAATCCAGACTTTCTTTTATATATATAGATTATTCTGCTCTTTAAATGCTATTTCAGGACACAGTAAAAGACGATTGAAATTTAAGGAGTTCGAGATTTTATGCAAAATTTTATGCCACGTTTTTCGACCAGAGGTCGAAAAACGTGAAGTTGAGGAGGCAAAAGATCATTTTTATGAAGTTGTGTTTGTTTCTAAAATCATCCTGCTAAATTTGTTTTTTAATATCTTCCACTGTATAATATAAAAAACAAGTAAAATTTCTTGATTTAACACGAAATTTCGCAAAAATATAATCTCTTTTAACTTACAAGTGATTCTAAAAACATCGCCTTATACTCAAATGCCTCAAAACCAATATATTTTCGATTTTAAAAGATATTTTTCTGAAACAAAAGTTTATTTCATTAAAAAATTTCGAGTAGTTTTTACCATGTAATAATCTGTTTTCTTGACTCGGTATCAACTGAAAATAACTGTTTTAGGAACATTATAAATTTTTAGGTAAGCATTTTTAGATATGTAACCTAATTTATGTATGAAAGAGTAAGAAAAAAATCCGTCTTTTTACGGTGTTAATTAAACATGATTATCACTTGAACATGAAACAGTTTACCAGAGATTTTTCAAAATCTGAAAAGCAGATATTTTGTGTTTATATTGAATCAAGAAAAGTGACTAATACCTGTAAAACTACTTAGAAATGATATCGAAATTTGTGGGCAACAAAATGATTTTTTTTATAAATGTTTTTTCAAATCGCGGACAACTATTGATTTTTAATGATAAAGAAATGATTTTCAAAATCGTGGCTTTCTCAAAAGAAGTTATATTATGTTTTCGTAAAACTTTTTGCTAGGAAAATTTATCTTTTTTTCAGTGTGCATAAACAACGAAATATATTGGAATTTTTTTCTATTTCTTTTCCATTTGTATAGCGCAAGCCTGTCCAACTTTTCAACAACCAGGGACACATTTTAGCACTTCGCAAACAATGAAGAGCACCATACTAAAAAGGCTTAAATTATGCAACAAAATTATCTCACAGTATAAGTTGCGTTTCACGCACGCAAATAGTAAAGAGCACCATACTAAAAAGGCTTAAAACAAGCAACAAAATTATCTCACAGTATTAGTTGCGTTTCCCGCATGCAAATGCATATCGCAGTATAAGATATGGTGTCCTTATGTCGATCTGGTTATTCATATAAAAAAGAATAAAAAGAAAATAACTATAAATCATAATAAATTTCGAATTATTCATTTTTCTGTCGTGCTAGCTTAAAACTTTTAAAACGGAAGGAGCCAGAAATTTTAATCTGACTTTTGATTGCAATAAAATGGAAATCAGATTTTTTTTTTTTTTTTTTTTTGTATTTCTAGGGTGAATAAATGCTCTGATTTATTTTGGAAGCGTAAATATACCGTTATAAAAAGTACAAAAATGAAGACATATCTACTTAGTGACCAATCCACGGACGGTTCCAAGGAAGAGCTTTTATCGATGGAATCATTTCACCCAGTGTTGCAAATTTCTTTAACAAAATGAGAAAACTACCTGAAATTTTAAAAGTCTGGGAGTCAAAATAACACTCCCTTTACTCGTATTATAGCCTTCCTACCCTGTTGAAAATTACTTAAACTTGATAAAAACATTTGACACCAGAATTTTTATTTAATGCTATTTTACCTATTTATTTAACTTAGTTTTCTGAATCTTTTATTTAACTTAGTGTATAAAGAAATTTCTGGTTCAAATCGAATAAAATATGCGATAGAAATGGGTCGATTCGACCTATTCAGGGTAGGAAGGATAGGAAAGCATTGGGCCAGAGTAGAAACATCAGTAGCCGCAACAACAAAAAAACTGAAGTTTCCTGAACGAAAAAAGGAGAAAGACTACGCATTTTTCTACATTTCACATCTTAACACACTGAAAATGTTACTGCTAACTTTTACCAGATTTCATTGTCATAATTACCATAACAGTTTTCGTAATTAATAATTACATATTAGTGGAGAAATACAATAACACATAATTACATTTAAAAAACGTTTTAATTTTCGATGCCTGAAATACACTTACAGAGGTTTTAAAAGCATCTCTCAAGCAAATATCAAGGGTTTTAAATAAAGTACGTTTATGTATATGTGTGCCACTTTTAAATGTAATTTTATTTTTAAAAATATTGGTAACAGGGAACCTTTAAAAAAGGCACCATGGCGTCTGCGGGTGCCGCGTATGACAACCCTGGTATAGCGAATTAAAAAAAGAAAATAAGTTCATGTGCCCATGCCTCAAATTGCAGCATTTTGGGACCTTAATATTTTTTCTTTATCAATAGATTCAAGTTCGTGTACTTGATTCCTTGAATCGATTTGTGAATCACCTGTTATAAAACTGCACAGGTAGTATAATATAGAATTTACAGTAAAAAGAGAGGGAAAATACAACCAGAGAACTTTTCAAAGATACCACGTAAAGGGAACCAAAATATTCCCAAGAGGACGAACTTGTGCTTTTCGTTGAGGATGGGGGTGAATATTTATGATTTATTTAGTTTAGATGTTAAGACTGATAAAGTTCAAGATATCCACTACAGATTCTTACGTAAGTTTTATGGCTTGCCATCAGACCCAAATACAAGATTGATCTCACAGATGTTGTTACTTTGATAATGCAACTGCACTAAGACATCAATGTGTTACCACCTAGAGTTTATTATTAAACTTAGGATATGCAATTACATAATATTTAACATGTTTCAGAAAATTATGCCAATAGGGGGATGAAATCATAGCTACTTACCTGTTTTTAGTTATCATATTTTGAGCTTAGAAATATATTTAAACAAGTAAGAAAAATCATGCATTAAGCATAGATTATGAAGCACTTTCCAACACTTAATGAAATCTTTAACAAAACTTTGTTATTTAGGGAAATAATAGTGTATAGCCAAATATACCCAAATATGTATTCCAGTACATTAGAACAGCCCTGTATTTCATATGTCAGTTCATATAATGGGAAAATTTAGCTCAGCAAGAAAATACCTAGTAGCTTGAAATTTCTTTTTCAGCAATTCATACTATTAGATGGAAACATACTTGAATACTTTTGTTCAGCCCTGTAGTTTACATTATACCTTTATTACACGTCAGCATTAGGCTAAAATTTATTGTAAACTAAAACACTTTTAAAACAACTGAAATCACATTCTCATAAATTATCATTCATAGGCGTCCATGTACCGAATTCTTTGCGTGGCCCTGTATATCCCTTTATCTATATTCTGCAAACATTTCTCAGTAAATTGAATGCAGCTCAGCGTAAAAATGCATAGCTTATTTAAGAACCGCGTTTAAATAATTTACGCTCATATTCAGTAACGTTGGTGAGCTCTTTTGGGTAGCCCTGTATATCAACTATAACAGTTATACACACCATGTAATGCGCATATATTTAGCGAAATACAAACGCTAATATCATAATTAAAATGCATTTCATCCCTCCATCAGCCATCATCGGACACATATACGGTACTTCGGAAAGAATATACTATTTGAAATCTTTTGTATGGCCCTGTAAATGCTATGCACTTCATATTATGCAAGACAGTAGCGTATAACTTATATTAAGCTTCAGTGACATATATCAGTTTTATTATATATGAAAAAGCTCAATATATTTTTAAAATGTCACACACAATTCCCCCTTTTACCATTATATCAAATGGAATTCTTTTGTGTGGACCTGTAAATGAATAATAGCTACATTTGCACCTTATATTTTATAGAATGCATATTTTAATACCTTTGACTGGGTATAACATCCTTAAAATTCCTTTGAAACGATTTTTCCCCATAGGCCGTAATGTAATAGGAAAATTTTGATTCGCCCTGTAGATAAACTAATCATGGTAGAAACTAAATTTTCGATAGGACTTGTGCTAGGGTAAACGTCAATAACATCCTAAAATTTCATGGCAATCTGAGTATATTAACGATTTTTCCCCATAGGCCGTAATGTAATGGGAAACTTTTGAATCTCTCTGTAGATAAACTAATCACGGTAGATACTTCATTTTCAGTAGGGTTCGTGCTAGGGTAAACCTCAATAACGTCCTAAAATTTCATCGCAATCCGAGTATATTAACGATTTTTCCCCATAGGCCGTAATGTAATGGGAAACTTTTGATTCGCCCTGTAGATAAGCTAATCATGGTAGAAACTTCATTTTCAATAGGACTTGTGCCAGGGTAAACGTCAATAACGTCCTAAAATTTCATGGCAATCTGAGTATATTAGCGATTTTTCCCCATAGGCCGTAATGTAATGTGAAACTTTAGATTCTCTCTGTAGATAAACTAATCATGGTAGATACTTCATTTTCAATAGGGTTCGTTCTAGGGTAAACCTCAATAACGTATAAAAATTTCATAGCAATCCGAGTATATTTACGGGAGTTAGAGCGCGGACAGACGGACAGACGGACAGACGGCCAGACGGCCAGACGGACAGACGGACAGACAAACCGAATGCATAAGCACTTTTCAACTTTGTTGGAAAGTGCTAAAAATTGTGCATTTTTTGTATGTAGGATACATTTTATTTTTCTATGTAGTTATATATTTCACTTATTAGTAAAATTTCTGGTTCAAAGGAATTTATTTTACTTGAAAATTCCTGAAACGTTGAAGATATGCACTGTAAAGAAGAGAAATATTATAAAAAAAAATGTATTTGTCATAAAAAATAACTATTTTTTAAAAAAAAAACTTTTCATGTAGAAAAAGTGGATTTTGTAATTTTTACAAATCTATATTTTTTAAAGGAAAAAACTTGTTTAAATGAAAAATTACAGGTAATTTCTGTAAATTAAACGGTTTTCCACTGTCCCTACAACTGATAGTTTTTTCCTGTTAGTATGAGAGATTATTTTTTACAGTGCATTAATTATGCATAATGTTTCAACAAATAAAAAAGTTTCAAAGATGAAAGAAAATTTTACTTGTTTTTTTTTAAAGGAATAACTATCTGGAAGACAACCCACGGCCTTCATTCACAAAAAAGTAAAGGAATGAAAAAATTTTGCACGAGAATAATCGGATTCCGATGAGTGACACTATTAGTTCATCATTGTTTTTGTTGACGTGTACCCGAAGGGCAAGAGGAATGCTGGAGCTTCCATTTGACTGCACCCAGGGGGGGGGGGGGTGGAAGTCAGACGTCTGCAGCAAGGGATGTTCGGCAAAGCCCCAATGGATGGCAGCACCAAACATCGCCGCCTTTTCAATTTCGATATGTCTCTGATGTGGAGGGAAGGTTTTTCTAGATATCAGTACACACGGTAATTGCTATGACCGACCACAAAACTCTCAGAATCCCTTTAATGAGCGAGTACACTGAATACACTTGGTGGTTTTTGGTGATGTCGAGCATCGAACCTGAGACCTTTCCGTCTGGAGTTCGGTATGACCACTAGGTTAAAATGGCCCTAGTTTATCATTCATAGGTAATTAACTTCTGAAATTACTGTGCAATGTTTTACATCGAAAATTTCTTTACCAGCTGCTGCTTATTGTTCATTTTTAACACTGTTTCCAGATTGAGGACAAAAAAGTCTCCAGATTATTTGATTGTCACCGATTTTTTGCAATAGAAACATTCGGCCTATTTAAAAAAGGATGAAAAATTCTGAAAAATATGGTGAATTATACTATATACATATATATATATATATATATATATATATATATATATATATATATATATATATAAATGGCGACAGTCAAATAATTTGGGTCAAAAAAGTTCCCGATCTGGCAACACTGAAAGATCAAGTTTCAATATAGAAAGATCTTTGATACAACATCTCATGTTTTTTGAAAAAGAAAATCAGGAACTTTCGGTTCAAATTAAAGTGCGCGTGCGTGTATGAGAGAGAACGAGAGAGTTGGAATTGGGAAGTGTATTTTTATTGTTTTTATTCCCTTCAATCTTTTATCTTAACTACAAGAATATTTTTTTTACTCTTTAGTCCTTCATTTCAAAATGCATGAGACAGGCTATAAACATTCGATTGTTTTAATAGTGAAAAAAACTTCTGAAAAAAAAAATGCACTTTTAAATGAAATTTGTTTGAAATCTCTATCCCAATTTGTTTTCAAATTACTTCTTTTTTTAAAGTTTTTATTACATTTTTTGCCATTGTGGCAACAGAAGTGACCATTTTTGGACATTAAACATGGACCAATCAGAAAGAGAATAAAATAAAAAGAGAATAAAATAAGTTGCGGAATTCAACCAATAAAAAGATTCAGGTATAATCCCAACTCTCTACCGAGGACGACAACAATTTTCCAAATAATTTATTTTAAAAAAAATGATAAAGAGTTTTGATATGTACCATCCTTCATAACGTCTTATATAATAATATCTTAAAATCCGAAATCTTAAAATTAATTCTGTGTTCAGTGATTTTCACGTAATCGGGCAGTCAGTCATACATAAAAAGTATTAAATAATATGAGACGTTATAAGTAACTAAAGAGAAGCAGAATAAAATGAAAATATAAAGGTAATTTATAATTCGAATTACTTTAGAATAATACTCAATCTAAAGATAATTACATGTTAGATTAGCCTTTTTTCTATCGTTAAATGTGATAAGAAAATTAAAAATAATTGGTATAAATGCTTACATGAAAATTGCTGCCATATAAAATCTGCTTTTATTTGAAATTATTTTTGCAATATGCCTATATCGATTTCTCAGTAATTTTTGAAATGGCTTTTGGTTGTTACATACGTATATAAATCAGGCATTTTTATTGTATTTTAAAGCATAAATAATGACAAAACAACCATTAACTGCTATCTATTCGTATTCTCAAATGGCTTTTAAACTAGATCATTTAGTAGATATTGGAGAAAAACAAACAGCTTTGTAAATTGGATCATGAAAAAATGCCTATTTATTCTGATATCAGTGTTTCTAATCATTTTTAAACCGAGGTTTATTTCTGAATTTTGCGGTGACTTTAAGAATGCGAGAAAAAGTTTTTTATGTCAAATGTGGGAAAAAAAACAAATCAAATAAAACATGCGAAAAAAAGAAAAGTGCATGTTAGTGCTATGAGCATTTTTACGTTTGATAAAATACAAATTCGAAGATATTCGTAAATAAAAAAATTCCATTTGTTCAGAAAACATCAACGTGTATCAAATACTTTGATTGCATTAAACAATATTCAATATTTTTTTCTGCCAAAATAATGAATTGTAAACAAAATTTTCGGGAACTACCATGGCGTTTAAGATTTATTTCGTGCCTATAAAATTGAGAAAATATAAAATTTCCTTAAGAGACTACACTATTCATTCAAAAAGACCCGGATGATAGTGTTAAGTCTATGGAGGCGTTATTTTTAAATATCTCGCTCAAATTTTAATATTTTTACATGATTTTTTTTCTTTTGCATAAGATAGCTGAGGATGATCCACAAACGGGATAGTTTTTACTTTTTCGATTCTGGTTTTAGCTTAAAAAAAAAATTCTTTAACTTTCGGAACCAGTTCTAATAGTGAAACTATCATAATATTAAAAAAAACTAAACAAAATCGAAAAAGTAAAGACTAATCCGGTTGTCCCGAAAAAGTAAAGACTAATCCCTCAGCTATTCTATGCAAAAAAAAAAAAAAAAAAAAAAAAAAAAAAAAAAAAAATCACGTAAAAACATTAAAATTTGAGCGAGGATATTTGAAAATAACGCTCCCCATAGACTTAACATTATCATTCGAATCTTTTTCAGGGACTCGAAAGGCATCTTAAAACTGTTCTCAAGTGCCCTTTTCCCAAATGCATTGTTTGTTCTCAAGTGAACAATGCTTTTATGACTTTGCCGATGATAGAAAATGTCACATTTCGGATGATGATACCGAACTATGCAGTATGGACGAAGAAAATTTACAACTCTTCCACTCAGATATTGGAAATTCTGATTTTCAGGGTTTTTTATGGATACTAAAGAAAGCCTAAAGTAGATGTGACCCATTCATAAAAAGCGTGCCAAGTTTTGAGGTCCACTTCTGCACTCTGGATGGTTTTAATAACAATTGACGTCTCTTTAAGTTAAAAATTACATACAAATATTTCAAATCTGATTTTAATATTTTAATAGACTCTTAAGTTATTAAAAATGAGGTGTTATTCACTGATTATAAAACTTTGGTTAAAGCTAGCTCAATGAAACGCTTCCGACAAAAGTAGTGTTTACTACGGGTGTGGAGATTATGATGTTTTTAAGCTTATTGAGACTAATTTTAAGGCGTTCGGCGTTTATTCTATAAAATACGGTTCATGAATTGCAATAAGAAATTAAGATGCTATTTTATTATTTTACAATATTAATTTTTATGAAGAATTTCCATTTAATCTGAAATTGAATTTTGGTTTAGCTTCTACATAGTTCGAATTTAAATTTTCGATTTTTAAGTCTACAAAAAGTTTTGTTTTGTAAATCAGAAACTAATCATTTTGCGCGAGGTTTGAAAACATAAGCTGCAATTTACAACTTTAAAAAAGCACAAATTACTATTTAAAGCAATGCATTGATAAAAATCAAACAAACAGTTTAACTTTTCAGAGGTTACACTTATAAAAAAAATGTAATTCGATTATTGATCTGGATATTTTGAAGGCTTATTATATGTATAAATATATAAATTTCCTTTTCAATGACATGACTAGCAATCCTTTTTTTCTCTCTTTTGTAAAAAGTTCCTGCGAAATGATAACTTATTTTTCGGTGGTTTCCTGTCAAATAAGTCACTTCTTTCAAATATATATTTGTAAATTCTTGTTTTTGCCATGGAACTAAAAAGGAGAAAAGTTCAGTTTGTTATTAAATGGCTTTTACCATTTGAATTAGTTCATTTCCCTAGTACTCGGGATTATAGAGGAAAGGTCATGTTTACAGCGAACACTTCCGTCAACTACTCGTTTTTTGCCCTAAGGATCATTGCAGGAATCGTCTTGGTGACGTAGACCAGTCATATCACAGACCTTTTAAGCATAGACTAATCAAATTGTCCGAACTGATGTGTACAGTAAGAGACATAAAAAACGGACAAGTGTTTCTTCTTAATCTGCAGTAATTTGACCAATATCGATATCAACTGATTTCTCCTTATAGACGATGGAAATTTTTTAATCCGCTTTAATTTTTAATGTATTTATTTTGTAATTATTGTTCTTCTTTTTCTTCATTTTTTTACATCTATTAATTTACTGAAAAAGGGGTCCTGGTTATAGTTGTTTATGGCCGTGGTGCTTTAATTTGTGTGTTTTAACATTGTAAATTGCAGCCTATATTTTTAAAGTAAAATTTGGTGTAACAGTTAAACAGCTTGATCGCTGAAATTCTACAGCAAAATAATGCATTAAAATTTATTTTTTAAAAATTTAAAAATCCAGTGCATTAAAGTTATTTATATGCGATAAATGTTCGAAATATAAAACATATATTTCTGCATTCTTTTTTTCAGAATCTGTTTCTAACTTCTCTCCTAATCTTTTACGAAAAATACTTCAACTTGATTCATTTCGCTTCTTCGTTCCACATTTGTAGTTTTGATTGATTTTCTTTATCAGTGAAACTTTTTTTCCATTTATTTTTGTTTCATGTCTAAACAAACAAGCATTTCACATTTTTCAAACTAATGTAATAAATGAGTCCGATGAAAGCTAAAATCATTAAATTTAACTATATCTGTTATTGTGAACCAAGTGTACATTTCATTTATAACTCTTTTTGAAGAATATTTGCATTTATTACATTTTACATTCATTATAATAACTTTTTATTTAAAATTATTTAAAACTAATTACATTGTTAATTTAAAATACAGTTTTCAGAATTTAGGAATATTAACTAATGTTGAACTAAATTTCTAATGTTGAAGAATAGTTTACGATACATACTTCATATTAAATATATATATATTTATTTTATAGGATTTCAGTTTTAAAGAAAGAAACTGATGCTAATATCATAAATATGAATGTAAAATATATCCCATTTTTTTTTTTGAATGATGGTTATATCTTCAGCTCTACTTAATTCAAGTATAAAAAGAAAATATATTTTTAATTCATATAAAATTATTTATAATTTTATACTGTTTATTTTGTGATAAAGACCCATATAGCACAAAAGCTTCTGAATACCTCCCCAGAAGCTCCAAGTCATCCCATATTCCTCCTAAAACTAAAATAACAAGATCAGGACGTCCTGGGGAAGAGTCTTTTACGATGTCCTCAGGAATGAGCTCCCAGTAACGTCCCACGGAGCAACTTCCCAGAGACACTACTCCTGAGGAAGTACCTGGGAAGTCACTCCTGGGGAAGTACCCGGTTTTTCATTCTTGGAGAAGTGCCCAGGAAGTCACAGTGCTGGCGCCATCTTATGAATGATTCTGGAGTACAATACTCAGCTGTTTTTTTTTATTAAAATAGTGAATTCAATTTAATCGGTATCGATTTTAATGAGTTAATTTTGTTTTATTAATTATTCGATTGCCTAGTTTTAAGCAAATTAGATATTAAATTTTTATAATTTTTAATTACTGCTATAACTTTTAATCTTTTTTAGTTAAATTAAAATTTTTAATTTATTATTTCAATTAATTCCTTTTTTATATACTAATTACTATTATGTATCTTCTAAACCAAATTTGGTTCATTTATCAATATTTTATTAATTATTAATAAATAACTATTGCGTTTTGGTTTTTTATTATTATTCCTTTTTTATTAATTTAGAAATTAATTTAACTTGTTTAAATGAACTAAATAGTAAGTTTCTAGATTAATACTCTAAAATCTTTAATTAGAAGACAGTTCTAGTTCATATTTTTTTCTGAAATTCAGAGGTAAAGGTATTTATGGAAAGAAAAAAAAAGAGATTCTTAACGTAAGTTTATTCATACGTACCCGTTTAAAACTTTGTTATGAAAATTATCTAAATCGAGTTCTGATGCATCTTAATATCAGATATTAAATGTTTATATATATATATGTATAATTAACTAACATACTTACTAAACCCTATTTAAAAAAAATAAAGAAACAAACAAACAAAATTGTCGTGACGAAACTAGATATTTTTTATCGCAGCACATAACATCAACTCAAAGATAGTGCTGCAATTCATTTTAAAATGGTACATTTGGATTTAAAATATATAAATATTGAGCTGCACCCCCCCTTTCCCAAATATATACCAATACGTGGTTTATTTGAAAAGATTTTCTGTTTAAAAAATATAAATTCACGCAACTTAAAAGTTTAATTCAGTTTATTATCAATTACCTACTTAATGTTGAGGATAAGAAAATGTTAGCTAAAAAGAAGCATCAATTTAAATGCCATTTCTGAAGCTTTAGCTATTTTGTTTTATTTATCATTAATTAATTTTTTTAAATGTAAATTGGACTGATTAACAATTTATTTTTCTAATTTTTTTTATAGATTACCAAACATAATATTATTATTGTTATTTAAATTCTGAAAGATAAAATGAAATTTTCATTAAGAAAGCTTCTAAAATATCAATAACATTATAGATTTTGAAATTACAGATAAATATTTAACTGTATTTCATAAATAACAAATAGTTTAACATAATTTTTAATTGAAGAGTATTTTGTCATCACTTAAAACTTTCATTTAACAAATCGATTTTCTATTCTATTTCTTCGGATATCCTTAGTTAAGTGACAATGAATGTATTAATATAAGCAACTGCATAGCATACAATACTTGGCATAGGCAGTCACCGTTCTAGCATTTAGACACTCAATAGCTAATCACGCCCCTCCAATCAATTTTGACAGCGGAGAATGTCTAAGCAATTTTCCCGGAAAATCACTGAATGAGAGAAAGAAAAAAGGGTGTTTTTCCAAGAATAGAAGTGAAACTATTTGCGAGTTAGTAAAACAAATTTGTTTATAGGTGTAAAAAAAAGTGTATGTATGCATATATTAGTTTGGGATTTTTAAAAAATAATTAGTTGATAAAAACATCTTATATTTTAAATAAAGATATCAGTTTTTCCAGGCTTCTTAAATTGCCTAAAATCTTAGTTACTAAAATTACATTTCAAGTAAGCAACAAAAATATTTCCCGTCGTTAATTAAATGAAAAATGGTGCATATTGTATTTTTTATGATCATAAAAATTTCGTACAATTTTAAAGACTGCTAAATGGAGATAACTGTAAATTAATTTTATTTATAACAATAAGAAAATAAAAAGGTTTTGTAACAGATTCAAATTTTATTAATAGTTTCTATTTTATGTCATTCAAATTCAAGCAGTGTTTCAGTGTAATGATAAAATTTTACAATTGATTTTCACACCAAATCCTGTTACAATTAAATTATACAAATTTGTACAATGGTGTGTTTTCAATGACAATGCAGAATTTTAATATTTTTACAATGTTATAAAATAATACAGTGCTTTTATCGTATTTTTTAATCCCGCGACAAGTGATAAATATCCGAACATCTGCAACTCGTACCGCCGTGTAAGAATTTCATAAGTAACGGATTTAATTATTCGTTAATAAATACTCGCCAAAACATACCTAATCACTTTAAAACGTGTTTGTTGATTGGTTGTATCTATGACGGCCAATTATCAACATGAGGGACATATCAAGGGAGGGGGGGGGAGTTGCCCTCAGTGAAGATCTTTCTAAAAGAACCTAACCCGTATTTACGCAAGGAAATCCAATATTCGAAGAAAACCCCGGGAAACTCCGAACGATTAGGCCGATGGGTGCGATTCAGCACCTCCTATCTACCAGTTTCGAGAGCAGAATCTCTTGACTGCTAACTATGAAACGAACTAGAAACTAGTCCAATACGAAAGGAAAGACTAAGCAAATTTATATATATTTTTTCATAAATTCGTATAATAAGAGCACCTTTTTACCAAACATAAAAAAATTCTGTAAAAAAAGTAAGAGCGAGAGAGAGCAAAAAAGTTTTATTTTTGAAAAGGATTTACTTAGATTTTATTTGTCAATTAAAAAAAGAATAATTAAAAAAATAAATAAAAAATAAAAATCAAGGGACACATTAAGGAGGAGGATTGCTGCCCTCCGGAGGGTCTTTCTAAAGGAGCCTAATCCGTATTTACGCAAGGAAGTTTAAGATTCGAAGAAAACCGTGGAAAACTCCGAACGATTAGGCCGAAGGGTGCGATTGGGTACAAACTCAGCACCTCCCATCTATTAGCTTCGAGAGCAGAATCTCTTGGCTGCTGGTGGGGTTCTCTATGAAACTGAAACAATGAAATATTTCAAAGAGTAAAAATTAGGAAAGAAAAGACTAAGCAAATTTATATATTTTTTTCATAAATTCTTTTAATAAGAGCACCAAGAAAAAAAAATCGATTAAAATTTCTGTAAAAAAAAGTAAGAGAGAGAAAGAGCAAAAAAGTTTTATTCTTGAAAGGATTCACTTAGCAATTAAAATATTTAATTGCTATAAAGGACGTCAAATACTAATAAAACATTAAAAGATCTTAATAATTTTTACATGTTTCGATTGAATTTACTCAATCATCATCAGAAAAACAAAATACAAATAAACACAAAGATGGAAATGTGTTTATTGTGTGGAAATTTAATGGACGTATAAAAAAACTTCTATTTATAATTAATGTATTCACTTAGTCTTTATCTGTCAATCATTAAAAAAAATTCATAATTTTAAGGAAATTATATGTTTTAATCTCTTGCTATTTAATCTCTGGAAATAATATTTTTTACTAACTAAAATTAAATTTTATAGGGGATATCATCAGAAACGTTTTGCATCATTCATTGTGTCAAAATATATAGTTCATAATCAATTTTCTAACTACAGAACGATCTTAATGGATTTTAAGTGTTAAAAGCTAAAAGGATATTTTTATCATTTAAAAATACAATTTCATTTAAAAATTTTTAAATTCGAAGACATTTATGTTAAAACAAATAATTATTGATAATTTATTTAGAGTTATTAATTTAAATTTAAGTCGAATGTATGAAAAAAGTCACAAAAAATGAGGACATTTCCTAGTTTTAAGTTTCAAAAGCGGAGTAAAAATGCATGTATACCTTAGAAATCTTTATTCCATACTGGCCCTACAGCATAACGGACAGAGCGTGCGTCTAGAAAACCAAGGTACTCGGGTTCAAATTCAGCAGGGAAAATGAAAGTAAGAAATTTGTTACTGAATAATCTCTGTATATGTTAATCCGTCTGAATAATAGAAAAAAAAACATTCGTGTTTTCTTCTAAAAAAATTAAATTAAATCATAGCTTTAATTAAAATTTTTTTGAACATATTAGTGACCATGAAGTTTCCCAAAGTCCTCCTATATCACTTTCTCAAAACTTCCCCAGAACCTCCCGGGGAGGACCCTGAAGGAGGTCCTGGGAAGCGTGCCAGGATGTTGTAAAGTGGACATTTTCGGTTCCTGAGCACCTCCTGGTGACAATTTTCTGCATCCTCAGGAATGCCTGGGGGATGACGGTCCTGGGATGTGAATCCTCCCCAGGACATCCTGGGGAGGCAAGTGTGCTGTATGGGGAATTGTTATACATATTTCAAAATACATAACTTTTGATTTTTTTTTTTATCATTAGCATCTACTTTTGCCGCTTTATTTGAGTTTCTTGGATAAAATGATTGCGAAAAAGCATATAGATTATGATTTTTACATGAATTTTCATGAAGTTAAAAAAATGTGTTAAGGATTTATAAAAATTTAGAAAAAATAAAAATAAATAAAATCTTAGAGTGTAAAATTTGGAAACATTCAATTAGTAATCAGAAAATTGCCAAAAAGTCTGAATATAAAAATACTGAATTTTCATTTTAAAAAAACATTTGTGTCATATTTTCGATTATATTCTATTGCATATTATATCCTATTTTTTTATCATTAAGTCTAGACTAAATGCGAAAAATCATGAGTATTTTATATACTATTATCATTAAACACAAAGATTGTTTTTAAGCTGATATCGTTTTTGATTGTATAAACCGTATTTTATGAAGTACTGCAGCTCATTCCTCATTCATTAAAAAAAAAAAAAAGTAATTTAAAATATAAATAAATAAAAATATTCCATAATGTTAACGATTAAAAGAATAGAAAGGTTCGTAACATCGAAACTTGATGAAAAAAGAAAAAAGAAAAAACATTCAGGTTAAAAAAAGGCAATCAGCTGAAAAATTAACATTTAATCCGTGTATTTAGCAATAAAAAAAGAGAAAGTAGAAAAGCCTCGGGTAGGAATTCCAAGGAAAAGTTGTAATGAAGTTTGTGTAAGAAGTATCTTTTATCTGAAATCTTCGTCTGCTTCAAAGTCATTGTGTAGCTAACCGCAGGGGAGCTCTTTAACATAAAAGTATCTGTGTCACTTTAACAAAATAATATGAAAAATTACTCATGAACAATGAAGTTTTTGAATATGAAAAATCAAATTTTTAATCTTTAAACGCATTGTGATTTATCATTTTCGTAAAGTAATAAGAGTGAGTGAAATTGTTTTTGCATTTTATTTTTAATTGTGAAACTATGGGTTACATAAACTTTGTGTACAAGCTTTACCATTTTAAAACAAAATTAACAATCCAATTTTAAAAACGAAAATTGTTATGGTTATATATATATATATCATAGGAAACGTGGTAGCGTTTGGTATATTATGTTTAAGAAATGGAAAATGCAAACGTCTTTTTGAAATTTATGGCGAAACAGTTGACCTATGACAGTGACTTTTTTGTTAAAAGATACATCTCGATGAGACGAATAAAATGATAACTTTCAAAAAATTATAAGTTTACTGTAGATTTTTATTTAACTTTTAACGAAAAAATGGAGATGAAAAATTCAACAAACTGTAGCTAACGATCCCGTGGATGGATTGGCTTCATTTTTGTCTTATTTTTATTTTCATGATAAAATTTAATTTACATTTTTTTTCTTCATCTTTGTATGTTTGACGGTAGCTGGGAAAATGGAATTTTTTTCTTAAAACTCTAGTTGAACATTGTTTTTTGTTGTTGTTGATGTAGTTTTTTTTTAATTTATTGCTACTATGTTTAAATAAATATAAAATTTTTTTAATTTGTAACATAATTCATTCAAATTAAATAAATCACGTGAAAAACATGGTTATTTGTTTTTATACCAAAGCTTTCACTTTTAGTTCTTTGAATAAAGTTGTGAACACACTGTAGTTTTTCGTTTGACTCCTTGGTTTAATTTTCAGATATTATGCAATTTTTATGACAGTGCAATGACAATTTCTTCTTATTGTAATACAACAATAAAATTTTGACAGCAGCATTTTTTTTTTTTTTCAAGATATAAAAAAATCTTCAGTTTTTGTCAAAAAATTTAAATGACTAGTATTGAAAAATGTTCTGAAGAACACCTTAAAAGTTTAATACGTTTTTAAGTATGAACAAGTTGGAAATTCCACGTAAAATGTAGCAAATGAGGTGCGTTCGTACGATAATGAAGTCTTAAAAGTATTCAGATCTTGCTGTTATAGTAGATAGTACATCGGATACAGAATAGTACCCAAAATCATTTGTGTGTCTCTGTAAATACTGTCTGCTTTCTTTTATAAAGGAAATATCTTGTAGTATTTCTCAGCCAAGTGTATCAATTTCATAAAATGTTAAATAGTTAATTACAATTAAAACGCACACCAAACAATTTTCCTTATACCATTATGTAATGGAATACTTTTGTGTGGCCTTGTAAATCAATAACAAATGTTCTTTGCATCACAGATTGTGCAAAATGTATATTTTAGCAGGTACTTTATAGATGCATATCAATTTTCTTATGTTCGAATGAGAGTAACACCATTAAAATGCATGTGAAACGTTTTTCCCCATTGATTGTAATGTAACCAGTGTTCTCGCTGTCGTTCGCCAATGCGCCAAATTGCGACTAAATTCTTCATTTGGCGAGTAAACAAGCGATTAGATTCGCCAAATTGATAGTACTCAATGTTTGCTTTTTCTTTTTCGTTTTTCATACATATGGATATATATTTAATATATATATATATATATTTATATTTGTAGAGGATAGTTGAAATTAGATTAGTAAGAATAGCTGTCTAATAAAAGTTTGGATTATTGAAAAAAAGGGAATACATTAAAGGATTAAAGTTTGTTTGTTTTTTGTATAAGTGTGTTACACGGCGAATCTATTTTGCTAATACTTTTCTCATTTGGCGAATGTTTTTTATTTTTAATTAGCCAAATTACTAACGTTGGTCAAATGTCAGCGAGAACACTGAATGTAACGGAATACTTTTGATTGTCCCTGTAATTGATCTATGCATCTGATTTTCATAAAATTTGAAATGACTCGACAAAATTATCTAATAATTATACATTTTAAATTTCAAACGATTAAAATGCATTTGAAACTTTGTTTCTTACTGACCGTAATATAACGGAATTCTTTTGATTGTCCCTGTAATTGATCTATGCATCCTGTTAATTAATTAATGCACACACTACACAAATTATTCCATAGGCACTGGTTATATTAAAAAACACTTTATTAAATAGAATAACTCACTCGCAGCTCACTGCTACTTATCGTCTGCACATTTCTCAAACACAACTTTGGAATAAAAACAGAAAAAGCAATTCACTTCTTTTCACTTTCTGGATACTGAGATTTTAATTATAGGTAGCACGGTATCGTCTGCCTACATGGAACATATCGGCCCCCATTGAACTGTTTCATATTCAATAATTACTCTTTTTTTACTAAGTACACTAATTACACAAATAAATACAAAAAATCAATATATATGTTTACTTAAATATAAAAATTGAAAGAAAAAACAATATAACACTCACACACACACATATATATGTATTTATCTTTTTTTAAGTACCATAGGTTTCAGGCATAATTAAAATACATATTTTACTAATCGATCTTTTAAAAGTTCCATTCTGTGTTTTTACTTGAACTACGCGAATTTTCTTATCATTACCGTAATATACTTCAATAATTCTGCCTAATGGCTACTTATTGCTTGGTATATTTTCTTCTACTAACAACACTAGATCTCCTATTTTTACATGATCCTTTTCAAATGTCCACTTACCCCTCTGTTGTAATTCACTTAAATAATTATGATGCCATTTGCGCCAAAAAAGTTGTACAATTTTAGTTATTCTTTGCCATTTTTTGAGGCGATTTTCTTTTATATTGGTTAAATCAGGCTCAATAATGACATTTAATGGTCCGTTTATAAGAAAATGAGCTCAAGTTAGGACCTTAAAATCATTTGCATCATCTGATAATAGGCTCAGAGGCCTCGAATTTAATATTCCCTCTATTTGTATCACTACTGTAAGAAATTCCTCATAAGTGAGTTTAGCACCTCCCACAATTCTCTTAAAATGAAATTTAAAGGATTTTATTGCGGCCTCTTAAAGACCCCCGAAATTGGGTGATCTGAGGGGAATAAATTTCCACTCAGTGCCTTCACGAGACAAATATGCTGCTAGTTTCTCATCAGGTTTTTTTACTAATTCATAAAAAAACCCTAAGTGTTTTATCTGCCCCAATAAAATTTTTCGCATTATCAGAATACAATTTGGCACATTTACCTCTGCGTGCGATGAATCTTTTCAGTGCTGCAATAAATGATTCGGAGATAAGATCTGAGACAATTTCTATATGTATAGCCTTAAATACAAAAAAAAAAAAAAAATTACAGACATAAATTTTTTGTAAGATGGTCCTACGTGCATAACCAATTTTGATCATAAATGGCCCACACAGATCAACACCCGAAATATTAAAGCAATAGTCCAATTGGTCTCTATTCCTGGGCAAATCGCCCATCAAATTATTTGCAATAACTGATTTAGCTTTAAAACATGGAATGCACTGATGAACCTCCTTTCGACACATTGCACGACCATTTATTGTCCAAAATTTATCGTTTACTAAGGATAGTAAAGTTGACGCACCAACATGCAAATATTTCTTATGATAATAATTTATAATAATTACAGTAAATTTATTACTCTTTGGTAAAATCGCCGGGTGCTTTTTCGAAAAATTTAAATTACTATTATGTAATCTGCCACCACACTGTAAAAAATCTGCGCAATGTTCTTGACATTTACTGTGTAACATTCCTGTGTTTTCTCGGATTTCTCCCGCTGATTCAAGAATACCGAGAAATCTGGTGTAATATCTTCCACAATGTCGTGTAAGTTTTCGGAATAGTTTAGAAAGTGGAATTTACTGATCAACTGTGAAATTTTCCGAATATTTTCCGTGGAACCTTCCTTAGTTTTAGAAGGCATACTTTTTGAGCTTTTGTGTAACTTTTCGGATTTATTGTAAAATAGAAATTATTGGTAATCTGTGCAAAGTTATGTATGTTTTGTGTGTAACATTCCTTATTTTGTGGTTGATTCATCAATTACAGAAAAATAGTTATTTTGCGTTTATGTCATTTTATTATCCTAGTTGTGAAAAGACACGGGATCTTGCGCTACAAAAATAGCAGAAACGTGTGTATACCCTTCTAATTGTGCATCTAAAGCTCTTATTCAAATTTCTGCCCTGTACAGCTCCTGAGCTATATTTTGCATGTAAAAATCAACTTTTTGTGTGTGCATCATTTTGTTCGCTTAGTTATGAATCGAGTATGGAAACTAGAGTCACTAATTTTTACCGAAGCTTTAACTACGCATTTAATTGTGCATCTCGAATATTTTTTTCCCAGTTTAGACTCTGACGACTCTTCTTGGTCTTTGTTGTTGATATGATATGAACTACTTTTTGCGTGTAGCTCGTTTTATTGCCTCAGTTGAGAAAAAAAAGACTATGGGATATAGAGCAACTAACTTTGATATGAAAGCGCGTATGCCCATCTTATTGTGCATTTTGAAACCTATGTTTCCAAATTCGATCAATGCTCATTTTACGAAATTATTTTATTAGTGATTGTGTGACGAAATTCTCGATTTTAGAGCGCTTTTTTTCACTAAATACCTACTATTTCAGATTAGTAATATTCGCCTGATTTAATCAGCGGTGCCAATGTAAAGGATTTTTTTACAATGTCTATCACAATTTCCGAATAGTAATCTTTCTGTCATTAAATAAAGCTATTATTACTATTCGGAAATAGTTTGATGTTCATATTAAAAACTTAATATCTAGGTATATGAATTCGAGTCTTAAGTGAGAATTTTTTGTTCCAAGGGATGAAAAATTTATTTTATATTAAATGGAAATTTTTTACATTCGTTGTAAGAGCGATGATCTGGTGGTGGATATTAATCGGTATCACGTCTTAAGCGGGTTCGACTGCTTCCTGAAACAATAAATATAGCATAAATATTATTATAAAGAGAGACAGCGCTTGAAGGGGAAAGGGGAGAAGCTGTGGCTAACTATTTTATTTTTCAAAATATTGAGTCGATAACATAAAATTAAAGTCATATCAGTAGAGAAATGTCTAAATTTTGTCACCCCCCCCCCCATCTTTAGTATATGCAAGCTAAATATGTATACAGGGTGTCCCAAAAGGTCGTTTACAAACTTAACATGCTGGTCTGTCATATCATGACGAACAATATTAAATAGGAAACTAAGGGTCCCAAACGTCTTCCAAAGGAGATATGCGCCATTAAAGTTTAGGGTCCAAAAATTCAAATGATTATAAAAAACAGAAAAATTGGTCGATTCGTTTGCGATTTTCACTAAAACTATTCTTTATGTCAGTATTTTCTTGAAAATAAATTATGAAGATAAATTTCAAAAAATGTCGATAGAGGGCACTTTAGACTTTGGAGTAACGATAAACTAGTTTTTACCATTAGTTTTTGCATCTCATTAAATTTTTTTAGTAGCTTAGACATAAACTTAAATTTTGAGCTCAAAATCTAAATCGTTGGAAGTGGTTAAGTGGCGCAACCTGAATTGCAGGGGAGGTTCAAATTTCAAATGATTATAAAAAACGGAAAAATTGGTCAATTGATTTGCGATTTTCACTAAAATTATTCTTTATGTCAGTATTATCATGAAAATTATTTATAAAGATAAAATTTAAAAAATGACGATAGAGGGCGCTTTAGACTTTGGAGTAACGTACAACTACTTTTTCCGTTATTTTTTGCATCTCATAAATTTTTTTAGGAGCTTAGACATAAACTTAAATTTTGAAATGAAAATCTGAATCGTTGGGAGTGGTAAAGTAGCGCAAACTGAACTGTGTTCAATGGGGGTGGGTAGGTTCAAATTTCAAATCAAATTTCAAATGATTATAAAAAACGGAAAAATTGGCCGGTTTTCGCTAAAATTATTCTTTATGTCAATATTTCCTTGAAAATAAATTTTAAAGATAAATTTAAAAAAATCCGTTAGAGGGCGCCTTAAACTTTAGAATAACCAACAATTATTTTTAACCGGTTTTTTTTCTTTTTTTTGTTAAAATCTAATTAAATGCTTGCAAAAGTTCAGACTTAAATTTTGTGCTCAAAATCTAAATCGATAGGAGGGGTTAAGAAGCGCAAACTGAACTGTGTTCAGGAGTTGAAATGTTACCTTCCCCACCCCTCGAACGCAGTTCAATTTTCGGCCGCTTAATTACTCACAACGATGCAGATTTTGAGCACAAAGTTTAAGTTTGAACTTTTACAAGCATTTTATTAGATACAAAAAATAACGGTTAAAAATAGTTGTTGGTTACTATAAAATTTAAGGCGCCCTCTGGCGGAATTTTTTGAAAGATATCTGTAAAATTTATTTTCAAGAAAATATTGATATAAAGAATAGTTTTAGCGAAAACCGACCAAATTTTCCGTTTTTTATAATCATTTGAAATTTGAACCTCCCCACCCCCATTGAACACAGTTCAGTTTGCACTACTTAACCACTCCCAACGATTCAGATTTTTATCTCAAAATTTAAGTTTATATATCTAAGATCCTAAAAAAATTTTATGAGATGCAAGAAATAACGGAAAAAATAGTTGTACGTTACTCCAAAGTCTAAAGCGCCCTCTATCGGCATTTTTTGAATTTTATCTTTATAAATTATTTTCAAGATAATACTGACATAAAGAATAATTTTAGTGGAAATCGCAAATCAATTGACTAATTTTTCCGTTTTTTATAATCATTTGAAATTTGAACCTCCCCCCGCAATTCAGTTTGCACTACTTAACCACTTCCAACGATTTAGATTTTGAGCTCAAAATTTAAGTTTATGTCTAAGCTTCTAAAAAAATTTAATGAGATGCAAAAAATAATGGTAAAAACTAGTTTATCGTTACTCCAAAGTCTAAAGCGCCCTCTATCGATATTTTTTGAAATTTATCTTTATAATTTATTTTCAAGAAAATACTGACATAAAGAATAGTTTTAGTGAAAACCGCAAACGAATCGATAAATTTTTCTGTTTTTTATAATCATTTGAATTTTTGGACCCTAAACTTTAATGGCGCATATCTCCTTTGGAAGACGTTTGGGACCCTTAGTTTCCTATTTAATATTGTTCGTCATGATATGACAGACCAGCATGTTAAGTTTGTAAACGACCTTTTGGGACACCCTGTATATAGGATGAAAAGGTACAATTTTAAGGCACTTACTGGAAAATATTACAAATTTTGTGGTAAGGTTATTCTGCCTAAATGTGACTCCTAAGTACTGTAATGTTCATTTACTTAAAATCATAATGCAGGAATCCCAAATGGTATATAATAAGGCAGTCGATCATTAACGAAACGGTAAGTATTTTTCTGAATTGAAAACATTTTTTTAGAGATTTTCGATCAAATCGACATCGCTCATTTTATGGCGTCCCCATGTTTCGTAAATTTGTCGAATTTCCATAAATTGCCTCTCTAAATTTTAGCTTTAAAAGATCTGAAGTTTCTGAAGATAAAAAAATCTTATTAACGTAAAGAAACTATGTCTGTTTCATTTAACTGACCAATAAACTGTTAAAAATAAGTACCCAATTTGTGGATTAGAATTCAAACAATTATCAGGTAAGTTTGTATGGCATTATTCATATAATGTATTAAAATAATTAAAACAAATTTTATGTTTAATTAAGCTGTCGTAAGTCGTATAATCCTCCATTTAAAAATTTTCTTTAACTTAGCTTTTAAGTATGTATTTAAGATTATCGAAATCGAACAATATAGTACTTCTTTTTAAATTTTTAAGTCAAAGAAACTCAGTGTATATTTCTTTAAATTAATTTTTTAACATTTGCCAGGCATACTTTTTGAATGATATTTTCTTTAAAAAAATTCTGAATAATTGGAATAATTTTACGTGCATGTGTCTTTATTATACAGATCTGTACATAATGATTTACAGTAATCTTTCATTTGTATGTTGGTGCAAAATATAGATAAAATTTAACATTGGCCACTGGCTAGTACACAGATTTTTAATTTTTGACAATTAACAAAGTTACGAACACTTCATATAAAATCATATGAAGTGTTCGTGCAGTTCTAACTATCAACATTGTAGCTTATTAATATTTTTAAATTTCTATTCGATAGGATAACACTCAACTGAAAACTAAAATTTTATCTAACAGAAAAATATATAACCAAGAAATTACCGTTGTCAAATTAACTATATTTAAAATGAGCTCGACATCAACACGTGTGTGATTGGAAAAGTACTCGAAATCACATTAACAGGGGACGGAGTAACATCGAGAATTTCTGTGATTTGATTTAAAATAACGCAATTTAATGTCATTCAACAAACTTAAATACACATTAACTAGTACATCAGAAACAGGAATTCTGGAAATACTCTTTCAAAAACGCTTCCAAAAGTGAAGTGTGTGTGTGTGTGTGTGGGGGGGGGGCAGTATGGTGGAAGTTTAAAGTTTGCAACAAATATGATGATAGTTAAAAAATATAATTAAGCATCCATGAGATTAATCCATCTTTCTATTTAATATGTACCCAAAATTGAAGCTATTCGGATAATTTTATGCAAGGAAAATCAATTTAAAATAAACAAAATGAAAGTGGAGGATTCTCTCCCCCCAAGTATTTAACCGATATACTTTTGCATTAACACGTTAAGTGCCATGTCATTAACCGGTGACTGACATTGAAATTTCCGTTTTAGCCGAGTCAGTCATCGGTGGCCGACAGCGCAAAATTATAATATAAAACTAAATATTATATTGTTTTAAGGAATTGCTAAAAATTTATTTAAAATTTTTGTTTTATTTTATTAAAGGATATTAAGTAAACGGAACGTTCAGTGTCAATCATTCGTGGCTAACGTGGGATTCAACGTGTTAAAGGAGTAATTTATCCTTCTAATAAAAGGAGACCGAAATTTGAAACTAAGTGGTTCTCGACAAGGAAAATCTAGGTAAAGCTAAATTAGTTGGAGAGGGAGGGTTTTTTTTACACTTGACGTAACATTGTTGATTTGACTAGTCTCGCCTAATTTTCTCATAAATTGATACCCAAACTTCAAGGAAAGCGGATAATTCTAAAGTTTTGTTTAAGCCTATTTAAAAGGGGAAGGGCGATTACCAGTTTTTTTTTATCTAGAACCCACCAAAACCCGAAATAATCAGCTTCACGAAGTAAGTGGAATTTATTTAGTAAACTTAAGCGAGTTTGCATTGGAACATGGGTCTTGCATAATACAGATTCATCCAAATTTCGGGTTTAGCAATTTTTTAGCAGATTTTGTCAATTGGCACACTTTAATTTGCACAGGAATGAGATTCCTGGATTCAGTTTATTAAAAGTAACATTGACTTGAAATTGCGTTCCAAAATCTATTTTGTCGTAAATGAAGTTAATCATATTTTATAATAAGTCGGAGGAAGACATTTTAAGGAATTTCAGAATTAAACATTAAAATTAGACATTTCGGTAATTTTTTTTTAATTTCAAGATAAACTACGACCCCTGTTTTAAGTATTTAATAGTGCATAGTAGCATGCGTAATAATGAAAAAGGGATGAAAAACAATCTCTTGGCTATTAACTATCCCCTCCCACCAGCAGTGATTAACAATCTTTGCAAAAAAAAAAAAAAAAACAATTATCTACTTTCTTTTCTAGTGTTTGGGACAATCATCAATTTGGACTTCGAAAATTATGAACAAAGTTTTCGCCTTTCATCTCTGGTATCGATGTACATTAAAATCATCGAGTTTGGCTAGTAACACCCATCAAGTTTGCCGACTGAGGACTGTAAAGTTAACCGCCACGTTTTATAACATTACTCGACGTGGAAATTGCTAATTTCATGCTATAGTGCAAGGAGCTAACCAAAAAAGATGTGTAAATAAAGAAGCGTAAATAAACTTATATTGTATATTAGTATCGAGGACAGTGGCAAAAGTGAGGTCCGCAAAACCCTGCGACGTAAGGAGGGGGTGGGGGCTTTGAAGTAATAGTGAAAAATAAACATCTTAAATGGCCATAAACGGTTGATCATTTTAGGATTTTAAGAACGAGTCATTTGTATTGAATAATAAATGTGTATTTTGCATAATTCTAAACTGATCTGCGCGTAAAAAAATCATAAACCCACAAGATGGGTCACGAAACGGGGACTGTTTTGTTATGAGGAAAAAATATAGATTCTAGGGGGCCTTGTGGAAATTTTTGCAGAGGACTCACAAACTATAGTTACTGTACTGATTCGAGATTTCTCAAAATTAATGTATAATTGAGAAAAAATGTTTCAACGATGTATAAATCTCTTTTTATCTAAATTCAAATTTTTCTCTTAAAATCCAAAATATTACAATCCATTTTTAAAAATGGAACAAAACCCTGTATATATCATGAATATTCATTTCTGTTCATGCGCAACATGACAATAGTGCGCTTGCAAAAACTCCCTGCTTAAAAGATATATATTGAATATTTTGCAACTTTTTTTATTTTTTGCAAAACATTCTCGGAGTATGCAAAAGCAGCTGTAATACTTTAAGTATTGTTATTATTGCCTTTTTAGGACATATATTCAATTATTCTATATTATCAAGCTAATGCATAATACAAAGTGTTTCTGCAAATAACTTCTCCAATAAACATTTTGATTTTTCCAGAAACTGAATAAATTATATCACATTCAATAATTTATGCATAAAAAATTAAACATATAACATGCTTTTTGTTTCTTTGTAGCCACACTGGATAACAATCAAATCAAAAGATAATGATAGTTCATTAACGGAAACAAATGAAGACCTTGAAACAGCAGAATTAATTTCAAGAATTGAAATCAGCTCTTTAAATATTAGCAGTTATTTGTATATTAAAGTACCCAACCCATAGCGCAAGGATTTTCAGATTTTTTCAGTACATTTTTCTTTTACTCTAAAGCTTTAATTGAAGATTGCTTACAATGGACAGAAAAATGTGAATTACTGAACCATTTAGGTTTGAGAATCTTCAAATACATAGACAATCTCTCTGCAGCTGAACGATAACAATTAGAAAATGAAATTTTAATTGAAGATGTCGAATTTGAACTGAGTGTAGTTTCGACAATCAATTTATATTGTTGTAACAAAATGTCGTCTCAAAGGCGCTAGCATTCACACTTTCATTGATCTAAAATTGTTTAAATTGAAGTTGGTGTAGTTCCCCGAAAAGTATTTATTTTAAGTGAAAAATTAAGAAAATTATGATAAAATTCTAGATTTGAAATTTTACTAGATTTTAATTCTAGATTGTAATTTTAACTATAATATGAATAAAGTTCTGTCCGTATTATAAAAGTTCTGTGATTTTTTATTGTTTATTATATTATTTTTTAAATTACAGTATACTCGCAATCTCTTAAGTCGAAGGAATTTTAAAAAGGCATTTTGTAATAGCTAATTGTTCAGATAGAGATTCTAGAGATAGAGATTATAAATTTATTTAGAGGAATTTATAATATCAAAGAGAGAAATGTATTTTATTTAAAGAGTCAAGAGTACACTCTATTAAGACTTTCAATGTTTTTTTAAGGTTTTGTTCATTCGTCAGCTAAATATAGCTTTTTATTGTATATCTTGACATCTGAAATTGAATTTTGTGCAGAAACCACATGGATGAATGTCTTTAAATATGCTAATGCTTAAATTACAATTTATAAGTTATTTTTTACTATAATTTTAAAAATATTTTTCAAACATTTTTGCATATTTTAACTTGATTTGAAAATTTTTTTAATTAAACCTTAACATTTTAGAGTAAAATTTAATAAAAATTATGCCCTGTATAACACATGCATCAAAAACCGCTTTTTCTTTTATTACTGTGATATTATATAGATTAATTAAGGAATAGAATTATCAAAGATAATTAATCCAAGTTAAGTGAAGATAGTCGGGGAAAGGGGGGGGGGGCAGCTTCGAATAGCCACATACTTCCCCCAAAAGAGCAGACATTCAGATATTGTAAGAACATTTAAGAATGCATTGATAGACATTAAATCTACCTTGTTATGCCAAATGTCACGAATTGCTTATCTGTTTAAGTTATTAAATAATATGGTAAAATTATTTAATGTTTATTAAAAAACTGCTATGTAGCAGATTTTATCAAAAATGTACTTAATATCATGTTATCTCTTAATTTATTTACACCTTCAAACTGGTATATTGAGCTTGATATAAAAGTGGAAAAATTTAACCATGTCTTTTTGTAGATCCCCGCACTCATTTACATATTTCGTTTGTTTTTGAGTGTGTATTTATCATAATTTATCCTTGCATCAATATTTTAACTAATTTATTTCTGTAAAAGTAATTTTAATATATCCATTATTCAAAAATAGGTTTTACTCATAGATATCCTGTGTTTTTTTTAGATTTGTGTTGTCAATTGAAAAATGAAAACAATTAATTAAAAATATTTTCAATACAATGTTTACCTTTCAGCTGTGAAATCATTGTTTATATTCTCAATGAAGACTACTATATTATTAATCTGATCATGTTCAAGAACCAAACTTTAAAATTAAATGTGAACTATGTTTCAGAACATTTATCCCCACAAACGCTCGACTTAAGGCCGTAAGCTGGTTTCGTCGTGGCCAAAATGAGTTAAGGCCATTTGTACAAAAACAATGCTGTACCGCAAGTGAGCCGCCGCTAATTGCGGCAGCTATCATTCATGTCATTGCATGTCATAGCATGTCATTGCCGAGCCGTTAACGGCTCGGCAATGACAGAACTGTTGCATTTACTTTGCCGGTAAACTCTTAGAGGTCGGTTTCGGGCAAAAAGGTAATGGCCCTCCAACATCTAGAAAGCAGAGGGCTAATATAAACTGACCAGCATTTTTATTGTAAGGGAGAAAATGTATAAAAATTTTAAAATAAAAATAAGAGAGAAAATGTATAATTTTATTTCTTTCAAAAATTACTTTATATCTGGGTTTTAATAAGCATATGCATAATTTACGAGATTTATATTTAAAATAATAAAATAGATGACATATTTTATTTAGTTTGAAAATATTTTTACATATAAAATGAATTGTCCGCAAAATATATACAGAATTCCAAGTTTTTTCTCCACCGGCACACTTTTACATTCATTATTCATAAAAAATAGTTGAAAAAAAAATGAATAAATATTTAAAATATAGTAAAATAATTTAAAATAAATATTAAAACAGAAAAACGCCTTAAATTGTGCCTAAAACAGTCCACGTTCAGTCCCCCCCCCCCCCCCCCCCATTAATCAGTAATACAAAACTTTTTTTTTTTTTTTTTTTTTTTTTTTTTTTTTTTTTTTTTTTTTTTAGGAAAGATCATTCTAAAAAATAAAAAATCATGTTATTAAAAAAAAAGAAAGAAAGAAAGAAAGAATGTATTTTCATTCATTCGAATCTGCAAGCGCGGAGACAAGGGAGAGATTATAGTGCTAATAATTCTCCCATATAAGGAGGAATAATTTAATTTACAGAAGATAATTTTAAAATTATCTTCTCTGTAAATTAAGTATTAAAATGTATATATCTATGCTTTTTTATAAACACTCTGGAATGAAATACACTTGTAAATGTTTTCCTTAATACACAGAGCACAATATGTCACACTGGATACACTAACAAAAAAATTTATTTTAAAGAAAAAACCCTTTAAACGTTGAATGAATTCCAATTTGAAGAAACATCTAATAACAGCATCTATTTAAATTCATATTTCTTCATAAACGAATGAAATTTCAGGAGCTGATAGTAAGAAACTATGTAATCGAAAGATGGTTTATATTTTTTGGTAAAAAAAAAACAGCAAATATTGTTTAACTGGACATTTTCAATCTATGTTCTGAAGATGATACTGGGAGACAGAAGGAAAAACGGTTGTCACGTGACCACAACCGCTTACTATCAAATAATTTATTAATTTATAAGAAAATAGAAAACTTAAATCGCTCTAGTTATCAGACTAGCCAGTTTAATGCCTTTTCCCTTTCAAAATTACTCAAAAATTGCATAAATGTTTAGCGTTGTTGAACTGGGAATTTGGCAGTCGTCTAAAAGCTGAACGAAATCTTTTGTAAAAACAAAACACTATATGAAGTTATTTATATAAATATAGATTATATCTTTAAATATTTTATAAGATATAATTCATATTCACAGTAAAATCTGTCTAAGACATGTCTTAGACATATTTATAGTTAATAGACAGTTATATAGTTATAGGTACCTTTAACTATATAACTATAAAAAAATATTATATCAATATATGTAATTGAGTGTGTATGTGAATGTATTTTATTTAAACCAGTGTGACATGGCTCTTATTTGTTTATAAAGGGTTACATGTTATGAAAACATAAATTCTACGATTTCAGAAATTCACTAAATATAATTATATAATTATCTTTAAAAACTTATTCTCTTTATTTTTTTTCCATATTGAACCGACATAGGTAAAGGATAAAGTGAAAAAATAACTGAAAATTAGTTTTATTTATTTTTGACTGATAAGTGTTATCGTTAAGTTCAGAAAAGTGTTGGGAATCATAAGGCTGCGGGAAAACAGCACTACTTTCATTTGCACTAAAAGAGCAATAAATCTATCTTTGTTTCCGACAAAGGAAGGGAAAGTTTATCTCCCCCAATCTTGAGTCATAAAGCTGTCAACTGATTTCGAATTCGATTCCTTTCTTGAAGTTCAGATTCAGTGCAAAGAAAGAGCAATTTATACATCAAAGCGCCGACCCGAATGATAAAAAATAGCGAAGCCTGACCACAAGAAGTTAATGCTATGTGCCCGGTCCTTTACACGTGAGCGAGGGAACGAATGAAAAAGGGTTTGTTTGGAAGGGGTCTTTCAAGGACACGACCAGTCACATTCAGGGGTCAAAATTTTTGCTGTATCATTCATGGCATGAAATCACTTCGTGAATGTTGACTGGATTGTAAGGACTGTGTATCAAAGTTTTACACGATTATTAAAAACTTCGCAGTGGGATTACATTAAAATATTGTAAGTCCGAATATTTTCTTTGCCTATTCATTAAGTTTAATTTGAAATATTTCTGTACTATTTTAATGCATTTTTAAATTAGAATTATAAAAAAATAAGTATATAAATTTAAAAAGTCGTCATTTTATAATTTATACGACGTAAAATGTAAGAATTCGCAAATTCACTCGAATTTTTTAAAGGTATATTTGTTTGGTAGGATAATTGTTTTTTTATTATTACTCTTTGAAAATTTTCATTCAGTTGTATCATTATATGGATTTTATTATTTTTTTCCCTCAACTGTTGAAGTTTTAATTAGTAATTTTAAAGAAAGTAACTAGTTTTAAACATTGCGACTTATTTATATCACTATCGTAATTCTTCTAGATTATTTTGAATAAATTCATTTAATGTTATAATTATTTTTTTAAATGCGACTTTGAAAGAAAAAGATTTTTTTTATATCCACTCTGATATAAGATTGTAATTTTTCCTTATGGAAAATGTCATTAAATTAAACAACTGAGTAATTTTAATACAATATAAAAAAATTAGAGTGAAGAAAAACTCATTAAAATAACCAAGATATTTTGAAAAAAAAATTCTAAAATTATTTTTCAGAAGAAATGTTAGAAAGCATAGCTTAAACTCTTCTTTAAATTATTATCATTATTTGGAAATTTGATTAATCAACTTTTATTGAGAAATTTAATGGTTTTCGATGGTAAACAAAATAAAAAAACGGAAAGGGATTTAAAAAAATGTCATTAAGGACATATGTAAACATAAAATAGCATTTTTATATTATTTATTATTGATATTATTTTATTAATAATACTTGTGTGAAAATTTGTATTTATAAAATGAAGATGGTTCAGAAATATTTCACTTATTTCTTTATGATTTAATTAGACTTTAATGAATGGGCAAAAGTAATAAAATAATGACAAAGAAATCTATACATATAATAAAACAGTAGGACCCGGTGTGTCTGTACATTGAAGATAATTGACAAAAATGGAGTCAGGGCGATAAAAGAAAACCAATGAAACACAAAAAAAATTTTTTTGAATTTTTTGTCTGTCTGTCTGTCTGTCTGTCTGTTTGTTCGAGGTTATCTTCGTAACTACTGAATGGATTTTTATGCGGTTTTCACTAATGAAGAATGCACACTCCCGGGCAGTGTATAGGCTTTGTTTCATCAAAATCGGACAACAGACAAAAAAGTAACAAAAAGAAACAAAAGAAACTATTAGGTGCGCTGCTCACGTTTTTTAGTACATAACGTTTTTTAGTACATATAAAATCCAATAGATGTCACTGTGCGATTTTAAAACGCGCTATCGTTATGTTTTCGCCAGTCTACTTAAGTATGAGAAAGTTTCAAGCTGGCTGTCGTTCCATGTGGTTTAGTCGGTAGAACGTCAGTGCGCCATACTGATGGCCCGGGTTCGATTCCCAGCATGGAATTTTTTTTCACTATGTTGGCATTAACGCCTATAAGCAATTAAAAGAATTTGAAATATTGTATTCAAGGTGAATTTTCTCTCTGGGAAAATTTCCTTGCATTAATATGTCAGTGTAATTTTTTTTTCGATTTAATTTTTTTTTCGAAACTTTGTTTTTCTTAAAAAATTACAGTAAATATTTGATATTTCCCAACGTTTTTTGAATGATCGACTTGCTTTTTTTTTTAATGTATGTCTGAACCTTATCTAACTACTTCTTCAAGATTTCTTTAGATAAACCGACCAGCGTAGCGGGCGAAGGCCGCTAGTTCTCAATAAGTGTTGAAAAAAAAAGAAAGAAAGAAAGAAAGAAAAGCACATCTTTTAATAAAACATACATAACTAAGTTTAATATTACACATATTATTTAGGCATAAATTCAAAATCTATTCTATAAAGAATATTTATTGATAGACTGTTTAAATGATAAATGCTTTTGCTTGAAAAATACTATATATTAATAATCATTTAGGTTATCTTAAAAATTACTAATTCACTTATCTTGAACTTTTTCAAAAAATTTTAAAAGAATGCTTGGCATAGCGAATTAATTAATTAGTTTATTTTTTTTTCAATTAATAATTTTAATTGTATATGACATGAAACGATTTGAAAACCATATTATTATTTTTTAAATGTATAATAGAATAAATAAACAAATTAATAAATTTATTACGCCAAGTATTGTGATTTGAAAATTTTTGCAAAAGTCCATGGTAAGTAAATTTATATGCTTTTTTAAGTGTATCGAATGTAAATTTTTAAAACATATAATTAAATAATAAACAAATAAAATCATTTTCAACTTATATGTTTTGGAAACTTTTGAAAAATTTGAAGATAAAAATTTGTAAATTTATAACTTTTTTGAAAAGTGTACATAAAGATTATTAGTACATTTGTTTTACATGCAAAGACAGTTTATCATTTAAATAATTTTCCAGCAAATATTTTTTATAGAACAAATTTTGAATTTATGCTTAAATATTAATTCTTACAAACACAAATGTCTGGGTGAGGGTGATCTCCTGGCCAGCCTTTATTTTTAATGGCCTTTAAAAGAATAATCGTGGCCAGTTGTGGCTGTCTGATATTTTTGATAAAAACGTTAATGGCACATTTGTGGGCATTAACTTGTGGCCGCATTCTGGCCGGCGTGACAGTTTTTTGACGGAGCCGTTACGGCCAAAGATGGCGGGCCGTTATCAAACACTTTGAGCCACCGCTAACGACGCCTCTAAAGGCCCATCAGTTATGTGTTTGTTGGGATGGTATTAAACTCATATCGATCTCAAAGTCAGAACTCATTGCTCGAAGAAAGAATTTTTTGTAACATTATGCTGCCCAAATTGTAATTATTTTTCTTCGAATCTTTCAAAAAATTTAACACATTTTGGAGAGAACATGACTGTTAAAACAATGATGGAATGTCCCTTATTAAATTGCAGCAAACGATACAGTGTATTACTCTTCTCTTTCAGCATATGTGACAAGATGTCATAAACATTAAAGCATATTTAAAACAGTTATTCTTAAAAAAAATTAATAAACCATATTGTTTTTTAGAAAAATCATTAACCTTATAATTCTACACCAAATGTTTCTTATATGAAAAGACAAAAGAAAAGTCAACGAATGACAGACGATTCTAATGCAAAAGAAATAATTAGTAAATATGAATTCTGATGAGATAGTTTGATAACTGTGAGATATATTAAAACTCTTTGAATAATATGCTGAAGATTAGAAGTAACTTCTGATTGAAAGATAACCTTAACATACTAGATTATAGATTTCTGGACTTTTCAGATTTGCATAATTTTCCAGACAAATTTTTCGTAAAGTTCCTGCGAAATCCTGTGGCAGAATTGGTGACACTGGCTTACTCAGGAACACTACCGTATTCCGTGAAATGTTTAGGATATTTTCATAATGAAGAAACATAACTGAAATTTGATGTGTAAAATACCAGGTTTCAGAGTTTTTCAGAGTGAAGGAACATAAATCAGATTTCATGAGTAGTATTTCAGATGATAGGTTTTGGAATAGCGGAACCTAACTTAAATCTTATGAGTAATGTACCAAATTAAAGATTTCGGAACTTTTTAGAAAGGTGGAATGTAACTGAGATTTTATAAGTAGCATTCCAGATTAGAGGTTTCAAAGCTTTTCAGAATAGTGGAATTTAACTGGGATTTCACGAGTAATATTTCAGATTACAGGTTTCAGAATGATGGAACCTAACACAAAAGTAATGAGTAAGGTTACAGATAAAAGGTTTCTAGACTTTTCAGAATGGTAAAACCTAACTGAGATTTCATGAATAACATCCCAGATTATATATTTCTGGACTTTTCAGGCTTATGTAAGTTTCCTGGCATTTCTTTGATTAAATTCCTGGGAAAACATGTGGCAGAATAGCTGCCACATGTTTTCTTAGGAACCTTACACAATTTTTTTTACAGTGCAACCCTTAAAATTCCAAATTCATCTAAGTAAGGGTTGAGGCTTTTTAACTTGCTACTCGGACTTACCGATCCTTTAGTCTGAAGATTATGTATTGTCTACACGGAATTCATTATTTTGTATTGATTTAATCAAATGTCTTTCTGCAAGCTCTAATTCTGATGTACTTAAGGGTTTACAATAAATTATTTAAGGGTATTTAAGGGTATTTTTACACAAGTAATCTTCTGTAAAGCAGGTTTCTTGCATTCATCACAAATCTGAAAATAAAACTAAGAATACGCACAATCGTTAAATAATTATTACTAAGATTAATCAAGTTATTTACAAAACAATTCTCGGTGATATTACAATGTATAACATTAAATTCATTCAAGGATTTAACATTAACTTTGAGCTCTTTATTGAACTCATCATTTGTTTCTGGTATGGTTATTGTACGTTAAGGATAATCACTGTTCTGAGGAAATGAAGGTCCCCTCCACCACAATTCAAAGTTTGCAAGTTTGTCAGGATCCATACCTCTGGAAAGTTTTTCAGCAGGATTTTCTTCTGAGCAAATATGATGCCACTGTTCAGCACTAGAGTTTTCTTGAATGTTAGCCACTCGATTTTGAAAAAATTGCTTAAGGTAGATAGGTGTTTTTTGAATCCATGCTAACACAATCATTGAATCTGACCAAAGGAAAACATTAGACACTATTACTTTCATGGATGATAATACTCTGTTTACCAGTTTGGTTAGCAACACTGCTGCACATAACTCCAGTCTTGGAATAGTTAGACTCTTTATCAGTGTAATGCGCGACTTGCTAGCGGTTAAATTCACCATCACATTTCCTAAAAAATCACTGGATTTGCAATAAACTGCTGCCTCATAGCAACTGAGGCGTCTGAAAACCGGGTATTTCTATAATTTCTGGGTTTTCAATTATAATACTCCTACAAATTTTTATATTATTTACACATTTAAACGACATAAGAAATTGATGCCACTCGCGAAACTCTGATTCAGGAAGCTCGTCATCCAATTCAATATTGATTCTCCACAATTTCTGCATTAGTATTTTGGCTTTAGATATAACTGGACATAGAAGTCCCAGTGGGTCAAACAGTCTCGCGATTGTTGACAATACTTCTCGCTTGTTGTAGGAATTGCTCAATTCCACCTTAACTCGAAAAGTGAAACAATCATAGCTTGGGTTCCACGAAATCCCTAACGTTTTAGTTTCAATTTCATTTTTGAAATTGTATCCTTCTTCATATGTCAGCAAAAGATTTTTATCACTTGTACACCACTTATGGAGTCTCATACCTGCTTTATGCATAATCGCTATAAGCTGCCGCTGCAACTCTTTCGCTTCCTCAAGCGTAAGTGCACCGCACAAAATATCATCCATGTAAATATTTTTACGAAGAACCGATGCTGCCATAGGATATTTATCTCCTTCATCAATCGATAGCTGGTTGAGAGTTTTCATTGCTAAATAAGGCGCACTAACCGTACCGTATGTAACGGCCTGTAGTTCAAAAATTTTAGGCTCTTCCTCGAAATTATCGTTCCACAAAATTTTTTGCAATGCATGCTGACTAGGATCAATATTTATCATTCGATACATCATTTGGACATCCGCAGTCAGTGCATAAATATGCTCTCGAAAACTAACCATGACCGTAAATAAGTCATTCTGAATGACACCGCCATTATATTGCAATGAGTTAAGTGATGTGCCATTTGTTGTTGTGGCAGAATAGTTGAATACAACTCTCAGTTTTGTGGTGGACTTTTCTGGCCTAAAAATACCATGATGTGGAGCATAATACACAACGTCAGGTTCTTTTACTTCTTTAACCTGTTTCATATGCCCCAACATTTCATATTCATTTAAAAAATCTTTATACAATTTGAAGTATTTCTTATCTTTTGATAAGCGAGTCCACAGCGATTTGAGTTTTTTAAGAGCAAGCTCCCTAGATTGGCCTAAACACGAAGGATTTTCCTTTAAAGACATTCTCACCACGTATCTCCCTTCCTCATTTCTCCAATGCGTACGCTCAAAATGCTTCTCACATATTTCAAATTCTTTACTTTTTGATAACTCTACTTCGACGTTTTCAACTTCCCAAAACATTTTTAATGTTTGGTTTAAATCTTCCTCCCGAAATAGCCCACAGTGAACTTTTACATCACTTTCCTGCTCTATGCATCCACTTGCCACATACCCAAATACGGTATTTTTCAAAAGTAAATTTGAACTCTGAAAATATATTTGTCCCGGTCTTAATAGCTCATAAAATATTTCTGCTTCCAACAACATATCAATTCTATCCGGGAAATTAAATCTACAATCTGCTAACATAGTTAAATCTGGTACTTCAACATTTATGTTAACCACTTGTTGCGGAATTAAATCTTAATTTTCCTTACAACTAGCATAGACAATTCTCTTTCAAAACTTTTATCTCTATTCGCGATTTTTGTATTTACGCAGCCTTTTATTGTCATAGAAGTGTCATCCAAACACAAAATTAAAGTATTCGTTTTATTAATTCTAAGCTGCAATCGATTAGCACACTGTGAAGTAATCAAACAGGCTTGTGAACCGACATCTAGTAAGCATCTAACTTTTTGCCATTCGGAAAATTTATCTTTAATGAGAATACGCGCCGTACTTAATAAAACGGATTTTGTTTTATTTTTCACAAAACTAGAGGCAACAGTCTGACTCGGAGGGTAGGAAAAGATTTCCTCGGATTGTGAATTTTTTATTCCTGCAGCCGATCGAAACACATGACCAACATTTTTATTTTTATTATTTAATTCCCTTTCTTCTCTAGGAAAATGTATTAGTTCAGAATGCGGTAGTTTACATCTAGGACAGTTTTTAGATTTACATTTCTGTATGCAACAATTATAATTTAAACATTTGAAACATGCTTTATTTAATTTCACAACTTCTATTCTATCTTTTATGGACAGTTTTTTGAACTGCGGACAAGAATGTAAGCCATGATACTCATTAGATTTACACAAGACACATTTGATATTTTTTGTTTCCGAAAAAAATATGTTTGAAAAGCTCCTTTGAGGCCGATTTTGAAATTTATTTATCGCTATACGTTTATTTTCATTTATCGTATTTCTCGAATACATATTTGATTCACCTTTAGATTTATTTTTAATCGACAAAAAATATCGCATTCTCTTCCTAGTTGCTGTGGTTTAAATTATGACTCTGCTTGCGATATGATTCATTAATTCGCGATCTAAAGAACTGAAAGTTTTATCTGAAACAATCAGATCGCATAATGATTTAAAATCATTTAGCTCACGCAAATTACAGTAATACTGAAAATTTGAACTCAGCTAGCTGCAAATTGAACGTAACTTTCCGACGGTAATTTTTGCGCACTCTTGAAATTGTTTAAACATTCTTGTGCAGTAGGTTGAGATTCCTTTAAGACTATATTTATCAATTTATCATAACTAATCAACTCTTCCCCTGATAAATAGATCATTAAATTGCTTTACGCAATTCTTTACGCAATTTGGCTATTTCTAATTCTTTCTCTAACTGAGCTAGTTTAATTTTTTCAAATTCAGAATTTTGGGATGGTTTTTTACGATCATTTGCTAATTCTAACTCCTTTTCTAATTGCGCTAATTTAATTTTTTCTAATTCTAATTTTGTTTTCTAAGTTTCCTTTCGTAATTTATACTCCTCAACAACCGAATTAACGATGCTTTTTAATAACTGCTCATTTGAATAATATTCACTATCCTCTATAATATTTCATAATCAATAATTTTACTGTTTTGAGGAGTAGTTAAAACCCAATTCCTCAATTACAAGCTTAAGCTCGTCTTTATTTAAATTATCAATAACAAACATAATTTAATCAAAATAAACTAAAAAATTGCTCTTACATCATTATAACTCTTAAATTTATCTTCTCAGACACAATACTTCACTTGTTTGAGCACAACATTATTTGACGAATCTCACAATGAAAGTTTCAGAAAACATCTTTCTTAGAACTCTTAATATCACATCAGCACATAGTTTAAATTTGATGATTATTCACTCACATACATAATTACTCCGGCTCGACGGACCACGTTAATTAATTAATGCACACACTACACAAATTATTCCATGGGCAATGGTTATATTAAAAAACTCTTTATTAAGTAGAATAACTCACTCGCAGCTCACTGCTGCTTATCGTCTGCACATTTCTCAAACACAACTTTGGAATGAAAACAAAAAGAAAACAATTCACTTCTTTTCACTTTCTGGACACTAAGATTTTAATTATAGGTAGCACGGTATCGTCTGCCTACATGGAACACATCCGATTTTCAAAAAGTTTAAAACGAATCGACAAAATTATGTAATAATTACATGTTTTAAACTTTAAACGATTCGGTTGGGTAGTTTTTGCGATGTTATATGCGGACGGACAGACGGACAGAATGACAACTACAGCTTCAACTTATTTACATTATTACGAACGCACCTAACCTTGACAAGAGCTTCTATTAATAACTGAGAATGAGAGAGGACAAGGGATTCCTTCTTGACTGCAATTCAGTTCAAAGCTAACTTTGAAAAAAATCATATTTACTCTTTTTCCATGAAAACAAATCAGTCACAATTACTATAAATATTTATAGCGTAAAGCCATCGTTATTTAAAGATGGCACTGTCGGCGCTGCTTCTTCATGGAATGAAATGTCACGGTGTTTAATATAAATTACTTTTAAAAAATTTGGACATTTTCGTTTTCTTAATTAGCCGAAAATATGAAGGTTATTGAAATACAGTATTGGTTTCGATTTTGGAAATTAGTTTCGCTCGATCGTTACATAAAAGTAACTGCGTTTGCATAAGGCATTGTTAAGAAAAATGACTCCGATTAAAAATGAGGTTTTTAAACATAAAAAAGCAATTATTTTCATTTTTCTTAAACTATTAAAGTTTTCAACTTACATAAAATATTGAATCAGACAGAAATATTAAGGCATTTTATTTTTATTCTCGAGCAAATTTCAACTAAACTAGGAATTAAAACATTAAAGATGCAATATTTTTATTTATTCTTATTTTCCACCTATGTAATAAAGAGAGTGTATAAATAAAACTCCAAAAGTGTTTTTTTTACTTTAAAATTCAAGACACTTACAAGAATTTATAACAATTTGAATTTATATTACTTATCCTAAGATCTGAAGTTATTTTTACATTAATTGTTTGTAAAAACAGAATTTTATAGAAGAATACACTTTTGAAAAAAAAAAAATATGTAACAGAAATGCTGGTTACGTTAAAAACTAAATCAAAACTGACTCTTTTTATAGACCGAGAAAGTCTGTAGTTGCTATTGGCTACAAACTGTATTGATTAGTTTAGGAACTAACTAATTTACTCCTTTTTTATTTTATTTTGATTTCCATCTTTAGGGTTCCGTAATTTAAATGTTAAAACGTAAGCATTATAAGATCACCAAATATGTCTGTTTGTCCGTCTGTCACAGTCACTTTTCTTGAAAGCTATATGGAATGTGGAAAGTCTAAATTTACCAAAATTGACACACGTATTTATAATATATATATATATATATATATTTTTTTTTTTTTCCCCCTCACTCTCGAATCTACTGAAGCTAAATTTATGAAAAAATAGGGTAGTAGGATTATTTTTTAACCTTGTCGCAACCTTGGAACGTATAGCTATATCCTGGGTCACATAGTTTATGAGAAAATTGAATTTTTCTATTACACACAAACTGCATCAACGCTCAGTGAGAGAGTCGAGAGGCGCTCGAGGTATTTATCGACACACAATCATTCAAATATTGTTGATAGTGATTTTCGAAAAACAACTGTCGTTAATTAGTCCATATATTAATGTAAAACAGATCTGGAAATCAGCACATGACGAAGGCGAAATTGCTACATTGCAACCTCCTTTCGAAACAATAAGGGCACAAATCCCCTATACAATTTTAAACTTGTCAATGTTCTTGTTGTGCATTACACTTTGCACATGATTGATTATTTATTGTAGTTTAATGTAAAACTTTCATTTATTTAATTTGATAAAATCCTTTTATATCTTGATAGGTTGCATGGTGATTTAATGAATGATGATGGTACGCTACATGCTACCGACACTAGTCTCTGTAATAAGATAAAAAAGTTTTTGTGCGAATAACGTTGTGTTTTTTCGACTTAAACAACGTTCATTTATTCAAAATAAAATTTATAAATGCTTTATTTCCTTGTTTTAATTAAAAAGAAACATTATCGAGAGTACCAACAACTTAAAAGCACGTTTAATTCTTTAAAAATGATTTAATTAATATTTCTACTAACCTAAAGTTCAATTTTGTGATAATAGTTATTGCATTTTAAATTCTTGAAGAAACACATTTAGTATTCTGCGGTCTAAGTGTAACATTTTTATTTTCTCTTTCTACATTCAAATTACGACTTCTGTTCAATGCTTATCGTAAATTATATAGCAATTTATTAGACAGGAATTTTAAGAGTTTAATTAAAATTGTTTTCTGACATTTATTGCCAAAGCATTGGTTATATGTATTCTTTTATTATTTTGATATTTTAGATGATTTATCTTTATGATATTAAGCACTGATTTTTTGAAATACTTGCGTCAACTAGAAATAACATTCAATTGTCTGTTGAATTTTACCAAAAGCTTTGTCCTTTTACTGTTATATGATAGACTATAATACAATTTCCTTCATATAACAAAAAATCTGTATTACATATTTTCTTTCATAACGGAGATTTTGCTCAAAATGTAGTTTTAATTGGTTTGCGTGAAAAAGTGTGAAAGTTTGTTTGATTCTTTACTAGATAGCTCCTGAAAAAAATTATGATAAACATCTTAAAAGTTCGACAGAAAAGAAAAGTTCATAACACTACCTACGATTTTAGGGGCTCAAAATTAGATATTCAGTTTTTGTAAATATTTTAAATCTGCTTCGATATTGTAAGGAAAATGTTCAATATTTTGAACTTTTTAATTAGAATAAGATTACAAATTTTAAATAATATCGTATAAAAATAATGCAATATAACTTTTATATATCGGGCACGTGAGATATGCTGAATTAGTCTTTAATTTGATGATGCTCGTGTTTCTGAAGTAAAAGTATCGGTTTATACTGAAAGCAGTAAATATTCCCAAAAAAAAATTATCCACATGAAGGGAAAGTATTGCAGTAAAATCTCCATACTAGACACTTTTAAGTAGAGTACGCAAATACTTAGAGAATGCAATTTTTGCTCTCAATATGCACATTTTTTATACCCTTTTCCCTCATAAAAGCAGACATCTCCGACTGGCGGACATATACCACGGTCCCGAGGTTCCCGATATTGAGGTATTTTTGAATTAAAAACTTTGTATTTAGATAATTTTTTTTTGTTCTTAATCTTATTCCACTTTAGATAAGAATTAAATGTTGATTCTAATCATAAGCAGGTGAAGAAGATTTAAATTATCAGCTTTAAGAAAATATTATACCAAATTCGGGAGAACCTGAAACCAGACAATATCGGTGGTGGGGGCACATGATATTTGTTCTGTAACAAACGCTGCTTTAATTTATGATGAAAAAATTTTATAGGATTTAACGTGCTCAAACCTTACGTAAAAAAAAGAAAAAAAGCTCCGATTCAGCTATTTAAAGTGTCTAAAAATATTAAGATACTTTAACAAATGCCCCGACAATACTGTAAAATACTATTACAATAGCTTGTTATAATATTTATTTAGTGAACCGATTAGTTGTAATATATTTTGGAATGACTAATAGATAATTTATTTTATCTTATTCAGAAAACATTTTTGGTTGAGCAAAAGAAAAATATTTTTAAACGGATGTTTAGTTTTTCATTTGCATCTCTTCAGATCTTTTGAAATTGAAAGATCAGGGTACAATTTATAATTTCAATATGCTCTTTACATTAATTGCATTACATTAAATAACATTTAAAAAATAAAAATGCAAAATTTCCTTAGTATTGTGTATGTTGGATCTCGATCTTCAAGGCTTCGAGCAGACGAAAACCAAAGAACTCAATTATTACAGATGAGCTTGCGCAAATTTTGTGGTTCTCAGTTGCTGCAACAACCGTCTTCCTTGGATTTCAGATTCAAAGGAGAATTAAGTGCTTAACTTTCAGTTCATGTTGATGGAGAATTGCCAGGTATCAATATCAGAAAATCATGTTTATACTAGCGAGCTACGCCCGCAAGCTGGGCCACTTTTTCCAAACGAACCTCGGTATTAAGCAGTATATAATAAGCAAAAAAATTCATTTAATAAGAAAGTCTTGGTGTTCGAATCCTCAAGCACAAAAAAAAAGTAAATTAAAGAGTCATGGTCCCGTTAAAAATATGTGATTTCGCACTGTAGGCCACGTGCACTTGAAAAAAAAAAAAAAAAGATATATGGTCGCTTCGCGCCCATAGTCCCGTTAAAATATTTGGTTTTGCACGGTGGGCACTACGCGCCCTTAAGACATTTTTCCGTATTTTTTAGTTCATCAGAAGCAGATTTTTACGCAGATTCTGAATATGTAATCAGTTTTTTCTACTTTAAAAACTGTCTGCATGATGGTTTAAGAAAGAACGCGCAAAAAAAAGTTTCGATAGTCCTGTTTTATTTCTAAGTTCAATATTTTAGCGAAAACTACGGTAAATATTCTACGGCAAGTCAAAAAAATTGATGCGGAAAAAAACGCAATTAGCTCCGGTGAAAAAGAGGTTTTCGGCTGTTTCTTCTTTTAGCCAAAGGGGAAAAATTCATGTTCTTCACCGCAAGGTGGCGCAGTGTTCTGCTTTGGAGCTCCGTTTGGGAATTGTGACATTTTTCGTTCCGATTCTCAAGGGGTTTTTAATTCATAACTTTTTTAATTTTGGTCCCACGGTCTCGAAAATGCCCGAAATGACTTCCCCGGAATTTTTCCAATCGAAAGACACCTCTCGCGAATTCCAACTCGCCCGCGTTGCGAACTGTAATCGGCTTCAAGCAGACAGACAGACAGACAGAGGAGCACGGATTTTATTAGTATAGACTAGAAGTGGGACTCGAATCGACACGACGCTTCCTTCGAAAACTAGAATTCCTTTTTATGGTTCTCACATCACTCGGCGGAAACTAGTTGGATGTGCCAATCCCAAAACTTTTTTCTATCTCATACGTACATTTTCATAGTCCAAAAAGTAGTTACATATGTTAACACTTTAACATTATTATATCAATACTGTATCAATATTGATCTTCATCTTAAATTGCTGCTTTAGAGTGAAAACGAGTTAATGTGAATAGTTATATTTATTAAAATCAATATTTTTCTCTTATTCTGTTATCATCAGCTCTTTGCAAATACTTGACTCAGCGGGACGCGACTTCCCGTCTCTGCACAAGCTCATGGACAAAAGAACGACGAAGAGCCTAGTAAATGATGCAAAAAGCGCTACGCTATCTCAATGCTTCTTTCCCATAGAATATTTCCACATTCAAGGAAGATCTGCTGGCCATAGCCAAAAACATACATAATAAATTTGGTTCAACTCTGTACATAATTTTATACACTTTCGATTGTACAATAATTATCTCAAGGTATTGCGGAATCTGAAGTTCGGTGAAATTCTGTGCATTAGTTTTTGAGATATAGCTATCATGAAAATCATGAAAGACGTGGCATAGCAGCACCCCCTGCAGGCCAATTTACACCAAAACTTAATCAGCGTCTATGTATATCAAGGTCTCACAGAATCTGAAGTTTGGTGAAATTCTGTGCATTAATTCTTGAGATATAGCAATCATTAAAATCATGAAAAACGTAGTATAGCAGGCCAATTTACACGAAAAACCAATAGGCACTGATTCATATCAAGGTCTACTTGAATATAAAATTTTATGAAATTTCGAGCATTAGTTCTTGAGATAGAGCGCCCACAAATTTTTTGTCACATACAGACAGACAGATAGACTGACAGACAGACATTTTCTAAAAATAGTCAAAACGTGTTCAGGACCTTCTAAAACGTATAAATCCGTCGATAACCGGAAGTCGAAAATTTTCATGAATCCAATACTTTCTTCTTGTAAAGATAGAAGAAAATAAAAATCATTAAGCTAAAGTAATAATCATATGTAATTCTTTGATTCATGATTCAATTAATACTTCAACCTTCCCGTAGACAAGAAATGAATTGGAGTTGATATTTTAAACTTTACAGTGTTTTAAATCAGTCCATTCAATATTCATCGCTTTAGAAATTGTAATTTTACTTCCACATACCACGTCGTAATTACGACTTTAACTCACTACAGACTGTAAATTACTTAGCAATTTAAGGGACATGTTTTTAAGAGAGTTTAATTAAAATTGTTTAGTGATGTTTATTGCCGAAGCATTTGTTATGAATATATTTTTTTTTTACTCGCTGTTATACTGCTATTTAAAGTGATTTATTTTATGTTAGGTAAGAGTATTAGTTTTTAAATAGCTGTGTCGATGAAGAATAATATTCATATTAACTATCTATTATTTTATAGCAAGTTTTATTTATAGAAAGTATTATTTAAAATTCAATCAAGCAGTAATAAAGCATGAAATGATGATCAAAATTTTGTTCAAAATGTAGTAGTTAATAATTTCACACGTAAAATTAAAAATCTAATAATATAAGATAAGAAAATTTACTGTGGGTATTTTGATCTATAAAGAGCTGAACAATATCAAAACACAATTTGCTCTTTATAAAACTATACATACACACGCAAAAATAAAAATAAATAAATTAAGCAATATACGGCCTCAAACACGATGCCTGAGGCATTTTTGCCGATCCCACCGAAGCTAGCATAGGATAGGAAATACGGGTTTCTGATTGGTTGAATAATTTAAAGAGCATTTTGCTTTGGATCATTTTTAAGTTTATGTTTATTTAATCATCAATTTTTGTTTGAAAATCTTTTGAGAGAAGATTTTGACAAATTTCCTTTTCCATTTTACATTTTTATTGATAAAGAAATATTTTTTGGAATTTATAATTAAAGAATTAATTTAGATGTTTCTCAATTGTTCGCTATTGCTATTAGAAAATAATAAAAATAGTTAAAATAATTATAATTTAGGTAATAATAATAATCATGTTAAAACAATAATAATTTATTTTTATTATTTTAACATGATATGCACATATATGCCCCTAAAACGTACATCCACATCCTTAACAATTTATTTAAAAACAATAATCACATTTCCTTTTTACGGCGTCAATTATGCGATATTTATAAGTACTTTTGTGTCTATATTACTTTTTTAAATTGTAATTCCTTTTTATTATTATTATTATTTTAGCATGATATATCCATATATACTCCTAATACGTACATACGCATTCAGAGCAATTTATCTACAAACAACGATTACTCTTTAATTTATTTAACCAATCAGAAGCCCGTATTTTCTTCCCTATGCTAGCTTCGGTGGGATCGGCAAAAATTCCTGCCAGAGCCTGGAATATAAAGATAAGTAAACTGTTAAAACAATTGAAATTTGAACAATTCTATTTAGATTTGTGTTTGTTTAAAAAACAAAAGAACAACAACAGTTCCTACTTTACATTGTTTGTTGACGATATTTTAGTGGCTGCAAATGCAGCAGATACAGAAAAATTATACAAAGAATTATTGCGAGAATTTGAGATTAAAAAACTAAGAAAAATGCACCAGTTTCTTGGTGTCATATCATGCAATTAGTGGACGGTACACTGTAAAAAAAAAGGGTCGATCTACTAAAAAAATTTTAGTGTTCCATGCAATTACTAAAAAAATTTTAGTAATCTTACTCGGTTACAAGAAAATCTGTAAGAATTACTAGAAAAAAGCTAGCAACGTATAGAGTTAATAGTTTTATATTTTTAATAGCTCTTACTAAACCTCACTTGGTGTGGCCGTGATAGCATAATGGTCATAGCATCGAATTCCGGGCTGAAAGGCCCCGGGTTCGATTCTGGACGGGGCTAAATACGCACCGAATGTATGCAGTGTAGGTTCTCGTTAAATAAAGGGATTATGAAAATGCCTGTTGGCGCAGGTAGAAATGTTTGGTGCTGCCATCTATTGCGGCTTATCCGAAAATATTCCGCTTCAGAAGTGTCTTTAAACCCACTGGATGCAGCTCGAAGGAAGCTCCTGCCCTTCGAACATACGTACTGGTTATTAAAAATAATTTTGGACCTATTACTAAAATTTGCTTGGTGGTTCATACTAAAAAGTTTTAAGTTAGTTATACAAAAAATTCTTTTGTTTAGTTTACAAAAGAAATGTTTGTTTCACTTAAAAAAAAAAAAAAAAAGAGATTGTAATGGTTACTAAAAAAGTCTGTGGAATACAAAATTACTAAAAAAATTTTAGTAATCTCTTGATTTTTTTTACAGTGTAGCCTCTTGCTAGAACAAAAAGAAAAAAAAAGAGTGAACAGTAACAATAATAATAATAATAAAATTGTAATTTAACAAATTATAACGACTATTTGGAAAATAATACTTTCAAAGACTAAAATTTTAAAGACTTATAAATAAATTCTATATTTAAATTAATAATAATAATAAACATCATTTTTAGGATGATCATAACGAGTCATATATTACGTAAGCCAAGCATTGAACATTAATATTCTTAGACCAATGATAAAAAGAAAACAGTAATTTATAGATATACAAATTTAACTGTTTAAAATGTGCATTTTTATTTGATTGAGTTAATCAGACTGACTTCTGACTGGCTCATATTATGTATGACATGGATTAAACATTAATATTCCTGGATTCACCATAAACAAATTTTAAATGAAATTTCAGTTGTACAATTTTCGGAACTGCAAATTTTTAAAATTCTAAACATCGCACATTTTGTTTCGTAAAAAATACTAGAATCTCTATTTAATATAAAACTCTTACCTCGGATGTAGGTTATTCGCCTTTATTTGGTGTATCTCGTCTAAATGATAAGTATATTCTTCAGAAAACATTCCTTTTGACGAAACTATGACATTTAATTTACAAAACGAACTTAAATATTACATGAATGATATTACTTTTCTTATACATCTCGGTTTATACTGCGTACAATTGTACACCTCGTTGTCGTTACCTCAGAACAACCATAGAACAACAACAAGAACAAAAAACATGAATCAAAATGGAATACAAAAAAGTTATTAGTTCACGCTGCTTGCAAAATGTTCGTGCGCCGTGGAGTTTCGAAGTTGACTGTCTGAAAACACAACATCCTCCGGGCCAGAAAGATAAGCTATTCATCTTTACAGGCAAGTTCCAATGGGTAAGTGTTGGACTGCTTACCGAATAAGATTGCCTGTTGCTAGTCTTATGGTGCATGCACGAACCTTTCCGTCTCTACCAGTATGGATATTTTCAATTATGCCTAATTTCCACAAGAGCCTTGGTTGATTGTCTTCTTTGATCTGAACGGCAGCTCCGTTTATTACTTGTATGCCTTTGGAATGATCTGTATAATGGAGGGATTTTAAGTCCATTAGATAAAACTGTTTCCACTTCAACCAAAACTGTTGCACTAAGTTTAACCTGTATCTATAACTACGAGTTAATTCATTTTTTGTAGAAGCAGTGATTCTTGTCTTTTCCGGTGGCAACGCTGTAAGTCTTTTTTCCACAAGAAAATGTGCTGGACACAAGGGAGTTGGCTCATTGGCATCACTGGACACAAAGGTTAAAGGGCGGGAATTCAAAATAGCTTCTACTTCCAGTAAAGTAGTTTCAAATTCTTTGTAGTCTAATGAAGATCTTTCAAGGATTTTCTTAAGGCACATCTTCGTTGAACGCACTAGAACGACTTTGAACGACTCATATAACCTTCCCAACCACGCTGCTCTCTCTACCGTGAATTTCCACTTTATTCTTTTTTCACTAAAATAATTTTGCACCTCGGGATTCTTTATCAAATTCCACAGTTGCTGTAAATCCCTATCCGCTTTCTTGAAGGTCTTAACATTGTCACTGTAAATAATCTTGCAAATTCTACGCCGTGAGATGAATCTTCGAAAAGCCATTAACCCCCTGACTGCCGAGCAAAAGGGCGAAATTGTAATTTTTTTTTTTTTTTTTTGCAATTTATTTTAAATATTAATAAAAGAGGGATTTTTACGTATATGCTTATAAGCCTTGAAGGTATCAATCATAGCTTAATTTATTAAATCTGGATAGTATTTGTAGAATTATATTGATTTAAATAAAGCTTCAACTGCAGTGAAACCTGCAACTTAGTGAACGGATATATCCGGTCGCGGGAGAGGGATGGTTAAAAATTCGGTTGTTGTTAAATTCATAACAATCTCTAAATGTACCGCTCTTATTACTGCGCAAGTAAATAAAGCAATGTAAATCTTTGCACCATTTTTTAGACATAGGGGACCTAGAAAATCTGCTCCAGCGACTTCAAACGGTGATGCTTCTTTAATTCTATCTGCAGGAAGGGGCGCAATAACTTGGCAATAAGGTTCAGTGCTGAATTTTTACAGATGATACATCCTCTTATTCCACGTTTTACTTGTTGCCTACCCTTTATAAACCATAATCTTTCTCTTAATAGGACAAGTGATTCGGAAATTCCAGCATGAGCTACCTCTCCATTAGGTTTTCTGATTTGAAGATTTGTAAAATGACTTTTGCTTGGAAGGATAATTGGATGGGCTTCTGAATAACTTAAATTTGAATTTTGGAGTCTTCCTTTTAATCGAATGACTCCATCGTCATCTAAGAACGGATTTAAATTTAGAATTTTGGAATTTCTTGGGACTAATTTCTTCGTAAACAATGCTTCTTTTTCTTCTGGAAAGAACCTTTCTTGCGTCTGTTTTATCCAATATTGCTCTGCTTTCAACATTTCTTCAGCACTCGAAGGTCCCGAAAGTTTATTTGCATGTTTCTTTGTATTATTCATAAATCTGAATATCCAACAGGTGATGCGAAGTAGTCTAGTAATTGTACTGTAATTTTCAATTTTAAAATTTGTCTTCTCTTCCTGAGTCACATAGCTAGTTTGGACAATTTTTGTTCTCTTTGATTTTCTTTTCTCTTCTTCAGGAACTTTGACATCAATTACTTTTGTTTCTTGGAGCCAGAATGTTTCATTTTCTTGCAGCCACTTGGGTCCGTTAAACCATGCATTATTTTTTAAAAGTGATTCTGCTTTTTCACCTCTGGTTAACAGATCGGCTGGATTTTCTGATCCAGGACAGTGTGACCACAAATTTGGATTTATTTTTTGTTGTATTTCACGAATTCTATTCTGAACAAATGGCTTACATTCCTCGACATTACTTCTGATCCAATGCAGGACAATCATTGAATCGGTCCAAAAATGTAGACTAGTTTTCATTTCTTTGAAAAGATTTTCATTAACATAGGCTGTTAGTCTAGTCCCTACTATTGCACTCATCAATTCTAATCTTGGCAGAGATAATTTCTTGATTGGAGCAACTCTGACTTCGGAAATGACAAAACTAGTAATTATTTGTTCATTGACACGATATCTTAAATATATAACAGATCCATAAGCTTTGGAACTAGCGTCGTTAAAACAGTGTAGTTGTACATCTTGAATTGCATCTTTTGAGTGTTCAACAAAATAATGTATGGAAATCTCTACAGCTTCAATAGAACTTAGTTGATCGCACCACTTAATCCATTTATTGTGCATGTCTTCATTTAATTTATCTTCCCAATTCAGACCTTCTTTCCAAATTTCTTGCATAAGAATTTTTGCAGTTACTGTAAAAGGATTTACAGTAACTATGGGATCATATATATTTCTTATCATCATTAAAACTTCTCTTTTGGTTACACCGCTGTTCTTATTTTCATATTTCATACGATTCTGCAATTCAACTTTTAAATTATCTTCTTGGGTATTCCATTTATAACCTAAAACTTTTGTACAAGCAAATTTTTGATGGACAGCTTCCTCTTTTGAATCAAATTGCGATTGAAGACTTCTGGAAGTTGTAGTCCACTTGCGCATATTGATTTTAGCATCTTTCAAATGTTCTTAACCTCAGCATGTACTTTCAAACCTTGAGCTTCTTCATTCACACCACTGAGTAAATCATCGACATATAGACATTTATTTAGTATATCAAACGCTTCTAGAAATGTGGATTTGTATTTACTGCTATAAAGTTTTATCATTGCAGATAACAGAAATGAACTAGATTTCGCTCCGAATAAAATTCTGTTCATTCTTAATGTTTTCAATTTAAAATCTGATTCAGTATTAGAGGAATTTCCAATCCATAAAATTCTAATAGCATCTCTATCTGCAGGATCTAAACTAATTTGCAAATATGCCTGTTCAATATCTCCAGTAATTGCTATCTTATGTAATCGAAACCGAAGTAAACCATCAAGTATGTCTGGATTTAAATTTGGACCGGCATGTAAACAGTGATTCAAAGAAATAGATTCGGCAGAGTGAGAAGACGCATCGAAAACTACTCTAAGCTTGGTTGTTGTTTTGTCTTCACGTATAACTGCTTGATGAGGCATATAATAAGATATTGCGCTTGGCTGCGATTTGACAACTTCCTTTTTCTAAATAATTATCGTATATATAATATTGGCGTATTTTTCATAAAATTCTGGATTTTCTCAAATTTTTTATTTAAACTGTATAGCATTTTCTTCGCTAACTCATAATTATCTGTTAATTCTATAACTCTTTCATTCCAGGGCAACCGCATTTCATATGCATTATTCTTTAAATTCAACAGTTTTATTATAATTTTCTAATACGACATTCTCTATATCAGATTGTTCCATTTCTGGTTTTATTCATATAGATTCTAACTCCGAGAAAGCCTTTAAAGTATCATTTACATCTGCATTTCTCTCCAACTGAACATGCTCCAAAACTGTTTTCATAACACTAATCGAAGTTTGTAAAGTATTAGCATCTTTACACGCAGTAGAACCATTGACAGTCCATCCTAAAATTGTTTCCGGAAGTACAAGATCATCCTAAAATCTGCGAATCTTCCCTGTTATTATTTTTCAATAATAATCACTTCCGATTAAAATTGATAATCGAAAATATTTTGAATCGCCATATGTTCTATCAGCTAATTGCAATTTACTTCTGCTTACAAAATCTCGAATTCTCTTCTCGGGTATGGAAAGTAAAGCTTCGCTAATTTCAGGTGTCTCTAACACTTCAATTGTAATACCTTTATTTTTCATTTCGGGATTTTTAAAAAGAATCCTGTATCGCTTGCATTTTTGATTTATCGCGTCTTTAGAACCAAAAGCGTGAATTGTGACATCTTCCTCACCCACTTCTTCTAAACCTAATTTTTCTCAACGCTACTCAATATAAATGATCTCTGCGACCCTAAGTCATATAATAAACGTAATGTCGGCTTATGTTGTTTTCCAATAGCTAATGCCGTAGCGGATTGCAAATAAATATCTCGTGTTAAATTCGCATTTTGAATTGATGAAACTAATGTTTTGCTTATTTCTCCTTTATCCACCTTTTCTTCACAAATTACTGAATTATGTCTCCAAAAATTTACATCTATTTTTAGACTTGCAACATTTAACTAGGTGAAATTTTTTCAAACATAAAAAGCATCTTGCTTCACTCTTTATAATATTTTTCTTCTCCTCTATAGTTTTAGAACAAGTTTCTATATCACAGCATTCTGAACAAAATATGCATTTATTTTCAACGTTTGCATTCAAAGTAACTGTTGTAGGCATTCTGTGCTTAAATGATTTACTGTTAACAAAATCTGTATCTGAAAATTCTTTTTTAGGTAGATTTCGTAAGAAATACTACCTATTGCAATCGCACCAGTTTATCTATCTATCTGTCTATCTATCTATCTAGATATCTCACTTTTTTATGGACACGATAACTTCTATAATTCTTCACCAATCTCCACCAAACTGGTACATAAAATCAAAGGGGATAAAATCTTGGCTAAGTTCGTTAATGGGCAAAATCGGGCCAAGGGAGTCGGAATAGGGGGCGTTTTTGTGAAGACCGAAAAAACGCCATAACTTCTTAATTAAAGTAGGTATCGAATCGGTTTAAAGTTTATATTACTTCTTAAAAATGGGCCAAAAGTATATGCATGACAGATTTCTGATAAATTTAGAAGTGGGTTCAAGGGGCGAAAAAAACAGGGATTTTGAGAGAAAAAAATTCATAACTTCGTCAATTTTCAAGATATCAAGTCCAGCTAAATTTTTTGTAAATGTTCTTAAAATTATCTAAAACTTTTGTACTTACAAATTTTTGATAGGACCAACTTTTACCGACGAAAAAAATTAAAAACGAAAAGAAAAAAGGCGCTGAAAAAAAAGAAAAATCCATAACTCCGTCAATTTTTAAGATATCAAATCTGATTAAATTTATTTTACATCTTCTCAAAAATATCTACAACTTTTATATTGACAAGTTATTCATAGGACCAATTCGTATAGCAAAAAGAAATTTAACAAAAATAGGAGCTGGAGAAAAAAATCTCAAATCCAAACTGCTTATATTCTGACTCATTTTTAAATTCATTTTTGATTTTAAACGCATCCAAATGGTAGATCCTCTTATTTAGAAACTGTATAAAGTGACGCATTGGTCAGTTTTCTGATAAAGACAGAATATATTTCAAAAAATTCTACCAAAAAGGGTATTTTGAACAGAATTTCCGAAAGTCCTCGGGACTGAAAATTGAAGGAAGTATTCAAATAAGAAATTGCGTTTTTTTCTGATTCGTTTTTAAATCCATTTTTGTTCTCAAACGCATCCAATTTACAGATCCTCTTATTTAGGAACTGTATAAAGTGACTCATTGGTCAATTTTCTGATAAAGACAGAATATATTTCAAAAAAGGCTACCAAAAAGGGTATTTTGAACAGAATTTCCGAAAGTCCTCGGGACTGAAAATTGAAGGAAGTATACAAATAAGAAATTGCGTTTTTTTCTGATTCGTTTTTAAATCCATTTTTGCTCTCAAACGCATCCAGTTTACAGATCCTCTTATTTAGGAACTATATAATGTGATGCATTGATCGGTTTTTTGATAAAGACAGAATTTATTTTGAAAAAGGCTACCAAAAAGGGTATTTTGAACAGAATTTCCCGAATGCTTCGTGATTTGAAAACTTAAGGAAGTTTTCACATAGCAAATTGCGTTTTTTATGACTCGTTTTAAAATCCATTTTCGCTCTGAAACGCATCTAATTTACAGATCCTCTTATTTAGGAACTATATACTGTGACGCATTGGCCAGTTTTTTGATAAAGATAGAATATATTTTTAAAAATGCTGTCAAAATGAGTATTTCGCACAAAATTTTCCGAAGCAATCATGATTAAAGAATTAAAGATGTATTCAAACAACAAATCGGTTATTTTATGACTCATTTTTAAATTAAATTTTTTTCTGAAATGCATTCAACTGACAGTTTTTTGTTATTTAGGAACTGTACAATGTACTGTTTTGGTCGATTTTTTAATAAATTCAGAATCTATTTCAAAATATGTTGTCAAAATGGGCATTTGAGCTGAATTTTTCTTAAGATGATTCTGATAAAACCAATTTTTGCAGAAAAATGAAATTGAATTTTTTTCATAAACGGTCAAATGAAGTTATTAAACTGGGTTTATCTTTAATCATATATATATATATATATATATATATATATATATATATATATATATATATATATATATTTTTTTTTTTTTGTTGAAATGAGCACTCTTCGAAATCTACCTTCGCCTATAGGCCCAGCCGACAGGGATTTTTAAATCCATTTTTGTTCTCAAACGCATCCAATTTACAGATCCTCTTATTTAGGAACTATATAATGTGATGCATTGATCGGTTTTTTGATAAAGACAGAATATATTTTGAAAAAGGCTACCAGAAAGGGTATTTTGAACAGAATTTTCTGAAATCATCGTGACTGAAAATTTAAAGAAGTGTTCAAATAAGAAATTGCGTTTTTTTCTTAATCGTTTTTAAATCCATTTTTGCTCTCAAATGCATCCAATTTACAGATCCTCTTATTTAGGAACTATATAATGTGATGCATTGATCGGTGTTTTTGATAAAGACAGAATATATTTTGAAAAAAGCTACCAGAAAGGGTATTTTGAACAGAATTTCCCGAAGTTTTCGTGATTTGAAAATTTAAGGAAGTTTTCACATAGGAAATTGCGTTTTTTATGGCTCGTTTTAAAATCCATTTTCGCTCTCAAACGCATCCAATTTACAGATCCTCTTATTTAGGAACTATATACTGTGACGCATTGGCCAGTTTTTTGATAAACATAGAATATATTTTTAAAAATGCTGTCAAAGTGAGTATTTCGCACAAAAATTTCCGAAGCAATTATGATTAAAGAATTAAGGATGTATTCAAACAACAAACCGGTTATTTTATGACTCATTTTTAAATTCAATTTTTTTCTCAAATGCATTCAACTGACAGTTTTTTGTTATTTAGGAGCTGTATAATGTACTGTTTTGGTCGATTTTTTAGTAAATTCAGAATCTATTTCAAAATATGTTGTCAAAATGGGCATTTGAGCTGAATTTTTCTTAAGATGATTCTGATAATAACAGTTTTTGCAGAAAAATGAAATTAAAAAATTTTCATAAAACTTCCAAATGAAGTTATTAAACTGGGTTTATCTCTAATCATATATATATTCATATATATATACATATATATATATATATATATATATATATTGTTGAAATGAACACTCTTCGAAATCTACCTCCGCCTATAGGCCCAGCCGACAGGGATTTTTACGACTACCTTGTTTTCAAATCTTTTGTTCTCATCTGATTCTGTCTTGCGAAACGAAAACGTACGTTCTCTTGTTTCTATTTCTGCTTTTAAATAATCTAACAGCTTTGAGACATTCCACGATTCTGTTTTACTTTTATTTTTTTCTATTATAACTCAACATTAAATTACTCGGTATTAACTTTGTTATTATAGGAAATAATAAACTTCCATAACTTTCTAATTCGTTTCCCAATGATTTTAAACTGCGAATATGTATTTCGCAAGTATCATACAAACTGCGCAATTATTTCAAACTAGACGAATCACGGACAGGTGGCAAATTTAGTAACTTGTTAATGTGAGATCTGGTCAATATTTCCTTTTTTCCGAAGTAGTTCTCTAAAATATTAACAACGCTATCATAATTTTCTTAATCTTTAATTTTCTATAACCTTTGAATAGCAATTTGCGCCGATAGTTTTAGGAGACTCTTCAAATATGTAAATTTATTTATTTTACTTATTTCATCGTTGTCATGAATTGCTGATTTAAACTGACTAGAAAATTCTTGCCAATTTTCTAAACTACCATCAAATTTCTCAATGTTCAGCTTAGGCAGGTTAACACGAATTCTATGTTCAGCCATCAGAGGCAAATTAGTGTTTATATTACTAGAGGTAGCAGCCGAATTTAAAGCGATATTACTTTCAATTTTCTGTAAATCTTTCATTTTGCGATTCAATTTAGTTTTTACGGACATAAGCTTTTCCCTATACTCTTGGTTTGATTCAAAATCTGACTCTAAACTTTCTAAATCTTTTATTTCTGCTTCAATACATTTAGACAATTCAAGAAATTGATTTTCTTTATCATTAATTTGCGCAGACGTTTCTTCTAACCAAAGCATATCAATCGTACTATCATGATTTTGAAATACATGATTGATATTATTCATAAGCTTCGTTGTGCTAGTCTTAATACTTTTCCGTTTTAATTTTAAAGCATCAAAGGTTTCCATTTTAATATTCTCAAAAGAAATAAATACTTATCAAACAATAATATCCAAACCAAATAAAAGTGCGACGTATGGGCGCCAAAAATGTTTTGTAAAAAATATTACAATCTCCATTAATCTAAAACTCTTACCTCGGATGTAGGTTATTCGCCTTTATTTAGTGTATCTCGTCTAAATGATAAGTGTATTCTTCAGAAAACATTCCTTTTGACGAAACTGTGACATTTAATTTACAAAACGAACATAAATATTACATGAACAATATAACTTTTCTTATACATCTCGGTTTATAGTGCGTATAATTGTACGCCTCGTTCCCATTATCTCAAAACAACCATAGAACAACAACAACAACAACAACAACAACAACAACAACAACAAAAAAAAAAAAAAAAAAAAAAAACACGAATCAAAATGGAATACAAAAAAGTCATTAGTTCACGCAGCTTGCAAAATGTTCGTGCGCCATGGAGTTTCGAAGTTGACTGTCTGAAAACAAAACACATTTAAATTTTCTCACCATTGCGTAGATTTAAAAAAAATGCACTTTTAAATGAAATTTGCTTCAAATCTGTATCACAATTTGTTTTCAAATTATTATTACTTTTTAAATTTTTACTTATTTATTTATTTTTGTTATTGTGCAACATAAGTATTCCATTTTTGGACATTAAAGATGCACCAATCAGGAAAAGAAAACTGTGGAATTTAACCAATAAAAAGATTCAGATATACTTCAGATTTCCCAGTTCTCTTCCGAAGACAAACAACTATTTTCCAAGTAGTTAAAAAAATGGCTCTACTTGCGGATGCGGATAATTTATAGATTCTATTCGTCGAAAACTACACTTGCCAGCGGCCATTTTTATCTGCCAAGTTCTAAAAGCATGTTAATTTGTTATCTTATAAAATGATTATCCGATTATGGGAAATTCAATTATCTTACTAAAATGTCTCGTGAACTTACGTAATGGGGTTGCTATTTATTACCCATTGACAGAGGAGATTTTTCAGCTCGTATAAGCATTTTATTCTTCCGGCATGTGCTGCTGTTTTTGTGATTGAATACTTAAGATCCCATTACGCATGTCTGATCACAAATAAAGATGTTCCAAAGTCTAAATGGAGTGAGTAAAAGATGTCGCTACTTCCTAAACCATTGTAATGTTTAAAGATTTTTTTCTCTTTTGGACACTAAATAATTGTTTCTTAACGATGAAAATTCAAATATATCGTTTCAAGTATGATGTAATTATCAGCATTAATAGTTTTTCGCACGTGTTATTTTAAAATTTCCCTCTTTTTTAATATTTATGCATTCAACTGAAAACAAAGAATTAGGAAATAATACTTGGAATTTTTAAAATCTGGCAGCAATAAATGAAAAACGACTATTACAAACAACGAATTAATTAATTATTTCTGATTCTGTTATTAATAATTAATTAACTCTATTCAGAAAATTAAACTTTGAATAAAAATTGGGAGGAAAAATCAAAACAGTTAGACAAATTAAAAAAAGATAGAACACTGCGGACCATAATCTAGTCAAGTATAGTTTTGCAAACGATGGTTAATTTGCTATGCTTGATTTTTGAACCAATTTAGCTTGCGTAATTGACCATTTCGGACGTTTTTAACAATAAAAAAACACTTGAAATAATTATTTAATGTAAAACTTTTTGCTTCAAGGTATTTATCATTAATTTCTCTGTAAAACTACCAGTTTTGCTTTTACATGCGAAACATTTTGCAGGATAAGCCGATAGAGTGAAAAGATAAAAATAATTTAAACAACGACAGCGATACGACTTTTTTCTTCTCTTTTCAGAATAGAGAAACTGTGATTTCTGTACAAAAGGGAATAAACTGGATTCGAACACTAGAATCCCGTGCTTCGAAAGTGGAAACGTTAAATCTGAGGTACTAATGCTTGGTTACATTTCCGCGATATTTATCCCGTGTACTTTGGGACCTTTTTTTCGTGATTTTGCTATAGAATCCATATCAAAATAATTTTAAAACATTTTAGATACTTAATTCTCTGGCCGATTTTGACGAAACTCAGTACAGTTCTTACGACAATGTATAATGTTGCCGATGTTACCAATGTATAATGGTCATTACATGTGCCCCAAATGGCAGCTGAATTAGAACAATCTTTTGAAAGCTATTGCGTTCCCTCTTTCTCAATCACATATGAAAAGTCTTGTTAAAAAAGTAAACACATACCATTAACTCTGCAATAAATTATAGTAGAATAAATTCCACCTCTGTGGTACCAAACGACTGGAAATAATATCAACTTTTAAAATCAGCCAGTGGTATCAGTATAATTAGTCATAGCTATGCCAGAGCGAACATACCTACTACACCAAAATTTAATAAAGATGGGGAACACAGTTACATCATGTACTGGGATGCTAAGAACTTACATGGTTGGGCTATGTCCCTATTTCTTCCTTATGGTGGGTTTGAATGGTGTGCGACAAATTATATTACAGAAGAGTGGATTTTATCGTTAGCTGATGATAGTAACTTCGGATATATTTTCGAGTTTGATCTAAAGTATCCTGAAGAACTGCATCCATCACATATTGAGTGTCCTCTTGCACTTGAAAGAATGATAGTCTCGGAAGAAATGTTGTCTTCGTATGCACGTAGTTTAGTTAACAATAAAAAATTTATAGGAACCCCTAAACTCATTCCAAATTTAAATGATAAACAGAATTATATCATTCATTATCGTAATCTTAAATTTTATTTGCAACTTGGATTAAAAATTACAGCTGTTCATAAAGTCCTTAAATTCAGACAAGCACCTTGGCTTAAAAATTATATTCATTTTAATAGCGAAAAAAGAAAATAAGCTAAATTCTCTTTTGAAAGGTGCGTTTTTAAATTGATGAATAAAACTGTGTTTGGAAAAACTATGGAAAATCTACGAAAACGTAGAAATATTGAATTTTTTAACAATGAAAAAAGAGCTAAAAAATTAGTAGCCTCACATACATTTAAATCGTTTAAAATGCATGATGAAGATTTAACTGCTGTTGAAAGGATAAAAATCTAGCATACTCATGAATCGACCGATTTATGTCGGATTTGCCATTTTGGAATTATCTAAATTAGTTATGTATGATTTTCATAATAATTTTATTAAGAAAACATATAAAGATGATGCAAATCTTTTATTTACGGACACCGACTAATTGTGTTATCATATTCGAACAAAAGATATTTTTGACGATTTGAAACATTATGCAAGTGTATTCGATTTCTCTGATTATCCTCGTGATCATCCATTCTACTCAGATATCAACAAGAAGGTGATTGGCAAATTTAAAGTTGAATTAAATGGTGATTTAGCTCTTGAGTTTGTTGGACTGAAATCAAAAATGTACTCCCTGAAAGCCTTCAAAGAAGAGAAGAATGTTGTACTTATGTTGTTTGCCAGAAAATTAGGCATGAATACTATCCCCACAAACACATGACTTACGGCCGACAGGCGATTTCATTGCGGCCAGAAGGAGTTAAGGCCATTTGTAACAAAACAATGCGGTACCGCAAATGACCCGCCGCTAGTTGCGGCAGCTACCGCCGAGCCAGTAACGGATCGGCGATGAGAGAACAGTTACATTTACTTTGCCGGCCAACTCCTAAGGGTCAATTTCTGGCAATAGTGTAATGGCGTTTCATACTTTAGAAAGCAGAGGGCCATTACAATCTAACCAGCATTTTTATTTAAAAGAGAAAGGGTATTTTTGGTCTTCATGTCTTTCAAAAACTACTTCAAATCTGAGTTTTGCTAAACATATAAATATGTTGTAAGGTTTATAAGACAGTTAAACACATGACATGATTTTATTTAATTTAAAAATATTTTTTATAAATAATAAATATTGTTCCCAAAATGTATACATATTCCAAATAATTTCTTCAGGTGCCCTTTTGCATTCATTATTTATAAAAAATAACTAAAAGAATATAAATAAATATTTAAAATACATTAAAATAATTTAAAATAAATATTAAAATAGAAAAAGCCTTTAGATTGTGCCTAAATCGTCTCTGTCTCTCCCCCCCTCCCACCTATCTGTAAAGCAAAAGGAAAGCTTTATTTTATTTTATTTTTTTAAACTCAAAAATGGAAAAATTGTTAAAAAAAAAGAAAAAAAGGAATTTTGATTTTTTTTTGCCTCTGCAAGCGGGTTGGAAGGCAGAGGTTATGGGGCTGATTGGGGCTGATAATTTTCCCTTAAAATGAATAATGTTTCAGTAGAACAATACATTTTTTTTATTCTTTTGTTCATTTTGTATCAAAAGTGTTTTACTTTTTTCCTGCGTAAAAACATGCTTTTGATACATTTTGTTACATAAATTACTTTCTTATGCATTTAAATATTTTTGTACAGAAATGAATGAAAATTGTTTTTGCAATCAAACAACTTTTTTCAATTCTTTATAAATGTGTATATCTGAAATGGTATCCACACTTCCATATATTTTTGTTCACCGGCGCCTTTTTACATTCATCATTAAAAAAAACAGAAAGAAAAGGGAAAAATATTTAAAATAGATTAAAATAATTTAAAATAAATATTAAAATAGAAAAACGTCCTTCTATAAAAGTAAATTTCAGAAAAGGTAGCAGATCTTTTACAATATGCTGTCAAGTTTGAGGTTTTGTACCAAGTATCCGGACGCGACAGCGCAGGAAATGGTGAAAAATGGAAATCATAAAAATTCAACAATATGTAATTCATGCATATATTTAAAAATAATAATTAAAGGAAAACTGCTCGATGAAAAATCGCTTTAATGAACATTCAACTTAAAAATACAAAATGTGTCATAAAGTTTCAGGCCATTGAGTGGTTCAAAAAAAAAAAAAAAAAAAAAAAAAAAAAAAAACAATTTTTTTAAACATTTTTTTTAAATTTAAAACCTTAGCCCACTAGAATCTCAGTTTAAGGAAGGATTTTTCAATGATTTCTTTAAATTCATTAAAGGTCGTATTATCATTTCTTGAAATTGTTTTCTTAGAGAAATAAATGTATGCCTAAAACTGTGATACAAATATTTTATAGATATGCATATTTTTTAACTTTTACTTCTATAATATGATTTTTTGTTTTGTTTCAAAACATCATATAATCTTTTATTTATAAAAATGTGATTCAACTGCACTAATACCTCTGTGAGGCGGACACTGTGTAAGACGGTAATCTATCTATCTCGCAAAAATTTTCAAGTCTCTGCGAATCTACAGACATAGAGTAAAATTTGTTTAAGGCGGAATATTGTCTACAGCGGGAAATTTTCTCGATTCCAGTCTATTTCGCCTTAGACAGAGTTACTGTACTTGAAATTCTGAAGAGTTGTTTGTAAATTTGAGAAACGTCTCGTTAAAAAAGGGTTGTAAAAAGATTTCCCATCTTCCTCCCTCTCTCACGGTTTTCAAGGGCACGCCAGTGACCTCTTATATTTCGCTGACTCATCCCCCCACCCCTCTGACCACCCAGATGTTGTCAAGTATCTATTTGTTATTTGGACTTCATTCCTGCCGGTCGCATCGCTAGCTCGCAGGTGCTAGCTTGTGGTCGCTTTATCTCTGAAAGTAAGAGGTATTTACACGGAAAATATTTTGTCTATTCATTAAAGATTTTTAACTCTGAAATATTTTTTGCAACATTTTATTGTATTTGTTTTTGTATTAGAACGGCATAAAAAAGGTAAATGTTAGCATTATTAGCTTTTATGATTTTAGAGGACGCAAAGTAGCTTTTGTCTGCTACTTTTTGATTTTTAAACATATTTTGGTTTACGAAAAGGTAGAATAACATTTATTTAATATTTATTAATTGCAGTTTTCTCCAAAATAATGCAAAATTTTATTTAGTTTGTAGCAGTAAATTGATTTTTTTTGTTTCAATAAATGTTTTGTAGTGGGGATTATATAAATCGATTTTAAACATTGTGAATTTTTGATACTACTTTCTTAATATTTTAGTTTAATTAAAATTAATTGTTTCCGTATGATTTTTCTTTCTTTTTTATTCAACTTTCAAAGAAAAGGGTTTTTCCTCCCCTCTAAGTCCGGATAATAATTTATCGGTGGTGAAAATGCCATTAAAAGCAACAACTAAATAATTTTAATGCAAAAAAGAAATTGAGTAAAGGAAAAAGTCAATATTAATTGCTCGAAATACTTTCGAAATACGAAACATGATTTTATCTATACATATATGTATACAAAAAAAATGTTTCGTGACTTATGTAAACATCAAACTTTATATTTTATTTATTTTTAAATAGCTGTGTTATTTTTTTCTTTTTTTTCTTTCTTTTTCTTTTCTTTTCTTTTCTTTTCTTTTTTTTTTTTTTGAAAATGATGCAAAAATTATTGTGATTTCATGTACTTTAATGAATGGACAGACTTAACAATAAGCTAAACAAAACACCACATACATACATAAAATAGATCTATTTTAATATAAAGTACATAATAAATCATATTAAGAATATATGTTATTTAGGCGTAAGTTCAAAATGTGTTGAATAAAAAATAATTGTTGAATAATTGCTTGAATAACAAATGTTTTTTCATGAAAAATTAATATAGTAATAATGATTTCGGTTCATTTTTCAAAAATGTATAAATTTATTTATTTTGAGCTTATTGAAAATACAATGTTTGGCATACTAATTTTATTTTTCAAATTGTATTTGAAATGCAACTGTTTATAAATTGCATTATTTATATATATATATTTAATGCATAATAGAATAAATAAACAAGTTATTAAATTAAATATGTGAAGTATTGTATTTTGGAAAATTTTCGAAAATTCAAGAAAAGTAAATTTATATATACATATATTTTATTGTACCTAAATTATTCTTAATATATTTATTTTTCATGCAAAAACATTTAATCATTCAAGCAGTTCTTTAATAGATATTTTTTATTAAATAGATTTTGAATTTATGCTTAAATAATTTTTATGGCATGGTAGTGGCAGGCTTTTGGATAGAATAAATCATAAAGGGCTCTTTTGTGGGCAGCTTTTGGCAAAACTTAATTCTTACAAAACACAAATGGCATGGCTAGGGCAGACTTATGGCTAGCTCTGATTGTTAATGGCCTTTAAAAGAATAACTGTGGCAAGTTTGAGGCTGTCTGATATTTTGATAAAAAGTTTATGGCACATTTGTGGGCCTTATCTTGTGTCCTCGTTCTGGCCGGCGTGACAGTTTTTTGACGTAGCCGTTACGGCAAAGGATGACGGGCCGTCACCAAACACTTTGGGCCAACGTTAACGACACCTTTAATGGCCCACAAGTTATGTGTTTGTTGGGATGCGATCTGTCTTAAAAACCAATCGACTTCTTTTGAAGTACAGATGAGAATTGCCGAAGATGAACATAACTTATTTACATTAAGTCAGAACAAAAAGTGTTTGCCACAGTTTGATGATATGCTCTATTTGCTTAAAGACGATATCACCAGCTTTGCCTATGGACATTGTCAAATTGTTCAAGATTCTAATAAATGGAAATTTATACTAATAAAATGAAGAATTATCTAAATAATAGTATTCTGTAAATAAATCTTTTCTTGTAAATATACTTTTCCTGTAAATTGATTTGTTTTTAATAAAAATTGTTTCTTTTACATATGAGTACTTATTTAAAACGCATACATAATCCTTTTTAAAGATTGTTAAATATATGCATTTATTTTTAATACACACACTTACATACAATATATTCATAAATAAGCATGTTTACTTATAAATAATTTTGCTAGACGTATTTTTTTTAAACATTTGAATTTTTTAAAAACATTTTTAAAACTTTATGTTTGAAAAATTAATAGTAATATTTTTATTTTGCTTTTAAATTTTGAAATCTTTTTTATAAAGTTATTTTAATAAAACAAGAGAGTATATTAATTTATTGCTTTTATACATTTGCTAACTTTTTGAAATGATTAATTAAGAACATAATGTAATTTTTTTAGTAAGATAATATATTAGAAGTAATATACTCTCACATGCATACATATATATATATATAAAGATAAATCAGTAAACTCAGTTTTTAATAAATTGCATTTTTTCAACCTTAAAAATACTTTTAAAATTTTGCAAAACTTTGTTAAATTTTTTTCTTGTTAAAATTTTTTTTGTGTTAAAACTTAAAACCTTTTTTTTGTTAAAACTTTTTTGTTAAAACTTTTTTTTTGGTTAAAACTTTTAGTCTAAGAGCCCGTGACTGGCAGACCTTCGTTATTTTATAAAAGCTGAAACTTTTTCAGCGCAGTCGTCCAACAAAGATAGGAACGATGGGTAATTATGAAATTTGGATCATGGTGGCTTTGGCAGTGACCAGGGAGCAAAGGTGTAAAAAATACCAACTTACTTTCGTCATTTTATAAAGCGTAATTTTTTTTATATTTCCTTTGGAATGATGTTAGAAATCACGTCCTCCATTGGCAGACACTTCCTGTGGTTCCAACACCCGGCCGACAACCACTAAACTTCAATAATAGGAAATTCTACTTTCGTCATTTTATAAAAGCTGAATTTTATATATGTTACTTGGGTAACTACCAGAAGATATTTCCTCAGTTGGCAGACAGTTTTGGTGGTTCCAACCCCCGGCCGACAGACATATACAGCGGCTTCTCAATACACTAGAGTCTGCGCGAAACAGGCATTTTCCCCGTTTTCCCTTGGGTCGGAAATTGGCGACATTTATTTGAGGTTGCTGCATTGAAGAGAAAACGAAGAAGGAAAATCCCATACATTTCACTATTTTAAAAAATATTTTTAGTTAAAACTATGTACATCTAATGCATTTTACTTTTTATAGTATTTTCCATGTTAATTTTGACACCGTAAAACATGATTTGCATCCTAGTTTCAATAAAAACTAATTTTTAAAATTCTCAAAAAAGAAAAAAAAAAAAGATTAGATGTAAATTGTTTTACGTGCAATCGGATATTTTTTCACAGTACTTATTTTTTCATTTGCTTAGCATATAAAGCAAGTTGAATTTATACTTTAAATATTAAAAGGCATTCAAATGTAAAACTTTCATTACGAAATATCTCATTTTCTCGTATTTAAATAAGTATTTTACTATTATAATAAAAATGCATTTTCATGCATTCTATTCGCGAATAATGTGACATGTATTTGATGTATACTTTGTTTTTCAATTTTTCTCGTAAATTATCAATCGTACAGGTGCAGTTCTTTGAGCTTCTTTTATGTATTCCCAATGAGGAATCTGGCTGCGCAGAGTTTGGGTGCCATTTTTAGGACACCACGTATAGAATTTTTTAACACTATGTATGAATAAACAGTAAAACTCTAATTTTGTATTGAAGTGGATATTAAAACTAAAGTTCATAAAATACCTAAACATTATTTTCTAACGTATTTCATTTATTTTTAAAACAAGTGTCAAAATGGAAATCATAATCAATAACATTATAAACATGTAATTTTTTATTGATAAATAAGTACATAATAAAACAACAATTTCGGCATGTGCCAGGGGGAGGATATAGATTTAATATTCGTTGTTTTTTTTAAATATAGTTTTTTTTGCGACTCGATTAGATGAGTTAATAAAAATTCTTTAATTCTTGATTATTATCTCATTGAAAATTTTACTGAAATTTTAAGAAGATCAAATGCTACGAACCCTATAAAAAGAAATTTCGTAAATACTGAATTTGAATGGGAATTGAGCCAAATTAGTAATCTATAGCCAAATCGGAAAATTTATGATTTCTTAATTTTTGTCTTCAAATTTGGCGATATTTTTAAATATTTGGCGATAAGTGTTTCCAAGCTTGGAGAGAATTCGAAGCTAACGTTCATTAATACTCATAAATAAATAACTATTTTTTAGTAATTTGGAAAATAGTTGTTATCCTCGGTAGAGAATTGGGAAATCCGAAGTGTATCTGAATGTTTTTATTGGTTGAATTCCGCATTTTATTCATTTTCTGATTGGTCCATGTTTATTGTCCAAAAATGGTTTACTTTTGTTGCCACAATGACAAAAAAGTAATAAAAACTTTAAATAATAACAATAATTTGAAAACAAATTGTCATAAAAATTTCAAACAAATTTCATTCAAAAGTGCATTTTTTCTCTATGCAACAGTATAAAAATTTAAAATATGCAATGTTTAGAAGTTTAAAAATTTGCAGTTAAAAAAATTGTAAAACTGAAATTTCATTTAAAATTTGTATAAGATGGGTCCAGGAATATTAATGTTTAATCCATGTCATACGTAATAAGAGGCAGTCAGCCTGATTAACTCCATCAAATAAAAATGAACATTTTAAACCGTTAAAGTTATATAACAATAAACTACTGGGTTTTTTTTTTATTTATGGTCTAGGAATATTAATGTAAATGCACGGCGTACGTAATATATGACTCGTTATGATCATCCTAAATCCGACCCTTATTATTAAGTAAAGAATTCCTTTTTAAGTCTTTAAAATTTTAATCTTTGAAAATATCATTTTCCAAATAGTCGTTCTAATTTGTTAAATTACATTTTTTTCTTTCATTGTGGTCTTTTTTCAAAATGTCAACAATCGTAGAAATATATGCAACAACCTCAAATAACTGTCGCAAATTTCCGACCCAAGGGAAAACGGGGAAAATGCCTGTTTCGCGCAGACTCTAGTGTATTGAGAAGCCGCTGTATATGTCTGTCGGCCGGGGGTTGGAACCACCAAAACTGTCTGCCAACTGAGGAAATATCTTCTGGTAGTTACCCAAGTAACATATAAAAAATTCAGCTTTTATAAAATGACGAAAGTAGAATTTCCTATTATTGAAGTTTAGTGGTTGTCGGCCGGGGGTTGGAACCACAGGAAGTGTCTGCCAATGAAGGATGTGATTTCTAACATCATTCCAAAGGAAATATCAAAAAATTATGCTTTATAAAATGACGAAAGTAAGTTGGTATTTTTTACACCTTTGCTCCCTGGTCACTGCCAAAGCCTCCATGATTTTTTTTTTGTTAAAACTTTGTTTTTTGTTAAACTTTTTTTTGTTAAAACTGTTTTTTTTTTGTTAAAACATTTTTTTGTTAAAACTGTTTTTTTTGTTAAAACTGTTTTTTTGTTAAAACATTTTTTTGTTAAAACTGTTTTTTTTGTTAAAACATTATTTTGTGAAAACTTTTTTTTGTTAAACTTTTTTTTGTTAAAACTTTTTTTTTGTTAAACTTTCTTTTTTGATACAACTTTCTTTTGTTGTTGTTAGACTTTTTTTTGTTAAAACTTTTTTTTATTAGATTTTGTAATTTTTTCTACCAATAAATTTTATTTTTACATGAACATACATCTAGACACTTATACATGTAGATAAGCATATTAACACTTAAACATTAATATTAATACATTTGTGTTATTCATAACAAATGTTCATATTTACCTGTAATTACATATACTCTGATGGATCTATGTTTAGTGACATCTAAACATTCGCAATGTATAGATATATAAAAACACATATACAACATGAGAGAGACATATGCCTACTAACATTTGCACATACATATATTTAAACAATCGTATTAATTATAACGAGCGAGATATATGCTTTTTAAAAATTAAAAAAAACTTACTTGTATTCACATCTTTCTAAAAAATATCAGAAAAACAACGAAAATGAGCGTAAGAAAACATGTTTTTAGATTTGAAACTGTTTTGACACTATTATTCTACATCTAGATAATATGTATAAACCTTTTTAGTAAACTGATAACAGCGATATGAGATCATTGAGTTTGCGATAAAGTGGAAGGTGGGTCTGATCAATTAATCATTGCTCTTAATTGCTCATTGCTCATCACGCATCACGCCTGTGGCTGTTGAACTCTCCTTATTCTACTACTAACATCTATGCTGACTAGTAGTTTGTTCACTTTAATTTCTTCTAACAAAACTATGATTCGTAACATCAAGACCTAAACTTTACAATGAATGGTGGTAACTGTTTTAGATTATGCATAAAAGTATAAAAGTTAAAGATGACTTCTTATTTTTTCATGAAAAAACTCTTTGTTAACTTCATGCTATTGCCTGTATGTGTCCACCTTACGATCTGCACTAACGCCGGCAAAGGTGTCGACTGTTTATGGAATTAAAATGAGTTTACGCACGACTGAAAGGAGTTACAATGCACTCGATTGAATACTTACATGCTAGATGAGATATGCTACAGTACCGCATATGACGACCTCAGAAGCTAAGGGGTGCAAGTGATGACAAAAATTCAATTTAGAGTAAATTGAGTTCATAGATAATAAACGTTAAATTTGAACATCAATAATAGTTGACCTAATAGAAATAGGAAACTGATGGTTGTTTCATTGTGATTTTTGAGCTCTTATTTCAATAAATGTTAAAAAAGTAGAGTATAATTTCCTTTGAATTTATAATTAATCAATATTTTTAATTATTCGGTAAAAGTGGTTGATCTCTAGAACGCTGCACATAATTAAAAAACCACTTATATTTCGTTATCTGAAAAGAAAAAAAACATATTTTCAGGCTGTCTATGCGCTTAGTTCAATTCTTTTAATTTTGTCACTTATGTACCTTGGCTTCTGGAATCCTCTTATATGTTTTATTCTTACCGATTTCTATACGATAATATGTAGCCAATTATGTGTTCCACATTTCGTCTATCCTTTTTTACCAATGCGCTACAACGAATATCAAATGAATTTTAATATTCAAAATCTGAATTTCAGTCCTTTCAAAGTTTGTTATTTTTAGCATAAAAAAGTGAAGGATTTTAGATGTAGAGAGTTGATAAGGAAGTTTACTTAAAAAAAATTCTTATAAAAATGCGAAAAATACTAGATAAAATAAAATATGTGAAAACCATTGAAATCAAATATTATTATTATCAATTTGCTACATATAATAACCAAATCTATTTCATAACCATTTCTGGGCAGTGCACAAGAATAAGCTGAACTTTTTCAAATGAAAGAAATTTGTTGTTCTCTTTGCTTTAATTAGGAAGAATCGACGACCAACGAATATTTTGCAAAGTAATAAAGTTTTAACAGCATGTCATCTTTAATGTATGACTTAATTAATATTTCTATATTCTGGAAGTTAATTTATCTAATAATAGTAGACGTATTTTAAAAACTTGAATCTTTTAACACACCACGATTAACATTTACTGCTTTGAAAAATCTGATTTTAGTTTCGAATATTAAGCGGCAGGAAATTTAGATTGTTTCCAGCCTGAATTATTTAGCAATTGAGTGAGTCATGTTTTTGAGAGAGCTTGATTAAAATTGTTTTGTGATTTTTACTGCCATTTTTATTGCCGAAGCATTGATTATATTTGTTGATCGTGTTATCATGCTGATGTTTAAGTGATTAAATTTCTTGTTATGTTTAAATGCTTTCATCTTAAAGTGTTTTTTCATTAATTGGAGGGCATGTTAGTTGATTAGCATTATAAAATTATAATATACTTAAATTTTGTGGGTTTAAAATTTGAAATTAATAATTATAAATTATTCTGTTTAATGAGAGTTCTGAAATTCTTTCTGATAAAAACTCTATATCAGCTTGAATAATTTCATTTGAAAAATAAAATTAGAAAATTCTTTGTGGTGTTTAACGAGACAACTGATTGCCTTTTTGATTTTGTGTAATAAAAATAGATGACATTTTATGTTCGGTTTATTAAATATTTAAGTTTATTTCTGATGGTAATATAATGTTTCTGTGAAACGATTTTTAAAATATTTGCACTAAAATAAAATAAAAAACCTAAAAAAAAAAACCCTCAAAAGAGAGACAGAGAGAGAGAAATAATATAATTTCAATAATATCTACGATTTCTGAACCGAAAAGTTTTTGATAGGACCAATACTTATAGCAAAAACAAACTAAACAAAAATAGGAGTTTAAGGAAAAATCGTATTAAAAGTGTACTCAAATACAAACTGCTTATATTTTGACTCATTTTTAAATTCATTTTGTTTTCAAACACATCCAGTATACAGGTTCACTTATTTACGAGCTATACAATGTGACGTATTGTTCAAACTGGGCATTTGAACAGAATTTCCCGAAGCGATCGTGATCGATAAATTCAGGAAATATTCAAATAACAAATTGCTTATTTTCTGACTCTTTTTTAAAATCCATTTTTGCTCTCAAACGCATCTAGTCGACAAGTTCTCTTATTGAGGAACTGTATTATGTGCCCTATTGGTTGATTTTTTCATAAAGTTTGAATATATTTCAAAAAATGTTGTCAAAGGGAGCATTTTGGCCCGAATTCCATTTAAGACGATTCTGATAAAACCAGCTCTTACGGAAAAAGGAAATTAAAAATTCTGCAAAAGCGACCAAATAAAGTTGTTTAAATGGGTTTATCTCTAATCATATTTTATTTTTTGTTGTTAAAATGAGCACTTAACTTCGAAATCGATCTGCGCCTGTAGGCCAAGATGACAGAGATTGTTTGTTTGTATTATCTTCGTATCACATTTCAGCCGAAATCAATTTACGGAAATATATCGCTAAAAGAACCCCCTCCGGAAAAGAAAAAAAGAATGGACGAAGAGAATGCATTGTTAAATGTTTCTACACGCCTATTGGTGTTTTTCTTCTTTGTACCTATGGCTGATGCCGTATGAATGAACAGGGGTAGGAGTTACATCTTCAAGTGACATCTAGTTCTACGGTTTAATTATTTTCAATGAATGACTTACAAAGGTGAATGATTCGTTACCATAGGTCTTGTTTATACTTTATGATACGTTTGTTTTTTAAAAAAAATTTAATTGCGCAAACCATTAAAATTTGCTTGTTTTGAATCTTTTATAGAAAATTATGTTGAACAGAATGGATTTCAGATAGAAAAGAAATTGTATTTAGACAGAAAATTTTTCTCATAAACATCTCAAACCGAAATTAAGCCTAATATGTCTCCATTATATCGGAGACGGCTAAAGTTGATGTGCGTGTCCAGATCCGTTACATTGTGTTCTATTATACAGAATTCTTATCTTGTCCTGTAAAAACACACTTATTTTAGTCGTTTTAATTATTTAAAAGATCATCTAATACATTGCTTTATGTCTTCCATAGACCAAAATTTGAAAAGGTATGAAAAATCATTTCTCTGAAACATAAAAATAAAATAAAATAAGTGACATTTTAACGCGCTTCTCAAACTTCTTGCTCAACAAAAGCGAAAATTTCTAACATATTTATGGATTATTTTTGAAACATAAATATATAAAGATTCCAAACTTAATTATTAAAGTGATTTGTAATCGAATTGCGTCTTCTATTTTTTGATAATGAAATTAATTTATCGAGTTTTCGTCATGTGATAACCAATCGCTAAATTTCACAGTATTTAATAACTTTTTGAATTTGACAATAGCCTTAAAATATAATTTTGAATTTTACATATCATTTGTCGACACGCACTTATAAATACACACTACATTCGAGTTCATACGATAAAAGTAACCACATTTTGGCACTTATAATATACAACTAGCCATAAAATTCTTCGCTGTCAAACTCGTATTACTATGAGATTTACATATTTACCTTAAAAGGATATAATTAATTTACTTTTGAAGACAAATAAATTAATTCAGCGCAAAACAATAAATTGCCTTATTTAAAGTTAAATTGCTTTCATCTTTGTGATTCATGAGATCAAAGTAATTATTTTTGTACGAAATACTTCTATATCCATTTATTAAGTACGCTTAAATTTAAATGGAATTTACATGAGTACTTTTCTCATATTATGTTTATTCTCCTTTGCAGTAACCATGAAAATTTAAGTATTCATGAGCCTTCTTCAGACAGAATCGCTTGCAGTAACAGAAAGCTAATTTTCAGATCATTTCCGACATGCATACGAGATGGAACCTAATTGTGTTAGTATGCTTTATGAAAGTTAATTTGTATGTGTTAATGAGATATGACTTATACCTGAGAATTAACTTCCCGTTTTATGCCTTTCATTTACTGGCTGCAGCCTGATAATCATCCTACAGAAATTTTTATTTAAATCATTTTAATTTTAGCTACAGCCGAGTTACTCTATAATCGATATCAGAAATAGTGTCACAAAGAAATGGAAATATTTACAAAGTATTTTTTTTAATAAGATAAATATCTTATAAAATGTGTTTTAAAACATCATTATTATAAGACACTTATAAAAGAATTTTTAAAGAGCAGCAAATTGTAAAGCCACATTAAATATACAACGTACAAATATGTAAAAAAGGAATCAATCACAATTAAGGATCAAAATTGTTCTATATGCCATTATAAAAACTTTCTTTTAACCTATGCATCTCATCATTTCAATAAACAGTCAAAAATGTTAATACTTTAATTTTATTAATTCAGTACTATAATAAATTTAAGTTTCATCTTAAATTACAGATTAGGTCCATTAATCGGATTAAATACGAGTTAATCTCCGTTAAGTTATTAAAATATTTTTTTTTTCGTTATTCTGTTGCATATTAGCTATTTGTGAATAGCCGACTTACCAGGAAGTGAAGTTCCCGTCGCTGCAAGAGCCTAAGAATGTACAATAAAACTACAAAAATTCCCGAAAAAAAAAATATATATACAAAAATTGTCATTACAGAGTTGTTTTTCAGCGGACATGCTCGCTATAATCAGAAACATAAATAAAGAATGCTGTTCAGTTCTTTACATAACTTCATACTTTTCGAAAGTATAATAATGAAAATGGCATTAAAAATCGCTATTAAAATTCCCCCTCCTTACAAAATATTTTTAAGCCGAAAGAGACCTGCTGACTATAGCCATAAAAAAAACACAAAAAATTTTTGTTCAATCCATGCATAACTTCATAAATTTTTTGATTGAACAAAGGCCACACATGAACATATGGACGAACAGATATTTTGCGTAAGCATGTTTTGGGGGATCTCTGACCTGAAAACCGTGTAAATCTGCTAAAAACCGGAAGTCGAAAAAAATTTTCATTGCAAAACTTTCTTCTATTGAAGATAGAAAAAAGTAAAAAGCTGCTATGGTATGAGAAGGGCAAAAATATTTTCCTAATACACTATAAAATTTAAAGAGGCAGAAGCTGGAGGAACACTAACTTATTTTAAAGAGCCTTGCGTACTTCTGAATTTTATTGTGATTTATGAAGTTCTTTTTGTTCCTAAAAACAGATTCGTTTATATTCCATATCTATTATCATATTTTCATGAATAGGTAACTAAAAATCTAAATATTGTGAAACTTTTCAATAAACCTAAATTTTTCACAGAAGATTAATATAATCAACATAACGCCTTCATTATGTTTCAAACTACTTATATAAATAAATCTTCCGTAATTGGCGAATTTTATCTACTATAAAAAAGTCAATTCTCAAAGAAATATACATTTTTTCTCTTAGCTTAATCGAAAGTGAAGTACAAAAGCTAAATTTTAAAAGATAAAAATGATAGCTTATGTTAATTCTATGTCTTTTTAAATGAAGTTACAAAAATACAGATAACAGCTACAAGGACAGTCAAACCGAAGTTATAAAAAAAAATTAACAGTGATATCAAGTATGAAAAAATAAATTTAAAAATAATCAAATCAAATGATTTAAAATATTCCTTATAACCCGAAGATAAAATTTTTACGATGAAATAAAGCAGCGTTTTATTTAAGTCTAAATGAATTAATACGTTTTTTGGAAAGTTTGTTAATATTTTTTCGTGAATTTTGCAAACATTTGATAGTGAAAATATAATAATGTATTCTAACTATAGTAATAGACAAGAAAAAGCGCGATTGATCCGAAATAACATAAGATACTAAAAGTTTAAGATGCGAACTTATAATCAGTCGATTTAAATTTATTTCCAAAATGTTAGTAAATTAAGCGTATGTCACAATTTTCTTAATAAAATTAATGTCTGGAATTTAAACTAAGTGCAAAAGTGACGTAAAAGTTTTTTAGAATATGGTTTAAGGTGAAATTCTTTTTCATTTTTTCATGTGACACATGGGCAAAAGAACCTCACAATAAAGATAGTATAAATAATTAATTGTCGAATACCATGAAAGATTTTAAACTGTTTTATGTTTTAAAAAAAGCAGTTATGAAAATTTATAAACGTTTAAAAAATTAAAACTACTATATTTTAAACTCTGATAAAATCACAATTTTTTTTAACATATCTATTTAAGAAACATAGCGTTACATGTAAATTATAAATTAAAACAAATACCCAGCTCAAGAACAGTCTTACAGTAGTAAGATGTGATGCATTTTGTAAATTATGTATCACAATAATTTCTTGCATTGTAAATTAAATTGTTTGTTATGTATTGTTTTGTGACGAAACTGGTGCTGTAGAGGTGATACTATATTGGGCTACATGAGTGTTAACTAAAGCATTCAACAGGATGTTATTTTAACACCCAAGCTTTTGGAATATAATGCGGACGCCAATTAACACTTTAAAATGTAGAAAAAGAAGTAAATTAACTTTTTTGCACCAATAATTTATTTGATGGTAAAACCTTTTACCCTTTTCCATAAAATTTTTTCAAAACATTAAAAAATACGACTTTTTTTCACGTTGCATCATATTTAAGAAATGTCACGAGAATTGAAGGTGAGAGGATAAAAAATAAAAATAAGTAAATATTGAACAATGGATTTAACAATGAGTGAACTAGAACAGTTAATAAAATAAACGCGACTACACCATGCAGACAGTATTAATCTACTAATCATAATCAATCTTAATAATTCTTACTAAAATATTTTCAGCTGCCCAACGGAATTTATGCATACAAAAGTAAAAAATAATAATTTTAATGTAAATGTCAATGATGTTAATGTTATGTCTGCCTGTAAAGCATGTTCGATCAACATAAAAACTTCATAGCAGCCAAAAAATCGGTAATCTGGATCGAGAAAAGTCACTAATAAAACAGATTATCTGAAAATTGGTCAAAATGTGGATTTTGTTTTTTTGCATGTAAAATATAAGCCTGACTGATTGTGATTATTTTTACATTTCATTCTTACACATACAGTAGCTATATCGCGAGTTGTTGTAAAATTTGTTAATACAAATTGATTCCCCACAAAAAAAAAAAAAAAATAAAATAAAATAAAATAATAATAATAAAAGGCTTTTCCTTCATATCCACGTTTTCAAAATGTTAAAGCTTTTTTTTTTTTTTTTTTTTTTTTTTTTGTATTTGAGATAGAGATTTAAATTTTCCTAATGAACTTTATAATGTATGTAAAAAATCTGCATATGGAATTAGCTTTAAGATTTTTTTTTGTTATTTTTTAGGGTTTCCATACTTATAAAGTAAAAACGAAATCATAAGATCATACCTGTATTTGTCTGTCAGAGCCACTTTACTTGTAAACTATTGAACGTGGAAAGTTCAAACTGAGTCCAAATGAGTTTAAGCGTGCACTACCTTTAGTACTTGTACTAACTTAAGTTAATAAAAAATTAGATTAGAATAAGATTTTAAAAAAAAGAGCTATGCAGAATGGCCGTATTCGATGTTATTTAAGTTTCACATCTCTTTGAACTTTTATGGTATATCCATGCATACTTTTCTAGTAATACAGCTATACCCAGATCTACATTGTATAGATTTTTACAAAATCTTATTATTCTGTTAGCAACGACTTTTATTAATAATACAGTTAATAAGTTATATTTATTGTACGGAATTCTGTGAGATCGACTAATACTCGCACTTGTCCGTTTTTAAAAATAAATAAAGATAAAGATGTATTAGATTTAATAATTTTATACTATATGTATCAGTTGTATCAGTAAAAAAATGCATTAAATGTATCGTTAGATTTATCTAGAAATCCATATGCAGTCTTGTGTAAATTACATTTGAAAAAAAAAAAAAAAGAACAAATTATTACTATTTGAAAAAATAGTTAAGATTTAAAAAATTTAATTTTTTTATTTTTTTAAATAAAAATTTAATTAAATATACAGTTATTTTTTTAATGTAAGGTAAGTGCAGGTAATGTGACCTTAAGAATAGAAAATTTTTAGGTATCGTAGCAACGGATTTTTAAAAAAAGTGAAAATCTTCTAAAAGAGTACAATCTTTTTAGTACTGGAAAAAAATTGAAAACTTAAATTAATCAGTATTTAAACTTTTTCAGAATTTTCCTAAGTCTAGTCAATGAAGGTAATATACCCACATGCAGGTAATATGGCCACAGGCGAAGTATAATGAAAATATCCCATTTACCGCATGGGAAATCACAAAACGCCCAAAATCCAATTTAATTTTTAAAACTTTACAAAAAAAAAAAAAAAAAAAAAAAAAAAGAAAAAGAAATTTTAGAAGACAATTTTAAGCAATTTTAAACATTTTACGGTAAAATAGGTTTTATTTTTTTTAATTTCACATGCATGGCAAGTAAAAACTTCAATATCTTTCTCGGTAAATTTGACGCATTCTCATTCACCTTATAAGGACACACAGCACATAAACTCTTATTCAAAACTTTCTTCTTGTTAAAAATATTGCAAAACCAACTTTTTTTCCCTCTTTTCTTTGCTAGAGTCAATTGTCCGCTATTCCTCGCACACTAATATTTTGGTTTGTTTAATCTAAGTTGTTATGTTTGAGTGTCTTCAGTATTATTTTATGAAAATTTGATAAAATATTATTTATTTTTTTCAAAATAAGAACACCATACTTTATTGCAGATCGTATTAAACACGTTATTTTACGCTTCTTTCTGTGGTGATGGCAGCAATTCTTGAAACGATGAGTCATGAACAGAGGCACCATTTCTGTCATTATCTTCAAGAGATGAAGAATTACAGCTACAGTTTGAAGGAGTAAAAGGAGTAATCGACGGATGAGGAATATGACGAAGCTGTTTTTTTAGATAATATCCATGTGATAGAAATTTCTTTTCCACTTTTGGCACTATTCTTCATTGGAAAGGAATTTTCAGAAACAGAACCAGGAGCAAAAGCTTCCTTAGTGATTGTATTTTGGTTGAAAGGATAGATAGCTGTCTCTTTGAAGCCACCCTTAGCTGTGGCAGATGTCATAGCCTTGTCTCAGTCCGAAACTGGAGAGAATTTTGATCTTAATTGAGCTCTTATAATGTTGTGATGGATAGTTTGTTCCAAAAACAAAAGACCTTCTTGGTCCCGAAAGTTAATTGATTGCACAAAACAGAATTTAACCCAAAAAAAAAAGCAGCTTATTCATCGTATTACTAAACATACAAAGTTAAAAAATGGTATTTAAATAAATAAATAAAATAAAATAAGTATAAAATACGGGAAATTTATTTACATTAATGAACAAGGTAGAACCCGTCAAATTTTGACGAAAGAAAATGTTTAAGAAGGAACTGTTTCATTAATTTATAATAAACCTACAAAATTAGTTATAGTAAAAAAATACATTTTATATTGGTACGTCTATCTCTTAAACAAACGATATTTATCGTCAAATTAACAAAATACTATTTCTATAAAACGTAGTTGTAGAAATTGTTAAAATTAAACTTTAATCGTATATGTAAGCAGTAAAAAATGATAAAGATTTGTTATTGTGATAAAGTTATCAATTAAGGTTCTTATGATAGTATTTCAAAATGATAAAAAGCAAAATTTATTCAACTTTGACTCAATCGTAGAATTTTTTTCCCGTGAAATCTAAACTCGGCATCATTTTTACCATAACAAAATTTACAAATGTACATTTCACATCTGTATTCACGTTTAAAAAAATGGCATTTTAATTTGATAATTTTGATTAAAAACTTAAGGTCTCAATGTTATTTGCTAAAATATATATTAAACTGTTGATAAAAATCGTGTAAATCAAATTTTGTAAATGAAGTCAAAATTCACTTGATTTTATAACAGAAGACATTTAAATTTCTTTTTTTCCCTTTTAATGAGAAAATGGCAACATAAAGATACAACACTCAATTTTTTCTCTTTCTTCCTTTGCTTTAAATAGAAATGAACTACTCTTGTTGCCACGATTAGAAAAGAGGTATTAAAAGCTACAAAACAATTAATATTTCAAAAACAAATTAAGATACAGATTTCAAACAAATTTCATTTAAAAGTACATCCTTTTCCTACACGATGGTGTAAAAATTGAAAATGTGCGACATTTAGAAGTTTAAAAACTTTTAGTAGCAAAAATCGCAATACCGAAATTCATTTAAAATTTGAAAGTGTTGTCATGCGCAAAATGACGTATGTGTTACGCACATATACGTTTGGCCTTTATAATAGAGATATGGTCATACGTGCAGGTAATGTGCCCAATGGGCATATTGCCAACAATAATACGTTTTGAAGCGCTCGTAATTCTGTCAGAAAATTGAGATATTGAAATTAATTGCTACAGTCAAAAAGACCATTAAACCAGCTAAAATATTATGTATAACAATAAATACCAATACTTTCTTTAAATAAGAAAAATAATAAAATTACCAAAGAAAATTTTATAGTATGCCAAAGAAATTAGGAAGAAATTAATAATGATTGTCCCTCCCCCCCCCCCCTATGCACGTAATCGAGAATTGTGGGCAACACTGATAAACTATATTAATCGGATATTCAAGTACTAGATCCAAGCATCATCGTTTGGATTTCACTAAAATTAATAGCAATATTGTGGGTTGGCAACATTATATGCATTGGCCCTTTTTGCATCACTTATTTTTTTCTACTTTACGTTGAAATGCAGTGAATTCATCATTTGAATCATGTTTTCAAAAGATAAAAATTTCGTGAAAAAGCAAACGATGTTCTCGATACACTATTAAAAATTACCCGAAAACTTTTCTGAAAATTAGTAGCAAACTTTGTTTTTAAAATACTTTTTATAATCTCGAAAATATTTTCGTTTATAATGCGTATAAAGACAAATGACATTTTTATGAATCATGGGTAGCGCTGAAGGGGTTATTGAATGCTTTAAATTGTAATTATATTATATTTTCTTACATTAAGAAGAATTTTTTTCTTTTTAAATATAGATAAGCAGTCTTATCTGGGCAAAAAATAATGTTTTGCAAATTATCGAATTCAGAGAGATAAACTATTAAACAATTTTTGAGTTTTTTAAACTGGGACTTAAACTGGTTTTTAAAAACATGGAATGTAACTCGAAATGTGACTAACATTAAAAATTTCTAAAAACATTTTCTTTCACGGAGTTTCTTCACATAATTATGGGTATCTGATTCCACCATTTATAATGTTAATTGTTGAAAAAAGAGAAACAATAACTAGGCTTTGACTATCACACGGGTACCTTAGGCTCATGCCCTGAGCACTAAATTTTTGGGGAGCACAAAAGTTTTAATATTTTATCTAAATGTCTATTAAAAATGATAATTGGACGAAAAATTGTTGTATTTGAGATATTAATATGATGATTGCGTGTGTTAAAGACGGCAAATTCTCAACAAGAGAGGTATAGGCCCTAGGAGAAATGCCCTCCGCATTGACCTTTCTAAGGGAATCTAGTCAGTATTTTATGCAAGAAAATCCAAGATTCGAAAAAAATCACCGAAAACTCCAAACAATTAGGCGACAGCCAGGATTGCGTTCGAAGTCAGCACATGCCGTTTACCAGTTTCGAGAAAAGAACGTTTCGGCTACTGGTAGGGCATTAATATGATGAAATGGCAAAACATAAACCCGGCCACCAAAGGTTCATGTCCTGAACACGATTTTCTTAAAGCCACAAAAATTTTCATAATTTAACCTAAATTTTCATTAAAAAGCCATAATTGAGTGAAACGTTGTGGTATTTGAGACATTAATATGATGAAATGACAAAAATAAATCTCAATATACTCTTATAAGAACATTTCAATAAATAACAGAAGAAAGATATATTTTCTTACCTTTGAACAGTTTTTCAATTTTCTGGAAAACTTATTTATTTATTTATTTATTTATTTTTTGAGTTGACAATCTTTGATTATGTATGCAATATGTCAAAAAAAAAAAATACTATCCATGAATCAAACTATCAAACGGGGCAAGAAAAATGAAAGTATACTGATCACAGAAACTTGATAGCAAAGCGAAAACAGTAACTGTCATATCTTCACTATTTTATGCATTCAAGCATAAAGAGATATAATTAATAGACTGTTCATGCTAAATAATGAACACATTTAACGAATTATATACTTAAACAATAAATTACTTAATTAAAACCCAAGTTCATTTCATTTTTGTAATTCATAAAACAAAATTGTTTATTTTTGTTGGCAACTACATCCATTTGCCTCTTCATTAAGTACAATTAAATTAAAATGAAATTTTAATCGATACTTTTCTCACATTACGTTTACTCTCATTTGCACAACCATTCAGACTTAAATATTCATAAGCCCACTTCAGAATGAATCACTTGCAGTATAACTGAAAGATAATTTTCGGATCATTTCCTTCGTGCACTCGAAATAAAATTTTATTGTGTTAGTTTGCTTTTTGAAAATTAATTTTTATGTGTTAATGAAATATAACTTATACCTGAGGTTTAATTTCCCGTTTATGCCTTTCCTGTGATGATTATGTTTTCGCAATGATTGTAAAAATATATTTATTTAAATTAATTTAATTTTTGCTATTTGCCTTCAGTTATTCATTAATTGATTTCTAAAAGGAAAATGAAAACCGAACACAAACCTTAATAAAGTAGATATTTAATAATAAAATAAACGTTTTATAAGTAATATCTTAAAAAACCATTGTTACACAAATGTACAAAATATTAAGGTTTAATTACATTTTACTATTTTTATATTCTATTCGTACCAAAATAATAATAAAAAATACATTTCGTACTATATTTTCGCTCACAAATTTGTCTAATTCACTTTTTTTTTCTTTTTGTACAGAGTTGATGAATAATCTTATCTAAGCAAAAATCAACGTTTTGCAAATTACGAATATCGCGAGATAAATTTTTATTCCTGAAATCTTTTTCAATTTTCAGGAAAATGTATATTTTTCAGTTGATAAATTTCGAATTCGCAAGTGCGTAATATATATATAAGTAATATTAGTAAATCAATTTATCTAACAGGGCACAAAAAATTAAAATTGGCCACTTCGACACAGGACCTTGATAGTCAAGCCCTGGCATTAACTGTGATTTTTTCACTACTGTACGCATTCAAGCGCAAAGAAATACAATTAATCTTCTATTCATCCTAAATAATGAACCCAATTAACGAAATATTTAATTAAAGAATAAGTTACCTTATTAAAATCTAAAGTGATTTCATTTTTGAGACAAAAGTGCTTATTTTTGTCGGTAAATACTTCCATTTACCTCTTCATTTAGTACACTTAAACTAAAATGAAATTTTAGTCAATACTTTTCTCACATAAAGTTTATTCTCATTTGCACAACCACCCAGATTTATATATTCATAAGTCCACTTCAGAATGAATCACTTGCAGTATAACAGAAAGATAATTTTCGGATCTTTTCCTACATGCACGCGCGAGGTTAAACCTTGTTGTGTTAGTTTGCTTTGTGAACATTAATTTGTATGTATTTATGAGATATGACTTATACCTCAGGCTTAACTTTCCGTTTATGCCTTTCATTTGCTGATTGTGTTTTCGTATCCATTGTAAAGATATATTATTTGATTTACTTTAATTTTCGCTACTTGCCTTGAGTTATACATTAATTCATTTCTAAAAAGAAAGTCAAAACTGAACAGAAAGACGATCAAAGTATATGTTTAACAACAAGATAAACAATTTATAAGTAATGTCTTAAAAAATCCTTATTAAACAAATGTGTAAAGTAGTAAAGTTTCAATTACAAGGAATATTTGTTTCTATTTATTATTTTGTTTCTTTTATTGTTCTATTCGCACACACACACACACACACACACACATACAAAAAAGAAAAAGAAATGTATTATATTTTATTATTTCATGTGCAAATTTTTTCAAAGCATTTGTCTCTCGCTCCTTTTTTTTCTTTTCAGAGTACATGAATAGTTTATCTAAGCAAAAGACAACGCTTTGCAAGTTACCGTATATTGCGCGATAAATTTTTGAACAATTCTTTGAGTTTTTAAACTATTATATAAATGGGGAATTTAACTCAAAAAGTGACTAATACTAAAAATTTTTAAAAGCATTTTTTTTCACAGAGTTTTTTACATAATTATAGATGTCTGATTTAACCATTTATAATGTTAAAAAAAGAATACTTTGTGAAAAATGAGAAACAATAATTAGGTTATGACTACCGCATGACCATCTGAGGCTTATGTCCGGTTCACAAAAATTGTGAGAGACACAAAAAGTTTCATAATTTCATCTAAATTTTCATTAAAAAATCATAATTGTGTAAAAAATTGTGCTGTTCAAGATATTAATATGAGGAAATGCTAAAATGTGTCAGTAAATGGTTAAAAGAACATTTCAATAAATAATATAAAAGAATATTTTATTTTTATTTCTGAAATCATTTGTCAATTTACCGTAAAACGTAATTTTTTGAGTTGACAATTTTCGAATACGAAAGTGCATAATATGTATATATATAAAAATAATATCAGTAAAACAATCTATCTAACAGGATGCGAAAAATTGAAATTGCCCGTCTAGACATAGAGACTTGATAATCGAGCCCTCTTCAATGCCTTACACATTCAAGCGTAAAGATGTATAATTAATATACTGCCCATGCTAAATAATGAAAACATTCAACGAAATATTTACTTAAACAATAAATTATCTTATTAAAATCTAAATTGAGTTTATGTTTCTAATTCATGAGACAAAAGTGCTCATTTTTGTCGGTAAATACTTCCATTCGCCTCTTCATCTCTCATCATCACTTATATTAAATTGAAATTTTAATCGATAATTTTCTCACATTACGTTTATTCTCATTTGCACAACCATTCAGACTTAAATGTTCATAAGCTCACTTTAGATTGAATCACTTGCAGCACATTAGAAAGATAATTTTTGGATCATTTTCTACAAACGCATGAGATGGAACCTTATTGTGTTAGTTTGTATTATTAAACTCATTTTGTGTGTGTGTTAATGAGATATGACTTATACCTGAGGTTTAACTTCCCGTTTATGCCTTTCATTTGCCGATTGCGTTTTCGCAATGATTGTAAAGATATATTTATTTAAATAACTTTAATTTTCGTTACTTGCCTTGAGTTATTCATTAATTGATTTCTAAAAAGAAAGTCAAAATGGAACAGAAACACGAAGAAAGTAGATGTTTAATGATAAGATAAGCATTTTATAAGTAATGTCTTAAACAATTATTATTAATCAAATGTGCAAAGTAGCAAGGTTTTAATTACAGGTGACTATTTTTATATTCTATTCGCATCATAATAAAAAAATAGGGTAAAGTATCCAGTGTTTATATCTTAAGTAGAATTTTTTACTTCAACTTTTAATGATAAACTTTGTCTTCAACTTAGAAAAACAGCGATTGATGGAATACATCCCTAAGATTGTTTTCTTTTAAAATTGCACTTATTAATAAAAAGCAAAAAAGTTTTTGTAAAAAAAATTCAAAATTTAAAATGTCATATCATTTTACACAGTTTTTGATATGCTGCATCAAGTGTTTGATATGCTGTATCCAGTGTTTGATATGTTGTATCCAATGTTTGATAGGTATTTTAATATGGTTAATCTTCAAGTATTTTCTTTCAAAATAGTTATTTAAAATGTTAATAACCATTATAACTAGGTTACACAGTCGGAACTTAAAGCGAAAGATTAATTAGATTAATAAACGGGACTAAAGAAAATGATTAACTAGATTAATAAACAGAAATATTTCTGCTTATTAATTATTCAAACAATTAATTTTACTTGGTATCTTTTTACTTTTTGTTGGTGGTCTAGGCCAGAAGGTAATTCTTCGTAGGGAAGGGAACATTTTCCCTTATAAGTGCCTGGAGTCAGGACTTTAGCAAATTCGTGAAATCAGAAACTTTTCTATGGGAAACAGTCCTGACAGGTTTATCAAGAAACATAAAATTAAGTTATTCTGCATAATATTTTCTAAGCTACAAAATTCTTTTATTTTAACAGTAAAATTAAAGACCTCAATCACTGGAAAATTCATAAACTAGTATTTCATAATAGTTACCAAACACTAAGTAAATTAAAAGTTTTCTAAGCCAGTAATTGAAAGTGTCCTCTCTGCTTTAAGGTTAGGGTTAGAAAACAAAAACTCGGACCATAAGAAAAAAGAACTAAACCTTTACACAATAGTATGTCCCATTATTACCCAGTTATTGAAATGTCAAGGGTAAAAATAGATATGACAAAACTTATCTTTCATATTTCTTATAACAACTGACTGTAGTGACTGCAAAACTCTGAACTAAATTTTTAGCAGCTTAATTTCTGAGAAAGTAATTTCTGAAAGAAGAAGAACAAAAATCAGATGATATGAAGAAAAAGGCAGGAACTATCACATGGAGTGTAGAATAAATATAGAGTGTAAACCTTAGAATAAATAATTTTATTGAAAATTATCAAACACAGGGTGACTATCAAAAACTGGGTATTTTACCTTTTATTTTGTACTATATTTCCGCTTGCAAGTGCTCTCAAAACTTTTCTTTCTCTCTGTATCTCTTTTTGTTATTACAGAAGAATAAAAAAAAGGTCTTTCTTTTTTTATTCTTCTGTAAATAAGAATACAGAATAATTTTTATTTACAGATAAGAAGTCTTCTGCATTCTTATCTGTAGACAGATAAGAATACAGATCTGTCTGACTACAGACTGATAAGAATACAAATAAGATCTACAGACAGATTATGTGTAGACAGATAAGAAAGAACATCTAGTGGATGAATATCTTTATCTAAGCAAAAAACAATGTTTTACAAATTACCGCGCGATAAATTTTTGATCAAATCTTTGAGTTTTTAAATTGTCATAAAAACATGGAATGTAACTCAACAGTGAATAATATTGAATATGTCTAAAAAACATTTTCTTTCATAGAGTTTCATCATATAATAATAGATGTCTGTTTTGAACATTTATAATGCTAAAAATGAGAAACAATAAAGAGGACATGGCAATCGCACGGGGATCTGGAAATCATGCAATGGGCACAAATTTTCATGGTTTTACTAAAAAAATCATAATTGTGTAAAAAATTGTGGTATTTGAGATATTAATATGATGAAATGATAAAGATATATATCAATATTAGGTTAAACGCACATTTCAATAAATAATAGAAAAGAATATTTTATTTTTATTCCTGGAATCCTTTTTCAATTTTCCGGATTTTTTTGAATTGACAATTTTTGAATTCGCAGTGCTTAATATATATATATATATACTTATGTATAAATAATATCAGTAAATCAATCTATCAATCAGGGCACGAAAAATGGACACTGCCCTGCCCCCCCCCCTAGACACAAGAACTTGATTGTTGAGCCGTGCCGTGACATTAGTTGTCATATTTTCACTACCGTACAAATTCAAGCATAAAGAGATATAATTAATAAACTATTCATGCTAAATTATGAATACATTTAAAGAATGTTTTAAACAATAAATTATCTTATTAAAATCTCTATTTATTTCATTTTTCTAATACATGAGACAAAAGTGTTCATTTTTGTCGGCAACTACTTCCATTTGCCACTTCATTAAGTACGCTTAAATTAAAATGAAATTTTAATTGATACTTTTCTCACATTATACGTCTATTCTCATTTGCAAAATCATTCAAACTTTACTATTCATAAGCTTACTTCAGATTGATTCATTTGCAGTATAACAGAAACATAATTTTCGGATCTTTTCCTACATGCACGCGCGAAATGAAACCTTGTTGTGTTAGTTTGCTTTATGAACATTAATTTGTATATGTTAATGAGATATGACTTACACCTCAGGCTTAACTTACCGTTTATGCCTTTAATTTGCTGATTGTGTTTTCGCAGTCATTATAAAGATATATTTATTTAAATTATTTTATTTTTCGCTGCATGCCTTAAGTTATAGATTTAATTGATTTCTAAAAAGGAAGTCGAAACGAAACAGAAACATGAAGTAACTAGATGTTTAATACTAAGATAACGTTTTATAAGTAATGTTTTTATAAATCATTGTTAAACAAATGTACAAAGTAGTAAAGGTTTAATTACATTCAACAATTTTTATATCTATTTGCACAAAAAAAAAAAAAAAAATTACTATATTTTTGCTTGCAAATTTTCTCAAAGCATTGTCTGTCTCTTTTATACATACATACATATATATATATATATATATATATATATATATATATATATATATATATATATACAGAGAGAGAGAAAAAAAGAAAGAGTAGATGAATAATCTTATTTAAGCAAAAAACAATGTCTTGCAAATTACCGAATATTGCAAGATACATTTTTGATAATTTTTTTTTAGTTTTTTGGCTTTTACATAAACACGGAATGCAATTCGAAAAGTCGCTAATATTAAAAATTTCTAAAAATACTTTCTTTCAAAGATATTCTTCGCATAATAGATGTCTGTTTTCAACATTTATAATGTTAAAAATGAGAATAATTCGTGAAAAATGAGAAACAATAACTAGGCTCCGACTGTTAAACGGGCACTTGGGTCTCATGTCTTGGGGACAAAATTTGTGAGGGACACAAAAATTTTCATAATTTCATCTAAATTTCCATTAAGAGAATCATAATTGTCCAAAAAATAGTGGAACTTGAGGTATTAATATTACGAAATGGTAAAAATATATGTCAATGTATGATTAAAAGCACTTTTCAATAAATAACAGAAAAGAATATTTTATTTTTATTCTTGGAATCGTTTTCGAATTTTTCGGAAAACTTAATTTTTTGAGTTGACAATTTTCAAATTCGCAAGTTCGTAATATATGTATATAAAATAATATCAGTAAATCAATCTATCTAACGGGGCACGAAAATTTTAAATTGTCCGCCTATACACAGAAAATTTATAGTCGACCCCTGACATTAATTGTCATATCTTCGTTACTTTATGCATTGAAGCGTGAGGAGATTTAATCAATATATTTTCATGCTAAATAATAAACACGTTTAACAAATTACTTACTTAAACAATAAATTACTTATAAATTACCTTATTAAAATCTAAATTGATTTCATTTTTGTAAGACATGAGACTAAAGTTTTTATTTTTTCGGTAAATACTTCCATTTGCCTCGTCATTAAGTACACATAAATTAAAATAAAATTTCAATAGCTACTATTATCACATTACGCTTATTCTCATTTGCAGAACCATTCAGGCTTAAATATTCATAAGCCCACTTCAGTTTGAATCACTTGCAGGATAACAGAAAGATAATTTTCGGATCATTTCCTACATCCACACGAGATGAAACCTTATTGTGTTAGATTGCTTTATGAAAATTAATTTGTATGTGTTATCAAGATATGACTTATTACCTGAGAATTAACTTCCCGTTTTATGCCTTTCATTTGCTGATGATTTCACAATCATTGTAAAGATATATTTATTTAAATTTCTTTAATTTTTGCTACTTGCATTGATTTATTCATTAATTGAATTCTAAAAAGAAAGTCAAAACGTTACAGAAACATGGAGAAATTAGATATTGAATAATAAGAAAAATATTTTAATAAGTAATGTTTAAAAAAATTATTCTTAAACAAATGTATAAAGCAAATTATTTAACCATAATATTGTAAATTTAGTAGTATTTATAGAGCTGGATTTTGTAAATATTTCAATGTTTTGACATTGCTTTTGATATAGTTTTTTATTCTTTTACTAACAAAAAATCTTTAAAAGCAGAATTTTGTAATAAATCTCATTTCCATTTCGTTTCAGGAGGGAAAAATAAAGAAAAAAGTAAAAATATAAAAAAAGGCTTTTATAATCATTCAAATTTCAAATAAATAATAACACGAAATTTTCTTACTTCATTTCATGTTTTTGCACAAAATTTTACGTTAAAGTACGTTCATTTTGCATAGGCACCAAATTCGATTGAAAAAAAAAGTCTGATATTTTTTTTTTTGTTTATTTGGAAGTAAACGTTATCAAGAAAATTTATTAAAAATACATAATATTTGCTTTTTTTTCTTTCTTTCTTTTCTTTTCTTTTTCTTAATATAGAGAAATGTTAAAAAATTTCCTGAACCAATGATGTTAATTTTAAAACAACGCAAAAAACGACAGGATAGGCTAAAATTTCTGCAGACTAGCTACGTTTTGACTTCGTTTAAGGAAGTGTGCTCAGTTATATAAGGGAAGAAATGGATTCACGTTAGAAGTTCATAATCCAATAGGAAAAAGTAAAATACGGAAACCTGCCAGTAGGTAATTATAATAAGCACTTCAATCAAAAGTGTAAAAAAATTACTGGTAGTAATTAAGAAAGGATTTTTATATTATTCCAAGAAGATTTCTATATTGTTATAAAAATGCATAATCAGAAGTATAAATGATTAGTGCCTGGGCAGGACTTTCATGTGTGTTCAAGTGCTTCGTGTGAGAAGGTTGATTGTGTGATGCTGGTCACACGACGTGAGTTAATGGATTTCGAACGCAATATGCTAGTTGGAGCTAGACGCATGGGACATCCCATTTCGAAAACCGTTACGGAATTGAACATTCCGAGATCCACAGTGTCAAGCGTGTGCCGAGAATACCTAAATTTAGGCATAACCTCGCATCATAGACAACGCCGTGGTCGACCGCCGGCAGTTAATGACCGCGATCAGCGACGTCTGCGTAGATTTTTCAGTGTGAACAGACAAGCAACACTACATGAAATAACCGCAGGAATGAATGAGGAACGTCTGACGGGCATGTCCGTTAGGACAGTCTGACGAAATTTGGTTTTAATGTGTTATAGCAAGACAAGACCGACACGGGTCCGTTACTAACAGCACGACATCGCCAATAGTGGCGCTCTTGGGCTCGTGACCATATCAGTTGGGCCGTAAACGACTGGAATAAAGTGGCTTGGACAGATGAGTCACGATATCAATTAGTAAAAGCTGATGGAAAAGTACGAGTGTAACGCAGACCCCATGTAGCATGGAACCAAGTGTTAACAAGGCATTGTGCAAGCTGGTGGTGGCTCCATAATGATGTGGGCTATGTTTACTTGGAAGAGACTAGGTCCACAGGACAAACTGAACTGATCGTTAACTGTAAATGATTACTTTCAGCTACTGGGAGACCATTTGAAACCATTCAATGGACTTCATATACACAAGCAACGCTGGAACTTTCCAGGCTGAGAATACGCCATGTCACTGGACCATAACTGTTCGCGATTGATTTGAAGAACATTCTGGACAGTTCCAGCGGACAGTTTTCATCGCGAAAGCCCGACGTGAATCCCATCGAAGAATTATGGGACATAATCGAGAGATCAGTTCGTGCACAAAATCCTCCACCGGCAACACTTTCGAAATTGTGGACCTCTATAGAGCCTACATGGCTTAATATTTCACCAGAGGATTTCCAACGACTCGTGGAATCCATGTCACGTCGTATTGCTGCACTTCGCCAGGCAAATGTAAGACCGATACGCTATTAGCAGGGTATCCCATGACTTTTGACGCTTTACGTTTTATTTATAGTTTATTTTCTTCTTTTTATTTATTTATTTTTCTAAACGTTTCATTTTTGTAACTTCACAGCGATTTTTCATATGTTCTCATATGTTTATTGACGGATCGTTAAACGAATTGTTTTTTCAAATTCCATATATAAGTCTACGAATTACAGAGAATCTTTGGCCATTTATAACCTATGGTTTATAACTCATTGTGAAATATCGTAAAATTAATTTATTAATTTATAAAATGCTGTACTGTCATCCGAAACATACCTTTGTCCGTAATTTGCATAATTCTAGCATATCAGGAAGTGAGATAAAAATAATCTGCAGACTTCCGGCTTTATGTACAAAACCAGGTTGATTTATATCAGTAAAAGAGCGTCAAAATATAAATAACATGAATTATTCTATATCTAAATATTTTTTTAATAAGATAATCTTTTGTATTAAAAAAATTTATACTTCACAAACAGTACACTCATGTTTGCAAAAATTGCAACCTTCTGAAAGAATCATCAGAAATTAATGAAATTTATTCTACATATTACTGATAGTGGTACAATTAAATAATCAAATTTACAAGACAAAAAAAGAACATTGGAAATTAGCACTTTATGTGTTAGCACGCTGAGATAAAAGGATTCGTACACGTCGTGGTTTTGAGGTCAGACAGGTTTTGAATGTATTCTTTTAGAATGGCATTCAAGATCACTTCCACTTGAAGCAAAGTTCAGTTTTACTGTGTGCCCCTAAAGGTATACGAGCAAGTCACCAACCAATAAAATCCCAAAAACGCTCTATGGCAGACATATTAAGCTGGCCATGGAAAATGAAGAAGAGAAAATTGTCGTGCTCTAAAGAAGACCTGAGCTGTCTTAGAATTATGTGCACGGGCTATAAGGTATGTTGATGTTATCGAAATTTAATTTTTTTTAACTCAAGTTATTTTATCGCATACGATCAGACAAGATTAGTAATGTATGCTTAATGACAATTTATTTTGGAGAGAAATCATTTCTGACTTATATTGAGAAATATTGCCCCTAATAGCGTATTTCACTGTATAAGGTTCTGTTTTCTTATTCCATTTATCTTTACTTCTGATTTTAGATTTTTATGATACAGTGTATTTAGCAAGATTTGATTTAAGTTACTTTCTAACGTTTATAATTCTTGCTTAGTATTTCTAGTATAGATATTATTTTGTTATTTCAGAAAGTGATCTTATTTACAAAATATTTTATTTGCCAGTCCGAAGATTTTCTAAGAGCGACAGAGTATGCTGCAACAAATGTACACTGGTGTGCAAAATTTAAGGACGAGTACCAAAATGCCAATTTTCAAGGGATTTTCAAGCGATAATTTTCACGTGAATATTCAAAAGAAAGTAATATAATTCGAATAATTACAGTTCCTGCAGAACAGTTAGTCCATATAGCATCTCATTCAGGTCACACATGGTCACAAGAGTCACAGTCACTACGGCGAAACAAAAAATAGGAAATTCCATACGTCTCTTTTATGAGTCTCAAATGACTACTATATGTGACTCTACTGACAGGTCATTGCGACTGCTGTTTTGTGTCAAGTCACTAGGTGACTTTACAATGTCGTTTTTTTGAGACTCTCAAGTGACTGTCATTTGGAGACTCAATTTCAGTTATTGTGAATGTTGCATTATGATGAATCACCAAATAATGTCACATCAAAGTCACATGGTGACTTTTTGTCACAAGACCTTGTCAAATGGTGACAGAGACCCTACTGTGAAGTAACCACTGTGGAAAGTGATGAAAAATCACCATGTGACTTTAATGGGACATTATTTGATAATTTATCGTAATGCAGCGTTCACAATGACTTTGAAATTGAGTCTCCAGATGAGAGGTCACACGAGAGTCTCAATGAAACGACATTGTAAATCACCTGGTGACTCGCCACAAAGCAGCAGTCACAATGACCTGTGAGTGGAGTCATATATAGTAGTCATTTGAGACTCATCAAAGAGGCGCATGGAATTTCCTATTTTTTGTTTCGCCGTAATGACTCTGACTCTTCTGACTATGTGTGACCTGAATGAGATGTTATATGGTCTAGTTGTTATGCAGGGATAGTAATTATTCGAATTATATTACTTCCTTTTGAATATTCGCGTGAAAATTATAACTTGAAATTACCTTGAAAATTGGCATTTTGGGACTCGTCCTTAAATTTTGCACACCAGTGTATTTTATATATTATAGCTTGGATTTTTGTTTACAACTTTAATAATAATTACCATGTTTTGCCGTTAATTTCAATGTCTGAATGAAGTGCGATTGCACTGTAATTAGACAAGTCCTCGGAATGTAATATGGGCTACATTCCGAAACACAAAGCGTTTATAGCAATATCATTTGGGCGAAAATCGAGAGCACCCATGGAAATTCTCTGGAAGTTATATTTTATTGAAAACAAATTATGTCAAGTCTGTTGAAAAAGAAGATATGACACTCCCTGACTGGCTGACGTACCTGCTTGAACGTTCAATTCTCCTGCAGCGTACACTGTTAAAAATTTTGCTCTAGTTTTAACCACATTTTGGTGCTCAGTAGCTACCACCATAAGATGGTGAAATATCGTATTAACATTTGGAGCTTCCTATTTCAAACTCGTTCCAACTGTTGGAACTATGCTCCAACAGGAGTTCCAAATTATGGGTCAAGATTTCACCATCTTACAGTGTCAGCTATTGAGCACCAAAATGTGGTTAAAATTAGGACAATATTTTTAACAGTGCACCCTGGACTATATGAAAATTTTAGAAAACAACGAATTTATACTTAGAAATATCCTTCCTTTCTGAGGTAATTGGATCTTTTATTTGTTCTCAGCTCCACTTTAGACAGGAGTCCTTGTTTTGTACATAATGTAAATATTTCTCTTACTTCCTTTGTTTTGTTTTATTGATTTATTTAGTGATTTTATTATAATTATAAGCATATGCACTTCTTAGTATTTTCCACGACTAAAATTCAAAAATAATGCCTCGTAATTGTATGTGCATCTTTAGAACATAGTACAATTCCTGTCAATGTATGTACTGATGACATTTCTTAAGAGTTTCAAAGCCAAAACTAGCAAACTGAATTTATGTATTTTTATGTTATTAACTGTTGAATAATATTGTAAAAATTAATCATTGTTAATGTATCTAACCATATACAGTGGAATTGAGTCTTCACCAGGGATTATACTTATACCCTAAAGCGAAAGTTGGGTTCCCGGGGTGGTCATTCCTGTCATCGTCATTCCTGTAAAATACTATTGTTATTGTTAAAGTTATGAACGATAAACCATATTCCGTTTGAAGTGACACACCCTGTATTTATGCATAAGTAATTGGATTGTGACCTAGTTCCCTATACAAAAAATGTTTATTGCAGTTTTTATCACTTCTTAGCATTTGTCGCATTGGTAGTGTATCAAACGATGTGTATATATATCGAGTGCATGTCGAGAGCATATATGATTGTCTATATATATTCATAGATGTGTATATGTGTAACTTATGATTTTGGGTCCTCAAAACACACTCATGCCAGAAATAAGATTTATCAGCTAAGTTCTTCCAGGAAATCTAAAGACGCAAAACACAACACAAATGTAACGTGCATTTTTTAATAAATCTTCCCAGGAAACAATTTGAGATTTCAAATGTAATTGTTTTTGGCATTAACAGGTAGAAGATGGCCCACTCTTAATCTTATAATAACTACGACCATTAGTGGCTGTCTAGGTATTTTTTCCAGAAGTCCCCTTTAATTTTAGTGTATATATAGAGTAGGGTGAGCAGAAAAAAACTTTTTTTCGATTTTCGATTATGGCGGGTGCGGAAAAGTGGCCATTGGTGGCACTCAGTTAATACAAAAAATTTGAGATTTTTTGGACGTTTCCTTACCCTGCCGCAAATGGCTTAAAGTTTTGCAAAAATGCTGATTTTTGATAAGTTCTGATAATACATTATTTAATGGCTATGTGTATTTTAAATTAGTCGATTTTTATAGCTTTTTCGCTTATAACAAGGAAAAGTTGTATTTGTTTGAATCATTCATTAGTTTCTCTCTTATTCAGGTCCCTTGGTCTTCTTTATTTTTTTCTATGCATGAAAATTCCTATTTCTGGACAAAGGACAGCAGTTTACTTCAAAAACAAATCTGAAAGGTGAGAAGGGGGTGTGGAAAGACTCTAAGCGAGCGCAATGACTCATCATAATGTTGAGGAAGTGAAGGACGAAATAGAAGAGGGCGAAAATTCGATGAGGGATTCTTATTATTTTTCCATTCTCCGTTTTCCTGCCACATTTGTTCAGTATAAACGTGAAACCTTTTCCTAGTAGGATACAGTGCTTTTTGAATCGTTTAACATGTCATTACAGTGTTTTGTGCGTTTTATTACGACGAGCTTAGAAATGGCTTGTATGTAGAACCATAACAATGTAAAAACACGCGATAGTGTGAAAAATAGCCTTTTGGGACACCATGCATATTGAAAGGATTGCAATTGCCAACTTATCCGGATATCATGCGTCCTTACTACTGGTTGCTTCTACATGCAGGAGCTGTGACAGCAAACGAATCTCGTCATCTAGAAACAAGGTCATAAGATAGAATCAGAAACTTGGACAGAAGAGACATGCGGAAGAAGTTTTTGAGAAAGGAAAATTAAAAGCATATTTTTGGATAGTAGAAAGGGTAAAACTATATTAAAAAAAGAACAAGCGTCACCGTTGAGAGAAAAGCGAATAATACATAAACCTGCTGCCTGAACCTGGTTTGGAATACTTGGGTCGCTTGATACCTCGTTCTGCTCATTGAAAAGAAATAATAAAATCATTATATAATCTTCTAAGGCAATACAAGATAGACTTTTCTTAACTGACAACACTCGGGTGTGATTGCTAAACTGTTAATACAGGATCACGTAATGATGTCATTGCCTGTCTTGAAAAGAAAAAAATCTAGGAAGAAAATTGCAACATTTGATATGTATTTTTGATACGAACTAACTTTCACTCCGACATCTACTCTCTAAACTTGATAGTGCAACAACGGGACCTCTGCTGGTCCGATCGGTTTTAGACTAACAGGGTGTGAAAATCTGCACGCCACTTTTTTCGATCTTATTGCTGTTTTATGGACATCAGAAATGAAAAATACTGAAGATCTAAATACCGATCAAAAGTATTTATTAAATATTTTATGCAGCGGTTTCAACCGGAGTATGTTTTCGAGAACTAGAAAACAGAAAACCAGGGCCAATTGAGAAATCGAGATGGATCACAACTGCTTGCAGAATTTTATGTTTGTACGTTTGTAGTTCAAATCGTGATAAAGCGTTAAAATTTATCTCGCTTAGTACGTGATACGAGTTTATGCGCCTTTTGGTTTTCTGTAATCAAAACGGGGTCGAACCTAGACATACGTGGCAGATTGTTAAAATTTCAATGTTTTTACCAGATGACCTAAAGAAGGCACTGCATTCAGTCAACAAATGGATACTATGGTCAGCAGAGAATTTAATGATAGAAATGGCAACTGACGATAGACAACATATTGAAAGAATGGCATGGGAAAAAATAAAAATAAAAAAGATAAAAAACAACATAGTGCGAAAGTTTCAAGTTCCAAAGCTGAACTTTAAAGAAACGGAACACTATTAGTGCATCGACTGGGTAGCCGCCGATATCAGCGAAACTCCTGGAACAAAAACCTTTTCACTAGAAGAAATTGGAGAAAACGTAATTTCAGGATCCATGTTGGATGAATCATTAGTCTGCTTTCCACGTCACTCCCAGGCTATGGAAAGCAGGGTTGGAAAAAAACCCCCCAAAAAACCCGGTTTTTTTGGTTTAAACCAGGTTTTTTGGTTTAAACCGTGTTTTTTTAGAAACATCCTTTTTTAGTACATATACATGCATATTTATTAATAAAAATAGACATTGTTGGATTATAAGTAGTATAAATTCATTTGAAAATAATTTAAATTAAATAATTCCAGTGAATTATGTAGAAAATTTTTAAAAAAATCATACTTTAATTTAAACAGTTATTAGTAAACAGTCTTATGTGCAAACAATAAACTACTCTACACAGTGAAACATTGATACTTTGAAAATCTTAATAAACAATCTTTTGATTACTTATAATAAACATCTGATGTAGTTTCATGAATGTAAATATTATTTTCCACAATTTAAAAAAAATAAATTTGAGATACTTTTTGGGGATTTTGTGTTTTGAGAGACAATTTGAAATCAACATTTATGGTCATTAGATTTAGCAGATAACAAAGGGGGAAAAATTAGTTTGTTATTGTTAAAATACTATAACTAGTACCCAATTTTTGAATACTCTTATAAAACTTCATATTTTGATTTTATTTTTTAAAAATTACCTCCCCAATCAAAAAAAAAAAAAAAAAAAAAAAAAAAAAAAAATTCTTTTATAGTTTTACCAAAATTTCTTAAAGATTATCAAGTTACGTAGCTCCATATTCAAAAGCTTGTGCATGTTATGATAGATTGCTTTAAATAATCTGCAATTTAATGAAAATATTTTATACTAAATATTGAATATTTTTAATCTATTTGATTTTTGATCAATTCACATGTTCTAAGATTTTCTTTACAGCAATGAAAAGTGATTTTCATCCTGTATATAAAAAATATAACCAAAGCCCACTATATCTAATATTTGTTGCTGAAAAAAAAGTGTTAAAAGTAGAAAATATTTATATGCAATAATTTGTAAGTCTTAAATTAAAGAAAAATGAGAAAATATCATTAGATTTTTTCGAAAAAAACCAATTGGTTTTTTTGAGAAAAAAACCAGTTGGTTAAAACCAATCGGTTTAAACCGTGCCAACCCTGATGAAAAGAGTCATAAATAGTGACAGAAGCTGCATCAAAGGTAGGCAGGGGTAAAGGAAGAGATGCAAAACTGCAAGCAAGGAAAAATATATTAAAGTTCATTTCTAAGATGGATTTTGTAGCGTAAATAAGTATACATTTTGAATAAAACATTCGCTGAGTAGGAGGGCGGGTAAAACTTGGCGTTGAATTACCTCCTCGTGATGAGTTCTGGGATGCTTTGCGTTGGTACCGAACGCAAAATCTATACTAATAAAATCCGTGCGCCTCTGTCTGTCTGTCTGCTTGAAGCCGATTACAGTTCGTAACGCGGGCGAGTTGGAAGTCGCGAGAGGTGTCTTTCGATTCGAAAAATTCCGGGAAAGTCATTTCGGGCATTTTCGAGACCGTGGGACCAAAATTAAAAAAGTTATGAATTAAAAACCGGTCGGGAATCGGAACGGAAAACGTCACATTTACCAAACGGGGCTCAAACGGACCTCTCAGGCAGAACACTGCGCCACCTTGCGGTGATCGACCAGAACTTTTCCCCTTTGGCTAAAAGAAGAAGCAGCCGAAAACCCATTTTTCTCCCGTGTCATTTTGTCAAAGAATGTATAAGAGAAAAATAACTGATTGGTAAAAAATGTTAAAAACGGTTTAATTAATATAATAGGTACAACTATTTAAGCACAGCAAGATATGTTCACTAAGACGTAATAGTGTTGCTAATTAATATATTGAGGATCTCAGATGTAACTGGCTATTCATATATTTATTCTGCATGTGAGTATTAATCGTTGTAGCTCATTTTCATACTTTTTCTTTTTGGTAGCATACACGAATATTGTGTAACCTAAGATTTACGCGATTAATACTAATTTCTGATAGTACAAACGGAAAACGAGCTGCCAAAATTATTTAATAGTTATGTTGTTTGTGATATTAATGAAATTACTTATTTTCTTTTTATAGCAGTCTTTTGCAGTTTTTAATACCCAAACTTTTTTTTGCGCGTTTTTTCTTAAACCATCATGCAGACAGTTTTTAAAGTAGAAAAAAACTGATTACATATTCAGAATCTGCGTAAAAGTCTGCTTCTGATGAACCAAAAAATACGAGAAATGTGTTATGGGCGCGCAGCGCCAACCGTGCAAAACCAAATATTTTTAACGGGACGATGGCGACTATGGCGCGTAGCGCCCACTGTGCGAAATCACATATTTTTAAAGGGATAATGAGCGCATAGCAACCATAGCTCTTTAATTTACTTTTTTTGTGCTTGAGGATTCGAACACCAAGACTTGCTTATTAAATGAATTTTTTTGCTTATTATATACTGCTTAATATCGAGGTTCGTTTTGAAAAAGTGGCCCAGCTAGCGGGCGTAGCTCGCTAGTCTATACTAATAAAATCCGTGCGCCTCTGTCTGTCTGTCTGTCTGCTTGAAGCCGATTACAGTTCGCAACGCGGGCGAGTTGGAAGTCGCGAGAGGTATCTTTCGATTGGAAAAATTCCGGGAAAGTCATTTCGGGCATTTTCGAGACCGTGGGACCAAAATTAAAAAAAGTTATGAATTAAAAACCCCTTGGGAATCGGAACGAAAAATGTCACAATTCCCAAACGGAGCTCCGAAGCACAACACTGCGCCACCTTACGGTGAAGGACATGAATTTTTCCCCTTTGGCTAAAAGAAGAAACAGCCGAAAACCTCTTTTTCTACCCGCGCTAATTGCGTTTTTTTTCGCATCAATTTTTTTGACTTGCCGTAGAATATTTACCGTAGTTTTCGCTAAAATATTGAACTTAGAAATAAAACAGGACTATCGAAACTTTTTTTTGTGCGTTTTTTCTTAAACCATCATGCAGACAGTTTTTAAAGTAGAAAAAACTGATTACATATTCAGAATCTGCGTAAAAATCTGCTTCTGATGAACTAAAAAATACGAAAAAATGTCTTATGGGCGCTTAGTGCCCACCGTGCAAAACCAAATATTTTAACGGGACTATGGGCGCGAAGCGACCATATATCTTTTTTTTTTTTTTTTTTCAAGTGCACGTGGCCCACAGTGCGAAATCACATATTTTTAACGGGACCATGGCTCTTTAATTTACTTTTTTTTGTGCTTCAGGATTCGAACACCAAGACTTGCTTATTAAATGAATTTTTTTTGCTTATTATATACTGCTTAACCCCCTGACTGCCCAGCCAAAGGGTATTATTGTAATGTTGTTTTCTCTGTAATTTATTAAAAATATAAAAAACGATGTTTTTTCCAACCTGATGCAAAATACGTTATTAGTATCGGTGTATAATCTTTGATAGCATCAGTCCTAACTTAATTTTTCAGAACTGGGTTTTATTTGTGGAATTATACTAATTTAAATATTGCTTATGTTGCACTGAAACCTGCAGCTTAGTGTGTGAAAAAATCAGCCGGCGGCAGTCAGGAGGTTAATACCGAGGTTCGTTTGGAAAAAGTGGCCCAGCAAGCGGGCGTAGCTCGCTAGTCTATACGAATAAAATCCGTGCGCCTCTGTCTGTCTGTCTACTTGAAGCCGATTACAGTTCGCAACGCGGGCGAGTTGGAAGTCGCGAGAGGTACCTTTCGATTGGAAAAATTCCGGGGAAGTCATTTCGGGCTTTTTCGAGACCGTGGGACCAAAATTAAAAAAGTTATGAATTAAAAACCCCTTGGGAATCGGAACGGAAAATATCTCAATTCCCAAACGGCGCTCCGAAGCAGAACGCTGCGCCACCTTGCGGTGAAGAACCTGAACTTTTCCCCTTTGGCTAAAAGAAGAAACAGCCGAAAACCGCTTTTTCTACCGGCGCTAATTGCGTTTTTTTTGCGCGTTTCTTCTTAAACCATCATGCAGACAGTTTTTAAAGTAGAAAAAAACTGATTACATATTCAGAATCTGCGTAAAAATCTGCTTCTGATGAACTAAAAAATACGAAAAAATGTCTTATGGGCACGTAGTGCCCACCGTGCAAAACCAAATATTTTTAACGGGACTATGGGCGCGAAGCGACCATAGCTCCGATCCACAATCTTTTTTTTTCAAGTGCACGTGGCCCATAGTGAGAAATCACATATTTTTAACGGGACCATGGCTCTTTAATTTACTTTTTTTGTGCTTGAGGATTCGATCACCAAGACTTGCTTATTAAATGAATTTTTTTGCTTATTACATACTGCTTAATACCGAGGTTCGTTTGGAAAAAGTGGCCCAGCTAGCGGGCGTAGCTCGCTAGTCTATACTAATAAAATTCGTGCGCCTCCGTCTGTCTGTCTGCTTGAAGCCGATTACAGTTCGCAACGCGGGCGAGTTGGAAGTCGCGAGTGGTGTCTTTCGATTCGAAAAATTCCGGGAAAGTCATTTCGTGCATTTTCGAGACCGTGGGACCAAAATTAAAAAAGTTATGAATTAAAAACCGGTCGGGAATCGGAACGGAAAACGTCTTATTTCCCAAACAGGTCTCAAACGGAGCTCTGAGGCAGAACACTGCGCTACCTTGCGGTGAAGAACAGGAACTTTTCCCCTTTGGCTAAAAGAAGAAGCAGCCGAAAACCTATTTTTCTCCCGTCAATTTGTGAAAGAATGTATAAGAGAAAAAGAAGTAATTGGTAAAAAATATTAAACACTGTTTAATCAATATAATAAGTACAACTATTTAAGCACAGCAAGATATGTTCACTAAGACGTAATAGTGTTGCTAATTAATATTTTGAGGATCTCAGATGTAACTGGCTATTCATATATTTATTCTGTATGTGAGTATTAATCGTTGTAGCTCATTTTCATACTTTTTCTTTTTGGTAGCATACACGAATATTGTGTAACCTAAGATTTACGCGATTAATACTAATTTCTGTTAGTACAAACTGAAAACGAGCTGCCAAAATTATTTGTTAGTTATGTTCTTTGTGATATTAATGAAATTACTTATTTTTTTTAATAGCAGTCTTTTGCAGTTTTTAATAAACAAACTTTTTTTGCGCGTTTTTTCTTAAACCATCATGCAGACAGTTTTTAAAGTAGAAAAAAACTGATTACATATTCAGAATCTGCGTAAAAATCTGCTTCTGATGATCCGAAAAATACGAGAAAATGTATTAAGGACGCGCAGCGCCAAACCAAATATTGCAAAGTGCAAAACCAAATATTTTTAACGGGACAATGGCGACCATGGCGCGTAGCGCCGGTGGGCCGGCTTCGCACGATGAGCCCGTACCGACCACTGTGCGAAATCACATATTTTAACGGGATAATGGGCACATAACAACCATAGCTCTTTAATTTACTTTTTTTTGTGCTGAGGATTCGAACACCAAGACTTGCTTATTAAATGAATTTTTTTGTTTATTATATATTGCTTAATTCGAGGTTCGTTTGGAAAAAGTGGCCCAGCTAGCGGGCGTAGCTCGCTAGTAAGCTATAAAAGCAGTGCATTTTTAAAGAACATAGCACTAAAATAATGCATAACTAGAGGTTATTTAAACATTAGGCACGTTAAATATATCTTTTCAACTAAATAAACCAAAATAAACTTAATTTAGCATGTTTATGCTTATTTAATTTAGCATGTTTATGTTTATTTAATTTAGCATTTTTAATTTTTTTTGCTAAAAAGTTAAAAAATCAGCCTTTTTATAAAACTTTAAGCCATTTGCAGTAGGGTAAGGAATTGTCCAAAAAATCCCAAAGTTTTTGTATGAACTGAGTGCCACCAGTGGCCACTTTTCCGCACCCGCCATAATCGAAAATCGAAAAAAGTTTTTTTCGGCCCACCCTAATATAGAGTATATTATTTTATACATATAAGTATAACTTAGATTTTTTTTAAACTATTATTGCCTTTAAGCTTTTGAATTGTTATCTAACATGGGAGCCCTGTCCGTTAAATTCGTAACAAAAAAAAAAAAAAAAAAAAAAAGAACCAAAAAACAAAATAAAAAATAAAATAAAAACTCTTTAAATACCCGGCCCTTCTCATATTTAAAAAAAATATAGAAAAGAACATCAATCCGAAGATCTCAGTATTTTAATGGAACAGAAATATAAAGGAAATGAAATTGCTTTCAACAATGTTTTAACTATTCAAATGTTTTTGCCTTTTCATTTAATCCAAACTATTTTTCGAAATTTAAGCAATTTCTTTATTCGAATTTATTCTTTATATTATTATAATTTAGAAATTATGCATTTACTTTCATCAAGAAACTGTTTCTTTTTTCAACTATTTTTTTCCAAGTTCATTCCGTTGTTTGAACAAAGTAATTTATGTTTTTTGAGAACAAAGGTGAGAGAGAATGAAAAATTACTGAAAAAAATATTGATCGGCATAACATTGTTGACTTTTCATTGTAAAAATCTTTCGAAAGTCACGTCAGTGTAAGTTTAGACATTATGTATTGAAGAATAAAGTATGAATTTTAACAAGAGTGAATAAATAAATTGATAAAAATGATACACGTTAGATGCCCACATTAAAATGAAAAAAAAAAACCCTAAAGTAATACGATTAGAAAGATTTTATTAAAGGAGATTTTATTAATTTAAAATTAAATAAAAATAAGGATTTGAAAAGCTGTTCTAGAGAGATTTTTGATCGATTTTATTCAGTTTTTATTTAAATGAAATGATTTTTTTTATTGTAGATTATATCTACGAAAAGTATAATTTTCATTTATTGAATACTTTTTTAAGCTTGCAAATGTAAAAGTGAAGACGAAAAAAAATTGCATTTATTGTTCGAATCACAGCGATTTCGCCTACTTTTTAAATAAAATGCTGGTATAAGTTTCAGAAGAAAATATCTTTCAGCAAAATAACATTACTGATTTTAATAAAAAATCAGAATTAAAATAGATCATATTTTTTATTTTCTTCTATCTTTACAATAGAAAGGGATTAGATTCTTGAAATTTTTCAAAATCCTGTTTTCGACAGATTTATACGTTTTAAGGGCTAGAGAACCCGAAAAACAGCATTTACAAAATGTCTATCTACGAGTCTGTCTGTCTGTATGTGACAAAAATTTTGTGGGCGCTCTGTCTCAAGAACTAATGCATGGAATTTCACAAAATTTTAGATTCTGTTAGACATTGATATAAACTAGATATGATTAGGTTTTAGTGTGTATCGCTCAGTAAGTGTCGCTACTATGCTGCATTATTCATTATTTCCACAATAACCATATCTGAAGAATTGTTGCATGGATTTTCATAAAACTTTGGATTTGGTTAGTACTTGATATAACATGGTTCTAGTTACATTTTGGTGCAAATCCCTCAACAAGTGGTGCTTCCATGGTGCATTATTCGTGATTATTGCAATAGCTCTATTGCAAGTACACTAAATTTCATAAAATTTTAGAATCTGTGAGGCCTCAATATAAACTAGATCTGATTAGGTTTTGGTGTGTATCGCTCCCTAGGTGGCGCTTGTATGCTGCATTATTTCCAATTCCCACAATTGCCATACATCAAAACCTAGTGCATGGATTTTCACAAAACTGCATATTTTGTTAATTCTTCATATAATATGGTGCTGATTACGTTTTGGTGAAAATTGCTTGACAGGTAGTGCGTATTATTCGCAATTAGAGTATCCCAAGAATTAAAGATGGATTTTCATCAAACTAAAGATTCTGTTAGAATCTGATAATAAAAAATGATCCTGGTTAATTTTTCATGTATATCATACAATATGTGGCGTTGTTATGCAGATTTTTATCAGGATTTTGCAATATCTCTATCAATAAACTATTGTAAGAATTTTTATCAAATTTCAGATTCAGTTATAATTTACATAACTTGTTGCTGACTAGATTTTTGTTTAAACCACCTAACTGAGCGCTGCTATGCTGCATTTTTCAGGAAGTATTAACACGCATAAGACAGAAGAAAGTTTTGGAATTACCACATATGATTAGTTTTTATAAATAAATGCAATATAATAGTTTCAGAATTGTTTATTTAAATATCAAAACTCGCATTAAAAATTTACACAAAATCGAAGTTTTGCTTACATACTTGGAATTTCAATTTTGTTTATTATCCTTAGGCATAGAAAAACCAAGTCAAAAACAATTTATAATTAACAATAAATAATAAGTAATCGTTTGGCGTAATTTAGTAATTGTCTTTATTTTACGTAATGAGAAAAAAAAATAATGTAAAATTTTGAGACAAAAGACAGAATATTCCTGTTTGTTTGACCATCTAAGAAAGCTCTTAAATTTTTTAAATTATTGACGCTATATATAAATGTATAGATTTTAAAACAGAAACAACTTTCATTCCTGCCTATTTATTTTTTAATTAAGAAAGAAACTTAAAAATATTGAGACGGAAGTACATTTTTTGGAGAATTCATTTGCATTCATAATTTGTGAACCAAATTTGTGTCAGGTGTTTGTGACCGAAGAATAAACGTACGCTGAATTGAAAGTTCATGACGTTTAACTACAAGCACTGCCGGCCACACAAGGAGCATTACTTATTTTTGTATAAAGAAAAACTTTAAATAATAAGCGAAGTGTGAATAAATGTAATTCAAAAAGTCAAAAAATTGCACTCCTTTTATTAGGAATCGAAAAAAAGTGAATTATTGCCAGAAGAATCCCTTTCCCTTAATTTTAAATTATCTTCATAAATTTCAATAGTGAAAATGTACATTTTTTGAGAATTATCTAAGACAAGTTTGTGTAGTCTATAAAACGTTTTTTCCTCTCTCCTCCAACTAATATATCACATAATATTTTTTATCAGAAGGGTGAGTACCAACCCTTCACAGCATCGTATGCTACATCTGGCGCATACCTAAACAGACTGCATTCTCAGACTGTATCATGAATTTGGTCAATATGACTACTATAACTCACAAAGTACAGTCCAACGAATGGAATAGCATTTATTTTATCCATGTAAGATGGCTGCATTTGACAAAAATTCGAATTTGTTTTTCTGAAAGAAAAGAATTATCGATAAAATTATTAAGGCAAATTTACTCTTATTGTTTTTACTGAATACGTAAAAATATTAATATAAAAAACAGTAGAGTGTTAAGCAGATAAAATTAATTTAAGCCTGTTTATTTGAAAAATACAGCAATACAATATTTAAAAAGCCTAATTGTGTAATAGTATATACATGCCATAAAATATCAAATTTTAGCAGAAAATTTGAATTTTTTTTTTTTTTTTTTTTTTTTTTTTTTTTTTTTTTTTTTTTTTTTTTTACCATTTTTACATTATTAGACCGATATATAGATTTCAAATATTTTTTTCATAAAAATATAAAAATTATGAAATAATAATTTGTCATCCAATAATCGACTTTTAATTTTATAAAATCTCTCATTACTTCATTAAACAAAATGTTGTATAATTGTTGAAAACATTCAGGATAATACTTATCATATAAAATATTTTTAAAAGTTTCTGCATAATCAGTGTATCAAAAGTTAATGGTTCTCTCTATACTCATTTTATCGACACTATCCAAGCACTTTAATATATTTTTCAAGTCAGCATCGGGCGTGTTTGAAAAATTACTTCAGTGCAACAAAAGAGGAAAAGGCGATTCGTTAAGTATAAAAGGAAGAAAGTAAATATTCACTGACAATTGAAACGCAAAGTAATTCATCATCAGTATTGAAGAAAAAATACTTTTCAAAGTGAAAGAAAAATTGCATTACAGCTCAAAGAATAAGTACGCAGTGTAAAAAGAGCGGTAATGATGTTGGATTTTAAATTCAAATGCAAATTTTAAATATTAAATATCAAATGTTAAAAACATACATTTATTTGCCGTAAAGTACCGAAACTAAGCCGCCTCAACCCCATTTTATATGAGTATTTTTCGTTTAAAAAAATAATTTATATAAAATTAATGAAATTTAATATAAAATTAATAAATTGTGCAAATTTTATAAAGCCTTACAAATTTTAAAAATTCCAAAGATATCCCCTCAGCATCCCAATTTTTCTCTCTCTTTTACAAAAGCTCCAGTTATAAGCTTCGCTTTAAATCATTACAATTTCCTGTCTGCTAAAGGGGGCTTATTACTTTACAGTACTTAAAAGATGATAAAATATTAAAAACACATGTAAAGATTTTAGGTTGAGATAATATAAGTAAATGCAAAATAAAATATATTAGAATTGTTTATTTAGTAACAAAACTTGCATTATAAGTTGACACAAAATCGAGGTTTTGCTTTCATACTTGGAATCTCAATTTTGATTAATAGCCTTGAGCATGGAAAGACTATGTCAAAAATAATTTATAATTAACAATGAATAATAAGTAATCGTTTGGCGTAATTTAGTAATTGTCTTTATTTTACGTAATGAGAAAAAATATTGTAAAATTTTGAGACGAAAAATAGAATATTCTTGTTTGCTTGACCATGAAGGAAAGCTATAATTTTTTTTAAATTATTGGCGCTATATATAAATGTATTCTTTTTAAAATCAGAAACTTCCATTATTGCCTTTTTCAATTAAAAAATATATAAAGAAAAAAATCAGGCGGATGTACATTTTTCAGAGAATTTGTTCCCATTTATAATTGACCAGATTTGTATCAGGTGTTTTTGACCGAAGAAAAACGGACGCTGGATTCAAAGTTTATGACTTGTAACTGCAAGTACTTCCGGCAACGAAAGCAGCATTATTCTTGTTTCCATAAAGAAAAATTTTAAATAACAATACTGCAATACAATATTTAAAAATCCTAATTGCGTACGTAATGTATGTGACATAAAATATCAAAGTTAGGTGAAAATCTGAAATTTAATTTTTAAAATTATTTTTCCATTATTAGACCGATATATAGATTTCAAATAACCTTTTTTTCATAAAAATAGAAAAAATTGTGCTGTGAAAAATTAAATAAAAATTATTAATTTTTAATTTGTCATCCAATTCAAACCAATTGCCATCCAAAACATCCAATTCATTCTAATCGATTTTTAGTTTTATAAAATCTCCCATTATTGAATTAAACAAAGTATAGCATGAAAGTTGAAAATATTCAAGATAATACTCAACGCAAGCAATAAAATACTTTCAAAGGCCTATGCATAATCAGTGTATCAAAAGTTAATGGTTCTCCCTTTACTCATTTTACCGACACTATCCAAGCACTTTAAAGTACTTTTAAAGTCAGCATAGGACGTGTTTGAAAAATTACTTCAAAGCAACAAAAGAGGAAAATGCGATTCGTTAAATATAAAAGGAAGAAAGTAAATATTCACTGACGATTGAAACGCAAAGTAATTCATCATCAGTACTGAAGAAAAAATACTTTTCAAAATGAAAGAAAAATTGCAATAGAGCTGAAAGAATAATTACGCTGCGTAAAAAGAGCGGTAATGATGTTAGATTATAAATTCAAATGTAAATTTTAAATATTAAATACTAAACGTTAAAAACATATTTATTTACCGTAAGGTGCCGAAAAAAAGTCCCGCTCCCGTCTTATATGAGAATTTTTCCCCCTTTTTTTAAAAAAAAGTTTAATTTATATAAAATTAATGAAATTTAATATAAAATTTAAAAAAGTGTGCAAATTTTATAAAGTCTGTCAAATTTCATAAATTCCATAGATATCCCCTCGCCATCCCAAACTTTCTCCCTATTTTACAACTGTCTCAATTATAAACTTCCTTTAAAATCATTGGAATTTCCTGTTTGTTAAAGGGGGTTTATTTCCGGTACTTTACAGTACTTAAAACATGATAACATATTAAAAACACATCGAATGATTTTAGGTTGACATAATATTTCTCAAGACATTTCGAGATGCACACGCATTTATTTTAAAAATATCGTGACTGGAAGAGAAAACATACTAAAAAAAATCTTACGTATGTGCAAGCCTAGTTAGTCTGTTGCTCTAGGAAAATGAAGTGGAAAAAATTTATTATCAGTTACTGATCAACTTGAAATACCTGGAATATTGAATCAAATCGCTGGAACATTATTAATAAAATGATATCATTGCATAAACTATTATTTTTATTCTTAATTAAAAACCTTAAAAATGCTCGCGTATGCAACTTGAAAATTCTTGGGGCATGTTATGTAACTTAAAATCCTTACACTCGTTTTAATACGTTATCAACCTTTAAGAAAATAAATTATTTGTTTTAAACTTTTATATTACTGAAAGTGAATGTTCCTTCACAGCACTGTAATACTGTAGTATTTTGATTTTACTAAAAATCAAACATAATATATTTTAATAGATTATTTTTTTTATTTGCGATATTTGTGATATTTTAATGGATTTCAGATCTTTGTATCGCCGGCTGAAAAAAATATATATCGTTAAAATACAGAGTATGATAGAATTGAAACTCTAATACAATTTTCGCATTTTAAGTGGCAATTTCAGGAATTTAAAGAAATTCCCAGTACTTTCTGAAACATCCCTTTTAAATCAATTTTTTTCGTATTTTTAGAAATTTTTATTTTGTTAAAATAATTTAAAAAAGACAGCTTTTATTATACGGGAAGTATATATATTATACTCTATTTGATTCAATCTACAATAAACATAAAAAATATTTCGTGATGGCATTCGAACCATTGGAACTAACAAGCCATAATTTCAGCATGTTGATTTGTCTTCAAAGCTATGATTGCAATGTTCCAATCCGTCAAATATGTTACTTATTTTATGCATGTTATGAAGGAAAGAAGGTGTGAAAAAATAAGAGTTTCTTCAAGTAGATTCTTTTTTCTGAATATAATTTCTGAATATAATTCTGATTGTTTTGCATATTTGCTTTATATAAATTTAGCTGGATCTTTTATTTGATACTTTGTAACATGTTTAGGAAAAAAAAATGTAGATGTTTTTTGTAGATACAAGATTTTTTTTTTTTTTTTAAATACCAACATTTTTTTTTCAAAAATTTAAAAATCATCTGTGACTATAATTATGGCATCATAATTATATTAAACAAAAATATTTACTACATATTCTTTCAATGAAATTGCTCATTATATATTTGGTGGAAAAAAAAATAAAAACAGATTTATGATAAATTATTATATATGATAGTACTTCCCAACCTTTTTTCTTTCTTGTACCCTTTTGTTAGGTTTTTCATTTCTAAGTATCCCTTTTTCTCATAGACTTCCCCTTTTACCAGTGTCTTCTCAACCAAATAATGTAAATGTGCTTTTTAGGATCTTTCATAATTATATAAATACTTAATACCTAGCCGTCGTTCAATCCGTCCGTCTGTCCGTCCCCATGTAACAGAACAGAAACCACCCAACCCAACTGAATCATTTGAAATTTAAAATATATAATTGATGCACAATTCTGTCGAGTCATTTCAAATTTCATGAAAATCGGATGTATAGTTTAATTGCAGTGAAAATCAAAAGTATTCAGTGACATTACGCCCAATAGGAAAAAATAGTTTCAAGTGCATTTTAATCTCTTTCGACCTTAATAAATTTTATATACATCTATAAAATATACATTAAAATATACATTTGGCACAGTCTGTGGTGCAAAGAACAAATGTTAATAATTTACAGGGCACGATAACAATTTATCTCTTTTAGTAATTATTAGCTTAGCTGGCATCATTTTTAGGTGCGTTCGTAATTATGTAAATACGCAGCACCTATATTCATTATTCAATCTGTCCGTCCGTTCATCTGTCCGCATATAACAGAACAAAAACTACCCAATCGAATCGTTTCGAATTCAAAATATATAATCGTTGCATAATTTTGTCGCATCAATTCAAATTTTATGATAATCGGATGTATTGTTCGATTACAGGGATAATCAAAATATTAAGTTACATTACGACCAATGGGAAAAGATAGTTTCAACTGCATTTAAATGATGTTACACTTTTTCGAACATAATAAAATTGATAAGCATCGATAAAATATATACTAAAATATACATTCTTTACAATCTGTGGTGCAAAGAATATTTGTTGTTATTTCACGGGACAACGCAGAAGTATTCCATTACATAATGGTATACAGGGAAACATTGTTTGGGGGACGTTTTATTAATGTTAAACTATTTCACATTTTATGAAATTGATATACACTGCTGAAGTTTACTACAACTTATTTCCTATATAAGGGAAAGCAGATAATATTTACAGGGGCACACAAAAGAAGTCGGCTGTATCCGATGTACTGTATACTATTACACAAAGATCTGAATATTTTTAAAATTTCATTATTGTACGAATGCAGCTCATTTGCTATGTTTGACGTGCAATCTCCTACTTGTTTCATACTTGTTTCCCTGATCTTATTATCACAAATATATAATAAATCAATACAAATTACGTTATCCTTTCTAACATTTTTGGGACTTTACCATCTACTTTTGTAATTTTTTTTATTATACCAATATAACTTTCACGTGCCCTCAGGAGATGTGTACCTCAGGTTGGAATGAAAACAGCTGATATATGAGTTACGTCGAAAGCATTTGCTTGCGAGCTTGTTAAATTGAATACTTCAAAAAATAGTAAAATGAAAAATAGATTTTCGTGACGATTGTTAAGATTAATCAAAGCCAACCTTCAGTTTAAACTAATAAGTAAAGGAAACTATAACATTTTCTTTAAAAAAAAAGTAATACAAAATATTTTTTCTGTAACCGTATCTGTAAACGTTATATCTTTCGAACAAAGTGAGATATAGTCTTGCGATTTGGTGTGTACGTTGTATATTGAAGCATATTGAATATCGATATAAAAATTTTCGATTTCTTTTTATTTTAAGGAAAGGTTGTAAAAGACAATAAAACATTAATTTTGCATAAAAAATGAATTTTATCGGATAATTAGTTGCTGAGGCATTTATAATCCTATTTTCCATACTCTTCGATTTATTATGATCCTGTATTTCATTCAAATATATAATGTTATTGGAAATAGACACTTCATCCGAAGCAATAAACTGTTAATTAATAGGTTTATCATATTTGGAGTTATAAATATGTTAATTCTAATACTTGATTATTCCGTCGATAAAAAAAAAAAAAAAACTATCGCCAAACTATAAGATTAAATACCAATAATGGCTTTTCATAAATTTCACATTCACGTGATATTAAACATGTTACATGTGTTTATATTTCATCAAGTGATTTTTAATTGGACATTTTATTGGTATTTTTATTAATTTTTTACTAATTTATCTGTTCTTTCATTATTTAAAATAAAAATTATTCTAATTTGTGTAAATTACGAGTAATTTTCCGATTTATATAATTTGTCGAATTATGTCGACGAGATAATCAATTAATATCCGCAATTCAGTAATAGAGCACTTCTATGTATTAAAAATATTTATACATTTAAATTTTATTTTGGAATCGCAATGCATTTTATAAATAATTTACACGTGCTTTATTTTCATATTTTATATTATGCATATCCATGATGGGTAAGTATTACGATGGCCTCCAATGACTAGTTACTTAATGGTTTTAATTTGTATTTACTAAACAATCAAACATTACTTCAAAAGTTTCTACATAATACATGTACAAACTTTATGCTGCAAGATTGCAAGTTTTTTCTTAGTTTCAATGATTAAAATTGTTTTTCTTTAATATTGATGAATTACCTCGTTTTTCATTCTTCCTAGAAAGTGATTAAAAAAAAAAAAAAACTCTTATCTACACAGGTTCTCATAATCAATTCCAAAATCTGAAATGCAACAATGTATAACGATATTGAAACTGAGAAAATATATATATATATATATTGGTAATCTGCCTTCTATTTCACTTCAAACTTCACTTGTTTTCAATAAGATGATTGTAAAAATACTGGTTTCATTGGTTTATTGAATGGTATTATCTGAATTACTTTGGTTATATTTATATACAGGGTGTTTCGCTACCAGACCGACAAACTTTGAGGGATGATAGTACACATGAAGACAAACATTATTAAATAGGAAACCATGGGGAACAAACGTCTTCTGTAGGAGCTAGGAGCCATTAAAGTTTAGGGTCCAAAACTTCAAACGATGATAGAAAATGGAAAAAAGGGTCGATTCGTTTGCGGTTTTCACTAAAATCATTCTTTATATTACGATTTCTTTAGAAAAAAAATTAAAGGTTACTTTCAAAAATTATCGATAGAGGGCGCTTTAGACTTTAGACTAACGAACAACTACTTTTTACCTTTATTTTCTGCATGGGGTTGAAATTATTCTAAAGTTTAAAATTTAACTTAAATTTTAAGTTCAAATTGGAAACATTTGGATCGGGTAATTAGCAAAAATTGAACTGTAAACAGAGGGGGAGATTTTAAACGCTCATAAATATTGGACAATCAAATCAGTTTTATTGCGGTTTGCGTGTAGGTCATTCCCTTGGTAATTATTTTATTCAAAACGACGCACAACTTTGGGGTCCTGATTTTTTGATAGAGGGCGCTTCCGACACATCTCCGACATTTCAATGGCATTACTCCTGGGTATTTTACTACCAGACCAACATACTTCCAGGAAGTGTTAGGGGTGCAAAGACGATTCGGAATTACATAGGAATGTAACGTTGAAAATGCCTTTTTTTGCGAGTTACGGTTAAAGAAAGCAGAGAAAAAGGGCAACAGAAACAGCAGAGAAAGAGCAACTCGTTAATGTGACAGAAAGCAATTTATTTAAATGTTTTACAAAAGAAAGTGTTCGAAATTACGACCAGAAGTAGTTCGGCATGCTTGACAGCGGCGTCGCATGAAATTCCTCACGCTTTAAAAGATTCCTGGCATCTCTGATAGTTTTCTGAAAAGCTACAAATATATTAGATGCGAGGTCTTTAACTGATGGTACGGGAGTCACATACACCCAACATTTCATTTGACCCCAGCAGAAGAAGTCGATACATGATAGGTCCGGCGATCTGGCAGACTACCACGACCTGTTGCCAAAATGTTACTTTGAAGTGTTGGCAAACGTCATTGGTAAAATGTGGAGAAGCCTCATCGGACTGTTCATCTTTCAAATACTTCATTCTGCTACCTATGGAACCGGTTCGCGAATGATCACTTCAAAGTGATCACTGTTCATACGCATTACCATTGAGCGTCATCTACCGCAAGGAAACCGCAGCGCCATCTACCGTCGCTGACAAAAACTTTCCGGACTACTTCTGATCGTAATTTCAAACATCTTTTGTAGTAAAACTTTTAAATAAACTGTTTTCTGTCACATTAACGTGTTGCTCTTTCTCTGCTGTTTTAATTGCTGTCTTCTCTGCATCCTTTAACCATAACTGTCGAAAAAGGCATTTCCAACGTTACATTCCTATGTGAATCTGAGTCATCTTTGTGTCCCTAACACTTCCTGGAAGTAAGTTGGTCTGGTAGTAAAACAGCAATGAGTAATGCCATTGAAATGTCGGAGATGTGTCGGAAGCGCCCTCTATCAAAAAATGAGGACACCAAATCTGTACGTCATTTTGAATAAAATAATTACCAAGGAAATGATTTTCACGCAAACCGCAACAAAATTGATTAGTTTGTCTAATGTTTATGAGCACTTAAAATCTCCCCCTCTGTTCACATTTCAATTTTCGCTAGTTACCCGACCCCAATGTTTTCTATTTTGGGCTTAAAATTTAAGTTAAAGTATTAACGTTAGAATAATTTCAACCACATGCAGAAAATAACGGTAAAAAGCAGTTGTTCGTTACTCTAAAGTCTAAAGCGCCCTCTATCGGTAATTTTTGAAAGTAACCTTTAAAAATTTTTTCCTAATGAAATCTTAATATAAAGAATGATTTTAGTGAAAACCGCAAACGAATCGATAAATTTTTCTGTTTTTTATAATCATTTGAATTTTTGGACCCTAAACTTTAATGGCTCCTAGCTCCTACAGAAGACGTTTGCGCCCCATGGTTTCCTATTTAATAATGTTTGTCTTCATGTGTACTATCATCCCTCAAAGTTTGTCGGTCTGGTAGCGAAACACCCTGTATATATATATATATATAATTAAATGTACAGTGCGCGAAAAAAGTATAAGGACAACATTTAATTGCATGAAAATATGCTTTATTTTCATTTCACCTAAATGAAATTTTTATACATCTTACTTCTGCTACATAATTTTGTGATAACATTTATACCCGATAAAAAACATAATACAGCTTCAAAATACTGATTTTACAAAATTTAACATTAAAGGAAATACGGAAAAAATTATAAGGACATGTTCCAAAATACTTTGAAAATATTTCAATAATCAAGAAAATTACCTTTTTTTTCAATCACTTGAATAAGCCGAGAGGTCAGAGATCCTGACAGATCTTTTAAAATGTCCACAGATATTTTTTCCCAAGCGTCTTTGATAGCGACGACAAGATCTTGTTTACATTGATACTGTGTGCCATTTTTATAAACTTCTCGGGCTAGAAGTCCCCATAAGTTTTCGATTGGATTAAGATCGGGACTTCTCGCCGGCCAATCAAGTAACTTTACAGAATTAGCTTCAAACCAAAGTTTTGTGCTCTTAGAAACGTGTATCGAAGCATTATCTTGCTGAAAAATATAGTCCCCTGAAGTAATTAGTGGCGCTTCAGGTAACAAATTTTCTCCTAACATATCAACATACCTGTCCGAATTCATTTTATGATTGATAAATACAATTGGAGTGGTTCCATTTGCCGCAAAACCGCCCCATACCATAACTGAGCCACCACCAAATTGACGCCTGGAAAACACTTCCTTGGTCTTTCGCAAATCATACCAAAAATAACGAAAACCATCAGGTCCATCAAGATTGAACTTTTTTTCGTCCGAAAAAACTACATCAGCCCACTTTTGACCAAGAGAAATGTATTTTTTGGCAAAGTCAACTCTTCTTTTCTTATGATGATTTGTAAGAGGGGGACGTGACACTAATTTCCCATAAGAAACTTGAGGATGTTTACTCAAAACATTTTGAACAGTCCTCGTTGAGCATGGTAAACTCAAATATTGTCTAACTTCATTTGCGGTTTCTTTTTTCTCGCAAGCTCTTCTTACAATCATTCTTTTTTGTCGACGAGAGAGAATGTCGGGTCTCCCAGTTCGCTTTTTCATACCATACATCCCAGGATTTTTTAGAAAATTATAAACTACCGTTTTAGATCTCTTGATTCTTTTTTAAATTTCCCATCCACTTAATCCACATTCTCGAAAAGCAACAATTTTTCCTTTTTCAGAGTCAGAAAGTTGAGTTCCTTTGGGCATCGTTACAAATTTACACTGAAAGTCGCCGAGTAGGAAATTTTTTTCGCAAAGGAATCTTTTAACTCGGAAATGTCATTTGTTGCTTTCAAATATGCAAATTTTTAAATAATTACTGGAGAAAAAGCAATGTCCTTATACTTTTTTCCGTTTTCATTTTAGTTCAAAAATCAAAATTTAAATTTTAAAAGATTTAAAATGGAAAATTTTAATTACTTTACGCATGAAATATTTTAGTTTTACATCTATTTTTGCTGCAAAAATTTGCATACGATTCTGATAACAAGGCTTCTAGATTTGGCGATTTTTCGCGTGTCCTTATAATTTTTTCGCGCACTGTATACATATTTTACATAATGGTTGTAATTTTTATTTAATAACACAAACATTATTTTCAGAAAGTTTACACAAAAAACGTATAAATTTTATGCTGATGTTTTTTTTTCTTTCTATTAATTAAAAGCTGTTTTATCCTTTAATGTGAATGAATTACCCTTTGTTACATTCTTCCTCTTCTGAGAGAAATTTTATTTTCTGACTGTACACTTAACGGTTTATTCTCTCTTTTGTCTTATAAAAATAATTTTTTCATTGACACTTAAAAATAATTTGAAAAATGCCTTATAGTACTTTGATATTGTCAAAGAAAAAAAAATGAAATTTTTCTTTAATTTTTCATACATAGTTCGTGTAAAGGATTTTATAATTATTCATTGCTTATACGTTAAAATTTATTGTGAATAATTTCAACATCTACAATCTATACATACTGTAAAAGAAACGGCAGATTTTGCGGAAATTGTAATAGTAATTTGGACTCCAATAAATTACTCGTTTTCAACGGAAAAATTCCCATATATTCCAGAAAATTATCAGTTTTTTCCTGGAATTTACGGGAATGTTTCCGCTAAAATACAGCAAATTGTACTGGCGACCCGATTACCAAGATAGTCTCCGTAAAATCGTCCGTTTTTTTCTTTAATTAGTGTTATATTTTATTAAGTTGTTACTTTATAACGTTTGTGAAAGTGTCATTGCATCAAAAATACTATAATAAGAAATGAGTGGTAAATATAGTCTCCATAGATGAAGATGTATATAGATGAGTATGATTAGAGGCTCAGATGTGACATCTTCTCAACCTAATTTATTATAAGCAATGCAAAAATAATCCGTAAAAATATGGGATATATTTCATAATTTTTTCGGAATAGTTTCATTGATCTAAAAGTCAGTGAAATTTTAAATATTGATATTTAAAGATAACAAATCCGCAAAAATGGGATTTTTTCCAACAAAACTTTATAAAATATTTCTGTATTTCGTTTAAAACAAAAATAATTCTTGTAATTCACAATTAAGGTTTGCCGTGTACTTGGATTGCGAAGAAATTAATTTTTATACAGAAGAGCGCCGGTTATCCGGACGTCGACTAACCGGATTGTCCAATTAACCAGATTGATCAAGGACCATTCAGATTTTTTTTCCGCCTTTTCTAAACTTATTGAAGTGAAACTTATTTAGGGATGATAATGTGAATTCGGCTAGATGTTTCGAAATAAGTTAACCATTAATTAACCAATTCTAATTCCTGAAATAGAGAAATCGCTAAGAAAATCAAAAAGAAAAATGCTTAATATCAACTGTTCCTAAAACCTATGACGTTTTATTTATAACACGGAAGAGTCCCGCATATATATATATTTTTTTTCGCCCAGGGAAATTCTTATTCATTTTTTTCATTACTTTGAAGAGGGATAAAAAATTGTTTATTTTATTCCTTTATGTCTTCAGAAAGTCTTCCCCTCTCTCCGTCTGTACTTGCGCGTACGTTGTATGTATATACACATGTTAGTACTGTTTATAGTAGTATTGTATGTGCACTTCTATCTATAACTTTGCACCAATTTTGTAGAAATAAAATTTTAAAAAATAATACGAAATAACTTCTAAAAACGTCATGTGTGATATGCTAAAATGTGCAATACTACAATTAATAATCTTAAGCCTGGAAATAGTTTGAATAGAAATTACATTAAAAAACATTGACGCAACTTTTTTTTGTGTTTTTTAGTTATCTGGATTTTTTATTAACCGAATTGGCATTGGTCCTGACCGGTCCAAATAATCGGCGCTGTACTGTATGTATATTCTGTACAAAGTGAATATTGCTATTGTAACTCCAACATTGCATAAATACTGCCTTTATATTTAAAATTCTTTTTAACGGAAAGCCAATATTATGAAACATTATCTTTCATTTGCAGATTTTTTTATAAAATTGAAAATTAAAATTAAATTGACGTTAAATTTATTATATTTCAAGAACTCAAAAATTTCGACTCTAGTTTGAAACTATTTTCAATAATTTGTGAATATTGGCTCAATGTTTTAAATTGGAAATCAAACAAAATCAATGAAATTTATGTCGCCACGTATACGTAAGAAAGAATATTAAACTGAGCCAATGATATTTTTCTTATATTTCTCTCTCTTGTCTGTATTATTTTTTTTTTAATAAAGAGCTAAAAAAAATTTCGACTACGTATGATGGGCAAGTAAAAATGTGTACAATTATTTATTTTTTCAGTTTCAATATTTTTAACATATTGTTGTATTTTAGATTTTGAAATTGCTTGTGACCAAATTTATGTATTAGGTAGTATTAGGTAGTATTCCATACGAAATCTATCTAAAACTTGCATCCGACATAGCGAATGAATTCCAATAGTATGTATTCGAATTTCAAAAAGAAGAAAAAATAGGCAAACGGTAAACTTTTCCAGAAAGCGCAAGTGATGGTAACGAAGTTTGAATGAGTTCCCAATATTTCAATGAAAAATGTCACAAAAAAGATGGATAGAAATTGGGAGATGTTTCGACAAATTTTCAAAATAGTCCCTCAAAGTCTAAGGATATACAACATATGGAGAATCTCATTGTGGTCAAAAAAAGAAGTAAAATGTCAAACATGGTTATTATCATTAAACCAGGCTCATGATTAATGGTAAATTATTTTTTAAAGTTTTCCAAATCAGACTAAACTGCAATCCCCATAATAATCGCATTGCAGAGAGTTTAGTCAAAGTAAGATCTTATTCAATCAGACATTAATGAAAGATAACATAAGTTCCACTCGCTGATGCTTTGGGGCACGATTATAACAGCTGACAAAATTTAGCTTGCTTTTCTTGAAGTAGTCATCAAATTAACCATCCAAATTATAGTTAAAACATCTTGGAAAATACATTAAGGCCCAAAAACATTTTTGAAATGAAAAATGGAATTTCCAGCAGGAATGTGTTTTGACATACACAATAAAATAAACTATGAATCGTGAAAGTCATATGTGACAAATTCTTTAACAACAATCAAAAGATCCCTGCATTCTCCAAATATCAACTGCCACTGAATATCACTCTAAATACCAGTGAATATTTATCTTCTAAAGATTAGTTTTTTCTAAGCCTCACAGACGTTTGGAATCAGAGAAAAAACCTCTCGACGATTGACAAAATATTGGGAGATAAGTTGAAACTAGAGTTCTCCTTGGCTTTCGACCAAAATTAGTGACTTGGCAAATAAAAAAAAAAAAAAAAAAAAAGAAAATAATTAGCCAAATGATAAGAAATGTTAGCAAATAAAATCGGCGTGAAACACTAAAAAACCTATCTTTAGCCTCTTATTGTATCAGTTCTTTTTTTTTTTTCAATTTGTCCGAAAACAACCTTATATTTTATGTGATTGCTTATAAAATATAAATTTGACCATCCGATTAGTAACTATTTAAAATTGGTACATTCAAATTTGTCTCCCGTTTGTGTAAATGTTTCAGACATTCTTTTAGCAATGTCACTAAAAATCAAAAACTGCTATCTTTGACTTACCGTTGTGAAAATATATATTGAAAAATTGCAATGAGGTTTTGACTCTAACGCTGTATTCACCAACTGCTTCGACACCGAACTACATTGAAAACCTCGCTCGAACGCTCAAACAGTATTCACCTTTAGTCTTATTTAGATATCTTCTTGATAATGTCCAATCAAATGATATCATGAATTTGATTTCAGGATTTGACCGACGTTTTGTTGGTTTAGGTAAGGTACCCTGGGGTAATAACGCCAGGCGGGGTAATAACGCCAAGTGCTTATATTTTGCATAATTATGAAATAATCAGGTAAATGACACCCATGTGCTCTGCGCAGAAGTGTTTTGAGTCATATAAATCGCAAAAAACAGCTTCAAGTTAATTTGTTTCATTTTTAGATACTATTGTTTTTACAAACAACTAAAATTAACGCTTGATCTAAAATTTGCGAGATACGTTTTGTGATGTGAAGACTATATTTTTATCCGGAAATACTTTGTTAATTACATAAAATTTTAGTGCATTTCATGTACTTTTAAAATGTTGTTGAAGATTTTGGATATCTTCTCGAGATAATTTGTAATTTAAAATGTACTGCGCAATAACTATACCGGGGTAATAACGCCAATCCTTGACATTAATACCCCGGTTGATTCCCTACAGTTGCCGAGCTACATCCTAAATACTGATTCAAATAAACACTTTTAAAACTGTGCAATGTTTCTCATATTTCTATTTAAGCGGTCCTTTTAAAGCAAAAAGAAGCTCACGGTCTGATATTCTTTTGCCTCATCCCCCCCTCCCACACCACACCTTTATTTTTCTTACACTTTCACAAAAAATTGAACATTTTCAATAGCTTGGAATGCAATTTGTCAATTTCTAAGTTTGTAGAGTTTGTACTTTTAGAATTGATCTATCTACATGCAATTATTCCATCTTATTTCATAGTTTTGTTTGCATGGCGTTATTACCCATATAGGTGGGTAATAACGCCAAATAGCATGGGTCAAGAAAAAACGCCATTACATTTTATAAATACATATCTGTTAAATTATTTTATTTTATATAGATAGTCAATGAGTTGCTGTATCAGATCCTATATTTGTTTGAAAAATACAATCTAAAATTAAGCCGTGAAAATTGGTAGAACCTTAACGTGGCGTTATTACCCCAGGGTACCTTAGATAGTGATTACAAACTTTAATTAACAGAATCAAATTAAGCGGTCAATAATACTTTCCATAAAACTTATCAATAGTATGGTAAATGACTAATTTTAACACGCATTCCAACAAAAAATTTTCTATTAGATGTTTGATGCGAGTAATACTTGTATTGTTTGTGTTTTTACTCCGCGACTTTGGCGCATAACTCACAAAATGGGAAATGCCTTCTGTATAATCCTTTCCGTATCTTTGGCTGCTGGTAAACTAGATTGGTGTTGAATCAGTATCTTTATAAATTGAGCAAAATACATGAGATTGTGGGATTCAACATGTAAAGTGACATTAATCGTACAGTAACGAGGATAAATAATCTCGACTGTATTGGCACACCAACACACAAAAAGAGACACAAAAAGAGCAGAAATTGAGTATTCACAATTTGACAAATTTAATTGTTCATTTACTCTCCAAATGAAGCATTTTCTCGCAATTTGGCGCAATAGCGAGCCGCACGAAAACCCTGGTTGCAGCTCGTTGCTGAAAGTTTTATCTAAGAGTTTGCTACTGCAGAAAGCGAAAGGTGGTTCCCGTAGAAACTTGTAATTTTTAAAAAAATCACATATAAGTATATAGTATGTATACAGATGGGGGACAAAATAATACGAACACCTGTGAAAAAGTATGACATATTTCACACCTGCAGTACCGCCGCGCCACTAGCAACATAAGTCTGCCACCTTGTGAGTGGAAAAAGGAAGGTATCAGTCGCTCATCAGCTGTCACCTGTGTTGCATGCGTCTATCGAACTGTCTGTGATATGTTGAAGTGTCAGACCGGTCAGAGTTACAAAGAGGAATGATTGTCGGAGCGCGTTTAAGTGAAGCATCGATTACGGAAACAGCAAACCTTTTGGAGTTTGCAAGGAATATGGTATCAGCCATTATGACAGCGTACATGAAAGTGGGTAAGACAACGTTTTCAAAGCACAACAGTGGCCAAAAGTTCAAGCTTTCTGATAGGGGTAGACGAGCCTTGAAGCGCATAATAGGTCGAAAGCACAAGCATTCGTTATTTGAGGTAACATCCGAAACGAACAGTTATCTCCAGAACCCCGTTTCAACAAAAACTGCCAAAAGGGAACTTCATGTTGCGAGAGTTTATGACAGAATGGCAATTCGAAAATCCTTGGTGACAGCAACTAATGCTTTCATGCGACGCCAATGGCGCAGAGATTACAAAGGATGGATCCCACAGTAGTTGCAACAGGTAATAGGGTCAGAGGAATCGTCATTCACCCTAAGTCAGTCGACCGGACGCCTTTATGTCTGGAGAATGCTCAGAGAAGTTTTTAATACTGAATGCATCATGGTGACTTTCAACCTTGGGAATGGCTCCATTATCATATGGGATTCGATATCTTGGCACAGTCTTGAGCCACTTGTTATTCTGCATGGGAGAATCAAATGCAGTCACTATATAAGCATTCTAGAGGATCATGTCTACCCTTTTGTCCAGACTTTATTCCCTGGAGAGCGACTGTTTTTTCAAGACGACAGCACTCCTATCCACACTACTAGGTGTGTTTAAGCTTGGTTCGACCAGCATAACAATGAAGTTGAACATTTTTCCTGACCCTCTTAGTCTCCGGATTTGAAAATTATTGAAAATTTATGGGAATATTTGGAGTTCAAACTTCGATCCCGATTTCCTCCTCCATCCAGCCTTTCATAATTAGAATTCGTTCTGCAGGAGGAATGGCATAATATACCTTTAAATATTATCCATGAACTTTATGCATCTATCGCATGTCGCACTAAATCTATATTTCAGTCAAAGGGTGGTTTAACTCTCTATTAATAAAGGTTTTCTTTTATTTCACAGGTGTTCGTATTATTTTGTCCTCCATCTGTATATACGTTATGTGTTAGAACATCTGATTCTGAGGTTAATTATAAAATTATGTGCTAAAACGTCTAAGTTATTTTTTTTCACCCTGTATATTTGAATACTTTTGCTTTAAAACTTAATACATGGCTTCCAAATTTCCGTTTTAGATTACTAATATGTTATCTTACTTCCTTTTTAGACAATATTCATCACCATATGGACATAAGCTGAGCATTCAGAATTTGTCTATTCTGCATCTCTCATGCATTTTAAATATTATGAATTCATAATTATGCGAAAAAGGCATTAACAATGAATAGCATTTTAAGCATTTTAAACATGTATTTTTATGTTTTTTTCGAAATTTGTAAATGTTTTTAATGCAACTTATTTTAATTATACAACGAAACTGTTCAGTAACTTCCTTTTTCTGGGTAATAAAATGAAAAATAGTGAGCAAAAAGTAGACAATGAATTAGTCTAATTGCTTACATACTCTAATTTAATTTGTTTAAAGTGTATAAAATAAAATAAATTGATAATGTTTCTTATTATCAGCCGGTATAAATTATTCATTAGAGAACTTATAAAAGGGTCCATTTTATTTTATTTCAGTTTTTGCTTAACAGAACATTTTTTTCAGAACTTTAACTTTCAAGGCAGTGATATGGCTAAAAAGGAGGATTATTTCTTGCAGAGTAAAAGAATCCCCTCATTCTGATATGTAATCAAAAAGTGTCATTATACATAATTAAAACTTTTTTAATGTGTTAAAATAACTAGATTCGCTAGTCTTAAGTGTCGAAAAAAAATTCTTCTTCCTTTTTTTTACATTCTTAGAACAGAGTAATCAATAAATTTGTTTAAAGCATAATACTTTTGCTAAATCTAATTTTTCATAGAAGAAATTTAATAAAACTTTGTAACAGTTTTTAAAAAAAACATTTTGTACGCAAATCACACATCTCATAAAATTATTACCAAATATTAATTTATGTATACACTCCATGCTTGTGAAAATTGTAACACCATGAAGGAATCATCAGAATTAAATGTAATTTATTACATAAACGATTGGTAATAATACAAAAAAATGGAAAAAGAAGAAAAACAACAGCAACAACAAAAAACCAACATTTAGGTGTCGGAAATTAGAATTTCGTATACCAGGCACGTGGTACAATAAGTGCTGCTATCCATAAAGTCAAGCATATTTTGAATGCCTTTTCTAGGGGAATGTATTCCATATGTCTTCTAGGCGTACAAAAAGTTTATCTATTGAAGCTGTAGGACGAGGATCAAGAGCGAGACACCGATCAATGAGATCCCATAGATGTTCAACAGGCAACATATTCGGCGAATACGCAGGCTACGGAAGAAACTGCATGTGTTCTTTTAAGTAGAAGTTTTTAATATTCCTTGCAATGTGTATTATCCTGTTTAAATATAGCTTCAGAAATACCTTGAAGGAAAGGAAAGACTTCGGTTTCTAACAATGCATTGATTTATTTACCTGTTGCTGTTCAGACCACCCACAATTCATAGTAGCTGCGATCGTCTATGATGCGTAATCACTCCCTAGGCCTTAACTCAGGTTGTTCGCCCACTATGACGTTCGATATTGCACTCCGGAAAGTAGAGTTCACCGGCATAGTATCTAATACGAATGTGGTACAACAAATTAAAGTGAGATTCGTCAGATTAAACAATTTATTGTCAATTTGAATGACAGTCTCGATATTCAAGAGCACATTGCAGCCGCAGGCGTTGGTGGTTTTGCGTGAGGGGAATCATCTAAAAGGAAGTTCTTACACGCAGTCCACGGTGCAGCAAATGTCGACAAATTGACTAAATAGATAGTTATATACCTGTAATATTTGACTAATGTGCTGCGAACTGTCTAGATGAAGCTGTATGGTTCATCAGCGCTATAATGTGAACTATCTGTCTATCATCGCGTGTTGACATCACCACTGGAGGTCCACTCACATATTTCCCAGTTGTCGGATCCTCATCGACTCACTAATTTTAAACATGAATCATTCAGATGCTGTTACACTGCATACGAGCTACTGTTGGAAGATTTGAAAATTCTTCTTCACGAAGGCCGATATATCTCCGTACAAACTCTGTGAATTGTTTAAATGTCGCCCTTTTTCGTCGAAGCGGATTATCGACGTCTGACTTAATGTTTTCTATTTGCAGAATAACAATAGACAAATTTCAATGTCCACATCATCCCTCTATTTATACAGTTTCGTCAGCAGTCCAGTGGGCTTCTCCAAACCCAGGCATACGCGCTGATTCTGAAATTGTAGTCATTTGCATAATACACGATACATTGAACACTCTCTAAAACTTTTAGCTTAATTGCGTATTTTTTTTTTTTTTTTTTTTTTTTTTACGGTTTTGAAATTTTAACAAAGATGAATGTATCTATATTACGAAAATTAAATTTTAAAGATATATTAAAATTATTCCTTAATAATTTCCTACCTAACATGATTCTACAATCACAAGTTATTACCGAATTTCCTTTCTTAAAAAGATATTACAGTAATTCCGTTTATTTACATTCATTTCTATATAAAATGAGTACATTAATATTTTATTTCTTTTCAAAGTCCATATTATAAAACATTTAACTTAATTATTAATTGTTTCAAGATCTTTTCATTAAAATTATGTATTTTGTACTATTTTCGTTTTAGTTGTTATAAAAGTTGGTTGGTACGCTTTTTCTAGGATGACCTTTTCGCTTCATTTTTTTTTTCTTTTGCGCATCTGAAACATAGTTCGACGTGTATTCGCGCTGTCATTCTTTAATGAAAATATCTGCAGTGTAATGAAAATCACCCCGCCTGAAAGTTTAATACTCTAAAACATAAGTTACGAGCCCAGATTTTCCCATTAACAATTGCTTTCAGAAACTCATGCCTGTCATTTAGAAGTGACTTTTTTGAATAGTAGATTAATGTCATAACATCATTTTTTAAATGTAGTTTATGATGACATAACTAACTATTAAGTTTATACTGAAAATGTAGAAATATTCTATGGAACTGTGATGAATGCTTTAATTTGATATTCCCCTAAACTATGTATAAACAAGCTCCCGATACAGATAAATTTGATTTTTTATAATTTGGAAAACAGCAATTATTTTTGTTCCAGTGCAAAACGGCTAACGGGGACTATAAATGTGTTGGTCTAATATATTTACTTCACTATCCGGTAGATAAGGGATAGAATTTTGTTGATTAAACTTCTGAACAGAGAATTTCCTGAGTGGCTTTCCAGAAATCTTCTAATACAGTTAGTGAGAATTATGTTTATTTTTATGATCTCAGCTTTGGTCGGCATTTTACAAAATGTCATATCTATTCTATAAACTAAATATATTAATTAATGATTCAGAGTAATTTTTTCTACAAATAATGCTAGTTTGTTTAAATTAAAAATTTGGAAAATTATTTCAAATTAAAGATTACATTATATTCCTACAACTGTTCTTCTCCGGTTATAAAATGGCAATTTCATTCATATTGAAAAAAAAAGCAGGATTTAAAAAATAAACAAAATATAATCTGCTAATACAAACTATGTCCGATACCCGATAATAAAAATATAAGCCAGATTTTCGGTAACATTAATATTTAAAGGAAATATTTCATACACATAAACAACATACTTTTGTTTGTTTCTCGACATATTCTCAGTAAACTTTGAGACATTTATTCTAGCATGACACTAGTTTGAACTTCTTTTTACTGTACTGCTCCTTGTCAAGTAGCTAAAACTAGTCATAACAGTCTTTTAATTCCTACTGATCAGCAAAACATTTCTCCGTCAGCATTTTTTAAAAGACCGGAATGGACAAACTATCGATCTTATTCTTGTGACGTGACGCCGCCGTCTCGAAAGTTGGTAGTATTTTGATCCGTTATTCAAACCACTGTACCGCATGAATATCAGTATGCGCAATCGCAAGTACCCACAGCAAGCGACTTTTAGGTCTCGATCCAAGTTTCATACTTAAATTTTAATTGAAATTTTCGATATTTATCAAATGTTCTCTGATGCAGAACAACATTCTGAATTTATGTTACAAGTTCAAGAACTAAGTAGGGAAACCTACCAATTGGCTCAAGCTCAACAAGCCCCACCTAACATTTATTTAAAAAAAATACAGCTGTTTCACAAATGGTTTCCCAATTTGTTCTGGGCGAACGTAAAGTATATAGGTTACAATATATTAAGTATCTACTGCCACACTAATTTTTGTGGTATTTTTAACAAAAGAATATTAATAATACATATTCAATCTATCACTATACTAATATTCAAAAGTAAATCCCGCTTGCAGACAAATTTTAATTTGGACCTTAGGTCGCGTGCATAAGAGCCATTTTATATTTCGTATTTATGCATGAAATGCTTGGTGTATCTCTTTTATTCTCCATATCATCTATCAGCTTCGTTCAATAGTTGCAATTTTTTGCACCAAATTCTCATTCTTTTCGGCTTAAAGCGTTTAGACCATAAACATCCCTAAATCTGCACTGAATGTCGTTCTGATATACATCTACAGATAAAAAATAAAATCTGATAACTCCACACCTCATACTTTTAATACCCCGAGATAACACATGGCATGTGTGTTTATTTACATCCCGGAAGGTAAATTGAGTCTTTTACAAAACAATTTTTTAGACTGTAGTACTGCATTAACTATAATGTCTAACCGCACACATAGTACCTATCTCGCGCATACACAGTTTGTAAAACAGCTGCAAGTATTGTATCATTGAATTCCTCCCGTAATTGGATTAGTAAAATATTCGAATTAGTAAAATTTTGGGTTATTATAAATTTCTGTATTAATGCAATAAGAAAAGCCGAAAGAAAAAAAAATTGACAATTGTGAGTAAGAAGTTGATTATCCATTAATTTGCAGGCCACGGAAAGACAGTATATTTTTCATGCCAAACTTCAAGATGTCGCTGTAGAAATTGATGAGCATCCCTTAGACATTCATAATGCAGACAATAGGATTGTATCATACTCATGTGCAAATGCGCTAAAAGTAAATCAGTATGGAGACACAACTCCATCTGATGTCACATATGATGTTCATAAAACATTATGATGTCATGATGTTTATAAAAGATTAGCAGCGATTAAAACTGGGAAATAAACTGTAATCCATTTATTCCTGAATTTTTTTTCAAAATTGTTGGTAGTAAAATATTGAATATTAATAAACTGAAAAAATTACCCGTTTTTTTTCTTGTATTTATTTGATTAAGTGTAAGCATGCTAAATAAGGGAATTTACATAATATATGTAATAACATAATGTGCATAGATATATGCTTTGTCTAAATTTACGTTAAAAAGGTTTTTAAATTGTATATTATATACTATCATGAGTAGTGTTATGAACTGCTAAAAAGTAAATATTTTTTATTTCTTTATAGAAACTAATAACGTTATAAGTACTAGTAGATCGAACCCGGGCTTCCCGGGTTACATAACAAAGATAAAAACCATTTTTTTTAATTGAAAACTTTAATGAATTTTCTACATGTAATATGCGTTTTAGATTGCTAACTAACTCCAAAAAAGCATTTTAACCCTTTAACCCCTTGAAATGGTGGTATAAAATTGATCTCACTTAATTTTAATTTCAAAACGCCACATTGACGCCAATAATTTGAAATACCAATTTTATTTTTCTCAAATACGTGAAGAAACGCTTTTAAATATTTTGAATAATTTTTTTTAAAATTCTCGTGTCAATCAATCATTTCATCATTTTGAGAATCGAAGTGCTTTTTCCTTCAAAGAGATAAGTGTCTTGTGGATTTTTTCATTCATGTTTTGTTCCTAAAATAACACTGTGAAAAATATTGGTATGAAGATTTGTATTTGATACTTTACATATTTTTGCATTGTATTTTGCATTGTATTGTGCTTTACATATTTTTTTATCTTATAAAATTAAAAAAATTAACATTAATCTCAATATTATTTTAAATCAATCTTTGAATTAAAATATTACATAGCGGAAAAACATGATTAGGCTAACGTGGTTAGGTTAAAGGGTTAAATGAAAAATAATAATTATTGAATCAAATAAAGCTATTAAGTTTTTCAAAAGTCACATTTCCGTATTAGACGCACGCCAGAAGTTATTAGCCAAAGATTTCGTTACAGCAGCAATTTTGTTTCTGGTCATTTCAGTGTTTCGAGCACGTAATTTAATTACATGTCTGTTAAATTTGTATTTATTTTATTTTATTTTATTTCATTATTTATAAAGGAAATTTTAATTTTGCTATAGTACATTGGTCGGAAACAAATCCCGAATTCTTTATATTTTTCTAAGGACAAATGGATTAATCTATCGTAATCGAGTTTCACTCGGTAGAAATATATTTAAAAATAACTCGCACCTGTTTTTTTTTTTAACCACAGCCAATCAGTAAATTAAAATACAGTTTTCAAACAAATTCAAAGTATTTTTTTTCTAATTTCTTTAAAATTTTAAGTTGTATTATTACATGTTGAGCTTGTAATTTTTAGTAATTTAATCTGCGTTTTAAACCATTCTTCTATTTTATTACTCATGCAATTATAATTTTATAATGGGAAATTATCAGGAACAATTTTTATATATTTATGAATAAATTGTGTATCATTATTTCTTAATGGAGATACGTGATAGAGATTTAAAAAAAATGCTTGAAAATATAAGCTCGTAATAAATGAGTCAAATGAGATAGTCTTCAATCAAAATACATTTGAAAGTAGATTTCTTTTCCTATATGACAAAATAAAAATTAAAAATGTGCGACGGTTAGAAGATTAAAAAATTGCTGTAACAAAAATTGCAAAAAATCATTTTATCTTGAAATGTTGTCATTTGCAAAATAACATCAGTGCTACATACGGACACATTTGTTCGTTACGATATAGATTTTGCTCATATGAAAAAGGTACTACTTGATTATCCCGTCGACCATTTTCCCCAAATAAAAAAAAATGTCAAACTAATAGCCATGTTATGTATGTTGACGTAATTTTTATTTTAAATAACGGAAAAAACAAATAAATTAGTAAATCATGAATAAAAATACAAATAAAAAGTGGTATTAAAACCTCTTGATGACATTTTAAACGCATGAATCGTGTTCAATATCATTGAATATGACATTCACAATCATCCATTATTGGCATTTAATCTTATAATTTGGCGACAGTTTTTTGGTCGACGGGATAACCAAGTAGTATCGAAAAATCTTACGCGCATACTAAAATGGTAAAAGCAAAGAAAGGACAGCACGTACATCTTTTCGAAAAAGTTTGCTTCAAAGTTAACTATGACAAATTTTAAATTCGTTTTATAAATTAAAATACACAACACAAACTAAAAGAATAAACATTAAAGTACGCAAACACTGCACTCCGTCACTTCAACGTGCAAAGACGATGCCGTATTTTCCGTGAAATACGCAAACCTTGATTTTTACAAATCATGCCAAACCAAATTTTCAGTTACATTTTAAACATTGGATATTAGCGAATTATGAAATCTCATTTCGTCATTTACATCGTTCTTTTTCTATTTCAGATCAAATTTCTATGTGAAAAATGTACTTTTTTTTTCTTTTCTGAAAATATATTTGGAAAATAAAAAAGGTTCTAAAAATAAAGTAAAAAATAAATAACATAAAAAAAAATAATTCCAAAAAGAAAGAAAAATTAAATAATTTTGGTAAAATGACAGGTAACAAAAAAGAACTAAAAAAATCGTCTGCTTTAGCGAGTTTAACTGAAATTTATAAAAAATTACATTAGGCGAATAATGTTATTTTGGTACTACTCTGTTATCCCGTCGACCAATTTCGCCAAATTAAACAAATCGCAAACTAATAGCCAAATTATACATATTGACATAATTTTTATTTTTAATTATCACAAAACAAATAATTAGTAGAATATTAATAAAAATTCAAATACAAAAAAGAAATAAAAATCACTTAATGACATTTTAAACACGTGAATCCTATTTAATGTCATTGAATGTGACATTCACGATCATCCATTATTTGCCTTTAATCTTATCGTTTGGCGATAATTTTTTGGTCGACGGGATAACCTAATAGTACCGTTATTTTAATATAATCATAATTGAAGGTCTTAAACAATTGGGCAAAAAATTGGGGAACCGGACATTACTTTACACCTGGAATTATTGCCAAGACCATATTTGTTTGCTTTTCTAACTCAGCGAAAAAAAGTCAACCCGGAGGGGAAAAAAAAGAATCACATTAAACAGATACTAAATCCTTTGACATCAGTCGTGCATTTTTTCTCTGAATAAAAATTATCTGCTTAAATTTACGTATTCTAAAGTAGCATTTTATTTTATTATAAACAAAAACTATAGTATTAAAAGTTTCCACAGATTTGTCATTGGAAGTTTTCTTTTTTTGCGCAAACACGCGGTTGTGTTTGGGCTTAATGTAGCAGATTTCTCAGGGTTACATTTTTTGCACCACTCCCAGCCACCCACCACACATAAGTCCTCTCTCTTTCTTCTTTTTTACTTTATGGCTATTTTTCCTTTACTTTTCACCATGGTCAATTATATCTATAAAGCCCATTTATTTGAGATTAATGCATGAAATCTCCCGCCAGAGGACTTCGATACTTTACCCAAGTTACTCTGACAAATCGTGCAAACTCTGAACCAAAACAATGACCATGTGCTAAGAACAGAAATCAGCTCATAAAATGCTAATTTGGGCAGGGTTTGTGCCACGTGATCCAATGAAATGGCTCAGAGTTTGAAGCTAAATCCAGCTTCACTTTTTCGGCGGTTTTTAGCGAAATGCGCAGGTATCTAGTTGGTCTAGCGATATCTAGCGATATCTAGCGATATCTAGTTGGTAATGCTTTGCACAGAAATGGAGTACTCAAGTTGCCACTTCTAAAAAAATTAAATTAAAAATACAAAAAAATTAATATCTCAAAAACAAATTAAGATACGGTTTTCAAACAAATTGCATTTAAAAGTACATATTTTTCCCTACACAGCGGTGTAAAGATTGAGAATGTACGATGTCTAGGAGTTAAAAAATTTGCAGCAATGAAAATTGAAAAAAGTGAAATTTCATCAGAAAGTGTTGCCATTCGAAAAATGACGTATGCGTTACGCACAGATACGTTTGGCCTTTATAATATAGATTAGAAATAATAAACTAAGAATAATCGTATTTGAGGCTTAAAAACAATTTATTTCCTAATCATCTTGAAGACCACTTTATATAGATAACTCTCCCTAATAAAAATATATAACTATTCGTGCCTAGTGCTCTATATTTTGCACGTTACAAAGATGGAAAACAAATAGACTAAAATATATAATTTTACAAATAATAATAATAATAATAATAATAGTACTTATTACAAAGAAGTTTACAAGCTAACGTTATAACTTATTTATTTGGATCCATGATTTAAAAGAAAAAAACACAAATACACTTGTTACATTTCATCATTTTGAACAACGAAAAATTTTGAAACTACGGAAAAAGTCTTTATTTAAGCAAATAAATATCCGTTTTACGCTGCCATCTTTCGTTCGCAAATATAGTCATTTACAGATAATTATTTCATACAATTTTCATACTATAAAAAAAAGAAAATTATACAAATTTATTAAAATTCGAAGCGTCCCAGAAAGGGGACGCTAGCCATAAATGGGGTAAATAATTTGTGATGCTCAGAGTCAGAGCTGTCCTAATGGAGGACGATTTAAAACGAGGCCCTTTACTATCAAACTCTTAACATAATCTTATCTATATTACTAATAAAAAGGAGGGTTTTTAACGATATACTGTGACCTGATGAGCCAGGTTTCGATCTCCTAGCTATTATAAAGGAGTAGCTTTTATTTCTGTATTTGTGGGGGTATTTTCTGGAACTATTGAACCAATTTCAAAAGTAATGGTGGCAAATTGATGATGAAAGTCCCTCTTCCAACAAAGGTTAAATTTTATGTCGAAACCACTATCTTTCTTTAACTAAAATCGCAAATTTATATCAAAGATTTTGTATTATAAATTCTTCCTTTTTATTAAAGTAAAAATACTTTGCGTCCAGGTGCGCGGTCTCTCAAGGCACGAGGTCCTGTGCGGCCGCACCTGTCGCATACCCCTAAGGACGACTTTGCTCAGAGTGTTTGGAGCCCTGATTTACGAGGGATACCTGACAACTTTATCGATAGGTCTCGATACTCAAATTTGTCAATCAAACGATATGTCTGTTGAAACTTTCGTTATAATATTTCACATTTGTTAACATTATTCAGAAAATCCAAAATTCGGTTTACAGTGCGACATCCAATGTTCTGACTGAAAAAGTTTATTGCAATCTCCAATTTCAGAAAATTGTTTGTCTGGAAGTGCACCACCGCTCTTTTTATTCAAGGCAACCCTATTGTTATTATATTAATAGACAAATAATAATTATTTTAAAAATAGTCATTATGCATCGAAACTGAGAAGAATATCAGAGAACATTTTTATTCGAACAAGAATTAATGCGTTTTAATAGCCTTTGTTTTGTTTCAATATTAATATTGCTATACTGCATATTTCACAATAAAGCATTAAACATGTGACACTAAATGTTTAATATGTAAAATTTGGAGCTGTCGAAGAAAGTTTAGAAAAGTCAGACCGGGAGAACACAGATAGACTATTTGAAACACAATTTTTCCATACCAAAAAAATTTATAAACAAGTTCGAAATTGCACGTCAAGCGTAGCAAATGAAGTGCGTTCATACTATAAGGAAGTTTAAAAAATATTCTGATCTTGGTGTAATAGTATACAGTACTTCAGATACAGTAGAGTATCCGAAATTTTTTGTATATCCCTGTAAATAGTATCTGCTTTCTATTATATAGGAAGTAAGTTGTATTAATTTCATAAAATGTGAAACAGTTTAATATTATTAAAACGCGACACAATGTTTCACATTATACCATTATGTAATTGAATACTTTTGTGTTGTCGTGTAAGTTGATGACAAATATTCTTTGCACCACAGATTATACAGAATGTATATTTCAGTATATACTTCATAGATGCATAGCAATTTTATTATGTTCGAAAGAATGCAGCACCACTAAAATGCACTTGTGATTATTTTTTCCCATTGGCCGTAATGTTAATACTTTTGATTATCACTGTAATTAAACTATGCATCCGATTTTCATAAAATTTGAAATGACTCGACAAAATTATGTATTTTAAATTTCAACTGATTAGGTTGGGTAGTTTTTCCTCTGTTATATGCGGACAGATAGACGTACGTACTGAACGACGACAATAGGTGATACGTATTTACATAATTTCGAACGAACCTAAAAAAGAGGATGAAACATTAGAGCTCAATAAAGAATATTTTACATTGTTTTTTTTTACAGTATTGTTCGATTCTTTGAAAACTTTAGAAGGATCGATATCTTTAAGTTATAAAAGGAAACTAAAAGTAATATTTTACAGAAAATTTCTTACAAGGAAGGTCTCCATACGGGCATATTCAGAAAAATCTGAAAAAATTACAGAATGTTCTTCTCATATAGTTATATATGTTTATAAAAAAAATTCGGCGGAACCTCCTTATAACGTCCGTAAAAAAATAATAAAAAATTCGTTTATTTGGCGATTTATCTCCGGTTGGCGAAAAAACGAAATTTTGAAAAATACGCTTTTACGCTTCGAATACTTTTTAAAGAAAAAACTTTCTAAGTTCAATTTAGTTAAATAAGTTTAGTTTAAGTAATATTAGTTTTGCATTTTTACTTTACTTTAAGTGTAATTTTGTCATATACGTTTATATGTACTTATAACAAAATGAGATTAATATATTTTATCATTTAAATTGATTAAAATTGTTCCAAATTGAAAAATACACTGTTAAAAATCTGCTGAATTTTGTTGCAACGCACTCCCTTGCTTGTATAGAAAAGGTTACTTGGCCATGAAATGGGGCTTTCTCATTGGTTGAAAGAGATATTATATACAAGCGGTGGAGAGCGTTGCAACAAAATGCAGCAGATTTTTAACAGTATATGACACGGTCAATTCACCGTGCTATGGAGCATTCTCATTGGTCAGAAGCGAGATATTCTATAAAAGTAGTGGAGTGACGTTGCAGTAAATGCTGCAGATTTTTAACAGTGAAGTCAATTAAAATCAATTTTCAGATTCGTTAAAATCGTCTGCTTTTGGCGAGGAAATGCACTGCTCGCCAAATCCCGCGTTGCTTTCAGCTTTTCACGCCAATTATTCCAAATTATTTTATTTTTTTTACATATCTAATAATGTAATTCCGCCGCTAATTTTCACTGATCCTTTATTACCTACATGAGTAGTTTAATTCGTATTTTTTTCAAAAAATTCTGAGTATGCTCCCAATGGAGACCTTTCTTGTTAGTAAAATTTACGGGGACACTTTATCGTTTAAGGCATTAAACGATAAGGTATTGAACTTGAGGTACTGTACCCAAGGTATTGAACTTGAAATAAAAGGTAAATTTAAGATCAAGGAAATTATGCTCCACTTAAATACCTCAATTAAATACCACAATTAAATACATGATTTGTCTCGATTTGGGCCTTATTAGAATTTACTTTCATTTTCTCACTCTACAAATTCTTGCTGGAATTGTAAACGTATGCTGTTTAAAACAGTCATTACTAGGCCTGGGCCTTAAATCGATTTATCTCTTAAATCGATTTAAAGCTTACATCGGAAATCGCGATTTAGTCAGTTTCTTAAATCGATACATCGGAAATCGCGATTTAGCCATTGTCTTACACTGCGATTTAGTCAGTCTTAAATCGTGATTTAGCCATTGGTTTTAAATCGATTTCAAATAATGATTCAGAGTTAACATCAGAAAATTGAGTTATCTACTTTGGTGTATATACTGCTTGCATGTCAAACTGGGTACACGACAATTCGGTCCCGCCATTTCGGTCCCGCCGTTTCGGTCCCGAGACATTTCGGTCCCGAGACATTTCGATCCCGAGACATTTCGGTCCCGAGACATTTCGGTCCCTGGCCATTTCGGTCCTTATTCATTTTGGTCTCTTGCCATTTCGGTCCATTGCTATTTCTTTACCGGCCACTTTATAACTTGGTTTCTGATTGATGAAGGCCCACTAAACGCTGTAAGCTCAACATTGTTCGGGCCTTTTTTAATATTTTTATTCTCCTGCCCCCCTTCCCTCAAATTTTATACAAAGCTGAATATAATAGTCCAATAAGTTTAATCTATTGTAACTCGTGATAATAAAATCACAGCGAGTTGTAAATTTGACTAAACAATGTTATATAATTTTACACTGTCTTTATTATTATTATTTAACAGAATAAATATTTTAAGTTTTATCATATATTTTTTGTATTAGGTATTTTATCTGTATTATAAACTATTATTTTTATTGATTAACTTTTATTTTTATTGATTTTTTTCGCACACTTTCTTAGAATCTTTAAATTAGTGATTTCGTAACTAGGCGTGCTATAAAAAATTTTTGTTAAAAAAATAAAATGCTCCAACGACCTTTTTTTATGTAATAATTATATTAATTGCTTTTTTTTTTTTTTTTTTTTTTTTTTTAAACAGTTTTCTTACCTTATGAAGACAATTTTTGTGAGTTAATTTTATTGAAAGTGGGCCTATTTCTTTGTAATAAAATGATTATTTTTTAATTTTATATAATAATGTAATTATTATTTTAAATAATTTTATTTTCGATTTTTAACTGACAAAACTAAGCTTTTTTAATTTATCGTTTATTTATTTATTTCCATTACCTTTTCGCTCCCACTTTCACAGAAAAAAATTGACAATTTTTATTTTAATTTTATTATTAATTGAATAAATAGTTTTAAATTTCAGTAACTTTAAATATAAAATAAATAAACAGGTAAACGATAAGCTTCAGTTTATAACTACTACAAAACATAATGATAAATTGAATATAAAACAGATTATTTATTGAGTTTATGTAAAGTAAAATTCGAAATGCATATTAATAATTTTATAAATTTAATTATATAAAGATTCATTAAATTAAAAATACATAAATTTAATAAAATATTAATTTGATTTTCATTTTAAAATCACTAACTGTTTTGAGATTTAATTTATAGCAATACATCACCATATTATTCATCACCATAAGTTATTATTCAAAAATTGTTATTTATTTCAAAAAAGGAAATTATTATTATTATTATTATTATTTTGAAAAATCAATTAGTAACGTAACGTAATAATTAATTAAACATAATAATGCAACACTGTAACAATGCGTAAAAATATTTTTTAATAGGTTTAGGTAACATTATTATCCAGATGCAGATTTAAATTTTTTGAAACAAAGTTATAGTTTACAGTTCGCAAAAATCAATCATATATTAATTATTATATTTAAAGAGTAAAACAAATATGATAAACTAACCAATAAATGAATAAATAACATATTTATTTTGAGAATCCTTATCAACTTTATACATCCTAATGAAGTTAATAACATTATATAGTAGCTGAAATTTAAAAAATATGTTTTTTTCATTTTTGCTCTAACTTCTGTGTAGTTCTTGTACTAGATTTTAAACAAGTAATTGATAAATAAGTCACTTAAACAATTAATAGTTAAAATAATTTTGAATCCTTATTAATAAATACGTTTGATAAAAATATTTTAATTTTTGAGAATTTTTTTAATTTAACAACATAATTATTAATGCTTTCAAATTTTCTAAGATGATGTTAATCATTTAATAAAATAATGTATAACATTAAGTAAATAACAAATCAAAACCGTGTGCCGAGAATTTTTAAACACTTATTTTTATGTTGGTGTTACTATAAAATTGGAAATGTATGCATATAAGTATAAGCTAAGTACTACGATTAACCTCTTTTAAGCAAAAATTCTGCATGTCAATCAATTGTCAACGCCCATTTGAACAAATAGTCATCTTTATACAAGATAGCTAGAAGAGCTAGGTAGTTAGCTTTATTCTACGTATCTTGATCTTTATACACTTGTCAGATGAAACCCTTATTCTTTACAATGCCCTTTATACTCTGGAGTTCAAATGCGGACGGACCTCCCACATAATCGCTGGCATTTTTTAGAAGAAATATGAATGTTTTGAAAAGAACAGCATTTCTCGGTGTTTTTTATTCCTCTTGCAATTATCTTCATTTCAAATGCTTTTAGTATCAATTAAACCAGTATAAAAAGTAAAATGGAATATTTTTTATCCTTATTATTACAGCTTATGAATGACATTGAAATATTCAAAACTCATAACATAACTAAATAAGATTGTTAGATAAGATATTTACCACCTAGACATAATATTTTAAGTTACCTTTTTTAATTTAACTTACTTTGACAGAAGGCTTTTTTTTTCATATTTTTTTATGAGGGTTTTTATATTTTAATGTTAAAAATAATTATTTTACATAATAATATCAGCTTTAAATGAAATGACAAATTTCAATACGCATTACATTAATAATTTTGTAATTAATTTCCTTAAGCTGGTTTTAGAAAATTTAATAGATGTGTTGTATAAATGTGATATATGCATAAAAGTATGGCAATATAATTTTTTTTGCTGTTGCCGTTGTTTTGGAAAACATTAATAAAAACAGGGAAGCGTCAATATAATAAACATTCTAGATTGTAATAATAACAATAAAAAAAGAACTGTTGTCATGAAAAAATAATTGCTAATAATTCAAGATGTAATTCATTTTTCTAAAATGTAAAAAAAAAAAAAAAAAAAAAAAAAAAAAAATCTTTAGGTTACAAATTATTTTAATAATTATTTCTGCTCGTGTCATATATTTATGTAATAAAATAATTGCAATGCTAACTACCTCCACGTGTTGCAATCTGGAAACTCTTTTCTTAATTTAAAAACGGAAAAGTTTAAAAGGAAAATAAATGCTAGTAACCAAAAACAATATATAAAAAACGCCATAAACAAAAAGAGGATTCAATGATAATTTTGGCACAGGGGGTAAAATACCACCAGATACAGATGTTTTTTATTTATTTCAACATTTTTGCTCCTATGCGGGAAGTGGCGGGGGTGCAAAATAATGAAACACTTATAATTCTGAAAATTGGCTTCAGCGATGAAATCCTATAATATGCTAAGTGTCAGAATATAAATTCCATATAACAATAACTCTTTCTTTTCTCCTGGCAATTTAAAAGCCTTTGTCTCCCTGGAGAGGAAACATGCAATTCAGAAGTTAAAATTTTACAACTATTATGGGGTGTGTTAATATCATAAGTTAATTGGGTTATTTTATAAATTTAGTTATCAGTTTCTAAGTTAACTTCCCCGTTTCTTCGTTCAAGAATTCAAAACATTCTGGCAATTTTAAAAAATGCCATTCATCTGTGATGTTTTTTCAGAAATCTCCATCGATTTCTAAATAATTGATCAAGTTTTGGGGTACTTGTTACTTCTAATTAATCGCATTGCACTAAAATTTTATGCGACTTTCAGTTAAAAAACCAGTGTTGAATTCAGACACTTTTCTCCGGGAGGGACTTCTGTGGCTCCGGGGGGGATTACACTTTTTTACCACTGAAAACACAAAATTTCAAATTTTCCGGGGGGGGGGAATTGTTAGCTCCGGGGGAATGAGCAGCCCCTGAATTCCACACTCTAAAATGTTCCTTATAAAATTATGTCAGATATTTCCCATGCACAAAATTTCAGCTTGCTGGAGAAGGGACCGAAATATCTCGGGACCAAAATGACCATGGACCGAAATGTCTCGGGACCGAAATGTCTCGGGACCGAAATGGCCAGGGACCGAAATGTCTTGGGACCGAAACGTCTCGGGACCGAAATGTCTTAGGACCGAAACGTCTCGGGACCGAAATGTCTCGGGACCGAAACGGCGGGACCGAAACGGCGGGACCGAAATGGCGGGACCGAAACGTCCTGCTTCCTGTCAAACTAGTGCTAAATCGATTTAAGCAAACTTTGCAAGCCTCAATGCTTTCCGATTTAAGAAAAAGGTGATGTAAGAAAAATATGATTTAGGGAAAACAGAGCAAGTTGGTGTTAAATCGATTTAGAGGATCCGATTTAAACATGCATCACAAACCTCAGTGTTTTCGATTTAAGAAAAAGGCGATTTAAGAAAAAGACTATTTAGGAAAAACATTGAAAGCTGGTGTTAAATTGATATAGTAGGATTTGATTTAAAATTAGCAGCGGTCACTTGCCATGTGGATATTAAAAATGTAAAAGTGGCAATTAAAAAATTTCCTTCGTTTGCCACCCTTGTCGTCATTTGCCAAGTGGCGGTTTAAAAAATCTATTTTCGGTCGCTTAGTGAAATGCTGTTTTTTTCATAGAAGTATGGATCTCTACATTGATTACATCTAATTAGAAAAGTGTTTTCTTCTTTTTACTACTGGATGCAAACAGATTTCAATGACATAGCTGTATTTTCAATATTTTGGTTTTTTGCAGAGCTCTTTTACTGTGTTTAGTTTGATTACTTTTTCGAGAAATGCAGTTTCATTTTGCAAAAATATATTCATCGGCATTGATTCCACACACATTTCAAGTAATTTGTTGGCTATCGATCACCATCCTAGTCGTCACTCGCCAAATGGCGATTTAATAGGTCTATTTTCAATCGCCAAGTGAAATGCAATTTTTTTCATGGAAATATGCATCTCTACATTAATTACATCTAATTAGAAAAGTGGTTATTTCTTTTTCCTACTGGATGCAAACAGATTTTAATGACATGTCTGTATTTTCAATATTTCGTTTTCTTTGCCGCATTCTTTTATCTATTTAAGTTGGATGTTTTTTTCAAGAAATACAGTTTTATTTTGTAAAATATATTCATCAGATTTGATTCCATATGCATTTCAAGTAATTTATTGGTCATCGATTGCCACTCTAGTCATCACTCGCCAAGTGGCGACTTGAAATAATAATTACTGATCGCCAAATGAAATACAGTTTTTTTTCATGGAGGGGGGGGGGGCTCGAGAAAATGTAGGGGGTGCTTGTTTTTTTTTATCTTTTTTTGACACAAAAAAAAAAAAAAAAAAAAAAAATAGTGCATATTCACATTGTAGATACTATGTTTCTCATTAAACTGTTGTAATAACTTCATTTTATACTAAAAAAGTACATGATGATGAAAATTTTGAGTCTATAACTGGTGAAAAATTAAACATGTTAGCTTCATATGTACAAATAGGATGAGGGAGTGCTGAAACGCTTATTTTAGATACAATTTAGTAATTCTGCAAAACTGTGAATAGGGTCTCAAAACTAAATTAGATTTTTGAATAGAATTTCATTTGGATTTTCGGAACAGAAATTCATTGAGTGACCTTGGAATCTTTTTTAGGGGGGGGGGGGGGGGTCAAAATATTTTAGGGCGGCTGAGCCACCCATAGCGCCCTTTATGTGTTAAATCGATGTAGCAGGATTTGATTTAATACAATAAAAATTAGCGGCCGACACTTGCCATGCGGTAATTAAAGATATAAAACTGCCGATATTTTTTTTTTTCGATCGCCAAGTGAAATGCAGATTTTTTCATGGATATACGCATCTCTACATTGATAACATTTGATTAGAAAAGTGGTTATTTCTTTTCCTTACTGGATGCAAACAGATTTCAATAATTTAGCTGTATTTTCAATCCCGGGAGCAGAATCGGCGCAACGCTGCGACAAACTATTTTTTAACTTTTAAAAATTTAGCAAAAATTAAAAAAATTCTGTCTTAAATCCAAAATTTCGGACATAAAATGCATCGCAAATTTCGATAGTCTTCGAGAAAAAATCAATTTCGTCATATATCGCGAAAAACATGCGAATTTCGTTCAAAGATCGTGAAAAAACGGTAAATTTCGTCAAAAAATTATGAAAAAAGGCAAATTTCTTCAAAAGATCACAAAAAAGCGGCAAGTTTCTTCAAAACATCGCAAAAAAGGCAAACTTCTTCAAAAGATCACGAAAAAACGGCAGTTTTTGTCAAAAAATCAAGAAAAAAGTGACAAATTTTATGAATAAATTACAAAAAAAAAAAAAAAAAAAGGCTAATTTTGACAAAAAATAACGAAAAACGACAAATTTCTTTAAAAAAAATCACGAAAAAAACGGCCAATTTCTTCAAAAGATTGCGTAAAAACGGCAATTTTCGTAAAAGATCACGGAATAACGGCGAATTTCTTCAAAAAATCGCGAAAAACGGCAAATTTCTTCAAAAAATTACGAGAAGACTGAAATTTTCATTAAAAAATCCAAAAAACTGCAAATTTCGTAAAAAAAAAATCACGAAAAAACGGCAAATTTCTTCAGGAGATTGCGAAAAAAAGGCAAATTTCAGGAGATCATGAAAAAATGGCAAATTTCTTCAGGAGATCGCGAAAAAAACGGCAAATTTCCTCAAGAGATCGCGAAAAAAAAAAAAAAAAAGCAGGTTTCGTCAAAGGGGACCCCCCCCCCTCTTTTGGACAATGTATGAGGTGTTAAAAATTCTAAGAAAAGACAAATTCTTTTAAAAATATACTTTTCTTTTGTCTATCACAAATACTTAGGAGGTTTGAGTGCATATAATGTAATGCGAGGGATTGGTCTGCAGACTGTTTTTTAAGTTTTTACTTGTGTTGCAGACTGCAGAAAAAATTTCTGCTGCTGAGTTTTCAATATTTTCGTTTTTATGTCATGTTCTTTTAGTGTGGTCAGTTGGAATTATTTTTCCAAGAAATAAAAGTTTTATTTTGGAAAATATATTAATTCATCAGGTTTGATTTTACCATTTCAAGTAAATTTATTGGACATCGATCGCCACCTTAGTCGTCACTCACCAAGTAGCGATTAAAAAATCTATTTTCAATCGCCAAGTGAAATGCAGTTTTTTTCATGGAAACATGCATCTTTACATTGATTACATCTAATTAAAAAAGTGGTTATTTCTTTTTCCTACTGGATGCAAACAGATTTCAATGGCATAGCTGTATTTTCAATATTTCGGTTTTTTGCCGAGTTCTTTTATCGTGTTCAGTTGGATTATTTTTTTAAGAAATGCATTTTTATTTTGGAAAAATATATTTATCAGCTTTGATTCCACATGCATTTCAAGTAATTTGCTGGTCATCTATCGCCACTCTAGTCATCACTCGCCAAGTGACGACTTAAAATAATAATTATTGATCGCCAAGTGAAATACAGTTTTTTTTCATCAAAATATGCATACCTACATTGATTACACCTAATTAGAGAACTGGTTAATTCTTTTTTCTATTGGATGGAAGCATATTTTGATGACATTTTTGTATTTTCAATATTGCGGGGGTTTTTTGCCATGTGCTTTTAGTATATTCAGTTCGATTTTTTTTTTTCAAGAAATATAGCTTTATTCTGGAAAATATATTCATCAGCTTTGATCCCACATGCATTTCAAATAATTTATTTCTTTTTTCACACTGGATGCAAATGAATTTCAAGGACATTTCAGTATCTTCAACATTCAATTTCTGTTGCATGCTCAGCTCTTGGATTATTTTCCCCCAAAGATATACTATTTAATGATGCAAAATAACTGTATACTATATAGCACAAGAAAGGATAAAGGGGGGGGGGGTTAATAAATACCGTATTTTGTCTCTATAAATAAAAAAAACTGGTTTTCATAATCTAAAGGTAAAATCGCTAAATCGCGATTTAGCCTTAAATCGCGATGTAGGATGGGTGATAAATCGATTTAAAAAATTCCTACATCGGCCCAGTGCTACTCATTACTGGAAAACGTCTTTTAATAAAGGTAAAAACTCATTATGTATGATTAAGACACTCTGGTAAATAAATTTTAAGCGATTTCATTCAGTCTAATTTTAATTATGCAGTATTTGCTTAAGTAAATAGATTAAAAGTGCTTATCGGAGTGATTCTTTAAATATTACCGGATTTTATAATATTTGAACCAGTTATTATCAATGATTTCATTCAGTTGGTTTTCAAAGAAAAGTCTGTGTTAATAATTTTAAATAAATGTGGTAAAACATTATAAGGTACATCAATTTTATTTTGTCTGAAATAAATGAAAATCATTAAAACGAGCCTCAAATGAATGCCACGTGAGTACTTGCAAACAAGCTGTAAATCTAACGTACGGCATTTTGTTTAATGAACATGCTGTACTGACATTTGTATTTCTGGAATCATGTAAAAAACTGGTGGAACCAGAGAGAAAAGCAGAGCTCGATTTAAAAAAAGTTACAGTAAAAATTGGGAAATGTTTTTGATCTAAAAATTTGCGTAGAAAAGAAATGGAACCAGATGATCTGTAAAGCTCATGAAATAACCCAAATTTTTGTTAGCTGAAAATGTGAACTGAGCTTTATTGGTGCTTTAAGTTCAATCAGGGAAAAAGAGGTATTTTCAACTCACTCCGTATTTGAATCATCCATAATATGTTTAAAATTTTAGGTTTATAACTATATGTTACAGGCTGATGTAATGAAGTATGAGAACGGTTCCTGTACAAAGTGCTGACACAATTCCATTCCAGCGGTTTCAATAAGTGGAAGTTCAAAGCTCCAAGTAAACTTAAAACCGTGAATAGATATGATTCAACAATATACAAAATATTTGTGTTCCCAGATATATCTACATCAGTTCCTCAACAACCTGATTATATTAATATTATACTTTAATTATTACTTTATGGTTTACTAGCTGACCCGCCCGGCGTTGCCCGGGTACGTAATAATAATGTTAAACGAACTTGAAATTTTTATGATTTTATCTTTAACTCGAAATATGTGTAAATACACTGTTAAAAATTTGACCCTTGGCTGCATCGTCACTCTACCGCTTTTATAAAAAATGTTTACTTCAGCCTATTATGGAGCATTCTCATAGGTCAAAAGAGATATATTCTATAAAAGCGGAGGAGTGATGATGCAGCAGGAGGGCCAAATTTTTTACAGTGTACATTATATTAAATACGTGCCCCCTGACTGTGTCAAAAATTGGTTTAAAAGAACTAATATTTAGCTGCAAAAATACCCAAAATGACTGCAATGGGAAATGCAGGAGGGAATATGTGTCCAACGATTGCGTGATTTTCGTTTTAAAGTGTTGATATTTATTCTTAAAATTACTATTAAGTGACTAAACTAAATACTTTTTTCACATAGATATCCCAAGTGAAATACTTTGAATTTCAAACTAATTATATCACTCTTAAATCCGACTATACCGTGAATGAAATCGATTCTCGATGATTAGCTAAAAGGTTAGTGTATAGTATTATAATTTCAGAGCCATTTTACAAAAATAGGTGTATATTTTTTATCAAATATGCGTAATGTTCATTCTGTGAACAAAATCCTAACCGTAACCTAATTGTATCGTAATCATAACTTGTCTCTAACCTAGCTGTATCTTAACAGTAACCTAACTGTAACTTAAATATACCATAAATGTAACGTGCCCGTCATCTAATCATAACCTACTCATAATCTAACCACAACCTAACCGCAACTTAACCTTAATCTAACTGTAACTTAACCATGATCTAACTGTAACCTAACCGGAAAATAAATATAACAAAAGGCTCACCGGAACGTAATTGCAACCTAACTGTTACCTAACCGTAACGAAGCTCTAATTTAGCACTAACTATAAACGAAATATCTTAACCATCTCGCACTAAGTACTTAGTTTCACTTTCCTAAGCTATGGAGCGCATTATGTTTTGTAGAACATCCGAATTTTAGGTTCGGATTAGATTCATGTTCATGGAAAATACTTTTGTCTTCTTCGGATACGGTATGTTTGGAATATTTTTGTTAAGTTTAGATTCGGTTCAATTCAGATTTCGTGGGGTTTTTTTTTCCTTCAAATGGGATTTTTAAGTTCGGGTCGGGTTGTACTTATATGTAAATTATTTTACCTAGTTCCAATGAGGTTATACTTCACTGAAATATTTTTGTTAGGTTCAGATTAGGTTTGGTTCAAATTTCGGAATTTTTTTTTTTTTTTTTTTTTTTTTTGGTTTGGATTGGGTTTATGTCCATGGAAATTATATTGTCTTGTTCGTATCTGGTTATAGTTGTTTGGAATATTTTCGCCGGATTTAGATTTGGTTCGATTCAGATTTCAAGTATTTTTTAAAATTGATTTCTAAGGTTCTGGTCGTATTCATGTCCAGGGAAATTATTTTGTCTTGCTCGGATCCGGTTTTGGGTCTTTGGAACATTTTTTTCAGGTTCAGATGTCGTTCACTTCAGATTTCGGCTTTTTTAATGGAATTTTTAGGTTCAGGTTGGGTTGCGCATCAACGGAAATTATTCTGCATTGTTCGAATAAGGATATGCTTCTCTGGAATATTTTTGTCAGATTCAGATTTAGTTCATTTTTTTAAGGTTCGGATTGGGTTCATGTTCAGGTAAATTTTTTGTCTTGTTGAAATCCGGGTATGGTTCTGTGGAATATTTTTGTCAGGTTCATATTTGGTCCGATTTCAATTTTTTTTTTTTTCAAATGAAATTTTAAGTTCGGATCGGTTTCATATCCACGGAAATTATTTTCTCTTATTCGAACCGGTTGTGGCTCTTTCGAATATTTTCATTGGATTCAGATGTAGTTTGCATAAAATTTCAGGTTTTTTTTCAAATGGAATTTTTTAGATTCGAGTCAGGTTTATGTTCACGGAAATTATTTTGTCTTGCTCTTATCGGGTTATAGTTCTTTGGAATATTTTTATCGATTTCAGGTTTCGTTCTGGTCATTTTTCGGGTTTTTTCAAAGACAAATTTTAGGTTCGGGTCGGGTTGCATATACACGAACATTATTTTTCCTTGATCGGATTGGGGTATGCTTCATTTGAATATTTTTGTGGGATTCAGATTTGATTCGGGTCAGATATCAAATCCATATTTTTTTTTCAAATGGAATTTTTTAGGTTCGAGTCAGGTTTATGTTCACGGAAATTATTTTGTCTTGCTCTTATCGGGTTATAGTTCTTTGGGAATATTTTTATCGATTTCAGGTTTCGTTCTGGTCATTTTTCGGGTTTTTTCAAAGACAAATTTTAGGTTCGGGTCGGGTTGCATATACACGAACATTATTTTTCCTTGATCGGATTGGCGTATGCTTCATTTGAATATTTTTGTGGGATTCAGATTTGATTCGGGTCAGATATCAAATCCATAGTTTTTTTTTTCAAATGGAATTTTTAGGTTCGGGTCGGGTTTATGCTCATGGAATTTTTGTCTTGCTTGAATCGGAGTATGGTCTTTTTTTTTTTTTTTTTTTTTTTTTTTTTTTTTTTTTTTTTTTATCGGGTACGTGTTAATACGCCTAAACATTATGTTTTTCTACAATTATTTTAGGGACTTTTTTGATATATAATTTATTTCCCTATTTGATAATTTGTTACGGTGTATGAATCGTCTGCCGATTCGAACAATTGTACGTCAAAGAGCCATTTCATTTTTGTTTTAAAAACAAATTAAAGTCTTAATAAAATTTTAACTTAAATGCATTAAAATTTAATCAATTATTTAAAAAAAACTGCTAAAAAGCCTCATATATACATATACATATATTAACTGCAATATAGCTAACCACAAATTCATTCTAATGTACGAAGTATCAACGATCTGACGTAACAGCTATGTTCAAAAATCCTAAGATAAACTGACATTTTGCCAGTCTGTGAATTTTTAAGGTCGTTTGGGGGGGAAAAAAAACATCATTTTTGAAATGTGAAAATCTCAAATTGGTTTCTTTTATGGAGTAAAAAGAAATTAATAGAGTGGAAGTATTATTTCTGGAGGTCATGCTTAAAAAGTAACCCTACATTAAGTCCAATTAAGTACCAACAGAAGCACGTGCTTTTACACGCTTATCAATTGAAACAAGTTTAAACCCGTATTTTTTTTCTCTCGTTTTTTAAAAAAGAACTCATTTATCGCTTCACCGGTAACAATTTATTAATTATTTTATCATATGTGTTTTAAATATCAATATAGAAAATAATTTTAACGTTTTGCTTGAAAATATAACATTATTTTGTTAGTACATTAAAATCGTCTGCAGTCAGAAATTTATATTTCAGATTAATATATATTACTTAAGTTTTCATGCATGATTTTAAAAGAATATTTTCATCATTATATTTTAAATATTTATTTGCATGCAATTATTAAGTCATAAACATTTTTCATCTACGTTATAAAGTATTTAAAATTACATTAATGAAGGAATCTTTTAGTTATAAAATTTTTAGTTCATTTCAAATGTTTTCAATATCTTATTTAATTTTAATTTGATATTTAATTATTGCTAATTTTCCAATTTCCTTCATTTTAAAAGCGAACATTTATTCTAATAAATAATAATAGACCAAAGACCATTTTAAAAATTTGCTATTTCCTCTTGAAATATGCTTCAATTGTAATGCACTTCTTTCAATTTGTCTTATAACAAAAAATCCCTTCCACGTCCTTTTGTTTGGCACATTAAAATTTGATCGATAAATGGTTTCATATCGCAAAACGTTTTTAAGGCTTATTTCACCTCCACTTATCTTATTCCTCCATGGGTTTCTTTAATTCTGTCTCAGCTTTCTTATTACTTCTGCGAAAATTTTTACACAACCAACCAACCGTAAAGAAACGAAAGAGAAAAAAAATGGGTAAAAGATGATTTTTTATGAGAGTGACCTTTTGATTTTAATTAATTACTCAGTTAATAATTGGAATTTCGAAATTCTGAAGCTCAGGTGCATCAGGAGAGATATTGGGCTACTCTCAAAAAAATTTTGAGCTTCGTACGTACTGTAGATTTTTCTAGCCATCGCAGACACACAGACACACACACACACAGCCAGACAGAGCGTTTTGTTATTTTATTAGTATAGATGTTCGTTTAGCGTTGTGGAACATTGAGACAACACAACAATATATTCTTTTGACTACTTTCCTCAATAATCATTCTGAGTGGATAATAGTATATAATTCTGAATATAAAGCACCAGTAAAGCTCTGCCCACATTTTCAGCTAACAAAAATTTGGGTTATTTCATGAGCTTTACAGATCATCTGATCCCATTTCTTTTCTACTCAAATTTTTAGATTGAAAACATTTCCCAATTTTTACTGTAACTTCTTAAATCGAGCTCTGCTTTTCTCTCTGGTTACACCAGTTTTTTATACGATGTAATAGCTTTTTCAGATCTATTCAGGAACTTTATTAATCACCTTCAACTAACAAACCTAAACTATTATTAGTGTTAGTTTAAAGTTATTAGCAGACATATTAGTTTGGCGAAATATTGGAAATAACGCCAAGTTGGCTTGAATTTTGGTGAGTAATTTTGGGCTCCAGATTTGGCGATAAATCGCCAAGTTGGTCAAACCTTCTCTGTGGTCATCTCTTCCCATAGCCTTCCTTGTACAAAGACGAGTAATACATGAAAATATACATACACTCATAAAATTTATGGTACATACTACAAATGCTCACTGCGTGCGTCCTTAATTTCCTGGCATATATCCCAACAGTAATCTAGTTCTACCAATACGTTCAATATATACCGGGAGGTGCCACCACAGAGAGTCTCCTCATCGAGTTTGCAGCCGAAATTTTAGATTTAGTTAAAACTCAATCTGCATATTAAAAAGCAATCGGTTTGCCAAGTCATATCTTGCTGAAAAACACCTGATAACCTGATTTTAGCGACTGATTCGTAGATTCATCATTATGTTTTCGTGCACCCAAAGATATGAAAACGCGGAGACTGGCTGCAGAAAAATAACGATTAAATATAAAAATCTTTTTTCTTATCAGAGAGACAATCGTTTACGTTTCCAAATCTGTTTGTTTCAATTTTACCTCTATGATTATTGTATGAGACGTTACAGTCAATTTAATAAACAGGTAGTAATGAGAAAAATAACAGAAATGGACGCAGGAAAGGCAGGAGAATTGTAAAAATCATTTCTATGTATCATTTTCTTATCTTTTTTTATATAAAAGCTAATACATCTAGATTAATATTTTATGTATCTGAAAGATATAAAAGAAATTTTTAAATGTGATCTCTTTGAAATCCATTTTTCCTTTATCTCCATGTTCAATAAAAATCCTTACATATAATTTTTAAAACAGATTTCAGTAAACTTTTGTAAAAATGTTTTTCATATTATGCACTATGTTCCGAACTAGAATCTAATCTGTATGTGATAATGTAATTATTTAAAGAATGAAATACAATGTTTATGCGTCATAAATACAAAACATATGCAACTATACATATATACAACTCATACGGCCGTTTCAAAGCCTCTAATGCCTCATCATCTGTGCACAAAATCTAACAAGGAAGGTCTCCATTGGGGGCATAATCAGAATTTTTTGAAAAAAAATACGAATTAAACTATTTATGTAGGTAATATATGATCAGTGAAAATTAGCGGCGGAATTACATTATTAGATATGTAAAAAAATAAAATAGTTTGGAATAATTGGCGGGAAAAGCTGAAAGCGACGCGGGATTTGGCGAGCAGTGCATTTCCTCGCCAAAAGCAGACGATTATAACGAATCTGAAAATTGATTTTAATTGACTTCACTGTTAAAAATCTGCAGCATTTACTGCAACGTCACTCCACTACTTTTATAGAATATCTCTCTTCTGACCAATGAGAATGCTCCATAGCACGGTGAATTGACCGTGTCATACACTGTTAAAAATCTGCTGTATTTTGTTGCAACGCACTCCACCGTTTGTATATAATATCTCTATTCCAACCAATGAGAAAGCTCCATTTCACGGCCAAGTAACCGTTTCCTATACAAGCAAGGGAGTGCGTTATAACAAAATGCAGCAGATTTTTAACAGTGTATTTTTCAATTTGGAACAATTTTAATCAGTTTAAATTGTGTTTTAAATGACAAAATATATTAATTTCATTTTGTTATAAGTACATATAAACGTATATGACAAAATTACTCGTAAAGTAAAATAAAAATGCAAAACTAAAATTACTTAAACTAAACTTATTTAAATAAATTGAACATAGAAAGTTTTTTCTTTAAAAAGTATTCGAAGCGTAAAAGCGTATTTTTCAAAACTTCGTTTTTTCGCCAACCGGAGATAAATCACCAAATAAACGAAATTTTTATTATTTTTTTACGGACGTTATAAGGAGGTTCCGCCGAAATTTTTTTATAAACATATATAACTATACGAGAAGAACATTCTGTAATTTTTTCAGATTTTTCTGAGTATGCCCGTATGGAGAGTAAGTAATTGTAAGTTAAAACTTCCTTGTAAGTTAAAATTACATAAAAACATGGAATAAAAAGGGGAGAGGGCGGGCAGAAGGATCGAGAGGTGTACCTCACCTTCCGAATGTCAATGGCGAAATTGAAATCCAGGTGATAAACAAGTTCGTATTGGAACACTTGCACACATGGGGAGACCAATCAGAATTGAACATTTGACATTTGGCAGGTAATTGCTTTGAGACCTATAGCAACTGTGGCTATCGCCTCAAATGATCCATAATAATACACACAGAAACAATCACAAATCAGTACAGTTTTTATTTCCTGTATCCATTACACATATCTAATGCAATAAAGGGGCAGCACAACATCCATGTCTTACCCGGATTCGAACCAGGACTCCTCGATGTGGCAGCAGCTGCCGCTACTGATCACGCCACTGGGCCGACATCAGAATCGAACATTTGCGCTGACAGAGTCCAAACAAAAATGAGAAAAAGAGGGGGGGGGCGAAAAAGGAGCGAATTAGAAAAATTGAAACCATAGTTTAGAAAAATTGTGGATGCTGGATAAATCGTTAAATAAATTGCTTCAATTTGTTCACAGGGCCATCGCTAAGACTTTTTATTGAGGGGGGAGATGACCTAAAATTGCCAAGTCAAATTTCAATATTTGCCAACTTACCACAATTAGAAAATGTAATATAGCCCTTATCTTTTAAAAGGTTAATAATATTCCCAATTAGTTTTGTAATTTTTGCCAGTTCTATCAAAAATTGGAAATATATTATAGTTTTTATTAAAATTTTAAAGAAAATTTGCCAACTAAGTTTGTGAATTTGCCAAGTGTAACAACATTCACGAATGTTTGGGGGGGGGCTCCCCCCATCCCCCCCTTTGGCGAGGCCCCTGTTTGTTCATCCATGATAAACCTTCCAAAAATAAAGATCGTGAATTGAAAAACATTTCTTTATTATTGTATGTATTATCTTCGCAAAATCAATGATACAGAATTGTTCATCTATTCACGATATTAACTTTTGGGAGGGTTATCATATGTAGAAAATTCAGCAATCTAGTTAACGATTTATCCAGCCTCCTCAATTTTTCTAAACTATGATTTCATTTTTTTTTTATTTGTTCTATTCCCTCCCCTCCTTTTTTATCCTTTTTGCTTTCACTCTCCCAGTGTAAATCTTAAATTTTGATTGGTCTCCTCATGAGCGCAAGTGCTCGATTCCGCAATTATTTATCATGTGGATTTCGCATTTCGCAGTTAAGAGTCGGAAAGTGAGATACGCCTTTCGGCTCTTTGGTTCCCCCTCTCTCAATTTTTTATTCCATGTTTTTAATGTAGTTTTAACTTAGATTGTATGCACTGATCGATCATGGGGTCTTTAAAGACCTTAAAACTTACGCATGCGTTGCTTAATATTTATATTTGTGTTTTATAAATGTTATACTTCATTATTTCTATACTGACACAAAGTACAATCCTTCCCTCCTTTTAATGTAATTATTTGACATATTATATTCAAAATGTAAAAACAAAAGTAATTTTATCAAAAAATAAGTATATTTTGACAGATTTCGAAATATTGCAGTCCTTTCGAAGATATTGTAACACTCCTAGTTCAGTGCACACAGCGTAATTTTTTTTTCAAGCACCTTCGTCGTTCCAAGCCCAAGCTCGCACTCTGATTGATTGTTGCTCTCGGCATTGTTTTCATGTAACTTAGCGATAATCATACTTGGCGTAGCGATAGATGCGTCCGTCGAGGAGTTTGATTTTCTTCCGAACCGAGTACAAAGTAACTTTTCCCGTTTATTAATAAGTAAAGCATTAGCCATTTTATAAAATAACACAAGAGCACAAGACCACGAGGATAAGAATGAAGGAAGAATAAGAATGAGTAGGTTAGGTTTTAGGTTTACTCGTTCACTTACGAGCGAAGTATTTTTCGCCAAGTATGGTTATCGCCAAGTTACGTGAAAACAGTGCCCAGAGCAACAACCAATCAGAGTGCGAGCTTGGGCTTGGAACGACGAAGGTGCTTGGAAAAAAAAATTCGCGTGCACGCACAGTTAAATGTAATAGTAGTGTGTAATTAAAAAAAAATAAATAAATCTAGTTGAATTGAGTGTGCACTGTCTGGTGTAAGCTGTGTGGAATTCAAACACTTTTCTCCGGGAGAGATGTCTGTGGTTTCGGGGGGAGGGGGGGGGGCTCATTTCTCCGAGGAGGTATGTCATTCCCTGGGCCACTCCTTGAATTTAACACTGGGTGCATGGATAAAATTTTTCTAAAAATCATAAGAAACAGCAATTAATTAAATATGATTATACCTATGATTTTATGTTTTTCATCAATCTACATTATAACTAAACTAAAAATACGTGTATTTATTCTCTCTCTCTCTCTTTCTCTCTCTCTCTCTCTCTCTCTATATATATATATATATATATATATATATATATAATTTTTTTAGGGCTCCGAAAGTAGACAGATACCTTATGAAAAATAATACAGTGTAGTAAGGCTAATTGGCGAAATAGGATTCTTATTTGCCTTTTTTTGTAACGACATTAATTTAAGCGTAACGAAAAGTAACATGAATAATTTACTTAAATTGAACTAACAAGAACAATTAAGAATAAGAAAATTTTAAACCACATAAATATCGTCATTAAATACTCTCATTTGTCTCGATTTGTGTTTTATTAGTCTCAACTCTCATTTTCTCGCTCTACAAATTCATGTTTGGAATCTGCTAAACGTTAAATGTTTAAAGCAGTCATTACTGGTAGATTACTTTTGGTAGCATAATTGCTTCATTAATTTGAAAGTAAAGCACTCTGGGAAATAAATGCTAAGTGATTTGAACAGGCTAATTATAATTACACAATTATTACTTAAATAAGTTGCTAAATGTCACATATTAAAAATCTTGTACTTATTGAAAGTTACAATTAAGGATATTATTAAAATCTAATAGGGTTATTTTTCTAACACGTTTTAAAATTTATTTTTGTTCGGAAATGCATAAAATTGGTAAGTGTTGTAACGCATAAATGACGCAATCAAAAGATTTTTTTAATTTTCTGATATACGCAAAAGATTTTTCAGAAAATACTGTCAAATTTGACGATTTCAATCAAATTTACGACGCGGCACCACGAGAAAGTAGACAAACTGGTCGTGGTGTGACCGCAATTACTTGTAATGCAAAAATAAACTATTTTTGCTAAAAAAAGAAAACTCATTTCTATTTCAAATCGACTTAACAATCAGACTTACAAGGAAGGTCTCCATACTGGGCATACTCAGAATTTTATGAAAAAAATACTAATTAAAGTACTTATATAGGTAATAAAGGATCAGTCAAAATTAGCGGAATCACATTAGAAAAAATGTAAAAAAAAAATAAAATATTTTCAAATATTTGGCGTGAAAAGACGAAAGAGTCACTCGATTTGGCGAGCAGCCTTTTTCTTCGCCAAAACAAACGATTATAAAGTATCTCAAAACTCTTAGATATTTAGAATGCGTGAAAATGGTATTTAATGAATTTAAACATAAACAATGAGAAATTTTAATATATTATATACATATATATACATATTGTATTACATGTATATATTACTTGTTGAAGTAATTATTTAATTAATCACTGGAAAAAATATTTTTATAGATAAAAAAATAATATTGAGAAAAATTATCTTCATAAATTTAAGCGTATACAAAAATAAAAGATAGATGTTTCCATAGCAACAAAATCTAATCTACTATTCTCAATAGAACTTTGAGCTTGAAATAAATTTAATTAATTTAAATTATGAATTTCGTTTTAAATCTTAAATTTTGATGATTAAATTTAAATATAAATACATATAAATATCGATATAACAAAATTATACTTAAAACAAACTAAAGCTTACATAACTAAAGTTATTAACATTAAATTTCTCAAAACAAGTTCAACATAAAATCTTTTTTTTTTTTTTTTCCTTGAAGTGTATTTGACATAGAGTATTTTTTGAAATTACATTCCTTCGCCAACCGGCGATAAATCGCCAAATAACGAAATTTTCATTATTTTTTTACGGTTACTGAATGGAGTTTCCGCCGAAAATTTTTTTATAAACGTATATATCTGCACGAGAAGAACATTCTGTATTTTTTTCAGATTTTTCGGCGTATTCCCGTGTGGAGACTTTCCTTGTTAGGAACTTTATGACTTTGCGTTTAAAAGTGAGTCCCAAAATTTCGCGTTGTTGAGCTGGGAAATTGAGAATTGCCACAAAAAATGGTTTACTTCTCTGATCTTCACCTAGAATCTTTCTGTTTATTATTATTATTATTATTATTATTATTGTTATTGTTATTTGGTAAATAACTGTTGCTTTCGGTCTAGAGATATCTGAGGCATATCTGAATCCTTGTGATGCCGGGATCTTATTCATTTTCTGATTGGTCCATGTTGAGAAAAATATAGTGAAAACTACAATTAAAATAAAAAAGAAATAAATTGTGATACAACGTGACATTACATAATCTTAATTTCAGCTATTTTGTTCGGACAATTGGGGAAGTCAATGGGTTTCTATACCGAAGGTTGCGAGTTTAACTCCTGCAGATTTAATTTGAAATTATTCAAACATAAACTAATAATAGCTTTGCGGATTTTCTTTTTAAAAGGAAATTACCGAATCATCATGTGTTCTTTCTCTCCCCCGAGAAAAATAATAATTGTTCAAAAAAAGTTATTGCTCTGAAATTTTTTTAAAACTTGAATTTGTATTTCTTTTAAATGAATTTCTTTTTAAAAATAAATTGGAGAAATATTGTGTCCATTATCGATCAAATAAGTTCACATAACACTGAGCATTCTATGATAAAACATAAAAGGTTTTTTTTAGAGTTTTTTTTTAACATACGTAATATAAGGTAAGTCTAGCAATCGTTTTGAAAATGGAAAAATTTTTTGACGGATTTACATGTTTTAGAATGTGGAGATTCCGAAAAACATATTTTTAGAAAAAAACATTTGCCGTCCGTTTGTCTGTGTGTCTGTAAACGCTCTATCTCCCGAACAAATTGAGATAGAGACTTGAAATTTTGTATGTACTTAGTATTTAAGAATAGGACAAAGCCTATTTAATATCAGTAACCTCGATTATCCGGAACTATTTTTTCGGACTCTCGAAAAATTCCTTCTGATGAAAGGTATATAAAAATTTTCGAATGTGTTCATTTTAAGGAAAGGACGTAAAAGACAATAAAATAACACAAATTTTGCATGAAAAACGAAATTGATCGGATTATTAGTTGCCGAGATATTTGTAATCCTGTTTTCCACATTCCTCGATTTTTCATGATGGCTTATTTCATTCAAATGTCAATTCAGAGGTATATTTCAATTGAAATTGGGACGCTTAATCCAACGCTGTAAAGTGTTAGTTATTATTATTATTATTTTTGGAGTTATAATGATGTTTCTTTTACGCTGTTCGGTACTATTTGAGTAGTTTGGCGTTTTATATAATTTGTCGAAATTGGTACATCAGTAATTCATTAATTGAGCATGAGCATTACTATGTATATTAACAATATTTAATTTTTTTTGGAATTGTAATGCATTGTATAAAATGTTTTCACATGTTTTATTTTTATATGTATATCCAAGATGGGTATGTATTACGGTGGCCTCCAACGACTAGTTTCTAAATAAGTTATGCACCAGAGAACAAAAATCGACCTATCCAACGAATGGCAAACTTTAAAAGCTCATCTTCTGCATATAGACACAGCATTGACTTATGCAGATTATGTGTTGAGTAATTAGTCGCTCCTGTTGTTTTTTAATGCTGGAGGACAAAATGTAAATAAGGAGTGGTATGATCATTTGTTGTAAGAGCGTAGAATTGTGATTGAAAAAAATATGTCGGATGGGGCGGCTAGGTGGGAAACCCTGGTAAATATAAGGGGATGGTTCCATTTACATCCGTCCTGGGTGTCACCCATTCTAGCTATGCCATTGCACCCATAGAAAATTCTATGACTGCACCTAGTATAGTGAGATAATATTGTTCTGTTTTTAGTCGCATGAATAATGGCGCCTTTCAGTGTTTTTAATTAGATTAGATGCACTTGCGCTAAGTGAAACGTTGGTCATGGCGTTAGACTGCCCTGATTTAAGACATTAAACATCAACTCAAAACATTCAACTAAATTTTATATTATAAAACTTTAAATCAGGTTTTAAAAAGTTTATTGAACTGGAAAATTCTTCAAAAAATAAGCTAAATACAAAATGCCCTAAAATAAGTAAAACGATTAAACTAAATATTTTAAAGTAAATTTTCTGGTTTCAAATATTTTTTAAAAACTTAAGCAAAATTTCTTGCCGTTCTAGTGCTAAACGCATAAGTAAGTAAATTATACATTTTTATCTGAAAAAAGATGATTAATTCTGAAGCATACTCAATAAAATGCATGAAAGAATTAATCCCATTGGAAATACTTTATATTTTTTAGGATTTGTTTTCTTTTACTCATTACCAGAATAGAATATACACCATATAAAAAACCGATAGCATACTCTTTTATGAGATACTAGGATAAATATAACTTTCACATTTTTTTAGATAAAAGTGTTTTATTCCTGTATTTGATGATGGAAAAAGAGTCTTCATTTCCTTAGTGTATTAGATACTAATGGTTACTTAAAGTTAGCTATAGTCGTATGGGATTATTTTTTCCTTTTTTTTACAGCTATTAAGAATCTTTGGCGAATATGTAGCCAAATTATGACGGGTATGGTAGAAGAATTCCGAATAAACATTTCCAGGAAAAATCTGTACTCGCATATTCCAGATGTAACCTCTTATTTAGATAACTCGAGTCAACTCGGATTTTATAAAACAAATGATTTGATAAAAATCAGCACATGATTTAATAAAAAATATCTAGAATTCACTCTAAGAATTAGATCAATTACTGAGTTCATTTCGTTACTCGAATTTTTATTTAGTAAACTGTCAGATATATCTATAGTGTTTATTACTGTAATTAATATAATTTGAAAAGGGCTATTTCTTTGGAAAGTAATTATTTCTCTCATGATATTTGATTTTCCGGATAATTTGGGAAGTGGCGATAATGTTGGTAAGGTATCTTAAGGTTATAACGCTGCGTTAAGTTTCTAACAATTTTCACGGCTTAGTGTTAGATTGTTTTTCCCAAGTAAATTTTGAATTTGATATTGAAACTCATTGAATATCTATAAAGAAAGATAATTTAATAGGTATGTATTCACATAAATGTATTGACATGATTTCTTGACCAATACTATTTGGCGTTATTACCCGCTTGTATTGGTAATATCGTCTCAGAAACAAAACTGTAAAATGAGATGAATAATGGCATATAAATTGTCCGATTCTAAAAATACAAACTGTACAGCTCTGGAAATTGGCAAATTGCATTCTAAGCGATAGGAAATGTTAATTATTTGTTAAAGTATAATAGAAAGTAAGAAGGGGAGGGCAACAGAGTATCAGACCCTGAGCTTATCTTTGCTTAAAATACCCCTCTTAAATCGATTTATTAGAAACATTGCATGGTTTTAACTGTTTTCAAATCTAATGTTTATATCATGTGAAATTTTATAATAACTAGAATTATATGTAGTAAATATTTTTGTTAACCCTGTTAAATGTCCTGTAAATACTTTTTAATCCTTAAAACTCACGCCAATTCGGATTCGCACAGAAAAAAATTGAAATATCAGTTTTATTTAAAACATGTTTTGATAAATTTGTATTTTTAATTAATTAAAGAACATTTTATGTAATAACAATATAATTTCTTTACTGGGTCCCTTATTAAATTTTATATGGTATTCATGCGGTTATATTTCATATAATTACTATATTATCAACAAAATTTTCCTAAAAATACTGTTAGCAATTTCACAATTCGCTGCTTTTTTTAATTTTCAGAGTTTAAATAGTAATTTCTTATTGAACTATAGTTAGCATTGAAATTTTATTTCATTTGGAGTCTTAGTATTATTGTTAAAAATATTTGTATTGGTGAAATTGCATTAGAATAACTATTCAAAAATTTTAGTGTGTAAATAATATTTTTTGAGTTAATCTCTCTTTATCAAAATACTCCTTTGGAGACTTGGCAAAATTGTTAGAAATATTTGAATGGATGAAAATTAAACAGAATTAATCCTATAAAAAAGTTCAGTGCAGAAACCGTATGCTATGAATTAACCTTTACGGAGGGGCTCGCTCAGTGTCTACCTAAGAATACACGTAAGCCCGGACAGATGCTGTCACAGCCCCTCCGTAAAGGTTAATCGCACCTTTTAAACATTTTTTGATCGTGTGGTCTTGCAGATGGATGTTGCCGCAGATGGATGCAACAGTTGTTTATGTGACAATTTCTGTCACAGTAGTGAATGGTTAAATGAATATTTTAAATTGAATTTGCGAGTATAAAATGTATTGTCACATTTTGAGCTTTGAATGGCTCATTTTAATTTTAACTGTCGTAAATACGACAAAAATTACCTATATGCGACAATAGTATTTTAGGGGTATAAAGTACAGATAAATATTTCATTTCTACAAAAATATTTAGTTTTGAATTTAAAGCACTGTATACAATAATTTTCTGTTTAATAAAATGTAAATTTATTTAATAAAATACCAATTGCATCTAAAAATATGAAAGCATGGAGGATTGGGAGCAGGAAAACACAGTAGTAAACCTACGAGCCAACCGGTAAAATCTGATTGTTAGGTACTATCCACAAAGATATAATTTGACAAACTGACTGCACTTTAATGTGCGAATCGAGCTTTAACTAAGTCTGGAATTTCAGCCGCGACTTCGATGAGGTGATTGTTTATGCCGCCATTTCCCCGTCTAACTTCCGTATCTGGAGTTTGCGATCATGCTAAGATATTGTATGTAAACATATAAATTGTTCCTAATAACTTGCGACAAAATTTTAACTGAGGTAATATGGTCCAGATGAACATTTTTTAAAACAAGAAACAAACAACATCCCAATCCATTTTTTTTCTGAAAAATATAATACAACCGCGTAATTTTTTTTTCCGAACACCTTCGTCGTTCCAAGCCCAAGCTCGCACTCTGATTGGTTGTTGCTCTCGGCATTGTTTTCATGTAACTTGGCGATAATCATACTTGGCGTAGCGATAGATGCTTCCGTCGAGGAGTTTGATTTCCTTCCGAACCGAGTACAAAGTAACTTTTCCCGTTTATTAATAAGTAAAGCATTAGCCATTTTATAAAATAACACAAGATAATAATACACAAGAGCACAAGACCACGGGGATATTAATGAAGGAAGAATAAGAATAAGTATGTTAGGTTTTAGGTTTACTCGTTCACTTATGAGCGAAGTATTTTTCGCCAAGTATGGTTATCGCCAGGTTACGCGAAAACAGTGCCGAGAGCAACAACCAATCAGAGTGCGAGCTTGGGCTTGGAACGGCGAAGGTGCTCGGAAAAAAAAATTTCGCAATACAACCATTCAAAAATACTGGGTATGTAACTACATGCCGAAACTGAATTTTTGTTCTCAAATATAAATAATGAAGATAATTTAGAGATTTTTTCATTTTGCTTGTACTAAATGTAATGATATCATTGGAAATAATTGAATTTTGGCCTATAGTACAGTATAAATATTGTCAATTGCATCCTACATAAAAGAATGTCTAGTTCATCGTAATCTAGGGTAGATGTGCCAGTAATGGGCCACCTTAAGGAATTTCTCTAAAAAATAATTTTTTATTAATAGTTATAATTATTGTATTCCAATTTTTTTCATATTATATTAATCTTTCAACAATATTTAACTAATCCCATCGTTACATTTCCCAATAGAAATAAAAATTTCATTTTAAATAATAGAAATATGTCTAAACACCCAAGTGCCCAGTAATGGGCCACCTATGTTCCAGTAATGGACCGCCTATGTTCCAGTAATGGGCCACCCTACAAAAAATAACAGATAATTATTTTTAGGTGCGTTCGTAATTATGTAAATACGTTGCAACTATAGTTGTCGTTCAGTCCGCCCGTCTGTCTGTCCGTTTGTGTGTTCGTCTGTCTGTCCGTTTGCCTGTTCGTCTGTCTGTCTGTCAGCATATACCAACGCAAAAACTATCCAACCGAATCTTTTGAAATTTAAAATACATAATTATTACATAATTTTGTCGAGTCATTTCAAACTTTATGAAAATCGGATGAATAGATCAATTACAGGGAAAATCAAAAAGATTCTGTTCCATTACGGTCAATGGGGGAAATAGTTTAAAATGCATTTTCATCGTTTGAAATTTAAAACATATAATTATTACATGATTTTGTCGAGTCATTTCAGGTCTTATGATAATCAGATGCATAGATCAATTACAGGGACTATCAAAAGGATTCCGTTACATTACAGGCACTGGGGGAAAAAATTGCAAATGCATTTTAATGGTGTTACACTCATTCGAACATAATAAAATTGACATGAACCTATGACGTATATATATAATAAAATAAAAATTCTGTACAATCTGAGATGCAAAGAATATTTATTATTAAATTACAGGGCCACACAAAAGTATTCCACTACATAATGCTATATGGGGAAACATAGTTTAAGGCGTGTTTTTAATTATAATAAAATACTTCATATTTTATGAATAAGATATGTGTTGCTGAGGTGTAATAAAAATTACTTCCTGCATATTTACAGGAACACAAAGATTTCGACCACTATACTCTATCCGAAGTACGCTGTACTATTTCAGCAAGGTCTGATTATTTGTAAAATTTTGTTATTGTACGAACGCACATCCTTTGCTACGCTTCGCAATTCGGAAGAAAATATTAATAATATCTTCTTCCAAATATGATTTTACATTTCTGAACCAACTTAAAACAACTTCTTTTGTAACGGTACATCTAGATTTTGTCAAATGTTCTGCTTGTGTTTTGTACCAATTTTGGATGACTTTTTTTAAAACAACTATTTATAAAGAAATTGCCTCTATTAAATTCTAATAGATAAAATTTAAATATTAAATTTGATTATTTAGCTTTTCAGTTAAATCAAAATATTTTATCTCTACTGAAATAACACTTTTTGTATTGGTCACTTGGATGGCCCATTACTGGAAAATCACGAAATAAGCAATCCAGTAATGGGCCACCCCTCCTAAAATCTTAAAAATAAATAAAATTTTGTAAATGGCCATTGGTATATTAAATTCAATGTTTTATACTGCTAACCAAACAAAAACATTCAATTTTTACGAAAAAATAAAAAAGATATAAACTAAGTAAGTTAAGTCTGCTCTTAGCATGTTCATTAAGATTTTCAGTGAAAAACAGAAAAACTGTGAAACTTTATTTTCTGCTTCCTAATTGTTTTAACGAAAAGTGTAAAAAATTAATCCATCTTATAAAGCATGCAAGGTAGAGTTAAGAAAAAAATAATAAAAGCTTAATTATTATTTATTATTTTTTTATAAACCAAAAAATGCGAGGTGGCCCATTACTGGAAGGTGGCCCATTGCTGGCACATCTACCCTAGTATAAAGGCAACTTTTGGCACCTACCCGTTTTTGATTTTCAAAAAAAAATTTTTTTCGCTCCACCCTAATGTATAACTATTCAATTAACACTGTTTTGAGAAGGATGTTGAAAGGTGTGTGAAAGGAGGGGTTGATGAATTTGTTGGACTTAAGGAACAAGAAAATTCAAGCAGAGGAGTAATATAAAAAAAACTCAGCACTGAACGATAAATTAGGAATAAGAGATGGAAATTTGATTTCATGTGATTTCGAAGTATTTTTTTACAACTGAATAAAGAACATTTTATGAAAATATTCGTTATATGGAGATAGATATTTCGCTATATAGAGACTGCTTTTAATGAAATCATGGGAAAAGGGAAACATTCCTACTAAAAATTCGTTATATAGAGAAATTCGATGAATGGAGTTTCGTTATAGAGAGACTTGACTGTATTTATAAACAAATTGTCTTTATTAAATTCTAGTAAGTAAAATTTAAGTATTAAATTTGTTTATTTAGTTTTCAGTTAAATCAAAATATTTTATCACTACTGAAATTACACTTTTAGTATTGGTCACTTGGGTGGCCCATTACTGGCAAATCACGAAATAAGCAATCCAGTAATGGACCACCCCTCCTAAAATCTTAAAAATAAATAAAATTTTGTAAATGGCCATTGGTATATTAAATTCAATGTTTTGTATTGCTAACCAAACAAAAACATTTAATTTTTACGGAAAAATAAAAAAGATATAAAACTAAGTAAGTAAAGTCTGCTCTTAGCATGTTCATTAAGATTTTCAGTGAAAAACAGAAAAACTGTGAAACTTTATTTTCTTCTTCCTAATTGTTTTGACGAAAAGTGTAAAAAATTAATCCAGCTTATAAAGCATGCAAGGTAGAGTTCAGAAAAAAATAATAAAAGCTTAACTATTATTTGTTATTTTTTTATAAACCAAAAAATGCGAGGTGGCCCATTACTGGAAGGTGGCCCATTACTGGCACATCTACCCTAGATATGAAAAGTGGTAACTTCCAGCACTTCTCATCATGATATCATATTTCAGAGAAAGCAAAGGGATTTATTGAAAACATAGTTATGATAAATTCATTAGTGTTAAAGTAACAAACAAAAATCCAAGTTTGAATTCTGGTGAGATGAAATACACAATATTTATTACTTTATTTTATATGAATTGCGAATATCGTTTCCTACAAAAATTGTTTGTCATGATGTCTGTTATCAATCCTGAAATCTTTTCTATTTCGTTTACAAACATATTATTTACTACACATTATTGAAAAACTTGCATTTGTATGTCAATAATTTCTATGAGAATCCTCATTAATGGTTAATTTTCTTAAATGATATTTGATAAACAGCAAACATATAATATAAAAACATTCTCTTTTATCTAAAAAAGATTCGCTTTAAGTAATTATTCTAAATATCTTTATAAGTTGACAGTTAAAAGTAAGCGTTGTGTAAAATTAAAAATATATTTTAAAAGTTTTTTTAATGTATTCGGTTTGGTCGAATACTTTGATATTCGGTCAAATCGAATATTCAGCAGACTGAATAGTTTTATATTTGGCCAAGCCGAATATTCGGGAGATCGAATAGTTTGATATTCGATCTAACCAAACTTTGATGAGATATGCTAATAGTCGAATACCGAATAAATACCTATAATATTCGATGCATCTCTATATGTGATGTCTCATTGGGTATCATATGGTATAAGAATATTGCAGCTAAGAAATTTGTTTATATATTTTATCATATGATGCATATTTAGCATAAACAATAGTAAATGAAAATAAAACATGTGAAAACTATTTATACAATGCATTGCAATTCATAAACAAAATTTAAATATTGTTAATATACATAGTAATGCTATATTAAAGAACTGCTGATGTACCAATTTCGACAAATTATATAAAACGCCAAACTACTCAAGTAGTACCGAACTGCGTAAAAGAAACATCCTTATAACTCCAAAAATAATAATGATATTAAATAACAATTAATTGCGTCGGATTAAGCTTCTCTTTTCCAATTAAAATATACTTCTGAATTGAAATTTGAATGAAATACAGGGTCATGAAAAATCGAAGAATGTGGAAAACAAGATTACAAATTACTCGGCAACTAATAATCCGATCGACTTCGTTCTATATGCAAAATGTGTGTTATTTTATTGCCTTTTACGTCCATTCCTTAGAACAAAAAAATTCGAAAATTTTTATGTACCTTTCATCAGAACGAATTTTTCGAGAGTCCAAAAAAAATAGTTCCGGATAATAGAGGTTGCTGATATTAAATAGGGTTCGTCCCATTCTTATATACTAACTACATACAAAATTTCAAGTCTCTATCTCAATTTGTTCGGGAGATAGAGCGTTTACAGACAGACAGACAGACAGACAGACGGACGGCAAAATTTTTTTTCTAAAAATATGTTTTTCGGAATCTCCACTATGTAAAACGTGTAAATCTGTCAAAAAAAAAAAAAAAAAAATTCGATTTTCAAAACGATTGCAAGACTTACCCTATACTACGTATGATGGGTAAGTAAAAATTGCAAATTTATTTTATTATATATTTCAGATTGACATACATTTTAGAGCTAAAATATGTACATTTAAAAAAAAATAAATAAATATAGAATCAGATCATAAACTAGTCGTTGGGGGCCACCGTAATACTTGTACCCATCATACGTATGCATACTATAATATATGAATATAAAACATATGAAAACTATTTATAAAATGTATTGTAATTCCAAAACAAAATTTAAATGTGTATTTAAATATTTTATTATGCATAATAATGCTCTATTAATGAATTGTTGATGAATCTATTTCGACAAATTATACAACACGCCAAACTACTCAAGTAGTACTGAATTGCGAAGAAGAAACATCCTTATAACTCCAAAAATAATAATCTTATTAACTAACAGTTTATTGCGTCGGATTAAGCATCTCTTTTCCAATTAAAATATATCTTTGAATTGGAATTTGAATGAAATACAGGGTCATGAAAAACCGAAGAATGTGGAAAACAGGATTACAGATATCTCGGCAACTAATAATTCAATCGACTTCGTTCTTCATGCAAAATTTGTGTTATTTTATTGCCTTTTACGATTACTCCTTAAAATAAAAAATTTCGAAAATATTTATATACCTATATACCTTTCATCAGTATGAATTTTTCGAGAGTCCGAAAAAAATAGTTCCGGATAATCGAGGTTACTGATATTAAATAAGCTTCGTCCCATTCTTACATAGTAAGCACATAAGAAAATTTCAAGTCTCTATCTCAATTTGTTTGGGAGATAGAGCGTTTACAGACAGACAGACGGACGGCAAAATTTTTTTTCTAAAAACATGTTTTTGAAAATCTCCAGTGTCTAAAACGTGTAAATCTGTTAATTTTTTTTTTTCGATTGTAATTCGTGGATTGCATAAATATTATTTTTTTTACGTTGCCCGTGGAAATCGTGGCATTCAAAGGGAGAGGGTTAAAATCCCCTAATAAACAGTTATGTTTATGTTTGTTATTTTTAACAATTTTTCTACCTATTGTATGATATTAATTAATTTGAAAAGGCCATGTTTCCCTTTATCGATGAATTTCATAGTTTAAAGCGAAATGCTTTTCATTACATTTTCTCTAGTTTATTTATCCAATTTTGTGAAAATCCAGCATTTGATTGGAATTTTTAATAGCTTTAGTTTATTTATAACTATTGAAAGAAAAGTATTGCTGCATTACTGATAGATTTTTTAGGATACAATTTACATTAATGCATACAATTGTGAACAAAAGCCAAAAAAAAAAAAAAAGGCAAGAAAGAAAAAAATCGTGCGTCAAGAATAGATTACAAAACACTTTCCAACACAATCAGAATAATGTAACAAAATTGCACTTTTAAAAATTTAAAATAGTATGTCTCATTTCAGCATATAGAAATGTGTAACGCATTTCAAAACTGAATTTTAGCTGTTACCATCTACAAACAGAAAATTATCCGAATTTTTTACCAGCCCTCTGAAATTTGTATGTAGATATTTGTATCGATTAACAATATGCATTCAAAATTTAGTTCATCTAAGAGATACATATATTTCAGTTGAAAATTCCTCTTCAGCAATTTTCTCTAATAAGGAGAATGGTATGAGAATACTTTTGTGCAGCACTGTAAATGAGATACAGAATTTATATATAAAATTTAATATGCAAAAAATTAATAAATTTAAAAGCACATACCGAATTTTAAAATGTAGTCTCCAGAAATTATTACCCAAAGATAGTCCTGTAACCGATTTCTTTTGTGTGTCCCTGTGAATTAATAAAAAATGTTATGAATGATTTGTTTTTACGTGATTGTAGTGAAATTCTGTGAGTTACATGAGTTTTAATACATTTGAAATAGCGTAATATCATTAAGATATTCCAAAAATCCCCCCCCCTATTCTATAATGTAATCGAATTCTTTTGAGTGTCCCTGCAAATGAATCATTAGTTATACATACTTTATATGCAATATCAAACATGCTTTAGTGACCCTAAATAAGGTTTATCAATTGCATGAAAATCCAAGTATTTTTACGGAAGTCAGAGCATGAGCAGGCGGACAGACAAAATGAATGCAGAAGCACTTTTCAACTTTGTTGGAAAGTGGTAAAAAATGGGGGGAAATGGTGTTTCACAACAAGATAATTTTCGTAACGTTATTATGTTATCTAATTCATACCAATATTCCATAGTATCAACGAAGTGTTGAAATGCAATCCATATCGAAGAATTCCACAATACATCTGAATAACCTTGAAATTTGTTATGTTTATTTACATTCATCGAATTCGAAATAAAAAAAATAGTAATCTAGTTGCTTAAAAAATGAAAATGTGAAGTGAATTTTATTTAATTTTTTACATTAAATTGTTGTTTAAAATAGTTTTAATAAGTCATTTATACTTGAAAAGTCAATGAATTTTTGCTCTGTAATTTATCATGCATAAGTTATTAATGTACTTTCAAAATCAACTGCATGTATTCTTGATAAATCACTACCATTTTAAAAAGGGAAAATAATATTATGTTCAGCGTTAAAGAGAAAAAGCATCTTGAAAAGCAAATGATTGAAACGTAAAGTAATTAATCAGTAAAGAAGAAAAGCCTTTTTTAAACATTGAAACGAACAATGTATCAAGTTTCGAAGGAAAATAAAACCAAAACTATTGAAAATTTTTTGTAAAAATATATCTATGGATAAGAATTAGGGAAATGTTAGAATTACCTAAACAGGTAGTAGAAGTATATTTTTCTTATTTTCACTATTTTCAATAAATAAACTTCTAAAAGTCAGAAGATATTTTAACCCGTCAGTAGTCGCGTGTCGGTCTTTTTGCCGCCCGTATAACTTATCTTCTCCTAACTTGTATTACATTGCGAATACAGCAGAGATCTACCAGGTAACTGACTTTGAAGGTTTCTCGACCACCTTAGTGAAGTAACAGGACACCTCTGTTTCTCTTTCAGGTACATTTTTAGAAAGAAAGTTGAAAATGACTAAAAAGTCTACGTAACAATCACTAATGTCAGTTCATTTCTACTTTTCTAATTACTCCAGATCTCTTGAATAAAATGCATAACTTAAGAAAACTGCGAATTTATAAATTAATTGAAAGGTTACCTGCGTATATTAGGTGAAAAATATTTCTTATTTTACATATTTGGTATGTGGGGGGCCAGCGGCGAAAAGACCGAGCGCGACTAATGACGTTGTGAAAAAAGTCGCGACTACTCGCGGGTTAAGTAATAATAGTTATAAAAAATTATTTTTTCTATGTTTTGTTAAATTTTGAATTTAATTATTTAACACTTTTAAATAAATGCAATGCGCATAAAATCATTTAAAAATGAAAAATAACACATACAATCATAAAATATCCTGTACTGTCAAAAGAACAATTCTTGCACATTTACTTATTTAATTATTTAAATACAAACTGATACAATTGAAGTTTACCGCGCTTTTCTGATGATAACCTTAACTATATCTAAAATTAATCTTGAATGATTTTATGTATTTCAACGATTAGTTGTATCTAAACAAGGGGTTATGAAACTTTTAGATCGATGTACCATTACATAAAAGTTCATAATTCAGAGTACCACCAAGTAACAAATTCAAAGTTAGGAAAAATAAATTGTTTACCTGCTTTTACTTTCAAAATATAAGGGTCGCCAAAATTAGAGTGGCATTGCTACAATAACTCTGCCATTTGAAGAGAGATGACAGCGCATGCTCATGTAGAAAATACAGAGTGCTGGGAGCTCATGCGATATCGTCAGACCTTGACAGAAGCGTGTGTGATAGCCTGGGAACATGTTAAAATGCATCCTTCGTATCATACGTGCCTTCAAACAGTTTCAACCCGCGGTCGTGCAATTTTAACAGCGTGATATGTGAGCGCAGGGATTTTCGTAGTGGAAGAAAACCATATGCACTTGACCAGGTCAGAAAATGTTGTCAATACTGTCTCTTCCACTACAAAATTCCCTACACTATCGGAATACTTATCTGCATTATATACATTCTGAGCCATACTCATTTTGCTTAAGACGATAGATTTCACTAGCACTCATAGTTTCCGCTAAGAATGAAGAGCGGAAAATTAAAAATTTTTCCGATTAAAAAATGTTGAGCGGAACATTAAAAGCTATTAAAAGCTTTTAACAGCTGTTAATAGCTGGTTATAGCTGTTAATAGAGTAACAGCTAAAAACTTAGCTGCTACTAAGCTGAATTTTTAGCTGTTTAAAATTTCACGGACGTACACTGGCTTCGTATGGATGCATCCATGATGATGGCGATGTTTTTTTAACGTGCTCCCATGTTATCACACACGCATCTGGCGAGATATAACGATATCACATGCATTCTTAGCATTCTGCGTCCTCTATAACAGCATTAGCAATCATTTTTCTCTTTAAATGGTGGAGTTATTACAGCAATATCACTTTCATTTGGGGGCCCATATAGCATTAACCCCTTTTCGCTTATCGTGCCATAAATGGCAAGTACCGAATTTACAGTAGTTCTGTAGTTGTTTTTAATCGCAGAAGTTTCACCCTTCTTCGTTTAATACGTCAGTGAATAATCGCATGTGATGCTAACAGGTACTGCCTCTTTGCGAGTGAATTTTAGTAACGAAAAAAGAGGTGAACGTTGAGAAATTTATGATTGTTACTTTGTGGTGGTCTAAAATAAAAATTGTTGTTTTTTTGAGAAAAAAAAGAAGACTATATTGAAAAAAATACAGCTGTCTTTACAAGTATCTTGTGAATAATATATCATGACGATAACACGTTGTAAAAGTGCTTGTGTGTGTGGTACATAAAAAACGGTATGTGACACATATGCCACGTCATGCATTGACAGGTTGTAATTTTCTATAATGGTTGATACATGTATATGGTACATAAAAATCGGTATTTGACACACATGCCACGTAATTCATTAACAGGTTGTAATTTTCCAAAATGGTTGAAATATGTATTTGTTTGGTTACCATCATAAATGTGGTCAACCGTAAGATATCAAAAACTGAATACCTATATGTTTTGTTTTAGATATGAGCATTGTCTAGGACTGGAACGCAGGATATTTTATGTTCTTCCTCCAATGCTATCAGGCTCAAGTATCTTCCTGCAGGAGGTGAGAGTGAATTGTCAGATCTCTCTGATGATGATATGGCGCTGGACGATACAAATTGTTTTGAAGTTTTTGCAACATGTTTAGGAGAAATAAGACCAAAAGCATGTCACAAACAACAAATTCTTATACAAGATTCGGATAACTCAATAGACACTGAAGATGTTCCTTTATCGCTCTTGCGTAACTAACAATTTGTGCATCTATGAATGTTAATAATGTGGTGTGACGTCTGGAAAAGAGTTTCGATGATACAAAATTTGTTATTGCAAGTTGTGACATATATGGTACGAATGTAAATATGTCTTAGATTAAAACGGATTTAAAAAAATTCGGATTTTGAGTGACTTTTGACCATATTAGATTATTATTAAACAATTTTTCAAAAACTTCATTTTTAATTATTTTAAATCCTCATGTTTCCATTCAAAAATCTTATCAGAAGAGGTTGTTTTATTGCGTGATTAGAGTATATTATAATGATTAAGTAAGCAGATCAATGCGAAGAATTCGCACTTATCTGCCTCTCCCACCTTCTGTTGCCCCTCCCTCCTCAATGCACATCTATATTTCTTAATTTAAATGAAATGTCAAACATACTAAGACTTTTAACGAAAATTAAGTATGCAATGCCAGATGTGTGCAAAAAATCCTATCCAAAGATATTCCATTCTTTGTGGTTACATATTAATTAAAAAAATGATGGTGACTGCATAAATAATATTTTCAAATAGACCTGTATTAAGATTTCGCATTGTAGTCTAATATATATATACATACATATACATGTATATATTTCAATATCTAATGTTTTTTTAGATACAGATTTAAATTTCAAAAGGAAAATTAAGATCTTAATTAATTATATCTGTAAAGGTTAGTAAAGCCTGAATATCATCTCATTTATTCCATCAAAGTGACAGCAAAAATTGATCGAAGGTAGCAAAAGGCACGCGCATGAAATAAAAATTAATAATCGTATTTTAATTGCATTACAGGATGATATAATTCCTTTAAGTAAAATCATGGAAAAAAATAAAGGGATCCAATTTTTAATTGCGATGGGTTGTAATTTTTTTGTATCTGCATTAGTATTTTATACATACGTAAATATATTTACAATCGTATTAAATAGTTAGTAATCCATTACATAGTGATTTTCTAATCATTACCAATATTTTCGTTTTCAAAATTTGTGAATAAAAAATATCCTACTGATAGATTAATTTAATTATTATTATTGCTATATTTTTTGTAGTTGCAATGGTAAAGATTTTTGTGATTTTTTTTACGCATCTGCATTAGTGTTTGTTTTATAGAGGTATATAAATTTACATTTGTAATAAATAGTTAGCAATCCAATAAATAATGGGTCCTGCAGATAAATATAGATCCTGCAGGTAAATTAATTGAATTTTGTTATTTATTTGTTTATTTATTTAATTGAAGTGTTACAGTTTTTTATGAATTTTTGCATGTGTCTGCATCAATATTTTATATAGAGCTGTACACAAATTTATAATAGTTCTAAACAGTTAGTAACCCCTTAAATAAAAGATTACTAACCGTTACTGTTATTTTTGTTTACAAAAATTGTGAAAAAAAACATTCTACAGATAATTTAATTTTTATTAATCTTCTTATTATAATTTTTTTAATTGAAGTAATTAATATTTTTATGAAATTTTTTATGTGTCTCTCTTAGTATTTCTTATAGAGATGCATACACATTTACAATAGTACTAAATATTTAGTAATCCATTAAACGAGGGATAAGAAAACATTGTCAATCTTATCGTTAACAAAAATTTGTGAAGAAAAATTCTACAGATAATTTAATTTATTTTAATTAATATTATTTTTTTTAGTTGAAGTTTTAAAGAATTTTGTTATTTTTTTTTATTTGTCTCCATTAGTATTCGACAGTAGTACTATACATTTAGTAATCCATTTAATTATGAATTACTACTAACCATTAGCAATTTTTTCGTTCACAAAGCTTGTGGGAAAAAATCCTGCAGATAAATTCATTAATTTAATTGTTATTATTATTTTTATATTTTTTATTGAAATAATAAAGATATTTATAGAATTTTCCATGTGTCAGAATTAGCATTTTATTTAGAGATATACACACATTTACAAATGATTAGTAATTCATTAAATAATGAATTACTTACTGCTACTAATTATTTCCTTTTCAAAATCTGTTGAACAAAAAAATGAGAAATTTAAAGTTACGAAACAAATATTTTTTCAAAAAACTAAATATTCCTTTCTCTACCTTCTCCCAGAAATATTTTTTACTTTTTCATATCGGTAATCTTCCACTTTTACAAATCATTTAAATAAAAAATTTAGCACATTTCATGATTTGTTTCAAAAATAGTTCTTAAGGGAAGGTACGATTTAAGAAGAAGAATACATTTTAAAAAATGTCATAAAATAAAGATTGCTTACACTTTCAAATAATCAATTAGATGTAAACAAATTTAAATTATACATTCTTTAAACTGAAAAGTCACAATTTAATCTAATGTGTGTTAGGTGCGATTAAGCAACCTAACCTCAAGTATGGCAATATTTGAAGCTTAAAAATACTCGATTACAATTGATATGTAGTCTTATTCACATACAATAAAGTATTCAAAGAATGTAGGCACATGAAGTTTAGTTCCTGTTTTTGAATCATTCCTATGCCGAGTTGCAAAATGATATCAACGATCATGAAATTGCCTACGTAAATAATATCAGTATATTAAACTTCATATAAACCTTACAAATTTATTGTATCGTACTAAGTACTTAATATAAATAAACATTCTAAACGATTGTTATAAATATAATATAAAACTTTGCATTTTTACTCGATAGGCACTGGGAGCAAAATATAAAAAGATAAACAGATTTTTCTAAATTATAGAAATATTAGATGTCAAATGGCCTTTTTTTGTTTTTAATAATTTCAATGCAACATTGTAGAGAAGATTTTACATAGTTTTGAATTTGTTGAGGTCACAAAACACGTCATATAACCCAAAGTTCAGATTTTAATTCTGCTTTCGAGGTTTACTGAACAATTTGACCATCTTTCATTATATATAGTAGCCTATAGTCCCCAATGCTGTTTATGGAAATTAGATTTGGACCATTGGCAGGCCAATCGAGATAAAGAGTTTTTTTTTAAATCTTCAAACCACTTTTTTGTGTGATTTTTTTTTGACTGAATTTAGGCATTGTCTTGTTGAAAACTTCATAAAGGTTGGCAATTTTTTCAGTCAGGCTCAACAAATAATATTCTAATATGTAAACAAAGGTATGCCTACTTTGTTTATTCATTTGAAAAAGCAAGTATAAGTTTACTTACCGAGGAAAAGGTAGTCCAAAATATTAAGGAATATCCACTTAATTGACACGTGGAAAATACATCTTTTTCATTTAGAAAATCATGCAATTGTGGATGAATACCTTCTGGAGTATTAAAATTAATCTTCTTTTCAGCACTGAAAATAGTTTTAAACCAATTCGTTTGCTGCTTCAGGTGTTTCTCTAAAAACAGAAAGCGGGCTTTTTTACTGCCAAATGTTAGACGTGAACATTGACATGGTTTTACATTTTCAACAATTCCCGACATTTTTATTGTTCTTTGCATGGTAGCTATTCATGCTGACGTCTTTACCTGGCTTTCAAAACCTTTTGCTGTCATTAATTAACTTGGAACTAGGTGAATAATCAAAATTTCTGATCCTTTCGAAAACATTTTCTGCCTCTCTGTAGATTTTATAGCAACATAAATAGTTGGGTTCAGTAAGAAATTAAAAACGAGAGTCTTTGAAAGGTAAAATTCATTATCAAATTTTTGGAATTGCATTCCGATGTTGTTATAAACTACAATTTGCCATTTTTCAAAGCATTATGATTCAGCTTGTAATTGATTCACCACATGTTTTGCAAACTAAACGAATGTCTTCAGAATCTTTTTAAAATGCATTTTTAAATAATGTGTGAAAATATCCGCGAATCACATTCCACGGTTTTAGAAATATCAAGTACGTACTTATCATTTTGCGCCTGCACAAATTATGCAATTTAGCAAAATGCATATTTTGAAAAGATTAATATATATATATATATAATTTTTGTAAACGATTACTTTAATATTAATTGCATTACCATGAATTTAATTTTAACACATATTCTTTTGCATAGCAAACACGGCATATTTTGTTTGCTTTTGTATCGTTTCTATCAATTTGTACCCCGCTATATATTTTAGAAAATTTTTAGTGAACTATTTTCTCTAAATTTATCCCATATTTTATTTTTCGATTTGCCATGCATAACAAATTCAAGATAAGTAGGTGAAAAGAAAACTAATTGAAATTACGCATCTTAAATATCGCTATGTAAATTCCTCTAATGTACGAAAGACGTTGGATGTTGTGTGTGATGTTTCAGTCATTTCCCGTTAATTCATCCAAATTAAGCTTTAAAGCGGAAAATAAACTAATTAAGTTTTCATCTTAATTCTTTGAAAGAAAAGGAGAGCTTAGTAATTGTTTTAATTTATGTCACACAAAAGAAAGCGAACACGGTAAACGCATCCTTGCAGAATACATTTTATACCACTGATTAAAAAAAATACCTATTGTCCGTCAAATGTATGTGCATTTTCTATCAAAAGGTGTTATGCACATTTTGTGTTAAACTGATGCAGGTTGACTGCAGATAATTGCTTTGTTAAATATGCGTATCAGTTGGAATATTATTATTTTCGGTCAAATATATATACAGAGTGATTCTAAATTGTTTTTACAATAAAAAAGGGTGATAGTACACATCAAGACAAGCAATATTAAATAGGAAACCAAGCGTCCCAAACGTTTTCCTAAGGAGGTGGCCGCTATTAAAGTTTAGGGTCCAAAATTTCAAATAAATATAAAAAACAGAAACATTGGTCGATTGATTTGCGGTTTTCACTGAAACTATTCTTTATGTCGGTATTTTATTGAAAATAAATTATAGAAAAAAATTAAAAAAAATACCGATAGAGAGTGCTTTAGACTTTGGAGTAACGAGCAACTACTTTTTGCCGTTATCTTTTGCATCTCATTAAATGTTTTCGAAAGCTTGGACTTAAATTTTGAGCTCAAAATCTGAATAGCTCGGAGTGGTTAAGTAGCAGAAACTGAACTGTGTTCAGAGGGTTTATATTTGAAATAATTATAAAAAACAGAAAAATTGGTCGATTCGTTTGCGGTTTTCGCTAAAACTATTCTTTAAATCAGTATTTTCTTGAAAATAAATTTTAAATATAAATTTTACGAAATGCCGATAGAGCGCGCCTTAGACTTTGGAGTAGCGTACAACTATTTTAACAGTTATTTTTTTGTATCTCATTAAATGTTTTCAAATGCTTAGACTTAAATTTTGAGCTCAAATTCTGAATCGTTGGGAGTGTTTAAGTAGCGCAAAATTGAACTGTGTTCGAGGAGGGGTAGGGTTAGATTTCAACTCCTGAACACACTTCAGTTTGAGTTTCTTAACACCTTCCAACGATTCAAAATTTGAGCTCAGATTTAAAGTTTAAATCTAAGCTTCCGAAAACATTTAATGGGATGCAAAAAATAGTTGTTCGTTACTCCAAAGTCTAAAACGCCCTCTATTGATACTTTTTGAAATGTATCTTTATAATTTATTTTTAAGAAAATACCGACATAAAGAATAGTTTTAGTGTAAACCGCAAATCAATCGACCTATTTTTCCGTTTTTTAAAATCATTTGAAATTTGAAACCTCTGAACACAGTTCAGTTTGTACTACTTAACCAGTCCCAAGTATTCAGATTTTGAGCTCAAAATTAAAGTCTAAGCTTACGAAAACATTTAATGAGATGCAAAATATAACGGCAAAAAATAGTTGTTCGTTTCTCCAAAGTCTAAAGCGCCCTCTATCGGTATTTTTAAAATATTATTTTTATAATTTATTTTCAAGACAATACTGATATAAATAATAGTTTTAGTGAAAACCGCAAATCAATCGGCCAATTTTTCCGCTTTTTATGATTATTTGAAATTTTGGACCCTAAATTTTAATAGCGGCTATCTCCTTCGGAAAACGTTTGGGCACTTTGTTTAACATTTAATATTGTTTGTCTTGATGTGTACCATCACCCTTCTTTTTTTGTAAAAACAATTTAGAATCACCCTGTATATACATATATACATATTGTAATATGTAAAACTAATAAAGATGTTTAGCACCTCAATTATTTCATTTTTAAAAGTATTTTTTTTATAAGAATGATATATTGCTTAATAATAAAAATTATTGATAGAAGTTTATATTTTATTTATTAACTCACTTCCAATTGAAAATATTGAGCAGTTTGTTTATATATGTGGGTCATTCCACATTAAATGAACAACAACAAAAAAAAGTCGTGGCCCTATGGTAACCGATTTTAATAAAATGTATAAACAGGTTCCTGTCATATTATAATAGAGCTCTGCAAAATAGCTTGACAAAAAATAAATTATTTTAGCAGTACATTAAAAAAACTTGCGATATAGAATGGCATGCGTGCATGTACAATCGTCCAAAGTTGCAAGTTTGAAGTTTTATGTATTGAAAATTATTTATCAGATATAAATTTTTCTTATAATATTATAACCACTGAAAAAGTATTTTCTTATTTATTTAATAATAATAATCTGGTAACGTCGCGATTAATTTTAAATTAGTCGTAAAATTTGAAAATATGTGAATTTTAGAAAATTGGAAACGTTATAAAAATTAAAGGAATTAAAAAACATGTGTGAAATTTGTGCCTCATGTAATATTACATATAAAAATCGATTTCCGTAAATTTGAAAGTTACCATTTATTTCCTTCAACGTCAATAAAACTTAGGAAATTAAAAAAAGTTGCAAAATCATAATTTTTCATCTTGTGTAAGCACAAAAAATAAATAAAGGAACGATCCGACATTAGCAATATTCCACAGACATAATGATTAATAAGCCCACAATATGCTAGAAAATTTTCAATACTGCCTTTTGATTCCTAACAATAAACATATATCTTCAAAAAGGTAATTTTGTTACATGCTACTGAAAACTTCTCTTTAAATTTGTGTGCTTTTCTAAAATATTGCACGATTTCAAGGGAAAAACTAGTGCTGCCATCTACACGATTTTAATATTACTAGATAATTAATTCTTCCAGTTTCCTTACTTTTAGTATAAGCCTGAAGAAAAAACGAAAAAACAAAAGAAAAGAAAAAGAGACGAGAAGTAATGTTTGAATATTTAAAATAGTCACTTTTATCTATGATATCAAAAAATTTGAAAATACATAAAAGTTTTCTTTTTTCTGTAAAAATGCAATAGAAATATTGTCTTTTCCCCGTCAAGTTTTTCCTTGTTTATTTTATTTTTTTTTAGCATTAAGGATTCAAAAAGGCATACTTGAAAATTTATGCATTTAAAATACGTACTTTTATCTGCAACGCAACTCATTTGACACTTATAACAAATGTCCTTAATTTTAATAAATAATAGATATACTAAATTTTATCCTTGATTTTTTTTCCATTTTTATTTTATTTTATTTTTATTAAGAAATAAAAAATCGAATCCTAAATTACGCCAAACTCACTTATTATCCATTCTTACCTAAAAATAATTTATGATATAGTCTTTTCATTCCTAAGGCTAATAGTCAGGATTGAAATTTCAAGCATGTAAACAAAAACTCGATTTTGTATCAACTTTTAACATGAGTATACATACTGAAATAAACTGCCCTGAAATCTATTATTTTGCATTTATTCATAAATAAGCATGTTCTACTTATATCCCAGTTTTCATTCAAATCTGTGACATGGTAGTCACAGTTAATTTGCTCATTTTGTATGGAATGACCCATATATAATATCACTCTTAAAACGAAAGAGTGGATTTGGTTTCCTAGGAAAGAGCTGTATTTTATTTTCATCGTGAATGAGTTGTTTTTTAAACGTTTTACTCATTTTTATGCAATTTCATTATTAAAAATACTTATGTTGATTTAAATTGCTTAAAAACAACTCGCGTATTCGAGTTGTTTCAACTCTTTACGAGAAGCTGACTTTCAGATCATGAAATGAGTGAATTTTGGCTCAACTTGAGTTATTTTGGGGCTGCGGTTTTAAGAGAGTACACACACACACACATGCTTATAATCATTGTATAAATCTCCATCAAAATGGCAGAATCTGTAACTAAATGCATTAAATTTATAGAGCATAGTGTGACGTTGCATAAATTTATGTCTTGTAGTGGCAGCTGTAACCAGATGCATTAATTCCATTGAACACAATATAGATGATGAAAGATAGTGACTTTTTTTAAACTTGACATATCCAGTCAATATGTATACTTTTGCTGATGATCGTGGTATTGATCCGCTAAATCCCAATAAAAAAAGCAGCTACTACTTGGCAATCACATCATTAGTTTAATGATTAGAGCGTGAATAGCGTAAGACAATGGTTGAACATTATGGTAATTTACCCAGATAAGACACAGTTAAATTTATAATTCCAAAATATTTTTATTCTTCAAACATGATTTAAAACAATTACAACTCAATAAGAAATGCAACCAAAGAAACAGGATGAAACTTTATTAATTACATCAGGCCATCAGTTTCTAAATAATAATTTAGAACTCTACAGAAATCTTACACATTGACTGACAAGTTTTGAAGCACTCAACAAAAATCACAGAAAATCTGCTCCGAGACTCGTGTATGCGTTTTTTGTCAAAAACGGTAACAGCACAGGATTGGAATAATAACTTGGGATGAGTGAAAATTAGACTGATGAAATGTACAAATGGTTCTCACCACTGGTAAGCGACCAGTAGGAAAATGCGAGGGAACGAAAATGATAAAAAGGGTTCTTATCTATTGGCGGTAGGATATTAAGTAATACGGCAATGATGACAGACACGCAGGCGAATTCACAGTGCATGATGAGAGATGGAATTATAAAGTAAAAATGGCATTAAGAAACAAGTATCAAATGTTTCAAATTGAAGGGAAAAATATATTAGTAAGTCTTGTAAGAAGAATGTTGTTTTCATTAAATTAAGGTTTTAGAATAAATTAAAAAAAAATGCGCGTAGATAAAGATTTACGAAAGGATTAAAACTGTAGATTGAAAATTCAAAATAAATAATAATTAGTATACGTGTTTTAAGTTTAAGAAATTAGATAGGAATAAAAAATAGATGCTACATTAAGATATAAGAAAATAATGAATATGCCGTAAATTTAAATAATTTTTGAAAAGTAAACATTTTTTATGTAACAATCTATTCTTATCCTAAAAACCGATAACCTAGTAGATGCATGTTTGTCACCTACATTTTCATCAGCGAAAGGCATGAGTTCGGAATACAATATTATCACTCTTAGTTCAGGTAATGGCAAAATTTCCTCTAATTTTACCAAAGTCAAATCAATTATTTAATTTGTAACGCGAATAAGTAGGAATTGTTTTATTTTAAATATAATTACCATGTAAGTAATTTTGATTATACGTTACAAATTGCAATTTTTCTTCTTAAAAGTTAACATAAATAATAAAAGTATGACTATAAGTAAAGTAATAAAACATTATGAATAACAAATATATATTAACTTAACCCTTTGCATAACCGTATTGTAGATCTGAAACATAAACAGAAGTCGATATTACTTGAAAAATAAGTTTTAAAGCAGATTTTATGTGTTGTTCCCATTTCTCCAAAACACCATTTAAAGCAAATTGATCATCGGAATGGTCATTTTGTATGCTTTAAAATTTTGTGTTAGAAAATGGACAATATTTATGAGAAGTATGTCAATTTCTGTTTATTGTGATGGGAAAAAATTGCCTTTTAATCAATAATTATTTTATATTTACGTTATAAATCTTTAAATTATTTTTTTACATATTTAAAATGATGTATTCAAATATCCGAGTCAATACTTTTCAAATCGGAGTATTTGAGTCACAAAGGGTTAGGTATAGAGTGCCCTATAAGCAAATTCACATTTCAAAAATTCACTAAAATAATAACATTGGAGCCTATTGGGCTATTTATGTGACAGTTCATGAGACATGGCGACATCACTATGGTCCCGAATTTAAACGAAAGTAGTCATGTCTCAATCATTGTTAGAAAACTAGCCCTATAAGCTCCAAAACTTCCTTTCACCTCCAACCCTCCCTTTTTTATTCTTCCCTCCAAAAAAGGTTAATATAGCAGTTACGGTTCTGAAATTGAGCATATGTCCATCTGAAACATTAGGCTTTAATATTCCACATCAGTCAGCGCAGAACTGTACACTGGGGACAATATTGCTCAACCACCCACGTATTTGATTCAGATGACAATGCACCAATTTAATATTTAAAGAATTTAATTATAAATTAATACATTAATTTTAAGGCATTTTCCACTAGCCTGCAATAGATGGTAAAACACTAAATATTAGCTTTAATTTGTACTGCTTATATACGAGTTAGAACAGCATTGGATTAAGTTATGCTTTAGTAAAATCTCACCAAAATGTACAAATAGGAATGAATCTACAACAATGAAAAGCTTTAAAAATTAAATCGAAAATACATCTTAAATAAAAAGTTAAGAGCGTAATATTTAAAAATAAAATTATTTTATCAAGTAACAAGTTAATATTAATCAACTTACGATTATGTTGAGAAATCAATTTAGAAATTCCATAAAGAATAGTTTAAATAATGTTTCATTTTCTCTTTTGCGTTGCTATATTAAAAAATAAATAAAACAAAAATGATATATTTTTCAATAAATAGATTTGCTTTCTTCCGAGCTTAAAAATATAAGTGATTTTTTTTATAATGAAATTTGATGTTCATGTTATAACATAAATGTATGGGAAAAAACATGAATTGGTGTCCAAAAATTTACGCGTGATTTTGAAGATGATCTTTGAATACCGTTTTTTTTTCTTTCAACATTTTTACTTTTATACATATTTTCCATAAAAATTACTAACTCAAATTTTAATGCATAACAAACTTAAGACAAATAGATGAGAAGAAAACTAATTGAAATAGTACACCTTTAAAATCACTGTGCAAATTCATCCAATAAACGTAACTCCAGTCGTAACTGGATTGGCTGTGAGGTTTAAGTCATTTCCCTTTAACTCATTCAAATCAATCTTCATAGTGTAAAATAAACTAATTATGTTTTCATCTTAACTCTTTGAAGGAAATTATCCGAGAATTATATTTTAGTTCAAGCGAGTAATTCAGATGAATGGCAGTGCGGGATGATTATTTTAATTTGTGTGACGTAGAAGAAAGTAAAGACCATAGACACATCCTAGCGGAATACACTTCTTTTATCACTGGTTTTAATCAGGATACAGATGATCTCATTATCCAGCAAATGAGAATGTTTTACCTCTTCAGCGGTGTGTAATACACTTTATGTCAAAATGACTTAATTTCGTTATAATAAATTGTTTCGCGGATTATAACACATCACTCTTAATCAATCTGTTTTCTAAAAAATACATATATGCATATTGTAGAATATATATAAATCGTTAAATGCGGTCAATAACCATGTATGTTTTAGCCGTTTATTTTAGAATAAATAAAATTTAGATTAATTAAAATTAGCTGAACAAGTCACTGCATCAGAAGAGTAATGTTAACACACATAAAATTTGTATACAGTTTTCGTTTACTTGGATATATTTAAAAAAATTTGTTTTAGCTTGCTTTTCTTTTAAAAATTTGTTAATGATCATGTAGAGTTATTTTTTAAATTAAAAATCGTGTATGTATTAACATGATAACTGAAATAGATTGGAGATAATGTTTATACCAGGGGAATTTTTTTTTTAGAAAGTCGAGTTTTCAGTTATGCACAAGTAGAGTGATTCATACTCAGTAATGCTCAAAAATAGTTATTTAAACATGTTAGATGAATTCTATAAATATTTAAAATGCATCATACTTAAAAAATATAATATATAAATATATAATATTTAAAAACAAAATGATTTTATCAAGTAATAAGATAATATTAATTTACCTAAAATTATTATGTTGAGAAATCAATTCAGAAATTCCAAAAAGAATAGTTTAAATAATGTTTCATTTTCTCTTTTCTGTTGTCACATTAAAAAAGAAATAAAGCAAAAATGATTAAATTGTCTTCCACTCTTCCAAGCTTAAAAATATATGAGACTTTTGTATAATAGAGTTTGGTGCTGATGTTGTAACATAAATGTATGAGAAAAAAAACATGAATTGGTTCTCAAAGAATTAGGCGTGATTTTGAAGGTGAGCATTGAATGCTTAAGGGAGAGTGTTTTTCTTTCCAAATTTTTACTTTTATACTTATTTTCCTTATCAATTACTTTCTCAATTTTCCACGCATAACAAATCTAACACAAGTAGGTGAGAAGAAAATTAATATAAATTGCATGTCTTTAAAGTCACTATGCAAATTCATCCAATAAACGAAAGTCGTAACTGGATGCGAGTGTGAGGTGTAAGTCATTTCCTTTTAACTCATTCAAATCAAGCTTCATAGCGTAAAATAAATTACTTATGTTTTCATCTTAACTCTTTGAAGGAAATTATCCGAGAATTACATTTTAGTTCATGCTAGTAGTTCAGATGAAAGGGAGTGCGCGATAATTATTTTAATTTGTGTGAAGTAGAAGAAAGTAAACACGATAGACTTATCCTAGCGGAATGCACTTTTTTTATCACTGGTTTTAATGAGGATACAGGTGATCTCATAATCCAGCAAATGTAGATCTATTTCCTTTTCAAAGGTGCGTAATATATTTTTATAAAAATGACATAAATTTGTCACAATAAACTGTTTCAAGAAATAGAAAAGCATCATTCTTAATCGATCTATTCCCCCCAAAAATACATACCTGCATATTGTAGCATATTTATAAATTGTTAAATGCAGTCAATACCTCAATATGTTTTATTATTAACTGATAATTCAATTCCTACAATTAGTTCCCACTCTTCCTATATCTATTTATATATCTTGATCAAATTTTTAATCGTTAATAAAATACCTTTTTATTTATCCACTCTAAGTTCAAATACATTTTTTAAACTTGTAGTAGATGACACTCTATGTTAATAGAGTTTTTTCAAATATTAATTCATTATTTTAATTTAATGAATTAAGGAAAATGGAAAATTGCAAGGAAATTCGCTTTCTATTTTTCCACGTAGTATTGTGATTCTGTGATATATTTGTACATATTTATATTAATTGCAAATATTTACTAAAAAGTAACTAAAATAAAAACTTTCTTTGTTGACTTAAGTAGAAATTGACTTATTTGTTATTTGTTTATTTATTTATTTTAAATTGTTTGTTTTATTATTAAAATTAACCGAACAAGTCACTGTATCAGAAGAGAAATATTAACACATATACATGTGTACATAGTTTTTGTTTCATTGGATATGTCTTTTAAAAATAACGTTTTAGCTTTCTTTTTAAGTATTTTGTTATTGATCATGTAGAGTTATTCGTTTAAATTAAAAATCGTTTATGTATTAATATGATATAACTGAAATAGATAAGAGATAATTATTCTATCAGGTGAATTTTTTTGATAGAAAATTGTGTTTTCAGTTATACAAAAGTAGAGCGATTCATACTCAATAATTTTCAAAAATAGTTAACATGTTAGATGAATTCTATAAATGTCTAAAGTATATATCATTTAAAAATAAACTGATTTTATCAAGTAATAAGTTAATATTAATCAACTTATTATTATTCCTTGCGAAATCGATTTAGAAATTCCAAAAAGAAAAGTTTAAATAATGTTTCATTTTCTGTTTTCTGTTGCCACACTAAAAAATAATAAAGCAAAAATGATATATTTTTTAATAGATTGATTTTATCTCTTCCAAGCTTAAAAATGTAAGTGACTTTTTATAATCGAGATTAGTGCTTATGTTGTAACATAAATAAGTAGAAAAAAAACATGAACTGGTTGTCAAAAGATTAGGTGTAAAATTGAAGATGAGCATTGAATACTTAAAAGAAGGTGTTTTTCTTCCTAAATTTTTATTTTTATACTTCTTTTTCTTCGCAACTACTTTCTCAATTTTCCACGCATAACAAATTTAACAAGAGTAGGTGAAAAGAAAACTAATTGAAATTGCACATCTTTGAAATCACTCTGCAAATTCATCCAATAAACGAAAGTCGTAAATTCACGTGAGTGCGAGGTTTCAGTCATTTCCCTTTAACTCATTTAAATCAAGCTTCATAGCGTAAAATAAACTAATTATGTTTTCATCTTAACTCTTTGAAAGAAATTATCCGAGAATTATATTTTAGTTCATGCGAGTAATTCAGATGAAAGGGATTGCGCATGATTATTTTAATTTATGTGACGTAGAAGAAAGTAAACATGATAGATACTAGCGGAATACACTTCTTTTATCACTGATTTTAATCGGGATGCAAATGATCTCATTATCCAGCAAATGCAGATGTATTTCCTCTTCAGTGGTGCGTAATACACTTTATGTCGAAAAGACATAAAACAAGTCACAGTATCAGAAGAGAAATATTAACAGTTATGTAATGTGTATGTATTTTGCGTTGCATCTAATATATTTAAAAAAAATATTGTTTCAACTTACTTAAAAAAATATATATTTGTTAATGATCATGTACAGTTATTTTTTTTATTAAAAACCGTGTATGTATTAACATTATAACTGAAATAGATTAGAGATAACGATTCTATCAGGGGAATTTTTTTGTTAGAAAATCGAGATTTCAGTTACACAAAAGTAGAGTGATTCATATTCAATAATGTTCAAAAATAGTTATTTAAACATGTTAGATAAATTCTTTAAATATTTAAAATGCATAATATTTAAAATGTATAATATATAATAATTAAAAACAAAATGATTTTATCAAGTAATAAGATAATATTAATCAATCTACCATTATATGTTGAGAAATCAATTCAGACATTCCAAAAAGAATAGTTTAAATAATGTTTCATTTTCTCTTTTCTGTTGCCATATTAATAAAAAAATAAAACAAAAATGATACATTTTTTAATAAACTGACTTGAACTCTCCCAATCTTAAAAATATATGAGACTTTTTATAATCGAGTTTGGTGCTGATGTCGTAACATAAATGTATAAGAAAAACATTGGTTCTCAAAAAATTAGGCCTGATTTTGAAGATCAGCATTGAATGCTTAAAAAAAAGAGTATTCTTCTTTCTATATTTTTACTTTTATATTTATTTTCTTTAACAATTGTTTTCTCAATTTTCCACGCATAACACATTTAACACAAGTAGGTGAGAAGAAAACTAATTGAAATTTCATATCTTTAAAATCACCATGCAAATTCATCCAATAAACGAAAGTCGTAACTGGATGTGAGTGTGAGGTTTGACTCATTTCCCTTTAACTCATTCAAATGAAGCTTCATAGCGTAAAATAAATTAATTATGTTTTCATCTTAACTCTTTGAAGGAAATTATCCGAGAATTATATTTTACTTCAAGCAATTCAGATGAATGGCAGTGCGGGATGATTATTTTAATTTGTGTGGCGTAGAAGAAAGTAAGCACCATAGACACATCATAGCGGAATACACTTCTGTTATCACTGATTTTAATGAAGATACAGATGACCTCACTATCCAGCAAATGTAGATGTATTTCCTCTTCAGCGGTGTGTAATACACTTTATGTCAAAATGACATAATTTCGTTATAATAATTTGTTTTGCGGAATATAACAGCTCTCTTAAACGATCTTTTTCAAAAAAATACATATCTGCTTATGATATCATGCGTAAAAATTATTAAATGCCGTCGATACTCCAATATGTTTTATTATTAACTGATTATTCAATTGCTACAATTAGTTTACACTCTTCCTATATATATTTATGTATCTTTTATAGCTCAAATTTTTAATCGTTAATAAAATACTTTCTATTCATCCAATCAAAATTCAAATACATTTTTTAAAACTTGTAGTGGATGATACTTGATGTTAATACGGTTTTTTCAAATATTAATTCATTAATTAAATTTAATTACTTAAGGAAAATGGAAAATTTCAGGGAAATCTGCTTTCTATTTGCCACACATATTATTGTGATTCTGTGATATGTATATACATATTTATATTAATTGTTAAATGCCGTCAATACTCCAATATGTTTTATTATTAACTGATTATTCAATTGCTACAATTAGTTTACACTCTTCCTATATATATTTATGTATCTTTTATAGCTCAAATTTTTAATCGTTAATAAAATACTTTCTATTCATCCAATCAAAATTCAAAAACATTTTTTAAAACTTGTAGTGGATGATACTTGATGTTAATACGGTTTTTTCAAATATTAATTCATTAATTAAATTTAATTACTTAAGGAAAATGGAAAATTTCAGGGAAATCTGCTTTCTATTTGCCACATAATATTGTGATTCTGTGATATGTATATACATATTTATATTAATTGTAATTATTAACTTAAAAGTAACTAAAATAACAATTTTCTTTGTTTACTTAAGTAGAAATTGACTATTTTTTAAATGCTTATTTTATAATTAAAATTAATCGAACAAGTCACATTATCAGAAGAGAAATACTAACAGTTAAATAATGTGTATATATTTTTTGTAGCATGAATATAATTAAAAAAATAATAATGCTTCAGCTTTTTTTTAAAAAAAATATTTGTTAAGGATCATTTAGAGTTATTTTTTAATTAAAAGCCGTGTATGCATAACATGATAACTTAAATAGGAAAGAGATAATGATTATATCAAGGGAATTTTTTGTTAGAAAATCGAGTTTTTAGTTATATAAATATAGAATAATTCATACACAATAATGTCCAGAAATAATTATTTAAATATGTTAGATGAATTCTATAAATATTTATTAAACCATTTTTCATGTACCATAGTTGCAAACTACTTCACATTCGAAAGATATTAACTTGCGTCAATCTTAAAAAAGGGGAAAAAATCTAGTTCAATGTGCCAATTTTGAAACTTTCTCCAAAAGCTTTCGTAAAAATTCAAAAAATAGTTACAATTGTTAATACTTCAATATTATTAATTCAATACCATAACAACTTCTAATTTCATTTTAAATTTCTCCTTCCGTCAATTAATTGAAGTAAAAACATTTAATCTCGATCATAATATTTATTAAAATTAATAGTTGTTTGTTATTTTGCTGTATACCAGTTGTTTACGAATAGCCGGTTTAGCAGGACGCGTGTTCCCGCCGCTGCACAAGCCGTCGAAGGGCAATAAAATAACGGCGAATCGGGGTAAGCATGCAAAAATCGCCTTTCCAACAGAAGAATATTTTCATATTGAAAAAAAAAAAATCTGATGGCCATAGCCGAAAACATAGGTGAAATATTTGGTGCAATTCCTTGCATACCTTCATACATTTCTCAATCGTACAACAAAAAAGTGATACTGTCATCGCTATTACAGTGCCCCCTTTCGGTAGAGTAGTTTCAAATTCAAGGAGAAACTTCTGGCCTTAATCAAAAACATGCACAAAAAATTGGTTCAATTCTACGCTAACTTTATGCACTTTTCGATGATAAATAATGAGAATGGCACAAAAATCTCTATTAAAGCCCCTTTCTGACAGATGATTTTTTTTTTTCAAATTTAGGGAGGATTTGTTTGCATTAGCCAAAAAAAATATAAACAAAAAATTGGTTCAATTCTATCCATAACTTCATAGATTTTTTGATTGGATAATTCTGAAAATGGCGCAAACATCGCTGTAAAGGAGCTCTTTTTTTGGCAGAAATTTATACCAAAAATTTAGTTCAATTCTGTGCATAACTTCATAAACTTTTTGATTGTGCAGTAACGAAACTAGCACAAAATCGCTATTACAGTAAACATTTTGGCCGATCCCACCGAAGCTAGCATAGGGAAGAAAACACGGGCTTCTGATTGGTTGAATACTTTGAAGAGCGTTTTGTTTAGGTTAATTTTTGAGTTTACGTTTACTTAATCATCAGTTTCTGTTTTAAAACTTTTTGAATGATGGATTTTGATTTTTTTTTCTGATTTTACATATTTATTAATAGATATAGAAATATTTTCTGGAATTATAATTAAAGAAATTAATCATGATGTTTCCGAATTGTATTTAGAAAATAATAGTGATAAAATTGCCATTTCTTCTTATTATTTTAACATGATATGCACATATGTGCCTCTAACACATACATACCATTCAGAGCAATTTACTTACATTAAGTAATTTACTTACTTTGGTAAATTTTGGTAAACTTTACTTTGAGCAATTTACTTACTTTGGTAACATTCCGAGCAATTTACTTGCAAAAAATCACATTTCTTTTTTACGGTGTCAATTACGAAATATTAACAAACCCAATTGTTCTATGTTATTTTTTAAAATTGCCGTTTATTACTATTGTTATTTTAACATGATATATCCATATACGCTCCTAATACGTACATCCGCATTCAGAACAATTTATTGGCAAAAAACAATTACTCTTTTAAATTATTCAACCAATCAGAAGCCCGTGTTTTCTCCCCTTGTTGTCTTGCTATGCTATAGTTTCAGTGGGATCGGCAAAAATGCTTACAGTAACCCTTTTTTGCGTGACATTTTCAAATTCAAGTAGAAACTGTTGTTAATAACCAAAAATATACACAAAAAATTTTGTACAATTCCATGCATGACTTTATACACTTTTTGACAGTACAATTATGAAAACGGTATAAAAATCGCAGTTACAGCGCCCCCTTTAGATAGAATATTTCTAAATTTATAGAAGACCAACTTGGCAGCCTCCTCAATATACATACATATTAAAAAATTGTTGAATTCTAAGCATAATTTTATTTACTTAACGATAGTACAATGGCATCTGATATAGGTTCACCATGGACAGGCCGTATGCATGTCCGTGTGTCTCTGTCTGTGTACACTTTATATCCCGAACAATGTGAGATGAAGACTGGAAATTTGGTGTTTATTTAGTATGTAATAATGGAAAGAAAAGCCTTTTAAATATAAGTTAACTCGATCCTCCAAAATTTTTTTTCGGACTCTCGAAACCTTCATTTGATGAAAAGTATATAAAAAAATTTCGAAATCGTTTATTTTAAGGAGTGAAAATAAAAGACAATAAAAATACATACATTTTGCACAAATAATGAAGTCGATTTGATAATTAGTTGCTGAGATATTTATAATCCTATTTTCCACACTCTTCGATTTTTCATGACCCTATATTTCATTCGAATTTCAATCCAAAGATATATTTCAATTGGAAATGAAACGTTTAGTTTGACGCAGTAAACTGTTAGTTAATATGAGTATAATTTTTGAAGTCATGGGAATGTTTATTTTATACTATTCGGCACTACTTGATTACCCCGTCGACTAAAACAAACGTCGCCACCTTTGTCGCCAACTTGGCGATTAACCCCCAGGTTTGGCGATAAAAATATTCGCCAAAAGTTACACCAACTTGGCGCTATTTCCGGTATTTCGTCAAATCCCCATAGACTCCCACTGTAATCCAATAGGGTCCCGTTTTGTTAAAATATTTAAACACATATTTAAATTTTATTTTGGAATTGCAATGTATTTTATAGGTAGTTTACACAAGTTTTTTAAAAATATTTTATATTATGATATCCATGATGGGTTAGTATTACGGTGCCCCCCCCCCTTTCCTCAACATCTATATATAGTTTGTTTCTGAGGGAAATTAGGATGCTGCTTATCGAGCCCAGATATTTTGGCATAGACCAATGCAGTTCAAATTTCCGACATAATGTATGACCAAATTTAACAACAAAAAATGTTTTAGAATGCATGAAGCAATAAAGAATAATGTGGAATTATTAGTTTTTCCAATTATTTTACTCCTTTAATACAAAAGTAAATTCCAAAATATATGAATTTTTCACTGCGGAGACTAAGTAACAATTTAAGTAACCTTAACATATGTAACCTTTTGTACTATGTACAAAACTGTGAACTATGTTATGTAATGTACTGTTATGTTCTATGTTATGTTATGTTATGTACTATAACCTTAACATGACTTGTAGGCAATATTTATTTTTATTTATTTTTTCTGCCTCTCTCTGACTTCTTTTTTATTTTAGATGTTCTTTTGCTCCCTCAAGGTATAAGCACCGCATTCAAATCTGTCACTTTATTTGTATTTCGCAAGGAATTTTTCAAGGTTCGAAATTTTCTGAAAATTTTTGGTTTTCTCGTATATACTTTTTGCTTTCCTCTTTGGGCGTTTATTTATGGTAGATATTTTGTTTCTTTATTGCTTAAATGCAAATTATTTACATTTTATAGTTCATAGAATTTTTCAAAATAGTTGAAAAGGGTTTTGAATTTGGTTTGTCTGTTGATCAAACCATATGTCTGCATGCGTTGTTAACTCTCATAAATATACTCGGATTGTTTTTTTTAAATGTTAATGAGGTTCTGTCAAGAATGTTCTTTATTCAAAATAGTGTAGCATTAATTGTTCGTTTACAAGGGAACTCAAAAGAACTTGTTAACAGTGTGTTTTTATAAATGTTATATTATTTCAAATATTTCGAAATACATATATATCGCTGAGGTTCATTACAAGTTGCTTAAAGAATAATAGGTTTTTCATAACGTTTATTGTGCATTTATAGGAAAAAATCAAAGAACTTCGTCAGAGTCTTTGAGCGACAATTTTTTGAAATGAGTTGTGATTTTTGGTATTCGTTTTTAAAAATAACTAATTTTTTTTCATATAACTCGATGTGTATAAATTCTGTAGATGATGTCCATGGCTGCACAAAAGAATTCGAGACCATTTGTACTTATTTCTGAAAATTGGGGAAGGGATAGAATAGAAGCGATTCTTAAGAATAATGATTTCGAGACTCATTCAACTTTAGCAACTTACGTTGAGAATCTAAGTTTGAATGAAAGATATAATTAACTTGAGGAATAATTGACTCAGCGCTACGAATCAACGAAAATAAGTTTTTTCTTTTCATATTTTAATAGAACAGAATAGATTCAGACTTCATAGACTTCAAACATGCAGAATAAAAAGATACACCATTCTGATTATTTCCCCGCAGAAAAATACTAGTATAAAAGCAAATAAAATTATCTAATTGATAAAAATACAGGAAAAAAACTTAATAGGAATTTAGAAGTTAAAAATGAATAAAAAAAGATACGAATTACAATAAATTAAAATATATTTATAAACTAAACGATTGTGCACTAAAAAGAGAGTATTTGCATTCAAATTTTTAGCGCTGCTATCTGTTGTGTATTGTGGGTACTACAGATCTATCTAAGAACCATATAGGAATTTAAATTAAATGCATTAAGTATTTCATTTCATTCAGAGTTATTAAGTATTTACTTAAGTATATTGTTATTACCAATGCATTTAATAGTGGATGTAATGCTACTACAAACTAAAAATAACTATTAGGTTCAAATAGACAATACTGCGGAAGGCGGCATTTTTGTATTGGTCATCAGACGCTTTTCATGTGTTATTTTTTCGCAGCATCCGAATCTGTCCGGAACCTAACTGACTAATCTATTTTTATTATATCTATTCACTGTTTCACCCCATCTTTTGTTAATGACCATCATGTAACGATTGAAAAAGAAAGATAAGTGAAATGGACATTTTTGCTACTTTTGTAATAGAGATTTAAAAGAATGCTAATAAACGGCTGTTAATCAAACGGAATATTTATTCGTGATCAAGAACGAAAATATTCTGATACTCTCATGATATTTTTTATTTCGTAAAAGCATGAAAATTGCATGCTTTATCATTGAAATAATACTATTTGGAGCAGTGTTTTTCATTTTGCAGTATGCGAGTTACATCTTGAATTTTAAGCGATTGTTATTACTTAACTATCATTTTGAGGCAAACGCTTTTGGATATTCATTTGAAAATGTCATTTTTGGTAGTATTTTCTGAAAAATTATTTGTCTTTATCAATAAAATAAAATAAAATAAAATAAAATAAATCTCTTTGATTTCATAGTTTCTAAATAAGAGCGCTTCTCTATTCCGTGCATTAAAAAAATCTAAATTTCTGCATGCATGTATCAAAAGTAATCACATTGCATTTGAGAACAATCTAAATTAAAATTTTGAAAACCTATTTCAGTATCCAAAATATCGAGCTAGAAATAAATTATCATGTTTTATTATTTTACAGGAAAATTTATTGGTATTTTGTATAAAAAGATACAGAATTAAGGAAATGTTTAAAAATAAACTATGCATTATAAATATTATTAAAAAATATGAGTTCCCAATATTAATATGTAATATATATATTCGATATCTTAAATCACTCTTCAGTATTTATCGAATAATGAGAAATTCTATAGGTATCACAGCTTCTGGATAAGCGCATCTGTATGTTTCGTGCATTCACTCAAGAAATTGCTCTTACGCATGCCTCAAAAAGTAATCATTTTGGATTTGAAAACATCTTTAAGAAAAGTTTTGAAAAAGTATACATAAAATTGTAAACTATAGAGCAATTGTGAGCTCCATGTTTTCTGATTTTAGAATTAGAAATGTAAATAATTTTGGAAAAATGTCTAGAATAACTTATATTTTGTAAATAGTATTTACAAAATATGAGTTATTTATACACATTTTATAAGAGGACTTTTCACAAAATACTACTTGTCTAATAATCCAGATGGAGTTATGGATCCCAATAAAAAAAAAGTGAGGTAGATGTCTAGATTTACATGGTAGCTTTCAGGGTGGTCGAGATCTTCAGATGCATGGTGTGACTTTTCTCTCAGTTTACAGTGGTGCATAAGATAGAAAATCCCGCCAAATAAAAACTAAGATTAAAAACTATTTTTTTTAAAGGCAGAAAACATTTTTCTAGAGGAGAAATCAATAGCAGGATTACTGAATATTCGGTATGGGAACTTGGAACAATGGATGAATCCTCTTTGAGGTGCTGGATTCTGAATTTCAAAGAGGGAAGAGACTTAAACGGAAGAGATTTAAATGGAAGATTTTTTACCACTCTCCTTAAAGTCCCGATCTGGCTCCAAGTGACTATAATTTTTTTTTATAAACTCAAGGTTCTATTATCAAGACTGTTTCTAAACTGCTTATGACTTAAAAGGATAGGTACAGCATTGGTAGGCTCCTTTGGTGGTAGAAGTTTACGAGGAAGTTATAAATAAATTGGTTTTAAGATACGACAAATGTCTCTAGAATGGTGGTGACTCTATTGAAAAATGAGTAAATGTATTACTTGGATTTAAATAAAATATTTATTTACTTTCCTTCACTTTTCTTAAAATTATATGTGAACGTGCATTGTTTCCTGGTCTAGTCTTGTATAATTGACACTGATTTGCATAAAACATTTTATATTAATCATTTGCTTTGATCGGAAAATTGGAAGCTTCAGATTTCATAGTTTCTGAATAAAATCACCTGTTAGTTTTATGTTATGAATGCTTCGTGACTCAACAACTCCGGTTTGAAAAAAATACCAGATATTAGAATATATCATTTTAAGTATGAAAAAAAAAAGTAAAAAAAAAAAAAATATTTACAAAAGTCTACCTTTTACACAGCTTGAAAATTACATACTTCTCCTAAATATTGTCAGTTTTATAAAACTATACTAAATTAATTTTGTAAAAAAAAAAAAAAAAAAAAAAAAAAACAACAACTTATTTTTAGTCATCACAAGCCTTTTTTAATTTTACAAAATATACGGAGTTCATTTTAGAAAAAAATGCAGATTTTTTTCGAATGATATGTGCAAAACTTGGCAGGAAAATAATCTCCCAAAAGGGCCACTTTTCATGTTGCTCGTACTTATCATTGAAGCCATTGTGTTTTTCTGCACTCAAAAGTATCAAAAGCCGGAAACCTAGAGCAGGGAAACGTAATGGTAAACCCTCTACTCAACCGTTAAATTTAGATTTTAAGGAGTTTTCCACCAAGATATGACTTGGCATATTTACTGCGTTTTAATATGTGAATCGAGTTTTAACTAATTCTGGTATCTCAACCATCAACTGGATGAGGTGATTGTCTGTGCTAATGATTCCCAGTCTAGAGCATTTATCATTTATTTATGAGATCACACAAAAGAGTTCGTTTATGTATTAGTCTTTATTGAAAAACTATTCGTACTTAATTATGCTGCACTGTGAAATTGATATGCATAACTGAGGGTTTACTAAAGGATAATTGCAGCAGAATAAGACGCACATTACATTTATAATTTATTCTCAGGGACATTTAAAAAATTTCGGATACAAAGTTGGATCCTATTAGAGAAGATTTCTGAAATTGACTTTTCAGTTACGCAATTCTTTTTAAAGTTTTACAAAATTCTTGCACGTTACGTGTTGTGTAATAAAGCTATCGTCAATATCGAGAAGGACCGTGAATTGCTTAAATGTATTTTTTAATTTGAGATATGTATTTTCAAGCTCAACTACATTTCATATTTTAAGAAATGTTTCTAAAATACAAATAAAATTATATGCAAGGAAAAGAGCTACATATATGGCATCCTATGAATAATAAATTTTAGAGGTATGATTTCAGTAGTTATAAGTATGTTTTTACCTGAATTAACAACTTAATGTGAAGAGTATTAAAAATATTGGTCTAAAAGTATTGTCTATTTCGAGAAATTGGTGAATTTAAACTGTGTTATATATTTTTATTCTATATTAACTTTGAGCATTTCATGTAAAACATATACAAAAATATTGTTCAGAGACACAAATTCACAAAAGAAAAAAAAAAGCACTTTTTCGTCTATCAACGGTAATTATTGAAATTTGATTGTCAAATGTACCTTGTTTTCTAAAACGTTTTCTTGAGTATATTACGAAGGGGAGTGGGAAAATAAGTTTCCACTGGTGACCGTGGGCAGACGTGTGTATGAAAGACAAAAAATATAATGAAACATTAATGACAAGTCGTAACTTTTATTTTTTAACATAAGTTCCAAGTGAGTCGAGACATTTGTCATATCCTTTTATAAGCTTTAAAAACCACTCTAGGAAAAAAACTGGGCTCTGCATACGAAAGAAGCATTGAACGGCTTGTGTGGAAACAATATTGCTTCTAAAGTTGTAGTCAAAAATAGGTTTCGTTGTAGTGGTCGTACATCATACGTTCGTCCAGGTCTTGGTCTGTTTAACATTTGCTGACGCCCCTCACTGAATTGGCGGCACTATCTCCGCACCATTTGTTTCGATATAACATCGGCCGTTAAATTCCACATACCATATGAATGGATTTCTGCTCCTGATATTCAACGTACCCATTCATAGCGGACAAACGCTGTCTTTTCGTCATTATCAGCCCCCCCCCATCCCCTAAAATATTTTGAGCCCTCTAGGAAAATATCCCAAGGTCACACAATGAATTTCGGTTCCAAAAATTTAAATGAAATTTTGCTCAAAAATTTAATTTAGTTATGAGATTTTTTCATAGTTTTGCGGAATTACTAAATTGTACACTCAAAATACACTCAAAATTTTCATTATCGTACACTTTTCTTAGCATAAAATAAAGTTATTACAACAGTTTAATAAGAAAAATAGTACTTGCAATGTGAATATGCACTAATTTATCTTTCTGCGTCAGAGAAAAGGGGAAAAATTGTGTGCCCCCCCTTTTGTTCACTTCCAACTATGGCCCTGTTCCTCCTTTGATCACGAATTCAAAATTCACTTTCTCTCCATATCTGTCAGAATGATACAAAGTCCTGTTTTTTTTTCCTGAAGTGCTTTTTGAAGCTTATAAAGGGGTATTAGAAATGTCTCAACTCACTTGGAATTTGTGTAGAAAAAGAAATTTACGAATTATCTTTAATGTCTTATTATATTTTTTGTCTTTCATACACATGTCTGCACACAGTCGCTAGGGGAATCTTATTTTCAAACCCTCCCTCGTATTTAGATTACTGGCGATTTAAATGGTGAAGTTTTGTTTTGGTACTTTGGAAGTGTTGGAACATATTCCATAATCTATGCTTAGTGCATGTTTTATCTTTGTTGTTTATATCTAATTTTGATTTTGCCTTTGATGCGTGCTTTTATAATTTTCTTATAGTATTGTAAGTAATAAAATTCCCTAGGTTGGAGCTTAAAAGCCATGATTTTTTTTATCTTGTTATTTTTACAAGTCTCTCGCTTTTATCTTGTTTCTTTTACACTAGAAAAATGGTTAAGCAATAAATTTGAATATTTAAAATGATCTCAATAGACTTAAAATTTATAAAATTAGAGAAAATTAAGAACATTAACTATTGAAATGACAAATGTGTATTTGCTTTTTAAAAAATTATAACAACTTATTTAATTAAGACAGCTTTTTTCTTCCTATATGAGTACATTTTGAGGTGATTTTCAAAATTGTAGCTACATTTCATCATGAGTTATCAATCCACTTTATTCCTGGATAAGTGCAAATGCACGTTCATCAGAGTCATTTATTAATTGCAGATGTTTTAAAATAAAGAATAAAAACATATGGCGGAACGCAATTTTCACCTGGTTTCTATCACAAAATTTATAATATGAACTTCAAAATAAGCTGTTAATTATGAAATAATTTGTATAAATAAACAAAAATATTCTCTGAGGAAGAGCCTGATTAAGGGTTGAAAGTACTAAGATATTTTAAATAAAACTACTCTTAATATCCCCATTTAATTATTTTAATCGCCTTTTAAGTAAAACTGAACATGTTTAACTTGATATTATATATTTTGGGTTTAATAATCTTTTTAGCCTGTTCATAATTCTCGCTTGACTCCCACCAAATCAGGTTCAACTTCAAAATCCAACTGGAAATTCCAGCAATTGAAACGATATCATTGACGTGGCTGTAACAAAAACTTCCAATTTTTTATTCTTGAATAAATAAAGGCAACATTGACTCGCTTGGAGTAATTTTGATCTTGTTTTTCAGAATCAGCTTTATTCTGCAAAGCAATAACAATACGTCTTTTGTTTGGTGAACTTATACGGCCCCAAATGAAGCTAATCCAAGAAGTTTTTTCTGACAAATACTACACCCATTTTGCAAATTTAGGTGATGATGACTTAGAAATAGCTGAATGCATTGATGAGTATTTAAGTAGGAATGTTAGCAACAACAGGTTCTTATAGGAGCAACATGGAGCTTGGGGGCAGAGATCCAAAATTTCAAATATGCACGAACTGTGAAAACATGTATAACATGTACACTTCCTTCTTCTTTTGAAGTCAATTTAAATTAAGCATTAAATATCCATATCTTAAATCCAATTATATCCAGAGAAGATTTCAAATAGTGCAGTTTCAGATGAAGATCTGACTCCTTTACATATTTCAAACACAGTGCTAATTGTCAGGCTTACAATGTGATGCCTGCAAGAAAGTGACAAGAGCGCTTTTTTTCTTTTTTTTTTTATCTATAAGAACCTACGCAACCCAATTTTAATCCGTTTTTGCGCTGATAATGTCGATGCATACTGCTTGAATATTATCTGCTATTCCTCAGTTTTGAATTTTCTCAAGTATTCTTCCTGAGTTTCTCTTGTGACAGATGTCGAACAGTCTATAGTTGAATAACATCCTTTCTAAAAATTAATCCTGGTAATCGATAAACCTTTTCTTTCCCAAAGAAATCATAACCATTTCCTATCCCAATGAATGTCAAAAGTAGTGTTGCTTTGAAACCTAATTTTTATTTTTTCATATTTCTTAGTTCTCTCAAACACTATTTGTCGACAAATTGATTATTTTTAAAATATATTTTCTTCTATAAATAAATTTTAAAACATGGAATTTATTTTTCTTTGACATAGCATACGAGCACGTGTATGTTTCTCATTACCCACGCATTAAAAACTTTACCATCATTGAGCTACCTGTAAATATTGTTCAAATGCATTAATATCTTGCAAGATTTTTTTTCATAAAAAGGAACAAATATAGAAGATGAAAAGATTATTTTCAAACTTAAAAAATAAGCTCCACCCTATATATTATAAATCACCCTATAAAAAAATATATTATTTTTCTTTTTCCTCTTTTAAGAAATTATAAAATGATAGCGAACTCGAAGATCTATTTCGACAAGTAAAAAGCGAACCTGACAAATTTATGTTTCTGATTATAATAATATTTTTGTTGTTATTATTATTTTAAACAAACATGATCTGCAGAAGTTTTGAGAGTAGAATATAATCCGTAAAGAACTTTTTTCTATAAATATCACTTATTTCTTTTTTATTTCTAAAACTTTCGTTACATTTTTTATACATACGTAATACCTATGTATGCCACAAAAATAAAGATTTTCCGTTGAAGGGAAATAATTACATAACAAAAACATATTCCTAAATATTGAATATTTTCTTATTTGTTTCATTCTAAATACAGATACTTTAAATAGACAAACATAACAAATCAATTATTATTCACTGAAATAGATAATGCACATTTCCTTGTTTGTTATGTCATTCTTTCCAATAATGTTAGATTCGACTTTAAAATTTTCGAAAAATGCCTACTTATAATTCCTTAAAATGCAATATGTTGTCGTCGATGGTAGTGTAAACTGATAATCCAATATATTTACAAAGCACAGTTTTATCAATATATGACTTGTAAATATTTATAGGAATTAAAATATGAAATATCCAACTTGTTATCAAATTACGTCGTTTGTAAGATGTAAGAATGTTCATAAGAATCTGAATTTCATGTTTCAGTGTTTGAAAAATGAGCCCCCCCCCCTCCTTTTTTCATTTCGTTTGGCATATTTGAAATTATATGTTGTTTTGAATTTTACGAACATTCTTTTAACACTTTTTAATAAAGTTGAAAAGTGCTTTTGTATTCGGTTTTCTGGTCGTCTGGCTATATGTTTGATTATATTTTAACTCGCGTAAATTCATTCGGATTTTCATGTAAGTGATGTATCACCCCATCCTTCAAATATATAACAAAAAAAGAAGGAAAAAAATCTTTGCTTGATTGGTCAACAGGCACAGGTAGATTTAGAAGTTAAGAACTAATTTCACTAATTGTAAGAATTGGGCATGTCAAAAACATGTAATTCGAATATTATTTTTTATCTCTATTTATTTTAAGTTTATTTATATTTCTACGACGAAACGGCAGGGGGGTTATCAATGGGGAAATCCGGATCTGTTGCCAAATGTTACCATATTTGTTGTCAACTTGGCGCTATTTCCGATATTCTAAATTTCTTTAGTATCCATTGTAATCGATTAGGGTCCCTTTTTCGTTTCGTTTTGAATTTTTTTTCGATAAGAGTTGATCATATCAAAACTTGTCAATACAATAGTTTTAGGTAATATTAAGACATTTTATAATAAATTTAGGATTTGATATCTTGAGAATTGATGAAGTTATAAACTTTTTACTACCAAAAATTCTATTTTTTTTCCCCTTGAGCCCATTTTTTAGAAGTAATAAAAACTTTATACAGATTTGATATCTATATATCTTAAGAAGTTAAGGGCTTTTTCGGTTTTCACAAACCCCCTCCCTATCCCCCCCCCTTGGCCGATTTTGCTCATTAACGACTGAGATTTGATGACTAAGATTTTATGCCCATTGATTTTATACGTAAGTTCTGAAGAGATTTGAATAGAATTTTGGTTCTGTAGCCAAATAACGCCAAGTTTGTTGTCAATTCGTGATACATTGCCAAATTTGGCGACTAAAATTATTCTACAAAGGGGACGCCAATTCGGTACTATTCCCGGTGTTTCGCCAAATTCCCATAGAGCTCATTGTAATCTAATAGAGTCCCTTTTTATTTCCGTTGTTATTTTATTTTATATATTTTTTTTCGGTAAGAGTTGGTCACATCAAAGATTCAAGGTACATCCTCGGACACAGGAAGGAAGTTAGTTCTTTGATCTGAGGGTACATCAAGTCCCAAATATATGTGTATTTGGGATTTGATTATTTTCTGTATATAAGATCACTGCTTATTTAATAGTATCTTTGAGTGATAATTTTTTATACAAATCTACGAAATCATTAAGTTACTTTGCGAATATTTGGAGCTAATTGTGCGATTTTAATAAGATAAAATATATTCTTAAAGTTTTTTCTTATGTTTTCTATCCAAATCGCCACGATTCCTTTCCCTCAAATGAAATGTGCGTATGTTGCCGTAAGTTGTAACATACAAGAAAAATATCTTTCAAAATATTAGAATATTAATAGGCATTAATACACTTTGTGAAAATAATAAAGAATTTCAACAAAAATTGAAATTCGTATTTGCATACTCATGTTCCCGTAAGACATGGTGACGTCACTGCAACGTCGTTGTGAAGTCACATTGTGACCTCGTGACCATCGATTGTCGATGTGACATCACGTGACGTCGATGTGAAGTCACAGTGACCAAAAGGTGAAGTCGTTATGGCCGTTTTAGAGCTTTTTGTGACGTCACAATGTGACCAATTTGTGAGAAGTGTGTCGTTTGTGACTACTTTGACATTAACATTGTGACGCAACTGTGACAAAAGCGACGTTATTTAAATTACCAGAAACATGTTTTTTAAAGTAAATAACATTTTTTGAAGAATATTTGTAATTTTGTAGAAATTTTTAAGAAAGTCACATCTCAGTCACAATATGACGTCATTGAGTGGTGGCATTTTCGTCACAGATGTGATGTGACCAAAGTGACTCACAGTGACGTCACAATGACGTCACTGTGACGATGCATGCTATGAGGGTTACACTAAGTTGTAACATACAAAAAAATATCTTTCAAAATATTACAATATTAATAAGTATTATTACAGTTGGCGAAAATAACAAAGAATTTCAACAAAAATTGTTTTTTTTTTTAGTGATAGCTACCATTCTATTTAGTTTTTGCGTCTTTATGGTACTTTTGGCTGTCTTTGTTTAAAAAAAAACTTGTGCGGAGTTTTCAATTAGTGTTTATCAGTATTTTTTCACGTGTTTGTTATTATAAAAATACACAACAATTATTGTAAAAATACACAACAATAGTCATCGTGTGGTCCGTCGTATTTTTGGCCGAATAAAACAGTAAAAAAATTCTCCAACTGAATTGTGTTTGAAATTTAATGTATAATCTTTCAGAATTTTATCGAGTTTTTCAAATTTTAAGAAAATTGAATGAAAACTTTAAAAATATAAATAAAAAATTTCTACATTCCATTATATCCTATCATAATTAATGAAACGATATCTCACGATAAGTAATAATTATAGGATTCCATGGTTATTACGTCCTATTTAAGATGAAGTCATATTAATTACATATTGCTTAATTTAATACATGTAATCGTTAAAAAATTTTGTATTCCTGCATTTTTGCATAAAAGTGCTACTGCATCAAGTTCTGAAAATTTATAAAATTAGTTAATATGAATCTTCCTATTTGCTTCATTTGACGTACAATTTCAATCTTCTTTTAATTCCAAGTAGGATACCCTGTTTTACCACAAGAGGAGAGGGATCGGAAAATAAGTCATAAAAATGCCCCCTTAAATATTTCATCGATAGATATAAATTTTTATTAAATATACTATGCAGAATAATAGAAAAAATTTCATCAACTTCAAATGTGTTCCTATTTAAAAAATCTTAGAGACCAGAAAAAATAACAAAATAAATGTTTAAACATACAAAAAAATATAAATGCTAAGATGGAGATATTATGATGCTAAGTATTTCTATGACTAACTGGTAAAAAGCCGATAAATTTGTATTGAAAGTGGGATATTTGTTTTCAGCTAATCATACGGTTTAACGTTCTTTCTCCCACACAATCACCAATCTGAGAAAGTACAATGGAATCAAATATCTAACCAGTGCTAGAAACTGAGAAATTTACGAACCGAACACTTTTTAAAACTTATATTATTATTATAGTACAGACAAATTTATATCTAACAAAAACAATTTTAAAAAAGCCTTCAACATCCTAAATAACAATTTAAAAAAAAGTTACAAAAGGGAGCTGAGGGGAAATCTGAACCGTAGCTCTAAGTTGTAAAGCTTGTTGGAGTGGATTCATAGAAGCGAGCCACTTGATAGTCCAGATTTCAAAAGATAGCAGATTTCAAAAAGATTATTTATTTTTCTTGTTTTTCATGACTGTACAATGTTCATAATTATGATTTTATCAAAAAAAAAAAAAAAATGTAAAGTAAGATATTTTATATAGTTTCCTGGTTCAAAACATGGCAGTTTATAATAAATACTAAATATTAGTAAAAAAAGTAAAACTAGAATATAATAACTATAAAAAAAGATAACAATATTATTTGTCACTTTTTCCCGAACAGGAATGTCGTTCCAGTTTGCAGGGACATGTGAAGAGAAAACTGTGCCCGGGTCAAAGTTTCGATTTGACACGCCCTCTCCTTCAACTTTTTCTTGTGACAAGCCAAAAATGATGTTGGTAATATAAATTTGCGCCCCCTAAATTTCCGCGCCCGAGGCGATAGCCATCTTCGCCTCTCCCTTTTTGCACGGCACTGCTGGTTTGTGCGGGTATATTTCGAGAACTGACAAGGTCTGGATACGAGATAATTTTATTTTATTTATTTGTTTTTTATATTTTGTAAATGTTGGGAAACGCCCAAAATTTTTAGAATTTATTTACACATACTACTTCTTCTTTTTATCTTACAGGTGTATTTTTATGATAATACTTTTTTCTTTCTAGCTACAGATGGTTAAATAGCTACTTCTTAATAAGATTTTTTTTACTGCGTCTGACAATTATATATAATAATAGTATGAATATAAAATATGAAAATAAAAAAGTATTAATAAAAGATTCGAAGATCCAACCCAATTCTCGAACAATAAAACTGAGACATATGTATGATTCCGGTTTTCTTTAGTAAAGGAAAAATTATGATCTGTAAAAGTTTAGAGAATTTAAAAAAATCTTTAAAGATTTTTATCTTCTATAAGAAGTATTTTTCAAAATTATTTATCCTAGAAAATTTTTGCATAATATATCCTAGAAAAATGTGCATAAATAAAATCTTAATGTACTATAAAAATTTAAATATCTTTCGCTAAAGTAGCGAAATACATAATAAAAGGAAACTCCAAATATGAAAGTATCTTTTGTACTTGTTTCATTTTTAATGCTAGTCCTTTTAACCTACAAATATTGCAAATAAATAATTATTCTGTTGCATGCTACCTTTTGAATTGCGCAAATATGTTCAAATATGTTCTTTTCAATAACGTTTGTTTCGACTTTGAAATGTTCGCAAAATTACCAACTTAACATTCTTTAAAGTACATTATGTTGTCGTCGATGGTTACGTAAAATAATAATCCAATGTATTTAAAATCGCATAGATTTTTCGATACATAACATGCAAGTGTTTATAGGAACTAAAATATGGAACATCCGACTAGTTATTATATTACTGGTTATCCGAGTTGTAATAATAATAATAATAATTTAAATTTGAATTAATATGTTTTAAAAATGAAGTATTTTATGTCCGCTAAAAGGCCGAGTTTTAACATAAAATTACCCTTGAATATACTTTTTTTTTTTTTTTTTTTTTTTTTTTTTTTTTTTTTCACAGAGGATTTTGTTTTATTTACTTTTATTCACATAAGTTTAAAATAATTATATTTCAGAAAATATGTTTTTAAATAATAAAATGAGCTTAAATCTCTGAATAATTTTAATTATAAAAAGTTTCTTCAAAAAATATGAAATTTATGTTTGTGGATTTCATAGAAATTTGTGCAGAATTGAGTCATAAATGTGCTAAATGGGAAGTTAATATTATTAGGATATAAACGCTAGCTTTTCCAATAACAGAATTTAAGTTAAAACCACCATAAAAATTATTTCTAAAATCAATAAGTTTTATAATACCATTAAGTCTTTTTTTACTCTAAGAAAAATCAAATATGGTGTAACACGTGCAATATTATGTATGCTGTATTGACACTAACCAATGGACATATGGACACAGTCCTTCATCTTTTTACTTCTTTTTGAAAATAACAGAATTTGAACTTATTCTATCGGCGATAAATTTTAGAATTTTCAAGCTATGTTTTTTTAGATTTTCACAAAAGTTTCTGTATACACTTAGCTAATACATTATGCAAATTATAATTTAGTTGCTTTCACGCATGCGCAGTGGAAAATTATTTAGTAAACTTCCTCATTATTCATACAATTTTTGTTATTTTAATTACAGGGTATTGTGTACGATGTTGTTTTTCATGTTTCCTGAAAAGAACATTTTTTTTACATTTAGCATTCTGTAAATTATAAGCAAAAAGCTTAGAAAAGTTTGAGACTGTTTTTATAAAAACCTTATTTTTTCTAAGAGTATACATGCTATCCTTATAAAAATGAACACAGCGTATTACAATAATCCACGTAATCATAATCTACAGATTGAACGCTTTTATTACACCAGTTTTGACAGGGTTATCAAAAGAAATTCATTCTTTTTCAATTTTTTGATGATTCCCTATGAGGTTTCAGGAAAGACTCTTCGCGAAAACGTATGACCTCTACTATCATGTTTATACGCCTGGAGTTTCAAGGTAATCCCTCTTTTATTTTTCTAGATATTTAACAAGATGTCTAAAATCGCAAGTGGCCGGTAACTTGTAACCATATAATGTATGCGTGTAGGGTTAAAGAGATAGCCTATTGTTTCGATATTTATGAATCACACTGTATATACATCTGCATTTACAATAAGACTTTTTGGTGCGGTTCATGTCAGTATTTTAAGCGCTAAATTCCATTACATGTGTTAAATTTGTGTTTTACTTATACTTTATTGTTCTATCTTTTGATTAATGCATATTTTAATTTCATTATAGAATATAAACTGGTAACAAAGTATGAGCTATTTCTATTAATTGCCATAGGATTTATATTGCACAAACGTCTGCACACGATACAGACCTAAGAAAAAATCATACTTCAAATTCATTTTAAGAATAATAAAGAATGAGTAAATAGCGATATAATTTTCAAATAAATTGCAGTTGAAAGTATATTTTCCTCGTATCCGACTGTGTAATTCTGAAAATTTGCAATGTTTAGAAGTTTTAAAAAGCCGGGAAATGCGCATCAAACGTCGCAAATTCAGCGCATTTGTACTGTAAGGAATTTTTAAAAAATATTCCAATCTTGGTGTTAATACTAAATACGAATTTAATTTACAGTACAGTACTTCGGAAAATTTTCAGGATTATTCAAGATTACAGTACTTCGGATCCAGTACTGTATCGCAAATCTTTTGCGTGTCCATGTAAATACTATCTGCTTTCTATTATACATTAAATAACTAGTAGTAAACCTCACCAACGTATATCAATTTCATAAAATGTGAAGCAGTTTAATATAATGAAAACGCGCCCCAAACAATATTACCTCCTCTAACATTATGTAATGGAATACTTTTGTGTAGCTCTGTAAATTAATAAAAAATATTTTTTAACTACCGATTATACAGAATGCATATTTTAGTATATACTTCATAGATGTATATCAATTTTATTATGTTCGAAAGAGTGTAACATCATTAAAATTCTCTTGAAGCTATTTTTTCCCATTGGCCATAATGTAACAGCATACTTTCGATTATTCTTGTAGGTAAATTATACATCTGATTTTCAAAAAATTGATATGATTCGACAAAAGTATGCAAAAATTATATATTTTAAATTTCAAACGATTCGATTGGGTAATTTTTGCTTTGTTATATGGACAGACAGATAGCGCGACAGAACAACGACTATAAGTGCTACGTATTTATATAAATACGAATACACCTAATAATAAAAATAACTAAAAAAAGTTCAGTAAAAGCGAAATTTGATCATCTGCTGATGTCATTCGCAAAATAACGTCAGCGTTACGCCCGGACACGCCTGTCTTTAGATATGTGATTGTGAATTTATAACTATTTATTCAAAGTTAACAACTATATCAGACATTAGTTTTTACAAGTGTTCTATATTATACATTTAATTACTGTGGAATTTCCTTTTAACGAAGTTTTCTACTTAACGAAATTTTCTCCTGAACCTGGACTTTGAACACCATTAACATGGAAATTAATTTCCATATTACGAAATATATATTTTCTATATAACAATTGTATTCTAGTTTCAAGCATGCACAAACGGAGCGGTTGTTGTTACGATGGAAATTAAAAATTTATTTCCGCAGATTATACAAACATGAATTTATTTATTCATTTATTTAATCATTTGTAATCATTTAATCATTTGCTAAACAAAACACATTTTGCACAGTAAGATAAACAGTTGCTATTGCCACTCTCTCACACAGATACTCTGGAGTTGATAGTAAGCTGAAGCCTTCAAAATAATAAGCAGATTTCAGTTTCGCAAACAGGTTACAGATGAACATTTGGAATAAGGAAAAAACTTAACGTTGTAGTGAACAGTGCATTTTTTTTTATTATATGAAACTTCTTCAAAGTAATATTACAGATGTAGGATCTTCAGTACTAAGAAAAAAGAGAAATGATACGCGAACGCTTCAACTTTGTTTAACTCTCTGCATAATAATTTTTAGGCATTATTATAATTACATTTTTCTCAATATGGCAATAAAAAATATTGCAATTGTATTGCAAACTATAGCAATATGCAATAAAAAATATTGCAATCTGGCAATAAAAATATTGCCTAAATTAAAAACCATTTTCCACTATTCCTATTTTGTATATGCTTTTAATATTATGTGTATTTCAGTGTAAAAATTTCACGAAACTGAGTTGCTTTCTGTTTAACGAATTTTCTGGATAACGATGTGATTAAATGTAACGAAGAGAGTTTGTTAAATGGAAGTTTCACTGTATAGTAGTGAGTATGTGCAGGTACTCAAAAATATACAAGCAAACGGTGTATTTTTATTAACATTCTTTGTAACCACAGCTTTGATTTAACGTAAGTTTGAGGAGTTAGTAAATTGTTTGAAAGATTTGTAATTCTAAATCAACACTGTTTTCGAAATGTACCTCACAAAACATAAGCATTAAACTTAATGTCGTTGCAGCAATGGTTGCATTAACAAACGTAATTTTCTGGTTTCCAGTGCGCGCAATAACGGGGGCGCTGATTAAGGTCCCACTGATTAAGGTCCCGGTACGTCATTTTGACGTCACAAGAAACCGGGATATAAATCCAGTGCTTGAGCATTTCACTTTTCACGAAACCCTGATTAACGTCCCACTGATATACATCCCGCTATCAGACCGGGACCTAAATCCAGTCACAGAGAATTTTACTTTCGTCGAGACCCTGATTAAGGTCCCACTGATTAAGATCCCGCTATACGTCATTTTGACGTCAGAAGAAACCGGGATATAAATCCAGTGCTTGAGCATTTCACTTTTCACGAAACCCTGATTAACGTCCCACTGATATACATCCCGCTATCAGGCCGGGACCTAAATCCAGTCACAGAGAATTTTACTTTTGTCGAGACCCTGATTAAGGTCCCACTGATTAAGATCCCGCTATACGTCATTTTGCTGACGTCAGAGTAGATGGGACTTAAATCAGGGGGACTTAAATCCAGTGCTAAAGCATTTTACTTTCGACGGAATCCTGATTAACATCCCTATGATATATATCCCGGTACGCCATTTTGATGACGTCACAGTAGATTGAAACCAATGACCTTAAGATACTTAGACTCCAAAATAGCAACCTTTTCGTAGGTCGACATGTGTGCCTTCCGTCACGTGACGGAGGGCAGATTTAGCTTGAAACTTAAATCAGTGCTAGGAACACATTTGTTTTTTCGCAAGAATTCCTAATTTACGACCTCATGATATATGCTTCCACATGCCATTTTTATTTCAAAACAAATGGGATTCATGTAGGATAGGTCACTAAATGTCTGTACATATTATCATTATTATTATTAATATAAAGTATTACTATTATTATTATTATTTTATTTTCTCTACCTCGTGATGTTGCATTATTTAGAATTTTATTCCAAACATGTAATTTATTTTATAAATGGACAATTTTTTCCAAATCATTTCTTTAAGGCAGAGAAGTCAAAGGATACGCAGTAATCTGAAAAGTTGTGATTTCGATTTAAAGCTATTGTGCTGAACTATATTACTGAGCTATTAATATTGCGCAAAATCAATTTGAATATACTCATATGATTTCATTAAATATTTTAGACACATATTTTAATGATTAAAAAAAGACGAAAACAGATTTTGCATTTGCTAAATTATGAAAAATATTTATATATAAGATAGGATACTATAAGATTTTTGGTAAAGTTAAAATTTAATAATAATTAAAAGTAAAACTTTGAAATCTTTAAACTGTTTAAAGATTTCCTATCCCGTTGTGAAAGTTTAAGCTAAAAAAATTCATATTGTTTTATGAAAATTGGTTAATAATAATTATTGTAAATTGCAATGTATTTGGGATGTTCAATATTGCTTTGGAAACATCACTAAAAGAACTGTTTACACTCTGATTAGTAATAAAAAGTTATTTGGCATTTATTTGTCAGATTGAATCTTCATTCGCATTCTGAATGCCTGGATTTTAATAAAAAATACTTCTGTAATAACGAATTTTAGCCAGATAAGCTACAAGTAAAACTATTTTTTATTACGGTTGTTCGAAATCGAAAAGTGCCGATTTCTTAGAATTTATTTTTGAATTTATATTTAGTCTCAAATGCATGAGATTCGTCGTTATGATGCAACAATTACTTATGATTCAAGATTAGAAAAAAGAAAAATATATTCGATCCCAAATCACTTGAATATCCTTCAGTTCTGTATTACTGCGGTTTTTATTTTTATTTTTTATTTTATTTTATTTTTTTTTTATTTTTTTTACCAGGGCAAGTGATATGAATTTGATTTGAAGGCTCAATGAAGAGCTAACATTTTTATAAACTGTTATATTTCACGTGCATTTTGAGGAGGTACTTTACAATTAAATTGTTGTGTAATATTAAATACTAAAATAAGTTAAAGAAGGATGTGTGCATAGTGAAAAACTGTATAAGCTGAAAATTTCATGGTTTGGGTGAGAAGAATAGTATACAGTCATGGGAAATGAAAACAAAAAGTAAACACACCTACTTACGCTTCAACAAATTATCGTAGAAGAAAGTTATTGGTACCAAAGGATTGGAAATAAAGTCTACTTTTAAATCATGCATATAAAATTTGCTTAGGTGGGTGGGCATCTACATATTAAAATGAACAGAAACTTTATTTTTTTTTCAATGGCAATAACCAAATTTAACAACATATTTTAAATCTTTGGCTCAATTTATGCCTAGAAAAAAATGTATATTTTACTCAATTTAACGAAACATTTGGGATGGTAATAGTCGAATCCTATTAAGCCACTGAAAGGGTCTTATTGGTAAAAAAAATAATATGCATTAATAGAAGAGATATATTTATTCTGTAGCATTTAATAATCGAGTACAGAACTTTAATTTAAATACAATCTATAAATTACGCTCGTTTTAAAATAATTAATTTCTCGGAAAATAATTGTACGGAATTTATAAAAATTTGAATTCAGGATAATCGAAGGGAGTAAAATCTATTTATGGCGGCAAACTTGTGCATTGGTATTGAATTAAAGAATTTTATGTGAAAATGACTTCCTAAGCGATTTTTACATACATCATTCAAAAGTAGATTTTATTTATAATCTTTTGGTAACAGCAACTTTCTTCTAAAATAATTCATTGCACGGTTGATAGGGGATGTTTACTTTTTTTCCCCATGATTGTGCGTCGAAGGTTGAAAATATCTCAAACTTTATGAGACGTATTTTTACCAATTTTTGGAGCTTATTATTGTTATTTGCATCTGCATGTGTTTGTGAAGATTTCTATAGTATACATTTACTTTTGGATTTTCCCTGTTTAGCAAATTCGCATTTACATCTATAACTCTTTCAACCATAAACAAAATGGAGTGATAACTGAATGTTCTGTATAATAGATCTATATTTCTAAATTTACTATTACGATAAAATATATTAACAGGTTATGCATCTTCACAAATCTTCTATGCAAAAAGAAAAAAAAAATCTGCAATTAAAATTGAAAAATTAAACTCTATCCCGGTTATAATTCAATCTCAGCTATTCTAAGCAAGATTAAAAAAGTTATTTAAAACTATTAATATGCATGTGAGAAAAAAAAAAAAAAAGTAAAACCCGTTGCCATACATTTAACATTAGCGTTCCAATTTCTTCAGGTGACTGCTCAAGCTAATGTTAATTATATGGATTGTTGTTAACGTATTTCTTACTAGGATTTTAATTATTATTTTTCATAGATATTTTTTCCCTTTTTTGTATAAAATACTTGCGGTCGGTAAAATTTATTGTGTGTGAGGAGCGGGGGGAGGGGGGAGCCTTGATCCATGTTTACTAGGGCTGGGCGATATACCGTAATATCGTTATATATCGATATTTCTTTAAGATCGCGGTAACGATATTGAGATTTCAATCCTTCCGATATATCGTTTCAAACGGTATTTCATCCTACTTTCGGAATTACGGAGTTACGGAATTTCGAACCTACCTCTGTCGGCGCAAAAGTTGTTTACTTTTGCAAATGTTCGCGCTGTAATCGGCACTTGCGTGATACTTCCTGTTTTGAGTCTGAGTCGCGCACACACCGGAATATGGGCGAACAGTCTACTTTTTGCGCTGGTGTCGCGCACATACCGGAATATGGGCGAACCGTCTACTTATTGCGCTGGTGTCGCGCACATACCGGAATATGGGCGAACAGTCTACTATTCTAATGTACCGCTTTATTTATCGGAGTTCGTTCGAGAATCGAAGTTGAAACACTCGTTCGAGGATCGGGCATTTCCGATACAATCAATTGTTGACTCCATATCGGTGGCTGACTGTTGTTTTCCTGTGAGCTTGTGTACAGTTATTGCTGTCGGAATGCAGAATTGATTGACATATTTTCAAGAATGTGAGCACAATTAATCGATATTTCTTGTATGTTTGTTTTTCATTTTTTAATAGCATTAATAAGTAATTATATTAAATCACATATTATTTCACATACATTTTTTATTAATAACATTAATAATTTGCATGTATGGTAATTTTATTATGTCATTTATTGTAAGCAGAAATTTTACTTAAAGTGGAAGTTTTTTCTTTTTTCATTGTGATTCACCTTAGTTTAGTTTATTGGATACTAGTATTTTAACCCGTTTTGCGTACGGGTTTTTGAAAAAATCCCCCCCCCCCAAAAAAAAAAAAAAAAAAAAATTGAAAATCTTTTTTAAATTAGGAAGGAATATACTTTTCATTTTGAAAGATCTCTAAAACTCTATGGATGGTGTCTTTCTGCTTGGCAAAACATATTACCCATCCACAGCAGATGAAAATATGATTATTGTATAAACATTCACGTTTCGATTTCGCTGAATTCGATAAACAAAAGCAAACGATGGATAGTTTCCTACGCTTTCTTTGAGGTTCTTCTGTACTGGACACTTGTAAAAGATGCTCAAATTTTGTAATAACTTATTATATTGTAATAAAAATTTGTCACACAGCCTAATTTACTATTATTGCAAATTGCTGAAAATTTGGAAAAAATCGGTAAATTAACTTAGGAGTTATGAATTTTTTTCCCTTATAATGGTAAAGAATAAAAGGTTTTGTTTTTCTTCCTCCCCCCCCCCCCTTTTCGTTTGTATGTGCCGTTGAATGTGTTTTTCGCGCACTTAAACAACTGAAACTAGTTGATACTTTCACAAAACTCTTTTAATAAGTTAAAAAAAAAAAAAATCGAACAGTCTATTTTTTATAAAAGAATGGGGATAGTTTTGATTTTGAATATCATGGCTCCTTTTTATTTCAAGAGTTCACTAATGCAAAAACATCCGCTCAATGTCAATCTTATTTTTTTTATACCTCGTTTGCATTTCCATATTTTTGTTTATTTATTTATTTATTTATTTTTTGTTTTTGCATTGAACATCTGAGGTTGATCTCTTTCAACAAAAGCCGTTTTTTAATATTTGTTTTCACGTTTTTTTTTTCTTTACTGGAATACTTTCATTTTTGAAACTGGTTTCGAAAGTAAAAGCATCCTAGAAAAAAAATCTGTAAACAAAATCAAAAAAGTAAAAGATCATTATAGAGATTAATTCAGCATTATTATTTAAAAAAAAAAAAAAAAAAAAAAAAAAGACGGTAGTTAGCAAAACGTCCTGATTTGGGACTTTGTACTCTATTAAAGAAATTTCGTGTTTTCTTAAAATTATTTGATTATTCTAATGCTTTTATTTGTATTCTGACTAATAATATAATTATTTATTATAACAACGAAAAGATGATGTTCCTTACTGCCCAAAATTGCAGAAATGCAATTTATTTTTTTGTATTGTAATAAAAAAATTCTAAGTTTATAGGTAATTAAAGTATTTTCTTTCAATATATCTGATGTCTATTTGTTGTCTTATATACATTTTCTTGTTTCATTTTAATGATTTATAATGTTTAACTTTCCAAGAGTTTTCAATAACACATATTTTAGATCAGATTTGCAGGTGAAGGGTTTGCATATTTTGAATCAACACATAAAAATTAAAATTTATGTTCCTTGGAATATGTTAAGATATTGATATTTTTGTTTTTTCTTGATAATTAACATACACACACACACATATATATATACAGGGTGTCCGAAAAGTCAGGAAACGGTCGAATAACTCGAGAAATACATATGAGATTGAAAAACGTAAATATACGTGTTAAATATTTTTAAATAAGCTATTCTGTGATACCAAATTTGACCTTCGAAACCGACCTCCTGGGGGTCAGAGGGGGTCTAACTTTGAAATCTTAAATTATAACCCTCATTTTTTATTGCAGATTCGGATTCTACGGACAAAAATACGTAACTTTTGTATTTGATGTTTATTTCAAATCTTCGTTTATCACGGTGTAATCGAGCATATTAAATCGATACATATTCCCGCTTTTCCAACGGGATTTTCCCTAATCGAAACTGATTGGGCAGAATTTTTGACGTCAGATTCCTCGTATTTTGTAGGAATAGCGTTTCCTGAAAATCACCCGTGGCGATTATTTCAATAGTGCTACACTGTTAAAAATCTGACCCATTTGCTGCAGCGTCACTCCACAGCTATTATAGAATATCTCTTTTGTGACCAATGAGAATGCTCCATAACACAGTAAAGTAATCATTTTCTATAAAAGCGGTGGACTGGCGATGCAGCAAAAGGGTCAAATTTTTTACAGTGTACTTTACTGTGTTATGGAACATTCTCATTGGTCATGAAAGAGATATTCTATAAAAGCTGTGGAGTGACGCTACAGCAAATGGATCAAATTTTTAACTGTGTAGCACTACCGAAATAATCGGCACGGGTGATTTTCAGGAAACGCTATTATTGCAAAAGACGAGGAATCTGATGTCATAAATTCTCCCCAATTAGTTTCGATTAGGGAAAATCCCGTTGGAAAAGCCGAAATATGTATCGATTTAATATGCTCAATTACACCGTGATAAACGAGGATTCGAAATAAACATCAAATACAAAAGTTACGTATTTTTGTCTGTAGAATCCGAATCTGCAATAAAAAATGGGGGTTATAATTTAAGATTTCAAAGTTAGACCCCTCTGACCCCCAGGGGGTAGGTTACGAAGGTCAAATTTGGTATCACTGAGTAGCTTATTTAAAAATATTTAACACGTATATTTACGTTTTTCAATCTCATATGTATTTTCCGAGTTATTCGACCGTTTCCAGACTTTTCGGACATCCTGTATATATATATTATTATATGTTTGTAGTATTTTATACAGAGGACAGTTACTTATGACCGTTTTATGACCCTATAATGGAGTGACATATGAATTGAAATATATCGATATATCGAAAATTATCGATATTTGGTCAGTGATATATCACGATATTAAAATTCTGATATCGCCCAGCCCTAATGTTTACTCCTGGCATAAAAAAGATTTCGAACAAAAGATTTCAACAATTTATCGCTTTAACATTTAACATACCTACAGTTTTTAATGATTATTTTCTGTTAACATTCATTTTTCTCAATGTGGCCTAGCAAGTGCCACCAGAGCCGTAACCCGCGAGTCAAGCCAGGGGGGGGGGGGGGGCTCTGAAATTTTTCTGGGGGCTAACATATTTTAACAATCCATGTCTTAAGAAAACTAAATATAGCAAAAACTGATAAAATGGAACTGTCTATAGCGGAACCTGTCTAAAGTGAAACCTCTGTATAACGGAACTTTTCTACAAGGAAACAATTAGATACAAAATACTTCATGATCATCGGGAAATAAATGTATATGTTACAGGCCAAACCCGATTTTAGGCCAAACTAGATTGGCCTAGTCCAAACTAGTCTATCCTAACGCCCATCGGATAAACTAGTTTTTCCTAGGCCAAACTAGTCTATTCTAACGCCCATCGGATAAACTAGTTTTTCCTAGGCCAAACTAGTCTATCCGAATGCCCATCGGATAAACTAGTTTTTCCTAGGCCAAACTAGTCTATCCGAACGCCCATCGGATAAACTAGATTTTCCTAGGCCAAACTAGTTTGGCCGAACGGTCATTAGGATAAACTAGTTCAGCCTGCTATTCATTGGTTTGAATTAGTTTATCCTAGGCCGAACTAGATTGTCCTAGGCCAATAGAATTTGGCGTGATTTTTTTTTAATCTAAAGACCGCCACGGAGCCAACTTTCTAGTTTTGATCTAATTTAGCCTAGGCCAATGCAGTTTGACGAGATTTTAGCTCACAGACTATCAAAGTATGAGAGCTAATGTGCTCGCAGATTCTGTGTGCGTGTATGTAACCATGTACGTACGTATGTACGTACGTATGTACGTAATGCGATAACTCCTGATAGAAATGTCCAATTTGCTTCAAAATTTGGACATAGATTTATCCTGATAACGAACTTTCCTAATTAGTTTCAGGGTTCATTGGCTAAGAATAAGGGAAGGGGAACAAAAGGCTAATCCGCACCCCCCCCCCCTCCTTAATTTCGTTAAGTCAGTTTTCCATGCAAAAGTATCAGATTTTATTAAAATTTTAGGTACAATATCATTTTGATAAGGTACATCCATGATTAGTTGTGGGTGTTCATTGTTTACATATAAAGAAAGGAGGAATTGGGGGTAACACTCTTAATTTATCTAAATAGGTTTTTCACGGATAATTTACCGATTCGTTTCAAATTTTGGATGTAGGTTTCTTCTGATAAAGCGTTTACCTGATTAATTTTGGGGAGTTAAATATAAAGATAGAGCGGTTTATTTTTTCAATCGTGTCAGGATCTGATAGCACCTGTGCTAAAGAATGTAATGTCTACTCTTTTTCTATTTGAATATCTCATATTGTATGGTTGTGTACAGAATTTCCAAGGTGACATTCCTTCTTCGTGGAAAGGGGAATTGCCAGCTAATCCTTTACAGGTGGGGTGTTAGAGAAAAGAGAGAGCTGAGAGGCATGTCCGCCTGTCAGTGAAGTATGCGGATGGTGAGCAGATTAGTAGCATACCACTAAGCAAGAAAAGAATGGAGTGTCCAATGAGGAGGCTCCAAAGGGGTTTATGTGGGGGAAAGCAGTGATTTGGAGAGGGCAAGTTTGCCTCAGATCATTGATTCGGTACCTAGGTTTCGTACCTAGAGGTTGCTCTGTGTGGAAGAACGTAAAGTGTGCGTTTTCTGGTGCGCAAAGGACACAGACGTCCTAGTGTTCCGTGCTCTGGGCTAAGAAGTGCAGGCCCAGTATACTTGTGTTGGGAGACTCAAGGTTGAGCTCCAAAAAAGTGAATTTAAGTGTATTGAGTGTGAGGTGGAAAGTGTAATTGGAATAGTACACAACCAATCTTTACGGTATCTAATTTAATGTTGAACCGGATCACCTATATCCGAGTTGTAGTTGTATATATTTGTAAATAGCGTATTTTGTGTGTACATATATTCTTAATAAACTGATAATTCGGTTACTAGCGTAAGTCTTCATTTACACCAATCTCACAGTGGGTGACCGATATCACCTAGTAATATCGGTGGTGGCAGCTATATCTACCACGGACATTCTTCAAAGTTGTGTGGACTGAGGGGAACGTCCGACAAATCGGATAGAAACTTTTGGTTTTATGAAAATATTTTTAATTCGTAACAGATATTGGTTTTCACACACATCACTTCACGCGAAATTGTTCATATTAAAAGAGTAAATATCCGAATCCTTTTAAAAATAAGAAAAAGCTTAAATAAAACATAAAATTTGAAATTTAGGATACGAGGAGGGGTAGAGTAAGGGGGCGCTAGATTATTATTTTTTTTTTTAAGCTCAGCGTTTTTTAAAGTTTTAGCTGCTAATTAAATATTACCATTTTTTTAAACTTTTAGAAACATAATATAACATGTTAAATATTTAAGAGAAAAGTTGCCCCATCAAATACCACTATTTTCTATTAATAATTTTTGTAAAAATGTTAAATTCTTGAAACTTTGTGATAGTTTATAACACGTGATAAAAAACTGTATAAAAAGTCCCATTACGAAAGGGAAAGAGGGGGGGGGGGGCAAACAAAATCAGGAAGTATAATGGAAATTCTAGGTTGGTCTATTTGAAACTTTAAGATAGTTTATGACATATGATATAAATTTATAAAAATATATTTCGCGTTTAATGCCACTATTGAAGAATAGTGATTTTTGCAAAAATCTTAAATTCTTGTTTTGAAGCACCGCGACATCGAGTAACATAGCTACTGATAGATTCTTTAAAGGAGTTTTCTTAAGATACAGTTTTGCTGGTAATAGAGTGTGCTCCCTGGTGATGGAATGTGGAACTAATGCGAGCACTCTGGTGTTGGAATTTGGAACTAATACAACGCGATTTAGGTATTTACGAATGTTGAATCGAAGAGAAAGAAACATGATGATAAATACTTAAGGAAAAGGATTCCGCATCGAAATACCGCTATTTTCTAATAGCAATTTTTGTAAAAATGTTATATGCTTGCCAGAACTTTTTGAAAAATCCGTAACAACGTCTTTCAAATTCTAATTCAATCTGAAATTTTATGAAAATCTGTGTATTAGTACTATTTGAGATATTTGAATTATCGGAGAAATCATAAAAAACTGGATAGAAGTGATACCTATTGAGCCATTTACTCTAAAAACAAAAGAATATTAATTTATATCAGGGACTAAATGAATTTGAAGCTTGATGAAAATCCGCACATTTCTTCTTGAGATAGAACTATTGCGATAATCATGAATAATGCCACATACCAGCGCCACCTGTTGCACGATTTACTCCAAAAACTAAAACGTACTTTAGTATCTTTTTATATCAAAGACTAACAGAATCTGGAGTTTCATGAAAATTCATGCATTAGATCCTGAGATAGAGCTATTGCAATAATCACGAATAATACCGTATGGCGGCACTACCTTACAAGAGATTTGCCTCAAAAACTACAGAATACTAATTTAAATCAGGGACTTACTGAAATTCGTGCATTAATTCTTGCGACAAAATTATTTCAGGAATCGGGAAAATTGAGCACAACAGCGCCACCTATTGAACAATTAACACGAATACGTAAAAAGATTTAGTTCATATCACGGATTTACTGATTCGGAAGTTTGATGAAAATCCGTAAATTAGTTATTGAAATAGTGTTAATGCAAATTTGTAAAAACGCACTTTAGAAGCGTCATCTGTTGAACTATTTACATGAAAAAGTAATCAGTATCGATTTATATCAGGGACTATCTGAATATAAATTTTTATTAAATTCCGTCCATTAGTTCTTGAGATACAGCTATTGTGAAAATTGTAAAAAATGCAGCATATCATAGCCATGTTGAGTGATTTACTTCAAAATAGAAACAACACCAACTCATGTCATGGACGAACTGAATCTAAAGTTCGATGGAAATTTGATGGTGTTAGTTATTAAGATAAGGCTGATGCGTAAATCGTAAAAAATGCAGAACAGCAGCTCCACCTGATGAACGATTTACACCAAAAACTAATCAGTATCAATTTAGATCAGAGACTACCTGAATATAATTTTTTATTAAATTTCGTACATTAGTTCTTCAGCCGCCTCCCCACAGCTTGCGGCAGCGTACAGCAGGTGTGCTGCACGCGTACTACCGAATGCCCTCTTCCTTTTCGAATGAACTTCGAAACGAACAAAATTTAAATCATAGCAAGCGTGCTGAGCACGCACCACCGAATGTAACCCTCCTTTTCAAAAGAACCTCGAAGCGAACGAAATTCGAACCATATCCCCGCTGCCCACGCCAGTCCGATAGCGGGCGAAGTCAGCAAGTTTTAACTAAGCCACGTTATATTAGTTCCTCATTCCAACAACAGGGAGCGTACTCTATTATTAACAAAACTGTATCTGATTGTTAAACAACCTATTAGTAGATATGTTACTTGAGGTCGCGGTGCTTTAAAACATAGAATTTCCGTTATATTTCCTGATTTTGTTCGCAACCACATCCTCTTTCACGCCGAAATGTAACTTTTTTTAAAATATAATTTTATATCATATGCCATAAACTATCACAAAGTTTTAAAAAGTTCCAGCAAGAATATAACATTTTTACAAAAATTACTATTAGAAAATAGTGGTATTTCGATGCAGAATCCTTTTTCTTAAATATTTATCATCATGTTTTTTTTCTCTTCGAAGTTCCTTCGCTTCAACATACGTCCTTTTCAAGATTTTATATAAAAGGAGGGGCCCGATAGCGAGCGAAGCCGGCTGGTTTGAACTAAATCGCGTCCGAATTCCAACACCAGAGTGCTCGCGTTATATTAGTCCGTTATATTAGTCCTACATACGTACGTACATGAGTATGTACATACGTACGTACATACGTACGTACATGGTTACATACACACACACAGAATCTGCGAGCACATTAGCTCTCAGGCTTTGATAGTTTGTGAGCTAAAATCGCGTCAAATTGCATCGGCCTAGGCTAAATTAGATCAAAACTAGAAAGTTGGCGCCGTGGCGGTTTTTAGATTCAATAAAATCACGCCAAATTCAATTGGCCTAGGACAATCTAGTTCGGCCTAGGATAAACTAGTTCAAACCAATGAATAGCAGGCTAAATTAGTTTATCCTAACGACCGTTCGGCCAAACTAGTTTGGCCTAGGAAAATCTAGTTTATCCGATGGGCGTTCGGATAGACTAGTTTGGCCTAGGAAAAACTAGTTTATCCGATGAGCATTCGGATAGACTAGTTTGGCCTAGGAAAAACTAGTTTATCCGATGGGCGTTAGGATAGACTAGTTTGGCCTAGGAAAAACTAGTTTATCCGATGGGCGTTAGGATAGACTAGTTTGGACTAGGCCAATCTAGTTTGGCCTAAAATCGGGTTTGGCCTGTAACATATATATATATATATATATATATATATATATTATTTTTTATTAAAAATAAAAACTTTTTCAAAAACTATTGCAAATTAAAAAAATATTTTTACATAATAATTAATAAGAAATTAAGAGCATGCCTATTTACCATGCGTATTATATTTATGTACGTTAATTTGACTTTTTGGTGTCTATGCAAGTGAAGCTAAGTTCAATATAAGTATCCAACATATACCCATCCAATTATCTATGAGATTTTTTACGATTTAATATTTAGTTTAAAAAATTTTATTTTACCATTTTTGTAGCATTTTTTCTCATGTTATAAATGTTTATTTTCAAGTAAGATTAGCAACTATAGCTATGGTTAATATCAAAAAGTGTGTTTACATTGGCCATTATGGGAAAAAAAAAAAAACATAGATTTTAAAATATGAGATTCTATGTCAGAGTTGATAATATATAATATAAATATTGCAATAGTTTTTGCAGTCGGTTTTATTTTTTAGTAAAAGAATATACATACATATATATTTCATTTTTAGTTTTAAAAGTTAACAGTTTTTGCATGATTGTTTTGGTTTAAATTACAGACTTAATGAAACTGAATTTATTATTCTTATTTTAATTTCATATGTTAAATATTTTTAACTAACAGTAAGTCGTGGTTTATTTAATTTTATTAATATTTAGTTTTCTGCTGAATTATTAGATCATTTTAAAGTCACGGCTGTTCTAAATACGATTTAATTTAGTGATGATATAAGTTTCTCTTTAAAACTAATCTTGCCTGACCTTATTTTATTAAAAATAGGATTTATAAAACCAACTACTTAACAATTCACAATAATTAAATTTACAATTCTGTGTATAATTATATAGTTTCAAACATGAATCATTATTTCAAATATATATTAATTTAATATTTTTGAAACATAACTTGACTTTGCCCCTTAGAGACAGGAGCCTTTAAAAAAATTTTTAATGTTTTGTCACCGGTTTTTAAAAAACAAATTTGTGCATTATGAAATAGTGAAAGTGCTCGGATTTAATAAGGCAAATTTTACTGGTGGATATAAACAAAGATTCTGAGCACTTTTTGGCGTCATATACATGGGTCGCTCATCCCCAAGGGATTAATAACAGTTTTGTTAAAAAAAAAAAAAAAAAAAAAAAAAAAAAAAAAAAAATTGTGATTGTGATTTTAATTTTATATTATTCAATGCTGTTTTTTGCCGCATACGTTTTACTTGTTTTTCCTAAAATTTGTCCAACGTCATGTAAAAACAAATCAAAGTAAAGCACACTGACATAAACACCGATTTTCGAAATATGTGAACTAGAGGTCTGATTACTAATTACTTATATAAGCTAGTAATAAAAAAAATATCATTATTATTACAAATTAATGAAGACACGCAACATAGTTAGTACATTAAAATTTTCTAACATATATTTTTTAAATGTTTTGTACTATATTTTTTGAAATGTAATATTGTGGAGATGAATGAATAAAAATCCTGTTTTAAATGATAAACATTTGGCCTAAATTAAAGTGACAATTACAGCAAATGATTAAGCATATTACTTTTTTCACAAATAAATAAAAATAAATAAATAAAACAGTTTTAAATGAATCCAATCAAAATGAATTGTAATTAATAATTATAAGAAAAACGTAAGATGTGTCCAGTGGCGTAGCCACCTACTGTCATGTTTTTTGGCGCCCGGGGCCAGCAAGAAATTTTGCGCCCCCACCCCAATATAGATATATAACATTTTCTCTCAATTTGGCGCCCCTAGGCCTCGGCGCCCGGGACGGACGCCCCCCTTAGCTACGCCACTGGATGTGTCATAATGTTTTCTGACATAATTGGTTTCAATCATTAAATTAAAAAATAAAGAAAATTTGTTTTTATTTATTATTTGCGTTCAGTTGCATTCAACTAACATTTTTCTTTTACAACATATATCCAACATACAGTATATAATTATCAACATATTTCCCAGAAACTACCCCTCTACCGGACAGATACTGCAACGCTGGGCACGGGTTTTGTTCTTAAACAATAAGAAAACCATTCATCAGATTTTCCCCACCACGCAGGAAGAGGATTAGAGGAAGAAAGATTAATCGTTCTTTTAAGTAGTAGGTTTGCCTAGAGAGGACCTATTTCAACAGCCATTTTGATGCCTGGAAGAAGAAAAAGTAGGTTTTTAAAACTTTCCTGCAAAGTTTAACGTTTTTATGCTTTCGGTTTGTCTGGCCGAAAGTCCGCACTCTAACTCCAGTAAATATACTCGGATTGCCATGAAATTTTAGGAAATTACTTATGTATAACCTAGAACGATTCCTTTTGAAAATGAAGTTTCTAGCATGATTACTTTATTTACAGGGACAGTCAAAAAGTTAAAACACACTATTAAAAAAAAAAAAAAAAAAAAAAAAAAAAAAATTAACTTATAAGGCAGCTAAGCTTTTTCAGTAATTGCCACAATTTTCCATAGAAACTTATTATATCTTATTCCTGTAACATCTCATAGATTTTTGAGATAATAGTTTTTCACCATGAGTTCATTTTTCACTATTATTTTCGTAAGGGTTTACGCATGATGTTGATTCTAAAAGATAGTGACATTCATTCAGTAGGAGAAAAAAGGGGTATTTTTCTGTAATCAAAGTGAAAGATATTATAGTATTGGAAGCATTGCAACTTAAGCTGTCAAGAATTTTTTCGATATTAAGAATTTTTTACGATAAAATATGAAAATAGCCAATTCTTGGATATTTATTTAATTTAGTCTTTTGCAAATACTCGGCTATATATTCCAAAAATAAATACCTACCCGGTGGGTAATAATCCTTTTTCACTATCACTGTATCCAATCCAACAGGCCAAAAAGGTTAATTTTTTCTTCTTTTGAAAAATTTCCTTGAAATCAATAATTTATAGTGTTTGTTTAAAAAGTTCTTGAAGAAAAAAAAAATCCAACCAAAAAAAAAAAAAAAAAAAAAAAAATGCGTATGTAATGTTTTTTTATTTTTTATTTTATTTTGTTATTATTTTTTTTAAATATTTTTAACTTTTTTTTTTTTTTTTTTTTCTTTTGGCTACAATCAAACACTTTTGCAAAGTTTTTACGGAAATTACTATACGCGAAATTTTTCTAAGTCTCTTTTAAGATGAGAAATTTATCAAATATGTTTAATTAAATTATTAAGTATTATAATATGTAATAAATATAATAATTATATAATAATTATATAATAATTATATTATAATAATTATATTATAATAATATAATAATTATATTATTATATAATAATTATTAATATATTGCTTTAATTAAAATATCGTTAATATATTTCTTTTCTTCATTGTAATGGACTTGTCCTTGTGACAGTAAAACAAATACCTCCGTCCTGAATCATATTTCCCTTCTAAATTTACTACAGGAAAGAAAAATTTTTAGACACAAATTGAAAAGTGAGTTATTCAAGATATAATGTTACTTTAAACAGTTCCAGGAAATCTTTAGAAAATATATTTATTTAGTTAGAATTTTATTTCTTTCCCTCGTCTGTGGTGGTTAAAAATATAATTTGCAATCAAAATCACATCCCAAAATTTCTCATAAAATTTTTATAAAAATTTAAATGATTATTATTATTATTATTATTTTAAGTGGGGTAGTTTAAAATTGAACTCTAAACAATATTTTTCGAATTTCAAAACTTTTTCATTTATTTAATGAAAAATATAGTTTACAGGACTTTTTTAATATTAATTTTTAAAATATAAATTTTAAAAGGAAGTAACTTATTTTTAAAAAATCATATATTAAAAATATTTTTTTTTATTTCCCGAAACATGACTATTGTATTTTAGTCAAAAATACATGTTCTAAGATTGTGCTCTTTTATTATTATTATTATTATTATTATTATTATTATTATTATTATTATTATTATTATTATTTCTAACTTATACTAATTTGATGCTGATAAATACTTATGAATACAAATCCCATTTGTATTCATATTTTATTTTTTACTTCCATGTTTAATGTACTATAATTTATTAAATTCAATGGTTCATGTTCATATATTGTAATAATATTAATGGTTATATATATATATATAGGTATATACATCTATTTGAAGTTATAACTATAAAATACATTGCTTTTTGATGGCATAATTTATCTTTTAGAAGGTTTGCTTCGTAAAAATCAATGACAGAGAAAAAAGAATTAAAAGCCACGAAAACTAATCCACATCATATAATCTTGAATGATGTCTATTATGTATACACACAATAATATTCTTTAAAGGAATCTCAATTGTATTTTAATTAAAGCCTGAATTTTTTGTCGAAATTGAGTCGGTCCACATTGGGCCTCACCCGTTTTCCTTGATATTTGTACAGGCCGTGAACTGAGAAACTATGAAGAGACCGAGCCAGGCTCGGGCTGAACTTTTAATTTTGACACCGGGTCGAGTCGAAATAAATTTCTTTCGGGAATTTGAAATCGAATAGTGTTTTTCATTTTTGGTAAATAAAATATAACCTTTTTGAGATATAAGAGATTCTTATCAAATGGTTGCAGATATTTCTTCCTTGCGGTCACTTGCGGAAATCTATTCAAAACGCTAACTTTCACAGTATTTTCATAAATTGATTGTATCAAAAAATGGATGTTGTTGTCGCCATTTGATTACATAGTTTATAAATAAAAATATCTGATGCATTTTCTAAAAAAAAAAAAAAAAAAAAAAAAAAAAAAAAAAAAGAAAGAAAAAGAAATGAATTCAGAAATGTATTCGGAAACTAGATCCTTTAGATTTGAGAATGAATTTGGATTTGAAATCTTTAATAAAATGATATAGAAATATTTTTTTAAATCTACTTTTATTATACAGCTTCAAAAGTTACGATGCTTTTAATTTTCTTTTATTCTAAGCCTAATTAATCTTTTATTTGAATGTTAAAATTTTTAAAATTATGTAAAGAAAGAGAAGAGGATTTAAGGTTCTTTAAAAAAATCTTAATTATACGATAAACAAGTTGGAAATTGCACGTGAAGCGTAGCAAATGAGGTGCGTTCGTACGATAACGAAGTTTTAAAAATATTACTTTCATATTCAATCTCATAAAATTGTAAATAGTGAATTACAATTAAAACGCTCATCAAACAATGTTCTCCCTATACCATTATGTAATGGAATACTTTAGTGTGGCCTTGTAAATCAATAGTAATTTATAGTTGCATATGAATTTTATTAAGTTCGCATGAGTGTAACACGATTAAAATGCATTTGAAACATTTTTTCCCATTGACCGTAATGTAACGGAATACTTTTGATTGTCCCTGTAATTGATCTATGCATCCAATTATCAAAAAATTTGAAATAACTCGACAGAATTATGTAATAATTATGTATTTTAAATTTCAAACATATAGAATATATTTGAAACTTTTTCCTCATTGACCATAATGTAATTGAATACTTTTGATTGTCCCTGTAATTGATCTATGCATCCGATTTTCATAAAATTTGAAATAACTCGACAAAATTATGTAATAATTATGTATTTTAAATTTCAAACGTATAGAATATATTTGAAACTTTTTTCCCATTGACCATAATGTAATTGAATACTTTTGATTGTCCCTGTAATTGATCTATACACACGATTATCAAAAAATTTGAAATAACTCGACAAAATTATGTAATAATTATGTATTTTAAATTTCAAACGTATAGAATATATTTGAAACTTTTTTCCCATTGACCATAATGTAATTGAATACTTTTGATTGCCCCTGTAATTGATCTATACACACGATTATCAAAAAATTTGAAATAACTCGACAAAATTATGTAATAATTATGTATTTTAAATTTCAAACGTATAGAATATATTTGAAACTTTTTCCCCATTGACCATAATGTAATTGAATACTTTTGATTGCCCCTGTAATTGATCTATACACACGATTATCAAAAAATTTGAAATAACTCGACAAAATTATGTAATAATTATGTATTTTAAATTTCAAACGTATAGAATATATTTGAAACTTTTTTCCCATTGACCATAATGTAATTGAATACTTTTGATTGCCCCTGTAATTGATCTATACACACGATTATCAAAAAATTTGAAATAACTCGACAAAATTATGTGATAATTATGTATTTTAAATTTCAAACGTATAGAATATATTTGAAACTTTTTCCCCATTGACCATAATGTAATTGAATACTTTTGATTGCCCCTGTAATTGATCTATACACACGATTATCAAAAAATTTGAAATAACTCGACAAAATTATGTAATAATTATGTATTTTAAATTTCAAACGTATAGAATATATTTGAAACTTTTTTCCCATTGACCATAATGTAATTGAATACTTTTGATTGCCCCTGTAATTGATCTATACACACGATTATCAAAAAATTTGAAATAACTCGACAAAATTATATAATAATTATGTATTTTAAATTTCAAACGTATAGAATATATTTGAAACTTTTTCCCCATTGACCATAATGTAATTGAATACTTTTGATTGCCCCTGTAATTGATCTATGCACACGATTACCAAAAAATTTGAAATAACTCGACAGAATTATGTAATAATTGCGTATTTTAAATTTCAAACGATTAAAATGCATTTGAAACTTTTTCCCCATTGACCGTAATGTAATGGAATACTTTTGATTGCCCCTGTAATTGATCTATGCATCCGAGTTTCATAAAATTTGAAATGACTAGACAAAATTATGTAATAAATATGTATTTTAAATTTCAAACGATTCGGTTGGGTAGTTTTTGCGTTGTTATATGCGGACAGACAGACGGACAGACGGACGGACAGACGGACGGACTGAACGACCACTATAGGTGCTACGTATTATATAATTACGAACGCACCTAAAAACTGGATGTTTTAGAAATAGTAGAAATTGTGAAGGGGCCAGAACTTTCCGGGCCGGTTTTCACTGATTTGTGTGCGGGTCAGACCGAGCTTTTGAGTTTTATAATGAGCTGGTCTGGGCCCGGTCCTGGAAATTCCAGCCCGTGCAGGCCTCTGATTGTTTAATATAGCCTTAATTTTTTTAAAGAATAATTCCCCTCGATAAACAATGTGAAGGGATTAACTTCCCCATTTCCCACCTTTGTACTTTATCATTGAACCCCCAAAACTAATCAGAGATACGCCTTATCAAAAGCAAAAATTATCTGAAATTCGAAGCAAATCCGATAATTCTGCATAAAAACTCATTTATGTAATTTGAAGGGGCAATCCCTGATTTCTTCCTTAATGCTTAATCGTTAAACTTCCAAAACTATTCAGGGATTTGCCTTATCAGAAAGAACCCGTATCCAAAATTTAAAGAAAATCGGATAAATCTGCATAAAAACACATTTATGTAATTTAAAAACGAATATGAATCGTCTGTTCACCTTTATACTTAACCAAAGAACCTCCAAAATTATCAACGTACAGCCGTAACTCATATCCAAAATTTCAAGCTAATCGGTTATTTCTGCATGGAAAATGCATTTGCCTAAATTAGGAACGAACCCCTTTGTTCTTACCCTTTATACTCAACCAATGAACCCCGAAATTTACGGAGGTGCCTTATCAGAATGACCGTATATCCAACAATTTATGTCACAGTACAAGATATCCGACTATTTATACAGTTTCCAGCATTAGTTATGTGGCACAAATTGTCGGATATCTCGAAAACGTCTCATTTTCAATGGGTGATTACATTGAGTTTTTTAATCCTCACAATTATATCTTTTCAGCGATACCACTGTCGTTAAAATCGAGACTAAATTTTTTTGCGGTTCCCCTTTAAGGGGGCTCAGGGGTTGAAAACTTTTCAAAAAATCGATTTTTTTTAATGATCTAATTTGATTATTCATTTAATTCTTAACTCAATGCAAAAAACCGCATAAAAATATTTGCATTTTTAACGGAGTTATAAGCATTTATGTATCAACACTTTCATAGCCGCATCCACATAATTTCAACTTTAAGTCGCTTTTTCTCAAAACTTGATTTTTGATGACTAACGCCAAGATTTAAAAAAAACTATTTGATAGAATGGCTTATTTTTTTTTCATGCATATAACATTATTATCTAGATTTTGAATTAATATATTTTAGATAGTTTAATATTTTGAGTATTTTTAATGGAAAAAAAGTTGTATTTTTTAGGGTTTTTTTTTAATTTTCAACTTTGAGAGATTTTTTAATACTGTTTTTATTAAGTGATAGTTATATCCTTAATTTATAATCTAGATTATGATGTTATATGCATGCAAAAAAAAAAAAAAAAAAAAAAAAAAAAAAAGCCATTTTATCAAATAGTTTTTTTTTTTTTTTTTTTTTTTTTTTTTTTTTTTTTTAAATCTTGGTGTTATTCGTCAAAAATCAAGTTTTGAGAAAACACGACTTAAAGTTGAAATTATATGGATGCGGCTATGTATAAGTATTGATACATAAATGCTTATAACTCCGTTAAAAATGCTAATATTTTTATGCGGTTTTTTGCATTGAATTAAGAATTAATTGAATAATCAAACTATATCATAAAAAAATAATCGATTTTTTGAAAATTTTTCAACTCCTGAGCCCTTTTAAGTAGGCACTAGAGCTACGTGACATAAATTGTCGGATATCTCGAAAACGACTCATTTTCGACGGGTGGTTCTATTAAGTTTTTTACTGCTCACGATCAGATCTTTCCAACGATACCTCTTTCGTCAAAATCGGTGGCTTACACTTCTTGCAGTTCCCTAGTTAGTAGAAGCAGTTTGCTACTTCATTTAAAATAAGCTTAGTTTCTAATTTCTAGCTTCCCAAGTCCTAAATAATTTTATATACATTCAGAATTGAATCTTGGAAATCTAACTTGTGTAATTTTGATAGTTATAAATGTAATAAATTAACAAATACGAATGAAAATGTATAACAGATAATAGGTAAGTATGTTAATAAAATTTAAAACACAAAACTATTTGTTATTTATATGCAATTGAAGTTTTAAGAAATAATACATTTTTAAAATATATTTCGATGCAAGTCATAAAATAGCATATTTATTTACATAAGAGCCTCCTTACTTTTGAGATTAATCTTCAGCTATTGAGAAAGAAAGTGAATTTAAGAAAACATATGCAAATATTCTTAGGTATCAATAATTACAGTGTAAAAAAAGATGATTTAGAGCAAAAACAAGTACAGCATTACTGAAGTAACATCACGGTAACTAAATTAGATAATATCTAAATAATTGAAATCTTGAGCAAAATTCTAGTTCTACATTTAGTAAATTAGATTTAATTTATTACAATCGTACCAATAGAATGTTTTTTTTTTTCATTGCAATGGCAAATATAATATGTTTGTTTGAGCTTATAAATAAATAATTCCACACTAATTTAAAATTTCAAACAAATTTAGTATAAATGTATTAGTTTGCTGACCGCGTCCATATAATTTAATAAGGAAATTTCTTCAGTTATTAGCCTCCGATGCTATTTCTTTCAGACAAGCTAAAAAATGTCGTGTCATCAGCCCTGAATTTTCTACTGAACGGATTTTGATAATTATTTTTTTAAATGAAAGCTATTTATTTGTAGTTGTGCCTATTTTAGTTATTTTTTAATTTATTTCCATTTTTATATTTTATTTTTAATTTTAAATGTTTTTTACATTATTTGTTCAAAATGGTGGCAACTCAGTTTAGCTTTTCTCTCGATAATAAAAATTTATTTTCCAAAATGATTGCGTATAGTTATGAACTAATTGAGGTAAAAAAATATATATTTACTGAGAAATAATATTAATAATGTAATTAAAATAACAGAAAATAATTTATGGTAAAAATTAATGTCTAAAGCAAAATAAGAAAAATTTCAAATGAGGAAAATGATTCATTCATCAACCAGATAAATGGGAATTACAATATTATTACGGGTGCCTTTTTCATATTACTAATAACAGTAACTTTTAAAAAACATTTGAAGAAAAAATGACGTCACTATTTAAAACATCGCATTTTTACTCATAACGATATTAGGTACTACTCTGTTATCCCGTCGAACAATTTTGCCAAATTATACAAATCGCCAAACTATCATCACTTAATGACATTTTTAACACATGAATCGTATTTAATGTCATTGAATGTGACATTCACGATCATCCATTATTGGCATTTAATCTTATAGTTTGGCGATAATTTTTTGGTCGACGGGATAACCTAGTAGTACCCGATATTACATTTCAATATTTCTTTTTCATTATGGACACTGAGATTGAGATTTTACTTTCAGATGACTTCAGTTAGTGAAAATAATGTTATAGTAAATATGATTTTTTTTTTTTTTTTTTTTTTTTTTTTTTTTTTTTTTTTTTTTTTAATAAAACTATTTTTCTGTGAGTGCATATAAAATAAAATTTCTTGATTTCGCCGGCAATCAGATTACAATTTTAACTGAAGATGTGTGAATATTTGCATGCAAAATTGTAACTGGCAAATTTGACATTTAGTTTGTAAATATATTTATTATAGTATATTGATTCAATAATGTAATTACTTTTGCTTTTTTTAAAACCAAATCGATCGGGTCTTTTAAACATTTCACTTGTCGAATTCGACGGGATTCCACGCGTTTTATTGTTAAATTGCATTTCCTTTTACTCAGAGTCTATAAAAAAGCGATTAAACTAAAGAAAAAATCCGTTTTTGATGAATCTAGTCAATGAAGAAGTAGCACGTCAAATTGTATCTCTTTATTATTCCGCAATTCCAATGTCTCAGAGAGAAATTGCTATTCAATTGGGTATTTCACGCCGTTCTGTTTGCTATTATATTGATAAACACAAGAAAATGAAGTTAGTTCATTGCAATCTAAACGGGGTCGCCCTTCTAAAAAACCTCTATTGATTTTTTTTTTTTTTTTTTTTTTTTTTTTTTTCTAATCGGAGGCGAAACTTAATTCTGCAATGGCAGAATCTACATTCAACTTGTTATTTTCTCTTTTAAACTCGCTAAATGGGCATCAAGTAATCTGTACTTTGGTTTCCCAGCTGGATATTGATGCCCGGCATCCATCATTCGCATTACAGCTTCATTTTCTCTCTGCTCCTGTTTAAGGAGCAGAACAAAGTTATAAATGTTTAAATGATGGCTGTGAGCTCTCTTGTTTATTTTGCTGTGCCAGCCTTCAACGTTGTTTGTCGTTCTTTCTCCTGTATTTTCGAAGTGATTCCACAAAGAACTGAAAATACATCAAGATTTATAATTCTAATAATTAAATTGGGAAAAAAATATTTGATTAAATATATATATATATATATATATATATATATATATATTGTACCAAGAGTTGTTTTTGACTATACTATTACATTCAAAGCTGAATGAAAGAAAGATATGAGGTAGTTTATTAAATAATTTACATCAATTAAAAACAAGTGATCTAATTCAGATTTCTCGGTGTACAGAATGTAAATGCATTGCATTTTTTATTGAAAATCTAATATATGTGTTACATTTAATATATTTTACTATACTTCCAACTAACAGCAAAAAGCATTTATGATATAAGATTTTCAGACAAATTGCATTTTTAAATATATTTCTTGCTATTTCAAGATGCAAAGCAGGCATAAAATTGCATAAAAATAAAGAAAAGCGCGTGAAATGGGAAAATGAGAAATAATTTAAAATAGTATTTTAATGCCTGCCTTTTAGATAAGATTATTTTTTCCAAAAAAAAAAAAAAAAAAAAAAAAAAATATATATATATATATATATATATATATATATATATATACTTTTGTTGAAATGCTGCTTTATTTTTAGGAGAAATGGGTTGGGGGGGGGGGAGAGAATCAACAGTAATACACTATATGGCCAAAGGTGACTGGCCACTTGCAATTTTAGACATTGTGTGTGTGTGTGAAAATAACTTTTCCTGCCATAATTTAAATAACTGTATTTTAAATTCTCTTCAAAAATCGAAACCCAATATCTGCAATCGAAATCGTAAAAGTAAAAATACACATCGATCTCAGCTATCCAGTGCAAAAAAAAATCGTATAAAAATATTGCAATGCAAGCGAGATATCATCCATTATTGTCATTTAATCTTATAATGTGGCGATAGTTTTTGGGTTGACGGGATAACCTAGTAGTACCGCTTTATCTCCCGAACGAATTGATCTAGAGACTTGAAATTTTGTATGTACTTAGTATGCAACAAGACAAAGAAGCCTATTTAATATCAATAACCTCGGTTATCCGGAACTATTTTTTTCGTACTCTCGAAAAAATCGCTCTGATGGAAATTATATAAAAATTTCCGATTTTTTTAATTTCAAGGTATGGTCGTAAAAGGTGATAAAATAGCAAAACTTTTGCACCAAGAACGTTATCGATCGGATCATTAGTTGTCGAGATATTTAGAATCGAAAAATGAATCACGCAGATATTACGTCGAATTTTTACGTCCCTGTATTTCATTCAAATTTCGATTCAAAGATATATTTGAATGTGAAATGAGACCCTTAAGCCGACGCAGCAAATTGTTAGTTGATAGGATTGTTACTTTTTAAGAAAAAGCGTGGCAAATGTGGTGCGTGTTCTTTATTTTCTTTTTAAAATAATTTCAATTTTTTTTTTTTTAACACAATAGATCTTTCATACCAAGCCTACAAAATGGATGTTTTTTAGCACATTTCTCGAGGAAAGCAGAAAAACCGGTCGGAAAGCAGGAGAAAAACGGGTGATGACGTGATCGAAATCGCTCATAATGTCTCTTATAATTCTAATCGCTTAAGAATGTATAAATACATAAACCGAATAAAAGATTAGACACAAGTTCGATGGAAGAAAAATATAAAGCGTCACTGACGGACAGACGGCATTCAATCTTATAATTTGGCGATAGTTTTGGGGTCGACGGGATAACCTACTGTATCTCCCGAAAAAATTGAGATAGAGACTTGAAATTTTGTATGGACTTACTATGTGCGAGTACAAACAAGCTCCAATTATCCGGATAATATTCAGTGACTTCGATTATCCGGAATTTTTTTTTTTTCGTACCCTCGAAAAACCCGTTATCATAAAAAATACATAAAATTTTTTTGATTTTTTTAATTTCAAGGGATGGACGTTAAAGGCCATAAAATGGAAAAAATTTGACAACAAGAACCGAGTCCATCGGATTATTAGTTGTCGAGATATTTGCAATCGAAAAACAGGTTACGTCAATATTACGGAGATTTTTCCTGGCTCTGTATATCATTCAATTTTCGATTCAAAGATATATTTGAATGCGAAATGAGACGCTTCATCCGACGCCGCAAATTGTTATTTCATAGGATTGTTAATTTTGGAGTTATAAGGATGCTTCGTTTAAACAATTCGTCCCTCCCGGAATAAATGTGACTGATTATATTAAATCGCTAATTATAGTGCCAATTAATGTGATATAAATTTATTATAGTGTTACAATGCCGTACAGCGCGGGGCATGAGGGGGGGAGGGGCAATCGCCCCGAGGCGCAGACATTTAAAGGCTGCCAGATATTTTGGCAGTCATCCCGTCGACCAAAATTATATTGAGTGACATTTTAATTTATTTTAAATAACGGAAATGAAAAAATAATCAATAGCATTGCCCAGCACGAGTAATCTTAAAAAATATTCAGCTCGAGTCAAACAAAGTAACTGACTTATGCCGATCTCTACAATGTACAAGTTATATTTCTGTATTGATGTTGTCAAACTAATATCGGCTCATGACGTACATTTATATTTATTCTCGTTAAAGCCATATTCAATGAAAATAGCTGATATTTTATCGTTTTGTTTAAGTCCTTATAACGGGCCGGTAGGCACGTTAAATCTTTTTATCTTAATCTTAATTTATATATTTTAAAGCCAAATATATGTTCAGTGAAAGTGATATACCTCACAGTGTATTGGAAAATTATAGGTATAGTTTGAGTGTGTTTTTAAAAAATAATTAAAATTTAATCTTAAAACAAACATGTTAAAAGTCACTCGAATTTTTATACAATTCCTTTTACATTCCATATACGAAAACATACATCAATATCCACAATTTCAAGGCTAAATATTATTAAACCATTAATGCCCAAATTATTTTTTTCATTAAAAATGAAATTTTGGGTTTTCCACCACTTTTAAAAGACAAATCAATTTTATCTTAATTTATTGAGGAATTTGTCTCGTGAAAAATAATGCTTATTTATCTCTGTATTTACTGGTGTGAAATATGCTTTATATTGCCTTTTTTATAAGCGTCCCTAAAAAGAGACGCTAGGCACTAATGGGTTAATTAAAAAAGGCAAATGTTTTATACTGATTAACACTTTGTGGTGCAGAGCAAATTCATTGCTTAAGTGTTGGAATTTATGATTAACAACGGAATTTGAAAACAACTTTATTTGAAATTAAGAAAAAGATATTTTGCTGGAATTCAATAAACCGAATTTTCTTTTACTAGACATGGTGACAATGTGGCGTTCGGGAATTGAAATTGAGTGGTTTCATAGTTATACCGCCGCGCCGCCAGGTGTTCAAAGAAACAGCGCAAATAATTACACTTTGTTCTCAAATAAAAATCCATTAACACGAGGCTATTAAAAATTGAAATGAAATTAATAACTAAATCACATGTAGAAAATATTGAATATAAAAAATTGCGTAAAATTTTTTATTTAGACGTGAATTATGAAAAACTAAGAAACTTTGAAAATATTTTAATTATTTAGAGAGAAAAAAACACTTAAGGGGGCACAGGGGTTGAAAACTTTTCAAAAAAATCCTTTTTTTTAATGATCTAGTTTGATTATTCAATTAATTCTTAACTCAATGCAAAAAACCGCATGAAAATATTAGCATTTTTAACGGAGTTATAGACATTTATGTATCAATATTTACATAGCCGCATCCATATAATTTCAACTTTAAGTCGTGTTTTCTCAAAACTTGATTTTTGACGACTAACACCAAGATTTAAAAAAAAAACTATTTGATGGAATGGCTTTTTTTTTTTTTCTTTTTCTTTTTTTTTTTTTTTGCATACATGTAACATAATAATCTAGATTATGAATTAAGGATATAACTATCACTTAATAAAAACAGTATTAAAAAATCTCTCAAAGTTGAAAATTTAAAAAAACCCTAAAAAGTACAACTTTTTTCCATTAAAATACTCAAAATATTAAACTATCTAAAATATTAATTCATAATCTAGATAATAATGTAATACGCATGCAAAAAAAAAAAAAAAAAAAAAAAAAAAAAAAAAAAAAAAGCCATTTTATTAAATAGTTTTTTTTTTTAAATCTTGGTGTTAGTCATCAAAAATCAAGTTTTGAGAAAACGCGACTTAAAGTTGAAATTATATGGATGCGGCAGTGAAATTGTTGATACATAAATGCTTATAACTCCGTTAAAAATGCAAATATTTTAATGCGGTTTCTTGCATTGAGTTAAGAATTAAATGAATAATAAAATTGTATCATAAAAAAAAAACGATTTTTTGAAAAGTTTTCAACCCCTGAGCTCCCTTAACCCTTTAACGATCAAAGCATTTTCATTGCTAAGATGTCGAAATAAATGAATGACACCGGTAATTAAGAACAAGTATATTTCTAAATAAGAAAACGTGATTTTTCACATGCATAATAAAAGGGGTATTTTTAGATAAAAATACCGGTGTTAGTGTTGCATATCGGAATTAAAATTTTGTGGTTTCGTGGCGAAACCAATGAACATTAAAGGGTTAAAGGGAAAAATTGAACGCCGAAAGAATAAATATAATTAATTAATTTTCAACAGTGAAATTACGTTTGAAATTATTGAATAGCGTGAATTATCACATTGCTAACAAAGCGTACACCATGAGAGTGAAAAATATGTAAGCCGGGAATCGAACCTAGAACTCTTGATATAGCGCTCCAAGCGCTCTACCATGGCCGGACTGATTTAATAGTCAGCGCATGAAGTCTGGCCGTGGCTCTACCATTTAAGCTACGAGGATGATACACGGTCTAGCCATCTCTCACTCGCATATGTTGGTAAGGCTGCAACTATAATACAAAATTAAATAGTCTTCAGGAGCGCACAATTCTGAGGCGTGACCTGAGACACAAACAAACCAAGCATCGGTAACCACATATATATTTGTAATTAATTTTCAACAATGAAATGGCGCTTGAAATTATTGAATATTTATTATGTGAATCATCACATTGCTAACAAAGTGTAGACCAACAGAGTGAAAAGTGTGCAATCCATAAAATCGAGCCCGGAACCCGTGAAATAGCGCTCTAAGAGTTCTTCTATATAAACTGAAAGGACAATACACAACCCAGCTGTCTTTCAGAAAAAAATAGGCACACATACAAATGCAATACCGTTGCAAAGGAAATAAGGTCCCTAGAGTTTCGTGTAAAAAAGAGAAAAATCAAATAACTATAAGTCAAAGTAAGTTCGAAATACATTTTTCATTGAGATGTTATCTCAAAGATTTCTGAAGTGGAAGGAGTTAATGACTTTAATCTAATTTTTAATTGAAATAAAATGGTAATCAGAGACATTTTTAAAAGTTGTTTTTTGTGATGAGTAGATACTCCTTAATTTATTTTGGAGGTGAAAATATGACATTATAAAAAGCACAAAAACAGAAAGGATGTCAGTGACCAATCCATGGATGGTTTCGAAGAAATGTCTTGAAAGAACTTTTATTGATGGAAGTCATTTTGTACAATTTTATTGATTTTTTAAAACAATTTCAGAAAAATGCCTAAAATTTTAATAAAAGTCTGAGTGATAAAATGACAGTATATAGTGTAATAACAAAAAAAAAAAAAAAAAAAAAAAAAAAAAAAAAGTTTAACATTCTTGCATGAAGGAGGGGAAAGGGATGCGCTTTTTTTCTACTTTTCACATCTTAGCCATATTAATTTATTTCAACTTTTACCAATTTCCTTTGCCATACTTTCCATAGCATTTTGCATAAAGAATAATTGTAAATTAGTGAAGATACGCAATAACACATGATTAAATTAATAAAACACATTTTCATTTTTAATGATTGTAATTTACTTTCATAGTTTTCAAAAATATATCTCAAGCAAATATCAAGGATTTAAAATAAAGCATTTTTAAATGGAATTTTATTTTTAAAAAAATATTAGCAATAGGAAACATTCAAAAGGGTGCCAAAAATCTGGTACAGCGCTGATCTATACGAATTGAAATTATATTCTTTTTAATTTTAAAGAAAACTAGTCGTTAGGGTCCACCATAATACTTACCCATCATGGATATGCTATAAATATATGAAAATAAAATATGTTTAAACTATTTACAAAATGCGTTGCAATTGCAAAACAAAGTTTGAGTATCTTTACATATTTTTAATACACATAGTAATGCTGTCGTTATGAATTGCTGATGAACCCATTTCGATAAATTAAATGAAACGCCAAACTACTCAAGTAGTACCGAACTGCATAAAAGAAACATCCTTATAATTCCAAAAATAAAAGCCATATTGACTAATAGTTTCTTTTACATCCATTCCTTAAAATAAAAAAAAATCGAAAATTTTTATTTACCTTCCATCAGAACGAATTTTTCGAGAGTCCGAAAAAAATAGATCCGGATAATCGAGGTTACTGATATTCAGTAGGTTTCGTCCCATTCTTACATACTAAGTACATACACAATTTCAAGTCTCTATCTCAATTTGTTCGGGAGATAGAGCGTTTACTGACACACAGGCAGACGGACGGCAAATTTTTTTGTAAAAATATGTTTTTAGGAATCTCTAGTGTCTGAAACGTGTAAATCCGCTAAAAAAATTACTTCGATTTTCAAAACGATTGCAAAACTTACCCTATACTACGTATGATGGGTAAGTAAATTAATCAGTTTTATTCCCCTTTTCCACACAAAAAATGTGTTCCACTAATAATTATGAATTTTGAAAGAAAATCTTCATTAGTATATAATTTATAACTTATTAATTAGCATAAGTACAAAATATTTCTCATTCATTTTAAATGTGACGTCATTATTTATCGAGCTCCAATAGTTCCTGATATCCATGTCCCTTGTATTTTTAACGACTACTATAAAGTAGAGCCACTAGAATTATAAAGTACCTGTTTTATTTCAACAATGACGTCATATTTTTCCAAGTGAAATATTTCGTTGAAAATATCATTTCCTATTGTCCCTTTCACTGCATACTTTACAAAATGAATATTTTAGTGCACTTTGTTGATGCATATAAATTTGAACAGGGTGTAATATCGTTGACAGGTGAATGAATATTTTAGTGCACTTTGTTGATGCATATAAATTTCAACAGGGTGTAATATTGTTCACAGGGTGTAATATCGTTAAAATTCAATTGAAACGATTTTTCCACATAATGCCGTAATGTAAAGAAATTTTTGACAATCTCTAAAAACAAACTAATCATGGTAGAAACATCATTTTCAGTAGGTATCCGTGTTAAGGTAAATGTTATTAAAGTACAAAAATTTCATGGCTACTCGAATTCCCATGAAATTTACTAAAGTTAGAAAGCGGCAAGATGGACAGACAAACCGAAGGCATAATAACTTTTCAACTTTCTTGGAAAGTGTTAAAAAATAGAGTGAAAAATATATTGATTAGTATTTATATTTTCCGCCTTTTTCCAAAAAAAAAAAAAAAAAAAAAAAAAAAAATTCTTTTAATAATTATGAGTTTTGAATAAAAATTTTCATTTGTATGTAACTTATAACTTATTAATTAGTATAAGTAAAAAATTTGCTCATTCATTTTAAATTTGGCGTCATTATTTATCTAGCTCCATTAGCTACTGATATTCATGCCTCTTGTATTTTTAACGACTACTATAAGGTACCTCTTTTATTTCAACAATGACGTCACATTTTTCCATGTGAAATATTTCATTAATAATATTATTCCTTTTCATTCAATATTTTTTTCCTAATTATGCCGCCATTTTTGACAGAAAAATTCTTGTTAATGAAACAAATATACATGTTTAATATATAACAAAAAATACTCTCTTTATTTCTTTTTAAAATATGACGTCATAGGGACCGTTCAAGTATTACGTAAGCACTAAAGGGGGAGGGAGGGGTCCAGAGTCTGCTTATTTTTTCTGACAAGGGGGAGGGGGGGGGGGTCACGACAATTCTTACGTAAGCATTAAACAACGAAGCAACTGCAGTTCAAATTCAACAAGCAAACAAGGCCCGGAAACCTGCAATACCCCAGGCCACTGTTCCAGTGAAAACTTTATAATAGACAATGTTGAAACATGGGTTCAAGGATCCTGAACATCAGATTAAAATATGAACACCAAATTGAACTCCAACATTTATATGATTCATGTCAAAAATTTTAGTTATGATGCCTAAGAATGTATAAGTATTCCTATGTATGTATAAGTATTCCATATTTGGACATTAAACATGGACCAATCTGATTTTTTTCTCATCTGGCAACAGAAGTATTCCATTTTTGGACATGAAACATGGACCAATGAGAAAAAGAATAAAATAAGTTGCGGAATTCAACCAGAAGTTAAGACTTCTTGTATATCTTGTTTTATTGTTCAAAGTGATACATAACAATATATTTAAACCATTTTGTATTCTGTGGTTTGTTTAATGTAATAAGCAACAATATATTAAAACCATTTTATATATTTTGATATCACAATCCCTATATGCCTATATAAATTTGTAGGATTAATAATGTAATTGATTGGTAACTTTTTATAAGTCAAGAAGTATTGATGTATAAACTGTCATAAAATCTTACGTAAGCAAAGGGGGGAGGGGTCTAGCATTTGCTTATATTTTCTTACAAGGGGGGGGAGGGGGTACAAAATGACTAAAAATATGCTTATGTAATACTTGAACGGTCCCATACTTATTTTCTTTTAATTTTTTTTTATTTTCATTTTTTTGCACGGAAATTGCTTAGTTGAAAATTTACTGACGCTGAGAAATTATCATTCCAAATTTCTATTTGGTTGACAACAAGAAAGGAAAATGGTTAAATTTTACCTAAAAAATGCCTATTGATTCTGTATGAAAAATAATGAAATTTTGAATTATTAAGGAAAATATTTGAATAAAATTAATAAAACATAGCCTATGTTCATTTCCGGGCTATAATTTATCTATAAGCAAAGCTTCAAAGTCATTAATCCATCCGTTTTGAAGCCAATTTCATTCCAACTTTCGGACACACTATCACATTTATAATATACTAGCAGCCCGCCCTCGCTTTGCTACGGATAGAGCAAGTCGCCCAGTCCCGTGCCACTACTGACACCGGAAATTGTTACTGACACTTCATCCCATTAAATTCAACTACTAAAACATTACCCTTCTTTTAGGTAGTCGGGTAAAAAGTAGCTTATATGTTGATCTAAGGTCTCAGAACCTTCATACAAAATATCATAAAAATCGATACATCCGTTCTTGAGTTATAAATGGTGTAAGGAACCCGACTTCGTTTTATGTATATACATTATAATCAATAGTATTCGCAGAGCACGCGGTGTAAGGATTTTTTAAGGTCATTTTTATACACTTTGGGTTACATTATTGGCATTTTAGTAAGAATCCTTTTTTTTTTTTTTTTTTTTTTTTTTTTTTTTTTTTTAATATAATATAGCCTATGTTCACCGGAAATAGTGTAGCTTTCAGACGGTGAAAGAATTTTTCAAATCCGTCAAATAGTTTTGGAGCCTATTCAATTCAAACAAACAATCAAATAAATCTTTCCTTTTTATAATATTAATATAGAAAAGGCAGAACCCGTCAAATTTTGACGAAAGAAAATGTTTAAGAAGGAACTGTTTCATTCAATTATAATAAACCTACAAAATTAATTATAGTAAAAAATGCATTTTATATTGGTACGTCTAAGTCTTAAACAAACGATATTTATCGTCAAACTAACAAAATACTATTTATATAAAACGCAGTTGTAGAAATTGTTAAAATTAAACTTTAATCGCAGTAAAAAATAATAAAGACTTTTTTGTAAGCAGTAAAAAACTTTTTTGTAAGCATTAAAAAGTAATAAAGATATGTTATTATGATAAAGTTATTAATTAAAGTTCTAATGCTAGTATTCCAAAATGATAAAAAGCAAAATTTATTCAACTTTGACTCAATCACAGATTTTTTTTTTTTTTTTTTTTTTGTGAAATCTAAGCCCGGCATCATTTTCACCATATCAAAATTTACAAATGTACATTTCACATCTGTATTCACGTTTAAAAAAAAAATGGCATTTTAATTTGATAATTTTGATTCAAAACTTGAAGTCTCGGTGCTATTAGCTGAAATAGATATTAAACTGTTGATATTATTTTACGTGTAAATCAAATTGTGTAAAGAAGTCAAAATTCACCGGGATTTATAACAGAAGATATTTAAATTTCTATTTTTTCCCTTTTAATGAGAAAATGGCAACATAAAGATACAGCACTCAATTTTTTCCCTTTTTTCCTTTGCTTCAAATAGAAATCGAGTACTCCTGTTGCCACAATTAGAAAGGAGTTATTAAAAGATTTGATATTTCAAAATTGATATTTAAAAAAAAATGATATTTCAAAAACAAATTAACATACAGCTTTCAAACAAATTTCATTTAAAAGTACATCTTTTTTCCTACACGATGGTGTAAAAATTGAAAATATGCAACATTAAGAAATTAAAGAATTTTTAGTAGCAAAAATTTCAATACCGAAATTCATTTAAAATTTGAAAGTGTTGCTATGCGCTAAATGACGTATGCATTACGCACAGATACGTTTGGCCTTTATAATATAGATATAAGGATATTCGCGTTTGTAATGACCGAAAGATGGCGTTGTTATAGACCTGATAATCGTTTGTTTACGTTTGTTTGTTTACGTTCCATGCTGTAGCACTGTAGCATAGAACCAGTTTAAAGAGCTAGTTAAAGTGCAGTTTTTTTATCTTTTTTATTTAATTATGGGAGATAAATTACAAATATCGACAATTTTAGAATTTCTAAGATGCTGGAAAATCTAGTAATTGCTTTAGAGAAGCTGAAGCAATTATTGATTCAAAGAGATTAGTAATGTGCGGCATTAAAGAATGCAAAGAAGAAGAAATAGAGATTGTAGGCTCGTGTTTACAAACAAGCCAAACAAAAGGAAATCCCCATATTATTTCAGGTTTGCTAGTAAAGGAAAACAAAAATTTGAAAATAAAAAAATTTCTTGCTCTTGCAAAGCTGGGTCAAGCGAATCATGCAAGCATTGTGTTGCGGTCATGTTATTTTGCCATGAGTAAGTCAAATGTACTTTTTTATATTATAGATCTAAACTTTGTGTATAAAATTTTGATTTTTGATAATTTTAATACAAAGAACCCAACGATGCATTCGTTATTGAACTGTTTATTTATTTATCGGCCTTTTAAACACTGATTTCAGCGGAAGATGCTCATGGTATCAGTTCTATTTCTTTTAGTTCGACTTTGTCCGCGAGAGGGCGTCTATTTCATTTCAAACGCGAATAAGGATGTGATTTTTTTTTAAATAAAACAAATTTCTAATAAAAGAGAACAAGATTCAAGAAAAATATGATGCCAAATTTCGTTTTTTCTTTCTTTCTTTCTTTTTTTTTTTTTTTTTTTTTTTTTTTTTTTTTTGACAAGTCTATTTTTTTTTATTTCGTCAAGACCTCTACACTAAAAAAGTACCAAAGAAACAATTTAAAAATTAAAAATAATAATAACATGAAAATATGCACGATAATTCAGAAAAAACAAACATACAGTCGGCTCTCGTTAATTCGAACTCGTCGGGACCACAAGAAATGTTCGAATTATCGGGAGTTCGAATTATGGAAAGTATGAAATGAAAACATGCTTAATATGGTCCTCTTACAAAAGAATTAATGTTATAGGTTTTTTTTTTTTTTTTTTTTTTTTTTTTTTTTTTTAACTTATTTCGTCTGTTATCACCAGAATATGACTTAATATTAAATTAGAATGTATAAATACGTAAACCAATTAAGTGATTAGAAACAAGCACAATGGAAGAAAATTTTTAAGCGTCACTGATGGACAGACGAGGCACTAAGAAAGTGGATGTCAAATGTATGGGAAAGAAAGTTATTCAAATGGTCTGAAATTCGTGAGAAAGAAAGGAAGAATGAAAAATCGGAATTCTCGTTAGTTCGAATTAAACGAAGTCAAGATAAAATGAATTAGAATTAATGAAAATGTTTAACGTTATTTTGCCATTGAAAATTTCGGGACTTCATGTTTAGTTCGAATTAAGCGAAGATTCGAATTATCGGATTTCGAATTAACGAGAGTCGACTGTATTTTATGCAAAAGTTATATATTTTCTTGAAAATATCTAAAAATTAATCATAACATAAAATATAAGGCTGCGGGCAAACAGCATTATTTTTTATTACACTAAAAGAGCAATAAATCTTTCTTTGTTTCCGAACGGAACGAAAGCTTGGTAGTTTTGAAACATCTTTAAATGATTTTTGAGGGACTGACTCTACCGAATTGACAAAGGAAGGGAAAGTTTATCTCCCCCATCTTCAGCCGTAAAGTTGTCAACTGATTTCGAGTTCGATTTCTGTTTTGAAGTTCAGATTCAGTGCACTGAAATAGCAATTTATTGGGGAGACTGGGGTACAATGATCCACTTTTGTAAATTTTGACTGTTTATTCTTAAAGTATTGATTTTTTTCTTTTGATAAAGTACATGCATGTTACCTATACATTAAAGTTTATACTGCATCCACTCAAAAATAATAATTATGCATACTTTCTTTATATATTTTTTTAAATAGCAAGTAACAAAGTGGACCATTGTACCCCAATGCCGGGGTACAATGGTCCACAGCATGGGGCTCTATGGACCACTTCTAATTTGAATAAAAATATATCAGTGTAGTTCATTTTTTAACAATAAGAAAGATAAACTATAACAAATTTGTTTATTCAGATTTTATTATTCATTTTTATTTGTTTATTCACATTTTATTATTAATTTTTATTTGTTTATTCACTCTTTTAGCTCTAACTAAAGTAACATTTTTTTTCTTCATTTTTTTTTTATCATTAAGTCATTATACCGGTCGCAGATTGAACAATTAGGTTTATTACCTTCTACAATACATTTTAAAGCCTGTTCCACAACTTTATGTGGCACAGAACCTCTATTGGCTTTCCTAGGCTTGTTTCTTGGCATTGCTAAAAGAAATATGAAAAATGATATATAATCTTTTTGTCCAATGATGCCACTTAAAGTTAAATATAAACCTTTATAATAAGAAATATCTAAATATATGACTAAGGAAAGTCATATCTAAATATATGACTAAGGAAAAAATATAATAAATTTTTCCTGTCTACTTTACATCATCTGTATTTTTTTAATGAATTTTACCTTATTTAATTATTACATCCAGACACAAACTAATAGGTAGATATATTTTTGTTTTTCTCATTTTATTATTTTATTTAAATATAACTCATTATCAGTGTTCTCGCTGTCGCTCGCCAATGCGCCAAATTGCGACTAAATGCTTCATTTGGCGAGTAAACAAGCGATTAGATTCGCCAAATTGCTAGTGCTCAATTTTTGCTTCTTTTTTTTTCTTTATCGTTCTTCATACATTTGCATATATATTTAATGTATACACATTTTTTATATTTGTAGCGCATAGTTGAAATTAGATTAATAACAATCGCTGTCGAAATAATAAAAATTTTGGGTTATTTTAGAACATATTGAAAAAAAAAAAAAGAAAATGCATTAAAAAATCAAAGTTTTTTTCTTTTATTTATTTATTTATTTATTTATTTATTTATTTATTTATTTGTGCTACACGGTGAATCTATTTTGCTAATACTTTTCTCATTTGGCGAATGTTTTTTATTTTTAATTAGCCAAATTACTAACGTTGGTCAAATGACAGCGAGAACACTGCTCATTATGGATGCATGTATACATAAGTGCAGGAATATTAAATTAACAAATCATGTGAAATTAAAAAAAAAAAACCCTCAAATGCACAAAATGTTTTGTTTACTAATTTTGGTGTTCAATTTGGGTTAATTTTTAAATTTGAAAGCTTTTATTATATAGATAAATATTTCAAAAATGCATTTCACAACATGAATCATTAATTAATTCACACACAAAAATAAAATAATTTATTAATTCTTAATTTGGGCTAATTTTTATGTTTGAAAGCATATATTACACAGATAAATATTTCAAAAATGCATTACACAACATGAATCATTAATTAATCTACACACAGAAGTAAAATAATTTATTAATTCTGAATTTCACATATAATATTTAACTTTTAAAAACATAAGATACAAAACTAGGGTACAATGGATCATGGTCCATTGTACCCCAGTTTCTGATGGTCCATTATACCCCATATGGAAGTTTGACAAAAACTTGATGATAAAAAAAGAAATTTAGAATTCTATTATTTTAGCTATAATAAATATAATAATGTATTGTCTTACCTTTTTATTTTGTCACACAATATCTTTCAAATTACAAAGCTGTAATAAATATATGAAGATATGTTTCACAGAAAATATTTACTTTTGCCTTACTCCTCCTGTGTCAAATCAATTATCAAGCATAAAATGGCTAAAATGTCAGCTATGCACATGGTTTCAAACTTCTTTTTACTACTTCATGACTGTCATCTATATACTAAAATATGAAGCTTTCAAAAACAGAATTAATATCAAAAATAGGGGGTGGACCATTGTACCCCGTGGTCCATTGTACCCCAGTCTCCCCTACATCAAAGCGCCGATAAGAAAGATCAAAAATAGCGACGCCTGACCGAAAGAAGTTAGTGCTATATGTGCCTAGCCTTTAAGCGTAAAATTTTAAAGTACAGTGTTTTCAGTACCGTAATTCTGAATGTTTCTGGTAAACAGACGGAAATTTTTTTTAACTAATGAAATAAAATGATAAATATGAATGATAAATAAAAAATGATAAATATTGTCTATATTCTATAACATCGTTATAAAAGCGCGAGAAGCTGGTGTATTTTAAAAATTATACATTTTCCAAGTTGATTTTAAAGTATGTAATTAATAGAAAGAAAGTTTTTTCATTATTATCCTAATAAATCATCAATGATGACATGAGAAATATATTCCAGATTAAAAGCACGAGGTAGAGAAAATAAAATAATAATAATAGTAATAGTAAACAATAATAATAGTAATACTTAAAAATATTAATAATAATAATAATATGTTATAATACAGACATTTAGTGACCTTTCCTACATGAATCCCATTTGTTTTGAATAAAAATGGCATGTGGGAGCATATATCATGAGGTCGTAAATTAGGAATTCTTGCGAAAAAACAAATGTGTTCCTAGCACTGATTTAAGTTTCAATCTACTGTGACGTTATCAAAATGGCGTACCGGGATATATATCATAGGGATGTTAATCAGGATTTCGTCGCAAGTAAAATGCTTTAGCACTGGATTTAAGTCCCCCTGATTTAAGTCCCATCTACTCTGACGTCAGCAAAATGACGTATAGCGGGATCTTAATCAGTGGGACCTTAATCAGGGTCTCGACGAAAGTAAAATTCTCTGTGACTGGATTTAGGTCCCGGTCTGATAGCGGGATGTATATCAGTGGGACGTTAATCAGGGTTTCGTGAAAAGTGAAATGCTCAAGCACTGGATTTATATCCCGGTTTCTTGTGACGTCAAAATGACGTATAGCGGGATCTTAATCAGTGGGACCTTAATCAGGGTCTCGACGAAAGTAAAATTCTCTGTGACTGGATTTAGGTCCCGATCTGATAGCGGGATGTATATCAGTGGGACGTTAATCAGGATTTCGTGAAAAGTGAAATGCTCAAGTACTGGATTTATATCCCGGTTCCTTGTGACGTCAAAATGACGCACCGGGACCTTAATCAGTGGGACATTAATCAGGCGCCTCGCAATAACAGCTATTTTAAATGATACGTAACATGGAGGGAAAAACGATTTGCAATTCTCCACAAGTGTCGAAACTCTAAAACTCTAGAGGTTTTATGTACAGATTGGGTTGTTAAATTACACGATTTACAAAACGACCTGAAATTTTTCAGGTTTATTCAAGATTGTGTCAATATTACACGAGAGATTTCGTAAATGTACAGCACTTTTACTCTATTCGAAAACTGTAATTTTATAAAAGAATCTCATAGTTATTTAAGAAAAGAATGACAGTTTTTAATTTAAATATTATATCGCGTTGCCATATGTTTTTAGCAGTAATTTCAGCTTTTTAATGTACCTGAGGTGGAAGCATTTAACCATTTTATTTTCGAAGCTAAAATAATGCTACAAAGAAATTTATTGCTTTTAAGCAAACAAAACAACATCACAAATGACCAAAAAAAAGATTTTTTATAGGATTAGCAATTTATGTATCCAAATAGATATCTAAAATTACAAATCCTCTTAAAATATGAATTCAATTATTATTAATCTAAATTCACACCATCACAAATTTAAAGCTTTTAAACTAGTGAATAACACACAAATAACCAAAGCATTTTATAGTAAAGGAATTAAGTGAAATAATTATGAAATTTTTTCGATTTCTTGGCCACACTGTTTTGGGGGCATTTTGAAAACTCAGATGAATATAACATTCATTTTATGAGGAAATTAGCATTTTTATTTGTTTGTTTTTAAAGCAAAAAACATTCAACTATTAAGAAATGAAGCAAAATGTAAAAAAGTCAAACAGTTTGTCTTTAAAAGGAAAAAAAAAAAGAGTTTCGCATATGTGAACCAAGTTAGCAAAGAGGTTTAAAAAAGTGGGGATAAGTTAATATTAATTATTTACTTGCATCTTCTAATAAGAATCTGATACAAAGTAATATTACAGACGTAGGATCTGCAATACTAAGAAATAAACTTTTTTACCAAAAATTAAACCGACGTCAAAATCTACGGCAAAGGAAAAAATAAATTTTTTACATAAGAGTAATAAAAATTAAATTAAGAGCATAGTATTTACGATGCGTATTATTATACTTATGTACATTAATTTGATTTTTTGGAGTCAGTGCCAGCCAAGCCAAGTTCCATGTAATTTTTAAATAGGTACACATCCAATTAGAAATGATTTTTTTTACGATTTAGTATTTAGTTAAAAATTTTACTTTATTATCTTATGATTTACATTGGATAATAAATTTTAATTTTGAACTTGGTTGGCAGACACCGACTCCAAAAAATCAGATTAAGGCACATAAATATGATAATACGCATGGTAGATACTAAGTTCTTAATTTAATTTCTTATTACTATTATGTAAAAAAATTATTTTTCCCTTTGCGGTAGTTTTTGAAGTCGGTTTAATTTTTGGTAGAAAAGTTTATTTTCCCCTTTTTAGTTAAAAGTTAACGATTTTTACATTACTTTGTTGATGGGAATTGCTGACTTTCTCGCATTAGTCTTTGGAAATTGACAATAAAAAGAGCCTCGACTTACGAAAATGGTCCTACGAAACAGAGAAGGGAGGCCCAATAACCTCTCAAAAGTTGACCGGGAAAAGATTAGAGTGTAAAAGACACAAAAATCGTTTCACCAATTAACTTGTGATTACTGAAATTTCTATAATGTCAAAATGTAAGTTTAAGTACATTTGTATTTGTGGCTTGAATAATTTAAAAACAGCATTTTATTTCATAGTAGCATTAATATACTCCATTTAAAGGTATTATGTTCCTGATTGCATTATCATTTTTCAATATGTTAGGTAAGGTAGAGATTTGAAAACTATGGAGTATTTTTCCGTTTTATGTCCGCTGCGAATTGGCATATCTTAGTTAATGCGATTTTGTGCATTGAAGTGTATTTAAAATAAGCCTTTAATGGCACCTACATTTTACGCCAGACATGTGGTTGCTAATACTTTTTTCTTTCACGCTAAAATTTTCCGTGGACTTGATTACGGAAGGTTAGAAAATCCATCTTCATTCATATCTAATATTCTTGGTTAATGCGTCATAATCGATCTGAATGTTACTAACCGACGTATTTTAGTAAGCATAGTACATCAAAATATAGAAGTTTTGGAAGTAAATGATGATATTCTCATTTCCTTTAAACCATATTAGTCTTAAAACGTTATCCATAAAACGTTAGTAACGCCCTTTTTTAATTTTTGTTGGATAATCTGATTAAAGTTCAAGATTTTTGTCTAAGTACTGATTTTTTTTTTTTTTTTTTTTTTGCTCCTATTTCTGAATACAATGCAGAAGGCTTTGTAATTGCGATATCACGATAGAGACAGTTATGCTTAATGTCTACTGCCATTTAATATCCTTGCCAAGTAAATACATAGCACCGACAGTGTCGGTAATACAAATTAGAGCAGCACTTTTTCCCCAAGTTCTAAATCTGTAATAGTAAATACATTATTGTTTTAACACGATTAAACTGATTGGTAAATTTATCATGCGAATTGAATATTTCCAACTGAGCAAAAAAATTGCCCCAGGACGGGAATTGAACCCATATCCTTGGCTTAAAAGGCTAATGCTTTACAGTTTAAGATAACTGGGCGAAACTGGAGGAGATTTTTCGCTAATCCGGTTGTACATTTCGGACATCCTGACTGCACTCCCTTCGGCGAACGTATTCATCATCCATGTTACTTTTAATTTGCAAGAAATCATTAATTTTATTAGTTTTTACCTAATTACTAAAAAAGTACTGAACAATGCGATGAAACGGAAGTGGTACCGATTCGAGAGCATCCTCTTTTATTTAAAACAAAAATTGCAGATATCGGTTGCATAGTTTCGGAGAAATAGGTAAACATGCATAAAAAAATACATATGCGCTGAATTGATAACCAATCTCCTCTTTTGAAGTTGGTTAAAAAGGGAAAAGGTAAGCTACGCTTCAGTTTTGTTTATGTCTTTGCATTATGTGTTTTGTTAGACATTATTATAATTACATATTTCTCATATGGCTACACTGCATTAAAAATGTTGCCTGAATTAAAATACATTTTCCAGTGTTTTCATTTTGTGTTTTCTTTTCCTATAATATGTATTTTATTATGCAAATTTCATGAATTTAAATGGATTTCTTTTTAACGCATTTTCTTCATAATGAAGTTTTTCGATGTAACGCTGAGACTCCGTTAAAAGAAAGCTTCACTACACTGAGTATCAGTGAGTATGTGGGTACTCAAAAATATACAAGCAAAAGTTATTTTTTTGTATCATTCTTTGTAATCAGAGTTCTGATTTAACATAAGCCATAGAAATCAGTAAATTATTTGAAAGATTTGAAATTTAAAACCAACACTGTTTTAGATTAAATCTGAAGGTATTTCGAAATATACTTCACAAATCATAAGCATTAAACTTAATGCCGTATCAGCAATGGTTGCATTAACAAACGGTGTTTTTCTAGTTTCTAGTGCGCGCCATAACAGCTATTTTAAATGATACGTAACATGGAGTGAAAAACGATTTGAAATTCTCCACAAGTGTCGAAACTTTAAAGGAAGCAGGTTTTATGTACAGATCGAGTTTTAAATTACGCGATTTACAAACTGACTTGAATTTTTTTAGGATTATTCAAGATTGTTTCAATATTACACAAGCGTTTTCGTAAATATATAGCACTTTAACTATATTCGGAAACTAACTTAATGAAAAAATAACCTAGTTACTTAAAAAAAAATATGAATGACGGTTTTCAATTTAACTATTATATCTTTTTGCTGTATCTCTTGTTTAGCAGAAGTTTTAGTTATTTAAAATACTTGAGGTGAAAGCATTTAACCATTTTATTTTCGAAACCAAAATAATGCTACAAATACAATCATTGTTTTACACATACAAAATGCCATCACAAATGATTAAAAAAATAAGTATTTTTTAGAAATTTATTCTTTAAGGGACTAGTAATTTAGGTTCTGAAATAGGCATCTAAAACTACAAATGCTCTTAAAACATCAATTTAATTACCATTAATCTAAATCCACACCATCACAAGTTTAAGTCTATTAAACAAATATGACATACAAATCGCCAAAGGATTTTATTGTAAAGGAATTAAGCTAATTATCTACAAAATTTTCTCAATACCTTGGTCACACTGTCTTGAAGGAATATTGCGAACTGACATGAAAATAACATTCTGTTAACTTTACGTTTAATATTACGTTTGTACATTTGATACGTTTAACATTAGTATTACGTTTGTCCTTTGTAATGTAGATACGTAATTAAGAGTTTATAAATACAGGGTGTCCAGCAAATAACACCCTGATTTCAAAATTAAATGCGGTAGACGGTTTTTTCATTAGGTAAGCTGTAAAAGTTTTATACAGAAATTTCAAACAGTGAATATTTTGAAAAAATTGCGTTCATTGCATAGAATACTTTGATTTGACATTTTTCTTGTTTTAGATTGCCTCCAGAGAAATAGTTTTTCAGCATACAGTGCAATATTTTAAAGATTTTTTGAAGTAAATTTTTAGAATTTCGAAATTTCAAAAATTTAATCTTAAAAAACTATGAAATATGGCACTTTATGCCGAAAAACACATTCTCTGGCAGCAATCTAAAGCAAGGAAAATGTCAAATCAAAGAATTCTTTGCAACCAGAACACAATCTTTTCAAAATATTTACCGTTCGAAACTTTTGTATAAGATTTTTACAGCTTACCTGATAAACAAACCGTTTACTGCATAATTCTATTGATCTTTGTTTTTGAGATATTCAATTTTGAAATCAGGGTATTATTTGCTGGACACACTGTATTTATTTAAAGTTAAAAACTAGATATTAGATTTTATAACTATACGGTATTATATATCTAATTATATCAGTGAGGTGTGGGTATTCAAAAACATACAAACAAACGATGTATTTTTAATATTATTATTTGTAACCAGAGTTTTAATTTTAACACAAATCTGAGGAGTTAGTAAATTATCTGAAAGATTTGAAATTTGAATCCAACACTGTTTTAGATTAAAACTGAAAGTATTTCGAAATGCACCTCACAAAACATAAGCATTAAACTTAATGTTGTTGCATCAATAGTTGCATTAACAAGCGTAATTTTCTAGTTTCCCAGCACGCGCGCAATAACAGCTATTTTAAATGATACGAAACATGGAGTGAAAAACGATTTGTAATTTTCCACAAGTGTCGAAACTCTAAAGGAAGAAGGTTTATGTACAGATTGGGTTGTTAAATTACACGATTTGAGAAACGATTTGAATTTTTTCAGGGTTATTCAAGATTGTATCAATATTACACAAGGGATTTCATAAATGTACAGCACTTTTACTTTATTCGAAAACTGTAATTTGATGAAAAAATCTCATAGTTACTGAAAAAAGAATGACGGCAACATCATCAAAATTCACTTGCAACTATTTTTTCTCATTGACCATGATGAAACGTAATAATTTTGATTGTCCCTATAATTTGTGCATTCAATTTTCATAAAATTTGAAATAACTTGTCAAAATTATGTAGCAATTTTATATTTTAAATTTTAAATGATTCGGTTGGGGGTTTTTGCGTTATTATATGCGAACGGGCATACAAACAGATGGATGGACGGACTGAACGACGACTACAGGTGCTACGTATTTATATAATTAAGTAAACAGCTAAAAATTTAGAAAATGCAGTAAAAGCGAAATTTGATCGTGTGCTGTTGTCATTCGCAAAATGCTGTCAGAGTTACGCTCGGACACGTTTGTCCTTTCTATATAAATACGTGATTGTGAGAGTTTATAAATATTTATTCAAAATTAAAATCAATATCAGACATTAATTTTTAAGAGTGTGATAGTATATATTTAACTATATTAGTGAAAGTGTGGGTATTCAAAAATATGCAATAAAAGAGCATTTTTATTATCATTCTTTGTAACCAGAGTTTTGATTTAACATGATTCTGAGGAGTTAGTAAATTATTTGAAAAATTTGAAATTCCAAACCAATTCTGTTTTAGATTAAAACTGAAGGTGTTTCGAAATGCACATCACAAAACATAAGCATTAAACGTAATGCCGTGGCAGGAATGATTGCATTAACAAACGTAATTTTCTCGTCTCCCAGCGCGCGCGATAACAGCTATTTTAAATCATACGAAACATGGAGTGAAAAACGGTTTGCTATTCTCCACAAGTGTCGAAACTCTAATAGGAAGAGGTTTTATGTACAGATCGGGCCTTTAAATTACACGATTTACAAAGCGACCTGAAATTTTTCAGGATTATTCAAGATTGTGCCAAAATTACCCAAGATATTTCGTACATATACATCACTTTTACTTTATTTGAAAACTGTAATTTAATGAAAGAATCACATAGTTACTTTAGAATAAAAAATGACGGCTTTTAATTTAATTATTGTATCATGTTGATCTGCATGTTGTTTATCAGTAGTTTTAGTTATTTTAATATGCTTGAGGTGGAAGTGTTTAACATTTACATTACTGAAGCTGAAATAATGCTACAAATATTCATTCATTTCTAATTAAGGGGGCTCAGATCTCGATAGATACCGTAACGTGTAAACAGAGTTCCGGCTTCGAGTCCATTTAACAACAGAAGTATTCATTGTGACTCATTTAAACTTTCTGATATACTTAAGGTATTTTTGAAGTCTTATAAAATAAAGCACTTTAAAGTAACAAAATGAAAAATTTAGCAAAATTTATATAACTCATTTTTTAAAAAATAAATTAAGTATCATATCACCATGCGTGAGATACCTTAATGTTGAATTGATATAATAACAAAATTTTTGCTATAGAATAATCGGGAAAGTTTATAGAATAAATGAAGGATATAACTTTCGTTCGTCAAAATTCGTAAAAGGACGTCAGCGTTAAGCACATGCACGTTTATCCTTTGTAATATACAGGGTGGTCATAAAAAAAACTTTGCCGATATATGGAGCTCTAGCGGCCAGTCCGCTCAACCGATCGAGATGAAATTTCAGATATAGCTATTCAGAGGTATGAGCTCGAGATTCTCTGAACGGCAACAAAATGGCGCTCACGGTTATGGTTATAGTTACAGAAACTCGAAAATTTCCAATGGCAACACCTATCGCAAAATGCTCAGCGCATGCGAAAACCCTAAAGAGCGGTAGAACCGTACGTGTATCACAAAAACCGGACATGTTATGCAAGCACAAAAAACCGTTCTGGGAATCCTCCCCCCCCATAGAAAAAACTCGATTTGGGCGCAAGGAGGAAATTTGCATATGACACAGAATCAGTACACTAATCTTTGATTACAATACAGGTCGGAGAAACTAAAACATTTATTTTGATTACACATTTTCCACATGGGTGCCATCACCATGCAACGTGTAATTGCCTGTGATGGCACCTATGTGGAAGATGTGTAATTGAAATAAAAGTTTTAGTTTCTCCGATCTGTATTGTAATCAGAGATTAGTGTACTGACTCTGTGTCATATGCAAATTTCCTCCTTGCGCCTCAATCGAGTTTTTTATATGGGGGGGGGGGAGGATTCCCAGAACGGTTTTTTGTGCGTGCATAACACGTCCGTTTCTTGCGATACACGTATGGTTCAAACGCTCTTTGGGGTTTTCGCATGCGCTGAGCATTTTACGATGAAAAAAAATGGATGTTGCCATTGGAAATTTTTGAGTTTCTGTAACTATAACCGTAACCGTGAGCGCCATTGTTGTCGTTCACAGAATCTCGAGCTCATACCTCTGAATAGCTATATCTGAAATTTCATTTCGATCGGTTGAGCGGACTGGCCGCTAGAGCTCCGTATATCGGCAAAGTTTTTTTATGACCACCCTGTAGATGCGCGATTGTAAGTTTATAAATATTAATTCAAAGTTAAAAACTATATCAAATATTAATTTGTATAAGCGATATTATGTATTTAATAATTACATCAGTGAGTGTGTGAATACTCAAAAATATGCAAGCAAAGGGAATATTTTTACTATCATTCTTGGTAACCGGAGTTCTGATTTAACACAATTCTGGGGGGTTATTAAATTATTTGAAAGATTTGAAATTCTAAATCAACACTGTTTTAGATTAAAACTGGAGGATTTCGAAATACACCTCACAAAACATGAGCATTAAACTTAAAGCCGTTGCAGCAATGGTTGCATTAAGAACCGTAATTTTCTAGTTTCCAGCGCGCGCGATAACAGCTTCTTCAAATGATACCAAACATGGAGTGAAAAACAATTTGCAATTCTCCAAAAGTGTCGAAACTCTAAAGAGAGGAGGTTTTATGTACAGATCGGGTTCTTAAATTACACGATTTACAAAATGACCTGAAATTTTTCAGGATTATTCAAAGATTGTGTACAAGAGATTTCGTAAATGTTCAGCACTTATTTCGAAAACTGTAATCTAATGAAAGAATTACATAGTTACTTAAAAACAAGAATGACTGTTTTGAATTTAACTATCAGTTTGCGCTGCCATGCGTCTTGTTTAACAGTAGTTTTAGTTTCTTGATATACCTGAGGTAGAAGCATTTAACCTTTTTATTTTCGAAGCTAAAATAATGGTACAAATACATTTATTGCTTTTAAACAAACAACATCACAAATAACAAATAACAAAAAAAAAAAAAAAAAAAAATGAAATAGATTTTTTATGGAATTAGTAATTTACGTTATTAAATAAGTATCTAAAATTACAAATCCTCTTAAAAAATCAATTTAATTATCATTAATCACACCATCACAAATTTAAGGCTTTTAAACAAGTGAAAGACACACAAATCACCAAAGCATTTTAATGTAAAGGAATTAAGTGAAATAACTATGAAAATTTCTCGATTTCTTGGCCACACTGTTTTGAAGGCATTTTGCATAATGCCTTCAACTCAGATGAAACTAACATTTTAACTCAGATGAAAATAACATTCATTTTATGAGGAAATTAGCATTTTTATTGGTTTGCTTTTAAAGCAAGAAATATTCAACTATTAAGAATTTCAAAATGTAAAAAAGTCAAACAGTTTGTACCGAATATGTGAACCAAGGTAGCAAATAGATTTTTAAAAAAGGGATAAGTTAATATTAATTATTTATTTGCATCTTCTAATAAGAAACCTATAAAAGTAATATTACAGACTTAGGATCTGCAATACTAAGAAAAAAGAGAAATGGTACACTATGCTTCAGTTTTGTTTATGTCTCTGCATTATGTGTTTTGTTAGACATTATTATAATTACATTTTACTCATATGGCTACAGTGCATTAAAAAATGTTGCCTGGAATTAAAATGTATTTTTCATTTTGTGTGTTCTTTTCCTACACTGTAAAAAAAACTCCCTTTCTTTACACCAAAAAGGGTGGCAACTAAGTTGCCACCCCAAGTGGTGTAATGAAATTCCACTTGTAAATTGGTGTAATGAGCCACCAACTATCAAATGGTAAACAAACACCATTTGTAGTGGCAACTTAGTTGCCACCCTTTTGGGTGTAAAGTAAGTAATATGTTTAAAATGTACGTTATAATAAATTGCCTTAATTAAAGGGAAGTTTAGCACACTCTTTGCGTGAAGTTATTTATTTTAAATTATGGCTGTATTAAATTTGAAATGTAATTTTTTAATTATTTTTTATTTTGCTACCATTTATTAAAGTACACTATATAAGTAGATGGTAAAAAAGGAAATTTTCTAATATTTACATGATTTTAACAGCAAAATAAAAAATAATTTAAAGATTACATTTTAAATTTAACACAGCCATAAATTAAAATAGTTAGTTTCATGCAAAAAGGCTGCTAAACTCCCTTTTAATTGAGGTAATTTATTATAACATGCATTTTAAACATAATACTCAGTTATTAAACAATGTAATTTAGTATATTTACATACTTAAAAACATAGTTATATGGGTCACATAGTGTGTTTGGGGGGTTGGTGGGAGGAGGGGGCACAAAGTATCTGCAGCATCTCTAAATTTTAGTATAGTTTCATTACTGTTTGTCACAGGTGTCACAAAATTGAAAAGTGTAAAAGCACAAATAAATTCTATTAAGTACATGTTTTTCGTTCATTTTGAAACTTTAAAAGATTTAATATTACAACTAAATACTATAAAAGAACATTACGCTTATATTTTGGCAAAGGTGATCTGGAAACATATGTGAAAAAAATGTATCTAACAGTATTGTATGACCACTTTTGGATTTCAAGAATGAAGTAACATGTTATTTTGAAAATGTATGTTTTTTTCATACAAAAAATCCCAATATGTTTATATATATAATTTTTTTTTTACAAAAAAAAGCGAAGAAACAAAAGACGATATTAACATAAATTTGGCGGCCCCTCAGTTTCCGCGCCCGGGGCGACCGCCCCCTTCGCCCCCCGTTTCACACAGCACTGAATGAACATACCGGCAGCCCCCTCCCCCTTTCATTGAAGTTCTAAGATTTTCCATTAAATGTATTCAAATTTAAATAGGCATTAATGATGATTTTAATTATGTTGTACTAATTCAATAAATAGAAAAATAAAACCATGACAATCTCTTTAACTCTTTCAGTATCAACATATATATATAAACGAAATAAAAATAATGAAATTTTTGCTTCTAATAATCTAAAAACACATCAAAATACAAATATAAATTGAAAAAATGAATGTTTGAAACAAGATATAACACTATGTTTATTTAATTTCGTGTTAGTTCAAGTTATGCGGAATTTAAAGCAGTAAAACACTATAAAATCAAAACTAAATATTTACAGAGCTTTGGCTCTGTATACGAAAATGACAATTTTACGACTTCTTTTATTATTAATTTTTATTTTTAAAATATCGAAAAAGCTAGACTGCAAAATCACATTTTGCAAGTATCATGCATTTATTTAAAATATATAACACAAATACAAGTTTTTACAGAGAATTAAGAGTGATTGTATACAAAACAGAAAGAAAATAAACGTCACTTACTTATTTGAAAAAAATCGAAAACTTTGCAACAACACTGTGTTGCAGCTCACGGCCATCATTAGAATAAACTCTAATTCATTGTAGAATAGATTATTTCTTGTTTCTTAAAGTGTCCAAACTAATTGAAAGAATCAAAACTGTAAGTCGATAAAAGTTCTTAATATGAACTATGTCAGATATTTTTTAATCATTTTATTACTACGAAATATATTTGATATTCACAGAACAAAACAAAACGTTTTCAACTAAGCGCCATTTTACATATCCAATAATTCCACCCCCCGCGCTGGATTTCATAATCACCGACTTCCTATAGCTGGATTAAAAAAACACCTGCCGTTGTGTTATAAATTCAATAAAGTCTTTTAGAGAGCGCATTGTAACGATTTCTAGTGATTCAGAACGCTTATTTTTTTTAAGAGTTGTGATATGTCATTGAAAGTGTAAAGTAACATTTATTTTGGTATTGGCGCTCAAAAAATAATACATTTACACCTTATTTCACATCTCATATAACCGAAGTAAATGTGATAAAACTCTATTTTTTACAGTGTATAACATGTATTTTATTATACAAATTTCATGAATTTAAATTGATTTCTATTAGACGAATTTTATTCATATCGGCGTTTTTAGATGTAACGCTGAGGCTTCGTTAAATGACAGTTTTAACATATATAAGTGAGAAAGTGGGTACTCAAAAATATACAAGCAAACGGTGTATTTTATTATCATTCTTTGTAACCAGATTTCTGATAAGTCTGAGGAGTTAATAAATTATTTGAAAAATTTGCCATTTTATACCAACATTGTTTTAGATTAACACTGAAGGTATTTCGAAATGCACCTCACAAAACATAGGCAGTAACTTTAAAGTCGTTGCAGGAATGGTTGCATTAACAAACGTAATTTTCTAGTTTCCCAGTGCGCGCGATAACAGCTATTTTAAATCATACGAAACATGGAGTGAAAAACGATTTGCTCCTCGAGTGTCGAAACGCTAAAGGAAGGAAGTTTTATGTACAGATCGAGTTGTTAAATTATACGATTTACGAAACGATTTGAAATTTTTCAGGATTATTCAAGATTGTGTCAATACTACACAAGAAATTTCGTAAATGTACAGCTCTTTTACTTTATTTGAAAAGAGTAATTTAATGAAAGAATCTCATAGTTACTAAAAAACTAGTCATTGTGGGTCACCGTAATACTTACCCATCATGGATATGCATAATATAAAATATGAAAATAAAACATGTGAAAACTATTTATATAATGCATCGCAATTCCAAAACAAAATTTAAACGTATATATAAATATTGTTAATATACATAGTAATACTCTATTTATGAATTGCTGATGAACTAATTTCGACAAATTACATAAAATGCGAAACTACGCAAGTAGTACCGAACTGCGTAACAGAAACATCTTTATAACTCCAAAAATAATAATCATATTAACTTATGGCTTACTGCGTTGGATTAAGCGTGTTATTTCCAATTAAAAATATTTCTCAATTGAAATTTGATTGAAATACAGGATCATTAAAAATCGAAGAATTTGGAAAACAGAATTACAAATATATCTGCAACTAATAACCCGATTGACTTCGTTCTTTTTGTAAAATATGTGTTATTTTATTGCCTTTCACGTCCTTTCCGTAAAATAAAAAAAAATCGAAAATTTTTATGTACCTTTCATCAGAATGAATTTTTCGAAAGTCCGAAAAGGCTTTATCCCATTCTTACATACTAAGTACATACAACATTTCAAGTCTCTATTCCAATTTGTTCGTGAGATAGAGCTTTTACATGCACACAGACAGACGGACGGCATTTTTTTCTTCTGAAATATGTTTCCCGGAATCTCCACTATCTGAAACGTGTACATCCATAAAAAAAATTCGATTTTCAAAATGATTGCAAGACTTACCCTATACTACGTATGATGGATAAGTAACAAAGACGGCTTTTAATTTAACTATTATATCATGTTATTGTACGTTTTGTTTATCAGTAGCTTTGGTTATTCAATATATCTGAGGTGGAAGCATTTTGCCTTTTCATTCCCGGAAGTAAAATAATGCTACAGATGCTCATTAATTGCTTAAACAAACAAAATGACATCACAAATGATTGAAATACATAATTTAGGTTCGCAAATAGGAATTTAAAATTTGGGTTCGCAAATAGGAATTTAAAATTTGGGTTCCCGAATAGGAATCTAAAATTTCAAATCCCTTAAAACATATATTAACATTAACCTAAATTCATTATCAGAAATTTATAGCTTTTAACACTTCTGGCACATACATAAAAACATTATAATTTTCATTATGTACCAATAATTTGGCCAATATGATCGCTGATACTTTGTGAGGGAGTGACCTTTGTCATAAAGGCACTTTAGTATTTATGAGATCGTGACGTCAATAATTTAACATGTGTAAGCGTAAAAGCGACATCTATCCTCTCTTTTACTTTAACTTTCTAGAGTGTGTGTGTCTCTTTCGGATTCTGCAGTTAGGCTCGCGGTTAGTAGTAATATGTAAATTTGAAGTATCTCAGTTTGCAGCATATAAAAGCTTGGAGTTTGAGTGTGTGCAGTGTGTCTCTGGCTGCAGTAGCCAGCTAGGGGTTGTGTCTCTGGCGATAGCCAGCAGAGTGTTCTAGAGATATTAGTCAGCGAAGTGTGTTTCCCGCTGGTATCTAGCAGATTGAAGGTAGCGTCGAGCCTCCAGTGAGTTGTGAAGGAGTTTTGGTATTCGACTAGAGAAGTGGGCCAGTGGTAAGACATTTAATAGTAATTGTGTTGATTATCCAAAGTTGAATAAAGGATATCTACAGCCACGGGCTGTCTAATTAGATTTTATCTAGCATTTTAGCTCAAAGATAGCGAGAAGTAATCAAAGGTGCCACGATTGAGCTAGTTTCCGGAGCTGTGAGTATGAGTTCAATCTTTTAGTAGTATTCTCAGTTGTGAAAATTAAGACTTGCTCCACTTCCCCTGAGCCCTTATAGTTTTTAATAAACTGTGTTTTTATCTTAATTCCTGAGTATAATTAATTATACAGGGATATAATTATATGTCCTTAACTCCCAGCACGAGCACCCAACCGTTACAAATGGCGCCCAACGATATGTCGGACATTGTGAGATTGTGCCACGTGTTTATTTTACCGGTGAAAGTGACATTAATGAATTTTTAGTCAAACTAGATGATTATATTTTGTTTAATAATATACCTGAGAAAAATAGATACCTAGTGCTTAAATGCTCATTGAAGGGCGAAGCACTTTTGTGGTTAGAGAATATAGGAAAATTTCTGATTAATGATGAAGGTAAAAGATTTGAACAGACTGTGATTGAGTTAAAGAAGGCATTTCCTCCCGTTAAAGATAAAAGTATTTTAAGAAAAGAATTCTATTGCAATAAGCAGAATATTTATGAATCAGCATCAAAGTTTTATCTACGTAAGCTTGAACTAAAAAATAAATTGGATTTAGATATCACATTTGAGGAATTGTTGGACATTGTTTTTCCTCTTTTTAATCCGAATATACAGGATATATACCGAATATATTGAGATTAGAGCACCGAAGAATTTTTCAGAAATGCACCAAATATTATCGAAGTATGAGACTCGGCATAGCTCGGATCAACGGGATTCGCGTAGCCCTCGTCAGAGACCTGTCACGGATAGTAATTTGAGAAATGAGGGGGAATGTAATTTTTTGAGAGGGAGACAGCGATTTCCGGATAATAATTTGCGTAATAGAAATGATGGATTTGGTCGTAATATGTCGAATACTGGTAATGGTAATAGGAATTGTGGTGGTGGTAATAATTTTAGAAGTGGTGATAGATATATGTATGGAAATAGGCAGAATAGTGGTTAAGATCGGAGAGGGGGAGTGCGGGACAAGAATGTTTCTTCGCAAGTAAGGAGATTAACTTCGGATGGGAATTTTGAAAATAGGTCAATGCAAAAGAGATGTGTTCAGAGGTTGGAAAAGTCTTCGGTGAGTTTAAATAAAGTTACTATTAATCCGGTTGAGTTACCTGGAGGGTTAATTGTGTTGGATGGTATTGTCGTTAAGAGTGTCTTCGATACAGGGGCAGATAAGTCGTTCATTTCTTTTGATTGTTATCGGAAATATTTTTCGTATAAGAAGTTGAAGAGGTTAAGTCTGGTAGTTCAGTCGGCACAGGGAGTAGCTTGTGATAATAAAGGTTCAGTAGAGTTGGAAGTTGAAATTCGTTCGGTTAAGACGTGTTGGGAGTTTTGTGTGTTAGATGGATTAACAGTGCATTGTATAGTTGGTGTGGATTATATGAAGGATAGAGGAATTAGTCTGGATTTCTTTAAAAAATCGTTGATCGTGAATAATGATGAGAATGTGAGTAAGAAAGAGCCTGTTTCAGTGTCAGTTGATTTGGGAGAGTCGGGGTTAAGTGAAATCGAGAAGGAGGATTTTAATAAGTTTTTGAATGAGTTTGGAGAGGTTTTTTCTAATAAACCAGGTTTAACGCATGTTGCGTGGCACGAGATTGATACTGGTTTGAAAGCACCTGTTGCTAGTAAACCATAACGTTGTGACAAAATTAAACAAGGTATAATTGATTATCATATTCAGAAAATGCTAGCGGACGATATTATAATGCCAATTGAGTCTCCTTTTGCATCGCCAGTAGTGTTATGTCGTAAAAATAATGGGAAAAGTTTAGATAATCCAGAGGCATATAGATTTGCAGTAGATTATAGAAAGTTAAATGCGATAACGCAATACCCTCAGTATCCTATTCCAGTTATTGATGACATTTTGGCGATAATGAGGGACATAACGAGTACGACATAACGAGTACGAATTATATGTCGACGTTAGATTTTACGTCAGGTTATTTTCAGATTGCAATGAAGCCTGAGGACATACCTAAAACTGCGTTTATTACTCGGGACGGTTGTTTTGCTTTTAAGAGAATGAGTTTTGGTTTATCGGGGGCACCGGCAACGTTCCAGAAGGCCATGAATAATATCCTTAAACCTTTGCTTGGTAAGGGTGTCCTGGTCTACCTGGACGATATAATTATAATGGCAGCTACTTTTGAAGAGCATTTGAGATTATAGAGGGAAGTGTTTACATTGTTAAGAGATGCTGGGTTAACAGTTAAGTTGGAAAAATGTAAATTTTTGAGAAAAGAGATAAAGTATTTAGTAGTTAAAATTACGCGTGAAGGTATTAATATAGATAATGAGAAAATTGAGGCAATTACGTCAATGAATCCCCCCAAAAATAGTAAGGAAGTGGCGACATTTTTAGGGATGGTGGCTTGGTTCGCCAAGTTCATTCCACGTTTTTCAGAGTTATGGGAACCATTGTATAATTTAAAAAGGAAAAGGGTGAAGTTTGTATGGTCATCGGCGGCTCAAAGATCGTTTCAATTATTAAAAGAGGCAGTAGTTTCCCCTCCTGTTTTGGCTCACCCCAATTACTCGTCTCAGTTTGAAGTGTATTGCGATGCGAGTGCAGTGGGGGTTGGAGCTATATTAGCACAGAAAGGTCGACCTATAGCGTTTGCGTCGAGAATTTTAAATGCAGCCGAAAGGAATTATTCGATTGTGGAGGAGTTTTGATATTCGACTCAAGAAGTCGGCCAGTGGTAAGACATTTAATAGTAATTGTGTTGATTATCCAAAGTTGAATAAAGGATATCTACAGCCACGGGCTGTCTAATTAGATTTTATCTAGCAGTTTAGCTGAAAGATAGTGAGAAATAATCAAAGGTGCCACGATTGAGCTAGTTTCCGGAGCTGTGAGTATGAGTTCAATCTTTAAGTAGTATTCTCAGTTGTAAAAATTAAGACATGCTCCACTTCCCCTGAGCCCTTATAGTTTTTAATAAACTGTGTTTTTATCTTAATGCCTGAGTATGTCTGCATTTAACTCCCAGCACGAGCGCCCAACCGTTACAACTTATTAAGTAAACGTCAAAAAATATGACATAACACTAATTTTATCGAAGTTAGATGCCTGTTTTTGACAAAAAATTAGAATTTGTCCTTCGAAAACAGGCAGAAAAAAATCGTTATTAATGGGAATAATAAGTTAATAATGGGAATAATAAGTTATTAATGGGAAATTTGCTATCATTATTTTTACTGAATACTTAAAAATATTAATAAAAAGAAAGTTGCAGAGTGCTACGCAGATAAAATTAATTAATTTAAACCCATTTAATTGCAAAATATAGCAATACAATATTTAAAAACCCTAATTGTGTATATATATAACTGTATACACACCATAAAATATCAAATTTCAACTGAAATTTTTAAATTGAAATTTTAAAAATATTTTTTTCATTAGTAGTCTTATATATAGATTTTCAATAATTCTTTTCATAAAAATATACAAAAATCGGCAGGGAAGGGTTAAACAAATGAATAACATGGAAATCATCACAACATTTTATTGTAAAGGAATTAAGTTAATAAACTATGAAAAGTTCTCATTTTCTTGGCCACACTGTCTTGAAAGTATTTTGCAAACTCAGATGAAAGTAACATTCGTTTTATGAGGAAATCAGCATATTCATTGAGTTTCTTTTAAAGCAAAATCCATTCAGCTATGAAAACACAAATTAAAAATGTTAAAAAAAAAATCAAACAGTTTAGTTTTTACGAGGAAAAGAATAGAGGTCCACATATGTGGATCAAAATAGCGAAGTTAAAAAAAGAGAAAAAAATGAAATAAAAGGTTAAAATAAAATATGCTTAAAAGAAAATACTAACCGACTTAAAAAAAGAATCAAGTTTGGCGACAACTTGGCGCTAACGTATATGAATGCATAGTTTTAATATGCTTGATTTGAAAACGGTTGCAAGAATGAAAGACGATTTTACGACAAATCATTAATTTTTTTTTATCAAATCCATATTTTTTCATTAAAAAATTCTAATCATCAGAATTTAGTGAAATTAAAATGGGACCACATGAGTATCTTATACTTTCAAACAAAAAAAGAATTATCAAAATCGTTTCATATTTAAAGAGTTTATGAGGGAACAAAAAATACATACTGGTTGAAATCATAACCTCCTCCTTGAAGTCGATTAAAAATAGAAATAAGTTAGTAATTTATTTGCATCTGCTCAGTAAATTTAGTTGATGATAAAAAAATAACAGTTTTTACCTGAATTATAGCTACAAAATATCTTTGTTCATTTTTCTATTCATACGTAAATATATAATAAAGAAACACCAATAAGTTTTCTAAATAACATGTTCTAAATAAATAATATCTTTCAAAGGGCATGAAAATTCATGTCCTGGTCTTATCTTTTAGCTAACATTTCCCTAGGGACTGATATGATTGCAGTTAATAAACAACTGGGTTTATCTGAGATTAGCTTGGTTGATTTTTGCCTATAAATTTTACAAACGCTAATATATATCCGGATGGACCAGTGAATATACCTTAAAGATACTTGTACTTTCGGAAAATTAATTCAGGAATATTTCTTAGTAAATATTGTTTTTAAATTTTTAGTTATATACAGTTATATATCTCAAATATTTAAATTATATTGGTCTCTATATTTTATTTAATATTTAGAAGGCTTAAAATGACTGAAATACATGAAAAACAGGTTAATTTTATTATAAGAAATTTAATTCATTGTATTGTTTGTATAATCTGTAAAAAGTGAAACTCTGTAATCGGACAAATTTAAATATTACAAATTGAAATTATTTACAGGGTGTTTCGCTACCAGACCGACAAACTGTGAGGGTTGATAGTACACATGAAGACAAGCATTATTAAATGGGAAACCATGGGGCGCAAACGTCTTCCGTAGGAGTTAGCGGCCATTAAATATTAAGGTCCAAAACTTCAAACGATTATAAAAAATGGAAAAAATAATGGATTCATCTGCGGTTTTCTCTAAAATCATTCTTTATATCACGATTTGTTTTTTAAAAAATTTTAAAGGTTACTTTCAAAAATTGTCGATAAAGGGCGCTTTAGACTTTAGAGTAACAAACAACTACTTTTTACCGTTATTTTGTGAACGGGGTTGAAATTATTCTAAAGTTTAGACTTTAACTTAAATTTTTAACACAAAATCTGAAACATTGTTATCGAGTAACTAGCGAAAATTGAACTGTGAACAGAGGAGTGGATTTTGAACGCTCATAAACATTTGACAAACTAATCGATTTTGTTGCAGTTTGCGTGTAGGTCATTCCCTTGGTAATTATTTTATTCAAAATGACGTACAGCATTGGTGTCTATATTTTTTGATAGAGGGCGCTTCCGACACATCTCCGAAATTTCAATGGCATTACTCCTGTATGTTTTACTACCAGATCAAAATACTTCCAGGAAGTGTTAGGGATGCAAAGACGACTCGGAATCATATTATAATGTAACGTCGAAAATGCCTATTTTACGAGTTAGGGTTAAAAGAAGCAGAGAAAAAAGCAACTTGATATTTCAACAACACGTTTTGTCAGAACTTCAGGTAAAAGCACATGTTCCTCTTTCGTTGCGCCACTCTATAGCTCGATGGGGCTCCTCCACATTTTACCAGTGATGTTCGCAGACACCTCAACGTATCATATGGACAGCGGTGGGTAGGTAGTGGTGACCCGGTTCGTTGGCCTGCCAGATCGACACACCTACTTTATTATATCAATTACTTTTTGTTACCTATTTTTATTTTATTACTGTATAATTTTTTTTAAATAAACATTGGTGGGTGGGGCTACTTGAGCTCAAATAAATTGGTAGTCCCCCCCCCCATCTGGCTCAATCTGAATCTGAACCTGTATGGACTTCTTCTACAGGGGTCAAATGAAAAGTTGAATGTATGAGGCTCCCGTACCGTCAGTGGAAGACCTCTCAGTTTGAACTTCTGTAGCTGTCAGAAAGCTATTCGAGATGCCAGGAATATTTCAAACCGTGAGGAATTGCATGCGACGCTGCTGTCAAGCATGACCGACTACTTCTGGTCGTAACCTTTTGTAGTAAAACCTTTAACTAAATTGTCTTATGCCGCAGTAACGTGTTGCTGTTTCACTACCTGTTTCTGTTGCTTTTTTTATCTGCTTCTTTTAACCACAGCTCGCTTGAAAGACATTTTCAACGTCACATTCCTATGCGATTCCGAGTTGCTTTTCATCCCTAACACTTCCTGTAAGTATGTTGGTCTGGTAGTAAAACATACAGGAGTAATGGCATTGAAATTTCGGAGATATGTCGAAAGCGCCCTTTATCAAAAAATGGGGACACCAATGCTGTACGTCATTTTGAATAAAATAATTACCAAGTGAATGACCTACACGCAAACTGCAACAAAATCGATTAGATTGTCAAATGTTTATGAGCGTTCAAAATCCCCTCCTCTGTTCACAGTTCAATTTTCTCTAGTTACCCGATAACAATGTTTTCGATTTTGGGCTTAAAATTTAAGTTAAAATCTAAACTTTAGAATAATTTCAACCCCGTGCACAAAATATCGGTAAAAGTAGTTGTTTGTTACTTTAAAGTCTAAAGCGACCTCTATCGACAATTTTTGAACGTATCCTTTAAAAATTTTTTACAAACAAATCGTGATATGAAGAATGATTTTAGCGAAAACCGCAAACGAATCTACCATTTTTTCCGTTTTTAGGTGCGTTCGTAATTATGTAAATACGTAGCACCTATTGTTGTCGCTCAGTCCGTCCGTCTGTCCGTCTGTCTGTCCGTCTGTCTGTCCGTCTGTCTGTCCGTCTGTCCGTCTGTCTGTCCGCATATAACAACGCAAAAACTACCCAACCGAATGGTTTGAAATTTAAAATACATAATTATAACATAATTTTGTCGAGTCATTTCAAATTTTATGAAAATCGGATGAATAGATCAATTACAGGGACAATCAAAAGGATTCCGTTACATTACGGTCAATGGGGAAAAAATTTTCAAATGCATTTTAATCGCTTGAAATTTAAAACATATAATTATTGGGTAATTTTGTCGAGTAATTTCAAATGTTATGAAAATCGGATGGATAGATCAATTACAGGGACAATCAAAAGGATTCCGTTACATTATGGTCAATGGGAAAAGAATTTCAAATGCATTTTAATCGTTTGAACGTTAAAACATATAATTATTACCTAATTTTATCGAGTCATTTCAAATGTTATGAAAGTCGGACGCATAGATCATTTACAGGGACAATCAAAGGTATTCCATTACATTACGGTTAATGGGAAAAAAGATTCAAATGCATTTTTATGATGTTACACTCATTCGAACATAATAGAATTGGCATGAATCTATGAAATATATACTAAAATATGCATTCTGTACAATCTGTGATGCAAAGAATTTTATGAAAATCCGATGGATATATCAATTACAGGGACAACCAAAAGGATTCCGTTACATTACGGTCAATGGGAAAAAAAGTTTCATATGCATTTTAATCGTTTGAAATTGAAAACTTATAATTATTACATAATTTTGTCGAGTCATTTCAAATGTTATGAAAATCGGATGAATAGAACAATTACAGGGACAATCAAAAGTATTTTGTTACATTACGATTAATGGGAAAAAAGTTTCAAATGCATTTTAATGGTGTTACACTCATTTGAACATAACATAATTGACATGAATCTATAAAGTATGTACGAAAATATACATTCTGTACAATCTGTGATGCAAAGAATATTTAGTATTAAATTACAGGGCCACACAAAAGTATTCCCCTGCATAATGCTACACGGGGAAACATTGTTTGGGGCATGTTTTAATTATATTCAACTATTTCACATTTTATGAATAAGATATAGGTTTTTGAGGTGTAATAAAAATTACTTCCTGCATATTTACAGAAACACAAAGATTTCGACTACTATTCTGTATCCAAAGTACGCTCTACTATATCAGCAATATCTGAATATTTTTAAAACTTCGTTATCGTACGAACGCACCTCATTTGCTACGTTCACGTGCATTTTCCAACTTGTTTATAATCGTTGAAGTTTTGGACCTTAAAGTTTAATGGCCGCTAGCTCCTACGGAAGACATTTGCGCCCCATGGTTTCCTATTTAATAATGTTTGCCTTCATGTCTACTATCACCCCTCACAGTTTGTCGGTCTGGTAGCGAAACACCTGTATAGTGCAAAATCTGTCTTGAAAACTCAAATATATTAACAAAACTAGTCAGATGTGACAATCCCAAAACTTTCTTCTAACTCATACATGTTAAAAATTCCCGAAGATTGAGCGTATCAGTGTTTCGTATAAGGTGGTTTACATTAAATCAGCAGCAATATTATTCAATTTCTAACTGAATCTTAAGTTTTATGAAAATGCGTCTATTAGTTTTAGTAGACAAATTGCGTAAATTGAAAAGAGTTATGAATAGCAGTTACGCCTGTTGGGTGATTTATATCAACAATTTATTAAGAGGACAACAATTTATACAACAATTTTTTACAACATTTTTACATTTGTTACAACAATTTATTATAATAGGGACTAACTGAATCTAAAGTTTTGTGAAAATTCATGCATTAGTTTTCGATATACAGCTATTGCGGAAATCATTAGAAATGAAGCATGGCAAATCCATCTATTGAGAAATTTTCACCAAGAACAGAAAAACACAAGAAAATAAGTTTTAACTGGTGTTAATCAATCAAACTGTTAAAAAACTTCTTAAACACACCATAATATATCTTAAAAAATGAGAGGCAATTTAGCCTTTTTTCGTCAGGCGCAATGATAACATTATTTTTCTTGCAACACTAAACTGCAAAAAGCCGGAAAAAGCACAATTCATGAAAATAAATTTTAACTGGGGTTAATCAATCAAACTGTTAAAAAAACTTCTTAAACACACCATAAAATATATTAAAAAGTGCGAGGTCTTTCGAAGGTACTTAGTCTTTCTTCGTCAGATGCAATAATAACATTATTTTCTTGCAACACTAAAATACAAAAATGCCTGAAGAAGCACAAGGCCTCTCGCTTTTTAACCCCTTAACTGGTTTGCACGAACGCCGTTCGAGCAAGATGAATTTGCTTATTGCATCACTGCTCATTTGCTTACTACACCACTATTATTTTAAAGAAAATTTTCATACTATTCAAAGGCGGAAATGTTTAGAGTAAGTTTTACGAATATTTTATTTAAATAATAATGGCGTGAATCCGCTATTTTCAATTTATTGAAAGGAAAAAAATTAACCAGTTAAGGGGTTAATTTATTTTATGACGTGTTTAAGAAGTTTTTTTAACATTTTAATTGATTAACGCCAGTTAAAACTTATTTTCTTGAATTGTGCTTCTTCTGGCATTTTTGCAGTTTAGTGTTGCAAGAAAAATAATACTATCATTGCGCTTGACGAAGAAAGACTAAGTTCTTTCGAAAGGCCTCACGCTTTTTAATATCCGGCCATCCATAAATGATGTCACGCTTGGACGGGGAGAGGGGGGAGAGGGCTCATAAAATTTTGACGATTTGTGACAAGGGGGTGAGAAGGGGTAAGGAGAAATGTGACATCACATATATATAATATGAATCATCACTCGGAAATATCAAATTACAGTAGACCATCGATTATCCGAAGTAATTGAAATTGACCCTACTTTATCAGTAATAAACTAGTTTAATATATAGTGTCGTCATTGAACGATTATTGCGACTTTTTAAACTGCTAAATTCTAAATTTAAATTATAAATGAAAATAAATTTACTTCTGAAACAAAAGCTTACTAAGGTTTAAATTCTTTCCGTGTTCCTTTTCATCTCACTGACAGTTGACACGCCAACAAGAAATTCCTTTGCAAGTTTTGTCACAGCTTCTCCCAATTCTAGTTGGGTAACAATGTCATATTTTTTCTGTACGGTTAATACGATTATTTTTCTCTTAATGGAAGCCATCATAAAAAAGAAAATTTGAGTATAAAAAAGAAGAAAGACAATACGTAAGCTCTATACGATAGCACTCAAGAAAATTCTGATCGTAAATGTAACAACAGAAAAAGAGAACAAACAGCAATTATGGCCAGCTTTCTAAAATGACCATACCTAAAACATCGTCCTAATAGGGGTAGAAAGATAATAGAAAACGCTTTTTCTTTCCTTTCTTCCTTTTACCTTTTCCGGAATAGAATTTTCACAAAGCATAAGTGACGCAAAGTGACTCCTCCTCCTTTTCAAATTCTGCTGCAATAAAAATTTCTGTGTTTTTAAAATGACAAAAGAGGTTAGATTCTTTGTACTGGCTTACAATCAGAAGATGCAATGACATTCGATTGTTCTGGGACTCGGCAGTATGATCTTCCAAATTTCGAAATGGAGTGTGTTTGTGTTTAGAACAGGGACATTTGAAAGTGAGGAAGAGTACACTCATACCGAGAATTGAGCTTGTGAGAAGGAATTCTAAAAAAGAGAATCCCAAAATATTTTATTGCACTCATAATTTGTAAAGGACGGCTTGCATACAAAAGGAATGTGGGAAAAAGCCCGTAAAAATGCATGTTTGTTAAGAGAAAATTTTAAATGATAGTAGAAAGTGAAAAAAAAAGTGCAGAAGAAACCAACTTCGGTTAACAGAGAGTTTCGGTTAATCGAGGTTCGGATAACCGAGATTCTGCTGTACTTATATTATGCTTCAAGAGATACATTAAAATAAAAATGGCAAAAGGTATTTTTGCCATTTTTATTTTAATGTATCACTTGTAGCATAATATATGTAATGTGACATCACATACTTTCGTTAAAATAAAAGCATTCAAATTCTGCGGATTAAATTATGAAGTATGAAGTTATTTTAAAATTAAAATATTTTGTGTTCATAAAGATAAGATTTAAAGTTAAATATGTTAAATTCTACTTTAAATTCCAAAATACTGCTATTTTCAATTGCGCTTTCATATTAATATTTTATAACTATTCTATAATACTTTTTTGGTTGTAAATTTTTTGTTGTAAAACTTATCTGATAGAAAATAAGTACACAAATTATTTTTATTGTTCAGCTCACAAATGTCATTAAAACACATAGTTAAAGTTTAAAAATAAAATTTGAAATAGGATGTAAAACGCAGTGCTTTGTTTCTGAACTGCAAATATATGTTAACGTAATATAGCGTGACATGTGACAAGAGGGGTAAAGTGAAATGTGAATCTTTGTGACAATAATTTAGGGGGGGGGGAGGGGAGTCAAAAAATTAAAAATATGCGTGACATCATTTATGGACGGGCCCTATTTTATGGCGTGTCTAAGAAGTTTTTTTCACAGTTTGATTGATTAACGCCAGTTAAAACTTGCTTTCTTGAATTGTGCTTTTTCTGGCATTTTTGGAGTTTAGTGCTGCAAGAAAAATAATATTATCATTGCGCCTGACGAAGAAAGACTAAGTTCTTTTGAAAGGCCTCGCGCTTTTTAATATATTTTATGGTGTTTTTAAGAAGTTTTTTTAACAGTACTGAAAAACACAATTTATATTGTTGACTAACTGAATCTGAGGTTGATGAAAATTCGTGCGATAGTTCTTGAGATATAGCTATTGAAGGAATTGTGCGAAATTCAGCATAGGAACGACACTTCAATTGTCGATTTACACCAAAAAAGTAATCAGCACCAATTTATATTAATCGTTAACTGAATCTACAGTTTTGCGAAATTCCGTACATTAGTTCTTGAGATACAGCACTCACAAAATTTTTGACTCATACAGATAGACAGACTCACAGAGAAACGTCTTCTAAAACCATCAAATCGTATTCAAGGCTTTCTAAAATGTATAAATCTATCGAAAACTGGAACTCGAAACTTTTCACGAATTCAGTACTTTCTCCTTGTTACATACACCCTTTTCAAAATTTTGTTTATTCCGTATTATTTCCGTCAATATTTGGACGATAAGCATTGTCGCCCTGGATCCGCAGCTAAGGATTCCATATTCGACATTGAACAATGTCATGAAGAACTCGTGTATTAATAGAGTGCAAAATAGAATGCCTTTTCACTTGAAGGTTGGTAAATACGGAGCTATAGTGGTATTAACCAAAAATTTCTCTGATAATCAAAAACTGCAAAAAAGTAAAGAATTTAGTTCGAGGACCACACTTACAGTTATACAATCAAATATCTTTTTAAATTGTACTTAATTAGTATATCTGGAGATGAGGAGCTTCAATGTCAGCTCAACAAGTCATTATTTTTTGACACACTTCGTCTAATATTCAACTTTTTATATACTGCAATTTAATTTTTTTGTTAAATTTATCATGTTGTTTTGCAATGGTATTAAAAAAATCTGATCAGTTGCTTATTCTGGTAAATTCTTAGGTAATAATGTGCATTTTTAAGATGTTCTGCCTCTCTGAACCCCTCGTGGTCTCATTAAATTATTATTCGAAATTTCCTATTGCTTCTGCGAATGGTTTTAGCATATCTTTGATTTATTTTTAGCCTGTGATATTATTAAGGTAAGCAATTTTTTAAACTTACTGCTCTCATGTTACCTATAAATGCTATGCTGCCCGCCACCAAATCTGCCTATCTTGCGCTTATGCTCTAACAGCTGGTTATTATTTAAAATTTTCTATGTGCTCACTGCCTACAAAGATATCTAGATCCTGTCACAGAAAAAAAAAACAGTTCTGTGTGTATAGCTGCAAGCAATAAGACCAAGTAATGGATTTTGTAGATTTCAATCATCTTGATTTAATTTATCCATTACTCTTGAAGAAGTTTGCGCTGGAAAGAAATATGATATTAAGCATCAGAAATTCCAACAAAGCTTATTGGGTGATATAGCAATACTTCTAAACAATTGTATTACTCTTTATGTAAATTATAAATTGCTAATTTATATTAATGCTTTAGTGTAGTCAAATGATCGTTTTAAAAATGAACATCTCATGGCGATATACTGTAGCTAAATGAAGAATTGGTCTTGAAGTTGCATGCATACAAAATTAGAGATTCCTCAAAGAGAAATGTGCAAATCAAAACTTCTTTGCTATTCAGTCGACATATGAAATAATTATAAGCATGTTATATCTTTTTAAAAGCCGTGGACTAGCCGTATTTTCTCCACATTTAAACGGAAAAATGGAAAGAGCTCCGCGTAGAGAATTAGATAAATTCTTTAGCAGTGTTAACACCGAGGATCTTAACCTACAAATTAATTTCAGAGATCGGGTAAAACATTAAACTATTCATACAGCTTAACTCTATAAGGTATAGAATTTATGCAATACAAAATAAACGGCATTAAGAAAACCCTGCTACAGATAAGCAACCTTGCGTATTGAATGTTTAATGTTACGCCAATATTGTTCTATAGGATTTTGATCTATGCTAGAAGTAGACAGGAATAAAATATTACAATTACAGATTTTATTAGCCGTCTAAATTTAGGAGCTTAATACTATATATGGTGTTGTGAAGCAAAAAGCTGAGTCAAGTAAAATATAAGAATCTGATGATGTGCCTATGTCATAATTCAAGCATATCCACATGTAATATCTGCCATTTTAAAGGCTTGGAGTAAAGTTTCTGTGAGATTAATACGTGACTTTTCATAATTAGAGAAGTTGCAGACCTCTGAAAAAAGTTTATCTGATTTTGTAACTTTAGCATTCAAAATATCATCTTCTTGCTTGCATTTTGTTGACGATTTCTCCGAGAGATTAGAATATTCTCTCTATTGCAAAGACAAATTGAAACAGATGGATTTGGAGGATGTTTAAACTTTGAGCTACCTGCGATTTGGAATGCTGCCTATGGTAACTAGAATATACAACTCCAGCAAATATCAGTAATAGGGTTTTAAATCTGTCCTGAACCCCACGCCTTGTGCTCTTTGTGCGTTTGTGATATAAATCACAGCTGGTGATGAGAAGGCAAAAACAGGTTATCAGGCAGTTCATCGTCTAATTATCAAGGATACAGCAAGTGTCTTTTTCAAATATTGTGTAAATTATTACTTTATATCAGCAAAATTTGGACCTTGTAGCAACTCCTATTGTTACATAGCCATAAATAAATATTTATAAGACAGTTGTTGTGGATAATACGAACTTTCTTAAGAATCCTAAAATTAGAAAGCTAATAAAATCCGTAAGTTGCAGTATTTTATTTCTAAAAGAAGTACAAGTTTTATCACATCTAGACATATGGAAAAAATCATTGACAATATACTTTTGAAAACTAATTATAACTGATCATTTACAGATGTTTTGATAAGTACTTGAATATTCTTCCGAAACTGTTAAATAACAAAGCAATAACACATTCGTAATTTCTTTTCTTTCACGCGATTTCCAAAGAAAACGGTTTTTTTTTAATTATTTTTTTTAATTAAGATCTATGTACTAATAAGATTTTGATTAAAGTTCCAAAAAAGCATTGCTAAATATTAGCTTATTCCATACTTAAAACTGGACAGGAAACATTTTAAATTAAATTAAACCATTTAAAATTTTAATTTTCTACTGCTTAAGATACTGATATATGTCAAAGAATATTTTTCTTGCGTTCGAATCCGTTAGAAAAAATAGTCTCACCAATTTGACTAATTGTGACTTTAATTATTGGCGTAGAAGAATGTAAATATATTGGCTTTGGGGATAAACAATAGAAAAAGAAAATTTCGTTCAAAAGTATGAACGAAATATTTGTATGCGGAATCAAACCGTGAAAAATATATGATATTCTTTAAAATTATAGAAAAAATTATGGTCGACATTTCAGGAGTAGAATTTTTGAAAGAGTGTTTATAAAATAATTCTTCACAGTTTATGGTAAAACCACATGAATTTCTAACAAATGAAATAAATGTTTAAAATTCATTTTGAATATTTCCTATTTCTTTAATGTTGCATGACCTTTTTTTGAAAATCTAAACTTTCTTTTGATAGTTTAAATCTATATATATTGTACTGAACAAGACTCTAAGAATCCTAATATCGCGAAACATGCATTACATTGCTTAAAAATATGCACAATAAAGAAAGTTCATTCGAGGAATTTATTTGTAAAATTTTATGAAGAGAAAAAGAGATATTATACAGATCAATGAATCAATATTATAACTAAATTCTGATAGAGAAGTTTACTCAATTTGGTACTTTTCAATGTATAACATGCATAGAAGTTGAACAGATACTTTAATTTTGATTTTTATACTTAAAAAATGGTTTATCCATAGTTCTGAATAAGTAAATTTGAAGTCGATAAACCTATGGAATGTTTTCTTGTCTTCTGTCTTTTTCCTCCAGATTCTAAGTTTCGTAAAACTTAGGAGTAAAATTACTTTTTAGATATCAAAGGCCACAATTAACGCTACTCAAAATGATTTTACAAAATACAAGTTTTCACACATCATATCATGTAAGTTGAATTCTTTAGCAAAGCTTTTGAAAACTAATTAAAAATAACAATTTACCAATGTTTCTAGGTATAATTTTATTTTATTTGAATATTTGTTTCGAAATTTCAAAACAACATAGCAGTAGGCGTTTGATTTAGTTCAGCATGTAGATTCATGTCATAAAGTATATTTTTGTTTTCTTGAAATCCATTATGAATCAAGCTTTCTCTCCTATGCGATTATTCATTAACTATCGAAGCAGAATAATGAAAACATATTGGTTTCGGGAAAAACAATATCAGTGCAAAACTAAGCATAGAAAAATATGAACTGAAAGTTTGTATGTGAGACCAAACCATCAAAAATAAATGTTTTTCTTTAAAAGTATAGATGAAAGTTTGGTTGACATTTCAAAAATAGAATTTTCTGATAAATGTTTATAACGCAACTCTTTCAAAAGTTAATGGTAAAACCATTTCTTCCGACAAATTGAATGAAAGTTCAAAATTTGTTTTGAATGTTTCCTATTTCTTTGAAGCTATGGGGTTCTTTTTGAATCAAAATTCTCTTTTTGCTGGATTAAATCTATGTTAATACTAAATAAAGACTTAAGGGAATCTAGTTTAACTACATATATATATATATATATATATATATATATATATATATATATAAATGTATATGTAAATGTATATAAAGTACAACATCTTAAAAAAAAGAATTTTCTGGGGAGTGTTTATAAAGTAGTTCTCAGTTTACAGTAAAACCACTTGGTCTTTTAAAAATTAAATAAAAGTTAAAAATTCACTTTGAATATTTCTATTTATTTAATATTATTTTTTGAAAATCAGAATCTTCTTTGTATTTTTTGAATCTTTATTTTGTTATGAGCGAGATTTTAAGAATCTTAATATTCCAAAATAAATATGTATGGTAGATGCATTTCATTGCTGAAATATATATATACAATAAAGCAAATGCTCTTGACGACAAATTTAGGCAAACTTAGTAAAATTACTTTTCAGATATCAAAGACCAGAATTAACTCTACTCAAAATGAATTAACATAAGTTTTCAGACATCATGTCATGTAAAGAATATTGTTTAATTCATGCAAATATTTTGAAAACTAATTAAAAATAACAATTTACCAATGTTTCTAGGAATACTTTTATTCTATTTGAATATTTGTTTCGAAATTTTTAAACACCATAGCAGTACCCGTTTGATTTAGCACAGTATGTAGATTCATGTCATAAAGTATATTTTTGTTTTCCTCAAATCCATTGTGAATCAAGTTTTCTCACCTATGCGATTATTCATTAACTATCGAAGCAGATCAATGCAAAATATTAGTTTCAGGAAAAACAATATCAGTGCAAAACTAAAATATGAACTAAAAGTTCGTATGTTAAACCAAACCATCAAAAATAAATGTTTTTCTCTAAAAGTATAAATGAAAGTTTGGTTGACATTTCAAAAATAGAATTTTCTGATAAATGTTTATAACGCAAATTTTTCACAAGTTAATGGTAAAACCATTTCTTCCAACAAAAACTCTGTTTCACTGGATTAAATCTATGTTAATACTAAACAAGGCCTTAATAAATAAATAAATGTATTTTAACTACATTTACGTAAAAACCCAATAATAAAATGATATTAATATTAAAATTTTAATAAAAATGAAAATAAAAGGGTTAACAAATCCACGAATATCTATTTTTCATTAACTTCATAAAAATGAGATATACAAATAGATATTTGTAATGTACTCATATGCTCATTTTTTACCTGGTGCATTAGTTTCAGTAACTATCAGGTAACCAAGAAAGTTCGTGCGGTTTTCATTAGACATAAAAATCGACCCACAAAAATCTCAAACACTTATTTTATTTTTTGAAATAATCACCATTGGCTTCAATTACGTGTTTCCAACGAGACACAAGCTTATAAATACCCTTTTTGAAAAAATCTTTTGGTTTAGAGTCCAAAAACTGGGTAATAGTTTTTGTGACATCATCTTGGTCTTGGAACTGCTGTTCCCGCAGGTGATTATCCATGTCCAAAAACAAGTAATAGTCCAATGGGGTGATGTCCGGGGAGTAATGTGGGTGAGGTAAAACTTCCCAGTCCAATGTTTTTATCACGTTCCTGGTCGCTTTGGCCGTATGAGGTCTGGCGTTATCGTGGAGGAGAACTCCTCTCCTGTTGACCAGCGCTGGCTGCTTTTCGAGCAAAGCAGCTGAAACCCTTTTCAACTGCGACGAGTAGACTTCGGCTGTGATTGTTTTCCCGCTTTCTAAGAATTCATAGTAAACTATACCAGCGCTAGTCCACCGAATACACAATATTATCTTTTTCTTGATTTATATCCGGTTTAGCAACCAATAAGACGAAACCAGAAGTCGACCAATGATGTTTTCTCTTTCGGTTATCATACATTACCCATTTCTCGTCACATGTCAATATCTGATCCAGGAAAGAGGCTTTGTTGTGGCGCGACAGCAATGACAAACAGATGTTCAATTGTTGGAGCTTGTTTTCCTAGAAAAGGACATAGGGAACGCACTTATCAAGTTTCCACGACATCCCAAGGCTATGAAGATGCGATCGGATGGTTCCGTCAGATACTCTAAACCTTTGCACAAGCTCCTGGCATGTTAGATCAGGATTCTGTTTGATTTCCTCTTCCAGCTGGACTTGGTCTAAGATGGATGAACGATCAACACGGGTCTTGTTTTCGAGGCTCTCGTCTGCGGGCGAAAATCTGCTTAACCACTTTTGAGCAGCCCGTTCACTCACTGAAGTCTCTCCAAACACGAAGCATATTCTTCTAGCGGCCTCTGCAGCTTTGCTTCCTAATTTGAACTCGTAAAGCAAAATAGGCCACAAAATCTCCTTTGGCAACGATATCTGTTGTCAACGATTGTACTTCCTACAAAACTGATAGCGAAACGTGAGATACGTTAAACAACTCTCTAGTGATTGCAATTTAAAGTCAATGTACAGAAATGACGTCATCAGAATCAGTATGACCACGCCTACGCAACAAAAGTAGCTGTTCTTAAAAACCGCAAGAACTTTCTTGGTTACCTGATACTTTTAAAAGTTTTTAATAACAATTTTAATTTTTCTTGAGAAAGGTGTTATAGTAAAAATAAAATACATTGACATGTTTCGGAACCGTCAACTAAGTTCCATAATCACAATATAAATAAAACAAAATTTCAAAATATTACTCGGACAATATAAATAGCACGCGACACTGAGATATAAATAACAAAAAACACGCGCTCTATTGCAAAAAATTAAATTAAAATATAGACCATGCTCTAAAACTTAACTAAAAATAAAAATATTAGTTATTAATACATGTCAATGTATTTTATTTTTACTATAACACCTTTCTCAAGAAAAATTAAAATTGTTATTAAAATGTTTATATAAAAGGTGAATGCTTTAAAATCTGATGATTTAAAAAATCAATTGGATTTAATTGACTTTTTATCATACTTTTAAAAGTATTTAAGTGATAAAGCTCCTTATTAATATCAATCGTGTTAGTAAAGAAATAAAAATTCAATTCTGTAAAATAATCTTTGTTGTAGTGATTTCTATGACGTGGATTAGAACTAAAGAAGTTTCTTTCATTTGTAACACCGATTTCAATATCTATTTGATGTATTGAAAGATGCTGTATGTAGGCATATTATAAATTTAATGTAAACCTTGTAATTAAAATTATTATATATTTAAAAATGTGTTTTTATTATGTATTTAAAAATGTAATAAATAAAAGTGTGTGAAATGGTCTATATGAATGTAACTGAAAACTGAAAAATACCAATCTATATTAATTCTTCTGGTCTGTTTATAAAACCTTTTAATGAGACAATTTATTTATTTATTACGAAAAAGAACATCTTTATTTTAACCCTGTGTAAATTTTATTACGTTTAAATGGAACAAATGTCTATTCATTTTCCTGTATCTCCACGTTTTAGTCTTCGCATAGGTATGTAAAACAAAAGTTAGATATGTTATAAAGCTAAATAGCAGTATATACAGTACTGAATTCAGGAAGTGGCCAGTGTGAAACATTCCACCGAAGCATCTAAATTCCCATTTAGAAGATGCCGGATTTTATGCTTATGATTAATTTAGAAATATACCCCCTTCCCCACGGATTTACAGAAGTTCCGTAATGAGGAAAATGACTGGATTTAATTCAGAGTATATATCTTTAAAGAAAGTTAAAAATTATTGCAAACAGCTATATATATATAATCGGGGATAAAAACAAATACCTACTAACTCTATAACAAATTGTAGTAAAAACCATATCTAGTATCGTACGATTGGAAATGAAATCTACTTTTAAGTGATGTATATAAAATTTGCTTAGGGGTAATTTAGAAATCAAAATAAGACCAAACTTTATTTTTTCAATGGAAACACCCAATGTTTATTATATATTTTAAATATTCGATTCAAACTATGCCTAGATACAAATTTAAAGTTATAAGTTTTTGAATAAAAAACTTTCAAAATTTAGAGCTTCTAATGTTAAATTATATTTTCATAATTTTAATAATAGCTGCTGAAACTATAATCCTAATGTGATGACTTTTTGTTTAGTTATAAAACTGAAAAATCCAAACATAAATACAATGAATTTGTAATTTTTTTTTTAATTATATTAATTATGAAATTATTATTCGAGAAAAATGTGAATTGAAACGAACAATGTTATTTGATAGATTTTTGCCCTGCTTTATGCAAATTCAAAATTTCAATTTTTTCATTCAGGTAGTTTTTGAGTAGTTTTCTTAAAAAATGTCAAAATTTTGGTCTAAAAGGCTGACTATGATGTACTGAAAAACATTATTGGGAAAAGTATATTTTACTCATTTTATTGAAACAGTTTTTTGGGAACAGTCGTAGATACTAAGTAAATGAAATAGCCATATTAGTAAGAAAAAATACATTAATAAATGTGAATAGGTCACTCTGTAGCATTTCTACATATGAGTATTAAGTTTCAATTTGAATGCATCTTCTGAAATAAGTTCAGTTAAAAATAATTAATTTCTCGGAAACTAATCGCATGTATTTAATAAAAATTTGTATTAAAGTTATTTAAACAGTATAGAATTTATTTATGCTGTCAAACTTATTTTATTATGGTTGAAAAAAATGGGTTTATTTTGGCATATGGATGGTTCTTAAGCACATTTTATATAAATCATTTAAAAATAGACTTTATTTCTAATCATTTGGTGTTAATAACTCTCTACTACAATAGTTTCTTGTACAATTAGTAAGGGTGTTTATTCGTTTTCCACGATTGGGCATCTTGGAAATATATGATCACTCCTTGTTCCCGACTGCCTCCTACTCCATTTATATTGCTGCAAAAAATACAGGTCTGAACAAATTGGCTATAAAATTAGGTTTTTCTCATGCTGTTTACTGATAAATAATTTAAAAAAATTCCATCACTTATAGTTATAATATAATGTTGAAATATTTAGTATATTTACGAGGGTAAAAACAACGTTACGTATATAAATTTAATAAAAGTGCTTACTTATATAAATTTAATAAAAGTGCTTACTTATATAAATTTAATAAAATAAATACATTAGGCTCTCGTTTATTCGAACTCGTCGGGACCACAAGAAATATTCCAACTATCCAGAGTTGGAAATATGGAAAGTATGAGAGGAAAACATGTTTAAAGGGGAGTATTACAAAAGAATTAATGTTATAGTATTTTTACTTTCTTCTATCTTTAACAGAAAAAAGTATTGTAATCGAAATTTTTTTCGACTTCCAGTTTCCGACGAATTTGCACTTTTTAGGGGTCAGAGATTCCAAAAAACTTGTTTTAACTAAATATTTGTCTGTATATGTGTGTATGTCTGTGTGTGTGTCCGTATGTCGCCATTCTACCATCAAAAAGTGTATGAAAATATACATAGAATTAAACCAAATTTTTGTGAATGTTTTTGGCTGTAGCAAGCAGATTCTCCTTCAATTTTGAAATATTCCTCCTGAAGTGGGCGCTGCAATAGCGGTTTTTGTGCCATTTTCAATATTGTCAATATTGCACAGACTAAAAGTGTATGAAATTATGCATCGAATCGGACCAAATGTTTTGCGTAAGTGTATGGCTGTGGATGGTCCTCCCTGAATTTGAAAAGAATCCGTTCGAAGGGGGCGCTGCAATAGCGATTTTTGTGCTAGTTTCAATATTCTACCGACTAAAAGTGTATGAAGTTATGCATCGAATTGAACGATTTTTTTTGTGTGTGAGTGTTTGGCTATGTCTAGTTTGTCCTCCCTGAATTTCAAAAAAATCCGCCAGAAGCGGGCGCTGCAATTGCGATTTTTGAGCCATTTTCAATACTTTACCACAGAAAAGTGTATGAAGTTATGCATAGAATTGAATGAAATTTTTTGTATAAGTGTTTGACTATGGTCAGCAGATCCTCCCTGATTTTGAAAAAAATCCGCCGGAAGGAGGCACTATAATCACGATGTCTGTGCTATTTTTAAAATTTTACCATTAAAAAGTGTTTGATGGTATGCATAGAACTGAACTAAATTTTTGTGTATGATTTTTTTTGGCGTATGGTGAGTAGATCCTTCTTGAATTTGAAAAAAATCTGACTATCGTTTTACTGTTCATCGGCTCGTGCAGATACGGAAACTCGATTTTACTCCGATTAATTGACAGAACCAGATATTTAAGATACAAATCACAGTTAGTATAGTATTGAATTAATAATATTAACGGCATTAACATGTGTAACTAAATTTTGAAATATTAAAATGTACGTATGAGATAGAAAAAAGTTTTGGGATTGTCGCATCCAACTAGTTTAAATTTATTTTGTCCTTTATCTTCAGAATATGACTTAATATTAAATTAAAAGATGTAAATATATAAACTAATTAAGGGATTAGAAACAAACACAATGGAAGAAAGGTTGGAGGTTCCATTGAAGAACAGTCGGGGCATTAAGAAAGCCGGTATCAAATGAATGGAATTATATGTATATTAATTTCAGAACAAATCGGGCAAAAATGAAAGAAATAAAATTGTTTTAAGGATCTAAAGTCTGTACGAAAGAGAGGAAAAATGAAAAATCGGAATTCTCGTTAGTTCGAATTAAACGACGTCAAGAGATAAAAGTTCGAATACATGAAATTTTTTAATGTTATTCTACCCTTGAAAATTTCGGGCAGACTTTGCGTTTAGTTCGAATTAAGCGAAGATTCGATTTATCCGATTTCAAATTAACGAAAGTCGACTGTAAATAAATATATAGTAATTGCCTTGTTAAAATTCAGACAGAAAAGAAGGTACTAACATATTCGGAATATTTCTCTGAATTGTAAATTGTAGGGGAGGAAGTTCAATATAAGGTCTTGCAGACTTTTACTTATTTTAGTTGTCCCAAAATTGACTGATTTATTTTAAAATTCGATAACTGTAAAAAAGTGACAGCTATTAACACAATTACTTGGGAATTATATTTAAGATACCACTTTTTACTTCTGATTATCGAATTGTGGATAAAATAGCAGTGACAGATGGCTATGTGCGAAATGGGTTCTCAAATTTTTTGTCTTTCTTTTCTTTGAAAATTGATTAAAAAATGGTTAAATATATCTAATATACATTTCTCATAGATTTCAGTTCTCATACAGTTCTCATACATTTTTTTCTTAGCTGTTCTCCGCATATATTGTACCTTTTGTCAAATGAATAGTGAAAGAAGACAGAGGGAAACTGCCGTTCCAGCAACTGAAATTTACAAAGTTGGCGCATACATAGTTGAGCTCTGGTTTGTCGTCTGCTCCAAAATCGAGGACCAATCTGAACAGTACCTCAGATTATAATCGGATAAATTTCCCTCATTGGCTTGCGGTTCTGTAGAATGGTCAGTAACATACGATATTTGAGATTTTCCTATGTGAGTTCGAATCCCGCTTACGCTTATTTTTTGAAATGAAAATTTCTTTCCTTTTTGAAAATAATAGATTAGGCATTGAAATAACTGTAAATAATTTCAAATAACAACAACAACAAAGAAAATTCTGGTCTACTTACAGAAATATTTTTAGTTATTATTATTATTATTATTATTAGTATTATTATTATTATTATTATTTCCTTTTCATTACATATTTAAACATGCAAAATGTCAAAGTTAAAAAATTACTTATTCGCGACAAAATGTACATTTAATTTGTATTTTTTGTAAATTTCAATTATCATATATATTTTTTCAATTGCGGTTCAAAAATGTTTGATGATAGTTTTCGTTCCGAAAAGTAAGATAAATTGATATTACATCAATCTTTCATTCGGTTTTTATTTTCAAGCGGACGACAAACCAGAGCTTAAATACACGTCAACTTTGTAACTAACTGACAGTTGCTGCAACGACCGGCTCCCGAAGACAGAAGCCAAAAATCCGATTTATGACTTAGCGCCCATTCCTTATCGCGACATATATCACTGTTATTTAAAATTAAAATCGAAAATAACAGTAAAAGAAAATACTTGACATCTTACATAATCCTTCTGCAAGATTTTTTTTAAACCCTCAACAGGTGAAGAGGGCTGTTTTGCAATACAGAGAAATTGTATAATGAGCTATACTTTCTCAAACAAAATTTTTATGTGTTTAGTTACGTGTATTTATATGCATATGTATGTACACTTGCTATATTTTTTCAGTTTTGAAACAAATAAATAATACAAATGTCACTGGTAATTTTTTTTCCTTCCTTTTTTTTTAAGAAGTGCACAAGAAATCAAATTTTGCGGTTACATGCATCACTCTTCACTACGTAAGTTATAGATAAAATCTTCACACCACTTAACGGTTAACCTCCTCTGTCCTGATGTCTCCTGTAGGAGACACTAAAGCACTACTTATAAATGGATTTAAATGCAAAAAAATTCTAGAATTGATCAAATTTCTTACCATACATTTAAAAAAAATGCGTACATTTCCTAAGCATTGTTATACAGGCTGATGCACCTTTTGAGATGTTTTACAGTAATTTTAAACAGGTTTTTGTGGTCCCTATTAATATTTGTTTCAGGACTGAAGGGGTTAATGACTGTCTCAGTTCGATCAGCTGTTAATTTAAAATCATTCAGTTAATTTATAGACACCCGGTACATATTTTTCATTTAATAATTACTTGAGCTAGGACATAAATGCTGTTTGCATAGAATTAGACATTAGTACTATAATTAAAAATAAATTCAAACTTTTATTAATAGGGTAATTTTCGTCAAAGTATGTGTTAGTAAGAATAACTTCCTTTAAAGTATGTACTTTTATGAAATAACCTGGTGTGATAGAAAAAAAAGAAAGGGAAAAAAAGGATATTTTTTTTTAAATCAGCAATGAAATAAAAATCAGCCATCTAAATTTACATTGTTCAGAAAGAGTTCTTTTCTTTTTGGATCTGTGGTTAATTGTATGAAAAAGATGCATGACACAACGACTGGAAATATTGTCGATTATTAATGATAAGTATGAATTACGCTATGGCAGTGTTTTAGATATTGAAATAATAGCAACTGTTATTTTTGAAATCGCATAAATGTCCAATTCAATACATAATCAAATTAGACTGAAATAAAAAGAATATTACCCAGTTAAACTGATGGCATGGAGCACACAGGATACGCATACCAATTGTACATTACAGCCTTATATTTTCAAGCGTTAATTCAGTTCGAAAAAAATAAGGGGGGGGGGACAGCTCCTTCCATTTCCCCGTTTTATACTTAATCATTGAACCCCTTAAACTAATCAGGGATATATTTTATCATATAAAAAATCTATGTCCAAAATTCAGAGCAAATCGGAAAATTCTTAATAAAAACCCATTAATATAATTTAAGAGGAGAGTTCCCCTCTTTTATACTTATCTTCTAAGACTATTCAGAGATTCGCCTTATCAGAAAAAACCTACATCTCAAATTAAAAGCAAATCGGATAATTCTCCACGAAAACTTATTTATTAAATTTAAGGGGCGGGGGAGCAATCGCAAGTGCTCCCTTTATATTTAACAAAAGATCTCACAACTTATTCGGGAAGCATTTTATCACTATGAACTTGCAAATAAAAACTGCAGCAAATCGGTTAATTCTGCAAGAAAAAACATTTACCGAAATTAAGAGGGCTAATCCACCGATCTCATATTTATATTTATCCAATGGATATCTAAAACCAATCAGGGAAACGCATTATCAGAATGATCCTATATCTAAATTTTGAGCGAAAACTGATAATTCTGCATGAAAAACACACTTATATAAATTAAGAGGAGGGGCACTAGCCCCCCCGTTTCCCCTCTTTATACTTATCCAATGAACACCTAATGCTAATCACGGAGGCGCCTCATCAGAATGATGCTATATCTAAATTTTGAAAGAAAATAATAATTCTGCTCAAAAAACCATTTATATAAATTAAGGGGAGGGACATTAGTCCCTCGTTCCTCTTCTTTATACTTATCCAATGAGCACTTAATACTAATCACGGAGGTGCCTCATCAGAGTGATCCTATGTCTAAATTTTGAACAAAAACTGATAATTTTGCACGAAAAACTCATTTACATAAATTAAGGTGTGGGGCATTAGCCCCGTTCACTCTTTTATATTTATCAAATGAACTCCCTAAACCAATCAGGGAATGTCTTATCAGAATATATCTATATCCAAAATTTCAAGTGAATTGGATATTTTTATCATTAGTTATAGCGTTACGCACATACTCACGCACATACACACATATATACCGAACGGACGGGCACATAAGCTATCAGGCTTTGATAGCCTGTAAGCTATAAAGTACATAGTTGTTTTTACGGATCATCGGATCAAACCAATATTTGGCAAAATCGGATAGACCACAAGTGTTTTTTTTCTTACAGCAAATCTTTGATAGAAATAACGAATCACGTTCTATGGCAAACATTATGGTAGATTGATTGGTTGATTTAGTCTGTTTATTAGAATCATTGAGTTTATTGGGAAATTGAACGCGAATGTGTTTTTGTTTGTTTTGAATATACTTTTATTCACCGAATTAAGACAAGCTTGAAGAAGTGTTTGGTACTTGGCAAACTCAATCATTGAAAAACTGGTTAAAAACTCCACACAATTCCTGAAAATTTTACATCATTGCATTCCATAATATTCCAAATTTTAGTTACTTAAAAGGCGTATAGCCAACAAAGTGAAAAAGTATCCAAGCCGGGAGTCGAAACCTGGTTTTTGGTACAGCGCATTAGCATCGCATATAGCATATTGCGTTATGCAAGAGGACCCGGATTCAATAATTTTTCACTTTGTTGGTTGTGCACCTTTTAACACATTCGTGCCACTCATGCGAATGCGCGTGATATGGCGCCAATGTTAAGGGGCCTCTCACGCGCCAGCGCGTGATGTGGGGTGATATCCAATAGCCAGTCACGCGCTGGCGCGGGAAAATCTTTCACTGATTCTTTGTTATAAAAAGTAAATCGGCTTCTGGGACAAACCCACTTCTACAGTGCGGCATTAACCATCATCACATCTTTACGTAAGCGGCAGCGAACGTGTTTAGCAACTAAAATTTGAAATATTATGGAATGCAAAGGATAAGAACTTTTATCAAAAAAATTTCCAAGAATTGTGTTGATTTGTTAGGTTTAATGAATATTGGATTCTTTATAGTTCCGTGTCTTCCTCAAAGTCGGTGAAATATATTCCCTGTTTTTCTGAGACTATAGCCTTCCCAACATATCATAATGAGAAGTGCCAGGCTGGATATCGTTCTAAGTGGTTCAGCTGGTAGAACTTCGATCCGTTATACCGATGACCAAGATTCGATTCCTGGCTGGGATGCTTTTTCACTCTGTTAGCTATGCGCCTTTTAAGCGACTAAAATCTGAAATATTATGGAATGTAAGGCGTGAGAAATTTACGATGGAAAAATTTCCTGGAATTGTGTGGATTAGTTTGGTTCCATCAATGCTGGATTCTCTGTAATTTTGTGCTCGCCCCAAAGTCGGTAACTCACGGAAAAAATCCTATCTTGTGCTGCATTTGTAGCCTTGCCAACATATGATAATGATAATTCCCAGGTTGGGTATCCTTCCAAATGGTTCAGTTGGTAGAACGTTGGTGCGATATACCGATGATCCGGTTTCGATTCCTGGCTTGGATGCTTTTTCATTCCGTTGGCTCTGCATATTTTAAGAAACTAAAATTTGAAATATTATGGAATGCAAGGCGTAAGAATATTCCTTCATAAAAATTTCCAGGAATTGTATAGATTTCTTCGGTTTCATCGATGCTGGATTCTTTATAGTTTTGTATTTGCTCCAGTGCCGATAATTCACGAAAAATACTCCATCTTGTGTTGCAGTTGCAGCCTGGTTAACATAACATAGTGGGAAGTTTCGAGCTGCGCATTGTTTCAAATGGTTCAATTGGTAGAACGTCGGTGCACTATACCGGTGATCCGGGTTCAATTCCCGTCTTGGGCACTTTTTCATTCTGTCAGCTATGCGCCTTTTAATCAACTAAATTTTTAAACATTCTGGTTTATAAGTTTTCAAAATTTCTGTTAAGTTAAAACTTTTCTGTCGAATTATCGAGTTTTTCATTTTATTCTACGAATCACTTTTCCTTGACTTTTTCCAGCGTCCGGCGCAGTACATCGAAATCTTTCCGTGAGCACATACGGAACTCCTTTCCAGTAGGTTTCTTTCTCTCTTTTGTCACTGCTGAATTTTCGTGTGCCTTTTGCTGAGTGGTTCATTCCTGAAGCTTACATTCTAATTTGTATTCCTACACAATCTTATCAAAATCGTACATGAGCTGAGAAAGCTCAGATTTCTGTATCGTTCGATAGTTATTAAAACTATGTTCCCAAGTGCCTTATCGTCTTGTAGAACTTCTAAATTTGTTTGCTTAAAATATTTTTTAGCATGATTGTCTAAGGACTCTTCGAGAACACTTGTAATATGGAAATTGTTTATGTTTTTATATCTGGCTAAATAAATCTTTTGAAAATGACATTGAATTCTGTTTTAAAGGTGAAACTAACAAATTTTTCAATCTTATGCCTTATTACTCGCATGACCTGACCCTCGAAATATAATTTGACTGGTTAACGCTTTCAGGAGTATTTCTGCTCCAAAAATTTTAAAAAAATTAATTTACACTGCAATTTATGAACAAATTTATTTGGAAATAATCAACAGCTCTTATTCACATGTATTATGAGATTAAAATTGTACTAAAAAGTACTGGTGTCATTTGTTAGTTTGAGTATTAAAATTAAGCATGCCTCTGTAAGGGTTAATGAAATCTGGAATTCCAATTAGACTTATAGCCAATCTGAACTCTTACCAACAAATTAAATTAGTTGATTAAATTGCCAATTGCAAAAGTAGCCCCGCCTGTCAACCACTGTCAATATTCTGCAATTATGATGCATTCAGCTGTGATGTTTCACTAGTGTAATACGAATTTTCTGCAATCTAATATGGAATATATATATATGCTTTATATATATATATATGGCTTTATATATATATATATATATAAAGTATTTAATAAGCAGTATTTCTTACGAAATCTATATAAAAGCTATTTAGATGAACTCTGCGATACGATTTTTTGATTTAGATAATAAATTCACTCAAAATGTTAGTTTTTTTCTTTATATAACGTTAGAAAATGTTAAAGTTTAGACTTAAATTGGCATGTTTTGAAATGCTTGTTATTTAGATGATAGTGCTAAGGCATTGATTTATCTAAAGCGAATGATAATGTCAAAATCTCTTAAAACCGTAAAACACTAACGTATATACAACAATGGCCACACATGTTTGATTATTTTAGAGGGAAACGTTGATGTAATTTGAATTTAAAAGGAGATTTTAGATACATTTCAAGTAGTAAATGATATTTATATAAATTTAGTTTTAAATGAGTTACCCTGAAGATGGTTGCAGTATAGTTGAAACATATTTATTTTTAGATTACCTTTTTACTTTTTATAACTTTTAAATATTTTAAATGTTTTATCTCATATGATTTATCTATACCTTTAAATATTTTTTAGTATAAGTGTAAACATTCAAGATTGAGACAATTTAGTTCGTTTTATGTATTTTTCTGTTTGGAAAATAAATTAATCTGACTGTTTCTTTTATAATAAAATTAAAATCGTTGATTAAAACGTTTTCAAATGCATGTGTTATTTTAATTATCTTAAAAGTGCATATATTTTGTCTTAAAAGAAAAAGAAAACACATATAAGAAGCTTAAAACGTATATTGAACATCAATCTACGGATGATTGATTAATTTAGGAGAAAATGTTGGATGTAATCTACCTTTAAAGGAAAAATTTAAAAATGCTTTCTGTAGGAAATGTCATTTAAATGAATTCGATTCATTATTATGTATTTTTAGTTTGGACAATAAATTCACTCCAATTGTTCATTTTTCTTTGAAAACTAGAAGTTTAAAGAAAGCATAATGAAGACAAAAAAATAAATAAATGTGATTGTTCTCTGATTTTATTCGGGATAAAATTTGAATAAATCAAGCGGGCTAAATAGAAAAATGCATTATTTATTTACATACATATTTATTTGCTTTGTTATCTTCCCTGTAAATTCTTATAAAGTTAAATTTATTCAATGAATGAAATTGAAAAAAACCTCATTGTGGATTTTTTTAATGCGTCTTTAAAAGTCTTTTTTATGTTTGAACTCAGTAATTAAATCGTATGTTTTTCTTTTTTTTCTTTTTTTTTTCTTTTTTTTTGTAGTTTAGCAATGACTGCTTTTTTATTATTGATGGAGGATTTTTATTTTATTTCTCTCTTTACTATCATATACGAGGGAAATACAAGTAAATAATCAGACCAAGGGGCCTCAACGTCATTTTTGTAAGTTATTTTAAATTCCATCTAATTCACACAATATCTTCCACTGCCTGCACGCTACACTCCTAAGCACAAAAGATTCAGAAAACCGAAAATTTAAGACCCGTTGTAATAAACACTATCCCTTACAGCTACCTTCTTCAACTAATTATTGCATTAAATAAGTATTTTATTTAAATACTTATTTAATACAATTGATACATATTGTTATTTAGAATTATTTTAAATAATAAATCTGCTAATTTGGCATTATTTAGAATACTAGCTAGATTATATCTAGACTATTACATAGAATATATCACATAATAGTCTATATATCTGTGGCTTCCGGTAATAACCAGGTAAGGCACATTTTTGAAAAAAATTGAGATAATTTGGGAAAATATAGCTTTAAAAGAGTACTTTCATCTGACATAGTACTGAAAAATGAAAATTGAATACTTCCCGTCATAGGGCGATTATAAATTTTCATTTAAAAATTGAAAAAACAGTAATAATCCGGTAAGTGCATAAAGTAACGGTAATAACCAGATAAGATTTCTATTTATTTTCTTAAATCGTCTATAATTATAAAAAATAACATAAAAATGGCTTGTATAAATTAAAAATATCTCTAAATAATTAAATTAATGTCAATAAACTATAAAAATTACCTATCTGTGTCGGGAGACAGCAACCAGCTAGTCGATTAATTTGCAAAATAATTACATGAAATAAATGATTTGGTTAATTCTATGTATTCTTTTAATATAATATAAATAAAAAAATATAATAATAAAAGTCGATAAAGAGAAATTTTTTTATCATAATTAGAACAGAAATTATGAATTTAAATTAATTGATAATTCAAATTTTGGTTTTTTTAGGTGTGTTCGTAATTATGTAAATATGTAGCACCTATAGTTGTCGTTTAGTCCGTTCGTCTATCGGTCCGTCCGTCCGTCCGAATTTAACAACGCAAAAACTACTCAACCGAATCGTTTTAAATTTAAAATATATAATTATTACATAATTTTGTCGAGTCATTTCAAATTTTATGAAAATCGGATGTATAGATCAATTACAGAGACAATCAAAAGTATTCCATAACATTACGGTCAATGGGGAGAAAGTTTCAAATACATTATAATCGTTTGAAATTTAAAATACATAATTATTACATAATTTTGTCGAGTAATTTTAAATTTTATGAAAATCGGATGCTTAGTTCAATTACAAGGACAATTAAAAATATTCCGTTACATTACGGTCAATGGGGGAAAAATGTTTCAAATGCATTTTAATGGTTTTACACTCATTCAAACATAATAAAATTGATATGCAAATATAAAGTACTTATTATAATATGTATATTGCATAATCTGTGGTACAAAGAACATTTGCATTATTGATCAATATTGATTTACAAGGCCACACAAAAGTATTCCATTACATAATGGTATAGGGAGAACATCGTTTGGTGCGCAATTTAATTGTAATTAACTATTTACTATTTTATGAGATTGATATATGAGAGTGATATTTTTAAAACTTCGTTATCGTACGAATGCACCTCATTTGCTACGCTTCACGTGCAATTTCCAACTTGTTTCTTTTTTAGACAACGCTACAGATATATTAATTTTAATTTAATAAAAAATGAAATAATTTAATTTAATTTAATTTAATAAAAAATTGACAGTGTATTTAATTTCTGTAAAATTAATGTTTAAAATGTAAATAAATATTTAATTTTATTTACATTTGTTAAAAATAAATGTAAGTTTATCTGGTAATTTTCGTTTTACATTTATTAAAAATAAATGTAAAAGGGTAATAACCAGATAAAGTTACATTTTTAATTGGTTCTCAATTAATAAAAACCATTTTTATATAAAAAAACTATTATAACTATTGGAACAAAAAAAAGAGGTTCTTATATACTAATTGAATGTAGTGAAAATTATTAAGTTTTAATCTGTTTTATAAATGTAATGATAAAAAGACCTTTTTGAAAACTTTAAACGTTAATTACTCAAAATTTTAAAAATGTGCCTTACCTGGTTATTACCGGAAGCGACAGATATATAGTAGATATATATAGACAATTATATAGTATATTTTTAATATTATATCCCATATAGAACAAAATATCCTCTATACCTCCTCAGGAGCTCCAGGTCATCCCATATTCTTCCTAATTTTAAGATGACAAGATCAGGCCGTCCTGGGAAAGAGTCTTCTACGAGGGCCTCAGGAATGAGCTCCCAGCAACGTCCTATGGATCATCTTCCCAGGGACGTTATTCCTGAGGAAGTACCTGGGATATCATTCCTGGGGAAGTACCTGGTTAGTCATTCCTGGGGAAGTGCCGAGGATGTTACAAACTGGGCGCCATCTCTAGACTGATTCTTGAGTATAATGCTCACAAGGAAGGTCTCCATACGGGCATGCTGCGAAAAATCTGAAAAAATTACAGAATGTTCTTCTCACGTGGATATATATGTTTGTAAAATTTTTTTGGCGGAACCCCTTTAGAACGTTCGTAAAAAATTAATAAACATTTCGTTTATTTGGCGATTTATCACCTGTTGGCGCCGAAATAATATTTCAAAAAATGCCAAATGCTTTATTTATGTCAAATGCTTTTTAAGGTTAAACTTTTTCATGTTAAACTTGTCTTCTTTTTTTAATATTTAAATAACTTTAGTTTTGTCTGTTTTAGTTTGTTTTAACTGTAGCTTTCCTATATATATATATATGTATATATATATATATATTATATATACACACATATATATATATATATATAAGTAGTAAATTTAATCAAGAAATTTTATGAATAAAAAAAAATTAAACTAGTTTCAATCTCAAAATTAAATTCAACTAAGCACTGTCGATTCAACTTTGTTGCTATGGAAACAAAAACTTATCCGATTATGAAACGTATTACTGCAGCATTCTTCTTCTGATCTTTATTTTGGAATACGCTTAAATATGTGAAAAAAAATATATATATGAAATGATTGTTACAGTGATAAAGTTAAATAACTACAGCAGCAAGTAACATAAATATGTAATACAAAAAGAAAATATATGTATTAAACTCCTTAATTTTTTTAGTTTAAATTCATTAAATATCATTTACACGTTTTCTAAAAATCTATTTATAAACAATTTTCAGTTACATTAAAATCATTTGCTGTTGCCGAGGAAATGTGCTGCTCGCCAAATCGCGTAACGCTTTCACGCCAAATATTCGAAAGTATTTTATTATTTTTTAGAAAGATTCTACTATTATTCCGCCGCTAATTTTGACTGATCTTTTATTACATACATGAGCAGTTTAAATAGTATTTTTTTTTTCAAAAAATTCTGAGTATGCCCAGTTTGGAGACCTTTCTTGTCAGTTGTTTTTTGTTAAAATATTGAATTTAATTTCATCGGTATCGATTTTAATGAGTTAATTTTATTTTATTAATTATTCGATTTCTTATATTGATATAACTTTTAATCTTTTTTAGTTAAATTAAAAATTTTAATTTATTATTTCAATTAATTACTATTTTTATATATTAATTACTATTATATATCTTTTAAAACAAATTTTTTTCATTTATCAATATTTTATTAATTATTAATAAATAACCTGTTACGTTTTGCTTTTTTATTATTATTATTATTTTATTAATTAAGAAATTAACTTAACTTGTTTAAATTAACTAAATAGTAAGTTTCTAAATTAATGCACTAAAATCTCTAAATAGTAGACAATTCTAGATCATATATTTTTTCTGATATTTAGAGGTAAAGGTATTTACAAAGAAAAAAAGAGATACTTAACGTAAGTTTGTTCATAAGTACCTGTTTAAAACTTTGTTATGAAAATTAGCTAAATCGAGTCCTGATGCATCTTAATATCAAATGTTAAATGTTTATATACATATATAATTAGCTAACATAGTTACTAAACCCTATTTTTAAAAAATAAATAAAAATAAACCAAAGTGTCGCGACGAAACTACACATTTTTATCATATCACTAACATCAACTCAAAGATAGCTCAATTTACTTTAAAATGTTATATTTGGATTTCAAATACATAAATATTGAGCCGCACTTTCCCTCCCTCCTCCTCAAACACATACCAATACGTTACTTATTTGAAAAGATTTTTTGTTTAAAAAATATACATTTTTATAAAATCAGTTTAAAAATATAAATTCACGCAAATTTAAAGTTTAATTCAGGTTATTATCAATTATCTACGCAGTGTAATTTATTTATGTGTTGAGGATAAGAAAGTGTTAGCTAAATAAAAGCATCAATTTAAATGTCATATCTGAAATCTTAACCTATTTTGTTTTATTTATCGTTAATTAATTTTTTTAAATGTAAGTTGGACTTATTAACAAATTATTTTTGTAATATCTTTTGTAGATTATCAAACATAATAATATTATTATTATTTAAATTGTGAAAGATAAAATGAAATCTTTACTTTGAAAACTTCAGAAATATGAATAGTTTTTTGGTTCTGAAAGTACAGATATACATACCTGTTTTACCATGCATATATTCTTAGTTAAGTGACAATGAGAATATTATAACATAAGCAATATCAGGACAAATAGCAGGAGTCACCTTTCCAACCTTCCAACAATTGGACTCAATAAGCTTACCCCGTCCCCAATCAGTTTTTTCAGCTGGAAATGTGGGTGTTATTTTTGCAGTACTCACACAATGACAGAGAGAAAAAAAAAAGAGTGTTCTTAAAAGAAATATAAGTTAGACGATTTGTCCGTTAGTAAGAAAAGGCTTTATTAATAAATTTGTTCGTAGAAAAATTTGGTATTTTTAAGCAATAATTCGTTGATGAAAACATATATTTTAAATAAAAATATCAGTTCTTATAGGCTTTTTAAATTGCCTAAAATCTTAATTTCTAAATTTACATTTAAAGAAATCAACAAAAATATTTCCCGTCTTTAATTAAATGAAAAATGGTGCATATTGTATTTTTTATGCACATAAAGATTTCATACAATTTTTAAAGACTATTAAATGGAGATTTAACTGAAAAGTAATTTTATTTATAACAATAAGAAAATAAAATTATATTGTTAACAGATTCAAATTTTATTAATAGTTTCTCTTTTATGTAACTCAAGCAGTGCTTCAGTGTAATGATAGAATTTTACAAATGATTTTCACACCAAATTCTGATATAACAAAATTATACAAATTTGTACAATGGTGTGTTTTTGATGAAAATACAGAAATTTAATATTTTTACAATGTTATAAAATAATACTGTGGTTTTACAGTATTTTTTAATCCCGCGACAAATGGTAAATCTCCAAACATCTGTAACTCCTACCGGCGTATAAGAATTTCATAAGTAACGGATTTAATTATTTGTTAATAAATACTCGCCAAAATATCCCTAATCATTTTAAAACGGGTTTGTTGATTGGTTGTATTTACGACGGCAATTATCAACATGAGGGACATATCAAGGGAGGCGGTTGCCCTCAGTGAAGGTCTTTCTAAAGGAACTTAACCCGTATTTACGCAACGAAATAAAAGATTCGAAGAAAACCCCGGAAAACTCCGAACAATTAGGCCGACGGTCGCGATTGGGTACAAACTCAGCACATCCCATCTACCAGCTTCGAGAGCAGAATCTCTTGACCGCTGGTGGAGCCCAGTATGAAACTGTAACAATGAAATATTTCAAAGAGTGAAAATTAAGAAAGAAAAGACTACGCAAATTCATATATTTTTTTTCATAAATTCATATAATAAACGCACCAAACGTGAAAAAAGTCAATTAAAATTTCTGTTAAAAAAAAAAGAGAGAGAGAGAGAGAGAGAGAGAGAGCGAGAGCGAAAACGTTTTATTTTTGAATGGTTCACTTAGACCTCATTTGTCAATCATAAAAAAAATCATCAAGGGACATATCAAGGGAGAGGGGGTGCCCACCGTGAGGGTCTTTCTAAAACAACCTAACCCGTATTTACGCAAAGAAATCCAAGATTCGAAGAAAACCGCGGAAAACTCCGAAGGATTAGGCCGACGGGCACGACTGGGTAAAAACACAGCACCGAGAGCAGAATCTCTTGACCACTGGTGGGACCCACTATAAAACTGCAACAATGATATATTTCAAAGAGTAAAAAGGAGGAAAGAAAAGACTTAAGAAAAGACTAATCAAATTTTTATATTTTTTCATAAAATCATATAATAAGAGCACCTTTTACCAAGCGTAAAAAGAAAAAAAAATGATAAAAATTTCGGTAAAAAAAGTAAGAGCGAGAGAGAGCAAAAAAGTTTTATTTTTGAAAGGATTTATTTGGATTTTATTTGTCAATCATTAAAAAAAAAACATCAAGGGATATATCAAGGGAGGAGGGTTGCCCTCCGGAGGGTCTTTCTAAAGGAACCTAACCCGTATTTACGCAAGGAAGTTTAAGATTCAAAGAAAACCGTAGAAAACTCCGAATGATTAGGCCGAAGGGCGCTATTGGGTACAAACTAGAATCTCTTGGCCGCTGGTGGGGTACACTATGAAACTGCAACAATGAAATATTTCAAAGAGTAAAAATTAGGAAAGAAAAGACTAAGCAAATTTATATTTTTTTTCATAAATTCATGTTATAAGAGCACCAAGAGAAAAAATAAAAAGAATCGATTAAAATTTCTGTAAAAAAAAGTGTGTGTGTGAGAGAGAGAGAGCAAAAAAGTTTTATTTTTGAAAGGAATCACTTAGTCTTTATTTGTCAATCATTAAAAAAAGTCATAATTTTAAAGAAACTATGCTTTTTAATCTCTGGAAATAATATTTTTATTACCTAAAAGTAAATTTTATAGGGGATATCATCAGAAACGTTTTGCATCATTCATTGTGTGTCATAATATATAGTTCATAATCAATTTTCTAACTACAGAACGATTTTAATGGATTTTAAGTATTAAAAGTTAAAAGAATATTTTTATCATTTAAAAATACAATTTTATTTAAAAAATTTTAAATTCGAAGACATTTATGTTATAACAAATAATTATTGATAATTTATTTAGAGTTATTAATTTAAATTTATGTCGAATATATGCAAAAGTCACAAAAAATGAGGACATTTTAAGTTTCAAAAGCGATGTAAAAATGCATGTATACCTTAGAAACCTTTATTCCTTACTGATCCTCCTGCATAACGGTCAGAGCGCGTGTCCAGAGTACCATGGTACTCGGGTTCAAATCCAGCAAGAAAATGAAGGTAAGACATTTGTTCCTGAATGATCTCTGTATATGTAAATCCATCTGAATAACAGGAAAAAAACAACATTCGCGTTTTCTTCTAAAAAAATTTATATTAAATCATAGCTTTATTTTACTTTTTTAACATATTACGAAGATATAACACTTGAAGTTTCCCAAAGTCCTCCTATATCACTTCCTCAAATCTTCCCCAGAACCTCCCGGGGAGGACCCTGAAGGAGGTCTTGGGGAGCGCCCCAGGATGCTGTAAAGCGCACATTTTCGGTTCCTGAGGACCTCCTGGTGACAATTTTCTGCATTTTCAGGGATGCCTGGGGGATGTCGGTCCTCGGATGTGAATCCTCCTGAGGACATCCTGGGGAGGCAAGTGTGCTTTATGGGATATTAGTCGATTTATATAATTTAATATAATTATTGTATTACATTATTTAAAGTATATATAACATAATAATATTATTGGTATTATTTACACCAATAATATTATCATATATTAATATTATATGTAATATATGTATTTTATTATATATAAGAGTACAATATAATATTATATTATATCCTTATATAATATAAGGTATTATTTATTGGTTCAATTTAGAATAAAACAATTTGGCATTATTTTATAATACCAAATTATTTATAAAATAATTCGGTATAAAGGTACTATTTTGAATAAGCATGTCCATTTGTTCAAGAATGATTTAGAATAAAAATAAAATTTCCCGTCCCGATGAACAAGCAAACGAAACCCCTTGAACCTTTTGTTGTCGCATTGAATTGATGTTTGAAATTGCAAGTAATTGGGACATTTAAAAGTTATAGTATATCTACGAGTGCATTTTATAATATTTTATTACGATAAGCATCTCGTTGTACAGGAAATTTTGTCCTATCTTTGTAAAATTTAGACGTACCTGTCAAGAATCACTGGCATTTGTTGAAAAAGTTGAATAAAATCTCATGTAAGAAAATACACATGCAAGCGTATATTCATCCTCCGACGCTCATATCTAGTTAAGGCATCCAATTATTTTATAAGTTTTCTTTAAAAAAGCAGTTTTGGTGATTGTTATAGAGCTAGAGTATAATATACATTATGCATTGCAACATATTTTCTCTAATCAGTTTAATTATTGTGTTTTTTATCAAATCGGAACAAACCAACAGCGACAAGAAGGATACTTTACTGTTATGGAAGCATTTTGTGCATTTTTATTTTTGTGTATATCTTTCTAATTTTGTGTTTTTAATACAGGGTTTCACAAAAATTAATTTGCTTATTTACTTCGCCAGTTATATTCCAAAGTATTTACTAGGGATTCTTTTGCAACACATTCACTTATGAATAGAATTTACTACAATTTAAATTTACTGCATAAAATTTCATAATTAGTCCACTACCAAAAATCGAATTTTAGCAAGTGTGATTTTGCACAGTAGAGGGGATTTTGTGACAGTTATTGATTTGTATCTAAATTCATTTTAAACTATACTCTCAGGAAAAACTGTAGATTTATGAGTGTTTGTCCTTCAATTTTAACGAATAACAGCCCTATTTATTGAAAAATGGTCTGATCCACTAAATAAGCGGTCTTATCCTTCAATTACTTAGAAATTAAGGGAAATTAATGTATTCTTACAGTTCTAACCCATCTGTTAGCAAAAATATGGTGCGGCCCCATTACAGCTTCCTCTACTATGGTGTAACCCTTCACTTTAGTCGTGTTTCGAAAAATAATGTCACATAATTGTGACCGTAACACACTTTTTAACTCGCCAAAAAAGCGATTACCTGATGATTATCTAACATGCTATGTGCTACGGAACAATAAATAAAGTATTATTGTGTTTTAAAGTGCATCATATCCTACTTTATTAGTTTGTCGCGTAAAATTACGGACTGCATAAAATGATTTTTTTTTTTTTTTTTTTTTTTTTTTTTTTTTTTTTTTGTGGGGTTTGATTGGAATTTTTTCTGCCAACCTCAGCCCGTAATTTTAGAGGGATATTTTTAACAGAGTATATTCTTCCTTGTATCTTTTCTGTTGGTCAGTAACCTTGTCCAGTGATTCAATTATAGAAGCTATTTTGTATTTCATTTAAAATTTTCACCCAAATCTTTTGAAATTGGGACGGTCATAGTGAATGAATTATTATAATAAATTTTCATTTCTTTATGTTATAAAATAGAGTTGCTAGTAAACTGTGAACTTAAAAAGAGAATACAGTAAAACCTCCATAACGGACACTCCTGAATAGCGGACACCTCTATTTAACGGACAGTTTTCCAATCCCCACTACCAAAATCTGATTTGTTGTATGTTTAACCTCTGAATAACGGACATTCCGAATAGCGGACACTATTTTCGGCAATAAAGAATGAAAAAGTATTTTTTAACGAAAATAAAAAATTTTAAAAAAAGTAAAAAGGACTCTAAATTTATCAGGACATTGTATCATAAATTTTGTGATCATAGATAAATGTAGATCGATAGCTGGGGAAAATCCCCCACCCGCTCCATGCTCAGTGTTGAATTCAGGGGTTTGCCCGGGAGGGACATCTCCCAGAGCATTGAAAAGTCCCCCCGAAAAAGTTTGAGATTTTATGCTTTCAACCAATTCGGGACGAGCGGCACGTATACGTACCGCAAAAAGGCTTATGTTTTCGTGCTAACGCCCGCTACTAAAATTTTACTGTGACATTTGCCTTATTTAATCGGAACATTTTTTCGATTTAATAAGGCACAAATTTCTGCATTTAAAAACTGGTAACAAAACATTAATAATTTCGTAAAAGGCTCTCGTCGCGAAGGGATTAATGGTACAAAAGTACAACCTCCCTCCGCCCGGAACTATAATGTCCAATAATGTCACATTAGGAAAACAAATTACATGCAATCACAAGCAAAAGTAACACTTTTGTAACAGATTTTTTTCATAAGAATATAATAAACAGTGGATAAAGGTATGCACAATTTTATTTCAGTTTTATTGCTTAGTTTTTTTAAATTTCTAATTTATCATATAATAGAGGTTTTATGACATATAAAAGTCAATTAATGAAACATTAAGCATTTCTTAGTGATTTTTTAATCTTTGAGGTTTTTCCCAATAGCGGACACCTCCGAATCGCGGACAATTTCTGCATTCCCGAGTTGTCCGTTATATAGAGACTGTATTTAGTTATCACGGGAAAAACATAACATTGAAAAAGTGGAATATTTTATATTTTTCGAACATATCTATAAAAATCACTAAAAATACACATAATTTAGAATGTCTGACATATGTATTGACAAAATTGTATTCTAATCAAAGTAATTACAGACCCCATTGGGAAATTTAGGCATTTTTTATTGAACATTTAAATGGATTAATCTAAATGCGTATTTTCTTTTTGTTAGGGGATAATAAATAGAAAAAATACATAAGTAGTTTGTGAAAAAAGTAAATGTATATAAAATTCCATTAAGAGATGTAGGCCAAATTTATAAAAAACTGATAAATGTTTCAGCAAAATTTCAAATTAATCGCAATACTTTAACGTCTGCAATGGAAAATTTTAGCACCACTAATTAAATCATTTAAATAATTTTTTAAATGACCATTTTAATTTCAATGAATGTTAAAATTTGAAAATCATCGTAATTCTCATAGATCGTATTCATTATTAAATAAAAGAAACTGTTGTACATGTTTCGCACAAATTATTCAAATTTAAGGAAAAACTATACTAATTCTGGATGCTTCAGCAATGCATTTGCCGAATTACAGACTCAACATTTTAAAATTTTTTACTAAAATATTTTCAATTTCATTTCTTTTAAGCCAAAATGAAAATTGCTTCTTATTATTCTCAATTAGTATATTTTCTGACAACACAACAAATTTTAAGGTGATATATTCAACAGTTTTTTAGAAAAGTGTACCGAACAGAAGTGTGTTAAAAAAATTTTTTGTAAAAATTAATTAGTTCTGGAAAATTGATTTATGCATGAAATTAATTTCGTTTTATTTATGGATAGGTTATAATGTGTATATTTACAGCATAAAAAATTTCATTTCGATCTTTATTTCAAAGTAAAATACATGATACTAAATATTTCGCAAAATCTGTTTCATTTTATTTGTTAAGATGTTGTATCAAGTATAAAAATCATACCACTAGAATGATTTCTCATCCTAAAAAAAATTGAATTTACACGAAATCATTATTTTGTCACTTCTGACCTATCTTTAAAATCCAGAATATCGATATTATGTCACAAATAAATACAATTAAGAATAACAGAAATGTGATGTAAAGTAATGTATGGAAACTAATTTAATAATTTTAAAACTTTCCAGAGATATACATATACGTATGTGTGCGTGCGTGTGTAAAATTTATGGGCATTTTTGGAAGAAATACAAACTTTTCAGAATAACTAATTTCCTCCCATGTTTCTATTCAGTCAATTAAAGTGGTCCGGCAAAAAATTTAAATTTTCTAACAACATTTTATTGCATTAAAAATTTCTCTTTTTCATGCTTAAAATTACGTTTAAATCATGTTTATATCTTATAGTTACGAAGGGAAATAATATTTTTTTCGTTTTGGTTTGTTTTCAAAATATAGCTTTCAAGCAATGTTTGTCATATAAAGGACTTCTTGTGAAAATATGTTTTTTTTACTTAATGGATTTTTTCACAATTTCTCGGATTAAAATCGTTATCACACAAGAACCGTTAAAGATAAATAATTCAAACTCGGAACATGTCTTTTGGTTGTTTTACTTTAATTCTGATTCGGCAAAAATTGAAAAAATAATTACTTTTGAAAATGTGATTTTTTTTAAAAAGTTACATCATCTTTATTTTTATTTTTATTTTTAATATTTTTAATGTTTTTAAAAATCGTAAATCAAAAAGAAAATGTAGATATTTCTGTTTATTTAAATTTAAAAACATTAGAATTCTACAAATAATATTTTGTGTTATAACGATTTTGTTTTAACTAATGAGTTACCGCATTTTCAATAAATTTTAAATTAAAATTTTTTTTAGAAAAAATGAGAAGTTTTATCATGGAATTTTGTTTACAAATGATATGGTTAACCATTACAAAAAATCAAAATTTTAACTCAATAAAGGTACTACTAGGTTATCCTGTTGACCAAAAAATTATAGTCAAACTATAAGATTAAATGCCAGTAATGGATGATCGTGAATGTCACATTTAATGATATTAAATGCGATTCACATGTTTAAAAAGTCATTAAGTGTTTTTTATTTCGACTTCTTATTTGTATTTTTATTAATATTCTACTAATTAGTTGTTTTTTCGTTATTTAAAATAAAAATTATGTCAACATGTATAATTTGGCTATTAGTTTGGCGATTTGTATAATTTGGCGAAATTGGTCGACGGGATAACAGAGAAGTACCTCAATAAATAAAAATTATTTTAAAATGTATCCCGGAATTTTTTAAATGTAGTTTCCCTCAATCCGTCAACGATATTTTTCATCTTTTACATGTGAAAATTTTATGGAATTTCCTATTTGTATGTAGTTCGCAAGATAAAATTGATAAAATCCACTACTTTTCATTGGGTTTTGAAGAAAATAGCTATGACAGTAGATTAACAGTAAAAACCTTTTATGGCAATGGACTTCACGATTAAACTGATCTTGAGGTACCTATTTATTACCTATCACTGTGCTTCGCTGAATAGAATTAGCATTACTACAAACCCTTCAAGTCAGTCAGGGAAGGAGTAGACATGATAACAGTAAAAAAAATTATAAAAAGTAATAAATATAAGTAGTTTTGCAGTGAAGCAGAAGAATTTAACTAAAGCATAAGAAAATGCACAAATGGTGATGCTGTAAACACTAAACGATGTAGAAGAAAGATTTACTTAAAAAATATTCTCTTATCAAGATTAATAACAAAACAAAATGGTTACATAGATCGTACGCCGACAATTAAGAAGAATGTACTTCACCACGGTACCAAATGTCACTAGAGACTCTTTATTTAGCATTGTAAATATGTTACTAAAAACTCTGTAAAGGTACTATAAAAAGTCCCTACGGAAACATTACAATGTCATTAACAAAGGAATTTTTTTTTAATTACAACAATGCTTTATCTTTAAACATCAAATAGTAACGCTTCACCATTCTAGTTAATTTGCAACAGAATATTCTAAACTTTAAAACATATTTAGCTAGAATACACAGGTAGAAGTTTCAAAGAAAATCAATAAGCGAAGTGCAGCAAAATCTGCTGGATTTATCTCACATCCCTGAATTTATACCAGTTAGACGACCAAAGAAACCTAATTATAACTAACCAGATTCCTGGAGATTCAGATACACTTTGGGAAAATTGAAAGATGACAGTAAAGTCGACACGTTCACGCACAAATGCAAAAATTAAAAAAAAAAAAACATGTTCGCACACAAAACTCAAAAATCCATTTGATCCTAGACTACCTTCGTAAGTGAGTAGATACTTTTTCTAGAACATAAAATATCTTTTTATAGCTTACTTTCTACTTTTTCCGACAGTGAATTTATAAGGCCATAATATCATACATTAAATCTTCTCAAAATTTTCTGTTAAAAGAAAACAGCAAAAACAATGTTTTTGTCTTCTTTAGAAATTTTATTAATGACAAAATTTCACTTAAAATATTTTTGAATGATTTTATAATAAATATAGTTAAAATAAAAATTTGTATAAAACATCTAATATTTGAAATGAAAAGAAAATATCGAGCCAAAATTTACTTATTCTATTTTACAAAATGTCTATGCACTTTAATGCATTTTTCAAATTAAAATTAGCATTCTATAGATAAATCACTTATTTACTTTCCACACATAAAATGGGAAAACAGCGTGTTGTTAAGCATAAAAGAAGTAAAGAATATATCGGGGAAAATGAATCAAAGAAATGCGAGGCAATTAATCAATATTAAAGAAAAGGAATTTTAAACATTGAAAAGAATATATTACATTCAAAGAAATAAGTCTATTGCAAGAAAGTATTGGAAATTATTTCCTGCGTGTAAGTTTGGATGCGGATTTACGTATAAAGATTCTAGAAGAGGTTTTATTCTTGTTTTCTGTGAAAAAGTATTTTAAACTCGGAAATGAATTGTAGTCATTCAGGGAAGTTTTGAAAATAAATAGTTGGTAATTAATGATTAATTTTTCAAAAGAACTGAAACTGATTTATGGTACTTAGTATTTTGTGTTGTACAAGAAAATAACTCAGATTTTTTTTTTTTTTTTTTTTTTTTTTTTTTTTTGTCTAGAATTTACATTTATATAAATTTTCTCTAGGCTTAAGTACTGTACATGTACATATTATATGTGTGTTTGTTAAAGTCAGTTTGATGCGTCTTTTGGAAAATTTGATAAATTTTGCATATTATCTTTAATTATCGGTTATTATTAATAATTACTAATAGATTTCAGCCAGTACTATTAATTAAGCAAAAAACGAAGTAAGGAATATGTCCTTTAATGGAGCATGTACTATCATTATTCTATGAAGCAATAAAATAAATAATTGTTAAGAGACAATAACACTCAGTCAATAAATGTGTTTTATTAACACTAGAACCGCGGTGACGAGTTACTTTGACCCGTACCAAAAATAAAGGTGTCTGTTGAAACCAGAAATTTCTTCGCAAAACAAGTTATGTATGTTCGAATTGAAAGAGTTTAAATAAGTAAATTAAATATTTTAATTAAAAATTCTGGTGCAAAATATTTTTATGAAATTTGAGTAAAATTATCCGCGGTTTAATAGGACTCCTAGGTCTAAGGAGTTAAAGATAATTATTCTATAATTACTGAATTAATAAGGTAAATTTTTTAAACATTGAAAAACGCCACCTATTGGGCGATTTATATCAAAACATTAACCGCAACAATATTTATCAAGATAGATCTGAATCTGAAGTTTGATGAAAATTCGGGAATTATTTCATGAGATAGAACTAATTAGAGGAATCGGAAAAAATTCCGCATAGCAGCGCCACCTGTTGAGCAACTGACACCACAATATAAACAAAACTAGTTTATATCATACATTTAATGAATCTGTAGTATGAGTAAAATCCATGCATTAATTCTTGAGATAGAGCTAATGTAAATATCGTGAAAAATGCAGCACTGCAGCTCCAGCTGTTGAGCGATTTACACCAAAATGTAAACAGCATCAATTCATGTCAAGAGTTAACTGAATCTGAAGTTTGATAGAAACCCGTGCATTAGTTATTGAGATATAGCTATTGCGCAAATCGAAAAAAAGTATTGAGCATAGCTATGCCACCGTGTTAGACAATTTACATCACAAATTAATCAGCATCGGTTTATATTAGGGACTATCTGAATATAATTTTTTATCAAATTGTGTGCATTAGTTCTTTCGATAAAGAACTTACAAAATTTATGTCACGTACAGAACAGAAAGACGGAGTCGCAGGCTCACAGATATATAGATACACTTGCTCACAGCCAGATATTTTGTAAAAACTGATCCTTAAAAGTGGAAATTCGTCAAAATTCGTAATTCGAAAATTTCCACGAATCCAATATTTTCTTCTTGTAAAGATAAAAGAAAGTAAAAATATTAAAAACTAAGAGGGTATAATAGAAATTGTCGACATCCCAGTCTTTCGCTGGAGAAAGTTTAAAAGTAAAACGCGTGGTTTTCTTTCATCCTTTTCCTACTGCCATATTTAGCTTTGCCCTACCGCAATCGGTGGTCGCCATGCAAGACTCGTGTAAATATGTCAGGCCCAGAACTTGGGTTTAGACACCATCGCCTGTATACTAAACCTGAGCGCTGACATGAAAAGGGTGACTGTTGAAAGCAATTTTTTTACAGCGTTTGTTCAGTCTTTTGAACTTTTTTACAATAGTTTAAAACAAAAAAATCTGCTTTATTTTCCTGAAACAAAACAAGACATAGACATTTTTGTAATACTGACATAAACTACGACAGCTCTGTAGGGTAGAGCTCAAACGCATCTCTAATGTTAAAGTCTAAAGTTTGAGACTTTGATCCATATTCATCGGATCGTGACAAAATTGAATAGGTGAAGTTTCCTACTCAAGATATCAAGATTTACCAAAATTCATCCAGATCCACGGATTAGTTATGGAGATCCAGAACTTCAGTTTTCTCAGTTTTTTCTTCATCAAACAAGATAAAAGGACAACGAATTAGTTAAAAGCAGAACCAGAAAACATAATAGCTTTTTCGAAACCTTTTAAGTAAGGTTTGTGCATTTCGAAGGTCGTGTTAAAAAGCATCCAATATTAAGGAAATGACACCCATTTAAAATTTATGTAGCGCTATACCTTCCATAATTTAACATTGTACAAATTTCTAATTTTTAAATGCTAATTGAATGATTTTTGCGTTGAAAGCAAACAAATAATTGCCTATTATTTAATTATATGAAGACCAGAGTACAAATTTTCCTTATACCTCAAAAGACCGGAGAATCAGCCTGAAGCCTGGAAAATTTCGCCCCCATTTCACTCCATTTAGCGTAAATCAGTGGGTGGCGTTTCGTTTCAGAAGTTCACCGCTTACTTGGAGAGGGAAAAGACGATAGCCTTTTTTCTCCGGCGAGAAGGCATTGGGGAAAAAAACATTACTGTTATCAAATAATAGTTAATTTACAACGCACATTACAAACTAGTGGATTAAGGAGAAATTTAGAAAAATTTCAATATGAACTTTTTCAGCAATACACAAGTAATTAAAATATAAATTTAAATGAATAATAAAAACATCTAAAATGGTACTATGTGTGTACGACTTTTGATTTTCTTCGAAATGGAATGTTTTTGATCATTTGAAATAATGACAATTCGCTACATGATAATAACATATGGTGAAATTGGCCTACATGAGAATTAATGTAAAAAACACTATTTAAAAGAAAGAAAATTATAGAGAAGTCTCATTTTTTTGTACAGTTAGAAAATACTTATAATATTAATAATAATAAGAAAGAAATGATGTCGCATCTAATGTGATTTAGACCAAAAATTGCGACATTTCGTCACCTGAGAATAAAAAGGTTCTATCTGCGTTTTTAAAAAATAATAACTTACTGATATAGAAACGTTGGTAAACGGAAAAAAAGAGACCGAAAAAAAAGTTATTGGAAAAAAAGTGACAAACTACAAAAGCGGAAAAAAGTGACACGGAAAAAAGTGACAAGGAAAAAAAGTTACCGGAAAAAAGTGACAAGGAATTGATTTTGGGGATTCATTCGTTAAATATAAAAGGGGGGACACAAAATTTAGTTAAATGGGTTTTTCATGATGAATTAACTGTTTTGGTTCAATTTTTGGATATACGATCATCTTGAAAAGACGCTTGCCTGATTAGTTTTGGGAAGGGACGATTACCCCCCCCCATCCGTCATTAATTAGATGAATGGGTTTTTACGCAGAATTAGTATCCAACGTGTGTCAAATTTGCATATAGGATCTTTTCGATAAGGCTTATGTATAGTATAAAATGCCTGGAGAGATTCTAGGAGTTTAAGGGTTAAGTATAGAGGGGGAACGGGGGATAACCTTCCTTAAATTAAATTAATGGCTTTTTCCGCATAATTATCCGATTTGCTTAGAATTTGGTCATAAGTTCATTATGATAAGACTTACCTTAGATTAGTTATGGGTTCTTCTACTTTTTATAAACGGGGGAACGATCAATTATCTCCCCTCAAACTAGATAAATAGGTTTTTATGCAGAATTATCCCATGTATTTCAATTTTAAATTTAGGTTCTTTCTGGTAAGGTGAATTCCGGAATAATTTTATGGATTTAATGGCTAAGTATAAAGGGGAGATGAGGGAAACCCCTCTTAAATTAAATAAATGGCTTTTTATGCAGAATTATCCGATTTGCTTCGAATTTTAGACATGGGTTCATTCTGATAAGACGTATTTCTGATTAGTTATGGGGCTCTATTGGTAATTAAAAAGGAGGGCGGGTGATTAGTATCCACACTTTAAATTAAATTAAAAAACTATGCACACTTATCCGATGTATTTCAAATTTTGGACATAGGATCTTCCTCATAAATTGAATTCCTGAATAGTTTTAAGGGTTTAATGGCTATGTATAGAGGGAGAACGGGGGATAAACCCCCTTAAATTAAATAAATGGCTTTTTACGTAGAATCATCCGATTTGCTTCAAATTTCAGATGTATATTCATTATAAGAAGGCGTATCTCTGATTAATTATGGGGTTCTTTTGCTAATTAAATAAAGAAAGCGGGCGATTAATCCTCCACTCTTTAAATAAAATGAATTGTTTTTTTTTTTCTTTCACAACTATCCAACGTATTTCAAATTTTGGATATAGGTTCTTCCTGATAAAGTGAATCCCTGAATAGTTTTAAGGGTTTAATGGCTAAGTATAGAGTGATGAACGGGGGATAACCCACCATTAATCAGGGCTTCGCCTTATCATAATGAACGCACAATCAAAATTTGAATCAAATCAGATAATTCTGCGTAAAAAGCCATTTATTAATTTAAGGGGGGGGTATCGTCCGTTCCCCCACTGTTTACTTAGCCATTAAACCTTTAAAATTATTCCTGGATTAACTTTATGAGAAAGAACATATATCCAAAATATGAAATATATCGGATAAGTGAGCATAAAAAACAGTTTATCTAATTTAAGGGGGAAGGGGGGGGAGAATAATCATCCGCCCAAATTTTTAATTGGCAAAATAACCCAATATGTAATCAGGGATACGCCTTAGCATAATGAATCTATAATCCAAAATTTGAAGCAAATCCGATAATTCTGCGTAAAAAGTAATTTAATTTAAGGTGAGTTATATTCTATTCCCTTCTATACTTAGATATTAAATCCTTAAAACTATTCAGAGATCCGCCTTATCAGAAAGAACCTATATTTAAAATTTGAAATACATGGGATAATTCTGCATAAAAACCTATTTATCTAGTTTAAAGGGGGTAATTGCTCGCCCCCCTTTATAATAAGCAGAAGAACCCCATAACTAATCAGAGATACGTCTTATCATAATGAACCTATGACCAAAATTCTAAGCAAATCGGATAATTATGCGTAAAAGTTATAAATTTAATTTAAGAAAAATTATCCCCCGTTCCCCCTCTATACTTAACTATTAGAACTCCTAAATCTCTTCAGGCATTATATGCTATATATAAGACATATCGAAAAGAACCTATATGCAAATTTGACACACGTTGGACAATTCTGCATAAAAACCATTTCATCTAATTGAGGACGGATGGGGGGGGGGCGTAATCGTCCCTTCCCAAAACTAATCAGCCAAACGTCTTTTTAGGATGAACGTATATCCAAAAATTGAGCCAAAACAGTCAATTCAGCATGAAAAACCCATTTACCTAAACTATGAGCTCCCCCTTCCCCCAGATCCTCCTTTCATACTTAACCAATGAATCCCCAAAATCAATTCTTTGTCATTTTTTTTTCCAGTAACTTTTTTTCCTTGTCACTTTTTTTCCTTGTCACTTTTTTCCTTGTCACTTTTTTTCCGCTTTTGTAGTTTATGTCACTTTTTTTCAGATAACTTTTTTTCCGGTCACTTTTTTTCCTAGATTCAGAAATGTTCAATTTGTTTCTGAAGACATTTCTGGATTAAAATCTCATATTATGATTTTAAGGTCATATGGAAATTATATATAACATCATTTTGATGCTAAAATGCCTTCATAGATATAAACAGAACCTATCTATATCCATAAGTCAATTAAAAACACAGATAGAATTTATTTATTCTAAGGTGTCGATTTATCTTTTGATCATTTGAAATATTTACTTTGCAGTTTTTGCATAAATAATGCACATTTTTTCAATATCGTTTTAATGCGTGCCTTTTACAAATTCAATCATCAATTTTGAAGCTGATTAAACATTTTCTTTATGATTATTAATTTTTTGCATTTCTAAAATATTAATTTACTTTTATCATTGAAAATGCATGTTTTTTTTTAAGAATGGTAAAAAAAAAAAAAAAAAAAAAAAAAAATCGAGAAAAATATTTACTGTTATGGCGAATAATTAGCATATATTCATATGAAAAGTACACGCATACAAACACAATATTCTTTTCTTATTATTTCTTATTATATCTCTTAGAAAATGACATCATTTTTTTTAAATATTCATATTCTTTCCTCTTTCATTAAAAAATAGAATAAAACTATTCCCATTATTTAAATTTATTAAGAAAGTATCATATATTAAAAATTCTGATCTCGTTAGTAATGTGGAAATTAATTTCATTTTTTTAATTTTTAGAATTATTTTGACACATTTTTTTCTTGTAAAGAAAAAAATATCTTTCAAAGCAAAGTTTATTCTGTTTTGCCTACCCATTATCTCAATAGAGTGCATGTATAGGAAATAAATAGCTGAACTCAGATTTTAATATATATTTCCTTAAATATGATGTACTAAAAATGATTATTTAATTGCGTTATTTATGCTGCATTAAGTACTGCATAAAATTATGTTTTCAAGACTTTATTTTAAAAGGCTTTTATGTAAAAAAAAAAAAAAAAACGCGTGGTTTAATTTCCTTCCGGATATTCTAGAAAACTTTATATATATATATGTATATATATATAAATATATATATATATATATGTATATATATAAATATATATAAATATATATATGTATATATATATATATATATATATATATATATATATATATATATATATATATATATATATATATATATATATATGTATATATGTATATATATATGTATATATACAGGGTGATTCATAAAAGATGGGCAGAACTTTAAGGGGTTATAGTACACTTAAAGACAAATAATATTAAATAGGAGACTAAGGGTCCCAGACGTATTCCCAAGGAGATAAGGGGGCATTAAAGTTTAGGGTCCGAAATTTCAAATGATTATAAAAAAATGGAAAAATTGGTCGATTCGTTTGCGGTTTTTGCAAAAAATTTTCTTTATGCCAGTATTTTCTTGAAATAAAATTTTAAAGTTCAATTTCAAAAAATGCCGATAGGGGGCGCTTTAGACTTTGGAGTAACAAACAACTATTTTTTAACGTTATTTTTTGTATTTCTTTAAATGATTTCGAAAGCTTAGACTTAAACTTAAATTTTGATCTAAAAATCTGAGTTCTAACGAGTAGTTAAGTAGCGTAAACTGAAATTTGAAATTTGAAACCCTTCTCCCCCCAGAACAAAAATCAGTTATTCCCGATCTTTGTGTCGTAGATTAGGCTCTAACTACTGCCGCGTTCTGCTAAAATTATTCTTTATGTCAGTATTTTCTTGAAAATAAATTTTAAAGAAAAGTTTCAAAAAATTCCGATAGAGGGCGCTTTAGACGTTGGAGTAACGAACAACTATTTAATACCGTTATTTTTTGTGTCTCATTAAATGCTTTCTAAAGCTTAGACTTAAATTTTCAGCCCAAAATCTGAATCGTTAGACGTGGTTAAATTTCTGGGGAGAGGGGTTTGAAATTTCTACTCCTGAGCATAGTTCAGTTTACCATGTCCACACATTGTGTGCTGTGATACGAGGTAAAAAGACACAAATTAGGATTATGTTACCAAAGCATATTTATTAACATGTAATTGCAATAAATGTTCAAAATTGTGACCACCAGAGGTTATGCACGCAGAACAACGGCGAAGAATGGAACGGCGAACATTCGCGAAAACATCAGGCTTTTCGAGCACTTCCCCTACAGCGGCGGAAAGTCTGGCGACCAGTTCCTCGGGGGATTCAATGGGTGTCTCATACATAAGAGCCTTCAATTGTCCCCAAAAAAAGAAATCGAGGGGTGAAAGATCTGGCGAGCGAGCAGGCCAAGCAACAGGACCACCTCGACCAATCCATCTGTTCTGAAATGTGATGTCCAGATAGTTGCGGACGTCTCGTACGTAATGGGCTGGCGCTCCATCGTGCTGGAACCACATGACCCGCCGGATGCGTGGAGGAACAACGTTTAACAGGTCTGGCAGCACATGTTGCAGAAATGTGAGGTATGTTTTACCGTTGAGGCGTTCAGGAAGAAGGTACGGTCCGATTAGGTGGTCTCCGAGGATTCCTGCCCAAACATTGATGGAAAAGCGTCTCTGATGAGCTTGTGGATACGTAGCATGTGGATTGACATCCGCCCATACATGTGCATTGTGTGTGTTAAATGTACCTTCACGTGTGAAGGTACATTCATCGGTGAAAAGCACAGTTCGTGCAAAATGTGGATTTAGCGCGTTCTGCTGCAGAAACCAGCGGGCGAATTCAATACGATTTGGATAATCCCCTGGAGACAGTTTCTGGACTCGTTGCACATGAAACGGGAGCAAATGTTCATCCTTCAGTACCCTCCAAGTCATGGACTGTGAGGTATCCACCTGCCTAGCCACTGTTCGTGTACTTGTACTTGGCTGCGCCGCTACTACATCCAGAATGGCTTCTGCAACAACTACTGATTCGTCCTTTTTTGCACGACCTGCATTCGACCGAGAAGCGAGAAATGATCCCGTCTCACACAACTGTCTGTGCAAGCGCTCGAAAATTTTGCGGTTAGGCAACCGCCTGTTGGGAAATCGCTCTCCGTACATTCGTTGTGCTTCTGCACCATTTCCATCTGCCGCTCCGTAAATTAAATGCATCTCAGCCTTTTCCTTATTCGTGAAGGGCACCATCTTCCAATTCATTACTACAGCGACTTACACTTGACTCACCGTTCAGTGGTTTTTATGCCTGAATCGTGTCGAAATTTTACATACGTGTTCTTCTTCTTCCCCATTTCACATTTGCATACTTTCTGTCTCCTTCTTCACCCGGTGACTAGCGTCAGGAATGGAGCTTTAACGTTTGCATGAGCGACGTTTCCAACTGTGCCAGTGCCTTTATGAGTGAATTCCGACTATGTAGTCCTTGACGAAAGTTGTATTTTTGCCTCGTATCACAGCACAGAATCGTTGGGCATGGTTAAGTAGTGCAAACTGAACTATGTTCAGAAGTTGAAATTTGAACCCAATCCCCTCGCTACTGAACCACGTTCCAGCGATTCAGATTTTTATCTGAAAATTTAAGTTTAAGTCTAAGCTTTAGAAAGCATTTAATGAGACACAAAAAATAACGGTATAAAATAGTTGTTCGTTACTCCAAAGTCTAAAGCGCCCTCTATCGGAATTTTTTGAAACTTTTCTTTAAAATTTATTTTCAAGAAAATACTGACATAAAGAATAATTTTAGCAAAACGCGGCAGTAGTTAGAGCCTAATCTACGACACAAAGATCGGGAATAACTGATTTTTGTTCTGGGGGGAGAAGGGTTTCAAATTTCAAATTTCAGTTTACGCTACTTAACTACTCGTTAGAACTCAGATTTTTTGATCAAAATTTAAGTTTAAGTCTAAGCTTTCGAAATCATTTAAAGAAATACAAAAAATAACGTTAAAAAAGAGTTGTTTGTTACTCCAAAGTCTAAAGCGCCCCCTATCGACATTTTTTGAAATTGAACTTTAAAATTTTATTTCAAGAAAATACTGGCATAAAGAAAATTTTTTGCAAAAACCGCAAACGAATCGACCAATTTTTCCATTTTTTATAATCATTTGAAATTTCGGACCCTAAACTTTAATGCCCCCTATCTCCTTGGGAATACGTCTGGGACCCTTAGTCTCCTGTTTAATATTATTTGTCTTTAAGTGTACTATAATCCCTTAAAGTTCTGCCCATCTTTTATGAATCACCCTGTATATATGTATATATGCGTATATATGTATATATGTATATATATATATATATATATATATATATGTATATATATATATATATATATGTATATATATATATATATGTATATATATATATATGTGATTAAAAGATGATTTTTAATCACACGATATCGTAGGATCAAAATATTTTGATTTTTATATTATTAAATACATTTTTAATGGAAAATTACAAAAAACATAACTATTGTAATATTTTAAAAATGCAAATTTATTATTTTTTTTTCTCATATAACTATTTAAATTGCTTTAAATATTTTAATTGTGTAGATAAAATATACCATATTTAGTATTAAACAGGTTTATTAAGAGATAGAAAAGGCATGAAGAATACTTATACAGATCTAGAATAAAATATCGCAATTCGCATGCTTTGATTATCTAATTAGATCCAGGGATATAACATTTTTTTAGTTTGGGATGCTGCGCCTTCCAAAGGAAATTTTATTTAAGTTCATTTATCTCTGAATAAGTTTTACTTGATTTGCTAACTTAGAAAGTATGTATTTAAAAATCCTTATAAGAATGTGTATGAAATTTTTGACAAGGATTCTGTGTTATATTTCAAATAAACTGTCTTCAAGATTTTTGTTTTGTGGAGAATTGTGAAAATGTTAACGCAAATATTACTCATGAAAAAACTGCATTAAATGAGATGATAGGAAATAAATATAGCAGTTATATAAAATAGAAAAAAATATTTAATTATTTTGATATTTAATCAACTGAAAAACAAGAAAGAAAAATCTAGAAATGAAATGATATTTTAAAACTAGTTTATTATTTGTTTTTTATTTGTTATTATTATTTTATATGCAATTTGGAGACGAACACTCAATAAAAGTAGCTATTAAAAATGTTTTTCTTTTAAAATTAAAAGAGGTGGAGGACTAACATTTGAAATAATAATAGAAATATATAAAATAGAATATGTTACATCACATGGGTGCTTTCTTTTCTGAATTCCAACGAAAGCATATATTTCTGATATGCACTTTAAAAGAAATATGTGATAGAATTGTGTTTTATTATCCCTTGAATTATGGCATGCTGACGAAACTCAAATATTATATTATAATATTATACAAATATTATAATAGTTAGAAATTTGTTATATTTTGAAAAAAAATTAGTAGATTATACCTAAATCATTATTTACGAATTTAGGATGAAAAATAATACCGAGCATTGAAAATAATGCAGAAAGCACCTTGAAATCACGCAAGAGCAGCGCAAATGTTTTTTTCTTTCTAACAACAAAAGTATTTTCACAAGGGTAGAAGCGCGCCAGGGTGTCCGCAAAACGTTCTTTGTGTTACCGCTGGTGTGTACTTCAAAGAAACTTTGATAAAGGGAAGAAATCCTCCAAGAAGAAACCCCCACAAAAAAATTCCCCCAAGCGCTTTCCCAACCCATGCACCCTTTGAGAGAAGAGACAGGGAGGATTTTAGGAAATTAGATTCTCTTAGTTGTGTTTATCTCTATCAGCATTGTGAAAAAAAAAAAACTGCATGTAGGAGCTGAGAGTTATCGATATTCCTTTCCGGTAGGCGGAAAAAAGCGCACCGGAAAAAAGTGTCCCGCTTTATAAATCACATATTTAAATAAGTCTGATAATAGTACACATGGTTAATCTTAGAATATAAACACTAGAGTGAGACGGTTTTATGAAATTTGAGCATCCTTGCTCTCTTGGGACTGAGATGGGCGAAGGTGGGGGGGGGGGAGGCTTTAAAAGTTATCTCAAAACCTGTTGTTGCCTCAATGAAAAAAAAATTGTAGGATACGAAAAATAAGATAATAAACACTAGGTACTTAAATGATTTTTTTAAATTCAGTCTCCCTTGTTCTTCTGTGGTGGTGTTGGAGGGGGAAGGAGGGGGGGGCGATTGTCTACAAACTCTGAATTTACTCAAACTCTTACATTATTTTTTATATTATTTATAATTTGATTATTTATAATTTAAATTATACATAATTAATTTATATATTATATGATTATTATTTTTATTATTGTTATCAAATTGCATATTAATATTTTATTACATTTTATATTATATATTTATACTTATATAATACATATTAATTATTAATATATTAATATAATATATTAATTGTAAATAATTAATAATATAATTAATAGATTAATTATAATAATAATAATAATAATAATAATAATTAATAATAAATAATTTATAATAAATAAATAATACATAATTATAAATTAAATATAAAATTAAATAAATTAGTTATCGATACACTATTTCCGGTAGGCGGAAAAAAGCGCACCGGAAAAAAGCGTCCCGCTTTATAAATTACATATTTAAATAAGTCTGATAATAGTACACATGGTTAATCTTAGAATATAAACACTAGAGTGAGACGGTTTTATGAAATTTGAGCATCCTTGCTCTCTCGGGACTGAGATGGACGAAGGTGGGGGGGGGGGGGAGGGTTTAAAAGTTATCTCAAAACCTGTTATTGCCTCAATGAAAAAAAAATTGTATGATACGAAAAATAAGATAATAAACACTAGGTACTTTAATGATTTTTTTTAAATTCAGTCTCCCTTGTTCTTCTGTGGTGGTGTTGGGGGGGGGGGGGAGGAGGTGGAGGCGATTGTCTACAAACTCTGAATTTACTCAAACTCTTACGTTATTTTTTTATATTATTTATAATTTGATTATTTATAATTTAAGTTATACATAATTAATTTATATATTAGTTATTTTATATATTAATTTATAATTTCTATATTAATTTATATATTAGTTATATTTATACTTATATAATACATATTAATTATTAATATATTAATATAATATATTAATTGTAAATAATTAATAATATAATTAATAGAATTATAATAATAATAATAATAATAATAATTAATAATAAATAATTTATAATAAATAAATAATACATAATTATAAATTAAATATAAAATTAAATAAAAAAAATAAAAAAATGTACAAATAAATATTATTAAATATTAAATATTATACTCATTAACAAAAATTTATTTAAAAATGATAATATTTTATTAACTCATAGTAATATCAACTCATATATATATTTTTCATTCAGCCATCCTTGTTCTTCTGTGTGTGTGTGTGTGTGTGGGGGGGGGGGGGTGAGCCTACAAACTCCAAATCTATCACTGCTTTAGACGATAACATTTTTTCGGAATGTTTTTTTAGAATTTAGGGAAAAAAGTGACTGGAAAAACAAGAGCGCAAAAAGTGATCAGAAAAAAGTGACAAGGAATTGATAAATATTGAACTTGTGGATAAATAAATGATAAAAACTAAATGGCAACAAATGTCTCATTTATATCATTCTTGTAGGACAGCGGTTCCCAACCTTTGATACGCGTACCCTTGGGGATACGTAGCGAGATTGCTGGAGGTATATGACGATAGTACCAGTAATGGCGGGTGATAAAATATCATTTTTTAAATAAATTCTTGTTAATGTGTAGATTTTTTAATATTTAATTTTATATATTTATACGCTTATTTTTATTATGTCCTATAAGTTTATAAAATATTATCATTTTTAAATAAACTTTTGTTAATAAGTATAATTTTTAATATTTAATTACATTTATTTTTAACTTTATATTTAATTTATATTTATGTATAATTAATTTATTACTTATTTATTATAAATTTTTTATTCTGTATTATTATTATATTATATTAATATGTTTATTATTATATATTATGTAATATATTATGTAAATATAAATATATAAATGTAATATAAAATATAATAAAATATTAATATGTAATTTTATAATAAAAATAATCAAATTATAAATAATATTAAAAAAATAAATATAAGAGATATATTTCAAAGTTTGTAGATACCCTCTCCCCCCCCCCCCCCCCACGAGGAGAACAAGAGAGATTGAATTAAAAAAAATCATTTAAGTACCTAAAGTTTATTATCTAGTTCTTCGTACCTTACAATTTTTTTTCATTAAAGCAATGACAGGTTTTGAGATAACTTTTAAAGTCCTCCCCCCAACCCCCGTTCATCTGAGTCCCGATAGAGCAAAGACTTAAATTTCATAAAACCGTCTCATTCTAATGTTTATATTCTAAGATTAACCATGTGTACTATTATCAGACTTATTTAAATATGTGATTTGTAAAAAGGGATGCTTTTTTCCGGGGACGCTTTTTTCCGGGACGCTTTTTTCCGTGCGCTTTTTTCCGGGGACGCTTTTTTCCGTGATTCACTATTTCCAAAGGAAAAAAAAGCTAGAAAAGACAAGAAAATGAAAAAAGTAAAAAATTGTTTTAACTAAATTCGTAGAATTCGTCCTCGAAATTTTTATTAAGACTGTTCTCACATCTAAACTTGATACTTTGAGAAGCATTCATTAAATAATTTTTATTTTTAAATAGAGAAATTTTACAGATTTTCTTATTTATATAATAATTTTACAAGCGCTTTCCTTTTCATTTATATAGACAAGATTAGTAAAATTGTTTCCAAGGAATGTTATTAAATTATATTTATTTATTTCCCTAACAAACTTTTCTTGAACTTTATAAAATTGTGGTAGTAATATTATCGCGTCTTAATTAAACTTTAATTCTCATTAATGCTTCGTTTTATACAAGAAAAAAAAAAAAAAAAGAAAATCTTTGCTCTGTTTTTAGCTTTTTATTAGCTTTGTTTTTAAATCACTTCTGACCAATACTTTATGTTAGTTCCATTAGTGACATTTAATAAAGTGTCAAAATTCTTATGCAATGCAAAATGTTGTTGATTTTACAAAGCAGATGGAAATACATTTAACATACTTTGATACTTTCATCAATGAAAAATTAAATAATCAACTCTCTCTCTCTCTCACACACACACACTTTTTTTTTTTTTTTTTTTTTTTTTTTTTGTGGCGTACATTTTATTCTAAAAAAAAAAAATCTTTATAAACAATAATATATATTAAATATTTAAATGCAATTATACACTAAAGCCACATATTTCACAAGATTGAATAATTTGAATGAATAATCACTTAATTTTATTAATATTAATAGTTTTTTAAAAGAAATAATTCAACATTGTTGTAAAACTTATTGAAAAGTATTTCAGTCTTTTATTTTAACAGTTAAAGCAGATTTATTTAATGTTTCTTGCTATTTATAAAATGTCGGAAAATTTATATTTTACTGTGGTTATTTTTCTAAAAATAAAAAGTTTAACAATAAACTGTAATAGTATATAAAAACAAATATCCTTAATCAATTTCAATCATCTACTAAAATTTAGAAATTTATATATATATATATATATACACATACATATGTATATCGTATTACAATGTATGAATCACTGAATTCAATAACATATAGCACATTGAACTTGGCGGGAAAAAATTAATATTTAAAATAATTATTACAACATTAAAAACCTAATATTTTCTTTAAACAGTACATTAAATCCCAATATATGTATTATTAGACGATGTATTGTTACTATTCTATTCAATAAAACCACTAACTTTATTAATTATATTTATTTTGTTAATCACCCCTCCCCCCCCCCCAAAAAAAAAAAAAGAAAAAAAATGCGAAATGGATATTTTATTAGGAGTTAATGATTAATTTATTGAAATTTAACATTTAAATGAGGGTTTTTTAATATATATAATCTATTACATTTTAGAATAATATCCTTTTTTTTCACAAAATGGTTAAAATGGAAAAAAACCGGCACTGACTTATACGCACACACATATATATATAATATAAATTATAGAAAAGTAAAAAAAAAAAAAAAAAAAAAAAAAAAAAAAAAAAAAAAAAAAACAATAAATCCTAATGTATAATTTATTATTTTTTGACAAATATCTTTATACATATTATGCATAATTTTCGTTACATACTGTGATAATTTGAATAAAAAAAAAACTTTTTCAAATAAAAAATCAGCTAACACGTATAGAAAATATCATTAAATAAAACTTTTTCATTAATACATTGATTACTATCCATAAAGAAACATGCATTAACTACATTAATATATACACATTTTTTAATCTTTTAAGTACATGAATTACACTCATTTTAAAAAGCTCAACTAATTAACAAATCAGTGAAAATTGAATATTTTATAATGCTTTACTAGAATCAGCTAATATATTTTTTTTTTCCTCAAAAAACAAAAAATCCCTGTAAAGCAGGGAAACTTTGCAATGAGGAATCACTTTTTCCTTGGAAATGGAGGGGAGAAACCAAATGTCAAGTAAACAAACGGAGAATTGATTGACTGCTTTAATACCGTCCTCCTAAAAGGGAGTGGAAGTTGTTCGGCCATTCGGCCGGCGGCCTTGGTCGCCTGAATGAAAAGCCGTCTTGGCCGCTTTGGTCTTCAGAGGGTTAAGCTAAATCTCTCATAAAATAAATGTTTTCTCCATGTGAATTTGCAAAATGACTAAAAATGTCCAAAAGACAGTGTAATCAAGAAAGCCATCAATTTTCCTCAGTATTTAACTTAAATCTTTTTCAATAAATTTTTTGGAAGATTTGTAAATTATTTACTTGTTTAAATTTCTTAATTTTGTGATTGCGTTCATTTATGTTAATGATTATTAAATTGATGGTTTAAGGGGATTTATAGTTTTAGATCCATACTTTAAACCTAAATTACTAAGCGACTAAATGATCAATTTTAGAAAAGATATTTTTTCTGTCATTTATTACAATGTCATTTTTTTTTAGAAAAAACAAGGAATAAGTATTTGTATTACTATTTTAGCTTCGGGACTAAAGAGATTAAGGCACCAGTTAAGCTCAGTTCACATTTTGAACTAACATTAATTTGGGTAATTTCATGATCTTTACAGATAATCTGATTTAATTTCCTTTCTACACACTTTTTTAGATTGAAAACATTTGTCAATTTTAACTGTAACATATTTTAGATCGAGCTCATTTTCTCTATTGTTCAGCAGTTTTTTTAATATGAAAAGTTAAAGGGGTCATACATTTGTTTAAAAAAATCAGTTGTGGACAGTCACCATTTTTGTGCCATCGCTCATGTCTACTATTCAAGGTACAGTGGGTTGGGAGTAGAAATTATTTTAGTACCGTCATCTACGTCAACTTGAGGTTAACACAAAAGTTAGCTCTCTCTATCAACTCCTCTTAACTATTTTCCTTAAATAGTCACTGCTTTAATTGAATCAGATATTATTACCCGCTTCCTACCTCTTGTCACCCTTCATTAAAGAAGCTTTATAGGAGTAAAAATATGCATAGCACTCATAGAAATAGAAATATACTATGCAACCCAGTTCATGGGAAAGGCATCTTTTCTGAACAATATCTGAACTTCGATTCAGATTATCTTATTTCGAAAAAAATTGCTATAGGGGAAAGTTGGATAAAACCAATAAATAGGCTTTATGGCTTTATTTTTGACGGTATCTTGCGGAAATTTCTGGAATTTCTTCTGGGCGAGCGGCATGACAGCTCCTAGTAAGAAGAAGTTGTGCAAACGAACTCATTTTACAGCAGTGATTTTTTAAAGATTTCACGTGACAAAGTTAGAAATTCGACATCTGCATTCCTAAATACCTAAAGATTTCATTTAGATAAGTATAACGTATGATAGTCTATTATTTACTTGTTAAATTAACGTTTTGTATTGATGTCTACGAGTTATCTGAACAACGCCAGAGTAATATTTCCTCAAAATGACGTGGTCGAAAAAAAAAGCCGCGATGAAGATGATCGGACATAACCGGGTAGTTTTCGGTTGTTCTACGTGTTCGCAAGTTCTGGGAAGAGATATCAAGCGTTCTTTTGCAGTCTCACCACACGATATAAAGCCTATTCCAGTACAAACGGATCTTAGGGCAATCAGGAAATCTGACAAACAACGAGGGAAAACAATTATCTTTATTTTAACCCCCTACAAATTAGAACTCAATCAGGAAGAAAATGAAAGGATGGAAAAACAAGACATGAAGAACTTAATCCTGAAGTGAAAACTTTTCATAATGACAGAAAAGAAAAGTAGAAAAACTGGTGTGAAAAAGAAGAGTCCAAAGAAAACAATCCTTTGACATCAAACGAGGAAGAAGATGAAAGTGAAGCATGCATCTTTTGCAACAGCAATTATATGAACAATCTAAACCTAAGGAGAGTTGGTACAGTGATTTAACTTCAGAGGATAAGCATATGAAGCATGCAGCAATGCAAATGAACAAGATCGAGCTTTCATTTGTGATTTTTATGCCTAACAGTTTCAACTCTTAAAGTATAACTAAACTCATTGTTATTTTATGTAGATTGATATAGATTTACATTCTATAAGTATAAAATGTCAATATTTCTTCAATATATAGCATTATTGTAAGATACAATGTACTTTTAATTATTTTTCCAGTTCGACCTAGTCGGACAAAACCGGGACATTGCACACTTCTAGAAAAAGTGTTGTTGTGATCTCGATTGCTATTGTTCGCGACTGAATGAATACTTTTTTTATTCGCAAGGAATCAATTTATCGTTTTAATATAAATTTTGACTGTTTTGTTTACATAGTGTGCAATAATAAAAAGAAAAGCATTAGGGTCCCGGTTTTATCCGATTTTCCCCTTGTAAAAACTATTGAGAATCCTTCGTTATTGCAGTAAGGTAGAACTCCTCCAGATCGAGAGTCAAAAGATTTTTAATATCAGAAGTATAATGGTTATCTTTTAGAATGACGTATTAGAATTTTTTCCGAAATTTGACGCATCTGTACAGTGAATCCCTCTAGCTTTACAATGGAGTACTATTCATCAATTCAAGCGCATACTATATTACAGAAATCTATTCAGAAAAAATCTCGCATTTTTTAAAACTATTCGGTACATTTATATCTTTTATCTCTCAAAAATCTTTACAATGCTCCCTCTGTAATTTAAAATATAATTATACATAGTTGTCATCAGAAAGGAATAACCTATGCTAAACTCATATGAATAGTGTGATGCATTATATATTTGAGAGACTTGTAATACCTTGGAGCGATGGTTAAATGAACATCGGAATTCTTTTAATTCAAGAAATTATTTTGTTGCTCTTCCATCTAAAAATTAAGTTAAGCAGCTAAAAATGTTTAATTTATAGTTGATAGCATCCTAAAAACAATTATTCTGGCTTGAAAAAACTGATTAATATATCACTAAAAATAACCTTAAGATTCTACAGAAATCTAAAGAAATTTTGCAGATAAGCTGTATTTTAATAATATCTACAGAGCTTTTTAAAAAACCTTTAAAATAATCTGCATATTTTTTTAAAAACTGAGCCAGTTGCGTACAGATTTTCTTCAGATTTCTTTTAGTGGGATACACTAAAAAAGAAAAAAATCAAAAACGTTCCCCAAAATAAAAATTGCACCAAAATAATTTTTTTACCCTCGAAAACACAAGGTGATTATAATATAAGTATCTCTATTTGCAGACGTCTGTAACTTGAAGGAATAACTCGAATGAAACCAAAATCGGTGTACTTACAATTTGAGAAGAGGGAAGAAAAATGAGCAAGAAAAAAAAAAGTTTCAATAATCGTCAACAGATTGCGATACGGCTCCTGTCTGTGCATTACCAGAAAAATTTAGAAGAAGTGGCTTCAGAACATTAAGAAGTGGCTATTTCTACCGGTTATTATCATCATTACATAGAGCATTTTAAAATTAAAGGCCGATCTGTAAAACTGAGAGATGTTTTGTGCAATGTTACTGGAAGAAATGATCGCTTCTTCATTTCGATGATGATTACAGTGGCTTAGAGGTCTACACGTGCCGAAATTTCCAGGCCCCAGCCCGACCCGAAAGTTAAAATTTTGGCCCGGGCCCGGCCCGAAAGGAAAAAATATTGGCCCGACCCGGCCCGGCCCGAGAGTTAAAATTTCGGCCCGAACCCGGCCCGGCTCTGGTGAATTTCTACAGAACATTGATCTTTACTCTAACGGAAGAGTTCAGACCAAAAAAACTTATCTTAGTCTTTTTTTTTTCTTTCGTGTTTATAATCTCTATTTATGCAGAAGTGCCATAGGCTGCAATATTTACGCTTTTAATCCTTTGAGGGACAAAGCACTTCTATTCTTAAAATGCTGAAATGACTGATTGACACCAGAATTTAAAAATGAATTTATTTCAAAATAGATAAAAAATTTTCTGTACGTACTTGATAAAATTAAAATTTTCTTTTCAAATTTCTGGTGTCAATCTGGCGTTTCGCAATTAAAATTAAGTGGTATATATTTTATACCATCACCCTTCAAGGGGTTAATAAACCTTTTGCTGCATGTAAATGTTTCGGTTATCATTAGTATTATAATTACATAAAAAAAAACCCTAAAAATGGTATATGGTAAAAGTAAAATCTTCTAAGACATTGGAAAAAAAAATACGCTTCCTTCTAAGCAGATGTAAATGTTTAATATATATATTTTTTTCGCGTATTGTTGTATTCATTTTGCATGAATGAACAGTTTAAAAGAAATTTGCAGTTTTCAGTTTAAGGATGCAGGGGCCTCGTCAAGGAGGGGGGGGGGGTAAGGGGGAGCCTCCCCCTCAAACGTTTGCACATGCTGTTACAGTTGGCAAATTTACAAACTGAACTGGCAAATTTGATCAAAACTTTAATAAAAAACAATAAGACAGTTTCTATTTCTGATAGATTTGACGAAAGTTAGCAATATAATTAGAAATATTATTAAGTTTTTTACATTAAAAACTATATTATATTTTCTAATTGTGATAACTTGGTAAAGTTATAAAACTAGTTGGCAAACGCCGAGAACTATTTATGGCAGCTTTTTCCTGAGTTGGCAAATACTGTATTTTGACTTGGCAATTTAAGGCTTTCTCCCCCAACAATAAACTGTCTTCGCGTGGGCCCTGTAAGGATGTATTTCGATTCAAACTGCTGATTTTCCGATTTATTTTTAAATTCATTTTTGTTCTCATATGCATCAAACTGGCAAATTGTCTTATTTAGAAAATACCCAAGGTGCCGTGATTGACGATTCTTTAATAAATGCAGTCAAAAACAACAAAAAAGCAATCAAATACGACATTTTGATCCGATTTTTGAACCGATTTTTCCTAAGCGGGAGATCTCGGAACGAAAAAAAGTGTTCTACTGAGAAGGTAATTGTTCATAAATCAAATTCTTATGAATTGAGCGTAAAAAGACATCACACGGCACCTTATACGTCTCTTCAAAAATCCCCCCAGCAAGTTTCATGTTTCTACTTTTAAAAATGTGTCTGAAATTGTATCGGAAAATTTCCAGCTGTTGAAGGTGAAAAAGATTTTTTTCGAATACACATTTAAACAAAAATTCCGTCATAATCATGTTCTTTTTTTTTTTTTTTTATAATGTGTTTAATTTTATTTTAAGGCGCCTATTGATTTACGATTCTTTAAAAAGAATAAATTCTAATGTTTAATTGTAGAATAATAACGACTTAAAAGTATATGTCTATTTCGCAAAAATTTATGGATCAAGCCAAACTTTACTCATTTATGAAACGACTTTTCCACGTCGAGAAAAGAATTTTCATACGGGAAGATTCAACAGGAATTGATTATTTAGGTCCGTGAAGACTAGGAAGAACGAAATTAGTCTCGGCTTCGTACGGAAAAAATAAGTTAGACTCGGCCCGGCCCGATACTCCAGGAAAAAAAAAATTAAGGCCCGAGCCCGGCCCGGCCCGAAAAGATTAGTGACTAGGCCCGTCCGGCCCGGCCCGAGTGTTCAGAAGCAAGGCCCGAGTCCGGCCCGTGCAGACCGAGTGGCTTTTGCACCGGCAGATCGGTGGCACCATCTGCCGGTTCAGACTGTTATTGTTACTAAATCTTTATTGTCCCTTTTTTCTTTCCCTTCTTATACACTATCTACCAATAAGTGTTTGAAAAATTTCGATTTTTGACATTTTCTCAAATATTTAAAAATATACTTGTCGGATTCTTCTGAAGCTTCAGGATTATGAAGATTATGTATGACCTCATATTTATCAACATCCATTTGATAGGCAGGGCAATTAGGGAGCCGACAAAAAATTAATGAATAACAGAAATATTTGGGATCACCCTGTACATGAAAATGCACGAAACGATTTATCGCTGCAGAATACAAGTATGTGGATACTGCACAACATGTACACTGATTTTTGTAAGAATAGCATGTATATTCATGGAAAAAGAGCGATTTAAAAAAAAAAAAATTCAAAAATTCTGGTATGCTTTTTGTTTAAATCATTGCAAGGTTTTTGACCAAATTTAACGCAAATTTCAGAAATATTGGAAAAATCTATTAGAAAAAATATAGCGCAATTTAAATATAAATATATTAAATATTTGATGAAATATGAATAGTTTTATGAAATAATTTTTATCTGCGCATGCGCGAACGATAAAAACGATTCTTTTACATGATTTAATAGTCAATTCTATGGAGTAACTTATAAAAAAAATCAAATCGAATATCGTGAAAATTCAAAAAGATATCATTATTATAAGTAAGCTGTTTTTACATGGCTCTCTAAAAACGGCTGAATGATAAGGAAATCTCCACAAATTGACATTTTTTGACTGACTTTTAGGAAAAAATTAGTATTTAATGTATACAATATCTAATACAATATTTCTGTTAATAAGTATTTTAACATATGTGATAGAAAAGAATAAAAGCTCTTTTCCTTTTCTATCACAGGTGTCAAGATACTTATTAGCAGCAATATTGTATTAGATATTGTATTCATTAAATAGTACCAATTTTTTCCCAAAAGTCAGTTAATAAAAAATGTCAATTTGTGGAGAATCCCTTATAATTCAGCCGTTTTTAGGGAGCAATGTAAAAACAGCTTACTTATAATAATGATATCTTTTTGAATTTTCATGATATTTCATTGGATTTTTTTTATAAGTTACTCCATAGAATTGACTATTAAATGAAGTAAAAGAATCGTTTTTATCGTTCGCGCATGCACGGATAAAAATTATTTCATAAAACTACTCATATTTCATAAAATATGTAATATATTTATATTCCAATTGCGCCGTATTTTTTCTAATAGATTTTGCCAATATTTCTGAAATTTGCGTTAAATTTGGTCGAAAACCCTGCATGATATAAACAAAAAACATACCAGAATTTTTGAATTTTTTTAAAAAATCACTCTTTCTCCATGAATATACATGCTATTCTTACAAAAATCAGTGTACATGTTGTGCAGTACCCACATATTTGTATTCTGCAGCAATAAATCGTTTCGTGCATTTTCATGTACAGGGTGATCCCAAATATTTCTGTTATTCTTTAATTTTTTGTCGGCCCCCTAATTGCCCGGCTTATCAAATGGATGTTGAATAATGTGAGGTCATACATAATCGTCATAATCCTGAAGTTTCAGAAGAATCCGACAAGTATATTTTTAAATATTTGAGAAAATGTCAAAAATCGAAATTTCTCAGACACTTATCGGTAGATAGTGTAGTAAGTGCACAAATTTTGATTTCATTCGGGTAATTCCTTCTATCTACAGGCAGCTTTAAATAAGGATACTTATAACCACCCGGCATATTAATTGATGAAGTTTGTAGAAATAAAGATACGCTGTTCGAAATTGTAAGTAAATCGGATCAGGTTAATTTATACAGGTTTTTTTTTTTTTCATTTAATTTTCAGCAGGGAAATTACGCTTGAAATTATTGAATATTTAATACGTGATTTATAACAATCTAACTAAGCGTATAACCAACATGGTGAAAAATGTCCACGTCAGGAATCAATCCCGAAACCCTTCGAAGAGTGCTCCAAGTACTTAACTATATAAGTTTCGAATACGATGCTTAGATTGGCATTTCTTACGCCCATATGTTGGTAAAGCTGCAACTGCAGCACAAAAGGAACGGTCTTCGTGAGCAAAAAATCCTGCGACATAACATAAGACACATATATAAACATCGGCGAACACATATATATGTTTTTAAATTAATTTTCCAATTAACTTTTAGTAGTGAAATTACGTTCGTTATGCAATTACAGTCTTGCCAACAAATGGGAATGCTAAGAAATGCTAAGTTAGTCATCGTCATCGTAGCTTAAATGGTAGGGCACTTGGAGAGCTATTCCAAGGATCTCGGGTTCGATTCCCGGCTTGAATTTTCTCTTTGTTGGTTCTACGCTTAATTAGCATGGGATAAATCACATACTGAATATTCAAGTTATGTTATATTATAATATGAGCAAATTTTGTGTGTTTGTGTTTATCTGTGTATGTAAATTTTGCCTTAAAAACTGGTCTAACGATTTTGACTAAATTTTGCACATTACTGTTTTCGGGTAATGAAAAGATCATTGGCCTGGGTCACATATTCGAGAAAACCCGATTAGTGGGTCATTTTGGGTCATTATGGATAATGAATAAGTTAATTATTTCTGGAAAATGATTTAATCGATTTTGACTAAATTTTGTATCGAACCGTTCTCAGGTACAAGAAGACTACTGGGGCTGGTCACATGTCCGAGAAATTTCTATTAGTGGGACATTTTTGGCTCTTTTAGAGTAAAGCTAATTTTATCTATAAAACGGATCTAACGATTTTCATTAAATTTTGTAATCTACCGTTTTGGATTACGAGAAAATCATTGAACTAACTCAAATGTTCGAAAAAATTTGATTAATTGGTCAATTTCGGGTCATTGAGGCTCAAGCTAATTTTATCTAGAAAACGATTCCAACGATTTTAACTAAATGTTGTATTATATCATTTTTGGGCTTTAGAAGACCATTGGACTAGGTCGCATGTTCAAGAAAATTTGATTGGTGCTTATTTTTTGGGTCGCAATGGAACAGGGTCAAGCTAATTGAATCTAAAGAAGGCACAAAATATCGTGAAAAAATTTTGGACTAAGCCTTTTTGGGGGAGCATGAGAAGACCATTAGACAAAGCCACATGTTCGTGAAAAAACGATTAGTGGATCCATTTGGCCACTGTAGGTTAAGCATATTGTATCTTAAAAAAGGTTCAATACATTTTGACAAAATTTTATATTACACTGTTTCTGGGCATAAAAAGATCATTGGTTTTGATGATATGTTCGAAAAAAATCAATCAGTGGGACATTTTTAGGTTACTGTGAGTCAAGCTAGTGGTGTAAAAACGGGCTCAAACGATTTTGACAAAATTTTGCATTATTGTGTTTCTGGGCATGAGAAGGCCATTTGACTACGTCACATGTTCAAGAAAATTTGATAAGTTGGGGATTTTTGGATCACTCTGGATCAAACTAATTATATCTAGATAGAATGCCCAAACGATTTAAAAATTGAAGTATACAGTTTCCGGACACGAGGTGATCATTGGGCTGAGCCACATGTTCAAGAAAATTCGATTAATGGTTCATTTTTGGATCACTGTGGGCCAAGCTAATTTTACTTAGAAAACGGCTTTAATGACTTTCATTAAAAGCTGTATTGCTTCGTTTTTGGGTTGAAGATCATTAGGCTAGGTCGCATGCTCAAGAAAATTCGATTAATGGATCATTTTGCGCCACAATGGGTCAAACTAAGCAAATTGTATCTAAAAATGGCTCAAAAGATTTTGGCAAAAGTTTTTACTGCACTGTTTTTAAGTATGATAAAACCATTGAGATACGTTACATTTCGATAAGTGGGTCGTTTTGGGGTTACCGTGGGTCAAACTTATTATGCCTATAAAACAACTTTAACGAGTTGGACTAAACTCAGTAGGGATATATTTTTATGGGCATCCTGTATTATATTTTCGTTGTTTTATAAAATTTAGTTAGTTTAATTACTAGTTAGATAAATTTAGTCAGATATTTTAATTATTCGGTCTGTTTTACTGTGTAAAGTGCTTTGATAAGTGCGTTATGAATTCAAAATCCCTTCATATTAATTTTCCCATGCATATGTTTTACTATATTCATGCTTGTTATTAAAACGTCTAAATGAATAAACATAAAGTGACATAACTTGAGCTTTTACGCTCTTAATCTGGATTAAAATAGTCTATATATCCTAAATTTATCACGTTGCTCCTTATGAAAATCTGAAATTGGTTAAAGTATTTTATATCTAATCATTTGCATCCGATCATGTTTAAAATTTTCTCTCTTGCGGATTATAAATTCTAATGAGATTCTTTTGCTTTGGTGAACTCACCTTGTATTTCAGACAAATACTACCTCTAATAAATATTCAATAAAACATTTTGGATATTTTAAAATAAATTAAAGATAATTGATGAATAATTTCTGTTATAATTTAAAATTAAGATTAATATTAACCTAAAAAATTCACTATTTTACTTAAATAAAATGTGACTTTCTTCTTTTTTGTCTATTTTTACTTTTTTGGTCTTAAAATAGTGTACTATATCATTGGATCATAAAATTGAAGAAATCGGCATTTTGGGGGACTTTTATGTTTAAATTTAAGTAATACTAGCTGATACGACCAGCTTTAATGGGACCACGATAATAACCTCAAATGTACCCCAGTTCATTGAAATATCTGATTTTTATATCCCTAACTCCTTTTTGTCTGAATTTTTTTTAAGTATTTTTAAATGAAAAAATTACATACATATGTATACGTGTATATATATATATATATACAGGGTGTCCAGCAAATAACACCCTGATTTCAAAATTAAATTTCTCAAAAACAAAGATCGATAGAATTATGCGGTAAACGGTTTCTTTATTAGTTGAGCTGTAAAAATCTTACACAGAAGTTTTGAATGGTGAATATTTTGAGAAGATAGTGTTCTGATTGCAAATAATACTTGGCTTGACATTTTTCTTGCTTTAGATTGCTTGCAGAAAACGAGTTTTTCAGCATACAGTCCCATACTTTAACGATTTTTTGAACTAAATTTCTTGGAATTTTGAAATTTCCAAAATTTAATCTAAAAAATCATTAAAATATGGCACTGTAAGGCAAAAACTTCGTTCACTACAAGCAATCAAAAACAAGAAAAATGTGAAGTCAAGTATTCTTTGCAATCAGAAAGCTATCTTCTCAAAATATTCACCGTTCGAAACTTCTGTGTAAGATTTTTACAGCTCACCTAATAAACAAACCGTTTACCGCATAATTCTATCGATCTTTTTTTTTTTTTTTTTTTTTTTTTGAGAAATTTAATTTTGAAATCAGGGTGTTATTTGCTGGACACACTGTATATTTAAGTGACAGTATATGCTATTCGATATCTTATTTTCGGCGTAATTTAATTTTTCATGTCTATGCGCATTGAAATACTCAGTGTTTTACTCAGTGTCGAACTTTTCTCATATTTGTTTTAATAAAAAACAATTCTACCTGTTCAAACGTTTAAAAAATTTTGAAGGAAATATAAATCTGATCTACTGAGATGCTCCAGAAAGACTGTGTTAAAATGCAGACGTTTAGTTACATATAGCATAGAAAAATCTAGTCTCTGGTGAGGTGCAAAGTGACCGGCGTTTGCCGGTGCACTTGACAAGTTTAAAATTCACATATGTATACTTAAAATATTTATATCATAGATTAGATGAAATTTTCAGCTTTTAAAACATATTTTCTTTTTATTACCTTTAAAATAGCATCTTGGAGGAGCGTTTCCGTAAGGAGGTAATCGTCTTTTGAAAAACAATCTTTTTGATTTTTTCCCCAAAAAGTAAACTGCGATATATTTTTTTTTAAATTGAGACGCAAGAGCACGATTTTTCAGAATATAACTTTCGTAAATATTTGTAAATAAAATATGTCAAATACTAAGCGGTTTGGACGATGGAAGTTAGTAAATAACCATAAGATATCCCCAAAATGAATTCTTTTCGAACTTCATTTCCTTGCAATACGTAAATAGAGGCACGAAAGATTTTTTCCCCTATCAAAAGGACAAAAATAAATTTTTAATGAGAGTTCTTTATAATTTTTAATTAATAGCTGCGGTAATTATTAGAAATTAAAAATTCTGAGTCTCAGGTGCACCAGGAGAGGTTTTGGACTAACTGTTGTGTAGTCTTTCCATTTTCATCCAAGATTGAGAGAGAAAAGATCACGTGACATGGTTTCAGGGCCGTGCTTAGGACTTTGGCGGCCCTGGACGAAATATATTTTGGCGGCCTGGTCACTGGTCGAGATAATTCGATCTTTCGTAAATAATACTCGGTTTTAAAACAGAGCAAATTAGCTTGTTTTTAGAGGCTCTATAATATCTAATCGGCAGTGGCGCGAGTACTTTTATACGAGGGAATTTCTACGTATTTGTATCATCCTTACTTCCATGGGTGTACCCAAGGATGTGTTGGGGGAGGGAGTGATAGGGCTAAAGCACAGCCCGAAATTTTCGAAAGTTATATGAAAAAAGTACTGATTTTTTTCTTTCTTTTTGAGAAAAATTTGTAATTTTTTCAAACATACAGTGGATTAGCCATTCTTATTAATCTTATTTTAATCCACATTGCCATGAATAAAGATAAAGGAAGGGGTGATGGGATTACAGCCCTTCTCTTTTTGAAAATTAAATGAAAAAAAAAAAATCCTTACTTTTTTAGATAAATCTAAGATCGACATTTTTTTCTTCTGTTTTTCAGCGAAATAGCCATTCCCGTTAACCCCATATTAGTACACATTGACATACAGCATACCCAAAGATGGGAAGGGGGGGGGTGATGAAATTAGAGCCCCCTTACCTTGAAATAGTCGATAATAAAATTAAAATTTGTGCAGATTTTTTTTATTTTGTTTGAGACAAATTTCTATTTTTTTCCCCATATCATTCAACGGATTAGCCGTACCTAGAAGTCTGCACGTGCCGGGGTTGGCCCGTACCGGGCCCAGCGGAATCCTTTCGAATTTTATAACGAGCGGGCAGATGTAGAATAGTTTTTTCAACGGATCCGGCCGGGCCGACAAACAACATAAACGGACCGGGCCGGCAAAGAAAATGAACGGGCCAGACGGGCCGGGCCGATAGTTTTCGGGCCTGTCGGCCCGTTTTGAAGTTTTAAGCAGAGACGATAAAATATGAGCTATTTTCAACGAAAATGGTTTTAACGAGAATAAGTATAAATGTGCGTTATGAGCCATACTAGTTTGACAGCATCAATATAAAAATGTACAGTGTAGAGATCGGCATCGGAGAGTTACATTGAGCATAACCCGTTTTAATATTTTTTTTAGCTGACTCATGCAGGGTCGAGATCAAGTGTGCATTATTTTTCTACATTTAGACTGGCCGGACCGGAACTAGACTTAAATGTTCTCAAGATCTGTAAGGCAGAAAACATGATTTGTAAAAATTATTAATAGCGATAAAGAACTTATGTTAGCTTAATCTTTGGATATATACTTCTGGATGGTTTTTAAATTAATTTCTCAATAATGCGAAAGTTTGACACATTTTCTGATTAATTTTAAATTGTAAAAGTATAAAAGTGATAAGCTTAACTATTAAAGGGATTTGAAATCGAAAAACGTTTTTTTTATTTTTCATAAAGAAAATACTTGTATAACTTTGTTGAGATATAATAGTTTCTCAAATGATTGCAGGCTTTTCTCCCTTCCCATGCTAACGCTTCCGGAAATTCTATTCAAAACGCTAATTATGACAATATTTTATTTGCTTGCAGTATTCTTAAATTGCTTGTATCAAATAATGGATAACGCCATTCGATTATAAAATTTCTGAATAAAGATACCTGTTAATCTTATGCGTTTCTGAGAAAAAAAATTAATTTAGAAATGTATCAGAAAGGAGCTTCTTTGAATTTAAGAATGAATTTGGATTTAAAATCTTTAATAAAATGATATAAAAATATTTTTATAAATCTTCTTTTATTAAACAGCTTAAAAAGTAACGATGTTTTTAGCTTTATTTTTTCTTCTTTTATTCTAAGCCATATTAATTTTTTAATGAATCTTTATTCGAATGTTAAAAGCCTATGAATCTAAGTATTCATTAATGTTGTTAATGTGTATTTCCTGTAAAATATACCGTAAAATCATTCAATAGACATGTATGCAGTATTCTTTAAAGAAATCTTAAATATATGATAAAAATATGAGTTTTTAAAAAAATTGTAGAAATTGTAACGGGCCGGGCCGAACTGTTGAATTTTACAACGGGTCGGTCCCGGGCCTGGAATTTCCGGCCCGTGCAGACCTCGAGCCGTCCCTTATCTTTAGTACCATATTAGTGCTCAATGACACCACATTATACTGAAAGAAATGAAAGGGGTTGTTGGGATTACAATCCAATACCACAAAAGTCATTTTTTTAAGCAAATTTATATTTAAAACCGATTATCAAATACGATAGTCTATTTCAAAACCAAATCTATATTCAAATATTATCCTCTACCACTCAAAAGACTAGCCGCTCTTTTCTCTTTAGTTCCATGAGGGCAGCTCAATGCTAGTGTCAGAGTTAAAGCTCAATGACACTACATTCTACCCAAAGAAATGAAAGGGATTAATGGGCTTACAGCTCAGGAAATTTTTTGTCGGAATATGTGTTTTTTCGCGATATTTTGTCGAAATTCGCGTTTTTCGACAGCTTTTTCATCAAATTCACCTTTTTTTTAATTCTTTTTTGAAATTATTTTTTCTGCAGAACTCTGGGGGAATGCCTGTATTTTTTAGAGATATTTTGTCGAAATTAGCATTTTTGCCCCCGCGGCTTTATGAAAATGTTTGCTTTCTTCCGTAGTATTTATACGAAACTTTGTTTTTTCCGGGCTCTTTTCGCAATCCTTTGTCGAATTTCACGATTTTTTCCGCAGCACTTTGATGAAATTAGCTTTTGTCTGCGGCCCTTTGACGAATTCGCATTTTTTTAAAAAATGCTTTGACGAAATTCGCGATTCTTTTGCATGATACTTTGTCGAAATTTGCAAGTTTATCCTCGGCTTTTTGACGAAATTTGCGTTTTTTTCGCAACCCTTTAACAAAATTTGCGTTTTATTTCGCGACCCTTTCTCGAAATTCGTGTTTTTCAGCCGTCATTAGACGAAATTTGAATTTTCTTCGCGATTAGTTGTCGAAATTTGACATTTTCTCCGCAATCCTTTGTCAAAATGCGCGATTTTTTTAGCAACCCTTTACGAAATTAGCTTTTTTCCAGTGGTTCATCGACGAAATTCGCGTTTTTTACAATTCTTCAACGAAATTAGTTTTTTTTTCTTGGCTCTTTGATGGAACGCGTGTCTTTTTGTGATTTTTTGTTGAAATTCGCGTTTTTTTTGGGGGGGGGGCTGATCTTTTGTTGAAATTTGCAAATTTTCCGCACCCATTTGAGGAAATTCGCGGTTTTTTGAGACCCTTTGACGAAATTTGCGTTTTCCCACGATCCTTTGTCGAAATTAGCATTTTCCCCTCGACTTTTTGATGAAATTATCTTTTTTGTCACGATCGTTTATCAAATTTCGCGTTTTTCAGCAGTCATTAGAAAAAAATCGTGTTCATTTAAAGAAATGTGCTTTTTCTCTAATTGACGAAATTTGACTTTTTCCCGCGATCCTTTGACGAGATTCCTGTTTTTTTTACGGCCCTTCGACAAAATTCTGATTTTATCTGCGGTCTTTTAACAAAATCCGACTACTTGCATATTCCTTTTAACCAAATCAGATTTTTTTTCTGCGAATGATTGACGAATTTGATATTTTTCCGACAACCATTTGTCGAAAATCGCGATACATTTTTTCAAAGTCCAAACTTCAGACTGATGACGATTGTTTTAAATTTTCGGAAAATTACGGACAAATTTAGCCTTTCCCCTTCTGGCTGCGGCCTTTTTGTCTGAAAGGTTGAATTGCTCACTTGGTCTTGTTTCGTTGGTCTCCCACACCTCATATTCAAGATTCAGACATAAAATTGGTAATTAAACTGAGAAAATTTTCAAAATTGTTGGCAAAATTTTACGGTTATTGAGTCGAATTTTTTTTCATGTATAAAACATGATATTATCGGAATATTCTCTATCAAGAGCACTAATAAAGGTTTCTATTCGGTAATTCCAAGTTCTTTAGAGTAGAAAGTATTTCTCTCTAGTTCATATGTATAGGTGTAACATATGTTGATAAGAACTGAATTCGGCAGGTTACGGTTGGTTTTCTTTTATTACCTCAAATTATCTGCGAAAGATATGAATGCCTAATGACAAGGCGTAATATAAACAAAAGTATAAATCCTAAACAAATGTAAAAATTATAATTTTTTTTGCGGCCCCCCAAATTTTGGCGGCCTTGGGCAAATGTCCGGCTCGACCCCCCCTAAGCACGGCCCTGCATTTTCACAAATTTTTTTTTTTTTATAAAAAATTTTGATTCTTTAGTTCATTGTATTTTATTATAAAATTTTAGTTTTGAAAAATGGCAAAAGTTTTTATTACTAGATTTTTCTTTACTAAGAAATATGAGTATTTTATACACTATATTGCCATTGATTATTGGACACTTGCGAATTTAGACATTTTGTTAAATATCTAGAAAAATACATGAGGAATCATCTCAAAACTCTTAGTGTATAAATATAATAGTATAGGTCATACATCTCCGTGAAGATATTTTCCCGAAACTCCATAGGGGACCGTCAACAAATTAAAAAAAATGAATATGTTTTGAATAACCCTGTCAAAACTAATGTAGCAAAAGCGCTCAAACTCTAGATTATGATTGAATGCCTTATTGTAATATGCCTTGTTCATGTTTATGCAAATAGCATGCATACTCGCAGAGTAATTAAGGTTTTTATAAAAATGGTCCCAAATTTTTCCAAGTTTTTTCCTTATAATTTTCAGAGTTCTTAATATAAAATAATATTTTTTTCAGAAAATATGACAAACAACATTGCACACAGTACCCTGTAATCAGAATTAAAAAATAATGAAAATTGTATACAAAATGAGTTGATTTACTAAATAATATTTTACTGCGCATGCGTCAACGATGTCAAAATTTCATTTGCATATTATGTTAGTTAAATGTATAGAGCAACTTTTGTGAAAGTCACAAAATCATAACTTGAAAATTCTGAAAATAATCGTCAATTGAATAAGTTGAAAATCCGTTATTCTCAAAATGAAGAAAAAACAAGAGGGGTTGTATCCATATATTCATTGATTAGTGTCAATATAGAATACACAATACGGGATGTACTACTACATTTGGATAAAATCCCTAATTTTTTTGCTTCATTTTGGAAACAACGGATTTTGTCCTTTTTCCATAGACGATTACTTTCAGAATTTTCAAGCTATGATTTTGAGACTTTTACAAAAGTTGCTCTATACATTTTGCTAACATAATATGCAAATGAAATTTTGATATCTTTGACGCATGCGCAGTAAAATTTATTTAATAAACCTACTCATTTTTCATACAATTTTTATTATTTTTGAATTTTGATTACAGAGTACTGTGTGCAATGTTATTTGTCATATTTTCTGAAAAAAATATTATTTTTTATTAAGGACTCTGAAAATTATAAGGGAAAAACTTGGAAAAATTTGGGACCATTTTTATAAAAACCTTAATTACTCTGCGAGTATGCATTCTATTTGCATAAAAATGAACACAGTGTATTGCAATAAGGCATTCAATCATAATCTAGAGTTTGAGCGCTTTTGCTACATTAGTTTTGACAGGGTTATTCAAAAGATATTCATTCTTTTTTAATTTGTTGACGGTCCCCTATGGAGTTTCGGTAAAAAATTTTCACGGAGATGTATGACGTATACTATTATATTTATATACTAAGAGTTTCGAGATGATTCCTCATGTATTTTTCTAGATATTTAGTAAAATGTCTAAAATCGCAAGTGTCCCATAATCAATGGCAATATAGTGTATTAAGTTGGAATATTAGGAAGGTTGAACTGGTACAGTGACGTACAATGTATAAGTAATATCATCTTGGTTGATTTTGCAATAATAAATGCTTTTGTTTCTATTATTAATAGGATGTATTTTTCTAAGTTATTCATTCAAATAGTAGCATCAGGCAGATGTTTCAAGTCTAGCAATGTTTCTCTTTATTTTTTAAATGGAATTCGATGACTTTTTAATTTTTCTGCAACATATTTTTTCTGGTGTCCGCGACAAAATTGTAGGGATATAAAATTTGTTAGTACTAATCAGGAGTATTTTTAAACACATGACGAGTTTAAAAATGAAAATGAAAAAGGAGTTTTTCCTGCAATTTTTGAGAAAGTATAAACTGAAATCGAAAATGGTGATTTTCAGCTCATTGATTGCCAGAATTTATTGAATCAGTTACGTGATAAGTTTAATAGGCTGATTCTCACCGAAGAAAAATTTTTGCAGTTAATAATATAAAAAAAAAGAACTCACCGTAACGGAAGCTGATAGAGATTTATATTTGGATTTAAAAGTGAAAATTAAGTATTCGATTGATTCACATAAATCAAGATTAATCGATCAAGATTCAGCAATGCCATCAAAGATAAAAACAGTCGATAAAATCAGAAAAATTAAATTTCTGAAATGGGCCATCGCACACACATGCAAACAAACATGTACACAAAGCGAAAATTTTGTCCATTAATATAAAAAAGTTTGTTGTTGTTGTTTCTTTTCGTGGGAAAATAGTTAATTCCTGTTTTGTAAATTAAAGAGGCATAGATTAAATATTTAAAAAAGTTTTCCAAAATTGTTCTTCATCATCAGAAAATCCATTTACTTCAAAAAAATTTTATTAAAAAATATATATATGAAAATTACATTTCTAAGCACTTGTTATAGAACTCGTAACTTTTGAAGCCACCTTTAGAGTGTAAAATTACGCAATATTGAAGTAGTGATAATTCTTAGGTACTTGAATATCTTTTCAAACAACGTCACATAAAGGTAGTGCCTGCGATCTCAATATTGCAGGCATCATCAATGGCAGGCATCACTCATGGCTGATCTGCCATCATCAAAGCATTCATTGTATACCATTCTTATGACCCCGTAACAATACATGTTACAAGAAGAAAATTCAATGAATGATCAGTTACATATAACTACGAAAGAAAATATGCAGTAACTTCTTATGAATTATGTAAAATTCCTAAAAACTTGTTTTATCTGGGAAACTCATACATTTTCGAGAAGTACTTACAACAACCGAGCTTCTTTTGCTGGTAGTAAGCTTCAAAACCCATTCCAATTTTTTAAAAAATTAAATCGTATATTAATTTGTTTTATCAACCCAGAATATAGTTGTTTAGGGTAGTTTCAATCTCAATTGGGTATTTTCAGCTATTTATATTTACAAAAGTCCCAAAGTAATATTAATAACAGTTTTGTGTTATTTTGTCTTTTAATATATAAATGCTGTGAATTTAGCATGCAAAAAAATGTTTTCAGTACGTGACAATGCTCAACTGAGAATTCATTTCTGACTGATATTTGTAAAATCACAGGAAAACATTTCACCATTTAAAAAACAACACCTTTGATTTTTATTTATTTATTTATTTATTTATTTTGCGGTTTATAAAGATAGAGATAAGTTTTCGGAACTCAGGAGAGGTTTTTCTATATTTATGTTTGCTCAAATTCAAAAACGTTTGTCTGTTTCACTGTGAATGCATTACATGTGGGAAGAGAGACTTTCCGAATTACTCTAAAGTATGATACTTCAACAGTCCTATATTCCATAAATTTAGAATTAATGAAAATTTCTTCTTTCAACATATTCTGCCCGATTTTTAAAAAAAAATATGTTAGTAATTCGTTCAATCATTTAATAAATTTTAGAAATATTCCGCATACTGAATATAATAAAATAATTTTCTATTGATAGGGTTTTGTAGCGCGTTTAAAACTCTAGTAAAATATATATTTTTTAAATTTTTGAACTAGCCTTAGTATTTTACAGAAAATTGAAGAATATATAGAGCATTTTAATAATTGAAACTAAGTCAAGCTTCTTAAGATAGTCGAATAGGTTGTATTATGGCATCCAACATTGGTTACCCAGGTTACAAAATAGAGCTGGCACACAATCTTTTTGTATACTGTAAAATGTATCATTTTTAAACTTTATTATTAAACATTAAAAAAAATAAATGATAGCTAGTTTGTATTATTTTAAATATAAACGGTCTTATTTATATTCGAGTCGCACACAATAGAAATTGATTTATGAAAAATCATGTGTGAAAATTATTTTTAAACACATAAAAAATCAGTAAATTCATATGTAGCTTTCAAATAAATATTGTTTTAAATTTTAAATGGAATCGCCGCTTGATGTACGTTTTTATTTTATTTATGTATTATTTTACAGATGCACGCAAAAAATCGTAGTATAGTATCTTCTTATGCTTGACAAGCATAAATAATTCTAACAATACTGTGTTTAAGTGGGCCTGGGATTTTAGAATGTTTAAAAATCAAATTTTCTCTTAGCTTGTTTTAAAATTTGATTCTTTAGAAGGACTTTAAATGAAACCCCATGCAAAAGTTCGTTTTAGAGTAAAAGTTAACTCCAACTTATTATACCATCAACAGATAATTTTATGTCTAAAATCAATTTTTTTAACCATTGATTTTGATAATTGCGCATATGATTTGTAAGAAATAGCTGAATAGAATTGTATGAAATTTGGACTAAAACTATAAACCTAATAGAACACAGAATGATCTGTTAATATGTTCAAGAAAGTAATAAAATTAGAAATGGCAAAAATTTTATAATAACAAAATTCAAAAATTCTCATTTGTTTCCAGTGTTCATTTTTCATGGCTAATTTTTTTTCCCAATTTAGGTCATTTTAAACATAAATTATATCTCTACTCAATAAAAAATTTCTGTCTGACTGTGATATTTAAATTATGAAATTTTTTTTCCGTGAATCGGATTATGAAATACAACAAAGCACTATCATAATCCATCTCCCTCCATTAAAGAAAAAAAAAGAACTGTGTTATAAGAAAGAACTCTACATGCATTATGAAAATGATGTGTAATAAATAATATTTTTTAAAAGTTAAATTTTATTTTTAATTACTTGTAATTGATCTTGTAATTAATTTACTTGTAATTAATCTTTATTTAATTTAAGTGTTTTCAATAATAATAATAAATCTGCAATATTCAAAATACTACTTAGTTATCCCGTCGAGCGATTTCGCCAAGTTATAAAAACTGCCGAACTGATAGCCAAATTATACATATGACGAAATTTTTATTTTAAATAGTAGAATAGTATTATAATTAATAGAATATTAATAAAAATACAAAAAAAAATCAAAATAAAAATCATATAATGACGTTTTAAACATGTGTATTATGTCATTGAATGTGACATTTACGATCATCCATTATTGGCATTTAATCTTACAATTTGGTTATAATTTTTCGGTCGACGGGATAACCAAGTAGTACCATATTCAATAAATCGATATCTAATAATTAATCTTTTAAATACAAATTTACCAATTTAATTTTTTTAATGGCAAACTTAGGCTATCATATCTAAATTCTATTATTAAAATATAAGTTTTTTAAATGCCTTTCTTTCCTTTATGAAAAGTAAGATCTGTATTTATTTCAATGTAAAAACTTTCTTAGACATTGATGCGAAGGAAAAATTTTGAACTGGAAAAAAGACTTAAAAGAAAACTCAAATTGAATAGCTTTTGAAATTACGAAGTCGTAACCCATGATTTCTACTGTACAAATTATATTGCAGCCATTTTTAAATAGTCAGAGGAAAATGTGGAATGAACTTTGAAATCTTCTTAAGATTCCTTTGAACTTGGAGATTATTTTTCATGCTTCAAAGCATTAGTTTCTAGATCTTGTGATGTAGCTATAATTTTAGAATTGGAGAAATATAACATATTGAATAAAGAAAGACAGCATTCATATAGTTGTAATAGTTTCGTAAATAATAATTTTTGTTGTATATACATTTTAAATTTCAACAACGAAATATCTAGTAAATTTATGATATGCAGGGTGCCCTTTAATATCGCTTAGCAACAGCTAATTCATAAACCGTTTGTTTTAAAAATATAGTCCGAATTCCAAAAGTGTTTCCAATATTCTTAATCAAAAGAAATTCCAATTTGTAAATATAGTTATTTAAAACAAGTTACGAAACTTAAATTTCTACACAGTTCTGTGAGTTATACACTCAATGGTAGTGTTTTTTATGACCACTTTATCAATATTATATTAGTCCACCTTTTGTTTTAACCCTTTAAGAATCATATTCATTTAAGTGGTAGTATGGTGAATATGGTGATATGATATCGTTTAAATTTCATCAAATTTAGTTTTTGTCATTATTTTTAATTATGTGTAAAATAAGGAGATGAAAAATTTTTATTTATATTGTACCAACATAAATAAGATTCGAAATAAATAACTAGTACATGTGTAAATTCATAAGTTTTTTAATTATTGTTACACTACAGTAATTCACAGAAATGTAGAAAATAAACAAGTAAACTATATATGCTTATACTACGTTTGCATTACATTTTTTGTTTGAACGATTATGTTTGTTGATGTATTTCTGAAAAGTGTTCTATTCTAAAAAATGCAGAATTTCCAGAGCATGTAGTACACATCTTTTTAAATTATTTTCTTATTCCTTCTTAGTTTTTTATTTTTTTATTACACATGTAAAGCTATCTAATGTGTAATAAAAATAATGATTGGTATAAAGCCCATCAAAAACAGCAATTTGCGACAATAAAAACAGATGCTCAGAATTTTGCAGTGTATGCATATATACACGCCCATATGTCAAATAGAAGTACACATTCATAACGTACACAGGTACGTTGTTGTGCTTAAGGTGTTAATGTTGAGTTGGTTTTTGTTGGCATGGATTCTATGAAATGTTCCAAAGTCGTACGTATAATCTGACACCACGCTTCACGAATAGCATTTCAGAATATTGTGAAATTATCGATTTAGATGTCTGATCGATCTTTAAATAAATCTCACAACTGCCGGATAGAATTAAGTTCTGAGGATTGTGAGGAGTACATCTAACTAGGAAATCACCTCAATAGCATAATAACGAAAAAAATCTAAATAAGTATCAATCAAAGGGGTACATAGAAGTAAGCTTTTAGACTTATAAATTATTTGTCCTTGCCACCCCATTATCGAGATAAAGTTTTAGAGTTTGCAAATTAAAACATCTAGCGCTAAGAAAGAAAGGCTCTCTGCCAGCCAGCGAGCGAAATACTTCTTGATAATGCAGTAGTAGCTTTCATTCTTATCTATTAAAAGTTCTTTGGATAAATTGTCAGTGCCACATGAATTTATTCAGCTTTGAAATCAGATTTTCATTATAGAACCGATAAACCGAGAGGCTGCATCTCAAATCAAGTGGATAGTTTGATTGCAGATAACACAGAGGATTTCGTTTAATATCTCCTTCAAAGCACTATATCTTAAATTAACAAACAAAAAACAGTTTTTCGGCACTATTTTGGGGTTTCTTCGCCAATCGTGCCACCGGAACAAAATAGTGAATTTTTCATCTAAATGTTGCCATGATTACATAGATTTCTTGATTTTTCTATCAAAATCTGCAAACTCAGTGAAGCAAAGCAAGTAAATAAAATTATGAATAAAAGTAAAATATTACAAAGCTTAGCATAAATTTAAGGGAGACAAAACTGGTCACCAGAGGTGACTAATAATTTAAACGAAGAAGAATTTGATAAATAAATAAAACATTTTACTTCGAGTGTCAAAAATGATGATAAATAGGATGTGATAGGATGAAATAAAAAGAAATAAGCACTTTTTTTCACGGGATGTTTTACATCCATTAATTTATGTCACTTACATAATAATTTTATTTAAACTTGCTTGCAACAATTAGAAAAATTGAAATTTCAATTTTGAAATTTGCGTTACTCAAAATTTTTAAACTTCAAAATATCGCACATTTTCAATTTTTAGACCATCGTATAGAGAAAAAAATGTACTTTTAAAGAGGCTCAGGGCTTGAAAACTTTTCAAAAAATGGATTTTTTTATGATCTCTTTTGATTATTCAATTAATTATGAACTCAGCGCAAAAAACTGCATAAAATATTTGCATTTTTAACGGAGTTATAAGCATTTATGTATCAACATTTTCAAAGCCGCACCCATGTAATGTCAAATTTAAGTCGCGTTTTCTCAAAACTTGATTTTTGACGACTATCCGTAAGATAAAAAAAAACTATTTGATGGAATGGCTTAAATTTTTTTTCATGCATATAACATCATTATCTATAGAATGAATTAATATATTTTAGATAATTTAATAGTTTGAGTATTTTTAAAGAAAAAAATTGTATTTTTTAGGGATTTTTTAAATTTTCAAATTTGAAAGTTTTTTAAATAATGTTTTTTTTTTTTGAGTGATAGTTATATCCTTATTTCATTATATAGAGTAAAGTTTACTGATCATTTAAAAGCAAAAATTAGGTTCTTATGTCGATTCAACGTTAAGATATCTTACGGATGGTGATATAACACATACGTTTTTTTCAAATATTGTATTATATAAATTTTGCTATATTTTTTATTATATTACATTGAAGTCCTTTCTTTTATAATCTTATAAGACTACAAACATACCTTAAAAATATCAGAAAGTTTAAATTAATTACATCAAATTCTTTTGTTTTTATATGGACTCGAAGCGAGAGCTCTGTTTGCATGTTTTTCCGTATCGATCAAGCCCTGAGCCCCGTTAAATGCAATTTGTTTAAAAGCTGTATCTCAATTTATTTTTGAGATATTAATTTTTTGTAGTTTCATATACCAATTTTGTAATTGTGGCAACAGAAATACTTCTTTTCTTTTAAAAGTAAAAGAAATGGAGTAATTCGAAGAGAAAAAACAACAAAATATGAACTGATGATATTAAAAATAATATTTTAATTAAATAATAGCCTTTTTCAAAATTTTATGATTTGTTGTGTGACAAAAGGTATTTAGCTATTAGTACACGAAATTTGAACTCTTTGACTTATATAGTTTTTGTGTACGGACTCTGTGACAGAGAGACAGAGGATAGAGACGAATAGGCTTTCGTCAGATGAACGAAACTCTAAAAATTACTTCATAGAGTTTACAGCTGAAATTCCAGGACTAGCTTAAACTCAATTTGTATATTAAAACATATTTGGTTTGTTAAGTCATATCTTTGTGGAAGATAGTTTGAAACTTAATTTTAGTAGATGATCCGTAGGTTTACCATTGTGTAACCTGTTCCCAGTCCTGCACGTTTTCATATCTTCAGGTGCATAGAAACACAACGGTAAAACCGAATCGACTGCTAAAATCGACTGCTCGAGTTTCCAAATTAGGAGACCGAACATTTGTAACTGAAAAAGAAAAACTTAGAATGATCCTCCTTAATTTCATATGTCTAATAGTTTTGGAAATATAAATTTTCAAAATCCGGTCATTCATTTGTGTTAACCCTGTGTATCTGTATAATGTGGAGACATGGGAAAATAATTTATGTTCAAACAAATGTATTTCAATATACTATTTCGATTGCTGCTAACTTAGATTTTTTTTCATTTATAAACTATGGGGCTGTTAGTTTTCTGGTAAGCAAAATAAACTGTTCTTCTTGTCCTTAAATTGTATTCCGCAATGCCTTGTTAAAAGTAATCTTCGCCTTTCTTATAAATTATCAAAATCACATGAATTATATTCACTTATTATATTATAAAAATATATATATAGTTTTATTCAAGACAAATAAATTTCTAGTAAAGTTCTCTAATCGGATATCATTATAAATTATCAACATCACAGGATATACTTCATCAGCAAAGATCCTTAGTGACAATATCTTATTTAGACGTCTATGAGTTTGAATTAAAAGTCCCAAAATATGCCGAAAAAGCTTCACATAAACCAACACGCTGCTTCCTCCAGTTTGAAGATTTGTAGCAATGCAATTTGGCGTCCATGTTTTCGTGATGTTTTGAATGAATTCTCACTTATCTATCTGCATGATGTAACTCAAAAACGTGATTAAATGGTCCATATAGCTTATTATCAACTCTCCGCTGTCCAGTTTTCCTGTTCCTTTGCGATTTTGAGATTTTTTATTAGCTGCAGGAAGTAAAAGTATTCCAACGGACCTTCGGCTAATGCCTTACAATAGATCCGGATACTACGTTCAGAAATCTTTCAGATGATTAAACGTATTAAGGGTTCGATTAAACACATTACAACTTACTCATATTGTTACAACATTAATTTAACTTATTATATTATAAAAAAGTATACATAACTTTATTTAAGACAAATAAATTTCTGGTAAAATTGTATAATCGGATAGCGAAATTTTAAAATGGAGGGCCAAAGTCACAATCCGGTGAAATCCAAACACCTCATTGGTCATTGAGTCGCATCCTTTTCAGAGAGCAATCTCTTAGCGATAGGGGAAATGTCGCCTTACTCCTTTCTTCGTAAAAAAAAAAAAAAAAAAAAAACGTAGCGGCAATTTTGATGTAAATCTTGTCTGTTTTCATTTATAATCTATTTTTCACTCTCATTTTATATAATGTCATCAAAATATCTTAATTGAGTTAATTTCGATGGTTTATCGTAAATAAGAACAGACGGTAACAATAGCTTCAAAATTACTTTACCCCTCACTCTTTTTCTAATGGAGAAACGCATTCGTGATTTTCACCCATACCACACGACCAATGAAGTCGCTGGATCAAAATCACACCTGACTGTGATTTTGGCCCTCCATTTTAGAATTTCGCAATCGGATATCATTAACTTTATTTGTACATGCTGGGAAAGTAAATTTACTTATTTTTTCTTCGTACAGCTCTAGCTTTCTTTAAAAAAATGCAATACAGGCAAAATACATTAAAAAAACAAAGGCCATATTAATTTTCATAAATGATAACGAATAAGAAAATAATAGCCTACACTTCTACAAACGAATAGTAAAGATTTAATATTTTGCAATTTTATTTTAATCTTTCTTAATCTTCCCCAAGTTTTTTTTACAACCAAAAAAGGTGCTATTATAATATATATGATAGCTCAAATACATTCCAACGCCAAAGGGCTTTGCGCGACGCGACTTTGTAGAAAGGCCTTTAGCGGGATTTTAATCAAGTGAAACATTTATCTATCTTATCACATTAAAAGGGGAAATTTAAAACTCTTTCAACGTAGGTTATTGAAAGTTTTTCTACCCCATGGATAGTAATAATGTTCTAGGAAACTATTTCCTTATAATTTAGTTTTGAAAGTTTGGCTTCAATGAATGCAAGCTAAATTTAGCACGTTTTAGGATCGTAAAATTCTGAGGCTGGTATTTTTTCATTTTAAAACTTTAAAGTAATTAAATATTCACTGTTTTTTCAAGAAATTCTAAAAAATGAATGTTTTTGAAAGTAAAAATGCACTGTTATGCCAAATGTCTGAAATACAGGGTCTACATAAATGAATATCAAAACTTTACAGGATTATATAATAAGGAAAATAAATGCAATCTTGTTATTCATAGAAAATAAAAAATAACAGTTGAAAGTTTAAATTCAATACAGTTGTAAGTGTTTAATGTGAGCTCTTCAGAAACACAAGTGATAACAACGCAATACGATATTTCTTCTCACTTTTTTCAACATATACAGGGTGATTCCAAATTTTTTTTACAATAAAAGAGGGGTGATAGTACACATCAAGACAAACAATATTAAATAGGAGACCAAGGGTCCAAAACGGTTTTCTAAGGAGATAGCCGCCATTAAAGTTTAGGGACCAAAATTTCAAATAAACATAAAAAAGGAAAAATCGGTCGATTGATTTGCGGTTTTCACTAAAATTATTCTTTATGTCGGCATTTTCTTGAAATTAAATTATAAAGATAAATTTCAAAAAATGCCGATAGAGGGCACTTTAGACTTTGGAGTAACGAACAACTATTTTTTGCCGGTATGTTTTGCATCTCATTAAATGTTTTCGTAAGTTTACACTCAAACTTAAATTTTGAGCTCAAAATCTGTAGTTGGGAGTGGTTAAGTAACACAAACTGAGCTGTGTTCAGAGGGTTCAAATTTCAAATGATTAAGAAAAAACGGAAAAATTGGTCGAATAATTTGCGGTTTTCACTAAAACTATTCTTTATTTAGGTATTTTCCTGAAAATAAATTATAAAGATAAATTTTAATAAATGCCGATAGAGGGCGCTTTAGACTTTGGAGTAACGAACAACTATTTTTTGCCGTTATTGTTTACATCTCTTTAAATGATTTAGGAAGGTTAGACTTAAACTTAATTTTTGAGCGGAAAATCTGAATAGTAGGGAGTGGTTAAGTAGCACAAACTGAACTGTGTTCAAGGGGGAGGGGGAGGTTCAAATTTAAAGTAATTATAGAAAATGGAAAAATTGGTCGATTCGTTTGCGGTTTAAAATAAAACTATTCCTTAAGTCAGTATCTTCTTGAAAATAATTTTTAAAGATAAATCTCAAAAAATTCCGTCAGAGGGCGCCTTAAACTTCAGAGTAACCAACAATTCATTTTAACCATTATTTTTTCGATTCTAATTAAATGCTTGCAAAAGCATTTAAATGTTCTCGGAAGCTTAGATTTAAACTTAAATTTTGAGCTCAAATCCTGAATCTTTATGAAGAGTTAAGAAGCGCAAACTGAAGTGTGTTCAGCAGTTAAAATTTAACCCTCTTTCCTCCTAGAGCACAATTCAATTTTTCGCTACTTAAACACTCCCAACGATTCAGAATTTCAGCCCAAAATTTAAGTCTATGCATTTGAAAGCATTTAATGAGATTAAAAAAATAACAGTTAAAAATAGTTGTACGCTACTCCAAAGTCTAAGGCGCCCTCTATCGGCATTTTGTGAAATTTATCTTTAAAAATTATTTTGAAGAAAACACTGACTGATCAAGAAAACTGCTGATTTAAAAATTAGTTTTAGCAAAAACCGCAAATGAATCGACCAATTTTTCCGTTTTTTACAATTATTTGAAATTTGAACCCTCTGAACACAGCTAAGTTTGTCTACTTAACCACTCCCAGCTATTCAGATTTTGAGCTCAAAATTTAAGTTCAAGTCTAAGCTTACGAAAGCATTTAAAAAGATGCAAAAAATAACGCCAAAAAAGATTGTTTCGTTACTCCAAAGTCTAAAGCGCCCTCTATCGGCATTTTTTGAAATATATCTTTATAATTTATTTTCACGAAAATACCTAAATAAAGAATAGTTTTAGTGAAAACCGCAAATCAATCGACCAATTTTTCCGTTTTTTATAATCATTTGAAATTTGAACCCTCTGAACACAGCTCAGTTTGTGTTACTTAACCACTCCCAACTACAGATTTTGAGCTCAAAATTTAAGTTTGAGTCTAATCTTGCGAAAACATTTAATGAGATGCAAAAAATACCGGCAAAAAATAGTTGTTCGTTACTCCAAAGTCTAAAGCGCCCTCTATCGGCATTTTTTGAAATTTATCTTTATAATTTAATTTCAAGAAAATGCCAACATAAAGAATAATTTTAGTGAAAACCGCAAATCAATCGACCGATTTTTCCGTTTTTTATGTTTATTAGAAATTTTGGTCCCTAAACTTTAATGGCGGCTATTTCCTTAGGAAAACATTTTGGACCCTTGGTCTCCTATTTAATATTGTTTGTCTTGATGTGTACTATCACCCCTCTTTTATTGTAAAAAAATTCGGAATCACCCTGTATAGTGGGACTCTTTGAATGTCTGCAGACAGTGTTGAATTCAGACACTTTTTACTCGTAGGGATTCTGTTGGACCCGAAGGGTGTGAGGGGAGTTGCATTTTTTATCTTTGAAAACTCAAAATCTCAAATTTTCAGGGGGAGGGGGAGGAATCACCCCCAGGGCTATTCCCTAAATGCAACACCAGTTGCAGATGCGTCTAAATTTTTCAGTGTCGTATGACAGCGGTGGAATAAATGTCTGATCTTAGAAGAGCCGCCCCCCCCCCAAAAAAAAACATCTTGTTGAGAAAAGTGTGTGATCAGTTATCGTAACGTCTCGATATCACTCATGTTTATGAGGGTACTCACTTTATACATATCTGTGTTGAATTTAAATAGTGAATTGTTATTTTTTATTTTCAATAAACAACATGGTTGTACTTTTTTTAAAAAAGCCGTGTAAAATTTGATTATTTATTTATAATCATCCGGTATACAAATATAAATATTTAATGGTGATAAAACATGACAAAAATAATTACATAGCAATGCCAGGTCTAATTCCCCCTATTCAGACAAAAAATATAAAATGCGCTCGTGATATATTATGTACAATCATTTATATTCTGCACTAGATTGGTCTCCAATAAAAGTATTCTACCCATTCTATCATGTTTGTTTACTCTTAATTTAATTTACTTCTTCAATCATTATCCAAATCGGAAGATTCCGACCAGAGAAATTAAGAACTGTTTGCAATCATGGTAGCATTTCATAATTCATTATTTCACAATTTAATAATGAAAAAGCATGCTTTTTTCATTAATTTCGTTTCTGAATTCATAAATATGACAAAAAAGAAAAGTGAATTCAAATTGTAAAAAACGCCGCAATTTTACCTTGTATGATGTCTTAAGACATAATAAAACTATCGCGCCATTATCTACAATGATGTCATAAGAATATTGTCCATTTATTGTTGAAAAACTTGCTTTACGAACCTCCATGATTATTTTTTCCCGTTCGTGATTGAATGAATCTTTTACGGCTTATTTATTTTTTAGGAATGCGATATTAAACTATGAATGTCAATTTAAATTCAGTGGGTGTTATCTCAAAATATACATACTTTTTTAAAAGTGTAAATTAGAAACAATGCTTTTATGTTGCAATAAATTATTTTGGTTTAGGTTATTATTAATACTATTAATTATTTATGTATGTGATTGTGCATATGAAAAAATAAAAAGGTTGCGAGAAAAGATTTTGCCAAATTTCTTTTCTCGCCAAACACTCACTTTCTTTTGCCAATTACCTATGCTGGAAAAATACATTTAGTATTGTATTTTAAATGAGATGAATGAATCTGATATGCATATTTTTTAATCTGTTTTATAAATAAAAGTTATGTATTTTAAATGAAATAAGTTATAGTTTTATGTTTCAAATGAAACTGGCATGTGGCAAACCTGCACTCGGCTAGCATAAAAGCACCAAAATGGCAATCATGCATATAAAAATGTGAAGTGGAGAGACCTGGGATAATATAGATTGGCGATTTATCACCTGCGCTGGCTGACATGAAATTGGCTGCTTAGCATATAAAGAGTGAAGTGGTTAAGCCCGGAAGTGTTGACAGTCACATCACTTAGGCTTTTATTATATAGAGGATTACAGAGCATGCGAATCGTTTTGCTTGGAGGTAAATGGGGATTAATTAACATTGATTGTTTCACTTTCAATATTATATATATCTCAAATTAATCTCAAAATAAATGTAAATTTGAAATCGCATGATTGTAACATGCTGGGCATAAATATGTATGAAACGATAGTGTTGCTGTAACACTTCTTAGAGTTATAGGTTCTGTTTTAATATGCAGACGATCTTATATCAAAATAAAACTTCTACAATTAAAAAGAAATATTTTTTTGAATTAAAACAGTATATATATGTAATAAAAAAAATTGCGCCATTTTGTTCTCTCTTAGCTTCAATTCTAAATTTGTGGAACATATTTCAATCTTAGTTTCGTAATGTATTAACTTGTAACAGCTAAAATTCTTTTTCTTATTTTATTTATTAATAAATTATTGCTTGCTTCTCAAAAGGGCGGGAGGTATTTCGTAACCTTTTTACTTTCTGGAATATTCCCGGGATTTTAATTTAATTTTTTATTTAACATCGCGTGACCGGTATTAATGCACGTTGTTAAAGGGCTTGTTATTTGCGAGGGAAAATATAGATCCTGCCAAGTACACGCCTGCTAAGACCAATCAGAACTGATAATTTTTTACGTTGAGACTCGAGTTAATCCTAATCGGATTTTTAAAATGGTTGACGCGGAGTAGGAGGGAGCTAGTTTTGTAGTGAAAATGTTATTTTTCATTTGGTTTTTGAGGAGCGTTAGAATGCAACTGCCTTTTAAACTATCAAGACGCCCGTTTCATTTCCCCGCTGAATTAGAATATTTGATTATGTGGACTGGATAACGAAAATTGTAGTGTCGATGTGTGCTAAGGTGATTGCGGGGAAGAGCTTAACTCTTTTATGAGTTCATCAATAAAGAACTTGAAGACTGATGGTGTTTGTTTTTATAATGGGGAAATACCCCAATGAAATTCTTCCACTGCTCGCCAACTGTCGGAGCGACTACTCTGCTCGTGCTGCTGCGGATTCCTAGAGTTTATGCAACATAGTTATTTCGTCGAATTATAAATTTATTACATTAGCCGGTAGGATAAATGAGCCGGCGTGCATCTCTGGAGAAATATTAAACTAGTATGGTTTGCCAACTGCAGACTGTTCCTGTCAGAGAAACCTGTTAATCACAGCGATGAGTGTGTGCTCGCCATGTTCTAGAAAGAATTGTGTTTGTCTTACACTTCCCGTTCCAACTGCATCAAGAGGACTGCGCGCAACATTTTCGTCGAGTTTGAAATTAATTTGCTGGAATTTCTGCTTTTGTTTGATCTTCCCTTAAATCAGCCTGAGTCATCAAGGTGGTGCTACTGGTGTTGAAGGAGGTGCTATCGATAAAGAAAAATTTTTTTTCTCAAAAAAAAAAAAAAAAAAAAAAAAAAAAATAATCTGAAGACACATTTTTTTTTTCGTGCATTTCGAAGGATAAATTTCGAAGGATTTTGAATGAATTTCCAAGTTGTGTTTTTGTTTTTCAGGTGAAAATTGGATATTTGTACGGGTTATACACCTGTTGTGTCGTATTTAAGAAGTGCTTTATTTTTGTTTATCTTAATAAATTTTAGGTATTTGAACAAGATCGATATCGAGGTGTATGTAAGTTATCATTTATTATTTATCTTATTTTGTTATTGTTTACGAAATTTTAAAAATAGTTTCTTTTTTAAATTCTTAATTTTTTTTATTACAGATATTAAAAAATAAATTTTTTCTTAATTTATAATTAATTGAAATTTTCTGCTCATAGAAATTTTATTTAGTTTTAAAGGTGTTCTTAGTACGAAAGATGGAATTATTTTGTTCTTAAAAAGTTCTCTGTTGCTAAATTTATTATCCATACGTAAAGAAAACTATTTTTGTTCTTAAAATTATTTGTTGTGTATTTCCTATGTATGGAAAACCGATATTTATTTATTTATTACTTATTTATTTATTATTTATTTATTTCACATGAATTCAAAGAGAACAAACATTCCTAATATAACAAAGAATGAGTTGGTTTATTTATTATTTATTATTTTTATTGTTATTTATTGAAGTATTTGAAGTATAATAATTAAAATACGGTAATTGAAGTGTAGCATTTAAATATTTTCCGTATGAATTATCCCTCTTTTATATTATTAAGATCAGGATTAGTAAAGGAAGAAAAAATGTCAGAAAATAAACTCGATATTGTCCCTTTTGACTTTGGGTCGGGCATGGATATTTTTAAATGGTTTAAACATTTTGATCGAGAATGTTCTGGAGAAAAAAAAAAAGATAATGGGTGGAAAAACACAATATTTCAAAATATTTAAAGGGGGAAGCGCTAAAAGCTTATATAAATGATTGTTTGGATTGTACTACTTATGAGGAAATTCTTGAGATTTTAACAGAAAAATTCATTCAGGTTAGAGTTCCAAAATTTTCTGAGTTTACCTCTTTAAAGTTAAATGATCTAAGCGATTTGGATTCTTATTTTAGAATGAAAGTTGAGATTGGAAGACAACTTCAGCTTGGGGAAAATTTAATTATCCAAGTATTAACTGATGGGCTTAAGCCGGAGTATCAAAATTGTTTAATGGTAAACCCTCCTTCCAATACTCGTGAATGGTTTCGCATTGCGAAACAATTAGCAGCGATTCCAGCTCACAACCCTAATAACAACAACAGAAATTTTCAACAAACTAGACCTATGCACAATCCCAATCCTCAGCCCAGACATTGGACTCGACCCACTCCAAACAACCCAACCCAAAATTTTAATCCTAGATTTTTCACTCCTAGAATGCCTACGACTCATTATCAAAATAACTACCCAAGTCGTCCGTGCAGAATATGTTTAAACAGAGGGATAGAAAATGCTTATCATTGGGAGAGGAGTTGTATATTTAACACAAATTCCTTGCAATCTCAAACTCCTGCTGCTATACAACCACCCCCTACTAATAATATTTGACAATTATTTATTCCTGGATATGTGGACAAAAAAAAATGTATTGTGTGGTTGACAGTGGATCAAGTCTCTCAATTTTACCTCTCAAATTTGTTCCATATTTAAATGGTAATTTACATAATGTTACCCCTATTACTATTAGACAGGCACAAGGAACTCTTACAATTAATAAATCTTGTCGGTTATGTATTAAATTTGGTAATATAAAGAGGTATGTTAATTTTTTAGTAAGTAAGATAGATTTGGACTATGCTATTTTAGGTTTACCTGATTGCGCCAAATTTAAATTGAAAATTGATTGTTCAAAAAGCCAGGTGCTACAAGACAATATTACATTAAACCAACATGTCAACATATCCAGTGATAATTTAGAATTGCTTCATTTTGATATTATAAAAATGATACTACTGTGCAACCCGATTATGGAAATACCATAACTCCTCAATCCTTGCCGCGAACTAATAATGATGATTATAATCTATTGGGGGATCTGAAAGAACTTTTAAGGGATTATTTAGATATTTTTGCCACAAATAAATATGATGTTGGGAGAATTAATATTGAACCTCAGCGTATTTATCTTAAATCTGACCTACAAATATCTTTGAGGCCTTATCGTACATCCACTGCTGATGAAAAAGAAATATCTCAGCAAATCCAATCCTTATTAGCTGCTGAGTCAATTAAAGAAAGTTATAGCCCATATTCTTCCCCAGTTACGTTAGTAAATAAACGAGATGAAGGCAAAAAAAAAAAAAAAAAAAAAAAAAAACCGAATGTGTGTTGATTACCGAAAATTAAATTCTATTATGAAAAATGACGCTGAACCTTTGCCTCGAATAGATGAAATTTTAGACAAATTAAGTGGTAGATTTAGCCTCAGGCTGTTGGCACATACCAATTCACCCAGCAGATTCCGAAAAGTTAGCCTTTACTACTAATTGTGGGCTCTGGGAATGGAATGTTCTCCCCTTTGATGTAAAGGTAGGCCCCCCAATTTTCAATAGGACAATTAGAAGAATTCTTACAAAATATAAAATAGACTTTACTTGTTATTATTTTGATGATATAATTATTTTTTCTAAATCAATAGATGAACATATACAACGTCTCATCCAAATTTTTGATTTATGCCGAATAGAAAATATTAAATTAAAATTATCTAAATGTACTTTTGCTCAAAAATAAATCTATTTTCTAGGGTATGAAATCCAAAATGGAACTTTAACTCCAGCTAATACTAACATAGCAAGAATTAAAAAACTAAAACCTCCTACTAATACTAAAGAATTACAAATATTTCTTGGTTCTATAAATGAGTATCATAAATTTATTGACAAATATGCTGAAATTAGACACCCCCTAAATAAATTACTTAAGAAAGATACTATTTGGGAATGGAATACTGAATGTCAAAACTCTTTTCAAAAATTAAAAGATACCCTCATTGCTAAACCAATTTTAAAGATTTATGACCCAAAATTACCCCTACACATGTTTGTTGACACTTCTCAGGTGGCGGTGGGTGCAGTTCTTAAACAACCCGACCATAATAATTTTTACATCCGATTGCTTATTTTTCTATAGGATTGAGAAGTTATGAGAAAAATTATTTAATTACCGAATTAGAGTGTCTTGCTATCATTGGTACTTTAGATAAATTTTATCATTATTTTCACGGTGTACAATTTACCATCCATACTCATCATGCATCTCTTGTTTGGTTAAAAAATGTCAAACATTTAAAAGGTCGATTATTTAGGTGGTCATTGAAGTTAAGTTTTTCCAATTACAAAATAGAGTACTTAAAGGTATCTACAAATGTCGAAGCCGACATGTTATCAAGAAACCCTATTTCTCATTTTTGTAAACCCCTTACTTTTCTTCTTGACGTTAAAGAGATTACTGAGATGCAAGAAAGAGAAAATGTGTGTGGATCAAATTATATTAATGACAATGGACTGATTATAGTTAAAAGAAAAGGTTTTCGTAAAGTGGTAGTTCCCATGTCCCTAAGAAAAAAAATTGCTTAGTGTTACTCATGAACAGTTTGGTCACCTCGGTGTTCAAAAAATGCAAAATTTAATTTCTCCTAAATATTATTGGCCAGATATGATCCCAGACATTACCAAATTTGTTAAATACTGTGATATTTGTCAGAAAAATAAAAAACTTAAACAGAAAAAATTTGGCTTATTACAAGCTATGCCCACTACAGATCAACCGTTTGACTGTCTGTCTGTTGATACTGTAGGAGGGTTCAATTATTATAATTCTACAAAAAATATCTCCATATTATAATAGACCATGCCACATGATATGTTTGGGCATTTCCTTCCAAAAGTGTCACTACAGAAACTTAAACAAATTGTCTAAAACAAATCTTCAATATCAAAATCCCTCAACAATTATTCTGTTTTAGTAAGATTTCAAGTGTACCAGGAATTCTGCTTTTACTTCTTTAAGATTAAAAAAATTCCTACGAAATCATAATATTAAACAACGTTTGACCACTGCCCATCATCCACAAACAAATGGAAAATGTGAAAGAGTAAATCAGACAATAGTAACTATATTAAAATGTAAACTCCACTACCTCTAAAATTCCCTGGACTAAGCTTTTAACTTAGGTAATTAATGAATATAATAATACACCCCATTCTATTACTAAATTTCCACCTGCTTACTTGCTTTTTGGCCAATTACCCTATGACTCCCCCTTACAACAAAATTATTATCCCCCCTGGTCATGAAGCACTTAAAATTGCTAAAGCAAGAACGGATGAATTTCATTTAAAAAATAAAAGATATTATGATAAAGATTATATCGAACCAAAATTTAAAATAGGAGATCTAGTTATCTATGAAGAATTTCAGTACCCTAATACTAGAAAGTTATCACAAGTATTTTATGGCCCTTATAAAATTCTTAACAAATTATCCGAAGTAAATTTTGAAATTGATAGACAAAACCAGTTCAAAAGTTCAGAAATAGTATATGTATCTAAATTAAGGCCTTATTATTCTCCTGATAAATTTAAATTAAGTCATGAGCAACAACCCCCTAATCAACAACAACAAACTCAAGTAAAAACTGTAGCTTAGACTTAATCTCTAGTTTATTATCATTTTATAATTTTTTTTTCCTCTTAAACCGTAAATTCCTTTCCATATTTTAATTCAGATAATATCTTGTAATTCGTACAGAATGGCAATGATATCTCTTGACTGCAGCGAGAGTGTCACTTGTCTGGAAATTTTTATATTTGTTGTTTATGGCGGTGTAGACGGACAAAGTGAAAATTTCTTATTCTGTATTGAATTACTTTAGTTATAACTTAGAATAATATAATAACAAGTAAATATTAAGTCAAAAATTTTTTTTTATCTTTCAACTGAACCCAGTTTTAATATTAAATTTAATCTATCAATTAATAAATTAATTATTTGCCAAGTAACAAAATTTTTATCACTTTATTTTTTTTTCTCTCTTTCTTTGCTTCTGCTATTCCAGCCCTAGTACATGTCAATTAGAATTTAATTTTGTTTCTTTTTCTCTTTCCTTCTTGCATCTTGCAAAGTTTTATCACACCGAGAGAATATTTATTGCATAATTATTTGACATTTTTATTATTTATTAATATTTCTTTTTAAAGAATCTTAGTAGTTTAAAGGTCACGTGCATTCTCAAACATGAACAAAATTTTATTAATTTTTATTTTATTTTATTTTATCATATTATATTTTAAACTTTTTTTGTACATATTCCTACTTAATCCTGTACTCGAATTACCAGATTAAGTAAATGATTGCATAATTGAGTATATTCTTTATTCTATTTCACTTCTCTCTATATTTCATCCTAAAAATATGAGATGAGATAAACGAGATTAAGTATACAATTTAGAAATTAAAGAATGTCTTTTAAAATATTTACTATTACTTATTGAAAAATTTACTTATACCCATTATGAGATTAACTTATACTTATTATTATATTTATTATTATTGATATTTCTCCTTATTATGTTTCTTTATTATATTGATTGTTTATGACATTGTTAAAATTTATTATTACTGTATTACTATATTATAAAATGTGTTATTATCTAAAAATATGATTATAAGGAATATTTTCACAAAAAGTTTCAAAAATAGAGCTATCATGATTATTCTAGGACTTTATTACAAAAACAAACTGAACTAATAGCATGATGTTAGATGATGAAGATTGGATGGTCTATAATGATATAATTATACCTCCTTGAAAGGAGGTAGTGAACTACTCAATTCCAAATGTGACTTTTTAGACGGACATTATGAACCAAACTTTTAAATTTGATTTCATGAATTTCTATTAAATTTCTCCATTCTATCTAGGTTCATTATTGTCAAGGAAGATTCAACGTTATTGTTTTTCATTTTTATGTTCAAAATATACTATGAGTAATAGCTTATATTTTCTAATTACTTTATGATGTGTACTTTAAACAAGATCATATCTTGTATTTTTATTGATGCCTATTTTATTTTATTTAAATTTAAAGTTATTTCACGCTTCACCTTAGTGTTCCCAAATTTGAATTCTATATTTATGTAAAAAAAATTAATTTAATTTAATTTTTCTTTTATTTAGTATCTAATTATTATTACTTATATCAACAACTTCGTGAGCTAAGACTGTATCATCTCCCTTTCTGTGAAATTGCAGGTCTCAGACCTACATTTTCACCAGTCTTTCTGGGAGGGGGGATTTGTAATAAAATAAAAAAATTGCGCCATTTCCTTCTCTCTTAGCTTCAATTCTAAATTTGTGGAACATATTTCAATCTTAGTTTCGTAATGTATTAACTTGTAACAGCTAAAATTCTTTTTCTTATTTTATTTATTAATAAATTATTGCTTGCTTCTCAAAAAGGCGGGAAGTATTTCGTAACCTTTTTACTTTCTGGAATATTCCCGGGATTTTAATTTAATTTTTTATTTAACATCGCGTGACTGATATTAATGCGCGTTGTTAAAGGGCTTGTTATTTGCGAGGAAAAATATATATCCTGCCGAGTACACGCCTGCTAAGACCAATCAGAACTTATCATTTTTTTACGTTGAGACTCGAGTTAATCCTAATTGCATTTTTAAAATGATTGACGCGGAGTAGGAGGGAACAAGTTTTGTCGTGAAAATGTTATTTTTCATTTGGTTTTTGAGGAGCGTTGGAATGCAATTGCCTTTTAAACTATCAAGACGCCCGTTTCATTTCCCCGCTGAATTAGAATATCTGATGATGTGGACTGGATAACGAAGGTTTTAGTGTCGATGTGTGCTAAGGTGATTGCGAGGAAGAGCTTACCTATTTTATGAGTTCATCAATAAAGAACTTGAAAACTGATGGTATTTGTTTTTATAATGGGGAAATACCCCAATAAAATTCTACCACTGCTCGCCAACTGTCGGAGCGACTACTCTGCTCGTGCTGCTGCGAATTCCTAGAGTTTATACAACATAGCTTTTTCGTCGAATTATATATTTATTATTTTTATTATTATTTTTTTGTTGTGTTATTAAAATTGAAGTTGTAGATAAGGCCAGGGACAAAAAGAAGAAAGAAAAATCTGGTTGCTAATAAAAAAGTTATATTGACACCTACCTTAAGCATTAAAGGAATTCTAATTTCTATAAAAATTCAATCCAGAGACAATTATATTTCCATATTTGTTGGGTTTTTTTTGCTGAAAGTTTATCAAATTATAGTTGCAAAAACTTTGGCTTTTCGGCAATATGATAAATGGATAATCGTAATAAAAATATATGTGTATATCTACACTGGCCACCAAAAAATAAGGTACAGCCGGTTTTTCGCGTCTAATTTCCAAATGAATGAATATAGAAACAACAAATTTGGAAGAAAATGTGCGCTAAACTGTTATATATTAAATGCGGCATAGAAATTTACTTGAGTTAAGCATATAAATGAAATTACAACAAAAAAGCACTCATGGTGGAAAATTCCATTCTTTGAGAAATCAGTACATCGCAGTATTATGCAGTAAAATGTGACAGAAAGATTAAAAAATTGGTTTTAACATGGAATTTCTCTGCCCCTAACTTGAATGCATTTGCGGCATAGACTTTCCATGCTTTCAGTTAAATTGTCGAATACCAAAATAGGTAGCGCTGACCAGACATGGAATAAGCCTTGTTCGAGCTCATTTAATGGTCTTGGGGGAGGAAGTAAAGCCGCAACCTGTCATCCAAGATAGTCCGAAAGATGTTTTGTTGGATTCAAGTCTGGAGAGTGAGCTGGCCATTTCATTTCTTCCAAACCGTGATCCTCAAGATAATCCTCAACAACCACAGCATGGTGAGGTCTCACATTATCATCAATTAGAATGAAATCATTGCCAATAGCGCCGGCATATAGGCACACATATGAATCAATGATCTCATACTGATATCTCGCAACAGTCAGAGTTCCTCCATGAAACACATGCAGGTCAGTGTGGCCTCCGAGTGAGATCCCTGCTCAAACCATGATTCCACCGTTTCTGTGTCTATGTGTTTCGACAGTGTTTGATTGATGGTATCCAGTGCACTGTTCTCTCCACATCAGAAGACATTCTGAATAGCTCTCCAGTGTGAATCTAGACTCGTCTGCGAAAAATACAGAAGCCCACTGTTGTCTGGTCCAGAAAACCTGTTCTTTTGTAGATCACAAGCAGGCTCTTCCCTGTCGTCTGTTGAGAGGAACTCACTCAACTGGTCGCCTTACATAGAAACCTGCATGCGAAGACGTTTTCGCACCGTAGTAGAGGACATTGTTCTCCCTGATGCTGCAAAGTGGTCTGCTATGAGTTGCGGCACAGTAGTGCGTCTTTTCCTTCGGGACGAAAGAGCTAGAAACCAGTCTTTTGTAGGTATCATAATACGTGGTCGGCCTGTAACATGTGTTCTGGACACAGAATCTTCAGATTCATACTGATACCCAAGTCGTTGAACTACACTGCGAGGCACATTGAACCGTCTAGCGGTATCGGCCTGTGACAACTCCCTTTCCATCCATCCTACCACCCACACATTAATGAATAGGGCAAACTACTTCTTCTAGACATTTCTAGACTCTTGTGGTTGTTGTGAACAAAACTAACAACAATAGTTCAAATACAACAAAAATTATACGCGAAATTACGAAAGCTTCGTAATTGAACATTTTTCTCTCATTTACAAATATCTATTCTTTTCTATAAAATAAAAGTGGTAGCTGTAATTTTTGCATAAGTTTTTTTAAAGCTTTTTATTGCCATTCTTATAAACTATGAAGTTTAATCTGACTGCCATTTTTTCTCTGGTGAGCTTCGAAAACCACGTTGTATTTTAACTTTTGGAGAACAATGTATTTAACGTTTTCTCCTAAATATTTTCCACATTTATGACATCATTTTTAAGTGAAAAGAAAAAAAATGAAAGAATTTTATCATATTGCATAACTTGGGAAAAGTTACACAGTTTCTTTACCTTCAACGATAATACTCTTTAAGACTGCAGATGCTGAGCTTATGTTAGGAGTAGTTTATTTGAAGTATATGTATGTTATATTTTAATCCGTTAAAATATCATAACGAAAAATGTTGGAATAGTGCACTAAGTATATTTTCGAGCCATATTTTTATCAGATTCACACATACGTACAAAACAGATATGTATATAACTATCATATATATATATAAACCTTCGATTCTAATAAAAACAAAAGTCTAGCTGCTGCTGTTGAGTCGAAAAGTTCTTTTTACTTTCTTAATTATCCTAAAAAAATATTACATATAAAAGCAATAAATTAATAGTATTATAAATAAATATGTAAAAACCGTGATGAAGCTGGCAGTTTTTAAATAGAAAAAATATTTTAATGCTTTTTAATGTTAAAATAGTTTTTTCAAATAAGTTTTATAAGATTACAAACTATGTATGGCAATTTAATCATATTTGGCCGCATACATCTGACTTCTGATACGAAGTGTTCAATATACATGTTTTTTAATTTCATTCTTTTTCAAGTCCTTTTTTTTTCAAATTTTGCAATTTTAATTTCTTTATCCAAGTAAACATTTAACTGATACTCTTAAATAGTTAATATTTTATTTACTGCTTTTGTACAATATTTTTCATTATATTCTTTAAATAAAAATATGATAAATACATAACTTATCAGTTTGGTTTGTGGCTTTAAAGATTACCAAGACTGTAGATTACAAAATGATGACATTAGTTATTTAAACTAAGAGATAACAACAAAAATGTGAAGAATGATTCATAACTGTCGAAACAGTAGGCTATTTTCTTAAATATTACCCTTAGACCTATATTTCTACCAGCAAAGTTTCATAAAAAAAATATACCAAATATAATGACATAAGTTGCAACTCCATGGGGGAATGTATTTGAAATTACGAATATTAATTTTTTATACGTCCTCCGGGCTAAAAATTCTATTAGGAAAACTTTCTTTACACTTCTGAATTAAATACAAAAAAATGTCTCTCCATATCTGCAAAACTAATAGAGTTATGGCCGTTTAAGTAATTAGTCAATTTTTTGAGAAATTATACACAAAATGAAATGCATGCAATTGAACAATCAATGTTACTTTAAGACTTCTAGCAAACATGCAAAAAATACTTTTATTGAGTTAGAATTTTATTATTATTATTATTTTAATGATGGTTGACCATATAATTTCTAAACAAAATCACATCCTAAAATTTCTCATTAAGTTTAAAAACAGTTTAGTTGATTAGTGTGTTTTTTTGAGTGGGGTAATTTAAAATCGTTATAATTCGAAATATTATCTATCGGATTTCAATTTTCATTTAATTAAAAAGCGAAACATAATTTTAGATTTGTTTCAGAATTTTTTAAATATCAATTTTAAATATATTAAAAATATTTATTTTTTCAAAAATCATATATTCAAAAATAAATATATTTTTTTCAAATTTGCCGAAACGAAATTAATGTAAAATAATTTAAAAAAAGGCATGTTCTAAGTTGGAATCTTATTTCTTTAACGATTCTTGAGTAAATTTACAAACAAGAAATAGTAAAAATTAAAAAAAAAAAACTCATGCTGAAAAAAGTATTTAAAGTTTAAAAGAAAGATTGAAAGATTGGATAGTAATAAAATGTTTAAATGCTTCCATTCCATCTTAAAAGAATTTAATGTATAGCGTTTTCTTAAGTCTTCAACCCATGGAATATGGAATAACAATAGTAAAGGAAAAATTATGAATCACCCTGTATGAGAAAAATTAAAATGGGTCCAAGTGTGCTATATTTCTCTCCTAAATAGCAAGGCTTTTCTTTCATGTTTATTCATTTTAGGAATAAATGAAATTTTCAATTTTAATCTGAGCCTGCCCGAACCTGAAGACAAGTATAAAAATCAAATTTGGATCTTTTCCTGGCCTGGGATCAAACTTGGGATAACTCAGTATCACCTCTATCTCGCCAGCGCATGGTTTATTACTTTTGCTTTACATATCTTAAAATTCAAACGGATAATATTAATAACAAAAATAACAAAAAAAGTAAAATTTTGAAAGCTAATAATTTTTATGAAATGAAAAAACTAATGATAATGATGGCATAATTAATTAGAGTGGAGAATAGATAGTTAAGTTATACATGCTTTAAAGAAATTTCAATCGTTTTGTAATAATAAACATTTTTTTTCAATAACATTTTTCTTTTAATTTTCAAATACAAACTAACAGTATCTTTACTTTCTTATAACTTTAAACAAAAAATAATACAAAATAACTTTAAAACATTGATATATTTGTACAGCAAAGTTGTTTCGTTTAATTGTCACAAACATGAAATTGACAATGAACGCTTCCTATTTTTCCTTAATTAAATCCAAACAGAAATTAAATTGGAATACATTACTGACTAAGGCTGATTTAAAAATATCAATTAGGAAGCAAATAACTTTGCACTGTTAAAATTCACAATTGAAGTATGTTTTCCTAATTGATAAAGAAATTTTCATCAAAGAATACCATTAGCCTGTTATACAATATTCAAATAATCGATGATCTAATTAACAGAGAAATTCCCTAAAACACAGATTACAGCGCCGGAGATGTGAAAAATTCTTTCGTAATTAGAAATTTATTCGTGAATTTTTCACTGCCATTTGTCCGCTACACAGGGATTATTATCCCCTAATGTTTTAGGAAGATTTGCATAACATTAAAAACCGTACTGGCCACTTAATTTTACTCTTCCTCTATCCAATTAGAAAGTAATTTCCTCTGTAGTCAATATGCAAAAGATAGCGGTTCAAATTTTATCGCCTTCCTAATTGATGATTAACTTGCGAAATCTAATTCTAGCATAGCGTAGATTAGATTGCAATTCAAAGGACCATATCGATTTGAAATTCTTACCTTTGTGCTACAAATATTTTGGGTTTGATAGAAAAATAAGTAAAAAAAAAATTAGATACTAAGTTTTTGTTTTAAACATGTAATTTTATTTTGTTGCACTGTTAAAACTGATTTTGTTGAATTAATATGTTTTTAAAAGTAGTTTAATGACATTTCTGTTATTAATTTTAATACCTATACATACATATATATTTATACATACATACACACACATATATACACACACACATATACACACTACACACACACACACACACACACACACACACACACATATATATATATATATATATATATGGGGGATTCTCAAAATAGGGGACGATTTCAAAAATGAAATCTTAAAAAAATTACTATTAGCAAAATTTCTGAAAAAAATAGGTGTTGTTAATATAAGGTACCCTGGGGTAATAACGCCAGGCGGGGTAATAACGCCAAGTGCTTATATTTTGCATATTTATGAAATAATCAGGTAAATGACACCCATGTGCTCTGCGCAGAAGGGTTTTGAGTCATATAAATCGCAAAAAACAGCTTTAAGTTAATTTGTTCCATTTTTAGGTCTTACTGTTTTTACAAGCAACTAAAATTAACGCTTGATCTAAAATTTGCGAGATAAGGTTTTTGATGTGAACACTATATTTTTTATCCGAAAATACCTTGTTTATTACATAAATTTGTAGTGTAATTCATGTACTTTCAAATTGTTGTAGAAGATTTTGGATGTCTTCTCGAGATAATTTGTAGTTTAGGATTTACTGCGCAATAAGTATCCCGGGGTAATAACGCCAGGGATTGGCGTTATTACCCCGGGTGGTTCCCAACAGTGGCCGAACTATATCCGAAGGGGGTTTATATATTAATATGAGACAGCATTATCATCATTGTTGAAATGGTAAGATTAAGGGGAGGGTGCCCAATACTTAAAAATAATCTCTCTATTTTATTTTTTATTATATTATTAATATTTTTTTTACTAATGTGAAAAATAATTTTTAACTCTTGTAAATAAAACTATATTGAAATGCTTTCGAGATTCAAATTCAAACATCTTCAAAATCAGGTTTCTATTGAATTCCCACTGGATTGTTCAATTGAGTTCGAAATTTTAACTGTCCGCTTTCTCAGCGTTCGGTTTTTCAAAACTTTATAAATTTAACCTTTAACTGATGTGACAGAAATTGTAACGTATGAATGAGATGCGGTTTGTGAGACCGCAAAATTGAAAGATGAATAAAAAGCGGGAATAATTCTAGGATTGTGTTTTTGTACTAAACTTTTATACAAGAGTATTATACTTAATATTCACCTATTTAGTCTCTGGTGATAGTGCTAAAATTCCAAATGAAACAAAATTTCGGTAGTGTTTGCATTTAAACTGAAAATTACAAGTTAAACTAAAAAATTAATAGAAAAATAGTGGTCTACGAGACCGGTAACATTAGTTAAAGGTTAAAAAGCGATCCATGATTGAAAATCATGGAACACTGTTCCTCCGCTAAACTTTTTGTACAGAATTAATTCTAATTAAATTTAATCTATTCAAATATTTCTAACAATATTACGAGAACTCCAAACTAAAGAGAATTTCAGTTGTAACTATAGTTAAACTGGAAAATACAAGTTAAACGCTGTTTTTTTTGGGGGGGGGGGGAGGGGGTACGGTGTTCAGTCAGATTGCTAACAGCAGTTAAAGGTTAATTTTGTTGCTAATATAGAGATAATAATATATAACCATATAAATTATGTATAAAATTGAATAAGAGATCTCTTTGGGATAATATTTTTTAATAAAAAATTTTATTCAATTTATTAAAAATTTATTAAAGCATGTTGTTTAAAACGTCGACAATTTAACTGTAGGTTTGGAGAATCCGTATTAGTGTGCAGTTATGGGTTAAAAACTATTTACTAGATTACTATAATAGTATTAACCCTTAACTGCTGTGACAAAAATTGTCGCATAACTTACTGTGAGCGGCCTGTCAGACCGCTTAATCTAACGATGAACTAAATGTTAAATTAACTTTTAGAATATTATTTTTGTATTGAACCTTATATACAAGACTATTATAAATAAAATGAAGCTATTCAAAAGTCTCTAAAGATAGTAATAGGACTCCAAATGACTCCGGTATCTATAGTTAAACTAAAAATTGCAAGTTAAACTCTGAAACTTGAAAAACTCAGCGGTATGTGAGACGCTAACAGCAGTTAAAGTTTAACAAAAATATTTATTACATATAACTCTAGTTATTATAAAACTTCACATGATTAAAAAATTACATTATGAATGGTTAAAACCATGCAATGTTTCATTTAATCATATTTAAGCGGGACTTTTTAAGCAAAGAGATACATAGGGTGTTATATTCTGTTGAAGCTCCCCCTCACTCCTTTTTCTTTCACTTTCACAAAAAAATCAATATTTTCTATCGCATAGAATGCATACATGGGAATACAAATACTGATTCAAATAATCCGTGCAATGTTTCTAATAATTCTATTTAAATGGTCATTTTTAAGAAAAACGTAGCTTAGAATCTGATATTCTTTTCCTCCTCCCCCCGCCACCACCACACCTTTCTTTTTCTTTCAGAGTCACAAAAAATTGTACATTTTCAATAGCTTAGATTGCAATTTGTCAATTTCTAGAGCTGTAGAGTTTGTATTTTTAGAATTGGGCAATCTACATGTCATTATTCCATCTTATTTTATAGTTTTGTTTGCATGGCGTTATTACCCATATAGGTGGGTATTAACGCCAAATAGCATTAGTCAAGAAAAAACGCAATTACATTTTATGAATACATATCTGTTAAATTATTTTAGTTTATATAGATAGTCAATGAGTTGCTGTATCAGATCCTATATTTGTTTGAAAAATACAATCTAAAACTAAGCCGTGAAAATTGGTAGAACCTTAACGTGGCGTTATTACCCCAGGGTACCTTAGTATTAGGTATACTTTCCATGTAGTCAGCAGAGCTAAATATTTAAAAAATAACTTAAAAAAATAATTAGTATTTTTTGAGCCATGCTAATGACAAAACGAATTGTATGGAATAAATATATTATGAAATTTTTATTTTCTTCCTGTTTAAATATTTTTTTTCTATATTTATTAGCCTTCTTTTTCAGCAAATGGTTTCCATTTTTACATATATACATATAAGGAGAATAAAAACATTACCAAAGAGCAAACTTTGTTACATGAGCAACATTCTGACACTAACAATGTAAGAAGCTGTCTTAGTGATTTTCCTACAGATTTAATGCATATTTTAGGGATAATAAATGTAATACGTAAATTTATATGTAAAATTAAACTTTATAAAGGATACAATATAAGCACTGGTTACATTTATGCACATAGAAGTCTTTAGCATGGACAGAAAGACCATGCTAATGACACTGATATTTGTCCATGCTAATGACAAATTTTAATTTAAATCAGATTATGAGCCATAATATAATCACAATGCAATATTCCTTTCTGGGGCTTTTTAAAACACAAAAGTTCTATGCAAATAAATAAAATAAAAATTTTAACTATAAAATAAACATGAAAATTATTATCCATTCTAATGACATACAATTGATGTAACCCCCTAATATTCAACTTCTATTCTTAAAATACAATACATGCTTCTATTTTCTGGCTGGTTTAAAATGACTACTTGTTGCCATGGAGAAACTTTATATTTTCAAACTATTGTCATATGTGAAAATGAAATTTTGATTAATAACCAGCTGTTTTAGTATGACCTTGTTTTGAAAATCGAATATGGAGGACAAACTTTAATTCTTTTTTTATGTATTATAATATTATTTTTAAAAATAAATTTATTGGATAAATCCTTTCCTTGATTAATTTAAAGAAAGAATAACATTTGTTTTATTTTATAAACATGATATTAACTCTTGAAAAAGCTAGTATATATAAGGCACAGCTGCTGTGGACATCCATGCTAATGACATTTTGAACATTTATTCTGTTATTTTAAGGTGTTTTTAACTAAAAAGTGAGTAATTCTTGAGTGCAAATAATGAATAATATTAAGACAAACATATCTAAATATAAAAACATGACAGAAAACCTCTCATTTTTTTTATATGCCGAAAGACATAAATTGTCCCCTATTTTGAGAATCACCCATATATATATATATATATATATATATATATATAGTATCAATTCAACATGAATACTATGGAGTATTAAACATGAATACTCTGACGCTTCACTCAACATTGATCACCTGGCCTTCAATCGCCTTCAGCGTCACCTATTGTTTGAGATGCGAACTAAAATAAGAAATTACGGTAAAAAAACTCCTGACATTACACATAATCCTCCTGCAAAAATTTTTTAAATAGCTGTCACCATTTGCAAGTTATTGATTTTTAAAATCCATGAGTAATTTTTGGGCCACCCGGTATGTATTTTTAAAACAGTTTATTGTCGAAACATCAGTGAAGGCTTACTTTGGAGACATGAAATTTTTTTGTGTCTGTCTGTCAGTCTGACAGTCAGTCTGTCTGTCTGTCTGTTCCGCGATAACTAACGCAAAAAACATCCGATTGACTTGAAATTAAGTGGGTATGTTAGTGAGGCACTGGGATTAACCTGTATAGTTTTTTGTTAGATTTGATTCATTAGTTCGGAAAATATAGAATATTTTATTTTGCGCAATAATGCTTTTCTATGGCAAATCCAATGATTTTCAATTTTTTTTCCTTGAGAGAAAATGACACATTTCATTAATGGAATTCGATGATAAATGGATACTAAAATTTACCAGTTAAATTATTCGAATTGTTTTGAAAGTTTGTCTATACATTTGTCAGATTTTTAAAGTTATTACTGTAAATTTTGGAGATTTTTTATAAATGTGTTCCAAAAATATAAACTAATTTTTTTTAGAGATTTACGTATTTAAAATGTATTTAATTCATTTTCTTTATTTTCTCTTAATGGTTGCTAAGCAACCATTCATGCTAATCCTTATTATACTTTAATGCTATAAATTTCAAAGCGTGTACGAAATTTTAAATGAAGTCAACGTCAAAACTGATGAATTAATTAATGCCTTTGTATCTTTGCGGATAAATATAACATAGCCCAGAAAAGAATATAGGCTATGTTTTATTAATTTTATTCAAATATTTTCCTTAATAATTCAAAATTTCCTTCTTTTTCATACAGAATCAAGAGCAATTTTTTAGATAAAATTTAACCAGTTTCCTTTATCGTTGCCAAAAATAAATTTGGAATAATTTTTCAACGGCAATAAGTTTTAATTGAGCAATTTCCATTCAAAAAATTAAACTAAGAAAAAATAAATATGACGTCAGAATTAAAATAAAAATAGTACTTTATTAAATATTAAACACGGAAATTTGTTTCGTTAATAAGAATTTTTCTGAAAAAATTGGGGGCATAATTAGAAGTAAAAGAAATGAAAAATAATTATATTTTTAACAAATATTCCAATTGGTAAAATTTGACGTTATAATTGAAATAAAACAGGTATTTTATAGTTGTCGTTAAAAATACAAGAAACATGGACAGCAATAACTCATGAATAATGACGTCATCACCGAAACTTCAGTTAAGGCTTATTTTGGCGACGCAAAATTTATTGTTTTCCATCTCTCAGTCTGTTCTTCTGTCTATCTGTCAGTCCCCGATAACTGAAACAAAATGCAATCAAAACTTCTTTTTTTCGTAAATAAATTTGTAAAACCCTAGATTACTGAGTTTACACTTTCAGAAGTTCCTGATACATCAGATTTAGGTGTTTTTGGTGGGCAGGTATCTAGAAGTATGAGGATAATGAAAAATGCTTATTAAAACTGTTACTTATCCTTATAAATCAGAATGTAGAAAGAAATACAAGATATACGATAACCATTAGCAGATTGATAGAAAGTTAGAAATTTAAATTTAATGAGACTACGGGGGTATCAGGGGGCGGAGCCCCCCTGAAGAAATCTACTGTGGTATAATAAAAAAACAAAAATAATAGATCAGGAATTTTTCGGAATATCCTAACATTACTAAATCTTTAATTTAACGGCTTTTGATGGCTTCAAATTTCTTATTCTTATTTTATTCTTATAAATAATTACGTAATTCGAAAATTTTAAATTACAGTTTCCAGGAAGTTGAATATTACGCTAAGTGTGTTTAAAAAAAAAAGATGTGAAAAGCTGACGTTGAGGCTCTTGATCTGCAGATTTACTAGTATTATTACGATCCTGCAGGGCTATTTTTTTAAAAGAATGTTATTTGCCTTTTATAGTAATTGTTTTTGAGATAGGGTTCTTTATTTTAAAATAATTTCATATCTATAGAAAGATTAAGAAAAGTTCAAAAGATAATTGAATTTTGTTAAAAATTCAAATATTTATTTATCGCTATAATTTTTTAACTTCTTTAGTCAATAGGCAAAATACAACAGTTCAAATTATATTGTCTTTTCCAATGATGACTGAATTTTAAAATCTAATTTTAGAAAGGTGTGGACTGAGTTGTGGTTCAATTAGCCATATTTATTTGAAATTTCTTACTTTTGTTAGCATTAGTTTGAGACTGATAGAAATAACTGTTAAGAAAGATATTAAGCTTTTGTTTTAAATACGGTAATTTTTTCTGCATTGCTTGAAATGACTGTAACACTGATATATTTTTAAATTTCTATTAAATTTTTGTCATTGGACTTTAACAGATGACAATAATATTAATGTTGAAATAATGTTTTTTTTCTTTTTTGTTAAAATAGAAGATATTATTAAGCCTCTACTGGACTCATTAAAAAAAATTGCAAATATTTTGCAATGAATATTATACAGACGCGATTTTTTATTTTAAAATCATTTTCTATTAAGATTTTTTTTTTATTTATAAGTTTATTTTAAAAAATAAAATATTTATATTTAAGCATATTGAAATTTGTTTGTCTACAATTTCTGTATATTTCTATATTTAAATACAAAGGTTAGAAGCTTAAACTTTATCACCCCTCTAACAGTTGGTTAATTTTGAAAAATCTAATTATAACATTTCATAGATTAAAGCACAGTTCATAAGGCTATGTAAGTTTGAAATTTTGAGATATTGCATTGATAGTAATTTATGTATGACAGAAATTGTAATAAAAAACAGATAGATGTTCATTTTTTGTTTAAAATAGTGTAATTTTATTAAATGATACTATTTTGATCAGTTAAAGAAAGAATGAATCATTTTCACTCGTTCAGGGGTAAAAACGATGATGTTCTTTTGGGTCATTTTGACACTTTCTACTGCTGATGAGCATGGGGACGTCAAAATATGGAATTAAACAACCCCTTCTCCTACTTATGCTTTTCTTGTATGATCACTTCAGTTAAAATGAGTAGATTAGCCAATTCTTGATTAGGAATCAAAATGCCCCCCCCCCCCCCAACACTTCCAATGAAAGGGTGATAGTAATTGTTCCATCCCAAGGTTAATAGATTTATGAAAGAAGTAAAAGTGTTACAGATAAATTAGTTTAAAACGTTTAACTTTTGATTGGGAAATACTGGAGCATTGAAGTTTTAAGATTATATGGATTTGAAATTTCGTACTTTTACGTTATCAATAATTTGCATGATGGAAACTGTTATGCATTTTTACTGGGAAAAAATATCGATTTTAATCAAAATAGATATTTTGCGTATGAAACGTGATGGGATTAGCCAGTAGTTGTTTATGACAGTCATGTGACTTGAAGTATTAAAGTATAGCTGAAGTAATGGTGATAAAACAACATTTGACGACTTATCACTTGCATCTGGCTTGCATTAATGTACCAAAATGGCCGCTTGCAATATAAAAAGTGAAGCAGTCAGCCGGGAGTTTTTGATGACAGTCACATGACTTACGCTTTTATTTTATAGATACTTATCTAAGAAAGAAGAAAAAAAGCTATTTGAGATTTCCATGTTGGCATTTGTAATGTTTCTGAGTTGAAAAGTTTTTTTTATAATCTTTTCGTTTTAATGTTTGTTAGTTTTCAAAATTCTCAATATAGTGGAGGTTAGTGAATTATATATATGTATATATATTTATGATGAGCATATTTTATGACGATTTATTTTACTTAATAAAATTTCTGCTATAATTTACAGTTGCCTATTTATGGTTTGATTCCTAATCCTTATTCTCTTGCGATAAGACCGTTTATCTTAATTGATGTGCAAAGATATATTGGAAAACAAATATTCATTGCAGGTAAACAATATTTGAAGAAAATACAGAAAAAATTATTATGAGAAGAAGTTTTTTCTTAAGCTGAGATAAAATTGTGACCTTCTTTTCTGTAATTTCTCAAATTGTTTCTGATATAAATAATGACGATAAATAACATTTTTTAAAAATAAAAAATGTTAAATATTTAAAATATCACTTACAAAGTTCATTTGTAAAAGTTGCATAAGTAATTTTTTTGTTATTTTTCAGAGTAACTTCTAAAACTGTTTCATTTCCTACACAATAAACATATTTATACAGCATTACTTCACCGACAGAGTTAAACCAAGTGATTTAATTTTTAGTAGAAAAGCATTTATTAACAAGAATGTTATAACCTAATCAAATATTTATTTTCCTATTAATGAACAAGAATAAGACTGGAGTATTTAGATGCATTTACATTAAATTCTTTTGTTTTTCTGTTTTTAACACGCAACTAATAATATAGCATCCGATTTTATCTTTTCTTATTAGCTGTTTTAATTCATAAACTCCTTTAACAAATCAAAGGTTTTTATTTCGTTATTATTTATTAATAAATGTAGAGTAAATTGTTATTTTATTGTTATCCAAGCATTAAGTATTTCATGAAATGGCTTAATCAGATACTTATAATGGTACTATTAAATGGTACTATTAAAATGATAAGATCGAAGTATTTAGATGCAGTTTCATTAAATAATGTTTGATGTTCTGTTTGTATCAAAAAATAACTAATAATAAGATATTTGATTTGATCCTACTTTTACTATTTCTTGATTAAATTCATAAATTATCTTAACAAATCATAATTTCTTTGCTTCCTTATTATTTATTAATAAATGTAAAGTAAATTGCTATTTTAATGTTCTTCAAGCATTAAGCATTTCTCTAAATAACTTAATCAGATTTTATAATGATGCTATTGAAAAATGATAAGATCAGAGTATTCAGATGCAGTTTCATTTAATTCTGTTAGATGTTGTGTTTATAACAAACAGCTAATAATACGGAATCTGAGTTTATCCTACTTTCGCTATTACTGGGTTTAATTTATAAATTCCTTCCACAAATCATAACGTTTACTTCCTTATTACTTATTAATAAACTTCCAGTAAATTACTATTTTATTGTTATCCAAGCATTATACATTTCTTGCAATACTTTAAAATCAGTCTTCATTATAAACAGTGGGAAAAAAATATATGCAAAACACAAAGTAATCACCATAATGCCGCTGTTTTAAAATTTAAATTTCAGCTGGTTGAAGCGATAAAAATCTCAAAACAGACTTGTGAAACGAGACTGACTTGATTGCAAAATAATAGCATCTAATCTATGGGGAAAACAACGAACAGGACAAGCGTGTATCGAGAGAAGTGCCTGTGAGAGAGAAAAATGAAGAATGAAAGCTATGCATTATTAGAGTCATTAGAGAGGCTTTTACAGGAAGGTATTATGATGTTCGAATAGTTAAACTCTTATAGAGATTAACAGTGAATGATAAATCTATTTTGCAAAGCTGAAATTTGCTTATCATTAAACTGAGATGAAAGGTGAGTAGAGGTTTTTTTTTAGTAAGTATATTTGTCATTTAAAGCTAACATGACATGGATTATTTCCTCAAAATAAAATAAGTATTACATAGCATTACTGATTGATAAGTTTTTAAGTACGTTTTTTTTTTCTTTTCTACGGATGTTTCATTAAACTTTTAGGGTAATCTAAAGTATTAATTTTGATTTTTTTCCGAACTGTGCTTTCATTTTCACTGGTATTGTCATAAGTTTTCACATAGTACGTGATCAAGAAATCTAAATATTTTGCAACAAAATAGAATAAACAGAATATTTATTTGATTACACGAAGTAATCATTTAAAGAAAGAATGTATTTATGCACATAGTGTCGATGTTTATAAAAATGTTTTATTTTTGCAGAGTATTACATTATACAGAATGTTATAAAAGGTGTTTTTGCTCGGAACTTAGCAATATTGTAGAAATTTTGCAAGGTTTTTTTTTTTTTTAGTAAATATATTTGTTATTTACAGCTAACATGACATGGATTATTTCCGCAAAAGAAAATAAGTATTACATAGCATTGCTGATTGATAAGTTTTTAAGTACGGTTTTTTTCTTTTCTACGGAGGTTTCATTAAACTTTTAGGGTAATCTAGAGTATTAACTTTGATTTATTTTTTCCGAACCGTACTTTCATTTTCACTGATATTGTCGTAAGTTTTCACATAGTACGTGATCAAGAAATCTAAATATTTTGCAACAAAACAGAATAAACAGAATATGTATTTGATTACACGAAGTAATCATTTAAAAAAAGAATGTATTTATGCACATAGTGTCGATGTTTATAAAAATGTTTTATATTTACAGAGTATTACATTATACAGAATGTTATAAAAGGTGTTTTTGCTCGGAACTTAGCAATATTGTAGGAATTTTGCAAAGTTTCTAAGAATTTTAAAGAGAGAGAGTAGCAAAGATTCTAAAAGTTTCTAACACACCTTTACTTTATATGAAGTATGACAGCATTGCGAAAAATTCGACAATGATATGTTATGCAGTCAGTTATATCACATAAAAGGTCAATTCAATGAAATATGGGGAGCCTAATGCCACAATAATTGGATGCGAACTGTGAAATGAGTAAAACAACAGCAAAAGCTTAGTAGGATTTACCGATTAAACATGCATGTGATAGAAAAAAGCAGGATCAAAGGACATAGGGTGTCCCGAGGTAATAACGCATATCTTTGAGGTTATTCCTTAAGATACAAGCAGATCTAATTCCAACTTTTTCACGAAGAGCATTCAGCACTTCTCTTTCCTTAAGGTAAACTGGTTTACTATTTTCATGGAGTTTTAATGGGATTTTAATATCTGCAATACATCCTACTTTCTGTTCGAAAATTTATGGATACATGGAACTAACATTCTAGAGGCTTTCTGCAGTTGAAACTTGTGATATATCCAAGTTTTCTGACTCTTCTGAATAAATCTGTTGAAGTCTAATTATTAGACATCCATACACATCTTATAACAAAGAACGGAAATTTCCTGTACGATATGCAGTTTTTCACGTGACGATCTTCTCCGGTATTCTGCATTTACTATAACTTTTTTATATGGAAGAAAACGCTACCTGTATATGATCGGAAAGCGATATTTGAATTTTGAAGTTGAACTGGAATTTTCCTTATGAAGAATTTATCTCGGCTAATAAAAGTAAATCCCTTTCCTGAATCCTCTTCAAACGGAACCTTATAGCCTTCAATTTTTACTATATCAAAATATTTTTCTAAATCTTTAGTCATATCTTTTTTATTTTGAAAAATATGCATTACTTTGTTCACACCCTACTAGTAAAGGAAAATATTTCTTTTTCTATAATGTAGTTTGCTGTATCTGCCTTATCTGTATTAGATTTTCCTTTCCCGCCTAAAAATGTGCGGCTGTACACTTTTGCAAGACGTCGTCTTGTTTTACATGCACTGCATTTAAGAGAATTCTGATCCAACTTCCTTGTTTTTGCCGCATGATTATCTTTACCGCATCGAAGCCATAAATTGCTTATCCCCAATTTTTTCCAATCAATTCTTCATCGTGGTTTGAACTTTGATTAAAACGATATTTTAGCTTGAATTAGAGCATTGAAAAGATGAATTATTTGAATAACATCTAACTTTAGTATTTCGAAACCTTTTGAATTTCACTTGCACTAGATTTACCTTTACTGTTTATAATATTTGGATTTCTCAACAATTCACGGTTATAAATTCTAGAAACAACTAAAACTTTAGCTGTTTTAGCTATATCATCAAATGTGACTAAATTTAACTGTACAATTTTCTCACAAATAGAAGCATCGTAAATATCACGAATAAATTAAGTACGTAAAAAAAAGGCAACGATAGACTCTCAATGAGATCTCAATGAGAAATAAATTCTCAGTGAACTATGTGATGTTTAAATATAGCAATATATTCTGGAATTGTTTGATTTTCATTCTGGTGTATTGAAAGAAACTTTTGTTGCGTCACAATTACATTTTTCTTTAGACAAATGTGTTCTTCGAAAGCCATTACTAGATCCACGTATATTAATTCTGATAGTATTTTAGGGGACACCAACGCCAAATACATATTGCAATTTTTGCTTCTATAGAATTCCAAAGCACTTGCGCACAATATTGTTTATTAGAAAAAATAATTGATATCTTCAATACATCCTACTCTCTTTGAAAATTTATGGATACATAGAAATAACATTCTCGAGGTTATCTGCAGTTTTTACTTGTGAGGTACTGTGAGTAAGTTTTCTGACTCTTCTGAATCAATCTGTTGAAGTATAATTACGAGACGTCGAATCATTACGCATCGTATAACAAAGCATTGACATTTTCCGGAACGATATACAGGTTTTCACGTGAAGACATTCTCTGTTGTTTTGCATTTACTATAACTTCTCCATATGGAAGAAAACATTACCATTATATGATCGGAAAGCAAAACTTAAATTTGAAATTGATCCGGAATTTTCATTTTGAAGAATTTATCTCGGTTAATGAAAGTAAATTCTGCTTCTGAATCCACTTTAAAGGAAACCTTATAGCCTTGAATTTTCTCTATAGCAAAATATTTTTCGAAATCTTTAGTCTTACCCTTTTTATTTTGAAAAATATGTATTATTTCGTTCACACTCTACTAGGAAAATATTTTTTTTTAATATGTAGTTTGCTGTATTTTCCTTATTATTAGATTTTCCTTTTCCGCCTAAAAATGTGCGGATGCACACTTTTACAAGATGTATTCTTGTTTACATGCACTGCATTTAAGAGAATTCCAATCCAACCTGCTTGCTTTTGGCGCATGGTTATTTTTACCGCATCGAAGACATAAATTGTGTATTCCCATTTTTTTCATAATCAATTCGTGATCGAGAATCTGACCTTTGACTAAAATGATCTTTTGGTCTTGAATTATATCGTTGAAAAGATGATGAATTATTTGGGCCACATCTGGAACGTAGATATTTCGAAATCTTTTGGATTTCACTTGCACTAGATTCATATTTACTGAATATAATATTTTAATTTTTCGATAATTCACGATTAACAATTTTAGAAACTTCGAAAGCAATTACTTTTTAGCTATTTCTTCAAATATGATTAAATATGACTGTAAAATTTGCCAGCGAATAGAAGCATAGTAAATGTCACGAATAAATTAAGTACACAAAAATATGTCAGCAATAGACAATTTACAATCTCAAGGAGAAATAAATTCGCAGCGAACTATATAACGTCCAAACATAGCAATGTAATCTGGAATTGTTTGATTTTCACCCTGAAATGTTTAAAGAAACTTCTGTTGTGTCACAATTGCATTTTCTTTAAACAAACGTGTTCTTCGAAAGCCATTACTCCACGTAATGTTAATTTTCATAATATTTTAGGCAACATCAATGCCGACAATATATTGCAATTTATTGCTTCTATGGAATTCCAAAGCCGTTTCGCAGAATATTGTTTATTAGAAAAAAATTATTTTCATTTTTAGATAATTTTTTTCACGATGAATATAGTACGTAATCTATTCCTTCTTAGCATCGAAATATTCAAAAGATTGCAATAAAATTGGTTTACTTGAATTGTTTCAGTAATTATTTTCTGCATTGAAGAATCTTTAGATTGATCAAGAATAAATCTTTTAAAAAACTGTTGTTGCTGAGTTGGAAATATTGTCAAAAAATTTTTAAACTGTTGCGCTTCCATGGAGAACTGATTCAGGGCTAACGTAATTCGAAAAGTTTAATCATCAAAAACGTCAAATAAAAAGGTTCACCGCGTCACCAAAACTATCATGACTGGATTTATGAGGACGCTGGAAAAGCATTTGAAGATTTGATTGACAAACATTTTTGATTAAGAAGAGGCGATACCAATTCTAAAACAGAAAAGAATAAATATGATTTCGAACGAATTAATTCTTCAATCATTCAAATAAACATTGTCCATTTTTTAATCGTATTCTTGCCACATGTTTAAGAGTAATTTTTCGTTGCAGATACTACAAATAGTAATATAATAACAGTAATAATAATAAATAATAATTTATGTATATGGTAATATAATAACAGTAATCATAATAAATAATAATTTATATAATAATAAAAAATAAAATATGTCATCAAAATGTATGCATAAAGTAAAACATTTTAGTGTTTTCAAAGAATTTTAAAAGAATACTTTAAAAGAAATGGAACATAAGCTGCACCGTCAAGAATATTGATGCTTCATATTTCTTATTCAATAAAAGTTTGTCGTGTATTCAGAAGAAATAAAAACATAGTTTAGTATTATGTATAGTTTTTTTTCGGTAGGAATCTTCAGTTTTCTTTTCCTCAGAAATGGTAAGATTCAAATCTGATCATTTTGGGAATATTTTCTTAAAAGAATATTTTTAAAAATCCGATTGCTTGGTTTTGCATGATGTTCTTATATAATGACACAAGAAATGATATAGATAGGAAAATATCTTCCCATATGTTGAGTTTAGAGTTTTTTTAAAGTTATAAAATTAAATAAATTACTCAGAATTTTAAGAAATACTATCGCATTTAAATATAAAATGCATTAAAAAATAATCCCTTTGGAATATAAAATTTAAGATGGAGTTCTTAAAAACTGCTCCGTAGAAACTCAGTAATCTATGGTTCGAGTTGCAAGGTATTTGAATATCCTTAGAAAATATATTGGTGAGGTTTATTATATTTTAGTTTATATATTTTATTTTATTCGCAAAAACTATCGAATTTCCATTAAGTAAAATTGCGAATATATATATATTTTTAACAAATGATTGTCGATACTGGAAACAGTACAGTAAGTTATTGTCTAAACAATTATGATAAAAATACCCATTTTCAATAGTTTTGACAAATAACAAAATACGAAAAGGAATAGAAGTAATTGAATGGTGACACAAGAATTAGTGATGCTGTTATAGCACGTCGTCGGATGCAATAACGAACTATAGTAAGTGATCCTAAACAATCCGAGTGACAATGATGACTATGACGTCATGTAAATAGTAAAGAGTTATTTAATTATTATGTAATAAGTTAGTAAGTAAATAACAATAAAGGCTTCCCAAACATCTTTTGAATATGTTTTTCTTTTAGTTCACGATATTCAATTCATCATTGACAAAATCAGTTTTACTAAATTATTTTTGCTATGCAGTATTAAAATTTTTGTAGCAGCTTTCATCAATTTATCAAATGTTTCTTTTATATCAAACATAAATAACTAAACGCAGAAAGAAATAATAGTCTGAAATAATTATAATTTTCGTAATTCAAGATCAGTTTTTGTCATTGACAAAATTAGTTTTGTAAGATTCCTTGTCGGTTACAATTTTTAGTCGCTGTTTTCTACAATTTAATAAATATTGCTTTTGTGTAAAACATAAATAACTAAATACAAAGAATAATCATGGTCTAAAATAACTATAACTTCCAAATTTCAACTTGAGCCAACTTTCACCACTTCAAACTTTACTGATTTTCTCCTGAAAAAATAGCATTTTTTTCGCCGCTTATGTCACACTGTAGGTCTCTGAAGATTCTGCAATGAGATTCATCAAATTTTGCATAATTTAAGTTTCGTAATAGGAGGTATAATGGAGGAAATATTATAAACAAACATCATAGAACTGTGAAGTCCATAAGTGGTTTAATCAAATCCACAGGCTTCAAAGTTCTGTAATACTATTGACAGAGTTAAAAGATCACATTTGTTGTGTTTGAGGCAGCGGACGCATTTCCTAGTTCAGCCTTGTTATTAATTTTGATTTATCAAATTTCAATAACCATTTTCTGAAAGAGGCTGACACTAATTGAAATTACTGATGTTAATAGCCATTCCTTACATTTTTTTCACAAGTATGTAAAGTGTTTGATATAGAGAGTACTTCGGTGGTTATTTTTTTAATTTGACAATTATTTAGTTTTTTTTTTTTTTAATTTCTTTCAATATTTCATTACACCAATAGCAATTTATTCTATATTTCGGAAGGTCATTTTTTAATCTGTTGCTGTACTGTCGTCAAAATTTAAAAATGTGCAAATAATAATATTCCAGACTTTTTACATTTGTTATACTTGAATATTAAAAGAGAAAGAAAACATTAAAATAAATAAAGCGTGAAGAATGATAAAAATTACACTATATTTAAAACCTGAAAAATATTATTTCCAAATTTTTTACATGTGAATATCAAAACAGAAAGACAACTTTAAAATGATTAAATTATTGCTTGCAAAAAATCATTAACTGTGGAAAATTATCTTACATTTGAAACAATGTATGTTAAACGTCATATTTAAAACGATTTTCTCATTGCAACTAAATGAAAAAAAAAGTGATTTCAGTATTTGAAGAAATTACATGAAAAAATATGTATGATGTTGAATTAAAATAAAGAAAGACAATTATGTATAACTCACACTTTTTTCTGAAACTGTCTAAAACTCAATTAAAGATAAATTTTAAGCATTTTTTTATAAAACAGAATGCTTTTCAATGACGGGATCGTAAGTTATAAATGTTAATACCAAAAATATTATTGAAATGTATCCACGGCGAATTTTGTTTTTGTAGAAAATTTTCCATACATTAATGATGTTTTTAGTTTTTATTATTTGAGCCTATATGGAAACTTTAGCCGTATATTGTCATTTTCTGTACCCTCGTTTGAAAAAAAAACACTCGAAATCGTTTAAAGAAATATATTCTAAAGTTATATTTTTTTCAAAGAGATTGAGGGCACATGAAATTTCTGACCGACCAAATTAATTCCAAAAAGAGAGAAAGAGAATTATGACAAAGACCTTATTTGCAAAGGAAGAAAGCGAAAAGAAAGCCATGTTCCTCTCTTTTAGTCTGTTGGGCTTTTGCATTCTAAAGATTAATTTAATTATTTTTTTTTAAGATTGCATATTTTAATGATTAATGCGCTTATTAAAAGAATAATTTATTTTTTACGATTGTTTTTTTAACGATTTATCGGGTACTATTTGATTTTTTATGCTACTTTGTTCCTTTTTGTGTTTTGGCTTATTTAGATAGTATTTAATTTTATAATTGAGATGTCCAGTAAATAATCTGCACGTTTTCAGCTTGCCCAAAGTAAAGACTCGGAAACGATCCCGATGGTGATTTTTCCTTAATTGATTGAAGGCAGGAGAATAAATGTTGCAGAAAAAAATTTTACTAAATGATTTTATCAAAATTTAAAGACATAAAGATTTTCACTATTTTTAGTTTTCTGTATTCTATTAAAAATCAAAATATTTCTTGGAATTTTCTATTTTAATTAACGTTTTTTTATAGTACAATTTACATTAGTTCTGAATAAAATTGTTTAATTTCTTTAATCCTTTCAGGTCTGGTATACTATTCATACTAGGGGAGAGGGGGGAAGGTTTGAACTGGGGTCACCTTTGAAGACTCTAGATATTTTTCTTCAAATAAATTATTTTAAAAAAAATGTATATGGCAATTCATTACTGCTGCTTCAAGGGAATAATTATGCAAAGCTGTACTATTTTGTATGAACAGTACTATCTAAACAAGATATGTATTTTTCTCCCTCTTGAATCTAAACTTAAGAATATAAAGTTGTAAGATTTTTGTTTACAAACTTCTATCCCTAAAATTTTAATTTATCGTTCAATGTTTAAACAAAGATGTTAGTTTTAGTTTATACACTTTGTTTTATTCAAATTTTTCAGCATTTGAATTGGGTAAACCATTGTAATGTTGAACTCCATGTGATGGGGTATCATTGAACATAAAAGTTGGGGCACCATTGAACAGAGAAAAAACACCGAATAAACTGGTGATAAATAATAATAGAACTAAATTAAAAGAGAACACTTAAAACTATGAAGTAAAGAGTTGTTCATGTATCTAAATATTATTATTTCTGATTTTTTAATGTGAAAAAAAGTTAATTAAGAATGTCAAAGAACATGAACTTATACTGCTAACAATTCCCCATACTGCATACATAGGTTCCAACCTCTGTATGTATCAGTGATGGGAAGTTTCAAATCTAAATTGAAACAAATCTAAAATCATTTATTAGATAATTGCAAATCCTGGATACAAAATAATGATTCATGATTTAACAAGTTTCCAAACATTACTTCTGGTTTCCATAACGGATAATACGGAATTTTATATCAGGTCTTTAAAAAAAAAATAACGAATGAAAAATTTTAATTTTTCAGAAGCATTAGATATCACATTGGTGTATTTCAAGGATATTGTAAAAAAGTTTTCACAACCAGGAAACATAACTGGAGGGACAATTTGTGTTTTATCAACAATGAGTTTTGACATCAACTTTCATGGATTTAAGTTTGGTTAAATACCAAAAAATTAGTAATTTCCACAAAATGTAGTTATTTAATTTTATTCATATTACTTTTTATTTCTGTAACATAGACAACTTTTTATAAAAACTCTCAATATTTTCATATTTTATTAATTTGTTCAAAGGTGCCCCTTGCTTGTTCAAAGGTGCCCCTACATGGGGCAGGTTTGAACAAAAATCTTTCAACTTTTTAAATCCTCACAACTTATTTAATTTTATTGGAAAATATTTACTTTATAGTTCATATGATGAAGAAATGCGTTATTATGTAATATTTAAAACTCAACAAATATAATTCAAGTAAGAAATATATTGATTTTCTGAAAAAATATTCAAAGGTGCCCCTTCTCCCCTACATGTATTTTAATAGAATATTATATTGTTTTTGTTACTATCTATATACAGTAATGACAGCATATAGTTATGCTTTTCTCATTATGACTTCATTTATGTTTTGATACTTAATAATAACAATAATAATAAATTTTTGTTTCTTTCTCTTTACACTGTTGGCGCGATTCCTCTTTAATACCTATATTTAACTCTTTAAATTTTAATATAGGTTACTTTATTGAACGAATATGCGTGACAAAATGCAAAAAACATTAGAGACATGCAATATCTGTTAAACTCTAGTTCAATACTGTATTTTCTAAACGTCTCAAAGTACTCTTTCTGAAACTATTATCATATAAATATGATTTGAATAGTACCTAAAATAAATACATTCCTTTGAATTCAGAAAAGAGATAATTTTTAAAGATCAATAAATGAATTTCGAAATCTACGATTAACAATATTAATGTAACAGTAATTTTATTCCCAAAATTTTATAAAAATCAGACTCGAAAGAGTTAATTTGCATTTTTCTTTTTATTTATTATTTATTATTACATTTTAAGATAAATAAATTTAGCAATAAATGTAGAACTTACTTACTTTTTTGCACTTGTGTAAAAGTAGCAGTAAAGTTTCAAAACAATAATTTAAATGTAAATATTTTCTTCCGTCACTTTTAAGAAAATTCTCTCTAGAACCATATTTCATGAATACGAAATTTTCTTAAACTTGATTGTTCCCCTACATAGCAAAAAATTATGTTTTAACGAGATTTTAAAAATCTCATTCTAAAATCTGTGCTAATCTTTATAATAAATCAAGGTGTTTTTCGCTCCTGTAGCAAGTAGTTTATTCCTTAAGACTTCCGTTTATTTTATTTTTTATAATGTCATCAAAAACTGCTGTAGCGGAAAAAATAAGGGACATGCTCATAACCATAAATATAACTAAAGCATAAAACTCAAGTAAGATTCAGAAAAATGCTTTCGAAGAATTATGTAGTGATATGTTAAAAAAAAAAAAAATATTTTAGTGTTAGTAAAACGCGTGGTTACGTGTTTGAAAAACGGCGACACTTTGATAATTCAAAAATAATTGATTAGAATCTAATAATAAATAATTAAAATTTATTTTATATATTTTTTAAATGTTTCTAAAGATTTAAGATATATGTTCAGTTTTATTCTTGCACATTTATATGTACACACACATATAACTTTAAAAATACTACAACTGAAATAATACAAATTAAAAAAAAAATTCTGAACGTCTTTATTTGGAATCCTCATGTATGAAATATCACAATACAATTTATCCATATGTACTTAATGGTGAAGTATTCAAAAGATCTGTGAATGTTTTTTTCTCCATAAAAAAACTACTGATTATTCTCCTATTTATCATAGTTTAAGTCATCAAATTAATCATAAAACTATGCAGAACAAGAGAGGAAGATGTTCATCAAATTTAATTGCTTCCAAAAGAAAAAAAAAACTATAACTAAACAAATAAACAATCTGCATAATAATTATGTAAAAAATTACAATCGGTTATTAATACGAAAATATATACAATTGCTATTAAAAGGAAAAATATTTTACAATATTTAAATATATTTAGGCGTAAAACATACTCTGATCATTTCTGAGATATTTTTTATGATCTAATTATGACTAGAGTTGACCTTTTCAATATTAATTTACTAAAAAAGCCTAGAACTCAAATTAATAATACTCAAATGGTAATAACTTTTTCTAATCAAATATTTAATGCAATCAATATGAATTCTATAATAAATGACAAAAACTGTATTTTTCCTATTAATAATATTAAACTATCAAAAACTTTTAAATATCCAAGAATTATAGGAAGACAGGTATTTAACTACAAGTCGTTCTCAAAAAATACTTCTGCTGATAGCACTCTCCCCCGTAAGTGCAATGACCCCTCTCTAAAAAAATATTAATCATGATCATGGACATATTATCACTGGAAATTTAAATATTGTAGAAGATTTTACGTTAAAAAAATTAATGGGTTATGGCACTACATTGTAAAAAAAAATCTGCAAAGTTACTAAACCTTTTCTAGGAAACTGGGATCCCAAGAACTTTTCCTGTAACGGTAACAGCAAAAATTCAAATTTCAGAATCGATTACATGAATTTTTCCTGTTATCGTTACATGAAAATTTCTTGGAATCCCAGTTTCCTAGAAAATGTTTACTACCTTCACAGATTTTTTTTTTACAGTGTAAGTATAGAATTCCATGAAAATTAAATATTAGTTCTAAAATGAAACAATATACATGTGTTACAGATATAGTTATTTATGAAATTGCAATATGTTACAACAAACCTATTGAATATTTCAATCAATGGAAAATTTTAGTTATTGATAAATTAACTAAGACTTTAAAGTATAATGTTTCATATCCGGATTATATAAATACAAAGCATCTTTTCCAGTAAATCACTAAATTGCAACAAAACTTTGTAATCATTTATGTTGACAAATCTTCAAATAATTATGCAATTATATGTAAATCCTATTATCATCAACCACTTAAATCCAGTATATCATCTAATAACTCATTTCAAAAAACTAATGATGACATAATTGTAAACAATCGTAAAATTAAAGGTTTTTATAAATTATTAGACATTAACTCTACTAACTTTAAATATCCATATCTAGTTCTTACATCCAAATTTCATAAGAATTCAGTTAAATTTAGAACAGTTGCAATCGGTTGCAATACATATAAAAAACCCTGTCGGCTTCGCTTATAGGCGAAGGAAGATTTCGTTAAGTGCTCATTTCAGCAACAAAAAATAAAATATAATTAGAGAAAACCTAGTTTAATAATTTTATTTGGTCATTTTGAAAAAATTTAATTTCATTTTTATAAATTATTAGACATTAATCTACTAACTTTAAAAATCCGTATCTAGTTCTTATACCCAAATTTCATAAAAATCCAATTAAATTTTGAACAGTTACAATTGTTTGCAATACTTATAATAACACAGCTAATAAACTTCTCTTAAATATTCTTTATCAAAAATATACAATAACAAAAACCAGTGATAATACACATTGTATAAAGAATAGCTATGAATTGGTTAATATTATGAGAAATCTTAAATGTATAAAAAATATAACTACATATGACTTCAAAGATCTTTTAATAATATAGATTTATTAGATCTATATAATATAATAAATGCACTCTTTTTAAAATATCAACATAATTTGAATATACCAATGAACAATGATACTGATTTTTTTCCCACTTAAACAAATGTCATTATCTATAATAATTTCATAATGCAAGATAACATAATATATACACAAAATGTCGGTATACCACAAGATGGGTGTACATCTAGTATAGTATCAGACTTTTATCTTTATGAACGTAAATATTTTTATAATAAAATACATTTATATCGATATATTGATTATAATATTTTAATTGTCATTGATAATAACAGTATATCTCAATTCCCAGTAGATTATCCAGCTAATTTAAAAATTACAAAAAACCTGCTTTCTAATAATACCATTAACTTTTTAGATCTTAAAATTATATTAAAAGAAAAAATATTAATAATTGATATTATGACAAACGGACTGAATTTAATTTTAATGTTAATACATTTACTAATTTTAAATCCTGTCTTCATAAATCTGTATATCGTAATATAATCCTTATCATTTATATAGAATAAAATGTTTATGTTCTTCTCATCTAATTAATGCAAATATTGAAAAGCTAGTTTATGATGCACTAAAAAATGGTTTTCCTAAAAAATTCATATATTCTTTAATATACAATTAGTTATTACATAACCTTAAAAGTTATTAACACAATGCGTAGAAAAAAGTAGAAAAAATAATTAAAACATAAAAAAATAATAAAATAAAAATGTAAAAAAATATTAAAAAAATGTATATAATAGGATGGTTGGGTGGGTAGATTTTAGAGTGTGGGGCAGGGCGGGGTTGTCTGGATAATACGCAATGGTTAAATAATATTTTTTTAAATTGAGAGTTGGAAATGCATTTGTCAAATTGGAAAACATATTATAATTGATGTTTAATTGACACTAATGAATGAATAATTGTATAATTACATCAGTTCATTCAATTGGTATAATTTAATTAGTTTACCTGATTATATTGTACCTAACTTTTAATAAATTGAGACATATTATACAGTTTCTAAGTGTATAGGGTAAATATATTTATTATCTATTTTTAAATCTTAAATCATCTTATATTAATATAGTGAGTTTAGCTTAACATAGTCAAATTAACAGATTTTGATTTAAATTTAATAGGGTAAACTATGGTCTATGGTTTATTTTTTCAGTTATCACATTACTCAGTTTTTAATTAATTTATTTATTCACTGTTATCATGTTGACGATAATTATTTTTATTTTTCCCTTTTCATTTTGCTATCCAAGTTGGTAGTTTTGATGTGCCTTGTTTTTTATGTTCTTTCTTCACTTGGTTTTGGTTTTGTGTGTGTATGTAGTCCCAAATTCGCATTGTTTTGCTTTTTCTTTGCAAATACAAAGATGAAACCACATACTTTATTTGTAGTTCCAAAGTATTTGGGACCTGATGATTCTGCTTTGGTTCCACAAATTCCATTTGTTTTCATTTTAATTATTTATTTTTTCCCTCTATGTCTAAAGTTCTATAAGTTATTAAATTCAATGGTTCATTTTTTGTAATACGATTAATGGTTATATATTTAACCTCTTCAGACCCAAGGTGCACATTTGTGCACCACTGTTTTCAACTATTTATCACACTTATTATTCTAAATTATTTTATTGAGACGAGAGGATTTCATTTGTGTATGTTAGTTTTTTCTAGTTTCAGCAAGAAATATGGCAGCAATCTTAACTCATATGATTTTGGAGGAAATAAACCAGCAATGGCGAAAAATATAAGACTTCAAAAAACTAAGTACATTTTTATAATTAAAAAATTAATATTTATTCACAATAATTTTTAAGAATGCTTATAAACTCTTCAGTATTGCATAAATCATTTAAATGTTTGGCTAGATCATAATATCTCTTTAAATTAGATGTAGTTTGAAAGGTGCACGTACGTTCACCACCGGCTTCTATTCTGTATTTTTGGAAAGAAATAATCTCACTAAAAAATTTATACTAAATGATATCTAATTGGTGCAGAGCTGAAGTTGTTGAATGATTCAAAAATTATACTTAATTATAAATAAGAATTCATTTTGTTGAAGTTTTATTAAATATTAATTTTAAAAAATCATAATTATTATATCTTTGTAAGCTTAAATAAACTGATGAGACCAATGGTGATGGTGAGTCTTCTGACAATGAAAATTTAGATGACACAGATATAAACAATGAAGATATTGCTTCAGTTCCTATCCCACATCCATGTAGCAATAAAGTTTAACCTAAAAGACCTTTGTTATGGCAAGCTGAAAATAAGTACTTAAAACGTATTTAAAACTTGTGTTACAGCAAATTAGAATAATGACGCTGAGAATAGTATCTTATGTTTTCGCAAATATTTATTTAATCTGTTTTTCTTTTAATGGTGTTCTTCCGAGGACCATTGATGATGAGGATTATCTAAAAGCAGATTCCTGCATCGTAAATCTTTTTAAATCATTTCTAGATTAATTAAATGAAGATTTTTTGGGGGAAATTTTATATGAAACAAATTAATATTTCATTCAAACACGAAACCAACTCTCAATAAATGCATCCAAACATAAAATTATAAAATTTGCAGGCGTACACAAACTCATGAGACATTAAAATATCTCCAAGCAAGGTTCTACTGGCAAAAAAGACTTGTCACTTAGAATTGCAGCTACTATGTCACGTGATCTTTTTTCTTTTCTTTTTCTTTTCTTTTTTTTTTTTTTTTTTTTTTTTTTTTTTTTTTTTTTTTGAGATTAGGAAATTTATTCGTTTTGCAGATAAATTAATTATCAATGAGCAGATGACAAATTATGGAAAGTACATTTTATCTTGAATTCAGTAAGAATTAAATGTTTGTCTCTGCCCCGGCCAAAACATATATCACAAGATATCACTAGATACCATTTGCTCGACATTGTGAATTAGACAGTATATGCCGTTAAAATCTAATGCGTTGGATTAAAAAACTTTGTTTTATCCGCCAGGGATGGTCTTACCCTTGAATGCCAAATATATCATGGAAAAGGAATTGTACCAGCTGATGATTCAAAATAATTATGAGTAGGTCTAGGTGGAGGCATTGTCAAATTGCTTTTTAAATTTATACCAAAAGATAACACACGGGTGATTTACACGGACAATTTTTTTACTAGTATAAAATGCGGTAAACTTTTTATTGAGGAACAATAATGATTATGAATAAAAGAAATGGAGGAGCATATAAAAAAAAGATCGTGATTTGTAACGCGGAGAATGGGATGAAAGACTAATGAAAGGAAGGGTATGTGCATACTAAAATGGAAAGATAACAAATGTGTAACTTTGCTTTCCACTTGCATAAATAGGTGGAAAGCCTGCCGAGAGCTGTTGTGTTCGGTGGTCTACAGATTAAAACTGTAAAATTAACGTAACACAACTTGCAATTGTGAATACATACAATAAGTGTATGTACAGATTTAAATGATAAGTGTTATCATACTATTGCTGTGCTATTCGCACAAAAAGTAGTCAACAAGAGTTTTTGTACATATTATAGATTTGGTTTTTTCCATTTGTTGGATAATGCATATCAGAAATTGCAAAGCAGATGAAGTTCCTCGAAAAGATAGATTGGCTCTCTTATGGTATTTTTAGAGATTGCATAAGTACTGATGAAAGTCTGTAAAAATGTAAGTATGAAGGCTGCAAATCAAAAATAAGAGATATTTGTACAAAGTGCAATATATATCTCTATATCAATAAATATAAAAACTTTGTTAAATCACCATAAAAGAAAAATTATACAGGACGCGTTTCGAGCTGCAAAATTACCGCTCGTCATCAGCTGGTCCAAACACGTGTCACAACGGACAGAGTGGAAAGGTGGAAAGGTTTTCCACTCTGTCCGTTGTGACACGTGTTTGGACCAGCTGATGACGAGCGGTAATTTTGCAGCTCGAAACGCGTCCTGTATATTTTTTCTTTTATGGTGATTTAACAAAGTTTTTATATTTATTGATATATATTTATCGCCAGTTTTTTCGGTGTTTCTCAATATATATCTCTATGTCAAAAAAAAAAAAATAATTGTTTCGAAAATAGCTTGTAAAATAAGCTTACATGTATTAATTATCCACCGAATTCATTGTTTAAATAATTTTTTTTAAATGAAGTTTTTTTTTTTCAGTAGGACCCGAATTGCACATATGTGTACCAGCTAGTAAACAGAAACTAATAATAATTATTTTATTTTTATTACAAAATTATGTTTCTATACATAAAAACAGATGAAACAAACTGTGAAATAATTTTTATGATAGCTTAAAATGTGTCATGTCTGAAGAGGATATATATATATATATATGCGTGTTTCTATCTATCTGTTAGAAAGTTCTTTAGGCTAATTGAAGGATATAGAGTTTATTTATGCTGTAGAATCGGGTACTGCTATTGAAAAAAAAAAAAAAATGTATGGTCCGTTTTAATATGTAAATGGCTTCCTAAGCAAATTTTATACACATTATTTAAAAGTAGACTTTATTTCCAATTCTTTGGTACCAACAACTTTCTTCTACGATAATGTTTTGCAAAGTTAGTAAGGGATGCTTTTTATCACAATTTTATGCTTTTCGAGGTTCAGACGATATAATTTTTTTAACATCAGTAATTGAACTTAAGTATCTGCGATTAGCATTATTCATGTAAAAATAATTTTGTTCTCAAAATTGAAAAACAATGAGACCTGAGAAAATAAATTTGCATTTTTAATTTTTTTTTCATTTTTTAAATAAGTACATATAGCAATAATGTAGAACTTGCTTTAGTTTTACGCATTTGTGTAAAAGTAGCAGTAAAGTTCAAAAGAAATAATTTAAATGTAAATATTTTTTATCATCACTTCTACGAAAATTCTCTTTAGAACCATATTTCATGAATACGAAATTTTCTTAAACTTGATAGTTCCCCTACATAGCAAAAATTATGTTTTAAGCAGATTTAAAAATACACATTCTAAAATCTGTGCCAGCCTTCATAATAAAGCAAGGTGTGTTTCGCTCCTGTAGCAAGGAGTTTATTCTTTAACGCTTCCATTAATTTTATTTTTTATGTCATCAAAATCTGCTGTTGCGTAAAAAACAAGGAAAATGCTTATAACTAATGCATAAAACCTTCCGAAACATGTTTTGTAAGAATTATGCAGTGAAATGTTAAAAAAAAATTATTTTAATGATAGATTACATGTTAAATATATTTTAAACTACAATGATATTTTAATAACTCAAAAATAATTTATCTAATTATAAATCCTCTATTTTTTTTCTTTTTTTCCTCAGATAAAATGTTTCTAAAGGTTTAATAAATATGTTCAGTTTTGTTTTTGCACATGTATATATATATATATATATATATGCTGGCATCTATCTGTTAGAAAATTTGTTTTTTGGATAATTGAAAGATGCAGAGTTCGCATCTGCTGCTAGAATCGAGTACTACTACTGTAAAAAACAAACTCAGGGTTCATTTTAATATTTAAACCGCTCCATAAGAAATATATATATACACACCTTTTAAATATTTTGGAATCAGTAATATTCTTTTACAATATTTTTTTGTTCATCAAGTAGAGGGTGTTTACCTTCCCCCCCCCCACGAATTTATATTCTTCTGAATTCAGACGAGATAATTTGTATACACCATTAAATTAATTTAAATATGTATAATTACATTATTTATCCAAAAATAATTTTGTTCTTAAAATTCAATAAAAATTGATCCAGGGAGATTTAATATGCATTTTTTTAATAAATATATTCAGCATTAATGTAGAACTTTCTTTAGTTTTTCGCACTTGTGTAAAAGTAGCAGTAAAGTTACAAAATAATTTCAATATAAAAAATTTAGGCCATCACTTCTACGAAATTTCTCTCTAGAACAATATTCCATGAATACGAAATTTTCTTAAACTTGATTGTTCCCCTACATAGCAAAAATTATGTTTTGACGAGATTTAAAGAAACACATTCGAAAATCTGTGCCAGCCTTCATAATAAAGCAAGGTGTCTTTCGCTCCTGTAGCAAGTATTTTATTCTTTAACGCTTCCATTTATTTTATTTTTATAATGTCATCAAAAACTGCTGTTGCGGAAAAAAATAAGGGACATGCTCATAATCATAAACATAACTAATGCATAAAACTTAAGTGAAATTGAGAAAAATGTTTTGTAAAAATTATGTAGCGAAATGTTTAAAAAATTACTTTAGTGTTAGATTACATGTTACGCGTTTAAAATAACGATGATTTTTAGATAATGCAAAAATAATTCATTTGGATCTAATTATAAATCATTGGGAATTTATTTTTTATTTAGACAAAATATTTCTAAAGGTTTAATAAATATGTTTAGTTTTATTATTGCACATGTATATATACAGGGTGTTTCGCTACCAGACCGACAAACTTTGAGGGATGATAGTAGACATGAAGACAAACATTATTAAATAAGAAACCATGGGGCGCAAACGTCTTCTGTAGGAGCTAGGGGCCATTTAAGTTTAAGGTCCAAAACTTCAAACGATGATAAAAAACGGAAAAAAGGGTCGATCCGTTTGCGGTTTTCGCTAAAATCATTCTTTATATCCCGATTTTTTTTTTTTTTTTTTTTTTTTTTTTTATTTTAATGGCTACGTTCAAAAACTGACGGTAGAGGGCGCTTTAGACTTTAGAGTAACGAACAAATACTTTTTACCGTTCTTTTGTGCATGGGGTTGAGATTATTCTAAAGTTTAGATTTTAACTTAAATTTTAAGCCCAAAATCGGAAACATGGGGATCAGGTAATTAGTGAAAATTTAACTGTGAACCGAGGGCGAGATTTTAACCGCTCATAAACATTAGACAAACTAATCAATTTTGTTGCGGTTTGCAAGTAGGTCTTTCCCTTAATAATTATTTTATTCAAAATGGCGTACAGCTTTGGTGCCATTATTTTTTGATAGAGGGCGCTTTCGACATGTCTCCGACATTTCAAAAGCATTACTCTTGGATGTTTTAGCACCAGACCAACATAATTCCAGGAAGAGTTAGGTATGCAAAGAAGACTAAGAATCACATAGGAATGTAACGTTGAAAATGCCTTTTTGCGAGTTATGGTTGAAAGAAGCAGAGAACAAAGCAAGAGAAACAAGCAGAGAAACAACAACATGTTAAAGTGACAGAACAAAATTTATTTAAAGATTTTACTGATAAAGGTGTTCGACATTACGACCAGATGTAGTTCGGCATGCTTGACAGTGGCGTTGCATGGAATTCCTCACTCTTTGAAAGATTCCTGGCAGCTTTAGAACTGACGTGCGAAAATCCACCTGTTGGCTTATTACACGAGTACTCTTGCTTGGATGCCTTCTGCGATATTTAACACTTGTTCTTCATTGTATGGTTGTTTTGTCGTTCGTTCTCGATTCATCTTAGCTTTCGATAAACAGCCAGTCTGACGAAGCCTTCTGTTCACACTTGAAAATGACACTTGTCGTGGGACGGGAGCACGCCTCTGCAGAAAGTGCTTGTTGTTCAACAAAGAACGGCGTTTCCGTTACAGTCCACAGCACCATATACGAGCAACATGTCGACCAGTTCATCGTTTGAATACTCCATTCTACTACTTTTGTAACCGGTTCGCGAATGATCATTTCAGCGTGATTGCTTTTCACAAGCATTACCGTTCAGCGCTATCTACCGTCGCTGTTAAGCTTGCCGGTCGACTTCTGGTCGTAATTTCGAACATCTTTATCAGTAAAATCTTTAAATAAACTTTGTTCTGTCACTTTAACATGTTGCTGTTTCTCTGCTTACTTCTCTTGCTTTGTTCTCTGCTTCTTTTAACCATAACTCGCAAAAAAGGCATTTTCAACGTTACATTCCTATGTCATTCCGAGTCGTCTTTGCATACCTAACACGTCCTGGAATTATGTTGGTCTGGTGCTAAAACATCCAAGAGTAATGCCTTTGAAATGTCGGAGATGTGTCGAAAGCGCCCTCTATCAAAAAATGATGGCACCAAAGCTGTACGCTATTTTGAATAAAATAATTACCAAGGGAATGACCTACTTGCAAACCGCAACAAAATCGATTAGTTTGTTCAATGTTTATGAGCGGTTAAAATCTCACCCTCGGTTCACAGTTAAATTTTCGCTAGTTACCTGATCCCCATGTTTCCGATTTTGGGCTTAAAATTTAAGTTAAAATCTAAACTTTAGAATATTCTCAACTCCATCCACAAAAGAACGGTAAAAAGTACTTGTTCGTTACTCTAAAGTCTAAAGCGCCCTCTACCGTCAGTTTTTAAACGTATCCATAAATTTTTTTAAAAAAAATTTCGGGATATAAAGAATGATTTTAGCGAAAACCGCAAACGGATCGACCCTTTCTTCCGTTTTTTATCAGCGTTTGAAGTTTTGGACCTTAAACTTAAATGGCCCCTAGCTCCTACAGAAGACGTTTGCGCCCCATGGTTTCCTATTTAATAATGTTTGTCTTCATGTCTATTATCATCCCTCAAAGTTTGTCGGTCTGGTAGCGAAACACCCTGTATATATATACATGTGTGTGTGTGTGCGTGTGTGTGTGTGTGTGCATCTAGTGCATCTATCTACCTATTAGAAAATTTGTTTTTAGGCTGATATACAGTTGATTTATGCTGTCAAAATCGCTTACGTTATAGTGAAAAACATAGTTAGGGTTCGTTTTAATACGTAAATCATCCCATAAGCAAGTTATATATCATCATTTAAAAGTAGACTTCATTTCCAATCCTTTGGAACCGTAACTTGTGTGTAAATGTAGCAGTAAAGTTCCAAAAAATAATTTAAATGTAAGTATTATGTACCACCACTTCTACGAAAATTCACTCTAGAATAATAGTTCACGAATATAAAATTTTCTTAAACTTAATAGTTCCCCTACATGAAAAAATTTGCTTTAACGAGATTTTAAAAACAGATTCTAAAATCTGTGCCAGCCTTCATAATAAAGGAAGGTATCTTTCTCTTCTGTAGCAAGAAGTTTATTCTTTAACGCATTCATTTATTTTATTTTTTATAAGGTCATCAAAAACTGCTGTTGCGGAAAAAATAAGGGACATGTCCCTAATCATAAACATAACAAATGAATAAAAACTAAAGTAAAATTCAGAAAAATGTTTCATAAGTACTATGTAGTGAAATCTTTTAAAAATTACTTTAGGATTAGATCACATGTTTTACGTTTAAAATAATTGTGATCTTTTGATTATGCCAAAATAATTGATTAGGATCTAATTATAAATCATCGAAAAATTATTTTGTATTTAGATATAATGTTTCTAAAGGTTTAATTAATATGTTCAGTTTTATTATTGCACTTAGGGCGTATCACGAAACACCTTTTTTTTTAAATCAAAATTTCAAGTTGATAAAAAGTTGTTACTTTGATCACATATTTACCCCAAAAAATATTTTTGAAAATGAAAAATATTTAGTTTTCCCGGAATGAGGATGAAATTTAAACTTTTTGGCCTAAAATGTAGTTTTTTCATATCTTTTAAATATACAAATATAAAACAATTGTTTTTTTCAAAATACAAAAACATAAATTTTAGATAGGCATTTGACATTTAAAAGAATTTCGTTTCTGTCATTAATTTTATAAGTCTTTCGGAATATAATTAAAAATCTCATTATTTTACCAAATATGGAAGATTTTCAATTTATTTTATTGTTGATTTTAAATTTGTTACAGGTATTTATTTTATTTTATTTTTTACATTTACAGACCTCCAGATATCATGCAAATTAAATAAATATTAATTTGTAATTAGTTTATTAGTCTAATTTGTTTTGGCTCATGACATTAGAAACAATCTTTTAAATATCACACACCCCCATACACACACACAAATAAAATAAAACTTAGAAAGTTTAATATTTAAATGAAAAAGGTTACAAATTCTATAGTTAAACATTGAATTTGAAAAACGTTATTCAAAATAGAGCTCGATTTCACTGTCTGTGTATCTTGATAAGTTATCTTGATGGTTTTAGGCAGTGCACCAGAAGTGTAAGCAGCTTTTTCAACCTGTAACCAAAGTTTTTGATTTGGCCGGTTGAGATGCATAATTTATATTGCAGTGAATGACAAATATGCTTATTAAACAAAGATATTAAATTAAATTTATTACTATTATAATAATAAAATCACTGAATTAATGCTATACAGTAAGGTTTTACGTATTCTTTATTTTTGTACTGCTGTAGTTGCAGATGTAAAGTGACGCTTCGTTTCAAACTTTGGAATTTATTTACTATAACAGCAATCTTGACCTAATGAAGCTATCCCAATCCTTGTGTGTTTTGACAAACGTGTTTACACACTGATGTAACCTCCTTTAGAATTTTTTTAATTGTCTGTGTGTATGAAAAAAAATTAAATTCATTTCTATCATTACTTCCTGAATCAACAATCAACTCAAAGTATTGTTTGCTCAAGTTAGTTACAAGAGGCGTTTCCGTAGATTGCTAATGAATAAGATCGATGTAGTGCCTCATAATTAACTTGCGCTGGTTTTAAAACTCTTTTTTTCATGGAATTCGGTTTTTCAAGCTTTTTCTATCTTTATGTTTGCCAGAGATGTCATATTTTTTCGAGAATCAAACAACATTTACAGATGAAAATGTTCTGGATGTATCATAAAAGCGTTTCTCTGAAGAGTTGATTGAATAACAATCTTAAATTCATCTTCTAAGTACTTCATATACTGTACCATTTAAAAAAGTGTTGTGATGCATAAATAATATTAGTCTGACTTTTTATATTAAACCATGAGGGGCATAAAAGTTTATGACAAGTTGAACTTCTTTTACAGTTGTGGAGTTGGAACATTTGATTCAATCAATAAACGTAACATTCTGTTTGCCATTATCAGGCACCTTGCATGGGATTACATTTACAGGTTTTCTGTATGTTAATTTTGCTAAGTCTGCTGTCAACACAATTTGATTACATATTTTTTATCCATGCTCAAAATCTTTCTCATTAATTTCTAGAAAAATACTATCTATTTTGATATATTCATCGATAGGTAATTTTTGAGAGTTAAACTTTTACTTATAGGACCAGTGATATACAATGGATCATTTACGACAACAAAATTTTCCTAAAAGGAAATTCTTTAAATGAAGCAAACATATCACTACTTGTACTGTGTGCTGTATAGCCCGCTAATTAAATACAATTTATCCATTAGAGACCCTTGTTGCCTATAATACACCCAAGAGTTTTAATAGTTGTCTCATGAATGCAGTTACATTTCATGTATTTTAGTATTGATAGTACTATGTCTTTTCCAGAACCACTGTTTTGAGTTACACAACCAAAATATGTCGAACATAGTCCTTCTATATCCATCAATGTAACTTATCAAGATAAACAGACAATGAAATCGAGATTTTCTTTGAATAATGTTTTTCGTATTTAATGTAGAACTACTGAATTTATAACTTTTTCATATAAATATTAAACTTTTTATGTTTTACTTTTATTTCTGTGTGTGATATTTAAAAAATTATTTTTAATGTCATGAGCACAAATATAGAATAATCTAATTATAAATTAACATATATTTTATTTGAATGACATCTGGAGGTTTGCATATGTAAAAAAATTACCTGTAACAGATTTAAATCCATCTACAAAATAAATTGAAAATCTTAGATATTTGGTAAATCAATAACATTTTTAATTAGATTCCGGGTGACTTACAAAATTAATGACAAAAACGATTTTTTTTAAATGCCAAATGCCTATTTAAACTTTATGTTTTTGTACTTTGAAAAAAAAAACAATTACTTTATATTCGTATGTTTATAAAAGATGAAAAAACTACATTTAAGCCAAAAAGTTTAAATTTCATTCTCATTCCGACAGGCCTAAATATTTTTCATTTTCAAAAGTATTTTTTGGGGTAAATATGGGATCATAGTAACAACTTTTTATCAACTTGAAATTTTGAATTTCAATAAAATGTTTTTCGTGATACACCCTATTGCACATGTATATGCATATGCATATATATGCGTGTATCTATCTGTTAGAAAGTTTCTTTTTAGGCTAATTGAAGGATGTAGAATTAGGTACTGCTAATGTAAAAAAAAAAAAAAAAAAAAAAAAAAAAAAAAAAAGGCTTTGTTTTAATATGTAAATGGTTCTCTAAATAAATTTTATATACATTTTTGAAAAAGTAGACTTTATTTCCAATTCTTTTGAGCCAGTAACTCTTTCTGTGATATTTTTTGCAGAGTTAGTAGGAGGTGATTACTTTTTATCCCAAATGACTTAACATTCTTCTGAATTCAGACGAGATACTTTTAACTATCAGTAAATGAAGTTAGATATCTACGTTTAATATTATTAATGTAAAAATACTTTTGTTCTTAAAAGTGAAAAACAATTGGACTCTGGAGAGTTAATATGCATTTTTTACTTATTATATGTATATATATATATATATATATAAGTATACAGGGTGTCCCAAAAGGTCATGTCCAAACGGAACACATGGTTGTGTCAGGTCATGAGGAAACAGAATTACATAGGAAAGGGGGGTCGGAAACGCGATCTAAACAGTGAAATTGCATCGTAACCGTCACGCAAAGAAAAGATAACAAACGGTGTAAAATATCTTTATTTTACAACAAAACAGTACCAAATAAAAAAGAAAAATGCTACAACTCATAGTAAGTGCTCAAAATTGGCCCCATTAGCTGCGATGCATGCTTCACATCGGCGCCGCGGCGCCGATGTCCGCGACTGCCCGCGCTTTCGTCTGACATCGCTTATCGCCCTCTAGCGGATTACAATCGCGTTTCCGACCCCCCTTTCCTATGTAATTCTGTTTCCTAATGACCTGACACAACCATGTGTGCCGTTTGGACATGACCTTTTGGGACACCCTGTATTTAGCAATAATGTAAGATTTTCTCTGCACTTGTGTGAAAGTAGAAGTAAAGTTCGGAAATAATAATTTGAATATAAATATTTTCTTCCATCATTTTTAGGGAAATTCCCTCTAGAGTGATATTTCATGAGCACGAAATTTTCTTAAAATTCATAGTCCCCTTGCATAGCAAAAATTATGTTTTGACGAGATTTAAAGAAACACATTCGAAAATCTGTGCCAGCCTTCATAATAAAGCAAGGTGTCTTTCGCTCCTGTAGCAAGTATTTTATTCTTTAACGCTTCCATTTATTTTATTTTTATAATGTCATCAAAAACTGCTGTTGCGGAAAAAAATAAGGGACATGCTCATAATCATAAACATAACTAATGCATAAAACTTATGTAAGATTGAGAAAAATTTTTTATAAGAATTATATATTAATATTTTTATAATATCATTTTAGTGTTAGATTACATGTTACGTGTTTAAAATAACGCTGATATTTTGATAATACAAAACTAATTGATGAGGATCTAACTGTAAATCATCGAAAGTTTATTTTTTATTTAGACAAAATCTTTGTAAAGATTTAGTAAGTGTGTTCAGTTTTATTATTGCATATATGTATATGTATACAGTGGCGGTCAAAAGTTTCCGGCCAGCAAAAATTTTTCAGTTAATTTGTAAATATACTCATATGAAGAGGAATCTCAAAGTGATATTAATACATTTTTTTCACGTAATACTTAGGAACTTACTTATAGAAGAACATGTAAATATCAAAAAATTTAACTGACGAAATTAAGTATAAAGGAAAACGCATATTCTCAAAAGTTTCCGGCCATCTTCACAAGTTTGTAAAAAAGTGGTATTGTAATAGAAAATTACAGTGATCAACAACATTTACAATTAGTATTTTATCGTATTACTATTTTATTAGCTTTAGTAATAAGTATTGCGGCGCAGCAACGTGACATTCATACACTCAACGGTTAAAGTGATATCATATCGCAGCATTCTTGCAGATCTGAAGTTACTATGATGTCGGTATTTCGAACGTTTGGTATGTAACTTAGTCGGTATGTAACTAAGATATCATTTCATTACTCTGCTTATGAGTGTTCTTTTTCTTTGGCGATATGGCGTAATACTTTTACGAATTTCACGCATCTGGAGATGAATGCCTGCATTCCAGTTTAAGTATTGCGTCATCGTAGCGATGACGTTTGCTTGTTTCTAATTCGTTGTTTTTTTATAACTGCTCGCTTCACTGTTACAGAGAACTGTCTTTTCATTTCCATGTGATTATCAGATGGGGCCGACCCAGTGGCGTGGTGGTAGCGGAGGCTGCTCCCACACCGCTGGTCCCTGATTCGAGTCCAGCTAGCGGCATGGGTGTGTTGTCCCTGTGAATATGTATGTACTGGATATTCTGAAATAAAGTGTTCTATATATGGTTTCTTGTGATCATTGGAGGTTATGCCGGCGAATAGCTGTAGCGCCTACCTCAAAGCAAAATAAATACAAATACAAATCAGATGATATATATTTGAGCAACTTCATGTTCGGAGGTCTTGCTTGACATGTAGTATTGAAGGCATGATTTAGGTTTAATCTAAAGCTCATTTTAACGTGCTGTATTCTAATTATGTTGGTGTAGACTTAATGAAAAGCTCACTAAATGAGCACTGCGTTCTTTTGGCCAAAGTTATGGCCGAATTTTGCTGGTATAACTAATCATGCTTTTAAATGTTTTGAATAAAATTCAGTTTAAATAATTACCTGACTTTTTTCTGCGTATATGTGTACACTAGGGTGGAGCGAAAAAAAATTTTTTTTTGAAAATCAAAAACGGGTAGATGCCAAAAGTTGCCTTTATACTAGTACATCAACTGAGTGAAATTTTACTGCTGAAAAAAAAATGGCCTGAGTCTGCGCTTTTGCTCCAAAAATCGAAATTTTGGGTAAAATTTGTCATTTTTTGACATTTTTTCAAAAAAATTAAAAAATTTCTACAGAGCTGGTTAGTATTTAAAAGTGTTGCTTAGACCTTTATATTTATCTGCTTAACATATTTAAACCATAAAACAATATGTTTATTCCCTATAGCTGGAGCAAAACAGACAACTTTTAGTAAGAAAACAGCATTACCACTCTACTGGGTCATATAATGAATTGTTGTTTTTAATACAGCTCTTGTTTTCAAAACTACCTTGGACATGCGTCGTGGAAGTGGCTATATTTCCTATACCATCCGGCCCAACTATTCGATCATCTTAATACAGTGTTTTATTTATACATTGATTTGTGATTTTCTTTATAAAAATTTGGCATGTTTTCGATGCTTCCACCTTGTTTATCAGTTCTTTGCATCCACATGCTGCTGTAACTATCTTCATGTATATTTTTACAGTTTATACAAAAAAATGACAAGCAGAGTAATGCACGGGAATATTATTAAAGGGATCTATTCGGCCATCTATTATATTTATCAAACTTACATTCAGTTGATGAATAATGATTGGAAGTTCTGTTACCACAACATTTTTTCAGTCAATTGTATTTTTTTTTTACGTAATGATTTGCTTCAAAGATGATTTCAGATATTTCAACTATAAGTATGCCATCATTTATTCTACTTTTGCATTTTTTATATGTTGAGAAGCGAGCTATTTAATGTGATGGTGATCGTCAGCGAGAATTGCAATGAAATTTTGTTCTCCATGTGTAAAGCAACCGCTGTTGTAAATAACTTTTTTTTGCATTAGTTTTATGTCGTTTTCTAAGTGTTTTCGTATCCAGTTAATTTCCTATTAACTTTTAGATCCCCTTTTTATGAGTGGACAACATTTGATGGTGAAATGTTCTGGGCATAAACTTATAATGCATTGTGCTTTATGAGGGAATGGACGGATATCGACTATAAGTGCTCATTTAAAATTAGGAGAATTTTATTTGTCACTGTGAACCATTTTGCATGGGGTAAGCTTAGAATTGTCTATATGATATTGAATCATTCGCTACTTCAACTCCAGTGAATTTCCTATGCGTCAATTATTAGAGAAGTCGATATAAAACGTTCTAAGCTACATGGATTCACTGGATCAATAAGGAAAATCTTTGTCTACGTAATATTCACTTCCTATTGCAATTTTTTTTTATAAAATAGAGAAATTATTTTCTCAAATTGAGAAAAAGATACTCAGAACAGACTAGAAATTTCTGTCGGAGATTGCAAAGCTAATTCATAAGGAAAGCTATTTCTCAAAGAATGGGGAATAGAAATTTAGAAAACATCTCACAGAAAAGACAGCTCATAAAGTTAATAAAATTTTCCGCTTTATATAAGCACAGATTGGCAATCAGCGTCTATATGTTCACTCACCAAATCTATAATCCAAGTATATACCGCGGGATGTTTTATACCAAATGTACTACACACCTAAATAATAGATCTAAAATCTTATTAGAAATTACTAGACTACGGAACAACACAGGAAACGACATAAAGCATACTAAAACTTCTTTAGAAATATTGTTGTTTTACACGCAAATTTTGTTTGCAATCCTCTGTGACGATCGTCATAATATTAAACAGCTAACTTCTCAGCATATATTCAATGTAATAGGTTTAATAAATGATGGCATACTAGAAACTGAATTCATACAATCAATTTTTAGGCAAATCATTGCATATAAAATGTAATTGATTGAAAGAATGCTGTGATAACAGAACTTCCAATCATAATGTACTAATTGCATGAAATTTTAATGAAGATAATAGACTGCTGACTAGGTTCAATTAAGAACATACCCAATACATTACTCAGCTTCTCTTCTGTTATACATGATATAAAAATATACGTGCAGCAGGTCACACCAGCATGATTCAAATCATCCAAAGTCTATAAATACAAAGAAGAGATAAATTACTTTGATATATAGAAAACTTATACTCGTCTTCGGGAAAAAAATAACGATTCAATACATAAATAAAACACTGGGCCTAGATGATTGGGTGGTTGAGACGGGTGGGATAATGCAACCACCTCTATGAGTTATATACACAGTAGTTTTGAAAGCAGCTAGGTAAGAAATGCATTCAAAAGAACATTTCGTTGTATGCTCCAATAGAGAGGTTAACGCTGATTTTTCACAAAAAGTTGTCAGAATTGCTCCAATTATACAGACTACAGATATTGTTTTATAGTTTAAATATGTTAAGCAGATAAATATAAAGGTCTAAGCAACACTTTTAAATACTAACCAGCTCTGTAGGAATTTTTTAATTTTTTTGAAAACATGTCAAAAAATGACAAATTTTACCCAAAATTTCGATTTTTGGAGCAAAAGCGCAGACTCAAGCCATTTTTTTTTCAGCGGTAAAATTTCACGCAGTTGATGTATTAGTATAAAGGCAACTTTTGGCACCTACCCGTTTTTGATTTTCAAAAAAAAATTTTTTTCGCTCCACCCTAGTGTACACCAATCCTTTAAAACTCTGCTTTAAGTGATTGCGGCTTCTTGGCTTGAATCTATTTTTGCCCTAGCAGCCCGTTATAAAGATCGTCTATGGTACGTTTTTCCCCCATTTCTTGCAATTTTGGCTAAATTTCCGTTGAGTTGGAATATTTATAGTTCCGCAGACTTTTGTCAATAACTTTTTAAAGATTCTCGATTAGATTCATGTTGGGCGCTTGGGCTGATCATTTCAAAAACGAAGTTTTTCGTGCGAAAACCATTACTTATCGAGGTTTGCAAATATTATTTATGTCGTTATCATGTTAAGAAAAATAGTTGCGACCAAATTTTTTGCTCTAATAAGGCAGAAAATAGTCTTGCAAGATATCCTTATACATTGTATCATTCACCTGACTGTGGATTTCAAATAACGGACCGAACCTTTTTGAAGAAAATACTCCCCATGGCGGAACGTGTCCTTTAATATGCCCAAAACTGTTTCGAATTTGATTGATGGAAAAATAGAATTTTTTTCCAGTTTTCACTTGACCAAACTTTGTGTTTTTTGGAAAACGCTAGTCGGGTACGTTTGTATTTTTTTTAACTCTGAAAAAATTTTAACACCGACTCTTCCATAAAGTTATGCATCCCGTCAGCATGTTGATAATGTATACGGACTTATTTCAGCAATATTTTTATTCCGTAAATCGCAGTATATTACAGCGGAATTTTTTTGCGGATTATTAATTGTTTTTCTCCTGATAATTCTGTCTACAGGAATATTAAATTTCCGGGATCTCCCGGACCTCTGAAAGTCCTGAAGGCCACGGCAATTTTCTATAATTTTTAAATATCGTTTACTGTCAGTTTTAGCGATCGATAACTTTGCCGCAATATCTCGAGAAGGTTGGCCTTTTAGCGACAAACTAATCACTCATTTATGAACAATAATTGTCGAACTTTTCAATTTTGAATTCACTCTATGCTATACACGTTGATTCATTCATAAACACAACCAAAAAATAGTTTACCGATAGAAAAAAACTAAAGAATGTCAAGTGGCCGGAAACTTTTGCACATGCAAACTTCGAATTTTATCCCTTTGCATGAAGCCTCTTCAGTATCCAATCAAAATCATCACGTGGTCAGAAGTCATTCATATATTTCTAACTTTTGAAGCAATTGTGCTTCTTCCTTGCTGAAAGCTTTTTGCAAATAAATCGAAGAAACTAACTGGCCGGAATCTTTTGACCGCCACCGTATATATCTATATATATATCAGTATTAATATTATACATAGCTGTTAAAGACTAATAACAGAAATGTAATTTAACTGAATTTAAAAACACATCAATTCAACAAAGTCAGTTCAAAGAGTACAACAAGACAAAATTACCATATGTAAAACAAAAATTATATATATATATATATATATATACATATATATATATATGTGTGTGTGTGTGTGTGTGTAAGTATATATACAGGGTGTCCAAAAAGTCTGGAAACGGTCGAATAACTCGAGAAATACATATGAGATTAAAAAACGAAAATATACGTGTTAAATATTTTTAAATAAGCTACTCAGTGATACCAAATTTGACCTTCGCAACCCACCCCATGGGGGTCAGAGGGGGTCCAACTTTGAAATCTTAAATTATAACCCCCATTGTTTATTGCAGATTCGGATTCTACGGACAAAAATACGTAACTTTTGTATTTGACGTTTATTTCAAATCCTTGTTTATCAAGGTGTAATTGATCATATTAAATCGATACATATTTCGGTTTTCCCAACCAGGTTTTGCATGAGTGGCCAGAATTTTTGACGTCAAATTCCTCTTCTTTTGCAGGAATAGCGTTTCTTGAAAATCACCCGTGGCAATTATTTCGATAATGCTACGCTGTCAAAAATTTGATCTATTTGCTGTAGCGTCACTCTACAACTTTTATAGAATATCTCTTTTATGACCAATGAGAATGCTTCATAACACAGTAAAGTACCGTTTTCTAGGTGTCTCCGTGGCCAGAGTGGTTAAGACACCACGCTGCTAATCGCTTTACGAGCGTAGGAGACTGTGGGTTCGAATCCCACTGGCTCCATTGCAAGCACTCCTTGTGTGGAGCTCCCGGTTGTACTTCCCTTATGTTGTAAAATTTTGTTGTGCTATCTCGTCCCTGTATATTGACGATGACTTATAAGCAGACTTTCATGTCGAGCACACAAGTCAGATGTATGTTAGAAATAAGTTCAAATTCAAACTGTTTTCTATAAAAGCGGTGGAGTGACGCTACAGCAAATAATAATAATAAAAAAAACATACACCAACATCAGCCGTATTAAGAAACCATTTACTGGATAAAATAAAAATCCAAATAGAAAACTAAATTAATATATTTCAATGTATTTTTGTAGAGAAAAACATAAAAAAACCCCTATACCCCGTAAAACCTTCCTGTTTGCTTTCCTTCCTCTTTTCACCTTCTTCTTTGCTGAAACCTTTTGGTAAATAAATCGAAAAAACTAACTGGCCGGAATATTTTGACCGCCACTGTATATATATACATATATATATATATATATATATATATATATATATATATATATGTATGTATATATATATATATATACATGTATATATATATATACGCACCATATGTATATATATATATATATATATATATATCTGAAAAACTATTTTTTAGGCTAATTGAAGGATATGGAGTTCATTTATGAAGTGAGAATCGAGTACTGCTATTGTAAAAAAGAAAGTTAGGGTTCATTTTAATATGTAAATCGGTCCATAAGAAAACTATATATACATTATTCAAAATAAGACTTTCTTTCCAATCCTTCGGTACCAGTAACTTTTTTTCGTGATATTTTTGATGAGATAGTTACGGTGTGTATTTAGAGATGAGTTCGGGCTCGTTTTTCGGAGCCCGGGACAGCCCTAGCTCGATGATTTTGAATCCGAGCCCGAGAGATTTTTTGTCATTAGAGCCCGATAGAAGAAAGAAAAAAGAGAACAAAAAATCCACGACATTTAAAAATTGTTTTAAATGCGATGTCTCGCTTTTAAAAATTTCTTACATTAAAATTACTATTAAATAAAAATTTTAATTCAATCTTATCAAAAGAGCAGTTTAGTATAAATAAAAATATGCTCCATATTTAAAAGGATCCCCATATTTTTTTTTCCTTTAATGAGAAAATTCGATGGGTTCATTAAAAAAGTGTAATGAATAAATATATGAAGTTTGCAGAAATTACTGTTTGTATGCTGAAGAATCGGAAAAGGTTTTTAATTTCTTATAAAATATTACATCTTTAAATATAATCAATTCATTTTTCATAATAATTCAGCATAAATGACACGAACCTGAAAATCTATGCATATTAAAACGTTGATACATTTATTTTAAAAGCCTAATGCTTTTATAGGAAAAGAAGAAACACTGATCGATTGTTTTCTATCGGTATAACATGGAAAATATGTTGACTTACGAAGGGAAATCCTCAGCATAAGTAGAATTCATGGTGAAAAAGCGAAAGATTAATCACTACGCTATTTTCATAAACTGAACGATTATAACTCGCACAATTAAATAATTTGCAAATATCAAGCTTTTGGTCTACTTTAAAAAACTAAGAAATCATTCTCAAAGTTTTATATAACTAACTAAATAAATAAATAAACGACTGAGTTAAAAAATATCCTCTGTTACAAACAAAAATCCAACCAGAATCTAATTTATTGTTTGTGCTTGTTTAGATTGGCGAAATATCAGTAATACATTATCGCAGGAAATGCAGCAGACATATATCTCCAATAATCACAAATTTTCTTTTAAAAAAGCAATCAATTATTAAAATATAAAAACACGATTTCTTCTTCAACTTTCGTTTTGACATAACAGCATTGAAATGATGTGAAAAAAACAGGTACTCTCAAGGTGGGGGGGGGGGAAGTTCTTTCAAACTTTTCAGCACTCGAATAAATAATTTTCCGGTTTCAGAAAGAATGAGCCCGAGTCTGCCCAGGCCCGAAGACTAAAATAAAAATAGAGCCCGAGCCCGGGCTCGGGCTAAGACTGTCTCATCTCTTGTGTGCATACTTTTCAGATGAGATAATTTTAAACATTAGCAAATGAATTTGGATACCTACAATTAACATTATTAATGTTTAAATATTTTTTCTCCAAATTGAAAAACAAATGAACCCAGAAGAGTTAATATGCAGTTTTTACTTAAAAAAATTAAATAAGTATATCTAGCAATAGCGTAAAACTTTCTTTAGTTTTTCACTTTAGTTTTTTATGTAAAAGTAGCAGGAAAGTTCCAAAATAATAATTTAAATGTAAATGTTTTCTTCCATCACTTTTACGGAAATTCTCTATAGAACCATATTTCATGAATACGAAATTTTTCTAAATTTGAAAGTTCCCCTACATAGCCAAAAATTATGTTTTAACGAGATTTAAAAAAAAAAAAAAAAAAAAATTCTAAAATCTGTGCTAGCCTTCATAATAAAGCAAGGTGTCTTTCCCTCCTGTAGCAAGTAGTTTATTCTTTAACGCTTCCATTTATTTTATTTTTTATATTGTCATCAAAAACTGCTGTTGCGGAAAAAATAAGGGACATGCTCATAATCATAAACATAACTAATGCATAAAATTTAAATAAGATTTTAAAAAAATGTCTTGTAAGAATTAATGTAGTGAAATGTTTATTTTTTTTTATTTATTTATTTATTTTTTTTTTTTAGTGTTAGATTACATGTTACGTGTTTAAATTAAGTATGATAATGCAAGAATAATTGATTAGGATCTAATTATAAATCATCGAAAATTATATTTTTTACTCAGATAATATGTTTCTACAGCTTTAATAAATATGTTCAGTCTTATTATTGCACATATAGATATGTATATAGATATATACATGTATCTATCTATATCTCAAAAAACAAACGTATCCGTGCATAATTCTGACGCCATTTTGCGAATGGCAACACTTAACAATGAATTTCAATTTTGCAATTTTTACTGCTGGAATTTTTTAAATTTCTAATCATCGCACATTTTCAAGTTTTACATTGTTACAGAGAAACAAAATCTAAATTCAAATGCAATTTGTTGGAAAACTGCATCTATATATAGACTGACTTATTATGATTTTTAAAATAAATTTTAATCATGAACATTTTTAATCTTTCTCCTTAGCGTACAGCTTCTATTACAAAATAACCTGTTTACACTTAAAACAATATAAATAGTTAAGCATCTGTCTCTGGCTGATTTTTATAGCAAAATTAAAACTTCATACTCTATCAATATTAAAATGTGAGTATTTCACAGCTACTTTCCCTACCAGGGCTCGGTTTGTTTAACACTTGTTGACGCCCCTCACTGAGTTGTCGGCACCATCACTGCACCATTTGTTTCGATATCACATCTGGCTCATAGGCTTCCACGTAACGGTTATGGATTTATGCTGCAAATATTTTACGTACCCATTCATATCAGACAACCGCTCTCACTTCCTCCTTTGACCACACATTCAAAACATACCTTCTTTCCATATCTACCGGGACCAGAATGAGGCACAGCCCTGATTTTTTTCCTGGAGAATTTTTTTGAAGTTTATGAATGGATATGAAAGATATATTTTAATTCTCATGGCACTTATGTGGAAAAATAAAGTTGCATCTTATCTTTAATGTTTCTTTATACTTTTTGTCTTTCATACACACCTCTGTCTATAGTCGTCAGAGAAAACCTATTTTCAAATTTACCCTCGTATTTGTGCATATACAAATAAAATTGTTGGGGTTTTTTTTCAATATTACGCTTGCCTTTTCATAAATGATTACTTTATAAGTACTGTGATCATCATGTATATTTCGAACTTAAAATTTCGTTTTTTTCGAAATTTATTTTTGATACATTCATTTAAATAAATCCCAATGCAATCTTTTAAAACAGGAGAAACGTCGCAAGAGAAAGCTAATTGTTGTAAGTGGATCGTTTTTTACATAAGCTGAAATATAAATTTTATCTTAGAAAGGATTGATTGTACGAACATGGCAAATGTTTGGATCAATTCAAAAGTAGGGTTTTTCAAAATCTTTTCGCAGAAACGAACTTTTGGAAAGGAAACGAAGATTTTACTCCAGTCTTTATTTTCCTTTTGCGATCACTATGAGTTGTAATGATAACATCATTACACTGTTAAAAATTTTGCTCTAGTTTGAACCAAATTTTGGTGCTCAGTAGCTGTTACCATAAGATGATGAAAACTCGTACCAACATTCGGAGCTTCCCATTTCAACCTCGTTCCAACTATTGGTACTATGCTTCAACAGGAACTCCAAATATTGGTTCAAGATTTAACCATCTTACAGTGGTAGCTATTGAGCACCAAAATTTGGTTCAAACTAGGACACGACTTTTAACAGTGTGCCAAACTTCATGTATTTTTTAAATTCTAATACAACGAGGTTCATTAATTCAAGGAATGTTTTGCTGTTTTTAATTTCGTTAGAGCGAATCCCTCATACATGTGTTATAGTGATCACTTTATTGGCAAATTTCAATTATGTTTCAGAATCCTAAACAACTAGCTTGTTTCATACAGTGATTTTTCTGATTTTGTATTTCTCGGTGCGAAGCAATGATACAGTCCACTCCAATGATTGATCGTGGCATTACTTAACATGGTCCGGGACAGAAAAATCTTCATTTAAAAAAAAAAAAAAATTAACTACTTTAAAAGGTTTTTTTGTTTTCTTTTGCTTAAAATAAAGTTTAAATCATATTTCTATCTTAATTAGAACATGAATAATTAATGTTTATGTTTTGGTTTGTTTTCAAAACCTAGCTTTCAAACCCTGTTTGTTATGGAAACGACATCGCGCGAAAATGCGTTTTTCTTTGTGATGAGTTTTTTCACCATATTCCCTGTTGAAACTATTATAAATCCAAAATCGTTTAAGATAAATCGTTCGAGCTGGGAACAAGTCTTTTTCAATTATTTTACTTTAAGTTTGAATCAGAAAATATGAAAAAGGTATTTACTTTTAAGAATATGATATATTTTTTTAAGTTACATTATTTTTTTTATAAAATTTTTAATTTAAACTTTTTAACTTTTTAAAAATTAATATTTTAAAGAATTCTGAATTAAAATTAAAGCTTATAGTTTTCTGTTTATTTATACTAAAATAAATGAAATTCTACAAATAATATTTCAAGTTATAACAATTTGAATTTACCTCACTTTTTTAATAAATTTAAAATTTAAAAAAAAAAAAAAAAGTGATAAATGTCATCGTGGAGTTTTGTTAACAAATAATATTATTAACCATCACAAAAAATTTCAAAACATTAACTTAATACATAAAAATTATTTTGAAATGTGTACCGAGTCCCCTTAAATGGTATATACATTTGTTATTTTATCTGATCATATTGTTTGCTTAATTATCGATACCATGTTCCAATAATAGAATTGCAGCTTTATCACTAAGCTTAGCCAATGCGGCACTGTCTTCTATCCACGAGTCTTCTTTAATCGAGATTTTGAAACAACATTAACACACAGTTCTCGATTCCTTTCTCCTCTCTTCACTTTCATTTTTTAAGATTTCGTTCATCTGACGAAACCCTATTCGTCTCTGTCTATTCATCCGTCATCGAGTCAAAAATATATTATATTTTTCTCTCATTATTATTATCCTCCTTGAATCAACTAATACATTTAAAATTATAAGAGCTGTTATTTATAAATTTTATTAATTACTAAAGTTAACATTTTTATACTCATCTTTTTCTTATTTTTAAATGTATCGTTTTTAAAATTTTGTTCATCTGACGAAAGCCTGTTCTTCTCTGTCCTTTATCTGCCCGTCATACAGTCCGTACACAAAAGCTGTATAAGTCAGTGACTTCAAATTTTGTGTATTTACAGCTGAAAACCTCGTGTCACACGACAAATCCTAAAATTTAAAAAAAAGTCTATTATTTTAATTAAATTATTTATTTAAATGTCATCCGTTCATTTTTGCGATTTAAATTTCAAAACAGAACCTTAATTTCACCATTTTGCGTATTGACATCATGGCTTGGAAGAAAAGCAACTCGCGAACAAACAGAAGGTTTTTAATGCGATCCCCGATGAGGGAACTTGAAATTTTCATCTTAAAATGGATTTATATAACAAGAAGAAATTTTGTATTTTTGGGTATATAAATTAAATGTTTATATTATTAGGTTTTCTTCATCTGACATTCATAATGTTCTTTGAAATTTAATTTTCTTTCTATTTCAAAAAACTTTTGCGATTTATTATTACTTCAGCGTTTTAAATTTAATTTTAAACAAATTTGTTCGCTTTTAGAAATTAAACTTTTTTATAGCCCGCTATTTTTTTTTTCGGATTTTCAAATAAATAAATAAATAAAATAATAATAATAATAATAATAATAATAATAATAATAATAATAATAATAATAATAATAATAATAATAATAATAATAACTTTGGATTTTATTTAACTGATTTGATTTGTACATTTTTAATTTGATTAAAATAAATAACTTCTCTTTATATTTATTTTAAAATTAAATTTATTCGTGCTATCATCTGTGTGAGAAATTAATAATTATAAATTAATAATTTTGACTTTTTAATTAAAGGATAAATTGTTTTGAAAGAAATATTAAACGAAATCCTGTCCGATTGGCGACCATTACTATTGACCAGTCCTGAAATTCAATTTTTAACATCATGAAACCATCCTGTTTACATAAGCAGTCTAATTCATTTGATAAAATTGGTTTACTGGCTATTTAATTGATTTATTCTCGACATTTGCTATCAATTATTTTGAAAAAGAAGAACATTGTTTCATATTTTACTTATAATTCATTCTTTCAAAATTGGATTAATACTCTCCTGAACTTTAGTTATTAATATTTTTCGAAGAGAAGAATGTTATTTCATATTTTATTTCCATTTTGTTTGACAAAATTTGAATAATAGTTTTCTCAGCATTTCTTATTTATTCTTTTATAAACAAAAACCTAATTTCATAATTCATTTCATAAAATGGATTTGAGTTTTTCTTCATTTCCAAAACAAGAATATTATTTTATGTTTTTCATTTTATTTATTCATGGAAATTTGATTGAGTTCCTCAACAATGATTATCTAATCATTTCCAAAAGAGTACCATGCTTGAGATTTCCCGTTTAATTCGTTATCAACATACATTTGTTATTTTATGTGAGAGTATTTTTTTTTAAATTATCGATGCCATTTATCGATAATAGAATTATAGTCTTATCACAAAACATAGCTTTATTAACGCGACACTTACACCGTGAGGCTGTGACATAGACACAGACAATCAGCCTCCTCATCGAGTACACGGGGGAGGGTAAAATCTAGGATCAGCTAAGTCTCAATTCGCATATTAAAAGGGAATTGGTCTACCAAGTCATATTTTGTTGGAAAATACCTAAAACCCCAGTTTTAGCGGTTGACTCGTAGGTTTATAATTGTGTTTTTCTAAATCCAAAAGAATGAAAACATAGAGGATCAGGAGCAGAAACACATAATAGTAAACCTAGGAGTCAACCGCTAAAATCAGCTTTTTCTTTATTTTCCATTAAGATATGACTTGGCAGACTGATAGCGTTTTAATATGCAAATCGAGATTTAACTAATCCAATATTTTTATCCGTGAACTCGATGAAGTGATTGTATGTGCGGCCGCCTCTCGGTCTAACTATCTTCCATCCTTGAGTCTTCTGTGATCGCAGCTCTAAAACAACATTGGAAGTTCTCCGATTATTTTCCCTTCACTCCATTTTCCTTTTTTTCTTTCGTTCTAAAAATCAGTTTTTAACATCGTGAAATCATCCTGTCTACATCTGCATGTCTAACTTATTCGATAAATTTGGCATACATTTAAATGGTTTAACCTCAACATTAATTATGTTCTAAAAGAAGAACATTGTTTCATGTTTCACTTATAATTCATTTGTCAAAATTTGATTAATGGTCTCCTGAACTTTGGTTATTAATATTTTTCTAAAAGAAGAATATTATTTCATATTTTACTTTCATTTTCGTTTGACAAAATTTGAATAATAGGTTTCTCAACATTTGTTATTTATTCTTTTCTAAACGAAAAAATATTACTTCATATTTCACGTGCACTTCATTTTATGAAATTGATTTGTGTTTCGCTTCATTTCCAAAACAAAAATATTATTTCATGTTTTTTTTTATTTTATTCATTTGTGGCAATTACATTGAGTTCCTCAACAATGATAATCTAATAATTTCCAAAAGAGTAACATTGCTTCAGATTTCCCCTCTAATTCATTGGAAAATTATCAATTCCTTTACAAAAGAAGAACATAATTTCAGATTTCAGTTTTATTTCATCTGATAAAATTAGTTTGATAGTCTTAGAAATCGTTATTAATTAATTTCTAAAAGAAGAATATTGTTTTAGATACTGTTTTAATTCATTTTAGCATTAATTGAAATTTTTACTTTTATGGGAGTTTACTTTATTTCAGTAATTTTTATTAAAGTAAGGAATATCATTTTATCGAAAAAAATTATCATTAATTATAAATTATATTGGAGTAAACGAAAGAAAAGAAGAGCGTAAACGTGTATATAATACACTCACGACTATTCGATTCCTGCAATGCGTACTCAGTGCAATGCAAGAAAAATTCTTTTAATAAAATTTGAAATTATTTTGCGGAGATATTATACATTGACATCTGCTAGGTGCTACGAACTATTCTATTACATACCGTGTGTCATTGCTGAAAAAAAAATATAATGCTATTTACCGCAGAATTTTCAAAATCTTCAAAATGTAGTTTTTTGATTCTTATACCTATAGTGTAAAGTCTTCGAATAATTAGCCTTAATCAATAAACTTTTAATTTAGTGCTGTGCTAAATTTAGGCTTTTCCAATGGACAATTTATCCACGTGATGCTACAATAGAGATGAGGAGCTTGGCTCCCTAAAGTCTGAAGGCATCTTTTATTCCTGACGTTACAGATTTGCTACGATACAGTCCTGATGGATGGTTTTATCCCCTGAGTGATCTGCAGGAATAAAAGTTTCAGTCCCGACCCAGACATCCGTTGGCAACACAAGGCGGCGATGAGTAAACCCCATTGACTTTCTAATATACGTATCTTAGGTCATTGGTAAACCCATACTGCCAATGAGAGTGCCGAGATGGGTTTTGTAGTGAACGGACGCACCCCTCCTACTCTTCCAAGGGGTAGAAAAAGATGCGGGGATGGAGAGAAGAAGTCAGACAGTGTTGAGCGTTGGGAGACGTGTTCTCTGGAGAAAAACCCATAGCAGGTGAGATGTGTAGTGAATGAAAAACTAGGCAGAGAGTGAGGCCACTGGCTAGTCGGGATGACTGCAGCTAGCGCGGGTTAATTGGTAGGGTCTTTGGACAATGGAAGCCCCCTTCTAAATTTTCTCTCGCTTTGGGGTTACTGCTTCGGTGAGTACACATACAGTGATTGATTTAGGCTTTTTATCGCTCGAATGGCTAAATGAATTTATTATTAATAAAGAATATTTCTACGCGTATTTTTACGCGTTATTTAACGCATATTTATTTCGCTATACTGCAAGGGGATCGCTATAATGGAATTTACCAGTTTAAATAACATGTGAGGCAAGATTAAAGAGAGATAGTTTGTATTATGCTTGTTACGGATTTGCTTGTTACCATTTTGATGCCTAATTACATTATTTTTTAAAAAATCAAAGTGCTCCGATAAAAAACACTTAAAATGTGGAAAACAAATGAGAGTTTATCTTATAATGACATATTCTTTATTAGTGTAAGAATTTAATAAGAAATGAATAGAAATCCTGATTTTCTAAATAAAAATTGGACACACCCTTTAATAAAGTTAGATTTTGCTTTACAAATAATATTAAACTTTGATTGAGTCTTGCTTTAAAATAAAGACGAAAATTTAGTTAATTTCAATCAGATATTAAAGAAGTAATATTAAATAAGTAAACTATCTTTCCACTAAATTTATCCAGTCCTGTGCAAAAAATAAATACTTCTGAAAAACAATTTTTCAAAAAAAGTGAAGAATGGTCTTTTTTTTTTTTTTTTTTGTGTGTGTGTGTGTGTGTGTGTGTGTGTTAATGGCCTAGATTACTGTCATGCGCTCATGTAGAGATCTGCTCGACCCGAGGCCCGTTCCCGGCCCGATACGACTACATGAGGTAAACCTTTTAAACTGGTCAGAACAACCCGATTGACAAAACAAATGGGACGGGCCTTCAAAAAAATTAAGCAGGCCGTTTGGAACTGTCATAAAAATTTAGACAAAGCCAATGAAATACAAACTATTTTAAATGGATATGGCTTTCTGGAAAATAAATACAAATATTTTGCACAACCCGATGCGTGTTTGACGTAAATCAATTAAAAAATATAAGAAGTACAGCCGTTATAAAAATTTAAACAAAGCTGAAGAAATACGAACCATTTTAAATGGATATGACATTCTGGAAAATAAATATAAATATACCGCACAATCCGATGCGTGTTTGACATACATCAATTAAAAAATATATAAAGTACAACCGTTATAAAAATGTAAACAAAGCCGATGAAGTACGAACATTTTAAGGCTACAGTGGACTCTCAAAACTAATTTTTTTAATTTTCAATGAATTTTTTTTTAAATTTCTGGAAGTAATCATAATATATATATATATATATATATATATATATATATATATATATATATATATATATATATATATATATATATATATACATATATATATATATATATATATATATATATATATATATATATATATATCTTATTTCACATTTTTTTAAAAATATATTCAATAGTTTTTGAGATACAGATTTTTTTTTAATTAACAAAAAATGGCAATATTTCAAAATGCTCCATACGAAATTCTTTATGCCCAATTTTTCTGATTTTTTGATTAAAATGCTCTCTATGTATGTGTTAACAAATGTTACTAAGCATTTTTAGCATATTACTTCTAAAACATTTAAAAAAATGATTTTAACTTAGTTCTTTTGTATTTTCCGTTAAAAAATCATTAAAAAATTCATATAACTGAAATTAAAAAAATTTACATGCGTCTAAAAAAATTATTTCTAGTAACATTTGTTAATACATACATAAATAGCATTTTAAACAAAAAATCAGAAAAATTGGGTATAAAGAATTTCGCATGGAACATTTTGAAATCATGAAAACGACGAAAATATTCATTCTGAGAAAAACAGGTTTTAGTAACTACAGTGGTTATAAGTGCTTAATATTTTCATACTGACACAGTTTCAGCTATTAAGGGGCATTATATCATTTCTAGCTTATATGTAAGTGTTTTATATTTTTATGATAAATTCACATAAAATATGTAGTTTCGACAGTAATTCATGCAAACGACGTGAAGTATCTGAATTTAAAAAAAATCTTCTCAAAAGTAACATTTTGTATTTTCTAATGAAATTTTTTCAAATTTTACTAGAAATATTCATGATATAAATACCTCTTATTGTACAAATTTTTGTAAAATATACTAAATATTTTTAATATTTTAAATATATTAATATTTTTTAATTTACGTTTAAAAGATTAGGGACAAAAAGCAATTCCTCTAAATACATTATAAACAAACGCTTGAAGAAACAGTTAAAACTTTCAGTTAAAGTATTGTTTTGCGAAATCACAAAATTAATAATTTCAGTGCAAAATTAACATTTTGTTTATAAAACTAAAAACTAGGCTAAATTTTACGGATGTGAATCGGCGAAAAAGTAAACAAAGGGGCCTGGCACACTCAGCTGATTGGACAAAAATCCTTCTAACTCTAGTAAAAATAGTGAAAATTGAAAAATTCTTTTTGTTTTCAATAATAGAGAGTTCATGGTATTCCATTTTTCAGTGGTTTAATTTTTTTTAAATAAATAAACTTTTTGTTGAGACATAAGCGATTCTTGTCACATGACAACAGATTTTTCTCTTTTCCCTTACTAAAGTGTCCGGAAACATTAGAAAGAAACGTTTTCAAAAGTCTTTTTTTTATTATACAGCTTCAAAAGTTTTGATGTTTTTAACCTTTTGTTTTCTTTTATTCTAAACTGCATTAACTACATTAATTATTTTAATGAGTGTTAATTTAAATGTTTAAAAGTCTACGTATTTAAGTGATTATTAATGTTGCTATTGTGCATGTTCTATTTTTCGAACGCACGGTAATATAAAATATACTGTCATATACTGTAATATAAAATATACTGTAATATACTGTAATATAAAATATACTGTTAAATAAACGCAAAATTTCCGACACATTTATTAACTCAGTTTTGAATGTAAAGGAAGAAAATTGTGAAAACTGACTATGGAAGCGATATCTGATCAAAACGAGTTTTCCATTTTTTATTAAATAAATCGACTTATATATATTATTGACTTATAAACAATTTTGATCGTGTAGCAACAATTTTTTCTTCTCTCTCTGGGTAGTTTTCTTTACTTGCGTCCAGAAATTCGGTTCAAATGCCAACTTTGAATGTATTTTCTGAAAGATCATTTATGTTTGCCAAAAAATGGAAAACTTCTGTCAATTAACCCTTTATCTACCGATGGTACTTATAAGTACCATTAAAATAAGTTATCATAAAATTCTTTTAATACGTAAGTTAGTTGTAATACTATTTAGAATGAGTTATATATACATTACTTTATCTTGTTCCAAAAGCATTATTGGTTAAGCGAAACAAAAATATTTTTAAATAATGATTTATTTTGTCTTTGCATCTTTTCAGCTTTTTTGGCGCTGAGGGAGTGGATGGGGATTTTTCAATGCGGAAATATTTCGATATTTATATTATAAGAACATAATATTTGTACATTTTATAATTTTACAAAATACTAAGAAAATAATTAAAAATAAAGATTTGAATGGAGTTATAAAAAATGCACAAAATCCCTGTAAATTCCAATTTAGTTAATCCTTCTAAATCCTAAAATCCTTCAAATATTTATTAAATGATTATATAAATCTCTTAATTTAGTTTAAACAATTTGCATAAAATGCTTTTGCATGTAAAATTTTCTTGAATTCATAATGCGTAGATAAAGGGTTAAAAATATTTTTGAATAACATTTGCTTATTTTCATATGTTTCCGAACAAAAATGAATTTAAACTTGTGTGGTAATGATAGTTGGCCTTTTGGACTTGAGAAAATTTTGTAAAATCCATTGAAAATTATTCATAGGTTATCAGCTTCGTTTAAAATTTTATATCGGTTTAGTATTTAAAACTCTGTTCTACGGTTTTGTTGCGAAAGTTGGAGAAAATTGTTCATCCGTCGCCAAAAAAGTGTGGTTTTAAGTAACAGGAGAAAACGCATATTTCCCCATATCTCTAGATCTCCTCCGCTATTGACCTTTGGGAGGATACGGTAAATTATAGCGAGCTGGACGCAGGGTCACCGGCTAGTCAGCACAGCAGAGAGACCTCCTGTCACAGAACTGTAGTTATTTTATTAAATTGGAACTCTGGAATTGCTTACTGATTTCTGACTTTAGTAATACAAGCACCCAGGTTTATGTAAACTTCAGTATAAACCTCATTTGTATAATCAAGAATAAAAGTGGATATAATTAACTGAGATTTTCAAGAGTCCTGACCAATCCATTAACTAGGACTTGAAGATCTTACAATTACCTTTTTTTTTTTTTTACTTTGTTTAATTACTTATCGAATGAACAATAAAATAAATTTAAGTTTTTACGTCTAAACATTAGATTAAGATTTTTTTCACTGCATATCACATAACTTATAGTATTATTAGTAGTAGTATTTTTTAAATAAAGCAGAATGGAGAAAGGTTCAATTTAGGATTATTTAAATCATTCAGGCTGTTCTCAACTGCTCTGTTTAATAAGTGCAAGTCGTGACTGTACACTGTAAAAAAAAAGGGTCGATCTACTAAAAAAACTTTAGTGATCCTTGTAATTACTAAAAAATTTTTAGTAATCTTAGTCGGTTACTAGAAAATCTGTAAGAATTACTAGAAAAAAGTTAGCAGCGAAGAGAGTTAATAGTTTTACATTTTTTAATAGCTATTACTAAAAGGCACTTGGTGTGGCCTTGATAGCATAGTGGTTATAGTAACGGACTCCAGGCTAAAAGGTCTCGGGTTCGATACCGGATGCCGCCAAATACGTCCCGAATGAATGTATGTAGTGTAAGTACTCGTTAATAAAGGGATTATGAAAATCCTGTAAGAGCAGGTAGCAATTTTTTGGTGCTGCCATCTATTGCGGTTTTGCCGAAAATCTATCGCTTCAGAAGTTTGGATGCAGCTCGAAGGAAGCTCCTGTCCTTCGGTCGCACGTAAAGGTTATTAAAAATAATTTTGGAGCTATTACTAAAATTTTCTTGGTGGCTCATACTAAAAATTTTTAAGTTAGTTATACAAAAAATTCTTTTGTTCAGTTTACAAAAGAAATGCTTGTTTCACTTGCAAAAAAAAAAGTTTGTAATGGTTACTAAAAAATTCTGTGGAATACAAATTTACTAAAGAATTTTTAGTAACCTCTTGAATTTTTTTTTTACAGTGTAAAAGCGATTTTGAATCGAACTGTGTTTTTTATGTTTTTTTACCAATAAATTACCCTATTGAGTTATAAGCGAATTCAATCACATGACAAACACATTTTCATCCAATTTGAATGGTTATTCTTCTTTCGCGTGGAAATTCGATTCAAAACGCCCACTTTGACACTATTTTCTGAAAATTCTATTGTGTTTGCAAACAAAGGGGGGAAATGAGTGCGATTAGATAGTTTCTGAACAACAGTACATGCTAGTTTCATGCATTTCCGAACAAAAATAAATAAAAACTTATGTTATGCCTTTTTTTTATTTAAGATCAGCCTTAATAGGTTATTTTTTTCACAACATTATTTTCCTCCATTCATGTATTTGATATTTTCTCTGAGTTATCAAATAACTGATCCAAAATTTCTATTTAAAAATTTGGCTTTTTATTTAAAAAAGTTATTTAAAAAATTAATTAAAAATATTTTGAAGATGAAAATCATAAAGGCAATTACAGCCTATTATTTAAAATGTATTTTTCTTTTATACACTGTAAAAAAAAATTCAAGAGGTTACTAAAAATTTTTTAGTAAGTTTGTATTCCACAGAATTTTTTAGTAATCATTACAAACTTTTTTTTGCAAGTGAAACAAACATTTCTTTTGTAAACTGAACAAAAGAATTTTTTGTATAACTAACTTAAAAATTTTTAGTATGAGCCACCAAGCAAATTTTAAAAATAGCTTCAAAGTTATTTTTAATAACAATTACGTGCGCCCGAAGGGTAGGAGCTTCCTTCGAGCTACATCCAGAAGACTGAAGCGGAAGATTTTCGGCAAAACCACAATAGATGGCAGCACCAAACATTGCTACTAGCTCCGACAGGATTTTCTTAATCCCTTTATTAACGAGTACTTACACTATATACACTCGGGCATATTTGGCCGTGGCCAGTATCGAACCCGGCACCTTTTAGCCTGAAGTCCGTTACTATAACCACTATGCTATCAAGGCCACACCAAGTGAGTTCTAGTAATAACTATTAAAAATGTAAAATTATTAGCTCTATTCGTTGCTAACTTTTTTCTAGTAATTCTTACAGATTTTCTTGTAACCGACTAATATTACTAAAAATTTTTTAGTAATTACAAGGATCACTAAAGTTTTTTTAGTAGATCGACCCTTTTTTTTACAGTGTAGGAGATCATTTATTATTGAAAATGATATTTTATATTTATAGATAACACTAAAATCTTAAAATTATATTTGGAGAAGATGTGTTAATTTAATACGAAATTAGAAAATCGTAATAGAAAATCGTGTGGTTGAAAGTTTTAAGATTTAAGGATGTTGTAAGAGTTTTCCTTGAAATTTACAAATTTACATACACTTTTAAACGTAAAAGCATGTTACTTACAGACATGATTTTGAATCGACTTAAAATTTAATAAACTTTCATTTTTATACAAACTGAATTACATTTTGAATTATAAGCGATTGTTGTCTGATGAAAATTTTAAAACATTATAACATTTGAAAATTCAGTTTAGAACGCTTTATTGAAATTTAGTTCAAATTCTAAATGCTTTTTAACAGCATTTTGAGAAAGATTGCTTTTAATGAAAATTGAAAATACCGTTCGATTTCATACTTTCTAAATAACAGTACCTGTCACACTCATGCAAGTACAAACAAATATGAGTTCTGGAATGTAACCAGTTTGGGTTTGAAAACAAGCTTAAGGCTGATCTCAAATTTAAAGAAGCTATTTTCTGATACATTTCTGAATTCAGTTTTGCTCGAAAACACATTAAATTAGAAAGTGTTCTAATTCAGAATTTAACCGAATGGCTTTTTCATTTCATGGTAAATCCATATGATTTTACAGATGGGTGGTTTACCGATTATACAGTAAAACGACCATACAGTAAAAGTTGGAGTTTTGGACCAAATTCTTGATATAGCAGTGCGAGGAAGAAGAAAAAATTGTTGTCATTTAACAAGAATGACTTATAACTCTAAGTAATTTATTTATCTGAAAATGGAAAACATTATCTAATTAAAAATTGCTTCAATATTCCTGTTAAATTCATTCCCTTCTAACCATAAAAATGATTCAGACAATAAGTCATAACATTTTGTGTTGTCAGCAGGGAATTTGTGAAGTACCTTAAGTGCAACTTAGATAATAAATTTTTTTACCCCCCTTTTAGATGCATGTTTTTCCAATGAGAACGCAATTTTCAGTTTTTAATTCATAAGGAAATTTAATGTTCTTCACCTTCTTATAATTAATTTTTGTAAGCATCTGCATAAGAAAAACATACGTGATATTAAGAATTATATATTCAGTAAAAATCAAATTTTATCCAAAAACACAGATTTAAATTTCAGTTAAAGAACTACCTAGGATGAACATCTGAACTAAGAATGAAGCATCTGAATGTACAGTAAATGAAAATTTTGTTTTAAATTGAAGAAAATATTTGCTTCCATATATAATTATGCTATGTCAAATACTTAAAAAATATGTTTCTGAACAAAAAATAATATGCTTGAAAAAAAATCACATTGTTAGGTAACAAGTATTATTTCTTCATAAAATTTTCTTTTCACAAGTAGTTTAAAAAAAATTCTCCAATGTTTAAATTTCTTGTGAAAAAATAGGTATACGGATTTTTTATCACCATACTTTTATTTATTTCCCTTTTTTTATTTATATATTTTTTTCAGTTTGTGCACTTTATGTTAACGGATATATATTTCTATGCTGTTCTTTTTTCTGTGTTAGCTAATTTTAACAAAAAAAAAAAATTATTATATATTATTATATAAAATTTTTGTGAGTTGAAGAAAAAACATTTTTGATAGTCGAAATTATTGTTAAAGCGCCGATTTTAGACGAATTAACGCCAACAGAAAAGAGTCTTTCTAGCAAAAGAAGCTGCCACTTCGTCTCCATAAGTACAAGAGATGGGGGTGACAACGATATCCGGTCACATTGACGCCGAGCGCACTTCATGCAGGGGAAGTAAAAGAATTGTCGGCATCGGCGCACTAAGCCGGTCTCCCTAAAAGACAGGACAGTCTGAATGAGTAAAAGAATTTTTTATAATACAAGAAAAGTAGGATGCTAATATTTAAAATTCTAGCTTATCCGTCTTTCTTGTTATCAGATCTATTTATCAACCGTGTTAGGCCAAATAATTGAGTATTTTTGCATTGTTTAAATACAATAGGCTTTAAATAACACGCATGTCTTTCTCAGTTGAAAAGTGTCAGCAATTTTTCAAATTATCGAATTTTTCCAGGACCATATTATTTAAATCCTGAATATTTGTAATTCCGTCATTCTAGAAACAATAAACCAGTTTAAGAATTTGTTTTATATAACAAGTTAATATAATCAACTCGATCTAAATGTCAAATTTCATGTTGTAACTTCTGCTAGCAATCTGTATTTATTTTTTTTATCTTGGAATTTTTAGAAATAGCTTTATTATTTGAACTAATTATGAACAAAGTAAGAATCAAGTATTTGAACTTAGTATGACAAAAAAATTTGAATACATTAGATAATACCTCTGAAAATTACACTAGCTACTATTAATATTGAATTAACAAATCATCATATATAATTTTTTATTCTCTATTTTAAAATTAAGTTTCTTCTTTTTCAGTTACAAACTTAATACAAACTCAGTTACAAATTTAATAAAAATTTCCTTTTTAAAACAATCTTTCTTATTCTCTCGTTTGCGCTTAATTTTTTTTTTTTTTTTGAAAGATATTAACTTTTTATCAAACACATGGGATTTTAGTTAAAACAGGTAATAAAACTATGAATTCATATAGACTTTTAATGGAATTATAATTAGCTTTACAAAATGTGTCAATATTTAGTAAAATTTTAGCACAAAGTTGTGTTTATGCCAAAACATTTTTACGAAATCATTTTATATATTTCATTTTTTAAACAACAATATATTAAAAAACCACTTACCTATGTCATGAAGCACAATATTTGCAATAGCTTTTAAATTTACTAACTTATACCAAATTTTGTAGACAAAACAAGATTTTTTAAACTGATATTTTTCAATAAAAATGGCATTTAAATTAATATATACAAACTTACAAGCTTTTTTTTGCTTCATAAAATATTTATAGACTAGCAGAGTCTTGTCACAAAATTTATTTCAATATTTTAAAATTTCTTTATGAAATAATATTTTCCGTAAGCGTGCCCAATAAAAAACTCAGTTTTTCAGAAAACGCAAATTCAGATTTTGATAGAACACAAAAATTGTGCATAAAATTTACCATTAAAATCCACTATATTTGTAGGGGTTTGTATATCTGTGTATTAAATGTATTATTTACCTTTCTGTGGCTCTGTAACCTCTTCGCTACTGGCGATTATTACAGTATTTTTAATTATTACTGAATTATTTCTTGTCTCGTTTGACTCCAGAGCGAGATTTTTGTTTTATTTTCATTAGCTCGAATCTTAGAATTCGAAACATATCATTCTTATATCGAAATTTCATTTATATTTGAGTATCATTAATAAAATAGGACAAAACTGATGTACCCATTTAGGTACTCAGGGACTGAAGAGGTTAAATGATCATTTCTGGTTTCAGATATTTTATTTCCGGTTTATGTTTTGGGCTATAGCATTGCTTCTTATTATTGCTGAACCAAAAGTAAACCATTTTTGGAATCCAAAATTTTGACTTTAATTTAAAGTAATAAAAAAGAAATCAAAACTTTGAAGGTAGACACACAACTTAACAAATTACAATCCTCTTAAAATTCCAGTTAACGGTGTCAGCCGTTAACTGGGTGGCGCGGCGTTTCGTCGGCGTTTCCTTTCCGTTAACGAATGTATATATATAAAAAAGAGATATCCTTTAGCCATATGCTCATTTGCAGCTGTAATATAAACTCTTTCTTAATCAGGGTGGCGAGTGGTCAGGGAAAACCGGGAAAACACAGTCAAGAAAAGAGAAAACTACCAGTAATTTCTTACAGAAAATACTTCAAATAATATAAATAGATTATATAAACTGAATTTATCTTTAACAAAATACTGGTATTTTTCATTTATATTGACTGTGTTTTTATCTAATCACTCTCCACCCTGTTAATGCTTAGATTAATGGCCAATACAATGATTATTTCTTTTCTAAAATATCTACTGTGTTTGTGAAAAAGATGGCGACAGGCATACAGTAATGTCTAAATGGTTGTTCCTAAATATAACTTCTCTATTTTATCCGCCTTGGCATTAAATAAACACATTAAATTTCGGTTGCGTCTTTCAAAGAATCGCTGTGTTAATTTATAACTTAAAATTTCCATTAAGCGACGTATTCTTCAGAGTTACAATCGTGAAAAGTTCAAACAATTGCATCTCGAGTCACTTACAATCAAATCTGTCTGGAGTCATGATTCCATGATTCTATTTCTCACCACAATGCGGTAAACCTGTAGAGCAGTCCATGTTTAATATTCCGAAGGTCAACCCGCGAAAAGATTTCGCTGCTAATTTTTTTTTTTTTTTTTTCATATCTCCGATTTATAGAATCTCCCGGCCTGAGTGTTTGCATCGACGCAAAATACTTAAAAATTGAAACGGCTGATCGTGTATGGATAAAATAACTGTTAAAATAAAATTATTTAAATAAAATTTAAATAATCGTCTCTTTAAAAGGATAAAGTAAATCTTCAGTCTGGCCACTAATTTTGATAAGCATGGTATCACGGAAACGTGTCATTAAAAAAAAAAAAAAAAAAAAAAAAAAAACTAATGGAATTTTGCATCCAAACTAAACGCTGCGATATTTGCTATGCAAATTTGAGTCACGAGTTAAAACAAATCTAAAGCAGCTGCAATATCCAACGACCTACCATCCAGCTGCCCCTCAAGTAAATCACCAAAGCAGTTCACTTAATTGTATTTCGAAACATTTAAATAATCTATCAGTGAGAAGAAGAGCGTCCTCATTTTGGATGAGTGAGCAGGCCATGCAAATGTTGAACTTTGCAGAAAATTGGAAAACTGTGTCTAAGTCATGAGTAGAAGAAAAGAGTGGGGTCCGGGACCAGGAGGCGGTGCTGTGGTACAAGGTGCAGGTCAAAGTGCAGCACCGCCTCCCGTGCACCTCCTCCCAAGCACCTACTCAAATGCTCCACCTCCTGTGCACCTCGTCACTCGATTCTACTCTAAGAGGAGGGGTCAAAGGATTTTTTTCGAATTTTAAGCGGAAATTTCAGGGAGTTAGAATTTTTTTACCATAGGATGGTGTTTTTTAATTTTAATGCGGGGACTTTAAAATTTTGGACGTGCTACAGTATGTGGGTTATGTTTTTCGATTGAGTTATGCTGTTGTTAATTTAAAAAGGAAATTAAAAATTAATTAAAAATAAGGAATGAAGCGACTTTAATTTTTTTTTCAGCTGTGCGCTTACATGAGGGGTTTAATTTTAAGCGGATATTTCAAGGACATAGATTTTTTTATGGCTTCGTATTTAAGGAAGCTCAGCGCTTGATCGATACGGAAAAACATGTAAACAGAGCTCTCGCTTCGAGTCCATATAAAAACAAAGGTATTCAGTGTAATTAATTTAAAATTTCTGATATTTTAAAGATATGTTTGAGTCTTATAAAATTAAAAAATGAAGTACTTTAATGTAACATAATAAGAAATATAGCAAAATTTATGTAACACAATTTTCAAAAAAAAAAAAAAAAAAAAAAAAAAAAAAAGTGTTATATTACCACTCGCAAGATATCTTACAATTGAATTGACATAAGAACCTAATTTTTGCTTTAAAATAATACGGAAACTTTACTCTATAGAATGAATTAAAGATATAACTATCACTCAAAAAAAATGATAATTACAATGACTAAAACAATGGATCTCAAGAACTCCGTTGTATATGCTTTAAAATGGGCAAATTTAAAGTGACCTACGAGTTAATAGAAATTCATGTATGTAAAAAAGTATCTGTGTAAAAAATTGTTCATAATTTAAAATGATAATAATAATAATTTACAGGTTGTAAGGTGGTTTTTAAAACCGACAGCAATGCGCCCCTCTGCTCCTTCGCTAAGACACTTTCGCCTGAATAAAAGTTATGATGAGCAAGAATTAAGTTAACGACAAAATTGTAATATTTTATTTTATTTTATTTTATTAATTAATTTAATTTAATTTAATTTAATTTAATTTAATTTAATTTAATTTAATTTAATTTAATTAATTATTTATTCTATTTTATTTTATTGCAAATTTAAGAAATTAGGTATACAAAAAGAAAATATTTGCGCATCCGTTTCCTTTTTCCAACAAGAGAACTGCCTGATGTGCTAGTCGCTAATTTCGATTAGAATTCTACTATTTGAATGGTCTTTTCTTAACAAACAAAGAATCCACAGGAAATATCTGTCTAAAATGAACACTTCAGTAGCTGCAAGGAAGTTTGGACAATCATTTCCCAAACGGATAAATAAATAAATAAATAAAGTTTTTAATGTGACTTTGAGCAATTTGCATATGTTTATAATGTTATTAATAACGATAATGTGATGCTGTATAATACAATGAAAGAAATTTACTGTTTGATATGGAATGTTATGAGAGTGGACTTATTAACAAAAAAAGCGACTAAACCACAAATATTGCATCTTTAATGAATGATTGGGTTCTACAGCTGTCTCAAAATTAGCTTTATAGTGTGAAACATACTTATCATACAAACTTGAAGCTTAGTTTTTAAATTCGTAGTAACGAATTTTGAAATGTTCATCGGCACTTGTTGTTGAATGCTAGGGCAGCGATTTGGATGTGAACCAGATGATGCATGTTTAAATAAACCCTGTTGTAGTCAATTTGTCACCACCATTTCTAAGCCGAGGAGTTTTGGAATATTCTGTCATACATTTGGCTATACGTTTGCAGTCATGAAACATATTACGATCAAGGATTTGGAGGTATTTCGTTGTAAATCCAGGTCCTTTCATGACAGTAGTAGGTAAAGGCCGTTTCTGCGGCAGGAGGGGCAATGGGCAATCAATCACTAGGCCAATGGGCAATCAACCCTCAGCATTCAACACCCACAAGCGATATTTATATGATCAGACACCCAATATGTTGACTTCATGATTTTTCACGTCTCATCATTTAAGATACATTTTTATCTCATTTTCTTGTTTTCACTCATATTTGTTAAAAGGGTTTCAAAGGTTTTTTACATGAATTCCATTTTATTGCATAAATGTGTATAAATATCTAGGGAGTATACATGTGTTTAAATATGATTTTCTGCTTACATGTGAATAATTAACTGTCTATGCGTATGGATCATTGCATGACTATCTATTAATTAAATTTAAAAAGGTTCAGTAAATGTTTAAAAAAATTTTAACATATTTTTTAAATGTTTAAGTAAATTTTAAAAAGTTTAAACGAATTTAAAAAAAATTAAGTAAATTTTAAAAAGTTTTAACAAATTTTAAAAATGTTTTAAGAAATTAAAAAATGTATATATAAAATCTTAAAAATGAAAAAAAAAATTCTCAAAGTTTTAAAACGCTTTTAAAAATTAATTGTAAGTGAATAAAAGTTTTAACACATGTATTATATAAGTATGTACGCGTATGACCATGTTTGCAAATGTGTGTACCACGTATAAAACAATATATGAAAAGATATTGTGTAGAAGTTTTAAACAATTACACATAAGTAAAATCAACATTTTTTTATTAAATTAAAAAATTTACAGATAAAAGCATATTTACAGGTAAGATGTATTAACATAACAACATTTTCTTGATAATTTCAAAACATGTTGACAATTTTCTTCAACCAGTACAATCTTGGCTAATTTCACAATGTCCATAGGCTAATCTGATGATACCATCTTCAAGAAAATAGCGCTTATCATCAAATGGTGACAAACATTTTTTGTTCTGTGTTAATGTGTACAGACGGTGTGCACCTTTGGCGATTCTTCTCTGCTTTTCAATACTAGTTTTTTCTTGTTGGTGGTACCGCAAGTAATCTTCATGTTTGATTTTCTGACGAACAACATAAGTAGATACGCCCTTCGCTTGTTTCTTCTCTTCACGACAAGATTTCAAAGATTACATTTTCGATTTCAATCCAACAAACTCAAGGGCTAGATCACCATTAAGTTCATCCTTGAACTTGCCGATTACTTTGTTGTTAACATCTGAGTACAGTGAATGATGTTTCGGATAGTCTGAGAAATCAAAAAGGCTTGAATGCTGTTTCAAATCATCATAAATATTTTGCGTTTTAATATGATAACGCAACGAGTCCGTGTCGCTGAATAACAGCTTTGCAGTATCATTTTTATATGTTTTCTTTATAAAATTAGAATGAAAATCATACATCAGCACTTTGGATAACTCCAATATCGTGAACTCTTCGTAAATGGGTCGATTCATGAGTATGCTAGTTTTCATCCTTTCAACAGCAGTTAAATCTTCATCACATGTTTTAAAAGATTTAAAAGTGGGTGAAGCCACTAATTTCTTGGCTCTTTTTTCGTTATTAACAAGCACAATATTTCTACGTTTTCGCAGATTTTCCATAGTTTTTCCAAACACAGAATTATTCATTAGTTTAAAAAAGTCTTTTTCGAAAGAAGATTCAGCTTCTTTTCTTTTCTCAGTATTAAAATGAATGTATTTCCGAAGCCAAGGTGCCTGCTTGAATTGGAGAGCTTTATGAACACATGAAAGTTTCAATCCAAGTTGCAAATAAAATTTCAGATTACGATAATGAACTACATAATTTCGTTTGTCATTCAAATTGGGTATAAGTTTAGAGGCTCCAGCGAACTTTGCATTACCCTGTAATCTACGTGCATAGGAAGACAACATTTCCTGACTCACAGTCAATCTTTCAGCTGCGACAGGGTATTCGCTATGTAATTTATGAAGTTTCTCAGGATATTTAAGATCCACTTCGAAAATATATCCAATTTCAGAATCGTCAGATAATGATAATCCATTCTTCCGTAATATGTTCTGTCGCACACCATTCAAATCCGCCAAAGGGTAGAAATCGGAACATAACCCAGCCATACAAATTGCTAGCATCCCAGTACATGGTAACTGGGATCCTCATCTTTATTAAATTCAGGTGTATTAGGTATGTTGGCTTGGGCATATCTATGAATAGCCCAGCCATACAAATTGTTAGCATCCCAGTACATGGTAACTGGGATCCTCATCTTTATTAAATTCAGGTGTATTAGGTATGTTGGCTTGGGCATATCTATGAATAATCATGCTGATTCCCCCTCGAATGCCTTGTTCTATAAACAAAAGCATGTTATATCTGTCAGCAATTCGAGAGTCTTTTCGCACATCTTCAAAGATGCTTTCCACGCGAGCCCAGGTGCGCTAAATAAATGCACACAATCAGTGTCTTAAAGCTGCTGAAATAATTTCCGAAAATTCTGGAATACGTCAGCTAACAAAAGTACGTCAGTCTTCACTTATAAATCGTGGTAATCCCCTAGCGACTGTATATCAGCTGAAAAAAATCAAACTTGAAAAATTATTCAAAGTCCACATCAAGTAGGGGAAAAGTGCCAGTCCGGCCTCAGGAGGCGCTGCAGCGGTGTAAGGTGCATGTGCAAAGTGCACCACCGCCTCCCATGCACCTCCTCCCAAGCACCTACTCAAATGCACCACCTCCCATGCACCTCCTCCCAATATTGTCTTATAAGACGAGGTGCCCCCCCATCTTCCCCTACTTTATGTGGACTTTGAATATTTTTTCAAATTTGATTTTTTTCAGTGTCGCCATCTAGCGGACTTCTGTGACTAATGTTGAAGCATATTTGAGAATATTGAAAAAATAATATTTTTTTCCCTGATTGGGATTCGAACCCAAATTGTTCGCTCAGGAAGCTGACGCCAAAACTATTATGCTATCAGTTGCTTGTGCTAGAGTGGGATTCAATTGAAGTTATTGGGGTATCTCAAGATATGACTTTGCTTCTTGGTGGGGATTGAAATCTTAGAAGTTTGATTGTTTAATGAATGCTTTGTGTGATTATAATTTATTATTTGAATTAGCGAAATGAATGGGCCATTCCACTGTCACGTGCGGGACAATCAGACACCATAATTCCACCAAAATTGTGTTAAAGAGCTTAAGTTTTTTCATAAATAAGAATAAACATATTTTTGTAAGTTTATATTTGTTATAACAATATCTCAGGCAGGGACAGATTCTTCCTAAATGGTTTACTGATTTAGTTATTAATTAATCTGCATGCGTCACGTGCAGGACATCAGAAGTAAACCACTTGTAATTTGCTGTATGATCCAGATAACATTTCTGCTCTACTAATTTTGAAATTTCAAGACAAAAAATATGTATTAGATGCTAAAAGTCTAATGTTCATGAAATAAGCATTCTTATTTGAAAAAAATTTTTTTAAATTGCTAAAAAAAATTATAACGTATAGTGTCACGTGCGGGACACGGTTGTCACGTGTGGGACATTTGCAAATATCATTCAAATAACCTTTTCAAAAATCAGAAAATAAAGGAATGCAAAAAAGAAAATGCATGTTATACATTTTACAATACAAAAATATTTATTTTAACATTTTTTTTGTACAAAGTAAATGTTCAAATTGACATTTTTAAACATAAAATAAAGTAAATGTATAAACAAAAATTCAAAATTTTTCTGGAAATTTGAAACAACCTCTTTTATTAGCTACAGTGGGGTTTGATATCTTTTTTACTACATCTGTAACTGAATATAGAATTTTATCTGGATACTGTGGCCACTTGTAGAATTTACCACTTTTTATCATGACAGTCACTTCAACACTATCATGATGGGTGCTTGTAATTTCACCAGGATAATTAATGCCGTCATATTTTACAACACCCATTCACCCATCTTAAAAGAAGCTGCTGTTTCTGAGCCTTTTATTTTCTTCTTTTTGGAAATTAGGATTTACTAATGACATTTTCTCTCTCATCCTTTTCATTCTTCTAGCACTAGTAGACTTAGATCTTTCCATTTCAGCTAAAATAGATAACAAACTTTATTAATTATAAACGCTTTTGCCTAAATTTACTTAATTTCATAGAAAAATTGAACTTAAAATATAATTAAACTTAGAAAAACAGAATATAGATATGAAGTTTTATTATTTTTTCTAAAGAATAATAACAAGTTCTTAAACACACGATTGTTCTTATTCTTATAGAAAAATCCCTATAAATTAAGTAGATCAATTCTTGCTGGAAAACAAAAAGTTTTTAAAATAAAAATAACCATCAAAGTGTTCAAATTTTATTAAAATAAATTTATAAAAAAATGGAAATAAAAAATATTAGCATCACAAAAAAAAGAAAAAAATGGAACTATCATAAAAAAAAAATCTTAATTTCGTTTTAGTTACATAGAATAAGTTTTTAGGACAAAATAATCATTAAACTGCTAAAACTATGCTATAATAAATCTCTATTTAACATTCAGAAAACAAAAATAATCGTCCTGCTCATAAGATGTCACGTGCGGGACAATTTTGTTTTGATATTTTTCTCCAAATAAATATTTCACCCAAATTTTTAACTAGCTTAGGATAAGTGTACTACACTAAACTGCTTTAGAAATGCCAATTAAACAAAATAAATGCGTTCCTTTTTCCTCCTAAGTGAAAAAGTTCATGTTTTGTGTCACGTGTGGGACACAGAAACAAAGTTCTTTTGTGCGCTGTAATAATTATTTGAAATTATCTTATATATTTCAGTTTAGTGAAATATAAACAATGAATATTAAACTTACCTAAAATGTTGATTTCAAAAGTTTCACTGGATTTTCTTTATTAAAAAAACTCACTCAAAATATATTGTAAAACGCAACATACTTGCTTGCACATGGACGCCATCTTTAAACTGTCGTGTTGCCAATCCATAAAAGATAAACTTTACATTCTTACTCAAAACATAAAATTTGAAATGTTGCCAATCAGTAAATACCAAAAATATTTATTTAAACAAATTTTTAAAAATGACTATCAATTTACCTGTTTTCATGGAATGGCCCGAATGTTTTATTGTTTTTTAAATTTTAATTAATAACTTTGCAATTAAGTTTGAATTGATTGTTTAATGAATGTTTTGTGTAATTATAATTTATTATTTGGATTAGCGTAATGAATGTCTTATTAATATTATTTTTAGATTTTAATTAATAACTTTACAATTAATTTTGAATTATTTGTTTAATGAATGTGTTATGTGATTATAATTTATTATTTGAATTTGCGTAATGAATGTAATATTATTATTATTTTTAATTTTAATTAATAACTTTGCAATTAATTTTGAGAAATGAATTTAGTTTTCGAATGGCTATTGTTGAAGTTTATTGTCTATTTAAAAAATGTTTAGTAATAAATCATTATAAATAATTTATTATTATCAATGTATGTTTTCTGTTATAAGTTAATTAGATATTTAAATTTTTATAATTTATATATTTAATTTGGGGAAATTAATTCGATTCGTAATATATTTTATTTGTAAAATAATATCATGAATAATATTTCATTTGAAAAATAATTTAATTAATAATATTTTATTTGAAAAATAATTTAAGAACTAATAATTAGTTGTGATTAAGCAATGATACTTAATATTTTTAATATTTTAGAATTTAAAAATAGAAATTTAATTACAAAGTAATTTTAATATATTTTTTTAATACTTGTTTTGGTTTTATTATTGTGTGTTTTCATAGGCTTTTTTATTATGTCTTTATTATTTATACATTTCATGTATGTAGGAATTATTATTATTATTATTGTATTTTATTTTTATATATATATTTATTTATTTATTTTTCATATATGAAAATGGCGTAAAGTGTTTCAATTATTTAATTCATCTTATTTGTAATTTTAAAAATTGTCCGAAACATTCTTATTGTTTATATTAAAATCTTATTTTAATTAGATGTCTGAACTGATTTTCTTCTTTGTTTAATAATTCATCTGCGGTTTTTTAATAATTTGATATTGTAATGATATTAATTGAATTAAAAATTTAGTGAATAGTTATGCGATAATTTTAAATTTTAGTGTGTTTACTATAGATTTTTTTAGTGTAACAAGTCTTAATAATAGTCTTATTAAATAAATTTAGTAAAGATATTTTTCACTTGGCATTATTATTATTATTATTATTTATTTCATTTGAAGTATTTCCGATTGTATGTTAATTTTTATATAAAACCTTGGGAGATTAATGTTGGACTGTATGCAAATATTAAAAGTAATTTTGTGGGAATTCGTCTATTTCCGGGGTGAGTCTTATCTTATCATAGATAACATGTTCTAAGATTTATCTAGCAATGATGAATCATTGTTAGTTGAACTTTTTTTGCAAGGTCAATTATTAGAAGAGCTTTATAAAATTCATAAGAAAAATTAATCTTTGATAATTATACTTCGAAAAATTTTTTACTTAAAATTTCTTATGTGATATGTCAAATCTTTAGAAGTTTTAATTAAATTTTGAATAAACATTTTAATCTTCAACTAAAATTTTTGATTAGGTCTTTTAGAATATTTATTGTGAGACAAGAATAATCTTTTGATTTGGCGATTTTTTTAAATTCTAATTGTATGAGATTTTATTTTGAGTTGGCGATTTTATGTTCATTCCCTTCATGGGGTTGAACAAAATTCATGTGAAGCGTGGCTCGGTGGGTATAAATAGCGGTGAAAATTTCATCTTATGTCATTCGAGAAGTTGAATTCGTACAATTCAGACGTGTATTCATTCGCTCTTGCTCTTATCTAAGTGTGTAGTTTAGTTTGAGAAGATTGGTGTTTTAAGAATTAATTATTTTTTTTGTTGATTTTTATGGATATTATCATGCCTTTTGAAGAAGCTGCTCCAATGAGACGTCCTTTAGCTTTGAAGAAGATTTTCCAGTATGAGACTTGTGGAAAATTATTTTCGACTCCTTTCAACTTGAGTCAGCATATCAAGATTCACTTAGGTGACAAGTCACATATTTGTGACATATGCCAAAAGACTTTTGGTCGAAAGTCTATTAGACATTATAAAATGCATAATAATGTTAAATCATTAGTACAAGACATACATTCTCAACTTTCTGTGACGATGGATGATTTTTCTCAAAGTCCTATGAATATTGACATGTCATCTAATGAAGATGTGCCTTCAAAGACTGTGACCCCTGAAGATGTGAAGAATATTTGTACTACGTGTAATAAGAGTTTTTAAAACTCTTTCAACTTAAAGCGACATAAGAAGATTCATTTGCAAGAGAAATTATTTAACTGCGATGTGTGTCAGAAGACATTTGGATTGAAGTGCGACTTGCAGAGACATTTGAAAACTCGTGAACAGTCTGCATTTAAATGTAATATCTGTGGGTATGTTTTTTCAAGAGAAGATAATTTGATGTGTCATCTTAGATCACATGAAGACTTAAGATTCTCTTGCCGTGAATGTACAAAGAAGTTTGGACGACAGTTTGAATTGAAACAGCATATACGTACCCAACACCCACGCACACCTCTTGTGAGTGTAAAGCGAAAAATAACTTCATCATATGTGGAGTCCAAAAAACTCAAACAAAACCAGCGTGATGCACTTAATGTGTTTTAGACTGTCATGCTTTATCCTAATGAGCGAGAAGAAAGTGATATAGCAGTGTTTCACAGAAATTTTACAGAGGATATTCAAGAATGTTTGATGAATGAAATTCAAGAAAAAAGAGCTATTAAATGGTAAATGGTGATGAAAATATCTCTTGAACGCATGGCTGATAATCAGGTGATGGAGGAGATTCAATCTTATTTTCGCTGTCAATGCTTTACCGAACTTACAGAAGATACTATTTTAGAACATATGGAAGAAAAATTTTCCAAAATAATTAAATACTTTGAAGAATTTATTCAAAAAGGGTCTGGATGGAAAGTTCAAAAGATTCATCATTTAGAATTTAACATTGCTAAATATCACTCTTTTGCCGCAAGTTCATATATAGCTTTACCCAAGAAATTATATGATAAAAAAGCAGTACTTAATATCAAAAATGAAGATAACAAGTGTTTGGTGTGATGTCTTTTTGCATTTAAACTGAATGTACCCCGAAAGAAGAAGCCTGAAAGAGTTCCTCATTATATTCCTTATGAAAGTGATATTAAAGTAGGGAATGTTGAATATCCTGTTCCCCTTCAGAAGATATCCATTATTGAACAACTGAATAATTTAAGGATTAATGTATTTGGATATGAAGAAGATAAAGTATGTCCTCTGTGTATTTCTGAAAAGCAGAATCTGGATGTTATTAACTTGTTATTAGTTGATGATGGTGAAAAGCAGCATTATTGCCTTATTAGGAATTTCTCATGACTTTTAGGTGATCTGACAAAACATGGTCATGCTAGTTTTTATTGTTATCGATGCCTTCATCGTTTTTCAAGACAAGATCTCCCTAATAAACATGATGAATATTGTTGTCAACATAAGCACAGGTTATAAAAATGCCCAGTGAAAATGATAACATACTCAAGTTTTCTGGTATTCATCTGCAGGCGCCGGTACCCTTTGTTACTTACGCTGATTTTGAGAGTCTGCTTATTCCTGTTGCTTCAGTCACTCCTTCACCTAAAACATCCTTTATTGAAAAAACAGCTTATCATTTCCCGTGCGGGTATGCATATGTTGTTAGCGGACCTGATGGAAAATGTGGGAAGAAAGCTCAAGTGTATCGAAGGTGAACACTGTGTGGATCGCTTTTTAAAACAAATGATTCAAGAGAAGGACAACTTGGAAGAAGTTTTAATGAAAGTGCAACCGATGAAGCTTTCACCTCTTCAAGAAAACGAATTTCAGGAGGCGACAGAATGTTGCATTTGTCATAAGGTGCGGGAAGAAAAAAGAGTTTGTGATCACGATCACATCTCTGGAGAATATACAGGATCAGCTCATGTGGAATGTAACTTGAATTATAAACTATGTAAAAGAATTCCTGTTATATTTCACAATCTAAAAATTATGATGGGCATCATATTATGAGCAAATTAGGTAAATTTAAAAACTACGAAATTGATGTGATTGCATCCACTATGGAAAAGTTTATAACTTTTGAATTCTGGAAGCGGTCAAGTCGATTTCAGCTGGTCTTTTTAGACTAGTTCCAATTCCTCCCTGCATCCTTAGAAAAGCTTACTTCCAACCTTCACCCCAGCGACTTCAAAATATTGAAAGAAAATTTTCCAAGCAATACTAAATTCGATCTGCTTACAAGAAAAGGGGTTTACCCTTATGACTACTTTACTTGCTTTGAAAAGTTCAACGAAACACAGCTTCCCCCACCTTCTGCATTTTTTAATAGTTTGACTGCTGAACCAATAGACGAGGGAGATTATGAGCATGCGCAGAAGGTTTGGAAAACCTTTTATGTACAGTCGCTGGGGGATTACCACGATTTATACGTCAAGACTGACGTACTTTTGTTAGCTGACGTATTCCAGAATTTTCGGAAATTGTGTTAGCAGTTTTATGACATTGATTGTGTGCATTTATTTAGCGCACCTGGGCTCGCGTGGCAAGCATCTTTGAAGATGTGCGAAACGTCTCTCGAATTGCTGACAGATATCAACATACTTTTGTTTATAGAACAAGGTTTTCGAGGGGGAATCAGCATGATTATTCATAGATATGCCCAGCCAACATACCTAATACTCCTGAATTTAATAAAGATGAGGATCCCAGTTACATCATGTACTGGGATGCTAACAATCTGTATGCTGGGCTATATCCCGATTTCTACCCTTTGGCGGATTTGAATGGTGTGCGACAGAACATATTACGGAAGAATGGATTACCATTATCTGACGATTCTGAAATTGGTTATATTTTCGAAGTGGATCTTAAATATCCTGAGAAACTTCATAAATTATATAGCGAATACCCTGTCGCACCTAAAAGAGTGACTGTGAGTCAAAAAATGTTGTCATCCTGCGCACGTAGATTACAGGGAAATACAAAGTTCGCTGGAGCCTCTAAACTTATACCCAATTTGAATGACCAACGAAATTATTTAGTTCATTATCGTAATCTGAAATTTTATTCGCAACTTGGATTGAAACTTTCATGTGTTCATAAAGCTCGCCAATTCAATAAGGCATCTTGGCTTCGGAAATACATTCATTTTAATACTGAGAAAAAAAAAGAAGCTGAATCTTCTTTCGAAAAAGACTTTTAAACTAATGAATAACTCTGTGTTTGGAAAAACTATGGAAAATCTCCGAAAACATAGAAATATTGTGCTTGTTAATAACGACAAAAGAGCCAAGAAAATTGTGGCTTCACCCACTTTTAATTCTTTTAAAACATATGATGAAGATTTAACTGCTGTTGAAAGGATGAAAACTAGCATACTCAAGAATCGACCCATTTACGACGGGTTCACGATATTGGAGTTATCCAAAGTGCTGATGTATGATTTTCCTTATAATTTTATAAAGATAACATATAAAGATGATACTGCGAAGCTGTTATTCAGCGACGTGGACTCGTTGTGTTATCATATTAAAACGCAAAATATTTATGATGATTTGAAACAGAATTCAAGCCTTTTTGATTTCTCAGACTATCCGAAATATCATTCACTGTACTCAGATGTTAAAAAGAAAGTAATCGGCAAGATCAAGGATGAACTTAATGGTGATTTAGCCCTTGAATTTGTTGGATTGAAATCGAAAATGTACTCTTTGAAATCTTGTCGTGAAGAGAAGAAACGAGCGAATGGCGTATCTACTTATGTTGTTCGTCAGAAAATCAAACATGAAGATTGCTTGCGGCGCCTCCAACAAGAAAAAACTAGTATTGAAAAGCAGAGAAGAATCGCCCAAGGTGCACAACGTCTGTACACATTAACACAGAACAAAAAATGTTTGTCACCATTTAATGATAAGCGCTATTTGCTAGAAGATGGTATCATCAGTTTAGCCTATGGACATTGTGAAATTAGTTAAGATTGTACATGTTGAAGAAAATTATCAATATATTGCAAAATTATCAAGAAAATGTTGTTATGTTAATACATCTTACCTGTAAATATGCTTTTATCTGTTAATTGTTTTAATTTAATAAAAAATGTTGATTTTACTTATGTGTAATTATTTAAAACTTCTACACAATATCTTTTCATATATTGTTTTATACGTCGTGCACACATATGCAAACATGTTCATACGCGTACATACTTATATAATACATGTGTTAATACATTTATTCACTTACACTTAATTTTTAAAAACGTTTTAAAACTTTGAGAATTTTTTTAAGCATTTTTAAGATTTTACATATATATATTTTAATTTCTTAAAACATTTTTAAAATTTGTTGAAACTTTTTAAAATTTACTTAAACATTTTTAAAATTCGTTTAAACTTTTTAAAATTTACTTAAACATTTAAAAAATATGTTAAAACCTTTATATAATTTTACTAAACCTTTTTAAATTTAATTAATAGATAGTCATTCAATGATCTATACGCATAGACAGTTAATTATTCACATGTAAACAGAAAGGCATATTTAAACACATATTTACACCCTAGATATTTATACACATTTATGCAATAAAATGGAATTCATGTAAAAAACCTTTGAAACCCTTCTAACAAATATGAGTGAAAACAAGAAAATGAGATAAAAATGTATCTTAAATGATGAGACGTGAAAAATCATGAAGTCAACATATTGGGTGTCTGATCATATAAACATCGCTTGTGGATGTTGAATGCTGTGGATTGATTGCCCATTAGCCTCGTGATTGATTGCCCATTGCCCCTCCTGCCGCAGAAACGGCTTTTATCTACTACTGTCCTGAATAGACCTGGATTTTCAACGAAGTACCTCCAAATCCTTGATCGTGAAATGTTTCATGACTACAAACGCATCGCCAAATGTATGACAGAATATTATAAAACTCCTCGGCTTAGAAATGGTGGTGACAAATTGACTACAACAGGGTTTATTTAAAAATGCATCATCTGGTTTACATCCAAATCGCTACCTTAGCATTCAACAACAAGTGCCGATGAACATTTCAAAATTCGTTACTACGAATTTAAAAACTAAGCTTCAAGTTTGTATGATAAGTATGTTTCACACTAAGAAGCTAATTTTGAGATAGCTGTAGCACCCAATCGTTCATTAACGATGCAATATTTGTGGTTTAGTCGCTTTTTTTTAATAAGTACACTCTCATAACATTCCATATTAACAGTAAATTTCTTTCATTATATTATACAGCAGCACATTATCTTTATTAATAACATTACAAACATATGCAAATTGCTCAAAGTCACATTAAAAATTTTATTTATTTATTTATTTATCCGTTTGGGAAATGATTGTCTAAACTGCCTTGAAGTTACTGAGGTGTTCATTTTAGACAGATATTTCCTGTGGATTCTTTCACTGAGAAAAAAATACAGTTCTGCAATCTAAATTGTGGCTCTAGAAAAAAATAGTTCCATGTCATCCTTATAAGTTCTAGTTGCCATTATATGAGAGTTCTAGAATCTACTACAGGAATTCAAAAGAACTTTCCTTTATTCTCGTTGTAATATTTATTTAAAAATCTCTGCAAATAGATGCGAACACAAGAGGTTTGTTTTAGTAAGTATAATTCTAGTTTTTGAAACTATTTACGAAATCATGCTATAATTTCTCGTTACTGAGACGAGTCAAAATTGTTTCGTCACCTTCAAAACAAGAGACTAGAAATGTTAGGTCATTTCGACTATTCAGCTTAGTCGTTTAACCTATTCGCATATTTTAGTCATCTATAATTCTAGTTTAGATTCAGAAAATGACTAACTATTCATTCTAGGTGAAAGATGTATATTTTTTTCTTAGTGTTGTTTGTTAAGAAAAGACCATTCAAATAGTACAATTCTAATCGAAATTAGCGACTAGCATCTCATGCAGTTCTCTTGTTGGAAAAAGGCAACGGATGCGCAAATATTTTCTTTTTGTATACCTAATTTCTTTAATTTTCAATAAAATAAAATAAAATAAAATAATTAATTAATTAATAAAATGAAATAAATTAAAATATTACAATTTTGTCGTTAACTTAATTCTTGCTCATCATAACTTTCATTCAGATGAAAGTGGCATAGCGAAGGAGGAGAGGGTAGCATTGCTGTGAATTTTAAAAACCACCTTACAACCTGTAAATTACTATTATTATTATTATCATTTTAAATTATGAACAATTTTTTACACAGATACTTTTTTACTTACATGAATTTTTATTAACTCGTAGGTCACTTTAAATTTGCCCACTTTAAAGCATATACAACGGAGTTGTTAAGATCCATTGACTTAGTCATTGTAATTATCATTAATCATTATATGTTAATGCTTTATCATCACACTGGCAGAATCGGACATATTTTGTTTGAGAACATCCTGTTGAATATCAATCTTTAATACCCTTCATTAGATCCCAGGGACTTCTGTGCATGCATTTTATATTAAACACAAATATTAAGAATCGACTTATTGGTTATAAAAAGTAAGGTGGTCTGGTGCAATAATGCCAGGCGAGGTAATAACGCCAAGTGCTAATATTATGCATAAATATGAAATAATCTGGTAAATGACACCCATGTGCTCTGCACAGAAGGGTTTTGAGTCATGTAAATCGCAAAAAAAACAGCTTCAAGTTAATTTGTTTCATATTTAGGTCTTATTGTTTTTACAAGCAACTAAAATTAACGCTTGATCTAAAATTTGCGATATACGTTTTGTGATGTGAAGACTATTTTTTTTATCCGGAAATACTTTGTTAATTACATAAATTTGTAGTACATTTCATGCACTTTCAAAATGTTGTTGAAGATTTTGGATATCTTCTCGAGATAATTTGTAATTTAAAATGTACAGCGGAATAACTATAACGGGGTAATAACGCCAATCCTTTAGGCATTGGCATTAATACCAATGGCATTAATACCCCGGTTGATTCCTTACAGTGGCCGAGTTTCATCCTAAATACTGATTCAAATAAACATAGTTAAAACTGTGCAATGTTTCTAATAATTCTATTTAGGCTATCCTTTTTAAGCAAAAAGAAGCTCACGGTCTGATATTCTTTTGCCTTATCCTCCCCCCCCCCACACACACACCACACCTTTATTTTTCTTACACTTTCATAAAAAATTTAAAATTTTCAATAGCTTAGAATGCAATTTGTCAATTTCTAAGTTTGTAGTGTTTGTATTTTTAGAATTGGGCAATCTGCATGCAATTATTCCATCTTATTTCATAGTTTTGTTTGCATGGCGTTATTACCCATATAGGAGGGTAATAACGCCAAATGGGAATTGGTCAAGAAATCACGCCATTACATTTTATGAGTACATATTTGTTAAATTATTTTTTTATATAGATAGTCAATGAGTTGCTGTATCAAATCATATATTTGTTTGAAAAATACAATCTAAAACTGAGTCGTGAAAATTGATAGAACCTTAACGTGGCGTTATTACCCCAGGGTACCTTATTTGCGCTTGAGCGCATGGTTTATACATTCGCAAAATACCAATAAATGCTACAATTTTATAAATGATCCATAAGGTTGCAGCAAAGAAACCTTTTTCTATGTCAGGTGCAACTAGATCTAGATAAGGCTATCAAATATATTTAATTAACGGTATTCTTATACTAATTATTGAGTTTTATTTCATAAATGGACAATTAGTGTAAGAAAGAATTGCTAAAGGTATCATTTCTTTTCTTTGTTGTCATGAAAAATTTAAATAAATGATAAAATTTACAAAATTATTTTTCCTTTTTCTACAGTACTCGAAAAGAATAAATATGTATATTCAATATACATAATGTATATTAGTGTAAGCTAAATAATTTAAACATGTACTATAAACATGTACAACTGCTAAGTAATTTTGCAATTTATGTTAAAGAGTGAGACTTTTATTAAATAATTTGTTTCTATCTATATATTTATTTCCTCTTATTAATATATTTCATGGATTTTATTGATTGGTTGATTACCTTTGAGTGATTTTCTTGTGGTTTTCTGACATACATAATCAATACACTCTCAAAGTAGAAGGAGTGAAAAGCACACTTTTTGGAAGAGTGAGAGGCATTTTCACTCTTTTTGGAGTTACTTTTATAAAAATACTCTCCTAAAAGAGTGGAAGTTTTACTCTATAGAAAGGAGTGAAATTTCTCACTCCATAATCGAGTCACTCCAATGATGAGAGTGAAATCTTGGCACTATAAACTTTTAAAAATTCCAATTCAACATTGAACTAATATATGGAGTAAAATCATAAAAATCAGAAAAATGTGGTATTTTAGCAGCAACATGCAAAGAGAAAACTGTACCCTGTGCAAAGTTTCAATTTGGCGCACTCCCTCCCGTCTTCTTCTTGTGACAGATGTAATAAAATTGAAAGATGTGGAAACACAAATAAATTCTATGGAATACATATTTAACGTTTACTTTATAACTTTAAAATATTTAATTATAACAACTTAATAATATGAGATAATATTTTGCTTATATTTTGGCAAAGGGTATTTGGAATAAATGTATTTCATCTGCCATTTGGAATAAATATAAATTATAGCAGTTTATTTCCAGCTAAGCGAAAAATTGCCCAGGCCGGGAATCGAACCCGGATACTTGGCTTTGACCAATAAGGTTATATGAGCGAAAAATCCCAGCCGGCTATCGCCCAGATAGCTTAACAGGTAAAGCATTGGCCTTGTAAGCCGGGTAATCCGGGTTCAATTCCCGGCCTGGGCAATTTTTCGCTCAGCTGGAAATAATCAATTCATATGATAACTTTACAAATCAGTTTGATCGTGTTAAAAATAACAGTTTGTAATTATAACAGTCATTACAGTAATTTATAACAGTATGTAACTAACCCCTTTTAGATTTGAAAGAAGTCCTATGCTATTTTGAGAATGTACATTTTTGTCACAAAAAGATCCTCCAATATGTGCATATATATATATATATATATACAGGGTGATTCTAAATTTTTTTTACAATAAAATAGGGGTGATAGTACACATCAAGACAAACAATATTAAATAGGAGACCAGGGGTCCCAAACGTTTTCCAAAGGAGATAGCCGCCATTAAAGTTTAGGGTCCAAAATTTCAAATAAACATAAAAAACGAAAAAATCGGTCGATTGATTTGCGGTTTTGACTAAAATTATTCTTTATGTCGGCATTTTCTTGAAATTAAATTATAAAGATGAATTTTAAAAAATGCCGATAGAGGGCGCTTTAGACTTTGGAGCAACGAACAACTATTATTTGTCGGTATTTTTTACATTTCATTAAATGTTTTCGTAAGCTTAGACTCAAACTTAAATTTTGAGCTCAAAATCTGAATAGTGGGGAGTGCTTAAGTAGCACAAACTGAGCTGTGTTCAGAGCATTCAAATTTCAAATGATTATAAAAAACGGAAAAATTGGTCCATTGATTTGCGGATTTCACTAAAACTATTCTTTATGTAGGCATGCACTTTCGTGAAAATAAATTATAAAGATAAATTTCAAATGCCGATAGAGGGCGCTTTAGACTTTGGAGTAACGAACAACTCTTTTTTGGCGTTATTTTTTGCCTCTTATTAAATGCTTTTGTAAGTTTAGACTTAAACTTAAATTTTGAGCTCAAAATCTGAATAGTTGGGAGTGGTTAAGTAGACAAACTGAAATGAGTTCAGAAGGTTCAAATTTCAAATGATTATAAAATGCACAAAAATTGGTCGATTCGTTTGCGGTTTTCACTAAAACTAATTTTTAGATCAGCATTTTCTTGAAAATAATTTTTAAAGATAAATTTCACAAAATGCCGATAGAGGGCGCCTTAGGCTTTAGAGTAGCGTACAACTATTTTTAACCGTTATTTTTAAAATCTCATTCAATGCTTTCAAATGCATAGACTTAAATTTTGGGCTCAAATTCTGAATCGTTGGGATTGTTTAAATAGCGGAAAATTGAATTGTGTTCGAAGAGAGGGAGGGTTAAATTTAAACTCCTGATAACACTTCAGTTTGCGCTGCTTAACCCCTCCCAACGATTCAGAATTTGAGCCCAAAATTTAAGTCTATGCATTTGAAAGCATTTAATGAGATTAAAAAAATAACGGTTAAGAATAGTTGTACGCTACTCCAAAGCCTAAGACGCCCTCTATCGGCATTTTGTGAAATTTATCTTTAAAATTTATTTTCAAGAAAATGCTGAATTAAAAATTAGTTTTAGCGAAAACCGCAAACGAATCGGCCAATTTTCATGTTTTTTATAATCATTTGACATTTGAACCTTCTGAACACAGTTCAGTTTGTCTATTTGACCACTCCCAACTTTTCAGATTTTGAACTCAAAATTTAAGTTTAAGACTAAGCTTACGAAAGCATTTAATAAGATGCAAAAAATAACGTAAAAAAAGAGTTGTTCGTTACTCCAAAGTCTAAAGCGCCCTCTATCGGCATTTTTTGAAATTTATCTTTATAATTTATTTTCACGAAAATACCTACATAAAGAATAGTTTTAGTGAAAACCGCAAATCAATCGACCAATTTTTCCGTTTTTTATAATCATTTGAAATTTCAACCCTCTGAACACAGCTCAGTTGGTGCTACTTAAGCACTCCCCACTATTCAGATTTTGAGCTCAAAATTTAAGTTTGAGTCTAAGCTTACGAAAACATTTAATGAGATGTAAAAAATACCGGCAAAAAATAGTTGTTCGTTGCTCCAAAATCTAAAGCGCCCTCTATCGGCATTTTTTTAAATTTATCTTTATAATTTAATTTCAAGAAAATGCTGACATAAAGAATAATTTTAGTGAAAACCGCAAATCAATCGACCGATTTTTCCGTTTTTTATGTTTATTTGAAATTTTGGTCCCTAAACCTTAATGGCGGCTATCTCCTTTGGAAAACGTTTGGGACCCCTGGTCTCCTATTTAATATTGTTTGTCTTGATGTGTACTATCACCCCGTCTTTTATTGTAAAAAAAATTTGGAATCACCCTGTATATATATATATATATATATATATATATATATATATATATATTACACACACATATATATATATATATATATATATATATATATATATATATATCCACACACATATATATATATACACACACATATATATATATATATATTTATATATATATGTGTGTGTGTGTGTGTGTGTGTGTGTAATTTTTTTTCAAACCTCCCCCCACCCCACCCTTGCTTCGAACGGCCCTTCTAGTTTTCAAAACTACATTTCATAATTGAATCTTGGAAATTACACCAATTTGGTATTAAAACGCATTATTTGAAAGGGAAATTAGTCAATCCTGACAGAGCGCATAACTCCCTTACTATGGCCTGGATACGAAAAAATCATATGAACAATAGCGTCGAACGATTAGAACAAGACTCCCGCGAAATTCAGTCAGAAATACTAGGACAGGCAGAGGCGTTGCATTATTTCTGGCGTTTATTTAGATACTGTGATTAAAAAAAGAAAAATACATGTATTTTACAAAGCGGATAATTCTTAAAAAAGGTACTTATACTATTAAAATAATAATGTTGGGAAACTTTGTGTTATTATTAGTATAAGAACTCTTATTTACTTTTAATGACAAATATTGCCTATGAAAACATTTTTTGTTATATAGCAACGTGATAAATTCGTTACATATTTTTTTATTGTTTTTTAAATGCCTCGACATTGCAGTATATTTGGATACAAATCCAATTATGACGGTCAAACATCTGTAAATACATTTAGCTTACCAAAATTGGGAAAATTAAAAGCTGAATGCTTAGAAAAATTTCAGCGGATTTAAGAAACTAAATAATTATCAAATGAATTTTGCAGACTAGATAAGAAAATGTTCTGTTAATTTCATGCAAAATCATGTTAAATAATTATATTAAACATAAAAATGATTTGATAAATGTAAATAATAGTGCTAAGAAACTGAATTTTTTTTTATTAGTGATCTATTTTATTTAGTGGTAAAATATGTAAATATTTATTTCATGTGTAACCAAGATGTAAATAGTGGACTTGGGATGTGAATGTAATTTGATTAAAATGAGACAGGGACGCCACATTAAAATAAGTTTGATGGGCCAATTCTAAAACTTTCTTCTATCTCAAACGTACATTTTAATATTTTACCATTACTATTTTATAAAAATAGTTACTCATGTTAATGATTTAATAATTTTAATTCAATACTATACGAGCTTTGATTTTCATTTTAAATTTCTGCTTCAGTCAATTAATTGGAGTTAAAACGAGTTTCCGTCTCTGCACGATCCGATGGACATTATAACGATAGACAGATTTTTTTTCAAATTCAGAGAGGACTTACTTGCCATACCCAAAAATAATCATATACAAAAGTTTTAGTTCAGTTCTATGCATAACTTCATACACATTTTGATGGTAAAATCATGAAAATGGCACAGATATCGTGATTATACGCGCTCCCTTCCAGTGGATTTTTTTATTTAAAATTAAGGGCAGACCTAATAGCCATAGCCAAACACTTATACAAAAAATTTGGTTCAGTTCTATACATAACTTCATACATTTTTAAGTGGTACAATATTGAAAATGGCACAAAAATCGCTATTGCAGCGCCCCCTTCCGGCGTATTTTTTTCAAATTCATTGTGAGCAAACTAGACATAGACATACACTTACACAAAAAATTTCGTTCAGTTCGATGCATAACTTCACGCACTTTTAGTCGGTACAATATTGAAAATGGTACAAAAATCGCTAATGCAGCGCACCCATCTTAATAATATTTTAAAAATGAAGAAGGATCTTCTTGCCATAGCTAAAAAATTCACAAAAAACTTGGTTCAATTCTATGCATATCTTCATACGCTTTTTAATGGTAGAATGGCGACATACGGACACATACACAGATACACGGACAGCCAGACATTTTGTAAAAATATGTCTTTTGGAATCTCTGATCCTTAAAACGTGTAAATCCGCCGAAAACGGGAAGTCTAAAAAAATTCGATTACAATATGTTCTTCTTTTGAAGATAGAAGAAAGTAAAATACCAGCTGGTCATACCTCATTGGGTGGCATGGAAACAGCGACAGTAAAGTAAATATGCCAAAAATAGACACTATTGACAAACACTTTCCAAGTATTTTTTATTTATAAATGAATAACAATTAAAATTCCCGTTTTTGTTATTTTTAATTCTTCAATGTATGTTTTATAATCTGGTTTATTGTTGAAAATCTTTTTTTGTAAAAGTGTGAAAAGCTTTTAAATTTTGTGAAAAATTTAATTTATAAACTTGAAATGATCCATAAATATATTCAGGTTTTTGTTTATACTTTTCAAAGGAAATATATACATGTAAAATACATATATTTCCTTTATATGTGTAAAAGTAAAGATTAGATTTTAGTTTTTAATCATTAAATTTGTGAAAGGTTCAGTTTCGATTATTTATTTATGATTAATATATCAACATAATATTAAATATTTTTATAATTTAAATAAGTTAAAAGTAAATTACCTATGTTTTGTATTAATATGAGTGAAAATGTTTTAAGTGCTTTTAGAAAATGTGTGTTCTTTGTTTGGTGAATAGTGATCTTATAATTGAATAATGTTTGATGAATATTGATCTTAAAATTGAATAATGTTTAATGAATATTGATTTATTTTTAATCATTTTTTTATATAAAATCTTTTAATGATTAAAAAAACAGTAATAATCTTTGAAGGATTTGGAAAATTGTTTTCTCTCTCTTCATTTGAACGCTGAAAGAGTAATTTATACACTCCTATAAAAGAGTAACTATTTACTCCTTCCAGGGATGAAAAACGCACTCCTTTAGTAAGAGTGATTAGTCACTCCTCCGAAAGAGTGATTATTCACTCCTGTTTAGAATGAATATTCATATCGCAGGAGTGAGTATTCCAGGAATGAGTATTGAAAGAGTCAAAAATTCCACTTTTGCTCAAAGTGAATACTCACTCTAAAGAAGTTCGACATATACTATTCACTCCTTTTTATTTAGGGTGCAGACAGATGAAATACATATCTTTTGCTTTATGCTATGTATTTTCAATCAACCGATAAGTTTTTGCTTACGTGTGTGAATTTCTGATCCTGGTGAAATCGTGTTACTATCTAAGCCTTGAACCGTATTTATATTTTTGTTATTGTATTTGATTTTTCTGTATTTGATCTGATTTAGCTCGAAAAAAACATAGTTAACTCATTTCACACAGTCAATATCATATGTTTCAATGGTTTTAATTATTCAGAAAGTTTATAGATATATATTCGTATGTATATACGTACATATGAACATTTCAAATATTCATATACATGCATTTGAAACTGTTGAAAACGTTATGCAATATAAGGTTAAAAAAAGTTAACTACTAAATTTCAATCACATATTAAAAAAAAAAATCTTTAAAAACTTCAATAATAATAATAAGTGTAAATTATTTTCATCAAGTGACAATATTTATTAAAAAAACTTATTGAAAATTTAAATATTTGACAGTGTTTAGAGTTTTGAACATTTACTTTACCATTTAAATAAGTATAATTAAAAAATATATAATTAAGAGTAATGACAAAAAGTAATTATCTTTCTCTTGTTAGACAAAGAAACTTTTCGACCGTAGTAATTATTCATAGAATAGTTTCTCTAATTAACTACACTGAAACTTTTAATCAAACCAAAGAAAACTGAAAACTGCCCTCTTCTACTCAATTTTTTTCTCTAGTCTCTTCCTGCGAAATCACTTTCGAACTAAAATTTCGCATGACCAATTCTCCATTCTAATGTCTTCTAACAAGCTAAATTTGAAGAATTAAGTAAAATCATTCGAGGTAAGTAATCATTCAGTAAGAAACGTGGTAATTTATCAAATACTTATCAAAGAATAAAATTTTACTATTTTTTTTCACTTTTTATTGAATAGCTATTAAAGTTTAATGAAACTTTTAATTAATTTCGAAACATTATTTTTTTATCTGCTATGCTACTTATATAACTAAATTGACACAATGGTATGATTGTACAGTGCAGTATATACCGGGTGTCCCAAAAATGAGTGGTGGATTTTAAAATTCAATAACTTGCAAACGGTGACAGCTATTTAAAAAATTTTTGCAACAGTTATGTACAATATCAGGAGTTTTTTTACCGTAATTTTTTATTTTAGTTCGCATATCAAACAATAGATGGCGCTGACAGCGATTGAAGGCCAGGTGATCAGTGCTGAGTGAGGCGTCGACCTGGCCCTCAATCGCCGTCAGCGCCACCTATTGTATGATATGCGAACAAAAATAAAAAAATTGCGGTAAAAAAACTCCTGACATTGTACATAAACCTGCTGCAAAAATTTTTTAAATAGCTATCACCGTTTGCAAGTTATTGATTTTTAAAATCCATCAGTCATTTTTGGGACACCCGGTATATTGCAATAATATTAATCATAATGTATTTGTTTTCTTGAAAAGTACATCTAAATTGATATAATTAAAAAAGTTGTGATGTTTGACTCCTATAAATTTTGCTCTAAAACAGAGTTTATGTGCTTCAGTGGTTTTTTATGCCAGTCTTTTCTTAAAGTAATGTTTGCTTTATTTAATTAAAGAATTCTGTCGTTAAATATATTTATACTTGCTTTATAAAAAACTTGAATTCTACAAACCCCCTTAAGCGGGCAAACTTTGTAAAGGACAGTATAAGTTTTCTTTTCAAAAAATGTGATAGTTTACACACAAAATATTTGGTTTATATATATATATATATATATATATATATAATTAGAATAGTGATATGTTTTCTGATATAGGGTGAAATCCGAAGTTATTCACACCGACCCAGTAACTGCCATCTCATAAACAAACTATTACACGTAGGCATTTTCTTGTAAAATTCTGCAAAATAATTTCACCTAGTGGTAACTTAAGCAATTTCTTTTTTTGGTGCCACTTTTCTTCACCATTATTTGGTCAAAAACATATTCAATTAATAAAAATAATTTGAAAATACAAAGTATCATTTTTAGGCATCCATCTTATTTTTAAGATTTAAAGTAGCTTTTTTTTTCTATTTGTAATACAATCGTGCTAACCTTTTTGTAGGAATTATATTTGTAGAAATTAGTTATAAAATACTTATGATACATTAGGAGTATAGTTTCTAGTTCCTTGGTGCCAGTTTTTCGTTTCAATAATTTCATTTTATCAATATCTGACAGATGATTAAAAAACTTATTGGAAAAACGCGACATTGCAAAAAAGGAGGCATTGCAAATTTGCTACCTTCTTTCGAAACGCGCGAAAAATAATACTAAGTTTAAATTTTGAACAAGAGTTTTATTTTAGCTGCATTGTAAAAAAAAGTTTATTACTACGCTGCATTAAGTTTTATGAAATGCCAAAAACTGTTTAATTATACATTACTTTTATTATTAGTACCGAATTAAGTTAAAGAAAAATGCTTCGTAACTTTTATGGTATACCCATTCATACGTTTCTAGTATGTACAGCTACATATAACTCAAGTTGTATAGTTTTTTTTCCCCTTTACAAAATTTTATTATTTTTTTGCAATGATTTTTTTAACAATACAATTAATAACTCTTAAATTTATCGTACGGAATCCTCTAAGAGAGAGTAATACTCGCCTTTGACCGTTAATTTTTATTAGAAATCAGTTTATAGAAGCTGAAAGCTTCTCAGTAGTACGAATTCGTCTTGCTCCTCTACTCATATTTAATTTTTAAAAATACTGCATCGTGATTTGTTTTGAAACTACTCGAGATGAATTTGATATTACGAGCTCCAAACTTTAAAGCTCATCATTCTTAAATTACTTCACCGAATGATATGCCGTTTGCCGTCCTGAGATAAAAAACTAAATATGCTATCAGATATATTTGTATATATAGAAAGTTTTGGAGCTTCATGCAGTTTCATTATGAAGGTGTCTAGTTTAGCTTATTTTTTATATCTTACATTTAATACAGTTATGATTTTAAATAATATTGCTATTTTTTATGTCTATTTAGCGATGTGGTATAAAATGAGAATGCTAATGTTGTTTCTCTTATTTTTTTAGCACTTTCCAACAAAGTTGAAAAGTAATTATGCATTCGGTTTGTCTATCCGTCTGTCCACGCTCTAACTCCCGTAAAAATTTTCATGCAATTGATAAAGCTTATTTAGGGTTATCAAAGCATGTATGATATTGAATATGAAGTATGTACGATTAATGGTTCATTTACAGGGACACTCAAAAGAATTAGATTTTATAAGGGTATATGGGGAGAAATCATTTGGAGCGTATTTTAATGACATCATACAATTTCAAATGACTCGAAACTGCATTCATCACTGCATTTCATTACGATCACGTTAAAACAGAACATTTATAGTATTTTTGTATTAATTTACAAGGACACGCAAAAGAAATCGGTTTTGTGTAGTAGTTGCTGAATTGTTGTAGTAGTACGTTTTAAAATTGGGTATGCACTTTTAAATTTAATTAGTTATTTGCATATTACTCTTTATATATAAATTCTGTACCTAATATACAGCGCTGCACAAAAGTATACGCATACTGTTTTCCTTATTAGAGGAAAATGCTGAAGGGTAATTTTCAAGTAAAATATATGAATCTCTTAAATGAACTAAAATTTTTAATGCATGTTGTTAATAAATACAAATCTCTATATCATATACAAGGCTGTTAAAAAATTCAGATAATATTCTGACTGTAGATGGGAAGAGCTAAAATTTCTTTTAACATGCGTTATATATTTCCATATAATGAAATGAGACGTAATATTTTCATTTTTAAACGGCGTATTTTTCTTGCATTATTACGAATGTGTTGGAATGTGCTTTATAATCTATGCTTGACGCATATATATAGATATATATATACACATATTAATTTGAGTGATTACACTATCTTGTTTAACATGTTTATATTAATCTAAATTTTATTTTAAATGGCAAATGAAAATTCAAAAAACATCACAGTCTTCGACTGCTTTATCCTTTTTATACTGTTAGGGGTCTATTTTGACACCATGTTTTTTGGCTTTGAAGTTTTTCATATTTCGATTCAGAAAAAAAAAGTTATAAACAAATCAAGTAAACGCCTCGTAAAAAGAAGCTAATGTAACAGAATTTAATTTCTAGTTCAAATCTTGAAAACTGGCACATACAAAAAATAACACAAAATAAATTCAAGGAAGTCTAGTGAAATTTAAAATACTGTTGTAGAAATGAAAAAAAAAGACACATACAAACATTTCAATATTTATCTGTTTAATTATTACATTGAAAGTTATTACTTGTTTATACATTCATTATATACATATAGCTTTAATACTTCATATATATATATATATATTTATATTTATACTTTAGATGAAACATCACAATAATATAAGCGTATGTTCGCGCGCATGCTGATACGTACATTGCTGTTATGATACAAAATTCATATAACTACCATCACAAAACATCAATATATCAATTTTCTACATATACCACAGTATTTGCATTTTCTTTAAACATTTAGCACTTCTTGGGTGATATATTTGGCTTATGAAGCTTATTCACCCCTCAAGATAATGAGAGATTTTTTTTCTATAAATATTTTTTTATTTGTTCGACTATTGCACTTCGTATGTATTTTATATTTTTTATTAATTTATAAGATATCATACCTACATTCATAAAAGCATATATATGTTATAAGCATGCAAATATATGTAAGTATGAATGTAATTCTTATTTTCTACTTACTTATACAAACTGCGTAGCTCTATGCGTCAGCGCATTTTTACAAAATCATTACCAATAAAAGTAATTTTTATATTTGTTTAGTTTATATATTTACAGAAAATTATGAATCACAAATGTAAGATATGTGCCTTCGAACTTTTAATTATAAAATTTTCTGATAAAACGGAAATAATTATTGCTGAAATATTGTTTACATCCACAAAAATGATTTATTATCTTAATACTGACAAATATTTTTTCAATGCTCACTCATGATCCAAGATGAGGGTTCTAAAGTATTATTTTAAGTAATGCTAATTAATGTTCAACGAGTCATTACTTAAAAGAAATAATGAATAAATAGAAGTTTAACGAAGAAATAATTTAATATTTTCAATATCTTTATTATTTATTACAGAATATAAATTGCGAGTCTGTCACTTTATAGAGCTTAATAAGCATAAAAAGATTAATGCTGTAATCTGATATAATATATAGTGTAATTACGATAAGCTAAATGAATTTTTATATGCCTTGTTTCAATTAATTTGACGGAATATTTCATACTAGTACATTTGAAAAGATTAATTTCATTGGGAAAATATTTCATGATTTGATATATTTGATATAAAGGATCGCGTAAATATCGATAATTGATATGATATTGTCGATATGTCACATTAGAAAGCTTTCTATATAATTACTGAGCTAAAATAAAAGTTTTTGTTTGTTTGAAAATAATTAGAAAAACAACAAGTCTGTACATTATGAATTGCACTGAAATGTTTCTAATGACTCATATCGTATTATAAATAAAAAAATGTTTAAAATGTATTTTTCTTTTCTTTTTTTATTTTCAAGATAGATGAAGAGCAACCATAAAAATGAAAACTATCATTAAACTATTATAAAATTAATTTTCTTTGAAAATAGTCATTTTTACTATGGAATTTTATTCTATCGCTTACTGCACATAAAAAACAAATTTCTTTTCAAAACAAAATATTTTAGGTTTGAATAAATTTAACCTGTAAAACCGCACCAACAACAAGGTTCGCACACTCCTTGCAATTTCCAAGGACTCTGACACCACTACTAAAAAAAAGAAAATTTACTTTTAATTTTTAAACCACAGCATTCATACCCCCAACCTTCATTCACAGGTTTTACGATATTTTTCTGCAGTGAAACACTTTGAAAATATTCTTAAAATTTAGTGGTAGAACTGTGCGAACCCTGTAACAAGTACTTTAATTCTTGTAACTCCTATAAAAATTGATAACTTTATGTTACTTTCAAAAGATTTCGATGTAGTTTGATGCATCTTGAATAGTATTTCACAAAGTATACAGAATTTAGTACAGTAACCGCAAATTGGATAGCTCCCTTACTAATATTTAATTTGATATGATATTATCGATATGTCATATTAGAAAGCTAACTAATCTGATATACATTCGGATATCTTTAATGGTCTAGAAAATTTTACTGATAACACAAATATATAACTTCTGTTTGAATTTTATCGTTATTATTAACATTAATCTCATATTATTAACATAATTGAAAAATTTCTGTAAAAGGTGCCGATTCCGAAGCGGTTAAATCATACTTATTGAATAATATACCTAAACTTAATATATTATTTATTCATGAAAAAATGTATATCATTATTAAAAAATATTACAATCAATCAGGGTAACTTTGCTCCACCTTTACGAAAATTTGATTCATTCTGCCTTGGTGGAGTCTTGACGAATTATTCCCAATGTGCTGCCAAACTCACTTTAGTGCTGCTATCTATATTTTGGAACCAAAACTCAAGTGATATATCAGATTTAATCTTTTTTCTCTCTTTGCCCAAAGTTACCCTAATAGGTCAAAGTTACCTTTATTGACTGTACCTGAAAGTAATGGATTTTCGAATTTTTCTCATTTCTATTTTTTTAACTCTGGCAAATACCTTCAACAGATTTTTTTAATATATAACAATTAAACTATTCATCAATATATTTTTTATGTTACAACATTAAATAAAAATAAATTTATTATTTCGTAACATCGTGTAGGACATAAATTCTTAAATAATAAACTGTAACAATTTATTCAAGGCAAATGGCATCAAATCACAACTCTAAAATACGAGTATGTTAAACATACCTGGTTTCCAATTCTTTTTATAAAAATTATTCCTACTTTTATTATTGTTTTGCATACTAGATTTATGTTAATTATCTTATTTACTATTCATTAACTTTTTTTTAAAATAATATAATTATTTTCAAAATTAAAAGTTAATCGTAACTTAAAATACTATAATCAGGCAAATACAATTTGCGCTGGGATATTATATAAGCAATTAAAAAGTTTAACATTTAAACAGGGATGACGGAGGATCAGAAATGTTAATTATTAAAAATATATAATATTTTACTTAATTCATGTCTGTGAAATTTTTTAATAAATATTTTCAATTTTTCATTTATATTTTAATAAAATATTTGTCAAAATTTTGCAAGGTTGCTTAAATATTTTTAATATCAAGAAGGTAAAAAAATTTTTCATTTTTATACATAATGAAAATATTTGCAAATATCAGTGCTTATAAAATTTGGCACAGGACTATTAATTATAATATTCATATTTTATATTTATATTTCATATGAATATCATATTATTAAAAAGTCATTAGCTATTGATCTTAAGTATAAATGTTTATAAACAATAATATTTTGCTAATATAGCATTAACATTAATATGTTTCTTCAGTTTAAAATCGAAAACGTTCATTAAAAAGTACTGTATATCAAATAATAGCAAAGAATTATCATTTATTTAACCTTTTTCATAAAAAAGTACATTTTACTGTGCCGAATGGATAAGTATTAATAAATATAGCAAATGTCCTAATATATTTATTCATGTGTATGTTTAAGTTTTCACTAAGCTATTCAATGCATTTATGATAAAATAATTTTAATATTTAACTTTAATACTTTAACTATGCAAGTGGAAAGCTCCCTTCTTACATAATGAAAAAAAAAATTCTGTAAAGTTACTAAACTTTTTCTAGGAAACTGGGATTCCAAGAACTTCTTATATAATGGTCACAGCAAAAAATCATGTATTAAAATCCATTGCGTGAATTTTTAATTTTACCGTTACATGAAAAGTAGGAATCCCAGTTTTCTAGAAAAAGTTTAGTAACTTTATAGATTTTTTTCTTTACAGTTCATCTAAAACGCAATTTTCTTTTCGCTGACGTTTAATTATTTTAATTTGTATTTTTTCAGTAGTAACTAACTAACAGTCAGGCGTTAAATTCTGCTCTGTAAAAAAAGAAAAAAAAGTGTGCGATGATATTAAACTTTTTCTAGGAAACTAATACCTAGCACTTTTCATGTAACAGTACTGCAAAAATTCATGTAAACGATTCTGTTACATGAATGTTTTCTATAACCGTTACATAAAAAGTTCTAGGGATCCCAATTCAAATATTGATACATTTATACAGCTTTAAAAATAATATTATAGCGAATGAATTACTGTTTTTCGCTACAGAAATGATTCCCTGTTTAAAGGTTAATTGATAACTTACTTATTTTTTATGTATACAAATTATTCATTACATACAATAATATCACATATTTAATACCATTTTCAGTATTTTTTTAATGAAAAACATAAATTGTTGAAAATTATACTATAATACAATTCATTGGCTGCAATGATACAGAATTCCATTTATACGTATTTCCAAATGTCGATTTTACAAATAGTTTCTTATTTCTGAATAAACCTGTTAATTCTTATGAATCAATACTTTGTAACCATTCATACTGCAAAATTATCACAAACCTTTCATACACGAAAAAGTTTCCAACAAACAATGAATTAAAATATTTTTAATGTGAACATAATATTAAAAAATATAACCCCTTACGAAAAATTACTTGTTACATCATTATGAAACTTCATTTTTACTGCATAAATAAATTAATTTAATAGAAGCCTAAAATACATAATTATTATGATGTCCTATATGCTGTGTAGGCCATATCAAAGTTTTCGAAAAAGAAGTAATTGTAACACCACAAAGCGACGCACAAGAACAGGAATTGAACTAGCCGAAATTCATGACTTGGAGGTAAATGTAAAGAGGCCGATGCGCTATCAGTTCCTTGCTTGCATCCGAAATCTGCTGGATCGAGATCTACTAAAGGTATTGTGACGTTTGTACCCGGAATAGTGCACACCGTTCGACGTGCAAGGTTTTGAGCATAAAGGAAGCCATCGAAGTGTAGCATTTGAACTCTCAATGTTTCCCTCATCCACCGCCGAATCCAGTTACCCAGCCATACTATGCTACATCCGCAGACCCAGGGGTTGTCCTCGAGCAAAACTCCTCCTGAAAGAAAACACATTATAATTAATACTGAACTAAATGAAGAGCATTACTCATAATAAATATCATACTTGATTAATTTTAATACAATTGTTCTAATTGGAAAATAAATCAGCTAATAAATAATTAAATGATTTGTGGAACTTGTTGAAAACGTGTCCAGGCGAAGATTTGAACTAGAAACATTTCGGCTCAAGGCAACAAGGCACCCAGCTTCCAAATTTCTCTGGATAATGCTCAATTTATGGGCATAAAATGCATTCGTATATTTAAAATATCTCCTCCGGAAATTTATGTTTTTATTTCATTTTTTCTTTGTACGCTTCTTAAAGGAATCCCTTTTTTTCATAGATCTGAAAATGCTTTAAAATCTATGTTAAAATTTATATTTTATATGTAAAAAGCTAAAGAACTGTGAATAAGCATTTAATACTTCATATAAAATTAAATATATATTTAAAAAATATTTTAATGACTAAGAATAAAAGGCATCCTTTTAGAAGACTACACGGAAAAAAAGAAATTAAAGATATTAATTTAACGAAGACATGTTGTTAATAAACGAATGCATTAAACGCAGAAAAGATTTAACATTAGTGTGGGGAATTCCAAAGCTGAGTTACTTGCACCCTAAGCTGCGGTATCTGTTAATTCCCTGCTGATTGAGCTATCTTTGGCAAACCTGGATGGTACACTTTATCTAATTAACATTTTCGTAATAGCATCTGGTAAAAACAGCTTTTTGTAACTTGAAACAGCTCAACAGAATAAATCTGCTAGAAATGGAACTCTAAGCTGACGCTTGGTATCTAATAACAGATAGTTAAATTTAATACAGTTATTCTAACTGACAATCAAATCATGTGAGTTCTAAGTTTTTCAACTGTGTGAAAACGTAATAAGGCTAAGATTCGAACAAGGAACCTCTTTGCTTTAAGCTGCTAGACATGGTTGTAATACTCGACTGGACGCATTTTTACTAAGTTGAGAAAATTGCAACTTATATAAGTATTTACCAATGAATATTATATAATTTAAGGAGGACAGAAAGTATGAACAAACTTTAAATATTTATATAAAAATAATAATAATTCGGAAGTGCGGTTTTTACCAAAAGTATTACCCAGATACGAGATTCATTTTATGACTACAAAAAATGGTCACATTTAAAAATGTCAGGTAAAAAACGATTACAAAAATTCTATAAAGAATGACTACATGCAATTAAGAATGATTATAAAAGAAGCGACTATTTAACAAGTTCCTTAATTATCAATTTCGTATGTAGGGCATATTGCTTTACGAATGTTATTTGGAATGCCATATAGCTAGAAATAGCAATAAATGTTTTTTCAAAAATTCCAATTAGAAAAGAATTAATAGTAAACAGTAACTTGTTAAAAACTTTAAAATGTTATTTTACCCAATTAAGTGATCTATCGAATAATCTGTTCCATTAAATTATCCTCATTTGAGTACTTTTAGAAGAAGAAATCAAGTTAGTGCACCTGTTGGTGGATTTCTGAAAGACATCTACATTTTCTATTAAAAAACCCGATTACTGACAATGCTTTATATAGAAACCGTACCATCCCTGTTATTTTTTGTTGCATTTATGAGTTTTAAAGTTTCTACTTTCTGTTCACTTTGTATGTGCATTATGAATCGTATGACAACATATTTTTAAAATAATGTACGCTTATTTCATCCATGAATAATACAAAATTATAAATTTCTTTATTCTGAATCATTTTAGTAAAAAGATTTTTGTGAGCTGCAATTTTTTAATTTATTTAAACTTTTGGTTGTAAATATATTTAAAATTCTAATTGATACATGAAATTTCTCAGTGAAACATTTTAGGAGGTATCAAAATAGATTTTTTTTTAGTCTCAGATATTAAGGTTATTCTCAAATCCAAAACAGTTACTTTCTGACACATATCAGAACTTATTTTTATTCTGAAAAACATGAACCAAGTGGTGTTTTTAATTCAAATATTAAGTAATCACAAAGGATTTTTCATTTAAAAAAAAATCAGAACATCTTTTATACAATGCAGTCAAATTTTGGTGCTTTGAAAGAAATTTTCTGACGTGACAATACAAGGAAGAAGAAAGACCCATGGTCACATAACAAAAAACATCTATAACTCATTAAATAATTTATTAATAAAAAAAACTGAAAATGTGTATCAACTCATTGATTCAATCCCTTCATTAGTCAGTTTTGTCAACTTTATGCTTTTTCGTTTAAAAAGAATTCAGAAAAATGTATCAGAAAATATCAACTTTGTTGAGCAGGGAAATTGAGAACAGACTTAACGAGAATCTTAAAATTTTCTGACTTATATTTTATCATATTATCAGATTATATTATAATATAATCCTGAAGGAAATAAGCGATGGTCTGTAATTTATTGATCTTGTATGATTTTCAGATATACATCGTATGAAATTCTATCTATTGCGATCCCTTCTATCTTAGAATTTTTAAAAAATATTTTTGGAGATCTAGACCGATTATGACATTGTATGATTTATTAAATTTTTCACTGTAAGCATGTAATTCAGACATCATATTTAAATTTTACCATTAAGTTTTACCATTTGATATCAAACAGATATCAAATTATTTTTAATCAGCAAAACAAACTACAAAACAAGTATTTTTAAAAGAAGGATTCAAAAACTAGTTAACTAAAGTAGCTGCAAATTTGGATTGAAACATTTTGAATTAGATTTCTGCTAAAACAATTTAGGGTTTGCAATTCAATTTTAGTAAAAATTCAGTTTCAGTAAAAACTTCAAGAAATATATAGTTTTCGAGAAGAAAATTTTAATTGCAACCTTTAAAATGTTTTTTAACTGAAATCGATTTCTAGTAGATTCAAGTATACAAAGTTAAAATTACAACTTATTACATAAATAGTTTTTGAGTTATTCTTTAAAAAATTCCAAGCTGTTTTTCAATGATTAATGAACTTGACGTTAGTAATTCCAAATTTTAAGCTTGTGTAGTTTCTAAACACCTTGTGCTGATTCACTTTCCATTTGGTATCGGAAGGTATGAAATAAAAAAATACAAATATGGTATCTGAATTATATTTTAGTTTTGAAAATTTTGAAGTTTGTATAAATATCTATATGTGGACGAATACCTTAGTAAATGTCAGTATATTAATAAATATTCCATATTATGTTACAAGTTTCAGGCACATGTTAAAGCATGTTGTTAGCGACAAAATCAATTATTAGTGGGCGATTTTCATTTTTTCTTTATCCTTAGGATAGTACTAATTTGATCATATGAAAGTATCTATTTCTTGTGTTTGTAGAGTCTGTAGAGTTTTTGCCAGATCTGGTTTTAAACTGAAATACAGCGTATAAAACTAGAATGGCTGAAAGCAGATGTAAGTAAAAAGTAAAATCGCTTGCGCGTTGACTTCGGATAATAAATAACTTGATTATTTTGAATCGGGTATGATTCAGTCAGTTCACATTTTTTATAGTACGATCCAAAAGTAAATATACGTTTGAATTATTAATAACTTTTTAATAACTAAATATACAGGTGCACAGTGGTATGAAAAAAGAAAGATAAGAAAATCAATACCACATACAATATAATGATCAAACTGTCAAAACTCAAAATTAAAATAGCTATTCCATAGGCAATTGTATTGTTTCATTTTATATTTAACCCTTTCGTTTTTTTTAAATTATTATTTATCGAGAAGAAATTTACACTTACGTTAATATTGTTAATCACTTAGCTGATTAGTATTTTTGAGAAATACTTTCAAATAATGCCAATATTTTTCACGTCCTTTTCAGAATTTTTAATCTTTCATTATCGGTCTTTCAAAACAGAATTTTTTGCCGAATTGAGTCCGAAAAATGTTCAGATTAAATAATGCAAAATTTGCAGTAAAAATTTATTGGTACGATTAATATAAAACGATTGACATATGGATGCTAGTACGTGGTACGGACAAATCATGATTGGCAAAAAAAAAAAAAAAAACGTTGTGCGTATGATGTACGAGCAAATGAGAGAAGCGGTTAATGGTAGCCATCCAAATAGATTTACTGAAGTCTAACAAATATGACATTGTTTGAAATATAGATAGACTGGGTACTATCAATTCATATTCATAAAACAATAGATAAAGGAAAACTTTTTGGAGATGTTTGGAAAGTATCGTATTATAACATGGTTTCACAAGCATTGCAACTTTCTGTTTTTTTTTTTTTTTTTTTTTTTTTTTTTTTTTAAATGCACATTATACGCTCAGAAAGGTAACATTTATTTTAAATTTTAAGAGTTAAATATATGTTTAAAACAAAGCAATCATTAATGGTGGAAAGAGAATTAAGCAAACTTTTATTATTAAGTCCGAAGTATTAAGGAAGTCAAAATAAGAAATGAATAGACACATACTGCTGTTACTACATGATGATAGTAACAAAAGTAGATGCTAAGACAATATAATATTCAATGAAAAGACAAGTACTATTAATAGTGCACCAGACCCGAACGAGTTAAAAAGAGTCTTATGGGTAGTCTTCATAAATAAATTGTATAAACGTTTCAAATTTAGAATATGAACATCTAAATTTAATATTATATTTGAATTTTTAGAAAATGTTCACTAAGGATACCAAACAGGGAGTCATGCAGTGAACATTTTGAAATTAACCCCCTAATTTTAATTTTTTATCAATTAATTGTAAAATAAAGTGCAATGCGTACAGATTTTTAAGCAAAACCTAAACGCATTTTGTCAGAATAAGCTGTAATTTTATATTTTCATATTGAAAATTTCTAGAAATAGATTTCTGATAGAAAATATATTAATTTTACATTGCAAGTTATAAAAAAAGTAATAGAAATTGATTTTATTAAGTTCTTAGGTAAATTCAAAATTACAGTTTCTTCCGCCATATTGTCATAAGTTACGCTCAAATAGCAACAAAAGCATTCAGTTTGCAAAATAAAAAATTTATTTGTATGGTTCCTTAATTAATTCACCAAATCACGTTTCGTTTTGTATCTTAGGGTAAAACTTTCAGAAATATCAAAAGATGATGTCAAAATTATTTATTGGCATTAAAAATTCAAGAGTTTATAAACAACTTCTCTATGACGATAATCCCTAACCTATATTTTTCAAACATAAATTACAAGGTCATATAATTTTCAATAAAATGACTTGTTTAATTTTTAATGCTATGTTTTGGTAATTACACTATGTGGGATTATCTCATTTTTTAAACCGAACCTACACAACCGTACGTGTAATTACAGTTAAACGTAGACAGATTTCCGCGATTATTTAAAAATAATTCGTGTATGTTATCTTGTTTGCGTACATTGATAATACATAATTAATAAATATTTACATATATAGGATGTACCGTATTTACTCGTGTATAATGCGCACTTTTTTTTTTTTCAAAAAATTAGGGCAAAACTAGGTGCGCGTTATACACGGAATATTTTTTTTTTTACTGCTGGATGCAATCACACGATATACATGTGAATCACAAAATGTATTCAAAGAAGATGTAATCATTCAGAAAATCTTACTTAATTAAAGCAATACTGCACCTTTTTTTCACTCCTTGCATTTTTTTATAGCAAGTAACATAACATTATTTAAACGCTAATTAGATATTCTCACTGCCATCATTCAGCCCCTACCCGAAGTCTAAAAATGTAGTTCCGGCTTTGTTTTCTGTCTGATGTAATGTTTGTTTCGACTCCCTGACTGAAATTCATTTAGTTATTTAATCATTTGCATATCAAATTTTACGGTGCGCGTTATATACGAGGTTGTAAAAAATCGCCATTTTATCTTGCAAAGTACGGGGTGCGCGTTTTACACGCGTGCTCGGTATACACGAGTAAATGCGGTATTAACTTTTCAATGATTATACAATTAATATATCAATAACGTAGTACGAAAATATTAATCCTCATTTAACTGTTACTTAGTCTAAATATGTAAAAAGTGTGTAGAATATAATTATTTTTTATGTGCCTTGTTCCGATTCATAGACCGATTTTCTGATGTTATTATTAGTCTAAAATCAAATGAAGTTCTTAAATACTGTGACGATGTCATCTGAAAAATTCTATTTTTGTACATAGCTTATCGTAGAGGTGTTTATGTAGAATGTAAAAAAGGACTGTATTTTAGGGACAAATTTAAAAAGAACGGTTGCAAATTGAAGTAAGAACCTTTTTTAACAATTTGGAAAATAGTTGTCCTGTTGATCAAGAATAGAGAAATCTGAAGTATATCTGAAATAATGTCCGGATTTTATCCGAAATTTTACTTAAAATTTGATTATGATGGAAAATTAATGTTTAATCCATGGCGTAAGTAATATATGACTCTGCTATTACATAAGCTACGTTTTAATCATCATAAAGACGATCTTTATTATTATTATTATTATTATTATTATTATTATTATTATTATTATTATTATTATTATTACTTACTAAATTCTTTACATTTAAAAGACTTTTTATTTGAATAGGGGAAAAATGTCGTTGTTAATCATCTATTTATGGATCATTTTAAAGAGTCTAAAGTAGTAGTTCTTAAAACCGTTGATAAGTGTGACATCTTCATTCTTATTACATAAATTATAGCAGTTTTCTACTGCATGGTGGTAGAATACCTAAATAATATATCCTAAGATTTTGAAATTTTCATAATTGAAAATTATTAGCATAACAAAAACTCTTATGACAAAAAATATGAAATTAGTCTTGTTTAAATTATAGTTAGAACAAATATTTATGATATTTTAAAAGTGGAAAAGAAATAAAAATTATATTTTTTAATTACATAAATTTTTATAAAATGTTTTATTTCATTTGCAGGAGATATTTTTTTAACATGATTAATTTCAATTTGAAAATTTATAAATAAAAAATTGAATCTGTGCAATTTTTATTATACACATTTGTAGTGAAGTTCTGATCATCATTAACCTCAAGGTTTCTAGTCATTCAACTCCAATTTCCCATGTTAACGCTAATTATAGAAAGCATTTGTATATTTAAAATATCTCGGGAATTTAATAGTTTTCATTTTTTTTTTTTCGTAGTACTCTTCTTAAAATACTTTTATTTTCTTACTTTTCAAAATATTTCTAAAATATAGGCTTAACTTTGAGTGTGTTAAAAGCTAAAAACTATGAATAAGATTTTAACATCTCATATAAAATTAAATAAATATTTTAGAAATATTTTTACAATAAAGGAAAAAAGAGACATCTTTGAAGAAGAATACACAGAAACAAAAGTTAAAACTATTAATTTCCTTAAAGATATTTTAAATATACGAATGTATCACACGCCCGTAGTAATTAGCATATGTAAATGGAACTTGGAAATTCAGGGACTAGCAGACAAAAAATAATTACAGATGGTGTGATCTTTAAATAATGTAAAGTTTTCTACCTGAGATGTGTTGTGTTGTAAGACCTTCTGCTTTTATTTTGCTAGATGGGCTTAAAACTTCTTCTTCCATTGTAGCCAAAATGTTCCCTCTTATATCCAGTGTCAAGTAACGGATATCTGCTAAATACTTTAATAATCCTTTAGGAAGCCAGTTGATGCTTGTACCACTTATTCTAAGGACTAATTCATGTGTAACGAGGCCTTGAAAAGCATCTGGTAGAACATATTGCAGATTCCGGCCAGTGATGATAAGTTCTCTAAGTTTTGAACCAAAGGTCCACTGCAGTTGATGAGAAAGGTTTGTTTCTTCTATTTCGACAAGAACTCGTCGGAGACTATACGATTTGGTCAAAAGGTTTTGTAATCGAAAAGATCGCAACCCTGCATATGAACTTGTTTTGAAAGATGTTAAAAATCTGAAATTAAAAACAAAATATGTATTAGAAATATGATAATACAAAAATAGACGCTCGTACAAATGTTGTTTTCTCGCAATTATACATTTATTATGAGATTTTCAATAATCAACATTTCCCAGTATATCAAATTCACTATTTTATGGAACAATGAATATTAAATAAACTGATGTAAATTTTATTTTGCGTTAAGAATACATTTAAAGAATTTTTCCAAACAATAGTATGTTTGCTTATTACAACTGCAGGGAAAATAAACAACTAACCAATAGAGGGTACGCAATTTCATTTTTGGAATAATTTTCTGATTTGAATTAAAAATTTTTCCCTTTAACAGCTTATTTTATTTTAAGGGAAAATTAAAAAATATATAATGCAATTGAATGTAAGTAATGTTTTAAGATAGTGGTTTACAGGTTAAAAAAAACAATTACATATTCATTCTAAATAAAATAAAAAATATGAAAGCTATTTGCCAACTCGAGATGAAATTTTTGACAGAAGATTCCTGAAAAAACAATTAAAGGTTACACAAAAATTTTCTATGGTTTTCAACATAAATATGATATATTATAGAAGCTGTACTGCTGTTTTTACGACGAAATAGATTCCAGATAGAAACAATATAAAAAATTGCTGAAAAAAATTAGTTATTAAACCTATAGGAATATTAACGTGAAAATAAATCTCACGCTCACTCAATGGTGTATACAGAAAGTTGTAAAGAGGACGTGTGAAAACTAAAAAAAAACATTAAATAAAAAATATAATAATCGACGTTTTGGTCATCATCTATGATCATTTACCGGAAAGAGTTGTTATATTGCTTTTAAAGTTTTAAAGAATTGCTCTGATCTTTAAGTCTTTATTAGAATATCCACTCATTCGAAGATATTGCAGATATTCCTGTTATTCGAAAATTCTCGTGAAATGTTCGTTTTATCTAAAAATAAGCATTTTTTTTTATTAAATAAATTTATTATTTATTTTTTGAAATCTTCGTAGAATTTTAAATAAAAAAATTGCGCTAAATTTGTAAAACTCTGTACAATTCCCAACTCCAAGCTCATGGTCACGAAAGCGGAATAGGGCACCGAGAACTTAAATTCTACAAGTCTCGTTGAGTCTTCAAGTTTAACCCTCTCACTGACAAGCCCGTCTATAGACGTTCCCTAAGCTCCAGGTTTCATTGCAATGCAAGCAATAATTGAAATGATATAACTCAGTTGATTTAATGGATTTTTAATACACTGTGCAATGATTAACACACTCAAGGATAACATTCATATTCGTAAATAAGATTTTTCTATAATTTTGAAAGAATCATATTTTTTTTAGCAATTAAAACAAAATGCTGAGAAAACAACATTACAATTTTGCCCTTTTGCAAGACTGTCAGAGGGTTAATTGATTTTATTATTTACACATTTAATCCTTTGTAGCGCAGACACTTTGATTGCTCAAGTGTCCAAATTAATGAATGACACTGGAATTTGAAAACAACATTATTTGCAAAGATGAAAAAGCTATATTTCACGCATCTAAGAAACCGAATTATTTAAAATCAAAATTCTGCTGTCAAAGTGGACTTTGGGAATTAAAATTAAATGGTTTCATAGATATAACACTAACCCTCATGGAGTTAAAACATTAAGGAGTCATTCCATGTCAAATGAGCAAAAATGTAAAAAAAGCCTTGACTGCATAGAATCCGCTTTTAATAAACTTTGAGATACGTGTTTATTTCATATTCAAATGTATGTCTGCACAATATTTTGACGAAAAATAAATTATTTTATCAGTTTTGGATAGTTAAAAAACTTTTGATATAGAATGGCTTGCGGATACTCGTCGAAAGTTGCAAGTTTCAAGTTCTATATTTTGAAAACTATTTAACAAAAATGTTTTTTTTTTATAATATTGAAATCGCTGGATATCAATCTTTATATTTATTGAGTAATAATAATCTGATAATACCTTAATTAATCACAAATTGGTTGTAAATATTGAAATTTTGTAAATTTTTAAAAATTTTGAAATGTTATAAAAATCAAAAAATTTAAAAAACATCTGTGAAACTAATGCAAGATGTAGTACTATATATGAAGATAGAATTCTCAAAGTTTCAAAGTTGTTATTTATTTTCTTCATTTTCAAAAAAACCTAGAAACTTAAAAAAAATGACAAAATCATAATTATTCCTCTTATGTTACCTCAAAAAATAATTTAAGGAAAGCTCCTACAACAACAATATTACACATTACATAAGAATCAATAAGTCCATGACACACTAAAAAAGTTTCAATGCTGCCTTTTTAATTTCTAACATAACAAAAATGGGTTCAAAAAACTATTATTCGAGACATTCGAAAGACAATCTTTCTTTGAAAACACGCGCTTTTTTTCCAAGTTTCTTGTTAAAAAAAGATATATACTGCCATCTATGTTTGCTACTTAATATTAAGATTAAAATACAGTTATTTTATCCAGAAAATCATTTTTCTTCTATACAAATTTAAAATATTCTTGAGGCAAAAATAAACTGAAAGCAAGAATAAAACTCCGTATACTTAAAATATACACTTTTATCTGTAATATCAAAGAGTTTAAACTTTTGAAAGCTTTTATTCGTCTCCAAAAAAAAAATGATAAAAATGTTGAATTTTTAATCAGCAGTTTTCACTATTTATTTTTTTTCTCATAAAGGAATGAAAAAGGCAAGAATTAAATTATAGATGTATTAAATATATTCAATTAGCTATAATGGCAAAAAAATTTGAATTTGGAAAAAGTGTCCTTCATATTAAAACATATATTTGAAATATTTTATTTTTTCCACGATTTTTTTTTATTATTTATTTATTTTTAAATTATGAAATAAAATTACAATTACTAAGTTATGCTAATCTGTTACTTATAGTTCATTCTTAAGTGTAAATGATTTTTATTACAATCTTTCCATTCCTAAGGTTAATAATCAAACTTGAAATTTCAAGCATGTACACAAGAACTCGATTTCGTATAAACTTTAATGTAAATTTTTATACTGAAATAAACTAGTCTGAACTCTACTTCTTTGCGTTTCCTCGTAAATGATTGTGATCTACTTATATGATGATTTTCAATAAAATCTGTGACATGTCAGCCACACCTGATTTGCTCATTTGGTGTGTAATGACCCTAAGGGGACACAGTCCATTGAAATTGGTCAAAATACCGATTTTCCTTTTTTATTATTAACTGTAAGTTTCTTTAATTGTAAATATTTTGTCACCTGATTTTTACTTATACGACTATTGTGTCGTGAGTTATTGTAAATTTTGTTAATCGATACAGCGCAATTTCCTATACAAATGAAAACTTTAAACTGATTTTTCTCGCGTATCATATTTTTAAAAATTACTTGTTCGAAACATACTAAAGCTATGTTGCTAATTTAGATAGTCTTTTGGAACAAATGTTTACTTGTTTTCCATGGTGTATTTAATATTTTTGTGCATGGATTTAACTTTCAAGTTTATAAATTATTATGATGTATAAACTAGTTTAGACATGTTTATAAATTATTAAATTACATAAAAAAAATATTTAAATTTAGATTTTGTTGAAATTTCCTCGGTTTTTAATATATATAAGAGAAAAAAAAATCATATTAAATGTAAAATCTTGCACATCTAAAAATCCATGCATAGTTTTTATATAGTACATTCTAATGAATGTGGAAAAAAAATCGAAGTAAAAATATACATACTTAAAAAAGTTGTAGAGATTTTTAAAAATATATTTTTTTAAAGATGATTTTAGTAAAATAGGCTGTTCGAAAAGATTGTTTTTTAATTTAATTTTTAATATTAAGCATTGTGCCACCACATATTATTACAGTATTATTCAAAATTAAAGATATGGTTTAAAGGTGCTGTGTGCCTCTTAATTCATTAAAAGTAACTCATTATAATAAAATTAAAATACATGTTTGACTTAGTTAAAAATCCAAAGCATCTCAAATAAATGCTTTATAGAATAATTTAAAAAGGCATAATTTTCAGCTAAAATTTTGGCAAGAAAAAGTTTTATTATTTATAAATATTTATATCAATATTGTTTTTCAGAAACATAACAATATAACAATTAATATGTTTTTAACATAAAATTTAAAACAAGTGAACGTGGAATTACCTTAAATTGTGTAAGATTCTTGCATCTAGGTATTTTAGGTCTAGACCTCTCATGTCCAAGTCTCTCAATTTTTCCAATTTCCGAAAGCTGTTCATTGCAAGAGTTTGAATAGGGTTGTATGAAATATCAAGCTTCGTTAACCGAGTTATGGATGGCCACACGTGAATCGGTACTTCACTTAAATAGTTATTAGAAAGATCAAGCTGTCTCAGTTCTTTAACACTTGAAAAGGAAAGATCTGATACGTTACACAGCAAATTGTATGACAAATCTAATACACGCAGTGACGGAAGTGGAAAATGCGGAACGTGTGGAAGAGTAGTGTCTTTCAACAGCAAAGTCTGAAGTGACACAAGAGCTTTGAATGGTTCATCATCTAGGCGCCATAGAGAGTTGTGCGACAGATCCAAATATAAGAGGTACACTAGTTTGCCAAACGAATCCTCTGACAAGCTAGTGAGTTTATTTGAGGAAAGATTAAGACTTAAGAGATTATGCAGGTGGTTGAGTCCACTTGATGGAATGCTTGATATCCTGTTGCTAGACAGGTCCAGGTACCTCAGTGAAGCCCTTGTATGACCCAAACTGTGTAGAGGAGCATGGAATATATTATTGTTAGATAAATTGAGCCTTTCGAGATTTGTACCAATAAATACATCTTCTGGAAGAGTTTTTATGTTATTGTAGCTAAGATCTAAAATACGCAGGGAGCTAAGATTTCGAAAAGCACCAGAAAATACAGTTGATAAATTATTATGACTTATATGGATGATTTGAAGCATAAGGCAGTTCTGGAAGACTCCATTTGGTAATGTTGTTAAGCGGTTGCCATCAATATGTAACACCTGAAGGTTTGGTGCATATAAGAAAGTAGAGGAATCTAGGGAATCTATGCGATTGGAAGATAGGATTAAATAGTGTAATGTACTTCCTACAGGCCTAAGGAAATTTGGATCTATGTAGGATATAAGATTATTACTTATATCAAGGGTTCTAACTTTAATGTATACTTCATGATCTTTATGATCATGAACTTTAGTAACTTGTTCGATCTTGTTATTAGAAAGATCAAGAAAAACGTGATTCTTTGCATCACCTACTGTATGAAATCCATCAAAAGAAAATTCTGTAAGATTATTGTTTTGGAGAAAAATATTTGTGACACTCTTTAAATTTGAAAATGCATCTTTTTCAATGGAAATAATTTCGTTCCTTGCTAGAATAATCGTATTTAGTATAGGCATATCTCTAAAGGATTGAGTATGAAGAATTTTCAGCTTATTACCATATAGAACAATATTGGTAAGAAAAGGTAATTTTTGAAATGTATCCGTTTCAATTATTTCTATTTCATTATTAGCTAGAACTATACTATTTAATCTATTATGGGTATTATGATTAAACAATCCAAGTGGAATTGATTCAAATTTATTGCCTTCAAGATCACAATGAATTAGGGAGGACATTCCTTCAAATGCACTAGGGGATAATTCACTTATTTCATTGTGGTCCATTTGTAACCATTTTACTTTTTCCATTCCTTGTAAGACATCAAGAGATGGAATACTGAAAGTACCTATTTCTAATACTTCCAGCGTTGGCTTGATAGGTACAAAAATTTCAGGATTTATTGTCAGTAAATTATTATATGACAGTCTCAGTTCTCTTAGTTTTGTGGTCCCTTGAAAAGCATCGTCAGATATGTGTTTGATCTCATTGTTTGCTAAATTTACAGCTGTAAGGGATTGACCCCAAACAGTGAAATCTTCTGCCGTAATACTTGATATGGAATTGTCTTGTAAACTAATACGTAAGATTCTTTGTGTAACATGAAGGGCTTCACGTGGAACACGTTTTAATCTATTGCCGGAAAGATCTAATATTTCTAAATCATAGCGACAACCATAAAGGTCGTACTTGTCAAGTTCTTTTATAGAATTTCCGCGGAGATATAAATGATTTAAAGCGTTTAAATCCTTTAAAGCTTTTGGAAATGTTTCCAAGAGGTTGTGACTTAGATCAAGAGCCTTAAGTGTTTCTTGCAAACCATCAAAGGCTCCATCTGGAATGGTAGAAATTCTGTTATTAGACAAAGACAATCTATGAATTATTAAGCCTTTAAAAGCTCCTCTATATACAGTTTTAATGTAATTGAATTCGAGATGGAGGTTCGTTATGGAAATATTTGTGTCATTGATGAAGTTTTCTGGAACAACGATTAAAAGATTATGACTCAAGTCCAGCTTGTGAAGCTTCTTTACTGGAAGTCGGAGTGGTTGCGGCAAATCTTCAATGAGATTTCCTCCGAGCTAAAAAATATATATATCTGTATGAAAATATGTACTATGTTGTATTAAATAAAATAAACATAGACTTAATATTATCTACATAATTATCACATGCTTACAATTTCAAATTATATGTATCCCGATGTTAAAATGACAAATAAAAATACAAGATATTTAAAATATGAAGATGATGTGAAAATGGGAGATGAAAAATATAAGATATTTCAATAGATAATCGAAAATTTGCAAAATATTTCAAGGTAATTGAAACATTTCTTTTCAAAACTGAATTAAATACTGGAAATTCTTTGTTTAAAATATTCCCATATAAATATTTGGGTTTTAGTTATGTTTAAAAAATCCTAAATTTGAATAAGAAACTTTAAACGTTCAATGAAAATTATTTTTTAATTTGTATTTTAGTTTTTGAAGTTACATGCATTACTGTATCTTACACTAACTTATTACTTTATTGAGAGAATAAATTGGAAAGAATTCATCAATTCAGTTTCAAAATGCCAGCTATATATCAATTCCTAGAATATATAAGGATGTGAATTTTAAAATTCACCTTGTCCATAAAATTAAATTTTTGGAAACCACGAAAAATCTTTGACTGCATTCATTGGTTTTGATTGTAAACCAAGATTTTACAATATCAGAAATACATTAATACGATATCCATAACGATAAAACTTTTTTTTGTAGATTGGAGCGCCTTTCCAATGTTGGCGTTAATCTTTGGGACAGATTAATAGAAAAATAACCTGTTTTTCTAAATTTTGCATAAAGTGAGGTTTGAAACTTACGTCTTCATATATTTTTCACTTTAAGATTACCTCTAATCCCTTTTACATTTTTTAAATACAAGATAAAATAAAAGACAGTTACAAGATGAATAGGAATAAATGAAATTATTGATAATTTTAATAGCAGCAGTAACATTTTATATTCATGGTAATATGTAAGAGGAAATGAGTTTCAAAACTCGTTTTATCTAAGATTTGAAAAATCAAGTTTTCTCTAACAATCTATTCTATTGGTGAACTTGTCATGAAGAGTCACCATAATCGAAAACATAAAATAGTTTTATTAAATATTTCTGTCATAAATCTTGGTTTACAATGAAAACTATTGGACACAGTTAAAGATTTTTCGCGGTTTACTAAAATTTAATTTTCTGAATATGGCAAGTTTTGAAACCCATGTCCTCATAATTAATTTTTTTTTCTTTTGTGATACTATTTTTATTTTTTTAAATAGTATAATAATTAATTTCTAGTTAGAAATTCGCTTTGTTTCATTAAAATAATTTTAAGTTAATACATATATCGGATGGGCAAAAAGTCCATAAAAACTTAAAAATTCATAACAGCTAGAAAAATAATCGAAAAAAAAAACGGTTAGCATCTATAGGTCACGGGAATTTTTTTTAAGACAGCGATAAAAAAAATAACTCAAAAAACAAACGACACATGGCCCGGGAAACTTTCGACTTCAGTCTTCTTCGCTGATATCTAGTCCACGTAAAATAACTTCATCAGCAAAGCTTTATCATTCGCACTCATTATCCTTGATCAAGTAACGGTTTTCAGCCGGTGAACTAATTGTAGATCAGCAGCGCAAGTTTTTATAATCGTCATATTTCAATATTTTCACAGAAGTTGAACGTTTCCAGGTTATTTTTTATTGCTTGTCTTAAAAATTTATTGTGACCTAAAAATGCTAAACTTCCATCCGTTTTTTATTTCGCTTATTTTCCCGGCTGTTATAATTTTACAGACTTTTTGGCCACCTGGTATGTATATCAAGTATGTATATAAAGTATGAAAATAAGTATTTTTTCCTTTTTTTGCGTTATCATTGAAGTATATGTTATTGAAAACGAAAAATTAAATTAAGTCATAGGCATTCTAAAAGAATATTACATATTTGTTTACAGTTCTATTTCTTATAAATTAGTCTTTAATTGTATAATGTATATACATGTTAAATTAATAAATAAAATAAAACATAGTAACATTTAGAAATATATTTAATAAATAATATGTAACGCAGTTTAACAATGCACTTAACGGAAAACAATTGCATAAAAACATTTCATACTGATTAAAAAAATTAAGACTTTTTGTGAGTTTAAATACGATCAAATTTTATTAATATGAGTAATAACGATATTTTACTATATTACTATATATATTACTCCACAAATGTTAATGAATTTTATCTTAAAATTCATATAAAAAGCACAAATAAATATATTAATATTACTTTCAGGTACATGCATATAATGTAAATAATTTAAAATACATTAAAATTATCTTAAAATATATTAAGAACCATTAAAAAAACTCAAAAAGTTTTCAACCATTACCGGCCGTCATCAAAGAAAATTTAAATGTTGTTATTATTTTTCTTTGAGATTATTCGAGAATTGTCTAGAAGAATTAATTGAAATTTAAAAGTTTAAGTCAACAAGATGCCAAAAAATATATTCAAATATCTATTAAAACAAGCTTTCATCTATTATGCAACAAACCTTTCCATACTCCATAGAAGTCATATGATAGTGCATCGTTACAAACTACATTTTTAAATTATTTCAATCGATTCTCTTATAATGATGTCCTGATAATTATTTGTACAGAAAAAGAGAATTATATTCTACTTTTATACATTGAATTTGAGGTAATCTTGTAAACACAGTATCGGGGTCTATTTAATCAAAGATCTGTTTTATGCTCTTTAATTCTATAACGAAATCTACTCATCGTCATGCAGAAAGTAAATATTTAAAATATTTTTTTTAAATGTATTATGTATATTCGAGATTTATCGATTGTTTGGTCAGGACCAATTTTCATATTTAACGGATCTTATAACTTTGAGGGAGGAGCTGCAATTATTTTTACATCATATTTAAAAAGGGTATGCCTAACATTTTCAAAAGTTTTGGAATGAATAGCTAACTTTATAAAATTTAAATATTTTATATGGAACTGCATTTCGTTTTAAAAAATCTTCCAGTTGAAACTTGTTTAGGATTTTTTTTATAAAAAGCGTGGTGAATTCTATTTTCTATAGCTTTTTTCGTAATTTCCTCTAGTTCTTCTTTTAGGAGATGGCTTGAATGAATCTTAAGTGTTGTTTTTATATAATGAATAAATAGTGCCAATTTGTAACTTAATAAATAAATTTTACTAAAATGGGATAGTGACATTAGATTTGTTGGACCGGTTGCTAATTCGCAAACACTCAACGTCCCAATGCGTTTCACGCCAACCTCTGTAGTCAAGCGCTTTCGGGAGAAGATGAAAATGTGCGTGCAAGTCTGAAGTTCTAAAGTAAGTCTGGAAAAAAAAAGACAAACCAAGTTTGTAAATATTTTTGAATTACGTTGATCTATCTTGATTAACTATGCGGCTTATTGTTTCAACTATTATACCTTCATAACGCTAAAAACATGCATTTTAAATTTTCCAGCGTCATCCTAGCTTTTAACGGTAATCCTATTGTAACAGCATCAGTATCCAACTAGTGTAATCAATAGCACAACTTGTGTAGACTGAATTAATCTGCTACAGAAAAAAAAAATATACATCTTTGAATTCTGTAAGCGTATCTAAAATATTCATATAAAGTGGATATAAATATTTGCAATGCAAATTTCAAACTACGATACTAGCAGTATTCAAGTATGCACGTCGAAGTTCAATTTTTCGCCAAAGCCCCTGGCTAGAGGGGTTGGCGTCGAGCGCGCTGGGACGTTGAGTGTTTGCGAATTTGCGGAGCGGTTAAACTATTATTTATAGAATTTTGTCTTGTTTTTCATTCTAAATCCAGCGCAAAAATTTAGCTAGAAGAACAAATATTAGAAGTTTTTATAAAGCATAAAAACGTTAATTCCAAGTAAATGAAAAAGAAAATTAAGATAATTTTTCAAAAACAATGTTTTTTTCATAAATATATAGAAGCACATTTTATTAAGAGTTAAATAAAGGGAAACACAGGTTGTTTTATAAATTATTATGACATGTAGGTTTATAATATAATTCTTTTTAGATTTTGCTGTTTTTTTGGGGGGGGAAGGGGGATTTTGCAACAATTTCAAATAAGAAAAGTGAAACACGATAGGCAAATATTTTTTCATATATATTTTAATTAAATTTGTTTGTTATATTCTAGTTTAGATATAAAAGAATGTGCATAAAACATTATACCTGAGGAGAAATAGGCGATTAATTGTAAAGCTAAAAAATCTCCAAAAATAATACAGAAATCATATGAAACATTTTATGATAATTTTACTGTTTTTTTAGTGCTGTACAGTTCTACAGTGCTGTACAACTAAATATGTTATAAAGTTTATATACATATTTAGTTTATATTATGTAACATATATGTATTCTTTAAAAAGTCGACTTTTCATGGACATAAAATTAAAAAGAAAAAGTTAAACCAATATACACATATTTTTCTTTTTAATTCTTCTTATACCTTTTTTAGTTGTATTTCTTATTCCTACTGAATTTTAAGAACAGGAGTTGCCTTTTGATTTTAATAAACGTTTTTTAACATCATAAAACAGAAATAAAAGGTGTTTTGCATTTAAAAAAAGCATTTTTTATTATCATGTTCTAACTCGTAATTTTAATGATAATTAAACTGGGAAATTCTGTTGGAATATTCTGGAAAATGTTTCGTAGTCTATGCTTGTTGCACGTATTTTTTCTTTTTTAAGTTATAGAAGTTTTTACCATTAATATTTTACGTTTATAATACGAAAAATAAAATTCTTAGAATATGTATCGATTGTCTTAAAGCAAAATAAATCGTATGAAAAAATATGTGATTTAAAAACATCATGTAAATCAAAATCTCACGCAAAAGTATTCGTGCATAAACAGAAATGGGTGGTTATATTGGACAATATTCATAGTCTTAATATACGTTTATTTAGAGCCACAAAAGCATGTTTGATATTGTACTCGAAGTATGTGGGATTAATATTTAATTTCAAAGACAATCAAAATAACTCCATTAAATTAAAATATATGGGGAATTATCATTTACAGACAATTTTATTGAGATTATGCTATTTTAAATGCATTGAAACTGATATAAATCATTGAATTTCACTACGATTGCGTTAGAACATGACATCCATAGCATTTTTTATTTATTTACAAAGACGTATAAAATAAATCGGTTACAGTATTAATTTTAGGTAAAAACTGCTGGTGTGTGCGTTTTAAAATTCGGAATGCGTTTTTAATTGTAGCAAAATTTTTGCAAATTACTCTTTATATATAAATTATGTACCTCATATATAAGGCTGTACAAAAGTATTCGCGTACTATACTCCTTATTAGCGAAAGTTCTTTAATCGAATTTCAGCAAAGGTACATGTATTTCTTAACTGAACTAAATTTTGGCATGCATGCAATTAATAGGTACAAATGTATATATCATATGCATGCTCAAGTGATGGGGATATTTATCCGCTTGTGAATGCGAAAAACTCAGTTGGGTTTCAAATGTCTTATGCTTTCTATACAGATGAATTTGACATAATATTTTAAATTATGAAAAAGGTGCAGTTTTATTACACTATTCTGAATGTGTTGGAAAGTATTTCATAACTTGTGCTTGAAGCATGATTTTTTTCTTTTTTATTTTTTTTTAATAGCAAACTATCACGTTGTTAATATGATATGACTTGAATTTAACACTTAATTTCATAGTTAGATAAATCATTATTTTATTCCATATATTACATTAGTGTAATTAAATATTATATTAGCAATTTATACATTTATAATTTGTTTAAAATATTGGCATGATATGCTGAACAGACCTGAAGCCATGTAAGGTTTTTTAAATTATGAAGAGCGTCATTTGGTACTTTTTGAAGCAGATTATTCGACAAGGACAATGTCTGTAAGGAAGACGGGAATGCATGACGATCAACCTGTACCAGACAGTTTTGATCGAGGTCTAGCGATGTCAAATTATTTAAATTAGAAAACGCTCCGTCGCTGAGGTGAGCTATTCTATTGTCCCCTAGAAATACGCTGTGGAGGTTGGGCTTTGAGGGAAGACTGGGCCACTCATCGATATCATTCGAGTGAAGACTCAACCATTGTAGATGTCTGAGCTGAAAAAGAAAGAAAAGAAAATATATTAAGGGAAATATGTAAGGGCTAATTTTCAAAGTTGACATTGTGCAGTGTGTTTCATTAAAGATAAAAATAAAAAGGCAAAATATTTTGCATTGAATATAGATTACACATTTATTATCTATCATGTTCCTCGTAAAGCATCTCGTTTTTCTAACCTTTAAAAATGAAAATTTGCCAGACAGAATTCTGTACAAATCAACAATTTGCGAGTCAGAATTGTAAAATGTTTCGTGCATGTGTGTTAAAACAAGCTCGAGTCAACTAAAGCAATCTGGAATCAAAATAATTTACAGTAATTTTTAATCATTAAAAAATCCAATTATTTTAACAGTAATTTTCTATGAAATTTAACCATTTTTCATTACAAAAGTTGTCAAGAATTAAAAATCTAAAATTTTAATACCACAATTGTTTTTCTATTAAAAGACTTCCCCGTGAAAAATGGAGATGAAATAAACAGTCTGACAATTAAAAAAAAGAGATAGAATATTAAAGTCAAATTGAAAATGGTACTAGACGTCATCAGGTAAATATATAATGTCATGTGAGTTTGAAAAAAGATATTGAAACATGATAGAAATGTGATGATGGAAATATTAGCATGTTTTAAGAATTCGAAGTTATCTGATTCTATTTTCTGAATTTTTAAATCTTTTGCATGTATGTTGTATAAGTGTGTATATTAGAATTTCGACAAAGGTTTACTAGATCCCTAGAGCTTATTCTTAGATAAGAACTGAAATGAAGATTTCAGATATATTTTTTGTTACAACTATAAATTTTTATACAGAATTTCCATTTCATTCATGTATATGTGTAACACTTCTTCTGCTCTTCTTTTATTGTTTGTTTTGTACTATATGTTTACGTTTAAAAATTATTTTCAAAGCAAACATTTTTAAAATTTGCAGTGGGGTTGGGTACTTTAGCTAATAAAAAAATTATCTTCTGGCGTATTTTATTTATGCATGAGATTAACAATCTTGTATTTTATTTTTATTTTTTTACCAAAAAATTTATTATTAAATACATGATGTAATTTTTCTGACGTGAAAGTCGTGAAATCTCGAAGGGCAATCAATGAAAATTGTTTCATGTTACCATAAATGAGACAAATTTTGTCCTATGATAATATCGCAAAATTGGTTTCTCTGTGATGTTTTAATTCAATTTTTGGAAAGTTTCAACAGTATTTGAGATTATCTTGATTAATTAAAAGTTATTAAAATTCAAGGAAATAAAAAATAAAAAGACAATTAGTTTAATTTTTTTTTTTTATTCAATAACTTTCCTTTCAAATGTTTTTAAGCTGTAAAGGTATTTAATTCCTATTATCCTCTTCATCAAATTTTGTATTTCAAGCAATTATGAAACCAATAAAAACGAAATAATTATATTTATAATATTAAAACATTTAACGTATCTTTTGTGGATAATTATTGCATATAATTAAATAATTCTCAATATAAAATACCTTCTGAAACAGAGTAATAAACATCGCTGGACAAACGTTTTTAAGGAACAACCAAAAGTATTTTCCAGAGTAACGATGACATGGAATGTTTACTTTAGTGAAGGTGGTTCTTCAGTTAACTGCTGAACGATGAGAGACCTTCTGATACGTTTTCTGGCTCATTTTCAAACACAAAGAACAAAATTGGCAGTTCTGACAATTAAAGCAATTTGGAATCGACATGAATTTTACATCTGTCGACAAAAAAGTTGAATATGGAGTTATATTTGTAGTCATGTGACCATTAGTTTTCCTTCTCTCCCATGTATCACGAGCGGATATTTGGTTCAAAATGCTCACTTGGCAGTAATGTCAGAAAAAACTTTTGCGTTTAACAAAAAAAAAAAAAAAAAAAAAAAAAAAAAAAAAAAAAAAAAACATATTTTCAGAATAACAGCATCTGCCAATTTCATACATTTTAGAACAAGAATGAATTACAAAAGCTGTCAGAAAGAACTCCGTTGGACTTGAAAAGAGCCTTAAACAGTTTCTAAACAAGCATCATGACTTGTGAGTATTGTTACAAACAACTTTATCGCACTTTTTCAGCTTCGTAATTTTTGGATAAATGTTATTTGGAAAAATGTTCAATTCATCCCAAATATTTTTATTTTGTATACGTATATACATATATATATATATATATATATATATATATATATATATATATATATACAGTGAAACCTCCAAATAAGGGACACCTATGTGACCGGAACTTTCATCCCTTAACCCTTAAGCGGTAACCATGGATCACTAGTGCCTGGGTCAAATATTATTTTTTTGCTAGCTTAGAGGAGAGAGTGGGGAGCGGGACTAAACTACCCTGAAAAAAATAGTACGCTGGTAAGCTATTAGCTCCCGAAACGCCAATGTTTTAGGGCGTTCACAACCGACGTAAGAGCCAGTCAAAATTTCGAAAAGGCAGGAGTAACCCAAGGTTACCATTTACGTTGACGAAAAGCGTAAGGTAAGAAAAAATTTGTTTGGTTAGGAATTGATGTTTTTTTCATAAAAAATCGATACATTACACTCACTTGGGTTTCCGAACCTTTATTTACTGCAGCAAGTGTCACAGACCTGTGTGCGAGGAACACAGACATCAAATCTGTTTCGATTGTTTATAAATGATGATATCAGTGTTGCTGTAATTTTTCATTATTATATTTTTTGTTTAATTAAATAAAGTTTGATAATTAACATCATTTTCATAAATAAAATTGATTAAAAACTAATAAAATTTATATTTCATTGTAAATTGTACCTATTTATAAGTTAAAAAAATGTCATTTTTATGCTCAAAACTTAAGCATTTTAGGTAGCTTTCATTACAAAAAGTAAAAAGCTACCTATTGCAGCCGTCCGGAGGAAAACACTTCCGGAAAATTTTGGTATATTTTCACCGATCATGACCCCCAGACCCCAAAACCACCCTCCGTTCAAATGTTGACATATATATATATATATATATATATAACCATATATATATATATATATATATATATATATCTGATTTTTGTCATGCGATAACTAACGTATTTATGAACCGATTTGAATGAAACTTGGTATGTACATAGTACATACAAATGTCTCGACCGAGTTCGTTGGTCAGCATCATCCGCCATTTTGTTTCAAAATGGCGGCCATTTTAAATTTTTTTAAAAATTTAAAATTTAAAATTAAATGCGAAAAAATTAAAAGTTGAAAAATATTTTCCTTTTACGTGTTAGAACTTAAAACAAAGATTCCAGAACACTTTTTATTTTGTCTATATCTTAAAAAATGATTGAGTTATAGCACTTTGAATTTTTCTTATGGCTGGCATTTTGAAACGATGAGTTCTGATTTTTGTCACGTGATAACACGCGTACTTATAAACCGATTTCAATGAAACTTGGTATGTACATAGTACATACAAATGTCTCGACCGAGTTCGTTGGCCAGCATCATCCACCATTTTGTTTCAAAATGGTGGCCATTTTAAATTTTTTTAAAAAATTAAAATTTAAAATTAAATGCGAAAAAATTAAAAATTGAAAAATATTTTTATTTTTCGTGTTAGAACTTTAAACAACGATTCCAGAACACTTTTTATTTTGTCTATATCTTATAAAATGACTGAGTTATAGCACTTTGAATTTTGCTTATGGCTGACATTTTGAAACGGTCTGATCTGAACGATCCGCAATGTTGCTTTAAAATGGCATACACTTTACGATATCGTAAAATTTGGTGACTCTCTAAATCGCTTAAAATAAAATCAGGTTGAATAAAAGATGACTAATTTCTAAAAATTCCTATTAATATTCAGTCTTGACAAAAACTAGTTTCAATCTTATAAAATCACTAATTTTATAAGATTATTTCCACTAATTTGAGCTTAGTGTTTTTGAACAATGTAACTTACCTTAAAATAAATAAATAAATATATAAGTATATGAAAGCTACCTCTTCCTCCCGGCATTGCCGGAAGGACTTTTTTAAATTTATATCGGCTATTTTTTTTTTTTTTTTTAAAGTACCATTCTTGATCTTCAATTTCCCGTTTGAAACAGCAAAAAATGTCAATTCTATCCAAAGTTATGATTTTTTAAAGAAAATGTGCATTTTTCACATTTTTATTTGTTTATTTAAACATATTGTTTAAACAAATTAATAAATCAGCAATATTGTGACTGATTCTTGTTCAAGGGTAGTTGATGTAATATCATGAATTTTTTTAGAATTTTTAAAGCACTTTAAACTACTTTTTACAGCGCTAAGCACGAGTGACCCATAATTACCGTTTAAAGGTGCCGAAAAACACGTTACCGTTTAAGGATTAAATAGAGGTGTCCGTTATTCGGAGTTTTATTATTTTTTTTAATTAGTCATCCAGAAGGATATAAAAATAACAAAACATTAAATGTGAAGTGTATAAATCCCGTTAATGAAACACAAGACAAAAGGAATAGAGAATTAAAAATTTCAATTGATTACTAGATCAATAAATGATTTGTTAAGTTATTGATTTGCATTTTTTATGCAAACTGTATACTATATGCAAAAAGTATAAAAACATTTAAAAGAATTTTTCTTCAAGTAATCAATCAAAACTCACTGTTTAGCAAATTTTAATTTTCCACTATAAATTTTTCAAATGTTCATTTATCATACTTATAAATTTTAGTTCTTCATTATCAGCAGTATTTTCAAAGAAAGTATTCAACTGCTTTTCGCATCAACAAATATCTCAACTGCTTTGCTCAGCAACCGGAAAACGTTTTCAAACATTTATAAATTCATTTTTTAATGGAAACTGGAACGTCTGACTATAGAAGCGATTTCGAATCGAACTGTGTTTTCAAGTTTTGAATAAATTACCCACTGAGTTTGATTACATAGTTTCTGAACAACAATGCCTGCTAGTTTCATACATTTCTGAATAAAAATAAATTCAAACTTATGTCATAAAGGTTACCCTTTTGGATTTGAGCAGCCTTTAAGCATCTGTAAAGTTCTTTATAACACACATTTGTTTAATTTTTTCTTTTCAGAAACATCCTCGAAATTTACAGCATTACTTTCAATGGGGATAAACGCATTGAAGTCGAATCAGAATAAATGCTCGTCAATTGTGTCGTATGCTTTTCTACCAACATGACTGTTTGTAAGATTGATAAATTCACAAAAATCTATGTTTTCATTTTTATCACAGACTACTTCCTTATCTGAAATGTAAAAGTCAGCCACTTTAATCTCATTTTCAAATGTCCCTTAAATCGAGTGTCCCTTATTCAGAGGTAAATACATTACACATCCTATACCAAGGGACTGGGACCGGAAGTTTTGTCCCTTAAATAGAGGTGTCCCTTATTCGGAGAGTCCTTTATTTGGAGGTTTCACTGTATATATATATATATATATATACATATGTATGTATATAAAGACTTAATTTTGCTTTTTATAAAGATTTCTATGGTTATCTCTGATTCTTTTTTGAAATTCGAGTCTATCATTGTCAGGCTAAACCACTTCACTGGATGATTTTGCTGTGGTTATGTAAAAACCAGGTTGCACATCGTACTTAAGGAAGATATTCTAGCATTTTTATTATCAACAGCATTTAAATTATGTCAATTTGTGTAAAATGCTTCACAATTAAAGAAAATGAAATAAAGTAAAAGAAATAGAAGATCAATCAGTATAATTTTTCTGAACTTCACTGCCTTTCTTTTCAAATATATTTTAAATTATAAAGCAGTATTTTAATTGGTATTATCCTATTTATTATTTTTTCTATGAAAAATAGTCATGAAATTAATGAAAGGTTTAGAAAGGAATTTATGGTACTAATACAATCAAATGGGTATTTTGTGAACAAACATTGCATATAATTAAATTGTTCTAATTAAATTCTCAACTTTTAGATAAAGGTCTCTAGACAAGTATAGTTTCTGGGGAGCAACCAAAACTATTCACATGGTGACAGTGACATGGAATGTTTAATTTAATTGAACATTTTGAAAGCGTTGCGATTGCCATTGAAAACAATGCTTTTTTTATTCTGTTCTTATTTGTAATGTTTGGACAGGTGTTATTTTTATTAAAACTTTTCAATTCATCTGATGATTTAACGTTTAACGTTGTAAAAGTATATGAAATTAACATAATTAATTTTACTTTTTGGAGAGATTCCTGGGGTAATCTGTGAAGCTTGTTGAAACTCAAGTCTACCGTCGTCAAGGCTAACTCACTTCCCTGGAAGGCTTTGCTGTGGATGTGGGAAAGCTGATTCTGCATCATTCGTAAGGAAGATATTCTAGTATTCTGAAAAAAATAATTAAGCATAAAAATGCAGTTTTATAAAACGCTATACATATGTATATATATATATATATATATATATATAAAACACGTGAAAACGTGAGATTCAAAACTCGTCTTATCCAGAAAATGAAAAGTTTAGAAATCGCGAAAAGTCCCAGACAGTGTCCGAGGGTTTTCATTGTAAACAAATATTTTATAATGCTTGAATTATAGGATAAAACTAGAGATTTTAAAATTGTAATTATTTTTTCTATGCAGATTCATCAGTAGAATAATTTGAGAGAGAACTCGATATTTTAAATTTTGGATAATGCGAGTTTTGGAACTCTCCTCATGTATAAAATTATGGATGGCATATTGACATATGTGTAAATTAATAATTTTATTCAATTTTTAAACATTTAATTTAAATTTTTACTATTTTTTTTATTTTTGAATATTTTTAATAGCTTTTACGTTAGTTGATATTTTTCAACTCATTTTTAACAATTATTAATCAGAGTTCATTATTGCATTCTTCAAAATTCTTCTTTTGATTTCACTTTTCTCCATAGATGACAGCACTAAAGTTTGTTAAATAATTCTTTAATAGTATTATTTTACATTTTTATACCAAAGGCAAGAAGTATTTCTATTTTTATAAAATATTGCTTTTTAATATTTAAACCTTAGTTTCATATTTTTTAACACGTTTGCTGCCGCTCACGCGAAAGCGCGTGATATGGCGCCAAAGATAAGGGGGCACTCACGCGCCAGCGCGTAATGTGGGGTGATGTTCAATAGCTAGTCACGCGCTGGCACGGGAAAATCTTTCCCTGATTCTTTGTTGTAAAACGTAAATCGGCTTCTGAGAAAACCCCACTTCTATAGTGCGGCATTAACTATCATCACATCTTCATGTAATCGGCAATGAACGTGTTAATAATGAAAAATTCGCTTCCATCTTCACATATTCTCCTTTTGTAAGTCAAATTTCTTGTCTTTTAGAATTTTATTTCTCATTGAAGTCATTGTTTGCAATAGAACTACGTTGCAAATCCAGTAAAGGAACTGATCGACAGTTAGCCAATCAGAATTGATGCAATCTATGAGGAAGTTCACAAAATTTTATTCGTTTACCCTAACTACCTATTTAGAAATCAAAAACTGCTGCGAATTCATGCACTTTACTTTTTAATTTTATTATACTAACAACAGTTCATTGGGCAACATTTTTAACAATAATTAGATGGTGTGAACGTAAAAAAAAAAGTTTTCGCCGTTCATAAAAAACACATACATTAAGAAATTCCATACTTGGAGCATTTTTTTGTTGTTGTTGTTTTAGAATTTATCTTCACAATTTGATATTACAAATTATTTAAGAAAAAGTTCTGGTTTTTGAGAAAAAAAAGTAAAATTTTGAGAAATAAAAAAAGTAATTTTTTAAGTTTAGGCACCACAGACTGTATATCCATACAGTAGCCAAATTATCTCAAACAACATAGTATCCAAAATACATTATCCAGTGTAACTCAAATGGCAAAACACTAAAATAATCTACATAAAAAGAAAATGTTAAGGATTAAATATTAATTGAAAAGTTATAATAAAACATATTTTATTTTTATTTTCAAACACTTATCTTGTTTCTATACTTTAAATTTTTAAAGCTTTTATTTTTTGTTCATTTATTTATTTATATATTTATTTATTTAGTAATTAATTTGCAAGAAATTATTATTAAATCGGAAATCTTGTTAGTATTTATTCTTTTATACCAGAATTTCAAAAATAATTTTATGAAATTATACTAAAATACGCTGCATTTATCCTTGCACAATAATGTAACTATGCATATATCATTTTTATATTTCTTTTTCATTATTTAAGCCTTTTCTGGAAAAAGGAGTTAATCCTGAAAAATCTGATCACAGACATTAAAATTTATAATTGAGTAACATTAATTGAATTTTTGAATTTTTTTTATATTTTAACTATTAAACAAAAATCGATTGCTTTCTTTGTTAATAAATTTTGTAAATAAATTTACAAGGCCGGGAATCGAATCCGGATTCGATTCCCGGCCTGGGCAATTTTTCGCTCAGTTGGAAATATTCAAATTCGTATGATAACTTTACCAATCAGTTAGATTGTGTTAAAATAATAGTATATCTACGTATCCATCGTTCTATGGAGTTCCATTACCTGCGGCTTATTCTGCCGAGCTGTCTAAATGACAAACCAGATGTTACGGTAAATAAGGTTATCTGAGCGAAAAATCCCAGCCGGTTATCGCCCGGTTAGCTTAACAGGTAAAAGCATTGGCTTTGTAAGCCAAGTATCCGGATTCGATTCTCGGCCTGGGCAATTTTTCGCTCAGTTGGAAACATTGAAATTCGTAGATAACTTTACCAATCAGTTAGATTGTGTTAAAATAATAGTATATCTACGTATCCATCGTTCTATGGAGTTCCATTACCTGCGGCTTATTCTGCCGAGCTGTCTAAATGACAAACCAGATGTTACGGCAAATAAGGTTATCTGAGCGAAAAATCTCAGCCGGTTATCGCCCGGTTAGCTTAACAGGTAAAAGCATTGGCTTTGTAAGCCAAGTATCCGGATTCGATTCCCGACCTGGGCAATTTTTCGCTCGTTTGGAAATATTCAAATTCTTATGATAAATTTACCAACCAGTTAGATTGTGTTAAAATAATAGTACACCTCAGTTTCATCTATTTTAGACTTATATTCAATGCATTCAAAGTTTTTTTTTAAAGAAATTAACAGCAACAAGCTGTGATGCATCGAAATTTTGAAATTTTGAAATCGATGAATACTTTATAATTGGCCCTGTTTTCATTCTAGAAATTGAGTTCAAATATTCTACCTTGTCAACAAAGACTGACATTAAAATTTTAGACAAACAAATTTGTTATATCAATATTATTGCTGACTTTACAGTATCAAACATAGATCGAGATTTTACCTGGAATGAGCGGTCATGCAAAACTTCGACGCCGGCTTTGAGAAGAGTTAATTGGAAGACATCGTCGAGGGGAAGAGCAGGAACCTCTGCAAAGGGAACTCCGATACAGCTGACATCGCGGTGGGAGTTGGAACACGTACATAAGGGGTTGAAGAGGCAAGGCTCGGAATGGGCCCTTACAGGCCCGACCGTCATGGCTATCAGTGTCATGGCGATGGCTACTGCTACAGCAGATAGGTAAGGCGTCATCTGGAATTATTTGGAAATTTAAAAGAAATACAATAATTATACTTTATGTTTAAAACTTTAAAGATATTTCAAATTGTTAATTAAAAGTTTTTTATTATAGTGATGCGCTTGTTTCTGAAAAAAAAAAAAAATACCTTTTTGCATATTTTGCTAAAGCAAAATATTTCTTGTTTAAAAAAAAAAACTTGAATACACGATTTAAGTTTTAAAATTCCGATTTTTTTCATTTTTGTGTGTGCACATGTGTGGGAGAGAGAAATTTATTTTTAAGGTATGCTTATGAAAAAAAAAAAAAAAAAAAAAAAAAAAAAAAAAATTGGAACAGAAATGTTTGATTGTTATCATTTACGAATCTAAATTTTATAAACATAGTCTGTTTGTAGAGGAATTTAATACCATTCTGTCATTTATCAAGAATTATTCTTGCTGATTACTTTTCCACGCGATCACCAAGTTTGTTTAGACATTTATCCGAATACTTGCTTAACAAAACTTGATGGAAATCCTTGAAGAAAATCCTGCTCCAGATAACTATTTCCTTAATTTAGGAAATTAGGAAATAGCTAGTGGGTGCCAAAACTCAACATTATTGATGATATTTTTAGTCAAATTTTAGAGGAATTTAATAGCATTTTATGATTTATCAAGAAATATTCTGGCTGATCACTTTTCCATGTAATCACCAAATCTATTTACACATTTATCCGAATACTTGCTTAACACAACTTGCTAGAAATCCTCGAAGAAAATGCTGTAACAGATAACTGTTTACTTAAATTAGGAAATCAGAAAATAGCTAGTGCGTACCAAAACTCGACATTGTTCATGATAATTTTAGTTAAATTTTAGAGGAATTTAATAGCATTCTATGATTTATCAAGAAATAGTCTAGTTGATCACTTTTCCGCATGATCACCAAATCTATTTACACATTTATCCGATACTTGCTTAACTGAACTTGCTAGAAATCCGTGATGAAAATACGGTTTAAGATTAACTGTTTCCTTAAATTTGGAAATTAGAAAATAGCTATTCGGGGTCAAAAACCGGCCTTTTCATTTTGTTTCTTTTGTATGTGTATGTGGTTAGAGTGGCTGCAGACTTTTTAGCAATTACTCAGTTTAGTGAGCAGTATAAGGCTTGTAATGTCACAATAAGATCACTTAACATGCCACTTCGTTTGTGTTGAATGGCTTTACATAACCTTGCCAATGTAGCGCAAGCAAAACCACTTTTGTGAACGTCTTGCCATTTCTGTCGCTCAGACACACCTCCGAATTTAACTCATTACTCACTCCACGAGAGGAAGATAAGTAGCACTATCTATCTAAACTGTGAACAAAAAACATTTATTTTATAATAATAATTTATGAAATTTGTTGCTTGTAACCTTTTTTATTCATCTTCGTAAATATTAAATAAAGTTTCTTTTCGCCATAAATTCGTGAAATGATTTCACAAATAATACGGTTTAAAAAAACTTGTTACTCAAGAAACATACTGTAATGTACTTAGTACGTATATACGAATGAATTGGGAACATTAAAATCATTATCATAAGTAGAATAAATATTTTTATTTTTATTGTCATTGTTACTATGACCCTTTTTAACAAAAGTGCTATAAAATATTCCGGCAAGATATTGATGAAATTTCATATAAAGTGAACTATGTATCTAGATCAGCTCTTATTTTTATTCACTTCACATTTTTGAAAGTTCTAACTATAGTATATAACAAGATAGAATAAAAGAGTAAATAATGTTTCATATCCTATGCAGGGCTCGTAATTTTTCCTTTGTTCGTTGTTTCTTCTTTGCACAGATTTTAAAGGAATTTTCTTTAAAATAAAATAGCATTGCAAAATCTTCCTGAAGCATTGTGTTTTACAAAATGTACTATTTGATATTACTACGTTAAAATGTTTGCATCAGTCTTGTGTAACTTCTTTAAAAATTTAAACAATAGTATATATATATATATATATATATATATATATATATATATATATATATATATATATATATATATATATATATATATATATATATATATATATATATTATTGTTTAAACTAACCTGAACAGAATTTTTAAAATAATTCACTATCGATTAAATTTTGTTCATCAAAATTCTAGTTTTTTTTTTCTTTCAATGAGATGTGTAAAATATTACTATTACTTATACAAATAAAAATTGCATTTAATCATACAGTGTATCCGTAACAATATCGTGCACCTTCAACCGGTCTTAGGAAATCAAGGAACATAATGGAATCGGGAAATATTCACTAAATAAATAAATAAATAATTTGTAATAAATATTTCACACTTGTTCAGAGCAGTATGATTGACTTCCATTTGAAATGAAAAAACACAGATGGTATTTATTCTGTTACATCATACGTCCTTAACTGGGCATGAGAAGTACTCGAATATCGTTTAGGTGTGTGTAGGATATAGGTGCAGATTACTAAAATTAAGAAGATTAGTGGCTCCTAAACCCAAATAATCCAGTAGTTACATCGTGAAAGAAATGGATAAAGCAGTAGCGTTTATTTGTCAAAGGTAATTTTGTTAAAAGGTTGCAGAAAAAAACACGAATTTTATGATAAAATTGCAGTAAAAACAAAAATTTCTTCAGCAGGTTGCAGAAAAAATGAGAATTTTATCAAAGGATCGCAAAAGAAGGGGAAAAAAGCATTTTTTATCGAAAGATTGCGATTTTCGTCAGAGGATCGGGGGTGGGGGTGACGCAGTTTCCTTCAGATTACCGCGAAAAAAAAAAAAACGATTTCGTTAATAGATCGCGGATATAAAACGCGAAATTTTCCGAAGGATGGCGATTTAGATACCGAAAGTTAGTCGCTAAAGCAAAAAAATTAGTCACCATGTAGCAACTGGCGGCCGTGAATCTGTGCCTATAGTACAGGGCAGGAAACGGAGGCCACAACAAAATGCACTAAGCAGGTATGAAACTACAAGAGATTTTCTTTTACTAGCTGAAGACTTCGCATTTCCACCTTGTTCTCTTCATTACCTGTGCCCCGTCAAAAGTGGTGCCCCATCAATAACTTTACGGACACATTGTACATATTGTGTTTTAAAATAGACATCAACTAGATAAGTTTTATGCTATATATGAAGTTAATATCGCTTAAATCAATACACTACTGGAGCTTATATTAATAGGCTTGAAATAAGGAATGGTGTTTGACTGAATAATAGCTTAGTAGAAAAACGATGTTGCTTATATTAATTATATCTTAGATAGTATGGATATAAAATATTGCTGCAACGTTGGGCTGTTTACATTTTCCTAATATAGCACCAATATATAGAAGGGGCATTTCACAATTTCATTGCCATTTTTTCTAAAGCAAATATATATACCATATTAGTGTTTAATTGCGAATATTTAAAATTTAAAACCTATGTTTCTGTAATAGTGGCATTTCATTGCAAATTTTAACAATATAAACCTGATATATAATCAGCAGCTCATTGGAAGTGCTTACAATGAATGTAATATTATTGTAAAATTCTAAATATAAACAATAAAGATTTATTTTAGAATTACGTAAAATAGATCTAATGAAAACTTAAATGTCTAATAAATGTATGTTAGTATCTTAATGTCTATTGAACTATGCAAAAAATAATTCTTTAAGGGAATCAATTACATCTACAATAGTTTTCACTTCATTCTTAAAAGATGGTTACAGTAATTTGTGTTAAATCTAAGTATATAAGGTGAGTCTTAATTATCGAAACAGTAGGTTATCTCCTTAAATATTGCTCCTAGGCGCATACTTTTAATTGCAAAGTTTCATAAAAAAAGGTTCAAAATCTGATAAGATATATTAAAATTCTATGGGGAGAGGGGTCAATTTAGAAAATACAAAAATTAAATTTTTATACGGCCGTCGTAGAGTAAAATTTCCAATAATAAAATTTTCTTATCCATACTTAAATTAAACAACGAAACAAAAAATGTTATTTACACATTCTACAGAGGTATTAAAATTCAAATTTCACCGAAATTAGTTTTATATACTAGTTTTAATAACCACTTTTCCGTGCCTCTGAATGACGAGTTCTTGACACAATTTTAAAGCAAGAAAGGGATCATTCACAAATTATACTTTAATAAAAATCGATTTAAGAAGGTATTCTGCTTTGGACGTAAGATAGCAGCGTAAAAGTTTTGCGCTAAACCTGCTTTGAAAATATGCTGGTGGCATCTGCCCTAGAGGTCTGCACGGGTCAAGATATCTAGTTCCGGTCCCAAACCGGCCCGTAGGGAAAAAAGTTCAGCCCGACCTGGGAAAAAAATTTAAATTATAACCTGGCTCAGCCTTGAATTTCTACAAAGTTTTCTATTTCGATGTGGTTAAACGATTTTTCGTATGGAAGAGTTTTGACCAAAAATACTTATTATAGTTTTTCGTTTTTTATGTTTATGCTTTTTATTATTAAGGGGGCTCAGGAGTTGAAAACTTTTCAAAAAATCGATTTTTTTATAATCTAGTTTGATTATTCAATTAATTCTTAACTCAATGCAAAAAACCTCATAAAAATATTAGCATTTTTAACGGAGTTATAAGCATTTATGTATCAATACTTACATAGCCGCATCCATATAATTTCAACTTCAAGTCGTGTTTTCCCAAAACTTGATTTTTGACGACGAACACCAAGATTTTTAAAAAAACTATTCGATGGAATGGCTTAAATTTTTTTTTGCATGCATATAACATCATTATCTATATTATGAATTAAGGATATAACTATCACTTAATAAAAACATTATTAAAAAACTCTCAAAGTTGAAAATTTAAAAAAAATCCTAAAAAATACAACTGTTTTTCCCTTAAAAATACTCAAAATATTAAAGTATCTAAAATACATTAATTCATAATCTAGATAATGATGTTATATGCATGCAAAAAAAATTAAGCCATTCCATCAAATAGTTTTTTTTTAAATCTTGGTGTTAGTCATCAAAAATCAAGTTTTGAGAAAACGCGACTTAAAGTTAAAATTATACGGATGCGGCTATGAAAGTGTTGATACATAAATGCTTATAACTCCGTTAAAAATGCAAATATTTTTATGCGGTTTTTTGCATTGAGTTAAGAATTAAATGAATATTCAAATTAGATCATAAAAAAACTGATTTTTTTGAAAAGTTTCAACCCCTGAGTCCCCTTAAAGAAGCGCCAAAGGCTGTGATATATTTATTTTGTCAATGCATCTCTATTTATATGTTAAATGTTTCACTTATACTTTAACATCGTTAATCCATATTACATGTGTTAGAGTTAGTAGTTTTAAATTTAATAGTGAAATAAACCATGAAACAAAGCTAAAATTAGATTTTCCTCCTTGATTAAAAGGAAAAAAAGGGAATCCGATGAATAATGTTTCGAGTTATAACGGTTTTAATTTATTCCATTTAAAACAATACTAAATATTTGAAATTTTTATAAAATTAATGAGAAATTTTAGGATGTGATTTTTTTTACAAATTATATGAAAAAAAAATATAAAAAAAGAAAAAAGAAAAAAAATCAAAATTCTAACTAGTAGATATATTTTTTTACATGTATTCCTAGATCTGTTTAAATAAAATTGTTTCTTGAATTGCGCGCATTTCAATTTGTGTCCAATCCCTTAAAACCGGATGAATTATTTAAAAGACTATAACTCTGCGAGTTTTCGAGGTATGGAAATGCAATTTTTTTGTGTTTAATTTAATATTAGATAAGGAAAGTATTGCTAATTAGAATTTTTATCCTACGGGTCCTTATAAAAATTTTATTTTCGTGTCTTTTCAGATGGATCCCTCACTCCATGGAGTTGCAACTTATTGTATCAAATTTCGTGTCCTTTTTTATGAAATTTTGCAGCTAGAAGTATGTGTCTTGGGGTAATACTTAAGGAGATATCCTGTTGTTTCGATAATTACGACTCACAATGTATGCTGATGTAAATTGATGTTAAAGTATGAATGAACTTAAAATATACAAAATATCGAGATTATTAATAAAAAAGTTCTTTATGTATGACTAATTCTGAATGACAATGCGATTTTTCACAGATAAACAAATGCACATAGGGGGAACTGGGGCACATTGATACACTCCCTTTACTGCTCACAGGGTCATTATAGGAAGTTTCACAACAGTTCCAAAAGGTCAAGCTAGTGTACACAACTACATACAGAACGTCTTGGCATGATTCAGTAGTTTGTTTAAATGGGACAGGAGATTTCTTGTTTTTGTAGGTCAAAAGTAAATTTGAGTTGTACAATTGAAATGATATTAAACAACTGTTCCAGCATTTCTAACCGAAAATTACTCTCCCTCTCCTTTATCAGTTCCTCATTCTTTATTGTTAAGTAAATTATGAAATCGTGGATTTGTGGTTCATTTTATTCAAAATGGCTGTATGGGGCATATTGATACAGTTTATGTCGGGGCACAATGATACAACATAAATCCTTTTCTAGTTCCCTTTTTTTCATTATCTTTTTTTTTACCTTACACTCTTTAATTAAACCAATTTTTGCTAAAAAGATTTCTAATTATAGTTTTTATTGAATTGAAATAGCTCTAACCTTTTATATTAGAACATTGTATAGTATTTTTGCAAACAGAAATGTTAAGTAAGAGAAATTTTAAGAGTTGAGAAATATTAAGTAAGAGAAACAAGCTGCAGAACATCAAAGGATAATTATATTATAAACAGAATTTTTAATGTAATTATACTTTATTTTCTGTTTATAAACCGATTTCTAAACAGAAAATCTGTTAATTTTTTCATCTTTGCCTAGAAAGAAGATAATGCTGGGGTTGAAGTACCAAATATGACAATGTTACCACAGCCAACAATTAGACAAGAAATAACCAGAACATCAAGTCATTATTCATTTAATTTTGATTGCTTTAATATTACTTACAAATAAATTGTGTGCCATTTGAATTTCTATAAATATATATACAATACTTTCCTAACTAATTTTCTATGAAAAATATGCATTGGTGTTATTTTGCCTCCATTTTTCACAAAGTATCAAAGTGCCCCATGAGGTGTATCAATCTGCCCTGGCTTTTTTTGATTTTTTAAAAATTACATGAACAATATTATATAAAACAACGATTGTACATTTTTATAACACACTACACAAGTTTTGCTGACACCACATGGAAAAATAACTTTAAAGTTCTACTTTCTGGACATCAAAAAAATTCTTCGAAAAAAACTGTATCAATGTGTCCCAGTTCCCCCTATTGGCTATTAAAATATTTCTTAAAGAAGAATGCAAATAACAGATTTACCTTTTTCTCATGTCTGTCTTAATTCAGGGAACGGAGCTCTCGGAGATTACTCTCGAGGTAAAGAATTCTTATCTATAAGAGAGAGAAACAAAGATTGTATTCAATTATGAAAGAAATGTAAATTTCAGGTCAGAAAATATTTATAGCAATTTATAAAGTATTTTAATGCAATATTTTAAAATTAGGATTTCATACAGAAAATTTATTTAAAAATTCTTGTTGTATCTTTAGAACTTCGCATATCGGGCCATAATAATACAATAGTTAGATACAAGTATCAGTGATTGACTTTAATAACACAGGCATAATCGATGTAATATCCCAATTAGGTCACAATGATTATAAACTATTACAGTCACCGTGGGACAAAACAGTGATTTAAAATTTGTCACAATGAACGCAAATGAGACGATTTTTCAGTTATCAGAAAAATCTCACATCGATTATAAATTAATACAGTCACCGTGGGACAAAACAGTGATTTAAAATTTGTCACAATGAACGTAACTGAGACGACTTTTAAGTTATTAGAAAAATGTCAAATATTGACACTACAGAATAGACCCATTTTTTCATGCTGGATTGGTGACAACTTGAATAATAACAGTTGTATTTTGGTCACGGTTCATTCCCACTTTGGTCGTCGTGTAAATTATCTGTAATCCTCTTTTAATTCATAGGGAGCAGTGTTTAAGTTTACCATTTGAAAGACCCATGTACAATCATTTAGCAATGCATTTCGCTGAAAATTCCGAATGATGCCTTACACCGCAGAAACACTTTATCAGTTCACATAAAACCAGCAGTTCCCAAACTTTATTGTCATATTATTGCATTTAAAGTTTTTATATAAAATTCTTCACAACGCATTTAAATATTGTATGCATGTTGCGAAGTTTGTATTACAATTCCCAAAGCATGCACACGAGAGGAGATATAAATTGATACCAATTTGAAAATGGATTTACTAAAACCTTTAAATTTAACATGTAAGAAAAATAATTTATATATGAGGTATTATAAAAAATGCAGTTTAAAAAGTGATGCAATTAATGACATTATGTTGCACCAGCGGCTGAGTCCATTAACGCAACAGGCACGTAAATATTGTAATTCTAATGATCAAACACATTGCACGTAAAAATTTAAATAATTAAAGAAAACAATTAGAAACTCATTATTATGTTCTCAAACCGATTGAAACTTAACGCCTTCGTGACGAGGGTCAATTATATGCGCTGATGAAAGCGCCGCGCCACAAATGTCTGATTTTTACTACTAAATTTTAATAGTATTCACCATCTTATGAAATAATAATAAAAAAAATTCTATCATTAAATAAGATTAAGAATACATTTAAAATTTCTTGGTAAAAATTGGCCATTTCTTGCGCAGCGTTTGCATCACTGCGTACATGAGACGAATAAGTTGCTCAGAATTCTTCGTTTGCCTTTTTTTTTAATCACAACATGTGCCATTAAATTAGACAAAATTTTGTTAGGAAAGACTGGTTTTGAAAAATGAGTAATCTGTAAAGAATCTTATTCCGTAAAGGTCGTTCATCATGAAATGGTTCATAACGTATTCCTCTTGTCTCTTATATAGTTTCCCTTATTTTCACTAGACCTTAGAACATTTGATAATGTGTAGTATGTATACAAAAAATCCGAACACCCGGCAACAACATACTTATTAAAAGGTATCTTATAAATTAAGAGGCGTCAAGCACAAACCATAAAAGCAATAAATGTTTTTTAATATACTGTCTACGTGTTTTATTTTCAGCCAAGCTTTTATCAAATAAATAAATAAATAAATAAATAACTGCACGATCTATAATTGCAACGATCTATAATGGAATGATTTGAAATTCAACCATTCACTTTTTTCACTTTTTCGTTGAGTTTACTCACATTATTTCATTTTATTTATACATTATGAAAACATGTATGCTATACTTTAAAACATTTTTATTATTTTAATGTTGTTACTGTTTTTATATTTCTTATTTAAGACGCCACACTACTGACTGAAAAAAACCCGGATTATAATGTAAAGTTTATGGGGGCATTCTTTTCAAATATCTTGTTCAAATTTTAATATTTTGACGTGATGATTTTGCATAGAATAGCTGACAACGATCTACACCCGCCCTAGTTTTTACTTTTTCTATGTTGGTGTCTCATTAAAAAAAATACTTTAATTTTTAGAACCGGTTATACAATTGAAACTATACTATTATAAAAAGAATGTAAGCAAAATCAAAAAAGTAAAATCTAAGCTAGTTGTGGATTGTCCTCAGCTATCCTATGCAAAAAAAAAAAAAAAAAAAAAAAAAAAAAAAAAAAAAAATCAAAATATTAAATTGTGAACAAGGTATTTGAAAAGAACGCCCCGTATACTTTATATTATCATCGGGGTCTTTTTCAATAAGTAGTCTTAACATCTTTTATCAATTAATAACGGTTTCAGTGTGACATACTCGCAGGGTTCCATTAGTTAAAATAAAAGCAAAAGTTATTTTAATTCACCAAAGCATATATAAAGCATAGAAAATAATTTTTCATTTTAAATCAAAATTACATTTTGAAATATAATTAAGTATTATATATCAATTAAAATATTAACTAGAATAATATTTTTAAAATATTGTATTTCACCCTTTATCGCATTTTTATTTATCTCTTGAATAATGTTATAATCTAAGTCAATTGATGTTAAGGTTTTATTATTAATGTTAAGATTTTTTGTACACAGTAAAAAATGAAGACCCAAATTGGGTTGAAAGATTTCTGGGTACAGAATTGTTCCAATTTGGAAAGTTCAGTTTGAAGCACAAAATCGTTTTAAATAAGTCTGATTTTTAATGACATTAAAACAATTAAAATATCTTAGATAGTATTCATATTATACCTCAGAAATTTTGATTAATTTAATGTTAATAAAGATCTGCTCTGTTTTGAACCATTTTGGGTTATCTATTTTGGGAACAATACTCTACCATTTTGGAATCCTTACTGTACCATTTCAGGAAAATTACTATACCCAGAAATCTTTCAACCCAAGTTGGGTCTTCATTTTTTACTGTGTACTCTTTCAATTTGGAAGTTTTTATGTATATGTGGAAAGCAACGCTATTTCTATATACATTTATGTTCATGTATACATGTGTACAAAACACATACAAAATATTGATACATTAAAAGACATATAAAAACACATGCCACGTAATTGATGTAACATTGAATATATATTATATTTTTTTGGTTAAATGCTTACTTCATCAGATGGTAAAATTATATGCACAGGTTGATCCAAAAACATTAACCTCGTTTTTTCTCCTCAAAATATTGATCATAAACACTTATTATAAATTATAAAGTTACCTAAAAAAGGGAGGTATAGAGTTTTTGAAATCGATTAAAATTATCAGGGGATATAATTTAAAAAGCACAAAATTTCATTTTTTATACATTCCCCGTGCGAAAATTTTTCCGATGTGTAAAATGTATAAAGTTTTGTTAAAAATTGCATAATTTTATCATAAAAAGTGACAGACTTATGAAAACATATAAATGCTGATTTTAAACAATTGTCGATATGTGGATATGATTTTGTAACGAGGAAAAATAATGTCGGATGACTACATTTGAGGAATCGTACATAAATTACGAGTTAAAAAAATGATTGGTTTTTTTAGCGAAAATATATTACCAATCCCTCATTCATTTTTTAAAACACATCTTTGTGACTTTTTTAAAAATAAAACGTTGAAATTTTGTAGATAGCCTTATTAATGCATCGGATTCATTTAATTCACTGGTAATTTTTTTATATTGGGGGGAGGGGAGATGCATCAAAATTTAAATTTTGTTTTCTGATAATGTAACCTCTTGAAAATTTTAATAGGTTTCATAAAATTCTCTACCTTTTCATACATAACTTCATAACGTTATTAATTGTAATATACGTCTATGATCAATATTTAAGGAATAAAAGTCGAGGCCAATATTTTTTGGACACCCTGTATATGCATCAGCATTCACCATTTGTAGACCCCTTACTGATTTTTTTATTGTTCTTTTCATGCATACACCATAATTTAATACTAAATTCTTTCACATATTAGTTTAAATAGTTTAACAGTCCCTAAACATTTTTTCAGTGTCTTTGTAACAATCCAACTTTAACTTTTCAATTTTCAATTCTTATTCCACAAGACTTTGAAAATCTGTTACTCTTTTCTTTTACACTGGGTCATTCCACACCAAATGAGCAAATCAGGTGTGGCTGACATGTCACAGATTTTATTGAAAATCATCATATAAGTAGATCACAATCATTTACGAGGAAACGCAAAGTAGTAGAGTTCAGACTAGTTTATTTCAGTATAAAAATTTACATTAAAGTTAATACGAAATCAAGTTCTTGTGTACGTGCTTGAAATTTCAAGTTTGATTATTAACCTTAGGAATGGAAAGATTGTAATAAAAATCATTCACACTTAAGAATGAACTATAAGAAACAGATTAACATAATTTAGTAATTGTAATTTTATTTCATAATTTAAAAATAAATAAATAATAAAAAAAAATCGTGGAAAAAATAAAATATTTCAATTATATGTTTTAAAATGAAGGACACTTTTTCCAAATTCAGTTTTTTTGCCATTATAGCTAATTGAATATATTTAATACATCTATAATTTAATTCTTGCCTTTTTCATTCCTTTATGAGAACAAAAAATAAATAGTGAAAACTGCTGATTAAAAATTCAACATTTTTATAATTTTTTTGAAGACGAATAAAATCTTTCAAAAGTTTTAAACTCTTTGATATTACAGATAAAAGTGTATTTATTTCTGGATAAAATAACTGTATTTTAATCTTAATATCAAGTAGCAAACATAGATGGCAGCATATATCTTGTTTTAACAAGAAACTTGGAAAAAAGCGTGTGTTTTCGAAGAAAGATTGTCTTTCGAATGTCTCGAATAATAGTTTTTTGAACCCATTTTTGTTATGTTTGAAACTAAAAAGGCAGTATCGAAACTTTTTTAGTGTGTCATGGACTTATTGATTCTTATGTATGTGTAATATTGTTGATGTAGGAGCTTTTCTTTAATTATTTTTTGAGATAACATAAGAGGAATAATTTTGATTTTGTCATTTTTTTTTTTAATTTCTAAGTTTTTTTTTTTGAAGATGAAGAAAATAAATAACGACTTTAAAACTTTGAGAATTCTATCTTCATACATAGTACTACATCTTGCATCAGTTTCACAGATGTTTTTTAAATTCTTTGATTTTTATAACATTTCAAAATTTTTAAAAATTTACAAAATTTCAATATTTACAACCAATTTGTGATTAAATAAGGTATTACCAGATTATTCTTACTCAATAAATATAAAGATTGATATCCAGCGATTTCAATATTATAAAAAAACTTCATTTTTGTTAAATAGTTTTCAAAATATAGAACTTGAAACTTGCAACTTTCGACAATTATCCGCAAGCCATTCTATATCAAAAGTTTTTTAAATGTCCAAAACTGATAAAATAATTTATTTTTCGTCAAAATATTGTGCAAACGTACATTTGAATATGAAATGAACGCGTATCTCAAATTTTATCAAAATCGGATTCTATGCAGCCACGGCTTTTTTTACATTTTTGCTCATTTGACATGGAATGACTCCACTTCATTTTTAACTCTCCAATATTCTAATGCATTTATTTTATATTTAAACAAAGAAACGGAAAAGTGACAATCTCCACACGATATATACGGTGGTATTAAAGTCAGATGCATTTTAGGAATTCAATAGCCGAATACTCAACACCTTTTTCTCTTTCCTTAGAAGACTATAAAAATCGTAACTTCACAAAACAATAACGTTTGAAAAAAGGCACAAACATCGAAGTGAAATATTTGTATCTAGTGTTTTTTGGTTTTAGAGTGCTTTTCCTGAAGAAGTCTCCTCAAAGAATCCTACATATCCAATTTTCTGGACAATAGTCCAGGACTTTTTTTCTTATTTTATAGAACTCAGAACGAACGGAAAAGAGAAATATTTTAGAAAAAAAAAAAAAAAAAAAAAAAAAAAAAAAAACACTTGAAGTTAAAATGAAATCATAGGGGCAGGTCTGAACTTTACAGAATCTCCATAGGATTGCTTAATATTTCAGTATAAATATATTTTTTAAAAAATAAACATATTATGTACATACAGGGAAATATTAACATGCATGAAATAGAAGAAAGTTTTGAAATTGTCAAATCCGACTAGTTTCAAAATAAAATTCTAAAACTTTGTACAAGGCCTTATTAGTGTACGGGGTACATTTAACTCTAGGAAAAAAATTATACGGGGGGGAGGTGTATAAAAATCTAGACTCCATTTTCTGGTAATGTAATCCCTTGGAAATTTTAATAGATTTCATCAAATCCTCTACCTTTTCTTACTTAACGTTATAATTTGTAATATTTGTCTATGAGCAATATTTAAGAAATACAGTCGAGTCTCTATATAACGAAATCCACCGTTTCATTAAAAAATTCGTTATATAGAGTAATTCGATGTATAGAAAATGATGTTGAAAATCTTATTTAATGTGTGAAATTTGAACAAATATTATTTTTAATCTTTTGAATTAAGAGTTTGAACTGTTTAAAAGTAAATAGAAACCTAACATTTTTATTTCTTAATTATTTAAATTGTTTCAAAAAAGAGAATAGACATTTATTTGAAAGCTTAATGAAAATCAAACAAGGAAGACTTGCATTAATTTCAGACGAAGAAATCTGTAATTTTTTGTTTTGATTTTAAAGTTCTTACGCTCTGGAAAAAAAAAAAAAAAAAAAAAAAAAATTAAATTTTATCAAGGAATGAAAAATTGTAGTTAACATTTCTCTCCATTTGAAAGCCTCTCTTATGTGCCTCTCATTGATTCCTCTCTTACATGTGTATCAATCCAATTGAAACTGTTTTGAAAAGAATGTGGAAAGGTGCGTGGGAGGTGGGATGAATTCGTTGGATTTAGAGAACAAGGAGAGAAGCAATATTAAAAAAAAGAAAAAAAAATTCAGCACTGACGATAAATGGAAAATAAGGGATGAAAATTGATTCCATATGATTTCGAAGCTTTTTAAAACTGAATAAATTAAGACCAATTTATGAAAAAATTCGTTATATGTTCGAGATATTTCGCTATATATAGACTGTTTTTGATGTAACCATGCGAAAAGGGGACCGTTCTTACTAAAAGATTGTTACATAGAGAAATTCGATGCATGGAGTTTCGATATAGAGAGACTCGACTGTACATAAAAGTTGATGTCAACCTTTTTTTGTGACACTATATATATGCATATGCATTCATCATTTGTTAACTCCTCACTCATTTTGATTATTTTTGATTTCATGCATACGTCATAATTTATTACTAAATTCTTTCACATGTTAATTAAAAAAGTTTAAGAGTTTCTAAACTTTTTTTCAAGGCCGTAATTTCAATCCATCTTTAACTTTTCAATTTTCAATTTTTATTCCACAAGCCATTGAAAAATTGTTACTCTTTTTCTTTTGTACTTCATTTTAAAGTCTCCAATATTGTAACGCATTTATTTTATATTTAAACAAAGAAACGTGATAGTGACAACCTCCCACAATATATACGGTGGTATTAAAGTCAAATGCATTTTAGGAATCCAACAGCCGAATCCTCAACACCCTTTTCTCTTTCCTTAGAATACTATAAAAATCGTGACTTCACAGAACAAAAAACGTTAAAAAAAGGGTATAAACATTGAAGTGAAATATTGTATCTAGTGTTTTTTGGTTTCAAAGTGCTTTTCCTAAAAAAAGTCTCCACAAAGAATATTACATATCCAATCTTCTGGACAATATTCTAAGACGTTTTTATGTTTTAGAACTCAGAATAAACAAAAAAGAAGAGAAATATTTAAGAAAAAAGCCCCCTTAAAGTTAAAATAAAATCAAAGGGGCTGGTCTGCACGTTACAGAATTTTCTATAAAATTGCTTACTGTTTCAGGAAAAATACAAAATTTAAAAATAAATATATTATGTACATATATATATACAAGGAAGTATTAATGTATGAGATTTTTAAAAAAAGGTTTGGGATTGCCATATCCGACTAGTTTAAAAATAAAATGGTAAAACTTTACTCATGGCCTTATTAGTGTATGGGGCGAATTTAACTCACAGGAATTTTTTTATATACAGGGAGGGGGGGGGCGTATAAAAATTTAAATTGCTTTCTTATAATGTAATTATTAGGAAATTGTAATATATTTTATAAAATTTTCTACTTTTTATTACGTAACTTTATAACTTCATAATTTGTAATGTATGTCCAATCAATATTTAAGGAATAGAAATCGAAGTCAATCTTTTTCAAATACCCCGTAAATGCATCTTCATTCACTATTTATAGCTTCCTTACTCATTTTGAATATTGTTATTTTCTTTCGTACGTCATAACTTATTACTAAATTTTTTCACATATTAATTTAAAAATTTTAATAGTCTCTAAACTTTTTTTCAGTGCCTTTCTTTCAATCCAAATTTAACTTTTCAACATTTATTCCATAAGCCTTTGAAAATTTGTTACTCTTTTCTTTTACACTTTATTTTAAAGTCTCCAATATTCTAAAGCATTTATTTTATATTTAAACAAAGAAACGTGAAGGTGACAACCTCCACACAATATATACGGTGGTATTAAAATCAGATGCATTTTAGGAATCCAGTAGCCGAATACTCAACACCTTTTTCTCTTTTCTTTTCTATGAAGACTATAAAAATCGGGACTTCACAAAACAATAACGTTAAAAAGAAAGGCACAAACATCGAAGCGAAATATTTGTATCTAGTGGATTTTGGTTTTCAGAGTGCTTTTCATGAAGAAGTCTCCACAAAGAATCCTACATATCCAATTTTCAGGTCAGTATTCTAAGACTGTTTTTATTTTATAAAACTTAGGATGAACGCAAAAGAGAAATATTTAAGAATAAAACTTCTTGAAGTTAAAATGAAATCAAAGGGGTTGGTCTGAACTTTACAGAATTTTCTATAGAATTGCTTAATGTTTCAGGAAAATATAAAATTTAAAAATAAATATATTATGTTTGTAAAATGTTTACAGGGAAGTATTAATGTACAACCCTTGGCACAAAATTTTCGATCATTACACCAACACTACCATTTTTTGTATGAAAGGATTATTTATTATCACTGCATAAAATTAAACAATTATTAGCGATAATACATTTGTATTTTACATAATAAACAAAAATATGTAATAAAGAAAAATCATTATACATCAATTAATAAGCAAAAAAATGGCGATTTAAATTTAAACACCAAAGAAAAAAATTATCCAATCATTCTTTGGGTTGGAAAAAAATATCCGATCACTGTAATCACTATTTAGTAAATCCACCTTTAACTCGGATGACAGCCGAAATTTTTAGTGGAATGGACTCGATAAGTTTTTTACACTCATAGGGAACAATTTACATTAGCATTCTCTTATAGCTTTATGTAGTTCTGTGGCATTTGTGATCCTTCGAAAATTGATTTTTCTTTTTAATACATTCCACAGATTTTCGATAGGCTTAATATTCGGACTATTGGACGGCCAAGTCATGGTTTTAATTTGATTATTACCTACATTTTGTAGAAATTTCTGCACTGATTTGGTGCGATGTGGAGCTGCGTTGTCATCTTGAAATAAGAAGTCATTATGATCCCCGAACCATTGATCGATGCTGGGAATAAAAAAAATCTGTAAAATACCAATGTAAACTTCAGAGTTTACTGTACGTAACACATTACACAACTTGCTGAAGCCTTGTGATGTCATACAAATGCAAACTGTAAATACAGGTGAAAATTTAGTCCTCGTATTGACGAACTTATGGTTGAATTTTTCACAAACTCTCCTCCAAACAAATGTTCCACAGTCATCACTAGCTGTTCCAAGAGATATGCGAGATTCATCGCTAAAAATAACTTTATTCCATTTATCAAGCGGCCACTGTACATGTTTTTTACACCATTTCAAACGCTCTTTTATATACTTCTTTGTCAAGTAAGGTTTCGTTTTAGCTTTACAAAATATAAATCCCGCTGAATTTAGACGGTTACGTACAGTGCGGTCACATACCTTTATATTATACTTAGTTCATTCGGCTTTGAGTTATTTTGAAGTTGCTCGCCGGTATCTTTTAGCTATTTCCACAAGTTTTCTGTCTTCCCTAGGCGTTGTCAGTCGTGGACGTCCTTTTGGAGGTAAATTTTCCATGCTGTTAGACAACTGATATTTTTTTCAAATATTGCATACCGTACTTTGAGCACAATTTAAGAAAGCAACTACTTTTCTTTGTGAATTTCCCTCTTGCAACAATTTAATCATGCGGATTTTTAAATCTCGAGGCATCTTTTTCACACGTGCCATTGTCCAACACTTCAGAGCTGCTTTTGATACCGCAGCCGGAAGATTCCTTCTTTTAAATAGGATTCGGATGTTGTACGAATGCATAGGTTCTATTATCTGTCTTCAATATGCAAATTTCAAGCTTGTTTCCTAAGTGATCGATTACTATTTTCCAACTTCCGTTTTCATCGGATACTTTTTTCTCACAAAGAAACTTTTTTATCTGTAGTATAGTTATAAAATGATTTTTATGTTGAATTCGCTTTTCATTTATATTTCCATGCGTGTTTTTTTATTTAGAAATACCAAAAAAAGCTTCTATGCTCATTAATCGCAAAATATATGCTTCGAAATGCAAAAATCATAAATTTGATGACACTGATCGGAAACTTTTTGCCAAGGGTTGTAGATGAGTTTGAAAAAAATTTTGGTAATGCCATATCCGACTAGTTTTAAAATAAAATGCTAAAACTTTCTACATGGCCTTATTAGTGTATGTAGCGAATTTATCTCTAAGGGAATTTTTTATACAGGGGGGGGGGGGGTTTCGTAAAAATTTTTAACTCTGTTTTCTTCTAATGTAATCCTTTTGGAATGTATAATAGATTTCAAAAAATTCTCTATTTTTTATACGTAACTTCGTAACGTTATAATTTGTAATATACGTCTGTGATCAATATTTAAAGAATAAAATTCGAGGCTAATCTTTTACGGACACCCTGTATATGCATCTGCATTTACTATTTGTACACTCTTCACTGATTTTGTTTGCTTTTATTTTTACGCATACGTCATAATGTATTACTAAACTCTTTCACATGTTAATTTAAAAAGTATAAGAGTCTCTAAACTTTTTTTCAGTGCCTTTGTTTTAATCCACCTTTAACTTTTCAATTTTCAACATTTATTCAACAAGCCTTTGAAAATTTTTTACTCTTTTCTTTTACACTTCATCTTAAAGTCACCAATATTCTAACGCATTTATTTTATATTTAAACAAAGACACGTGAAAGTGACAACCACCGCACAATGTATACGGTAGTATTAAAGTCCGATGCATTTTAGAAATTCAATAGCTGAATACTCAACACACTTTTTTCTTTTCTTAGAAGACTATAAAAATCGTGACTTCACAAAACAATAACGTTAAAAAAAGGCGCAAACATCGAAATGAAATATTTGTATGTAGTGTTTATTGGTTTCAGAGTGCTTTTCTTGAAGAAGTCTCCACGAAGAATCCTACATGACCAATTTTCTGGTCAATATTCTAAGACTGTTTTTATTTTATAGAACTTGGGATGGACAGAAAAGAGAAATATTTAAGAAAAAAAACCTTGAAGTTAAAATGAAATCAAAGGGGCAGGTCTGTAGAATTTCTTAATGTTTCCGGAAAAATACTAAATTTGAAAAACTAACATATTATGTGTATATACAGGATATTTCCAGTCTCAATCTTCAAATTCAAAGGAATGATAAAGTATGGAAATCCTCAAGGAGGTGATATCCCTTGAAAACAATTGAAGTTAAAATGAAATCAAAGTGTTGGTCTGAACATTGCAAAATTTTCTATAGAATTGCTTAATGTTTCATAAAAAAATAGAAAATTTGAAATATAAATATATTATTATATACAGGATTTTCCAAATTCGATCGGCAAATTTTTAGAGGAATGATAAAGGATGGAAATCATCAAGTCGGTATAAATCATCAAGAAGATGATACCCCTTAAAAAACCTTGAAGTTAAAATGAAATAAGGCTTGCATGAACTTTACAGAATTTTGTACAGAACCACTTAATGTTTCAGGAAAAATATATAATTCGAAAAATATGCAGTATATGTATAGGTTATTACCATATGTTATCGACAAATTCAGAGGAATGATAGGGAATGGAAATTATCAAGATGATACTCCTTAAAAATCCTTGAATTTAAAATGAACTCAAAGGGATTGGCCTGAATTTTACAGAATTTTCTATAGAATCCTGTAATATCACTGAATAATATCGTTCATCAATGAGTTATATCGTTTATCACTTAACTTAATTATCACTGAAATATTACATAATCACCGTGGAACTCTACACTGCAAAAAATAACGGTGAAATTAACAGTGAAATATGCAGTTATTATATCAGAAAAAGAGGAAAACTCATTTAACAGTAAATTTTGCTGTTATTTTTCTTCAGCGCCATCTACTGACAAAATCTCAAAAATACGAATGCCAAAGAATTGCACCTTGTGCGCGCTACATCTGATTTTTGAATGTGACGTGACGAGTGGTCTATGTTTACTGAAAATCTATACTGAAGACACTAGTTTAAGTCTTTAGGTAAGTGTAATCTTTATTTTCTATTGCACTGTAATAAATTATATGATTGTGTCTTTTCTCTTTATGAAATCTTGTGAAATAATTGTTAATTAAATTGATTGCCATGAATGTCAGCAGAAAATGTTAGGTCTATTTTGCGATATCTGTTTATCAAAGAAATTTTTACACGTAACGAGCGATTCCCACAGACAAATTGCAATTTATGCAAAATGCATTTAAATTAAACGTATTTTCTTTCTTTCTTTCTTTCTTTTTTTCCATAGTAAGCTAAGATCTAATGCAAGCCGTACACTAAAAACTTTTATTATCAACTTTACAAACTTTTAATTTTCGAATGTAACTGGCTCGCAAATTCTTAATTTTTAATTATCATAATTGAAATTCTTAATCTTTGAGGCTTATTTAATTTTTGTTTTTTTCGTAGTAAGCTAACAATTGAAAGTTTTTTTTAATTATTATTTTATTAGATTTGGGGTAGTAATGTGTACGTTTACAAATTGGAACGAACCTTGTATTGCTTAATGACATACATTTTGAGTATGAAAGTACGGCTTTAAAATTCCTTTAATTATACATTTAATAAATCAAGTGCACAGTTTTAAAGGATTTTATTTATAATTAAAAAAATTTCCATGTGCAAAACAGTAGCATTTTTTAAAAATTAATAAAGCAAATATATTTTTAAGCCCATTATTGCTGTTTCTTATATTAATATGTTAAGTCTAGATTTGTATTCAATTTTATAATCTTTTCCAAAATATCTTGAAATTGATATTTTCATTCGTCCACCTACTCCCTCTCCCCTTACCCACTATCTAAAAAAGCTATTTGCAATATATATATTTTTTAATGACAATCAGTTGTGGCCACGAATTCAGTTATTAGTATAAAACTGTGAAAAAGACTAATATTGAAGATTGTTACATTTTAATGTTTTTTAAAGCCATGCAAATTTTATGTTCTTTATAGATATTTCAGAGTGCCGAAGTGCCATGGAGCTTTTTTGCATTTATATCTCCTGTGTACTGTTTATTTACTTATAATTTATTTACTCTTTTGTAATATATTTTTATTATTTCTTAAAATAAATAATAAATAATCGCGAAAAAATGCAAATTTTATCAATAAGGCTTTAAAAAAAAAAAAAAAAAAAAAAAAAAAAGAGTTTATTGGATTTTCTCCCTTTTTTGGACAATGTATGATTGTGTTAAAAATTCTAAGTATGAAAGTAACTTATTTTAAGGGTTGTATAAAAGCCTGGTAAAATTTAAACAAGTTGGAAATTGCACGTGAAGCGTAGCAAATGAGGTGCGTTCGTACGATAACGAAGTTTTAAAAAAATCACTCTCATATATCAATCTCGTAAAACTGTAAATAATTCCAATTAAAATGCGCACAAACAATGTTCTCCCCATACCATTATTCTATGGAATACTTTTGTGTGGCCTTGTAAATCAATAACAAATATTCTTTGCACCACAGATTATGCAAAATGTATATTATAATATCTACTTTATAGATGCATATCAATTTTATTACGTTCGAATGAGTGTAACACCATTAAAATGCAGTTGAAACATTTTCCCTAACCGTAATGTAACGGAATACTTTTGATTGTACCTGTAATTGAACTATGCATCCGATTTTGATAAAATTTGAAATAACTCGACAAAATTATGTAATAATTATGTATTTGAAATTTCAAACGATTAAAATGCATTTGAAACTTTTTTCCCCATTGACCGTAATGTAACGGAAACCTTTTGATTGTCCCTGTAATTGATCTATGCATCCGATTTTCTTAAAATTTGAAATGACTCGACAAAATTATGTAATAATAATATATTTTAAATTTCAAACGATTTGGTTGGGTAGTTTTTGCGTTGTATTATGCGGACGGACAGACAGATGGACGGACGGACGGACAGACAGACGGATGGACAGACGGACGGACTGAACGATAACAATAGGTGCTACGTATTTACATAATTACGAACGCACCTAAAAAGCAATGCTATGCTGGTGGCTTTTGTTAGTCTTAATCGTCTTTTTTTTAAACCAAAATTAACCTTTATTGGTCGAAGTTGATTTTCTACAAAGAATTTAAATTGTTACACTGCACATTTTTATGTTTTTTTTTTTAAATCAATTTTAAAGATATTTAGTTGAGGTAGACTTTAATATGACCTGGTTTCTTAATAATGAAGACGTTAATCTATACATATAATAAAACAGTAGGACCCGGTGTGTCTGTACATTGAAGATAATTGACAAAAATGGAGTCAGGGCAATAAAAGAAAACCAATGAAACACAAAAAAAAAATTTTTGAATTTTTTGTCTGTCTGTCTGTCTGTCTGTCTGTCTGTCTGTTTGTTCGAGGTTATCTTCGTAACTACTGAATGGATTTTTATGCGGTTTTCACTAATGAAGAATGCACACTCCCGGGCAGTGTATAGGCTTTGTTTCATCAAAATCGGACAACAGACAAAAAAGTAACAAAAAGAAACAAAAGAAACTATTAGGTGCGCTGCTCACGTTTTTTAGTACATAACGTTTTTTAGTACATATAAAATCCAATAGATGTCACTGTGCGATTTTAAAACGCGCTATCGTTATGTTTTCGCCAGTCTACTTAAGTATGAGAAAGTTTCAAGCTGGCTGTCGTTCCATGTGGTTTAGTCGGTAGAACGTCAGTGCGCCATACTGATGGCCCGGGTTCGATTCCCAGCATGGAATTTTTTTTCACTATGTTGGCATTAACGCCTATAAGCAATTAAAAGAATTTGAAATATTGTATTCAAGGCGAATTTTCTCTCTGGGAAAATTTCCTTGCATTAATATGTCAGTGTAATTTTTTTTTCGATTTAATTTTTTTTTTCGAAACTTTGTTTTTCTTAAAAAATTACAGTAAATATTTGATATTTCCCAACGTTTTTTGAATGATCGACTTGCTTTTTTTTTTTTTTTAATGTATGTCTGAACCTTATCTAACTACTTCTTCAAGATTTCTTTAGATAAACCGACCAGCGTAGCGGGCGAAGGCCGCTAGTATTGGAATAATTATGGATTGCAAATTTTTCAGCTAAACTTAACAAATCCATACAAATATATTTCTCTGGTTTATACTGATCTTAAGCCCCTCCTTTTTTTTGTTTTTTACTGTTTCATGTAATTAAAAAAAACAATAGTTGAAATCCAAAGTTTTATATTACTATTCAATCAAAAAGTTACATTTTTACAGGAAAACAAAAAATATTAAATAAGTAAAGTCAGCTCTTAGCTTTTTCATATAGGTTTTCAATAAAAAACAGTGAAACTTTACAGTGGCTTGCGAATGGGGGGAGGAAGGGGACGTTTGCTCTGTGCATGAAAATTTAGGAGATGCCAAATTTATAATACCATAATAACTTTTGGCCTGTCATAAGAAAAAGTTGGGAGAGGGGGGCACCAAATTCGGTCTTTGACCCGGGTGCAATTTTCTCTTCGCATGTCCCTGAAATGTTATTCTGCTTCCTAATTCCTTTGACGAAAAATGTAAAAAAAAAAAATAATAATCCAGATTATAAAGCATGCAAGGGGAGGTTAAGAAAAAAATAATAAAAGTTTAACTATTATTATTTTTAAACACCAACCAAACATTGTGAAGCAGTTGATCACTGGAAGGCAGTCCATTACTGGCACATCTACCCTATATACAGTAGACTCTCTCAAATCCGCAAACATGAAATCCACAACTCTCTAAAACCCGCACATATTTTATGGATGTGTAAACAATGAAATTTTCCGTTACGATATTGAGACAAAATTTGATTTTTTTAGTTTTGTATCAATTCCACACATTTTTAAATTTGAAATTTTCTTAATTATACTCTATTTATGTTTTTTCATGAAGTAAGATTTTTTTTTTTTTTTTTTTTTTTGAAAAAAATTCCAGATATTGCTGGTAATCAAAATCTTACCAAATATAAATATGCATTAATCCAGGGATGCCCAGAGAAGGGTTTGGTGACGCAAGATGCGTCATAGAATTTAGTTTTTTTTTGGGGGGGGGGATTTGAGAAAAAGTACATTTTTTTGGGGGGGGGAGATTTTTACGTTTTTAATATTTCAAAATTTAATTCCAGAAATGTTCCTGTTTTCTTTCTTTAAATTCTAGATAAGGGCAATAATAGCTCATTCTGCTATTCTCATTTCGCTATCTCTTGAAGGTGCAGTAGATTATAAGTAGAATATAATTTACAATTTGTAAGGTACCCTGGGGTAATAACGCCAGGCGGGGTAATAACGCCAAGTGCTTATATTTTGCATAATTATGAAATAATTAGGTAAATGACACCCATGTGCTCTGCGCACAAGTGTTTTGAGTCATATAAATCGCAAAAAACAGCTTCAAGTTAATTTGTTTCATTTTTAGGTCTTATTGTTTTTACAAACAACTAAAATTAACGCTTGATCTAAAATTTGCGAGATACGTTTTGTGATGTGAAGACTATCTTTTTATCCGGAAATACTTTGTTAATTACATAAATTTGTAGTACATTTCATGTACTTTTAAAATGTTGTTGAAGATTTTGGATATCTTCTCGAGATAATTTGTAATTTAAAATGTACTGCGCAATAACAATACCGGGGTAATAACGCCAATCCTTGACATTTATACCTCGGTTGATTCCCTACAGTGGCCGAGCTAGATCCTCAATACTGATTCAAATAAACACAGTTAAAACTGTGCAATGTTTCTCATATTTCTATTTAAGCGGTCCTTTTTAAGCAAAAAGAAGCTCACGGTCTGATATTCTTTTGCCTCATCCCCCCCCCCTCCCACACCACACCTTTATTTTTCTTACACTTTCACAAAAAATTCAACATTTTCAATAGCTTAGAATGCAATTTGTCAATTTCTAAGTTTGTAGAGTTTGTATTTTTAGAATTGGGCTATCTACATGCAATTATTCCATCTTATTTCATAGTTTTGTTTGCACGGCGTTATTATCCATATAGGTGGGTAATAACGCCAAATAGCATTGGTCAAGAAAAAACGCCATTACATATTATGAATACATATCTGTTAAATTATTTTATTTTATATAGATAGTCAATCAGTTGCTGTATCAGATCCTATATTTGTTTGAAAAATTCAATCTAAAACTAAGCCGTGAAAATTGGTAGAACCTTAACGTAACGTTATTACCCCACGGTACCTTATTATGTTTGGGGGGGAATGTTAAGTTTACATTTGTAATTGCCGGTAGAAATTAGAAATCAGTTCTGCTTGAAAAGAATATCATCAGATTATCCGCACTGGCAGATCGCACTTGAAATTTTCGAGGTTTTTTAACAGATAATCCGCAGATTATATGCAGAAAAATAAGGTATTTCTTATGCTTTTGCATCAGTATGGTTTGCATCAGTATAGCTTAATTCCTTCTGAATGCAATTCACCAAAATGGTATACTGTTGGGAATATGTATATGCAATATGTGTTTTTAAAAGTCTTACCTTTTTTATTTATTTTTATTTCCAGGTGCTTGTTGAACATAAATCCAAACAGGGAAAATAAACAGCGAAAGAACAGCGTAAAAGATGGCATAATGCCACGAGTATCATCATTGTTAAATAAATTATCGGATTACGGATGGTTGTAAATCATAACTTGTGGCTTGTATTTGTTAAAATTAAACTTTTTTTAACTGCAATTTTCATGTTTTGTTTTTTCCTCTTTTAAATCTAAATTATCTTTCAGACTTATTTCTAATGAAACTTGTTCAATTGCAAGAAAAGAATTTTATATATAATTGTGCTTCCATGATCCCTGTTTAGGTACAATTACACTTTAATATAAATATGGTAAATTTGCTTAAAATAGAAACAGAAATTTCTGACCTTTTCCAATCAGCAAACAAATGCTGATGGTCAAGGTAGAATTTAGTATCAATGCTTCGAAATTTTTTTTAGATTACTTGAAAGTTCATTTATCATAATTTATATTTCTGGTTTGAATTAACAATTAGTATATGTATGGGGAAACTTATATCTAATCATACAAAAGCAATTTTAAAAATGCATTCCTGATTGTAAATAATGCTAAGTTGAAACCACAATAAGATTTCATGATTTCATGAACTGGAATATTGTTCTGATATCCTCCATTACATTTTGAGTCCTGTAACAACCAATATTACATATCTTGAAGCACTAATGGAACTGAAATAGGAAGTGCTTTGGAAAGAATTAATAAATTTTCATTTTTTATCAGCAAAGACAATTTAAAAATGCGTTAAGAAAGGAAAAATTCTACTTTTCTTAAAATTTGATCAAGAAAATCAAGCTTTTCTAAAAAATATATTCAATGATGGGGTTTTAACGAAACCGTAAAAAAAAACGAAATGATGGGGTTTTAATGAAAACAGAGCTTATAATTAAATTCATAACTGTTTTACTATCAAGGTCTCACATTGTATAAAGGTATGTTTGTAGACAGAGACGTACAATTTCTTTATCCTCCCTCTATCGCACACATACACTGCTTAAAATTTCAGATTAGGTGGAGTTTAATTTAAAATTTTGATCTATCCATAAAAGATGCCACAAATTTATTCAATATTTTTTATCTCCCCTCTCCTCTTTTGCCACAAAATGTCAAACTTCACCTTACTCTCCCTCTTGTTACGTGTCATGCTATGTTACAAAAACATATACTTGCCGTTCACAATCAAAGCACTACCTTATAGAATGTGTTTCACACTATATTTTTAATCTTTAACTATCTGTTTTAATGACATTTGTGAGGATAACAGTAAAAATTTGTATACTTATTTTATATGCAATAAGGTTAAAGTTTATAACCAAAAACAGCAATGAAATATTAATATGACAGAGCAATAGGAAAGATTATTAATTTGCAGTTCAAAATATAATTTAATATATTTGGCTTTAAATCTTATCTTTACTTTATAAACACAAAATACTTTTAAAATAACTCGGAAATTTAATCTATTGGTCTTACATGCTTTTATTTTAACCAAAATGTGATGTTGCATTTCTTTTTACCCCCCCCTACCACCCCTTTGTCACAGTTTCTCAAACCCCCTTCCAGGCATGACATAACTTATTGACAGCCTCTGATACAATTTCATTATTAAAACTCACAGGCAAAAGCTTCATAAATCCCTGGATTACTTGTATCTTTTGGATAAATTATGAATGATGGAATATATTTCCTCGATTTCAATGCGACATATATATTTTTTAATTTAACATTCTATTCTGTAAAAGATCTTTGTTATTCTTTCAAATTAATTTTATTTATATAAAACCAAAAATTATGTAACTATTTAATTTCAAAACATGCATATGAATACTTTACACTTTTGCATTTCAGAAATTTATTAATCTTCATATAGAAACTTAACAATGAACTTAAGTCTATATTTAAGTATTGCAGTTAAAGAAAAAAATGTACATGTTAGCAAAACTTGTAAAAATGTAATGTTGTTGGACTTTACAGAAATACTGCTTCAGAGAGAGGTGTATTTGTACTACTTTTGTAGTAAACTATTTTAATCATTATCAAAATGTTCTATTTTTGAGTGTTTTACTCTATTGGTAAACTTGGTATTAAAAGCTTGTTAATGGATTTGAAAAGAATTCACCAGTTTTTTAGAAGATACACCTGGTTTAAAGATTTTTTTTTTAAATCTAAAAATAAATTTTAATAAGTATAATGGCCCATCAGTCCAAAAAGACACAAGATATTGTATAGTATTTCTTTCAACTTCCTTTTACTTAGTGTTGTGAAAATGATTGTAGTGAAAAAAATAAAAACCTGAGAGCACTTTAAAGTGTGTATACTATTTTTAAAAAAGATTTTGTTAAAAAAAAACCTAATGTCACATCCCAGTTAACTCATGCTTTAATAGGATTATAATCATAAGTAATTAAAATTTTGTATAGCATATTATTGTCACATGTTTGATATCACTATTGTATGCAGGTATTTTTCTTTATTTCTGACATTCTGATGTCAAATAATACAAAATTATAATTAAAAGTAATTTCGTTTTAATATTCCATACACTTTTCAACCTATGTCAATAATTTACTAGATGAAAATTAAGGTATAATTTACAGCTACTGAAAAAATTACAAATGATCTATTTAAAAGCATGTACATTATGATGGAATTAAATTAACCAAAACAAAGGACAAATTTTAGTACATTAACTGCAAAAATACTGAATAACTACAAACGAGCAGTTAAATCTGAAAAATAAATTTCAGTAAAGTAATAACAAAAAATGCTGAAAATCTACAAAAGTACAGTAAAATCTGAAAAACAAATTTTAGTAAATTAACAGCAAAAAATGCTGAAAATCTACAAAAGTACAGTAAAATCTGAAAAACAAATTTTAGTAAATTAACAGCAAAAAATGCTGAAAATCTACAAAAGTACAGTAAAATCTGAAAAACAAATTTTAGTAAATTAACAGCAAAAAATGCTGAAAGTCTACAAGAGTGCTGTAAAATCTGAAAAACAAATTTTAGTAAAAAAACAGCAAAAAATGCTGAAAATCTACAAGAGTGCTGTAAAATCTGGAAAACGAGTTTTAGTAAATTAACAGCAAAAAATGCTGAAATTATACAAGACTGCTGTAAAATCTAAAAAACGCAATTGCTGTAATTATACTGCAAAATTTACTGGCACCCATATTGCCAGCATTTTTTGCTGTTTAATTACTGTGATTTTTTTTACAGTGTAGAATCATCTACTTTTAAATGTAATGTTGATAGATATCAAAATAATGATCATTGTCAAAACCTAAAAAATCCTTATTAACAAAAATAAAATATTTGGAATGTTTATTAAGAATTTATAATTTTATTCTTTATATATAAATTAGTTAAAATAGTTTTATATTAATTATTGTATCAATTATAAGGCATGTATACTTAAAAGAAATATAATTTCCTGCAAATAAATAGACTGTACACCTTCGTGCAAAGATAAATACAATAGATCCTGTATATTAGAAAAATTTCTGTATATTAGGAAAAAAAGCACACACAGGGCTGAAGACTTTGGTCCCTGTTCCACTTGATTTTTTTGTTTTGGCCGAATGGGGATATTTAAATTTCAGCGATAATGCATATCATATTACAAACCGATTTTACTGTACCTTTATCTACCTATTTCCTTTATGGCTTCGTAAACTCTCTACTTCCCCCTTCTATTCATTTGTGACTTTGTCTCCTTACTGATACCGTGATTACAGTAGCTAATGACGCTCTATTATATTTTCACCTCGAAACGCGCAACTATGACTTGTTTTGATTTCATGGTGATTTACGCAAAGTTTTCTTATTTTAATTGAGATTTACCGCCAGCTTTTTGCGCTGCTTTAACTGTAATAAAATATGTTGTAAAATGCGGTGAATATAATGAGGTGAATATTTATTTTTCAAAAAAGTTGTGGCAATAATCAATCTGAATTTCTAAACCGTAATTTAATGCGCATCTGAAAGGATTAAAGGTTAATATAATTAGCAATTTTTTTTCGTTAATGATTTATGATACTTATTTAAAGTTTTAATGATCTTACTTAAATGTATTGGAATATTTTAAATAAATCATATACGATTCAAATAATGCAAAATATGTATATGTCTATATGCTAATGTCCAAGTTTTGAACTTTTAATCCACCACAATAATCTTTTCAAATCAAAAAGTTAATTTCTAACAACTGTATATTCCGTTTTCTTTTCTTACTACAAGGGGGCGTTCTATGTCTTGTAAAATTTTACCGATTGCACATGTACATAATCTTCATCGTTTAACTGTCGACAGAAAAAAATGAATCTTAATTACGAAGCCTTAAAGGTGCATTTAACATTCTTTCTTTCGCCAGTCAAGCTTGCTATTTCATTTCTTTTGATCACTTCTATTTATATATTAATAATGGAACTTTATTTGAATGATCTACTTCCTCTTAGAGGCTTTCCATGAATGAAGTCACGCGTTTTTCCCATATTTTTGATTCCCCGCCCCCCTTCTTTGTCACAAAATGTCACACTTCACTTCACCCCCCTCTTGTCACATGTTATACTATATTACGTAATCATATACTTGCAGTTCAAAAACAAAGCACTACGTTTTAGACCATATTTCAAATTTTATTTTTAAACTTTAACATTGTGTTTTAATAACATTTGAAAGGTGAACAAGAAAACAAAAATATACCTGTACTTATTTTGTATGAAATAAAATTTACAACAATATAAAAAAAAAACCTAGAATAGCAATAAAATATGAATATGAAAGAGCAATTGAAAACAGTAATATTTTGGAATTGGAAATATAATTTAACATATTTAGCTTTAAATTTTATTTTTACGAACACAAATTATTTTAATTTTAAAATAACTTCATACTTCACAATTTAATTCGCAAAAATTTTAATGCTTTTAATTTAGCCAAAACGTGTGATGTCACATTTCTTCTTACCCTCTCCCACCCCTTTGTCACAAACTGTCATAGTTTCATGAACCTTCATCCCCCTTTTAAGCGTGAAATCATTTATGGACGGCCCCTAATCTCAAAACAGAAATCTAAAATACCAAACTGTAGTCTTTCTTTAACTGTTATTAAAGTAAAATACTTTAGATGAAAGATAATATTATGTTACGCACTATTTAATAATTTATTTTTTTTAATTTCAAATAAGGAAAAGTGCTACAAAAATAGTAAATTTTGGAAATTCAACAGAAAAAATAACTTAAAGTTATATACACAGGATTCGTAGGCTTCAAGGACATTCAAGTGCCTTTTATCAGAATTTTTTTAGAGTAATTTTTGCCTTACTTAAAGCAAAGAAAAAAAATATAGTTAGATATAATGACATGTACTTAATGAAACTGAGAAATTTATCAAAATTTATCTGCTCTTACTTTTTCTCCAACATTATTAGTAATATTTGTAAAAGTTTCTATAATTACTTTGATAAAGTTCAATAATTAAATCATTACTTCTTAATTTGATCACTTTCAGCCAAACATATCACTTAATTTATCATGAAATAGAGGTATATGTGCACTCGAATGCGCATAAATGCTTTTTTCAACTTTTCCTTAACCACTTAATAGTAAGGAAAAAAACTTTTTTATACTAAGCTTTGAAATAATTATGAACTAAATTTATTGCAGTTTCTTCTTCTTCTTCTTTCTTTCTTTTCTTTCCATACTACATATTTTAACATTTCTTTCACACGTTTGAAACTATCGTGGGATCCCTTGTTCTCGAAATTTCTACTCAGGTACAGGGAATCGAATTGTACAAATTTTATTCTCTTCTTATCATACGGGCTACTTACACTCAACATTTCACAGAGCACAATATTATGATTATCAGAATTCGCTTGATTTTACAGAAGCCTGCCGCATTTTTTTCCCTTAAAAGAACTTTTTTCTTTTCATGGCCAGAAAGTTTTTATTCTCTTCGATCTCATCAGATTCAACTAATAATAAAGATCTGTATCAGAGCAAAGATAATGTACGTATTTCCCGGTAAACCAAATTATTCATCTTATGAAAGATAACTAACGCTTTAAACATACACGGTATTTTCTTCTTTCGCAATTTCCGAACAAAGTTGAGTGAATGTGACACATAAAATTTCCCTAAGGGGCGATTTTAGGTGGTCTATTAGGCCTCAAAGAAAATTTACGTATAAATAAAAGGCTATTTTTTTCGTAGTTAATAAAAATGAAATTTTCACTTAAAAAGTCGGATGCCAATGTGGCAATTAAGGATTAAAGTTATATGATGCAGCACATACATGATGCGGTTCTACTGCCCTATAAGGTGTTAAAACGAAATGACGTGTGTGAATACAGTAGCGAGTTTAAACGTACTGACCGACAGTTTTTGAAAATATTTTCCTCTACATAGTTTAATTCGAAAGTATATAATCTCTGAAAATTGTTTAATTCGAAGCACAATAACTTCTACCTCTAAATATCCTTAAAAAATTATAGACTATCTCATTTCAAACTGAGTGATGACGCAGTTAATGAGATTATTCCCTGGTGAAGCTTACAGATGCAGACCTAAAGAACTCGAAATTTTAAATAAAATCTATATAATAACTTTTAACATCTGTATTATTATTTATTATCTTTTAAATAAATAAATAACTCTTAAAGTTCATAGTGTGTAGTTTGTGAATAAATTATATATCTAAAGTACAAATAAACTGAACTACTGAATATTTTTTGTTACATTGTTGCAAATCATTTATACTTTCTCCGTACAACGACTCAATCTTTTTCGGTTCATACCTAAAATAAAATATAATACTGCAGTTATAATTTATATCTAAATGTACGACGATTCACTAAATGATCTTTATAAATGGTGTTATTTAACAAACCACGGTATCTTTTAAAAAAGCATTCATTTGAGCAATAAAAGCTAGTTAAACACCGGCAGTAAATGTGTTTCATTATTAATTGCTAGATGTACAGCATGCAGAAATGGAGTTCACAAATTTTGTTTATATGTTCGCCTACCATTTACTTTTTTAAAAGCATTTCTTACTTGAGTAATACTCTATCTTAATGCAGCGCATCTAATCTTTTAAATGGAGTACATATAGATAACTTATTTTCTATTATACTCCAGATTTTTTATAATCACTTGCTGGTAAGTATCTATTACGTAAATAATTAGCAAAGAAAATACATAATTAATCCTTGTTGCTGAGTAATGGCTTTCAGAAAGAAATGATAGAAAAAAAATCTTAAGCAAAGCACAAGTTCTAATACTTTTATTATAATAATTTATTCCATGTGAGTTCAATGATATGTATAGGAAGTATTTATTAAAGTAACACTAACATAAAAAGGATTGAAAGAGAGCATAAATCATGGTGTAAATGTCTTTAACATTACAAAATAGAGTTATGTAAAAATCACAAAAACATACACTGCGTTACGCTTAAAAAGGCATTTCTACTTTAGAAATAAACAAACATTTGCTGTACGCAGAGGGCAGAACTATAAAATTACGATTGTATAAAATAAATCATGTTTATTGCTTAATTATTAAAGTTAGGAAGCTATCATTTTAGTTATTCTTTTGCATTATGACAACAACAACAATATCATAAAAGAAGCATAAGTTCCAGTATAACTTTTATTATAATATTTTTTTCCATGTGAGTGCAATGATATGTGTTGGAATTACATAATAAAGAAACGCTGACATAAAGGTGATTGAAAGAGAACGTAAATTGTGATATAAAAGTCCTTGGCTTTACAAACTAGAGCTATGTAGAAATCACAAAAACATACTGTGGCGTTAAGTTTTATTAAATTTTTCAAACCATTTGGGCGGTTAGTTTTGCATTGTTGTAATGCGGACAGACGGATAAATGGATTGGAAAAGATAGCTGCCAATACACATCACCTTTATTCACTGACAAATTTTTATTTTATAACATATATTCATGCAAAAATTTCATACGTATCAGGAAAAGGGAAATGAACTAATGATGTTCAACATAAAAAAAGCCTAAATTCGTTTTTTATAATTAATCGTTTTATTATATTTTTATAAACTATTTATTACAAAATTATTTAAGTTTACTATTTATTAATAGCTATTTATTTCATTTTTACAATACCTCTAACGGCTATCTTTAAAATTAAATGTAAATCTATTTCGCTGAACACAATACTAATCCCAATTAGTCCATATAAGTAAATATTTTTACTTTTACAGTTTTTCTGCTTATATATTAAAATAAACCACCACTTATAAGCTAATATAAACCCAAAGATTTTCTTCGTTTCAGAAATTCTCGAAAGTTTGTTATTTAAGAAGTTTATTTTCCAGGAAAAACGCTTGAAATATTTCAAATGCATCAAAACTTCAGAAGCTGTAAAAAGGAAATAATGGTCAGCATAACATTTCAAAATGACATGAAAATATTAAAATATTTGTTTTTCATATTTAACATGCTAGCGTCATTTCCTCCGCAATGCTAAAAAAATCTAATAGTCTACTTTACAGTGTATGAAAAATAAATAACAAGTAAAAGAAAACATCAAGAGAAAAGTAAATATACTTTTACAATATTCGAATGTTCTAACCCCGAAACTTTCCACTTCTTCATAAATGTTAATATTTCAAAAAATTGTTACGCATGTTAATTCTTTATTACTATTATTTCAGTGCTATACCAAATTCAATTTTCATTTTAAGTTTTTGATTCATTTTGCTAATCTGAGAAAAAACGATTTAATCTCGATAATAGTGTTTATTAAAATCAATATTGTTCTTTATTCTTTTCTATGGTAACTGCCATAGGTAGGTATGTGGAGGTAAGATGCCGTGTTGTACAAGATGCCATATTACGTAGTTTTCATATACGAAGGCTTTCTTGTGGAACGCCGCGCCACTCATTTATAAGCAAGAGCGTCCCTACTAATATGTTAATTTCCGTTTGCGGTTTTTTTTTTTTTTTTTTTTTTTTTTTTTTTTTTTTTTTTTATACAAATTTTAGTGGTATTTTTATATTGTTATTTCGTCTCAACACTTCCGGTAAGTGTACAAAGTTTTACGGGACTTCACAATTTGACTATATGTGTCTCAGTTTAAATACCAGAGAAATAAATCTGAAGTTTTTAGATAGAACCAATATCGGCCCTTTCTGAAAAGTATAAATGGCCGCCGAATCCTGGTTCTTCATGTCAGTGGTGATATTGGAATCTTCCCGTTGGCCATCTTACCCATATCTGTGTTTAAGATTCCTAATAAAATTTTCGATGCTTTTTATAACATATGTTATATAAAATACATTTTAAATCAAGAGTGCAAATTTTACCAAGAAATCAATTAATAACAAATAAAATCAACAGGCGATTTAAAAAAGATTTAAATAAAAATTTACGGCATCTTCACCCTATTTGAATCACATAATGAAATGATCACATAAAAGAGTAATAAAAAACTTACATACAGTCGACTCTTGTTAATTCGAAATCGGATAATTCGAATATTCGCTTAATTCGAACTAAACATGAAGTCCCGAAATTTTCAATGGCAGAATAACTTTAAAAATTTTCATTAATTCTAACTCATTTTCTCTTGAATTCGGTTAATTCGAACTAACGAGAATTCCGATTTTTGATTTTTTGCTTCTTTCTCATGGATTTCACATCATTTAAATAACTTTCTTTCTTTGATTTTTCTGAAAACTGTTCCGAACAAGTATACATATAATCCAATGCATTTGATATCCACTTTCTTAGTGTCCCGTCTGTCCATCAGTGATGCTTTAAATTTTTTTCCCATTGTGCTTGTGTTTAATCTTTTAATTAGTTTATGTATTTATACATTCTAATTTAATATTAAGGCATATTCTAATTATAACAGACGAAATAAATTTAAAAACACTATAACATTAATTCTTTTGTAATAGTACCATATTAAGCATGTTTTCATTTCAGATTTTCCATAATTCGAACATTTCTTGTGGTCCCGACGAGTTCGAATTAATGAGAGCCGACTGTATATATTATTTTATCATTTTTTTAGAGGGGTAGGGGGCGAAATATCTAACGACTTTATTATACGAAACTATCATATCAACAACGTATCATATAACACTATCATATTAAAGGAGAACATTACACGTAAATTAACCAGCTTCTTAACAGAATCAGGATCCAGAATAAATGAAGAGTGAAATATTTCCATTTCAAATTTTTAAGATGCATGTATGATAATATAAAACAAATTAAAGTGTAGTTTTCTTAAAATATTAGTTATTTTGAAGAGAGTAGTTATTCACAGGAAAATACTCGCATTAGTTTTTCTAACTAAAACTAGCCTTGCAGTGTAAGAAAAAAAATGTATAAAAAGAAATTCTGACAGCAATAGTTTCCAGTCAATTTCTGTAGTACAAGGCGTATTTGTACTTACGGAAATAGATTGTTACATATAAACTTTGTCTGTACGTACAGGTATTTCTTGTGCCCATAAAACATTTTTAGCAATTTTTTAATGGTAGAAATATGCTATTTTTTATAAGATATTTTATTTAACAGTGCATATTTTGCACAATATGAAAAAAAGAAAATAAAAACAGAAACTGTTTAAGACCTTTCAAAGCGCATTATTTTAAATTTTTATTTATAGTTTATCACACTTATTGTCGATGTTTTTATTATTCTGGTTTGTTATCCATTGCTGATAACTTTAATTTCAATATACTCTCACAAGAACAAGCCGAGTATCGTTAAGTCATGGTTTATGGTAAGGCAAAGAGTAAAGTTAGATGTAAAGGTAAATCTTAATCAAAGCAGTTTGTGAAGTCTGTTGTAATGACACTATTGTTCTTGTATTGAAAGTATTAAATCAGAAGATATTTATTATTTAATAGATTAATAAAAAATGATAATTAGATTATTATCCTACATATTCTCTGAATTTTCTCAAAGTTATAGCTAAAACTGACTTATGAGCGGCCATGAATAAACAGACGTCATCGATTATCGTGATGTACACAGAGTACAAATTGTGTCATCCATCAATTTGATACAGTGAATATATGTTTGCAAGCAATAATAGACTATTTAAATTTTAAAAGACAACAGCTTAAGTCATAAACAATACCAGATATAAATAATGTAGTATGTAAATGAAAATGGCTGATGCTATTGACATACAGTTTAAGTTATATGAAATAAGCCACAAATATAACATTTCATTTTTTTACTATCTAGAAAGAAATGAGAAAACCAACAAGATATATTCTAGTTCTCCGATTTCTTTAATTAAGTTTTTTTTAAATAACAACTTTTATCTTATTTAATTACAGAATCATAGTCATTAAAAAATGAATATTCTATAAAAAAAATCATTGTCGGCTTGGCCTACAAGATTTTGAAGGTAAATGCTCATTTCAATAACAACAAAATAAAATAAGATTAGAGATGAACCCAGTTTAACAACTTTATTGGCCGCTTTTGAACAATTTTTAATTTCATTTTTCTGTAATAGCTAATTTTATCAGAATGCTCTTAATAGAAATCGGCTCAAATGCGCATTTTAACAGCATTTTTTTATATATATTCTGACTTTATGAAAAACCAACCAATACGGCACATTATATAGTTCCTAAATGAGAGAAACTGCCAATTGAATCCATTTGAGAGCAAAATTGAATTTAAAAATGAGTCATAAAATAAGCAATTTGTTATTTGAATACATCCTCAATTCTTCAACAGAAAAATAAATTTAAAAATGAGTCAGAATATAAACAGTTTGGATTTCAGATTTTTTCTTCTATTCCTATTTTTGTTTAATTTATTTTTGCTAAGAATTCGTTCTATTAAAAACTTATTATTGACACAGATATTATTGATAAGATGTATAGTAAATTTATTTGGATTTGATTGAAGAAGTTATAGATATTTTTTTATCCCCCCCCCCCCCGCCCATTTTGTTTTCTTTTGAATTTTTTTTCCAATAAGCATTTTTTTCTATCAAAAACCTGTAGATACAAAAGTTTTAGATAATATTAAGAAAATTTATAATAAATTTAATTAGATTTGACGTCTTGAGATGTGACGAAGTTATGAATTTTTTTTCTACCGAAAAACCCCAATTTCTTCGCCTCTTGTGTCCAATTTTAATTTATCAAAACTCTGTAGTATATAAACATTAGCACCATTTTTTAGAAGTAATATAAACTTTAAACTGATTCGATATCTATTTTAATTAAGAAGTTATGGGAGTTTTCGTTTTTCACCAAAACCACTGCCTATTTCTACTCCCTTGTTCCGATTTTGCCTATTAACAAACTTGATCGAGATTTTATGACCCTTGATTTTACTTTTAGTTTGGAAGAAAGTTGAACAGAATTGTAGAAGTTATCGTGTTCATAAAAAAGCGGTATATATATGTATTATACATATAATTACTATATTAACTTCTTAATTATTTTAATTAAGAAGTTATATTACCTTTTTAATTATTTTAATTAAGAAGTTATGGGAGTTTCCGGTTTTCACCAAAACCACTGCCCATTTCTTCTCCCTTGGTCTGATTTTACCCATTAACGAACTTGATCGAGATTTTACGACCCTTGATTTTATTTATCAGTTTGGAAGAGATTTGAACAGAATCGTAGAAGTTATCGTGTCCATAAAAAAGCGGTAAATATATTTATATATATACACACACACACACACATATATATATAATTTTTTTTTTTTACTGGTGGTAGTTTTGGGGCCTAGAGGTCATGCATGATGCGTGTAGATCTGCAAAAATTTTACAGAAATTATAACACAGGAGCGACCGCAATAGGTAGTATTTCATACGAAATCTATCTAAAAAAACCTTCAGATTTCTCTGAATACACAATTAAGATTCTATTAAAAAAAATACTGTATGAACATATTTGAAATTTTACAGCATATGGTAGATCAATATGATTTAGATATCGATATCTGTTTTAATTAAGATGCTATGAGGGTTTTTTCGGTTTTCACAAAACCCTTCTCTTTTTCCACACTCTTTGTCTGATTTTGCCCATTAACGAACTTGACCGAGATTTTATGCCCCTTGATTTTTTGTATTAGTTTGGAAGAGATCTGAACAGAAATGTAGAAGTTACCGTGTTGATAAAAAAGACAAAATCTACCCAAAATTTAGCGGTGTCGAAATATGCCCAGCTTGATTGCTGTACATTGTGCAGTAGGGTGGAGCGAAAAAAAATTTTTTTTGAAAATCAAAAACGGGTAGGTGCCAAAAGTTGCCTTTATACTAGTACATCAACTGCGTGAAATTTTACCGCTGAAAAAAAATGGCTTAAGTCTGCGCTTTTGCTCCAAAAATCGAAATTTTGGGTAAAATTTGTCATTTTTTGACATTTTTTCAAAAAAAATTAAAAAATTCCTACAGAGCTGGTTAGTATTTATAAATGTTGCTTAGACCTTTATATTTATCTGCTTAACATATTTAAACTATAAAACAGTATGTTAATTCCCTATAGCTGGAGCAAAACAGACAACTTTTAGTAAGAAAACAGCATTACCACTCTATTGGGTCATACAACGAATCGTTGTTTTTAATACAGCTCTTGTTTTCAAAACTACCTTGGACATGCGTCGTGGAAGTGGCTATATTTCCTATACCACCCAGCCCAACTATTCGATCATCTTAGTACAGTGTTTTATTTATACATTGATTTGTGATTTTCTTTATAAAAATTTGGCATGTTTTCGATGCTTCACCTTGTTCATCTGTTTTTTGCAACCACATGCTGTTGTAACTATCTTCATGTATATTTTTACAGTTTATACAAAAAAAATGACAAGCAGAGTAATGCACGGGAATATTATTAAAGGGATCTATTCGGTCATCTATTATATTTATCAAACTTACATTCAGTTGATGAATAGTGACTGGAAGTTCTGTTACCACAGCTTTTTTTCAGTCAATTGCATTTTTTTACGTAATGATTTGCTTCAAAGAGGATTTCAGATATTTCAACTATAAGTATGCCATCATTTATTCTACTTTTGCATTTTTTATATGTTGAGAAGCGAGCTGTTTAATGTGATGGTGATCGTCAGCGAGAATTGCAATGAAAATTTGTTCTCCATGTGTAAAGTAACCGTTGTTTTTTGCATTAGTTTTATGTCGTTTTCTAAGTGTTTTCGTACCCAGGTAATTTCCTATTAACTTTTAGATCCCCTTTTAATGAGTGGACAACATTTGATGGTGAAATGTCCTGGGCATAAACTTATAATGTATAGTACTTTATGAGGGAATGTATGGATTCTAATCGACTATAAGTGTTCATTTAAAATTAGGAGAATTTTATTTGTCACTGTGAACCATTTTGCATGGGGTAAGATTAGAATTGTGTATAATATTGAATCATTCGCTACTTCAACTCCAGTGAATTTCCTCTGTGTCAATTATTAGAGAAGTCGATATAAAACGTTCTAAGTTACATGAATTCATTGGATCAATAAGGAAAATCTTTGTCTACGTACTATTCACTTCCTATTGCAATTTTTTTTTTTTAAATAGAGAATAATTTTGAAAAATTATTTTCTCAAATTGAGAAAATGATACTCAGAACAGACGAGAAATTTCTGTCGGAGATTGCAAATTCATAAGGAAAGCTATTTCTCAGAAAGAATGGGGAATAGGAATTTAGAAAACATCTCACACAAAAGACAGCTCATAAAATTAATAAAATTTCCCGCTTTATTCGCGCTGCACAGATTGGCAATCAGCGTCTATATGTTCATTCACAAAATGTATAATCCAAGTTTATACCGCGGGATGTTTTATACCAAATGTACTACACACCTAAATAATATATCTAAAATCTTATTAGAAATTACTAGACTACGGAACAACACAGGAAACGACATAAAGCATACTAAAACTTCTTCAGAAATATTGTTGTTATACACGCAAATTTTGTTTGCAATCCTCTGTGAAGATCGTCATAATATTAAACAGCTAGCTTCTCAGCATATATTCAATGTAATAGGTTCAATAAATGATGACATACTAGAAATTTTTAGGCAAATCATTGCATATAAAATGTAATTGATTGAAAGAATTCTGTGATAACAGAGCTTCCAATCATAATGTACTAATTGCATGAAATTTTAATGAAGATAATAGACTGCTGAATAGGTTCAATTAAGAAAATACCCAATACATTACTCAGCTTCTCTTCTGTTATACATGGTATAAAAATATACGTGCAGCAGGTCCCACCAGCATGATCCAAATCATCCAAAGTCAGTGAATACAAAGAAGAGATAAATTACTTTGATATATAGAAAACTTATACTCGTCTTCGGGAAAAAAATAACTATTGAATACATAAATAAAACACTGGGCCTAGATGACTGGGTGGTAGAGACGGGTGAGATAATGCAACTACCTCTATGAGTTAAATGCACAGTAGTTTTGAAAGCAGCTAGGTAAGAAATGCATTTAAAAGAACATTTCGTTGTATGCTCCAATAGAGAGGTTTACGCTGATTTTTCACAAAAAGTTGTCAGATTTGCTCCAATTATACAGACTACAGATAATGTTTTATAGTTTAAATATGTTAAGCAGATAAATATAAAGGTCTAAGCAACACTTTTAAATACTAACCAGCTCTGTAGGAATTTTTTAATTTTTTTGAAAAAATGTCAAAAAATGACAAATTTTACCCAAAATTTCGATTTTTGGAGCAAAAGCGCAGACTCAAGTCATTTTTTCTCAGCGGTAAAATTTCACGCAGTTGATGTACTAGTATAAAGGCAACTTTTGGCCCCTACCCATTTTTGATTTTCAAAAAAAATTTTTTTTCGCTCCACCCTATTGTGCAGTATTCAACCAAGTCCTTTCAGGATTTAGAAGATTGTAAATTTTGCAGGTCAATATTTCCGTACATGCACGATGACTTAGCTGGAACAAGTGATTGAACATTTCATTTCCGATTGGGATTGTGAGACTCGAGTAGCGGTATCCACTACCGTGGTGGTATCTGTGGAACAATAAGTTTAGATTAAAGGAAAAAATTACCGCGAAAGAGAAAAAGATGTACTGCTCTTTTCAAGCCAGGAGAAATTAGGAGACTAAGGAGCAATCGCTTGTGAAGATTGTAAATTTTCCAGTTCAATTTTTGCATATTTGTAAGATGCTTCAGCCGGTACAAGTGATTTGACTTTCCGTTTTCGACTGGGTCAGACTTCATTGTATGATTCGAGCAGCGGTATCCATGAAACAATTAGGTTAGATTAAAAGGAATAATAGCATATAAAGAGAAAAAATATGCAGTTGATATATAATTTTCTTGTCAAAAGAAATTGGGAGCATAAGGAAATGATACCAATAAAAAAAACTTAAACACTGTTAATCAAAACCCCAATAATGCAAAGATTAGTAATATTTTTCAAGAAGCAGGTATCTCAGTATCTAATTTCGGCTATGGTACAAATTTTTCAAATTTAGAAAGTGTCTTTAAACTAGCATAGCAAACTGTCTTTAAACTAATCTAAATTAATGACTAACTCAGATTATTTTTATAGTGTTTTACAAAGGTTTAAACTGTGAATGACTTTAAATATGAAATTTCTCAAGCGTACTTTAAGTTATCTTCATGTTATAAAAATTAATAAATGATATTTTTATGTAACAAATTCAGGAAATGATTCATTCTTATATATAATTTTGTTGCAATGGAAAGTCAAGTCTGTGTTATATGTTACGAAATATGTAATTAGTTAATTTTAGTTCTTCAAGCGTATTAACTTATTACGATTAAAATTATTTTGCAGAGCTAAAATGTATGACTTTAATAAGCAATAATGAAAATTAAATTATAAGGAAAATTAAGAAATTAACATCTAGATAATAAGAACTATTTATTAAACATTACCCATAAATCACAGAGATGTAAACATTTAATCTCATTTAGAACTTAAAGTCTTAAGAAATAATTCTTCTTTGACAAAATAATGCAGAAAAAAAAGATGAATTTCTCTCACCCATCTGAAGTTAATTACTTTCCATTCCAGCTGACTTAACTTTTAAAAACAAAAGTGTCAAAAATTTTAGCTAACGATAAAAGCGATTGCTGAAAACACTTTTTTGTATCTTTTCTGTTAGGTAAATACGAGATAAAAATAAATTAAGAGGTATTTTTCGGGAATACTGATTACTTAATAAGAGGGAATTATTATTTTTACTTAATGGAGCATGGAAAGGGATAATGTAGCTTAAAATGGTTTTTAAATTGACAGTTCAGAATGGTGATACTATTTGGTGAAAAATGTATCCTCTGCTTTGTGTTAAAATGTAGATAACATTGCGTACTGATTGCAATAATAAATTTGCACTAGAAGTAATTGCAAAATGAATATGTTTGCCTCGTATATAAGAAGATAAGGGCAAAGATAAAAGTATGCATCTCATTTTCTCTCATGGAATAATAAAATATATTATATTAAAGACATTACAGATGAAAGGAGCAGAAATTCACCAGCTCTTTGTTTATATACTTTAGGAATCATGCCAAAGGCATTAAAATGCTATTTTTTTCTGTTTCATGTAAGCTCACATGTTTTAATTTGCAATGATAAATATTTGAATAATACAGTAAGTAAAATAAATGATTTAAACTTGAAAATTTTAATAATATATTAGCGAAGACAGGAAAAAAAGAAAATTCACAAAAATGCATTACTTTTTGGTAAGAAAACTTTTGCATTAGAAATCAACGAAAAGAATTCCTTCCTACTTGGAAGCATGATTATATATATATATATATATATATATATATATATATATATATATATATTAATGTAGATTTAATATTTAGGATTATTAGTCTAATGTGTACAATATAAAACCCGAATTTATATAAATAGGTCGAACTCTCATAAAACTAGACCGACTAGTCGGAAATGGAGTTTGGCTTACAACAAGAGCGGGAGTCAGACATACGATAGCAAAGCGCTACCTCCAATAGTTAACTCCTACCTTCACTATAAGACAAATTAAAACATTATACTGAAGGCTGCAGTTTTTATTTCAGAAATAAAGTGTCTAGATTCTGTTTCAGACACATTTAGTTTCTATTGACTTAGCACAATTGTGATTGTGAGGACTATTAAATGTACGATGCAGAGGTGATGTATTTTCACACACGTTAATAGTATCTATTAGATGAATGCATGATCATGCCAAATATTTTTAAGAATCAAGGCAATATGAATGTTAATTTATATTACTATTGCGAATTATGAATAAACATTATTTAATGTGATAAAGTAGTAATATGCAAGTAATGCATGGGAAGGCATTACTTGCATAAAAATACATTCAGTAATGCTATCAATCTATATCATGCCATTAATAATGTTATCAAATAAACATTTAGTATAAACTGAATCACGACAAAATTAGAAGTAATATACAAAGACAGTTCAGGTGTATAGGAGAAAAAACTGCAGAGCAGAAGCATGTAAGGTGAAATACACAAGTATTGACAGTTAGCCAATAACTGACACTTTAGCAAAAATATATTTGAAATAAGCCTTTTCTTGTAAAATTCTGAAAATTAATGTCATTTAGTGCTAATTTAGATATTTATTTTTATTTTGGAGCCAATGTTTTCACCCCTATTAGGCCAAGAATATACACTCATGTCCAAAATTAAGGTCACAAACATAGAATCTGTGAAAACTGATGAACTATTCACTGTGTTGCCACGAAATTTAGCACACAAGTATATTACAAAGGGAGAAAGAACTTAACAACTTGACAATATGGAAAAGATTTAAATTGTGTATTTAGAAACAGGGTATGTTAAAAATATTAAATCATGAATCAGGGATAAAACATTTATCTCGAGAAGTGCCTAATATTGAGTGCGATCACTCTGTACAACTATACAAACCTCACAACGAGCTTTCATACTGTTTATGAGGCGCAGCTTTTAATTCCTGATATGTTCTGAGAGGCCTGTTATGCTATGCGATGGCTCTTCCTAGATCATTTTAAACATGTTCAATAGGATTGAGGACCGGAGACATGGAAGACGAATTCATACGGAAAATATACTCTTCAAATAATTATTAAAAAAAATGTGAGCTCTGTTTGGTTTCCCATTATCGTCCATAAAGATGAAGTCCAGACCCAAAGTACCCTAGAACAGCCTCAGATAGGCTTTAAATACCAAATCTCTATAGCGATGTGCGTTACCAATAGCTGCATGGAAGACTTATAGCGATGAACTTCTACCCAACATTATGGCTACCCCGAGAAGGATTTTTTCCCACCAAATCTGTCAATTTCTTTTACGTAGGAAGAATAATAGTGAGATTCATGATGAGACTGACTCTGCGGGATGAATCTCGACTCATCACTGAAAATTAAATGCCCCTTCCTCGTTGCGTCAAAGACTGGTGTCTTCAGATCCACAGCAACCGGGCTTTACTATTAGATGTTGTGAAAAGGACACACACGACGGACGCTGGGCTTTAGGGATGAGGTCGTTGAAGCTTATGTGACGTTTTTTCGGGGTTTCTGTAGGTCCGGATTTCATGTTTATGGTTGATAATGCGAAGCCATACAGATTTTACATTGTTGATGATTTCATTTAAGAGGATATTCGCCATATTAATTGGTCCTCGAGGTTTCCGGACTTCATTCCTATTAATCATGTTTGGGATGGTCTAGGAAGAGCAATTGTAATGCATAATCAACCCCCAAGGACCTGTCAGGAGTTATAAGCCAGTTTTTTGAAAGAATGATCTTTGTTGCTACAAACATTTATTGACACTTTCATAAACAGCATGAGAGCTCATAGTGAAACTTGTAAAGCAGTTTACGGTTGTTACAATCCATATTAAAGACTTTTCCCGAGATAAATGCTTTATCCCTGATTCATGTTTTGACACATTTTGATAACCCTGTTTCTTAATTTACAATTAAATTCTTTTCCATATTTTTATGCTGCTATATTCTATCTCTCATTGTAAAAAAACCTCTGTGTCAAACTTCGTGGCAACAGTTTTCCGAGATTTTATGTTGGTGACCTTCATTTTGGATAAGAATGTACAAAGATAGTGTAGGTGCATAGAAGATAGTCAAAGAGAATGGAACTTTTGGGGAAATAAAAATGCCATTTTGAGGAAATCCTCTTGTTTTTTAAATTAACGTAATGTTTTTTCTGTTTTTTGTAATGGAACCGTACTATTTTTTCAAAATTATATTTGCGGAAATTGTTAAAAGATAACTATTATACAACAGAGTCATACAATAGGTGTTATACAATAGGTGTTATACAATAGGATTTATAGTTTATGGCTATTTAATTTAGCCTAATGGGGTGTACTATTTATTGATTCAAAGGAATTTGATTTCTCAAGCCCCAGACAGAAAGCTTATATATTCGTTGCATTAAAGAAAGTTGAAATATATTATTTAAAATGTTTAAAAAATAAAACATAATAGTAAATTAAATTTATCTTGTTGTAAACACTATTAAAATTTAAATTGTTCTATCAGCGTCTGACTCAATTTACCAATTAATGGTTCATAAATTCCCATTATTAATATCTGCATTGATGATATTATATTATGTTTAATATTATAGTATATTTGTTTATATTATGTTAAATATTATAGTATGTTTGAAGAATAAATATCTTAAAATGGCCCTTTTTGTGTGTGTGTATGTGGAAATGAACTGTTAGATATCGGCTAAATTTGTGTCAGTTATTCATTTTTCAAAAAAAAGGAGTATCAGTTACTGGAATTGTTGATCATATTAATGAAAATATTTAGTTTTTAATAATAGAATACACGATTTATAAAAAATTTGTCCACAATATTTATTGCATCGCTACTATCCTTTCGAATTATAAAATGAAATTAAAATATTAAATTATTGGTTTGAACAATTTGTCAATTACCCTGTATTTCACTCTAAATCATTTGTACAAACCATGGGTCGCATTTAGGGACGTCAATTTTTAAAATTTTTATCGAACACACGTCCAATCAATGTACTGGTCTTACGTTTACCATTAATTAAATAATGTAAGACAGTCACCATGGTATAATAGAACAAGCGTTATTAGATCAAGTTACAGAGGATCCTGTTTAATGCCAATTTAATTGTAATCGCTTTGTGTATGAATGAAGTACTATCGATTGTCGAATGTGAACAATAGTAATTAGTCCACATATTGTATTAGAGATAGGTCAAGTTAAATAATTTAACACAGTTGAATTAATTTACAGCTAATTCGAATTTATAAAGTCTTCGACTTGAAAAAGCAAAGAAATTAGAAATTTCACCTCAAGCATAGCATATGAGGTGCGTTCTTACCATAAGAAAGTTTTAAAAATATTCAAATTTTGGTGTAATAGTATACAGTACTTCAGATACAGTAGAATATCCGAAATTTTTTGTGTATCCACTAAATACTATCTGTTTTCTATTACGCGGGAAGTAACTTGTATTAAACCTCACAAGGAAGGTCTCCATTGGGGGCATGCTCAGAATTTTTGGAAAAAAATACGAATTAAACTACTCATGTAGGTAATAATGGATCAGTGAAAATAAGCGGCGGAATTACATTATTAGATATGTAAAAAAAAAAAAAAAAAAATAGTTTGGAATAATTGTCGTGAAAAGCTGAAAGCAACGCGGGATTTGGCGAGCTGTGCATTTCCTCGCCAAAAGCAGATGATTTTAACGAATCTGAAAATTGATTTTAATTGACTTCACTGTTAAAAATATGCAGCATTTACTGCAACGTCACTCCACTACTTTTATAGAATATCTCTCTTCTGACCAATGAGAATGCTCCATAGCAGGGTGAATTGACCGTGTCATACACTGTTAAAAATCTGCTGCATTTTGTTGCAACGCTCTCCACCGCTTGTATATAATATCTCTCTTCCAACCAATGAGAAAGCCCCATTTCACGGCCAAGTAACCGTTTTCTATACAAGCAAAAGAGTGCGTTGCAACAAAATGCAGCAGATTTTTAACAGTGTATTTTTCAAATTGGAACAATTTTAATCAATTTAAATTGTGTTTTAAATGATAAAATATATTAATTTCATTTTGTTATAAGTACATATAAAAATATATATGACAAAATTACACTTAAAGTAAAGTAAGAATGCAAAACTAAAATTACTTAAACTAAACTTATTTAAATAAATTGAACATAAAAAGTTTTTTCTTTAAAAAGTATTCGAAGCGTAAAAGCGTATTTTTCAAAATTTCGTTTTTTCGCCAACTGGAGATAAATCGCCAATTAAACGAAATTTTTATTATTTTTTTACGGACGTTATAAGGAGGTTCCGCCGAAGTTTTTTTATAAACATATATAACTTTACACCTCTATACACTATACAGCGCAGATTTAATACCACTCGAGATAATCTACGCAAGTTTATGCAAATAATCAAAACACAAAAATCACTCCTCAGCCAACATCTAAAGGATGTTACTGATGCATCAAAACTTAATAACTTCACAGATCTCTTAATAAGCACGATGCAGATCGCAGCCAAAGCATCCTTTAGATACAAGAAAACACACAGGACTGTCAATTTCCCTTTCTGGACGGCAGACCTCCGCACAAAACGTAACCAACTTACAGCGTTAAGGAGGAAGTTGAAATCACTTCGACCAACACAAGAGGATACGGACAGCTTTCGAGCACTAGTAGCACGCTACAAACTGTTGGCGGCAAAATATAAACGCAGTGTTCTTGACGCCAAGATTCAAACATGGCGGAAATTCTGCAGCAATCAAACCGATCCTTACGGAATCGCGCAAAAATTCTTCACGGATAAATTTTTTAGGCCAGACGAAATTAAGCTTGAACTGCCTTCGTCTAGGGCGTCAAAACAGCACAATATGGAGTATTTAACAAAAGAATTATTTGGACCTTCGGCATATCCTAATAACAATAACGATCACCTAACTTTTAATGCACCAGACGATCTCCCTTTTTCAAAAGCAGAGCTATCATCAGCATTAATGAAGTTTGATGACAAAAAAGCTCCAGGCCCTGACAGTATAGATTTTCGCATCTTAAAGTTAACGTTCAAAATTATTCCAAATCTTTTCACAAGATGGGCAAATCTTTGTCTATCGTACAAATATTTCCCCCTCACTCTGAGACAGGGAGAGGTAGTATTTTTCCAGAAGCAAGGGAAAGATCCCTCTGAACCTAGTGCATATAGACCAATCTGCCTTCTTCCAACGTTAGGCAAACTACTAGAAAAACTACTAGTAACACGATTAGTACATTTCTTAGAATCACACAATATCTTACACCACAGGCAATATGGGTTCAGAGAGGGCAGATCTTGTGAAAAAGCTTTGTTTGACATAATGTCTTCCGTTGCCATCAGTCAAGACTCTGGACTCTACACCTCCCTAGTCTCTCTCGACATCAAAGGTGCATTTGATAACGTGGAGTGGCGGAACATTTTACTCCAGCTGATTGCAATTAACTGCCCGGGAAATATAGCTGGAACCATCGGCTCAATCAGTGCACCAACTAGAAAAAGGCTGCCCCCAAGGGTCCTGCCTTGGACCAATACTTTGGTTGCTTATAGCAAATGTATTTTTAATAGAACTCCATAAATTAGGCTTCTTGCTATTTGCCTTTGCCGATGATTTCAGTTTTATTTTCACGGGTCGCCGGCGCCTAGACCTTGAAATTGCGGCACGTCAAGCACTCCCTGTTTTCCTTCAGCTGCTAACCGACCTTCACCTCCAGCTCTCACCAGGAAAATCTCAAGCACTGACATTCGACAAACCCATAAATCTGAAACGCAACCCCGTAATGCAAATTAATGGACGCAGCGTGAAGCACGTGAAACACATGAAATTACTAGGAATTACAATAGACAAACATCGGAGCTGGATGGAACATATTAACGCAATAAAATTACGCTTAGTAACACTTCACAATAATAGCTGTAAATTAACATCGAAATCTTGGGGCATTAAGCCCAACATGCTAAAAATATGGTACCAGACAATTGTGGAACGGATTATCTTTTACGGCGTGGGCGTCTGGGGAGGAAACCTCACTAATAGAGTGAAGAACAAACTTCCCTCGTTACAAAGGATGTTCCTCCTACGTATGGCGAGGGGGTATAAAACAATCTCCACAGACGCGCTCACTGTACTTACAGGTATCTCTCCCATAAAATTGACACTTAATTATGAATATATAAAAAACAGAATCCTCCACCTCGATCACAAAGAAACACAGTACGCACACTTTCCACAAACAGATATACAAAGGAAAGTTAGCAGCTGGTTCCTGCATCCTGCAAAAGAAACATCACATCTGCAAGTCAATCCCTCTAAACATACATTTGTACCCTCAAGAGTCCCAATCGTTTACACTGATGGATCCCGCACGGAATCGGGCGTAGCCTCAGCATTTTGCGTCATGCGGAATGATGAGGTGATCCATGAATGGGCTTGTAGAATTGGGGATGATAACACTGCATTCCAAGCAGAACTTTTTGCGATTCTGCGGGCTCTTGATTGGATCTCTTTCCAACCAACTTCCTTCACCAGGCTGTACAGTGATAGTCTTTCAAGCCTACAGGCAATCTTCGCGCATAGAACTAAGAACCCTTTAGTTCTCGACATAAAAATTAAGTTGCTCTCTCTCGTTCGCAAAGTCGTCCTGGGCCACGTGTCGGCCCACATTGGCATTGAGGGCAATGAGCGGGCTGACAGGTTAGCGAAAGAAGCAACGGCAAAAACATCCATAGATTTTACTCTCCTTCTTCCCCCCTCACACATTCGCAATAAGTTGGATCTAAAAATCTTACCAGAGTGGCAAAATTATTGGGATGTCTCTCCCAAAGGTAGACACACTTACAATCTCATACCTGTAGTGTCTAGAGAAATGTATTTTCTCTCACCAGCCACAACAGCATTCCTCTCTGGTCATGGGCCCTTCAAAGCCTATTTGAAACGTTTCCATCGAGCTGCCAATCACTTTTGCGAGTGCGGCGAGATAGGCACCCCTGAGCATAGTTACTATCACTGCACGCTTACCCAAGCCTGGCATATTAAACGTCCCTCCATCCTTCCCAAAAACTGGCTATCTAATATTTTATCTAGACCCCTTCTTATAAGCAAATTAAATAGGATTTTTATTTTCCAAATGGAACTAACGAATCTCACCTCATAGGCCTGCATGGCGCACCAACCTACTGTTCCTATGCAACTTCGGTCAATAGCATCACCTACTCTGCTGGTTCGCCCCTTGTCGCGAGGGAGCAGCCTGTGCTCCGGCGGATGAAGCTTGTTTTGTACATAAAATATTTTTTTTTCTTTTTCTTCTTTTTTCTTATTCTTTTTTTTTTTTTTACTAATTGTAAACGAATTCCCGCGTGTCGGGGAGCACTTCGGGTGGGGTTAATAGAGTCTACACCGGACCTATGAGGTCTGGTGATTCTGCCCCACTTAGGCAATAAATAAATAAATAAACATATATAACTATATGAGAAGAACATTCTGTAATTTTATTTTAGGTCCCATAATTGTAACGTGAATGTTTTGTGTCCAAGAAACTGAAAATAAATTCAAGTATCGCGCGATTTATTAGTCTCTCCATGCACGTGCACCATTTCACAAATTTCTTGATAGGGAGAAGGGGGGATAAATCTTTTTAAAATGTTATATATAACATAAATAAATAAAAAGGCGAAGAATAATTTTTAGAAATTACTGGTATTCAAATTCAAAAAACTATACGAGTAGTGAAAACCATCCGTCAATGACGGCTGCCACTTTTGTGCCAATGTTTAGGCAGGGGTGTAGTGGAGGGTATACGGGGGTATACGCCACATACCCTCTAGATTTTTTTAAAGAACACCGTATACCCTCTATCTTCTAAGAAAGCTACAGTGTATATATTCTAGGCTATACAGTATGTGTATTCTACCCTCAGGCTTGAGCGTATACCCTCTGCTTAGACCTTATATCCTCTGTTGTTTTTACGACTACACCACTATGTGTAGGCCTTGGCCTAGTATTTAAACGACTATGATTATTTAATAATTTGGGGGCGAGCGACCGGTATACGTGCCATGTAAGTTGCTCAGAATCATTCATCATTCCCACGACTTATTTTTTTTATTTTAAAGTTTACCTTATTCAATCAGAGCATTTATGCGATGTAATTACAGAAAATTTTCTTTTTGGGGCCGTTCACAAATGATGTAACGCTTGGAGGGAGGGTAGGGGGGGAAGGGCGTAAAATTGTCACAGTTTATGACAAGGGGATTTGAAAGGGTAAGAAGGAAAGTGACGCTACAAATTTTGCGTTAAAATAAAAATACTAAAATTAAGCAGATAAAATTTCGAAGTTTTTTCAAAATTGAAATATTTTGTGTTCATAAAGTAAGATAAGATTTAAAGCCAAATATATTAAATTCTACTTTAAATTCCAAACTGCTCTTTCATATTTAGGGGGTCCGGGGCTAAAAATTCTCCAAAAATTGGATTTTTTTATTGGCTTACGAAAAAAACTGAGTTTTTACCGTTAAATAGCGCAAACGGCATGTTTTTATCCTCATTAGATCCAGAGATATAACACATTTTGATTGAGAAGCGATGCATCAGCTGTCCTCGGCCGATAACTTTATCTTCATTTACCTCAGAATTAATTTTTCCACGTCAAATTTTAAAAGACCTTAACATTTGTCAACTTTAAAAAGATATATCTAAAGTTCTTTGAATGATATATCTATGAAATTCTTAACAGAGCTTTTATGCTAATATTTTCAAAAATTATCTGCAGGATTTTTAATTTTGAGTGATAATTTTGAAAATATGCTAATTAATGCAAAATTCACTCATACAAAAACTTCATTTTCTTACTTAAAATTTTTTATGAAATTCTTAATTAATATTTTTAAAAGTCCCGAAGTCCTAATGACAATTTAAAATGGCCATTTTGTGTACAAAGAAGTGTAAACATTTTGTAAATCGAGTAAATACTTCCAGAGTTACATCAAAATTAAATATGTTTAAATTTTTAAAATTTAAATTAAAAAATATAGTTAAAATTTTTCAGATTTAATATTCTTATTATATTAAAATGTATTTCAGAAAAAAAAATCATAACAAAATCTCTATAAATAAAAAAATATATAATTTTTAGCCCTGGATCCCCTTAATATTTTATTACTGTTGTACATTAATTATGTTTTTTGTGGTAAACCTTAATCTTATTTCATACAAAACAAATGCATGAATCATTTTCATAGTTACGCTCATAAATGTCACTAAAATACACAATTATATTAATATTATTATCATTATTTTATTGAAATTGATCTCTAACGTTTTGCTTTGTTTATGAGCTGCAAGTATGTATTTATATAATATTGTGTGACATGTGACAAGGGGAGGGGGGCAATGGTAACATGTGACACTTTGTGACAAAGAAGAGGAGGAAATTTTAAAATATTGAAAAAAGGCGTGACATCTTTTACGTATAGCCTCTTTTGAAAAGCCAGTGATAAAAGATTGAAAATTAACAAAGCATCTCGAATGGGTTAAAGAGTTGTATGATAATGCAATTAAAAAATCATTAATTATACCTCAATTATATATATATATATATATATATATATATATATATATATATATATATCATCATCATCATCAACCGTTTTCGATCCACTGCTGGATGTAGGTCTCCCCCAGATTTTTCCAATGTTTTCTGTCTAGTGCTTTCGTCATCCAATTTACACCAGCCACTTTTCTAATTTCGTCACTCCATCTTACTTGTGGTCCTCTTCTTGGTCGTTTTACATATCTGGGATACCACTGTAGTATATTTGTGCTCCATCTATTGTCTTGTCTTCTTGCAATGTGCCCAGCCCAATTCCATTTTAGCTGCTTGATTCTTTCAAGGATGTCAAAAACTTTTGTTTGATTTCTTATCCGGATTATCCTTTTTCTGTCTCTTCTAGTTATGCCTAGCATACCTCTTTCCATGCTTCTCTGTGTTGTTTGTAATCTTTGTATCATCCGTTTTGTTAGTGTCCATACTTCTGCTCCGTAGGCTAATGCAGGTAAAATACATTGATTAAAAACTTTTCTTTTCAAATAAAGAGGCATATTACTCTTCAGAATAATACTGTTCTTCCCGAAAGCACTCCACCCATTTCTTATTCTTCTATTGATTTCATTCATGATACTATTATCCGATGATATTTCCTGTCCTAGGTACACATAACTTTGCACTTCTTTAATCTCAGTGTTCTTGTAGACAATTTTCTTTTTGATGTAAATGAATTAAACATCACCTTAGTCTTTTCTAAATTTATTTTTAATCCCACATTGATGCTAGCTTCTGCAAGATCTTTTAGCATAATTTCCAATTCTTCAGGACTGTTACTGAAAATTACAATGTCGTCAGCGAACCGGAGATGACATAAAAATTCTCCATTTATTCTAATCCCTTTGTTTTCCCAATCCAGCTTCTTGAAGATATTTTCTAAGACAGCATTAAAAAGTTTAGGTGAAATGGTGTCTCCTTGTCTTACTCCTCTTCCGAGCTTGATCTTCGCTTTTCCTTTATCTAAACGGATGGTTGCTGCTGCTTTCTTGTAAATCTTCTTTATGATATTGATGTTTGTCTATACCAATGTCCTCCAGAGAATCTACTACTGCTGATGGGTAGACGGAATCAAAAGCTTTTTCATAATCAATAAAGGAAAGGCAGAGAGGTAAATTATATTCTTTATGCTTTTCTATGAGTTCCCTTACTGTTTGGATATGATCCATTGTTCTGAATCTACTTCGGAATCCTGCTTGTTCTCTAGGTTGAGCTGAGTCCAGAGCTGATTCAAGTCTTGTTAAAAATTTGGAGAAAATTTTATAAATCACGGACAGTAAGCTGATCGGACGGTAATTTTTAATGTTTTCCTTCTCTCCTTTCTTATAAAGTAGTACCATCACAGCATTATTCCAATCTTCTGGTACATCTGACTTTTTGAGACATTTGGAAAACAGTAAGGATAGCCTTTTTGCAAATTCTTCTCCTGCTTCTTTGATAAGATCAATTGCAATTCCATCTTCTCCAGGGCATTTACATTTTTTCATAAATCTAATAGCTAGTAAAACTTCATCTGCCATCACTGGGATTATCTCTTCAGTTTCTGTTAAGATTTCTCGTTGATCGTGTACGTTGATTTCCCTCTGATCTTCACATTTATATAGATCATTATAGAATTTTTCAACAATGTGTACTATTTCGTTGCTGATTTTAGTGATTGTTCCATCTACTCTCTTCAGCGTAAAAATACTTTTTCTTCCAACACATAACTTGCGCTTAGCTGATTTTAAACTTTTGTTATCTTTCAGAACTTTTTTAACAAGATCACAGTTAAATTTTCCGATATCTTCTGTAACACATTTTCTTACTGTTTTACATAATTCAGCTTATTCAACTCTTGATTTAGGATCATTTTTCTTCATTTTAAACTCTCTGCGTTTTTTCATTCAATCTTCTTGTTTCTTCTGGTATTTTCTTTGTCTGTTTTACTTGTGCATCACCGGCTATCTTCTTAGCAATTTCTTGTAGAGTATTGGTTAGCTTCTTGTTCACTATTGTAAAATCTTGCCCTTCTTCTAAAGTTGATTGATGTACTTGGAAACGGTTTTGAAATCCCAAATGAAATTCTTCTTTATGTTTCTGGTGGTTTTTAATATCGATTGATTTCTTTGAGTGTAGCAAAAGCTTCATTCTTTTCACTTTAGTATTTAACAGCGGTTTGCATCTAACCAATCTGTGATCGCTTCCTGTATTGAAGTTATTGAGAACGCTGCAGTCCTGAATAAGATGCTTTTTGTTGGTCAAGATGTAGTCGATTTCACTTGTTGAGCCATTTGAATAACGCCATGTCCCTTTTCTTTGTGGCTTTTTCTTGAAAAATGAATTCATGATATACATCTGTTCACATTATGCAAACTCAATCAATATATTTCCTCTTTCATCTCGCATACCATATCCATGATTTCCTACAGATAATTCACCTTTCTTCTTCTCTCCAATTCTAGCATTCCAGTCTCCCAGTATTAATTTTATGTAGCAATTTTCCTTTTGAAGCATTGAAGCTACTTCTTCATAAAAATGTTCAATTTTTTCATCAGAATAACTTATTGTTGGTGCATAAACTTGGGTAATTTTCAGCTTGTACCTTTTGGACACTTCTATTACTAATCTTGCAACTCTATCTGATGCACCATCATATTCTACAATGTGATTTCCACCTTTTATGAAACAAAAATCCTACACCACTTGTTCTTCCATCTTCTGTACCTCTGTAGTATAAAACATGTCCGCTGGCAAGATCAGTCTTTTTTTCGCCTTTTATTCTTACTTCACATAATCCTAAAATGTCCCAGTTGATCTTATCTAACTCTTCTTCAAGTTCCTGTAAACGGTTTTCAGAAGATAGGGATCGTCCATTGTATGTGGCCAAGGTCATCAACTTATGGCAGTCAAGCCGAGCCCGGTGATTCTTAGCACCCTCTGTCTTCATGTCTGTCTGATCGCTGCCTTAACCAGGAACATACAGACTACCGGGAACTGAGGGCCGTGATTTGTTTTGTGAATTCATGGTAAAATAAGGGGGGGGGGTTGTGGCCAAATCCTTCCACGCTGGCCAAGTGGGTTGGAGGAAGCCCATCCGCGTTCGTCCCCCTTGCACTAGACAAGAGTACTAACAGGCTGTACCGATGGAAGGTGCGGATTGGACATTAAGTCTTTGCTCCCAGTCGATTCCTTTAAGCCTCCTAGAAGGCAATTAAAGGGTCTTCTCCTGTTTGATAAGCAGAGACCATTAAACAGCCCTATATCTATCTATATATATATATATATATAAATCTTGTACAAGCATATTTTACACACGCTTTCTTTCTTTTTTCAGTTGATTATCAGTGGTGAAATACGCTTGAAAATACTGAATATTTAATGAGTATGCTTTATCCCACAGCTAACTATGCATAGTTAGTAAGGTGATGAATCACATATTAAATACCCTCAATCAGAAAATCACTTTATCTAATGCATATCCTTATTTTTATAGATCAGATGAGCAGGTATTAATTTAAAAAAAATAATAATAAAGTCAATTTTTCTATCAATAATACAATACATGATATTTATCGGATCGTTAAGGTAAATAAGTAAAAGAAAATCTGGATAATTTTATTCCCTTCAAAAACGATCTAAATACGCAATATTAATGTTCCTAATTCAATCGCATGAAGTTTGCAAATATTTTTATACAAAAACTGTACAATCAAAAGTTTTTTTTTTTTTTTTTTTTTTTTTTTTGTAGGGACGGGAGGGGGGGGGGATAAAGGTACAGGATTTTTCATATTCGGTTTTGAATGACATGATACAGCAAAGCAGGCGTAACACCGGTCATTACGTAACCAAAATAGCTTATAGCTCAATAAGCAATTTCTTTATCAAAATATTGAAAATTCATTTCGATCCCAAATATTTCGATTTAATAGTCAGGCTTGCCAATGTTATACATTTATTTTTAAAAAAGAGCAAAAAAGTACATCGTTTCGTATTGATAAGCATAAGATTTGAGAACCGCCTTAAGACAGGAATCTTTTATAGACATTTTCAGCTTACACAGTATTTATCTACATAAAATATGTAATATGAACTTTGAAGCGTTCACTGTTATACTTAAAAAGCGATTAAAAATAATCAAAGATGTTAATAGTTAATTTTTTTTTATTTAATTTTAATTCTATTTTATTCTATTATTTTTAATCATCTTTTAGATTAAAAAATGAGTGTTTTAAAGTTCATATAATGTATTTTATGTTTAAAACAAGGCAAAAATTGCGTTCCGTCGTATATTTTTATTATCTACTATATTATTATTATTATTTTCCAATGCACATGGTTACGTTTGTCTTCCAACAAGCTACGTGGGTAAGGGAAGAAAGAGCTCAGTCGTTCCCACTCCTAACATCAAAGTAGTACTGATGCTGAATTGAGAATTTTTTTCTTCGGGAAGGACTTCTGAGAGTTCCGCTTGGGGGGGGGGGGGGGTGTACTTTTTGGCCACTGAAAACACAAAATGTCAAATTTTCTTGCTCCGGGGGGGGGATATACCTCCCCCTAAATTCAACACTGCCACAGTTTTCTAATTTATATGATCTGTCTCAAAGAATTTTATTGACTTTTGCGTAGAACAATATGACATTATTTCATTGAAATTAATTTTTTTTGTTAATCACTTTAATAATTAATTTAAACGCATAACTTTTTTGTAAATTACTTTTGTAATTATCACAACTCTCCAATTACTCTTATTTTTTCAAAGAGATTATTTGAATAATTTCTAATAATTTTTGGAATTTTAATTTTACCTATATATATGTTGATATATATGTATATATGTTGTAACACCAAAACTCCCATCCTCTTCCTTGTACCTTCTCATCGTTCCATAATTTTGTCATCACGTTTTGCTTTCTTGAAATTGGTATTTAAACATAATTCATCCTGTAATTTATCTTTTAAAATTTAAGCATTTCCGCCATAAGCCATGAATGACAAATAGTTCAATTTATTACACAGTCTTATCCGATCACAAGATAATTTTCGCCCCTGCATTTGTACTTTCGTAAAACATCTTTGCAGAAATGCCTAGCTTGAGCCAATTTACGATAAACCAGTGTAACAAATGAATCAGATCACGTTTTCATGTGGCTCCCTCTAGTAGCCACTGTTGCCTCTTTTTTTTTTTTTTTTTTTCTCTCGCCTTCTCTTCGCAATCGTTCTCATTCGATCCACAAAGGTTAAAATAAAATCGAATTTGCCTCCTCCTTTCCCTATCTTATTCCTTCCTTCCTTTATTATTCCATGTCTTTTCTTAACTTGTGATCTTCACGAAATTTCGTATTCAGCACCAAGCCCGTATTCATGAGGTGAAGACCGTAACTCTCCCCATTGCAGTTCACTAACTCTTTCAAACTTTAGGATTTTTATTCAAACAGGGGGAAAAGAAACGGAGAAATCTTTATACATTTATTTTATTTTATTTTTTTTCTTCCTTCTTTCCTCGTTCTTCGGTTTTTTCCACTCCAATAAATAAAACCGGATTCGAAAATCAGACTGTATAAGAATGAAGGACGGAAAAAAGACCGGGGTTTTTTGATTTTATTACTCAACAAATAAGGGAAAAGTTGTTTACTGGACTTTATAACTGCATGTTCTGATTTGTTTTCTGGGAACATTTAATGTATTTTAAAGCAGATGTATGGTTTCGGAAGTAACGAGATATTATTGTTGTTATTATTATTTATTTATCTCCTTGTCTCCCCTTTTTTTACCACAAAAATACGATTTCAGTAATTTCATTTGCATCGCGCTCTAAAATTACGAAAGAAAATGATCCTTATCAGTTTCGCGCTTCAACGGTTATGTTCAGTTTTCCAGAATTGCACTCTGTTTTCCAGTGAAATTAAATAATCGAGGAAAATATTTGAATGAATATATTCTGGTATCTTTTGAGGAAAGTTATGTCTTCTTGTATTGTGCATTATATCTTTACAAAACTTTATGCTATTAGCTCTTTTTTTTCCTCTTCTGAAAATAATCTGATATTTAAAAGGTTGCTTCTAGAGAAGTAAAAATCTTTTGTGCATTGAAAGTATATTGCAAACGAGGTATGTATTTTAAAATTCATTTTACATAAAACAGATTTCAAATCACAAAACTGTGAAGCGTAGGGGATATAGTTCCTTTTTATTTCACATTAATTTCCTCCGTATGTTCATCTAATAAAATTTATGCTGTCTTTAGGAGACAAATGTGCTACTTTAAATGAGATCAAATAGAGCAAAAAAACTAATAAATGACTCATAAGTTGCATTTTTTCAATTTTTTAAACTGGATTTCTGCTCCTATTTAAGGAAAATTGTATATCTTCCAATGATTCATATGAAATTTTACTTCTATGAAAAGGAATATCCGATATTATGTTTGAAGCATAGGGTTTTTCTGGCACAAAAAAGCTCGAATTCAAACCTCAAAGACTATAAATCAAAATCATTTTTAATTGTTCATTTTCGATTTTTTTAATTACTTTAAATGTGTGCTTGTATATGTATGAAGGTGAAGAGGTAATTAATTTTCCTTCTATATCTTTGCAAGCAGAAAATCAACAGATTGAAAATATATATATGTATTGTATTGGCTCTATATAAATATATCTAAATGTTATATACTATATAATATCAATTTATTCAACATATATACATATAATGAAAATATTTGTAAATATAATCATTTAAACTAATGTAATATCGATCAAATGGAATAAAACAACAATTACTGTAATATAAATTGTATATTTGTTATACTACATAAAATAAAAGAACAATATATGCAGGACGAAAAATCATAAAAGTACTGCAAAAACACGACAATATCCTACAATATAAGTAAAATACAATTTAAATCAACAACAACAACAGTTTTATTTTTCAAACTAAACTAAAAACTGCTAAAAATGATTAAAAAAATATATACTTAAAACGCATATTAATATCTTTTTTCAGAATGACATACGTATATATTTCTTTGCTCCATGGGTGATCAGATATCGATTCGAATGAAGATATTTATATGCCTTAAAAAAATACATGAATTTTTTTAATAACTTTTACAATTTTTAGCTTAGTTTGAATGATTTTAGATTATTTTCATGCAAATATTGATGCAAATTATTGATAATTGCATTTCAAGTTATTAATAATAGGGGAGAGGGGGATTAGTGTGGACAGAAAAATTTAATTTAATTTTGTAAAATTCTATGAACATTTTTAAAATTTCGCAACCCTTTCAAATTGAAGAATGATATTTTCTGTTTATTAATATACAGGAAAGATGATGATAAATAGAGTTAAACAATAAGAAAATTGGCAGTTTTTAATATTGATCCATTTGTCCACACTAACCCCTACAAGGGGTTAGTGTGGACAAAACCAAAATATGTTGGGCGCTAGTGTGGACAGGTAATTTTTTCACAAATATTCCTTATTATTTAAACTTCTAAGTTTAAATTACAGTCTAAAGGGTTTATGGAGAAAGAAGTAACACCAATAATCACAAGTTCTGTGATTTTTTTTTCTATTATTCCCCATTTTAAATTAGGGAATTATTTTTCATATCAAGAAAAGCAAAATGATGTGCTGGATCTTTTTTTCTGCAGAAATACAACATCATAGACACTAAAACCATTTACACTTTCCACTCTACCTACAAAATATACAATATTGTAACATCTAAGAGTTGGGGACGATGGGATTCGTTTATGTAACAATGTTCGTATAATGTAACAATTGATATTTCTCATGCTTCTAACCAACATAGAAAAAAAAATATATTCTATTTTATTGAATTAATTTAAAATTAAGGCTAAATTAATCCTCTAAACATGCAAAATTGGTAAATTAAAAAAAAAATAAAATCAATTTTTTTTTTTTTTTTTTTTTTTTTTTTTGTAATGATTTGATGAAAATTTCAATATATATTCTTACTTATATGAAAAATAGTCTTATTTGATGTTTAATATAGTAATTATATTTGTAAGTTAACATACTTTCTGTAAATCTTTACATTATAATAAATTAAGTACTTAAAATACAAATTATGCTGTACAATAAGCTGTCTACACTAGCCCCATGCTATCATTGTGAAGTTATTCCTTAGTTATACTCATTTAACCAATTTAATATCTTAATGAAGGTTATAGAAGTAAAGGAGACAAGTCACACTTGTCTTATAGCAAGTTGTTTATTGGATTCTAAATTTAAATTATTTGTGCTGCAAAAATGAAAAATAAATCTTATTTTTACTTTTCATGCATGAAATTAAACTTCTTGCTACTATTCGAAAACTTTTTAACCCTTTGCAACTAAATTTTTTCTTGGTATAGAGTACATTGTTGTCAGTTTGTATACATTTTTTAGTATTTTTTCTACATTATTTAAATTGTTATTTTGAATGCCTACACTAACCCCTTGTCCACACTAACCCCCCTCTCCCCTACTACTACTACTAATAATAATAATATTAATTATTAATAATTTTATTATTATAATATGAAGTTTTGAACGATGAGTAATAAATAAAATCATAAAATTAATTAATTTGAAATACTTATAAATTAAAGTTTTTATATTCTTGTCTTAACTAGCCACTACTGAATTTGTAAATGCTCATTTTCAACTTGACTCTAGCTCTTAAGTGTTTTGGTGTCAGATAACTTGTTGTATGGGTTTAAAACAGCCTTTATATATGCAGAAAAGAAAAAAATCTGTATATAGATGAGTCAACCCGAGAAAGCTGTAAGTAAAGTAGATACTATTTTTTTAACCTCCTGAAGGATGAGTAAAATGCCAAAATTGTAATGTTTTTTTCTCTGAAATTTATTTTACATGTTAATAAAAGAGGGATTTCTTATCATGGTATATATATATGTATTTTTTTTTTTTTTTTTTTGTTACGTATATGCTTATAAGCCTTGTAAGAATCAATTATAACTTAATTTATTAAAACTGGATTTTATTTGTAGAATTATATTAATTTAAATAAAGCTTCAAATGCAGTGAAACCTGAAGCCTACTGAACGGATATATCCGGTTGCAAAAGTGGGAAGGTTTTAAGGGAATACATATTTCAATAAGAAATTTTGTGTACCAGCTGACTTTTCTAAACATATTTGTTTAACCTTTTGAGGGAAAAGCCATGATGTTTCTGTAATTTGAAATCCGACCGGAAATTTGGTAAAAGAAAATATTTCATCATAAGGAAAAGCAAATTTCACTAAATCTGTAAAAGTAAAACTTAATTAAATGCTTCTGTTGAAAACCTTACTTAAAATTAAGCGAACTATAATGTATCCCACCGTCCTCAAAGGGTTAAATGATGCCTTCAATTAAACAGGCTTTGTTTTCCATAATATTGAAGATGATATGTTGATGTTCGGTATTTTTAAATTATCAATATTCATTCAATGGAAAAGAAATAGGTTACACAGAGTAACATTTAGATAAATTGAATCCAGAGTGATGAGGTAAGAAAATATTTTACATGAAATTCAAAATTCTGTCACCTTTTCTAAAGTTCTAGATTGATAACACGTAGTTTTACAGTTTCTGATTACTAGCTATTAACTGGACTGGATGCTTGCCTAGAATTAAATAGTACTTGATGTCACAGAGATCTCTCCAAAACACATGTAGCTTAAAAAGAAATTAGTATTCAAATAGCTGAAATATGCTTCATTCTCCACCGTAGACCAGCAAGTTTCAATTATTGAGATGTTTAGTGATGCCAGTTAGAATAATCAATCAGCATACCCAAAAATTAAAAATACAAGAAGTATCATGAAGATTATTCACGCCTGAAAATTATAACAGATAATTAATTTACATTTATTGTATTCATTGATTGTTTACATTCATTGTGCAATGTAAACAAAAATTACATATGAGTATAATCTAGTGGTGAAATACAAAACGAACAATGAAGAACATAGTAAGATGATAACTACAATATTTGTGCAGTGAAAATAAAAATTAGCTTGAATGTAATCTTGTGTCACATACACGAAAAACAAATGTATATAAAAACTGTTAAAGGTCATAAGATAAAACTAATCTACCCGCATGTTATAAAAAGACAGTATTTGTATTATTAAATAAAATATATCTGAAACAGTAAAATGATATGTTACAAGGATTATTTCGTTTCTGATCATATGTTATATGATATATTGGAATAATATTTAGTTTTATACAGATAGTTATTCTCGCAAAGTAAGTACATTTCTTTAACTTCCAGAAAAATATGAAAGAGCACAAATTTAATGAGCAAGTTATAATTTTTCAAAAAAGAAAAAAAGAAGAGAAAAAAGTTCATGTTTTTTTTTAATGTGCAACAACAACTAGACGGAACACAACTATAATATGTGAATAATTAATTGGTGACATAATTTCTCAATAGTAACTATAATAATATCTTCCTTTAAATTCCAGAAAAATCTAAGGGAGCACAAATGTAATAAACAAGTTATAATTTTTCAAAAGATAAAAAAGAATAGAAAAAAAGTCCAAATTTCTTTGATATGCAACAACAACTAGACGGAACACGACTATAATTTTGTGAATAATTAATTGATGACATAATTTCTCAATAATAACTAAAATAATATTTTCCTTTAACTTTCAGAAAAATATAAGGAAGCATAAATGTAATAAATAAATTATAATTTTTCAAAAAAGGAAAAATAAGAATGAATTTTAAAAAATCTATTTTTCTTTATTGCGCAACAATAGCTAGATGAAGCTTAACTTTTGAATTATTAATTGGTGACTACTTCATAAATTTTTCTAATTATTTCGGAACAAAATTTTAACTTTAAAACAATGTTTCTCAACTGGTTTTGCGGGACATAGAAATGTTCTAATCGTGTATTGCAACTATTTATTTGAAATATTATGTTATTTTTGATAATTGAACTGTGTTAGTCAGATGATTAATCTATGGTAACATTGTATGTATACTTTCCGTCGGTTATTTCAACGAAAGTGACTGTCCCACACAGTAGTGTTAGTCTACACTGTTAAAACTAATGGTGACACATTGCACCTTTTAGGGGTGAAAGGCTTGTCTCACTGGTGACACCCCTAAAGGAGCCAGAATGGCACCTTTAATTAGGGTGAAAAGATGGCCCCCCTAATCCAGAGTGTCCAATAATAAAAAATTAAAAAATATACAAACCGATTTTTGGCCGTCGAAGGTCGAACTCACAACGTCTGATTACAAGCTCAGCGTTCTAACCACTCGGCCATCGAGCTCACCTTCATTCACTCATAGCCATAGATTTTACTTGCCGTCACAGAAAACAGAAAGACACACGTCACAGCGCATGCGCATGGTTCCAGTAACCCGATGAGGTGCCACATTGCTGCCAATACGAAGTGTATGGCACCTTATTTAGCTCCAATCACCCAGTAAGAGACCTGTCGGCATTGCAACCACATATCCAAGCCCCTATGGCACCCTAGGGTTCCAAATGCCCCGGTTTCCAATGGACCCTAGGGCGTTTTCACCTCCGGGTCCTAAATGGTACCGGTTTGTGACCTTCACTTTTAACAGTGTACTGAACACATGGAAAAAAAATAAGTACAAACAATAAATATAATAATCACCAACACCAAAAATATACATATTTGCATGAATATTACTAAAATGCAGTAGTGAAATATGCAGATTGAGATAACAAAAGAATATATTTGTCCTGAATTGGCACTTTCCCCCAACAAAAAAAGACAACACGAAATATAACAATTTTAAAAGTAAAAAATTACAAAAATAGAACAGATATTGATTGTTAAAGATATTAGCCCCTCTTTTCAGAGAGTCCCCTGAGACGACTCTCCTGTAATTTACCTGTTCCCACTTATGTTATTTAGACACATAAAATAAAAGCAAGAAACGTCATACATTGATCACAAACTTCTATAATCGAATAAACATTTTAAAATAGTCATTTTGCAGAGACATACCACTCCAGTATGCTCCAATAAGCGATGTATTAGATGAATATTATTTACTATCAAATTTTAATAATAAAGATATTTGAAACATATAGTACCTTAATAAATCAATCCTAAGCAATATTTTTGAAAGATAAACTACATCAAATAACAGACATATATATTGTTTATGTTGCAACATCCCTTTTTCTCAACTAATATGCAGCGTAGAACGGCGAGTTAGGTGCCATAGGACAGGATTTTTTATCCACGTCTGACATCGTATGCGGAATATGACGAATAAGATATCATTCAATGGGAGGTTTTGCCTACCTATGATATTGCACACTGAATTTTCGATACAATTTTAGGTTACGTGTCATTATACGTATTATTTCTCATGTCAACAGCTCCTTTCTATATACACATAGAGAGTGTTAACACAGGACATTCATATTTAGTTAAAACGGATTATTAGTTTAAAAAAAACTCAATTATTATAAATTAATGAAAATGTATCAAAAAGTAAACTATTAGAATGCAGTATGAAAAGATGGCACGGATCAACTAGTAGTACTAATAATTTGACAATAACAAGTAAATTTTTGACTATAAATAAATATTATAAATCAATACATTAAATCACAATTTACTTTAAAAAATACCACTGGCTCAGATGTTAAGTGTCACTAAGATCCATGTCACTAATCCATGGAATTGTAAAATTCTTAGTTTGGAAATGTAATATCTATCTCTACTAATAAATATCTTTGCCCTTCTCAATATTTTGTTAAAATATCTACCTACACTTGCAGCAAGTTTTGTAAAAAAAAAACAATTTTGTATAAATCCGCGTATTTTTAGTTTATTTATAATACATAATACTGAAAAAACCTAAAATCCTAGCAATATCATTTTAACATTTGAAAAATTTAGGGAGTGGGAAGGTTGTCATTTTTTTAGCAAAATTTCATGCTTACACTAGACAGTGTACAATCAATTCAAATGAATATATTTCAATTTCCTTTGTTCTACAAACTACTTTTACTCTTATTTTTACGCTGAACTAAGAGTTTTACAATAGCTACAAAATAAACTAAATATTTTGAAATACGTCAAAAAAATAAAATATTCTTTTTAAAATTCTAATACATATAAAATAATCACATTATCACACAAAGCTCAGATTCTAGCTTATAATATAGTGCGTAATATGGAAAGCATTGTGAGATAATTTCACTGAAATATGTTTAAAATATTTATGTTACAAAGTTTATTGAGTATGGAAATAGCATATTTTTTTTCTTCCGATATCGCATTTAAAAATGTCTTCTTGCAAATTTAAAATGATAAAATTGATCTAGAATCATCAATTAAATCTTATTGTTGTTGTTTTTTTTTATGAAAAAATATACGAAAATGGTACATAAAAATATTGTTTACATTTCTTCCGACCTTCCTATGCTCACTTTCGTCACTTTAGTTATTACTTCTGGTTTAGTAAATTGACATATTCCTCTTCTATTATTTGTAGGAAAAAAATTAAAGAAGTTTTGGAATTATAAAAGTTTTAATAAATCAATAACAATTAAGTGTACAACTAGTAATGATAATTGTGAATTAACATGTTACATTTTAAACTATTAAATTACAAATTATAGTGCATATTTACTTCGAAAAAATAATATGGGTCAAATATTAAATGTCAGTATGAAATTCTGATGAAATTGTAAAATTCTTTGCCTGGAAATGTAACATCTATTTCTATTAAGAACTACCTTTTAAAACCTTTTAGTTAGATTGTGAAATAAATAAAAACTACATTCACGATATTAATTTTTTTTTTTAATTTGATCCCATCAAAAAAAAAAAAAAAAAAAAAAAACATTGTTTGTTTGATATTGAAATAGAAAAAAATCCACCACAATCACTAAAAGAAACGTAATCAATCAAAGTTCCGAAAAATATGTCAGTCCCAACATTAATCACTTCCTCTTTCTTTCTAACTGGGGGTATGTTTCCCAACTTACGTTATTTGCACACTTCTCTTTATGTCTAAGAAATGTTTTCCATCATCACTGCCTACCACAATAGAATAAGCTTATTCGAATTGGCATTTTAAAATTAATTTTAGACAGATTATATATCTGCAGGGCTCCCAAATGGTCCGCGAACTGAACATCAGTATTTTTTAACAGAAAATTTCATAATACGTTTGAGCTAGAATCAACTTCCAAACGTGGTTTCTTGACAATTTGTAAGAAATATCTAAAAAGAAAATTTTTCTAAAAAAATTCTATGTTCAGTTCGCGGACCATTTGGGAGCCCTGTATCTGTAACGTATCTGCGCTTAATGCTGATGTTACGTTGATGGTGGCAACACCAGACGATTAAATTTAACTTTTACTGCACATTTTCAACTTTTGCACCGTCGCGTCGCATAGGAAAAAAGAGTACTTTGATATGCAATTTGTTTGCAAACTGTATCAAATGTACGCATTTTTTTATGACTTTAGAATTGTTTTTAAGCCTGATTTTTTAGAAACAATATATTTTTGTCGCGTGTAGACGGTTATGAAAAATAAATCCGTTTGCACTTAAATTAAGTAAAATAATTGGGTATTCCTTTACAGTTAACTTTCCAAAACGAAATAATGAAAAAGTACCGTATGTATTCGTGTGTCGAAGAATTTTAGACAAAATTTGGGAGTTGAAATACGAGACGTCGAGTACACGAGGTAATAATTAGAATAAAAAATCACAGATAATCCGCGGATGGCTAGTCTTTTAAGTAATTATACGAGAGATAAAAGTGAACAATGGTCAATTCCGTGTGATTGGCGAAAATAGCAAAAATGTCCCCCGTATTTTTTCTGCACTCATTTTCTTTTGGAGCAGAATTACTTTTAATATAAGGACATTCCTTTCAACGTTTTAATTTCCTTTTTAAAAGAATCTAATTTGAGAAAGAATCACTCCTAAAATCCTAGAATACAAAGAAGTGCTATACTTTAGCTTATTAAAAGTCCTAAAACACAAAGTACTACTATAATTTACCTTCTTAAAGTCCTACAAAAAAAAAAAAAAAATATTATATTTTTGTCTCCTAAAAGTCCTACAACATAAAGAAGTGCTATATTTTAGCACTCTAAAAAGTTATTTAAATTTGTAAAAAAAGGGTTGAATTAAATTTGTAAGTAAGGCTTGAAGATTATTTAAAGATTTTTTTTTTATACATAATGATTATGCATAATTATACTGTTTTAAAACGGTGATTTTGTTTTTAAGTCTGAGTAGAAACGCACAAAAACTTTACTATTGTAATGAAAATTTCTTATTTTTTTTTTTAATTCTCGATTGTAAATTATTTTTCAGCATGCTATTAGAAATGTGGTTCGACTTATACACGAAAATTATTTTATTTTTCCAAAATTTTGCTTAAGAATTGGGGCAGCGGAGGCCAACTAGTACACGAGTATATGCGATAAAACTTCATTAGTAAATAAATAAAATAATAAAATATAAATAAAACACAAATTTAAGACAGGTAATATGATCAGAATTTTAAAAAAAAGACTGATAGCGCTGATATCTTTGGCTAATTAATTCTTCATTAATTGGTTAATTGCTTCTGGCAGAGTTCTAATACATAAGTATCGCTTTCAAAATTTTGTTTTAACGTATAATTTCTAATCAATACGGCAAGCCCGGGTTTATGCCCTTGTTTTAATAAATTAAATATTAGTTTTATGTAAATACGCTCTGTAATTAAAATAATTAAGATAATTGAAACTTACAATATATTAATTCACCGAATCACAAGCAATATTTTAAAACGATAAACTTTCGCAACTAACATATAATAGTAAGAATATTAGCAAAAAAAATTTCAACTGCTAATGATTTTTGTAAATTAACACATAAAAAAATCGTATTTCACATTTGAATGAGAAAAATAACGCGAGTCAGATATTATACGTCAACATTAAACTTCAATATTGAGAAACACCGAAAATACTGGCGATAAATATATATCAATAAATATAAAAACTTTGTTAAATCACCATAAAAAGAAAAATTATACAGGACGCGTTTCGAGCTGCAAAATTACCGCTCGTCATCAGCTGGTCCAAACACGTGTCACAACGGACAGAGTGGAAATAACAACCACTCATTACTCACATTATTTCCACTCTGTCCGTTGTGACACGTGTTTGGACCAGCTGATGACGAGCGGTAATTTTGCAGCTCGAAACGCGTCCTGTATAATTTTTCTTTTTATGGTGATTTAACAAAGTTTTTATATTTATTGATATTAAACTTCAATGAAATTGAAAAATTTTATCTTGGGAACAGAAACAATCACTAACATCTTCTATACCTTTTTCTTTTTAAATTTTAGAAATAAAGCGAAACTACATTCACCGTATTTAAAGTTTCTGTCATCACACCACATCAAAATACATTTTTTTCTTTTAATATCGAAAAAATAAAGCCGTACCACAATGACTATAAGAAATGCAATCAATCAAAGTTCTGAGAATGATGTCAGTACGGGCATTAATCACTTTTGCTTTCTTTCTATTTGCGGGCATGTTTCACAATTGCGCTATTCTGAATCCCCTTCCCTCTTCTCTTTCGTACCCTTAAGACATGTGTTACCCTCATCACTACCTATTACTATCAAATAAGCTTATTATACCACTACATTTTCCGGGATAAATTAATCTTACAAATATAGTATTAGGTTCTTCGTCATCACATTGTCAGTTTCTTTTTAGCAATAACTAATGCTTTTTGAAATATAAAATATCTTAATTAATTCCACCGAGATATTAATAATAAGCTATTACATAAATAAATAAATAAATAAATAAATAAAATTAATAATTAAATTTACTAGTATTGAAAATTATTATAAATAAATATTCATAGAACACTATACGCAAAATGTAATGGATTACCGATTAAATATAGTTGCTAGCATTTCATATTAGTTATATATTGATTAAAAGTACGAATATTAATTTGATATAACATTTAACCCGTAGGTTATTTGTAGAATTTACTGACTAAAAAAGTAAATTACTAATTATGGAAATTTTAAACTCATTTTATAGATTCAATAAGCTGTACAAACTGTCTACGGTTCTAGTTTGTCATGTTTTGTGGACACATAACTTTTAATAAAATTAATATGTTTTATTACTTGGTTACGCACTTCACATTTCGGATTGCCACTTCATAGAATATCATTGATTGCGTGAGCATCTTTTTTTTTTTTTTTTTTTTTTTTTTTTTTTTTTGTGACACAAAATAAAGTATATACCGTTACATTTTGATTACAATATTTTTATTTTTCACAGAATCAATAACATTAACCCGAAATCATTTTTGTGTAAAATAAGGAGTGAATTGTGATTAAATAAGGGGTTTGCGACCCCATGTTGTATGGCAATTTTCAACCCCTTGATGACTATCACGACTCCTCTGAGCTTGTCTGTCCAATTCAGCAACACCTGTATATTTCATTAGAATGTCTTATATGTTTCTATGAGAATAAGCCATAACAACCTAACACCGTGGCGTGGGTATTTCTGAGTGAAGAGCCAAGTCTTTTGGACATGGGCAAATACATTAATTCAGGGGAATTTTATTACTTAAAATGATGTTTACATTGCAATGAAACCTGAAGCGTAGTGAACGTATTAACACGTAATTGTCAGTGAGAGACATAAATGATTAACTGAGAATCGGTAACAACTTATAAACCTATATAAACAAAATATAATATGTTATAAAAATTACTTGGAAACATTTCTGAAAATCATGGATACATATAAAAGAAATGTTGCTTTTATAAATGCCTTTTTAAATCTAGAAAACATATTGGTTTTTAGAAATTTCTAAAACGCACATATTTTTTTGGACTTTTCACATTAGCATTTGCTTACAATTTACAACTTTGGTATTTATGTACGATTGTAATATTTAGACCTTTTTAATGATAATAGTACGATTTTTGGAATCACTCTAATTTGAAAGTGAAAATTATACATGGTTATAGTATTTTTCATTTATTAAGATTTTTTTACACAGTATGATTTATGTACTTCTGTTACATCGACATTAAAATAATCATTTTAGTTATCAAATATTTTTGAGAACGTGATGTAGATTTGATTGAAATGAAAAAGCTAGATCACATTAATAATAAATCAAATTAAAAGTAATTTGAAAACTCCAATATAAGCTATATACATTTTAAATACATCTGTTACCTTGCTTAAAAAGGAGGTTAATATACGGTTTCTAAAGTGCCATTCTTACAAAGACAAAATTCTGCAAAACTCTTCAATGCATGTAATATAACATAAATGCTATTCGGGACCCTAATTTTGAAGTCCCTTTTATACAGAACTTTAGTGTAAAACTTTTCATTTAGACATCAGATAATGAAGTAAATTTGAATATAAGAGCTGGCTGAATATCCATTCGAAAAATACCTCTCCCCCACCCGTATGAATTTTGATTAAGAGATTGAATTTTAATAATCCGATACATGATAAATACGCCTCCTTAACTACTCCAAATAGTAATTACACTCAAGAGCCCTTTTCATTGACGTATGACAACTCAATGACTTTCGTCGGAGCATAAATTATTAGGGATTACGCACAGAATTAACTAATGAATGCAAATATAAGTCTTTCGCAACAAAATCATTAACAACTTTTAAACCCCCTCGCGTGAAAGGATCAGAAAGTGGATGAAATCTGTACAAGCAAAGAGTAAAGCACGAATCAGGAGCTTTATTTCAAATAAATCGAGTTTTAAGCTCAAAGCACGCAACTTAAGTTGGCTCTATAAATTTTAGATATCTGTTTTATTACTCATAGAGAGCTCCACATTGAAGCATAGTTTTTGAATTCATAATAAGTGAGCTATTCTTTAAGTTTAATTTTTTTTATTTTAAAATAAAGTGTTATAAGAGTATAAGGAACAGTAATGTGATGCACCTGCAGTGGGTCACTAATTTTTAATTTTAAAAATAAGCCAAGAATATATTTCTTAAAAACAATTGAATGAAATCTGATTGACTAATATCCTTAAACTATTGTTTACATGAACTTTAAATTAACTGTTTTAAATATATATATATATATATATATATATATATATATATATATATATATATATATTTTTTTTTTTTTTTTTTTTTTTTTTGGCTGATATATTTATTTATTTTCTAGAGTGCTTTCACAAACAGATTTTTTGGAAAAATTTTAGCGATTTTATTAAGAGGTAAGTTTTTATTTAAAACATTGTTACTTTAATGAACATTGTTACAGCGAATATTACATGAATGAAAAAAAAATTAAAACTATTTTATACAAATTTAAAAATTAAATTTAAAACAATGTTACCTTGAATATTTTACTTTAAATTAAACTACTGTTGATATATTTTATTAGACTTTATATATCTGTTTTTTTTTTTTTTTTTTTTTTTTTTCATAGAGAGCTCCACATTAAAACACAGTTTTTGAATTCAAAATAAGTAAGCTATTCTTTAAGTTTAAAAATTTTTATTTTTTAAACAAAATGTTGTAAGAATTTTTGAATAAAGAAACAGTAATGAATTGCAACAAGTAGTGGGCCACTAATTTTTAATTTGAAAAATAAACCCAAAATGTATTTCTTGAAAACAATTGAATGAAATCTGATAGACTAACATTCTTAAGTGTTAAATTTTCATAAACTATTTGAATTTTTTTCTGCTGATACATTTATTTATTTTCAAGAGTGTCCTTAAAAACAGATGTTTTCGAAAATTCTTCGAGATTTTATTAAGAATTAATTTTTTATTTAAAACGTTGTTTATTTAATATTATGTTTTATTTTAAATTAAACTATTCTTAATATACATTATTACATTGAAAGTAATTTGCTGGATAAGATGAAAATTTAAAGAATCGTGCATAAAAAATTTACCAAATTCCACTATTAAATAATAAAGAAACTTTTTTTTAATAATGAAGGATATATTTTTATTTTTTACATGTTTATTCTGATATATGAAGGTAAAGACTAGGCTATATACATATAAAGTGTACTGGGATAATAACACTAGGGTGGGTAATAACACCAAGCACTAATATTACGCGTAATTATGATGGAATCCGGGAAATAGCAAATACTGGTTCTGCGCAGAAGGGCCCTAAATCATCTGAATCACATATACAACCGCTAAAGTCAATTTGTTCTCTTTGTAAGTCTTAAGAATGGAAGAAGCACGCAAAAGTCAACGCCAGATCTGGTGTAGTTCAATATGTACTGTGTAATAAGTATACCGTGGTTATAACATAATTCACTGGTGTAATTACTCCGGTTGATTCTTTTCAATTTTGTAACTACATCCGAAGAATGTTTATTTTTTATTTTATGCGTGTGACAGCATTATTTTCATTCCTGAAAAACAAAAAGGATAGAGTGAAATTCGTATGACGTATATGCTGCAAATTTTTCATATTTGTCAATTTATAGAGCTGTAGGTTTTGTATCTTTACATTTGAACAATTTACATGCTATTAATACATTTTAATTTGTATTTTTTTATTGCATGGCGTTATTACTCAACTACATAGGCGTAACTAGAGAATTTTTCTAGGGGGGGCCACGGCCCCATCTATTTGATAATTTTTAAACAATAATTGTAAAAACTATTATTGTTTGGAAAACCATAATAGTGTGACAATGTTGTTTTATAGTAAACTGTTTGATAATTTCCAAACAATAATAGTATTATTAACTAGTCGTAAGTGGCAATCCCAAAACTTTATTTTTCTGATTTATTTTAAGATTCACTTTTGTTCTCAAACGTGCACCAAACTGGAAAATTTTCTTATTTAGAAACTATATTAAGTGCCTTGACTGCCGATTTTTTGATAAATGCAGAAAATATTACAAAAAATGCAGTCAAAGTTCGTCTTTTGAACCGAATTTTCCAAAGCCGGACATCTGGGAACGAAAAAAAGGATCATGCTAAGTAAATAATTGTCGATAAATCAAATTCTAATGAATTCAGCGAAAAATGAAGTAACACGGCATCTTATAACATCTCTTCTAAAATTATCTCAGCAAGTTTCATGTTTTTACTTTTAAAAATGAATCTGAAAATGTATAAGAAAATTTTGAGCTGCTGAGGGAGATAGAACATTTTTTTGAATACACCCTTAATGAGTCAAAATTTGCTACCACATTGCCAAAATTAAATGGCAATTTATGATTATTGTGAAGATTCTAATGACACAAAATTCCTTGCATTAGTTCTTAAAGTAAGACTATTGCTGGAATTTGAAAAAAAAAATGCAACATAAAAGCGCCCCTTGTTGGGCGATTTATACCAAAACATAAACAGCAACAATATTTATCAAGCTATATTTGAATCTGAAGCTTGATGAAGTTCGCTGATTAGCTCTTGAAATAGAGCTATTGCAGGAATTGAGAAAAAATCAGCATAGCAATGCCACGTATTGGGAGATTGACAACAAAACATGAACAAAACTAGTTCATTTCACGGATTTACTGAATCTAAAGTTTGATGAATTCGTGCACCTGAGAACCTGAGATAGAGTTATTGCGCAAATCGTGAAAAATGCAACATAGCAGTGCCACCTGTTACACCAAAATGCAAACAGCATCGATTCATGTCGAGGAGACAACTGAATTTGAAGTTTAATGGAAATCTGTGCATTAATTATCGATATATAGCTGTTGCATAAATCGTAAAAAATGCACCATAGCAGCGCACCTGTCGAGCGATTTGCACTAAAAACTAATCAATATCAATCTATATCAAGAATTACCTGATTATAATTTTAAATTAAATTCCGTGCGATAGTTCTTGAGATAGAGCTATTGCAAAAATCGTGAAAAATGCAGCATACCAGCGCTATCTGTAAGCGATTTACACAGAAACGAATACAGTATCAATTCATGTTAAGTAAAAACTTAAGTTTGGTTGATATTCATGCCTTAGTTCTTCAGATATAGATGTTGCGTTAATCGTAAAAAGAAGCAGCGTAGAACCGCTATCTGTTGAGTGATTTGCAACAAAAACTAATCAGTATCAATTTGTATTAGGAACTCCCTGAACATAAAATTTTATAACATTCCGTTCATTAGTTCTTGAGATAGAGCGTCCACAAAATTTATGTCACATATAGACAAAGTCACAGATTCACATATACACAGACAGACATTTTGTAAAAGCTTGTTCTTACTAAAAACTAGGAATCTCTGATCCCTAAAACCAGTAAATCCGTCAAAAACCGGAATTCGAAAATTTTCACGAATCCTATATTTTCTTCCGTAAAGATAGAAGAAAGTAAAAATAGTTTTGTTAGAATTGATAATACTCAATGGAAAGTTTACTTGTTAATAAATTCCTGAAAACGTATAGTCTATCAAAGAAACTAATTGGATAAAACTTTCTTCTGCCTTAAGCTGCTATCAGATCCACAAACTTTAAGAGCAACAAAGTTTTCAGCCGATTTTAACCCCAACTTTTTCCCTTTCAAAGAGAGAAAAAGGTTATAATTATTTGCGAAAAAGTTGGAGAAAAAGCAGGAAAACCAGTTCTACTAAAATCAGCCGTTAATATTTATCACCTATTCCTATAAATTGCTTAACTCTGATTCGTTGAAATGCTCGATGTTCGATGAAAAATCTCGGTTAGTGGAGACTTTTTTTGGAACAGCAGAAAAAAGTTGGGGGACATTGCTATTTGCTATCGCAATATACGGACATTGCTATTTGAGGATATTTCGCGAAAAGTTGTAGAAAATCAAGTGTTAGCTCAAAAATCTTTCGAAATGTTGGTGAATCTGATAGCAGCTTTATACAGCAAATTTTCGATTCAAAACAGTGGCTGGGAGAGAGGAAGAAAAAATTTCTTAATGCATTTGGCGCAGCCAGAATTCGGCTCTGGAGAGGGGGGAGATAGAATTGCTTATAAACAACAGAATCGCCAATTTTTCTTTAAATAAATAAATTAGTCAATGAGTTATAAACAATTTTGATCGCATGACAACCATTTTTTCTCATTTTTGTCGCTACTGCGTCGTAAATTCGTTTCAGATCATCCACTGTGAGAATCGTCTCCTGAAAGATCTTATCAAAGAATGAAGAACATTTCTCACTTACATAGATTTTTAATTCTGAATCTAGAAAAAAAAAAAAAAAAAAAAAAAAAAAAGTTAACGGGAAAAAATGACAAACTACAAAAGCGAAAAAAAAGTGACACGGGAAAAAAGTTACCGGAAAAAAGCGACAAGGAAAAAAAATTGCCGGAAAAAAAAAGAGTGACAAGGAATTGATTTTGGCGATTTATTGGTTAAGTAGGAAAGAGGGCTCGGGGAAGGTTCTTAATTTAGGTTAATGGGTTTTTCATGATGAATTAACTGTTTTGGTTCAATTTTCGGCTATACGTTTCATACTGAAAAGACGCTTGCCTGATTAGATTTGGGAACGGACGACAAACAAAGTAGAAGGATACAAGAACTCAGCTTCGAAAACACGTAACTCACACCATCTGGTGGCACCTTTGTAATCCCCTGCTACCATACATAGCAGGAAAGCAAACAATACAGGATGAAGCATGAAGCAAAGAGAGTAGAAGGATACTAAGTACCCTCTCTAAGATCTTTGCGGACGATTACAACTCCCCCCTCCGCCCTAAATAAGAGGAATGGGTTTTTATGCAGAAGTATCCAACGTGTGTCAAATTTTCGATATAGGTTCTTTCTCATAAGGCTTATATATAGTATTGTGGTGTCATGTCCTCCGTTACTCTTTACGCAGTTGGTATATTTGTTAAGTTTATCAATAACACATTTTTAGTTCCTCAAGTTCTTCATTAGAACTATAGATCAATTAGTAAACAAAAAAAAAAAAAAAAAAAAAAAAAAGACATTAGAACTACATAGGAGCCACACTCCAATATTGCATTTCGCTAAGCACGTCTAAGACACCTTATATCTACGTACTCTCTTGTACATTACCAGTACATGTCTCTCTTCAAACTACTTTCCTTCCTTCTCTACGCTCAATAATCCCAGGGCCCCCTCAGCTCATTGCCACTAGGCCAGTGCAATCATTTTCTAGGCATGTTCCTTGAGGTCAATAGCACGTATTCTTCTCAGCTTTTGAATGAAGATACTTTCAACCTTGCATACCTTTTCACATTGGAACTTCGCTATCTTCTGCCCAGATTAAAGTTGTCAGTACGTCATTGCAGTATATAATGTCTGAAGAATTTTGGGAGTTTAATGGTAAAATATAGAGGGGGGACGGGGGATAACCTCTCTTAAATTAAATAAATGGCTTTTTACGCAGAATTATCCAATTTGCTTAAAATTTTGGATGTAGGTTCATTATGGTAAGGGGTATCTCTGATTAGTTATGGGGTTTTTTTGTTAATTAAAAAGTGGGGAGAGGGCGATTATTCCCCCCCCCCTTAAATTAGATAAATTGTTTTTTATGCACAAATATTCGATGTATTTCAAATTTTAGATATAATGTCTTTCTCATAAAGTGAATCTCTGAATAGTTTTAAGGGTTTGTTTATTATCCTCAATAGTTGTTTGCATTTAAAACTGGGGTTTATGTTTCTGCATAGCATTTTTCAGTATTCTATAAATATCCTAATAGAGAAAAAAATACCCTGTTTTTATTAAAATCGTTTTTTTTTAAAATTTAAATTTGTTTTTTATTTGTTTTTTAAGCATTCAAACACTGAAGATCTATCAAGAACTACAGGTTTTTAAACAATTAACTTTCTAATTACTAACATAAGCTAATAATAAAAAACTACTATTATTACTTTAAATTAAAGAATTCACTAATTCATTTGTTCGTGACATACAACATAGTCTGTACATAAAAATTTTTTGACATATATTTTTTAAATGTTTTATATTATATTTTGTGATGTGTAATATGGGACATTAATTAGTAAAAATCCAGTTTTAAATGATAAATATTCGGCGTAAATTAAAATGACAATTACAACAAATGATTCAGCATATTACTTTTAAAAAAACAATAAAATAAATAAACCAGTTTTAAATGCAAAATGAATTGTAATTAATAATTATCAGGAAAAGGCTAAAATGTGTTATGTTTTCTGACATAATTGTTTTCAATCATTAAATTAAAAGATAACGAAAATTTGTTTTTATTTGTTATTTACGTTCAGTTGCATTCAACTCGTTTTTTTAATTTACTTGGGTATTTTTGCAGCAAACCTTTATCGAGAAATCCCCTGATCGACAATTTCTTTAGAGACTAGCCGTCCGCGATATCTACCGGACATCCCCCTCCGTGAACTGGGGAAAGCAAGCTTCTTTCAATAATCGCCCGTTCCCCCATTTATACTTAGCAAAAGAACCTCATAACTAATCAGGGATGGGCCTTATCATAATAAACCTACATCCAAAATTTGTAGTAAATCGGATAATTCTGCGCAAAAAAGCCATTTATTTAATTTAAGGGGGATTACCCTCTGTTTCTCCCTCTATGCTTAGCAATTAAACCCTTGAAACTATTTAGGGATTCACCTTATCAAAAAAAAAAAAAAAAAAAAAAAAAAAAAAAAAAAACCTATATTTAAGATTTGAAATACATCGGATAATTCTGCATAAAAACCGATTTATCTACTTTGAGAGGGAGATCATTGCTCACCCCTCCCCTTTATAATAAGCAAAAGAACCTCCATAACTAATCAGAGATACGTCTTATTATAATGAACCTATGTCCAAAATTCGAGGTAAATCGGATAAATCTGTGTAAAAAGGCATTGATTTAATTTAAGAAGGATTATCTCCCATCCCCCCTTTATACTTAGCCATTAAACCCTTAAAACTATTCAGGAATTTACCTTATCAGAAAGAATCTATATTTAAAATTTGAAATACATAGGATAATTCTGCATAAAAACTGATTTATCTAATTTGAGGGGGAGATAATTGCCCGTCCCCTGTTTATAATAAGCAAAAGAACCCCATAACTAGTCAGAGATACGTCTTATCATAATGAAAACAATGTCCAAAGTTCCAAGCAAATCGGATAATTCTGCGAAAAAACTATTAATTTAATTTAAGAGAGGTTTCCCCCGTTCCTTCTTTTCTTAACCATTAAACTCCTAAAATTCTTCAGGCATTATATACTATATATAATCTTTTTCAGAAAGAACCTATATCCAAAAAATGACACACGTTGGATAATTCTGCATAAAAACTCGTTTATCTTATTTAGAGCGGATGAGGTGTGTGTGTGTGGGGCGGGGGAATAATCACATGTCCAAAAATTGAGCCAAAACAATTAGTTCAGCATGAAAAATACATTTACCTAAATTAAGAGCTTCCCCCCCCCGATCCCCTCTACAGTAGTGACCACCCCCCCCCCAAACCCAATGACGCAAATCCCCCCCCCCAAAAAAAATATCTTCATACTTTAACATTGACCCCCTTACAGAATATCAATCATAAAATATATTCTACTTATAATCTACTGCACATTCAAAAGATAGCGAGTTGAGCATAGCGAAATGAGTTCTTATTGTCATTTTTTAGAATTTAAAGAAAGAAAACCCAGGAACATTTCTGAAAATTCAATGTTGAAAAAATTTAAAAGTGATATTAAAAGAATCAAGATTTACAAAAGATAGCGAGTTCAGTATAGCAGAATGAATTCTTATTGCCCTTATCTAGAATTTAAAGAACGAAAACACAGGAATATTTCTGGAAATTAAATGTTGAAAAAGTTTAAACGTGATATTAAAAAAAAAAATCAAGATTTTTTTTTAACAGTAAAAAAAGGAAATATTAAGAATTTAAAAATCCCTCCTTCCCCAAAACTTAATTGTATGACGCATCTTGCGGCACCAAACCCCTTTCTGAGTACCCCTGCCCCCGTCTATACTTAACCAATGAATCCCCAAAATTTATAATGAAACCCCAATATTAATTCCTTGTCACTTTTTTTTCGGGTAACTTTTTTCCTTGTCTTTTTTTTTCCTGTAACTTTTTTTCTGTGACACTTTTTTCCGCTTTTGTAGTTTGTCACTTTTTTCCCCGATTTTTTTTTTTTTTTTTTTTTTTTTCCTGGTCGTTTTTTTTCCGTGTACCCACTTGCCTATTTCAAGCGTTTTTTAAAAAAGAATTAATATTAATTTAAAAAATTGTATGAAAGTAGTAGAGGACTGTACGAGCCCGGGCTTGGCCCGTGGTCCGTAACCGGGAATCGTTTCGAATTTTCTAACGGGCGGGGCCGGCAAAAAAAATTGAACGGGCCAAGCCGAGCCGATAAAAAAAATTTCGGGCCAAACGGCGCTTTCTGAAGATTTAAGCAGAAACGATAAAATATGAGCTATTTTCAACGAAAATGGTTTTAACGAGAATAAGTATAAAGTGCGTCACGAGCCATACTAGTTTGACAGCATAAAAATAAAAATATACAGTGTAGAGATTGGCATCGGGAGTTACATTGTGTGTAACCCATTTTAATATTTTTTTAGCTGACTCATGCCGACCCAAGATCAAGCTTGCATTATTTTTCTACATATAGACTGGCCGGACGAAACTAGACTTAACTGTTCTCAAGATCTGTAGGGCAGAAAACATGATCTGTGAAATTATTAACAGCGATAAAGAACTTATGTTTGCTTAATCTTTGGATATATACTTCTTGATGGTTTTTAAATTAATTTCTCAATAATGCGAAAGTTTCACACATTTTCTGATTAATTTTAAATTGTAAAAGTATAAAATTTATAAGTTTAACTATTGAAGGGATTTGGAATCGAATAGAGTTTTTCTTTTTTGGTAAATAAAATACTTGTATGACCTTGTTGAGATATAATAGTTTCTCAAATGATCGCAGGTTTTTCTCCCTTCCCATGCTATTGTTTCCGGAAATTCCATTCAAAACGCTAATTATGACAGTATTTTATTTGCTTGGAGTATTCTTAAATTGCTTATATAAAAAAAAATGGATAACACCATTCGATTATGTAGTTTCTGAATAAAGATACCTGCTAATCTTATGCGTTTCTGAGAAAAAAAATGAATTTAGAATTGTATCAGAAAGGCGCTTCTTTGAATTTAAGAATGAATTTGGATTTAAAATCTTTAATAAAATGATATAGAAATGTTTTTATATGTCTTTTTTTATTAAACAGCTTTAAAAGTAACGATGTTTTTGGCTTTCTTCTTTTTTTCTTTTATTCTATAAGCCATATTAAATTTTTAATGAATCTTTATTCGAATGTTGAAAGCCTAAGAATCTAAGTAATCATTAATGTTGTTAATGTGTATTTCCTGTAAAATATACTGTAAAATCATCCCATAGATATGTACGCAGTATTCTTTAAAAGAATCTTAATTATATGGTAAAAATCTGAATTTTTCAGAAATCGTAGAAATTGTAATGGGCCGGGCCGGGCCTGTTATCACTGATTTCTGTACGGGTCGGGCCGGGCCCGGGCCTGGAAATTCCGGCCCGTGCAGACCTCTAGAAAGTAGTCCCTTTGGATTTGAGAACAAACTTAACAAAAGGATAATATACGAAACTGCTACGTTTAAGTTAATATCTTTCTAGAAACATAAGTATAAATGAATTTTATACTTTCCAAACATACCTGGATTTAATGAATGCTTAAATGGATTCGAAGATTTTAAAAAATGATCTCTTATATCCATCTTTTTCATAATTTTCTTCTCTGAAGAAGATTTAATATCAATCATAGCGAAACGCACAATAAAAGAAACTACCTTAGCACTACAGCAACTAACAGAATGTTTGTGGAATTAAGTCTGCCCTTGAAAGCATGCTGGCATGCTTTGAAGCGAGCGTTTTTCCTGGAATTCAAGAGTCCATTCCCGTTTCCAAAAAAAAAAAAAAAAAAAGAACAAGAAACAGATGTAACTAATAAAGACCCACCTGGGGTCTTGAAAAACCCGAGACAGTGACAGGAAATGACCATTCCTTTTAGCCTTCGGCTGATTTCCAATAGTATAAATGAATGTCGTCCTCTTTCAAAATGAGTGATCAGTTTTCGTTAAAAGCTGATACTGTTACCATGTGCTGTTGGGGGCGATCGATGAGTAAGAAATAATTGTAAAAAAGCGAGAAAAGACACTAAATCTGAAAAATATAGAGTAAAAAGACAAATGCAAAAAATAGAGAGTTTAGCGTCCCACTCCGAGGCATGTTTAATCTCTCAAAAACATAAAATTTTTACGTTCTAACATTACCATGAGAGTTTAAAATTCTAGGGGGGGCACTGGTTTGTCTGGGGTGGGCCCGGCCTACCCGGCCCCCCCGCTAGTTACGCCTATGCTCAACTATATGCGTAATAATGCCAAATAGCATTGGTCAAGAAAACACGCCATTGCATTTTACGAATACATATCTTCTAAAACATTCTTTCTTGTATACATAGTCAAAATGTTGCGGCATCAGATCCTATATTTGTTTGAAAGATAAAAATTAAAATTGGTAAGTAGTGAAAATTGTTGGAACCTTAACGTGGCGTTATTACCCCAGGATACCTTATATCTTCTGGAATTCACTCGAACTTAAGTGGTCTATTACTATTACACTTATTTTATAAATTATGAACTCCTTGACAAATTATCCTAGCACATTCACTAGCATATAAAAAGGCACAGAGAGCAAACATGGAGCTTTTTATATTTTTAATATCACTAAAGAAGAAGAAATTTTTAAATGTTACTACAAAAATTTGAAATTCAAACGTACGAACCATACATGCGCACAATAAAAGGTTAAATAACTTTTAAATTAGTATAAGAAGTAATTATGTACACATTATGAACAGATAATATACTGACATACCACAATCTAAAAACAGTACGACCGTGTTTTATTTCTGATAGTTTAAAATTTCTTTTACCACAACCATTACATGAAATTTTTGTTTGACTGATTTTAGTTTTACACATTTACAACAACACTTTTAACCAGAATTTTTTTCTTATCTTGCTTGATTAATTTGTGAAGAAGCCTCCCCATAGTTTTAAATAACCCAGACGCGAGCCCCATTGTCACTTCTTTAATTACGTTCTCTGGAATTATGTGCTGCTGCGCTATGTCACGCCTACATCAATCACATTCTGATGCTACGCTACATTAACTACAACGGCTGCACAAGTTAGAAGATCCTTTACTGGATGAGAACTTTCAGGAAGAGCATCCCTTAAGCAGTGAATACTCATTAACTTATTCGATCATGCAGATGGGTATTTTAAGTTGATATTGCATTTAATGACTCGTTAAGAAAAAAGAGACTTTTTAAGGATGTTTTTTAAAGTATTTTTCTTTTCCTTTAAACTGTCACATCAGTAAGGAATGAAGATGTAAGGGAAAATATCTAAAAAAGAAATTACATGAAATTAAAGATAAGGTATGATGTAATTAGGTGACAGTAATTTCCAGTGATATGAGTTCAAATATTTTAATTAGTGAATCAGAATTTTATAAAAATTTATTGCGATTTATTTGCATCTTAAGCAAACAGCAAGCTTTCTTTGAAAAATGTTTAAAAAGGTGTTCAAATTGGAGATAAGATATGATATAATTAGATGGTAATATTCCAATTACATAAACTCGAACAATTTAACAAGTGAAACACAATTTTGTAATAATTTCATGAATATATTTTGTACGTTAAGACAACATTAGGTTTTAAAGGAACAATATATAAGAACGATGTTAAAATAAAAGCTAAAATATATATTGTAAGGGTAAAAAGCATTCCTTCTCGGCTGTATGAGCAAGATTCATTTCTTCTGTAAGATAAGGATAATATTTAACATAATATCTTTCCGAGTTCAAATGCGAAAGCGATTCTGGGACCAAAAATAAATTGCTAAAAAATATTTTTTTTATCACCTTGTAAAAATGACTTGTAATTATAGTATACGGCTATCTAAACCTTGTACTTTTTTTTCTTTTGATTAAGAATGTTACCTACTTTCATAAAAATTCATTTCTTTAAAAAAATTCAAAAACTCAAATTTCATCTACAACAACTATCGCATAGAATTTTTGTTTGACTTATTTTAGTTTTACATATTTACAACAACACTTTTAACTTGATTTTTTTAAAATCTTGTTTGATTAATTTGTGAAGAAACCTCCCCATAGTTTTAAATAACCCAAAGGCGAGCCCCATCTTCACTTCTTTAATTATGTTCTCTGGTATTATGTGTTGCTGCGCTGTGTCACACCTATATCAAACACATTCTGATGCTACGCTACATTAACTACAATGGCTGCAGAAGTTAGAAGATCCTTTACTGGATTAGAACTTTCAGGAAGAACATTGGTTAAGCAGTGAATACTCATTAACTTATTCGTTCATGCAGATGGGTATTTTCAGTTGATATTGCGTTTGACTCGTTAAGGATAAAGAGACTTTTTAGGGATTTTTTAAAAATATTTTCCTTTTCCTTAAACTGTCGCATCAGTAAGAAATGAAGATCTAAAGGAAAATATCTAAAATGAATGGTGGTGAAATTAGAGATAAAATATGATGTAATTAGGTGACAGTAATTTCCAGCTATATCAGTTCAAATTTTTTAATTAGTGAGGGAAATTAAAAAAAAATTTACAAATTATTTGCATCTTAATGACCAACAAATTTTCACTGAAAAATACTTAAAAATTATATTAAAATTAAAAATAAGATATGATACAATTAGATGGTAATATTTCCTGTTATATAAGCGCAATCAATTTAACAAATGAACCAATATTTTGTTATAATTTCATGAACATAATTTGTAAGTTAAGATAGCTTTAGTCTTTAAAGGAACAATATTTAACAATCTTAATACAATTTTGTTACATGTATAAACAACGCAATTCCGCAACAATACGACTGTGATTTATTTCTCATTACTTAATTTTTTTTTTTTTACAACAATCATTACATGAAATTTTCGTTTGACTAATTTTAGTTTTACACATTTACAACAACACTTTTAGCCAGATTTTTTTTAACTTTGTTTGATTAGTTTGTGAAGAAACCTCCCCATAGTTTTAAATACCCCAAAAGCGAGCTCCATCGTCACTTCTTTAATTATGTTCTCTGGTATTATGTGCTGATGTGTTGTGTCACACCTATATCAATCACATTCTGATGCTACGCTACATTAACTACAAACGGCTGCACAGTTAAAAGATCCTTTACTGGATGAGAACTTTCAGGAAGAACATCCGTTAAGCAGTGAATACTCATTAACTTATTCGATCATGCAGATGAGTATTTTCAGTTGATATTGCGTTGAATGACTCGTAAAGGATAAAGGGACTTTTTAGGATTTTTTTTTTTTAAATATTTTCCTTTTCCTTAAACTGTCACACCAGTAAGAAATGAAGATCTAAGGGATAATATTTAAAAAGTTTAGTGAAATTAGAGACAAGATATGATATAATTAGGTGACAGTAATTTCCAGTTATATCAGTTCAGATGTTTTAATTAGTGAGGGAAATTTTATACAAACCTGATACGAATTTTTTGCATCTTAAGTGGGCCGCAAATATTCAGTGAAAACTATTTAAAAAGGGTATTAAAATTAGAAATAAAATGTGATACAGTTAGAAGGTAATAATTTCCTGTTATATGAGAGCAAGCAATTTTAACAAATAAACCAATATTTTGTTATAATTTCGTGAACATAATTTGTAAAGACAGCATTAGTCTTTAAAGGAACAATATTTAACAATCTGATTACAATATTGTTATATATATAAACAACACGATTCGGGAACAATGCGACCGTGATTTATTTCTGATTATTTAAATTTTATTTTACAGCAACCATTACATGCAATTTTTGCTTGACTAACTTTAGTTTTACACATTTACAACAACAATTTTAACCAGAATTTTTTTTCTTGCTTGATTAATTTATGAAGAAACCTTCCCATAGTTTTAAATAATCCAAAGGCGAGCCCCATTGTCACTTCTTTAATTATGTTCTCTGGTATTATGTGCTGCTGTGCTGTGTCACACCTACATCAATCACATTCTGATGCTACGCTACATTAACTGCAATGGTTGCACAGTTAGAAGATCCTTTACTGGATGAGAACTTTCAGGAAGAGCATCCGTTAAGCAGTGAATACTCATTAAGTTATTCGATCGTGCAGATGGGTATTTTCAGTTGATATTGCGTTTAATGACTCGTTAAGAATAAAGGGGCTTTTTAGGGATTTTTTTAAACATTTTCCTTTTTTTTAAACTGTCACATCAGTAAGAAATGAAGATGTAAGAGAAAATATCTAAAATGGGTGTTGAAATTAGAGATAAGATATGATGTATTTAGGTGACAGTAATTTCCTGTTATATCAGTTCAAAAGTTTTAATTAGTGAGTGAAAATTTTTTAAAAAATTGTTGCGAATTATTTGCATCTTAAGTGAGATGTAAGTTTTCAGTGAAAAATATTTAAGACGGTTTTAAAATTAGAAATAAGATATGATATAATAAGATGGTATTGATTTCCTGTTATATGAGCTCGAACAATTTAATGAGTGAAACGAAATTTTGTGGTAGTTATATGAATATAATTTGCCCGTTAAGAGAACAGAGGGCTTTAAAAGTGCAATATCAAAGGATGATGATAAAACAAAAGATAAGGTGAGTGTAGGCAAAAGTCACTCTTCTGGAACTTCAGTGAAATAAGGGAAATGTTTAACATCATATCTTTCCGCTCAGGTTTAAATACGAAGGACAATCCTGGGACCAACAATAAATTGAAAAAAAAATTCTGATTACCCGGTAAAACAAATATTCGAAAGAACCTGTATCTATATTAAATGGCTATCTGGACATTCTACAATATTCGTTTTTTAGGGTTCCGTATTTATAAAGTGAAATCGAAACCATTATGAAATCACTATCGTGTCTGTCTTACCAATTTTACTCATAAACTATGAAATATGGAAAGCTCAAATTTAGGGAAATAATAAAGACTATTAACCACACATTTACAGATTAATAAACACTTTCAAATATCTATAGGAGAAAGGGAGGGATCTAATTAAGTTACTTGAAAAAAAAAATTGTTTTGTAAAAATTTGTGTATCGTATGGGGTATATTGTGAAAGGTTTCGTTACGCTGACTTCTAAAATATATTTTTTTTAATTTTAGGTAATTATATTTTCAGAGATAACGTCGAAAATATAGTTTAAAAGTATGCCTCACCAGTATAATTTCAAATCTACTGAAATTAAAACCGTGAAAAAAATTAGAGAGAGTAGATGTTACTTTAAACCTTGCAGGAAAACTATAGTGTTCGCTGTAGGTTACATAGTTTTGGGGAAAAGCACATTTTTCTGTTGCACACAAATTTCGATTAATGGGCATTGAGAAAAGATGTTGAGAAGCCTTGTAGGTACCTATCGTAGTAGAAGTACAAAAGCATCGTTGATAATGATTTTAAAAAATCATCTGTAATTAGCGAAGGTATTAACCCTTAAAGAAAGTGATGGTTTGGATATAAATAATAACGGATGCACTGTAAAAAAAAGGGTAGATCTACTAAAAAAATTCAGTGATCCATGCAATTACTAAAAAATTTTTAGTAATCTTACTCGGTTACAAAAAAATCTGTAAGAATTACTAGAAAAAAGCTAGCAACGAATAGAGTTAATAGTTTTATATTTTTAATAGCTATTACTAAAACTCGCTTGGTGTGGCCGTGATAGCCTAGTGGTCATAGCACCTTACTTCAGGCTGAAAGGCCCCGGGTTCGATGCTGGACGCTACCAAATACGCACCGAATGTATGCAGTGTAGGTTCTCGTTAAATAAAGGGTTTATGAAAATGCCTGTTGGCGCAGGTAGAAATGTTTGGTGCTGCCATCTATTGCGGCTTATCCGAAAATATTCCGCTTCAGAAGTGTCTTTTTACCCACTGGATGCAGCTCGAAGGAAGCTCCTGCCCTTCGAACATACGTACTGGTTATTAAAAATAATTTTGGAGCTATCACTAAAATTTGCTTGGTGGTTCATACTAAAAAGTTTTAAGTTAGTTATACAAAAAATTCTTTTGTTTAGTTTACAAAAGAAATGTTTGTTTCACTTTTTAAAAAAAGTTTGTAATGGTTACTAAAAAAGTCTGTGGAATACAAAATTACTAAAAAATTTTTAGCAACCTCTTGATTTTTTTTTATTTTTATTTATTTTTTTTTTTTACAGTGTGTTGCGTACTTGGCATACTATCCGCTTTTAAAGTCTAGATAACAACTTTTAATAACATATTTGTATAATGCAATAATACTTAGTAGCAGTAAGAAAATTACAAACTTCATACTGCTGCAAATATACTAATTTAATTAGAATTTATCACATAAATCAGGGTTCGCACGCATAAGAAATTAATATATATATACATCCATTTTAGTAACTGGATTTTTTTATGCATTATTTGCCTTATTTAAACCTTCCTTACTTCGGATATACTGGCCATTACGCTACGAAATTTTGGTATTAAAATGTATAATTTTAAAAAAATTCTTTATACATGCGAACCTATCATAAATACTATAGAGTTTGCGACTAGTTTGCATTGAGTGGTTCTCTCATTACGACTCTTGTGTATTTGAAAATCAATTAAAATCCTAACTGATAAAAACGTCACCGACCAAAGCGGCTTTGGAAATTTGCGAGTTCCTTTCTACGCACTTTCATTTAGCACATCGACGAGTTTAATCATTGAACAAGGGTTTTGTGTTAGCTATTCTGGAAAAAAGAGAAGGTTATTACTACGCTGAATTTAGTTTATGATATGCCAAATGAAATTTAAATATTCACTACCTTTTATTCTCAGCACCGAGTTAAGTTCCCTATACATGGTGAGTCATAAATATCAAAACAATTGGATATCTTCTTACATATTGTCCCTAGACCCATACTTCCAATTGCAAAAATTCATAAAAAAGGTGAAATTTTTTATAAAATAAATAGCAACTCCATTTGGGGAGGGGGGGGGGGTCTATTTGAAAAAATACGAAAATTAAATTTTTTTACGGCCCTCGTAGTGCAAAATTCCCAATTAAGAAATTATTCCTTATCCATTCCTAAATTGAAAAAAAAAAATCATTTCCATATCTAAAAAACTGACTGAGATATTAAAATCCAAAATTTTGAAAAATTCGTGACTTACACCACTTAACCATGCCTGTAAACGAAGGGATTTTGACTGATTTCGAAAGGAAGTGAGGGATCGTTCACAAATTGTCCGTTATTAATTGTCGATTTAAGACAGTGCCTCTTATTTGGATAATATGAAGCAACGTATTGATTTAAAGATAACTTGTTTTCAAAATATGTTGGTAGTCTCCATTGGAAATCTGAATGGATCTCTAAATGGAAAATTTTAAATTATAGCCGGATCAGCCGTGGATATTTACATAGTTTTTTCATTCGGTGGATTTAAAAACTGTTTAGTATGGAAGAATTCTGACCAAAAATACTTATTATAGCTTTTCGTTTTTTATATTTATATTTTTTATTATTAAAGAAGTGCCAAAGTCTATGATATATTTATTTTACAAATGAATCTCGAATTGTACGTAAATGTTTCACTTATATTTTAATATCGTTAATCCATATCCCATGCGTTGGAGATTTTGAAAAATGTTATACAGTAAAACCTTTTAAGGCGGAATCACAGTGGAAAGAAAAAATACGTTATTGACAAACGCCCTTCCTAGGAAGTGAAAATAGAGATCATTTTTTACTCACGTACTATTATATTTATTTTGCATAGATCAACACATTTTCCGTTTAAAACAGAATTCCGTCATAGGCAGATTTTTCCACTGTTTTTATTTTATTCAATTTTTTAGCCTTTAAATATACTATTCTTTAAAAAATTTTTAAGTTTTTTTTTTCTTTGTAAAATAAAGCGATTTGAAAATCTATTAGAGCGGGCGGCGGCGGCGACGACACAAATGACTACATCATCCAGTTACGGGATGAAATCATGATGTAGGACAAGATTATTAGGTGCAGATTAAGGAATGACTGATCTGCCTCGTCATTTCTTGGTACGATATGAGTAACAGCGGGCGCCAACTTGCCATTTTGGCGTCACTTTCACATTATCGAGCTACGGGATGAAATTGGTGCCAAATTAAAGGTAAAATAAAGTATTTTAAGAATATTTTGGTCTGCCTGTGCATATCCTGGTACAAACTCTCCGCAGACTGAAATTTATAACAAAAATGACGTTATAATGTAAAATTCAATATGACTACGTCATAGAGTTACGGGATGAAATCATGTTGTAGGACAAGATAATTAGGTGTAGATTAAGCAATGACTGGTGTGCCTCGTAATTTCTTGGTACGATTTGAGTAACAGAGGGTGCCAACTCACCATTTTGGCGTCACTTTCACGTCATCGAGTTATGGGATGAAATTGGTGCCAAATTAAAGGTAAAATAAGGTATTTTAAGAATATTTCGATCTGCCTGCACATATCCTGGTACAAACCCTCGGCAGACTGAAATTTATAACAAAAAATGACGTTATAATGTAAAATTCAATATGACTACGTCATCGAGTTATGGGATGAAATCATGGTGTAGGACAAGATTATTAGGTGTAGATTATGGAATGACTGGTCTGCCTCGTCATTTCTTGGTACAATATGAGTAAAAGCGGGCGCCAACTCGACATTTTGGTGTCACTTTTACGTCATCGAGTTACGGGATAAAATTGGTACCAAATTAAAGGTAAAATAAAGTATTTTAAGAATATTTTGGTCTGCCTACGCATATTTTGGTACAAACGCTTTTTGTTAAGTAATGTTAAGTAAGTTGTTAAGTTTTGTTAAGTAATGTTAAATAAGTTGTTAAGTTTTGTTAAGTAATGTTAAGTAAGTTGTTAAGTTTTGTTAAGTAATGTAAAATACGTCTTCACATTTTGTATTGTACATTATGAAGCATAATTTGTTACAAATTTCAGTCCACCGAATGTTTGTACCAGGATATGCTCTGGCAGACCGAAATATTCTTGAAATATTCCGAAATATTCTTTATTTTACCTTTAATTTAGCGCCAATTTCCTCCCGTAAATCGATGACGTGAAAGTGACGCCAAAATGGCGAGTGGGCGCCCGCTTTTACTCATAACGTACCAAGATATGAGGAGGCAGATCAGTCATTCCTTAATCTACATCTAATAATCTTGTCCTACATCATGATTTCATTCCGTAAGTGGATGACGTAGTCATATTGAATTTTACATTATAACGTCATTTTTTGTTATAAATTGCACTCTGCCGAGAGTTTGTAACAGGATGTGCGCAGGCAGACCAAAATATTCTTAAAATACTTCATTTTATTTTTAATTTGGCCCCAATTTCGTTCCGTAACTCGATGACGTGAAAGTGATCGCCAAAATGGCGAGTTGGCGCCTGCTGTTACTCATATCGTACCAAGAAATGACGAGGCAGACCAGTCATTTCTTAATCTACACCTAATAATCTTGTCCTACATGATGATTTCATCCCGTAACTCGATGACGTAGTCATTTGTGTCGCCGCCGCCCGCTCTAAAGGGCTTAATAATACGTATATTTATTTTACGGAACCCTCCGAGCGCGAGTTATACTTGCATTTGACCGTTTATTTTATTAGTGTAAGAACATCACATACATTCATAGAAATATTATTTTTTTATTCAAAACTTTCTGTATATATTTTTTTTTTGTTTTTTTTTTGTTTTTTTTTTGTTTGTTTAAAGGGGGTATGATTTTCAAACAAACCAATACTACTCTCTGCAAACTTAAAAAAGTACAATAGAAACAAAAATAAATAAATAAATAAATAAATAAATGTAATATCTCATGAAATATGAACATTTGTGTGAAAAAAAAAAGTTGCTAGCACTAACATAATTAGTTTTATTCTATTCTAGTCTATAATTTGGTAGTCAGATATAAGCGAACTCATATAAAAAGGAGAATTGAATATGGTGAAAATTCGTTGGCGATATAAAATTTCACTTTTTTTCTAAAAGTTTCTGAAATATTTGAGATTTTGCATAAATTGTTAATTTTTATTAAATGTCTTGAATTAAAGTTAGCATGTAACGTAAATCCACGATTTAAAATTTGATCAGATGCTGGAATTTGATAAAAATGATTTTGTTCCTAAGGGATTTTTCTAAAAAGAGCTAAAGTTGCAAAATGAAATACGTATATAAAAAAAAATGATGATGATAATTTTTTAAGCTCTCATTTCGTTAGTTTTGGAAAGCATTTGAAATTCATCGTACTAAATTGCGGATGGTATTCTAAATTTTCCAGCTATTCAGCTTTTTAACCCCTTCACGACGGGAGTCTTTTACGAAATTTTTAATGTTTTGTCACCAGTTTAACAGAAATTTATGACTTATTAAATCAAGGAAAATGCTCTGATTAAATAAGGCAAATTTTACAGTAAAACTTTACTGGTGGGGATAAACAAGGAATCTTAAGCCTTTTTGCGGCACGTATACGTGTCGCTCGTCCCTAGGGATTAAAAATGTAAGAAGAATTAGATAATTTTATAATTGCCTTATGGGTGAAAAAAAAAATACGAAAATTGCAGTCCGCACAATAAAATTCGTACTAAATGTTACATAATTCAATTTCTTTCGATACGTTATAATAAAAAATACCCTTAGAAATATTTTGGAGCGACATTAAATTTCTCTTAACATAAATAAAGCAATTAAAAGAATTAAATTGTCATTTTCCTGGCATGTCGCACTGCGATGTATTCAAAATAAAGGGTCTTCTGCTATACTGTATGAGTTTTATAAAATCATTCGCTTTGAAAGTTAAAAATTGTATTTTGGCTGTGTCCAATTATAGTAGTACGTGCAACATTGTGTATGCTATATTGACACTAATCCATGGACATATGATACAGCCCCTCACTCTTTTGCTTCATTTTGGAAATAACGTATTTCAAGCTTATTCTATCGACGAAAAGCTTTAGAATTTTCAAGCTATGTCTTTGAGACATTCATAGAAGTTGTATTACACATTTTGCCAATACATTACACAAATTATATTTTGATTGTGGTCGCGCATGCGACGTGAAACAATATTTAGTGAACCTGCCAATTTTTTAGACAATTTTTAATATTTAAAAAAAATTATTACAGGGTATTATGTTTATATATTTGCCATATTTTCTGAAAAGAACATTTACTTATATTAAGAACTCTTCAAATTATAAGCAAAAAACTTCACAAAATTTGGGACTGTTTTTATATATACGTATAAACATAATTTCTCTCAGAGTATACCTCTTATCATCACAAATATGAACATAATTTATAACAATAAGATACTTAATTATAAAGTGCAGTTTGAACGCTTTTGCTACATTAGTTTTGACAGGGTTATCCAAAATATCTTTATTATTTTTCAATTTGTTGACGGTCGCCTATCAGATTTCGTAAAAAAAATTTCCGCGAAAATACATGACTTGTACTTATTTTAATTAAACACCTGGAATTTCAAAAAAATTCGTCCTGTATTTCTCTAGATATTTAACAGAACGTCTAAAATCGCAAGTATCCAGTCATTAATGACATTACAGTGTATAAGAAAACAAGTCTTTATTATATTGTAATATAGAAAAATGTATTTTTCAGTAAGATTAATATATAAATACGTTTTTATGTATTAATTGTCAAAATTGCAAACTTGGTTTCTATGATACTCATCAGTAACTTAAGGCGTATCAATTTGCCCCCCTGAATTTCTTTTTCTGGTCACTAGTTCTGTTCAGGCCAACTTGGAATTCTTCTTCAAAATATTTTAATCCATTTCTAAACTATATTAGCTAACAATTACCGAAAAGGTGATTGATGCAGCAAATGTATTACCATTTATCACTGGCATAAGCTAAAGGACAAATCCTTCTTTGCTTTAATGCCAAATAAACTGTATAATTCAATGTTAATTGGCATAAAATTGAATAAACTGCAATAAGAAACTCGTCTTACCTACTTTGCTCATCAAATCTCTCATCGATTGTTTTTTTAAATACTTCGACATGTTCGTGCAAAACAAGGTACTTAACTACAAGAGAGGAGTTATAAAACTACGAATAGGGTATGGGTTATAAATTTCCTTATTAAAGGAATTACAATTGGCTCTCGTTAATTCGAACTCGTTGGGACCACAAGAAATGTTCGAATAATCTAGAGTTCGAATGGATAATTCGAACGGAGAGTTCCCTGTTTGAAAAACAGGAGAGGAAAACATGTTTAAAGGGGAACTATTACAAAGGAATTCATGTAATGGTATTTTTTAAAATTTATTTCGGTTGTTATCATTAGAATAAGATTTAATGTTAAATTAACATATAAAATTACGCAAACTAATTAAGAGATTAAGAACAGGTTTCCATTTAAGAAGTGGTGGAGGTTTCATTGATGGACAGACACGGTATTAAAAAAGCAGAAAAAATGCATGTGATTATATGCATACTAGTTCAGAATAATTCTGACATAAATGAAAGGAAGAAAGTTATTTCAAGGATCTAAAGATTATGAGAAAATAAGGAAAAATGAGAAATCGGAATTTGCGTTAGTTCGAATTAAACGAAGTCTATAGAAGATGAATTCGAATAAATGAAAATTTTTAACGTTAGTCTGCCATTGAAAATTTTGGGACTTGTTTATTTCGAATTAAGCGAAAATTCCATTTAATCGATTTTCGAATTAACGAGAATCGACTGTATTGGCTTTACGCTTTATTGGAGAAAAAGAGAAGTGATTCTACTTTGGTTCATGAACTTAGTCTTAAATTAATGTGTACTAATTTGAAATTGCTATCTAAAAATTATATTATTTTTCATCGAGTTTCAAAATCAAATATTTTGTTATAAATTATAGTTTGCAGTGATTCTAAAGAAATCTAGACAGGTCAATTAAAGTACAGTAGGGTAATAAAAATTAATTTTGAAAATAATTTAATATCTGGAATTGTTTCCATTAATTTTGTCAATTTATTAAATAAAGAGTAATATTAATTACTCGTTATTTGATTAATTTGATTTAAAATTTAAATAATTTCATACTAATTTTCTTTCAAAAGGTAGGGCAATTAAATTTCGATTATACGTAAACCTTCGTATTTATTTTATTGTATTTATAACTATTACTCCCCCTCTATTATGACTATGCAATATTTGTTTTGCCCTATTTAGAAGATTTTGCAATTATTACATAAAAATGTATTAAATAGTGCCAGATAACTTTCGTAAACTGCGAACCACCTCATAGACAAACAGACACAAATACACTCATGCATAATCTGAATACTTATACTACATATACTATGTATATATATATATATATATAATATAACTTATAGAATTTTGAGGGTTTTTAAAACATACAAAATACTTGTGCACTTTGCAAAAAATGTTTTCAAGAAAATAAATGAACAGAATTCACTTCATAATAATCACAAATCTTTTATTTATATCTTTTTTTAAACAAAAAATATAAATTCTCCCACCCTAAAGATTGGATAAAAATTTTACAAGTTTACCTTAGTGTTAAAAAAAAGTAAAATATGAATTCACAAATTTTCTAATGATTAAGTGGAATTTAAGTTTTGATCGGCTGGTATTAAACTGCTACATCCAAAATATCTTGCTCCTTACCAAAGCTTTAGTAAATCATGATGGAGTAGAATTTCTTAATTATTCCCTAGCCTGGCAAGGATTTTGACTCGATATCGATGTAATAAATTCTAAAGAGCTCCAAGGCAACAGTTTATGCAACATTAATATCTTTTCCCACTTGTAAAGGATTTATAGTTTTTGGATAGGAAGTCGATCAATTTAATGAGAACAGGACCCTTGTGCACTATCATAAAGTCAGCAGTAAGGATTTAAAAATAATTATTTTATGCAAGCAGATGGGGGAGTCGGAAAACCCTGAAGAATGTAAAAAAAGAGTTGCAGATTATTAAATACAAAAATCTGAAATATATTACTCAGTAATTATGGTATAAATGGAGATATTTATATGCATAAATGAAATTTATCTGATAAAAATAGCGCGAAGTGTGGCTTTCTTGTTCATAAACAATAGTATAGGTATTCATTAGGATAAGTATTTTGAATTGAACACAATAAATGATAGAATTTTCTTTTAGGAGAATTTTCTTTTATTAGATTTTGTTAAGTTAAAAATTTTTGTCAAGTTTTAGCTCATGAATTTCTTGAAAGTATTTATTTATTTATTAAACGAACTTTTATACAATTTAATTTAATTTGCTAAATATATATATAGATTATTTTCTCGCATCGAATATGTGTGACAAATCCTATTTTTTACAATTGTAAGAGATATCCAAATTAAGCTAAAATTTACTAAAAGGGATTAAAATCGCACTTAAAATGCATGTAAATATCTTATTTTCAGATCGACGTCTGTTTTATTGCTCAAAAATAACTTTCTCACGTTTTATAAAAGTTTTTTTAGATCCCTTTTAGTAAATTTTATTTTATTTTGGAATATTTTAAGTCATTTTCATACATAATTATGTAAAAGAATGCTTAATTATTTTTTAAAAAGTTTACAATTAAAGAAAAGCATAAAAGGAAAAGAACATGTCCTCTTAATGCTCACAAAACATAAAAAAAGAGAAAAGATTTTAATACAAAATGATTTCTAAATAAATACTAAAAAATAAGCACTATGCATAAGTTATGCTTGTTGTTGGGCTTGTCTTGTTGGATTTGTTGTTGGACCATACTCAGATTTTTGCTAAATTTTAAACTTTCAACATCAACACATATTTGCGGATAAAATTCCAAATTTTATTCCTCTTACAATAATTTTTGACTGTAAAAATACATGAGATTTTGAACTGAAAATTTATTGCTGTAATAAAAAAAATATGCAGCGTTGTAATAATGTATCTTTAATAGCTTTTGAGATATAGAATAAAAAAAAACACTTACAAAGTGACAGTATTTTAGAATTTTTATCTTAGAAATTTAAAAATCGTTAATTTTAAAACTTGCAATATGAAAATGTTTGATTCATGCTTGTAACTCAGAAGACATCGAATCTTTTTCACTTAATTTTACTTATGTAGTAAAATTGTCACTATTTCTCTCTATCCAAAATTCCATTTTTTACCGATTTTTAGACATAAAAATGAAAATATCATTGATTTTTAAAACTTATTCTTCAATTAAGCTAGTAATCATGATTAAAATCTGCATTGTCTTTTCTTTATGCCTAGGATCTTCCAGTTTTGAGGAAATGAATTTTGTATGTAAATGCAGAAGGGGGATTTAAATTTAGAAAAAAGTTATTAGTTGACTCTGAAAATTTGAAATTTCATTCTTATTTCAGCCATTATTGCATCCTATCTAACTGAAAAGGCATTTGAGGTTTTGAGATGAAATTTTACCTATGTAATAAGAATACCCTTTAGTGCAATGCATAAAATTGCTTCAGAAATTGATTATGCTTAGCTTTCAGGATATTCACAAACTGTTCATTTTTATGTTCTTTCATTGACAGATTGGTAAACCTATGGTAATAACGCAAAAACATATTTATTAAGCTAGTCATAAACCAATTGTAATGTTCTTTTTATATATTTTTCGGTCGCACTTCAATACTTTTCTTTCGATATTTGTCTATCAACTTTTTAGTATAGGATATGTAAGATCAATGATTTACTAAATGCTTTTTTTTTTTTTTTTTTTTTTTTTTTTTTTTATCTGGGACATAATTGTTTTTTAAACCGGTTTCTAGTCGCCAATAATCTAGTTGTTTTTATTATAAAAATATCAATAAAATTCGAATATATATCAATACTATTAAATAAACCAATGAAACCAGTATTTTTACAATCATATTATTAAAAACAGTTGAAGTTTGAAGAGAAATAGAAGGCAGATTACCAAATTACTAAGAAATGTATGGATAAATGGACATTATATAACCAGAGTAATTCATAAACAGTAAAATCTCCATAACGGACACTCCCGAATAACGGACACCTCCATTTAGCGGACAGTTATCTAATCCCCACTCCCAAAATCTAGCTTTTTGTATGTTTAACCTCTGAATAACGGACATTCCGAATAGCGGACAATAATTTTGACGATAAAAGATGAAAAAAAAATTTTTAACGAGAAAAAAAAAAAAGAAAAAAAATGCAAAACGCCTGTAAATTTATGAGGGTAATGTGTCAAAATTTTGTGATCACAGATAAATGTAAGAGAATGGACTGGAAATGCAAGTTCTCATCCAAAGCATTTGAAATTCAATAATGTTAAAATTGTGTACACTTCCACCAAACATAACGTAAAATGTACGCAAGCCACTTGATCAATATACGATTTTAAATCCTGGGGTAGAAAGCTTTTGTTACGTTACATTCTTTTAAAGTTAGATTGTATGAATACACTTGAGAGAACTGTCTAAAATTAGTTAATGCTGTCGATGCTATAATTTGCATTTCCTCAGCTGTAAAAAACATAAAACCGGAAAACGCATGGCGATGGTCCATAAACGCAGGCTTTACATTAAAAGAAAATGAAACATACATTTCCGACACAAATGAAAAACTAAGCGAAATAATTGAATTGATAAAATATATCAGGAATGAAGAAACTGCCAAAATTTTTATGAACATTGATGATGAGCTACTGAAGAAGAATCAATTGCTACATACGATTACACTGCTTCAGAATTTTCGAACATACTTTTATATATATATATAAACAGTGGATAAAAGTACGCTCATTTTACGCAAAGTTTTATTTCAGTTTTATTGTTTGAAAAAATAATTTTTAATTCTGATTAATATAAAACAGAGGTTTTAGGACATATAAAAGTCCTTTAATAAAACATTAAGAATTTCTTAGCCATTTTTTAATATCTCATGTTTTCCCAATAGCGGACACCTCCGAATAGCGGACAATTTCCGTGCTCCCGAGGTATCCTTTATTTAGAGGTTTTACTGTATTACCATACAATAAACCAATGAAACCAGTATTTTTACAATCATCTTATTGAAAACAGTTGAAGTTCGAAGTGAAATAGAAGGCATATTACTAAAATAATGAAAGATAAATGGATAAAAAGACAGTAGAAGGCTTTTTTATTAAACTACTTCTTCAGGGGTGTATAGTTTAGCAAAAAAGCAAAAACATCCAACCAGTTTCTCTTATGAGTCGTGCTGAAAGCTGAGAATTCGACTCCCAATACACCCGACTGGCTGGAAGCTATTCACATGACAAATTAGTAGAAAGATACTCATTGAAGAAAATAAAATCAATATGACAAAATAACAATAATATAATATTCATTAAAAAAAAGATATATATACTAAAATATTCACTATTACCCAAATCCTAGCAAGATTTGTAGTGCAATCAGATACAAACTACATGTGACTTACTAACAGTCAAGGTTATGGTCATAGTATAAATCACATAGATAATAAAATAAAGTTGTAACAATAATTATAAAAATTAATAGAACATATATTATACTATATAATTCATAATATATTTCGAAAAAAAAATGCTACTGTTAAAAGTATTATATTTTTATTTTTAATCAATTATTAATATTACTATACTAATTATTTAACTAGAATATATTACTACAACTTTTAGCAGAAAATTATTTTAGTGCTGCCATCTATAGGATTAATATATTAATTAAATTATATGCTTATGGTGCTGCCCTCTATTATAGTAAAAAAATAACTTATTTAATAGCTATCAATTTCCAAGAATAATTTCTATTCTAATATTTTACAAATAATTTCTTTAAGACAAATACAATAGACAACCATATCTTGTCTCAATAACTTGTTCATTTTTCAGTTATGCATATTAGATTTTAGGTAAACGTAAACTTTAATACTATGTGTAAAGTTATTTTTTTTTTGTTTAAATGTATAAAAAGTAACCATTGCGTATTATCCAGGCAACACCGCCCTCCTCCGTAATCTAACATCTAACCCACCCAACCATCCTATTATTCATATTTTTTAATTTTTTTAATTTTTAATTTTTTGTATTATTTTTATTTTTTATAATTTTTTTAAACATTTTTTTACGCAATGTGTTAATTATTTTTACGATCATGTAATAACTTATTATATATTAAAGACTATAGGAGTTCTTATCAATAACATCATATGGTGCTGCATAAATTAGCTTGTTAATGTTTGCAATATTGGTTGAAGAGAAAATAGACAGTTAATACTAAATAAATGTTTATACAGATAATATTTTTTTAACCAAATGTAAAGGATAACCATATCTTATAGCAGTTTCTTGTACAGTTTTTAAATTATGCATTTTAAAATTATGTGAACAAATATTTTTAATTCTATGGGCAAAATTAAGTAATATATTGACATAAACAGATTTATGTAGGCAAGAATTATAATGAGTAAAGAGGTTTACTTTAAAAGGAAAGTCATTACGTTTATCATAAATATCAAGTAGAATTTTATTATCAGAAAGAGTAATATTAAGATCAAGAAAGTTAATTTTATATATATATGTATCCGAAACTAATTCAGATTTTCAAATTCTAATACTATATCTAAAAAATATGGATCCATACAGATAATTGAAATTAATTTCACCGCCAAACTTTCCGAAATTTGGGAGAAATAGCTGCAAAATATAATTAATCATTCAATCAGTCGTTTCATAAAATCGTTTCATTACTTGTTTCATTAGCATTCTATATATATAGAGAAGATATAAATTTTAACTTGTAATTATTTTTATTTTTTAATTAAATTGTTTTAATTAAAGAGCTAGCAAGTAAATTTATTTAATTTTTTTTTTTAGAAATTTAAAATTTATTTATCGTTTTCTATAAAAAATGCATTGAACTATTATTTGATTGAAACATACTTTAAATATATATGTATTACAATTTTAAATAAATGTTACACTCTTATAAGTATATAGCGTGGTCTGATGCATTATATAATTCATTATTGTTGTAACTTGTATAAAAATGTTTGACATACATATCTTTGCGTATATATAAACAGTTAATAATTTTAACGGGGAGGAGGATTCAGAATATTAGGTAATTATGAATATTTAGTGACCCATGGTTGGATAACGGAAAAATATTCTAAAATTAGTATATTAATTTATAATTTAGTTCTAAAAATATTCAAATATCTTGCATAAAAACACATTCGTGAACATAGTTTATTGTCTGAGCGAAGCGAAGTCTTTATACTCAGAGATATGTAACGATATTAAAATTCAAAAAAATTCTTTCGTCAAGCAAATCTCAAAAAGTACTTGTCGGATTTTGATTCTGTTTGTACCAATAGGTACCTATGAAGGTAATCTGGTGAATGCACTACATACGAAAAATTAGTTCCAAATAGTTTAAAAGTTATATTAAAAAAACTGATAAAAAAGCACAATTTATTTGCATACGTCACAGAAACTTGGAGTGCGTCATTTTTCACAGGCTTGATATTTTCATAGGCAACCGAACCAAAATACATGGAGTAAATAGTAATTGCCTGAGCCAAGCGAAGGCTAATACACAGCGCAGTATTACTTTCTGGACATATACAGCTACGAAATTATATTAAAAGTCAAACAAAATTCTTTTGTCAACCAAATGCCAAAAAATACTTGTCGGATTTCGAGTTTGTTTGTACCAGAAGGTACCTATGAAGATAACCTAATGAATGCACCTACTACGAAAAATTAGTTCCAAATAGTTTTAAAATTATCTAAAAAAACTGATAAAAAGCTATTTGTTACGTCGCGGAAATTTAAAGTACGTCGTTTCTATCAGTAGAAGATATTCATAAAGTTTAGAGCACATTCAGCAAAAATATTGTGCACGTTAACTTTATTCAAAAGAAAATCTCTTTTTTCTATTGGAAAAAAATAAAATAAACTTTTTTTTATGAAAAGCTATTTTAGCACTAAATTTTTAATTTCTGACATAATTTAGTAGTAAGTTTGTGATTTTCTTTATTTGATTTCTTTTTTTCTGATTGCACAGTTTTAAATCTACACACATTAAAAAAACTGCTACTTTTTGCAAAAACGAAAAACAAGATGTTATTAGCGAGATTGGCGACCGGCTAACATAGAAATAAGAAAATATGTGGCTACATACGTTTTACCCGGGCCATGAGACAGATCGCCAAAAGTGGTTGTCTGCTGTGCATTTTGTTTATCGTTCCCAGTGATATTTAAAATAGTAATTTAACTAACATAACTTTAAAAAAAAAAGTAAACAATGTCAAATAAATAAATATAATAAAGGTACTTCTAGGTTATTCCGTCGACCAAAAAATTATCGCCAAACTATAAGATTAAATGCCAATAATGGATGATTGTGAATGTCACATTCAATGACATTAAATGCGATTCACGTGTTTAAAATGTTATTGATTTTTATTTCGACTTTTTATTAATATTTTTATTAATATTCTACTAATTATTTGTTTTTCCGTTATTTAAAATAAAAATTATGTCAACGTCTTCGCTAGTAGTTTGGCGATTTGTATAATTTGGAGAAATTGGTCGACGGGATAACCTAGAATTACCATAATAAATAAATTAAAAAAACTGTAAAACATTATAAATAAATAAACTGTAATAAGTAAATAAATAACATTATGTATTATTTTCTTATGCTCTTGTTGCGTATGATATGCAATAATGTTGTTAAAAAATAATGGTTAACAGAATTAATGTATTTGGCACCATGTTTGGCGCAGTTGTATCTGACATGACCCGGATAGTATGCAACTACGATACTACTTAATTATCCCGTCGACCATTTTCGCCAAATAATAGAAATCGCAAATTATTTGACAAATTGTACAAACTCAAGTAATTTTTTTAAATAACGAAAGAAAAATTAAATTAGTAAAAGATTAATAAAATAAACATAAAAAATCTAATTAAATGTATGATTTAAGAAACACATGTTTACTGTTAAGTGAATGTGACATTTGCGCTCATATAATTATTATCATTTATTTTTATGTTTTGGCGATAGTTATTTGGTCAACGGATTAATCAAGTAGTACCGTAAATGATTATTCGTTAGGATTAACCTTGGACTGTATAAATATTTTTTCAATTTAATTGATTTTTAACTTTATGCAAAATCTATTTTTACAATAGTACAATAAGATATTAGTCAATATACTGATATTAAGTTACGCTATACTTCAATAATTGGATTTGCAGTTGATGTTGGCATCAAACATAAACATGTTAGCATAAATATTTATGTGGTGAAATATTTATTAAATGAATATCAAATTTTTTGAAAAAAATATTTTGATATTTTTTTCTTTTGTGATAAAAATTTAAATGTTATTGCTGTGGTTTCTGAGGATGATGCCTTTGGGGTTGCATTTTTTGCCACTGGATTGGACTTCATGTGTTTTCGTATGTAATATTTTGCATTTAGTATATTTTTTGTACACAATTATTGTATTTTTAATTGTATTTTTAAATTGTGTTTTTCTGTAAGTATAATATTACATAAATACATTTTTTACGAATTTTTAAGAGGGATATATGACATATATAATAGATATAGTATGTGAATTATATAAAATTATCAAAATGTACATAACATTACATAGTTTGTGGTACTACTTGGTTATCCTGTCGACCAAAAAATTTACGCCAAACCATAAGATTTAATGCCAATAATGAATGACCTTGAATGTCACATTCAATGACATTAAATACTTCAAAAAATCCATAAGATTATTTCCAACCAGAGAACGCGTCGAAGAGTACAACAAAGATTGTTTAGGCTCATCTGGCCATCCCGTCGCTTTCATACCAACTCGACATAACAACAGATGCGCCAGTAAAGCTCCTGATGAAGTCGACCAGCAACTTCCGGAGATTTTATATTTATCAATTGGATGTCGAGTTATGCTCCGAAAGAATATATGGACTGAAGTTGGTCTGGTAAATGGCTCTCTTAAAACCGTCAAAAATATCGTATATAACAATTCTCGACCCCCTACTCTTCCTGAATGTGTGTTGATAGAATTTGATAATTACAAAGGTCCATTCTATAAAGATAACTTAGTTCCAATTGTTCCAATTACAAGAACGTGGAAAGACATGGATATTGAATGTTCAAGATCTCACTTACCATTAAGTTTAGCGCATGCAATTACAATACATAAATCGCAAGGTTTAACACTTCCACAAGCTGCAGTCGATTTTGGAGAGAAAGAGGTTGTTCCAGGATTAATTTATGTCGGACTCAGTAGAGTGAAGAAGATGAACAACTTGATGCTAGAAACTTGTACTGATTTTACAAATTTTTTAAGGAGCACTAAAAATGTTTTATACAGAGAAGAATTCCTCCGAAAATTTTATTAACTACAATATTTATGAAAAGCTCCTGGATGTGTATTCACATGGTACATGGTACTACTTGATTATCCCGCCGACCAAAAGACTATAACCAAACTATAAGATTAGATGTCAATATTGCATGATCGTAAGTGATACATTCATATACAAATTATATTAATTTGTATAATTTGGCAAACAGTTTTGCTATTTTTTAATTTGGCGAAACTGGTCGACGGGATAATCAAGTAATTCCATTAACATTAAACAAGGATAATTCAAAGAATTACCATAATAGCTAAAAATATATGAAATGATATGTGATATTTTGAATTCTAACATTTTTATTTTGCTATTTTACATTTTTTGAATTTGTATACTAATTTCATAAATTAAAAGTAGCTTATTTTCTTCACTTATAAGAAATTATATCAGAAATAAGTGTCGTCACTTGTGACAAACTAAATCTATGTTCGTAGCAAAATCGCTCAGACTAATCCCTTTAAGGGAAGTCCTAGTATAATTATAATATATCAGAAAGTGGTACCAAAATCGATTACAAAATTCTACCTTTACATACAAAACCAAGTTTTATTAATGGAAAAAGGGTAAAAACACTAGAAAAATAAATAAAGAAAAAAAAAAGCTGTTAAATCAGATCGAACATAATCCAGTGAAAAAAAAGCCCAATTTCTCTTTGGAATTTTTTGTAACAAATTGTAAAAAAAAAAAAAAAAAAAAAAAAAAAAATATCTGAATGTAAATGTAAAATATGAAAACATTAGTCTTTAAGGTTCAGTGCTTAAAAAGTAAAAACGAAACCATTATAAGATCACTTCTGTGTCTCCCTGACTGTCACAGTTATTTTATTATAAAAGTGGAAAGTTAAAATTGAGGGGAGTAATAAAGGCCATTGTCCTTCATATTTACAAATTATTAAACATCTACAAATATAGTTAGGAGAAATGTAGGTGGGGGGTTAATTAAGTTAATTAAAGATTTTTTTTTTTTTTTGTCGATCGTGAAAGATATCATTACTCTAAATTCAAAAATGCATACATTTTAATTTTATGCATTATTTCAGAGATATTGTCGAAAATGTAATGCAAAAATATGTTTTCTTTCCATTTATTTTTGAATAAACTGAAACTAAAATTATGAAAAAAATAGAGATAGTAGACGTTAATTTGAACCTTCCAAGAAAACCATGGCGATTATCCCAGGTCCCATAGTTTTCGAGAAAACCGGGGTTTTTTTCCCGTTAAACACAAATTTCTATTTGAGGGCATCCAGCAAAGGTGCTGAGGAGCTCCGTAGGTATATATCGTAGCAGTAGTATAAAAGCATTCTTAATAATGATTTTCGAAAAAAATCGTAAGTAATTAGCCAATATATTAACCCGAGATTTTAACAGTTTGGATATACTTAATGTCAGGATCGACATACTATAGGTATAATCAGCTTTTAAAATCTAGATTAGGGACTGTGCATGTGCACATATAGCATTATCAATTGTTTTGCAATTTCGGACCCTCTTCCCCTTATGATAACATACATTGTTATACCTCGACCCCCCCCTCTCCCATAGTGCTATCATTATCAATGTTTGAAAATCAAATTTTAATTACACATATTTTTTTTTTTGTTTGTTTGTTTGGAGTGATATACTGATATTGTTATACATTTATTTTTCGCGAACTTTATTGATTCAAATCAAGAGATAAAATTAAAATACCACTTTATACATGAATTTATATCAAGTAACACTTAAAAGAAATAGCTACTCTTTGAAAAAGTTCAATAATAGTTTATTTGTTGGATAATGTATTTAACCGTTTCCTCAAAGTTATTTTTCGGTATCATGTGCAAGACATTCATTCCCCAAAAACATGATAACGTTATATATGCACAGTCTTTCACTACTTTTAATGATATATTTGTGTAATATACAGTAAAAGTGATCTGTAAGTGTAACAGTATAAAAGTGATAAACGTGAAATTGTTAAAAACTTAATTAGAATTAATGACATAAATACTATGGGACCTCTTTTGCGACGCTTTTGAGACTTTGTGACCTCCATTCAAGGCACGCAAAGCACAGTGTCAAGTTTAAAATTTGAAGAAGAATTTTCATTTAGCTACACTGTAAAAAGAAAAGATTATTACTATGCTGAATTTAATTTTCATTAATGTGAAATGAATTTTAAATATGCACTACTTTTATTGTTAGTACCAAATTGAGTTCATCATAAACAGGTTAGGATAAAATTAAAAGAAATTATACAGAATAGCAATATTTGATATAATTTAGGCTTCATGCCTCTTTGAACTTTTATGGTATTATCATTTATACTTTTGTAGTTTAAACAGCTATACCTAACCCTACGTTGCATAGTTCTTTTACAAAGTCTTATTATCCTTTTAGCAAAGATTTTTTTAAATAATACAAATAATAATTATTATCTTTATTGTATATGGAACTCTCTAAGCGCGAGTAATACTCACACATGACCTTTTTTAAAATTTATTTATTGCATTAAACTTCAGTATTTTACAAAAATGAAAAAAAAAAAATATTTTGAATCAAAATGTATTACTCGATTTTCCACATCATATGTGGGACAACTTTCCTACACATTTCTCTTTTTTTAAATCAATGTTATTATATCTCCAAAATAAAACAACCATGTTAACCCTTTCACGCCCAAAATACTTCTGTTTCTAAAACTCTGGGGTGACTGACTGCCACCATAATGTACAAATAAATTACTTTCAAAATAAGTATTTGTTTTTCGCGGCGTGCATTATTACCCTTAAATTTTTATCTAAATTTCTAGTATGAATCTGGTTATCGAGACTAAAAAATAAATGAAAAGTATATATCCTACGACGTGAAGAAGTTAATATAAAAACCTAAAGATTTTTGTTACTTTTACTGTATGCTTTATGCTTTAAAGACTTATAAGTCAGTAGATATGCGTATTTATGTAAATATTTTTATGCGTTATTTTCCTTCATCCAGCAATATAAAAGCATGGAGGATTGGGAGAAGGAAAACACAATGCTGAACGTACGAGTCAAAGATTAAAATTCGGATTTTAGTTTGTTTTCCATTAAGGTATGACTTGGCAGATCGATTGCTTTTTAATATGCCAATCGACTTTTAACTAATTCTTGAATTTCAGCCGTTAACTCGATGAGGTGATTGTATGTGCTATTACCCCATCTATATTAAATAAATGCAATTAACAAGACCTTATTAGGAACTATTATCATAATCTAAGAAGCGTTGTCAACCCCAGAATCTCAAAGCATCTGCTACCAGTTAAATGCGACATACATTCAGGATATGCATTCTTTTATGAAAAGTGTTGATTGGAAACTTTCTCTATGTTTTTTTAATTGCCTTGTACATTCGAAAGTTAAATTACTACCAATTGCTTGGATAATAATTGTGTTCAATAACAAATACCATTGTGACAATAGTTTCAGATGCTTTTCTTTAAGAAAAACGAACTTTTAATATTGTTAACGGAGGAATACATTATTGAATCTCAAATTGTCAAAATTATAGAAAATATATTCTCATCTTTCTTTAATAAAAAAGTATCCCCTCCCTTCAAAAATTTTAGCTTTAATAACAATATTTAGTTAGTTTTCGAGATATCATCTAAAATTGTAGAAAATCATATTGAGTCTAGAAGTATCAAACCAGTATCTCAATTGTTCATTATTCTAATTTGAGGCGCAAATATTTTTTAAACCACACATTGCCTAGTATAAAAGATGATTTAAATATTTACAAGAATTGTATTATAAAATATCAAACACTATTTTATATTATATTTGAATTTTGATAGCCCATATTTGATTGGCAGATTTAAGTTAAAGCCTTTAATTAAAGACTCGTCTTTTATTAGCCAACATAAACTCTACTTGAATATACCATAAAGTTAACGTAAACATACCATAAATTATTATTTATACTTATTTTATTAAATATGAAAATGCTAGCGAACTAGCGTCACTTTGGGAAATGTTCTCAAATCTTTTACTAAATACTAATAATGTATACGAGTCACTAATGAATAAACATAATGATATGAATAATGCCGGAGACTAACACAATTTTCTACTGACACAAATTTATATCCTCAAATTACTCTGCAGCATCTTTACGTTGAAGAACATCATTTAAAACCGCGCTGAAAAGTATTATGAGTTAATCTTCAAATTTCGGGTGTTAAATTCTTGGACGCGTATCGGATATTCGCTGGAGGTCACACATTGTTTATTATTCGACCGATAAAACGCGAGGGTATTAGGCATTTATATCGGCGCAATAAATCGGTGCAGAGGTCTAAAGCAACATTTCATGCTTCGTAAATACTTTTCGGCTCTGGTAAAGGATTTATAGCTCTTAGATGCTGTAAAAGCGATTAACTTAATGAGAAAAGGACCCCTGTGGGTAATTAGTAATTCGAGTGCAAGGACTTAGAAATCATAAATTTTGAAAAATGCTACTTTTAAAAGTTTGGTTATTAAGATAAATGGGTTGTCTCCTTTTTTTATTTCTGTATGCAGTTTTTGATGTTTCTATTAATGTTAAGGATGTTACATTTATTACGCAAGTGTTTTTCAGCATCAGTGTGTTTTTGCTTTCTTTGCGCAGTAAATTATTCTTTTGGACCAAATTAATTTTAAAATAAACAAAAGAACAAATAAAAGTTCAGAGGTTATTACTAAAAGGCTACTTTCAGGGTGTTTAAAAAGACACCTGAACTTTAAAATTGAATAATTCCGTAATGAAAATACATACAAAGCAAAATAAGTCCTGTTTATTAAGTATTGTAACTTGTGTTTACTTGTACCCAGAAGAAAAATATTTCAATTCAAATAAAGAATGGTTAAAATTAGTTATGGGTGTGTATCGTCTTATTAATTTATAATTTAGTTTAAAAATATTGAAATATCTTATATCAAAACACATTCGGGAATATAGTTTATATAATTATGATATACCAGAAAGTGGTAGCAAAATCGTTTACAAAATTCTACCTTTACGTACAAAACCAAGTTTTATTAAATGAAAAACTGTAACCTGCACAGCATTGGTGAATCCTGACAATATTTCTTTCATGTGGATTTTCCAGTTATTTTTTAGGCATTTGCAAAAGCAATCCGATTTTATTCTTTAACTTTAAAAAAATTCTTTTTTTTCTTTTATCAAAAAAAGTACATTCTAAATTCGTACCAGAGGTCGAATAATCGAGGGTCTGTATTATCGATGAATTCCAAACATCAATCGGTGCGGCGCGTGTTTAAAAATTTCAACCTAACGTTTCTCGGCTGGGATTTGAAACGCGAGTTGAAGGTTAGCGGTAAATTGACATTTGGCGGTATATAGTTTGTGTAATGCGTCTACCTGGCGGTCCGACGGTAAAGAAACAGTGCCTCTTTTCGGTCGTTGCTTAGAATTTGCATTTGCAGTGACAATAAGATCTTAGGAAGGTCGGACACTGAACAGACAAGGGATACCCCCCCCCCCTAAATCAGGAGATAAATTCTACTGTTCAAACCGGTTTCTTCTTTATTGAAAAATCTCTTTGACTTAGTGAAATATCTCTTGATTTTTTTGTCGCTTCTCTGTTCACTGTACCATTTACCTTATATTTGCCTGACTAATTCTGTAGAGCATCTAGATCTACCCGCGGCAGTTCGACAATTATGACGCCATTGTCTCTAATTTGCTTTTATCGTGATAATACAGTTTTAAATACGGGACTGATTTACTGAAGTGCATCTACATGACGCTTCGAGGTTTTTAAAGTCATTCTAAAAGTAAATACTCTTTGTTTATGAGTATTCGTAAGCAAATACTAGGCGATTCTTGAATAATATTTTTTAATACCCAAAGCAAGTTCTTCATCCCCTGTTAAGTTCCTTTTATTCCACGATCGTTAGATTAATTCATAATATAGCTAAAAAAAGAAATTAAATTGTAAAACGGATGTGGTAGATTGAATATTATCAAACTAACGGTAAGATTGTGAATTAAAGAGGGAATTGTTATCAGTGTAGCACTTAATTATATTATCAGTTCTTGTATTAATATTACATAGATACACGTGAAACGCGAAAGAATTTATTAGATTGTTAATCTAAAGATTTAACTGGTAAATTTTAGTAAACTGAAGAATGTGAATGTTAAAATTAGCTGTAAATATCAAAAGTGTGCTGAAGTGTTCTTAAAATTTAAAGTATTTGCTTCTTTTCGTTTTTAAAAAAAGTGAAATAACACTATTTATTTTGAACATGTCTGTTTGGAAGCTTAATGATAAAAAATGCTTAATTATTGTTTAATATGACTGAATTACCAGCATCTGGTGGAATAGAAAGCAGTTTTAGCTTAAATTTAAAATTTTAATAACGGTGCGTAATTACTGGAATTCACGTTATAAAGCAGATATTACATATTATATACAGGATACCCCAAAAAAGACTGAATAAATTTCAAACTTAACAATTTACGAACTGTGACAGCTATTATTTTTGCAAGAGAGTTATGTAAGATGTCAGGAGAATCTACTGCGATTCCCAATTTTGGCTGCAAATAACACAGATGGGTAGAGGTGCAAGCATTACGTGCTGGATCTAGACTCGACTTTTGGTTTTTCGGAAACTACTGGATACATTTTAATCTGCTTCTTTCACACAAAAGGAATCGTGCCTGGATTTAGGTCTATTGCTTGTTACGCCATTTATCGCTACTATTTGTACCGAAATCTAGTAATAACAGTAAAAACAATCTTATGGTAACCTTTTGCAAAAAGATTTTAATATCTGTCCTCATTTTTAAGTTATTGAATCTATTTTAGTGCATATGAAGCACGATTAATTAAAAGTATAAAAGAGTAAAGGAAAATAAATATAACATTATTACAATTACAATTAAAGTAACAGTGTTGTGCTGATGTATTATAACACATATTTATTTCAGTTGAAATGCCTCTTAGCATTATTGACCACACATCTATGTATGTACAATGGAAAATATATCCTTATACATTAAAGAAATTTGAGAGCAAACATCATTTGCAAAATAAAGCTTTCTTATAACTATGTATTGTGCATGTAATATTCATGAATTTCAGAACAAATCAATTTGTTTTTAAATATTTATTCACATTATTCATATCAGCTTCATTTTCTATGTTATGTGACCTCCAACTAATATATTTTGGCAGAATTTATAATTGATTTAAAGCATGTTACAGAGAGAAACTTGTTGAAATCTTTTAATAACTGTGCAACAAATTAAATATTAATTGCTTTTACTGAAAAGTAATGACAGATCTGCCTTCATCTTCTCGAAGATGGTAAGACGAAGGTAACGCATCGGGGAATGAGGTAAAGTTGAAGTTATTGATTCTATGACAACTTGAAAAATTATGCAAGAACTGTAAAATTTTAATTCGAAGTCAAGCGAATAGATTTTCACCGAGTGTGCGAATGTTAAAAATTAAAGTGAAATATATTGAATTTTATTCAGAAGTTTAATACTTTTGATAAGTTATAAATTTGAAAATTGAAACGGAATTTCAAAACATGTTTTAGCCATTTTGATCCAGTGTACACAAAATTATACAATCTGTAGACGGCATTATAAGTATCGCTTGCACATTTTTGACACTTTCCAACATAGTTGTTTATGTATTGCATTTGCCTGTTTGTGCTCTAACTCGCATAAATACAGTGCGTTTTCTATGAAATTTATATATGTTACTGATGTTTATTATGCTATGTTTAGTATTGAAAATAAAATATGTACCGCTACGGTTTTTTACAAGGATAACCAAAAATTATATAACATTATCCTTATGGAGAAAAAACTTTTGCTGTTTATTTTTAGGATACTACACTATTTTAAACATATTGGAAATTAGATATATCATCTACACTATCTACCAATAAATATTTGAAAACTTTCAAGTTTTCATATTTTGTCAAATATTTAAAAATATACTTGTCGGATTCTTCTGAAATTTCAGGATTATGAAGATTATGTCTGAGCTCATATTTATCAACATCCATTTGATAAGCAGTGCAATTAGGGGGCCGACAAAAAATTAAAGAATAACAGAAATATTTGGGATCACCTTCTACATGATTTATCGCTGCAGAATACAAATGTGTGGATACTGCACAACTGTACACTGATTTTTGTAAGAATAGCATGTATATTCATGGAGAAAGAGTGATTTTTTAAAAAAAATAAAAAATTCTGGTATGTTTTTTGTTTATATCATGCAGGTTTTTGACCAAATTTAACACAAATTTAAGAAATATTGGCAAAATCTATTTAAAAAAATATAGCGCAGTTGGAATATAAATATATTAAATATTTTATGAAATATGAGTAGTTTTATGAAATAATTTTTATCTGCGCATGTGCGAACGATAAAAACAATTCTTTTACATCATTTAATAGACAATTTTATGGAGTAATTTATAACAAAAATCCAATCAAATATCGTGAAAATTCAAAGAGATATCATTATTATAGTTATCATATTTATAGAGCTGTTTTTACATTGCTCTCTAAAAACGGCTGAATGATAAGGGATTCTCCACAATTTGACACATTTTATTAACTGACTTTTAGGAAAAAGTTAGTACTATTTAATGAATACAATATCTAATACAATATTGCTGCTAATGAGTATCTTGACACCTGTGATAGAAAAGGAAAAGAGCTTTTATTCTTTACTGTCACAGATGTCAAGATACTTATTAACAGAAATATTCTAGATATTGTATACATTAAATACTAATTTTTTCTTAAAAATCAGTTAATTAAAAATGTCAATTTGTTGAGAATCCTTTATCATTCAGCCGTTTTTAAAGGGCAATGTAAAAACAGTTTACTTATAATAATGATATCTTTTTGAATTTTCATGATATTTGATTGGATTTTTTTTATAAGTTACTCCATAGAATTTGCCATTAAATGATGTAAAAGAATCGTTTTTATCGTTCGCGCATGCGCAGATAAAAATTATTTCATAAAACTACTCATGTATCATAAAATATTTAATATATTTATATTCCAATTGCGCTATATTTTTCTAATAGATTTTGCCAATATTTCTGAAATTTGCGTTAAATTTGGTCAAAAACCTTGCATGATATAAACAAAAAACATACCAGAATTTTTGAATTTTTAAAAATAATCACTCTTTTTCCATGAATATACATGCTATTCTTACAAAAATCAGTGTACATGTTGTGCAGTATTCACATATTTGTATTCTGCAGTGATAAATCGTTTTGTACATTTTCATGTACAGGGTGATCCCAAATATTTCTGTTATTCTTTAATTTTTTGTTGGCCTCCTAATTGCCCTGCTTATCAAATGGATATTGATAAATATGAGGTGAGACATAATCTTCATAATCCTGATGTTTCAGAAGAATCCGACAAGTATATTTTTAAATATTTGACAAAATGTCAAAACTTGAACGTTTTCAAATACTTATTGTAGATAGTGTATAAGTGCTTGTTATAGAATCTAGTGTACATATTATTTATAATTTAGTTACAGAAATAAAAAATATACAATACTGTTTATGAAGAATAATTACTGTCAGTCCTTTGTGTTACCCGTTTTAAAATGTAATCTTTTTTTTTTTTTTTTTACTTATTATTTAGTAAGTATAAATTTTATATATTCTATAAATACACACAGGATATCGAGTGAATTTCCATTGACGAAAATTGGTCAATGAGAAGTTTAAACTATGCTAAGTATTTAGTTGGATTGAGTTTTAGAATTCGATGTAATATGTAGAAAATATGTAGAATGTAAATGTAGAAAAAAAAAACATAGAGACCATTTACAGAGGTGAACAAAACAATTCTGATCTTTTCCCAATTATTTATATACAGCATTCTGAATGTGATGGAATTTGTTTCATAATCAATACTGGACGTCGTAATGATTTTCTTTCTTTCTTCCTTTTTTTTAATTAAACACATAAACTATAAAGAAATCTATGGAAATTAAAAACAATGGACAAACCATTATAAAAATTTTTGAAATAAACCCCATAACAAGTGCGACTATGATTTGAAAATACAGAAAACATTGAAAAAATGGAGATATTTGTAGAACCGAGGCAAAATTATCAGATCGAAATTACCTTGATTGTCACAAATGATCTGCACAGTTTCATATTTTCATTAGCTGTACAATATAAAAATGCAAAATAGGGGCTATCGTACATAATTAATATAAAATAAATAAAAATAACATAGATAAAAATAATTAAAAGAAAATACTAAGGTTTAAATAAAAATACGAAGGATTGAAAAGATTTAAAAAAAGAGAAACATGTCACCAATTGAAGATCTATCCGTGTAAAAAATGTAACAGCTCAAAAGAGATAAGGAATGATTTGCACATTTTGCCTTAAATAACTAACTAAAATTCCATGAGTATAAACTCATGAGTAAAAAATATTAAGCCTTAGGTTAAAATAGTAAAATTAAACATGGCTTTTAGACAATTTCTTTTTTCAGGGCTGAGACAGGATTCCAGTGGTTATTTTTAGCTTTTTTTCTTGCTTGGGAAGAAGAGGAATACTTTATTATTTTTTTTAATCCTTTTTTAAATCACAATTTCGCCTTACTTTGTAAGTAATGTACTTGTCATTTATTTACATTATTAGTTTTTCTAATTTTATCTGTATTTTTTTTTTTGTAGTTATATACTATAACTAAACTCAAATTTTAATGATTGTCTAATAATTTTACTATTATTTACATATATATATCTTGGGTGTAAATTTACACCATGCTTAGGAAGTCCACGTAAGAGTTTACATTGTTCCATTGTAATACTTCAAATATTAATGATGTTTCAGTCTAAATTATGTACAGTATATACTTGTGTATAGGTCGAAAATTTTCAGACAAAATTTCAAAGTTAAAAAAGAGTTGTCGACTTATGCACGAGATACTTTAAAAAAAAATATCCTCGGATAATTGGAGATTGGGCAAGTCTTTTAAATTATTAAATATCGGTTTAAGTTGGAGAGAAATATAAAAGCGGACAATGGTCATTTCTCTACGACGGAGAAAAAAAAAGCTCAGCTATAATGTCCCTGTAATTGTTCTGCATCCATTTTCCCTTGGAATAGAATTCTTTTCAATACGGGGGCATTTCTTTCAATTTTTTAATCCCTTTTTTAAGAAGAGTTCAATTTGAAAATGCTTCTAGATATTTCTCTCGAAAGTCCTACAATACATAGAATTACTAAGCAGTAAAACAAGTTGTTTACCTTAGTAAATAAGATTGAATAGATTTTTGGAATTTTTTTTTTCTTTTTTTGTTTCTTTCAAGTATCATTAGATTGATGTGAATAGATTTAATAATATTTTAAGCTTCTTCTGTTTTTCATAATTATACAGGTTTAAAACGATGAATGTGTTTAAACTAAGTCTGATTAGTAACGTAAAAAAAATACTAATTTAATGAAAATTAATTATTTTTTTAATCCTCGATTACAAATTGTTTTTCAACATATTACCAGAAACATGGTTCGACTTATACACGAAAATTCACCTTTTTTTTCAAAATTTTGCTTGAGAATTGGATGGTTGACTTATACACAAGTAGACGAAAAAGGAACCGCGGTGTGGTTTCCATGACAACCGACAGCAGTCTTGAAAATGGTTTTTTATTTATTTACTATCGTCTGCCTTGCGCAGTTAATTTTTATTCATTCAGAAAAAAAAAAAAAAAAAAAAAAAAACATTTTGGCATTAGATGGTACGCAAATCTGTTTATAAAATTATTTGATAGTATATTCTGATCAAAGATGTTGAAATTAAGTGAACGATGTAATCTCTTAAGGAAATCAACTATTAAGTGTACATACTACGAAATGTATCCTGTAGTTAAAATTCATTCGATTTCATTCTAGTTACTGTTCTTTTATAATTCACAGTATTCATTCGGGAAAAAGATTCTCCTTTGTGATGTGTGAGTAATGCTGTTTAAAAACATATTCTATATTCTCGTTGGAATGTGCATGAACAATCCATTGTATTTACTACTATATTCACCGTATTCTAAGTCACACAAGTTTCTAGTTGATTGTTGGTGAAAAAAAGATTCTGGTTTGTGATGTAATATGAAAATAAGTACTTTGTTTATTGAATAGCTCAAGCCCACTCTTCTTTCCAGTTGTATTGTTTCTTTTTTTTAGTGCATAAATAGCTTCAAATCAATTTAATACTCTATTTATCCTATTTGGTTTATTTTTCATTCCTCTATTCGTGTTTTTAAATTCGAAATTCTTAACTTAACAAATTTATTTTATTCGCACATTTTATAATCTATCCATAATTCTTCTATCCACGAACAAGTATAAATGGTATGTTTTTAAAGCAACTAAAAAGACTATTAGCCTTAATTACCTCACATACAGAAAATATTTATAGAAAATATTTATATACTTAAGTATTCTAGAAAAAAAACTCAAGAATGTAATGATACTTAATATTCCAAAAATATTTACATTTCTTTTGTATGAAAACTTCTTGCATATAAATGTTTATATGTTTGTCGCTGGAATTCAAACAAATAAATTTAAAATTATTTATAAACTAATTTTAGTCACATCCGATACATTTTCTTTTAAATATGACATTTATCTAACACATTTGGAAAAAAATAATGACTGATTTAAAGCAAGTTATGGAGACTAGCTCACTGAAATCTTTTAATAACTACGCGCCGACTTAAATATTAATTACTTTTACAGAAAAGTAGTGACAGATCTGCCTTCACCTTATCAGCACTGGTAAGACACTGGGGAATAAAGCAATGAGGTAGTGGTTCTACAACATCTTGATAAATTATGCAATAACTATCAACTTTTAATAAGAAGTCAAATGAATAGATTTTCTCCGAATATGATTGGGAAACATTAAAATGAAACATATCTAAATTTAAACAGGAGATTTAATACTTCGCATAATTTACAAGCTTGCAATGTGAGGCAGAATGTTACAACTCCATTTCAGCCATTTTGTTTCAGAAAGAGAAAATCATTTTATTCAAAGTTTTACAATCTATAGCATATGTATTTTGCATTAAATAATTAGAAGCTAAGTTATAAAATGCTTTAGCATTAGAGATTTTACTGATAATTGAAAAGTACTACAACTTACATTATTTACATTATTTTCAAAAATATTTGTCTTGTTTAATTGAAGAAACAAGAGAATAAATAAGTAGGAGATTACCAGTCTGAAATTGTGGTTGTAGAAATTGACAATTATGCTATTTTTGGAATTACTTCGGAAGAAGAAGAAGCCCACAAAAACCATTTTTTATTTCTTGCGAATGGCAACAACAGGTTTCTTGACATAGAATATTGTCCGAAGTTTTTAAGTGGTAACAAAGAAATGTGAAAGCTGCTGCTTTTATTTTAATATATATATATAAAATGCTTGGGATTAATGTTCCGAAACTAAATTTAATTAAATGTAAATATGTACATGTTTTACACTTTACATTTAGCTGTGTGGTTTTTGAAATATTGTGTACATCAAGTAAAAAAAATGAAACGTATCTTCGTCGTCTATAATCTATTTCAGAAAAGTATCTCATTTTATTTCATTTCGAAGTTTTCAACATTCAATTTAATCATAAAGGAACTTTCTGGGTATATGAATCTATAGCGGCCTAATCTATTAACCAATAGAAAAGAAATTTCAGACATTATTATTTGGAGATATGTGCTTGAGATTTTGATGATTTAAAACAATAGATATTTTACAATTACATAAAAAAAATCGAAATTTTTGAATGTCAAGACCACCTTTTTGGTGTAGATTCATTAACGTATTGAAAAATGGAGTTGGAATACGCGTATGACAAAAATTACTAGCGTGAGAAATTTGCAAAAAAGGGCATTAAAAAGACCAGTGACAACAGAGAGAAAGGTACATTGATGCATTTTGTATAATTCACAGGGATAAACAGTAGAAGCATCTATCATCCATGTACAAAGCATTTTGTATGGAAAACCTTTAATAAGTAGTGTGGGGAGATATGTTCAGATGAGGTAAGATATATTTTTCATCAGAAATCGAAAGTGCTAACAAGATGACACTTATAGGGTAACAATGATGACACTTATAGGGTAACAATGAGTTGAACTAATAATGCTATTTTGAGCTGAATCAGAACAAAATGCTGCCGAACCAGTGCGAGTTTATCGGTGGAATAACCTTCGGAGCTCTGAAGCCTATATTCCGCAAAATCTGTGCTCGATTCGGCTAAAGAAAATTTGAAGAAACTGCATACACATGCGATAGGCTGAGATCTGAACCACCATCTGTTCTTGTAGAAGTTGTTGCGGAAGTGCATAATACGATTATTGTAGGTCTATTTCATGTTGTACGAAATGTTGCCCACAATTTTGTGTTCAGAAAACTACAGTCCTGAAAATAAGCGCTCTGTTCTGTGAATTTCTTTTCCATTACAGCGTGTCTAGATGTTAAACCTGGAGAAGAACAATTATGTTTCGATTTTGAGAATTATATCCTCATCAAATATGATGAAGATAGCAGATTACCACTGCGGATATTAAGCTGATGAATTTCTTTCATCATTATAAACTGGTGAAGCACATGTCTCTTTAACTGGGAGTATAAACTCCAAAAACTGCGGTAATTGTGCTGACGAATATTTTAACTCTGTGACACCAACGCCTTTACAAAAAAACCCGTGTGGTGTGGCATCCTCGGTCCTCTGTCCACATTTCTTCGAACAGGTCACAAGTACACAAGTTTCCACAGGTATGAGAAAATACTCCAAGGATATACTATATTAAAATGTTGCAGGATTTCATAATTCAGGAATAGCAGAAGCAAAATGTCGTTAATGACAATGAGTCAAAACCACTGTATTAATACTAGTGTTTTTTGATGGAAAATTGCACCTTGTTATTAAATCAAAGTGTACAAATAAATACTTAAAAGGTGTTTAAAAAATATAGATATTATTTATTATTCACGCATTCATTTTCAAAGGAACATAAAAGAAGATAATTGATTAGAAATAGAAAATGTAAAAAGAAAAACAAAAACAAAAACCGTGTATAAGCAAAGTCACGATGAATTCATCGAAACACCAAGGATATTGTACCAAAGTGTGGGAATATTATATGAAACGACGTCATTACACATAATATTAACAAAGAGACTATTTGTCAATAATTTTTGTATTCAAATTACTTTATGATCTAGCAAACTCATAGAAACAGAAATAATAATGGTTAAAAAATAACACTTTTTGGATGAAATTGATTTATAAAAAGAAAACAATTAAGTGTTTAAGAATTACCAAACTGTTTCCGGAGTGTAATTTTAAATTAGAAACGAACTTTTTATTTTATAAGAACGTAATTTATAGAGCAATGATTGGGCAGTAATTATTAGGGTAATGACTTTCGACGGGCAATTCCACTCACTCAACTATTTCTAAATATAATAGAATTGAAAACGCGCAATCGGTTCTGCCACCTATTGAACATACTTGTAAGTTCCTAGTAAGGGTGTAGTGATCGTTCCATCGGAAGATAAGTAATTTTGTTTCTTCGCTTTATAAGTTTGCAGTTGTTTTATTCTAAAATTTTACAACATCGAACTTGAAAGTGATTGTACATATTTATTTTCAATTGTAAGCTTACCCATTGTGTCCATACATTTAGATGCACATTCATGCTTTTATTTATTTTAGTCATGCGTTGTCACGCCAACTTTAACGCAAATCAAACATGGCTATGAAGAGTAATGTCGTTCACGTGGAATTATAGAAGTGATGAATAATGAAAGAGACGAACAAATTAGGCATAATGAACAAATGCTTTTCAAATCAAATACAAAGACAAGTGTCTGTAGAGGATGTTTTGTTTACACCCCTTCCTGATTCTTCAGATCGAGCACAAAGACCCGTGTCTGTAGCAGAGATATTGCCTATTCCTGGTGTCCTTCAAACAATACAAGATAAAAAGCTAGGAAAATCTAACGGTTTTTTCATTAAAACAAAAAAGAGAAATTAAAAAAGCAAAAATCTGAGGAAACACAATCAAAAATTACAAAGAAAAAAAATCTTCGAAGAAGTCTCGTACGTCAAACTTACAACAAAGCATAAGATTTTTTTTAAAAAAAAAAGAAGTTATACGACACTAGCTCAGAGAAGAACATTTAATGTGTCGTAACTGTGTGATGATGATGACTCAGATGATTTACCTCTAATTGAACAGGTTGTGGAAACAGAAATCTCATCTTTTTGTGGAGAATTTGGGAAAGATAACGAGACGTGGTTTCGCTGCGCAATATTTGGAAATTGGCCACACAAAGCCTTCAATGGTCTTAATAGCCCACGCAACTACAAATGTGAATTTTGTCGTATTTATATGTTGCATCCAATTTTTGAGCGCATTTACCTTACCATGTTGATTATAACCACTCAATTCATTGTTAATTAAATAAAACGATAAAAAAACAGTTCCTATTAGTTTTGTGCAAATCCGATGATTGCAAACTGCTCCTTTTGCTTTGGAATTTTACTTTCGTTGATAAAGTATTGGTTTTTTTAATGCGAATTTGACTATCTATTTATGTTTTTTGAGCATCATTATCCTATTTTTCTCTATAGGCGCCACCTTTACATTTTCCTGTTATCACTAAAATTTAATAAATTGTGCTCATCCAGACGACCACATAGAAATATTGAGTCGCATTCGATTCTGAGAGGCAGAAAAAGAGGAATATTAGAATTCCATCCTGAACTTACAATAGTGTTGGGAAAGCGAATGGTCCGAATTTTGTCCACGACAACAACGATTTTCGCCACGAGATCTTCAACTAAGGCCACAGGCGCCTCGCACTCTAAAGATTTAATCTGCCTCCAGAAGAAAAAGCGCAGTGACTTGAGGTCCGGTGAACGAGGAGGCCAAGCCATAGATCCGCCACGTCCGATCTGTAGTGCGGGATATGTATCATTCAAGAAGAAACGGCCATTGATAAAAAATGTGTTGGGGTTCCATCGTGTATAAACCACATGTGTCTCTGGATGGTGAGCTTGCAATAAACTGGAAAGTACTTGTTCCAAGTTTCTCTCAGGACCAGTTTCTACTTTCCTCTTTACTGCTTCTCAGAATGGAATGCCAGATTCCTGTGTAATTATTGGTAGTCCTGATTGGTACTATCATCCCTCTTAATTTGTAAGAAAATTTTAAAATCACCCTGTATAGTTCATCCTCGATTAGATTACTAACTAGTCGGATGTGCCAATCCGAAATCTTTCTTCTTTCTCATGCAAATAAAAGTTCAAAAAGTTGTTAGAATGCGAAAATTTCAAAATTCCAGACAGCCATAATCGAAAACATCCACAAAAATTAGTTCAATTCTATTCGTAGTTTTATAAAGTGGGGATCAAAAATTTCTACCCAGCATAAAAGGTTTGGTTAATTTATATCTGTACGAAAAGAAATCTTGAAGTGATACTTATACATTTTATTGGCATAGTAGTTAGAAAATATTTATGGGATGAAACATAAATGTCAATAAATTTAATTGACAAAATTAAGTGCAAAAAAAATGCACGCTCTCAAAAGTTTCTGGCCGTCTTGGCGAGTTTGATAACAATGATCAACAACATTTTCACTTAGTATTTTGTCGTCATATTTTTAGCAAAAGGTACAGAGCCGTTAAAGATCGACGTTTTTTGTACTCTTCTTCCAATTCTTATGAAAATTCTGCTGCAATGTAGTATTTATAATTTCGCACACGTTTTTCAAGCTCATTCTAAAGATTTCATATTGGATTCAAATCGGATGATTGGGTTGGCCATTTAAAAAGCAGAATTTTTCTTTCAAAAGAGGTTGCTTGAAGATCTTGCATCCAATCTTTGTGTCGTTATCATGATCAAACAAGCAGTTTCGACCACATTTTTAAAGTCTAATAAGACAGCAAATGATTTTGCAAGCTATCTTTATACATTGCATTATTCATCTTGTCGCGGATTTTAATTAACGGACTGACTAGTTTTAGTTTTTAAGTTGTTGGACGTAGCGTCTACCATCATTCCCAAAAAAGGTTGAACTTTGATTCACCGGAAAAATAGCACTTTTCCAGTTTTCACTTGAACAATTTTTATGTTCCTTGGCAAACGCCAGTCGAGCCCACGGTTTTTTCTTCTTATGAATGTTTTTTTTTTTTTAACACTGACGTCACGTAAGACATCTTGACACGGTAGACTGACTTATTTCAGCAATGATTCCACTTCATTATTCGCGGGATATTGCAGTTGCCTTTTTATGCAAGTCATCAACTGCTTTTCTCCTGAAAATTCTGTCCTCTCGAATAGTGATTTTTCAAAGTATTCCTGAATGTGGAAAGCCCCGAAAGCCATGGCCATCTTTATATATTTTTTAACTCTGCGTGAGGCGCGCGAAGATTTATTACGTATTTAGTCGCGCGGGGGACATATGACACCTACTTTCAATGTGCTGTTTTTGTACTTAAAAAAAAGTATCAATAAAATAATATTCTAAAACAACAAAATGCACATTAAAAATTTATATTTAAAACTTACAACTGTTTACTAATAGCATTACGAAGAAAAAGAAGTCAATCTGAAAAAGGAGATGAAAAATACAAACTTCTCAAATGACATATTTGGCATATGTTCCCCACGCGCCTAACGGAGGGTTAAAAGATCGTTTACAGTAAATTTCAATTGATAATTTTTTCAAAATATCACGAGAGGGTTGGCCCTTTAGTGAGAAACAAATCACTCATTTAAAAACAATAATTTTTGAATTTTTCAGTTTTGAATTTTAACTACGTTATTCAATTTGATTAATTAACAAACATGGAAAAAAAAAACTTTATCGATACTAACGATAAAAGCTAACTAATGACGAATGTCAGGAAACTTTTCTAAATGCAAATTTTGAATTCCTCTCTCCTTTGTTTAAAGTGTCTTCAGCATACAACCAAAATGATCACGCGGTCAGTGGTCATTTGCATATTCGTAACTTTTGGAATAATTGCGTTTCTTCATCGATGAAACTTTCTGGCAAATAAATCAAAGACACAAACTGATCGGAAACTTTTGACAACCACTGTAAAATTTTTAATGATACAAAGAGGGAACATGGACATACGGACATACAAATGGAATTACATACATTTTGCACAAACATGTTTCTCCGGATTTTTGACCTCCGAAACATGCAATTCGGTGAAAAACATGAAATCGAAAAAAATCGATTATAGTACATTCTTTTTTAGAAAGAAGAAAATAAAAATTACAGAATAGAAAATTTTATAATTAGAAATATTTCTACTCGTGAAAAAACGAATAAAAATGTCTCCCACTTAAATATACTTAAGGATAAAAGAAAGTTTTAAGAGTGTAACACATGACATTGCAAAACAGTTTTGACTTTTTTATATATGTATAGCTGCAAAGCTATACAATATATTTTATAAATTTATTTTCAACTAAAAAAATTTATCTAATCAAATTGGTCTTCATTTTAGTTGGTACTTATTTTATAATAATTATTAAGTAAAATTTCTGTTTTAACTTCAAAATATGCTTAACTCTGTAGAGAAAAATTGAAAGATTGGAAGTTTTGACTAATATTGTACGTGACAAAATACGAAATTTTTAATGGCAGAATATTTTCATTTGAAATCAAGCACGAAGCTTATTGTTTGGAAATAGTAGTGTGTGTTATTATACTGGGTGTCCATAAAAGTATGCCCCAGTTTCAAGGGTATATTAAACAATTTAATGTAGATTTTTAATAACAAATCATGTATCAAGTTAAAGATAACTAAACCAGTTTTTCTTACAAATGTCAATGTATGCGCATTCAGTTATATCAGGATTGTAGTCGTAAAAATAACAGAGGATATATGCGCTAATCAGGGGGTATACACTCAAGGCAGAGGGTGTGCCCTAGAGTGTGTATACTATAGTTTTCTTGAGAAACAGAGGGTATACGGTGTTTCTTCAAAAAATACAAAAGGTATACAGCGGAGTGGAGGATACACGGGTCTATCCCCGTGTACCCTCCACTACATCCCTGAGTTATACGCCATATACCTATGTTGGAAGTAATGAAAGTCATAGTTTCTTCAATTCTGTGTCTCTCATTTGGCAAATCATTAAGGATCGATGGAACGTAAACACGATCTTTGAGCCCCCCCCCAAAAAAAAATCACATGGCTCTAACGACTCTTGAATCTTGAACTCAGCAATCCTGCTTAACGGTCAATAGTCGCCGTTTAACGTGTGTGGCACTGCAAGCGAGTAAATAAGAAAGTAGTACTCAATCTTATTTAAAATTGTTTAGTTACTCTTTATTTGAGACATGGAACCAACATTCTACAGAATTTACATTTGATGCTATTAACGCTTATGTGTGGCAGCCTGTATTTTGATCCATTTCTATTTTATTTATTTCCATTTGATCCATATTTGACTCACAAGGCAGAGATCGTTCCCAGGTGTAAGTTGTGGATTCGGACGAAAGTAGTATCAAAATAAAGATCTCGTTATGTACGTTATAAAGTGCGATGGAACTACCCGTTCGAATCCAACCGTTCTCAAGATATCATCAATTGAAGTGTAAATGAAGCCGTACGCGAAAACTTCGTAGAATGCGAATTGTCTGTCTAAAAGAGGGAAAATAATCGGCACTGTGTGGATGTAAAGAATTTTGCTCGTAGCTCAGCAAAAGCTATTGGAAGGAGGATTAAAAACAATGCAAAGAAACTTCTAACTTGAGAACAATTTACATATATGCCTGTCTATTTATTTATTCTTTCACACTTCAAGTGTTGATATCTCGAAAACGACTGGATTCGGACTGGTTGCACTTTTTAACGTACAAGACGATATCTTTCTTTTGATACCACACTCGTACAAATCTACAACTTACACCTGGGGACGTTCCATAGTCAGCTATGATCCATTTTAACATATAAAGAAAAAATTATAGATCAAGTCAATCATCTTCAATAATGTGTGTTTACTATATTCATTATTGATTTATTCCTTTAAACATGATATTTACTACATACATTTGGACAAGATTATAATCGATTTAATGTCGTTTAAAGAGATGAACATGCTAAAAAGTATTTAATACACCTGCGGCATATATTAATCATTTTTGCCGAAAAGTAGTGACAGATCAGTCGTTAGCATGTAAGCCCATGTGAGACATGTGGGAATAAGTTAATGAGATACAGCAATGACATTATAAGTTATGAAATATCTATAAAGATTCAATTCGAAGTCAATTTTTTTTTTTTTTTTTTTTTTTTTTTTTTGCCATGTGTGATTTGGTAACAATAAAAGTAAAAACAAAAAAGCATATTGATATTTTGACAAGATGTTTACTACTGTTGATAAGTTACAAAGTAAAGTACGGCTTTGCAAAGTAAGGGTATAAATGATAATTCTGCATAAGATAAGAAAAAAAAAGAAAAGAAAAGAAAAAAAAAAGAAATAAAACATACTTTTTTTTCAAAAGTTTATTAACTGTATTAATAGATCCCGCAGAATATTTTGGACGAAATGATTAATATATTCTGCATAAAAAGTTTTAGTACTAAAGTATTACGTTTTTCTGAATTATGTATGCAGATAATATCTGGCATTAACCAAAACACATAATATTTTAAAATTATTTTTTACTTAAATATTTTATGTTTATCTCTAAAAAGTATATGTTTATTTTATCTATTTGATTCATTTTTAATTGATATTTGCATGTATCTTTAAATTTAAAATTCTAAAATATTAATAATTTAACTCTTAAACAATTTCATTAAATTATCATTTTGTTAAATTAATCATCATAAAGATTGCACATCATTTAATGGTTTTATTTATTTAGTGATTTTTTTTAAGTCAAAAGACAATTAACCTAACAGCGAATTCAATGACAAGTCTGTATTTGCAGATAAAGAAAAAACACCCCGCTGTAAAAATTATCTGTAATTTTTAACAGAAAAACTGTTTAATAGAAAAAGTTTTGCACTGTAAAAAATGAATCTTGTAATTTTTATAGAAACACTCTGTTTTAATGAAAAATTACATATATTTTCTGTAAACTACGCAGTTTTCCCCTAGCATCGATATAAATAGTTTTTTCCTGTCAATTTTGCATATTTTCTTAGTGCTGCATTGAAAAGATTTCACATAGATAATAGAGGAAACGTTTCCGATATTATAAAATACTGCATACTACGTGTACACTCAATACGGATATGTACTGAATACTGTATTCTGAAAGCTGATATTTAAAATACGAAACTTTCTTATACGAATAAATTGTGTACAAATATTTTCATGACCTTGTAGTAAATAGAATTTTTATACAATTTGCTTCAACAATTTTTATTAGATTTATTCACATCCGATTTATTTTCTAGAATATGACATTTACCTAGCACATTTGGACAGGTATAATGATTCAAACAAGTAATGGGGAGAGACTTATTGAAATCTTTTAATAACTGTGCAACAAATTAAATATTAATTACTTTTACAGAAATTTAGTGACAGATTTCCTTCACCTTATCAACGCAGACATTGGGGAATAAGGCAATATAAGGTACTGCTTTTACGAAAGATTCATAAATTATGCAATAACTGTAAAAATTTTATATAAAATCAAATGAATAGGTTTTCGATGAGTATGACTGTCAATATTGAAAGGAAACATATCGAAGTTTCAATAGGAATTTTCACATTTATGGTAAATTGTAATTTTTGCAAGCTGGTGCAGAATTTTGCAACTCCATTTCAGCCATTTTGCTTTGAAAACTAACACATTTTACTTATGTTTTATTAAAATATGTGCAAGACTTAAAGCGATTTTCACTATAGGACGTTTTGAAATTTTATCTTCTTCCCTCATACACAGACGTATATAATAAATCTGTAGGGCTTACTAACATTTTATCTGTACTCTGTAGAAGAAAAGTATTTTTTGTTAAATTACAAAAGTCCTTAACTTTACAAATGATTCTATTAAATTTACAGTTATCTTAAAATAATTTTATCTGTAACCTGGGTGCAGTTACATAAAAAAGTTCAGGGTATCCAAATTTAATAAAAATTCTTAGTAATTTTACAGATATTTTTATTTTCAGTAGTACAATTGTCATTGATTGCTGTTAACTCCTTGGCGACACGTATACATGCTGCAGAAAGGCTTACGAATCCGTGTTTATCCCCACCAATAAAATTTTACTGTAAAATTTGCCTTATTGAATCGGAGCATTTTCTCGATTTAATAAGACACAAATTTCTGTTTTTAAAAACCGGTGACAAAACATTAAAAATTTCGTAAAAAGCTCCTGCTGCGAAGGGGTTAAATCTTAGATCTTGGGCATTCATATTTTTTTAAAATCAGACATTACAAGAAACTATCGTTGACCGAAACCAATTCCACATGTTTCTTTGTAAATACTTGATCAGACACTACAAGAAACTATCGTTGACCGAAACCAATTCCAGATGTTTCTTTGTAAATACTTTTGTGTGTAATATCCCTGTACCAGGAATGAACTGTTTAGGTAATATATTCCCTCTTAACTGCTTTAAAAGTCATAACGCCCTTATCAATCATTTTCTTCCTAACTGGAGTAATAGAATATGCGTTTTCACCGGGAATTACAGATGACGATTTCATTTATTTATTTCTTTTTACTTTTTCAGCTATTTATTTACATTTTAAGTTGAATACCAGTATTTTTTTTCCTGAATTTAAAGTACTTTAAAAAACTTTTTAAAAATCTAAAAGTGTCGGAAGTATACTATGAATGATGAAGACTGTGATAATTTTTTTTCTACACTAATGTGTAATTTTTTGAGAAAAATTCCGAACTGGACCTCGCAGGATTTGATAAAATTTTACCATAGAATAATTCGACATTCGTTAAAAAAAAACCTTAATTATTTAAAAAATATATATCTGATTTCATATTTTTAAATCCTTTTTGACTCAGTTACTAAAAAAAATCAGCACAGTTAATCTTTGTTTAAATGGATGTTCTGAAAATTATTTTTTAAAACTGAAAAACAACTGCCTTAACTATTATTAAAAGTAATTAATTTTCGGGATATTAATGCATGAAGGGACTGATGTGAGTACAATCATGCCTAAAATGCCAAATTTCATAATTTTTCTAGAAATGCATTTATTGATATTTATTCGTAAAAAATAATCAACACATTCAGTAATCTCCTGCAATCTTTTTTCTGTTAATAAATTGTCTTTTATTTCATTTTTTAAAACTGTGCAATTTTAAAGGCACTATGTAGAAAGAGTTTTGAAAGTATTTTACATGTGTTGTTTTATAGTGTTCCAAAATATGTGTTGTTCATGATGTGTTGTTACAATGAGTTGTGCAGCACAACACTATCGTAAGAAGCTATTTTTATCAACACCGTTTACAACATAATTTCAACACACTTAACAGCACTATTTTTAGAATAGATTTCTGGATTGCAGTACATTTGAAACATTTTTAAGAACGTATTTCTAGACAGGGGCTCTTTTGCAACATATTAAGAACACAGTCACAACGCAAAGAATGTTTTGTAAATAAAGTTTTCCAATTCAGAACACATTAATGTGCTTTTAATTTGGTGACAAAAACAGTTGTAAAATGTGTTTATTTTTCTGTTTCAGAATTTGCAGTGTTCCAAATGATGTAACTCTCTTCTCTCCCTCCAGCATTATGTACTGTAATTCTGAGGAAAGCATCGGCCTTTTTATCCTTTTTCTATTGTATTTTTGCCATTATTCGTTATCGCCTCCACCCGTATACCTAACGCTTGTGACATGTTGGAACGTCTTTTTGTTACTATTTGTTATTGAGAAATAATGCGATATTTATCATCATAGATTCATTCATAGATCATTCATTCACTGATTTTGAAGAGTTCCCTTTGTTACTTTCTGTTATTATGTGAGAAACAGAAACACAAATCACTGTTTTTTCATATGCGAATCTTTACGAAAACTTTTTCTCATTCAAACTTACATTCTTTCTATATCATTCAGAAAGGACTGTGATTATCATCATTCTAACATACTTCGTACGACTGCCATATTTAGTCTAACTGCAGTTGATAATGATTTTCTTCTTTGTTTTTCATCAAGAAAAAATTGGTCACTTTACGGAATTATGTAAACTATCTGAACATAGTGCAAACACAGAATTTTTGCCTGCTAATTTGACTAAATGAAAATGTCTTTTATTTAGCCACAAATTAAAATAATAAAAATCATAATGTAGTATTGCTGAAGCTCGAAATCCTTTCTCCTCTCCCTCAAATTTTACTCTATAGCATGAATTTGCAATTCTTTCTTCCAACAAATCTACTGATACAGTCGAATCTATATTTAACAAACCTCCACTTGGAACAACCTTTTCTTGGAACCAAGTAAAATTTGTGAATTTCTTTGTAAAATAACTTCGGAATAGCGAAGTGCATTCTCTGTTTAACGAACTTTTTTTTGTGACATATTTTTTCTCCTTTTTTTTTTTTTTTTTTTTCTTTTCAAAATATTTCCAAGCATTTCCAAATGATTCTTTCTTTAGCTCATTTTATGATGATCAGTGATCTTGAATTTGTTTATCAGTTTGAAGAAAATACGCCTAAAAGCATTTTTGGTGCATTGCAGAGATGTGAGAAGTATTATGGAGAAAATATTTTTTCAACCAAAAATGTCAGTCAAAATTAAGACTTTTTCAGTAATAAAATTTAAAAACACATGTGGTAATGTATGCTTATTATAATAAATACGACAATAGTTCATTAATTTTAATTTAAAACTATTTTCTTAAATCTGAAAATAGAGTGTGTTCCCGTAGAATGATTTATTCTTGTTTGCCTTGCAGCATTTCTTTTTTGATGGGTAAAATAGAAAAATCAAATCAATTTTATTTATAGAAATAATAATAATAATATTAAAGACTTTTTTCTAATAATATTTAGTGTTTATTAATTTATTCTGTTTTATGTTGTTTAAAATATTTTTTAAAGTGAATCTCTATTTAACGATTTTTCCACATAACGAATTTTTTTTCAGTATTTAACAATTTCGTTAAATAGAGGTCCAACTAATATAAGGGTGCAAATTTATATCTGACTAATAACGTTTATAGCGTATACCTTCTGCCCCTGTCTCGAAAATTCCAGAGTGACCCTCATGAATGTACAACAAATTAATTATTAATTACTTTTACTGAAAAGTTGGGATAAATCACATAACCTCATGTAAGACATTGGGGAATAATGTAATGAGATACTGACGCAGTAGAGAGCGTGATAAATTATGTAATAACTGTAAAGTTTTAATCGAAGTCAAATGGATTGATTTTCCGTCGAGTATGATTGAGAAACATTAAAATGAAACACATCGAAGTTTCAACAAGCGATATATAATAAATTACAAGTTCGCAAAAGTGACACACAATATCGTTGCCTTTCAGACATTTTGTTTCTAAAAAACGATAAAATTTACTCGTGATTTCAATTTTACGAACTTGCGTTCCATTTTGAATTAGTTTATTAAAAATATAAGATTTTGTAAATTCCAAAACATCTTTATATTGTGGAAAAAATATAAAAAATTACGAGAAATAAAAGAATACTTTTAAATGTAGAAGCAGATTTTTTTTTTATTTCTTCACTTTCACAAGCAGACAACACAAAAACTATAATATTTATGAGCAGCAAATTAAAAAAAAAGGAAATTGCCCAGTTAATTTGATGGCATAGAGTTCACAGGCTATGGATACTAATTGTATATTACAGCCTTATATAACAATGCCCTTCGAAAATCAAATTAAGGAAGGAAATAGTCCCCGTTCCCCTTCTTAATACTTATCCAATTTACACACAAACCTAAACAAGTTGGCGCCTCATTAAAATGATCCTATATCTAAGGCTTGAACGAAATCTGATAATTCTGCTTGAAAAACCCATTCACACAAATTAATAAGGTGGGCATTAGCCCCAGTTCTCCTTCTTAATACTCATCTAATGAACACCCAATATTAATCACGGAGATGCCTTATTAGATTGATCCTATAACTAAGATTTGAGCAAAAATGATAATTCTGCTGATAACTCATATTCCCATATTTATATAAATTATGGGAAGGAGCATTAGCCTCCGTTCCCTTTCTTAATACTTATGAAACGAATACCCAGTATTAATCAAGGAAGTGCCTCATCGAAATCATTCAATACCTAAGATTTGTGTGAGAACTGATAATTCTGCATGAAATACCCATTTCTATAAATTATGGGGAATGGCGTTAGCCCCCGTTCCCCTTCTTATACTTATCGAATGAACTCTCAAAACTAATCAGTTAAGCGCCTTATCATAATAAACCTATATCCAAAATTTCAAATGAATCGGATATCGAAAATCGACCACGCTTTACGCACGTACGTACATACATGCAGAACTGGCGGGCACATAAGCTCTCAGGCTTTGATAGCCTGTGAGCTAAAAAATAATACAATACAGGGAAATAGGTTATATAGGCACTATGAAATTGACAAAATTGAACTGCGTCAGTCTGTACTATTTTCAGTACTTTGTCGTTGGTATAAAAAGAAAGTTGCCCATGGATTAGGAAAAAATCAAGTCTATTTTTACTTATATTTTTCGGTAAATGTTCAATAAAACCTCCAAATCTAACAAAATAAGTGTAGGAAGATCGAGTAATTATGGATTATTTGAATATCTGGCCCGTAGTTGGTTCCAGGGTAAGTGCAATCTCGCGCGAGGCCCTAGGCAAAACACTTTATGGAGCCCTAAGTCCCCTATTGCAATATTAAACCTCTCGATTAAAAAATAATTAGGATTAAATTCTGCCTGTTATAGAATACAAAACTACTTTCAAACAATCCATGTTAATATGTGCCGTGATATTAAAAAAAAAGCATAGGTTCTATAAATCAATTTTCTCTTTCAACTGAATTATATAAAAAGCATCATTCAATTTGACTTAGGTTAAAAATGCTTCGAAACAGAAAATTTTTAAAAGAAATTAATCAAAGACGTTCCACGTAGAAACATCCGTTTAAATAATTAATGAAACACCTAAAACATTTTTTTGGTTAGAAATCTGTTTATCCTGGTTTAAATTAACTCGATTTTTAAGTTAAGTGGGAGGTACGTCGTACAGTGAAATCAGTCAAATGGTTAAAACAGTGATACGACAAAAAGAGTTTACTTGATCTATCATTTAAATCCTTTTGACACCACTTATTTTATTAAATACAATTTCATACTATTTAATGGAAGAAATGTTTAAAGTAATTATTATGATTTTTTTAATTTAAAAAAGCGGTGTTTATCCCATATTTTCAATTTATTGTACATAAAAAGAGGATCAGTTAATCGGTTAGAAAAGCATTTTTAATACAATTTATTTATGGTAAATGGGTGAAAAGTCAATGCTAATTAAAAAGTATGTTTCGTTGTTTTTTATTAAGTATAATACACATTATTCAATCATAAATATTATTTTAAATCTCTTTCCATACAACAAATTCTATATCTGCAGCTGAGTCGAGAATCGATTCAGCATGTCGACTGAGATTCGACTCTGCAAAATGAGCCGAAAAACTGATGTTTATGAAAACTAGAGTAATGTCTGAATTTCAACAGCCTGTTGCCGCGAACGCCATCTGTCGGCCGAAATTCAAACTATTTTAAGAAAGTGCATTTAAAAAAATACATTGATTTTTTGGCAATAATACAGCAAACGGCGCATTTTTATCTCAAACCTTTTTTTTTTTGTTGTTGTTATTTGCATTCAAAATGGTCAGTCATTTACCGGACACCCTGTACATAACAATGACATGATCTACATGCAAATAATAATTCATTAAAAAAATAAATAAATATCACAGATTAGAGCGTTTCTTTGAAAAGAAGATTATAACGTTTAAAGAAATCTAAACTAAATATTATCTGTCCTCCTCGTACGACACAATTTTAAACCATACTAACTAATTATGCATTATTATAGAAATTTAATCGGACCTGGTCTCGGACCAAACATTTAGCTTTTATATAGGAGTGGGATCGGGCAAAATTTTCACTTTTATACATAACCGGGCCGAACCTTGTTCTATGGTTCGAGTCAGGCCCGGATCTGGAAAGCTAGGCCCGTGCAAACGTCTTGCTCTTAAATAAGTTTCTAATCTTACAATTATTAAGGCTTCAGAAGCTTGTATTTTTTAGCATAAGCTTTTAAATTTCATGCCTTTTTTTTCAAAGGGATACTAAAATGAATCTTTAGATCGCATATTTTCATGTATTTCAAGGCTTCCTTTTTCTCTAGTATAGTGGCGTAATAAGCATTATTGTTTTAAAAAGTGCTAATGTTTTCGATATTAACATTTTTTTCAAATATAATTTTCCAATTGTGGCTAAAACATACTTTTAAATGATTTTCAGCTGTGCAGAGTTAATTATTCGTGCACGCGCAGTTTAAAAGTAGTTCATAAAAATATTTTTTCTTGTACACTATTTAACTTATTTGTAATATAAATGTAACATATCGAATCTATTGTACTTTTTCGAGTTTTCTGAAAGTGGCATTAATTTTAGTTGAAAACTTTGCATATTATAAGCAAAATATTTGCCAAAAATGGTTGAACTTTTTATACAATTCTTTATATATCGTGATGAATATGCGTAATATTATTTCACAAATGATCATAAAAAAGCTGAATAAGATCATCATAGTCTTGAGCTGAAGCAAGAAATCCTTCCAAACATTTTATTTTACAAGTAAGTCCGAACTAATATTTTTCTTCAATTTGTTTTTGCTTCAAAAAATTAGCTTTGTGATCAAAATTTCTTTATAAAAAGAATTCTTTATAAAAATTTCTTTATTTTGGAGCTCTGACATACTCCTTATCTACTAGAAATTCCAGAATAACAGTTTATTCCATTTTCAGACAGTTTTTCGCCTTGACAGTGCATTGTAAATTTTAACAGTATTATATCCCTGTAGCCTTCTATACACATCAGATTCACATGAGATAGGTTCTGGTTTCATAAGTTCTTCAATAATTAATATACACTTAAAATCTATCATAAATCAAACTTGCACACCGTAAAAATATCTTTAAGGTGAATAATAATTTTTCAGGAATCTGGGATGCCTAGAATATTTTATATACGAAATAAACATTTGTACTGTAAAACAAAAAAAACCCTGTAAGATTACTAACAAATTTATAAGAAACTGGAAAATCTAGACCTTTTTATGTAACCGAAAGAACAACATCAGCCACAAAATAATGTAATATCCATGTAAATTTTAATGAACATACAGGATTCTGAGGTTTTACAAAAAGTGATTATATAGCACATATAACATATATAATACTGGTTATTTAGCATATATAACATTTTTGTCTTTTCAGTGTAGAAATTAATTAGTTGATCCATATTTATTTTATAAATTTAAATTCAATTACAAGAAGGAAATATTTACATTTTTCATGGGAAAGTAGTAAGAATTACATCATTTACAGTGTATGAATAGAGTTCAACAGCTAGAAAATAAAATAAATTGATATGTATATAGATATATTCTGTTATAATATTAATTGTTGTTACAGTTAATACTTTCTTAGGTTTCGACAAAATAATAATAAAAAAATAATAATTTTTTTTTAAATTTTACAAGATTTTTGTTTATATCTTTCCATTAACCAGTTATCGCGAAGTAGGAAATTACCGCCTTAGTCTGTTAGTCAGTGATATCACTCACTGACTAACTAACTCACTGACTAATTCCACTTCCTTATGTTAAACCAGAGGTCGTGTGCGGATAATACTATCTTATTTTAAAACTATACCCTTAAGAAAATAATATATATGTATAAATATAGTATATGCATGTGCATGCACAAATTCTGTACTATTTTTAAAGGATTTTATTGTTGTTGTTGTCAAAATATTTCTTAATTATATATTTATTTTATAATTTTATGAATTATAATCTTATCAGACTGAATAAGGTTTAGGGTGGTTTTCAAATGTATTGCCGTATTAGGTGAAACAAAATTTGAAAAAATAATTTGGTTTAAATACAAAAATTTACTCAGGTATGAGTTGCCTATAGTTTACAACATTCTAAGCAGTAGGTTATTTGCGAGTTTTTTTTATTTATATTTCAGAAATTTCAAGAAATGTCTTGCCCAGTCACTATTTTTCTCATAAGTGTGACCTCTATAAAACATTCTTATTTTTTTGTATCAATAATTAATTAAAAAATTGCTTAAGGTTCTTACATACGTATTAATAAATCAAAAATGTATTAGTATTTATTTATTTCATAAATTTAAAGCATTTTAATAGTTGTTTATGCCATGAGTGTTACTTTGCTTCTTAAATAAAGGGTATAAACTTCTGATTAAAAACAAATTTGATTAAAAATTGATTATTTTCATCGCAGTTATAATAAAGAATTAGAAAGTTCTAATAGACAAAACAATTAATTTAAGTGAAGTAACAAATGCATTAATAAATTTCTGATTCTTAGTTACAGTAACGTTCATGAAAAGTGGTAATACTCATGACAAGCGATAAGACTCATCTTGCAGCAAACAGCTTTTATGTAACAATATACATAAAAAAAAAAGATTTTTAAAAGTTTAAACTATGATTTGTGTAAAATAGATAGTCCTTTGAAAATTATTTATTAAGAATTAAAATTTGAATCTTAAATAGCACTTACAAAACACGTGTGCAGACATGAAAATCTGTTACAATTTTTAAATAATTATAAATATATATAATATGACAAAATATATCCCTGAATCATGAATCTATTATAATCATAACTTAAACCTTACACATGATTTATAGTTTTAGAATTACTTAACTTCTTTTCTCATGAGTGTTACTTTTTCCAAGTAACACTCATGTAAGGTAACACTCATGTACGGTAACACTCATGACATTTATTAAGGAATTCTTCGCTAAAATAAATTCTAACTGTTTTATTAAAATTTTAGTTGGGCCCATTGATTCCTGAACAAAAAACACAGCATTTCCTAACTTAACATTTTTATACGTTAAAAAATAATAATAAATAAATGGGTAACACTCTTGTAAGAAAATAAAAATACTCATCATGTTGAAATGAACATTCTGATAAATAGCAATTATAGAACAAAATTATCGCGTTCTAAATAAGCGCACTGTAAAGAAGAAACAACATCGTTTTCTCACTACCGTTGCCAACTGCAATATACAAATATTTTGAAAACAAATAATATTAACTTGCCTAAAGTAACACTCATGTTCTGCATATGCGGACACAAAATACATTTAAATTTTTAACTCTTAGATACTAATTTTAAATATATAAACTATCTATTTGTTTAATTAATACAGGATATTTTACTTTTAATCCATATATAAGAATTTTAAAATGCTTGGAAACATAAAAAAAGATTGAAATTTTGCGAGTTTTTTATTCAGTACAAGTAAATTCCCATTACTTGCTAACTAAAGTACAAAAAAAAAGATCACTATTTCACAACTCTGAAAAAATCTAATGAATGCATTGAATTAAGCATAAAAAGATGTGCTACTACCTGATTTTAGAATATCAAAAAATAAATTTATTAATATGAAATTTAGATTTAAACATCAGGACATCAAACTGGCAGTTCATGTGAAATTCACCCTTTAACATTTCACACAAAAGAAGTCTAAATTTTGGAAATAGTTTGGAAAATGAGTAAAAAATGACAACGTTTCAGAAGAGCTCACAGAAAAATGAAGGTGAATATATTTATATCCTGAAGATATATTTTAAAAAATAATGAAAGCCGTTCATGTTCAATTCATTAACTAAACTAAAACTTTGACTTTAAAATACATTAAGGATTAAGGCCCACAGTGCGCTAACTTTTTTTTTTCTTGACCCTGAGCCTTATGGAGCTGTATAGCATGTGACTCGATCGGTTGATCAGCCTAACGGACGACCCTGATTGTCAAGTTCCCAAGTAAGCTTATCATTAATTTTATAATCCCTGAAGAGAAGAAAGGCTGAGTAAACTTTGGGCAAAAAGTCAATTTCTGAACTTGTATGCTAGCCAGACGTTCTAATGAAAAAAAAGCCACTGTGTTTTCGTTTAACACTATCGATTGGAATATAAAGTATCTCTGACCAACAACTTTAATGTTAGTTTCAGCTACAAAAAATAATTTTGCTTTGCATATCTTCATGAGGTTTGTATATCCTCAAAGCTCCATAATTTTTTTAACCTAGCCGATGTAATACTACCTTGTAACTATATTCTATCGCCACAATAACATTTGTATTATCAATTTTGATAAAAATTGTACGCACACATACCTTTATTCGTGTGTGTACAAAGAACAAAATTTTACCAAAATAAACAGTACAAATATATATGTGTGTGTGCATATATAAATATATCTGTGAATTAAGTGTTCTAAAATATCAAATAACATCAATAACGCAGATGCAGTAAAAATTTGTACTTGATGTTACGTTTTTCCTGAAAATTTAACTAAAAAGAGAAATAGATGTTTAACCGAGTTTTGAAAATGTAGCATTAACTGATAACAGTTTATTACATATGCATTTCAAAAGCATTGAAAGATAAGACCTATAAAATATTCTTTTTCAAGCATTATACGTTAAAGTCATGATTATCGAAACAAACATTTGGATTGTGTCTTCTGTTCATGTTTCAAACATTCTAAAACTAAAATGATACAATCATAATATGAATTGTTCAGATACAAATGAAGTAAAGAAACATTTTTAGCAAAATGAGCTCCAATTTTTGACCATACATGGCCGCCAAAGTACTTTCGCATCTCATAACGAAAAGTTAAATTCCTCTGACGTCATAATCATCTTGTTCTTGTAACTCCAAACCAGAAAATATATCATGATTACGACGGCCACTGATTTCTCAAAGTCTCATGTTCGACACGGAGTTTTAATTACAGCTAAACGCGGCGGCTGAAGCAACATATCTTTATTTTCCATGTCGGAATCAGCAATTTATAAAGCAAGCTTCCGTGCAAATGAATATTAATAGCCGTTGATGGCTTTTGCTGATGCCGTGTTGAAAGCTTTTGGCGCAGCCAAGTGGCTGTTTCTAATGATACCAGCAACCGATGTACAAGGTATTAATTAGCCGTAAAAAAACCCCCACAGCCAATGGATTCTGATTAAATGGGCAATGTTTTAAATGATTTCTTATTATTTTTTGTGATCGGGTACAGGAAAATGTGCTCCATCTTGATTTGTACATGACATGTAAGCCTTTTTTTTATTCACTACATTCAATTTTTTTTATGGGAGAGCGAAAGCGGCGGGTAAAAAATTGTCTTCCCTCAAAATGGCTCAATTTTCAATATTTGTGAGATTTTAGCTTTTTTTTAATATTATTCTTTTTATTTCACCTCTCCGCCGGAGAGAACTGGAGAAGTTTAATTAAAGAAGTATTTTCTGGTCTCTTTGGTGATTTTAAAAGATCAATTGATCTAGTTCGAGGTAATCAAAGTCTTCTTAACTCGAATTTAAATTGGAATGTAAAAGCTCAAATAAAAAAATAATAAAAATAAGAGAGAAAAGAAAATAATCAATGTATTCATTTCCGTGGGTATGTCTCGACAAGCGTTTTCAAATCAGCGAATACTGAAAAAAAAGAATAAGATTATGTTTCAAGCCGATTTTAATAAAAGAATAAAAGCCAGTGTAATTGCAATTTTTCTTTTTTTTTCTTTTTGAAATAAATTAGAAAATTTAAAATGTCTCTAACACATGTTTCTTTTGAATAGCGCAACGAAGACATTTTCTTTTTATGAAAGCCAAAAGAAATATTGTAAGGTTTATAAAGAAATCATATATTGCATTATAGTAATAATGTTTTTCGAAATTGAAACAGTGTTTCTTCTTGACAAATTAAAAGAGGATACTTTAAAGGTGTTAAAAATATAATCTATAATTGTTAGCATTATCATAAATATTTTTCGAAATTAATTCATTCCATCTCAGTTTTACTTTCGGCTACTTTAGAGAGTAATTTTTAATAGATGCATAAACAAGAAAAATTTATTTATTTAACATTTGATTTTTATATCTGTCAGACTCCGTGGAAGTTTTCGGACTAATTTGGTCTATTATTTCTACGTTTTGTGATTAAATGTAAACGGTCAGATGACCTAGTCCGATATGGCAATTCCAAAACTTTCTTCTATCTAGTGCGTGTTAATACTTCCTGAAAATGCAAAATAGCAGTGCCAACAGTCAGGTGGTTTAAACCAAAACCTAGTCACTAACAACTTATTTCAACTTATAACTGAATCTAAAATTTGATGAAAGTCCATGTATTATGTTTTGAAATAGAGCTATTGCAAAATCTCAAAACTGCATAACAGCGTCACATGTTGTGTGATGTACACCGAAAATTAATCAGGATCAATTTTTTATCAGGCATTAACTGAATATGAAGTTTATGAAAAACCATGCATTACTTCTTCTGATACATTTATTGCGAAATCGTGAAAATATAGCATAATAGCACTATCTGTTGGGCGATTAATACGAACAACTAAACAAAAGTACCAATACTTTATTCTTGTTAGGATAAAAGAAAGTAAAAATCTTGACAGCCATGTAATGGTTGAAAACGTTTGAGGTATTTTAAGATATTTTTATGTATTTTAAATACATTAAAAGTGTTATAAATTTGCACCTGAAAATAATTTTAATATATTTATTTGTGCTTTATATGAATTTTATTTAAAACTTTTTACTTCCCCATATTGATATTCCAAAATTATTTCTTATGTGCATCTTCCTTACATTTTGGCCCATGAATTCGAAGACATCCTGCATGTATGAAAAGAGTCTAATATTTTAAATGTCGAAAATGCTGTGTAAATATCTCGAAGTTGTAGACTGAAGATGACTAATTAATAATAATGTATATGCATAAACTATATCTACAGGTTACATGCCATACATAAACAGAAAAAAGTACATTCATATTTACAACAGTCTTAACACTAGAACGACCAAGACCGTCATTTTGACGGTTTTCAAATTTCATGCTTAAAAATTTGATATAATTTATGGCGAGTTCCAAAATTTTATGATATGACTTTTAATAAAACATAAGAATATTTAAATATTCCCAATCAATTTCCTCTCACCCATTTTAATTTCCGAAATCAGTATGTCCTATACCTATTTATACCAAGACCCGTCAAATTGACGGCTTTGGCAATTAACAAACTCATCCCGAATTGGTGCGGACTTCCCCCTTTTCCACATGAACTAGCCCTTTTCGCCCATGCGCACTCTGCTCCAGGCCTCATATCAAACGTATTAGTAACTGGTAAATGTAATTAGGACGCGACCATTATCAATTGTACTTCTAATGTGATAACGTTCTTAGTGAAAAGTGCAGTCTGTGAATAGTGTAATCTGTGTAAAGTCCAATCTCGTAAAAATGTATGAATATATTTTTATGAAAAAAATAACATTTATTTTTTGTAAATTCTAGTCAAAAATGAAACAATTTCGAGGACGAAAAAAAAAAAATTCGGATAATGCAAAGAACTCACTAGTATAAATGAAGACTGTTCAGACACTAATTCAAGTAATAATAATGACTTTGAAAATTGTGGAGATGAAATTGAAGTACGAGATATTGAAGAAAGTGAAGAAGAAGAATGTGAAAGTGAAGATTCAGGAAGTGAAGATAAAACTTCCCAAAAAGGTCACAAACGCAATAAAGCTATTGCGAATAAGTTCAGATACTGAATCGGACAGCAAACAGAAATTGAAAAAAGACAGGAAAAAGAAATTGCTCTCGACGGTACTGAATGGGAAGAAATAGGGAATGGTTGTGTTGGTAGACTCGCATCACACGCTATATTCAAGGATACTTCAGGCCCAACTGGTTATGCGAAACGAAACATTATGCTTGGTAATGTTAGCAGTGCATTTAGACTTAGAATTGATAATCGAATGATGAAGCACATAAAAACTTGCACTGAGCTTGAGGCCAGAAATGTTTTACAGAAGGACGATTGGAAAATTACTATTGAAGAATTGCATACGTTTGTAGCTATTTTATATGCTCGAGGAGCCTATGAAGCGAGAAATTTGAAATTATCCTATTTGTGGTCAGAAAAATGGGGACCTTCTTTTTTTCGCGAAACTGAGTTTTGACAAAAAAAGTGAGAGGAGTGTTCGCTTACGAACTGACAAATTTGGATTAGCTTCCGAAATTTGGAAGTCCTTTATTGATAACAGCCAAGCTTGTTACAAACCAGACCAGAATATAAGCGTAGATGGACAATTGCTTCCCACAAAGGCAAGATGCAGATTTCTGCAATATATGCCCAAAAAACAGACAAATTCGGAATTAAATTTTGGTTAGCTGTAGACGTGCGAAGTAAATATCTAATAAATGGCTTTCCCTATTTAGGCAAAGAAGAACTTAGACCATCAGGAGTACCTTTGAATGAATTTTTAGTTTTGAATCTTGTAAAAAACTACGTAAATTGTGGGAGGAATATAACAACGGATATTTTTTTTACAATATGCAGCTCGCAAAGGAGCTACTGACCAAAAAAAGACAAGTCTTGTTGGAACTATACGAGCAAATAAAAGAGAATTGCCGAAAATAGCTAAAGTTAGAAAAGATAACATGGCTCTTTTTTCCACAAAACTGTATAAATCAAATGATATTGTTTTAACAGTTTACAAAAGTAAGCCTCGTAAAAAAGTACTACTTCTTAGCTCAAAACATAAATCTGTTAAAATTGCTTCTAATCGAAAACAAATTCCTGCAACTGTATCATTTTATAATGAGACTAAGTTTGGAGTAGACATAAATGATCAAATGGCCCGCAAATATAGTATTTTATATAGCGTAAAAGCAGGGTCACGTAGATGGCCTTTGCAAATATTTTATAATATTTTGGACTTGGCAGCAATCAATGCATGGATTTTATATAAAGAAACTTGTGATAAAAATATAACTAGAAAACAATTTTTATTTCAACTATCCGAAGAACTCTCCAGTGAATATAGGTGCTGCAGAAAAGAAGCCTCCTCCCAAAAACAAGAACGGAAATCAATGGATTGTGCTCAATTACAAAATATTTCTTATGATCACAAATCTTGCCAAATTCGATTATGCAACAAAACCAAAGCGATTTATACTTGCAATGTATGCAACAAATATGTTTGTGGTAAGTGTTCATCTAAGATAACATGTACTTGTAAAATATGTGCCTCATAATTATTTCATTCATATCAAATGTGCTATACTATAAATGCAAATAGAAACTGTTTTTTAATAATAATTAATAAATTAATACATTAAATATTATTTTTGTTAAATAATGTATATATTTTATTTACATTAAATAAGTCAAATATCTTTGCGGAAATCTTTCATCTAAGATAAGAGACACTTGTAAAATATCTGCTTTATATTTATTTCGTGCATATCAAATGTGCTATACTGTAAATACAAATATAAACTGTTTTTGTTTAGTTTCTTTATATTTAGAATTAATAAATTAATAAACTAAATATTGTTTTTGTTAAATTATATTCTTTTATTTACATTAACTAAGTTTAATATGTCCGTTGCAAGTGTTAATCTAAGATAGCATGTAAAATATGTCCCTCACAGTTATTTCATGCACAGCAAATGTACCATAAATGCAGATAGAAACTGTTGTTATTATTGAATTTTTATTAATAATTAATGAATTATCATATTAAATGATGTTTTTGTTAAATTATATATTTTTATTTACATTAACTAAGTCAAAAGTTACAATGAAAGCCGTGATCAAAAATCCGTCAATTTGACGGATGCGGTAAAACTAGGTATATATGAAACGCCGGTAGTTCTAGTGTTAACTCATGTTTACATAGTTTACAATAAAATTTTAACAAAGACATAATTAAACTCGGAATAACAATGTCGTCTTTTCGAGTATGATTACGTTTATTGCATAAAAGATGACAACTACATATTAAAAATTTATTCAACATAAATTTTTCGAATGGTAATCCCACTTTTTGAAACCATATCAAAGTTATTTGGATTAAAGTAGCTAAAAAAGTTATAATTCGTACATTTAAAAAAAATGCATGCAATTAAAAATTGTTAAAATTCTAGGATTCTCATATTAAACGCATATGACAAATTTTAATATGTATCCCCCCCCCTAAAAAAATCATTTGACAAAAACATTTTGTTTTTTATTACATAGCTAGAGTGGGACCAAATATAAAGTAGGCATTTTTTAAAAGTAAATCATTTTTCGTCAATGAAAAATTTTAATAATTTATATTAAAAAGTTTCGAATAATGATTTGCATTGTGTTTTATATAAAAAAATTAATGTTGTCAAAATCAAAGGTGTGTATTTTACAGTTCATACGAATCACTATTTTTCGAGATATGTTTACTTTTCCACAAATCAATAGAACCGTCTCCTCTTACTGTTCATACAAGAAAATTATATCATTCTAAAAATTTATATGGATCTTTAATTTAAATAAAATTACTTATTTTTTTTAATTTTTTAAACATTGTTTATGTATAATAATTTTATACGAGAAATCGTTTGTCTCTTATCTTAGTTTAATTTTTCAAATGTCTAGACAAATATCTTGTTAACATAGTATGTCATAATACAAAGTTAAACACATATTCTTCTAAGACAATAGCTTCATATCTTATCAATAGAGTTCAAAGATTTTTTTTACGCCTATGCCATTTCGATGCAAGAACTGTTTAATTCACACAAAATCCCCCCTATTCAATATCCTCGATCGCAAAAATACCCTTTTTGAGTTCGTTTCAGTCACAGTTATTAGACACCACAGAGCAAGTTCCATAATCCATACTTAACTAATACATCATTTTTTCCCAAGAAGGTAACAGGCAAAGTCGAAATCCACATAACATATTCATTTTCGATTAATTTTTTAAACACGATTTTTAAATCAGTAAATTAATTATAACAGATGTATATTTTCCAAGTGGATGAAAAATTCCGGTCCAGGATTAGAACCAGGGATGTACTGGCTGAAGTCGCCAATGCTCTTCCATCTGAGCCATCCCGTACGAATACTACAAGATTTCTTCACCCAAATGACCTTAGCAATCACATAATATGGTCTGATACTATGGACCATTTCAACAGATTAATCGAAGGTCAATATTTGGAACTGCAGAAAACATATGTTGCGTTTTCTGCAGTTCCAATTTTTTTTACACACTTGGAAAATCTACATCTGTCACATTCTTTTTGATAACTCTTTAAATACTTAATACACACATATATATATACATATATATCTATATATCTATATCTATATATATATATATATATATATATATATATATATAAATTATTCTTTATTCAGGACCACATTTCTCGAGTGAACTCAACTCGGCCTGAAAAGTGGGTGTTAGCGTTTCAAATATTAAAGTTAATAGATTTTTGAATTTTTAAAAGGTGCTTGTTTCAAAGATTGCATTCATGTTCTTGAAAGAATATTTTGGGGTGTTTGATAGACTTTTCTATATTGTACACAAATAAAAGTATCTGTACCTGTTTATGGCACGTTATTTCTTCACACTAACCGTAAAGACATTTACATACAATGAATAATCTACAACGATGACATATGTTATACAGAAAAGCTACCCAATGTATTAAAAATTACTAGTACTATCATGCAATAAAAATACATAAAATTCTTAATATGTATGATTAATATTAAACACAATTATTCTAACCGATAAATTAATCAGACCATTTGTAATTTACCAACTGAAAAAAAAGTACTCAGACCAAGATTCGAACCAAGCTCTTTTAATACATATCCTCAAAAAAAAAAAAAAAAAATTGGAAGTTACACGCATGCATTCAGTTTACAAAACAATTTATAAAATTCAAATATTATATAACTATTTGCGATGTTGTACGTCAGATATTATATCGCTATGTTGTGATATTATATGCCGAATGTTATACCTTATAACATAATACCTAGATGTTATGTACCTAATGTTTTGCTTAATAATATACTATCTAAATATTATACATCTAAACTTAAGATACTATATTATTTTTTTTCTCCAAGAATTTACCTCTGCCCTTAAATATATATATTACCTACTATCAGATAACATTTTAAAATATTGATTTCCACTGATTATATCCAGAAAATCAAATATCTATCGAAATCCCGAAACTTTAGGATATCATTAAACTGTTATGTAAATAAAACTCTTATCTACATGAAAGACCGGCTTAATGAGTAATTTCTAACCTCTTGATCCAGCCTGCACGTAAATTGACCTTAGTCTGCAACGCTGCATCTTTAGAACTAATTTAGCGTAGCCAGAGCGTTTGTCTGAAAACACGTTAAAACTTTCCCTGCATTTAATAGTAAAGAATATATTTGAGAATAGCTGCTTATGTATAACCAAAATATTGATTATAATGAGTAATATTATCAATTTAGTGCTTTTGTACTCGTTTAATTCGTTATTTTCTTTACTTTGTGGCAAACTGGTTGAAAGGAAGAAGAAAAAGATCACACATTTTTTCAAAGAAATACATTTCATTTTCCAGCATCTTGAAAATGTTTAAGTTAATGAGAGTCTTTTACAGAATTTCTAATCTTTTGTCACCAGTTTTTCAAAATGGAAATTTTACCTAACTGAATCGGGAAAAAGCTCGGATTAAATAACCAAAAATTTATAATAGAAATTTACTGGTAAGAATATTCAAGGATTCTGAGCATCTTTTCGGCACGTATACCAGTGGAGTTCCCATGGGGTCGCGTTTCTCTTTGCATCAAATTACGCGTATTTTATTTTAGCTGCATATATCTAAATTGGGAATAAATATTTTTAATGTTTATTAATATAAATGTCAATAATAATTAACATATATTTAGTTTCATAAATGGAAAGATAATTATCTATTTTAGTGCTGAAAATGATTGCCCTTTTTATTTTCTACTTTTTTTGAGAAATCAGTGAGTTCCAAGCCATCGCGGCTAACCAATGCCTTAAAAGCCCTTCAAAACTAGCTGGTCGGTTTATTATAAATGAAAATAACTTTTAGTTTTTCCCGGTTGTACCTTCAGTGATCGGGACCGTTTCCTTTCACTCCTTTCTTTCTTTCTTTTTTTCCTTTTCTTTGTTTTTATTGTAATGTGTTCTGGTGTAATAAAGCCAAATGCTAATATTACGCATACTTATGAAATAATTCGGAAAATGGCACCTGTAGACTCTGCGCAGAAGGACTCTGAGTCATGTAAAACACAAACAGCCACCTAAAGTTAATTTGTTTCATTTGTAGGTCTTATCGCTTTAAGAAGTTACTAAAATTAATACTTGATCTAAAATTTTCGAGGTGAGTTCTGTGATGTGAAGACTATATATTTACCAGGAAATATTTTGTTTACTATTTAAATTTGTAGTGCATATCATGTACTTCCAAAATGTTGTAGAAGACTTTGGATATGTTCGCGAGATAGTTTGTAGCTTAATATGAACTGCGCAATAAGTATATCGTGGTAATAACGCTATTCATTGGCGTTAATACCCCGGTTGATTACTTACAATGGCGGAACTACATCCAAAAGGGGTTTGCTTTTTACTTTATGTATGAGACAGCATTATTGTCATTGTTAAAATGGTTAGATTAAAGGGAAGGAGGTAGGGTCTGATACAAATAACTGATCTTTCTTTTTTAATACTAATGTAAGAACATTTTTAACTCTTATAAGTAAAACGATATCAAAATGTTTTCGATACTGTAATTCATACATTTTCAAAATCAGGTTTCTATTAAATTCCCATTTGTTTCTTCAATTGAATTATAAATTTTAACTGTTCGCTTTCTCAGCGTTCTCTTTTTAAAAATTTTAAATATTTAACTTTTAACTGATGTGATATAAAATGTAACGTAACTAATTTGAAGAGATCTGTGAGACCGTAAGATCCAAAGATAAATAAAAGGCATGATTAACTCATAGGATGATATTTTGTACTAAACGTTTTATACAATACGACTATAATTAATAAGCATCTATTTAAAAGTGTCTGGTAATTGTGCTAAAGCTACAAATGAAAGAAAATTTCAATAGTGTTTGTAGCTAAAATGAAAATTACAAGTTAAACTATAAAAATTGCAAAAAAAAATGGTCTGTGAGACCAGTAACATTAGTTAAAGATTGAAAGGCGATCAATGATTAAAATTCATAGAGTACTATTTATGCACTAAACTTTTTGTACAGGATACAGAATAATTAAGTTTAATCTATTTAAATATTTCTAACAATAGTACGAGGATTTCAAACAGTCATTAAGTTGTACCTATATAGTTAAATTGGAAACTGCAAGTTAAAATCAAAAGTTTCACAAAAAAAATAAATAAATAAAAATAAATAAATCAGCATTTAGTGAGAGATAACAGCAGTTAAAGTTTAATTTTGTTCCTAATATAGAGATAACGAAATATAACCACATGAGTCATGTGAAAAATTTAATAACGGATCTCAAAGGGATATCGATAACAGGAAATCTTATTTACACAATTAAAAATACAAATTTATTAAAAAATGATTAATATAACGCCGACATTTTAATTTTAAGTTTGAGCTAATCCACATTAGTGTGGGGTTTACAGGTTAAAAAGTACTAAAAAAACTTCTATAACAATGCTAACAAAAATATTTATTACACATAACTCTAGTTATTATAATATTGCACATTATAAAAATATTACATTATGATTATAAATAATTTTAAAGCCGTGCAATGTTTTTTTTTTATATAATTATATTTAAGCGGGAATTTTGGGAAAAAAGAAGCTCAGGGTGTGATATTCTTTCGCCTCCCCCCCCCCTCCATTAATTTTTCTTGCACTTTCACAAAACATTAAACATCTATCGCTTAAATTTTTTTCAACAATTTATCAATTTCTAGGGCTGTAGAGTTTTTATTTTTAGAAATGGCAATCTACATGGAATTATTCCATCTTATTTTATAGATTTGTTTGCATGGCGTTATTACCCGCATAGGTGCATAATAACGCCAAATAGCACTGTTCAAGAAATCACGCCATTACATTTTATGAATGCATATCTGATAAATTATTTTTTTTCTATAGATAGACAATAAGTTGTATCAAATCCCATATTTGTTTGAAAAATACAATCTAAAATTAAGCCGTGAAAATTGGTAAAACCTTAACGTGGCGTTATTATCCCAGGATACCTTACTTTACAAAACTTAACCTTCTTAGTTTGAAATTATTAATAAACTCTTGTAAAAGATTGTAACATGTTGACAGACATAAAGCACCCACAAATTTTATATTACATACAGAGATATAGATGGACAGACAGAGGCACAGTCTCACAGACAGACATTTTTAAAAAACATGTTTTTCGAGTTATCTTACTCTTAAAACATATAAATCCATCGAATACTAGAATTCAAAATTTTTCACGAATCCAATATTTTCTTCTTGAAAATGTAGAAGAAAATAAAAATTAGATGAAATATCATCATTATCTAGGATGAAAGTCAGTGTTGATACAATTCTTCAAAGTATAAAAAGGCTAAGTGAATGAAAAAAAAGTATAAATAAGGCCTAACTTTTTTAACGGGGCTAGGAGGATACCTAGGATAACCTAGGATAACCGAGGATAATTTAGAAAAAGAATATTGAATGGATTGAATATAAGATTGAATATAATATTTTTTTTACGTTCTGCCATCCCTACCCTTGCAAGTTTTTTCACAATGACTATTATAATGATATGAACGGAATACACATATTTTCGTATTAATTTTATGAGGCATACCTTATAATTAAAATTACAACACTATTTCCACACATTCATCGAGCTTTCTCATTTTTTCTCATAATACTGGGTTTGATAATTATAATTTCATAATTATCCTATAACTATGTCTTGTACTTATAAAATGCTGAAATAAATTTAAAATAATTTGAAAGTAATTGGAGGAAAAATATTTATTATGCGACATTTTAATCAATGGTTGCAGGTGAAATTTTAAAAGTGCATAAAACTAATTAAAATTCTGCCCACTTTTAAATAATTTTCAAAAAGATTTAATGTAAATGTATACAATTAATACACATAATTTATCCGTGAAAGCATTTAATATTGACGAACCCTTTTCTCGAGAAATATTAGAGCGATTTCTTGTTTTCTCAGGAATATATAATTCTCTATATTTCGATCATTTTGCTATTTTGGAAAATCAATTTTTTGTCAACAATGTTAAAAAAGTTAAAAATTTTTGTTTTCTGAAATCGTGATACTGTTTTACAGGTTCATTTCCAAAAGTAATGGGAACAAATTCTTATAATAGAGTAAATCAAAATGCAAATATCTGTAGTATTTCTTGAAATATATTACAGGGAATTCAGCATTGTGTCTATTGTTCAAAATAATGGTTTGCCTTTTCTTCCAGTGTCCGTACAGACATTTAATCACGGTTTGGAATATTTGTTAAGGTAAGGAAAGGAGAGGGTATTTTATTCCGATTGGAGAAACACAGTGACATTTTTAAGCAAGATACATCTTATCAACAAAGGGGCCGGCCACAAATGATGTCATGCTTGAAGGGGGGGGGGATCATGAAATTTTAACAGTTTGTGACAAGGGGGTGGGAAGAGGGTAAGAAGAAATGTGACGTCACAAATTTCGGTTAAAATCAAAGCATTAAAAATCAGTAGATTAAATTTTAAAGTTATTTTAAAATTAAAGTATTTTGTATTCATAAAGTAAAGATAAGATTTAAAATGCCCAATATATTAAATTTTATTTCAAATTTCAAAATGCTACATTTCTTAATTGCTCTTTTCTATTAATATTTTATTACTTATCTATATTATTTATGTATTTTGTTGTAAATCTTAACATTATTTCATGCAAAATAAGTGTATAAATCATTTATATTTTTATGCTCACAAATTTCATTAAAACACATAAAGTTAAAGTTTAAAAATAAAGTTAGAAGTATGATCTTTAACGTAATGCTTTTTTTCTGAACCGCGAGTACATGTTTATGTAATGTAGCGTGATATGTGACAAGAGGGGGAAGGGGGGAGGGTGAAGTGTGACACTTTGTGACAAAAGGGAGGAGAGGGGCCAAAAATATTTTAAAAAGTGTGACATGCACACATGGACAGCCACAAAGCAGTGTGAGCTTGCCCAAATCCCAAGTGGAAGATTCAACTGCTGACTATCCCCTGTTCCACTCTTCTTTCGAGATTGTACTTGTATTCTAAAGGGAAAATGGGTTTTCGGGGCGATCATATCTGTTTTCTCTGATGACCATTTTTTCAAGCTTTTTAGTATGTTCAAGTAGAAATTCACATTTATTGTTGACTTTGGTGGAATAAACTACCTTGTGAAGTGTAAAAAAAAAACAAAATAATTTTCATTCACCATTTAATCATGCAAAATTTCTTCTCTCGGGATGATCTCGGAGTGTGCCATTACGTACAATGCAGGTTGCTTCTGAAAATTTAGTAGAAAGTTTAACTCTTTTCCTCGGTGATGACTCGTTCCTAAGAGGCTGGTTTGGGTTACATGCGATCCGACATTTCAAATGATATCGATAATCTGCGCTCTCTGTTCCCAAGAATAAAAAAACTGGCACAAGCTGTGCAAACATTTCGGCATGTCTAATTTCTTTATAATGATAGAGTAATCAATCGTTTTTGGAGGTTTTTTTTTTTTTTTTTTTTTTTTTTTTTTTTAAGAGATGACCTGAAAAATTCACGACCTGCAAAGTGCCAAATGGCGCATTGCGGAGCGGTTCCTATGTGTTATCGACACTAGCGATGTCCTCGCACTAGATACGTGCAAAATATCTATTATCATTTGTTCTTGAAGGGACATAGAATTTTATTTTATTTTACGTATTTTTTGCCAAAAGATCAATTTATAGTTTTGGTGCGGGTCTGCTGAAACTATTAAAATATTCTTTCAAATATCTTCGAAAATTCCCAAGAAAAAAAGGCTTCAGATGTGAAAACGTCTTTCAGATATGAAAGATGCTTTTCATAATATTTCTAATGTGTTGGCGCTTTTTGAAAACAAATGCAAAATTTATTAATTTTTTATTTTATATTTTTTCCTCGGTTTCAATCTCTTTTACCTTTAAATCAAAATACAACAGGCTTCTACTACATTTGTTTTATTTAAAACCAACAATCGTGCTTTTAATTCTTCATTGTTTAGTTTCGGATATTCATAAAATTGTATAAATTTTCAAGTATTTAGAAGCTTAATTCCTCAAGATGATTAAATTTTAATGCTAGAACAAAAATTCCTAAAATCAAAGTAACTCTAATCTTTTTTTCCTTAAAAAGTAAAAAGAATAACTATTTACGTAGAAAACTCTAATTAACAAAATGTTTCATTCATCAAATCTTTCCCATGATTTTTTGATAAAAAATTTAATTTATTGCATTCATAATTATTTCAATCTTTTCAACAAGTTAAATAAATGAAGAGACTTAAACTTTGAACTTCTGAAAGTAGTATTAACTTCGATTAATACTTTTAGCCATTATGGTTGAATTAGTTGGTTTATATTAAATTAAAATGCCGTTAAAGTAAACAGAACGTAAACGAAGATTATTTTTTTTTATCAATTGTTGCTGTAAAATTATGACTCAGTAGAAAAACTGATTATTTGTAGACCTTGTAACGAAGACAAACTCACAAAGAGATCATAAATTCCTAATAGTTCATAGTTTCTAACTTAAAATTATTTTATCTCATTACATGCGGCAATGATTAACAGCATCATCTATTGACCTAAATCTTCAGTAGTCGCTTAAAAGCAATAAGACATACCGGTTTATGCAGCTTCCGACACTTTAAGAATAAACAAATGACAAATCATAATGTTTGAAAAGTTCGTAATTTTTACGGAACCACTAATTCGTTGACCTTTGAATTTTCATGAATAAGATTTAATTATAAACTAAATCACATTATATTCATAAAAAAGCATTTTCTTCAGTAATGACATACTAATGGCACCGTATATTAAAATTTCGCGTATCCGATTTTCGATGATAATCTTTCGAATTTTAAATTTTTTTCATCCAAAATGCATTGTGCTGCAGAAAAGGCTTCTCGAATTAAAATTTAAGCTAATCGTTTAATCATTGCCTAAATTATTCACTATTTTGTTTCTGTATCGATTAAAATAACAGTGTGTACGATTTTGTATTTCATGAAAACAACACAAATGAAAGTGAGCTTTGTCATTTAAGAGTATAAGTAAAATAATTAAACAAAGTATTTTACAAGATGCTGTCTAAATTGGTACATTAATTGACACGATCAGTTTTCTTGAAAACATGCATATTAATGTTGGGAGTGCAACATTCTTCTTACATTCCGTCTAAAGTACGAAATATCTCTCCCACCAGTAATCCTACTTACCAAATACCGTGTGAACTGCATAACAAGAAATCTATTTAATTTGTCATTGTAAGGTTTCTGAGGTCTGTAAAAATATGCTATTTTTTTAAGCAGAATATCTTCTTCTAAAAAGTTGAACCTATAAAAAAGCCTATAAATAGAAAAATATAAAGTTTCTTTCCAGAACATTTGCATTTTTTGAGCAAATTTCAAATTTATTAACTCTTTTTATCAGCAATATGATTAAATCTGGAATAAAAATATCCAACAACAATGAAATAATAAGAGAAAGAGATACCAATTAAACCAATGATCAAAGCACAAAGTAAAAATCGAATTGCTGAATAAATTCGCATGCGAAGAAGAAAAAGAGAAGAATCCTTCCATGCTTCCTTTTTACTATTTTTTTTCTGCCATCCATAAAAATTGCTTGTGCCTTTGAAAAGAGATCTTGTATTAGTCGTCATTTTGCTTTTGCATCTATCACCACAATCAGAGAAAATGTGAATATCTCTTAAGGCAGGATAGTTGAGGCAAGAAATAGAACATTTCTTGCCACCAATAGCTGGGAATTCCCAATAAATAGGTTTACGAACATAATTTCTTGAAATAAAAATGTTTGATAGTTTTTTCTATGAACTTTACATCACGGAATTAAAAAAATGGTTACAGAACAGCAAGAAAATGATTAAATACAGAGGAAATAGAATGTAGAATTAAAATATCTATTGCAGTAAGAAAAACTTAGTGACGGAAAATCCTTATTTATGACAGCCTTTTTCTATGAGTGTTTAATTAATTTTTTGTTAATTAAAATTACTTAACTTTTTTCTTACGATATATGGCGTAGCTTTCAATTTGTAGCTTTCAGATATTGCTAGAGGAAATTTTGAATTTATTAACATCGCTTTATCAGCAATATGATTAAATCAGGATTAAAAATAACCAACAAAAATGAAATGAGAGAAAGGGGGATACCAATTAAATTAAAGATCAAACACAAAGTAAAAATGGAATTGCTGAATACTTTTGCATGGGAGAAGGGAAAAGAGCAGACTATTTTCATGCTTCCTTTTTACCATTTTCTTTTCTGCCATTCATAAGAATTGTTTCTACCTTTAAAAAAAGATCTTGTATTCGTCGTCATTTTGCTTTTGCATCTATCACTACAATCAGAGAAAATGTGACTCTCTCTTAACACTAGAACGACCAAGACCGTCATTTTGACGGTTTTCAAATTTCATGCTTAAAAATTTTATATAATTTATGGCGAGTTCCAAAATTTTATGTTACGACTTTTAATGAAACATAAGAATATTTAAATATCCGTATTCAATTTCATCTCAACCATTTTAATTTCCTTAATCAGTATGACCTATACCTATTTATACCAAGACCCGTCAAATTGACGGCTTTGGCAATTAACAAATTCATCCCGAAATGGTGCGGACTTCCCCATTTTTCACATGAACTAGTCCTTTTCGCCCATGCGCAGTCCGCTTTAGGCTTCATATCAAACTTATTAGTAACTGGTAAATGTAATTAGGACGCGATCATTATCAATTGTACTTCTAATGTGATAACGTTCTTAGTGAAAGTGCAGTCTGTGAATAGTGTAATCTCTGTAAAATCCAACCTCGGAAAAAAGTATGAATATATTTTTACGAAAAAAATAACATTTATTTTTTGTAAATTCTAGTCAAAAATGAAACGATTTCAAGGAAGAAAAAAATTATTCGGGGAATACAAAGAACTCACTAGTATAAATGAAGACTGTTCAGACACTAATTCAAGTAATAATAATGACTTTGAAAATTGTGGAGATGAAATTGAAGTACGAGATATTGAAGAAAGTGAAGAGGAAGAATGTGAAAGTGAAGATTCAGGAAGTGAAGATAAAACTTCCCAAAAGGGCCACAAACTCAGAAAGCGCTTGCGAATAAGTTCAGATACTGAATCGGACAGCCAAATGGAAACTGAAAAAAGACAGGAAAAAGAAATTGCTCTCGACGGTACTGAATGGGAAGAAATAGGGAATGGTTGAATTGGTAGAATTCCATCACACAATATATTCAAGGATTCTTCTGGCCCAACTGGTTATGCGAAACAAAACATTATGCTTGGTAATGTTAGCAGTGCATTTAGACTTATAATTGATAATCGAATGATGAAGCACATAAAATTTTGCACTGAGCTTGAGGCCAGAAATGTTTTACAAAAGGACGATTGGAAAATTACTATTAAAGAATTGTATGCGTTTGTAGCTATTTTGTATGCTCGAGGAGCCTATGAAGCGAGAAATTTGAAATTATCCTATTTGTGCTCAGAAAAATGGGGACCTTCTTTCTTTCGCGAAACTATGAGTAGAAATAGATTTTTAGAAATTATGAGATTCATTCGTTTTGACAAAAAATGTGAAAGGGGTGTTCGCTTACGAACTGACAAATTTGCATTAGCTTCCGAAATTTGGAAGTCCTTTATTGATAACAGCCAAGCTTGTTACAAACCAGATCAGAATATAAGCGTAGACGAACAGTTGTTTCCCACAAAGGCGAGGGGCAGATTTCTGCAATATATGGCCAAAAAACCAGATGAATTTGGAATTAAATTTTGGTTAGCTGTAGACGTGCGGAGTAAATATCTTATAAATGGCTTTCCCTATTTAGACAAAGACGAACGTAGACAATCAGGAGTACCTTTGAATGAATTTGTAGTTTTGAATCTTGTAAAAAACGACGTAAGTTGTGGGAGGAATATAACAACGGATAATTTTTTTACAAGTATGCAGCTCGCAAAAAAGTTACTTGCAAAAAAAAAAAAAAAAAAAAAAAAAAAAAAAACAAGTCTTGTTGGAACTATATTAGCAAATAAAAGAGAATTGCCGAAAATAGCTAAAGTTAGAAAAGATAACATGGCTGTTTTCTCCACAAAACTCTACAAATCAAATGGTATTGCTGTAACAGTTTACAAAAGTAAGCTTCGTAAAAAAGTACTACATCTTAGCTCAAAACATAAATCTTTAAAAATTGCTTCTAATCGAAAAGAAATTCCTGCAACTGTGTCATTTTACAATGAGAGTTAGTTTGGAGTAGGCGTAGTTGACCAAATGGCCCGCAAATATAGCGTAAAAGCAGTGTCACGTGGATGGCCCTTGCAGGTATTTTATAATATTTTGGACTTGGCAGCAATCAATGCGTGGATTTTATATAAAGAGATTTGTGATAAAAATATAACTAGAAAACAATTTTTATTTCAATTATCCGAATTATTTCCAGTGATTATAGGTGCGGCAAAAAAGAAGCCTCTTCTCAAAAACAAGATCGGAAATCAATGGATTGTGCTCTAGGAAATTCACAAAATATTTCTTATGATCGAAAATCTTGCCAAATTCGATTATGCAACAAAAACAAAGCGATTTATACTTACAATGTATGCAACAGATATGTTTGTGGTAAGTGTTCATCTAAGATAACATGTACTTGTAAAATATGTGCCTCATAATTATTTTATTCATAAAATGTACTATACTATAAATGCAAATAGAAACTGGTTGTTTTTTTTAATAATTAATGAATTAATATTTTAAATGTTATTTTTGTTAAATTATATATATATATATTATTTAGATTAAATAAGTCAAATATCTTTGTGGAAAGTGTTCATCTAAATAAGAGACACTTGTAAAATATCTGCCTTATAATTATTTCGTGCATATCAAATGTGCTATACTGTAAATAGAAATATAAACTGTTCTTGTTTAGTTTCTTTATATTTAACATTAATGAATTATTATATTAAATATTGATTTTGTTAAATTATATTCTTTTATTTACATTAACTAAGTTTAATATGTTCGTTGCTAGTGTTAATCTAAGATAACATGTAAGATATGTGCCTGATAATTATTTCATACATTGCAAATGTACTATAAATGCAGATAGAAACTGTTTTTTAATTGAATTTTTATTAATAATTAATGAATAATCATATTAAATGATGCTTTTGTTAAATTATATATTTTTATTCACATTAACTAAGTCAAAAGTTACAATGAAAGCCGAGATCAAAAATCCGCCAATTTGACGGATGCGGTAAAACTAGGTATATATGAAACTCCGGTAGTTCTAGTGTTAAGGTAACATAGATAAGACAAAAAAAGAGACACGTCTCGATACCAATAGCTGGGAATTCACGTCAAATTAGGATTATGGACATCATTTCTATAAACAGTCTACTAACAGTCTACTAACAGTCTACATTGTCTACTATTTTTTTTATGAACTTTATTCCATGGAGCTAAAAAAAATATTCTACACCATTAAAGACAACCGAATAATAACCATTCGCAGTTATGTGTCCTATATCTTACCCTAATTTAATGAATAGCAACATTATGGATAAAATAAAAAAGAATCGCACAATATTAGGAAACTGTGTGTTATATCAAGTTTTGTTGTCAATCGATCGATATAGCCCGCATTGCTCATAAAACGATTTAAATAAAAATGGGTTATTATTCCATTGCGATTGAAGTAGTTCGTTGCATTCGTTGATGTCTATCTCCAATGGTATTTCAGGAAATTTTGTTTAAAAGAATAGAAAACAATATTCTTTTATTTATATATTTTCTAAAATTTATAGAAATATTAAAAGAAAATTGTTATTTTTTTTTTTCAGAAAAGAGGATATTTTTCGGTTAGCTGGGCGCAAGTGAGGTATCCCTTTGTATTTTTTGAATCGCCTTCATTTCATGCAAAATAGAAATTTTTTAGCCCTTTCATTTAAAATGCATACATTTATTAACGCATATTTTATTCATTTAAAATGCATGCTTTTCTCTAATTTAATTATATATATATATATATATATATATATATAAAGAAAGGAAGAATATACCATAAATCAAAACATTTTATTTTAATATTAAAGCATTCTTTTTAATTGGCACACAAGGTGAAAAATAAAAGAGTAAAAAGTAAAAAATGCTATCGGTGAGATTTGAATCCGGCTAACATAAAGGTAAATGAATTTTGTTAATTTAACTCTTCACTGCGTAGAAACGCATAAATGAACTCAAATTTTAACCAATTGATAACATAATTAGATCTATACTTAAGGAGTTTAAATTCCTTAAATTCCAACAAACTATAATTTTATTTATACAACTTTTACGAACATTAATTTCAATGTAGAAATATAGATTTTTCCGAAATATTTTTATAAAATTATGTATAAAAATCACTCAAAATCATCTAAACAAAGCTAATATAATACATGCTAAATCTGATAAAAAAAAATACACTTAAAACGCATATAAAAATCTTTATTGAGATCTACATATGTTTTACGGTCAGACGGTGACATTCTGAAAACGTTTGTTGATATAAATATTTTTGCAAAAACTTTTTAAAGCAAGAAATTGATAAATAAAATTTCGAGACCATACGTGTAACACGAAAAACAAGTGTAAACATAAAATAATGTAAATAGGGATATTTGTAAGCATGAATTAATTTCTACTAATGTGTCTTACTCTGTAGGGCATCTCTTTCTAAATTTGAGGTAACTCAATAGATTTGAATTATTACAAATGTATATACGTATATCTCGCTGTGTAAAAAGATTTATTTTGATTCCTGGATAATAGATGGTGCATAAAATCCTAATGGAAAAATTATTCTACTAATTTTAAAAGCAATCTGTAAAGGTTCTTTCCTACATACCGTAAAATGGGGTGAATAGGAACAGCGGGGTGAATAGGAACGAAACTTGCCGGTCATACAAATAAATTCATTATAAATATATGTGATGATATTTTTGTTGCCAATTTTTTTATAAGAAGGTAATAACATTAAGAGTTGGGAAATTCAGTTTCGACATGTTGGCACCACTACTGGGGTATATAAAGAAACTTCAAGAGGATCCTCAAAAACCTCATTTTTTCAACGTCTTGAAAACTTTGTCTGTAACTACAGTATTTTTCGTATTCTAAATCTAAGAGAGGGGATTTTTAATTAATGACAGTCCTCTAAATGATATGCTGTATTAAATTCTACTTATTTCTAAACTACATAATGAAAAAATGAAAAATGGCTTGTAACATTAGAGGTTTAAGATTTATGGGGTGAATCGGAACACGTTTTCTCTCATGGTTTATTTTTCTATACAGTAATAGTTTCATGTAATATATGGAAACATGTGTGAATATGTATTGTAACAATATTTTGTTTGTTATAATTACTTGAAGAGTTTAAAGGTGCCAAGAAATTACTTGGTTAAACAAAAAAGTCCAACAGACATTTAATACACAATAAAAGAATTTAAAAATAGAAAATTAGTTAGAAAAACTGCACAAAATTATTCTCTGATATCCAACATGACAACATTACAAAAATATCTCAAAATAAAAAACCAATTAAAAAAAGAGAGGAATGCAAACAGTACTAAGGGCTGGGGATGAGGGCGTATTAGTAGATCGCATTAATACATGCAGCGATTGGGGCTACTCAATATTTTCATTTACCCAATGACTACTAGTAAAGGATAACACAGAACAGGGCTGAATTTGTATTCTACTACTGCAATTCTACTACTCGTAATTCTACTTCTGCAATTCGATTAAAATTTCTTAAAAGAAATTTTAATTTCTCTTGATTTCAAAGTTGTTTTCTATTTTTTAAAAGGCATATCTTTACTTGTATATAAAATAAAGGCTTCATTCACAGTAACTACGTGTTCCTATTCCTCCCTTATCATTATTTCCTGTTTTTACTAAGCCTATTAAAGTGTGAATCGGAATAATTAAAATTTATAACATTTGTTCCGATTCACCCCTATTTGCGAGGTGAATCGGAACACCATTAAAAAATTAAATAATATATATATAAACAGTAAAAATGTTTCGTTTTTGCTTAAAAAGTAAAGAACAAAACAAGACCGAAGTTTCCAGTAGAAAAATAAAAAAAATAAAAAAATCAGTTGTCGCTTTTTTTTAACGTTAAAGTTGAAAAGTGTTCCGATTCACCCCATTTTACGGTAATACGGTCAAAGCTGTAGTTTTCTGTTGTATTTGATGAAAGTTACTAGACCTTTAACTATAGATTTAAGCTTTTTGTTTGTCATATCTATAAAAAAAATAATTATTCCATCCTCGTTGATGAAAGTTACTTCATAAACTCCTGGTAATTGTTTTTTTTATTTTACTATTGGATCTATAAGAATCGTGCAGTATAGATTGAAGGCAGTGGTATTCATTAAATTCTATCTAAAACCCACAATCTATTAGAGAAACAGTCTCTAATATTGCACGAAGACTATTACAGTCATATCATATGTCCATTTATAATAATGAATTACCGATATATACTAATATGTAATTATTAATTTTAAGCAATGTTAATATTCAATATTAGTTGTATAATGTAATATTAAATGTTCATCGGGTGATATTGATTTGCCATTAAGAGATGTTCCTAAATATGAGATGAAATGCCATGTAACATATTCTGTTTTAATACTGCGGATATTATAATAAAAAGATTTAGAGAAGTTTTTTGATTGTTTTTACTTTAACATGCTTTACAAACAATCATGAACTCTTAAAAAATGTACATATTTCCCGTTAATTTCCCGTTTTGTTCTAAAAAAAAAAAAAAAAAAAAAAAAAAAAGGAAAAAAAGAATGAGCTTTTAAAATAAGTTTTCATGATAAGTGCAATATATTCTGATTTCTATTTTATATTATACTTTAAAAGATTTATTATCAACAGTAAGTAATTTGGCCATTTTGAGAATATCGGATATATGCAGACAATATATATGAAAATATCACATATAATTCGATATTTTTGAAAATATCATGATATTACCGCGCTTTGACAAATTATTGCTATTCTTGGCTTTTTAACTTAGAAATTTACGATTTGCGAAAAATCTGGACTTAATAGGTAAAACATAAAGTTATTTTTGAAGTTAGTTCCAAAAAGTACTCAAAAACCAATTATCAAAAGTTAAAAATAGCAAACTTGTGTAATTTATGAATTAAGATTATAATATATTCATGCTATTGATTTTCAAAGAAAGACAATGTAAATTTTAATAGGGCACCTAGGTCTTATTTTTCTAAATTATAGTTACAAAATTTGTCTCTACGCTCTCACATGTACAACAATTAAGATTTTACTCCTTTACTACCGAAGCTCATTCCGATACTCTAGTTAAAATTTTATCAAATTTAAAACATGGTTCTTTACTTTTAGTGCAAGAAAGCGATGCTTGAATTTATCTATAAAATTTAAAATGGGGAGTTTTGGGGTAGTTAAAATGTGCAGTATAAAAAAAATGAAAAAAAAATGGACAGAGATCGAGGAATCATCTATATCCGGACGTTTATTTAAAATACAATTAAAGGAAATTTCTTTTATATGTATTTTTTAATATGTGTATCACTAAAAATAAATTTTATATTTCATGCAAAATGAGTTACTTTACTATATTTAGAAAACTCGGTCAATTTTACAAAATAAAATAAAATAAAGTAAAGTAAAAATAAAAATAAAACATTTTTTTTCTAAATTATTTACATAAGAATAGGTTTTATTGTGATGTAAAATAGCAGTGGAGAATTTTACACCAAGCAAAATATCTATTTTCATATAAATTTTGGGTATATTTAGATTTATTATTTCTCCGGGATTAACAGATTAAACCAAATAATTAAATTGTATATTCTTGTAAATATTTTAGACAAAGATTAATATTTATTAATTTTTTAATTTAGTTTTAATAAAAGAGGTTTTTTTTCTTTTAAATTTCAGACTATTACAATTGTATAACAATTTTTAATCCACCTGTAGATATTAAGGAAGGGAGGGGAAAAGTTATTGAATTTTGAGACATAAAAGATTAAAGGAATGCTTACAGTAAAAAATCAAAATTGATTACACTTATTCATTAATAATTTTTTTTTTTTTTTTTTTTTTTTTTTTTTTTTTATAAAAAGGTAAATTATTTTATGCTTTTTTTACCGATTCATTCTGTAAATTACAAAAACTGTTTTTATCATTTAAGAGAGATCTCACTACAGAGGTCATTTGCTTTTTGGTGTATCTTACCAATTGATGCAAGTAGAACTCCCTTGAGGCAATAAACGATCAAAGAAAATGACATTTCTGACTTTCGGCAGCTCACATGCAGATTAAACAGGCTTTGGCACATTCGTTTTAAAACAGAAATGTTTGATTTTGTTTATTTATTCATTTATTTATTTATTTATTTATTATTATTATTATTATTATTATTATTATTATTATTATTATTATTATTATTGTATTTTTTTACAGTTAAAGTAGAAAAATTATTCTAACAGTTAAACGCTTTCGAATAATAACCTTTTCCTTGTGTATGCGCTGTTTTTATTTTTAATGAATGGTTAATTTTTGAAACCATGAATGCCACAAACTAAAATAAAAAGATTTTCATGTCATTAGAAACAATAAGTATTATACTAAAAGATTTTTTTTTAATCGCACAAGAAAAACATTTGCATCGCTTATAAATCATTTTTACTACAAACAGATTATTGCTTTATAACAGTTTCTAAACGTCTTAAGTATGTTTTCTACATTTTATATAAACTTTTTTATTGTTTCTTAAAAAACATATAATGAATTTATGTCAATGGTATCAGAGATGGAGGTTGTATGATTAATAAAACATTTTAAAATTAAACTTAAAAAAAAAAAAAGCTTTGTAAGTTGTGCCTTCAAGGGGTACAGAAAAATTTAAATAAAATTTTGTGACCGTCAATTAATTTTACCATGATTTCTTGTAACTAGAATAGACTAAATGTCTATTTTTATGTTGTTTTGTTTACGTTTAAACATTTTCTTTTTAGTACATTAAAGAACTTAACCTTCTCTGTAGAATTAATTGGTTATGTTTACAAATAAATTTCTCATAAACTTAATACATCGCTTACGGGTGCGACATATTATCATAATCAATACTGGACAACTCCATTCAAAAGTAGGAATCCATCTGAACGATACGAATAGTGTTCAACAACTGAAGTCGAAATGGGATCGAAAAAATTTATTTTGTGAATAACAGACGGGAAGCACTTCTCCACAAACTTTTTAATGTGCTTGCAAGTGTACGTTTTTATCCCAAGCTATTGTTTAAATATTGGACCTTTCACAGAACTATTTAAATCAATGGCTCCTAACCTTTTATTGCCCATACCCCATAAAAGCATCTGAAAATCACCATGCCCCTACCTCACTCTATAAGTTATCTTTTTACTTAGATTGTGAATTCTATTCATACTGTGAATGCGTAAGAAGGACTTAATAGTAACTATTCTTCACGTTTCCTTAACTTATAAAAGAGGTCAATCTTCTATTACAAATGTATTTTTAACACAATTTTTTAAATACAATGACGCTATACCTCTTTTTTTGCACACATTTGCATTTTTTGCACATCTTTGTCTTTTTGCCAAAAAGAGTTTCGTTATATTTCTCCAACTTTCCTCAATGTTAAATATTAGTTATACGGTCTTTATTTTTATCTTCACAAAATATTCTGAAAAGAGACTTAGATTTTGCAATAAAATAGATAATATTCCTACTTTATATAACTAATTTTTGTCACTTACTAAGAGTAGCAGGGAAGCTTTGGATAGGATATTTTCTTTCTATGGATAATGCAATGCACAAAAATATTTCAAAATTACCACCTTTATAAATTTTTTGTAGACATCATTCCCCATCATAATACATTTTCTCTTTCTTCACTTTCCCAATATCGTTAAATTTCTTCCATTTATTATCGAATTTTAAAATTTAAAGTATATCTGTCATCGTATAATTTACTGTGTAGGATGACTGCAGTAGAGTAATAAATATTTATTATCTACTCAATTATTTTTAGTGATATTTCATATTTAAAAATTTCATAAACTTAGTAATACATCATATGTTTCGTATATTTTTTAATTAAATATGGTAAAGACAGTCAGATTTATATAAATATTTTCACGTTTAATAAATGCTAATAGAAGTAAACAGGTCCTTCAATAAATAACGTAAAGCATAAATGAGAAACTACAATCGCAAAAAACACATATAAGTATTTAATGCTGTTAAATTATGTTCATTTAAAAATATATATTCTTCTATTTTAAAAGCAGGTTTGTACGGGATTTAAAAAAAAAAATTGTCAATTTTTTGCTTCGATTCCGTTTATTTTCAGAGTACAACATTCCTTTACCTCCTACAACAACAAAATAAAATAAAATAAAATAAAATAAATAAAAATAATAAAATAATAAAATAAATAATAATAATAAAATAATAAAATAAATAAAAATAATAAAATAATTAAATAATTAAAATAATAAAATAATAAAATGATAGCGAATGCGTAAATTATAAATTTGAAAGCGCTCCTTTAAAAGGTCAAATTGGCTCCCTAATAGTTGTACGCTCCAAGTTGGGAACCACTGATTTAGCCACATTTTATGCATTTCATTCATATTCATTATCGTTTTCTATTTCTTCAGAAATGGGCTCTTTATGTGCGTTCTAAACTCACCGGAGTCATTATGTAAATACGTAGCATCTATAGTGGTCGTTCAGTCAGTCCGTTCGTCTGTCTGTCAGTTTGTCCGTCCGCTTATAACAGAGCAAAAATTATCCAACTGAATCGCTTGAAATCAAAAATATATAATTGTTCATGTCGAGTCATTTCAAATTTTATGAAAATCGGATGTATAGTGTAACTACAGTGATAATCAAAATTATTCCGACACATTACGGCCAATGGTAAAAAATACATTTTAATGATGTTACACACTTTCGAACATAAGAAATTGGTATGTATCTATAAAGTATATACTAAAATATACATTCTGTACAATCAGTGGTGCGAACAATATTTGCTAAAAAAATTACAGAGCCACGCAAAAGTATTCGATTGAATAAATGTGCAGGGTGAAACATTGTTTGGAGCATGTTTTAATTATATTAAACTATTTCATATTTTATGAGAATTTTGTACGTCGATTGGGTTTACTACGAGTTACATCTTGTGCAACAGAAATCAGATAATATTTACAGAGACACACAAAAGATTTCGGATACTATACTGTATCTGATATACTGTATTCTATTACACCAAGATCTGAATATTTTAAACTTAGTTATAGTATGAACGCACGTCATTTTCTACGTTTGATGTGAAATTTCCAATTTTTTAAAATCCACTTTTTGTTACAAAAAATTACAGGAAAAAAAATAATTTCAAATTTATTATATTACGTAAATTCATTTTCGAGAAGAGATTATGGCGAATTTTATTTATGCAACATTAGAAATAGCACGAATTGAATTATAAAAGTATTCCATCTTTATTTAATTACAGGAAGAACATTCTAGTTATTTCTTCAATTTGAACTTGCATAGTTTTAAACAAATTTAAATAAACAGTGTTACATAAGCTGAAATTAGAATAAGTTAAATCTAATTTCTATTCCAACGATCAACTCACCACCTTGTATCTAATAGATGGAAATATTGTCTGGGAAAGACGATAGATTCTTTTATTATATAATATATGCTAATTTCATATTGCATATTTACATACATCAAATTAAGTTTCAGCAGCGTATATCAATTTTATTATATATGAAATCGTTTAATACAATTAAAATATGTCGCATACAATTCCCCCTTTTATTATTGTACATTTTTTTTTTTTTTTTTTGCGTAGCCTTGTTAACGAATAATAACTATTATTCTCACTGAATATTTTATAGAACGCATATTTTAGTGCACTTCGTTAATGCATATAAATTTGAATATTTTTGACAGCGCGTAGCACCTTTAAAATTCATTTGAAATTATTTTTACCCATAGGCCGTAGTGTAGCGGAAAATACTTGACTATCCTTGCAAATAAACTAATCATGGTAGAAACTTCATTTTCAATAGGGTTCCCGCTAGGATAAACGTCAATAAAGTGCAAAAACTTTATGGCAATCCTAGTATATTTACGAGAGTTAGAGCGCGGAAAGACGGCCAGACAAACCGAAAGCACAAACACTTTTCAATTTTATTGGAAATTGTTTAAAATACAAAATAAACTGATAGCGAATGGGTAAATTGCAAATTTGAAACTGCCTCTTTATAATATCGAATTGGCCCTTTAATAGGAAGGAGAACGCCCACATTTCATTCCTCTGATTTTGTACATTTTGTGTCGACGTTCTTTATTCATTATCGTTTCTATTTCTTTAAAAATGTTATTAAAACCACTTTCTACTACAAAAATTATAGAAAAAGCAAAAATGAAGTAATTTAAAATTTATTACATTATATCTATTCACTTTCGAGCAGAGATTATTGAGAATTTTATTTATGCAATATTAGAAATAACACAAATTGAATTATAACAGTATTACATGTTTATTTATTAACAGGAACAACATTCTAGTTAGTTAATCAGTTTGAACTTGCATAGTTTTAAACAAATTTAAATAAACATTGTTACACGAACTGAAATTAGAATAAGTTAAATATAATTTCTATTCCAACAATCAATTCACCACCTTGTATCTAATAGATGGAAATATTGTCTAGAGAAAGCAATACATTCTTTTATTATATATGCTAATTTCATAATGCATATTTACATACATCAAAGTTAAATCATCATTATTTCAGCACAAATGATTTTTATGTTCTATAGAAGCTTGTTGGTATGTGTACATGCAATTCAGCTTATCATATCTTTTAGTTAATTAGATCTGAATGATTTTCGCTGAAAAGAAATTGTTTTGCTATCATCAACAATTTTATATGCATCAGATTAGCATTATACAAATAATATCATTATATTTAAATAAATAATAAACAGAACCAACCATCATAGGAATAGAAAATATGACATGCACTCATAATGAAAATTATTGAAGCATTTAATTAAAGAAGCAAGGGAACATTATTAAAAGAATATTTATTTAATCAGCAAGTTAAAATGGATTATTCCTATTGGCAATTATAAGCCGGAAATTAGACAGCAAAAATGTTATTCGTGTAATTCTCAATTGTCTGTTTTAATAGATGTTTAACTGCCTACAATTGAAAGATAAAGCATTATATTAACAAGTATTAATTCAAAGCTATTTTGTCTAAACTTGTGTTACATATACATTGTAATTTTTTTATGTTGCATTTAGTTAAAAAATGTTAATTTTATAATCGGTTTTTAAAAACAAATATTTTTTCTATTTTTACTTACTTAGAATACTAAATTAGTATCAAATATACCCTCTTTCACACGAAATTTCAAATCGTTACTAGCCATAATTATAACTAACCTCATTTCAAAGCTATACACTTATTTGTATCATAGCATCATATTGATATAAAATCAATAGTGCTATGAAACCGGGTCTCAATTTGAAGGATATTATATTCTATTTTAAAGTTGTATCTATTCGTTTCAAAATTATTATAGTTTATAAGTTGTTAACTAAACGGGGCATTACAATACCAGCTGTAATCAATGATTTCTTTCATGTAATATTTAAAGAAGTAACAATACGACCAAACAATATAACCAAAATATTACACGCACGACGATTAAAAAATATACGATCAACCAACGTCCTTACATCAAACGTCCATGGCTCTATCTGGGAAGAACTTGAATATCATTTAAATATGTGTAGGACAATGAAGTAAGTAGTAAGCCTATCGAACTGCACTGAACAAATATGAAACGTATATATATATATATATATATATTTATAAAATTGCACAAGTAACCATAAGAGTCCGAAATCAAACAATTCAAAGTCTAGTTGCTTTAAATTGGTGCTAACTGGTATTGAAACAATTTTACAATCAATTTGCAGTTTTTTGAACGATTCCAAAACAAAAATTTGTATACTATTCAGCGCAGTAAGTTAAAGTATGGATATGATTCTTTTATTTTACTTTATCGTAGATTATTCGCTTTTCCTTAAATAAATAAAATAAAATAAAATAAAATAGTTATTATATTTTGGAATCGTTATTATTATTTTTTATTGCGATGTCCTTTACAGTTACAATAATTTTTCTAGCTCATTTTTGAAAACTTTCGCAAAAAATGGCAGACATTTGTGTTTCTAATCCTATCTACTTTAATCCTATTTAATCTGGGTTCCTACCTATTAGAAAACAAAAATATAATTTTCCTTGATCGTCTGCTGCCACAGGGGATTCACATTTTCTCCTATTCTGGAGACAGGCGGTAAAAGTAAAATGACGACTTAGATGTAAAAAGGCACAAGTGTTAATGACTTGCAAAAAATAAAATGTTAAAAGGAAAAGGAAGTATTAAATGTTTTCCCCACCTCTAACAGTCAACCGTATTTAGTTGCACAGGTTTTACTTTTTGCTGTAAGTTTTCTTTCTTTTTTTATTGTCCCTGTTTGTCTCTCTGTTTGTTTTTCTTATTTTTAACACTTTACAACAAAAATGAAAAGTGCTTATGCATTCCGTTTGTCCATCCGTTTCTCCGTCTGTCCATACTTTAACTCTCGCAAAATCTCTCGGAATTTTCATACAAATGATAAGGCTTATTCAAGATCCCCAATGCATGTTTGGTATTGCATATGAAGTATGTACTATTAATGGTTTATTTACAGGGACACTCAAAAGAATTTGAATACATTATGGTACATGGAGAAAAAACATTAGGAGAGCACTTTAATGACATTACACTATTTCAAATACATTGAAACTGATATAAATCACTGAATTTCACTACGATTACACTAAGTCAAAGCATTCATAGTATTTTTTATTAATATACAAGGAAGCACAAAAGAAATCGGTTACAGTGCAGTATTTGCGTAATGATTGCTGGTGAGTACATTTTAAAATTCGGTATGCGCTTTTAAATTTAATAAGTTTTTTGAATATTACTCTTTAAATGTAAGTACTTTAAATGTAATGTTCTATACCTCATATACGCATCTCATATACCTCTTTATCAGAAGAAATTCCTGAAGGGGAATTTTTAACTGAAATATTTGTACCTTTTAAATGAATTAATTTTAGGAATGCATTTTGTTAATAGATACACATTTCTATATAAAATACCGAGTTGTTAAAAAATCGAATAATTTTACGATTGTAGTTGAGAACAGCTGAGATTCGGTTTTGAAATGTGTTATACATTTCCATATGGTGAAATGAGGCGTAATATTTTAATTTTTAAACGATGCTGTTTTGTTACATTATTCTGAATGTGGTGGAAAGTGCTGGATAATATATACTTGACGCATGCTTTTTTTCTTTCCTGTTTAATTTTCAGTTAAAAATACACCGATGATAAAATAGCGAACACTAATTATGAAGACACAGGCACGGGACAATCAAGCCACCCGTTAGTGTGTTCTTGTCAGACAAAACAAGGTAAATGAAGGAAAATTTCAAACACAAAAACTGATTGCTATTGAATAGCAAAATTCACTGTAACAGTTATTGCAAGAGCCAATTTTTCTTTTAGTTCAATTGATTAAAAATAACTTAGTAAATTCCTTTGTATTAGTTAATTATTAGCATTAATAGATCTCTGTTGAAAGAACGGGCAATTTTCAAACTTTTCAGAAAGAAAAAGGTTGAAAAAAGAGGATTTACAATGTCAAGCGGAAACACCGGCAAGATAACGTTAAACCTATTTGAAGGTTGTTTAAAACTACTTTACTTACATATCAACCTTTCTCAGTATATTTTACTGCATTGGATAGTTTAGGTTGATCTCTACAAAAGTTGTTATTACTATTTCGATATTGGTTGTAATTTTAATTATTTATTTATTATTGTTATTTTTAATGCAGATACATTCTTTTTCGGTACCGATTGCAAAAGTGAAAAGGTGCTTTTCCCGAGTTTTATTACATGCATATAAATTTTAAAAAACTTATAAATTTTCAGAAATGCATGATAAGGACTTTAAAAATTAATGATTTTTAAAATCTTTATGCTAGAAACAATTTCATTAATACTTAAATTTCCAAACTACATTTAAATGCATGTATTTTATAAAAAAAAGTAACAGTTTTATTTTTAATGTGTTTATCGAAATTTTTGAAATTACACCAATAAAATAATATTTTTATCCATTTCCTTTTACTAATTTGTTTGAATACCCCAAATAAAAGTTAAATTTATAAATCAATCAATATACTAACTGCATATAGAGATTATAATTATTACTATTTCAGTTTTACTTTTATAAATAAATTATTATTATTATTATTATCATTATTATTGTTGCTGTTGTTACTATTATTATTACTATTACTATCATTATTATTATGTTGTTACGTTTAATGTTTATCTAAGTTTTAAAAATCCTCGAATAAAATATTTTTATCCATTTCCTTTAGCTAATAGAATTATCCAAGTAAAACTCAAAGTTAAAAATCAGTCCATATACTAACTGCTATAAAGAAACTATTATTATATTATTGTTATTACTATTATTATAGTTTTGCTTTTAATGTTACCAAAATTTTAGGAAATTCCGGAGTAAAATAATTTTATCCATTTCCTTTAACTATTCAGTTAGAATTACCCAAGTAAAATTCAAAGTTAGAAATCAATCAATATACTAACTGCTATAAGTAAATCATAATAATTTTATTATTATTATTATTATTATTTTAAAATAGTTTTGCAATCGATATGAATTCGCCATTGAATGATTCAAAGCAAAACTTGACATAATACTCAAAGTAACTTTTTCTACTATCATATAATACGTTAAATTTTATTTTACTACACTTTTGTCCTCCAGCATCCTGTTCACAAAGCCATAAAAAAGGACATATAATTGGGATTTTTTATTATTTGGAAGCCTTTAACTGTTACAATAATTTTTTTTAGCATAGTAGTGAAAATATCCCCAAAACTGGCGGACATTTCCGTTTCCAAACCCTACGACTCTAATCCTGTTTAATCAGGATCCCAAGCTACTAGAAGTGAGAAGCTATTTTCTTTGATCATTTGCTGCCTCAAGAGAGTCACATATCCTCCCGTTGGGGAGATACGTGGAAAAGCAAAAGTAGAAGATGTCTGTTATAAGGCAAAAATAAGTCAATAGCTAACAAACTGCTTGTTAAGGCAGTGAAAAAAGAAAGCCAAAAATGCAAAATTCAAAATGATTTTTCTCTCGCTTTAAGGGGTACTTCATGATGTAGAAACTTACTTTCACTAAAACTAATCCTATGGGGCATGGTTTTCTAATATCTCTTTTGTATTTCAATATTTTTAGAATATTTATTTTGCATTAAATAATTGAAATCAATTGCATTTTTTATTTTTTTTTACTTTTTTGTCCGTGGTTGAAGGCTTTTTCTCCTTTTTTAAGAGGAATAATATCATTTCCGAAAGTAAAAAATCTTCAAATGGACAAAAAAAGAAATCTGAAAAATAAAAACAATAGAAAAATAAAAAAGAGTCTTTATAGATAACGACTTCAGCTATCCAACGAAAAAGAATAATTTAAAAATATGAAATGTAAATTTTTTCCTTATGGTTAACATTAAAACATTTCTTATGATTAACACTTTTCGTAAGTGAAGTAAGACAAGCGTATTTACTATATCTTCAGGATTTTTGCTCAGAACATCACATTAATCACGCTTACTCTTAAATAAAAAAATTGTTTTAAATTAAAATCATGCAGCTGAAAATGCAAAATTATCTTATTTATAAATTAACTCTTTTAAATAGACGAAGAGATGAAACAAGACATAGGATCTGGAAATAATATACCCTCTTATGTTATTTACTTAAAGTTACTTTATTTATGTTACTTTACTTATGTTAGGTTATCTAAATCCATTTTCAATATTTTATTACTTTAATTAAACATTTAAATTACGGCTTTGTAAATTTAAGAAACTTATTTATTAAAAAGTAAAAATTTGGTAACCTATTATAAGTTTTTCAGGCTTCAATTTGATATTTTAGAATTAAGCTACATTTTTATTGAAATCCTTTTTCAAGCAATGTAGGTCTTATTGAATGATTAAAAACAAAATTTAACATGACTCCTGTATTTTTTCTGCAAGCATGCGGTTCTTTTTTATTTATACATCTATTTCTATTTATGGAACAAGTAAAAAAAGGCACGTATAATTGGAATTAGTTATAATTCTGAAATCTTATAGCAGTTTTTCTAGTTTAGTTGCAGAAAGTTCACCAAAAATTGGCATACGCTTATTTCTATAGTTCCTAATTCATTGTTTATTGTTCCTAATTCTATTTAATCATCATTCTTAGATAGTGGAAGTGGGAAATGTCACTTTCTTTGATCGTCTGGTACCTCAGGGAAGTGAAAGTTTCACGGATTTGGGAAATGGGTGAAAAAAGCAAAATGAAGACTAGAAAAACATTTTTATTAAATAGCTGAGGATATTTTACGCCTTGCAAAAGAGAAAATGTTGAAATGGAATAGAAATATTAAGAGATTTCCCTATTTCCCCCTCACATTAATAGTCTAGTGTATATATTTATGCGATATTTTTTTCTTCAAATTTTTACGTATGATTTCACTGAATTTTTAAAACCATTTTATTCAGGATGAAAAACCCCTTAATCGTAAAGAACCTTGGCAACCTAACAACTCATGAAGATCGAGATACAGTGCCAATCCACTGTTGATACACTATAGACAAAAAAAAAAAAAAGTTATAAAAAATAGAAATATCACACAAAAAACTGCTTGTGTTAAATAGCAAAATTTTTCTATGATTATTGAATCGGTCAATGATGGTTATAATGAAGTTACTTTAAAATAACGTATTTCGATGTTTTTCATGTTATTTGATTATTTAATAAGAGATCATTTTCATTCCCACATATTACCCTGACTCAGTGCATACAAATATCGTAAAGCAAGTAAAAAAGAAGTTTAGTTGCTGAAAGTTCACCCTAAACTGGCAAGCATTTATGCTTATAAGGCTGATCTTTCGAATTCCATTTAACACGTTCGCTGTCGATAACTCCGCCCTCTGTGTTAAATGATTGAGAATTTCATGCGCCAGCGCGTGATCGGCAACGAATGTGTTAATCATCATTCCTACGTAAAGGAATTGGGAAATGTCACTTTCTTTGATCTTCCTGTATCTCAGGGGAGTCAAATTTTTTTGGATTGGGGGAGATGGGAGGAAAAGAAAAATGAAGACTAGAAAAAACATTTTTATTAAATACATGAGGATATTTTATGAAGTGTAAAAAAAAAAAAACCTCATGAAGATAGAGATAAAGTGCCAATCCACTGTTGATACGCAATAGGCAGCAAAAAAAGTTTATAAAAGAACAGAAATTTCACACAAAAAGCTGCTTCTGTTAAACAGCAAAATTGTTGTATGGTTATCTCATCGGTCAGTGTTGGTTATAAGTGTTTAAAGTTGGTTATTTTCTTTCAGGCTAATTACCCTGACTCAGTGCATACAAATATCGTAAAGCAAATAATAAAAAAAAAGTTTAGTTTCAGAAAGTTCACCAAAAACTGGCAGACATTTATGTTTATTGAGATTATCTTCCTAATCTATTTAATCAACATTTCTATGTAGTGGAAGTGGTAAATGTCACTTTCTTTGATCTCCTGGTACCTCCAGGGAGTGAAATTTTTCTGGATTGGGGAGACGATAGTAAAAGAAAATGGAGACTAGACACACATTTTTTATTAAATAGTTGAGGCTATTTCATGACTTGCGAAAAAGAAAATGCAAAAATAAAACGGAAGCAATGAAAGATTTCCCTATTTCCCCCTCCAATTACTACGCAAGAGTATATATCTGTACGATATTGTTTTTTCCATTCCCATCTAAAATTTAATTTTGATTTCACTGAATTTTTTAATTCAGGATTAAAAACATCTTAACATAAAGCATTTTGACAACCCAACAACTCATGAAGGTAGAGATACAGTGCGAATCCATTGTTGGTATGCTATATGCAGCAAAAAAAGGTTATTAAAAAAGCGGAAATTTCACACAAAAACTGCCTGTATTAAATAGTAAAATTATTGTATGGTTATTGTATCAGTCAATATTGGTTATAATGAACTTAACTGAAAATAATGTATTTCGATATTTTTCGTGTTATTTGATAATTTTTGGAAGTGATAATTTTTACTCAGACACATTACCCGCAATGAGTGCATACAAATATCGTAAAACAAAACAACAACAACAAAAAAAAAAAAAAATCATGGAACAAATAAAAAAAGGACATATTAGCGGAAATGGTTCTTATTTGGAAACCTTATGACAGTTCTTACAGTTTAGATGCAGAAAGTTCACCAGAAACTAATAGACATTTATGTTTATAGAGATGATCTTTATAATTCTATTTAATCACCATTCCTAGGTAGTGGAAGTGGAAAATGTCACTTTCTTCAATCGAGTGTTATACCTCAGGGTAGTGAAATTTTCTCGGATCGGGAAGATGGGAGGAAAAGCAAAATGAAGAGTAGAAAAAACATTTTTATTAAATATCTGAAATATTTTATGACTTGCAAAAAAGGAAATGTTAAAATAAAACGGAAGAAATGAAAGATTTCCCTATCTCACCCTCCCATTAATAGACAAGCGTATTTATTTGTACGCTATTGATTTTTTTCTCTAAATTTTACTTTTGATCTCGCACGATTTTTTAAAACACTTTTATTCACGATTAAAAACATCTTAATCATAAAGAACCTTCACAACCCAACAACTCATGAAGATAGAGATACAGTGCCAATCCACTCTTGATACGCGATAAGCAGAAAAAAAAAGTTTGCAAAAGACCAGGAATGTCACACATAAACCTGCTTGTGTTAAATAATAACAAAATTGTTGTATTATTATAGTATCGGTCATTTTTTATTATAATGAAGTTAATTGAAAATAACACATTTTAATTTTTTTGTACGTATTATTTTATTATTTTGTAAGTGATCATTTTTATTCAGACATGTTACCCTGACTCAGTGTATACAAATATCGTAAAGAAAAAAAATCAAATTACATTGAATCATTACCAGTTACGGATGTAATACATTATTTGTTATATTTCGGTTATTGCGTTTTTAACTTGTATTATTCACTTATGATTGCTACAAGTAGAACATTTACATAATTTCTGAAAAATGCCAGACTTTTTATGTAAAGGTAACAACAAACATGCATGTAACAGAATCAGTTACATCAGTTTTTGGTTGTTACCGTTACTTAAAAAGTTCTAGGCATCCTAGATTTCTAGAAAAAGTTTAATAACATTAGAGATTTATTTTTACAGTGCCAGTGATAAAGAATAACTCTATAATTTATTTAAACATTTTCACATTCTAAACCTTATATCTTAGTAACTAGCCCATTTTTAATAAAAAATAAAAAATAAAAATTTTTGATAATAAATATCACATTTTCAGTCCTATATCTCAGTAATCTGCCCGTTTCAAGGCCATCCATTAAAATTTCTCAAAATGCCCTGAATGCGACCTTTACAAAAAACACATATATCTATTAACTTATAAATTGTTAAACATATACTGTAACATTAAATATAACAAAAAGCTCTAGATTTTCATATCATGAATGTTTTTATTTGAGGATATAATGGCATTGTTAAAATAACAAAAATATCTAGAAAAAAATGTCCAACACGTGATATGAAATGACCCATCGCAACACATTGTTTAATGATTAAAGCATTAATATTTTTTAAATTTATACTACAGTTGAAATAGATTATTTTTTAAGAGTCAAAAGAATTATATTTAGGTTCAAGAAAAATAATAAAATTACTGTATTTCTTTACAATATTATTTTAAATAATTCATTTATTCATTCCAGATTTCGAATAATATTTAAAAGCTATTTTAGAGCTGATATCTTAGAAAATGGAAGATTTTTTAAATAATAACTTAAAAAAATCTAAGCTCATTATTTTAATCTGAGAAAACTAAAACTCCAAGAATACATTCCATGTTTCAGAAATTATGTTTTAAGATTGGCAATATTAAAAGTTGTACGAGTTCCATGCAATTAATTAAATTTTGAAGTAGCAGAAAACTTCCAGAAAATTACTTTCCACGGCCGCTAGCCTAGCAACGCAGCCCAAGAAATTTGACAGAATCTGAATCTTTTGTTATTAGTTTTTACGATATTGGAAACTTGAGAAAGGCTAGAAAAGAGAAACATATGCATCAATATCATTCGCAACGAAAACGCTTTCGCATTGGTATTTCCTGTCATCATCTAAGCATTTTTACACGGCGGATAATGAAAAGTATGAAAATAAAGTACAAATATGGAAGTTTTAGTAATTGAAAGGGGAAACTTAGGAGTTGTTAACGTTGCTTTATCTTCAGGAGATGTTTTTAATCCGAAATAAAATGTAAAAAATAAAAGAGAGATCGATTAAAGTTATGCTCAGAGATGAAAATCAAAATCGAACAACTAAATACGCTTGCCTTTTAAGGGTATGGTGGACGTTCAGATTAAAAATTTTCATTTTTCATTTTGAAACTCCAAATCGTTTCCCGAATTTAAAATAAAATAAATTCTGTGAGCACATAAAATTTTCTTAAACATGCCCTAAAAGTTTTGTTTTGTTTATGAAAAAAGCTATTTTTTAGTATATTTAATATAATAACTACGTGCGAAAAGTAATGTTTTGAAATCTCACATATGAATTTCTTTTTTATTCTAGATGATTATTGTTTTAATGTAATTTTATATGGCATAGTACAGGGTGTCCAGCGAATAAGACCCTGGTCCAAAAATTAAATTTCTGAAAATCAAAGATGGATAGAATTATACGGTAAACGGTTTATCTGTTAGGAAAGCTGTAAAAATGTTTTACAGAAATTTCGATCAGTAAATAAGGTACCTTGGGGTAATAACGCCACGTTAAGGTTATACCAATTTTCACGGCTTAGTTTTAGATTGTATTTTTCAAACAAAGATAGGATCTGATACAGTAACTCATTGACTATCTATATAAAATAAAATAATTTAACAGATATGTATTCATAAAATGTAATGGCGTTTTCTCTTGACCAATGCTATTTGGCGTTATTACCCACCTATATGGGTAATAACGCCATGCAAACAAAACTATGAAATAAGATAAAATAATTGCATGTAGATAGCCCAATTCTAAAAATACAAACTCTACAAACTTAGAAATTGACAAATTGCATTCTAAGCTATTGAAAATGTTCAATTTTTTGTGAAAGTGTAAGAAAAATAAAGGTGTGGTGTGGGAAGGGGGGATGAGGCAAAAGAATATCAGACCGTGAGCTTCTTTTTGCTTAAAAAGGACCGCTTAAATAGAAATATGAGAAACATTGCACAGTTTTAACTGTGTTTATTTGAATCAGTATTTAGGATGTAGCTCGGCCACTGTAGGGAATCAACCGGGGTATTAAAGTCAAGGATTGGCGTTATTACCCCGATATAGTTATTGCGCAGTACATTTTAAATTATAAATTATCTCGAGAAGATATCCAAAATCTTCAACAACATTTTAAAAGTACATGAAATGCACTACAAATTTATGTAATTAACAAAGCATTTCCGGATAAAAAGATAGTCTTCACATCACAAAACATTTGTCGCAAATTTTAGATCAAGCGTTAATTTTAGTTGTTTGTAAAAACAATAAGACCTAAAAATGAAACAAATTAACTTGAAGCTGTTTTTTGCGATTTATATGACTCAAAACCCTTTTGCGCAGAGCACATGAGTGTCATTTACCTGATTATTTCATAATTATGCAAAATATAAGCACTTGGCGTTATTACCCCGCCTGGCGTTATTACCCCAGGGTACCTTACTTTGAAAAGATTGTGTTCTGATTGCAAAGAATACTTGACTTGACATTTTTATTTCTTTAGCATGATTGCAGAGAACGAGTTTTTTGGCGTGCAGTGCCGTATTTTAACGATTTTCTGAACTACAGTTTTATGAAGTCGAAATGTCAAAAAAATATTTCCGAAAATCTTTAAAATATGACATTGTACGCCAAAAGACTCGCTTTCTGCAAGCAATCTAAATCAAGAAGAATGAAAAATCAAGTATTTTTTGCAATCAGAACACATTCTTATCAAAATATTTACTGTTCGAAATTTTAGCATAAAAGTTTTGCAGCTTACCTAATAAACAAACCGTTCACCGCATAATTTTATCGATATTTGTTTTTGTGAAATTTAATTTTGAAATCAGAATCTTATTTGCTGTACACCCTGTATAACGTAAGTAGTAAACTTTATATATATATATTTAAAATATAGCAACAGTAAAAAATAAAATACATTATTTAAGGAATTTTTATATTGACTTCTCAATGTATAATACAAATTTATATAATCTGAAATTTAATTGTTTTATTTTACCAATAAAACAATTAAAATATGTTAAAAAAATTAGTTACTCTTTTTTCCTCGAATCAACTTCAGAATGTAAATAGAAAAAAAAAATTACAAACACAATGAATATGAAAAACCGGAATAATTAATTATTTAAATTAAATTAAATATAAAGTGGCGATCAAAAGTTTCCGGCCAGCAAAAATTTTTCAGCTAATTTGTAAATATACCCATATGAAGAGGAATCTCAAAGTGATATTCATACATTTTATTGACATAATAGTTAGGATCTTACTTATAGAAAAACATGTAAATATCAATAAATTTAACTGACAAAATTAAGTATAAAGGAAAACGCATGTTCTCAAAAGTTTCCGGCCACCTGCACAAGTTTGTAAAAAAGTGGTATTGTAATAGAAAATTACAGTGATCAACAACATTTACAATTAGTATTTTATCGTATTACAATTTTACTAGCTTTAGTAATAAGTAGCAGCAACGAGACATTCATACAATCAACAGTTAAACATCGTCTATGGTACATTTTTCCCACATTTCTTGCACTTTTGGCGAAATTTCGGCTGAGTTGGAATATTTATAACTCTGCAGACTTTTGTCAACTCTTTTTCAAAGATTTTCTATTGGATTCATGTTGGGCGCTTGGGCTGATCATTTTAAAAACGAAATTTTTTGTGCGAAAACCATTCCTTATCGAGGTTTGCAAACATTATTTATGTCGTTATCATATTAAGAAAAATAGTTGCGACCAAATTTTTTTCTCTAATAAGGCAGAAAATTGTCTTGCAAGATATTCTTATACATTGTATCATTCACCTGTCTGTGGATTTCAAATAACAGACCGACACTTTTGGAAGAAAATACTTCCCACGGCATAACGTGTCCTCCGTCATGCTTCATTGTAGGTATAACATAGGTCGAATCATATCTTTTGTTGTTAGGTCATCGGACGTTGTGTCAGCCATCACTTCCAAAACTGTTTCGAATTCGATTGATGGAAAAATAGAATTTTTTTAGAGTTTTCATTTGACCAGACTTTGTGTTCCTTGGAAAATGAAAGTAGGGTACGTCGGTATTTTTTTTAAGTCTGAAAAATTTTTAACACCGACTCTTCCATAAAGTTATGCATCGCGTCAGCATGTTGATACGGTATACGGACTTATTTCAGGAATATTTTCATTCCGTAAATCGCAATATATTGCAGCGGAATTTTTATGCGGATTATCAATTATTTTTCTTCTGATAATTCTGTCCACAGGAATAGTAATTTTCCACCTGTGAAAGTCCTGAAGGTCACGGCCATCTTTATATAATTTTTAAATATCGTTTACGGTCGATTTTACAGATCGATAACTTTGCCGCAATATCTCGAGAAGATTGGCCTTTTTGTGAAAAACTAATCACTCATTTATGAAAAATAATTGTTGAACTTTCCAATTTTGAATTCATACTATGCTATACACATTGATTCATTCATAAACACAATCAAAAAACAGATTACCGATAGAAAAAAAAACTAAAGAATGATGAGTGGCCGGAAAATTTTGCATACGCGAACTTCGAATTTTATCCCTTTGCATAAGGCATCTTCAGTATCCAATCAAAATTATCACATGGTTATTCACATATTCCTAACTTTTGAAGCAATTGTGCTTCTTCTTTGCTGAAACCTTTTGGTAAATAAATCGAAGAAACTAACTGGCCGGAAACTTTTGACCGCCACTGTATAACGTGATCTTTAATTTGGATACTGTCCGTGCTCCAAATAATTAACTATCCTATAAACCGTCCAATCATTCAATCCATATACTCGGGATGTGAAAAGATAGCAAATCGTTACTAACATGTTAATGATAATGATACTATGAACGTGAATGCTTCTAAAAATAAAATCGAACTTTTTGTGAAATCAATATAAAAAGGGTGGTGATACGGACAATATCCAAATTAAAGAGAGCGTTATATATTTAATTTAAATTCAATAATTATTTATTCTGGTTTTTCACGTTCATTGTGTTTGTTTAAAGATAAAAAACCAACGATTATAAATGCACAAATAAAGTATGAGAAGGAAGCAGAAAATAGCTATTTCGAATCTACTATCGAGATTCTTCATCAGTGCAAAACTCAGCGAGCTAAAAAATAGCAAAACTGAGCACATTGTGTTTTTATTTTTTTTTTCCATTTGCATTCTGAAGAAGACTCGGTGAAAAAGAAAGTGAAACTTGTAAATAAAATTTTTTATATATTTTGAATGTTTTATTAAAAACGTAACGTCTTATAAGTAGAATATTTATTTATAATATAAATTCTTACATTTCATTGTAGAATACATATTATTTTTATTACGATGTAATTATTAAAGGACAAAATAAAGACTTTTATTTTTCATATTGATAGTAATTTATTTTTCATATTGATCTTTTTTCTGCTTTTATTTTTCATATTGATAGTATTTTACCGTCAACTTTTGTTCTTGCTTCTTTTAGGTAGCTTTCATTACAAAAAGTAAAAAGATGCCTATTGCAGCCGTCCGGAGGAAAGCTCTTCCGAAAAATTTTGGTATATTTTCACCGATCATGACACCGACGATATATGTATATACATGCATATATATATATATATATATATATATATATATATATATACAACCCTTGGCAAAAAGTTTCCGATCATTACATCAATACTACCATCTTTTGTAAGAAAATATTATTTATTCTCACTGCATAACAATGAAACGACTATTAGCGATAATACGTTTGTGTTACATATTATGAACAATAATATGCAATAAAGAAAAATCACCATTTATCAATTTATAAACAGAGAAATTGAGATTGAAATTTAGGCGCCAAAGAAAAAAAAATTCGATCATGCTTTGATTTGGAAAAAAATAACCGATCACTGTAATTATATATTTCGTAAATCCACCTTTATTTCGAATGACAGTCGAAATTGTTAGTGGACTGGACTCATTAAGATTTTTACACTCATTGGGAGCAACTTCACCCCAACATTCCCTTATAGCTTTACGTAAGTTCTATGGCATTTGTAATTCATCGAAAATCGATTTTTCTTTTTAATATATTTCACATATTTTCGATGGGATTAAGATCCGGACTATTGGGCGGTCACGTCGTTGGTTTGAATTGGTATATTACCTACATTTATTGGAAATTTCTTCATTGATTTGGTGCTTTGGGGAGCTAATTGTCATCTTGAAATAAGAAGTCGTTTTGATTTCCGAAAAATCGATATTGATCGATGATATCAATTGATCGATGCTGGGAATAAAAAAATCCACTAAAATGTCAATGTAAACTTCAAAACTTACTGTACGTAACACAATACACAACTTCTCGACGCCTTGTGATGTAATACAACTCCAAACTGCAAATGCAGGTGAAAATTTAGTCTTCGTATTGATACACTTATCATTGAACTTTTCACCAACACTCCTCCAAACAAATGTTGCACAGTCATCACTTTTACCGATAGATATGCGAAATTCATTGCTAAAAATAACTTCATTTCATGTATCAAATGGCTATTGCACATGTTTTTTACACCATTGCAGGCGCTCTTTTCTATGCTTCTTTATCATGTAAGATTTTGTTTTAATTTTACAAGATTCAAATCTTGCTACATTTAGATGATTACGTACTGCGGTCACATTCCTTTACGTTATACTTAGACCATTCGGAATCAAGTTGTTTTGAGGTTGCTCGCCGCTTTCTTTTCGATATTTTCACAAGTTTCCTTTTCTTTTCTAGGTATTGACATTCGTGGTCGTCCACTTCGAGATAAATTTTCCACGCTGTTAGTCAACTGATATTTTTTTCAAATATCGCATACTGTACTTTGAGCACAATTTCATAAATGAGCCACTTTCCATTGTGAATTTACTTCTTTTAATAATTAAATCATGCGGATTTTTAAATCGCGAGACAGGTTTTTCACACGAGTCATTTTCCAGCACTTCAGAGCTGCTTTTGATCTCGCAACTGGAAGATTTCTTCTTTTAAATAGGATTCATATTTCATACGCATGCGCAGGCACTCTAATCTATCTTCAATATGCAAATTTCAAACCTTTTTCCCTCAGTGATCGATTATTATTTTCCAACTTCGATCCTGATCGGACATTTTTTTCTCACGAGGAAACATTTTTGCCTGCATTATAATTATAAATTATAATAAAATGGTAAAAAACTTGGAAAAATTTGGGATCATTTTTATAAAAACCTTAATTACTCTGCGAGTATGCATGCTATTTGCATAAAAATGAACAAGGCTTACAATAAGGCATTCAATTACAATCTAGAGTTTGAGCTCTTTTGCTACATTAGTTTTGACAGGGTTATTCAAAAGATATTCATTCTTTTTTAATTTGTTGACGGCCCCCTTTGGAGTTTCGGAAAAAATCTTCACGGAGATGTATGACTTATACTATTATATTTATTAGGATGAGCGAAGCGAATCCTCTACTAGGCCACTCAAATTACACTTTGTCGTACACTTTACAAAAAAACTATTCAATATTTTAACTTCAAATTAAACACAAAAGTAAATTATGATCTGTAGATTTGCACAATATAATTTTTTTTACAGTAAAACTTTAAAAAATTTATTATTTTAATTAATTTATTTTACATGCATTTCCAATACGGACGCATTTTAGCAAATAAATAAAAAAATAAAAAGCGTATATTTTCAGAAAAAAAAATATATATATAAATCTTGGAGTAAGTAATTATAGATAGAATCATGAATAATTTAATAAATAAAATATGTTTTCATTATTGAGCAAAATCGTTTGCACAGATGACACTTAAACATTAAAAAAATTGTATTGTGGATTTTTTTTTTTTTTTTTTTTTTGTAAAGTGGCAACAAAAGAATTGTAAACAAATAAAATTAATTGTTAAATTTGTTAATGAAAAATTAAAAAAAAAATTGAAGCGTGAAGTTGTTGCCTCGATTCAAGCTCTTTATAAATGTACTAAAGCAAAGTTGGCCGATTCAGAAACGGCAAATTGACTTTAACCATTTCTTACTTTATCATTTGGATCTAAAGTAATGTTACGTTCTTATTTGTGGACCGAAAAAGGTTTAATGAACGGGACTTTAGACTTTGTCGCACGTAATAAAGAAAATCACAAGACACCAGACTAGATATAGCGAATAATCATGGATAAATTTGAATATTACAATAATTTAACTTATAAGAATTGGTGCGTACCAATTCCCCCAATAATTAAATTCTGGAAAAATGGAAGCATAAATTGCTCAAGGAAAGAATTTCTTCTGCAGTTAGCTTTTGCTGTTACAATTCATAAATCCCAAGATTTAACATTAGATGAAGCAGTTGTAGATATTGAGGATATATAGACACTAGTTGGCTTAAAAACGTACGCTGTCGTATAACGCTGTCGTGTAACGCTGTCGAGAGTGAAAATCCTTCAAAATTAAGCATTCAATAGAAATTTTCCTTACGAAAAATTATACAATATCAAAAATTCTGATACGCTATCATGTATAAAAACGAAGAAATTAGAAAAAAAAGTTTTACAGTTAAAAATTCATAGTATCAACGTGAGCAGATTTCAAATGTTTTTCCAGAAAATAGGATTTTGACGAAGTAACATTCTTCAAGCTCTCTTCAAATATATTATTCTAAAATAGCTATCAAAGATTATTTGATGTTAATTACAAAGATTGGAAACATGCATATTTCAAACAATTTTAAAAAACACCATTGGTTACTGGAAATTGTAAAAAATCTTTAAAAGAGCTTTTAGTTGAAAATTTAAAAATATTTTGTAAAAGTTTGCTTCGAAAATATTTTATTATGCCAGTCTTACATCATAAATAAAACATTAAAATGCGCCAAAACATAAAATAACGTTTTTGCTTAATAAAGATACAAAAATAATATTAAAAAATATTTTTATTTTCAAATATCTGTTTTATAAAATAATGCTTCGCGAATCCAAACAAAGCATGGCTTTTGCTAGTACACTAAGAGTTTCGAGATGATTCCTCATGTATTTTTCTAGATATTTAGTAAAATGTCTAAAATCGCAAGTGTCCCATAATCAATGGCAATATAGTGTATATATATATACAGGGTGATTCTATTTTATTTTTTTTTTTACAATAAAAGAGGAGTGATAGTACACATCAAGACAAACAATATTAAATAGGAGACCAAGGGTCCAAAACGTTTTCCAAAAGATATAGCTGCCATTAAAGTTTAGGGATCAAAATTTCAAATAAACATAAAAAACGGAAAAATCGGTCGATTGATTTGCGCTTTTCACTAAAATTATTCTTTATGTCGGCATTTTCTTGAAAATATATTATAAAGATAAATTTCAAAAAATGCCGCTAGAGGGTGCTTTAGACTTTGGAGAAACGAACAACTATTTTTTGCCGGTATTTTTTGCATCTCATTAAGTGTTTTCGTAAGCTTAGACTCAAACTTAAATTTTGAGCTCAAAATCTAAAAGTGGGAGCGTTTAAGTATCACAAACTGAACTGAGTTCAGAGAGTTCAAATTTCAAATTATTTTAAAAAACGGAAAAATTGGTTCATTGATTTGTGGTTTTCACTAAAACTATTGTTTATGTTAGAATTTTCTTAAAAATAAATTATAGATATAAATTTCAAAAAATGTTGATAGAGGGCGCTTTAGACTTTGGAGTAACGAACAACTATTTTTTGCCGTTATTTTTTGCATCTCATTAAATGATTTCGGAAGCTTAGACTAAAACTTAAATTTTGAGCTCAAAATCTGAATAGTAGGGAGTGGTTAACCCATTAACGCCCGAATTATTTTCTTCGCTAAAATTTAAATTTTGTATTTCCCACCACTTTTAAAATAAAGTTAAATTTTATCTAAATTTATCGAGGATTCTGTCTCCTGAAAGAAAGTATATATTTATCTTCGTCTTTACTGGTGAGAAAACCGCTTTGTTGCTGTTTTTGTAACCGTCCTCAAAAGAGGACGCTGGGTATTAATGGGTTAAGTAGCACAAACTGAAGTGTGTTTAAGGGGGAGGGGGAGGTCCACAATTAAAATAATTATAGAAAATGGAAAAATTGGTAGATTCGTTTGCGGTTTAAAATAAAACTATCTTTAAGTCAGTATCTTCTTGAAAATAAATTTTAAAGATAAATTTCAAAAATTCCGTCAGAGGGCGCCTTAAACTTCAGAATAACCAACAATTCATTTTAACCATTATTCTTTGGTTCTAATTAAATGCTTGCAAAAGCTTTTTAAATGTTTTTGGAAGCTTAGATTTAAACTTAAATTTTGAGTTCAAATTCTGAATCGTTATGAGGAATTAAGAAGCGCAAACTGAAGTGTGTTCAGGAGTTGAAATTTAACCCTCCTTCCTCCACAAACACAATTCAGTTTTTCGCTACTTAAACACTCCCAACGATTCAGAATTTGAGCCCAAAATTTAAGTCTATGCATTTGAAAGCATTTAATGAGATTTAAAAAATAACAGTTAGAAATAGCTGTACGCTTCTCCAAAGTCTAAGGCGCCCTCTATCGGCATTTAGTGAAATTTATCTTTAAAATTTATTATCAAGAAATTGCTGATTTAAAAATTAGTTTTAGTGAAAACCGCAAACGAATCGACCATTTTTTCCGTTTTTTACAATCATTTGAAATTTGAACCCTCTGAACAAAGCTAAGTTTGTCTACTTAACCACACCCAGCTATTCAGATTTTGAGCTCAAAATTTAAGTTCAAGTCTAAGCTTACGAAAACATTCAATAAGATGCAAAAAATAACGCCGAAAAAGAGTTGTTCGTTACTCCAAAGTCTAAAGCGCCCTCTATCGACATTTTTTGAGACAAATTTATCTTTATAATTTATTTAAAAGAAAATAACAACATAAAGAATAGTTTTAGTGAAAACCACAAATCAATGAACCAATTTTTTCGTTTTTTAAAATCATTTGAAATTTGAACCTTTTATTCACAGTTTAATCTGTGCTATTTAACTATTCCCAGCTTTCAGATTTTTGTCTCAAAATTTGAGTTCATGCTTACGAAAACATTTAATGAGAACCAAAAAATACCGGCAAAAAATAGTTGGTCGTTACGCCAAAGTCTAAAGCGCCCTCTATCGGCATTTTTTGAAATGTATCTTTATAATTTAATTTCAAGAAAATACCGGCATAAAGAATAATTTTAGTGAAAACCGCAAATCAATCGACCGATTTTTCCGTTTTTTATGTTTATTTGAAATTTTGGTCCCTAAACTTTAATGGCGGCTATCTCCTTTGTAAAATGTTTTGGACCCTTGGTCTCCTATTTAATATTGTTTGTCTTGATGTGTACCACCCCTCTTTTATTGTAAAAAAAAAATTAGATTCACCCTGTGTATATATATATATATATATCTGATTTTTGTCATGCGATAACTATGTATTTATGAATCGATTTGAATAAAACTTGATATGTACATAGTACATACAAATATCTCGACCGAGTTCGTTTGCCAGCATCATCCGCCATCTTGTTTCAAAATGGCGGCCATTTAAAATTTAAAAAAATTAAAATTTAAAATTTAAAGCGAAAAAATTAAAAGTTGAAAAATATTTTCATTTTATGTGTTAGATCTTAACACGCCAATTTCAGAACATTTTTTATTTTGTCTATATCTTAAAAAATGATTGAGTTATAGCACTTTGAATTTTCTTATGGCTGACATTTCGAAACGATCTGATTTTTGTCATGCTATAACTAACGAATTTATGAACCGATTTGAATGAAACTTGGTATGTACATAGTACATACAAATATCTCGACCGAGTTTGTTAGCCAGCATCATCTGCCATCTTGTTTCGAAATGGCGGCCATTTAAAATTTAAAAAAAATTTAAATTTTAAAATTAAATGCGAAAAAATTAAAAGTTGAAAAATATTTTTATTTTATGTGTTAGATCCTAAAACGTCGATTCTGGAACACTTTTTACTTTATCTATATCTTAAAAAATGATTGAGTTATAACACTTTGAATTTTTCTTATGGCTGACATTTTGAAACGATCTGATTTTTGTCACGTGATAACACGCGTATTTATAAATCGATTTGGATGTAACTTGGTGTGTACATAGTAATTAATAAAGCCTGGACCGAGTTCGTTAACCAGTTCCATCCGCCATCTTGTTTCAAAATGGCGGCAATTTATATATTTTTTTTATTTTAAATTTGAAATTAAGTACAAAAAATTAAGAAATTGAAAAAGATTTTTCTTTTATGCATTTGACCTTGATACAAAGATTCCAAAGCATTTTTTGTTTCGTCTGTATCTTAAAAAATGTCTGAGTTATAGTACTTTTAATTTATAGTGTTGCTCACATTTTGAAATGATATGGTTTTCGTCACGTGATAACACGAGTATTTATACACCGATTTGGATGAAACTTGGTGCGTTTATAGGACATACTGATGCCTGGACCGAGTTTGTTGGCCAGCTCCAACTGCTGTCTTGTTTCAAAATGGCGGAATATTATTTTTTTTAATTTAAATTTTAAAATTAGGTGCAAAAAAGTAAGAAATTGAAAAAGATTTTTCTTTTGTGTTTTGACCTTGATACAAAGATTCCAGAGCATTTTTTGTTTCATCTATATCTTGAAAAATGGCTTCGATATAACTCCGTGTGTTCATGGTACATACCAATATCTTGACCGAGTTCACGGGCCAACTTTATCTGCCATCTTCTTTCAAAATGGCGGCTATTTAAATTTGTGAAAATTTTTTTAAATGTATAATGATGTATGAACAAAAAATTAGAAATTGAAAAAAGGTTCTTTCTAAACTATTTATCTTCAAAATGAATTCCGGAGTATTTTTTGCTTTGTCTTTACCTTGAAAAACGCCTGGGATATAGCAGTTTGAATTTCTAATGTGGGTGACATTAAAAAAAAAAAAGTCAGTTTGCCCGCGACACCACTCGTGTATATTAATCGATTTCGATGTGAGTGTGTATGATTGAATTAAGATTTCGATCAACCACATTGGGTTTTTTTTATTCATCATGCTGCTTTAAAATGGATATCGTGGAATTTCGCGACCCTATAAATCGCTTCAAATAAAACCACGTTAAATAAAAGATGACTAATTTCTAAAAATTCTTATTAATATTCAGTATTGACAAAAACTGGTATTCAATCTTATATAATCGTGTTCTATTGTTTTGAGCTTCGTATATATTTCATTTATATAACTTAATTTAAAATAAATAAATAAATACATGAAAGCTACCTCTTCCTCCCGGCATTGCCGGAAGGACTTTTTATTTACTTTGCTCTATACCGTAAAAAAAGTTTTTATTCTTTGTATTGAACAAACGGTACAAAATAATTTGGAGTTTTTGCGCTTGAAAAATGTTTTATGCACTACTGGTATTTGAATAGTTTGGAGTTATTGTTATTATTATTATTATTATTATTATTTTATGGAAACACTGGATACGTTTGTAAACAACTGTTTTCGTGTGAAAATTTTAACTCTCCAAATTACAGGTCTCAGAGCTCCCCCCATTCAAACTTCAAACTTCAAGAAATAAGGTAAGAAATAAGGTAGAAATAAGGTAAGTGCCAAGATATTATTCTTAGTAATCTATAATCCATGTATGATCATGCTTTTAAAGTTAACTTTTCATTTTGAAATGTTTACGTTTTAATAAATACCGGGTGATCCAGAAGTTCCGGGAGTTTTGAAATGCTAATAAATAACAAACTATAAACAATAGAAGTATGCGGTTTTCACAGAAATGCTCAGAAACTTATGGGATTTGTTTTTTCGATGAAACAAACATGTTACGTTAGTTACACTTTTTGCTTACAGGTGGCGCTAAAATTGATAGTATTAATTTTTATGGTATGATACAGTTTACTAAAAAGAAAGAATTAGTATACAAGGTTTAAAGATTTTCATTATAACGTTTATAGCTTATAAGTACTGCCGTGAGCCGATGAAAAAGAACGTGCACAGTATCCTCAGACCAGAAAGAAATTCCAGAAGAAATTTCATTCATCGTGATATTACAAGTGTACTGCACTCACCATGAGCTGATGAATTCCACTGAGTAGTGACATCAAATTCTACCTTATTTACGATTGCAACAGACATTTGGGCAGTGTTGTAGTCGTAAAGAGTATACGGTGTAGGCAGAGTGTATACGCTGACATCAGGAACGTTCATAGATAGTGTATACGATAATGCTTTATTTGAAAAAACAGAGGGTATACGGAACTTTCTAAAGAAATTCAGATACAGTGTATACCCTCGTATACCCTCCACTACATCCCTGCATTTGGAATCTCCTACTTCTATTACGATCTTCCAATGAGCTCTTTTCTCAAACCTTGCTTACCATAGCATTTCCCATTTGTAATGGCCATCGAATCTTTTGCGTTTTTAACTTCACGTATTGTACGATAAGAACACAACTCGACATGCAAAGAAAGCATGTCTAAACATAGCAGTTACTCATCAAATTTTGTATTAAAATTCCCTTTCAATGCAATTTCAACAACTTTAAAAAAAAGTGTTTGAGCATAAACCACCCTTAAAACGAAATACCATCGATATCCTAGAAAAGATGTTTCGCATGATCAACTCATGTGTCTATATAACGCATGGTATAGGTACATTCAGTCTTGTACAGAAGCGCCACCTGCTGCTAAAAATTGTAACTATATATGTTTAAAAAAAATTCATTCTAAACAAAAATCCCGCATGTTTCTGACCATATATTTGAAAACCGGACCTTTGTATTGTACACAGTTTCTCAATTATTAACCTTTCAAAACTCCCGAAACTTCTGGATCACCCGGTATTATGAAAATTAGTATATCGAGCTACTTTGTGCCAAGTTCGTGCTAATTTGCACTTTACATTTTTTTTTCAAATGTAACTGCAGCAAAATGTTACTTTTTTTTTCTTTTTTTCAGTTGTTGAAGATAACATGACGGAAACTGTCTCTCATTTCTTTAATGAATTGGTTTAATGTTAAAAATGAAACATTTGTTTATCGTGTTTGCAGTATTGCATTTCTCACTTCACAAAATGGCATTTTTTTCATGAAAGTGTTTTTAATGGAAAAAATATATAAAAGAAATAAAGAAATATATCGGTTTAAAACTCAAAACCGTGCAGGAAAATGCGCTTGCATGTTAACGTGAGAGAGAGAGAAAAGAAAAATCTTTTAATATTTCCTTTTTATTTTAGTGTTTTCTTTAGTGAAAGTCTGAAAAATTGCCTATTCCTTTTAACAAAGATCTTCTACTAGTAGTCACTGCTTTCCGAACTATCTTTCCATTCGAAGGATCTGTGACTCCCCTAAGGCGGCAGACGATCAAAGAAATGACATTTCTTGTTTCCAGTATCTACGAATGGCGATTAAATAGGATTAGGAACATCAGCTTTATAAACATAAATGTCTGCCAGTTTTTGGGGAACTTTCACCAAGTAAGCTAGGAAAAATATTGTAACCGTTAAGGACTTCCGAATAATAACCATTACCAGTTATATTTCCTTTTTTCTCTTGATTCATCAATTGCGATATAGGGGTGATAAAATAAAATAAAAATTATTGCCTGGATTGGAACAGTTACTTTGAGTGTTATATCAAATTTTATTTTGAATCGTTGAATAAAGTCAACATTGCTTGTAAAAAGATTTCAGTAAAAACAATCTGCACTTTTTGAGCAGTTACACTTTGAATTGTTTGATTTCTAACTCTGATGGTTTTTTAAGGAAAATCTATGAGTGTTTATCTGAAAGAAATAAAATGTATTCATATTGTTTTTGGTATAGATTTTTTTTTATTTCCATAAAAATTAAATAAAGTATTTTTACTTGCTTGAGAAAAGAAATATTTTTTAAATTAACTTAGAAAAGAAAAAAAAAGAAAAAAAAATCCGTACAAGTAAATTTATATATTAAAAAACTTAATTTATTTTGCTAAAATTAACTTTATACTAATTTTCTATTAACAATGTTTCCTATTTATTCCGAATTATTAAATTAAGATGCTAAAACTGTTTCTCGTTTCTTTAATATTAATAATTGGTTTATTTTGTTTAAATATCAAACAGAAAATCATTTGTTTATCTTGTTTGCAGTGTTGTATTTCTCACTTCACAAATTGACATTTTTCGTTTTTCTTCAGAATGTTTTTAATGGAAAAAATATGTATAACAAATAGAGACCTATTTTGGTTTAAAACTAAAAACCGAACAAGTAAACGCGTTTGCATGTTAATGTGAGAGAGAGAGAAAAGAAAAATCTTTTAATATTTCCTTTTTATTTTAGTGTTTTCTTTAGTGGAAGTCTTAAAAATTGCCTATGCCTTTTAACAAAGATCTTCTACTAGTAGTCACTTTGCTTTCCGAACTATCTCTCCGTTCAAAGGAAATGTGACTCCCCTGAGGCGGCAAACGATCAAAGAAAATGACATTTCTTGTTTCCAGTATCTAGGAATGGCGATTAAACAGGATTAGGAACATCAGCTCTATAAACATAAATGTCTGCCAGTTTTGGGGGAACTTTCACCAAGTAAGCTAGGAAAAATATTGTAACCGTTAAGGACATCCGAATAATAACCATTACCAGTTATATTTCCTTTTTTTTCTTGATTCATCAGTTGCAATGCTTAGCCATATAGGGGTAATAAAATAAAATAAAAATTACTGTCTGAAAGTAACCCTTATTTTGAGTGTTATGTCAAGTTTTATTTTGAATCGCTCAATAATGTCAACATTGCTTGTAAAACGATTTCAATAAAAACGATCTGCACTTTTTGAGCAGTTACTCTTCGAATTGTTTGATTTGTAACTCTGATGGTTTCTTAAGAAAAATCTATGAGTTAGTTGAAAGAAATAAAATGTATTCATATTGTTTTAGTCATAGATTTTTTTTTTAGTTTAAGACTACTAAAGAATTTTGCTACAGTTTACGAAATGAATTATTCCAACTGAGTGGATAAAATGTCTAGGATGGGGATAGAACCAAGATTCTCGTCTTACAGGGCCAATGCTTTGCCGTTTAAGTTAACTGTGCCGACAACCAATGAGGATATTTTGCTTAGATAATCTTATAACCTTCATATGATAAATTTAAGATTTAGTTTGATTGTGTTAAAAATAATAGTTTGTACAATATGCTTATAATTATTCAAATTTATTTATCGCATCTATTTTTTAATTTTTAATAAAAATATTAAATTTTAATTGCTTTTTCCTGCCTGAAAAAAATTCTTAAACCTAACCCCTTTTTATGTATGGGAAATACACTCACCTTTTCCGTAAACCTAACCTTCGCGAACGGTACAGGATTTCTGTTTTTAATAAATAAGTATTGAAGTACTGTTTGAATAGAGTTTAATATCATCTGTTTCTACTCAAACGTATAATACTAAGAAGCAATTAAATAAATCACTAAATTACATTAAAAAAAACTTTCGCTTTAATTTTCTCGAATTCTAATTTTTATTACATAACATCCTTTCCTCCAAGGTCTTCAATTATGTGATGCTGAATATTTTAATAATATTGCGGTTTCATACTGATGCCTAATAATAAGACAACATGATTTTATGAATAGCGTATTTTACACTGGAGTTGAAAACAAAACTTTGTTCCCCAGTGTCGATTGAGTAATTTTCCTTTTTATATCACATATAGTAAAAAAATATCCATAGGCTGGAACATGTAAGAACTTACCATCATAATGAATGCCACCATAATAGAGACAAGTAGACAGATGTTGGTATCTAAAAATTTTTGTAGTTGGTATTGTCATATGTAAAATTTCCAAAACAATATTTCTATAAGAGATCACATTTCCACTCCTTTATTTTTGACAAATATTTAACAGAATAATTTTGCAATAATCTAATGCAAAATCCCAATATAAAGTGAGAGATAAAATAGGTTTAGTTACATATATAAAGAAATAGGTAGTTAGAGTAAGAAAGTTGCGCTAACAGTGAAATTGTTTTGTTTATAATGCATTTGCTAATTTTTATGAACTGTTTGGCGGGAGAAAAAATACTATTAGCATGCTTAAGGTATGGATGTAATCCCACTAGGAAAAGGAAGAGAATTAATTTTATGTTAAATGGTAGTAATGGAAAAAAATGGTATTTTTCTATAGTTAGCCAATAATCTTGTTGATCATATCGAGGTTTCAAATTTTTAAACATCCGAAATCACACAAAATTAAACATTCACTACACACAAAAAAAGTTTTTTTTCTGTTTTAAAATGTACTTTTAAAAAAGTATATTTTTTAATCATTCATTTTGTTTTCAGTAGTCCAAAAATATTCCTTATTCACACCTTTTTATCGACATATACAGGGTGTGTCATAAATATCGAAACTATAGGCTATCTCCCTAAATATTGCCTCTATACCAATGCTTCCAATTGCAAAAATTCATAAAAAAAGGTGAAATTTTTCATAAGTTGCAACTCGATTCGGGCGTCTATTTGAAAAAATACAAAAATTAAATTTTTATACGGCCCCTGGAGGATAAAAATCCCAGTTAGAAAAATTTTCCTTATCCAGCCCTGAACAAAACACAGAAAACTGCAGCTTCATATCTTCAAAACTCGCAGAGTTATAGCTGTTTAAAGAATTCAAGGGATAAGACACAAATTGAAATGCGCGCAATTCGAAAAACAATGTTACTTTAACAGTTCTAGGAAACATGTAAAAAATCTATTTTTTGAGTTAGAATTTTGATTTTTTATTCTTTTTTGTGATAGTCATCCATATAATTTGCTAAGAAATTTACATCCTAAATTTTCTCATTAAATTTATAAAAATTTCATATGATTAGTACTGGCTTAAACGGGATAATTTAAAATCATTATAACTCGAAACATTATTTATCAGATTCCTATTTCTTTCCATTTAATTAAAGATGAAAATCTGATTTTAGTTTTGTTCCAAGGATTTTGCCTTTCAATATTAATTTTAAAACTATCAAAAATATTTATTGAAAAAATAATACAACTTTATAGCTATTAAAAATATTTATTGAAAAAATATTATAAATTTCCATTTTGCACTTTTTTTCTTTAACAATCTTAACTTTTAATAATTTACAAAAGAGAAATAGTAGGTAAAAAACTAATTATTCAGAAAAACGAAGTGCACTGTTTAAATGTCTGTCAGAACAATGTTTTTTCTAAGATGCAGATTAAGTCTTTTATTTATAAATTTAGCTCTCACAACTTCAGGCTCTTTATCGTCCTGGAGAGGCTGGTAAAAAATCTGTATTCTGCGCCCAGGCCGGGTCAGGACCGAGACGTTACTTTTTTCTGAAGACTCACCTGGCCAGGCTTAAAGTATTTTTTTATAACGGAGGGGACTGCTTCCTTCTTCCTAGGTCTTCACTGGAGGAAATTTTTAATCCCGGTCTCGAACAATCCTTATTAAAATCACTGTCTCTGACTGCAAAAAATAAGTAATACTATATATTTGTAAAATAAGACTAATGTAAAAAATAAGTAAAATTTGGTCCAAACAAAAATTTTATGAAAAACACGTAGATTTTGAAATTGCATTTATTTTACAAATGAATGAACTTTAAAATTTATTTTTTAAAGACTAGTACATTCAAAAATTAAAAAATTAAATACATTAAAACCAGTCAAAGAACCTGCCTATGACGGAAATCTGTCTTAAACGGAAAATGTGTTGATCCATGCAAAACAAATATAATAATACCTGTGGAAAACTGAACCTCAATTACACCTCCTATTAAGGGTATTTTTCAATAACGTATTTTTTCTTTCCTATGTGATTTCGTCTTGAAAGGTTTTACTGTATAACATTTTTCAGTCTCGAACACGTGGGATATGGATTAACGATATTAAAATATAAGTGAAACATTTACATATAATTAGAGATTCATTGGTAAAATAAATATATCAGAGCCTTTGGCGCTTCTTTAATAATAAAAAGTATAAATATAAAAAGCGAAAAACTATTATAAGTATTTTTGATCAGAATTCCTCCATACGAAACAATTTTTAACCACACCGAAGTAAGAAACTATGTAGAAATTCACGTCTCAGCCGGGCTATGATTTAAACATTTTTTCAGGTCGGCCCGGTTATGATTTTAACATTTTTCCAGGTCGGGCTGAAATTTTACCCTTGGCTGTCGGTTTGTGACCGGACCCAGATATTTCGATCCATGTAGACCTTCAGTGCAGACCACCAATATATTTTGAAAATAAGTTTAACTTTAAATCAATACATTGCTTTTTTATGTCCAAATAAAAGGCACTGTCTTAAATCGGCATTTAATACCGGATAATTTATAGACGATGCCTCACATGCGTTCAAAATGAGTGAAAAAACTCTTCCTTTACAGGCATGGTTAAGTAGTGTAAGTCATGAATTTTAGAGGATTTTGGATTTTAATATCTCTGTGAGGTTTTTAGGTACGGAGTTGAAATTTTTTTCAATTTAGGAATGGCTAAGGAATAATTTCCTAATTGGGAATTTTGCTCTACGGGGGCCGTATAAAAACCTAATTTTCGTATTTTTCAAAGAGCCCCTCCCCCTTCCCCCCCCATGGAGTTGCAACTTATCTTATGAAAAATTTCACCTTTATGAATTTTGGAAAGTATGGATCTATGGCAATATTTAAGGAGATAGTCTATTGTTTTGATATTTATTATTCGTCCTGTATATATTATGATTATACATAAAAGCATATTCAGTCCAAATATTATATTGTGTATATTCAAAAGTAAGTTCAAATTTTTGGTTAAAATTACATATATACATAAATATATTCAGTACCACCATTATATTGGATATATGCAAAAGTAAATTTAATTTTTTGGTTAAAATTACACGTTTATTTATGTTATTATAGTTTTATTCCATGCAGCCGTCTACAGACAGCGGATTGATCATCATTCTATGCTTTTGCCATTTCTTATCGCGTCTGCATGTATTCTCTCAATAATGTTTTCAAGCTCTACGTCATCGATATTGAATAAATTTTCCATAATTCGCCTGAACCATCGTCTACAAATACTTTTAGAAAAGGCATGTTCACCGAAAGCTTCTACAATTAAACGATAACTTTCAGCAACGAGTTTCTTTAAATTTCAAAAGTAATAACAAAACTTCCCACAAACGACGATTATTTGGCACAAAATTATCCATTTTAAATTGAATAAAAACTATGTTGTTTACGTTTTAATCGAACGTGATATACTACGGTTTGAAGGTAATGAGGAGTCTTTTCAAAATCCCGTATTACTATAGTCGCACATTACATATAAGAACACTTACATTATCTATTAGAAAAACGGAAGTTAGTTTACACTAATACAAACAAATAGACATATAGACAGACGATGATATAGAAAAACATGAACCTGAAAAATACCTTTTTCATAACAAGATGGCCCTGTCATAAGAAAAAGTTCCAAAACATTTCTATCAGGACGGATTTTTACCACTTTTTGATTCATACAAATAATCGAAAGAAAATCTTCACGATAAACCAATGCGAAATCCTACATACAGAGCGACACATAAAATATACTTCGTTTTATTACAGAAAGAGACAGCGATAAGGAAAAAAAAAGTTGCGCCAAAGATGAAATTCCATAGCATAAAGATGCAGTTGCCGATTTTTATGAACTGCTTGGTTGCAGCAAATGGTATTATTAGTATGCTAAGTTACAGATGGCGAACCACTACGAAATGGGAAAGGATTAATTTTATGTTGAATATCAGTCGGGGGAATAAATCGGCCTTTTTTCTACATTTCGAGCCAATATTCTAGTTGATCGGACTGAGATTTTAAAGTTTACAATATTCCGAACCACACACGGGGAGAATATTTTTTCTCTCTCTGATTTTTTTATATCGATCTTCCATTTATGAATCAGGAAAGAAGATTTATATATTTTATTTTTATTCTTTTTATTTCAGCTTTAGAATATAATCTCCCGTTTCCAATATGTCAGCGCTATCCAAGGCAAATAAAAATGCAGGCATTCCCTAGTGCTTACCATACTTTTTCTCCTTGTGTTTATATGTGTTGACTAGTGAAGGTATATTATTTTTTATTTTCAAAATCCTTTAGTATTTTTTCGTGCTTCGAATTCACTACCCTGATAAGGCAAATGTATATATAAAAATATCGCACTTTTTAAAAAAGATATTGTTATTATTTTATTTTTTATTTGAAAAAAAATGTTTTTAGATGAAATCTGTTAATACTTATATATTTAATTTTATTATTTAATTTTTTTATTAGTTTAAATATTTTTGCACAAAGTTTAAAAAAATGTTTTACTGTTAGTCGATCGCGTCTCATTTTTGTTTTTCAAATTTTTATTTAATTTGATAATATTATAAAATGATATTGTAAAAAAAAGAAAGAAAAAAAGAAAAAAGACGAAAAAAGAAATAAAAAAAGAAAAATATAAAAAGAAAAAACTCGAATAGCAAAAAATAATTTACAATCACGGATTTTTTATATACAATATTTTCTCTAAACTTACAATTTTCGCAGCGCTTCGGTGTATGCTTAACGGCCCGGAATGAAAAAATAACTTAAGTTTCAGATAATTCAAATGATGCATTTATCATTTTTTTAAATGTTTCTTTCCAAAAAATTTCGGAAGGTAACGTTAATGTATTAAAATAAGCGTTCAGTAGGTTTATTCATCCTAAACCCCAATATGCCTTATAGTTTTTCAATATTGTTTGCAATAAATGTTAAATGTGTGCTTTTTAAGGTCGGAAAACATTTCTGAGACGGATTTGTAGAATCAAAATTTTATTCTCGAAATATTGTTTTATAAAAATAATAAAAAATTTTAATGCTTTAATAGACGTACAATTAGTTAAAATGTCATTATGAATTTGAATAAATTATTTATTACAAAAGAAAATTGAATTTTTGAGCCTTGTTTACTCCAAAGAAATTTATCATCCCGTTTGTAAAGCAAATTTAAAGATTTGTGAATCTTTTTACTTATATTTTCAAGAATCTTTTGTAAAAAATGTCTTCCCAGGAGAAGATATCAAAAAGGCTAAATTTTCCAAATTTGGCAATTTGTTTAAATTTTCCATAGAATTCTTCTCGTATTTTTGAAGAATTTGAAGTTAAATGCAAAATATAAAATACTGAAGTTAAATTCAGATAGTTTAGTTTTATGCATTTATCAGAATAATCTTTCCAAGCAAGGAAATTTGAAAGCATAAGATATTTTGAACTTACAATTAACAGTTTTAATCCTCCACTACTTTACATACCACTTTTAACTTTCTTCTATCTTTACAAGAGGAAAGTATTGGATTCGTGAAAATTTTCAATTTCTGGTTTTCGACAGATTTACACGTTTTAGGGGTGAAAGAGCCCCAAAACATGGTTTTATAAAATGTCAGTCTGGGAGTCTGCATATCACTCAGTCACTCTGTCAGTTTGTATGTGATAAAAGTTTTGTGAGCGCTCTATCTCAAGAACTGTAGCAAGGAATTTTTCAAAACTTTAGATTCGCTTAGACCCTGACATAAACTGGAGCTGATTAGTTTTTGGTGTATATCTCCCAACAGCTGGCGCAGCTTTGCTACCTTTTTCACGATTTCCGCAATAGCTACATCTCAATAATAATGAACGGAATTTCATAAAACCTCAGATACTATTAGTCCTTGGTACAATATAGTGTTGATTACTTTTTTGTCTAAATATCCCAATAGGTGACGCTGCTATGAGGCATTATTGATGATTATCACATTAGCTCTGTCTAAGAAATTAATGCATGAAATTTCATCAAACTTCAGATGCAGTTGTTTTCTTATATAAATTAGTATTCTTTAATATTTGGAGTTAATCGCTGAACAGATAGTTCTCCTATTTAGATTTTTTTTTTTACGATTTCTGCAATAATTCTATCTCAAAAACGAACTCACGGATTTTCATCAAACTTCAGTTTCAGTTAGAACTTGACATAAATTATTGCTGATTAGATTTTGGTGAGAATAACCTATGCGGTGAAGCGTCCATGCTTCCAGTTTTCGAAATTAATAGCATGCATTCTGGGATTGCCACATCCTACTCGTTTCATATTGCATTAAAATAAAGTTGATAGATAGCGACGCTGATATTTTTTCACCTTTTTAAGCACCACTTTTGTGTACATAAAAAAACGGATAGCAAGATACTAAAGGAATATAGTATCCTGAGCTGCGTACATTTCTGACTAAATATTATTTCCAATAAAGTTATCTGAGTGAATTGTATCGGCCGGTTGCGGGGCCGTCCCGAAACAAGTTTCTTCTCTAACGGGCCTGATTCGAAATCCCAAGCAGGAGAAATGAGTCATACACGAAATCTGACTTTTTCATCTCACAGACCACTTCACCTTCATTAAACTTTTGCTTATGCTAGGGCTGAAGTAATCACCATTAATGTTGTGCGTATATTTTTAGATAATTTGAGTCTATTACATATTCTGTTATACGAATATATTTTTTTAATGAGCATTTTAAAAAGATTAATTAGTGGATAAAGGATTAACCTAAGTCAATGAGTATTTCCTTTTATCTCATTATTTAAAATGAATTAAATAAATGTATGCCATTCCCACGTGGTCTTACATGTGATGTGAATTATAAGTTTTATTTTGAAGTCGGGAAGTAAACATTTAGAATCATCTAATAGATAAGAGTAAAAAGAAAGCCCTTTTACATCCTATTATGGGTCTAGAATTTCTGTTTACAATTCAGTTTGCATAAATCAAAAGCAATTTAAAACAGAAATAGTACTAAGTTCTTATGCATAGGGATAGTCGAAATAAAAATTATTTAATGACTATCTTTTAAATATATATATATATATATATATATATATATATATATATATATATATAATCAGATCGATAGTTTAGAAACCCGCTTTGGACAACATCATCAGATGAGTATAGAGAATTTATCGTATCCTTGATTATCCTTTTAAATGAACGGAAAAATTCATTTACTATATAAAAGTTATGGAAGCAGGAAAAAAGGTAAAAAATTTTAAGTTTAATTATCTTATAATAACAGCAAAATGAACAATTTCAATTATTACTTTTTTAATAGCTGTTGATGAAAGTGAAGAATTAAACATATTGGATTTCTTTTGCGGTGTGTTTAACAGCAGTGAAGATATTGAGATAAAAATGACATCATGTCTGTATTGACTTTTATATTTAGTTGCATTAAATATGAAATTTTACATAAATTAAAATGTTGTGAGTGCATTAACTTATTAGTCAAAGACAAAAATTTTAGAATTAGATTGCCCGAATGAAATGTGACCGTCTGAAATGTAAATACTTTATGCTGGGTGATAGAAGTCAATTAATACCCCCAGAAAATTATTGTAAATGCTTTACAAAAACTCATGAGTTTTAATTATGAAAGTACTTTCTTAAAATTTCCAGACCCAAAAAATATTATGCAATTCATTATTAAAAAAAATTATTTTGATCTGGATTCGTAAATAAATGCAAATGGGGAAACCAACTTTTATATTTATTTATTTATTTATTTATTTAATTTTTGTTAGGAATTACAAATATCTTACTAAATTACTATACAAAAGTTTAAAATGATACAACGAAATTCACTTATAATAATAATAAAAAAAATTATCTGTATTAACAAAAGTGAGATTATTTTTTATGAGAGAATATTAAATGCCATATTTATTGTAAATTATTTCAAAGTACATGTTTCTAGTGAAAAATACTCTTTTAGTTGTAATATCTATTAAAAGAATGAAATAATAATGAATAATAATTTGAAATTTTAATTGACAAAAAGAATTTTTTTTAATTGTTTGAAAAAAATAATATTTTTATTTATGAGTTTATGCAATAATATTCCTGATATTTACAATTTAAAATTGAGGCATTTTTATTTTTAAAAGGAACTTAAATTACTTGCTGGTAAAATTGCGTACTTTTAATGTAGGATTTCTCCTGCCATAAATTTGTATTTCATGTTAAACGCTATGAAAAATATCACGAATCTCAATTCTGTATAATTTCTTTTATTTATTTATTTATTTTGTTTTTAAAGCTGTGCAATTTTAACGTATGATTTTGTCTGCCATAAATGTATATTTGAAGTTAAAATCTTCGATAAAAACCATGAATCTTACGTATTTGAAATCAAAGGATAAGTTTAGTTTTGAAATCAAATTAAAAACAAAAAAGTCTTATTTATGAACTCTGGGTGTTTAATAGTAAATGTATAATTCAACAGATCTAAAATAAGCCTCAAATTGTTGAAAAATATCATAAAATGGAAATTTATAGCCTTGTTTTTGATGCACATATACAACCATTCTATATGTTCCGTTTGCAACTCAGATCTCTTGCGTGACGTCATCTTTTCATGAATCAGGCCCGTAAGAGAAGAAACTTGTTTCGCGACGGCCCCGCCTGTTGTCGGTATAAAAATATGAATAAGAAGAATTTTGGTAATTTAAGTCAAAATCTTCTGTTCGACTCTTGGATAGTAACTTTTCCTCACTCGCGAAAAATGTCAATTTCTGTAGCATATAAGATTGGTTCAAAAAGTTCACATTTAAAAATCAAAAATGTGTCAATACACATTATAAAAGAAAAAAAATTAAGAAAAAAATGATATGAATTTTTTTGCTGTTTTTCATACACATTTGAGAAATTTCCTTGCAACACCTACTTTTCAAAATTATTAAAATGACAGAATAAACTGGAAAAGTCTCGAATCTGTGCATTTACGGCAGATCATAAAAATCACGCATTTGAAATTACATATACCATGATCTCGTGTGCAATTTTTCAGGAGACCCCAGTTTCAATCTTCTTCTACTGTACATGTCTCTTTTTTTTCTCTTTGCATTAAAATAAAGTTAACAATTAGCGATACTTATATTTTATTACCTAATATTAATAATTATTAATATTTTATTATATTATATTTTATTATTTATTATTATTATTTTATATTTTATTACTTATATTTTATATTTTATACTTATATTTTATTATTTATATTTTATTATTTTTGGGGTTCATAAAAATAATGATACCTAAGGGTAACAGAATGATGAGGGAATATAGCTTACTGAGCTGTGTACATGGCTGACTAAGTCCTATTCCCAATAAAGTTATTTGAGTGAATTGTGTTGGCCGATTCTCGGTCTAGGAAGACCAATGGGAAGAAGTTTGGCAATTTAAACTAAAAATCTTCGATTTGACTCTTGGGCTGAAAACTTTTTCACTCACTTGAAAAAAAAAAATGTCAATTCTTATAGTATATGAAATTGGTTCAAAAATATTCACATTTAAAACTCAAAAATCTTTCAATATATATTATAAAAGAAAAAATTTAAATAAAACAAAATGACACGCATTTTCTTACTGATTTTCTCAGAAATTTCAGAAGTTTCATTCCAATATATTCTTTTTAAAATTGTTAGAAAGGTCGTGAAATTTAGAAAAACCTCGAATGTGTATATTTGTGAATATTTGTTTTCATTTTTATTTCGAAAGTAAAAACCAAAAGACTCTCGGACTAGAAATTTTTTCACTCATTTGGAAAAAAATTCAATTCTTTGAGTATATAATATTGGTTCAAAAAGTTAACATTTTAAAATAAAAAATGCTTCGATACACATTATATTAAAAAAATAAATAAATAAAATAAAATGACATGAAATTTCTTGCTGTTTTTCATGCAAGTTTGAGAAGTTTCATTGCAATACCTATGTTTCAAAATTGCTAAAATGGCAGACTAAACTGGAAAAAGTCTCAAATCTGTATATTTATGGCAGAACATAAAAATCACGCATTTGTACTTATATATACCATGATCTTGTGTGCAATTTTTCAGGATGTCGCAGTTTCAATCCTCCCCTACTTTACATGTCTCTTTTTTCCACTTTGCATTAAAATAAAGTTAACAAATAGCGACACTGATATTTTATCACCTTTTTAAGCATCACTTTTGGGTACATAAAAATAATGATACCAAGGGGTAACATTAAACTGCCTGATTTCAGTTTTTAGTGCGCCGGGAAGATATTAATATTTTTTCCCCTTCTGCGTTTTACATTTTATGAGTTCTAGATTCAACTCTTTATGCGTAATAAAGGTAAAAAAGAAAAACAGGTTATGAAGTTTTAATACAGTGTGATTATTATAGATTTTGTGCTAGGTAAGCAAAAGTCTGTTGTGTTTTAATAAAGGGAAATGTTTATTCTATTGCTGATTGTATGATGTTTTTAGTTGTGATCAAACAAAAAATTTTTAAAACCAAGAACAATTTTGTTTTATGACATTTTTGTATCACCCATTTCAGAGGATTTTTTGTCATGATAATAAGTACATCAAAAAGCAAAATTGGTAATTCTGAACAAAGTAAAGTTATTTATTGTATTCAATATTTTTTTTCTTTTCTCTATAAATTATAACTTAATATTAACGATCTCTCGTTTCATGATTTTAATTATTTGTAAATAGTGTTTATTTAAATTAGACTATTTTAATTTCTATATTAATCAATTATTTACAACCCAAGTAAGCCGAAAACTATGTTTTGAAAAAGATAATATATATATATATATATATATATATATATATATATATATATATATATATAATTTTTTTTTTTTTTTTTTATTTGTGTAAATAGAAATTCGATCATACAATTTTTCATTTTGATAAATTTAATTTATTATAGATATAATTCGTTTGAATTTTCGTATTTTAGTTTCTACATTATAAAGCCAAAACATATGAATCACTAACGCTGACGTCATAACGATGGCGGAACGACCTGAGTACCACTTTCGCTTTTATCGCACACAGTTCCAAACGTTTTTCTACATTGTTCGAAATATCACATAATTTGAATTATATACTTTAAAATTAAATACAAACATGTACTTGCAAATTAAATTTGCTTGAAAACTAACTCAGTTTATTGATTACTTATAACTATTAACTGTAATGATTTTTTTCAAGTTTAAAAAAATGGCTTTTGTTTATAAAAATAATGTAAAAGTACCACTTGAATAAATAAATGTTTTAATTTGGTGTGAAAATAACAGCTTCTCCATAAGGTTGTATCATTTGTTCAAACTTGGCAAAAGCTTATTCTTCAAAATTTTAATGTAACAGAAATAAATAAATAAGATATATAAAGAAAAATACTTTCTTGCGTAAAATGGAAAATGGCTGCAATTTCAAAATTTTGAATATAAACAGATTATAAGCGACATTGGGATGTAGGCTGCTTGATTGAAAAAACATGTTTTTTTAATAAATTTCAGAATTTCATAAGTTGAACACATAATATATTTCATATTATAATGCGTTTTGGTGCAATTGCTGAGCATTCGATGAAAAAGTCAGTTGTAAAAATGGTACTAAAATTTTCAAATATATATTAAAAATACATGTTTCAAATATATGTATCTACAGTAGCGGTCAAAAGTTTCCGGCCAGCAAAAATTCTTCAGTTAATTTGTAAATATACCCATATAAAGAGGAATCTCAAAGTGATATTTATACATTTTATTGATATAATGGTTAGGAACTTATTTATAGAAGAACATGTAAATATCAATAAATTTAATCAAAAAATTAAGTATAAAGGAAAACGCATGTTCTCAAAAGCTTCCGGCCACCTTCACAAGTTTGTAAAAAAGTGGTATTGTAATAAAAAATTACAGTGATCAAGAACATTTACGATTAGTATTTTATCGTATTACTATTTTATTAGTATTAGCAATAAGCACTGCGGCACAGAAACGTGACGTTCATACAATCAACGGTTAAAGATCGTCTATGGTACGTTTTCCCCACATTTCTTGCAATTTTGGCGAAATTTCGGCTGAGTTGGAATATTTATAGTTCCGCAGACTTTTGTCAATTTCTTTTCAAAGATTTTCTATTGGATTCATGCTGGGCGCTTGGGCTGATCATTTCAAAAACGAAATTTTTTGTGCGAAAACCATTGCTTATCGAGATTTGCAAATATTATTTATGTCATTATCATGTAAAGAAAATAGATGCGTCCAAATTTTTTCTCTTATAAGGCAGAAAATAGTCTTGCAAGATATCCTTATACATTGTATCATTCACCTGTCTGTGGATTTCAAATAACGGACCGATACTTTTTGAAGAAAATACTCCCCACGGCATAACGTGTCCTCCGCCATGCTTCATTTTAGGAATAACATAGGTCGAATCATATCTTTTGTTGTTAGGTCATCGGACGTTGTGTCTGCCATCACTTCCAAAACTGTTTCAAATTCGATTGATGGAAAAATAGAAATTTTTTTCCAGTTTTCATTTGACCAGACTTTGTGTTCCTTGGAAAATGAAAGTAGGGTACGTCGGTATTTTTTTTAACTCTGAAAATTTTTTAACACCGACTCTTCCATAAAGTTATGCATCACGTCAGCATGTTGATACGATATACGGACTTATTTCAGCAATATTTTCATTCCGTAAATCGCAGTATATTGCAGCGGTATTTTTATGCGGATTATCAATTATTTTCTCCTGATAATTCTGTCCACAGGAATAGTTATTTTCCGGGATCTCCCGGACCTCTGAAAGTCCTGAAAGCCACCGCCATCTTTATATAATTTTGTAAATATTGTTTACAGTCGATTTTACCGATCGATAACTTAGCCGCAATATCTCGAGAAGATTGGCCTTTTAGCGACAAACTAATCATTCATTTATGAACAATAATTGTTGAACTTTTCAATTTTGAATTCAGACTATGCTATACACGTTGATTCATTCATAAACACAACCCAAAAACACTTTATGGATATAAAAATCTAAAGAATGATAAGTGGCCGGAAACTTTTGAGAACATGCGTTTTCTTTTATACTTAATTTTGTCAATAAAATTTATTGATATTTACACGTTCTTCTATAAGTGAGTTCCTAACTAATATGTCAATATAATGTATAAGTATCGCTTTGAGATTCTTCTTTATATGGGTATATTTACAAATTAACTGAAAAAATTTTTCTGGCCGGAAACTTTTGACCGCCACTGTATATATTTCTCGGTATTAATTAAAACGTAACTTTTGTAAACCAATATTTCCAGTTTGATGCCCTGACATATTTAGATTTAGGGATTTAATTCGAGATAAAGTGATAATTATATATAATAGAGGGATGTGGATTATGTGGATTATTTACTTTGTTTACCAGCATATTTTAATAATTCAATTTTTTAATATAAATAGTTTAACATTATCGAGATCAGTCATGTACTGATGATATTATAAATACTATTAGAGCGGGAGACGGCAATCCCCTCATCGAATTCCTGGGTAAAAATCTAGGATTCGCACATTAAAGCGCAATCTGTCTGCTAAGTCAGATCTTGGTGAAAAACACCCCAAAATCCGATTTTAGCGGCTGGCTAATAGGGTTACCATTATTTTCTCGTGTTCCCATATCTCCATTATTTCCTACTCTTGAGTATGGAAAAGCACAATATTAAACCTATGAGTTAACTGCTAAAATTGTCTTTTTAAGTGTTTTTTACCAAGATAGGACTTGGCAGACCGATTGCGTTTTAATATGCGAATCGAGATTTAACTATTCCTTGATTATCATTCATGAACTCAATAAGGTGATTGTCTATGATGTCCCCTGCCTATCTATATGTTTTGCTTGATTAACTGAGTTTAAAGAAAGTATATTAACTATGTAAACGCGAACATTTAATGTATTAAATAATACGTAAATAATTAAGTTTCCATTTTTCTTTTATCTTCTCTTTTAATAATCAGTAGCAGAAGCTAACCAATAGAAATAACGCATGCAACACACATAATTACATTAAAAATAACTTCTTTAATTACAAAATGTAATTATATCTTTAATTTACATTATGTAATGATTGATTGCTCATATTTACATTAAGTAATGATTAATCGCTCACATTTCTCAATTTCGTTATAAAATATCGAAATTTTTTTAAAGTTTTAAGTGCTCTGCTATGAAGGTACATCTTTAGAATTTCTACTAAGATGTTTTACTGAACTTTGATAGAGATATAATATGAATATATTACTAATGTAAAATATATTTCCTTTTAAAAATATCTACATCAATTTTCATAACTTTATTTAATGATGTAAAACAATTTTGAATGAACTATTTCCTTAGAGGTTATATTTGATATGATTTAAAAACGAAAATCTAGAACAAATTTTACTTTAAATACTTATTTGACAAAATGTAATTAATTCAGAAAATTATACACTGATTCAATAAAATATTGCATATTGCTTTCAGCAAAGTCATCTGATCACGCAAAAGCAATTTAATAAAAGCATATAAATGCCACTGGAGGAAATAAAGGTTATAAAACTCAAAATATACCTCATCTAATCGGAGATTTCTATTATTTCAGACTCGATCGCATTCCCCACTCTCTATGTGATTATATATTCCTAATCATTTACGTATCCCTATTTCAATTTTGCCCCCTTATACATCAGCACCTCGCCGTTACGTGTCTAGGCTGGGTGTATATTCTTCCACCACTTAATCTCTCGCTGCTGCCAACAAGAAACGAGAAACTTTAATCACGGCAACAATTTTAAAAGTATTTCCTTGCATCATCTATTAAACTCTGCTTGAGGCATCGCAGAAGGGATTCTTTCTTAATTAAAGACAGAGTCGAAAATAAATGGGCTATGACGAAATAGCCCTCTCTCTAATCGAGGGCTACCAATTTTATTCCTTACTTCCTCCCCGCCACTGTTGTCTCGAAACAATTTAAAGCGACGTCACTATGCTCCAACTAGCTTTAAATGCAAAATAATTTTTATTGAGAACATACTAAATTAGTTGAAAAGCATGTTAAGGAACGAAAAAAAAAAAAAAAAAAAATAGGCGACAACCATTTATCGATAACCGCCTCCTCACACCGCCGATGGATACCGGGCGCATAAACCGCAATCGTAGTTTACAGTTTTTTATTGCTTTTTTTACTTACCATGATACATATTATAGGATAAATCTTGCAATCGTTTTAAAAATCGAAAAAAAAATTGTTTGAAGGATTTACACGTTTCTGATACTGAACATTCCGAAAAAAATAATAACTTTAGAAAAAAAAATGCTGTCCGTCTGTTTGTGTGTCTGTAAAAGCTCTATCTCTGGAACAAATCGAGATAGAGATTTGTAATTCCGTGTGTACTTAGTATGTTATAATGGAAAGAAGACTATTGAATATCATTAACCTTATTAACCGGAACTTTTTTTTCGGACTCTCAAAACATTCCTTCTGCTGAAAGGCATATAATTTTTTCCAGTTTTTATTTTATTTTAAGGAGTGAATGTAAAAGACAATTAAAAAAAAAAAAAAACATAATTTTTTTTATAAAAAATTAAGTAGATCCGATAATTATTTGCTGGTGTATTTGTAATCATATTTTCCTCACTCTTCGATTTTTCATGAACCTGTATTTCATTCAAATTTATATTCAAAGATCTATTTTAATTGGATATGAGACGCTTAATCCGACGCAATAAATTAGTTAATATGACTATTATTTTTGGAGTTATAAGGATGTTTCTTTTAAGCAATTTGGTACTACTTGATTATCCCGTCGACCAAAGAACTATCGCTAAATTATAAGATTAAATGCCAGTAATGGCTTATTATAAGTGTCGCATTCACTTGATATTAAAGACATTGCACGTGTTTGTTAAGTCGTTAAGGGATTTTTAATTCGATGTTTTACTTATATCTTTATTAATCTTTTACTAATTTATTTGTTTTTTCGTTATTTAAAATAAAAATAATGCCAATTTGCATAATTTACGAGTAGTTTGGAGATTTATATAATTTGTCAAAATGGGTCGACGGAATAATCAAATAGTATCCTCAATTCCGTAATAGACAATTACTATGTATTAAAAATACTTAAATATACGCTTAAATTTTAGTTTGGAATTGCAATGCATTTAAAAATAGTTTACACTTATCTTATTTTCATATTTTATATCATGCATATCGATGATGGGTAAGCATTATTGATGGCCCCCAACGACTTTTATTTGATTTTCATTTTAAGTTTTTCACTATAAAGTTTGCCCTTTTTTTTCTCTTTTTTTATAATTGGTTGATAAATAGTTTGGTTTATTACAGACATTACATTATTCAACGGGATAAAACCAGGCCTCGCAGGTTAAAGGATACAGGTGAAAACAAAAATATATAATATTTCTCATGTTAGCATGCTGTCACCATGTTGTTAGTATGTTGTCACCATGAGGTTAGCATGCGTGTAGTTTCAGTGGCGCCAACTTATATTGGCCCACGGGGGCGCGAATCCACCCAATAATTTGATCTCTTCGACTACCCAATTTCAATTGATTTATTTTTTCGTAATTTGTTTTTTAATTGATTAATTGCTGAAATAAAATTTAGTTTTATTAACGTTCTGAAATAGTTCTGTTTAAAAAGTAAAAAGGGCATCCATTAGACTTAAGGTGCAACACTAGTCACAAAAAAAGGCCCATGTGATAATGTAAAGTTTATAGGAGCGTTCTTTTCAAATATCTCGCTCAAATTTTAATATTTTTACATGATTTTCTTTGCATAGGATAGCTGAAAACGATCTACAATGATCTACTGATCTGATAGCTGAGAATGATCTAACTATTGGCCTAGTTTTTACTTTTTCAATTTTGGTTTCAGATATAAAAAAAAAAAAAAAAACTTTCAATTTTAAAACCGATTTGACCGGTTCTGAAACTGAAATTAGCATAATATAAAAAATATATAAGCAAAATCAAAAAAGTAAAAACTAGGCCGATTGTATGGATCGTCTTCAGCTATCCTATGAAAAAAAAAAAAAATCCTGAAAAAAAAATTAAAATTTGAGCGAGATTTCGAAAAGAACGCTCCCATAGACTTTACATTATCATCCGGGTCTTTTTCAGTGACTTTAGTGGGGCCTTAAGGAGTACTGAATACTTTTTCAGCGGATGTATGGCCAAAAAACTCACGAAAACAAATTTCCATCATGTTTTGCTATCTTTTTTTGTCTTGGATTGATAGTGCACTTAAGTGACTAAAATAGGTGCTTTTCTTAATTTTTGGCAATTTCACTTATCAAAAATTTCAGTTCAATGTTATTTAAAATAAATATTTATATATTTATACGAAAGAACTTATAAGAATATAATTTTATAAAACTACAATTAAGATATAATTTTAAAAATGTGCTTAGGTATAACATAATTTAATTTCGAATTAATCATGTTTAATAATTCACTTCTCTCTCTTCTTTCTCAATACAAGTACACACTGCTGGACAGAACTGAGCTCCTGTAACGGAAATCTTTATTTCGACATGTTAGCATAACCCAAATCCTAGAATGAATTATGTTAGTCACTCCTAATCACTTTAATTCAGAGTATTCATAGTGTAAACTCATGCATTTTTTTTATATCTAATACAAAAATAACAGTGATCGTTCGTTTCAATCCTGGTTAATCCCTTCGATATGAGTGAGGCAACTGCCTTCATTACCAAATTGCGTTGTGAATATTTTTGAAGACGGAATTAACTTATGGATCGTAAATAAAACATAACTCTAAATTAGATCATAATAGAATTAAATAAAGTAAGACTCATGTTCGAAAAGATACTAACAATTTTTTAACAACTAACATATAAATTTATTTACAATTATCTTACAAATTGTTAGTGCGTCATAAGACATATTATTTTCAATATAGATAACACAAAAAAAAACAAAATAAAACACTATTAATTCTACTTGTGAATTATTGTTTTTAATACTATGATTGAATACCAATTGGAGCGTGCAGAACCCCCTACTTGGCATTTTGCCCTACACATTTTGGGAAACAATATAAATTATAAGAAAACCGTACCTTCATATTCTTTTGTGCCCCGCACTCAGTTAAGGCTCGCATTCGAAAACATCACAGGCGGTCACACATCAATACTGGCGGACATCACATTCGGATCCTCGGCTATCACACATCATTACTGGCGGACATCATTTTCGGATCACAGGCTATCACACATCATTACTGGCGGACATCATTTTCGGATCACAGGCTATCACACATCATTACTGGCGGACATCATTTTCGGATCACAGGCTATCACACATCGTCAGTGGCGGACTTCCCATTCGGATCATCGGCGATGTTGGTAAGTCTTCCTTGGAATTAATCACGTTTTTCTTCTAACACATCTTCGCCTCTCGGAGCGAACTTTTCATCTCAACTTTTTTGAGGAAAAAAAAAGTCTATATTCTTTTTTTCTTTTTTTTATGGCGGGCGTGGCTAATCAATCTGCCCGAAAAAAATGACCATTCAGTCTCTCGCCCGGCCTGTTCCTGAAAAAAGATTCGTTGGCTCCTTCTTCGAGCGTGGGGGGCTGGCCCCTCTTGTCTGCAACGCACTCCCAGCCGGAAAATGGCCGGTAGCCTCAACTAGAGAAACGTGTGGGGTCTCGCTTAATTGGCTTGTAAATCTACCAATAAACCATTCTTGACGTAAATGTCAAGCGATTGTTACGCGAGAGCCCAACTGGTGCCTTCTAGATACCATCTGAGATAGGGGTCTGCCTTGCTCCTGACATGAATAGCGTTAAACATACACTAGTATTTACAACCACTATACAAAAACATCAAAGGATACAATATGTATAATATACCATTTATATATATGTATCTATAAATCACGGAAGATTGCTGGATGCTTATGTTTCCAGCATCTCCCCCCCCCAACTAAATGAAAAAAAAAAGAAATAAACAGACAAAAGAGTACTTTTTCTTTTCTTTTTTTCTTTTTTTCTTTTTTTTTTTTAATAAGTGTTCGGCGATCCTGAAAGATCAATCACTGTTTCAAAGTCTGTTTGTGATTGAACACTTGCAATGCCATCAGTTGTCTACTTCTGTACATCACAATCTAAAATGATCATCGTAGAATGCCTAGATTTTTTTTTTTTTTTTTTTTTTTTTTTGTTTATGTCTGTAAAGAAAGTTCAGGTTACGTACACAATGATTCGCAGTCTCTGATTGTATCGCTCCTGGTTTATCTCCCCTGCTGGGAGGTTGTTGATGTGTGAGGATTCTTCTTCTGCGTTATGCATCCATACTTATATTGTTCCCATAATTTTGCCTAAAATCGCGAGTTTCCGAAATAATAAAGCAATGAGAATATATATACATATATATATATATATATGTATTTTATTTATTTATTTATTTAAAAGCTGTTATTATGTCCCTTCATTTCCTTCTATGTCTCTCCCCAGTGGAGAGCACCAAACTGTTCCGACTTCTTCCTTAACACGCTTCTTTATTGTTAAACGCACTGATAGCCACTCTGATAGTTCCTTTGGCAAAACGTCACCATTTCTCATAGCAAAAACTTTCCAGTCTGCCTTAGGGGATGGTCATACTCTCAAAAAATTAAAATCTGGGGATTTACTAGTGGAGGTTTCTACAACTAAACAATCGCAGATTCTTTCAAATAGCTCTACAATAGGCCCTTTTTCTGTTTCTGTTCAGGTGCATAAAACTCTAAATACAAGCCGAGGCGTTATTTCTGAACCAGACCTTTTATTCTCTACGAAAGATGAACTCTTAGAAAACCTAAAAGACCAAAATATTATAGATGCACGTCGTATCACGATCCGTCGGAATGGCCAAGTCCTTCCTACAAAGCATGTCATTCTCACTTTCAATAGCCCTACTTTACCAACAAGAATTAAAGCTGCTTACCTGAATTGTCCTGTCAGACCGTACATTCCTAACCCTCTCCGTTGTTTTAAATGTCAACGATACGGCCACACTAAAACTAACTGTCGTGGTTCCCTTACCTGTGCACGCTGTGCAGAAATTGACCACGACAGCAACTCATGTGAAAAATCAGAACGCTGCATAAATTGCAAGGGTAATCATACAGCTTTCTCTCGCTCTTGCGCAAACTGGATCCGTGAAAAAGAAATTCTAACTGTAAAAATAATGCAAAATCTTTCCTACCCAGAAGCTCGCAAAATTGTAGAAGCCAGGACCCCGTCTGTCGGCGTAACTTATTCAAGCCTATTGAAACAGCAGTCTAAATCATATAGACATGTTAGCACCCAGACTGACATGTCTATGTCATCAAAAAAGTCAGCCAAAACACAATCAATAAACACCCCAATCAAAGAATCCCGTGATATCTGTTTACCTTCGTCAGAACCTGTTACTATTTTACACACACCTTCTCAGACACAAAATTCTTCTGCTCAACTTAAAAGTCAGAAATCTCAAGCTCAATCTAAGGGATTATCCAAACCTCTAAATGAAACTAAGGCCGGTACCTCACAAAAAAATGACCCGAACTCATCTGCTTTAAACTCTAAAAAACCCAACTCCAGTCAAATAGTGAAAACTGGTGTTCAGAAAGAAGGGACCAAAGCTGGGATCCAAACTGCTACAAAATCTAAAACATTACAGAAACCACATATGCTTAAAAAACAAACTGAAACCATAAAAACCCCAACTCCAGCAACCCCACGGCGAAAGACTGTCGTTAAAAGATTGCAGAATGCTTCGCTCAGTCCACGCAAAAGAAATTTTAAAGATCCCAGGCAACTGCAGCACTACGTTCAAGAAGCTATGGAATCCGAGTCTTACGGCAGTGGCTCGGATTCCGAGGAAAATACTGTGTTTGAAGAGTATGTGCCTGGTTAAATTATTTTATTGGTCTCTGTTTTAGTTGTATTTTGTGTTTACTGTAGTAGTTTTCCATTTTGGTTATCGTGTCACTATCTTACTGTTGTAGAATTTTTAACTAGTTTTAGGATTTTATCTTCTTTACATTTTAAATATGTTTGTCTGGTTTTAATTGATTTTAATTTCATGTATCACCGCATTGCCTTTATCAACTTAACTCATATCTACAAAAGATTTTTATTGCAACTTTCACTTTTACATTTTGTTTTGAAATTTAATCTTATCTTATTCTTACCATAATCTAATGATTTAGCATTTTACTGTTTTTGCCATCTTATATTTACCTGACCATATCCGGATGGGAAGCCTACCATCCGGATATTTTGACGTTGTCTTTTTTCCTCATTTTTACGATTTTGTCTTTGGTTTGGCGCAGCATGTCCCTCAAGGGATTTTGTGCCATTAAAACCTATACAACCAACCAACCAACTGTTATTATGTCCAAAACTAGTTACTGAAATAGTTTAAGAACACATTTCTGACTCATTTTTCCATTTACAAGTATGGCTGTTATCATAACGTACAAACCAATGCATCACCATATTTATATGCTACACTATAATCTTTTTTTATATATGATACACATTTTATACCATTCACATTATCTCAATATAAAATCAATACACACAATTATTTATATTTACAATTTTGTTGTGCAGGCTGATTTTCACCCTTAGCACTATTCCAAAACTTATAGTAAGTGCTGTTGTTTCTGTTTCATTCCTTATACATATTGAAAAATTAATCTTACAAGACCAATTTTACCCTTTTTCTTTATATAACATTTTTACATATAATATAACCTGTCCACTCAAAAAAAGGTCCCAATTTCTAAAATTTTATGTCATTCTGATGACCGCGGAAACCATATACTTCAAAAAAATTTTGTTAGTAGTCAAACTCTCCAAGTAATCCATTGTGTAAGCCTTATAAGCATTTTGTTATGTGCTGATATAAAGAAATTTTTTATTTATTTATTTATTTATTTATTTCATTTTATTTTATTTTATTTTATTTTATTTTATTTTTTATTTATTTATTATTATTATTATTATTATTATTTTTTTTTTTTTTAACTAATTTGAAACTGAAACAGGGAGGGAAAAACAAAAAGCTACCACATTTATTGATTTATTTATTTATTTTATCCTACCAATGCTACCTTATGTCTCCTTATTACTTATATAATCCTTATTATTATACCCCTTTTATTATATATCCGTTTTATTTTTTTTTTATCGCTATTATTAATGTATTTACTTCCAAACCCTTTTACCCAATTTCGAAATCTATCCTTCTCGGAGCAAATAAAAACAATGATAGTTCACGACCCTGCATGCCTTGGCCAAGTAAATCAAAATCTTCTGCCCGCAAAAGAATTTATTACATGCAAAGTCCCAAAACCCCCAATGTTGGTTGCCCCGCCAAAGATAAAGTTATGCAAAAGTTTTTTTTTTTTTTTTTTTTTTTTTTTTTGTATGGCTCTGAAAAGGGCCTTTTTTTTAAAAAAAAACTAAGTTCCCTTTTCGTCTTTAAATATAAAGAGGTATTATCTCCCTGTGTCGCCCAAACAAAACTACTTTTGAAAGAAGTAATTATTAATATTATTGTTATAATTTTATTTCAAAATGTTCAATGAATCTGACTATCTAAGCTATCTATACATTCACTCAATAATTAATCTTAAGAGGAAATGCGTTCATCCACCTTATCTTATATAAATTTGCCTATCCACCGTAATACTTATTTATTTTATTTTCTTTTCTTTTATTTTTTTCCATGTATGGCTCTGAAAGGAGCCTTTTTTTTTTTTAATTAAGTCTTTGTGACAGTCTTGTACAAGCCAATCCTCCGTAACCTATATATCTAAGTAAGAGTGCCCTTACCTAATCCTCAATATTCTGTTCCGAGTCTGATTCATTTAACTCGCCCTTAGTTTTTCTGGCATTCCTCGTCGTAGCCTTGGGTGCAAAAAGAAATTGTATGTGTCGACGTATTGTTGGCCCATTTATTTTGTCTTTCAGACGGAGCACATAATTATTGTGTCGAACAACTTTTACTACCACAAAAGGCCCTTCAAAACGAGGGTGTAAAGCCCTAGGCTTGCCAATTACTTTTGCGTACACTTCTTGACCCACGTCTAACTTTTTAACTTCCTGAAGATCATTTTCTTTGATATATTCCACCATAATTATTTGTTGGTTAGCTATGGCTTGCCGGTGAACTGCCCTCATATGTTCTATCCTATTTTTAACGAACGCTTGAGTGCACGTTAAATCCGGAGCACTTAATACCGTAAATTGATTTTTAATTTCTCTACCAAAGAATAATTTTGAAGGAGAATAACCTAGTGCTCGATGGATCGTGGTATTATAATTAAGTTTAAAATATTCGAGTCTGGTGTCCCACTCAAGAGTGGAATTGGACATTGCCACCAAGGATGCCTTAATCGATTTATTAATGATTTCAGCCAGACCATTCCCACAAGGTTTGTAGACGCTTGTCGGGTGTAGATCTATATTTAGTGTCTTCAAATATTCTTTAAAAAGCGCACTGCGAAAATATTGTGCGTTGTCTGTAACTATTTCGGAACACAAGCCGTAGGCTCCGAAGTACCTATTTAAAACGTTCAAGATAGTTTGGGACTCCACATTTCGTAAAGAGACTGCTTCTAAAAATCTAGAGCCTGCGTCTATGATAGTCAGAATGAAGCAATTTTTCCTGAGGGTCATGGGTAATTTACCTATTATATCCATTTGTAGACTTGCTCCGATTTGTAAATTTCTTTCCATTTTTTCAAGTGGTACTTTAATCGTCTGGTGCTGCTTACTGCAATTACATCTTACGCAATTCGTGCAATAATTTTTTATATCTTGGTACATTCCGTACCAGAATAAACGAGTTTTGACAGTTTCGTATGTTTTTCTAAAACCAAAGTGGGGTCCATGTGCCTCCGCCATAACCGTAAACTTAAGCTCGTCCGGTACGATTATTAATTCTGGATATTTCCCGTTTTGTTTTAATACCAGCGTTTTATTCTCGTTTAAATTATACTTTTTTGTTATTCTGTTGTTTTTTTTGACTCAACCTTTTTTATAATTGTGATTAATTTTTCATCCTCATATTGCTTGGCTCTAATGTTCTCTTCACTCAAGTTAAGATTTACTTTGAATAAGTTATTCTGTAACTCGTTGCTACTAGTAATATTATTTACTAAGTTTCTAGACAAAAAATCCGAAGGATTAATTTTCCCTTCGATGTACTCAATATTGTAGTCATAGTCGCTGAGATTTAAAATCCATCTAGCCACTATATCCGACTGCATTTCAATTTTCAGCGGATATGTGAGAGCTTTGTTATCCGTTAAAATAGTAAATTTCCGCCCTAACAGCATGTGTTTAAAATGCATAACTGCGTCATGAATAGCCAATAATTCGAACTTCATGCTTGGGTAAGCCGTTTCTGACTGCTTAAGTTTTCTACCGTAAAATTCAATAGGGACTAAGTATCCATTATCTTCCTGCGCAAGGACACCTGATATTGCTTTCTTTGAACCATCAGTTATTAAAAAGAACTCCCTATCAAATTTTGGCGGTTTAAGGGTAGGGTTGCTCACGATTGCCTCTTGTATATTTAAAAATGCTTGTTCCGTCTCCTCAGTCCATTTAGATTTTACATTTTGTTTAGTCAATTCGACTAGAGGATTGACAATATCGGCATAATTTTGAATAAGAGTTCTGAAATAATTTGCCAAACCTAAAAGTGACTTGACCCCCTTTTTATTTTTAGGTCTAGTTAATCGTTGTACCTTCCCCACGTTTTTTTCTGATGGGGCATATCCGTTTTTATTAACTTTGAAACCCAAAAATTCAATTTCCGGTTTACATATTTGCACCTTAGAGGGTTCAACTGTTAAATTGTGATCAATTAGAGTTTCCAAAACTTCCTTTAACAACTGTGCCATTCCCTCCGGGCTGTCTTCGGCCAAAACCACATCATCTATAAAATATCCTACTTTGTCCTTAGGAAAGTGTCCCAGGACCCTATCCATAATTTCAGCGAATTTTGTACTACTTAATTTAAGCCCAAAATTTTAGGCGGCACGGGGCGTACTTCCCACACTCCGTCACAAATGCTAATTTGTGACGATCCTCCGGGCGTAACATAATTTGGAAAAAAGCCGAATGCAAATCTAATGTTGTATAAAAAATTTTTCCACTAATTGCCTGTAAAACATCTTTTACGTCCGGTACCGGATATGGAAACCCCTCTAAAATCTCGTTTAACGTCCTGTAATCCACCGCCATTCTATAGCGAACCAAGTTTTTTTCCGTACCTTTTTTTTTTACAAATAATACCGGAAATGCATAATCTGAATCTGATTTTTCGATTATTTTCGCTTCTAACAGTTTTCGTAGTTCCTCCTGCGCATACTGCTTAACTGTTTGGGGCGTCTTATATGGTTTATGCTGAATGGGAAAATTGTGGTTTAATTGTATTTTGGGCACTACCAATGAAGATTGTCCCAAAGATTTGTAAGACTTCGAAAAAGCATGTGCATGACTCATCAATAAGTCTTCTATCATTTGCTTAAAATCCCCTGTTAAATGATCTAAATTAAAATCCGATCTATCAAGCTCCGCTTCTCTCAAAGCCCTAACTTCTTGCAAATCCAGGTTATTAATTTGATAGATTTCTCCATCTTCAATCTCATTAGGCTTTAAATTATTCTTACTCACAAAATCCGAACTGATAAGTGCGATCCTAGTATCCGTTCTAATTATAATCTTATCTTCTGTATTGTTTGTTACAATTAAATTAATTTTATTAGTGACTGGTACTTCATGAATTGAACATTCCGTAATTAAATTTTTAAATTCCTCTGTTGGTTCAATTAAAATCAGCTGATTAGGCTGGACTGCCTCAGGACATCTCAATGATATTATTTTCGTTTGTCCTGGGTGTAAATGTGTTTCTTTCTCTATACACGCAAATATTTCATTTCCTTTAAAATGACATTTAATTTTATTTGTGCGCACTGCCTTGGTGATATTTTTCATTTCCGACCCCCTTTTATTTACACTATTTACACTAACTATTTCCTTATTCATAACCTGCAGTACCAGGGCAATTTCCGTATTTTTTAATTTTAGTGTTTTCTTATCAAAATTTAAAATCATTCTATTTTTTTTCAAGAAATCAAAACCTAGCAACATTTTATAGTCCCCTTGAAAATTATGAGATGTAACATAAAATGTTCCTGTCACAAACTCATTGTTAATTTTAAATGTAATTTTTATACATTGCCGAAAAGGTATGACTGAGTTATCGAATGTGTGGATTGTTACCCTATTCGCCAAGTATTTAATTTTTGCATCCGTTTGTTTGAGCGCCTCTAAAACCTCCGGTGATAAAAGCGAAACTGCGGCCCCGCTATCCAGCAACGTGTCAACTTTTAACCCAAAAATCTGTAATGCAATCAATGATGGGAAGTTTATCCTTTTCCGCTGAATTCACACTAGCAATCACGAACTTATTCCCCCTTATCGGGAATCTACCGGGGTCTTTCTTATGACTATTATTTACAACTGCAGATTCCCTTAAAAGTTTCCCGAATTCGACTTTCTTTTCCCTTTGTGTCTGTCCGAAACATCTCTCTTATTTTCTTTTTCCTGAATTGAATTTCTATTTCTGTCATGCTGCGGTTCATCCCTGGAATAATCATTTCGCCCTCTCCTATGTTCATCCGATTGTTTACGATTTCCATAATATGCATCGTAGCGTGCAACCCCTGATCTGTCCTCTCTGTTATTATAGCTTCTATCCGAAGAATCCCTATTCCATGGAGAACTATGATTGAAATTTTCATAAAAATTTTCAAATCTATTACAATCCTGATAATTTCTATCCCTGTGAAATCTGTCATAATTAAAATCACTATACATTTGTGCACTGGGAAAACAATTTTGTGATACTGGCGCTGCAAATCCATAGCCTTCCATCGCCCTGTAATTATTCGCACCAAAACTCTTATTTGCAAAATTTCTCTGTCCCTGGTTCCGAAATTTAGTATTTGAATTTTTCAAATTGTACCAACATTCGGAAATGTCATGCCGATTCGTATTACAGATTTCACATCGTTTTTCTTTCAAATTATCTTCCCTAACTTGGGTTTTCGTTTTTAATTTCAACTCGTTGACCTGAGCAGTTAATTCTGCTATGGCCGTAGCCTGCTCTTTATTTAATTGTAATAAATTCGTACAAAAATCTTCATTTTCTTTGCTTGTATTGGCTGTTACCGCATTAATCTGATCTAAAACTGTCGATTTATACGCGGCTTCGATCGTCTGAGCTTTTTCGCACAATTTCCCAAAATATTTAATGTCTAATTTTCGCAATTCCAACGCAATATTTGGCGATATTGCCTCCAAAAATTTATTGGCTTTTATTAAATCGAATAGTTTATTAGCTCCCACCTCCGTTGCCTGGCCAGAAGCACCTAAATACATTGATGCGGCCTTGTTAAAAATTTCTATAAAATCTTTCATGTTTTGATTTGGGAGTTGCTTAATTGAGTTAAAATTTATCTGTGCTTCGATAAAAGAATCTTTTTTCTGAAACAATTCCACGATTTTTCTTTTAAACTCTGTATAATTCTTTTCCTCATTTAGCGTCTGGTCAGATACTAATTTCTCACGGGCCGTACCCACAAATTTAGCTTTTAATATCTGTAATTTAAAATCCTCTTCTACGTGGACCCGATCCAATAATTCATCGAATTCTTTCAAATAAAATAACACATTGCTAATCTTTTTTACGTCAAAGGGAACAATCAATGATAACATTTGCTACAAATTCGGTTTTAACGGGTCGTCCATTTTAATCTGTAACGTTTTAGATTTCAATTTTGATTTATTTCTTGTTACTACCCCTAGCTTAGATTGATTTTGTAAACTTTTCCTTCCTCTTCTCCTCGGCATATATTGTCCTAATTGACATTCATTACCCTTATATTATATATTTTTACACAAATAACTTTGCAATACTTAACTCCTGACTAAAATTTACTATCACACACACAAGAAAATATAAATATATATATATACACTGTCCCTCAATACCAAAATACAATCAAATTCAAAATAAATGTATAAAGTACACATAGAAAATCAGTACCAAATTATTACTTTTCTAAAGTGCCCTTTCTTCCTCTTATTATTATTATTTTATTTCATTTGTAATACTACTCCCGCTGTTTTCTTTTGCGGCATAAAATTGGTCTTATAAATTCACATAAAATACTTCTTTTTTTGTTCAATAACATAGAAAATGCCATGTACCCCCAAAATATAATCATTACAATAAAATACCATAAATAAATTCAATGTGATGCAAAATCTATTTTAAAATTCTTTCAAATTTTTCAAATATGTCATATAATTTGAAATCTTATTTCATAATATTACTCTTAAAACCTTTCCACACACAATTATAAGATTGTTTGTTTTCAATTTAAAACACAATATCATCAGTATAATCATACTTAAACCTATGTATTTATTTTTAGTATAACACATCAAAAAATAGCCATTTTGGACGAATGAGTCAGAAACGTTGTAGCACACTCCATTGGCACCAAGTTTTACTTTTAAAATTTAATTTAACATTAAAAACCATGAATAGCGCGTAGAATTTTGAGTAAAACTAACTCTATGAATTACTATTAACTTTTTATACCAAAAACAATATTATTAACCTCCGGAACTGATCCGAAAAGGTCACGGTACCAGATAGGATTCTAGGGGCCTATGCTGGACAGAACTGAGCTCCTGTAACGGAAATCTTTATTTCGACATGTTAGCATAACCCAAATCCTAGAATGAATTATGTTAGTCACTCCTAATCACTTTAATTCAGAGTATTCATAGTGTAAACTCATGCATTTTTTTATATCTAATACAAAAATAACAGTGATCGTTCGTTTCAATCCTGGTTAATCCCTTCGATATGAGTGAGGCAACTGCCTTCATTACCAAATTGCGTTGTGAATATTTTTGAAGACGGAATTAACTTATGGATCGTAAATAAAACATAACTCTAAATTAGATCATAATAGAATTAAATAAAGTAAGACTCGTGTTCGAAAAGATACTAACAATTTTTTAACAACTAACATATAAATTTATTTACAATTATCTTACAAATTGTTAGTGCGTCATAAGACACATTATTTTCAATATAGATAATACAAAAAAAAACAAAATAAAACACTATTAATTCTACTTGTGAATTATTGTTTTTAATACTATGATTGAATACCAATTGGAGCGTGCAGAACCCCCTACTTGGCATTTTGCCCTACACATTTTGGGAAACAATATAAATTATAAGAAAACCACATCTTCGCCTCTCGGAGCGAACTTTTCATCTCAACTTTTTTGAGGAAAAAAAAAAGTCTATATTCTTTTTTTCTTTTTTTATGGCGGGCGTGGCTAATCAATCTGCCCGAAAAAAATGACCATTCAGTCTCTCGCCCGGCCTGTTCCTGAAAAAAGATTCGTTGGCTCCTTCTTCGAGCGTGGGGGGCTGGCCCCTCTTGTCTGCAACGCACTCCCAGCCGGAAAAATGGCCGGTAGCCTCAACTAGAGAAACGTGTGGGGTCTCGCTTAATTGGCTTGTAAATCTACCAATAAACCATTCTTGACGTAAATGTCAAGCGATTGTTACGCGAGAGCCCAACTGGTGCCTTCTAGATACCATCTGAGATAGGGGTCTGCCTTGCTCCTGACATGAATAGCGTTAAACATACACTAGTATTTACAACCACTATACAAAAACATCAAAGGATACAATATGTATAATATACCATTTATATATATGTATCTATAAATCACGGAAGATTGCTGGATGCTTATGTTTCCAGCACACACTAAGGGAAATATATATATATATATATATATATATATATATATATATATGTCATTTTTTCTAAAGTTTTTGAGCCCAGCAAATATATTTGAAAAGTTAGCATTACTGCGTAGTTCATCTGCACATATTAAAGGCGCAGAGAAGAATAATATATTTTTGAAAGGTTCTGCAACCAGCTTTTGCGTAGTATACCCCAGTTTCGTTAAAACATGCTGTTTTATTAAAGAAAATTGCAGTAAATAAAAATATAATGTAAAAATATATCAGCAAATAATCTCAAAGTTGATGGGGAGAAAGCCCTCCGTAGAGGTCTACTATTTTTTATTGACTAATAAGATTATTTGAAGTTAGTTAAGAAAGCTCACTAGCAGCACAAAATATCATACTTATATGAAAAATAGCAACAATGCAGGGTTCGCACCGTTCCTAAAATTTTGACACTTTGTTAACAGTATTTTAAATCAAAAATTTTCGTGAAAGGTTCCTGTAACATCTACAATAGAATTATATATTAAATATTACCGTTTTAACCTTTCGTCGGGCGCGCGTTGTAAATTGTACAACAGGGGAAAAAAATGAATTATTGCTGCGTTATTGTAATTTTACAAATAATTTATCTTGCAAATATCATCTAAGTTATCTCTGATCACAATTTATGAAAGTATTCCGCAATACACTTATTTTGTTATAACATTTTAAAGCAGAAGTTTAAATGTATAAAAAGCTACTTGCTATTAAAATCACAAATAATAAAAATTAATAATGAATTATTAAATAATAATTAAGTAATTTCAGATATACAGAATTAGTCCTATATTTTATCTATATTAGTCGCTTCCCATACCAAGCACAAAATATTATTTTTTGAAGGTTCTTTATAGATAAACATTGCGCATTTCATGCACTGTTAACAGATTAAAATGACAGGTGCAGCTAATTGCGCAATCTGAAATACAAATAACTTTCAAGAACTGGGTAAAGAGATCAAATAAAGGAATACAAATGGTTTTAACACGCACTACTGCTTGAATTTTGTTTTAAAGGAAAAAAGAAAGTGAATGCTGCACTTTTTACAACGGCGCGCCCAAGGTTAAAATAGTGGTATGACAATATGAACATTTTAGGAACGGTGCAAGCCCTGATAATGCATTCAAATTCAAGTTTTTAAACGAATTAAAAGTGTATTTTTGTGTTGATCTAGCGCTAGGAGATTGAAGCAAAATGAAACATAAATCTTCAAATACATGAATCTCCAAAAATCGCTATTTACAATTAGCCTTTTTGATTCTATTTATTTCAGTGATTTAAGTGCTAAATTCTATGACGTGTCTTAAATTCATATTTCTTTTATATTTTATTCTCTTATTTATTGGTTGATAAATATTTTAATTTTATTATGGGCAATCTAGAAACAAATTATGAGCAATTCTTATTAATTTAAATGCAAATGGGTTTATCTTCAGTAGTCCTCTGCACCTAATAGAGATAGATTTGTAAAAATTCATGTTTGAAAATTATTTTAAAAACAATAATCATTGCATAAATTGCGATACAGCTTTCAAATTGCATTTGAAAGAACATTCTGTTCTGCTTCAATGATGCAAAAATTGAAAATGTGCGGTATTTAAAAGTTTAAAAAATTACAATTAAAATTAAATTGCGTCACTTTCAAAATGATGTCGCGTTACAAACGGACGTGTCTGTCTTTTCTAATATAAATTATATTTCTTACATTTTATTCAGATATTCATAATTTTTCTTCCTTTCTTCCCTTTTCTCCGATAGTTCAAAGCTTAATCATTATTCTGCAAGTTATTTTAAGCACAAGAAAACCTTTAAAAGACTTTCAATGTTGAAGATACACTGCTCAAAACAATTAAAGGATATTGCAGTTTTAGGTAGATTTTGTATCTGGGACACTTTTTAGCTGATTTAGCTGGTCGACAGACGTAGTAGGTTATAGTACACATGTTTGGCATAAAAAATGCATTTTATTGCGCATTTGTGTACAAAAGGAAAAAAACACAATTTTTGCATATGAGAAAAAAAGAATAAGAAAAGGTGTTTTCTTCAAAGAAAATCATTTTCAATAGGGGGTATGGTTTCCACGGGCGGCCAGCAACGTTGAACACCTTTGAGACATGGACTCAATGAGGCTATTAATGACGAGTTGGGGTATTCTCCCCCACTCTTCCAGAAGAGCTCTTTCCAGTTTTTGGAGAGTTTGTGGGGGTTGTTGGCGGCCAGAAACTCGTCTTCCTAGAGCGTCCCAAACGTGCTCGATTGGATTCATGTCTGGAGAACACGCTGGCCATTCCATTCGAACGATTCTTTCCTCGAAAAGGAAATCCTCCACCAGGTTTGCACGATGTGGCCTGCAATTATCGTCCATTAAAATGAAGTTATCTCCGATTGCTGCAGCGTAAGGGACTACAATAGGTCTGAGGATCTCATCCCTATATCGGCGACAAGTCAGAGCTCCATCTCGAATGATGTAGAGGTCAGTGCGCCCGTCGATGGAGATGCCACGATACACCAACACTCCTCCACCGCCAAATCTGACACTTTCGTGCACGAACGCAGGATTATTCCTGCTGCCACGGTCCCTCCAGATGAAAATAAGCCTACTATCCGGATGCACAGAAAAACGGGACTCGTCAGAAAACAGAATATTGCTCCATTCATTTCTCCTCCAGTTGACATGCTCGGTTGCCCACTCCCTGCGGTCGCGATGATGCCTTGATGTTAATCTAACACATACCATCGGTCGGCGAGCATACAGACCTACAGCATGGAGCCGGTTTCGGACAGTCTGAGTTGAAATCGTGGTGCCTGTAGCCGAGCGAAAATGTTGTTGGAGAAGAGTAGCGTTCATGTTTCAGTGTCTCCGAGCTGTTAACGCTAAATACCGATCTTCATTGGGTTTTGTTGCCCGTCAACGACCTTGCCCTGGTCTTTGGTCTGCACATCCACTCTCCAAAAAACGGTTGCAGATCCTGGAAATGACACTTTGTGACACTCCAATGGCTTGCGCTACTTCGGCTTGAGTTGGCCCCCTTCTAACCTACCAACAATTCTCCAAGCTTCTGAATCTGTCAAATGACTTCGCTGAGACATCGTACTCATCGAAACAAAGCAATCACTGAATGCTGATCATTCTTGTCTTCATTCTCTTTTATCCAGTTGAAAGTCAAATTTCATTCGCTGCCGCTGAAGCAAAGTTTTTGACGTCGAACTCAAAATTTGCATACTACACAGTTTGAAAACCAGAAAAATTTGCATTTGTGATTTTCTTCTTCTATTTTCGGCAAAAACAATTTCATTTATATCTTTATTTTATATAAAACTTCAAATATCCTTTAATTGTTTTGAGCAGTGTAGTATAGTTTGTTTGTATCTTTCTTTTTTTCTGTGAATGTCTGCGAATAACTTCTTTAACGAATAGTCTGACTTTCATTCTTTTCTTTCTCGGACATGTCTCTTTTTTCAGATGATCCCGTTACAATATCATTAGGATCTAAAAACGATAGTTTTTCCTCTCTGTCAGTTTTCGTACCCATCTTCTATTGGTACTACTCTGTTATCCCTTCCACCAATTTCACCAAATTATACAAACCGCCAAACTAATAGCTAAATTATAGAGATTGAAAGAATTTTTATTTTAAATAACGAAAACACAAATAATTAGTAGAATATTAATAAAAATACAAATAAAAAGTCGAAATATAAATCACTTAATGATATTTTAAACACGTGAATCGTATTTGATGTCATTGAATGTGACATTCACGATCATCCATTATTGGCATTTAATCTTATAGTTTGGTGATAATTTTTTGGTCGACGGGGATAATCTAGTAGTATCCTTTTATCTTACAGACTTTAACTTTCACTAATAATCAATCGCCATGCTTGTTTACTATGATTTTAAGGAACGTGTTGTATTATTTTACATTTATATAGTAATAATCATATCTGTCATATCGAAATATGTTTATTTTTTTCAGGTACAAAAAAATAAAAAATAAAAAAATAAAATAAAAATAAAATAAAAATAAAATAGTAATAATATGTAATATGTCACAATAAGCGTCAAAGCATACTGTATGGGGAACCACGAAATTTTAAATAATTATGATTTTACCGGGTGTCCCAAAAATGGCTGATGGATTTTAAAATTCAATAACTTGCAAACTGTGACAGCTATTTAAAAAAAAATTTCAGGAGGGTTATGTATAATGACAGAAGTTTTTTACCGTAATATTTTATTTTAGTTCGCATCTCAAACAACAGATGGCGCTGACGGCGATTGAAAGTCAGGTCGACGCTTCACTCAGAACTGATCACCTGGCCCTCAATCGCCCTCAGCGCCACCTATTGCTTGAGATGCGAACTAAAATAAAAAATTACGATAAAAAAACTCCTGACATTACACATAACCTTCCTGCAAAAAATTTTTAAATACCTGTCACCGTTTGCAAGTTATTGAATTTTAAAATCCATCAGTCATTTTTGAGATACCCGGTATGTACTGTATCAGGTCCGATAACTGAATTTTAATAGAGTCCGACTACATACATTGGTTGAGTTAGATTACACCAACAATATTTTTTTTCTCTTAAAAAACAACAGTAAATTTGGAATGGGGATGTTCAAATTGTTTCGGTTTCGGATTTACGTTTCATGGGGCTTTGACTTTTGCATTTGGTAACCCATGTTTTCAAAATAAATTCTATTACGTAGTTTAAAGTTGAAAACAAAACTATGCCTATAAGATGTAATTATGCTCACTTCTCTGCATAAAAGATAAACTTGATATTAAAGTTTTTTTTTTTTTTTTTTTTTTTTTTAGAATTACATTAAATTATGGATTCATTTTAAGTTTCGATCTGATTTTAGGTTGATTTCAAATAGATATTTTTGGCTTGGGTCTGGTAATATCCGAAACATGTAGATCTCTGAGCGTCATAGTAATATAGGGTTGCATAAATGTACGAAGCTAAAAAACAATCATTTTAATTGTTTTCTTTCTTTTCTTTTCTTTTCTTTTTTCTTTTTTTTTTTGGCTACAATTTTCTTATTGTTGCTATGCTTATGATAAATGTTGCTATAAATTTCCTTTGGATTAATTAAATATATATTTATATTATATATATATATATATATATATATATACTTTTTCTTTGGCAAGCAAAGCAAATATTATTATGAATGAATTGCAAACATTTTATAAAAATAGAAAATACCATTTTGTAAAAAAGAAAGAAAAAAACTACATTTTTTTACCAATATAAAGAGATAATAAGACGTTTCCAAGCAGAACTACCGTTGGCCCTTTTTTTCAGTAAGTTTATCCACAGAACGAAAATAATTCCTAAAGCTTGCTCAGTTTTATTTATCTGATATTTTGGCCGTTCAATTTTAACTGCTATGTTTATGTTTATGGGGGTACATGTGTTTTCTTTGCCCTTACATACCACCTAAATCAACTGAAAGTGACTTCCCTGTATTCTCCTTCAAAAAGTAAAACTAGTAAATCTATTCTTTTTGTACAACAATGGGAAGCATGAAAGAAGCACAAACTTAGAAGAAGCGACATATTTGTCCAAAACTTTATATTTCTATCCGATAAAGAACGAAAAAAAAAGGTACAAGAGGAAAATAATAATCATGATAAACATTAGTATCATTAATATAAAGAGGGGGAATTAAACTAGGTCATTTTAGAAACAAAATACATTGCTATGTTACAGATTATTTCTTCATTTTCTTTTGCAGATCATAGTAAAATTTTTGTGCACGTTTAATCGAATTCATCTTAATCGAAACAAAATAACTAATGATGTAGTAGGAACTTTAAACTTTCGAAAAATCAGTTTTCGGATTTTTTTTTTTATTCTGAATTTTTAAAAACATTTCAACAAGATGCAAAAAAAAAATCCCATTCAAAAATCTGCATAATGTCTTGAATTATAATAATTTATAAATGGTTAACACAACTGAAGGTCCGTATAGACACTGAAACTTCAAAACGCTTTATTATTATTATTATTATTATTATTATTATTATTATTATTAATAAATTTTTCATTAATTAGTAATTTGGAATTTACACGCGCTACTACTTTCAAACTACATAAGCTACAGCTTTAAAAAATAACCAAATATACATTTTGTTATAATCTTTATCACTAAAACCAAAAAAATAAGATATTTTGATTATTTATTTTTGGGCATTTGGCAATCATGAAGTAAAAATTAAATTTTAAGTTTTTTTTTTTAAATATTTTGTGCTAAAATTAAATTTAAGACAAAAATTGTATATAATTCAGCTTTAATTTAAAAGTAGGTTATAAGTTAATTTTCTTCGAAAATTGTCTTCTATGTGCATAATTTAGAGTTTAATCATGCGCGTAGCACTGAATGATTTTAATACACACATTAGTCATATATATATTTTTTATTTAAAAAATAAACTGTAATTTTGAATATCCAATATTTATTATTTTGGATAATATAGCTAAGATTACCTAATTTTGGCAGAATAAAAAAAATCCTAATTACTTATAATTTGTGCTTTGTACTTCGAAAAAGGTGATTTTTTTACATCGTTTTGACAAAAATTAAGGTTCTGTGTTCCCTTAACAAATTTCTAGATTTATGTAGTTATAAACAGGATGATATAAACAACTTAACAGATGAATACAAATAAGATACTACATTAATGTGTCATTATTACAATATTTTCATAATAATAAAACTAAAATTGTTAAAAAAATCATTATAAATTGTAGAGTATGTAATAAACCTTTTTTCAAATGAAAGAGCTATTAAATCACAATATTATTGACAGTATAGAAATAAACTAATTATTAGAATACGTTATAAAATATCAATAAAAAAAGTCCTTCCGGCAATGCCGGGAGGAAGAGGTAGCTTTCATATACTTGTATATTTATTTATTTATTTTAAAGTAAGTTACATTGTTCAAAAATACTAAGCTCAAATTAGTGGAAATAATCTTATAAAATTAGTGATTTTATAAGATTGAATACTAGTTTTTGTCAAGACTGAATATTAATAGGAATTTTTAGAAATTAGTCATCTTTTATTCAACCTGGTTTTATTTTAAGCGATTTAAAGAGTCACCAAATTCCACGATATCATGAAGTGTATGCCATTTTAAAGCAACATGGTGGATTGTTCAGATCAGACCGTTTCAAAATGTCAGCCATAAGCAAAATTGAAAGTGCTATAACTCAATCATTTTTTAAGATATAGACAAAATAAAAAGTGTTCTGGAATCGTTGTTTTAAGTTTTAACACGTAAAAGAACAATATTTTTAAACTTTTAATTTTTTCGCATTTAATTTTAAATTTTAAATTTTTTAAAAATATTAAAATGGCCACCATTTTGAAACAAAATGGTGGATGATGCTGGCCAACGAACTCGGTCGAGACATTTGTATGTACTATGTACATACCAAGTTTCATTGAAATCGGTTTATAAATACGCGTGTTATCACGTGACAAAAATCAGATCGTTTCAAAATGTCAGCGATAAGAAAAATTCAAAGTGCTACAACTCAATCATTTTGTAAGATATAGACAAAATAAAAAGTGTTCTGGAATTGTTGTTTTAAGTTCTAACACGTAAAAGAAAAATATTTTTCAAATTTTGATTTTTCGCATTTTTTTTTAAATTTTAAATTTTTAAAAAAATTTAAAATGGCCACCATTTTGACACAAAATGGCGGATGATGCTGGCCAACGAACTCGGTCGAGATATTTGTATGTACTATGTACATACCAAGTTTCATTGAAATCTGTTCATAAATACGCGTGTTATTACGTGACAAAAATCAGATCGTTTCAAAATGTCAGCCATAAGAAAAACTCAAAGTGCTATAACTCAATCATTTTTTAAGATATAGGCAAAATAAAAAGTGTTCTGGAATCTTTGTTTTAAGTTCTAACACGTAAAAGAAAAATATTTTTCAACTTTTAATTTTTTCGCATTTAATATTAAATTTTTAATTTTTAAAAAAATTTAAAATGGCCGCCATTTTGAAACAAAATGGTGGATGATGCTGGCCAACGAACTCGGTCGAGACATTTGTATGTACTATGCACATACCAAGTTTCATTGAAATCGGTTCATAAATACGCGTGTTATTACGTGACAAAAATCAGATCGTTTCAAAATGTCAGCCATAAGAAAAATTCAAAGTGCTATAACTCAATCATTTTTTAAGATATAGACAAAATAAAAAGTGTTCTGGAATCTTTGTTTTAAGTTCTAACACGTAAAAGAAAAATATTTTTCAACTTTTAATTTTTTCGCATTTAATTTTAAATTTTAAAATTTTTAAAAAATTTAAAATGGCCGCCATTTTGAAACAAAATGGCGGATGATGCTGACCAACGAACTCGGTCGAGACATTTGTATGTACTATGTACATACCAAGTTTCATCCAAATCGGTTCATAAATACGTTAGTTATCGCATGACAAAAATCAGATATATATATATATATATATATATATATGGTTATATATATATATATATATATATGTCAACATTTGAACGGAGGGTGGTTTTGGGGTCTGGGGGTCATGATCGGTGAAAATATACCAAAATTTTCCGGAAGTGCTTTCCTCCGGACGGCTGCAATAGGTAGCTTTTTACTTTTTGTAATGAAAGCTACCTAATAGCCCAAATTATAAAACAAGGGCAACGAATAAATTTGCGGAAACTCAAAACATTTTGATCTTCTCTTTGAAGGAGTCACCAGTAAGAATTTACAATTTAATTTCTCTTTCAAATGCAATACATGCACTGTTTGTAAAACATATTTAACTAGTCGCCCTTGGCGTCAATTTGGTCTCCCTTGAATGTATACTAAGCCTTAAATCATATTTATTTATTTATTTATGCCTAAGTGGGACAAGATCACCAGATCGCTAGGATCCGGTGTAGACCCTATTTGTCCCACCCGGAATGTTCCCCGGCATGTGGGGATTCATTACAATAACTTCAACAAAAAAAAAAAAAAAAAAAAAAAAAAAAAAACATAAAATACATAATATACAGGCTGTATACAACATCAACACAGTGGTATGCGCGCCGGAGACCTGCTCCATCGCGACAAGTGGCGCTACGACTGCCAAAAGCTCAACAAAGGCTCTAACGCGACAGCGGGCAGTCTTAGGAGAGAACGGTTAAGTGGTAAGATTGGCCAGGTCCATAAGGAAGTGATAAATTTGTGCCAATTGACGGAGTAGTTTTGGGCGGGTTAAGATATTTGTGAGCCAGGTATCTGGGCGGGAATAAGGGTTCTTAAGGTGCCAGGCCTCTGTGAGTGTGCAGAAGAAATAGTAGTGGTCTGGAGACCCTATGGCCCCACACTCACAGAGGTCCGTATCTGAGCGTTTAAAATAATTTAGGTATGTTCTGAATGGACCATGGCCGGAGAGGAATGCTGATGTGGGAGGGGAGAAAGCTAAGAGATTGTATGAGACTTTTGGGATAAGGGAATAGGTGTGCCTGCCTTTGCTTGAGGCATCCCAGTAGAGTTGCCAGTCAGAAAGAATGTTTCTTTTGAGGAAGTGGCGAACATGAGACGGGGGAACAGGAAGGGGGATATCTATGTTTGGACGTGAGGTGGCCTCCTTGGCCAGTGCGTCAGCTAGCTCATTGCCAGCTATGCCGATGTGAGCGGTGACATGGCCGAGAGAGACCCTATGGACGAGAGTTTTTAAGATAACTTTTATCTTAAGCACTAAAGGGTGTTTAGTTCTATGGGCGAATATTTCTTGTAGGCTTGAAAGGCTGTCACTATAAAGGTGAAAAAAAGTAGTATGAGGATAGAGAACAATCCATTCCAAAGCCCGCAGGATTGCGAAGAGTTCTGCTTGGAACACCGAATTGTTATCTCCAATCCTGCAAGCCCACTGATGAATAACAACACTGTCTTTGAAAACACAGAAGGATGATGCTACTCCCGTCTCCGTGTGTGAACCATCGGTGAAAATGGCTGGATTTTTCGAGGGGCTGTAAGAATGCTTATTAACATTAACTTGAAGATAGGATGTCTCATCCGCCGGATGCATAGTCCAGCTGTGGACTTTTCTTTGTAAGAGCAAGTTAGGGAAAAGTGCTGACTGTGTTGGTTCGTGTTCTAAGTGTAGTATTCTGTTTTTCTGAAATTCGTAAGCGAGTGTTAAGTGTATGGGTGGAATGCCAGTAAGTACTGTAAGTGCATCCGTTGAGATAGTTCTATAACCTCTAACCATTTGCAGAAGGAATATGCGCTGGATAGAGGCAAGTTTTTGCTTAGCCACTTTGGTTAGCGAACCTCCCCAAACGCCCACACAGTAAAAGATGATGCGTTCAATGATTATGTGGTACCATGTTTTTAACATATTGGGCTTGATGCCCCATGTTTTTGATGTTAATTTACAGGAATTATGGTAGTAATTTAAAAGTTTAATTTTTAGTGCTTTGATATGTGGAATCCAGCTCTGATGTTTATCAATAATTACACCTAATAATTTATGAGTATGAACGTGGTGGACGCTAACCCCATTGACTCGCATCACGGGCTTGCGTTTGAGTTCTCTTGGTTTAATGAAGGTTAAAGCTTGGGATTTTCCGGGTGAAAGCTGGAGATGAAGGCGAGCCAACAACTGGCAAAAAGCAGGGAGAGCTCTTGCCGCTTGCAGTTCGAGATCCAGACGACGACGGCCCGAAAAAACAAAGTTGAAGTCATCTGCGAAGGAGTAAATATTGAAGCCTAATTTCTCCAATTCTTTTAGCAAGACATTGGCAATAAGCAGCCAAAGGATTGGGCCCAAGCACGAACCTTGGGGGCAACCCTTTTCTAATGGGTGAACTGAAGTTCCTGAACCCCAGTTGATAAGAATGCTACGAAATTTAAGATATGTTGCAATGGTTCCAGCTATGTTTCTCGGGCAGCCGATTTCACGTAATTGTAATAAGATGTCCCGCCACTCTACATTGTCGAAAGCACCTTTAATATCTAAGGAGACAAGAGTTGTGTAATTTCCTTCAGCTATGCTATGAGCACAGGAGGTAAGAATTGCAAACAAAGCCTTTTCACATGATCTGCCTTCTCTGAATCCGTATTGTCTGTGATGAAGTAAGTTATTAGATTCAAGAAAGTGGTTAAGCCGAAATACAAGTAATTTTTCTAATAATTTGCCTAAGGATGGTAGTAGGCAGATTGGGCGGTAAGAAGAAGGTTCTGAGGAGTCTTTCCCTTGCTTCAGGAAATATACTACTTCCCCTTGTCTCAGAGTGAGCGGGAAGTAATGGTGAGTGAGACAGAGATTAGCCCAACGCGTAAAAATTTTGGGAATTACATGGAAAGTTAATTTCAGAATTTTAAAGTCTATACAGTCCGGACCTGGAGCTTTTTTGTCATTAAACGTACGTAGCGCGGTTGCTACCTCAGCTTTTGAAAAGGGATTGTCGGGGGGTGCATCAAAAGTAATGTCAGAATTATCTCCTGGCGGATATGAGGAGGGGCCAAAAAGATGTTTGGTGAGGTGCTCCATGTTTTCCTGCCTAGATGATCGGCTGGGTGGCAGTTCGAGCTTAATTTCATCAGGAGTGAAAAACTTTCCTGTGAAAAATTTTTGAGCTGTTCCGAAAGGGTCTGTTTGATTTGTGCAGAACTTTTGCCAGGCAGCATTTCTCGCATCCAGTACACTGCGCTTATATTTAGCGGAGAGAAGACGATAATTGGCGCTGAGATTGCGATAGTAATCCGTGTTAACATCTTCTGTTAGTCTGAGTCTTTTTAGTTTCCTCCTCAGTGCCGTGAGGTGATTACGCTTAGTCCTAAGATCGGAGGTCCAAAACGAGAATGACTGCTGCCTCCGAGTGTTCTTTAATCTAAAGGACGCTTTGGCTGCTGTTTTCATGGTTTCTAATAAATTAATGGTAAAGTCGTTTAATTGAGTGGTATTTGTAACGTCCTTTAGGTGTTGATTCAGGATTGGTTTGTGAGTTTTAATAACATGCGAGAATTTACGGAAGTTACCTCTTGCAGTATTGAATCTTCTTTGTGAAGTGTATAAGGGTGTTATTTCGAAAGAAAATCTTATATAATTATGATCTGAGTCATTGTGGACATCTTCAACTTGCCATTGCCGAATTTTCGGTAGTGTTGGGGGATTTACCAGAGTGTGGTCTGGAAAACCCTCAGCTATTTTCTCTCCTTTGCTGTTATATTTTTGAAATGTAGGTATAGTGTTGTCGATATTGGCAATGACAAGATTTTGAGCAACAATATGTTCGATGAGGCATTCTCCACGGTCATTTTCGTAGTCATATCCCCAGAGTGGAGATGTAGCATTGAAATCACCACCGCAAATGAAGAAATGCCTCTGTGTAATGAGGTGTTGCCACTCTTCGAGGGTTTCCTCGAAATCTGATTTTGGTGCTGCATAAGTCGAGCCAATTATGAGTTTTCCCTCCTTAGCAGTAACTGTGACAAAAGCGCAATGTGTGCCTGTGTAAAGATGTGAATAAATAAGGCTAGTGTTCTGAATCACAAGATGGGCACTCTTTGACGTGGACGGGAAGACCGCCCAGGAAATAGGAAAGTCCGTGAGTGTGCCCTCTCTGTTGCAATATGCGTCTTGCAGAAGAGCAATGTCAATGTTTTCACTGATAAGATAATCTCTCAGGGTTGAATTTGCTGCTTTGCAATGATTTAAGTTAACCTGGAGAATTTTGATGTGACCGAAAGGTGGGCAATCCTTAAGTTTTTGATCAGAGATTGGTGAAGCATTACTTAACGAGTTGAACCTGAGGTGAAGTTTTTGATGAAGGTATTTCTTCTTTGTAGGTTATATTTGTAAATTGGGCATTTATTTGAATCGGCTGAATGTGGAAAATAGTCGTCGGAGTGTAGGCAATTGACACAGTGAAATTTCGATGGGTCATTTTTTGTCGAGCATGTAGATGAGTTGTGTGTTCGAGTGCAGTATGCGCAGGATGCTTGGAATCCGCAATTTACCTCTGAGTGTCCGTAACGCTGGCAATTGGCACATCTTATTACCGGGCGATATTCGGATATTTTACATGAGTTAAAACCGATTAGAAGACGTCCAGATTTCATTAAGTAGAGAGCAATTGTGTCATCCACTTCTAAGACTAGTTGGTATGTCTGTGCTTTCTCCCTTTGGATCTTTTTGTGAATCGTTATTGGGAGTTCTAAATTTATGTCGTCCAAGATTTTCTCGGTGACTTCCTCTGGTTGTATAAGATTTGGGATTCCGAGTATGATTAATTTTTTCGATTTTATTGCCTTATATACTACTTCTGTCATTGTTTTAAGGTGTTGTATTTCTTCTATTATATGCAGCAGTTTATCTGTGTCGTCTTCACTTACTGATTTGATTATGAGTGTGTTGCGATCTCTCGCTTCTTCACAGAAAATCGTAGGCAAGTCTTTATGGTTTTTTGTTTCTTCATTTAATATTGAGCGAATTGTTGAGAGTGACACATTTGAGTTGCGCAATCTTTTCAGCAGAATTGCTGATTTTGAGGTTGTCGTTGGATTCTTGGCTGGTGTTTTAATTTTGTCGGAATATAGAGGTGCTGAATAATTTCTGTTTTGTTGATTTTCAGCTTTACTTTGATCATCTTGTGTTTTCAAGTTACTCATGATTTCTTCTGTGTTGTTTTGGATTACTTGTAACTTGGTTTGAAGATCTTGAAATAATTCCTTGCCGGGTGGAAAATTTTCTGACGTTTCATTTATTCTTTGCAATTGTTTCTGTAAATCTATTTCTATTTGTTGCAGTTGTTGAGTCTTTTCTGTGATTTCTCTGTGTAGCTTTTTATTTTCTTCTTTAAGATTAAGTGTTTCACTTTCTCGGTGATCTTTTGGCATTTTCAAATATACTAATAGCTGTTGTTTTCTCTCTTCGCTTTGTGCCTGTGACTTAGTCAGTTGCTCTTCTTTGAAGTTCAAGTCTTCTTTTAGAAGTTGGAATTGTTCATTCCAAGTGTCTTTTTCTTTTTGGAGTTGTTGGAGTTTGTTCTGTAAGTGAGGTATTTCTTTTAGATTATTCTCCATGACTGCTAATTGACCCTGGATTAATTGATAATATTTTGTTGCCTCGTCCCTGGAACCTTTGACGCGCGTTTTCATCAGATCATAAAGGATCCTTATCAATCCTGATGTTGGCAATTTTTCCGCTTCTTCAGGAACAAATTTCTGAAGATATTTACTTTTCTGCAGAGAGGTTATACTGCTTGACACTAGTCCTGGAATCTTTGTCTTACTTTTTTGAACTGGTTGTTCACTCTTTGACTGATGTTCCATTCTTGGGGATGTAAGATCAGGGAAGGAAGAGGATCTATCTTTACGTTGGATTCTCTTTTCTAATTCCAAAGACTCATCCATATTTGTTGAATTATGTGATGGCTATTTTGTACTAGCCCTTATCAAAAAGGTTTTTAAAATTTTTTTCAAGTATAAAATATGCAAAATACCAGGCTTCGTCAGAGCCCCCTACATGTCTCGATGAAAGAAAGGAATATAGATGGATTATAGCATAAACCGGTGAACTTGTTCACCGTAAATGGCTAAGATAAAAATTAAAAATAAGTTAATATTAAAAAAATAATTATAATAATAATTAAAAAAAAAAAAATAGACTAATTTTGAATAGTTTTTGGAATAAAGAGGGGAATATTTAATGGAAGTGGTCTAAACGAAGAATGTAAAGAAATAACTAATACGTAGTTGAAATGAAAAAATGTGCTGCTAATAAAAGAGAAAAATTTTGTATGTTTCTGTGCTTATTATTGTCGATCCCTGCCCTTGACATTCTCAAGAACTACTGGACATATATACCAGAGTGAGAAGCGTGTAATGAATTAACTTGAGTAAATATACTATTTTTATCACAAATATACAAATATATACTACACATACACACACGTATACATATACATACATACATACATATACACACACACATGCACATATACATACACGCACATACATATACACATACATATATACATACATATATACACATACATATTTATATCCATATATATATTTTTTACATTAATATTTTTTTTTTTTTTTTTTTATTTGTTTTATATATATATACACATATATATATACAGAAAAAATATCCCGGTAAGAAAAATGCGTATATGAATCTTGAGTAAATATACCAATTTATAAATAGTTATCTGCTCAGTTATTTCAAAATAAATACAGTAAAACTATTAAAATATGTTTGGAATCACTCTCCGCCACAGCAAAAAAAAAAAAAAAAAAACAGTAATAGGAGCAAAAAGTAAGTTGTATTGGTGTGCCACATACTATGCATCATATATTGATCTACATTTTAAATTACAATATACATTGAACATTATACGAAATAATTAGACTTTAGGAGAATTACAATACTTGGAATAGGGATATTCATAATTTATTTTAATTGCTTATGTTTTGTCGAATTAGAAGATTCTGCTAGAGAAATAGACACAGATGTCATATACGCATCACATTGGAGCGATTGCAACAAAATGACAATTATATGTGCTTCACATTTTAACCGGACTATTATTATTTATTTATTTATCATTTATTTTATTTTTTAAATGATATAAATTGTTTTATTCTATAATTATTAACTAAACTGTTTTTTAAATTATTATTTCTCTCTTAAAATAATAGAAATTAGTTTAAAAATATGCATGTAACTGGCATTTGAATTTCAACATTCAATTTTTCATTACAATTTTCACTGAATTGGCGTCAGAAAAATAACTTTAATACGAAACTGAAAAGTATAAAATTCATGACTTCTATTTATTTTTCAAGTAAAAAGAACAGAAAAAAAATTATATTTTGAAGCTCCATAATTGCAGCGAAGGAACAAAACATAAATAAATCCAATTTACCACAGCATAAATCTTACCAAAGGAGTTTTGCATTGTAACCCATAAGATGTGTTTCATTTAAATGTTGCCATTAATCAATTAACAAATAATCGTGATTTTTGTGCCATATAAGTTAGCGTAATATATATGTAGATGATTATATACTAAATTTTAACTAACTACATGTGTTATTTGAAAATACAGAACTTCCCTTTAACGAAGTACATTTAACGCAGCTTTCTACTAAACAAAATTTTCTGCTGAACCATGACTTTGAAGAACATTATCTTGCACTGTAAAAAATTGTGTAACGTTACTCCATAAATTCGGTCTCCAGTTTTATGCAGTAATTTTCTTCACTTATACAGGATGTTTCAAAAAAGACCGGTATATTTGAAAAATCAATAAAAATTAATCGGGCAGCGATAGAAATACACCGTTTGTTGCAATATGCTTCGGACAACAGTAAATTTTCAGGCAGACAAACTTTCAAAATCAGTTACAATTTTCAACAACAGATGGTGCTGCAGGGGGATTTGAAACATATAGAAGAAAACGCAGCCTGTGAGTTCGGCATTCTATAAGTCGTCTTTCTGCTGTAAGCGTGTGCTGTTCACACATTGCAAGTTTACTATGAAAAATTGATTTAATCCTTAGAACAGAGGATTTTTGACTTGAAAGCCTAGGTGTACCGCCACAATCAGAAACAATTGAACAACTGAAGCAGTACATCTTTTCTGCATGTGAAGCTATCCCGCCTGACACGTTTACTAAGGTTTCTGATTGTTTCATTCAGAGACTACGCCATACTATTTCTACGCATGGTGGATATGTGGAAAATATCATACTTTAGATTTTCCCAGACTGCAGCTCCATCTGTTGTTGAAAATTGCAACTAATTTCGAAAGTTTATATGCCTGAAAATTTACTGTTGTTCCAAGCGTATTGCAACAAACGGTGTATTTCTATCGCTGCCTGTTTAATTTTTATTAATTTTTCAAATATACCGGTTATTTTTAAAACACCCTGTATAATAGTGTAATTTTAACTTATATTACAACACTGTTAAAATTTTTGCAGAATTCCGATCAGTCATTTGACCGTTTTTTGAAAACAAAATAGCGACATAACCGTAACTTAACTGTATTCTGACCATAAAATTGGCAATAATGTGTTCAGAGTAGTGTAAAATGACGATTGTTTTACCATTTTCAATAAAAGCGGTCAAATGACTGAACAGAATGCTGCATATGTTTAACAGTACAGTGTAACATTACACATTAGTGTAGCATAACACCGGTTATATCGGTTAAGATACTCCATAATATTGCAAGCAGCAAGGCTGCCACCAAATTTATGGAGTTACGTTACATATTTCTTTTTACAGTGTAGAAATTAAATTCCATACTACGAAAGATATATTCTATCTAACGAAGTTTATTCCACCTTTGTGCATGTACATGTACAATATTTAAATGCGGAGGTTGATGTTGCAATGGATGCATAAATTAAATTTAGTGGATCGTATGAAAATGAAATTATTTATTTATTTAAATAATCCCTATCAAAAGAAAAAAATAAATACCATTGATATAATAAGAAAGGGATTCCAATAATTTTTAGTTTTACGAAAATATTTCAGATGAATTGTTCAGATACTTACAAAAGTGCGAAAAGTTTTCTGAACAATGTATTTTCATAAAAAAAACATGCACAAAGAAGTATTACGCACTTTTTTAAAATTAAGGTTTTGGGATACAGAGAAAAAGAGAACGGGTACACTACGTTACAGTTTTTGTTTACCTCTCTTTTTTATGTTTATTTTTTCTTTACATTACTTTAATTAAATTTTTCGCATATGTTTATATTGCATAAAAAAAGTAACTGTTCAAATTAAAATGCATTTTTCCAATGTTTCCATTTCATAAGTATTATTCATTTTAGGTAGATGTACTTTATTAAGTAGATTTCTTGAATTTGAGTTCATTTCTACTTTACAAATTTTCTTCACAACGATGTGTTAAACAGTAACGATGAGGATTCGATAAATGGTAGTTTCAGTATGTATAGCTATGTTATAATGTAACTAGTGTACTAAGAATAATATAAATAAATAAATAAACACTTTTACATCTTAGAAGAAGAGGTAAAAGAACAAATTTAAATTGAAAGGAACTTTAGTAGATTGATGCATTATGCCGCAAAACAAAGTTCTGCTAGTATTTTATAAAAGAATTTTTGTTTTAATCCAGGTTTAAAATTTTTTAGTTAAAAGAAGAGAAAACTTTTATATTAAATACTTAAGTGATCAATATTCTTGAAAGAAAGTTTCAAATAATGCCTATGTTTTGCGTCTCTAACAGAAGTTTTTATCTTTTATCATCGGTTTTAAAAACAGAAATTTTTGCCTAATTGAATCAGAAAAATGCTTGGATTAAATAGTGCAAAATTTACAATAAAAATTTGCTAGTGGGAATAATAAATCATGATTTGAAATCATCTGCCTGTATGGGGTGCGGACAAATCATAATTTTCAAATCATAGAAGCGGTTAATATACTGTTAAAAGTATAATCTCGCAGAAATCGATCTCTGTTCACATTTCAATGGAGTTAAAGAAAAAAGAGCAAAACATGGGACATCGTCAATTTAAGGAATTCAAAAGAGGAGTTATACTGTGTGTACTAATTTATAATATATAATTAACTTTATTCTCTTTAAAAAATTTAATTGAATAGAATGATTAAGTAACATAAAGTAGGATAACTTTAAAAACTATAAAAATAACTAGTTGGATGTACCAATCCCAAAACTGCCTTCTATATCATGCATTTACTACTTCAAACTTCACTGTCACACTGCCAAATAAAATGAAAATCTAGGCACAATGTGAATATTTTAAAGGTATGTAATTAATATAAGAATTTGTTAGATTGTGTGCATTTAAAAAAGAAATATAAGCATTGTATCTTTCGGACAAATAATTGAATTTCGTAACCCAACCTCTTAGATGTTTGCAAGAGAAATTCTCAACACATAGCCAATAAAGGCGACACCATTTAGGCAGCATACACTCAAGTATAATAATATTCTATTTATGTGAAAATGTAACAGAATTTGAAGTTTTATAGAATTCTTTCCAGTAGTTTAAACATAGATAGAGTATAAAACGTGAAAAAAAGCTGCATAGCAGCTGACATAGCCTAACAAAATATGAATTTTGATCAAATCATGTACTTTAGATCATAAAATAGAACTATTTAGCCTAAAATAACTCGAAAAACAATCAAATCGTGTCGGGACCTTCTAAAACGTACAAATCTGTCAAAAATCTAAAGTCTTTTTTCTTTTTAAGATAGAAGAAAGTAATTAATAAGGATAAGTGTTTAATATTTAAATTCTTTCTTTAAATATTTTACATGTTTATATATTATCTAGGAATAATGCAATATTTCAGCATGTTGATAAATATTCCAGCAGTTACAAAATATAGCCACAAAAAATCTAGTAAAATAATAATTTTGCAATAGAACACAATTAAAAAATTCATAAAACAACAAACAAACAAAAATATTTTTTTTCTCAACTGATTAATTTTAATTTAGTGTAGGGCTCCTAAATGGTCCGCGAACTGAACACCAACATCTTTTTACAGAAAATTTCATAGTAGGTTTGGACAGCATCTGTGCTAAAACCAACCTCCGAAGACGTTTTCTGTGTAGTTTGCAAGAAAAATTTTAAACAAAAAAAATCTCTAAGAAAATATTGATGTTCAGCTGGCGGACCATTTGGGAGCCCTGTTTAGTCTGAAAAGAAACAAATATTCAGTTTGTCAGCATTGATAATTATGCTTAAAATTTGCAAATCTAATCAAAAATCATAAATCATAAATGTGTGTAGTTTATTTTTCTTCAAGTTAAGAAAAATCCACCTTTGTAAAAACTGATTTATGAAGCATTTTATGAAAGGATTTCATTAAAGGTTTAAAAAATGAAAAAAACTGAAATAAAAATCCATTAGCAAAGAAAAAGTTTTGAAATTAAACTCTGCTCAAGCTCACAAACAAGTGATGTATTCATATAATTTCAAGGTTCGCCCACTCCTTGGAATTTCCAAGGAGTCTGGCACCACTATTAAAAATAAGAAAATTTACATTTAATTTTTAAACCACAACATTCGTAATCCCCACCTTCATTCACAGATTTTATGATATTTTTCTGCAGTAAAACACTTTGAAAATATTCTTAAAATTTAGTGGTTGAACTGCACGAACCCTGAATTTACTAAGATATTTTTTAATTTGAAGTATATAAATTGCTGTCGAGCAAAGCGAAAGTTTTAAATGATAAAAAAAATAGCATAAATATGACACAACATTCGTAAGTTGATGCAATAGCGTAACTGTTTTTAAATTTGTTAATAAATTTATACATTGAAGTTTTATAGCCGAATTCTTATTATTTGCGGAACAGTTTAGAAATAGATATTCTGAAGCAATTTGTAAAAATAGGGTTTGAAATGTAATTTAGTTTTTAATAATGTAATATAAATGATATGTACTTATAAAGGATTTTCTAATATACAAAAAGAAAGAAGAGAAATGGCGATTAAAATAAGAAAATTCTAGTTTTAAAATCGTGTGTAAAAAAGAAGTACCGTAATTTCCGGCGTATAATCCGCGGATCAAACAATCTTTTTTCGACCCAGACATTTTTAAAAATGAAATTTGACTTCCTAAATCGCCGTAAATATTTGTCTTCAATCACTAAAGAAAATTTCTGGGTCCAAAAAGAATTGTTTGATCCGCGAATTATACGCCGGAAATTACGGTACTGAAAAAGTGATATGTTTTGAAAGACTAATATTTCTTCTCTACTGCTTTTAATGATGTCTTTCTTTTATTCATTTTTATTCCTTTATATATACGTTTTAAAAAAATCAAAATTTCAAAGACATGCATTTACTTTGAAAATACTTAAGTCTATATTTTAAAGAAGGTATTATTAAAAATAAACTTTGAAAATGTAAATATCCCAACTGAATGTTTTACATATAAAACATTCACAAAGTGTTGAAATTTTAGGTATTAGTTATTTATTTATATTTTTTATTGTACATCTAAAGAAAAAAGCTCCAGAAAACAGATTTCTTTTTACAGCACTATCTTTTTTTTCTCCTTTTTTTATAGCTCAATACACTGAAGGTTTAGTTTAAAGCGTGGTAAAAAATGGTGGTATGTTTTATACGTACATTTTTTTTTCAGATTGCAACAAAAGTCTACTTTTATCAAAGAAAACGAAAGAAAGCAATAGAATAAAACTAACACAGGCAGAAAACAAAATCCCCACACACAATCAGAAAAGGGGGCTATAGCATCAACTAAAAAAAAATATATACCCAATAAAAGGAGATTAGTGTCTTAAGAAAAGACAGAAATCTGGTACTGCAATTCTGCCAGAGCTTGAGAAAAGGGAAAATGTTCTGAGAAAAAAGGCTAAAGGACTACATCCAAAAAAAGCTGAGGCAATTATTCACGAGGAAACAATGGGACCCTAGCCGACCAAAAATGGCTACCGCCACTTTAATACATATCCTCTCTCACTTAAAATAATGAAGGTAATTTTATTTCCAGTTGCTTTAATGAAACCCGACGGATTAGAGACGATATGCTTAAGGAAGAAGAGTTTTCGGAATCTTTATTTAAAGTTTTTTATAACTTCCGCTTGTATTAAGAAGGAATAGTGAGGCTTGTTTTGTGATATGCATTTGTTTTTATAGTAAATTTAAATAACTGAGATTATTAGATAAAAAGAATAAAAAGGTATAGTTTATTTGTAAAAAAGAAGTAGAAACTTCAGTATTATTATTATAGTTAAGAAAGGTTGATAAGCAAGAAGATTGTACATCGATAAATTAAAAAAGGCTTATGTATTTTAGAACAATTTCTATAAAAGTAAAATATATAAATGTCTTATTAAATATTTTTAAGGCGGTTCCCCCGGCAAATATTCCTTCCCTTTTAACAACGCTAAACTTTCTGATGCATTTTTAAACATAATAATTGCATGCTTTTTAATTAACCTGATTTAAAAAAGAACTTTTTTTTCCCTAATAAATAAATTATATCTTAAGGGGGCTTTTAACTTAGCCTCAGAATTTTATTCAGTAATGTGAAATATATGGGCGTTTGATGTATTCGTATATATAAAATATCTTCTCGGAAATTAATATTTTCAACTTGTATTTTTTATATACACTTCTTAAAAGATGTTTCTGTTTTTCTTAGTTTTAAAACTTTTTTTTCAAGTATATACTTAAATTTATATGAAGTGTTAAAATTTTACCCACAGTTTGCCACATTTTAACATATAAATTTTAACACATAAAACACATCAAGCGTGAATTTTAGAAATATTTTAAGAACTAAGAAGAAAAAGAAACATCCTTTAAGAAGAATATACAGAAAAAAGAAGCATAAAATATTAATTTCCCCGGGAGATAATAAGTTTTAAATATACGAATGCATCAAATGTCCATAGATTAAATATTAAGGAGGAGAATTCCGAAGCTCATTGACCAGCCCCCTTGAATTAATTTATTTCAGAACGCTATCTAAACTTACAGACAGGATTTCACGCGTGTTTAGCATTTCCTGGAGCACACTGTAGTCAATTGTACTACAGTCGGCTCTCGTTAAATTTAACTCTTTGGGACCACAATAAATATTTGAATTATCCAGAGTCCTAATTATGGAAAATATGAAAAGAAAACATGAATAAAGGGGTACTATTACAAAAAAATAACATTATAGTAGTTTTTAAATTTATTTCGGCTGTTATGATTAGAATATCACTTAATATTAAATTAAAATTTATAAATACATAAACAAATTAAGAGATTAGGATCAAGAAAGAAGAGGTAGAAGTGTGACTGATGAACAGATGGGACACTAAGAAAGCGGATATCAAATGCATGTGACTATATGTATACTAGATCAAAACAATTCTCTCAAAAATTAAAGAAAGAAAGCTATTTGGAGGATCTAAAGTCCGTGAGAAAGTAAGGAAAAATAAAAAAGCAGAATTCTCGTTAGTTCGAATTAAAAAATGTCAAGGGAAAATGAATTCGAATAAAGGAAAAATTTTTAATGTTATTCTGCCATTAAAAATTTGGGAATTCATGTTTAGTTCGAATTAAGCGAAGATTCAATTTATCCTATTTCGAACTAACGAGAGCCGGCTGTTCTTGCTGTCTTACGATTCCCGATGATGTCTGAAAATAATTAATTTCATGTGGAACATGCTCGGTTGTATCAAAATTTATAAACTATCATAAACACTAATTTCTAAATTTGCAATTCGTTAAAAAATAGCGACAAACAAATTCCCATGCCTTTATGTTCTCCCCGAATTCCACAACATTCTGAACAATAGTTTCGCTTGTAGAAGAGTTTATAATAGAGAAATCTAATTATGAACATCCTGTTATTTCATTTCAAAATTTTTTTAATAATATGTAAAATTCAGAGTAATATTTTTGATCTTTCAATCTAAGATTATTGTATCAAAAAAATGATCAGTAAATTGACTAATTTTTGTGCGATTCAATTTATGACGAAATTTTATTTAGCTGTTATGGAAACTTGAAGCAAATATGATTCGATCAACATTTTACGATAGTGGGTCACTCTTTAAATTAGATAAGTTTGGATATTCAGAAGTAACTAACAACAAAAATTTTCAATAAATAAAAGTGTATAGATGGGGATACGAATCAGTTTTCAAGGAAGTGCAGAAGAAGCCACGGAACTTTATATTGCATATATGCCATTAACAAACAATGTTTTAGTTTTTACAGCAGTTTCCACATTTATACAGATCATTTTCATAGACACTTACGATTAAAAATAGTCAGTATTACTACTAGCATCTAAATATAATAAAACACTGTGTAACGTCTCCGGCACGAATTCATTTGTTCAATCAGCTTCTTCGCATTTAAGCATTTGGCGATTCAAGTGCTCGAATACGCAATCAGATGGAGAAAAGATGTAATTTCTCCCATCTGAGAAATTCCATAAAAGTACATTGAGTTGTATGTATTTTTAATTAGTTCAGAAAGATCGTTTTCATGCGTTATTTCAGATTTCATGCGATATTTTTTTCCAAAAATATATGAAAAAAAAAATCCTAATTTGAATATACTAATATATATATATATATAAAACCTTTCAATCGCATTTAAATAAACCTTCATTTCAATGGTACTTTAGCATTTGTTAAAAGGACATCAAAGAGAAAATTTCATGTACTGAAGGATGCATTTAAAGCCTCTATAGGCCGTTCTAGGTCCCGTTTGCACGGGACATGCTAAAAGTTATTCTATCCAAAGTAGCGCAATAGAACATGGCGTCAATATAGGTGCATCTAAGACATCTGTGCCAATATTTTTATCAATTATTTCAAATATCAATTTAAAACCACGATTTTTATCCTCCGTCCTAGGACGAGCATTTATGCAAGTTTATGGAAATGATCATCGCATGTCATAAGATACTCCGCCCTTTTCCGAAGAGGTTTTTTGACGTGGTTAGTCCCACATGATTGTATATAATAGCAGGAAACATCTCCGGGGTCATTGCCAGCTAACTATTAGTGATAACGCAAATAATTTGATTATAAAAAATTAATTAATATAGTATTTTAATATCTTTCTGTGAAAGTACCGTCGAGCTAATGTCTACACTTTTTGATTTATTTTGTTTTTACCTTTCGGTTATTTTCAAATAATTCGGAGTACCATTTAAATTAAACCTGACTATTATATGAAAATAATAGTGATATCATTTACCAAATTTTTTATTTATCTATCTATTTATTTTGCTATGAAGTGTTATGAAGACATTAAGCTTGAAATATTTTCATATTGAGTTATGACAAATTTACATTTCTTAAAAATATTTTAAAAATTATATAATTATATAGTATTGGTACAAGCTCAGAATTTTTATTTATAAATTTGCTAAACAGTGTACAATGGGATAAAATGTAACAGTTTAAAATATACATAACATTTTTATGACATTTAAATATTAGAAACAATAATAAAATTTTCCCGAGGTTTCAACCGAACTACTCGGCTTTTTTCAAGGGAAAAAAAGATTTGATCTGACAAAGGCACGATATTTGCACGATATTTACGATTTTTTCACACGATATTTACGCGTGCCTTTGTCAGTTCTAATCTTTATTTTCCCTTGAAAAGGGCCGAGTAGTTCGGTTGAAACCGTCAGGATAATTTTATCATTGTTTCTAATGTTTAAACGTCATAAAAAATGGTATGTAGATTTTAAACTGTTATAATTTATCCCATTGTACCCTGTTTAGCAAATTTATAAATAAAAATTCTGAGTTTGTCTCACTACTCATAAGTAAACCACAGTGTAAAGTTCACTCTTAATTATTGATAATTATATACTTTATCAACTCAATCAAATCAGATAATATCAAGATATTTAATCATTAATTTTTTATATCAATTATAAAAACATTTAAATAGAAGTATGAGAGTATAAAATATATATGGTTAGTGTAGTATTTTTTAGATATATATTAAAATTAGTCGATAAAATAATAATAATACTTGATTTTTTTGCTCTATAAAATGAATAAGAAGCTTTATTTTTTAATGTTACATTTTGAATAATAATAATAATAATAAACGCTAATACATCATGTCAGGATAAAAAATGAGTAAAGGCTATGTCAAAAAACACAAAAAGAACGGTATCAAGTTATATTAAAATTGTACTTACTTTCATATTAATTTGACTTGAAGAATCGCAGCGCAAATGCCGAAGTTTCTAAAAAGAAAAAAAAAGTATGTAAATAATCCACTATGTTAATGAATATTATTTAATGTATGGGTTTGTATATATTAGAATACATACATTTTGAAAACCAATTTAAAAACAATACAGCTAAACATACAAACACACATAAAAAGAAGTAAACACATTAAAAGTAAAACGAATGATAATCTAATAAAATCAGCGTATTACCATATTAAATATTTAATTTTGTCATGTTTTTTTTTTTTTTCACGATCAATGAATACTTTAAGTATTAACGATGAAAGTAACTTGTGCAGTTAGATTTAATTAAAATTCCTTTTTTGAACAGAATAACAAATATTTCAGATAAAACATTTCTTAAAATAACAATGCGTCTGAATTTCTTAAAGTGGATACGCATCAATACGCATCATAAATTTTTATTGAAGAAGAACAATTATTTGAAAGAAGTTGGTGAATATTTTATTTAGCATTCACCTAATAAATCAACAGTTTCTAAATCAATTAGTTTATATATACTTAATTAAAATGATTTTATCACTTATGAGGTCGCTATAATATTCGTCAAGAATTAAATAAATTAGTCTGGTTTATTTAACTTGCGTTAGTATTATTGATAACAAAATCTATATAAGAAGAATAAAACAAGAATAATCTTTCACCTTTTTATTTTGTGTCATTTAGAGATCTCTAATATTAACCCTTTCGGGTCTGGTGTACTATTAGTAGTACATGTATTTTGATTGATCATTATTCTGTTTTAACAAACACTTTAATTACTGTTTATATGTAGTAATGTTAGTATGTGTCTATGCATTTACAATGTGTCTTCATTAATGTTTAGACATTTAGTAATAATAATAATAAATATTTGTTTAATTTTCTTTGCATCGTTTGCTGTTCTTATATTTTAAACATATATTTCACCCCTTAAATTTAAAATAAAGGTTAATTCTTAGAAAGAGTAATGTGCGATAAAACGCAAAAATTATTAGAAAGTTATAACATCTGTTACATTTTTTTGCAAATCGACATTTTCCAAACGTCTGCAAAAACTCTTCCTTAGTCTATTTTCATATGAAAATTAATTGAATAATACGCAAAATAACTGAATTCGGTAGATTTAAAGCAATGACATATTTGTTAAACTTCAATAAAGCTATTCGGATACTAGTATTAACATTATAACTGCAAAAAAATTTTATGGCAAAATTGAAAATATTTGGACCTGAAAGGGTTATAAAAATATTAAGTATAAACATGTATTACAGGAGTGGAATGTAATTGATTCCTGTTTGTTTGCAATCGAATTTGCGCATACTTGTTGGAATTTCCTCGCAGTAAGATACTCATTTCTCTGATTAGAAAATTTTTAGATTGCTTGATAATTGCTAAAGAACAACTATTTTTTGAAATGTAGCGTTCCAAATAGCCGAACAGTCACAGTAAAATTGCATGTACATGTAGAGACGCAGTAGTGTAGGACCTATTACCTAAATAAAAGGAAATGCACAAAAGCTCTTTATTCATTCGAAAATTCATACAGTCAGTTGTTTGAAATAAACAGCAAAATAAATGTAAATTATTAAACTTATATGTGTGAAATTCCATGTGTTTTAATAATAATGAAGTGTAGAATGTCTGCAATACAACATTTGTGTGCTTATAATCGTGAACGGGTAACTGGACCGCTTGAAGCAGGTCAAAGTGTCACTAGTGTGGTTACAGCAATACGAGTGTCAAAAAGTAGCTTCGAGATTTTAAAAGGCCGCTGAATGTGTGCCGGAATGCAATAAATCAAATGTTTTTGTTTTATGAATGATAATGCACAGCTACACAGGGCTGCTGAAATATAAGGCAGATTAAAAATTAAAAATATTGAACATATGGAATAGCATGCTTATTATCCATACACTGAAAAAAAAAAATGTGTAAAGGTACTATATTTTATCTAGGAAACTGGGATTCCAAGAACATTTCCTGTAGCGGTAACAGCAAAAATTCAAGTTTCAGAATCGATTACATGAATCTTTCCTATTATCGTTGCATGAAAAGTTCTTGGAATTCCACTTTCCTAGAAAATGTTTAGTACCTTCACAGATTTGTTTTTTTTTTTTTTTTTTTTTTTTTTTTTTTTTTTACAGTGTAGCGACATTTTGTATTGGTCTATTTCAGAATGAGGAGTGACATTCTGGTAGTTGATTTGGTGTCAAAACTTTTAAGTATTGTAAGAAAATAAAGATAGACATATCATTGGAGCTAATGTTAGAATTTAGAGACAATTTGAGATTCCTACCTCTCATTCTTATAGTGTTAGAGTATATAATTTGATCATCATTAAATTAACTCTCGCGTTCCACTGCCTAAGTTCTTTACTATTTATTTGTAAAATAAATTGATTTTATTGCTGATTACTGTGTTATGAATACCTTCTCTAACGGGAGCGAAGGGTCCGCAGAAATAAGGAAGAATATTTTAAAAATTTCTGGTAAAACTGTTCACATTCTGCAAACAGTAATACTTTTTTTATATAAATCGGGCCAGTTTTTGGAATATCATAATCAAAGAAATTTACAAATTTGTCGTTTTGTAAGAATAAAAGAAAATTTTATTGGGACTTTAAATAATTTTGACTTTTGTTTCAAACTTTGAGTATATATCATTCTTTGAACATATAATACATTAATTATTACTGTATCTTTATGTGTGTTGTCTGTCCTTTCTATATAAATTTGCAAAAACCTAAAAAAAATACATTGTTAAATAATTCAGAAAATCATACGGATAAAGCATTTGGATACGTTATCGGATATGATTAAATTAAATTCGATGTTAGAACTTTAATTCATCCAACCAGTAAGTTAATTTCGAGTGTTTACTGACTAAGTCGTTTTAGTTAAGTAAAGGGAATTCTCTGCAGAAAGCTAACTACGAAATTTAACTGCAATTTCACATTTTCTGAGAAATGGTCTTGAAACTAAAATGAGGGTAATAGTATATCGCCATTATTGAGTTTATTTAACTTCAAAAGCCAGGTAAGTGAGCTGAGAAATATTTGCAACAGAGGATGCCAATTGTTTCAAGAAATCCAATTCTTTATCACACTATTGATGAATATTAACGTAACTATAAATATAATTTAGAATATTATTTGTTAAATAGTTTTTATTAACCCATTTATTTAAAAAATCATTGCTTCAATTTTTTGCACTTCTGTTATCTATTTTTAATGCCGAGGGCCACATTTGGATTTAGCCTAATTATTTCAAGATTTATAATTTGAGATTTTTATTCCAAACATATTTTTTCTCTTTCCTTCATTGTTAATACTCGGGGCATATTTGCTCTTAATCCATGTGTTTCGAAAATTATTTTTCCAGATTTTGTTTTAAAAAATACATTTATTTTCCTTATCATCTATATTATTGATGTCTATTATGGGACATATTTGATCTTAACCTATTTGGTTCAAGAATTATAATTTGAAATTTTAAAATCAAAATATCTTCTCTTTTCTTTACTGTTAATACTTGGAGATATATTTGGACTTAGCCTATTTGTTTCAAGAAATATTACTTCAGATTCTTATTTTTAACATTCATTTTTTTTAATCTATTGTTAATGATTCTGGATATGTTTAGCCTTAACTCGTTTGTCTCAAATATTATTACTAGAGATTTTTTTAAAATATACAACTCTTTTCTTTACCAACTATTATTGATGTCTAGGACATATTTGGCTTTAACCTATTTGTTCCAAAATTATTACTTGAGATTTTTATTTTAAGCATCTAAATCTATTCTTTTATCTCTGTGTTTAATGTCTAGGTATATATTTGGCTTCAGCTCATTCGTTTCAAGAATTATTACTTGAGATTTTTTTTCTATCATACAACTCTTTTTCTTATCATTTATTGTTTATGTCTAGGGAAAAAAATTGGCCTTAACTTATTTGTTACAAGAATTATAACTTGATATTTTTATTTTAAACACATAACTCTTTTTTTATCATGTATAATGAATACATGTGAATATATTTGTTCATACTCATTTATTTCAAGAATTATTACTTGGGATTCTTTTTGTATTAAAAATATAGGTATTTTTTAAATCAACAATTGATGCCTGGGACATGTTTCTCCTTAGAACATTTATATAAAATAACTGTACTTGATTATTATTATTATTATTATTTAAAGCATACAGTTATTTTCTTTATAATCTATTATTATTACCTGGGGGACATATTTGGCCATAGGATATTTTTTCAATGCACTTTAAACATATCACTCTTTTCTTTGTCATCTATTGTTAATCTCTGGGAACATATTTGGCATAAGAATTATTAGGTGAGATTTTCTTTGCAAATTAAACATGCAACTCTTTTCTTTGTCAACTATTATTAATTCCCAGGGACATATATAGAGTTTTTTGTTGATTGTTGAGTTTATTCATCATTTTTCTTTTTTGCTGTTGTTTATTTTTTTTTTTTTACCAGGCAGAAAAACATGCCAGTTTGATGCAGCACGTTTAAATAAAGTGAAAGTTTCAAGGAATCCACCAAATTTAGAATTAGACTCTACGCGGAAAACAAAAAGAAACTGTAATAGTAAAAATAAATAAGTGGAAAAATGAACTGATATTGTTTTTGCGTTTAATATGATACAGAATTAAAAAAAGACAATTGTTTGTTAAACTAGGAAATAATAATATAATAATGGACAAAAATATGGAATAAATTCTTCCTATCATAAATTCTATATTATGAACTTTAGAAAGTTCACCGGTTACTTAAAAGGAACAAATAATAATATTTTAAAGATTTTGTTATTTTAACAAATAATAATAGTTCAAGAGCCGACAGCACAAAAACCTAATTTATCGAGCACAAGATAAAAAACTTTTATTTTATGGAAAAGTAGTAATAGGGTAGTTTAATGTTCTATGTCTGCCGGAAGCGAAGAGGTGCATAATCCAAAAATTAATATCACTAGTGTTTTACTCGTAGACGTATCATTGTGTTTACCGTACAATCATCTCATACCTTTGATTGTAGGTCAAACACAATTCTATACCTACCAGTAAACCACAGTATTAATTTTTGGCTTATGCTTTGTATCGTTTTTGGCAGACATGGGACATTAAATTTCCCGTATTTCTACCCTTCCATAAAATAAAGTTTTTTCTTGTGCTTGATAGCTTAAGTTGTTGTGTTATCGGCTATTGAACTAAAATAATGCAGATCTTTTAAGTTTAAAATTATACATTTTATTAAAATTTCAGAGTACTTTCGGTTTGAAATCTGCAGCCATCATCAGGGAATATCTTCATTAATAGCCGTTCCATTCATACAAATAAGACAATTCCTTTGAAGTGGGAGAGTCTATAATTGTTTGAATTTTGCTACATTACTTATTTTACTTCTTTATTTTTTTTATATGGCCTTTTTCGATTTTGAAAAGCAATCTTTATCATTGGTAACCTTAGAAACTTACATATCTTTGTGGTAAAGAATCACTCATGAAAACAAAATGTCTTTAGTTATCAAAGATTTTCGGATACATTTTCGAGTAGTAGTCAAGTTGTACTAATCAGTTTTATCATACCGGAATATCGATTTCAATATGCTATCAATCCTGAACATTTCCAGTTGCGAATGAAAATCTATACATGTAAAATTAACAAAATCATGTTTATTTTTATGTTTTTTCAGATTTTTTTTTTTTTTTTTTTTTTTTTAACCGGCCGCAGACTTTGAATATTTTTATTTTAATAGTCACTTTTCATATAATGAATAAATACAGCATGTCTCAAGATGAATATACGAATTTTAAAATGCAATCTCTAATAAATTATAATAAGCAGAACTGTGGATAAATTATATAAGAATAGTGTGAAAACGTGTTTAGACAGTATCCAAAAATTGCTACATAGAGTAAGTGAAAATATAATTAAAATGTTTGTCAGTTTAGTGCTATATCAATTTTTCAGAATGATTAAATTAACAAAAAATATCTATATTTAAAAAAACGTTAGTTTTTACCATTTTTTTTTTTTTTTTTTCAAAATGTGAAAAATAATGTTTGAGATTTGAAGTCGGTCTGAATATTTCTATGAATTAAAACGTCAGGCAGGAACTATAATTGGAACTATAAGGTGTTCCATCAGTCTGTTCTTATTTTTAAAAAATTGAATTGAAATTTGGTTTCAATTTTAAAATTAATATAATATAATATCAAATTAAGAAATGTAATAAATTAATAATCAACTTATCAATTATAATATAAAATGAAAAAAGATTATAATAAAGTAATCATTTCTTTAATAATAAAAAAAAAAAAAAATACGTCTGCGAGGCAAATTTTATTGCGCTCTTCGCAATCCGGTTCGAATTTATTTTGATTTTTTTAATGAAATTTTGATATAGGGACGTATTTATGAAGTACTTTGAACTATTGTTCTTTTTCCGAAAAGTTAGCACTCTTTGGAAACACTCATGGCGCACATCGAAATTTAGAGCGACGATCACCTAAATTGTAATGATTTTTTTTTTAAATATGAACGGATTTATTATTGATTTATTAAAATCATATGAACTATTTTATAACTGTATCATGTATTTGTCTTTTATATTTAGTATATTTATTGAGTCTTTGGATTTTAAATTTCGAGTATGCCTTATCGATATCATTTTTACTCAGATTGTTAAAAATTGAACAATAAATCAATAACCACAACTTCCAAAGGAAGGTATAAAAATTAAAAATTTGTTCAGAATAGTCCATGCTAATTAATTCAAGAGTGATATTTGGCAGCAAATTTTAAGAAAATAATAATTTAAACGGAATTCTCACAAATCTAAACTTACACGAATCTCCAGACTGATTTATAATTGCTCTTCCCATTTTTTCCTCTCACTTAACTGCAAACTAAATTATTCAGTCTCAAGAGATCTTAAAGCACAAGTTTTGTTTTGTCTTAAGAGGAAAAGAAAGAAAGCAAAATTTAAATATGAATCTAGTTTAAGATAGTAATTATGAAAAGGGTAAGCTCGTAAATACACTTAATAAATGGAAATTGTATTTTCAGCTTATTTATGTCTTGTTTAATGAAAGAATGAAAATAAAAATTATTATTTCCCATTAACTTAACCTAAAGTATTTCCTTTAAACTTGCATTTTTAATTTTGGATTAATTCTTTTTAAGCATCTAAAAACTGTTTTTATTTCAACTGGCTGCTATAAAAAAATACTTTTTCGGTTTTTTTTTTCTTCATTTAGTTTAATTTCAATTAATTTACTTTTTTTGTAAACAATTTTTTGCAAGATTAAATTTAATTAATTATGTAATAAATAAAAGTTAAACAAGTAGCACAGGATTTGAAACAATAGTTATTTGCAAAAAGTTAATCATTCTTTAACATAAGATAAAAAAAATGTTTTACACGAAAACACATACTTATGTACTGCAAAAGGACATTTATACGTATTATTATAAATTCCGCATACAATTGTTTACTGGTAATTTAATTATTTATGTCACTGTATGTTTGAAACATAGTTTAATAGAAAACTAAATTTAAGGATGATAATCATATGTTAATAATTTTAAGCTACTCTGCTGTACACTTATGGAAGTCTCATGTATTTTTATTTATCTTAAACATGTTTATCAAAAACTTGAACATAGACATGTAGTAAAGCTTAAAAAGAGTAATCAATATGACTATTATAGAAATCCATGTAATTTAATTCAATTAATATTTCTTTTAACTAATACTCGTATTTGGTTAATGTTGGTAAACTTATATGCTATTTCGTTTAATCACAATTATTTTAAAGTTCAATAACTAAATATAAAACTAAAGACAACAGAAAGATCCAAGTTTGATTGAAAAGAAGAATTTCCTGATGAAAATTATTACTTTATAACGATTACAGACTCAATGTAATTTAACTTATTTGGTGTTTCTTTTAACTAATGAACAAGAAAGTTACAAACTAAAATTTGCTTATCAGATATCAGCAATTTTCCAATGCTAACAGTTGAAAGATTTTTGTATTTTTTTTTTTTTTTTTTTTTTTAAATGAAATATTTATATGTACAAAAAATCATAATATTTAAATATATTTAAATATACATAAAATATTTATGGTTTTTAAATTGTTTTCCCAAAGTATGATAAGAATTTAATTAAAATTAATCTTTTAAGCTGTAATAAAATCATGAAAATATAAAAATATTGAAATATCATCTGTAAACATACTAATAGTATAAATTTCTGCAATTATTGAATATCAGGGAGTAAATGAAAATACACTACAAAATTTCATCTTTACATATTTAAACTAAGTTAAGTCAAATAAAATTATGTAAACAAATAAAAAATTCGAAAATGACAATTATTTTAACTAAAGTATTTATTTTTTTATAAGAATTCATTATTAATCGTCATAATATATCTGTTCTGACGTCATTTAAAAAAAATTCAAGTTATTATTCGTAATCTCTTAATGTGTTTCAAGGATTAAATTTCAAAGTTTTAACGTTGAAAGAATTCGAAAATTAAATATCTTTTTTCTATTCATTCACAAAAAAAGGTAAAAAGAAATAAGAATCATAAGTTAAGGAATTTTTTTTAAAGCTGTGTAAACATTGTTAAGAATTTATATTATAATGAGGAAAATACCTCCATACCTAGTTACTTTCACAGAAATTGTGACTCTGTGAAATTGTGTGACATTTTAAGAAATTTAAAAAATTAAAATTCCCTTCTCCTTAACATAAAAACTTTTTTATCATGTAAAAAGGGGGGGGGGAGGAGTGTTAATAAAACGAATAGTTTTCATGCCCATATGATACTTTTAGAGGGAGAGAAATTTTCCGCAATTTCGCAAGTTAACATAATAGAGATGCCAGAGGCATTTTGAATGCGTTCGGGAAAGTTGATAAGAATGATAGAAAATATAAAGCAAAAATTATTGAATTTTAAATTTTAATAGTTTAAGTTCAGTTAGGAAAAAAAACCTTTCTGGATTTTTTTTTCTAAAAATATGCAATATAGGAAAGACGTTTTGGAATAAGTTAAAAAAGTAAAAAAGATTTGATCGAAAATTCCAGTTTATTATTATTTATTTTTATTGACTGAAGATTGTATAAAGTGTGTGCAAATAAAACTTTAAAGTATAGTAAGATATGTAATGCTAATCCGCAAAAAAGTGAAAAATCTCAACAAAAGTAAATTTCAAAGGAGAGGCAAAAGAAAAAAATATATATATGTGATTTTAATGTAATATGAAATTGCAACACTTAGCTCTGCATTTAGGAATAAAAACATACATACATGCACAAAACCCTTACGGATGAAAACGTTGGAAGAGTTTTGCAGTGTTAGTTAATTTTAAGTTCTTACACAATCCATCCATTTTCTGTGATGACAAATGGACATATAGTGTAATAAAACAATTTAAAAAATTGAAATAAAAAAAACTGATACTTGTTACATTGTAGTCTTTAAACTCTTGTTTTTATAATTGTAAAAATATCAGAGTATAATTTTATGTTAATTTATAATTAATTAATATTGATTATTATTCGACAAAACAGGTTGATTTTTAAAACACCGCACATGATATGAAAAACACTTACATTTCTTTACCTGAAAAGTAAAAAGAATGTTTCCAGGTGGTCTGTACATTTAGTTCATTTTTTTTCAATTTTATTATTTATACCTCTTGGCTTCTGAGATTTTCATATTTGTTCTGACGTCATTTAAAAATTTTTATAGTTATAATTCGTAATAACTTAATTTATTTCAAGGATTAAATTTCAAAGTTTTAAAGTTGAATGAATTCGAAAAGTTAAATATCATTTTTTTCTATTCATTCGCAAAGAACAAAAAAAGAAAAAAATCGCAAGTTCCGGCGTTCCTTTAAAAATTGTGTTTACATTGTTAAGAATTTACATTATGATGAGGAAAACACCTGTATACCTAGTTACTTTCAAAGAAATTGTGACTCCGTGAAATTGTATGACATTTTTAGAACTTTCCAAATTAAAATTCCCTTCTCCTCTTAGTCCTTAACATAAAAACTCTTTTATCATGTAAAATAGGGGGAGGGCAAGTGTTAATAAAACGAAGAATTTTCATGCCCATATGATATTTTTAGAGGGAAATAAATTTCCAGCAAGTTCTCACAATAGAGACACCAGAGACATTTTAAATGTTTTCTGGAAAGCTGATAAGAGTAATAGTAAATACAAAGCAAAAATTATTTAATTTTAAATTTTAATAGTTCAATTCTGAAAAAAAAAAATCCAAGATTTTTTTTTCTAAAACTATGCAATATAGGAAAGAAGTTTCGTAACAAATTTAAAACGTAAAAAAAATTGAACAAAAATTCCAATTTATTATTGGTTGAAGGTTGTATAAAGTGTGTGGCGTGTGAAAGTTTAAAATATGGATAAGATATATAACGCTATCCAGCAAGAAAAGTGACACATCTCGACAAAATTAAGTTTCACAGCAGGGGAAAAAGAAAATGTGCATGATTTGACTGTAATATGAAATTGCAGCACTTATCTCTGGATTTAGGAATAACAAGTCCGAAATTGCACGTCAATCGTAGCAAATGAGGTGCTTCCGTACTATTATGAAGTTTTAGAAATATTTAGATATTGTTACAATAGTATGTAGTATTTCAGATACTGTATAGTAACAGAAATCTTTTGTGCGACCCTGTAAATACTATATTTAATTTTTGTTCTACAGAAAGTAACTTGTAGTAAACTTCTGCAACGTATATCAATTTCGGAAAATACTTACATTACTTTACTTGAAAGAAAAACCATATTTTCTGGTCGTCTGTGCATTTACTTCTTTTTTTTTATTTTGTCACTTATACCCCTTAACTTCTCAGGTCCTCATATTTGTTCTGACGTCATTAAAAAAAAATTCAAATCATTATTCGTAATCTCTTAATTTGTTTCATGGATTAAATTTCAAGGTTTTAAAGTTGAATGAATTCGAAATGTTAAATATCTTTTTTATATTCATTCGCAAAAAACAAAAAAAGAAACAAGAAATCATAAGTTACAGAATTCTTTTCAAAGTTGTGTAGACATTGTTAAGAATTTATATTATAATGAGGAAAACCCTTTTATATCTAGTTACTTTCAGGGAAATTGTGACTCCGTGAAATTGTGTAGCATTTTAAGATTCCTCCCAAATTAAAATTCCCTTCTCCTCTCAGTCCTTAACATAAAAACTCTTTTATCACATAAAAAGAGGGAAGAAGTGTTAATAAAACGAAGAGTTTTTCATGCCCATATGATATTTTTAGAGGGAGAGAATTTTTCCTCCAGTTCACACAATAGAGACGCCAGAGGCATTTTGAATGCTTTCGGAAAAGCTGATAAGAGTAATAGAAAATACAAAGCAAAAATTAATTGATTTTAAATTTAAATAATTCAAGTTCAATTATAAAAAAAAAAAAAAACTTTCTAAGATTTTTTTTTTCTAAAAATATGGAATATAGAAAAGAAGTTTCGGGAAAAATTTAAAAAGTAAAAAAGATTGGATCGAAAATTCAAGTTTATTATTTTTATTTTTATTGGTTGAAGATTAAATAAAGTGTGGTGCAAGTAAAATTTTAAAATGTGGATAAAATGTATGATGCAAACCCGCAGGAAAATTGACGTATCTCGACAAAAATAAATTTCACAGCAGAGGCAAAAGAAAATTAACATGATATTACTATAATATGTAATTGCAGCATTTAGTTCTGCATTTTGTAATAACAAGTCGAAAATTGCACGTGAGGCGTAGCATGTGAAGTGCGTTCGTACTGTTAAAAATGAAATGTTAAAAATGTTTAGATAATGATGTAACAGTATGAAGTACTTCAGTTACAGTATATTAGAAGAAATCTTATGTGTGTTTATGTAAATTGCATCTGATTTTTGTTATACAGAAAGTAACTTGTAGTAAACTTCAACAAATATATCAATTTTGTAATATGTAAAATAGTTCAACAAAATTAAAACGCGTCCCAAACAATGTTTCTCCCTATACCATTATGCAATGGAATATTTTTGCGTGGCCCTGTAAATTATTAACAAATAGTTTTTACACGATTAATAAGAAACACTGTACAAAAGTGGTTGATCTCTAGAACGCAGCACGTATTTAGGAAAAAACTTATATTTCTTTACCTGAAAAAAAAAAACATATTTCTAGGTCCTTTGAGCATTTCATTCAGTTTTTTTTTTTTCAATTTTGTCACTTATAACCCTGCTTCTGAGGTGTCATACATGCTCTGACGTCATTTAATTTTTTAAAGTTATTATTAGTAATCTCTTAATTTGTTTTAAGAATTAAATTTCAAAGTTTTAAAGTTGAATGAATTCGAAAATTAAATATATATTATCTATTCATTCGCAAAGAAAAAAAAATCATAAGTTACGGATTTTTTTTAAAGCCTGTTGGACATTGTTAAGAATTTATATTATAATGAGGAAAACACCTCTATACCTAGTTACTTTCAGAGAAATTGTGACTCCGTGAAATTGTGTGACATTTTAATAACTTTCCCAAATTAAAATTCCCTTCTCCTTTCAGTCCTTAACATAAAACTCTTTTATCATGTAAAAAAAAAGGGGGGGGGGGAGGGTTTATAAAAGGAAGCATTTTCATGCCCATATGATATTTTTAGAGGAAGAGAAATTTTTGCGCGAGTTCACACAATAGAGACGCCAGAGGCATTTTGAATGCTTTCGGGAAAATTGATAAGAGTAATAAAAAATACAAAGCAAAAATTATTTAATTTTAAATTTTAATGGTTCAAGTTAAGTTATGCAGAAAAAACTTCCTAAGATGTTTTTTTCTTAAAATATGCAATATAGGAAAGAAGTTTTGGAATAAATTTAAAAAGCAAAAAAGATTTGATCGAAAATCCCAGATATTATTATTTATTTTTATTGTTTGAAGGTTGTATATAGTTAAATAGAAGTATGTAAATTAATGAAAAAATTGAAAATTACAATTATTTTAACTAAAGTACTTACTATTTTTTTTTAAGAATTCATTATCAATCATCGTAAGATATAATAACTTCATAAGCCAAGGGGTAGTGACAAAAAATTCGATTTTGAGTAAATAGAATTCAAAGATAATTGACGTAAAACTTAAACATCAATAATAATTGATTGAATTGAAGTACAAAACTGACGCTTCTTTCAATGTGCTCTTTGAACTCTTGTTTCAATAACTGTAAAAATTTAGTGTATAATTTTTTTAATTTATAATTAATCAATATTGATTATCATTTGACAAAAATGGTTTATCTTTAGAATGCAGCGCAAAATTAGAGAAACACTTATATTTCTTTGCCTGAAAATAAAAATTCATATTTCCAGTTTATCAGTGCATTTAGTTCTTTTTTTTTTTCATTTTTGTTACTTATACCTCTTAGCTTCTCAAGTATTCATATTTGCTCTGACGTCGATTCAAAAATTTCAAGTTATTTTTAGTAATCATTTAATTTGTTTCAAGGATTAAATTCCTAAGTTTTAAAGTTGAAAGAATTCCAAAAGTTAAATATCTTTTTTCCATTCATTCGCAAAGAACAGAAAAAAAAATCTCAAATTAATTCTTTTGAAAGCTGTGCGTGCATTGTTAAGAATTTATATTATAATGGGGAAAACACCTCCATACCTAGTTACTTTCAGAGAAATTGTGACTCCGTGAAATTGTGCGACATTTTAAGAACTTTCCAAAATTAAAATTCCCTCCTCCTTTTAGACATTAACATAAAAACTTTTTATCATGTAAAAATGGTGCGGGGAAGTGTTAATAAAATAAAGAGTTTTCATGCCCATAGGATATTTTTAGAGGGAGAGAAATTTTTCCGTCAGTTCACACAATAGTGACGCCAGAGGCATTTCGAATGCTTTCGGGAAAGCTGATAAGAGTAATAGAAAATACAAAGCAAAAATTATTTAATTTTAAATCTTAATTGTTCAAATTTAGTTATGAAAAAAAAACTTTCGAAGAGTTTTTTTTTCTGAAAGTATGCAATATAGGAAAGAAGTTTCAAAACAAATTTAAAAAGTAAAAAAGATTTGATCAAAAAGTCCAGTTTATTATTATTTATTTTTATTGTCTGAAGGTTGTATAAAGTTAAATAAATATATGTAAACAAATGAAAAAATTTAAAATTAATATTATTGTAACTCAAGTATTTACTATTTTTTATAAGAATTCAATGTCAATCATCATAAGGTTTGAGAGCTTCAGAAGCAAAGAAATTAAAGTTACAAAAATTCGATTTGGAGTATATAGAATTCAAAGGTAATTGACGTAAAACTTGAATAATAATTAACTGAATTGAAAAAAAAACTGACACTTTTTTCACTGTGGTCATGGAGCTCTTGTTTCAATAGCTGTAAAAAAAGTATAGTACAATTTTCTTGGAATTTATAATTAATCAATATTGATTATTATCAGTCAAAAGTGGTTGATCACAGCAGAACACAGCCTAAAATTAGAAGAGCATTCATATTTCTTTACCTGAAAAGAATAAAAACATATTTCCAGGTTGTCTGTGCATTTGTTTCTTTTTTTTTTAATTTTTGTCACTTATACCCCTTTGCTTCTCAGGCTGTCATATTTGTTCTGACGTCATTTAAAAATTTAAATATTTTTTATTCTTAATCTCTTAATTTATTTCAAGGATTGAATTTCAAAGTTTTAAAGTTGAATGAATTCGAAAAGTTAAATATCTTTTTTCTATTCATTCGCAAAGAACAAAAAAAAGGAAAATAATGATAAGTCAGGGAATTCCTTTCAAAACTGTGTGGACATTGTTAAGAATTTATAATGAGGAAAACACCTCTATACCTAGTTACTTTCAGAAAAATTGTGACTCCGCGAAATTGTGTGAAATTTTAAGAAAATTTCTCAAACTAAAATTCCCTTCTCTTATCAGACCTTAACATAAAAACTTTTTTATTACGTAAAAAGAGAGGGGGGGGGGTTAATAAACCGAAGAGTTTTTAAAACCCATATGATATCTTTAGAGGGAGAGAAATTTCCGCTAGTTCACACAATAGAGATGCCAGAGGCATTTTTAATTCTTTCGGGAAAGCTGATAAGAGTAATAGAAAATACAAAGCAAAAATTATTTAATTTTAAATCTTAATAGTTCAAGTTCAGTTATGAAGAAAAAAACTTTCTGAGATTTTATTTTTTCTAAAAATGTGCAAAATAGGAAAGAAGTTCTGGAAAAAATTTATAAAGTAAAAGATATTTGATCGATTCCCACTTATTATTATTTATTTTTATTGGTTGAAGGTTGTATAAAGTGTGGTGCAAGTAAAAGTTTCGAGTGTGGATAAGATATATAACCTCCCCGCATAAAAAGTGAAAAATCTCGAAAAAAGTTAGTTTCACAGGAGAGGCAAAAGAAAAAAATATGCATGATTTTACTGTAACATGAAATTACAGAACTTATCTCTGGATTTAGGAATAACCATTCGGAAATTGCACGTCAATCGTAGGAAATGAAGTGCATTCGTACTATAGTGAAGTTTTAGAAATATTTAGGTACTAGCGGCCTTCGCCCGCTACGCTGGTCGGTTTATCTAAAGAAATCTTGAAGAAGTAGTTAGATAAGGTTCAGACATACATTAAAAAAAAAAAAAAAAGCAAGTCGATCATTCAAAAAACGTTGGGAAATATCAAATATTTACTGTAATTTTTTAAGAAAAACAAAGTTTCGAAAAAAAAAATTAAATCGAAAAAAAAATTACACTGACATATTAATGCAAGGAAATTTTCCCAGAGAGAAAATTCGCCTTGAATACAATATTTCAAATTCTTTTAATTGCTTATAGGCGTTAATGCCAACATAGTGAAAAAAAATTCCATGCTGGGAATCGAACCCGGGCCATCAGTATGGCGCACTGACGTTCTACCGACTAAACCACATGGAACGACAGCCAGCTTGAAACTTTCTCATACTTAAGTAGACTGGCGAAAACATAACGATAGCGCGTTTTAAAATCGCACAGTGACATCTATTGGATTTTATATGTACTAAAAAACGTTATGTACTAAAAAACGTGAGCAGCGCACCTAATAGTTTCTTTTGTTTCTTTTTGTTACTTTTTTGTCTGTTGTCCGATTTTGATGAAACAAAGCCTATACACTGCCCGGGAGTGTGCATTCTTCATTAGTGAAAACCGCATAAAAATCCATTCAGTAGTTACGAAGATAACCTCGAACAAACAGACAGACAGACAGACAGACAGACACAAAATTCAAAAAAATTTTTTTTGTGTTTCATTGGTTTTCTTTTATCGCCCTGACTCCATTTTTGTCAATTATCTTCAATGTACAGACACACCGGGTCCTACTGTTTTATTATATGTATAGATTGTTTCAATAGTATGTAGCGCTTCAGATAAAGTATAGTAACGGAAATCTTTTGTGCATCCCTGTAAATACTATATCTAATTTTTGTTCTACAGAAAGTAACTTGTAGTAAACTTCTGCAACGTATATCAATTTCGGAAAATACTTACATTTCTTTACCTGAAAGAAAAACCATATTTTCAGGTGATCTGCGCAATTTTTTTTTTTTTTTTTTTTGTCATATTCACCCCTTGACTTCTCAGGTCCTCTTATTTGCTCAGACGTCATTTAAAAAAAATTCAACTTATTATTAGTAATCTCTTAATTTGTTTCAAGAATTAATTTTTAAAGTTTAAAAGTTGAATGAGTTCGATAAGTTAAATATCTCTTTCTTATTCATTCGCAAAGAACAAAAAAGAAAACAAGAAAAAGAATCATAAGTCAGGGAATTCTTTTCAAAGATGTGTGGACATTGTTAAGAGTTTATATTTTAATGAGGAAAACACCTTTATACCTAGTTTCTTTCACAGAAATTGTGACTCCGTGAAATTGTGTGACATTTTACGAACTTTCCCAAATTAAAATTCCCTACTCCTCTCAGACCTTAACGTAAAAACTCTTTTATCATGTAAAAAAAAGAGGGGGGGTGTTAATAAAACGAAGAGTTTTCATGCCCATATGATATTTTTAGAGGGAGAGAAATTTCACTCCAGTCTACACAATAGAGACGCCAGAGGCATTTTGAATGCTTCCGGAAAGCTGATAAGAGTAACTGAAAATACGAAGCAAAAATTATTTAATTTTAAATTTTAATAGTTCAAGTTCAGTTATGAAAAATAAAACTTTCCAAGATTTTATTTTTTTCCTAAAAGTATGCAATATAGGAAAGAAGTTTGGGAACAAATTTAAAAAGTAAAAAAGATTTGATCGAAAATTCCACTTTATTATAATTTTTTTTTATTGGCTGATGGTTGTATAAAGTGTAGTGCAAGTAAAAGTTTAAAGTGTGGATAAGATATATCGATCACCTGTAAGAAAAGTGACACATCTTGACAAAAGTAAATTTCACAGCAGAGGAAAACGAAAATATGTATGATTTTACTGTAATATGAAATTACCGTACTCAGCTTTGCATTTCCTGCAAGTCGAAAATTGCACTTTAAGCGTAACAAATGTGGTGCGCTCTTACTATAATGATGTTTTAAAATTATTTAGATCTTGATGTAAGTATGCTGTACTTCAGATACAGTATAATAAACGAAATCTTATGTGCGTCCCTGTAACTGCTATCTGATTTGTATTCTACAGAAAGTAACTTGTGATAAACCTCAGCAACGTATATCTATTTAGTAAAATGTGAAATTGCTTAATATAATAAAAACGCACCTCAAACATTGCTTCTCCCTATACCATTGTGCAATAAAAAAATTTTTTGTGGTCCTACAAATTAATAACAACTATTCTTTTTTACGACACATTGTACAGAATGTATATTTTAGCATATACTTCAGAGATGCATATCAATTTTATTGTGTTCGAAAGAGTGTAACATCATTAAAATGCATTCGAAGCTATTTTTTTTCCATTGGTCATCATGTAACGGAATATGTTTGATTGTCTTAGTAATTAAACTATACATACGATTTTCATAAAATTAATATTTACTTGACAAAATTATGCAAGGATTATATTTTTTAATATTCAAACGATTCGGTTATAAAAGTCACTTAAGTAATGGTGAATTTAAACATATATTACTGGTGTAATATTACAATATTACACCAGTTATGTTGATAAAGTACTCCATAAAATTGGAAGCTGCAAGACTGTCACCAATTTTATGAATTAACGTTACACAAATGTTTTACAGCATAAGGCCATGTGAATATTTTTCTTTAGTATTCTTGATTCTTTCCATTTTGTATTTAATCTTAGAAACTCGTTTCGTACCTGTTGGGAACACAAATGTTGTGCCCGAATGGCAAATCTCTATTCTTAATTGGTTTTTCCGATAACAAGGGTTAAAAGAGTGTCATCGAATTGTTCGGACAAAATAGACTTCCGTGCAAAGCGATGGACTCACATTTAAAGTTTTGGCTGGCAACTATTTTATTTATATAAACGAATCTAAACAGACTCGGACGGCCTTCAGAAATATGACTAAATGTGCATATAACCTAGTAATTGTTTCTTTTTGTGTTTTGCATTTGGAATAAAATGTGCAGTTATGATAAAAATTTTCTTTTAATAAAGTTTACAAAAATTATTTCTTGCACATTATTTTAGCAGAATGGAACATTTGAATCAGAGTTCTATATGTGTTATGTTTTATTTCAAATGCAATTAATAACGATAGTGCAGAATATATTTTATTTTAACTACTTTATTTATCATAGTATTGCGTGTTATATATACAATATAAATAATAAGTATAATAATTATAGTAATAAATATAATAGTAATAAATTACAATAATAATAATTAAGAAAATATAATATTTCATCAAATTAAAGTATCATATGCATTATTTTTACAGTAAACAATAGAAAAATATTTATAATTTTAACGTCATCTCAAGCATAGTACAAAAAATAATAATTTAGGAAATCCTTTTTATAACCATACATATTTCTCATACGCTATAATTTGTATATCATACAAAATAATAGTGCAAATAAAAAGTTCTCTATATAAAATATCTATTTCTAAACGCCAAATTCTAATTCTGAAATCCCTAGAAATAAATAAAACGTGCTTCATGCAGCACATTATTACAAAAATTACCTTTTTTTGGAAGCTGTTATAAAACAAAGAACTTGGCCTAAATTTTGCACTTTATCTACCGAAATGTATTATTCTCAATTTGTTTATCGCAATCGGAGTATCATTTCCCAAGCCCCCTGTGAATATTTTTCTTTCGCCTTCTTGATAGCTTTCCACTTTCTAGTTAAGCTTAGAGCTTGCCTTTGTACCATTCGGGAACAGAAATGTTCTATCAGAATGGCAAATCTCCATTCTTAATCGGTTTTCTATATAACGAAGGTTAAGAGGGTGTCGTCCAATTGTGCTGACAGATGAGAAAAATGTTGGATTCGCATTTAGTAATTTGTTGGTACTCGTAGATATAAATGGGGATGTAAGTTTATTTAAACATTCTCGAAGTAGCTTCCTAAAAAATATGCATAACTTGTATCAAACGTATTCAATATATATTAGTATTATGTTTTAAATTTCATTTAGTGCTATGTGTTAAATTTCCTATAATATTACTAAGTATGTAATTATATTTTTATCTGGACAAACATATTACATTATGTATATATGTTATGTAACATATACATTATGCAATACTTCTCGTATATTTATATAATTTATATATGTGTAATAATATTTTAGTAAAAGTTCAATTTCAACTAAATCTATGTATTATATGTGTAATCTAATGCACTTATAATAATAATGGGAATTTATCTTATACTGCATTTTACTTATATATACTTAACTTACAATAAATTCAATGCAATATAAATTATAATATCATGTGAAATGCTTTGTTTTATCAGATATTTACATCATATGTATAAATTTTTATAATATGTAAAATAACAGTTGAGAAAATACAATATTAAACTCAGATTAAAATATTATATCTGCTACTTCACTGACCACAAATAGTATTAAACAGCACTATAGATAAAAAAATAATAGAATGATAATAAGAGATAATCGCAAGAAATCTGAATATTAATTCACATTTACCATAATAATTATTATTTGTGATGCTATAAATAATAATAAATTATGGAAAATATTATATTTTAATCATATTTTTAAAATTATATGTGTTATTTAACATACTAAAATTAATAATTATTGAATGTGTAAAGAAGATTTCTGTGCAATACGATAGTATTAAAACTTGTTATGTTATAAAACGGAGAAAATATCTGAAATTCATGTTGTAGAATAATATTAAACTAATTTTAATTTTAAAACAATATACACGCACATAAATAAATAAATAAATAAATATTGAAAGGTTTAATTATATTTATCTAATTTTATTTTCCTTAATATGCTTGTCACAATTTGAGTATCATTTTTTAAGCCCCGTGTGAATATTCTTCCTTTAGCATCTTTAATCATTTTACTTTCTAAGTAAAGCTAGGGGCCCCCTTTGTACTGTTCGGAAACAGAAATAAATGTTCAACCTGAATGGCAAATATCTCTCTTCAAAATCGGTTTTCGCGATAATGAGGGTTAAAAGGGTGTCGTCGAATTGTGCTGACAAATGTGTTTTGTGAAAACGATGCACTCGCATTTAGTAGTACATCTTTTGGTAGTTGTAACAGAATATAAATTCGTTTAAAACAGTCTCCATGATGTTTCTTCGGAAGATATGCTTAAAAATGCAAAACTTGTAAAATGTTACTTAGGTTCTTTGAAATTAATGTAATGCAACAATACTAATCAAATAGTTACATTTTTACCTAGCAAACATACATAATTATTACTCATATCTTACGTAATAAATAAGTTAGTAAATATTTTTTTATCAATTCATGCACCATATATTTATAGCATACGTTAAAAATGATTACAATTTAGATAATATTACATTTTATTTAAATTGATATACACCAATTAATTTAATAAATATTAATAATTATTAAATGAGCAAAGAAGATTTTTGCACAATATGCTAGTATTAAAAGTTATTATGTTACAATAAGGAATAATATTTAAAACTTGTGTCGTAGAATAACATAAAACTAATACTGATTTTAAATCACATTGACACACACCCATACACAAAATATACTTAAAGGTTGCATTTTATTTACAAAAGTATTTGTCTCTTAATATGCTTGTCACAATTGGAGTATCATTTCTTAAGCCCCTTGTGAATAATCTTCCTTTAGCTACTTGATATCATTTTACTTTCTAGTTAAGCTAGAAGCTCCCTTTGTACTTTTCGGAAACCGATATAAATGTCCTATCTGAATGGCAAATTTCTCTCTTCATAATCGGTTTTCGTGATAATGAGGGTTAAGAGGGTGTCGTCGAATTGTGCTGACAAATGTGTTTCGTGAAAGCGATGGACTCGCATTTACTAGTGGCTCTTTTGGTAATTGTAACAAGAATATAAATTCATTTAAAACAGTCTCCAAGCTGCTTCTTCGGAAAATATGCTTAAAAATGCAAAACTTGTAAAATATATATTAGATTGCTTTCAGTTACGTGTAATGCAACAATACTATGCAAATAGTTGCATTTTTATCTAGCAAACATACATATACTATTACTCGTATCATACGTAATAATAAGTTAGGAAATACTATATTACAATTAATCTATGTATCGCATATATGCTAGTATTAAAACTTATTATGTTACATCACGGAGAAATATTTAAAACTTACATCGTAGAATAACATAAAACTAAAATTGATTTTAAAACAATATAGATACACTCAAAATAAGTAAATAAATAAATATTTAAAGGTTTAATTTTATCTACCAAAATGTATTTTTCTTAATTTGCTTATCACAATTGGAGTAACATATCTTAAGCCTCCTTCTGAATATTCTTCGCTTAGCTTCTTGATATCATTTTACTTTCTAGTTAAGATATAGAAGCTCGCTTTGTACTTTCGGAAACAGAAATAAATGTTCTATCTGAATGACAAATCTCTCTCCTCATAATCGGTTTTCGCGATAATGAGGGTTGAGGGTGTCGTCGAATTGTGCTGACAAATGTATTTCGTGAAAACGATGGACTCGCATTCAGCGGTAGTTTAAAGGAATCTCGAAGCTGTTTCTTCTTCTTCAAATAATAATAAATAAGTAAATAAATAAATAAATAAAAATAAATGAATAAAAAATGCAAAATTTGTAAAATTCTTACTAGGTAACTTTATATTTCATGTAATGTAACATTACTAAGCAAATAGTTGCATTTTTACCTAGGAAACATGCTAAAAGTACTACTCGTATCATACATTATAATAAATTAGAGAAAAAATATATTTCAATCAATCTATGTATCGCATGTATCATATCATACATGAAAAATAATAGTAGTTTAGAAAATATTACATTATACCTAAATTAATACAATGAGCATTAATTTAATAATTATTAATAATTATTTAATGTGTAAAGACGATTTCTGTGCTATACGCTAGTATTAAAATTTATTATGTTACACTGCGGAAAAATATCTAAAACTTATATCGTAGAATAATATAAAACTAATATTGATTTTAAAGCAATATAGACGCGCGCGCGCACATACACACACAATAAATAAATGAATATTAAAAAAAATAATTTTATTTACCAAAATATATTTTTCTTGATTTACTTGTCACAATTCGAGTATAATTTCTTAAACCCCCTGTAAATATTGTTCCTTTAGCTTCTAGATATCATTTTGCTTTCTGGTTAAGCTAGAGGTTCCCTTTGTACTTTTCGGAAACAGAAATAAGTGTTCCATCTGAATGGCAAATCTCTCTCCTCATAATCGGTTTTTGCGATAAAGAGGGTTAAGAGGGTGTCGTCGAATGGTGCTGAGAAATGTATTTCGTGAAAGCGATGGACTCTCATTTAGTGGCAATAGCTCTTTTGGTAATTGTAACAGGAATATAAATTCGTTTAAAATTGTCTGAAAGTTGTTTCTTTTAGAAATATGCTTACAAAGGTAAAACTTGTAAAATGTTTATTTGGTTGCATTAAATATCGTGTAATGCAGTATTACTAATCAAATATTTACATTTTTACCTAGCAAAGATACGTATACTATTCTTCATACCATACGTAATAATAAGTTAGGAAATACTACATTATTGTAATCTTTTTACTTTCTGGTAAAGATAGAAGCTCGCTTTGTTCTTTCGGAAACAGAAATAAATGCTCTATCTAAATGGCAAATCTCTCTCCTCATAATCAGTTTTCGCGGTAATGAGAGTTAAGAAAGTATCATCGAATTGTGCTGACAAATGTGTTTCGTGAAAGCGATGGACTCGCATTTAGTGGTAGCGCTTTTCGTAATTGTAACAGGAATATAAATTCGTTCAAAACAGTCGTGAAACTGCTTCTTCGAAAAATAAGCGTAAAAATGCAAAATTTGCAAAATATTCATTAGGTTGCTTTGAATTTCGTGTAACGCAACATTAATGAGCAAATAGTTACATTTTTATGTAGTAAATATGTATATACTATTACTCATATCATCTATACTAATAAAAGAACAAAACGCTCTGTCTGTCTGTGTGTGTGTCTGTGTGTCTGCGATGGCTAGCAAAATCTACAGCACGTACGAAGCTCAAAATTTTTTTGAGAGTAGCCCAATGTCTCTCCTGATGCACCTGAAGCTCAGAATTTCAAAATTCTATTTATTACCTGAGTAATTAATTAAATTCCAAAGCTCACTGTCATAAAAAATCGCCTTTTTTCGCTTTCTTTCCCTTTCATTTTCTTATGGTTGATTGGTTGCATAAAATTTTCGAAGAAATAATTAAAAAAGCTGGAACAGACCTTTAAAATTCATAGACTGGCAAACTGTCAGTTTAAATGGGATTTTTTTTTTTAATCACAGCTGCTGTACACCATGGAGAAAAAGATAGGTGGACGCGAAGTAAACCGAAAAAAAGGTTTGCAATATTAAACCATTTATCGCTGAAATTTTAATGTCTCAAACAAAAGTACGAGGAAGGAATTTTGTATTAATAAAACGAATTGAAAGAAATGAATTACAGCTGAAGCATATTTTTACGAAGAAATAGTAATTTTTTAAAATGGTTTTTTTCTATTATATTATTTAGGTTAAAGTTAAATTGCATTTATGTTATGGCTAGAATAAGGATATGTTACAATAAAGTGAAGGCTAGGTTACATTTCTGTTATATTTAATTTACGGTAGGGTACTGTTAAGTCGCTGTTAGGTTACAGACAGGTTCTGATTACGATACAAAAGTTTAAGGTTAGGAATTTATACACAGAGTGAACATTACGCAAGATTTGATTAAAAATAACACTTACTTTTGTTAAACAGCTCTGAAATTATTATACTATATATCAATCTTTTAGCTACCATCGTGTATCGATTTCATTCATGGTATAGTCGGATTTAAGAGTGATATAATTAGTTTGAAATTCAAAATATTTCACTTGGGATTTGTATGTGAAAAGAATAATTAGTTACGTGACTTAACAGTGATTTTTACGGGTAAATATCAACTTTTTAACACGAAAATCATGCAATCGTTGGATACATATTCCCTCCCGCGTTTTTCATTGCTCATTTTGAGTATTTTTAGAGCTTAATATTAGTTGTTGTTTTTAAAACCGATTTTTCACACAGTCAGTGGCTACGTATTTCAGACAATGCATTTCTACAAGTAACGAGTTAATGATAAAATCATAGAAATTTCAAGTTCATTTAATATTGTTAATACGGACCCGGGCAACGCCGGGCGGGTCAGCTAGTACGTAATAAATGAGTTAGAAAATACTACTTTTTTTTATCAATCTATGCATCACATGTTTTATATCATACATTAAAAATAATGACAATTTAGATAACATTACATTTTATTTAAATTGATACAATACTCATTAAATTAATAATTATTAGTAATTATCAAATGTGCAAAGAAGATTTCTGCGCAATATGATACACTGTAAGACTTCTGAGTAAAGTTACACCATAAAATGGCAGGCTCCAATTTTATGGAGTAATCTTGCTTCCTCCAACTTTAAGTAGAATTTTAACCGATTAACCGGTGTAACATTGTAATGTTACACAAGTAATACATGTTTACATTACACCATTATATAGGTGCAAAAAAATCACTACATAAAATTGGAGGCAGCAAAGCTGCCACCTATTTTATAGTGTAACGTTACTCAAATGTTTCATAGTGTAGTATAAAAACTTATTATGTTGCAATAAGGAAAAATATTTAAAACTTATGTCGTTGAATAACATAAAGCTAATATTGATTTTAAAGCAATATTGACGCACACACACATACACAAAATATACTTAAAATTTGCATTTTATTTACCAAAATATTTGTTTTTTAATTTGCTTGTCACAATTCGAGTATCATTTCTTAAGCCTTTTGTGGATATCCTTCCTTTAGCTTCTTGATATCATTTTACTTTTTAGTTTAGCAAGAGGCTTCCTTTGTACTTTTCGGAAACAGATATAAATGTCCTATCTGAATGGCAAATCTCTCTCCTCATAATCGGTTTTGGCGATAATGAGAATTAAGAGGGTGTCGTCGAATTGCGCTGAGAAATGTGTTTCGTGAAAGCGATGGACTCGCATTTAGCAGTAGCTCTTTTGATAATTGTAACAGGAATATAAACAGTCTTGAAGTTGAATTCTTTAAAAAATATGTTTTAAAATGCAAAACATGTAAAATATATAATATGAACTTTAAATGTTCAGGTTTACTTAAATCGCTATTAAAATAATCAAATAGAGATGTTAATAGTTAATTTTTATTTAAAACATCTTAGTCTTATAAAATTAACATCTTTTGAGTAAATCTTTTAAGTAAACCTGAACATTTTAAAGTTCATATTATATATATTTTTTTAAAAACAAGGTGAAAATTGCGTTCCGTCATATGTTTTTAATTTTATTTACTTGTAAAATGTTTATTAGGTTGCTTTAAATTTCGTGTAATGCAACATTACTAAGCAAATTGTTACATTTTTATCTAGTAAACATACATATACTACTACTCATATCATAAGTAATAATAAGTCAGAAAAAACTGTATTTCAATCAATCTATGTATCACATGTATTATGTCATACTTTGAAAATAATAAAAATTTAGAAAATATTACATTTTACTTAAATCATTTCAAAACATTTTAAATTTCATACTGCATAAATAATGAAAACACACAAAATGTTCTAGTTTTAGCAACAATACCCGAGCAGTCATAGTAGTTTCAGTAAAAATACTCGAGCTTTTAGAAAGACATTCCTCTGTTTCTAGTAATATTGCATTTTCCACTTCATGAATTCTGATAATTCCAGCGCCCGTATCACGTCTCGAGGCATAAAACGATCTACAACTTACAACTCGCGATGAAAACACTAAAATTCTCGGCGATCTGGCAACTTGGAAATCGTTCCATGTAAATCTTTTGAAAAGCCGCTCAATTTTCTTGCACAGCCTCATACATAAAATGTATATAGAGAAGTTCAGCATAGTGTGACGATGCGTGTAGCTTAAAATCTATGCGGAGAATGACAATTCAAGATAGCGAAATGCTTTTATTTCCGAACTAAGCACCGCCTTCTACTACTTGAAAGCCCCATTTCTGCAGCAATATTTCTATTCGAAATCTGTTTACTAAGCTTTTCTCTTTCTGCATTTACATTTTGACATACAATTTTTAAACACTCTGAATAATATAACAGTTAATGTAAAATATAATTACACGTCAATTTCAACCCTTTCAGGGTCACAGCACTTTTTCTTGCTAAATTGTTGACAGAAATGAATGGCACCGGAATTTACCAAAAAAATTATTTAAACATAAGAAAAAGGCTATATTCTCTACATACACTAATAAGGAAATTTTATTTCAAAAGTTCAGCGCCAATTATGGCATTTTGATAAAATTAATTGGTTTCATTTGCATAACCACCGCCCTTGGAAAAAAAAAAGATATTCAGAATTTTTCTTTTTTTATATATAAATGTACTTTCATGTTATGTATAAACATTCATGCAATTTTAAGTGTCAAATAGCAAACTTATTATAAAATATACATATAAAATCCACAATGCTGATATTATTTAAGTTCTTAAATATATTTGCTCTAAATCGCGGACAGTACAAACAAAAATTTATGCAGACTTTTTTGTCTTTTTTACTATTTTTTAAAGCAAATGTAATAATAATAAGGTACCCTGGGGTAATAACGCCACGTTAAGGTTCTACCAATTTTCACGGCTTAGTTTTAAAATGTATTTTTCAAACAAATATAGGATCTGATACAGCAACTCATTGACTATCTATATAAAATAAAATAATTTAACAGATATGTATTCATAAAATGTAATGGCGTTTTTTCTTGACCAATGCTATTTGGCGTTAATACCCAAATTGCAATTTTGCAATTTTAGTTTAACTATAGATACCGGAAAAATTTTCTTTCATTTGGAGTCCTATTACTATCTCTAGAGACTTTTGAATAGCTGAATTTTATTTATAATAGTCCTGTATATAAGGTTCAATACAAAAATAATATTCTAAAAGTTAATTTAACATTTTATTCATCGTTAGATTAAGCGGTCTGACAGGCCGCTCACAGTAAGTTATGCGACAATTTCTGTCACAGCAGTTAAGGGTTAATACTATTATAGTAATCTAGTAAATAGTTTTTAACCCATAACTCCACACTAATGCGGATTCTCCAAACCTACAGTTCAATTGTCGACGTTTTAAAGAACATGCTTTAATAAATTTTTAATAAATTGAATAAAGTTTTTGATTAAAAAATATTATCCCAAAGATATCTCTTATTCAATTTTATACATAATTCATATGGTTATATATTAATATCTCTATATTAGAAAAAAAATTAACCGTTAACTGTTGTTAGCAATCTGACTAAACACTGTACCCCTCCCCCTTTCCCAAAAAAAGTAGCGTTTAACTTGTATTTTCCAGTTTAACTATAGTTACAACTGAAATTCTCTTTCTTTTGGAGTTCTCGTAATATTATTAGAAATATTTGAATAGATTAAATTTAATTAGAATTAATTCTGTACAAAAAGTTTAGCGTAGGAACAGTATTCTATGATTTTTAATCATGGATCGCCTTTTAACCTTTAACTAATGTTACCGGTCTCGTAGACCACTATTTTTCTTTTAATTTTTTAATTTAACTTGTGATTTTCAGTTTAACTGCAAACACTACCGAAATTTTGTTTCTTATGGAATTTTAGTACTATCACCAGAGACTAAATAGGTGAATATTAAGTATAATACTCTTGTATAAAAAGTTTAGTTCAAAAACACAATCCTATGAGTTATTCCCGCCTTTTATTAAGCTTTCAATTTTGCGGTCTCACAAACCGCATCACATTCATACGTTACAATTTCTGTCACATCAGTTAAAGGTTAAATTTATAAAGTTTTGAAAAACCGAACGCTGAGAAAGCGGACAGTTAAAATTTCGAACTCAATTGAACAATCCCATAGAAATTTAATAGAAACCTGATTTTGAAGATGTTCGAATTTGAATCTCAAAAACATTTTGATATAGTTTTATTTACAAGAGTTAAAAATTATTTTTTACATTAGTAAAAAAATAATAATAATATAATAAAAAATAAAATATATAGATTATTTTTAAGCATTGGGCACTCTCCCCCCCCCCCCCCCTTAATCTTACCATTTCAACAATGATGATAATGCTGTCCCATATCAATATATAAACCCCCTTCGGATATAGTTTGGCCACTGTTGGGAATCAACCGGGGTAATAACGCCAATCCCTGGCGTTATTACCCCGGGATACTTATTGCGCAATAAATCTTAAATTACAAATTATCTCGAGAAGATATTCAAAATCTTCTACAGCAATTTGAAAGTACATGAAATACACTACAAATGTATGTAACAAACAAAGTGTTTCCGGATAAAAAATATAGTCTTCACATCAAAAACCTTATCTCGCAAATTTTAGATCAAGCGTTAATTTTAGTTGCTTGTAAAAACAATAAGACCTAAAAATGAAACAAATTGACTTGAAGCTGTTTTTTGCGATTTATATGACTCAAAACCCTTCTGCGCAGAGCATATGGGTGTCATTTACCTGATTATTTCATAATTATGCAAAATATAAGCACTTGGCGTTATTACCCCGCCTGGCGTTATTACCCCAGGGTACCTTATAAAGAAAATTTACGCAGTATAAAACTAAAATATTACTTTTATTAGGCAAGTTAAAAATATTTAAAAAATAAGGAAAAAAATGAATGTAAAACAAATACATCTTATGCTTTATAATGAATTTTAATGTATAACATAACGAAACAAAAAGAGTATGGTGAAAAATATCTCAGCATAATCGGGAATCATAACAAACTGATTACTCATCCAGAAAGAATCTTTCTCATTATCTCACTCCTTCCTATATATCATCCCCACTGAATTTTATTATCCAATATATCTTTATATCTTTCACTAACGCAATTTTTAGGCCTTCGAGAGACTTCCGAGAGAAAGCATTTAAATATTTGTTCTGCTTTTCTCATCTGCTCAATATTTGCCTTTAAAAAATTCAGCTTGACAGCTTATTTGTATATTTATTTATTTAGTTAAATTGTTGAATAATATTTTCATACATTAGAAAGTTTCGCATTTCAATCTAAATAATTTGGTAGACAAAATGATTATAAAATAAAGTGTGGAAATTTCATTCAATTTTTTTTATAAATAAGTAGTTTACTTGTAAGATAGTTTAATTCAATGTATTTTGACAGCTAGTAATTTTAAAGGAAAATTATAATTTTTAAGTTCTTAAATACGTGTGGCTTTAAATTACGTATAGTAAAAATTAAAATTTATGCAGACTTTTTTGTCTTTTTTACTATTATCTTAAAGCAAATGTAATAATAATAAAAAATAAAGAAATTACATGCAGCATCAAACTAAAATATTAATTTTATAAGACAAACTAAAAAGATTAAAAACATGAGGAAACAAAAATAAAAGTAAATAAATCCATCTTTGTTTTATCTTTATGTTTTATGTTATATCTTTATATTTTTCATTAATGCAATTTTTAGGCCTTTGTGAACTTCCGAGAGAAAGAATCTAAATATTAGCCCTGTTTTTCTCATCGCCTCAATATTTGGCTTTAAAAAATTCAGCTTGATGGTTTATTTGTATATTTATTCCTTCAGTTAAGTTGTTGAATAAGTAAGATATTAATTTTATAAGGTAAGTTAAGAAAAAAAATAAAAATGAGGAAACAAAAATAAATGTAAACAAATTCATCTTTTGTTTTAGGATCAATTTTAATGTATAACATAACGAAATAAAAATAGGATGTTGAATAATTTCTCAATATAATCGGGAAGCCTAGCAAACTGATTACTCATCCAGAAAGAATCTTTCTCATTATCTCACTCTTTCCTATATCTCACCCTCCTCTGAATTTTATTATCCAATATATCTTTATATCTTTCACTAACGCAATTTTTAGGCCTTCGAGAACTTCCGAGGGAAAGCATTTAAATATTTGCTCTGCCTTTCTCATCTGCTCAATATTTGCCTTTAAAAGATTCAGCTTGACAGCTTATTTGTATATTCATTTATTTAGTTAAATTGTATGAATAATATTTTCATACATTTAAAAGTTTCACATTTCAATCTAAGTAATTTGGTAGACAAAATGATTATAAAATAAATTGTGAAACTTTATTCAATTATTTTCTAGAAATAAATAATTTACTTGCAAGGTTAATGAATTCAATTTTTAATCTCAGGAAGTAATTTTGAAGGAAAATGTGCTTGGAGATTTCATCTTATTAATATATAAAATAAATATAAGCATTAAATATAGTTTATCGTTTTTCATTTTTTTCTTTTACTATAGATCATGAAGACATTGTTTTTTGTTTATTATTGAATAATATTTTCATACATTTTAAGTTTTCACATTTCAGGCTGAATGAAAATTCAACCGACACATTGATTATAAAAAATTCTATGTAAATACTTCATTCAATTACCTTTATAAATAAATAGTTTACTTATAGAATTCTTTAATTCAATGTTTTATCTCAGCTAATAATTTTGAAGGAAAATATGCTTGGAGATTTTCTGTTACCAAGATATAGGATAATTATTAAGTATTATATGTAGTTTATCTTTTGTTTATTAATTTATTTACTGTAGATTGTGAAGACATTGCTTAGTTAAATATTTGAATAATATTTTCACACATTTTAGTGGTCACATTTTAATCTAAATGAAAATTCAGCCGATACATTGATTATAAAAATTTCAGCTTAAGTCCTTCATTCGCTTTTATAAATAAATAGTTTACTTATAGAGTTGTTTAATTCAATCTTTTATCTCAGCTAGTAATTTTGAAGGAGAATATGCTTAGAGATTTTCTGTTATCAAGATATAGGATATTTATTTTATATTAAACTTTTTTTTGTTTATTTATTTATTTACTATAGATTAAGAAGACATTGTTTAGTTAAATTATTGAATGATATTTTCATATATTTTAAAGTTTCACATTTTAGTCTAAAAGAAAATTCGGCCGATACATTGATAATAAAAGAATTCAGCTTAAGTATTTCATTCACTTTTATAAATAAATAATTTACTTATTTCAATCTTTTATCTCAGCTAGTAGTTTTCAAGGGAAGTATGCTTAGAAATTTTCTGTTATCAAGAAGTAGGATAATTATTAATAAATATTTTGTAAATTTTGTTTATTTATTTATTTACTGTAGATTAAGAAAACATTGTTTAGTTAAATTGTTGAATGACATTTTCATATATTTTATAGTTTCGCATTTCAGTCTAAAAGAAAATTCGCACACACTGATTATCAAAAAAATTTAGCTTAAATACTTGATTCAATTACTTTTATAAATAAATAGCTTACCTATAGTTAGATTGTTGAATGATATTTTCATATATTTTTAAGTTTTATGTTTCAATCTAAATAAAATTTGACCTGCGCATTGATTATTAAAAATTCAATGTAAATACTTTATGCAATTACTTTTATAAATAAGTAGTTTACTTACAGAATTGCTTAATTCAGTGTTTTATCTCAGATAATAATTTTAAGAGAAAATGCGCTTGGAAATTTTCTGTTATCAAGATAATCATGAAACATTAAATATAGCTTATCATGTTATCATGATAATCATGAAACATTAAATATAGCTTATCTTTTATTTATTTAATGTACATTTTGAAGATATTTTGAGAATACAGAAGTTATTTTTTGATTCTCTGCGTTATTTTGTAGATAACATTTTTCCCTAAAATTTTTTACAAAAAAAAAAAAAAAAAAAAAAAAAAAAAAAAATTGAAATTTTTAACATTTGAGGAAGCTTTGAAAACATTTCATTGAAATATTCATTTTATAAAGTAAATTATAAGAACTAATAGTAACCCAAAATATAATATAGTTAAATAAATTTTAATGTATTACATAGTGAAACAAAGGAATTGCTATGATTTATTTCTGATCAAAATAATATTAAACTGAGTATTTACTTGGAAAAAATATATTACGTTGTTAACCGTCGCACATTTATTCCTTTCTAAATTTTATTATGCAGATGATTTATATATATTTTTTCCAAATTCAATTGTTACTCATTCGAAAAATATGTTAAATATTTGCCCTTTATTTCTCCTTTTTTGAATTTCATCCTTTAAAAAGTCCAATTTATTAGCCTATTTGTATGATAATTTATTCATTTAAATTGTTGAATAATATATGAATATTTTTAAAGTTTTATATTTCTTTCTAAATCAACGGCATGATGGCGAGACGCGATAAGTAAAGTACACTGTTTCTATAAATGGAAGATTTCACAAGCAAATATTAATAAGCAAATTAACTGAAATGTTCTGTATTTCGTTGTGAAATTAATTTTAATGCAGAATATGCCAGAAAATGAAGACTAAATAATTTTTGAACTTACATCGATACCGTCGTGAACTGATAAGTCATTGATAAATAACATTTTATTATGATTCGTAATTTCCACACATCATACATCTTTTATTTATCTTCTACATTTTATTATGATATATATTTTTACATTTTTACTGATTCTTTTTTCAAACCTCCCAAACTGAATGCTTGAGAAATATTTGAATAATATTTCAAATTTTAAAATTAAATTTCGATTTATTTATACAATATTAATATTTAATAGGAAATAATTACACAGTATACCGAATAATGAAAATAAAAAAATCGTTCTTTCCGTTTCATTGCGTCACCTTATCATATATATCTTCCTTTCTACATTTTATTACACAATATGTTTTTCAATTTTTTCTCTAATTCAATTTTTAGACTTCCGAAAAAATCCAATGAAAGGCATTTAAATATTTACTTTGCATTTTCCATTTGCTCAAAGTTTAGTTTAAAAAATCCAATATCATAGTTTATTTATGCAACCATTTATTCGGATTCATATTTGAATACTATTTTCATACATTTTAAAGAATCTTGTTTTAGTTTAAATTAAAGTTTGGTTAACACATTGGGTAAAGTACATCGCAACTTCCCACTGTGAAATTAAGCAGGTCGAAAATTGCACGTCAAACGTAGCAAATGAGGTGCATTCGATGAGGTACTTCGAATACAGAATTATGTCAGAAATTTTCTGTATGTCCCTGTAAATACTAACTGCTTTCTATTGTACGAGAAGTAAATTATAGTAAATCTCAGCGACGTATATCAACTTCCTCGGAAAGTTTTTGTACTCTTATATGCGGACAGATGGACGGACTGAATGATTACTATAGATGTTGCGTAAGAAGTTCCTAAAGAAAATCTCTAATTAAATAAGTAAGAAATTCGGAATTTTGAATCATATTTATTTTCTATAAAGAAATGCTGGTATTTCGCCTGGAAAATAAATGTATCCGTACAAACCATGAAAACAATTTTGAAGAAGATCACACAAAAATTAGTCGAATTTAAGGGGGGAAAATTACTGTATATTACATAGCCCAAGCTTTCCAAACATGTGCACGCAAAAGATGGTTAAATTGCTATAACTATTTTTCGGTGTTATAAAATTTTTATAACAAAATTATAACGATTTCCACATTAAATAGCACTTAAAACGATTCTTCTGAATAAAAACTGTCTGCTTTAGTGTATTTATAGATCATTTCCCGGCAAAACTACATATTTTCATATTTTTATATGAAATATTTTTTTTCAATTGAATCCAAGGAAGTCCTCGGTCTCAAAAAATTGGTTTATTGCAACTACTGCAGCGCTATTTACTTTTTTAAGAGAAACTTCCAGAAAATGAGAAAAGCAGAATAGATATTTAACTGCTTCCGTCGGAATTTCTCAGAGGTCTAAAAATTAAATTAGTGAAATACATAAAACTATATTGTATAGTATACTTTAAGAAGGAAGAGACATAAGATTGGGTTGAGTAATAAAACGAAACAAAAGTTTTATTATATTTATGTTTAGTATTATTTTTACATTGTTTGGCATTATTACATTATGCGTTAAAATTGATTTTATAACATATCACATTTCTGTTTATTTTCTTACTAATCTGCATAAGGAAAGAATTACACGTGGAAGTCTGATACCCTTTAAAGTTGCTCTCAACTGCTCCGCTCAAAAAGCGCAAAACGTTTTGACACATTTACAAATTTATTTTTTAATGGAAAGATATAATATTTGAGCGCCTAACTGTAGAAGCGATTTTGAATCGAACTTAATTTTCCATTTTATGATAATTAAATTACTTATCCAGTTCTAAGCTATTTCGATCACGTGATCACCCGTTTTTCTCCTGCTTTTCTACTGGTTTTTCTGATTTCGTTGGGAAATGTGTTCAAAAACGTCAAACTTAAAAAAAAAACCGAAAACTGAGTGCAATTAGACAGTTTCTGAATAACAATAGCTGTTAGTTTCATGCATTTCTGAACAAAAATAAATTATAACTTATGTCACAAAGTTGCCCTTTTTGATTTAAGAACACCCTTAATTAACATTTCAACCAAACCCAAAATGTGAAACTTTAAAAAATGTAGAAACATCTTTCAAAAATTTAATTAAATAAACAACTATAGAAATAAGCTAAAGTAAGTTTAAAGTAAAACATTTAAAGAAACGAGAAGCAGAGAAAAAAACGCTTTCCCAGTGGTTTGATTAAAAAAAAAAAAAGTAGAATAATTTATCTATCAAATTTTTGCTACCATCCAATACAAGAAATCGATATAGATCTTTGAAAACATTTACAGTGATTAAGATACTTCAAATTTGAAAAGAGATGCTCTGCAGAATAAGAAACAATTGTAGAAATTTATTCACGTTCAAAAATATCCATTTATTATGTTTTCAAATGAGTCTACTGTATAATTGACTACTATATGACTACTGACTACTGAATAATTTCCTGGTCATGAAATTTCAGGATCCATACAAACCTTTATCATTATACGATTGAATTGTTTTACTTTTCGAAAAAAGTCATTTTTTATCGATTGTTGCCAAATTATAAAACAACTTAAATAACAATATTTCATTTCAATTCAAAAATGTGTTTTTACGTGAATATTAGAAAGAGAAAGAACATTTTGTCGAAAATCACATAATGTTTTAAAACCATGCACTTAAAACGTCTTATTTGAAACCGATTTTATAGCATCATTATAAAATTCCGAAAGACACGGACATTGTTTACTTAACTGCTTTATTCAAGCTCAATTTAAAATGCTTAATTGGGCTTATTTAATCAATCACGAAAACAGCCATCAACTGTCGCGACGCACTTGACATGGTATTCAGAAAAGAAAAATCTCAATCAAAGCGAAATAACTTGCAACTGGTTCAACATGTTCACTGTCACTATAAGAAATTTAAATGATGCTTGAAATAAAAAACACTTTAAAGATTAACTAACCCTTTCAGGACGACAATCGTTTTACTGAATTTTTATCCTTTTATTATCGGTTTTTGGGAAGCAGAGATATTTGCATCATTGAATCGTAAAAATGCTTAAATAAGGCTTTGAATTTCGGAAATGAATGAAAAACGCTTAAATTTTTTAGTTAATTTACCATGCTGGGTTTTAAGTCACAACTTAGATGATGAAATATGGCGAAATGCCTTAGAACTTTCAACATTATTATTCATAATAATAATAACAAAACACTTTTTACTGAATTTTCTGAATATGCTACGAATATATTCAAAATTATATGTTTAATAATTTCGTTTGTACATTGATGAATCAGTCAGTCCGAACGAAGCCGCTTATGAACTAATAAATATTTCTTCCTTCCTCCTCATTTTATTTTTGAAATAAAAATATCTACGGCTGTAAAATATTTATACATGTTTCATTTGACTTTTAAATGTCACAAAATAAGAAAATGTCCGGACTAAAGACATATATATATGCAATGTTTTTTGTAATTTTTTAAAAAAGTATAATAAATAATTGAATTTTCTCAATGAAACGATAAATTATTTTATATAACCACAAGTAAAGGATAAAAAAGCTTATCCTCTTCAGACCTTTTGGTAAAATAACACTGCGAATGCACATTCATTGATTTTGCACAAATGAAAAGACTCTATACATGGCAGAAAAAGCTTTATTTTGGAAATTGATACTTTTGAGTGGCAGAGATGATAATTTAAGTTCACAAATACTAATTTAAAATGACTAACACCCTTTAATTATTGATAACCTACATTAGCCAGTAACGAATTGAAGACCTTTACTTATTTTAATAATCTATAATGCCTTTTTTTTTCTTTTTTTTTGTAAAGCGTTTAAGTTAATTAATTATGAAAATTTCTTATTTTCTTGGACACACTGTCAGAATACATTTTGTAAACTCAGATGATAACACCTATTTTACGCGGAAATAAGCATCAGACACCTATTTTTTGTTTTTGATCCAAAGCCTCAAGCATACAGCTATATTTCAGTAAAGTAAAAATGTAAAATAAATTAGTTAATTTAGTTTATATCCATCATGGTTCAGAAGTATCACATGTAGTATTTCCAGAACCGAGGAGTTTAGAGCAATAAAATTAATTGTAAAAATAAATTACTGCCAAGAGTGTAAAAATGCATTTATATCAGAGTTACTTTAAAGTATTCGATATGTAAAACACATACCTTAATATGGTGAATTAGAAAATGGAATTAAGATGTGAACAAACAGCGATGCCAAGTGAGGATTTTTTAAATTCTAGATATATATACCTATTTAAGGAATTAACCTTTGCTATATACAATAATTGTTATTTCACTATTAAATTAAAAGATTGTTAATCTGAAAAAAGTGATAGATATTTTAAATAAAAATATTTCCCACTCTAGAAAACAGCGGGAACAGAAAACTTTTCAGTGATGTTATATTAAACAGATTTGACTGGACAAAAAAAGTATGTTTTTTAGATCGATTTTGCAACCCTATTTATTATCACCTTTGCAAGCATTACAACTACTTCAATTCATTTTTAATCACGTACAAAAAGAAACGATCGCTCCATTACTACATTAGTATCTCTTAACGTAAGTTCTCCTTCAGAAAGTATAAGTGGATCTTAAAAGCCAAGAAACTTTTCTAATAGAAAGGTATCTAAAACACAATATATTGTGCTGTTTGTCTTGATTTATTATAGTAATCTTCATTAATTATGAAACTTAAAGGATAAATCTAACAAATGTCATGGTTTATAACGCAAAATGAAATTATTCATTTATTTAGTTATTTATTTATATGCTCAAATATACAGAAATTATAAATTTTTTTATTATATAACTTAATGTCATGTAAACTTTTAATGTTAATTCGTTCGGGTATTGCGTCATGATAGTAGGGTGTCCATTACATTGACGGTTATTTTGTTTTAATTATTTTTATAGCTATTTGTATGTAATAATGAGAGTATATGTAGACACATTAACTATTGTCATTTTGTGTATATTTCAACTTTTAGTAATAAATATAAATATATAAATTGTTTTCTTGAATGTACAGTAAACTCTTTATAAGGCGGACTCTGTCAAAGGTGGAAATCGATCTAACTTGGAAAGATTTTCAAATCCCTGGGAATTCATAAATATAGAATAAAATTTTGTATAAGGCGGAATATTTTCTACTACGGAAAATTGTCTCGGACCCGATCGATTCCGTCTGTGGCAGAGTTTACTGTATTTACATTGTTTAAGTGATTCTTTTATTTTAAACGTGTTTAATTCCAACTTGAATTTTAAAGGAAGATTTTGTTCGAACCATCAATTTAGGATAGCAAGATTTGACTAGTAGATGTGCCTATCGCAAAACATTTTTCTCTCTCGTGTGTGCTTCTAATTCAGACATCGCTCTCACTAAAATTAAATGACATTTTAAGTCCATCCTGAGAATTCTAAAAATACAGATTCATTGAATTATGTGCAATTAAAAACGAGATACAAGCATCGCATTTTTTCAAATTAATCATTGAATTTCGGTACCCACTCTTTTAGATGTCTGCAACCAAAATTCAATACAAAGAGCATAACAGCGACAGCTTTCGAGGTAAAAACATGTATGCCTAATAATGATCTATTAATTTGAAAGGGTAACAGAATATGAAGTTTTATTAAATTCAGTACATTAGTTTTTGAGGTATAGCTATCTTGAAAATTACGAAAAAATAACATAGCAGTGCCATCTATTAGACGATTAGCGTAAAAGCCTAAAAAGTACCAAATTACGCCTCAGTCTAACAGAATATGAAGCTTAACGAAAATCCGTGCATTCGTTCCAGATGTAGAATTCTTGAGGAAATCGGGAAAAATGCAACATATCAGTGGCCGTTGAACGATTTACATTAAAATTATTCAGCACTAATTTATGTCAAGGGTTAATATAATTTAAAAGTTTATCAAATTCCATGTATTAGCTCTTAAAATAGAGTATCCACAAATTTTATGTCACATTCAGACTCACAGATTCACAGACAGACATTTTCTAAAATCACTTAAATGATGTTGAAGACTTTTTAAAATGTATAAATCCGACGAAAACTGGCAGTCATATTCTTCGCGAATCAAATACTTTCTTCTTGTAAAGAATAGACGAAATTAAAAATCATCTACGAGGCCTAGGTTATAAAATACTTTTTCAGACTCACAAAATATTTTAAAAAATTCATTTTTTTCTATCATAAAATAAGATATCTAACTAAACAATTTTAATAAAATTCATAGTAAAAGATTTCTCTCAATGAACTATAATGTAATAAAATTCTTTTGTGTGTCCTCATAAGTGAACTATAAATGCCATATAAATGCCCAGACTATAAATTATAGTCCCACTCATTTTCAAAACAGAATCATGCATTTGTATTTATAAAAAAATATTCTTTGAGGAAGAGTCTGATTAAAGGCTTGGAAGTACTAAGATGTTTTTAAATAAAATTAACTATTAATGTCTCAAGATGCTTAGTTTAGTAGCTTTTAAGTAATCCTGAACGTTTTAAAGTTCATATTACATATTTTTTTGTTTTGTAAAATTTTAATATTGTTTTCAGTCATTTAAATCCTTAATTAGAATAAAAGTTATTTTACATTTCTCTCTAACAGCGCAACTGAAATATGTTACTGGTCGTTTTTCATCTTAATAGCTTGCAGTTCCCATTCCATCACACATTTATGAGCATTCACTAAAATCTGAAACTCTGAATTACTGAATTTCAGTTTAGAGATAGCTCCTGAAATTGGCTTATTTTAAGGTAATTTATAACACTGAAACTAATAGTATGAAGGTTGATAAATACTGATATTTAGGTTTACACTGCAATTTCCTTTTTAGTTTCGCAGTTCAATTTCTTTCATTGCGTATTTTTCTATCAGGATTGTGTAGGCTACTTTTAGACGGATATAAAAAAAAATTTTATACTTTCTTTATCAGCCATACATCATTGCTAAATTTATCATAATTTAAATTTTTCTTATCACCTATACACCCCTTCTAAATATACCACGATTTCAATTTTTATAAACGCCTATACACTCTTTTAAATATATCACAATTTCATTTTTTTTATCATCTGTACATCACAAAATCAAAAACTAAATTTATGTAGGGTCAATCCATGTGAAATCATCCAGAAAAAAGAAAAAAATGTTCCTCAATATTTTTAATTATTTTAATTCTTTAAGAGTTAATTTACTGTACTTTTAGGAGTCTAAAACAAGGATAAAAAATTTTTAATCATTTTTTTGTCATGTCACAAGTGATTTTTCATGAAAAAAGAGCTTTATCAAAGTCCTTATAACTTTTTTATTTCTAAACATATCAAAATGATTTAAAAACCATTATATTAAGTAATGAATGAAGTAAATTTTGATAAAAGGTATTTTTATGATAACGATTTAAAAAATTGCATAAAATAAGATTAAATGTACTATTTTTATAGAGAAAAATTGTTTTTTTGACATAAAAATTTTAATAAAAGAAAGTAAAACTCCTCATTACATTTTTTTCTGAATATATACCCTAATGAACTTTAATCAGAAAAAATATTAAACATATAGAGACACTCCTTTTTTTTCTATAATTAGTCGAACTTGACATCTCACTGGCAAAACGCTAAATCTGAATATCTAAAAAAGGACTGGATAAAAAATTATGAAAATTTAGTAGGATAACCTTCTTAAAGATGTAAATATGTGCCAAATATATTATGAGTGATATGTATCTGGTTTAAAAATATTGAACTTTGAAATTGGCATGAAAATCCATTTGTTTACATATGTTTCCACACCATGAAGAACTCATAATGCACAATATATTCTGCTCATTTCTTCAGATACCCCTTTTTAATGTATAAATAACTTTTTTACATAAATATAATTATATTAAAACTTAATTTATGCTCTCACACTTAGTATTTCATTTATTTTTAAGCCAGGATTAAGTGAATGTGAGTAATAATTTTATGATTAAGAACAAGTTTACAAATTCCCTTCTCTTAAATTCTATGACTCAGAACAAGTGTTCTTATCCTGTCCTGATTATTTTTAATGTGCCAGAACATAAATATATTATGGTTTTAAGTGTAAATACTGCATACTTCATTTTATAATTTAGAACAAATTTCCATTTTTACTGTTTATATATTCAGTGTGTAAATATAGCATGTCTTAAACTGTTGCATGCTTGATTTTGTGATTGAAAACAATTTTTTTTTGTTCTATCCTGTTTAGTTATTATCACTCAGTGAATAGTGAATAACTGTATCATGTTTTAACTTGTTCATTACTAGAACTTATTTAGCTTCTCATTAGGAGAACTCAGTTGTGTTATGTCTTAAAGGATGTTCTGCCAACAAATTCCTGGTACACAAGCATATCGCCAATTTATACCATTAAATGAAAGTGTTATCAAGTGCTTTGTAATATCTCTACATGTGAACAATATAATGATCACAATATCTCAAAAATTTGGAAAACTCACTATCATTTAAAGTAAATTATTATATTGTGTGCATTTATGTGGATTGTGGCGCAAAAAGGGGTGGATTGGGAAAATTCTTGAGCGAAGTGAAGAAAATAATGACCTGTTTATTCACTTTTTTTTTCACCTTTAAGGACCAACAACTTTTTTACAATTATCCAAAAAGATACAATTTGGGTTCCAGTAAATAACATGTATCGGAAACTAACACCATTGCAACTAACAGTCACTGGACACAGCTACAATATTATTGAGACACTTTGCAATGAAATGTCCAGATATTTATTTCTATGAGTGTAAAGTAGATTTAATTATTATGTATGCTATGTAAGAAAAAACATGTATTGTACCTTTGGTAGTAGTATTTGAAATAATAAAAAAATAAATGATCGTTTAGGATTAGTTTTTCTTCTGGAAAAATGTGTAAAGAAATGTAATTTTAAAGCTAATTTGAAGTTCCATCTTTCTAAAACTATGTGGATATCGCTCATAATATTTTTGGTACATTTTTAGATCTATAAGAAGGTTATTTTGCAAAATTTTCATGAAGTTTCATCCAGTCCTTTTATTGAGCTTCAAATTTAGCATTTTGATGCTGAGATGCCAACTTCGACTAATTATAGAAAAAGAAGAAGCGTCTCTAAATGTTTCATATTTCTTCTAAGAATAGTTCATTAGGGCATATATTCAGAAAAATAAATGTAAAGGTGAGGTTTGCTTTCTTATATTAAAATTTTTATGTCAAAAAAACAATTTTTCACTATAAAAATGATACATTTAATCTTATTGTATGCAATTTTTTAAATCATTATCATAAAAATACCTATTATGAGAATTTAGTTCATTCATTACTAAATATAATGATATGTTTAGAAATAAAAATGTTATAAAGGATTCTGTAAAGTACTATTTTCATGAAAAACCTCATGTGACACGGCAAAAAAATGGATGCCAAAAAAGATTCATAAAGTTTAAAAATTTTTAAATACTTGTTTTAGGCTTCTAAAAGTACAATAAATCAACTCAAAAAGAATTAAAAGAATCTAAAATATAAAGCAACATGGCCTGGATGATTTCACATGACCCTGTAGCAAATAATACATACATTATAAAAAAAATTCATTACAAGATATCATCGAAGTTATTATAATTTTTTGACATATTTTCTATTTTTTAATAATATATATTATTTATTGCTTCTTAATTTAACTTTAATTTTAACCCTTTCAGATCTGGTGTACTATTAATAGTACATGTATTTTAATGGAGTATTATTTTGTTTTACGAAATACTTTTGTTACTGTTTACATGCAGTAATTTCAGCAACTGTCTATGGGGTGATTCTCCAATTAGTGGGTAATTTCGCTCATTGATTTAGTGAAAAATAAAAATTAAATGTTAACCAAAATTTTTTAGTAACTAGATACAGCATAGGTTTATGACAAGGAAACTCTCCATACTGGACATACTCAGAACTTTTTGAAAAAATTACAAATTAAACTACTCACGTATCTAATAAATGATCAGTAAAATTTAGTGGCGGAATCACAGTACTAACTCTAAAAAAAATAAATAATTTCAAGTACTTGGCGCAAAAAGATGAAAGTATCACGGGATTTGGCGAGCAGCAATTTCCCTCGCCAAAAGCAAACGATTTTAATGCTTACATTTTGTATTGCGTATTTATGTTGCTTTAGCAGTAGTTATTTAATTTTATCACTTTAAAAACAACTTCATACATAAAAAATAAAAAAATTATCTTCATATATTTAAGCGTATGACAAAATATAGGCCACAGACGAATAATGATGCAGTAATGTATTTCAGTATTGGAGAAGTTTTAGTTTCCATAGCAACGAAATAAACTCAACAGTGCTCAACTGGATTGAACTTAATTTCGAGGTTGAAACATTTTTAATCAATTTAAATTTGGTTGTAATTTATAAAATTTCATAGTTAATTTTCGTTATAAATATATTGTGACAAAACTATGGTTAACACAAATTAAAATTGACAAAATTAAAGTTATTTAAATGAAAGTTCTTTAAACAAGTTCAATGTGAAACATTTTTACCTTAAAAAGTATTTGCATAAAAAAAAGTATTTTTTGAAATTTCATTTTGTCGCCAACCGATAATAAATTGCCAAATAAACTAAATGTTCATTATTTTTTATGAATGTTCCGTCGGGATTCCGCCGAAATTTTTTTTTATAAATATATATAACCACATGAGAAGAACATTTTGTTTTTTTTTTTCAAAATTTTCTGAGTATGCCCGTATGGAGACCTTCCTTGTGAGTAATATGCAACATTCGGGCATACACTTTAAGTACTGTACATTTAAAAAATATATTTTATAAATTAATTTGGTAATCAATGTCACTACTGTCCCCAAGATTATTTTTTACTTTATAAATTAGAATTTTAATAAAATTTATCTTTTTATAATAAAAAATATAATGTTTATATATCATCTGTGATAAATCAGAATATTTTTTAAGTTTTAATAATATGGGGACAGGAATGACATTTACATGAACAGAAGTGACATACTTTCAAAACTTTTCGGTTTTGAACATTTTAACAATTATAAATTATTTAACATCTATTATTTTTTTACTATTTTAAAATTTGAATAATCTTTTAGAAAAAAAAAAAAAAAAAAAAAAAAAAAAAAAAACAATAAGATAATGAGTAAATAAGTGAATTTATTTGGACAAAAGTTTTAGTTAGAAAAAAGTGTTTAAGTACGAGAAATACTGCTCATTTAAAAATTTATATCATATAATTTCTCTATAGTAAAATATCTTGAATTAACTGGTCAAGGGGGAATATCAATAGCACACAAAATTTCATTCTTTGGAACAACCTGGATATCTGGTGTATTTGGACAATAGGATAATAATAAGGCTTAACATAAAGTTTATTTTAAGGTTGTCATTATTTATTTCTTCAATTAAACCTGTTAAAAACAAATGTTGTTATGATATCAATATATCATATATGATTGAAAGTGACGAAGCCAGGTAGATAAATTAATAAATTCATCTTTTCTCCATTGAAACATCCTTTTCATTAAAAGTAACTCAAAATCATGAGCACAACAAGTTCTATACTATAGTTGAAGTTATAGATATATCACCGCTTTTCTCATTTTTGTAATATGCAAACGATCCCCTTAATATAACTGAAACCTAAAATCCTGCACATGTACATCACTCTTCGCATACCCTTATATGGTCATGAAACAGGCATTTGGTTTTGTACATAGCAGCTGCCCCATGATAAAAAGTGCTACATAAGCCCTTTAGCCCAACGTACATGCTAAAATGTATCGCCTCCCATGCAACCATCTCCTTATATGGCATGCATTCTGGAATTTCAGTGGACTTTACAAGCCCCAGGTATAACTGCAAAAATTCCCCCTCCGTTTCAAATTCCAAAATCAAAGTTAAAACATTTTTGTCGCCAATTAGCGATTATCGTGTTAATATGCCAAGTACAAAATCTCTCTCTCAGGAAAATTGCCCTTATATTTTTATGCCAAATATCATATACACCGCCAAACATTGTAACCCTTTGGCGATAATTTACAACTGATCTTATCTCAGTTCAGACGATCTGAGGAAGACACTTTTTTCCTCTGCTCGCCGCTGCTTGTATGCTGACGGGCACCCATTCTCGGAAGGGCAAAAATAAAGAATGTAATTTTTCGAACTTGGACCTTTTAATGTTCGTCTTGGACAACGCAAACTACTGTCCATTTCATAACACGGAAATAATATCTTGTGCATGGACAATCTGTCTGATTTATATAATAAATTCATCTTCGATTCCTGGTGGTCACTTTAGCAGTTTTATACAAGGGGACAGTAGTGACATAAAAACTAGGGGACAGCGTTTCTCTAGCTCAGAATAAATATAAAACTATTTTTAATTTACAATAAAAATATTTTATTATGTACTTTGCAGTATATATTTTTATTTTGGGTGGTAAAATTGTTAAAAATAGTTCATCATTGCACTTAAAATTGTTTCAAAAGATCAGTACATGAGTGAGGGATACGGACAGAAGTGACAAATGGAATATTCAAAATGATATTATAGTAAAATTTACAGCTCTTTTCTTGAAAATACTGTTTGAAATTGTAGAAGAACATTATAAAATACATTTTATACTAAAAAAATTAGATGAATGACAAAAAACAGCAAATAACCCTAAGGGACAGAAATTACCCACTTATCGGAGAATCAGCCCTACGCATTTACTACACTATATTGCCATTGATTATGGGACACTTGCGATTTTAGACATTTTACTAAATATCTAGAAAAATACATGAGGAATCATCTCGAAACTCTTAGTGTATAAATATAATAGTATACGTCGTACATCTCCGTGAAGATTTTTTCCCGAAACTCCAAAGGGGGCCGTCAACAAATTAAAAAAGAATGAATATCTTTTGAATAACCCTGTCAAAACTAATCTAGCAAAAGCGCTCAAACTCTAGATTATGATTGAATGCCTTATTGTAATACACTGTGTTCATTTTTATGCAAATAGCATGCACACTCGCAGAGTAATTAAGGTTTTTATAAAAATGGTCCCAAATTTTTCCAAGTTTTTCGATTATAATTTTCAGAGTTCTTAATATAAAATACTATTTTTTTCAGAAAATATGACAAACAACATTGCACACAGTACCCTGTAATCAGAATTAAAAAATAATAAAAATTGTATGAAAAATGAGTAGGTTTACTATATAATTTTTTACTGCGCATGCGTCAAAGATATCAAAATTTCATTTGCATATTATGTTAGCTAAATGTATAGAGCAATTTTTGTAAAAGTCTCAAAATCATAGCTTCAAAATTCTGAAAGTAATCGTCTATAGAAAAAGGACAAAATCCGTTGTTTCCAAAATGAAGCAAAAAAATGAGGGATTTTATCCAAATGCAGTAGTACATCCCATATTGTGTATTCTATATTGACACTAATCAATGAATATATGGATACAAGCCCTCTTGTTTTTGCTTCATTTTGAGAATAACGGATTTTCGACTTATTCAATTGACGATTATTGTCAGAATTTTCAAGTTATGATTTTGTGACTTTCACAAAAGTTGCTCTATACATTTAGCTAACATAATATGCAAATGAAATTTTGATATCGTTGACGCATGCGCAGTAAAAAATTATTTAGTAAACCAACTCATTTTTTATACAATTTTCATTATTTTTTAATTCTGATTACAGGGTACTGTGTGCAATGTTGTTTGTCATATTTTCTGAAAAAAATGATATTTTATATTAAGAACTCTGAAAATTATAAGGAAAAAACTTGGAAAAATTTGGGATCATTTTTATAAAAACCTTAATTACTCTGCGCGTATGCATGCTATTTGCATAAAAATGAACAAGGCTTATTACAATAAGGCATTCAATTACAATCTAGAGTTTGAGCTCTTTTGCTACATTAGTTTTGACAGGGTTTTTCAAAAGATATTCATTCTTTTTTAATTTGTTGACGGCCCCCTTTGGAGTTTCGGGAAAAAATCTTTACGGAGATGTATGACTTATACTATTATATTTATACACTAAGAGTTTCGAGATGATTCCTTATGTATTTTTCTAGATATTTAGTAAAATGTCTAAAATCGCAAGTGTCCCATAATCAATGGCAATATAGTGTATATGACTGCATTTTTCTGTTATGTAAAATTTGACTGTTATTTTCAGTCACTTAAAACCCGTAACTAGGACCAAAATAAATTTTTAATTTCCCTCTAACAATGCAACTGAAATAAGTTATTGATTGCTTTTCACCTTAATAGCTTGCAGTTCCTGTTCGATCACACGCTTATAAGTATTTACTAAAATCTGAAGCTCTAAATTGCTAAATTTCAACTTGGAGATAGCTCCTTAAATTGGTTCATTTTAAGGTAATTAATAGCACTGAAACTAATAGTAGGAATGTTAATAAATACTAATGCTAAGGTTAACGGTGCAATTTTCTTTTCAACTTTGGAGTTTAATTTCTTTCACTGCGGATTTTTCTATCAGGAATGTGTAGGCCACTTTTGCACGTGCACTAAAGAACCTTTTATAAATTTTATTAAAGTTAGATTTCACTAAATCATAATTTTTGATAAAATGTAACTCTTTTGCATTCTATACTTAAATTCTGTTTTGTTTTCCTTCAAACTTATAAAATAAAATCCTCCAGGAAAGTGTTTAATAAAAGTTTTTTTTTTATGTAGAATTTGGCTGTTATTTTCAATCAAATTTTCTGTCAATTTTAAATCCTTAACTAGAATAAAAAGGGATTTTACATTTCCCTCTAACAGCGCAAATGAAATATATTACTAACCGTTTATAATCGTAATAACTTGCAGCTCCCGTTCCATCACACATTTATGAGTATTCACAAAAATCTGAAACTCTAAAGTGCTAAATTTCGGTTTAGACATATCTCCTGAAATTAGTTCAATTTAAAGTAATTAACAACATTGAAGCTAATACGGTAAAGGTTAATAATTATTGATATTTAGGTTAAAAATGCAGTTTTCTTTTTAGATTCGGTATTCGATTTCTTTCACAATGGATTTTTCTATTATGGATATGCAAGCCACACAAAGTAAAAGATTTCTCTCTATGATTTATAAAATAACAGAATTCTTTTGTGTGTTCCGTAAATAAGATATACATGCTTACACGCATGCTTTTCAGTAATGAATATTCCTTACTAAACCTCAATAACACATATAAATTATATGACAATCCAATTACGTATATAACGCAAGAAATATCTCTTACGGAAGGATAATCAAACTAAATAAATAAACATTTTTCCAATGTATTGGAAAATATTAAGAAAAGAAAAAAATACTAGAATGGTTATGTCTATTTTATCTTCTTCTAATAGACCTATTTTTCTCTCTATTCTTCTACCTGTAACATTTTCAAAGCATCTTCAAAAGTTATTCTTTAACCTGTTGCCGTATTAACTGCTTACCTGATTTGTTCGTACATCCTACGGGCAACGTACTTTTGCCAATCATGATTTGCCCGTACCATGTACGAGCATCCATATTTCGATCATCATTTATTATTCTCACCAATACATTTTTATTGTAAATCTTGCATTATTTAATCTGAACATTTTTCTGATTCAAATCGGCAGAAATTTCTGTTTTGGAAAACCGATGTTAAATGATTAAAAATTCTGTAAAAGACATGAAAAAATAGGCATATATTGATCAATTAAGTGGTTAATATTACATAAAATAACCAAGATTGTTAGATTTTATTAAATTATATATTCGATAAATTTTGGTAAAATTTAACTTTTTCCACATTCTACATTTAAATCCTATTTTTATTTCTTTTTAATTATAAAATAAAAGGGAATTCTTGCGGAAGAGTCTCTAATAAAAGTTTCTCGTTTTCTGTTAAACAAAATTTGGCTGCTATTTTTAGTCATTTCAATTCGTAACTAGACTAAAAATAATTTTATATTACATTCTAACAGCGCAACTGAAATATGTTACTGATCATTTTTCATCTTAATGGCTTGCATTTCCCGTTCCATCACACATTTATGCGCATTGGCTAACATCTGAAACTTTAAGTTACTAAATTTCAGTTTGGAGATAGCTCCTGAAATTGGCTCATTTTAAGGTAATTAATAACATTGAAACTAATAAGAGAAAGGTTATAAATACAGATATTTATGTTAAGAGTGTAATTTTCTTTTTAGTTTCGCAGTTTAATAACAGATCGCAGTTCTTACAATATAAATCCTATATATATATTTATTTATCCTATTTTTTTTTCTCCATGATGAAAATAAAAGGAATTACTGCAGGAGAATATTTAATTAAAGTTTGTTTTTTTCTGTCATGTAAAATACTTAATTTGTAATTTAAAGTATTTGTTTAAAATGGAACACAAAATATAAAATCTAATGTGGTAATCTGTTCATTTTTATTTGGAAGCCCTAAAATGTGGAGCCGGAACCCTCAGAAACCCAGGAAATAACTACACCGTATGTATAAAACTGATAAAATGCTCTCTAAATCGTCAACAGATGTAATTAAATACAGCTTGGCTTTATTTTCCCAGATGTCCGTTAACCGAACATGCATTCGTTAACCGAACTTAAAAATCTCTTGCGAAAGTATTCGTTAACCAATCTGTTTGTAAACCGAGCAATTCATTAACCGATCACCCACTGTAATTCACTCTTAGCAGATTTTATAAATTTTGTAACTTTCTTGTTATTCAGGCATAAAAGTGGTAAAAGAGAAAAGAGGTCGAAAAATTATTACCAATAGAATATGCAAAAAATTCATATAATTTAGACACATTTTAACAATTATTTTTTAAATAAAATGTAATATAATTGTGCAAAGGAATATTATTTTACTTTTTGTAATTCAGAAAAGTATTTTTTTCTTTTTTTTTTAGGTCAAGATTAAATGCACAGTTTCAATGAATCAAAGAAATTGAAAACAGTTTGCTAAATGTATCTGGTATCAAATGTATCTGGTGAATTTATGTGAAGTACAATGATTAATTTTTCAAGATAAATATTAATTTGAATAGTTTGGCTATTTAAAATTTCCCTCTTTCAAAAAATTCTCCATACTGAATTTAGGCATATCAAATTAATTTTGTTTCAGAAAAACATCTAAAAAAATACATCACTGAAATTGCCTACAAGTACTATATAAATAGCACAAAATATTCTATTTCGAGAAATTTTTAAAAAAAAATTTCTTTCCCATTTAAAACGTTCGGGTCTCGTGTACTATTAATAGTACCTGTCATTTAATGGAGTATTATTTTGCTTTAAGAAAAATTTTATTACTATTATTTACATGTAGTTAATGTTGGTATGTGTCAATGCATTTACTATATGACCTCATTTATTTTAATCATTTTGTAACAATAATAATAAATATTATTTGCTTAATTTTCTTTGCCCTGTTTGCGATTCTTTTATTTTTAACATGTATTTTACTCTTTAAATTGAAAATAAAAGTTACTTTCCTGAAAGAATCATGTGTAATAAAGCGCAAAAAGTAATAGAAAGTTGTGAAATAAGTTAAATCTTATTGTAATGCAATATTTTCTATATATATCCAATAATTCTTCCGTAACCATCATCATATGAACATGCATAGAATAGTTGCCGGAAGAACAACATTCGTTATCGTTCAGATGATGAAATATTCGTTAAACACTAATTAATCTATTTGGATAGCTGGTGTTAATGTTGATAACGTAAAAGTATTTTTTTCTAAAAATTGAAGGAAAAAAATGGATACGAAAGGTTTAAGACACCCCAAAGAACTCCATTTACATGATTTTCAGATACAAGTAAACACAGATACAAGTAAATACATATTCAGACATAAATAAACACTACAACAGCGAAATAAGAAATGTAAATTGCTTTCCGATCATATGGGATAATAAAAAATATCTAATAACTGAGCCGTCGAAATTCCATGAAATTCTCCAGCTTCCTAAGCGGTAACTTCACTTTTCCGTTTATTGGTTCCTTCGAGTCTACTACTATTCCAGTTCAAGTTTGATTACGCTTAAAGATATATATTCTCTCTAATACAAGATCAGTATCGTTTAACGGGAAGGGGGGGGGGGGGGTTGAGATGCTGTAGATATGTAGGGTGGGAGGAGATAATTTAACGAAGCGGAAAATCAGTACATATAAAGGTAATAGTTCATGTGGTTCAGTATGGCCTCATGAATTATGGAGAAATTTACTATATTACGTAATTGTTATACATTGCAGCTGTATAAACGGGCGAGCAATTTTGAGTAAGGTATTAAAAGAACCAGTCTCACCTGTTTATGAGCAAAATTTTTCGACATTTATTGCGTAATAATTAATTTATAAGGTTTACACTTTCATAAGCTATAATGACATTAATGCAAATGACATAAATTTTTATTATACTCAAGTTATGTTAAATAAAAATTATAGATAATTCTGAATTCATAATAATGTTCTAATAAGAATAATGTTTTAATACCCTAAATATGTAGAATTTCTACATATTTTAATTAACAATTTTTATGTATTTATCCAATTTAACGTTACCTTGTAATGGCTTTAAAGAGTCTTTAGAAAATAAAATGAATAAATATGTTTTTCTTTAAAAATTTTGCAATGAACAACACTAAAAAACGAAAGCAAAAATATTTTTTTCTATCCAATTTCCCATATAAATATGTGTAATAATTGAATAGATACGGGATCTTATAATATTTATGCAAAAGGCATGAATTTAAAATATCTTAAAATCATGTTAATTAAAAATATGCAGAATTATTAATTAAATTTAGCCTTTAATTTCATAATTATATAACTTGAGAATTTTGTAACATTAATAATTTATTTTTATTAACTGTCTGCGGTAAATAAATTCAGTAAATGTTTTTAATATTTAATATATTTCAAAAAGCAATAAAATACGGAAGTATAAAATGCTTTACCCTCATGCATTGCTTAGTAAATTTATTTAGCAATTGAATTTGAATTTTCAGAAAAATCTTACAAAATGTTAACTATAATCTTGCGGATAAAAATTGAATCCAAAACGATTATTTAAAGCTAATCGAAAACTCTATATAAACATGACAAAAAAATCGTTAACCCAAATTTGAACCGAATCTTCAACACTTCAAACCGAATTTAATCACATTATAATTAATATTTAAATATTTCATTCCGAACTCGAAATTGAAGTAATGTGATCCATATTTTAATGCAAATTACGGAAAATAATTTTTAATTATGTTAATAATATGCTGAAATCTGAGCATGTATGTATACTTATTAATGATTACATATTGTTTCTTTCTTTTATTTTAAAAATTTTATCCAGTTTTTTATCATAAATCGAGCAGTTGCGAACTCTTCCTGTAAGTTCATTTCATGTCACGCGTGGGAGAACTTTTCTATATATTGCTGTTGTTTTAACAATATCATTATATCCTCAAATTAAAACAACATAATGCAGAAATCTAGATCTTTTTTGCTATTTTTATTGCATAATTAATGTTTTATAGGTGATATCAATAGACATACGTATTTATGTAAGTGTTACATTTTCATGGAATGGCTTTGAAACTGATAGTTTATTTAGGCCTGGTATTTAAAATTTGGAGAATTTTACTATCTATTATTTTCGTTAATTTTTTTATTTTTTAAAAAAAGGGCAGCTTATTGAAGTTTAAGGTTTAAACTTATGAGATTTAAATTGAGATTTTTACATTTATTAACCCTTAAATGCATATTGTATCAGTTTCGATACCATAAGTGTTCCCGATTTATTGGGGGTTTTATTCACATATTCCGTATTCTCACCAGAAATTTAAAAGAGCAATTTTCACTTTACTTAATGACAGACCATTCGTAATTAAATAAAGAAAAATTTACTATTTAGATTTTTCTGGTATGAATTCTGATTCGTTGAATTGCACATTTTTGGGAATGCGTTCTATCCTATGCATTTAAGGGTTAAAGGATCCTTTTATATCATGTATGGAACAGGTTTTCTACATATTACTGCTGTTTTAAACATGCTATATTTAAACATTTATGTAAGCCTGGAGTGCTGGTCGTTTTGTCCAATTCTCATTGAAGAGCCCTGCAAGAGTCAAATTCCAATCCAAAACCAGCCCGTGATGAAAAGTAACGCCGATCGGGTAATTTAATTCCGTTTATAGAATTATGAAAAAAGAGAGAGAGGGTAATCCTATGTAAGGCAGAATTCTATCAGCAATTTAATTTTCCATTTATTGTCTATTTCTATTTTAGTGCAAGTTCAAATGCGATTTAAAATATATATTCCCTCTAATAGGAGACGCAAAGGTGGTTAAAAACGTTAAAGAGAAATGTACTACATTACATAATTACTATACATTGCATCTGAATAATCTGAGAAGATATTTTGAATAGGGTTGTGAGGGAGTGACCTTTAGTCATAAAGGCACTCTAGTGTTTCTGAGATCGTGACGTCAATAATTTAACATTTTGTAGGCGTAAAAGTGACATCTATCCTCTCTTTTACTTTAACTTTCTAGAGTGTGTGTGCTCTTTCGAATTCCGCAGTTAGCTCACGGTTATTAGTATTATGTTAATGAGAAGTATCTCAGTTTGTCGCGTATAAAAGCTTGGGTGTGAGTTTGTGGAGCGTGTGTTTCTGGCCTTAGCCAGCGTCTGTGTGTTTCTGGCCTTAGCCAGCGTCTGTGTGTTTCTGGCCTTAGCCAGCGTCTGTGTGTTTCTGGCCTTAGCCAGCAGCCAGCGTCTGTGTGTTTCTGGTAGTAGCCAGCAGCCTCTGTGTGTATTCCGCCATTAGACAACGAAGTCGATGATTGTTTAGTAAGGTGCTGACGATTAGAACATAGCTACGGCCTCCAGTAAAGCGAAAAGGAGTTCAGATAGTGGATTAAAGATTCGGCCTTGGTAAGAAAGTTTAGAATCGTTCCGTTTTGATTATTTGAGCAAATAAAGAAATATCCACAGCCACGGGCTGTGAAATTAAGATTTATTTAGTAGATCAGCCAGGAAATAGTGTCAAGTGCTAGACGGTGCCCCGACTGAGCTAGACCGAAACTTGTGAGTATGATTTAGCTTTTCATAGTGTTCTCAGTGAGTGAAATTATAGACTGGCTCCACTTTCCTTTAGCCCTTATCATTTTAATAAACTGTGTTGTTTTAACCTAAATTAATGAGTATGTCTGCATATAACGTGACAAATGACACCCAGCATGAATATACCGTCACAAATGGCGCCCAACGAAATGTCGGACATTTTGAGATTGTGCCACGGGTGTATTTCACCGGTGAGGGTGATATTAGTGAATTTTTAGTGAAATTAGATGATTATATTTTGTTCAATAATATACCTGAGAAAAACAGGTACGTAGTGCTTAAATGCTCGTTAAAGGGCGAAGCACTTTTGTGGTTAGAAAATATAGGAAAGTTTTTGATTACTGATGAAGCGAAAAGATTTGAACGAACTGTAATTGAGTTAAAGAAGGCATTTCCTCCCGTTAAAGATAAAAGTATTTTGAGAAAAGAGTTCTATTGTAATAAGCAGAATATATATGAGTCGGCGTCAAAATTTTATCTTCGTAAGCTGGAACTAAAAAATAAATTAAATTTGGATATTACATTTGAGGAATTGTTGGACATTGTCTTTCCTCTTTTTAATCCAAATATACAGGACTTTATTGAAGTTAGAGCACCGAAGAATTTTGCAGAAATGCACCAGATATTATCGAAGTATGAGTCTCGGCATAGCTCGGATCAACGGGATTTGCGTAACCCTCGGCAGAGACCTGTCACGGATGGTAATTTGAGAAATGAGGGGGAACGTAATTTTGTGAGAGGGGGGCAGCGATTTCCGGATAGTAATGTGCGTAATAGAAGTGATGGATTTGGTCGTAATATGTCGAATACGAGTAATGGTAATAGGAATGGTGGTGGTGCTAATAATTTTAGAAGTGGTGAGAGAAATATGCATGGAAATAGACAGAATAGTGGTTATGATCGTAGTGGGGGAGTACGGGACAGGAATGTTTCTTCGCAAGTAAGGAGATTAACTTCGGATGAGAATTTTGAAGGTAGATCAGTGCAAAGGAGAGGTGTGAGGAGGTCGGGTCAGTTAAACTGGTAAGTGACTGTATTTCGGAAGGTATGCAGTCACAGGTCAAATCGAAAAAGCCTTCTGCGAGTTTAAATAAAATTACTATTAATCCGGTTGACTTACCTGAAGTGTTAATTGTGTTAGATGGTATTGTCGTTAAAAGTGTCTTCGATACAGGGGCAGATAAGTCGTTCATTTCTTTTGATTGTTATCGGAAATATTTTTCGTATAAGAAGTTGAAAAGGTCAAGTCTGGTGGTTCAGTCAGCACAGGGAGTAGCTTGCGATAATAAAGGTTCAGTGGAATTGGAAGTTGAAATTCGTTCGGTTAAGACATGTTGGGAGTTTTGTGTGTTAGATGGATTAACAGTGCATTGTATAGTTGGTGTGGATAGAGGAATTAGTTTGGATTTCTTGGAATTTTTTGACGGACTCACGTTTAGTGCTTAATTATGTTCAAAATTTGTTTGCAAAATTGTTAGTTTTATGTATGTTTGAGATTTTGGTCTTAACTGCTTTTGAAAATTCTGGATCTATTGTTAAATGGTTATGTTATTTGTTTAAAATGTTATTATATTGTTATATTGTTCATGTGTTATAAAATGTATGTTAATGTATGTTTAAATTTTCAGAAAGTACAGATAGTAATTTGAGTTATTTTGTACACGCGCCGCGGTTCAGACGCGCACGTGTTTTGCGGTCAAGAAGTCCTTGACACGCGTTTCTATCTCTGATACTAACATTTAATGAATTAACTTTCTTCTTATCGTTCGTGTTTTATGAGTTGCGTTTTGTACTTTAGTTGAGAATGGTTTCCGCAAGTTGCGAAGTTTTAAGCTGCATTTGAATTTGAAATTGTATTGTATTAAAATTGAATGTTAATGTGATTTTCTTGCAGGGAAGTATACTTTTTGTTATGTATTGATTCTGCTATTTTTCTTTTAGTTAATACAGATGAAGAGATTGCTGACGTCATTTTGTAAATTTTTTTGATATTTTTTGATTGTTGCATAGGCACAGCGATATGCCGCTGTACGTATGTGCCCCAATTATTGTTCAAGTGGAGTTAAGTCTGAAGAAGTTTGGGAGTTAGTTCATTGGCTAATGGGGATGTAGGTATTATGTAGTAGCAGAGTTAGTTTAGTATGAAGTAAATGTAATTTTAGATGAAGTCGGAATTTGGATGAGGAAAGTTTTTGCGCATTGGGTTTTTTGGACTTGGTGCGAATTCTAGTATATTAAAAGTTATGGAGAAATTTTTGGGTAAAGTTATAGTTGCATTGCAATATTGAGGAAAATTTCGGAAGGTTAGTGTTTTGAGAAATTTTAGCACTCCCAGTGGAGTGGGTTGTTTTGAGAGAAGAAGTAATTAGTTTTGAAAGTTTTACGAGTTTTTGGAAGTTTTACGGAGGCTATTTGTAAGATAGAAGAATGGTTGGATTGGATATGTGATTATTTGAGGCAAACTGAGTTTTTTTGGTTGTGATGGGTTAAAGTTAATATTTTAAAAGTTATGTTTCGGCGTTAAATTTCACCCATCACTGTGTTTTATTACGGCTCTAAATTTATAACAAGAAAAAGTTCTGGGCATGCATTTAGCCCAGCCCTTTTTCTCTGCGGAGTTCGAGGGGGGGTTGTGAGGGAGTGACCTTTAGTCATAAAGGCACTCTAGTGTTTCTGAGATCGTGACGTCAATAATTTAACATTTTGTAGGCGTAAAAGTGACATCTATCCTCTCTTTTACTTTAACTTTCTAGAGTGTGTGTGCTCTTTCGAATTCCGCAGTTAGCTCGCGGTTATTAGTATTATGTTAATGAGAAGTATCTCAGTTTGTCGCGTATAAAAGCTTGGGTGTGAGTTTGTGGAGCGTGTGTTTCTGGCCTTAGCCAGCGTCTGTGTGTTTCTGGCCTTAGCCAGCAGCCAGCGTCTGTGTGTTTCTGGTAGTAGCCAGCAGCCTCTGTGTGTATTCCGCCATTAGACAACGAAGTCGATGATTGTTTAGTAAGGTGCTGACGATTAGAACATAGCTACGGCCTCCAGTAAAGCGAAAAGGAGTTCAGATAGTGGATTAAAGATTCGGCCTTGGTAAGAAAGTTTAGAATCGTTCCGTTTTGATTATTTGAGCAAATAAAGAAATATCCACAGCCACGGGCTGTGAAATTAAGATTTGTTTAGTAGATCAGCCAGGAAATAGTGTCAAGTGCTAGACGGTGCCCCGACTGAGCTAGACCGAAACTTGTGAGTATGATTTAGCTTTTCATAGTGTTCTCAGTGAGTGAAATTATAGACTGGCTCCACTTTCCTTTAGCCCTTATCATTTTAATAAACTTTGTTGTTTTAACCTAAATTAATGAGTATGTCTGCATATAACGTGACAAATGACACCCAGCATGAATATACCGTCACAGGGTAACATAAGCACCAGTTTTCGCTGTTTATGAGTAGGGTATTTTGAAATTCATTGCGTAAAGATTAATTTATAATGTCTGGAATTTCATAAGCTATGATTATACTACTAGAAAAGACTAAATGTTTATTATATATAAGTCAGACTAAGTTAAATTGGTCCAATGTACTTTTTTTAATATGTAATCTTTAAAATATCCTTTTTTTTCAAAATGTTAAATAAAAAATATTTACCGGCAGTTAAATTATTTATCACTTTAAATTTATAAGTAATTTTTCTTCTGTTAAATTATGTATATGATTGTAAAAATATTTGAAATTTCAATGCTTTAGGAAAGAGTCTGACACTGTGAGTATTTTTTTTTTAAATGTTAGTTAGGATCTATATATAACAGAAGAAAAAAAAGTGAGTAATTGTGATCGCAGATTGCACAGAAGGTTTCATTTAATATTTCTTTCAAAATAATTTATCCTAACATTAATGAATCCAAACTCTTAATTTATAATTATAAAATTTTTATTTAGATGTAACACCAATAAATTTTATTTTAAAATAATTATAAAAAGAAGTTATTTCTTTTAATCAAATAAAAAATGTAAAATAAAATTATTCAAATAAAATTCAAAATTCCAATTTCTTTGAAAATCCGAAATTAAAACAAATAGCAATAATATAAAAAAATTTAAATTTCTAAAAAAAATAAAGTTGAAACGAAATTTAAAATGCTGAATCATTAATAAATCGCAATAGTTTTTAAAATAGAAAGAGTGTTAAATTCTAAAAAAGTATTATGAATGTCAGATTAACGAAAACTTAATAATAAGGTACCTGTCCCTAATATGGACACCCTAAGGAAAATTTATTTTTTTACCCCCATGTACATGTGATAGGACTCCAAAAATATATGACCATGATCCCTGGACTGTTGACTATCATTATTAAAATTAGCGATCTTGTAACTATTCCGGTTTTATTTAAATGATAAAAGCAAAAAATGCTAACAAATGTCCATATAAGGAACCAATAGTCCCTATTATGGACATGTGCCTCCTTATTGACCTACTACGCAGGATGTAGTTAAGGGTCACTCTTCTATGGAATTTTAGAGGAGAGGGGATAAAAAAAATATATTTTAAAATATTGCGGGGGTGGGCACAGTAAATATCTTCAGAACATGCACTGTAGAGCGGGGGGGGGAGACATTTTCGGTTGTGACCGATGCAAAGCACCTCAGTTACTACAAAATATTATGAAATAATGTAGTTGGTTTTACTTAGCTTTCTATTTTTCTGAATCAGGAGATTCACCTGCTGTACTTCCTATGTGGACATAAGGTGTCCATATTGGAAATCGGGAGTAGTTTTATTAGATCTTGTAATAAATAAATAAATAAAACTTTTTAGAGGAATATATGCAATAGCAATCGAAAAAATGTTTTAAAAGCTTACTAAAACACTTACTTTTCAATATTTAAAGTAATTTCACAATATCTAATAAGAATTTAAACTTGCCTGTAATTACGATAAGCACACCACGAAACAACAAGTTTCCTTTTAAATGGCGAACAGCGCGCTTTTTTGTACTTTCCAGGCTTAATTATCTTTTCAACTGCTTTTCTTCACGGATATGTAGCGCGATCTCTCTATCCAAATTGTTACTTTTAAAAATATTAGGGGTGTCCATATTGAGAACACTGTCTATATAGGGTACAAATACCTTATAAACACTTAAATTGCAAAAAATACGAAATTTCTTCTAATTAAATCCATCTTAATATGAAAATTTCAAATTCCGAATTCGAGGTTCGAAGTAAGAACCTTCTCTTTACTCTTGTATCACTTACATTTTAATGCCCTCATGAGGCCCAAAAAGAACAATCACGTGGAACAGGGATTGAGTTCTTTTACATAAACCGTGCATTTTTTTCTCTAAATGAAAAGGATTTCCTTATACATAAGCATTCTAAAGTAACATTACATAGTATTATGAATTAAAAACTGAGTCATTAAAATTTTCTTCTTTTTTACGAAAGAACGTGGTTGTGTTTCGGTTTAATGTAGCGGATTCCAGGGTTACATTTTTGGCGTCACGTACAGTCTGTATACCTCCATTCTTTTCTTTATTTTTTTACTCTACGATTTGATCAACCCTCGAGCAAAGGAGATAATATGGATCATTCTCATTGAATAGGAAAAAACAAAGTCCCACTTGATTCTATAATTTTTTTTTGAACGATTTTACCAATAAAGTTTATTTTTACTAAAAGCTGTACTTTTTTGCCATCTACTACTCATATCCTTTACTTAAAAAATAATTCTAAACAATAAATATATATATAAGTGTATGTAAAATATCATTCCCCTGGCTGTCCCCAACCCCAGAATTAGACTTTGAATCCACCAAATATTTATTAAATATTGATTTAAAAAAATTGTAATTATTAATATAGTATCACAGTTTGTTCCTTTATATGAGGAGTACATATGTAGAGGTATACTATAATGCAACTCTGTGAAAAAACACAATGAAGTATGTCCATCAATTTGGGCATCATTCCCCTGCACTTACAAAAATAGTTCTAAAAAACACCAATAGATGCCGCTGGTTTCAAATTTGGCATTGATCCAATTTTAACTACTTGCTTGGATGAGACACCTTAAAAGTTTGGAGACTGTAGCCATTTTGTTTGTGAGTGCAGATGCTGAAAAGTGGAGTTCCAAAACGAATATTTTTATTAGCCATCATTACCCTGGATCAATTTTTTGTGGATAAATTAAAGGTAAGCTTTTTTTATTTTGTTTTATATTTTTAATACATGTTTTTTAATATGTGTAATCATTTTAAAATTTTTTTGTTCCCCTGTGTGGTTTTAAGGTAGATATTACTGTCAAATCATCATTCCCCTAGCATCATTCCCCTGCCTGTTCTTAAAGCAGGGGAATGATTCTAGTTAGGGGAATGATGAAATTTTACAAATGTTATTAATATATTGGCTATAAACTCTATTAATACATTAATAAAGAAACTAAATGTTGTTAAATTTAAAAATATTCAAAAATTCTTAATATTGATAACTATAAATGATTTTTTATATGAAAATTGAAATACTTTAGTTTTAGGTAATCTTTAAATGTAGACGCTACATTTTTACATATTAGTTTGTTACAATTTAGGAAATTTAAAAAAGAACGAAAAATGTTTAATTTAGTTAATATTACTACTCAATTATTTCATAAAATTTGACAATATTTTGCATTAATTTGAAACAGTATGTAATCATTTATTGCTATTTTTACTTAATTTCTATCGGAAACTTTTTTTATTAGTTGTTTTTCAAGGAGAATTCAATGTAACTTATCTGAAATCTGTATTTTTCAATTTTCATCAGTATTGAATCCAGGGGATGACCCGGGGAAAATTTAAAATTTTGAGTTTTCAATGGTCAAAATGTGCATTCCCCCCCCCCCCAGAAATCTATAATATCCCCCTCCCGGAGAAAAAAGTCTGAATTCAACACTGATTTTCATAATTAAAAAAGAAATTAATGTGTGTTTAAGATTTTTATTTTAAATGTATGATTAAATTTAAACACTTCATTAAATTTGAATGTATCTCATTTTTATTTTAAATTTAAATATTTTTAAGTACCACTTTAAATTAAAGCATGTCTATACCTACAAAATAAAAAAGATTAGCTTTTACTTTACCAGCATCCTGTTGCATATAAATGGTTAATATGGAAAAAAAAATAATTCTTTTCATTAAGATTAATGCTAAAATTTAATACAAATAAACAAAATTAAACTGGTAACAAAATGATTTTTCTTGTAAAAATTCTCTTTGTTTTCAGGAAGATGCCATAAGTAAAAGAAAAACTGAGTAGAGAGGAGAAAATAAAAAAATAAAATAGAACCACAGCGCAAACGCTATCAAAAGATAAAAAAAAAATAACCCAGCTGCATAAAAAAAAAAGCGACAGAAATACTAAAAAAAAAAAAAATAAAATAAAATAAAAGATGAAGGGTGCAATAAAGCCTACTGCAGAGATGACTGCCCGCGAGAAAAGAAGCAATTGGAAACAATGGAAAAATAATTCCAGAAATTACCGAAATCGATCAAATCTCACTAAACATCAAGCTTTGACTGTTGAAGAAGCATCAACAAATGATAATTATGAAGAGTTAAACACAAGCTCAATGTCAAATTTACTCAACGCTCCTTTATCTAATTCAAAATCAAGTAATACTTTAATCGAGAAACGGAAATTATCTGGAAGAAAACGCGTAATGCGCAACAGGAGTGCACTTCATAGAAAATGTGTAAAAATGGAAAATCAAATAAAATTTCTAAGTAGAAAATTAGAAAAATATAAAAAACGTAACCAAAGATTGAAATTTAAAATTAACAGCAAGCCAGAAGATATGAGTCCCAGGTCAAAAGAAGATTATTTTCTGAAGCGAAAAGAAAAGTTTTCTTCAGTTGTTAGAATGAAACTTATGTATATATATTCATTATTGTGAAAACTATGTACAGTAATTTAAATAATTAATGTATATTACTTTATTTGATTAAAAATGTTCAGTGATATGAATTGTTTTATCATTAATAGTTGACTGCAGTGCTTTATAGATTATTGAATCATTCCCCTGCTCACTACCATCATTCCCCTGGAAGTTGTTTTTTTTAAAATTATAAATAAAATATTAAATTTTAGGAGTTATGAACGATGGGTGATAATTCTAATACAAAATCACTTTTTAAACCTATATATGAAGAAAAAAGTTATTTTTTTCATAGTTTATAAATTTGTATTTTGAAACTTCCAAATTACCCTGTTTATGGAGAATCACCCATATATGTCTAAAAATAAATAAATGAATAAATAAAAAATAAAAACAATGTTATAATGTTTATTACTTATTTGTTTTTCTTTACAAAGAGAGTTGTTTTCTCATAGCGAATTTAAAAACTGGGATTTGCACCGAGGCACATACGAGATTTTACAAGTGAATACATATATATATATATATATAATTAATTATTTTTTTTACTAAATACAGTGTGCCCCACACAAATAAAGCCACCATGGTTTTGTGCCATAATCGGAGACGAAACAAAACCATGAGAACGAAACAAATGTGTTAAGAAAGATTATATAGAAATACATATTTACAAAGAACAAGTCACTTCCTGCCCCACTTGATCAGGAAAGAAAAAAATGTATAAAAAAAGAAGGAGGTGAAAGTGTCCCGCCGAAATAAAGCTACTACTGTTAATAGCAATTATATCCGCCATGTTTACATATGACTAGAAATATACGATGTGGCATAACATTTGCCAATCTCTGTAAGACATTAGCATCAGTATTATCCCAAGCCTTAATGATGGCGGCCTTCAATTCTACCACAGATTTGAACTTTCAGCCATTGGCATTTAAAGTTCTACTCAAGATAATCCACGCATTTTATTGGCGGTTGAGATAAAGGTACAGGGCAGGCCATTCCATAACATGTCCCCAATTATCCAAAAACCATTCCGAGGAGGATTTTGCAAAGGTTTATGGGGGCGTTTTCCTGCTGAAAAATCAAACTTAGCCCACCAAGTCTCTCTTAATTTGGCAATAAATGGATTTCTAGCAAGTCTTGGAAAATGGTGGCCTACTTTCCGTCTTATGGAAGAGCCAGATTAAGTTTACTTAAATAGCTGAAGCCTCCCAATCCATCGTTTGTCGTAGACGAACAACTGGTTTTGTTTCGTCTCCGATTACGACACAGAATCTTGGTGGCTTTAATTGTGTGGGACACACTGCATATGTGTTGTGAATTTAAAAAAGTTTTCGATATTAGGGAGTGTCCATTAACCCCCATAACTATTACTCTCGAATACTGGATAACTCTATTTACGAATTATAATATAGAGTTAATATTTTTCCAGAAGGATTTTATTAAAACACAGGTAAACTGGGCAGTGCCCAGCGATTTTTCTAAGGATTATATTTTAAATCTCATTCGACATAGCATTGATTATAAGGAAAATTTTGAACCTTTAATACAAAATAATATTAAAAACTAACTAAGTTAAAAAAAAAAATAATAATAAAGTGGAAATTCTGATTTTTGTTGCTATTTGAAGGTATTCGCTTTTTTCAGGTAAAGATATGTATTTATGTTGAAAATAGTGAGTGTTCCAAAATACAGTTGTCTGCTCGAAAGTTCTGCAGTAAAACTTTTATAGTGGATACTCTTAAATTGAAGACATCAATATTTAAGATACATACTTTTTTATTCAATGAATAAATAGCTTTGAGAATAACGAATGAATTTCCTGCATCTTGACGTATTTCTTGAATGCATTTTTTGCTTGCTACAATTTTAATAGAAATAAAATTTGCATTATACTTATAGAAATAGAATGATTCTAGATTAAACAAAATAAATATAGTTCAGCTTAAAATTTTGATATTAATATTTTAAAAGTTGTTTACTAACACTTAAATGCTTAAGTATTCTCAAATAATAATAAAAAATGAAAGATGTGGATAAAAAGCGGTATTTGCGAGTAATTATATAAAATATTTTCTCACGGATTGTATAAGGCTAATTATAACAACAATATGTTTCTTACTGTATTCTTATAAACGATAATCATTAGTACTTTATATAAGAATAAAAAGTCAGCATGCATTAATAATTTATTTATTAATAATTAAACAATTTATTAAAATTCCTGGTGGTTGTAATAATATCTTTCTATACTGTACGTAAGGGATGGACGTTTTACAGTACGCCTTTGAAAGTATTATCCATTATAAACCTGATATCGGTGGTTAACGGAATTCCTGGTTCTTATTCAGAGCCGAATTGACCATACATAGACTACAAATGCTGTAAACATACATACGAATACGATATCCGACATCGATGTCGTTAATATTTATGCACGACTAAATTGTGTTAATTGATGTATGTATATATTACAGACGTTATCATATTTACAGGATTAATTGAGACGAATATAACTCAGTTCATACTATATGTCAATGTATTCTGCATCAAAATTTATTAACTATTAGAATCATTGTCTTCTGGCTTTTATTTCTTTATAAAAAGTGTAGATAAATGATCACACAAATTATTTTGTGTCATATTTTGTATATTTTGTTGATTCTAAGATTTTACGGAAAAATAAATGCATCAAAATTCTTATTGAACAAAATACTTGTTTTGATTTATAATTTGATCTTAGAGAGGAGTAAATAATGCATTATTAGAGAATTTTTATGGCTTTATAGTACAATTTTACAACATATATCAAGACAGAATACTGAACGTTCTAAAAAATTTAAATTTCAATTTTGATACTATTCTTTGTTTAAGAGATTCACATATAAGGTTATGTGAGCTAATTATATTATTTTTACATAAAGATCTGTTACCTTCTCGGAATGACTGTAATTGTGTTTATCTTTTTCAGTTAAGAGTTTCATGTATACACAGATATCTATTAAATTTCCTATAAGGCAATTTTGAGAGAGATATAAACAGGGTGTAATTATAAGTAATCATTTCAAGCGCTCATTTTGGAGCGTTTGGAAAACTAATAAATACATGATCTTTCCATAAACCAGAAGTGATTTTGTTATTCTAATTTTTTCCTATTGTAATTGGCAGTATTGTTTCAATAAAATATTTCATTGAATCCGAGAAATTGTCAAACGAAGTTTACATGCCCCATAATTCATGCTACTCCTGTACACAAACCAGAGATAAGTCATTTTTAATAAGCAATTTATTAATAACATATTGAGTCGATTACTTGCTAACTGCAACTTTCTTCTCAATATGTGAAATCTTCTGCACAAGACTATTTACAATTTTCCTTTACTTTTTGCTAACTGCTATTTTTATAAGAACTAAGTACTGTATTCATGAAAAGTGTCGACTTTCGTATTCTGTTAGATTTTGAAATAAATATATATTCTCATTAGGCTAGGATGTATACCGCCGTAAAGGTGGTGTTGCTTGGTCTGATTTTCGCGACTTTTTTATCCTTATGTCTTAAGAATAAAAATATTGACATTTTATATTTGGATGTAGATAATTTTATTTATATAGGAAAAAAAAATTGAGGTTGCCACAAAATGCTAGTTTATATTTATGGAGTAATTATAAACAATATTACTACTTAGTTTCGCCCGAAAAGCTGCCAAACCTTACTTTTTACTAAGAGAAAATATATTTTGGCTTCATAATAAATACGGAAATTCGAGAATGGTTATTTACCGAAAGAATCATAAACATTATCTCAATGCACATCAACGAGTATTGCTCCGACACATTTATCCATTTTTTAAAAGACGTTCAAGGCAAGACTGAAGCCGTAGTGCTTACGAAGAAACCGGAAGACTTTTTACTCATATAATTAACGATAAACCGGTTAAGAAAACCCATCATATAAAAGAAGGAAGATAAGAAAGAACAAAAAAAGATAAAAAATAAGAAACTCGAAATAGTAGTAGATCTAATAGCTGCTGAACAACGAGAATAGGAAGAATTAAAAGAATATGAGGTAAGTATAGAATAAATTACACCAATTCAAGCAATTCACTAATTAAAGGAATGTATTTGAACAGTTAGAGGTACAATTTTATTTAATATGTGGGCTTCTCTCAAAAATATTAAGGTTTACAAAATACTGACTACAGATTAGTGCAGTGCAAAAAAGTTTGAAATCAGGAAATCTGATTCTATTCCATAATCCCTATTTTGTTGATTCAGTAGGCTCTCGTCTCCGATGAAGATTAATTCATGTCGTTTTCAGCTCTCAATTTTCAATTGCTTATTTTTAATTAATCTTTTTTTAATTATGTAACCATCGTTATATAACCAACATTGTTCAAAGTATAAATATCAATTTATTTGATAAAAATAGGAGATTAATCCCTGTACATTTTCTCTGGGACCTGGCCGCAGTTAAGGAATTGCAATGGTAGTTTCCCACAACCCAGTCGTTCACAGCATAAAACTTAATTGTACTTGAGATATCTTGATTCGAGATGCCCTTATCTCTAGCTACCCTGCAACATTATACTTGATATAATGGTGTATTTACAGAAAGACATTTTTTTTCACATCGAGGCACTAAATTATGCGTCCAAGAGTGGTTTCTATTCTAGAATATAAGGACTTATAAAAAGTTCCAGAAAACTATGATTTTAATTAATGATAAAGTGCATTTAAATTGTTACTTATTATATATATATATAAATATATATATACATCTATTTGAAAGCTTTCGTGTAAAATATAATTCAATAATTCTCATAAAAATGAAATTTTGCTAAAAAAGAAAATCATTATGAAGAGTTTAAAAACATATGTAATGCTATGGTTCTTAAAAAGCAAGTTTTTAAATCGACAAACTTCAAGCTTTGCTTAAAGATTCCATATTTAAGTGCTGGAATCCTTTGTTTGTTTTTTAATTCCTTTCTAAACCATTGATGATTTTTAAAAGTTAAGAAAAAAGAATAAAGAATGTCAGTTTCTTTCTTAACCCTTCATTTCATATCCAGCAAGTAATGAACGTAGGTGTTTGCATAGCTTCATCTTTTTCCTTATGATCTATGGAAACATTTTGATAGCTACACTGTTAAAAATCGGCTGCATTTTGCTGCATACGCATTCCTCTCTTATATAGAAAATGGTTACTTTACTGTATTATGGAGTATTCTCATTCGTCAAAATAGAGATTTTATGTACAAGCGGCGGAATGCGTATGCAGCAAAATACAGCAGATTTTTAACAGTGTAAAGTTAGATGAAATTCTACACTGTAATGTGGTAATTAAAAACATCATATTGAAAAATGTACCAAACGAAGTCCAAATGCTTCAAATCCTGCTTCTATTAAATGGAAATCAGATAAGGCATTTTTGAAAATTATTTTATTGGCGACACATTTTATTGATTCACTCGTATTTGCTTCCTGATATGTAAATTCTTCTGTGCGATATTGTTCACAATTTACTTTTTACTATCTTCTATCTTTACCTGACGAAAGATTACATTCGTAAAAAAATTGAACTTTTATATCTTGTTAGACTTTCCATAAATAGATCATTATTTGTTTTGAGGTGCATACTGCCAAACAGATGTTGTTGCTATGCTCTGATGTTTTACAATTTCCGCCCAACATGTATTTCAAGGATGAACAGATTGCCATTTAGTTTTGGATGTAGGTGATTTGATTTATAGAGAAGAAAATTTTGTGTTTACAAGAACATACTAATTTAATTTTACTTTAGTCTTTAATATTCCAATCTGTATTAGCAACTATATTTTCCTTTTATGAAATAAATCTGAAAAAATTGTTATTGATTAAAGTCATCCCTTAATCTCTTAGGTAAAACATAAAAACGTGAATAGTTATAATAGTTGATATTAAATCTACCAAGATACTTTTTTTGCTGGAGATTTGTTCTAGAAGAGGACAATAAAAACCAGACACTAAACAATGAAGGCATAATGAAGGTACCTTTATACCTTATAAATAAGTAAATTCTGCCACTACTGAAAAATGTAGAAATTTGTTTACAATAAACTCAACAAAAACTTTGAGAATTCTTCGATTTGCAAAAGATATGCCATTTTACTGGATACACATTCTATACTTCAGATATATTTTATTCTTATTTTTTCCATTCAAAATACATAAACTAAATCAATTTGCGAAAATTTAAAAAGTCAGTAATTGGTAAGTTTCTTCCTAGATGTACACGCCTGTTTTCTAGTATATTTTTATAACTGCTATTGAATGTAATACAAGTTTTTCGTACTTAGTAATTTTTGCTTATTTTAACAGGCATTTATAGCATACTTCCACGGAAATTATTCTTATAATATGTATTTGGAATTCTATATTTTCTGTATCATGCAGCTTCACTGTTTGCATTTATATTTCTTTATGTAATCGTAAAAACTCATGCTTTGTAATAATTGCTAGTAACATACCAGTAGTAATTGCAACTATTTCAATTGCACGGATTTATAGATTTTGAATAAACAATAAACAGGTTGTTTTAATTTAAGGTTTGTATGCTCCAGGCCAAAATACCAATCTTTAAATTTTGTCCAGTTGCCCATTTTTTAAAACACGGAATTCATTACTTTCTCCTACAGCTACTAAGAGGTATATCGGTTTTTAATTTTTATGAGAAGTTAGCTAATTGTGAAAGATCAATCTGATTCAACATACACATCAGGCGATTTCCAAAATGTTGGAAGCTATAAAATGGTGGTTTGTTCTTTTATTCAATTTGAAAGCAGAAAGAGAGCCTATCATAGTTTCGCTTGGAATTACCAGCGAAATAAATGTCTTATTTAAAGAAAAGAAAGAAAAAACAAATTAAAAATTAAATTCCTAATGCCTCAATTTGATTTAATAAGTTCATTTACAGTTATGTTTACATGTATAAATATTCATATATTCTGATAAAAATAGCTCTGGATCAATAAACATTACGCTGTTTCCTCAATGAAGATTTAAACTCAACATGTAAGCAAAATAGGAGTTTATAATAATTTTGCCATTACTTAATAGAGTAACTAAAATAGTAAAATAAATGAATAAATAAATAAATAAATAAAAGAAGAAGAAACCAAAAACAAATAAAATAAAAACATCTATAGATTGCTATATTTATTTTATAAACTACTTAGTTATGTTTATCCAGCTTATACTAATACTGAAAAGTGAAATTTTTAGCGATTAATGATTAAATGAAAGTTACATCAATTAGAAAGAGAAAATTACTTATAATATATGTCTGTATAACAATTATTCAAATTTCGTAAAATACGGAATATTAAAAAAGAGAATAAATATAAATAGTGAACAATAAAACTACAATTAATGAATAAATATACAGTGCTGCGACAGACATTTTTAAAAGCTATTTTTCCTGTCATTACTTCTACAACAAGATAATCTATCTATGAAATTAGTGGAAACCTACCACAAAGTTCTTGAAATAATAATTAAAAAATATTAAAACACTTAGTCTAACTGTTTAAAAAGTAAATAAAGAATTTATGAACAGCAAAAATGAGGAGCTCAAACAACTAGCAACAGGCAAATTGTTTGAATATTTTAGAAGAATAGTTCATCTGGATGTGATTAATGTAATTATGTAAATAGGTACCGGAAATACCGTCGAAGTGGCCGGTTTGATCCGAATTCCAGATGTTACAACGCGGGAAAAGGGAATAGCTTATAACCTGTAAGTAATATATTTATCAAGAAATGGAAAACGCTATTCAATTCCAAATAGCTTTAATAATGAGGCCAGCAAATTTTATGCCTTTTTATTTAAAATTAGTTCAAAATATATTAGAAAATTTCACTTTGTTAAATAGGGAGTTTAAGGATCACCTAAAGATTGAACATTAATAAATTTACAGAAACATTAGTTGCAATATTTTTAAATTATTTACAGATGTGTTTCGCCAATAAACAAAAAAAAAAAAAAAAAAAACAATCTCTAAAGATATTAATAAAAAAAAAATAATAGTGTAAAACTTATTTTGTTTACCAAGTTGTTATGTTTAAAAACGCCTATACCGAAAGAAAACGGATAAAATGCGTTAATGAAACCTACATAAAAAAATGTCAGGGGTAAATGTTCTTTAAAATTCTTGGCTTAGTTTAAAGTTACATCATGAACTGATGTGAATTATGCTGTTGTTTTGAGCGTGAATGAAGTCTGTGTAGTTGTTTTGGCATGCAGAAAAACGTTGTTTTATATGTTTAAAAATACCTCTGAAAAAATTTAAGCTAGTGGTTTAACTAGTTCAACGAGATCATTACTCACAAGTTACAAATTGTTTTTCAGAGTAAGGTCTGCGAAAGAATATCATTAAAGATGTATACCAATCTATCTATTATTTTTAAACACGGTTTTTTTTTTTTTTTTTTTTTTTTTTTTTTGGTTTAAGAAAACATCGTTAAATTTTTGAATAAACATTCATATTTCTACAACTTCTGCTTTATTAAAAAAATTCTTTTTGTTCTTTCTTATGATATTTAACAGCATGATTAAACACAGCAGTAACTTCACCGTTTAATTACAGTCTAACTCGGTTAAGAGTAGTTTTAATGGAGTGGTCAAAAGTCGCGTTATGAATATTTCAGATTTGTATGTCGCACAGTGGGGCAGGAAGCCTCCAAAGTTGGCAAAAAATAAAATTTACTTTGAACAAAAAAAGCACATCACGGATTCTTTTGTAGAAGAAAAGTAGTAAAATTTTAAACTTTTACATAAGCTAAATAGTAATTTATTAATTAATTTACAAATCTTTTTCAATATTTTTTTGTAGAAAAATGAGTTAAAAACAAGAATTTAAGATAGTGTTATACTAATTAGATATTTATAAATCATCCATGATATCACATTAAAAAAATTAAACAAATTCAGTAATTTTAGTTATTCTCAAGCAGACCTTATAATGAATATTAGCGAATCGTTTTGAAGGAATGAATCAACCTTTCTCAGGAAAAATGTACGCATTACTATAAAGACAGCAGAAGAAAAACTGTTTCTGTTGTTTTAGTGCTAACATACACTTTTTGTTTTCCTGTTTTCATATCTTAAACTCATACATGTCACGTATACTAACGAATATGTAGAACTAGAATTGTATAACCGTTTTACTCTTGATCTTTTTGATCGTCCAGAACAAATTCAGACGGAATATGAAGATGGGCACGTTTGTTTTTAATTGACGCTTCTGTTTGTTTTTCAAATCGAGGAAATGAAAGCGATTTACCAAGCCACTCTTTGTTAATTCTAAAGAATTTCCTTTGTTTCGCCAGGCTTTTGCTCATCGGAATTTATATTAAACTTTAAAACATTCAATCTTCTTTTCATTTAAACTACTTGTTCGTAGTTTCTCCGATTATGGAGCTCTTATACCATAAAATCACATTACTTTTCAAAAGTTTTTTGTTAAAACATTCCATGATAGTCAGTTTCATTTAAATACATTATTTTGTAATAAACAATGCATTAAAATTCGTATTTAACAAAGAAAATATTTATAATCATGTTTGGCACACCCGTACACTAACAAAAATTTAAGGATGATTAGCTATAAAAATGACCATACAATTAAAAAAATAGCAAAAAGTAGCAAGATTTTCTGGCATATTTGTCCTTTTAAAACTCATACTTAGTAGAAAAAGTTATAGTTAACACTTAACTCGCCTTAACTCATAACTAAAACCTACAATGTTTGTAGACAGTGTTAATTTTTTTTATAAATTTCACCACTATATATTCTAAGCGTCTGTATATCTATAAAAATCGTATTAAAACAAATTGAAAGTTAATGAATTATTGTTACATACTTGTAGCTACAGGTTCCATAGTAAAAAAAAATTATTTTTTAATTATTATAGCGAAATTAACAAACGAATGTTGAAACAAAATTATTGATTTATTTCCCCTTATTATCAAAGTACAATATGTAGTTTAACTTCTTTCTCTAGTGACCATCAAAATAACTTTGCGCAAATTTTAATACTAGGCAGATGTGTACTGACATCTGCTTTATTAAAGTTACGTATGTCGATAGTTCAAAATAAAATTGCATTTTTTCGATTTTTTGCCAGTTTTGAAGTCTTTTTGCCCCACTGTGCGTCTCTCTCGGAGTAACAATTGCATAAACAATTTCGATATACGTAGAAATCGAGGGTTAAGGAAGCCCTTCACTCGAATCTTTCTGACAATGCCTTCAACAGTTTTTATCATAAGTTGATGAAAAGGAAAATGAAACTCCAGTTGGAAATATATATTAATTAAAGTGCTTCTGATGAAAAGAAGAAGACTTAAGACATATAACTTATTCTGTATAAGCAGACCCGCCTGATGGTGCTAAATAATAAAACCAAATAATGACTCAAATAATAAAAGGAAACATGCCTAAATTCAGTGTTGTATTGAGACATTTATTTCCGGGAGGGAATTGATGTTGAAGGATCCAGTGCTTTTAACAGGATTTTAAAATCTTTTATCACCGGTTTTTCAAAATCAAAATAAATCTCTATTTGACTTACAGAAATACTTTTAAAAAGATTAAATTTTAATTAAAAATTTATGCTGTAAAAATGATTTTTTTTTTTAATTTTATGCGTCACGTATATGTGATTTGTATCATAAAGGATTTAAACGAAAACCTACACATACACAACACACATACACATAGAGACAAACATCTTTCTTTTATTTATACAAGCACTCGTATTGTTTATGAAAACAGATTTGTGGTAATACTGGAAAATTATTGCAAGTTATGAATTAATTTAGCACATTCTCAATATGTTTATTTTATAAACAAACATAATAAGTCTTTATACTTTAAGCTGATTATTATTATAAATTTAAAAATTTATTTGATCAAGGTTTCCTAGGAATAGAAAGGTACTCTCTTAAAACGAAAAAGCTGAAATAACTCAAGTTGAGCTGAAATCCACTCTTTTCCCATGTTGAAAGGAACCTTCTCAAGAAGAGCTGAAACAACTCAAGTGAATGAGTTGTTTTTAATCAACTCATGATTGAGTGATCTCTATTTTACTCATACTTGAGTGAAATCAAATCAATAAAGGTTAAATCCAGTAGTACTTGAGTGATTTTTAATAAAGTCATACTTGAGTGAAATGAAGTCATTTAAGACTGAATCTCGTAGCACTTGAGCAATTTGTAACCAAATCATACTTGAGTGAAATGAAGTCTTTAGGATTAAATCGAGTAGCACTTGAGTTAGCAGCAGCCAACTCGTATTTGAGTGAAGTGAAATAATTTAAGGCAAATCCAGTAGCACTTGAGCGATTTGTTATCAATTCAAGTTGGAGTGAAATGTTGTCATTTTTGATTTAATCCAGTAGCACTTAGGCGATTTGTAACCAATTCATACATGAATAAAATCAACTCATTTAAGAGTTAATCCAAAACTCCTTGAATTTGTAGAATTGAATAAATTCACTCTTAAGAAAAGCAAAATTGCTTAAAATTACAAAAATCTTCAAGCGATTTCTAAATCGTCTAAATAAAATCACATCATTTAAAACTAAATTCAGTAATCCTCGATTAATTTTTATCAATGAAATTCAATATAACATGGAATTATTGCCACATTTTCAAGTGTTGCAATTAAATTCTCATTTCGGATTTAAATTTCTGTTTATTGACATTACAAGGGTATATATATATATATATATAGAGAGAGAGAGAGAGAGAGAGAGAGAGAGATTGGAAAACTGTAACATAGATTCTCCAATATTTCTTCAAGGCTTTAATTAACAAGACTTAAAACATTCTAATTTACATGACTGAAAGTTCTCTAATGAATCATAAAAACATTTTTTTTTTTCTTTCTAATTCAACGAAACTGTTTCCTATGTCAATTTAGGGGAAAAGGCAATTGAATCGTTATACAAAATTAAATATAGCTTACATGAATTTTTTATTATTCTGTCAAATCAGAAATTTTTAACATCAGAATTTTCTTTTGTTAAATTTAAAAGTACATATATTCATTAAATAAAAAATACTGGTGATCTCAAAATTGCAAATTTGAAAACACTTATTCATGCAAACTGCCTAAATTTGCATAACTGTACAACAGCACCCGAACAACATTAAACAGAATATCAGCTTCTGATGCTGTGGTGCTAATGGGATTTTTCCTTTCTTTTCTTGGGCAATTTCAAGTTTACATATTTTCCAATGATATTTATAGCTTCAGATATGCTTATATACAATTTTAATTTTTTCATTAGCTTCTGATTTAATTGTAAATAACAATTATTTTTTTATTAAAAATTTACGATTTCAATCAAATAAACCAATCTTAGGCATCTTACTAAAAAAATATTGAAAAAATAAACTTGATATCAGCCCAACGACTCAACTTCAGCACCACAATGGCAGAAGCTGATTGTTCCCCTTAAGAGTTTAGATAATCCTATGCAGAAGTTATTTTCAAATATCTTGTTTGGATTTTAAAATGTTTACCTTTTTTTGGGGGGAGGGGGGGGCATAGAATATTTGAGGATGATCTGTAAGTGGGTTAGTTTTTACTTTTGCAATTTTGGTTAATTATTTTTTTTAAAATATTAATAGGAGTTTCAGACCCAGTTTTGAAAAAGAAAGTATTAAAAAACATAAAACCTAAATTTAAAAAAGTATTCCCCCCCCCCCCCACACACACATGGCCAGTGCAGGGTTTAAATAATTGAAATTGAAAATATTTTAAATGGATAAACATCAACCCATGATATCTTGTTGTAATTATTCCTCGATTTAAATCTCAATCAAAATCATATTTCTTAAACTGACTAAATTTTAAAAAAAATATTTTAATTGTTTAGTTTGAAATCTGAAATGGTTTTGAAATCTTAGATAAAATAATTGTTACCCATAGCATTTATATAAGCACATTGCAATTGGGAAATGTGGAGGAATGCCATTAAAAAACTTGTATAGCTAAAATTTTGATTATGGACAATTATTTTATTGTATGAAGTTAAATGCAGAAATAACGGAGAAATGGATTTATTGACCATGTGCAATTATTTTTTATATCATTTAAAACATTTGTTAAAACTTGAATTTATATTCAAGAATAACTTATTTCTTCTTAATAAAGAATTTTTGATTTTGTTCAATGTTTCTTAAATCAACTAACTTTTAAATAAATATAAAAGTATAAGACTGCAGAAGTTTATGTCAAAAGTAGAGCCAAATGTGCAATTTAGAATGTTGCAAGAAAGAAAAAAAACTAATTTTATTTAACAACAAAAACATTTTATTTAGCAAGGACAAAATAAACCTAACATTAATTGATAACAATTCTTTCCAACATCAGATAAACAAGTTTCAATAACATCTTTAACAGGACCTTTATAAATATAACAGTCCATTTGCATTAAACATTAAATACATAAAGAGCATATTGTAATCTGTCCACTGGTTTGTCCAACTTTTAAAATCTTAGGCAAAATAGACACTTTCTTGAAAATCGTTGAGATTAAATAAGATTGTTGAATTTGACTCCTCACTCACAGTAGAATTTTACTCCTCCATGAAATCACCATCTTCCTGTGTTAAAAGAAAATATTGAAATTAAGTTAAATAGCAATAAATATAATGTTAAGGAATGATTATGAACATATTAAAATATTTTGCAGCTTTCAGATTAAATGTTTTACAAAATTTCCCATCCATAGTCTAAACATAAAATGAACCATACACTAAAAATTTTAGCTTTATAAATATTACACTACTGAAAATTCAGCCAATCATGAATAAAATGGAAATAGAATAAATAAATCCTGTGCGATTACACTTATCTGCTTGTTTAAATCATGGTGTTACATCTGATACAATAAATCACCATTTTAAAAGCAAATTTAAAATGAAAGTTCTTAAAGCAACATTATAAAATATTGTTGAAAATTCACCTTTGTTGCTACTTTCAAAATGTATCAGCGCTGGCAAATACCCAACCAATACAGGTTTTTGTGGATTTTTAGTTGTTTTCTATATATTTGCATATTTATATAATACAAGATAGAACCTACAACAATTAGAACAGGGTTGGCACGGTTTAAACCAATTGGTTTTAACTATGGTTTAAACAACTGTTTACTCCTTTTGGTTTAAACAACGGTTTTGTTTAAACCAACTGGTATTTTTCTTAAAAAAAAAAAAAAAAAAAAAAAAAAAAAAAATCAGAAGAAATCTAATGACATTTTCTCTTTTTCTTAATAATTTATGTATGTCAGATTATTGAATATAAATAACTTCTATTTTTAACACTTTATATCAGCAATAAGCATTGGATGTAGCAGGTTTAGATAATTTTTTGGGTATAGGATTAAAATCAGTCTGCATTGGTGAATATATTTATTTCTCTTTAGAAAAAGCTTCAAACATGTGAATTGATCTAATATAAAATAGATTAAAAATATTCAATATTTAATAGAAAATATCTTAATTTTTTGAAAATTGCAGATTATTTAACGCAATAACATATCACAATCCATAAGATTTCAAGCTGTAAAAGAAATCCCCAATCTTAATTGGGGAGGTTATCTTAAGCATTAAAATCAAAATATGAAGTCGAATAAGAGAGTTTTCAAAGATTGGATGCTACTTATAGCATTTTAATAAGTGATTCCCCCCCCCCCCTGTTAGTTATCTGCTGAATCTATGACCAAAAATGTTGACTTCAAATTGTCATTAAAGAAACAAAATCTCAAGAAGTATTTGAAATTTATTATTTAGATAGCTAAGGAGAAGAATATTTTATTTATCAGACTACTTTCAAATATTTATTATTAGTAATTAAAAGATTAGTTATAAAGATCCACGCTGCGTGTGGATGAAGATTTATTTGACAACGGTCACTTCCCGACTGACATTTCTGTCACTATTAATCCCACCCCTCTCCTCCTTGTCGTCCCCTTTATAATTGGCCGTTGATCTGCCGTGATATAACAACAAGCTGCACTCATTGATGGAGATAAACTTTAACTCTTTCCTCACTCTGGTCCAAAACTCGAAGACTATGTTCAGCACTGCTAGATCTAACCCCACAATGAACCTTCCACTTTAGTGAACTAAAAGGTGCAGTAATCTCCACAATCGGAAGAATTTTTTTTAAAATTTGGTTGCATAAGATCGGGGCATTGCGGGTCTCTCCCCTAAAATTCATCTGTGCTGGGTTCTGGGACACCGGGGGATCCCCTTAAATGAACAAGCTGATGATCTCACTAAGAGGGTTACTGACTCCAGTGGTGACCACCCCCCCCCCAAAAAAAAAAAAATCTTCATACATTAACATTGAACCCCCCCCCCCCTCCTAAACAGAATATCAATTGTAAAATATATTTTATTTATAACTTACTGCACCATCTAAAGATAGTGAGTTAAGCATAATGAAATGAGTTCTTATTGCCCTTATCTAGAATTTAAAGAAAAAAAATACAGAAACATTTCTGGAAATTCAATGTTGAAAAAATTTAAAAGCGAAATTTAAGAATCAAGATTTACAAAGATAGCGAGTTGAGTATAGCAGAATGAGTTCTTATTGCCCTTATCTAGAATTTAAAGAAAGAAAATACAGGGACTTTTCTGGAAATTAAATGTTGAAAAAAATTAAAAGTGATATTAAAATTCAAGATATTTTTTTAACAGTAAAAACAATAAATATTAAGAATTTAAAATCCCCTCCCCCCAAAAATGTACTTTTTCTCAAATTACCCCCCCCCCCCCAAACTAAGTTATAGGACGCATCTTGCGTCATCAAACCCCTCTCTGGGCACCCCTGACTGAGTCCGACATCCTGATTGATTAGACCTCTCCGGAAGACTTGATCCAGCCTATAAGCAGAAGATCAAATTGATGGTTGGTCAGTTTTTCGTTCCTTTGTTCATTTTAGTCGTAAGTTCTGTACATCTGATGGATTTTGTTCAGCTACTCTTTGCTTTCAGTAGAGTATCGACAAGATGTAGTTGGTTGTGAGTTCTAGTCATGACGACTTTTTGTGGATAAATTGAAACTACAGCCTGGTTGCTAGAGATCTCACCCCCCCCCCTTTAAACCTTCAAAGAAGCTTGTTTTTGGCATTGCTAATAAAACAAAATTTGTTCTCGTGAATAAAATCAAGGCATATTATTACATCTTGAAAATAATCTTAGCTTTATATGTTATATATACAAATGTAAAAATTGCTGATATACCTTTACCAACTGAATTTGATATTTTGACTGGGTAAGTAAATTTAAAGGGTTAATCTCCTCCCCCCAAGGGTCCTCTAATTCATATATTTTATCAGATTATAGGCCACAAGAATAAAGCGATGACACACCACAATGAATTGTGGGGGTGACACCTAATATTGAGTTAACTGAATGAAAATGAATTAAATTTAATAATTGCAACTGTATTAATGCTATATTGTCATCAAAAACATTATGTACAACTTTTATGATTCTAACATACCAGGAAGCCGGTTAAAAATCGTTTGAAACATTACAGACTTACATAAACCAGATTATTATTATTAAATATAAATGAAAAAAAATAAGGCATGTTTTATTAATATAACATGCACAATACTGTACATTTTTAAAAAATGCATTAAAAGATGGAAAATTTCACTAAATTGTTTTTATATATGGCAAATTATTTTTGCTGCCAAATTTAAGGATATCACAAGTAGGTCAAAATTTGGCACTTTGCTAGTAATACTGCTATTACAGTAGACTTCCTCAAATCCGCACAGCTTGGGACCAGAGGTTTTGCAGATTTTAGAATTTTGCGGATTTCTGGTCATTATTTCCTTTACATTTTTTAAACAGTAATTTGAATGTAACTAACAAGGAAATCTAAACTATTGTAAGGGCTTACAATATAATAAAATATTAAAATAAGTAATAAACTAAAATAAGGATGCACAACCTGTGGCCCGCGAGTTTCATCAATTTACAACTGGAAAAAATTTGAAATTTTTGTTGATAAAGCACAAAAAAAATCTGGAATTTCATTGATCAGGCACAAAAAAAATCTTGTTGATTGTTTTCTTATCTCTTCCACTTTCATTAAGTTTACTTTTTTTTTTTTTTTATTGGCACCAGTCACTTATATTTGTTTTTTAGCATTTTTAATTAACAAAATAATGTACTTTCCTCAATAAAGTTAAGGAAAATTATTACATCTTGAAAATATTCCTTGCTGCATGTGCTATATATATACAAATGTAAAAACTCTTGATATATCCTTAATAACTGAATTGGAAGTTTTGATTGGGTAAGCAAAATTAAGTCCTTCTTACTCCCCTCTGAAACTATATTTTTTATCGGATTATAGGCCATAGATCACTTCCTCGAAACTGAATTATCTCTGTATTGTCCTCGACCACCGAGGCATATTTGTAAGTGGCCCTTTTCTTGAAAAGATTGTGCACTCCTAGTTTAAACCAACTGTTTTTTTCCTTCAAAAATTGTTCTTTTTTAATAAAAACATAATGACATTCTCTCTTTTTATATTTAATTTAAATGTTTCAAATTATTGGATATAAATAATTTCTATTTTTAACACTATTCCTGCGTTTGTATTGATAGGTTTAAAATTGTGCTGATGAACATACCTATTGTTCTAAAGAAAAAGCTTAAACATGTGAATTTATCAAACTTAAAATAGATTAAAAACATTTGATAATATTTAGTATAAAATATTTTTTAAAAAAGCAAATTATTTAAGTAATCTGTCATAAGATGCATGGTGATTTTGAATATAGAGACACATAACTCATTGATCTTTAAGATTTTAGTAAAGCGGTAAAAGAAATTCTTCTTGATTAGGGAAATTACCCGGGTGTCATCCTCTAAAGGGTGACACCAAATCTTTATTTGCAAATAAAAAATACAATTTTATAAAATTTTGGAAACTAATTAGGAAATAAAATGAGATTTTTAGCTCATGATGCAATACAGCTAGTTTTCTTTTCTTTGCTAAAGTGAAGTTTTATACAGAATGGTGTGTCTAAATAAGATATGCACCAGGGAACAAAAACCAACCTAGTCAACGAGTGGGTAACAAAAGCAAACTTTAAAAGAAAGAATTTTCTTCTACGTATAGACACGGCATTGACTTGTGCAGACTATGGGTTGAGTGATGATTCACTTCTGCGGTTTTTTTATGCAGAAGGACAAAAGGTAAATAAGGAATGGTAAGGTTATTTTTTATAAGAATGTAGAATTGAGATTGAAAAAATATGACAGATTGGAAAGGAGGAGGAGGAGGGGGGGGGGGCTTGACACCTTTTACATCTGTCCCGGGATGTCACCCATCCTAGCTACACCACTGCACACCCACTTCATCTCTGACAAGTAAATAAATTTTCCTGCCTGAGAAAACCGTACCAAACACAAACCATAAAATATTACTTGAAAAAATAATTATAAGAAAATAATGCATTAATCCTTACTATCTGTTAAATAAATGATCGGAAATAAAATACACAGTTTTATAGTTTTAGTTTACATACTACATACTTTTTTATAAAATAAGTAATTTTCCATTTTATTATGCCACAAATTTTGTATAACTGCAAAGGAAGTTTGGTTTATTTTACATTCTAGTAGGAGTGTGTGTGTGAAGAGGGGGGGGGGGGACGGTTAAAAGTATTTTATGGAATTTTATGTAGCGGGTTACTGATGACTCTTTCTGACCAGTAAACTCTCATGCGTACTGGTCTTTGGGACCAGTAACTTTCTTTAAAATCAATTCTACCACTGGGCTATGCATAAAAAATGTTAAGGGAAAGGGATGATATTACAAGGTATTTGCTTTTTGGTATCGTTGCATAATATTTAGGAAATAATACTTGCATTTACCAGTATAGAAAGGCAAACTTTTGTCCACTGTTTTCGTTTTATTTATAAATTCTCATTTAGATTTAAAGCTACCTGGGAGGCAGGCACAAGAAAACTATTATTTCTGCATGCATTATGTAACAACTTATAAATATTAAGCAGATTATTATAATACAGACCATGCATGCAATAATTTTGCCCAATAACAGTATGAAACATTGCCAAACAAAACAGTAACACAAGTTCAACATTAAGAATGGAAAAAAAAAATCTTAGAAATGTGTATAATGTAATCCGGAGCACGTTTTTACTAAGACACTGCAAACAAGACGTAAATACAATGTTTTGATAAATTTCTATGAATAAAGATATAATAATTACAAAACTTTAATACAAAGCAATTAAATAACGAGATATTTACATTCCATTAACAATTTTTACTCTGATTAAATATAGTAATTTATTTTATTAAAGCACGAAAGTTTTGTAGCAGCACTGTAACACCAATTATTAATATAGAAATGCATTAAACACATCCTCAATATTACCGTGTGACACGACATTTTAATTTCAAGGTATGATACTGTTATGAATTTTAGTCTGTTAAAAAGAGAAGGGAAAGTTATTAAAAGAAAGCATAATTAAAATAAAATGCTTATATAAAACTTACTTATTTCGTAAAAAAGGCATTTTCAGCAAATTGTTTAGCGAACGCCGGAAGTCTCCATCTTATCTTGCAAGGTCACGTGACGAGTCAGCGGCGAAAATCAGCGCCGGAAAAGAGCTGTTTCATTATTGAGTTGAGTTGTTTAGTTTTAAAGCTGTATGAGTGGATTAGAAAGAGAAAAAATCAAACCAAGATGACTGAATCGGTTAAAAATCAACTCATTTACGATCCAATAAATTAGAACTCTTTCTTGAGCAGCCAAATCCACTCTTTCGTTTTAAGAGAGTAACTTGTTATTTTGTTTATTTTATAAGCAGTATACCGCTTTATTAATTCCCATGCTTACGCAGCAGATCTTATAACAAATAAAGAATACTGCCCAGTAAAACTGATGGCATTGAGCTCACAGGCTACAAATACTAATTGTACATTAAAGCCTTATATTTTCAAGGGTTAATTCCGTTCGAAAAAAAAATTAAGAAGGGGAAACAGCTCTCCCCTTTCCTCTTTTTTTATACTTAATCATTGAACCTCCTATACTATCAAAGACATGCTTTATCATATAAAAAATCTATATCCAAAATTCAGAGCAAATTAGATAATTCTTAATAAAAACCCATTTAGCATTTATATAATTTAAAAGGAGTTATCCCCTTCTTTTATACTTAACCATTAAACTTCCAAAACTATTCAGAGATTTGAACGAAATCTGAAAATTCTGCTTGAAAAACCTATTTATATAAATTAAGAGGGGGGGAGGCATTAGAACCCCTGTTGCCCCTATTTATACTTATTCAATGAACACCTAATAGCAGTCACGGAATCGCCTCATCAGAATGATCCTAATCTAAATTTTGAACGAAAACTTAATTCTGCATGAAAATCCCATTTATATCAACTAACGGGGGGGGGGGGGATTAGAACCCCTGTTCCCCCTATTTATACTTATTCAATGAACACCTAATAACAGCCACGGAATCGCCTCATCAGAATGATCCTAATCTAAATTTTGAACGAAAACTTAATTCTGCATGAAAATCCCATTTATATCAACTAACGGGGGGGGGGGCATTAGAACCCCTGTTCCCCCTATTTATACTTATTTAATGAACACCTAATAACAGTCACGGAATCGCCTCATCAGAATGATCCTAATCTAAATTTTGAACGAAAACTTAATTCTGCATGAAAATCCCATTTATATCAACTAACGGGGGGGGGCATTAGAACCCCTGTTCCCCCTATTTATACTTATTCAATGAACACCTAATAACAGTCACGGAATCGCCTCATCAGAATGATCCTAATCTAAATTTTGAACGAAAACTTAATTCTGCATGAAAATCCCATTTATATCAACTAACGGGTGGGGGGGGGGATTAGAACCCCTGTTCCCCCTATTTATACTTATTCAATGAACACCTAATAACAGTCACGGAATCGCCTCATCAGAATGATCCTAATCTAAATTTTGAAAACTTAATTCTGCATGAAAATCCCATTTATATCAACTAACGGGGGACATGAGCCCCCCGTTCCCCCTCTTATACATATCGAATGAACTTCAAAAACTAATCAGGGAAGCGCCTTGTCAGGATATACCTACATACAAAATTTTAAGAGGATCGGATATTTTTATCATGAGTTATCGCGTTACGCACATACGCACATACATACAGAACGGGCGGGCACATAAGCTCTCAGGCTATGATAGCCTGTGAGCTAAAAAATGAAGATAAGCTGCTCTTAACCTTGGCATATTGATTTCCTTTTACAGACATTAAATAATCGCTATTTATGCTGAAGTAAACTATAGACATGAAAGGGAAATAGAATGGTGATTTCGATAACTTATAACCATGAAAAATGTTAATATTTTTCGTATAAACTTTCTCTTTTAATTATAAAACATGCAAAGAAAATTTAGTGTTTTGCTTCTAGAAAAGAATAGAGGGAATTTTAGGCACGTATAAAAGCAACATAAGAAGTCGGGAAATATGTATGTTTTTATTTGTTAAAGATGGATATTTTATTTTGATACTTAAAAAAAAATCTAAAAAATATTGCTTTATTCAGATTTGTAAAATACCCCTGAAAAATAATTCATATTAAGGAAATCCGGGACACAAAATTTTCTGAAAAAACGTTATTGCATTAAAAATTTCTTTGTTTTTTCTACTTAAAGTGTTGTTTAAATATTGTTTTTATCTTAATTGGAACAGGAAATGTTAGTTTTTATTTGGCTTGTTTTCAAAATATAGCTTTCAAGCAATTGTTTTTAAGGAAATGAGTTCTTGTGGAATGAGTTCTCGTATTTTTCATGATTGTTTTTTCCCATTTCTCCTATTTAAGTCATTATAAGTCAAGAACCATTAAAGATAAATGGTTCAAATTTTAAACATCTTTTTTTTTAATTGTTCCACTTTAATCTAATCGAAAACATCTAAATAAAAATTATATTTCACAAAAATGAAGCATAAATTTAAGCGCCAAGTAAACGAAAGTTGATTACGTGCGTTTCATATTTTAACGATTGCCATTATTATTTTTATTAGAAAAATGTAGCATTACATATCAAATTTGGTAATCAAAATAACATAAAGAACATAGGAAGTTAATGTTTAAATAATCAAAATGACGATTTATGCGCTTATGCAACTTGGTGCATATCTCTCATCTTAAACTTACTTAGAGAATTTTATAAAGTGTGCATACAATATAAATAGGGATAACGATTGCAAAACAACCAAATTAATGTATTTATCTTCAAAATTGTCAATGCAAACTTGCAAATTCCACTTATGAAGTCTTTCTTTTACGAATTTATCTATTCTTCAGTTTCGAAGGCTGAAGGATAAACTCTACATTTCTGAGATCTCATTACGACAGTTTTTAAGTATTCTTCAACGAATATGATAAAGATGTAGTTAAACACGTTTCGTTTAGTAAAATAATACATAAAGAGTGTTAACTGAAACTGTCTACGTTTGAAATAATAATATGAATAAATGCAAATATCCTGGTGAAATTTCATGCATTTAACAAATACAGTCCCTGGCCAAATTATTAGACGCACTTATATTTTCTTGTGTCGAATCATATAACAAGTTTCATAGAGATATTACTATGCCAATAATTACAATTAATTATATACATCATCTGTAGGATTATAATAAATTAAAAACATGTCAATGATTTTAAAATTATTTATTTTTGTAAATTAAATCAACAATTGCTAAAATTGTAAAACTTAAAACATGAAATTCAAAAAAATGTCAATATTTTTTGGAGTCTCCTTTGGCGGCAATCAGTGCTCTATTCTTCATGGCATGCTGTTAGTACAAAATTGAAATGTTTCTTGCATGTGTGAGTGATGTTTCCAGACAAGGATAAGTTTTTCTATGAGCTGTGTTTTGCTCGTTGTGAGCTCTTTGTCCAGTTTTTTCTTCATTAGCTCCCAAACATTTTCATTGGTATTCATGTCTGATGAATTACCGGGATCAGTTCAAAACAGGGGTATTTTTTTATTGAAAGTAGACCTTGACGGATTGTGCTATGTAACAAAAAGCTTTACCTTGCAAATATACAAATGGTTCTTCATTTGGAAACCATCATTTTAGCCTTAGAATAAACCTCTTTTGAAAACCTCTTTATATTGGTCTGGAGAATTGACTAAGAAGTCATAACAAACAAAACCCAGCTTATAGAAAATCTTATCCATATCTGAAATCGTCACCCACGCATACAAGAAACTCTTCAATTTTGTATTAACAGCATGCCGCGAAGAATAGAGGCACTGATAGCTGCCAAAAGAAGCTCCAAAAATAGTGACATTTTTTTTTTTTTTTTTTTTTTTTTTTTTTTTTTTTTTTTTTAGCCTCAAGTTATAAACTTTGCAATTTCAGCCATTTTTAATTTAATTTGTAAAAAAAAAGAGTTTTAAAGTCATAGGCATGTTTTTTATTTATTATAATCCTACAAATGATGTACATAATTAATTGCAGTTATACGCACAGTAATATTTCTATGAAGCTAGTAATATGATTTGACACAAGGAAAAGAGAGTGCGTCTAATAATTTGGCCAGGGACTGTATATATATATATATATATATATATATATATATATATATATATATATATATTAACTGAGTATTTATAGTATTTCAGAGATGAATTCATTTTGTCATCATATTTGAAACAATAAATTTCATAAAAAAATAAAAACATAGATTATAGACTACTAAAGAGTAATGACACATTTGAACTCAGATTAGAAAGTGTCATTTTTCTCACTATATATTGGCATCCATGCTCCATTAGCTCCCAGTCTTTTCCATTCCGTTTCTATTTACTAAAAATAGTTTTTGTATTTAGAAAAAGTACTTTTGAAATAAAACAGATTCAGAGTTTTGCAGTTTCAAAATTTGTAAAACTCACTAGAAAGCTGAGTGACTGCTGAGTGACTCACTTATAAGTGAAACAGCTGTACAAATCATAAAATTAATGATAGACCGGGAGACAGCAGTACGGAAAATTCCCCTTATCAAACTCACGGATGAAAATCTAGGATTAGTTAAATCTCGATTCCCGTATTAAAATTCAATCGGTTTGTCAAGTCATATATTGGTTGAAAACGCCGAAAAACCAGATTTTAATAGTTGACTCGTAGGTTCACCATTGTGCTTTCCTGAACCCAAAAGTATCAAAACATGGACGATTGGGAGCAGGAAAACCTTCTAATAAACCAATGAGACAACCAGTGAAATAGGATTTTTAAGTGTTTATCACCAAAATTTGACTTGGCAGACTTACTGAGTATTAATATGCGAATCGAGATTTAATACACCCTAGATTTTCTTCAGTGAGTTCGACGAGATGATTGTCTGTGCTGCCCCCGGTCTATGGAAAAATTATATTTCTACAGCAAAAAAAAAAAAAAAAAAAAAAAAAGAAAGAAAAGAAAAGAAAAAGAAAAAAGAAACAATTTTAAAAAATTACACATATGGTATAATATCTGTTTTTATTAATGATTCTTATTTTATATCATTGATTGGGAAGGTTTTCAAAAGAAAAAATTTCATTATTATACAAAGATTTTTAAACTTTCTTGAACTAATATGTATCTTCAGCTTCAAAAATATTACTTATTCAAAACTTTGGTGCGCAAAGTTATAATAATCTTGAAACTAAATGAGAAAATGCACACTCTTTATTTAAACAATTTGATAAGTGGACATTTGTGAAACTGAAGTTTTTCCAAAGAGCAGTATTTTTATTTTTGACATCCCTGTTAGTGAAGCAAAGGAATAAAGAATAATAACTTAAACTTTATGAAGTTCATTCTTGGGAATCAGCGAATAATTTATATTCTAGGAAAAAAATACGAAAAAATGTTTAGTTATTTTGTAAAATATCATTAACATATTATATATACGTATATATATATATATATATGTAACATTTATAACATATAATTAACATATAACAAATGACGAACAATCGCGAAACTGGAGTTTTCCCAAAGAGCAATATTTTTATTTTTAAATTCCGGTTAGAGAAGCAAATGTAAGAAGAAGAATATCTTTGATTTTAAAATGTTCATTCTTGGGAATCTTCGAATAATTTATATTCTTGGGAAAAAAAATACTAAAAATATTTAGCTATTCAGTAAACACAATTTGAAAAAAAATTACACATATGATATAACATTATGTGTAATAAAATAGCATTAACATGTAAAAGATATAATTACATATTATATGTATAAATACATATATAACATTTATAACATATAATTGACACATAAAAAATTACGAACAATCGCGAAACTAAAGATTTTCCAAAGAGCAGTATTTTTATTTTTGACATTCTCGCTAGAGAAGCAAAGGAATAAAGAATAATAACTTGGACTTTAAAAAGATCATTTTTGGGAATCATGGAATAATTTATATTCTTGGAAAACTCCAAGGGTGATACATTACTGTAATGCTTGAAACTTAAGAATTATCGAGGTGCATCTTCTTTACTTTCACAAAATGTAAAACACATTTACAGAAAAGTACTTTGAATTTAACAAAGGGAAACTTCCATAATGCAACATCTACTTCAAAACAAATGAACTTATGTTTATTTATCTAATTATGTTTTGAAAGATTTAACCCATTTGTGCTTGAATTTTTTATGTCAAATTTGGTGGTAAAATTACATTAAAATATTGCAAAATAAAATGGAAAAATATCTAAAAAAATAAATGTTTGAAAACTACCTTGAACTAGTATGTTTTTTCTGCAACTTATTCAAAATAATGAGGTGCAAAGATTTATTAATCTTAAACTAAATGAGAAAATAGACATGCTTTATTTAAACAATTTGATAAGTAAACAATCGCAAGACCAAAAATTTTCGCAAAACTATTTTTTTTTTTTTTTTTTTTTTTTTTTTTGACATTTACGTTAGGGAAGCAAAGGAATGAAGAATAATAACTTGGATTTTAGAAAATTCATTCTGGGAAATCTTCGAATAATTTATATTTCTGGAAAACTATAAGGGTGATGCATTATTATATTGCTTGAAATATCAGAATTATTGAGATGCATTTTCTGTCTTTTCTCAAAATGTAAAACACATTTATTGAAAAGTACCTTGAATTAAGCAACGTAAAGGCTTAATAATGCAGGAGCTATTTCAAAATAAAAATAAATAGAAATGTTTATTTTTATCGTAAAAATTAACCTATTTTTGCCTGAATTTTTGGTCTTATCAAATTTGTTGATAAAATCACATTCAAATGTTGCAAAATAAAATAGAAGAATATTTTTAAAAATTAAAGGCTTTAAAACTTTTTTGAACTAATGTGTATCTTCTGCAAAGCTGCCAACATCTACCATTTTTTTGGCCCGGAAAAAAATAATAGAAAATTTTACCATTTCAAATCGCCGTCATCTGCCGATTACATAAGTCAAAAATTTCTATTAAATTTTTCCGGTCCAAAAAGTCGGAAGAGTTGGCAGCTATGCTTCTGTAACTTACTCAAAATAATGATGCGCAAAGTTTTATTAATCTTAAAACAAAATGAGAAAATACAGATGGAAAATAGAGAAATGGCTTTACAATGCAAGAGATACTTCAAAACAAATGAATAGAAATGATTTTTTTCCGAAAGAGTTATTCTATTTGTGCCTGAATGCCAAATGGAAAACTATAAATTCAGCATCATTTTGCTACCAAGTAACAGTAACATACGGGGTGGTTAGTAATTAACGTGAGGTGTTCAGAACCATCTCGCGAGCAAAGGTTTGGTCGAAACATAGCCAAATTTGATGAGCATACATAATAGACCATGGAATTTCGAATTCTTAAAAAAAAATTTAAAAAATAAAATAAAAATCGCCACTAGGGACAATTTAAGCATTGTTTACCAACTAAAATGCATTAATTTGTATAAAATCAGTTCTGTGTAGCGATCATGAGTATAAAAGGAAAGGCTGAGAGAGTTCTCAGACCAACTGCTTTGTGATGGCTCTCACCTTACAAGATCATGCTTTGCTAGTCAAAAAAAAAAAGAAAAAAAATCGCCACTAGGGATAATTTTGGCGCACCAAAAGTGTATTAATGTAAATGTTGAATGATTAAATGCCAAAAAATACAGTACATATTAGTTTTATACTGCTGAGATACTGCCCGAGCGCTGATGGTACTTGCATATTTTTCATCCTGTTGTTCGACAATAGCAGTTAACATCTTCGTCAACTTGTTATCGACTAGTCATTTTGCGTCCTTGGTCTTGTTGCCGCATAGTTTCAAATGAATGAATAATCTTTTGTAAATTTGTTATGCTCATCGGTTCTTTTGGCAAATTCTGCAATTGGTAAAATTCAGGCAGAGCAGCATTGCAATTCTCGTTCTGCTGATAACATAGCTTAACTAGTAAAGTATGGGCAGAGTTGATAAAGATGAGAACTCTCCCAGACTTTCCTTTTATACTCATGATTGTTACACAGAGCTGATTTTATGCAAATTAATGAATTTTAGTCGGTAAACAACGCTAAAATTGACCCTAGTGGCGATTTTTTAAATTTTATATTTAATTTTTTTTTTAAGAATTCGAAATCCCATGGTCTATTATGTATGCTCATCAAATTTGGCTATGTTTCGACCAAAACATTACTCGCTAGAGGGCTCTGAACACCTCACGTTAATTACTAACCACCCTGTATATATAGATTTTGTATGAAATTTATAATGAATAATAATAGTAATTTATGATTTATCCATGTCATGTACGATTTTTTGGTGATATCTTTGCAAAAGGAAAAGCATCAGGTGAAAGGGATTGTATGACTACATATATGAATGTTACTCTGGCAATTTCGGGTCATTTGTATTGATATAAAATGCAAGTTTTTCTTTTATTCATTGAAATTTTTGCTAAAGATTAGTTTTTAAAATTTCTTTTAATAGCTGTACAACACTTTTTGATTTGGTGCCGTCAAGGTTTGGCAGGTTCCATCTAGTTAACCTTGAAACTAAATGATAAAATAGAGATGATTTATTTAAACAATTCGATAAGCAAAAAATTGCGAAACTGATATTGTTCCAAAGAGCAGTATTTTTATTTTTGACTTTCTCGCTACAGAAGCAAAGGGTTGAAGAATAATATCTTAGATTTTAGGAAGTTCGTTCTTGGGAATCATCAAAAAATTTATATTCTTGGAAAAGTCTAAGGGCGATACATTAATATATTGCTTTAAACTTAAGAATTATCGAGGTGCATTTTCTCTTTTTCTCAAAATGAAAAAAAAAATATAGTAAAGTACTTAACAAAGTAATTTAACAAAGGAAAGGTTTTTTAATGAAAGAGCTACTTGAATGAAAGAGAACAAATGAATAGAAATGTTTATATTTTCGAAATAATTAACCCATTTGTGCCCAAATTTTTATTCTTGGAAATAATTTATATAATATTTTATATATATAAAATATAAGAATATAATCCAAGAATATAATAATCTTTAACTTATTGAATTTGAAACTTAAGAATTATCAAGATGCATTTTTTCTCCCTTCACAAAATGTAAAACACATTTATAGAAAAGTACTGTGAATTTAACAAAGGGAAAGTTCCATAATGCATTATCTACTTCAAAACAAATGAACTAATGTTTATTTATTTTTTGAAAGAATTAACCGATTTGTGCCTGAATTTTTGTTTTTTTTTAAATTTGATGGTAAAATCACTTTAAAATGTTGCAATATAAAACAGAAAAATATTTAGAAAAATTTAAAGATTCTAAAACTTCCTTGAATTAATATTTGTCTTCTGCAACTTATTCAAAATAAAGGCGCGCAAAATTCTATTAATCTTAAAATTAAATGAGGAAATAGAGATGCTTTATTTAAACAATTTGATAAGTAAACAGTCGCGAAACTGAAAATTTTCCAAAGTGCAGTGTTTTTATTTTTGACGCTCCCGTTAGAGAAGCAAAGGAATGAAGAATAATAACTTAGACTTTAGCGAGTTCATTCTTGGGAATCATCGAATAAATTACATTCTTGGAAAACTCTAGGGGCGATACATTACTATATTGCTTGAAACTTAAGAATTATCGAGGTGAATTTTCTCTCCTTTCTCAAAATGTAAAACACATTTATTGAAAAGTAATTTGAGTTTAACAAAGAGAAGCTTTCATAATGCAAAAGCAACTTCAAAACAAAAGAACAGAAATGTTTATTTTTATCGAAAGAATTAACTTTTTTATTTCTGAATTTTTTCTTCTCAAATTTGATGGTGAAATCACTTTAAAATGGTGCAAAATGAAATAGAAAATAATATTTTTTTTTTATTTCTTTGATAAAATGTAACCGTACTAAATATGGCAATATGCATAATATTTGTAATAGTGTCATCTGCATAATTATAGTTTTTGTCTAAAGTTACATAAAATAAGTTTTTAAACTGTATATTATATACTATAATTAATATTTCTATGAACTAGCAAAAAGAATATTTTTATTTCTTTTAAATGACTAATATGATTATATTAGGAATAATAAATAAAGAATAATCATACTTGAGGCTTAAAAACTATTTGTTTTATAATCATCTTGAAAAGGACTTGTATCATAAATAGCTGTCTCCCAAACGGCTAATAAAAAATGCACCCATTCTTGCATAGCGCCCTGTATTTTGTACGTTACAAAAATGTATAAGAAGTAGTCCTCAACATACACTTTTACAATTTATTCAAAGAAGACAAAAGCTAAGATATCCCTTTTTTATTTGTAACCTTGGTTTAAAAAAAAAAAGAAAAATACATTTTGCATTTTGAAAGTGTATAGACTTTGGAAAAAAGCCTTCATTTAAGCAAATAAATATCCATCTTATTAACGGTAACAGATAAAGATATTTATAAATAATTATTTCATACTATTTTCATATTATAATAAAGAAGATAATTATATTAATTTATTAAAATTGAATGCGTTCTAAAAATGGGACGCTAATCGAAGATGGGTTTTTAATGTAATAAAATAAATGCTTTAATTTTATAATATATGGGAGCACTCGATATTAACACTGTTTTATATAATGGATATTTTATGAGAATGTTTTATTGCACTGTCTCATCTGAAATAGCTAAAGAATATGAAATTTTGATATTATTTTCAAGCCCATATCTCGTTCAAATATACATACATCATTATGATTTATTTTATCTTATTTTAGTAAAAACTTTATAAATATTTTAAGATAAAAATTTTATATTTGAGTTTAAATCTAAATTTAAAATAACATTGCAAACAAAGCTACTTTTTCTCGTTAAAATTTAGATATATAAATATTGGTGCACTTTTTAAAGTAACTAATGATACTCTCGAGAAGATACTACTACTCTTGGTTTAACCCTGGTTCCCAATTTCATGGAAACCAGGGTTCCGAACTTTAACTTATAATCCGATCGTTTATTTCTAGCCATATGCCTGATCGACGTATAACTCTTAAAAAGTTGATATTTCTACGGAAATGAATAAAGGAGATTTCGCATTTCTGCGCAAATACATTAAAATGTTGACATCACATTTACAGTACAAAATCTAGAGTTCATTTACAAAAAGATTCTAGTCCATTATAGTTGCACACCACAAAATTTATAAGCTATCTTGTCTAATACTGATTTCCGTTCGCAAATATATTGTTATATTTTCAATTGAACGCCTACAAAAAATTATCTTAAACCAACGAGCAATATCAATGAATCCTTTGAAGGATACTCTATATTTATTAAAACGCTCAATTATAATGAAAATTTGCACCAGAGTTTTTAAATAAAATCTTACTTTTGAAAATTCATGATAAGTATTTGTAAAATTACATTTTGTTTTTTCAAATGAAATAATTAGAAAATACTTGTGCGTATTTAATATTATTGAAATGCTATTATCTGCTCCTGAAATCGTCTAAGGAGACATTAAAACAATTTTGAGAAAATAAAACAAGATTAAAAAAAATTCTCACATGGCAGTTTTTAAGCTCCAATGAAGTAAAATTTTATATATGTACATTTAAATTTTTAAATAAATTTTATACTGAATGTTTTACATTTAATATATTATACGTATACTTCCATACATAATTCCAATCTTATTTGATATATCGTATTGAAAAATTTCATCTATCTTATATAATTACATACTTTTATATAAAATTATACATACTTCCATGTATTAATTTTTGATAGATATGATCCTAATTTAAGGCATGCATCAACTGCTCTGGACCCTTTCCCCGTAATCTTGGGGTACTTCAAATTTGACATATAATTTTCGTAGAGCCGATATTGTCTCGATGTGTTGATTATAATCACTGTTTAGTTTTTAAAAAGCCTAGAGGAAAAACCAGAACAATATTTAGCTAAATATGTATTTATATTTATATATTTATTCAAATTAAAAAATAAGGAATTTTCATAACATGGGGAGAGACTTCGAATGAGTATAAGGACCAGAGACTTTTTAGATTTGATTGGAAATAGAATACGTGTAACATATGTAACAACCCCCATTTATTCTTATAAGAAATGAAAACATTAAGGATTAATAAGTAACATTTAATTTGATGGCCTTTAATTTTTATTTGAAATGAAGTTGCATAAGGAAATGAAATAGTAATTAATTTTTCTCCTCAATACTACAAAAAAAATTCTCTCTTCGATTAGGTTGTTATTTAATAGTAACACAAATATGCCATGTTATTTATGCCATGTTATTTATCTGGCGATCAAATACAGTAAGCAATACCATTATTTAGTACCTTTCAAATATTTTTTCTAATTTTTAAATTTTAATTTTGGCACCTTTGAACAGAAAATATAAAATAAGTAAGTAAAAATTTAAATCAATAACATGAAAACCGTATGTATTTTTTTAAACATGATCACTTGATGTTTTTAATTCGGAGAATTTTTTTAATACTATAGTTATTATTTCATTGAAAATTCCAAAATGCTTTCAAAACATTTAAAATATATAATAAGTATTAGAACTGTGATGTGTCACCAAATTAGTAAACAACCAGTGCTGAGTGGAAAGTAGGAATTCCTTCATCAAAACATATCGAGTGATTATTACTTCCATTCCATACGGGTAAGTTGTTTCCAGTTCTGCTTGCCCATTTTCCGCGGGAACAATTGCTACCTTCTCAAGTTCTGTCAAGGCACTTTGCTATTACGTATCCAATTCCAATCCCATCACTTTCTCGGCCAGCATATATATATTCCCTTTTGTCAGCACTCTCTATTTAGACTATCGCTCTCAAACACTATTAGCGACAAAATGGATTAAAGACATAGATTAGTTCTCCTGTAAAAGCATTGCATCATTTAAAGGTACAAATGAAAAGGGCTGCTTTTAGCAAGGTGAAATGGCGTGGATATTTTATCGAGTTAAGTGTCTAGTGAATACTCGAATGTGTACTTTATTTTGCTTCAAGAAAGAAAAACGTAATGAGCAGATTTCATACTATAGAAATTTGTGTATTTTATACCGTAAAACTACATCTGAGAATAATTTACAGGAAAGAGTTATATACAGCTTTGTGTTTATTAAAATAAATTAATAAACAATAAATATAACTCTATCGTAGATAATGCGATCAAATGTATTTATCAAAACTAATTATTTTCTTTAATTATTAATCATTTTGTATAAAAACAAATCTTTATAGATTTTTTATCTCTTTTTGATCTAACTTTTACTGCATGTCAGCAAACTTTTAATATGAGTAGATAATGCGACAAATTATTCTTTATTGGAAACTAAATATTTTGTACAAATATTAAAAACTTTTGTATAAAAATCTAATTATTTCTGCTTGTCACCAACTGTTTTAGTACATTTAAATACATAGATGTGATGTTATTGGTAAACTGGAAGTTTAAAACTATATAATAATCCTTATCTGCCCACCCCCCCCCCTCCCCAAAAAAAAGAAGGAGTAAATGTCTCTCTTCGAGGAACAATTAATTATAAGTAATTACTTTTTTTTAAAAATAAAACATTTCGCATTTAAATTGAAAATGCAATCAATAAGTAAAAGAAGTAAATCTTTATTTTATTATAAATTAGAATTCTTAGTTGTTCCTGACGAGGAAGTTTAATGCAAATGATAGTCTACGGTATAATATTCTAGGTCTTTAAAATAGCTTATACACATTTCTTCATACCTTAAAATAGCTTTAAATATGTTTCTTTTGAATTATTCCTATCATATATGCTTGAACTGAATCATAAATTGGCCAAAATTTTCAGAACCAAAAATTTTCTGGAAAGCAAAACATCATAAGGAAAAAATACAGAAAAATAAGGAGGCAAGTTGCCGTGGGGAACTTAAAATTACTAGAATTTCTAAAAGATAGACAGGGAGCATCTACGTCGGAAATTTTTAACATATTTTAAAATTGAAAGAAAAAAGCTAACTGGCATGCAACTGCTAAGACAAAATGCTTCACATTATTTAAAATATTATTTAATAATAATAATAATAAATACTTTTAAAAATTGTGTACGCATGAGGCTACACTTTCAAAGTTTCATAAAGATATTATGAACGTCTAAAGGTATTCATTTATTTAGTGCTATCAATGTCATATTTCAACATATGCAGCTGAATTGACATCCAATCGATAGTCAGTGTCATTTTTGTTCCCTGTTACGAAATGTAGTATTATATTGTACAAAAAAAGTGGTCTGCAGCTATTTATACTGAAGCGACGCAGCTTTAGTTCCATCTAAGGGGAGTTTTTACTTAATCAAAACTTTCGACAACGAGGTATTTTGGCCAAAACACTCCCCCTTGTGCCGATTATTTGATTTTTTTTTTTTTTTATGAAATTCAAAACATGCATTGGTTTTAGCTCAACCTGTATAATCGAAAATATTATGTTGAAACATTAACTCATTTTTTTCACGTTTTTAAATGATTTGGATGGTAATTTTCCTTCAAGCTCTTTTAGAATTGCACGTAATGGTAATGGTTGACAGTCATTTATAGTAGTTTGTATTTACGGTAATCTATGTTCCTCAAATAGAAAAATATTAATTTGAATGACATATTAAACAAGGTATATTTGAAGATCTATTTTCAATAAATCAGCCGTCCACTAAAAAAAATCAGTGCGTCAACACTCCTTTAATAGAAAAATGTTTATAGAAATAAAACTTTTGTTTTACGGACTTGCTGAGCCTAAAGCAAAATTTAACACGATTTTTTTCAAACACACATTCACGTTGCTTCATGTTTATGTGAAACTGAAGCATAATTTAGCGGTAAATTTTTATGTTAACAATTTTGGTCAGTAATTGTTTTAAAATTTTAACGAAACGGGAAATTTATATCGGGATTTTTAATCGTTATAGAATAAAGTATTTATGCGTTATTTAGTTAAACTAATTGCAATGTTTTAATAAGCCTGTCATTTGCGTAAATAAAACAAAACTAAATCTGCCTGTTTTAAGGATTTTGTATTTTTATCATAATGAAAGTGATATTTTCATTTAAATATGTTTTGTATTATCGGTAATACGACAGAAGATCACTCTCCTTCAAAAAGGTGCCAATAAATGGATCTTACCCATTTATATTAGGTTGGCAAAATAAAACTGGCCGGAAATATGTATGATACTGACGTGGATTTATAAATTGCAGATGGGAGAACTAAACATCACAGAAAATCCTGGAAATTGCCACCATCGACATCGATGCCGCGTTATGCTAGATTTATCAAATTGTGAGACACGATTAGGGGCTCTGGCTGAGATATAGCAGCAATAGCGTTTTAAGTGTTCTGCTGTAACTGTTGCAGTGTGTGAGGTTTATTTGAATAGACTTGATCATTAATTTTGCCCCAAGAAAAGAAATCGCAGGGAGATTCAGGTGATCACGGTAACAACAAGATTTACTGCCTCTGCTAAATGTTTTCTTCTCACCGGACACCTCATGTACGCTTGAAAGCTTGTTGAGGCAGTGTGTGCTGTTGTTCCGTCTTTCTGAAAGTGTCTACATAGTCCTTCATATTCTATGATTTGATCCACAAATGGTTTAAGCAGATTATAGTCATAACAGTAAACTTTGTTACTTTGATTAAATAATAATGTTATGATACAGAAATTAGACAATGCACACCAAATAACAATCTTAAAATTATGCAATGACTGTTCAAATGTTGATGGGGATTTTCTTATGTATAATAGCTCATGTTCATCTGAAATGCCTTGATAGACAAAACCAAACCTCATTTGAGGAAATGAAAAACTGAGGATCCAAAATTCTTGATAACACTTCAATATATAAGACATTTTCCATAAGAGGATATTAATTTAAGCAGATTGAATATATTGGAGAATATACAGAGGTACACACTGTATATCTCCCGGATTTTTATAAGATGTTCCGTATAAACTCCGTTTCTCAAATAACTCCTAATGTATACCTTAGCAATATACATTCATGATTTTAGCGTATACTCTCTGCTTATAATGTATACTACCTGCTCTTTTTACGACTACAACACTGGCTAGAATACGTATAAAAAAACTAACTAGCTAAGTGATTTAAACAAAACGATGATAAATATCTCGTGTCTGTATATTTATTTTACAAATAAAGACAATCCAATATCATTTTACATTTTTTAAATCGAAAATCCGCATTTTAAATAAATCTCATAAATTAAAACATCCGTAAATTACTTATATCAGTTTCATTGCTCCCTGTAAGTTACTAAAAAACGGTTTTACTCAACAAAATTAGCAATTAAAAAATAGCCCATGTTGCCCAGGACTCTTCCATATGAGGAAAAAAAATCAATAAAAAAGGAAATGCTATTTACATTTTAAAAAATAATAAGATCGAAGTTAAAAGTATAAAGAGCCATTAACGGAAATGAAGGAGTTTCACATCAGTTTCACTTCACTGCATCTATGCTTGGGTCGTTTTTTCTCCCTTATTTCTTCTCCATAAAAAAACATTTTCTTTCTAATTTTTTTCTTTCTTTAAATTTAGGCAGTTTAATTCAAGAGGCATCTAATTGAGTGGAAATCGGAGAAAGTATTGCTTCTCTGTAATAATAATTTACTCTGAGATTTAAAAAAAAATTTTTACTAATGGAAACATCAGAGTTTTTTTTTTTTTAAACTGAGCAAACTCTATTGACATATATGTACTGAAAATGAATGTTCAATTTAAAGATAAAAATGAAGAACAAATATTTAATCTTTCATATCTTCATCTTCAAGGCCTTTATATAACGACAATTTTATATTTGAAAATAATTTTCTATCCTTTGAGCAAAACAATATAAGCCTTATGGTACGATAATATTGCATTTATCCACTATTCATTTAAAAAACTAGTTGAGGTGCCAATCCCAAAACTTTCTTCTATCTCATACGTATATTTTAATATTTAAAAAAATAGATACTCATTTTAATGCTTTAATAATTTTAATTCAATACCATACCAACTTTGATTTTCAACTTAAATTTCTGCTTCAATCAATTAATCGAAGTAAAAACGAATTTCCGTCTTTGCACGAGTCGATGTACAATAGAATGATAGGCAGCATTTTTTTTTTTCAAATTCAGGGAGGACCTACTTCCCTTACCAAAAAAATAATCATATACAAAAAATTTAGTTCAGCTCTAGAACTAACTTTATACACTTTTGTATGAAGTTACATACACTAAATAGTTGTCAAGTCTGTTACCATATTCGTAAGCGATGAAATGTAAGCTGCTAACTACATACACTAAATAGTTTTAGATGGTATGTAAATTATTATTTAAGTTAGAAAATATACAAGCTAGCTCATTTTAATACTTTTTTGTAGTTTTATTTGAAATGCCAAATCCGTTACTTTTCAAGTCTGTTACCATGGAATGTAAACGAATGGTGAAAATGGCCCATACAGATCAAGTTTGTTGCATACCTGCAAAGTAAAATATTCATACAGTGGCGAATTCAAACAATTTTCCAGCAAACTAACATGAGCTTTGAAAGGTTACGAATGAGGATATAAAGTTTTTTGGTACTATTTCCTATTTCAAATTATTATTATGTGCGTAATCCAATTTCCTGAGGAAGGCGATAAATATACTTTGATATTCTGGAAAATATCCCTCACCATCTTGAATTCTAATTATTGAACGTTTCAGAATCCTTTTGTACAAACTCAAATTGTATTTCTATACATACATACTTCTTGGTTAGTTAGTTTATACTTTCAGGTTAGTTATGTTACGAAGATCTTTTCCACAATTGGTAATCAGAGGAGGGCCACAGTTTAAAGTGAAATCTGATTTTCTATGGACACTTGAGCCTGAATCCCTACAACTAAACTTTTAGGTGGTGCAATAATGAAAATGGCATAAAATTCGCTATTGCAGAGCCCCCTTCCGGCGGATTTTTTTCAGATTCAGGACGATCCAACTAGCCATAGCCATACACTTACACAAAAAATTTCGTTCAATTCGATGCATAACTTCATGTCCTTTTGGTCGGTACAATATTGAAAATGGCACAAAAATCGCGACTGCAGCGCCCCCTTCCGGTGGATTATTTTCGAATTCAGGAAGGACCAACTAGCCATAGTCATACACTTACACTAAAAATTTGGTTAAATTCGATGCATAACTTCATATATTTTTGGTCGGTACAATATTGAAAATGGCACAAAAATCGCGATTGCAGCGCCCCCTTCCGGCGGAATATTTCAAAACTGAAGGAGGACCAGCTTGCCACAGCCAAAAACATTCACAAAAAAATTTGGTTCAATTCTATGCATAACTTCATACATTTTTTGATGGTAGAATGGCGACATACACACAGACACAGACACACAGACAGACGGACAGACAGACGTTTTGTAAAAACATATTTTTTGGAATCTCTGACCACTAAAACGTGTAAATCCGTCGAAAACCGGAAGTCGAAAAAAATTTTGATTACAATACTTTCTTCTGTTGAAGATAGAAAAAAGTAAAAATGGTAATATCTTTGCTCTCGCCTTTATAGGCAATATTTCAGCAATATTTATTTTGCTACTAAATTCTTGGACAATGTAAATAATAACAACTATTTACAAATAACTATTTACAGCATATTACAGTCAGGATTAATTAGTGAGGTTAGTTTTGGTAACATAAATTTTGAAAGAAAACAGCTAGGCTAATGTGAATCGGCAATTAAAAAAAAAAAAATTGACAAAAACTATTCTGTTATCTCTATTTGATGAGTGGGGTTAGCCAGTTATCTTTGATCTTTTTTATATTAGTCGCATATAAATAGCTGTATAAAATATTTGAATCGGGATTCAGGCTCGAGTGTCCATAGAAAATCAGATTTCACTTTAAACTGTGGCCCTCCTCTGATTACCAATTGTGGAAAAGATCTTCGTAACATAACTAACCTGAAAGTATAAACTAACTAACCAGGAAGTATGTATGTATAGAAATACAATTTGAGTTTGTACAAAAGGATTCTGAAACGTTCAATAATTAGAATTCAAGATGGTGAGGGATATCCTCCAGAATATCAAATTATATTTATCGCCTTCCTCAGGAAATTGGATTACGCACATATTAATAATTTGAAATAGGAAATAGTACCAAAGAACTTTATATCCTCATTCGTAACCCTTCAAAGCTCATGTTAGTTTGCTGAAAAATTGTTTGAATTCGCCACTGTATGAATATTTTACTTTGCAGGTATGCAACAAACTTGATCTGTATGGGCCATTTTCACCATTCGTTTACATTCCATGGAAACAGACTTGAAAAGTAACGGATTTGACATTTCAAATAAAACTACAAAAAAACTATTAAAATGAGCTAGCTTGTATATTTTCTAACTTAAATAATAATTTACATACCACTAAAACTATTTAGTGTATGTAGTTAGCAGCTTACATTTCATCGCTTACGAATATGGTAACAGACTTGACAAGTAACGGACTTGACATTTCAAATAAAACTCTTAGAAATAAACTAGCTAGTATAATTTCTAACTTAGATAATAATATACATACCTTCTGAAACTATTTAGTAAACAATATTTAATTACAAAAGTGCAAAAATCATTATTTTAATATTAAAATTTACGGTAACAGACAGTGAAAAAAAAAAAAAAAAATACCAACCTTGATAAAAGCTTATTCTTGCCACTATTACATTGCTTCACAATTGAAGAGTAAAAAATGCAAGTAGTAGTTGCGTGAATAATTTAACTATATCGCCGAATATTTGCTGCTAACTTTAGGCAGAATTCGATGCCTATTTTGACTAAAATAAACGCAAGGTAACGGACTTGTTAATTTCTTAAAGAAAATATCTTTTATAATATTTTTTTCATTAATATAGAACACTAACTGTTCATATTTAAAATAATTAAACCTTTAAACCTCAAAAAAAAAAAAAAAAAAAAAAACACAGTTAAAAATATAAAACTTGGAATGGGACAGGCATTTTTGTTTAGAATCAAATTTTTAAAGTTTTATATCTCAAAAATTTTTATTGTTTTTTTTTTTTTATTTTTCGTGTTAGAAATGTTCAATATAATCTTCTTTAGCTAATGCATAACTCAAATCAAACTTTAATATTAATTTATAGTTTAATTTTCTTCTTTTTAATCTGGGACAGCATATATAGGCGAAATTTGGAAATGGTGCGTATAAGCTTCAAATATTATGCATTCTGATTGGTTAGAAGAGTTTTAAAGATTTATTTCACATCGTTGATAGATGATACATAATTTTTTTAATGTTAAAGTGTGATTACTTAGTTATTATATATATATTTTTAATTCAATATTGTCCTTACCATTCTCTTTTTCAGTAGTCATACAGGGTGTATCTAAACTACTGGGCAAAACTTTAAGGGGTGATAGTACACATAAAGACAAATAATATTAAATGGGAAACTAAGGGTCCCAAACGTCTTCCGAAGGAGATAGGCGCCATCAAAGTTTAGGGTCCAAAATTTGAAATGATTATAAAAAACGGAAAAATTGGTCGATTCGTTTGCGGTTTTCACGAAAACTATTCTTTATGTCAGTATTGTCTTGAAAATAAATTATAAAAAATTTTTTCAATAAATGCCGATAGAGGGCGCTTTAGACTTTGGAATAACGAACAACTATTTTTTACCCTTATTTTTGGCATCTCAATAAATTTTTTTAGAAGTTTAGGCATAAACTTAAATTTTGAGCTCAAAACCTGTGGTTAAGTATCGCAAACTGAATTGTATTCAATAGGAGTGGGTAGGTTCAAATTTCAAATGATTATAAAAAACATAAAAATTGATCAATTGATTTGCGGTTTTCACTAAAATTATTCTTTACGTCAGTATTGTCTTGAAAATAAATTACACAGATGAATTTCAAAAAATGCCGATAGAGGGCGCTTTAGACTTTGGAGTAACGTACAACTAGTTTTTATCGTTATTTTTTGCATTTCATTAAAATTTTTTAAAGCTTAGACATAAACTTAAATTTTGTGCTGAAAATCTGAATCGTTGAGAGTGGTTAAGTAGCGCTAGCTGAACTGTGTTCAATGGGGGTGGGAAGGTTCAAATTTCAAATGATTATAGAAAACGGAAAAATTGGTCGATTCGTTTGCGGTTTTTACTAAAAACATTCTTTATGTCAGTATTTCCTTCAAAATAAATTTTAAAAATAATTTAAAAAAAATCCGTTAGAGGGCGTCTTAAACTTTAGAGTAACCAACAATAATTTTTAACTGTTATTTTTGTATCTAATTAAATGCTTGCAAAAGCTTAGACTTAAATTTTTAGCTCAAATTCTGAATCGTTGAGAGGGGTTAAGAAGCGCAAACTGAACTGTGTTCTGGAGTTGAAATGTTACCCTGCCCACCCTCCAAACACAGTTCAATTTTTCGCTACTTAATTACTCACAACGATTCAGATTTTGAGCTCAAAATTTAAGTCTAAGCATTTAAAACATTTATTTAGATTTTAAAAAAATAATAATAACAGTTAAAAATAATTGTTAGTTACTCTAATGTTTAAGGCGCCCTCTAACGGAATTTCTTGAAATTTATCTTTAAAATTTATTTTCAAAGAAATACTGACATAAAGAATGTTTTAGAGAAAACCGCAAACGAATCGACCAATTTTTCCGTTTTTTATAATCATTTGAAATTTGTACCTTCCCACCCCTATTGAACACAGTTCAGTTTGCGCTACTTAACCACTCTCAACGATTCAGATTTTCAGCTCAAAATTTAAGTTTATGCCTAAGCTTCTAAAAAATTTAATGAGATGCAAAAAATAACGGTAAAAACTAGTTGTACGTTACTCCAAAGTCTAAAGCGCCCTCTATCGGCATTTTTTGAAATTTATCTATGTAATTTATTTTCAAGACAATACTGACGTAAAGAATAATTTTAGTGAAAACCGCAAATCAATTGACCAATTTTTATGTTTTTTATAATCATTTGAAATTCGAACCTACCCACTACCATCGAACACAGTTCAGTTTGCGCTACTTAACCACAGATTTTGAGCTCAAAATTTAAGTTTATGTCTAAACTTCTAGAAAATTTTAATGGGACGCAAAAAATAACGGTAAAAAATAGTTGTTCGTTACTCCAAAGTCTAAAGCGCCCTCTATCGGCATTTTCTGAAATTCATCTTTATAATTTATTTTCAAGACAATACTGACATAAAGAATAGTTTTCGTGAAAACCGCAAACGAATCGACCAATTTTTCCGTTTTTTATAATCATTTCAAATTTTGGACCCTAAACTTTGATGGCGCCTATCTCCTTTGTAAGACGTTTAGGACCCTTAGTTTCCCATTTAATATTATTTTTCTTGATGTGTACTATCACCCCTTAAAGTTTTGCCCAGTAGTTTAGATACACCCTGTATTTACAACTTAATCATATTAATTTAATTATATTTTAACACAATCCTGTAGAATCTTACTTTACGAATATAACGGATGCTGTATGTTTTTGATTTACTTTATTTTTACTTATGCTAAACTGAGAAGGGACGGTGTTACGGATATGACTTATTTCTTTAAATATTGGGAAGCTTTTCTATCAGCTCAAAATAAGAATAACATTAAATTATTTCAAAACAGTTCAGAACAGTTTAGCTCACAAAACATAAAAAAATCGATAGTTTTTTTAGATATTAAAAGAAACCCTGATTAATCTAGTTAGTTTGACGCCTCATTTTTAGCCATACGGTAATTGTATCGCGAGATATTGTACATTTTGTTAATACATCTAGCGCAATTGCGTACACAAACGAAAACTTTAAAGGGCTGTTTCTCCAAGCTCACATTTTCTTTACTTTCATGTTTTAAAACTGCTAAGACCTTTTTGTATTTGAGATAGAGATTTAAAATTTTTTGCACGTGTTTCTCATTGTTTCTCATGTGATAAACCTACGCATGCAATGAGCCTTTAGGTAATTATTGTTTAAAAAAAAAGTATATGAAGATACTTTAGACTTTGTCATCGTTTAAATGTCATTAAATGTAATATTAGATGTTTCTAAAAATCTATGTGAAGTCTTGTGTAATATACATTTGAAAATCTAAAAAAAAATTGGAGGAAATATCAATTTTTTAAAAAGTAATAAAGATTTAAAAAAAAAATAAATTTTCTTAACTTTTTAAAATTTTAAATAGACATGCAGTTTAACTAATTTATTTATTTATTAGGATGAGCGAAGCGAATCCTCTACTAGGCCACTCAAATTACATTTTGTCGTACACTTTACAAAAAAACTATTCAATATTTTAACTTCAAATTAAACACAAAAATAAATTATGATCTGTAGATTTGCACAATATAATTTTTTTACAGTAAAACGTTAAAAAAATTAATATTTTAATTAATTTATTTTACATGCATTTCCAATACGGACGCATTTTAGCAAATAAATAAAAAATGAAAAGCGTATATTTTCAGAAAAAAATATAAATCATGGAGTAAGTTATTATAGATAGATTCATAATTAATTTAATAAATAAAATACCTTTTTATTATTCAGCAAAATCGTTTGCACAGATGACACTTAAACATTTAAAAAAATTGTATTGTGGATTTTTTTTGTAAAGTGGCAACAAAAGAATTGTAAACAAATAAAATTAATTGTTAAATTTGTATATAAATGAAAGATGAAAAGAATTGAAGCGTGAAGTTGTTGCCTCGATTCAAGCTCTTTATAAATGTACTAAAGCAAAGTTGGCCGATTCAGAAACGACAAATTGACTTTAACTATTTCTTACTTTATCATTTAGATCTAAAGTAATGTTACGTTCTTATTTGTGGACCGAAAAAGGTTTAGTGAACGGGACTTTAGACTGTTGCACGTAATAAAGAAAATCACAAGCCACCAGACCAGATATCGCGAATAATCATGGATAAATTTGAATACTACAATAATTTAACTTATAAGATTTGGTGCGTACCAATTCCCCAATAATTAAATTCTGGAAAAATGGAAGCATAAATTGCTCAAGGAAAGGAATTATTCTGCAGTTAGCTTTTGCTGTTATAATTCATAAATCCCAAGGTTTAACATTAGATGAAGCAGTTGTAGGTATTGAGGATATATAGACACCAGTTTGCTGAAAAACGTACGTAACGTTGTCGAGAGTGAAAATCCTTCAAAATTAAGCATTCAACCGAAATTTTCCTTGCGAACAATTCTACAATATCAAAAATTCTTATACGCTAACATGTATCAAAACGAAGAAATTAGAAAAAAAGTTTTAAGTTAAAAATTCATAGTATCAACGAGAGCAGATTTCAAATGTTTTTCCAAAAAATAGGATTTTGACGAAGTAACTTTCTTCAAGCTCTCTTCAAATATATTATTCTAAAATAGCTATCAAAGATTATTTGATGTTAATTACAAAGATTGGAAACATGCATATTTCAAACAACTTTAAAAAACACCAGTGGTTACTGGAAATTGTAAAAACATCTTTAAAAGAACTTTTAGTTGAAAATTTAAAAATATTTTGTAAAAGTTTGCTTCGAAAATATTTTATTATGCCAGTCTTACATCATAAATAAAAAATTAAAATGCGCCTAAATATAAAATAACGTTTTTGTTTAATAAAGATGCAAAAATAATATTAAAAAATATTTTTACTTTCAAATATCTGTTTTATAAAATAATGCTTCGCGAATCCAAACAAAGCATGGCTTTTGCTAGTTTATTTATTTATTTATTTATTTTATTCATTCATTTATTTATTTATTTTTGTTGCAAATTGTATTTTTATTTGAACATTGAAATGCAATAAGTTCATTCTTTTAGGCAAATTATTAAAAAAAAAAGTTCAAAAAAGGTAAACAGATTTGTTGTTTCGTGATTTTAGAATTCTTTACGATCTTGTTTGATTAATGCATGTAGTACAGCAGAGCCTTAAAATCGGTTTCTACTGACATCGTTGTGATCGACGTTTATAGTGTCTCGAAACAACTACCAAAATTTGTCAAAAAATAAATACATCTTTAAATATAGTTCTACTATCTTGAAACCATACCCCAAAAATCTCTTAACCTTCTCAAAGTTATTTTCTCGACAAGTATTCGAATGATTTTCCTTATTTTTTTAAAGAAAAATAACTGTTTTGGATGGAAATTATACAACCTAAAATTCTAATATTCATAAATTAATTACATTTTCACAAACTCACAAAAAGTAAAAAAATAGGCGAAAAATCGAATTTCTAAAGTAAATGTTGGAAGAACAGTGGCGTAGTGGTCAAAGCATCTAACATGAGTCATTTATTTTGTTTCGAAATGCTTAAATACCATTTGGGTTATTATTTGACTGTAAAAATTTCTTAGTTATTACTATAAGAATGGAGGGAGGGAGTCAGCTCAAGAACCACATCGACCCCCTCCTCACTCTCAGCTATTGGCATAGTATGAATCTATGGGTATATATCATATTATGAATATAATATTACGCCTGTTTTGTATTAATAAATAATTGTTGATTATTAATATGTAAATAATTTTTAAATTATAATTTTAAAAATAATAATTTTTGTTGTGTTTTCTCCGTTATTGTCTATGCATTAATTCTATGTTTTATACAATTTGTTTTGTTACAAAATGGTTAAACAACATTCAGGTTATTTGTCTAGTTATTATTATTATTTTTTTTTTTTTACATTAGCCACATGGTTATTTTTACAAGGATTATTTAGTAGTTGGTAATGCCCATGATTGAGGGTGGAAAGCGGGGTCTTATTTTTAAAACCAGCACCCTCCTACTTCTTATAGTAATAGTAAAAATAAATAAATAAACAAATAAATAAATAAATAAATAGACAAATAACCTGAGTATTATTTAACCATTTTGTAACAAAACAAATTGCATAAAACGTAGAATTAATGCATAGCTAATAACGGAGAAAACACAACAAAAATTATTATTTTTAAATTTATAATTTAAAAATTATTTACATATTAATAATCAACAATTACATATATACATATATATATGTATATTAGTAACTTCAAGATGTCATGTGCTGAAATAGTAGAAAATGTAACTGTATGTTATAAATTCGAATGTAGCAAAGGCTAAGGGTGGGAGGGGAAGGTCTTATTCCTAGAAGAACCCAGACCCCCCCCCCCCACTACAATAATAACAAATAAAGTTTTATAGCAAAATAATAATCCGAATGACATGAAACCGCTTTATAACAAAAAAGTCCTTCCGGCAGTGTCGGGAGGAAGAGGTAGCTAGCTTTCATATACTTATTTATTTATTTTAAATTAAGTTATATGAATCAAATATACGAAGTTCAAAATAGTGGAACATGATTATGTAAGATTGAATGCTAGTTTTTGTCAATGCTGAATATTAATAGGAATTTTTAGAAATTAGTCATCTTTTATTCAACCTGGTTTTACTTTAAGTGATTTATAGGGTCACCAAATTCCACGATATCCATTTTAAAGCAGCATGATGGATAAAAAAAAAACCCAATGAGCTTAAACGAAATCCTAATTCATATGAACATGCGCACTCACATCGAAATCGACCAGTGCTGTCAAATTGATAAAAAAAAAAAAAATGTCACCCACATTAGAAATTCAAACTGCTATATCCCAGACGTTTTTCAAGGTAAAGACAAAGCACCTTTTTTCAATTTCTAATTTTTTGTCTATGCATCATTATACATTTTAAAGATTTTTGACAAATTTAAATGGCCGACATTTTGAAACAAGATGGCGGATAAAGTTGGCCTGAGAACTCGGTTAAGACATTGGTATGTACCATGGACACACGGAGTTATATCGAAGTCAGTTTATAAATATGCGTACTAACGCGTGAAAATTTTCAGACAGTTTCAAAATGTCAGTCACACTGGAAATTGAAAGTGCTAAGAGTCAGCCATTTTTCAAGATATAGATGAAACAAAAATGCTCTGGAATCTTTGTATCAAGGTCAAAACACAAAAGAAAAATCTTTTTCAATTTCCTACTGTTTTGCACATAATTTTAAAATTTAAATTAAAAAAAATAATATTCCGCCATTTTGAAACAAGACGGCGGTTGGAAATGGCCAACGAACTCGTTCCAGGCATCAGTATGTCCTATGTACGCACTAAGTTTCATCCAAATCGGTGTATAAATACGCGTGTTATCACGTGACGAAATCCAGATGATTTCAAAATCTGAGCAACACTAGAAATTAAAAGTACTATAACTCAGACATTTTTTAAGATACAGACGAAACAAAAAATGCTTTGAACTCTTTGTATCAAGGTCAAATGCATAAAAGATAAATCTTTTTCAATTTCTCACATTTTTGTATCTAATTTCAAATTTAAAAGTTTTAAAAAATATTTAAATGGCCGCCATTTTTAAACAAGATGGCGGATGGAACTGGTTAACGAACTCGGTCCAGACTTTATTATGTACTATGTACACACCAAGTTACATCTAAATCGATTTATATATACGAGTGTTATCACGTGACAAAAATCAGATCGTTTCAAAATGTCAGCCATAAGAAAAATTCAAAGTGCTATAATTCAATCATTTTAGGTAGCTTTCATCATAAAAAGTAAAAAGCTACCTATTGCAGCCGTCCGGAGGAAAGCACTTCCAGAAAATTTTGGTATATTTTCACCCATCATGACCCCCAGACCCCAAAAACCACCCTCCGTTCAAATGTTGACATATATATATGCAGTGAAACCTCCAAATAAGGGACACTCCGAATAAGGGACACCTCTATTTAAGGGACAAAACTTCTGGTCCCAGTCCCTTTGTATAGGACATGTAATGTATTTACCTCTGAATAAGGGACACTCTATTTAAGGGACACTTGAAAATGAGATTAAAAGGACTGGCTTTTGAATTTCAGATAATGAAGTAGTCTGAGATAAAAATGAAAGTACAGATTTTTGTGAACTTATTAAACTGACAGACAGTCATGTTGATACAGAGGCATACGACACAATTAACAAGCATTTATTAACCCACAATTTCGATTTGACTTCAGTGCATTTATCCCCATTGAAAGTAATGCTGGAAATTAAGAGGATGATTCTGAAAGTGGAGAAAAAAAGAAAATTGTGAAATAAAGAACTTTACAGATGTTTTAAGGCTATTCTCAAATCCAAAAGGGAAAATTTTATGACAAAAGTTTTAATTTCATTTATTCAGAAATGCCTGAAACTAGCAGGCGTTGTTGTTCAGTGTCAACTATGTAATCAAACTCTTTTTACTGTTTTTTCTGGTTTAAAAAAAAAGACAAACTCAACAGATCTTTTTAAAACTCAATAGACCTTTTAGATAATATTGTTAACCTAAGGGTCATTCCGTGTCAATTCAACCAGACCTTGTAACCCGACCCACAGGGATTTTGATGAAACTTTGTGTACACACTAATTCTATAATGAAATGATTCCATCAGAAATATTTCCTTCCTAGACCTCATAGTTTGTGAGATATGGGGGGTCCAATTCTTGGGGTTTTCTCAAATCGCACATTTCTGAGTCTGTATATTGAGATTGCAGTTCCATCTTCAAAAAATTGTTTCTCTCGATCTAAAACATGAATCATCCTAAAAATATCACTGTAAGAAGATAAAAAGATGCAGATTTTAATAAAAAATATTTAAAAAATTTACTTGTAATATTTAGGATAAAAAAAATTAGCCAAAGTTGAGAGTTATGGCTATTTTTCCAAATTTTTGTGACTTCACGAAAAAGGCTGTACACAAAAAGGCAAATTAAATTTCCAATTTCTTTCTGTTTTAAATAAAAGTTTACACTTTGGGCTTTTTATCTATGAAATAAAAATGATGTGTTTCGCATGGCTTATGCAAAAATTTTGGGTACTTTCCAATTAGTCGGATGAGTGCTTTATTTTTATATATTACATATGCACACAAAAAAGCAAATGAAATTTCCCATTTCTTTTTGTTTTAAATAAAAGTTTACACTTTGGGCTTTCTATCTATGAAATAAAAATGATGTCTTTCGCATGGCTTATGCAAAAATTTTGGGTACTTTCCAATCAGCCGGATAAGTGCTTTATTTTTACATATTACATATGCACACAAAAAAGCAAATGAAATTTCCAATTTATTTTTGTTTTTAAAAAAAGTTTACACTTTGGGCTTTCTATCTGTGAAATAAAAAGTATGTCTTTCACATGGCTTATACAAAAATTTTGGGTACTTTCCAATTAGCCGGATGCGTGTTTTATTTTTACATATGTACATATGTATAGATCTATATAAATACGGATGTATTATACATGTACATATGTATGTATATATACAGTATATTGATATATATATGTATAACGCTGATGCCCGTCTAACCGAAAAGTACCAAATTTTGCCTCGTTTTGAAAATCTGCACCAATTAAGGGGGAAAAAAATCTGACTAAGTTTAGCTGTGGTACTTAAATAATTACTGGAGTTTCTATGAGTTACTGAATTCAATGTTATTGGATACAAAAACAAACTGGAAATTTCATTTGCCTTTTTGTGTAGAGACTTTTTCATAAACTCACAAAATTTCGGAAAAATAATCATAACTTTCAACTTTGGTTTACTTTTTCGGCCGTATATAAATCTCTATTAATTGCCCTAATTGCTTTTTTCACTTGCTTTTTATGCCGCTTAAATGGATCTCCACATTTATATAATTCATATTTCATTAAGAGCAAAATTCTGCGATATGCTCACATATATTAATCAAACGGTTTTCACTTAATTTTCGTTTTATAAATGCAATAGTCCTAACTAATAAAAGTTATTTTTCTGAATCACAGAGATTATCAATGTAGTCTATTTCTCTGTTATTTGTATAGCTAGTTTTGTGACATTCTAAACCATTTAATATTACAATACTGCAAGCCTGAAGACTAGTAGAAGGTTTAATATCAGGCTTCATATTAAAACAATAAAGCAAAAAAATATTTATACATATCACAAACTATAAAATATGTAACAATCAGAATATATTTTTAGTAGCACAGTAAAAGTTAAATCATTCTTCTAAGATAAGAAACAACAGAATGACAATAATTTGATTAACTTGATTTCAAAACATCTGCTTTCATACTAACGAACATTACCCTGCCTTTATCAGAAGGTGTTTATACAAAGCAGGTGCAATTAAATCTTTCAGACTATAGAAACAAATTTAAGTTCTGTTAAATATTTGTGTATTTAAACTTGCCAATATAAATATTTAAACTGATTAAAATTAACCAAGGAAAGGAAATACAAGGTTTTGAACATTTTTTAAACACAAATAATTAATGTATAAGCATTCGAAAGAAAGAGTGGAAATGTGAGGAGAAAAAATTTTCTATTTTATACTGTACAAAAAAAATCTGTTTTGATTTTAATTATTGAAAATAAAAGTAAGAGATTCTTTAGATTATCAAAAAATGCCCATTATTAAATACCGAAATGAAATATATGGACCATTCACTAAATTTAATGGGGAAACATATTACAGTCAGATTTTTTTTTTAATCAGAAAAAACAAAGCCTAAACTTTACTTTGAGAATTAAAAAAAAAACATGCATCAAATAACATTAAATTCAATAACTCATAGAAATTCCAGTAATTATTTAAGTACCACAGCTAAACTTAGTCAGATTTTTTTCCTCTTAATTGGTGCAGATTCTCAAAACAAGGCAAAATTTGGTACTTTTCGGTTAGACGGGCACCAGTGTTATACATATATATATCAATATACTGTATATATACATACATATGTACATGTATAATACTTCTGCATTTATGTAGATCTATACATATGTACATATGTAAAAATAAAACACGCATCCGGCTAATTGGAAAGTACCCAAAATTTTTGCATAAGCCATGCGAAAGACATCATTTTTATTTTATAGATAGAAAGCCCAAAGTGTAAACTTTTATTTAAAATAAAAAGGAATTGGAAATTTCATTTGCTTTTTTGTGTGCATATGCAATATGTAAAAATAAAGCACTTATCCGGCTAATTGGAAAGTACCCAAAATTTTTGCATAAGCCATGTGAAAGACATCATTTTTATTTCACAGATAGAAAGCCCAAAGTGTAAACTTTTATTTAAAACAAAAAGAAATGGGAAATTTCATTTGCTTTTTTGTGTGCATATGTAATATATAAAAAAAAGCATTCATCCGGCTAATTGGAAAGTACCCAAAATTTTTGCATAAGCCATGCGAAACACATCATTTTTATTTCATAGATAGAAAGCCCAAAGTATAAACTTTTATTTAAAACAAAAAGAAATTGGAAATTTAATTTGCCTTTTTGTGTACAGCCTTTTTCGTGAAGTCACAAAAATTTGGAAAAATAACCATAACTCTCAAATTTGGCTGACTTTTTTTATCCTAAATATTACAAGTAAATTTTTTAAATATTTTTTATTAAAATCTGCATCTTTTTATCTTCTTACAGTGATATTTTTAGGATGATTCATGTTTTAGATCGAGAGAAACAATTTTTTGAAGATGGAACTGCAATCTCAGAATACAGACTCAGAAATGTGCGATTTGAGAAAAACCTAAGAATTGGACCCCCCATATCTCACAAACTATGAGGTCTGGGAAGGAAAAAATTTCTGATGGAATCATTTCATGATAGAATTAATGTGCACACAAAGTTTCATCCAAATCCCTGTGGGTCGGGTTACAAATGGGGGAAAAATTGGTTGAATTGACATGGAATGACCCCTAAGTGTTTTGAACAGAGTTTATACGCGAAAGAAGAATATGTACTCAAGAAAGGGTGAAAAATGTCTGTCACGTGATCAAAATCGCTTAACTCAATAGGTAATTTATTCAAAACTTGAAAATACAGTTCGATTCCAAATCGCTTCCATAGTCAGAAGTTCCAATTTTATACCTTTCCGTTAAAAAAAGAATTTGCAAATGTGTCAAAACGTTTCCTGCTTACTGAGCTGAGTAGTTGAGGGATTGGTTGCCTTAAAATATGCAAAGCAATTAAATAGGTTTTTTTTTTCTTTTGTAAATTACTGCTGATAATGAAGAACTAAAATCTATAAATATGGTAAATGAACACTTGAAAAATTTATTGTGAAAAATTGAAATTTGCAAAACAATAATTTTTTATTGTTACTTCAAGTATGATTCTTTTAAATGCTTTTATACTTTTTGCATGTATACAGTTTGCATAAAAAATACAAATCAATAGTTCTACAAATCATTTAATGATTTAGTAATCAATTAAAAGTTTTAATTAATTCTCTATACCTTTTGTGTCTGATTAATGTAATTTATACGCTTTGAATACATTTAAACTTCAGCTTTAATGTATGGTTATTTTCATATCTTTCAGGACGATTAATTAAAAAATAATAATAAAAACTCCGAATAAGGGACACCTCTATTTAAGGGACAAAAGTTCCGGTCCCAAAGGTGTCCCTTATTTGGAGGTTTCACTGTATATATATATATATATATCTGATTTTTGTCATGCGATAACTAACATATTTAAGAACCGATTTGAATGAAACTTGGTATGTTCATAGTACATACAAATATCTCGACCGAGTTCGTTGGCCAGCATCATCCGCCATCTTGTTTCAAAATAGCGGCCATTTAAAAAATTTAAAAAATATTAAAATTTAAAATTAAATGCGAAAAAATTAAAAGTTAAAAAATATTTTTATTTTATGTATTAGATCTTAAAACACCAATTCCAGAACACTTTTTACTTTGTCTATATCTTAAAATATGATTGAGTTATAGCACTTTGAATTTTTCTTATGGCTGACATTTTGAAACTATCTGATTTTTGTCATGCTATAACTAACATATTTAATAACCGATTTGAATGAAACTTGGTATGTACATGCTACATACAAATATCTCGACCGAGTTCGTTGGCCAGCATTATCCGCCATCTTGTTTGAAAATGGCGGCAATTTAAAAAAAAATTAAACATTTAAAATTTAAAATTAAATGCCAAAAAATTAAAAGTTGAAATTTTTTTTATTTTATGTGTTAGATCTTAAAACACCAATTCCAGAACACTTTTTACTTTTTTTATATCTTAAAAATGATTGAGTTATAGCACTTTGAATTTTTCTTATGGCTGACATTTTGAAACGATCTGATTTTTGTCATGCTATAACTAACATATTTAATAACTGATTTGAATGAAACTTGGTATGTACATGCTACATACAAATATCTCGACCGAGTTCGTTGGCCAGCATTATCCGCCATCTTGTTTGAAAATGGCGGCAATTTAAAAAAATTTAAACATTTAAAATTTAAAATTAAATGCGAAAAAATTAAAAGTTGAAAAATATTTTTATTTTATGTGTTAGATCTTAAAACCGCATATCCGGAACATTTTTTACTTTGTCTATATCTTAAAAAATGATTCAGTTATAGCACTTTGAATTTTTCTTATGACTGACATTTTGAAACGATCTGATTATTGCCACGTGATAACACTCGTATTTATAAATCGATTTGGATATAACTTGGTGTGTACATAGTACATAATAAAGCCTGGACCAAGTTCGTTAACCAGTTCCATCCGCCATGTTGTTTCAAAATGGCAGCCATTTAAATTTTTTTTCAATTTAAAATTTGAAATTAAGTACAAAAAAGTGAGAAATTGAAAAAAAATTATTTTATGAATTTGACCTTGGTAAAAAGATTCCAAAGCATTTTTTGTTTCGTCTGTATCTTAAAATATGTCTGAGTTATAGTACTTTTAGGTAGCTTTCATTACAAAAAGTAAAAAGCTACTTATTGCAGGCGTCCGGAGGAATGATTTTCCAGAAAATTTTGGTATACTTTCACCGATCATGACTTCCAGACTCCAAAACCACCTTCTATTGACACATATATGTAATAAAAAAAAAAAAATTGCGCCATTTTTTTGTTCTCTCTTAGCTTCAATTCTAAATTTGTGGAACATATTTCAATCTTAGTTTCGTAACTTGTAACAGCTAAAATTCTTTTTCTTACTTTAGTTATTAATAAATTATTGCTTGCTTCTCAAAAAGGTGGGAAGTATTTCGTAAGCTTTTTACTTTCTGGCATATTACTGCGATTTTAATTTTATTTTTTATTTTAACATCGCGTGACAGGTGTTACTACGCGTTGCTAAAGGGCTTTGTCTTCCGAGGAAAAAATATAGTTCTTGCCAAGGACCGCCTATTACGACCAATTAGAATTGATCATTTTGTCCGTTTGAGGCTCGAGTCCATCTTGATTGGATTTTTAAAATGATTGACGCGGAGTAGGAGGGCGCTAGTTTTGTCGTGAAAATGATTTTTTCATTTGGCTTTTCAGGAGAACAGAATGCATCTTTTCTTTAAACTACCAAGCCGCGTTTTTCATTGCTCCGCTGAATTAGAATATTTCATGATGTGGACGAGATAATGAAATTTGTAGTGTCGATGTGACTAAGGTGATTGCGGGGAAGAGTTTATCTATTTTTAAGCTCATCAATAAAGAACTTGAAGACTGATGTTGTCTGTTTAAATAATGGGGAAATACCCCAATGAAAGTGTTCTATTGCTTGCCAACTGTCGGAGCGACTACTCTGCCCGTGCTGCTAAGAATACGTAGAATTTATGCAACATAGTTATTTTAGTCGAGTTCAGCTTATATTTATTACATATATATATGTATATATATATATATATGCATATATATATATATATATATATATATATATATATATATATATAGAACCATTAGATAATACTACAAATCAACATCAATTACTGTAAAAACTTGTTAATGCCAAATTTTATCAAACAGAAGAGTTGTCAGAATTTGGAATAAAATTGGAAATGTGGTAGTATTTAGCTCTTTATCAAGGGCAATGCTAAATAGTTACATTAATTGCGATTAATTTCTGATTGGAAATCAGGATAGACCTAAAAATGATTTCCATATTGCCCGATTAACCGCAAATGAGAACTCATTTCAAAGAAAAATATTAGAAAAATAATAAGACCACAATAGAATTATCACTATATTAATTCCAATAGAAAAACTATTTCAAAGAAAAAATATTAGAAAGATAATTAAACTGTAATTGAATATTGATAAAGATAAACTTACAATTATCAATCGCAACAATAATATCCATTGAGAACAAGAAAAAGAAAATAATAATATAATTGAATTCTCATTGATTAAATTAAATTGAAAAATCATGTCAAATGGAAATAATTAGACTAATTAAATTTTATAATAGGTTAACTTACAAATATCAATTTCGACCATGTGATAGCAATACAATTTTGCATTCAGTCTCATTAGACAGTTAATATCCAAGTTAAAGTAGAAAACAAATAGTTTTTATTAATAATATATATTTAAATAACTATTTTCAAAAATAATTAATTACAAAACATAAGTAGACAAAAACCTTTTTTAACTTAATAAAAATATTTAAACCATTTAATACTAATTACAAATTTTAAATTATAATTATAGAATTAATTGAATCGATTGATATCGATATTTTTTGTGCATGTGAGATAAATGCAGATTAACTACTAAAGCGTTAGTGTCGCCATCTATAGTTGCTAAACACAATAAAATAATGCAAAAAATTATTTAACTATAAAAACAAAATTTTACAAATTACAATATGTGTATTTAATACAGGGTTGGAAAAAACATTTCTTAAAAAAAAATAAATAAATAAATAAATAAATAAACCATAAAACGGAGTTTTTATTAATTGTTTAAACTAGGGTTTTTTGGCGACAAACCGAATATCTATTTGTAAGCAACCAAACTACAGTGGATTAAGTTGATAATAAAAAAAATCATTTTTCATTTAAACAGTTATTCCTTTACATAAAAAATAGACCAAGTCCCATTGTATAAAATTAGAAGTCTGAAATTAGAGAGAGAAAAAAAATATATCAAAATAAAATAAAAATAAGAAGTATCTTTAGTAATTTTCAAAAGATAAAAAAAAGAAGATGTAATAATAATATACATATAATCTATTGTAATCTATTTTTATTATATTTGTAAACAACCTATAAACAGATGATTAAGTAGCTATTATAATTAAAAAAATATGTGAACAGTTATTCCTATACATATAAAATTGACATATATATATATATATACACTCAGGAACATTGAAAATAGCGACCCAAGAAGAAAGCTATGTACAATTACGAAACTTTGCAAATAAGTACAGCGTAATGTGATATGCAAATGATGCAATTTTTGTGCCAATACGCATGCTCATACACGCCGAGATGGCGCTACAATCAGGAAGAAGGTGCTATATAAGCCAGCGCAAAATCGAAGATTCATAAACGCGACGATTACCTACTGATTGAAGGAAGACTTTGGTAAGCGAAACATGCCAGGTAAACGTGCTAGAAGACATTTTTCACAGTTAAGCGAGTTTGAGAGAGGCCTGATCATCGGAATGAAAACTGCAGGCTGGTCGACGCGCCGTGTTGCTGGCCAGGTGGATCGTTCGGAGTGTGCCGTTAGAAAATGTTGGGAGCAGTGGACACGAGAAGGTACCCACGTGCGGAGAATCGGGTCTGGAGCGACCAGAAAGACCACGAGAAGAGAGGATCGAAGGATCGTGCGGCAAGCACTCGTGGACCCCACAGTGACTCGTTCAACGATTCGAGCAGACGTAGGCGTAGCAATTGTTCCCCAAACAATTTCCAGACACCTTGCAGAAGCAGGTCTAAAATCCAAGCGCCCTTTTCGTGCACTCCCTTTAACACCGGAACATCGGCGACTGCGTCTACAGTGGTGCCAAGCCAGATCAACGTGGAATGTCACAGATTGGCAAAAGGTTGTGTTTAGTGATGAATCCCGGTTTGTTTTGGGGACAGATGACAACCGTGTACGGGTGTGGAGGCGCCCTGGTGAGCGGTACAATTCCTACCACACTGTTCCACGTCACACTGCCCGCACAGCTGGTGTAATGGTTTGGGGGGGCCATAGCCTATGATAGCCGGTCCACTCTAATTGTGATTCATGGAAACTTAACGGGCCAACGTTATGTTGATGAGGTGCTTCGATCCCATGTAGGACCTTTCCTAAATGGTCTCCCAGGGGCGATTTTCCAACAAGATAATGCTCGTCCGCATACAGCAAGAGTTGCTCAAGACTTCCTACGTCAATTTCAGACTCTTCCATGGCCGGCCCGCTCTCCCGACTTGTCCCCTATAGAGCATGTGTGGGATCAGCTAAAACGTCAGATGCCATCGTGTCATTCGGTGCATGATTTGGTGTTGGCTGTGCAAGATTTATGGACCCATCTGCCTCAGGACAACATCAGGTGTCTAATCAACTCTATGCCGGACCGTGTGGCGGCATGTATTGCAGCTGGAGGTGGTCCAACGCGCTATTGAAGTTGCCCTGTATTTGCGTCGTTGCACACCCTGTATTTGTTTAATTGTCTTTATTTTGAGATCAAGTCAATCTCTCATCCGTATCATTATGTGTATTAAATTTCATTTCAATCCGATGCTTTCTTCTTGGGTCGCTATTTTCAATGTTCCTGAGTGTATATATATGATTTTTATCATGCTGTAACTAACGTATTTATGAACCTATTTGAATGAAACTTGGTATGTACATAGTACATACAAATATCACGACCAAGTTCGTTAGCCAGCATCATTCGCCGTCTTATTTTAAAATAGCGGCCATTTAATGTTTTTAAAAAAAATTTAAATTTAAAATTAAGTGCGAAAAAATTAAAAGTTGAAAAATATTTTTCTTTTATGTGTTAGAAATTAAAATAAATTTTCCAGAGCACTTTTTATTTTGTCTACATCTTAAAAAATGATTGAGTTATAGCACTTTGAATTTTTTTATGGCTGACATTTTGAAACGATCTGATTTTTGTCACGTGATAACACGCATATTTATGAATCGATTTGGATGTAACTTATTGTGTACATAGTAAGTAATGAGGCCTGGACCGATTTCGTTAACCAGTTCCATCCGCCATCTTGTCTCAAAATGGCAGTCATTTGATTTTTTTTTAAATTAAAATTTAAAATTAAGTACAAAAATGTCAGTAACTGAAAAAGATTTTTCTTTTATGCATTTGACCTTGATACAACGATTCCAGAGCATTTTTTGTTTCGTCTGTATATTTAAAAATGGCTAAGTTATAGCACTTTTAATTTCTTGTATTGCTCGCATTTTGAAATAATCTGATTTTCGTCTCTTGATAAAACGCTTATTTATAAACCGATTTGGATGAAACTTGGTGTTTCCATAGTACATACCGATTTCCGGACCGAGTTCGTTGGCCAGTTCCATCCGCCATTTTCAAAAAAGATGTCGGCCATTTAATTTTTTTAAATTTTAAAATTTTAAAATTAGGAGCAAAAAAGTAAGAAATTGAAAAGATTTTTCTTTTGTGTGTTTGGCCTTGATAGAAAGATTCCAGAGCATTTTTTGTTTTATCTATATCTTGAAAATGGCTGAGTATTTAGTATTTTCAATTTCCAGTGTGGTTGATATTTTGAAATGGTCTGAAATGGTCTGAAATGGCATACACTTCATGATTTCGTGGAATTTGGCGACTCTTTAAATCGCTGGAAAAAAACTGGTTGAATAAAATATGACTAATTTCTGAAAACTCCTATTAATATTCAGTATTGACGAAAACTAGTATTCAATCGGGTTCCACTAATTTGATCTTCGTATGTTTTAATAATGTAACTTGATTTAATATAAAAAAATATGTATATGAAAGCTACTTCTTCCTCCCGGCATTACCGGAAAAACTTTTTTAAGATATAGACAAAGTAAAAACTGTTCTAAAATCCGTGTTTTAAGATCTAACACATAAAATAAAAATAGTTTTCAACTTTTAATTTTTTCGCATTTAATTTTAAATTTTAATTTAAAAAAAATTATATGGCCGCCATTTTAAAACAAGATAGTGAGTGATGCTGGCGAACGAACTCGGTCGAGATATTTGTATGCACTATGTACATACCAAGTTTCATTTAAATCGGTTCATAAATACGTAAGTTATAGCATGACAAAAATCAGATCGTTTCAAAATGTCAGTCATAAGAAAAATTCAAAGTGCTATAACTCAATCATTTTTTAAGATACAGACACTTTTGTGTTCTGCAATTGGTGTTTTAAGATCTAACACATAAAATAAAAATAGTTTTCAACTTTTAATTTTTTCGCATCTAAATTTAAATTTAATTTTTTTAAATTTTAAATGGCCGCCATTTTGAAACAAGATGGTGGATGATGCTGGCCAATGAACTCAGTCGAGATATTTGTACGTACTATGTACATACCAAGTTTCATTCAAATCGGTTCATAAATACGTTAGTTATCGCATGACAAAAATCAGATATGTCAGTCAACATTTGAACGGAGGGTGGTTTTGTAGTCTGGGGGTCATGATCGGTGAAAATATGCCAAATTTTTCTGGAAGTGCTTTCCTCCGGACTGCTGCAATAGGTAGCTTTTTATTTTTTGTAATGAAAGCTACCTAATAAATATCGTAAAAGATAGATTTAATGTATAGACAGCAAAGGAGAAAACCCCTACTGTTTCGTACCTTGTGTCCCGACATTGGGACACTTAGATTTTTATAAACTAAATAAATATGTTTTAAAAGATAATTTTTTTTTACGTTTTACGTTCATTTTACATCATTTAAGATAATTAAGCAGAATAATGGATTGAAAATAATTCAGGCACTAATGGGTTAATATGGAGATATAAATTAAAAAAAGTAATTTTCTTTAGTCAAATGTAATTTAATGACATTGTTATTAAAGATTAAAAAACTTTATTGTGCCAAATCAAATTTGTTCAAATACACCAGTTGGCGAAAGACCTAAATACGGAACATTAAACTTAAGATGATACGTTTTATTTTGGCACTGAAGCGAAATGTGTCGACTGAAAATATTTCATTTTATATTGAAATTAAAATTAATATCAAGTTAACTAGATTTCGTTTAAAAATACACTGCATCATAATCGGAAGTGTATTTTAGTTGATTTTATTGATTAATTTTCCCTCAGTTCAAACCATTTCCTGCTATGTCTGAGCTTAAGAAAGCTTTTTCATTTCGAAATTCATGTAGACTTCTATCAAATTTTACGCATGGAAATTTAGATCCATTGCTTGTCAAAATGTCTGTTACATTTAGTATTAAAAAAATATTTTGGTTTCATTTTTTAGGTAACACTTTAACCGAAAACTATGACAAAATCAACAGATGAAATATGGGTATAATCTCCACAAAATAAAACAAAATTAAATGTTCAGTATACCATTGGTAAGACATGACAGAATTTCAAAAACGTTAAAATTTTACTCAGTTAATCCTATAAAAGTTAACACACCAAAAATCTTTTACTTAATCATACCTAAAAGTTTCAAAAACAATTTAAAACGTGTGATTTGCTTTATAGCAACAAAATACTTATTTATTCAATAATTCCTTCATAAACACTCCTCAATAAGACAATAGAAATATTTACATTATCTATTGGTCTACAGTAAGTTTTGCGAGAAATGTTTTTGATCATTTAAATTACTTTTACATTTTAATCTAATCGCATTTCCTTACATACTTTATAACTTTCTTCAAGAGATATAGAGAGTTCAATTTCCATTTCAATAGAATACTTAAAAATAAACCTTTTAATACAAAATAGAAGATACTTCCTTAAAAATGTCTATTTTGGGAAGCAACAATATATTCTACAATTGTTAAAAAAAATAGTGATTTAAATTAACAATCTTATGTACTTAAATAAAAGAAACAAGAACTGAAATCCCATGACAATAACAGTAAATTAGTTTAAAGAATAGGTTTTTTTTAAGTTAATTTAAACTGCTGTCCAAGGATTATTTTTATATTGAAAACGCTACAAAATACATTATATGAAATCTCATCATAATGATAATATAAATACACATTTAGAATAAAAAAGTATTATTTAATGATTATAAATAAATAAATTAATAACATTTTTAATACGCATGGACCTAAAAAATGACTATTGTTTAGAAACTAAAATGTGACTAAGATTACTTTGTAGCAAAAACATAATATAATAATGATATGTAGTATATATTAGTATATATGCCGTGTATGGCATGTAGTACAATAAGGATTATTCATTCATGGGTCCATAGTTCTTAGAAGCACGGGTTAAAAAAAAAAAAAAAAAAAAAAAAAAAAAAAAAAAAGCAATTTATTTAGTTACGATCTCAAAGTACGCAGACAAACAGCAAGAATCCTCAACTAGATAGATATGTTCGGAGAAGTTCGAGCATCGGATAACTATGCACTTTTGGTAGCCAAAAAATTACACAAATAACAACAGTTTTCGCGAAAATAAACTCAACGTAAAAAAAACAGTACTTTTGTATTTATTTTGTGTTTTTATGTGTAGTTTATTAATTTTATGTTAAACTATAAGTTGTTCTAAGGAAGAAATAATAATTTTACTATTTAATTTGAGGAAGAAATAATAATTTTACTATTTAATTTGAGGATCTTCGGCCGTTTCCGTTATTGGATTTCCAAACGAACTTCCTGTTGCAGATATCACTGCCCTCGCCGGGGTATATATGCGCAACACAGGCTACTTACGCTACGGTCTCATATCAAGCAAACCATGGATTATAGTATTGTTTTACTTCCATGGTACTACTTTGTTATCCCGTCGACCAAAAAAATATCGACAAACTATAAGATTAAATGCCAATAATGGATGATCTTGACATTCATGCATGTGTTTTAAACGTCATTAGATGATTTTTATTTCAATTTTTTATTTGTATTTTTATTAATATTCTACTAAATATTTGTTTTTTCGTTACTTAAAATAAAAATTATAGCAATATGTATAATTTAACTATTAGTTTGGCGATTTGCATAATTTGGCGAAATTGGTCGACGGAACAACCAAGTAGTACCATTTCCACGCATTTTAAAATAAAACTTTTCAGCAAATCATTCTCGTTGGGCTTGTGGTATTGTTGAGTTTAATCATGGCAATTACAAAATTTATACTAGAGTTCTTTGTTTTATATAGAACATTCGAATGTATAAGTGAACATGTTTTGCTTTAAACAAAACCCCACATTATATTGATTTGACATGTATGACAGTTACAGCAATGGAGATAATTTTTCAAATAAAAGTAAACAATCACAATGTGTTATTTTTAGGAATAATTAAAAATAGTATAAAAATTAATGCTTGATAATGAAAATAAGCTTATAAAAAAAATAGCTTCGAGGTGCATAACTTCAGATATAAACGCAGCTTCTTGCTTAATTTTGTAATTATACGCACATCGGTATCTTAAAAAATAATAACAACAGCTTTCATAGAGACAGGCAAAATTATCTCTTTATTTCTATACTAGCAGGGGTGACCGAGCTCAGCTCGGTCAAAATTAACTTTGTGTTCAACTCGAAATAGTATTATTACTGTAAAACATGTTAATAATAGTATTATTTACAAAAACAATCAATAAGAAAACTGTTTGTATGCACATGTTCATAAATTTTACTTTATTTTAAAATTTACAACGAAAGGACATCAATCCAAATCACTTTTTCATTTCGACTCTGATTAGTTTAACTATGCATCTCGAATACTATTAAGAATGTATAAGAAATTTCTTCACATTCTGACAATATTTTTTGCCAGATATAACCAAATTTGGACACATTCTTTCATTTGGCGCCAAATGTGTGTTTTGGTTTCGTAACCTTAATAGTCGATTTTTCGGCCAAATTTCGCCAGTATTTTGTCAAATATCGCCAACTTATTGGCTTTTGCCATAGTCTCGTGATCCTGACTTTTATTACCCAAATGATCCACTAATCAAATGTGATCAAACATGTGACTTAGCTCAATGGTCTTCAGGTAATCAAAAGCAGTAGAGTATAAAATGAATCAGAGTCGTTTAAGTCATTTCTTAAGTAAAATTAGCTTGACAGCATTCAGCAATGAAGCGATATGACCGACTAATATAATTTTGTTTAATATGCAACTCAGCTCAATAGTCTTCTCGTGACAAAAGACGTTCCGTTGCAAAATTTAGGTAAAATTGACTGAGTCATTGTTATATATAATAAGAATGGCCCGAACCCACTAAGACCTAAAACGACCCACTAATTGAATTGTTACGTGCATGCGTCCTATCTCAATGGTTTTCTTTTGCTCGAAAACGATATAATAGAAAATATACTCAAAATGGTGAGAACAATTTTTTAGATAAAATTAGCATGACCCACAAATGACCCTTATATCGAAATCTCTCGAAAATGTGACTTAGTTCATTAATTTGTACGTGCCGAAAAACGTTAAATACAAAATTTAGATAAAATCGATTGAGCCAATTTTTAGGTATAAATAGTTTGACCTTGACCCGTTATGACCCAAAATGACTCATTAATCGAGTTTTCTCAAACATCTGCCCTAACCCAATGACTTTCTTGTGCCCGAAAACGATAGAATAAAAAATTTAGTCAAATTTGCGCGAGACATTGTGTAGATAAAATTAGAATAACCCAAAGTGACCCACTGATCGAAATTTCTCGAACTTGTGACCTAGCCCAATGATTTTCTCGTGCCAAAAATATGCTGTATACAAAATTTCGTTAAAATCGATTCACCTGTTCTTTAGATATAGCTTGACCATGACCCATCATGACCCACAAATGACCCTTATAATCGAAATCTCTCGAACATGTGACTTAGCCCATTAGTTTTCTCGTGTATAAATATTGTTACACTCAAAATTTCGTTAAACTCGATCCTGCCGTTCTTTAAATATAAATAACTTGACCCAGACCCTTTATGATCCAAAATGACCCATTAATCGAAATTTCTTGATCATGTGACCTAGCCCAATGATTTTCTCGTGCCAAAAAATGTTGTATACAGAATTTCGTTAAAACTGATCCACATGTTCTTTAGATATAGCTTGACATGACCCGTTATGACCCATCATGACCCATAAATGACTCTTATAATCGAAATCTCTCAAACATGCGAGATAACCCATTAATTTTCTCTTGTCAAAAAACTTACATACAAAATTTCATTAAATTTGATACTGTCGTACTTTATATATAAATAGCTTGACCCAGATCTTTTATGACCCAAAATGACCCAGTAATCGGAATTTCTCGAACTGAGACCTAGCCCAATAGTTTTCTCGTGCCAAAAAAATGTTGTATACAAAATTTCGTTAAAATCGATCCACCTGTTCTTTAGTTATAGCTTGACCATGACCCATTATGACCCATCATGACCCACAAATTACTCTTATAATCGAAATCTCTCGATCGTGTGACTTAGCCCATTAGCTTTCTCGTGTCAAAAAACTATTACAGGCAAAATTTTGATGAAATTGATTCTGCGGTTCTTTAAATATAAATAGCCCTTAATAACCCTTAATGACCGAATATGACCCGTTAATTTTTTTTTTCGACGTGTAACCTAGCCCAATGTTTTTCTCGTGCCCGAAAACCATAGAATGCAATTTTTAGTCAAAATTGCGTGAGAAAATCTCTAGATAAAAACAGCATGACCCACAATGACCCCAAAAATGACCCACTAACAGAATTTTCTCGAACATATTACCTTACCCAATGGTCTTCTTGTAATCCAAAACGATAAAATATAAAATTTGGTAGAAATCGTTAGAGCCGTTTTTTAAATAAAAATGGCTTGACCCACAATGACCCAAAAATGACCCACTAAACAAAATTTTTCGAACATGTGACCCAGCTCAATTGTTTTCTCGTGCCATAAAACGATTGGATACAAAATTTCCTTAAAATCGATCCAGCCGTTCTCTAGATATAATTAGCTTGATCCTGACCCATTATGACCCAAAATGACCCAATAATCGAATTTTCTCGAACATGTGACCTAGCCCAATGGTCTTCTCGTGCCCGAAAAGGGTAATATCCAAATTTTTGCGAAAATCGTTAGAGCCGTTTTTGAAATAAAATTTACCCACACACACACACAATTTTTGCTCGCATTATAGTATAAGATATTGTAACTGTGCATGTATTTGTACATGTTCACTATATTTAACAATTATGACTGAAACATTTTAATCAGCTCATAGTAGCAAAAGAATTACTTGATCTACTTCTAAACCTAGACTCAACAGCAAGACAAAAATATTTGCATTATTCATTGGATAGTAATAAGGTATGCGGACAGACGTTTTTTGTCGTTTAAATTGCTTTAATCTAGTAGCTTTTAATTAAGTACGTTAACTTTCTTGAAAAGTTATATTTAATTCACTTTTCTTTAAAATTTAATTTTTCCGAAGAATGTACATTTAATAGAAATTGGCAAATGTTTCCTTGATTATTTTGTGGAATACTAATGAGTTGGAGCGCAGTTAATAGCTCTGATTCAAATTAACAATCTTACAAGATTGAATAAAAGTAAAATGAGCTAAAATAACATGACCAGAAGAGTTTATTAGTTTAAAGGATATACATAAAAGAAAATCGTAAATTAATTTAAGCTGAGACTCTAGCATTCAAGTTACATTAAAAAGGGGGCAGCAAAACAGTTTATAAAAAGGAAGTTTTATAAACTGTTACAGTTAAGATAATACAAATATTTTTCTTTTCTAAAGAAAAAAGTAACTAACGTTATGACTGTCGCCCTAAATGATTTTTTTTTTTTTTTTTTTTTTTTTTTTTGACCGGGGACCAGTTTTGTGAAGGTCTTTTTTTTTTTTTTTTTTTTTGGTTAACATGAAGAAAACTATTATGTACAAAAATATGAAAATCGGTAGTACTATAGAGAAAAAAAATATTTCTACTTTATTTGCTTAAAATGCGTATAGCCAACAGAATCAAAAAGTGCCCAAATCTGGAATCGAACCAGGGGAATTGTCTAATGCTGAAACTGCAGTACAAGATGGAAAACTTTCCGTGAGCCACCAACTATAAGGCGAACGCAAAGACCAAGTAACCTAAGGCGTATAGACAACAAAGTGGGAAAATATCCAAGTCTGAAATCAAACCAAGGTCATTGACTGTACGCATCGATGCTTCACTAGAAAGCTATCAAGACGGCCCAAACTTAGCATTTCTCACTCTTATGTGTTAGAAAGGCTAAAACACCAGGGCAAGATGGAATAATTTCCTTGAGCCACCAAATCTGGGACAAATACGAAAAACCCAATAGCTAATGGTGTTTAGCCAGCTGAGTGAAAAAGCGTTCAAGATTGAAATCGAATCGGGGTCAAAGTTTAAAGATATATGAAGCCTAAATAACATCAAATATTGCTATAATGTATGTGGTTTTTTTAAAAATCTTTTTCTAATCTGTTTTTATGAACTTAAGTCGATATTTACAATAAAAATAGTGCATATTTAAGCTTCGTTTTGTATTTCACAAAACTAAATTCAGCGTAGTAGTAAGAATAGTTTCTTTTTACAGTGTAGCTAACACGTTTTCAGACTTAAGTTTACACAGTGAAAAATCTATGATGTTACTAAATTGTTCTGGGAAACTGGGATGCCTACACTTTTTATGTAACCTCAACAAAATGAAAAATAATATAACTATTCCAGGTTATCGATAAAATTTTAGTAAGCAAAAGATTTCTGTAGCTTTACAAGACTAATTTTGTAGATTTATAGCTTAATCTGTACAGCGTACCAATAAAATTTTAGTAAACTTAACATTTCTGAAGATTTTACAAAACAGGTTTTGTACATCTGCATCTTTTTTTTTTTTTTTTTTTTTTTTTTTTTTTTTTTTTTTTTTTTTTTTTACAGTGTAAAAAAATAATTATGATTTGATCAATAATTACTTCAGAAATTTCAGTCCAGTAACAAGATGAAAATATTTACATTATTCATGGGACAGTAATAAGATTTGCGGACAGGAGTTTTATCATTTAAAATACTTTACTCTAGTATCTTTTAATTAAATCTGTTCAATTTCTTGAATAAACGTATGGAGTTAATTTTCTATTCCTATTTAATTTTTGGAAAATTTACATTTAATAAAATTTGTGAATGTTTTCATAAATTGATTATTTTGGGATTAATAATGAGTTGAAGCACAGTTAATAGCAACGAACTAAATTAACAGTCTCGCGTGCTTAAACAAAATCATCAAGAAATGAAATTGCATGAAAATGACATAAAATTACACTAAAATAAGTGGGAAAAAATAAGTGGTTAATTAATTTGAATTATGTTTCCTCTTTTTAAAACTTTTCAACAAAATTGAAAAGCGTTTATGCATTAGGTTTGTCTGTCCTTTTGTCATCATACTCAAACTCCCGAAATATACCCAGATTTTCATGCAGTTGATGAAGATTATTTAAAATCTTCAAAGTATGTTCGGTATCGTATATGAAATATGTAGGATTGATAGTTAATTTACAGGGGCTCTCAAAAGAATACCATTATATTATGGTATGAGGGAGGAAAATCGTTTACAAAGTATTTTAATGAGATTACACTATTTCAAATGTATTGAAACTGAAATAAATCACAGAAATTTATTACGACTGTGTTACAATAGAGCATTCATTCATGGTATTTTTATTTACAGGGATACACAAAAGAAATCGGTTAGAGTACTGTCTGTGAGTAATAATTGCTGGGGTTTTAAAATCCTGAATGTGCTTTTAAATTTAGCTAAATTTTTGCATGTTAATCACTGTATATAAATTCTATACCTCATATACACATATGCATAATAGTATTCAGGTATACTTTTTTTATTAACGGAAAATGCTGAAAAAGTTTTTTAACTAAAGTAAATGTGTATTTTTTTACTGAATTAAACTTCGGCATGCATGTAATTAATAGATACAAATCTATGCATCATATGAGGCTAAGTCAATGCGATCAACTCCATCAAAGAAAAATGCTCATTTAAAGCATTTAAAGTTATTTATCTACAAAAAAACTATTTTTTTACCATATTTTGATTATACTTATTAAATGTCTTATAATCAAGGGTATTTCTTAAGCACTGTATAGATACATACAGCAATTTCAACCCTATCATTTCATTACCTGAATTTCTAAAAAGTAGGAATTTGTTTTTATTTAAAGACATTTTTATTTTTGTGAAAACTTACACTGTAAAAAATGTCAGATGTTTCTGAATATATAAAAATGTACTATAATCAAAAACAAAATATACAGTAACCTCTTCTAACTCACCTAAAGTTTCGAAAACAGTTCCTTTACCTTTAAAAATCACAGAAAACTATTTGTTTTCGAAATTTAAAGAAGAATTTATAAAAAATAATTTTTATTAGCTGCCCGTTTTTTTTCAGAAATGTTTCTAAGTAGCTTTTGCAATACAATAATCACTTTTCTCAAATCAAAATATCACTTTTTCGAATGCTACCAATTCATAGTAAAATATTTTGATATTCAGAGAACATGTTTAATAGACAAACATACAATATTAACAGTATTATCATTAATATGAAAATTAACATTATTTTGCTACAATTGCATGCACAAAATCAGTTATGCAGCTGAAAATGAACTTGAGAATTGATAGAATCCGAAAAAGTGATATTTTGATTTGAGAAAAGTGATTATTGCACTCTAAAACCTACTTAGAAACGTTTCCGGAAAGGACGGGCAGCTAATAAAAATTAATTTTTATAAATTCTTCTGTAAATTTCGAAAACAAATAGTTTTCTGGGATTTTTAAAGGTAAAGGAATGGTTTTCGAAACCTTAAGTGAGTTAGAAGAGGTTATTGTATATTTTCGTTTTTGACTACTGTACATTTTTATATATTCAGAAACATTTTTTACAGTGTATAATTCAAAATACACACTTAATGAAATTATTTTGCAATTTTAATGAAAATATTAATATACATATGTACATTATTTATTTATTTATTTTAATGTTAGTATAATTTAAAAAGAAAAAAATATCTCCTTGGTGTTAGTGAGGATTTTTATCATTTTTTCTCTACTCAATGATAAAGTATATATTTTGAGCAAACAAAAGGCATCTTCTGTAGCTCAGTCTGTAGAGCATTCTTCCAAAGGTCTCGGGATCAAACATCGGAACAACTAGAAACAAATCTTGCAAAAATAAATTATGCAATAGTTCAAAAGTATGCGAAAATTCCGAATCATATCCGGCGTACTGAAAATTGGGTGATTTGCAGATTTTGAAAACTAAATAAAATAGTTATCATTAAAAGTAAAATTTATGGAGTCTTGTGTATTTTTGACTATATTAATTTACAAAATCTATTCTATAGTAACAAATAATTTCTATGTTATTTAACAAAAACTCGGTTTTTCTAATCTCGATAATTTTACATAGGACTTAATATAATGGATTACTCGTAGATTCTCAGCAATTTCACAGAAAAAATTTTAAAAGTGTGCGTGGAATCACTCATATTATTATATTTTTAGAAGATTTAAATTCTAACTTTTTTAAAACAGTGTATAAAAATTTTACATTCGTAATGGAACATTTATTAATTGTTACTTAAGTAATACTTAAGCAAAATTCTTAATTCGTAATTAAGTCTAATATTTGTTTTACAGTTTAAAAAGAATTTTAAAAAATGTTACTCTAAAAATAATTAAACGGTGGGTAGAAAATTATAATTTCAGTACTGTACAATGTTATGCTATCTATCTAATTATTTAACATATTTATTTATCAGAAGACATTTTCTTAACGAAACATGAAGGTCTTAAAATACATAGAAAAACAACAAGGGAAAAAAAGCGTAGTATCAGGTTTTATTGAAAAGGTGAAAAGCCTTCCAAGTAAAGAAAAGAGCTTCAAATTACTGGGAAAATAATTACAAATAAACATTATTTATATAAAAAAAGGTTATAAATGTTTAAAAAACATGTTTACATTACGTATTTACGTGTATAAATTTTTAATTTTTACAATTATAAAGAAATGTAAAATTATTGTGTAGTTTCTTTTAAATATTTGTTTAAAAATTAAATTAATTGTTAAGAAAAATAAATTTTCTGATACATGTGTCTAATATTTAAGTAGGTAATTTATTTTTAACGATAGACAATAACCTGGGAAAAATGTATTACAGTTGAAGAATTGTATAAAATTAGTCAAATATAGATAAAAAACTTATTAATGTTTGCAAGTAATTAAAAACAAAATGATAGCAGTTTCATTGAAACAATAGTTAAATTATAGCTTTAAAAATATAAACTGTCATTATTGTAAATTTACGATCAATTGCAGTGGTTTTTGTTTGAATAGATTTTCCTTTTAGATGGGCAGAAAATACATAATTCCTCAATTTTTAATTGCTCATAAAAAAAGTCAAGACAAATATTTAATGTATTGTACATTAAAAAGAAAATATTTCACACAAAAAAATTACTAAATGCTAATGTTATTTCATGCTTGCATTTTTTTTAATACAAGTATTTTTTTAGTAGCATATTATATTTTCATGGTCTAAAAAATTGTGATTAAAAAAACATCCCTAACGACATGCAAAGTTCTTTTTAGTTCAAGAAAGATACAAGGAATTAAAATTCTTTCATAATTGATCACAATTGATCAATTGATATTGATCATAAGCGAGAGTTTAGTTTGCTATAAATAGCATATTTCTTGTTTCATACATCCCGGCAGTGTTTCTGGTATCTTGAAAGGAAGCAATGATGCAAAAAAAAAAAAAAAAAAAAAAAAAAAAAAAAAGACAATATATATATATACATAAACAAAGAAGAAGAAAAATAAAAATAAAATACTGCAATGCATTTAACGGAGGTTATGAGCAACTGGTTGCTTCATCTAGCGAGAGAAAACGGAGACGAGTGTGTTCCCTGTCATGCGATGATAAATTGCTGCTTATAGCAATAAAGTAGCATTTATTTGTGCGATCTTCCACCTGTGACAGAATGAAAATGGTAGATAAAGACGAGAAAAATAGTGTAATCGATGAAGAAAATGAATTATAAATTTATATTTCGTATAGAAAGTGTTAAAACAAAGAGAGCACACACATATCGTTATATATTTATTTAAATATAGATATGCATATATATTTATAAATAGGAAACATTGGAATACAAAAATAAGAATAGAGATGAGATACAAGGAATGTTGGAGTTGAACGTCATTCGAAAAAAAGGCTTCCAGATGTGTTTTCTACAGAGGAAAGAATGCCAGGTTAAGTGTTGGTTAAACAAGGGTCTTACATTGAAGGGAATTAGGGTGCCGATCCCCTCAGAAATCTTATATAATTCAGTTCGAGGTCCAATATTTTTTCAGACTGACCACATATTGTCAATTAAAGATAGCGTCGCATTCTATTTACTTGTCACGAGTTATTATTAAACCTTTGTTCACAGTCACATTGCTCAAACTAATCACTCTGACAGAAGTCATAGTTTTTATTATTCCTTCCTACACTTTGATTTTTTAAAAATATTTCAAGGACATAATACCAGACAAATATATTCTTACAAAATCGACATAAATAAGTAAAAAACTATTCGCGAAATTTTATTAGTTTTAAGAAAATAAACGAGTTATACAATAAATAATTTTTTTCAAACATTCATGTAAATTGACAGATTAATTTACTAAATACAGCAGAGAGACAATTATATGGTCGTTGATTAACCGGATTGTCCAATTAATCAATGAATGAATCGATCAATGACCATCGATCAAAGTTTTTTTTCCAAAATCCCAAACGCGACCGTCAGCAAATTGAAAAAGAAAAAAGAACTTTTATAAAATCTTCTCAAATCTAAAGTAGAAAAAACATTCTAACTGCAGATTATGATTATGTGGTTCATTGTTATAATAAACTGTGTTAATTTTTATGAGGATAACATGTATACTCGTAGAGAAATTAATAATTTAAATAAAAGCAGTCCCAAATTTTGTCAAGTGTTAGTGAAGAGTTTTTAATATAAAAATTGTTTCTTTTATAAATTATGCGAAATAATATTGTACATAATACCCTGTTATCAGAATTAAAAAATAATAAAAATTGTACGAAAAAAGAGCAGGTTTACTAAATAATGTTTTACTGCGCAAGCGTGAACGCAATAAAAATGGTAATTTTCATAATGTGTTAGCTAAATATATAGGGAAATTTTTGTGAAAGTCCCGAAAAGACAGCTTGAAAATTCTGAAAATTATCGTCCATAGAATAAAATCGAAATCCGTTGTTTCCAAAATGAAGCAAAAAGGTGAGGGCCTGTATCCATATATCCATAGATTAGTGTAATATAGCAAATGCTATATTACACTAATCTACACAATATTGCACGTACTGCTATATTTGGATACAACTCTTCATATTTTTGCTTCCTTTTGGGAACAACGGATTTTGAGTTTATTCTATTGACGATTATTTTCAGAATTTTCTAGCTATATTTTTAAGACTTTTGACGTTGCTCTATACATTTAGCAAACACATTATGAAAATTATATTTTGATTGCACTCACGCATGCGAAGTAAAACATTATTTAGTATATCTGCTCATTTTACATACAATTTTTATTTATTTTTTAATTTTGATTACACAGTATCATGTACAATGTAGATTTTCGTATTTTCTAAAAAGAACATTTTTTATATTAAGAACTTTGCAAATTATAAGCAAAAAAGTGTTCGAAATTTGGGACTTCTTTTATAAAAACCTTAATTTTTCTACGAGTATACATGCTATCCCAATAAAAATGAACACAATTTATTACAGTAAGCTAATTAATCACAATCTGCAGTTTGGACGTTTTTGCTATATTAGTTTTGACAGGTTTATCCAAAAAATCTTCGTTCATTTTTAATTTGTGGACAGTCCCCCACGGGATTACGGGGATAAGTACTCGCAGAAATATATGACCTGTAGTACTTTGTTGATACACTTGGAGTTTCGGAATTATTGCATATTATTTTTCTAGAATTTTAACAAAATGTCTAAAATCGTAAATGGCTGATCACCTTTGACTGTGTAGTGTATATTATATATATATATATGCATTTTTTCCATGAAAATCCATTTTTATTTTTAGATTGTGTGAAAGGGGCCAAAAAATTGCTTCTTTTGCCTCCTGATATCCTCAGAAAGAAAACTCCCTCCTATATAGCTGCAAAAAAAGGAAGTCCTTTATGAAACGGAAAACTATAAAAAAATTCGTTTCCCTATCTCAATGATTTTTTTCAATGAATGCAGTATAGACGAAATGCATATATGCGTGTATTAATTTCTATATGTACTTCTGTGTATACCTTTGTGCCAGTCTTGTAGAAAATAAAATTAAAAAAAATAGAAAAGAATATCTTATAAATATGCAATTTGTAATATGCTAATATGCCCACGACAACAATTGCCAATCCTAAATCTAAAAATTGTCGCAAAATTACCTAAAAACGTTTTTTAACAATCGTTCAATAATCCGAGTTTTTCAATAACCGGATTTGCCTCGGTCCCGATCGGTCCAACCTCTAGTATATATCCTTTTCATTTTTCATATTTTTCAACAATATTTGTCGCGACCTCGGTAAATTCTAAAACAGACCATTCTTACTTATCCATCAATATAAGGGGCAATTATTTTGAAAATCGAAAAAAACTGATGGATTTACACGTTTCAGGCACTGGAGATTACAAAAAACATATTTTTAGAAAAAGAGAATTTGTCATCCGTCTGTCTGTGTGCCTGTAAACGCTGTATCTTCCGAACAAGTTGAGACAGAGACTTGAAATCTGGTATGTGCTTGAAATGTGGTATGTAAGAATTAGAAAATGCGTATTTAATTTCAATAACCTCGATTATCCGGAACTGCTTTTTTTCGGATTCTCGAAATATTCGAGATGATGAAAGGTACATAAATTTTTTCGAAATTTATTATTTTAAGGAGTAGATGTAAAAGAAGTAAAAGAAACATAAGTTTTGCATAAAAAATGAATTTGATCAGATAATTTGTTGCCGAAATATTTGTAATCATATTTTTCACATTCTTGAGTTTTTCAAGACCCTTTGCTACATTCAAATCTCAAATCAAAGATATATTTTAATTGTAAATGAGACGCTTAATCTGACGCAATAAACTGCTAGTTAATATAATTATCATTTTTGGATTATAAGAATGTTTATTTTACACAATTTGGTACTATTTGATTATCCTTGATAGTTCTTATCCTTGATAGCTCCTCCATAGATCATACTTGATAGTTCTTTGGTCGACGATCCCGTCGACCAAAGAACTATCGTCAAGCTATAAGATTAAATTCCAGTAATGGCTTATTATAAATGTTACATTCAGTTGACATTAAACACGTTACACTTTTTTGTTACGTCATAGAGTGACTTTTAATTCGATGTTTTACTTGTATTTTTATTAATCTTTTGCTAATTTATTTGCTTTTTCATTATTTAAAATAAATTTTATGCCAATTTGTATAATTTACTAATTGTTTGGCGGTTTATACTATATTTCGAAACTGGCAGATAGGATAATCAAGTAGTACACGCAATTCCGTTATAGAGCATTACTATGTATTAAAAATATTTAAATATATGTTTAAATTTTATTTTGGAATTGCGATGCATTTTATAGTTAGTTTTCAGAGAAATACGTTTGCTTTGTATTTAACGGAAGTTGGATAAAGCAACTAGTTGTTTTATCAGTGAGCGAACGTAGAGACGACTGCTCCCTTTCATCTGATGATAAATTATCGTTCATAGTAATATGGTAGCATACAGGTGTGTCAATTTCCACACATGACAGAATGTAAATGGTGTATAAAGAGTAGAATAAAAATGTAGGAGACGAACAAAAGAAAAATAAGCTCTCTTTTAAAGAAACTGGAAATTTATGTTAAAAACAGAAAGTGTTGAAAAAATTTGGATTTTTTTTTTCAGATCTCTGAAAAAATGAATAAAAAATAAAAAATACTAATAAAAATAGGATACAATTTTTTTTTTAAGTATTCCGATTTTTTGCCGTGTACTACATTTTTGTTATATTCCACAAAATTTTCTACAGTTAACTATACTATCACAAATTTCTTTTAAATAACATTCTAAATTCATTGAACTTTCAATGGAAATAAAACACTGTCTTAAAAACTAATGTCGTGAAGGATTTTTCACCTTGTTATTAAATACAAAAGTTAAAAACATACATAAAGTTGCTTCAAAGGTGCTTAAAAAAATTCAAAAAGATATTATATACTCCAAGATCTTTCAAATGCACATGTTTTCAATATTCATTTTCAAGGGTAATGGTGCTACATTTCAGTGTTCTCTTCTTAAAGGATGCATAATTTTTCTTTGGTTTCCAAAATATTTCTAAAATCTATGCATAATTTTATATGCACCGTTCAAATTTTATTTCCAGTTCGTCAATTTTTAAAACATAAAACATTAAATTGTACATGAGTTTTAGAAATATTTTGACAACTAAGAAAAGAAATGACATGTTTTTAGAAGAGAACATTGAAAAAAGAAGCTAAAACTATTAATTCCCTGAGGCGATATTTTGAATATAAGAATATATAAAAATCTCATTGACTCAACATTACCGAGGGGAATACGGTAGTAGTATTCATATTTTCCCCCCATCCCCCTCTTTTTCTTGAACGGTGCACTGAACTTCACTTGCATATGCGTACTGCTTTATTTGGTCTTAATCCAATAACCTTTGGTGTTGCGCTCACGCAACAATCAAAATAAAAGCCCATATTTAACTTTTTTACTTACTCTTCACTATTTTTCAATTAAAAATTGGCCTTATTTAGAGACGTAAAATTTTAAGATCACGAAAGCAAAAATTATCTTTCAGAGTTTGTCGTGGCGAACGATGTTTAGGTAACAAGTTGAAAATTTAAACGTTAAAGTTTTGGTGGTTAAGAAATTAAGTGTATTTTAATTTTACAATCAGTCACTTTTTCCCATTGAAAAGAAATGCGTAAGCGCTTGAAAGACCTCGAGTAAATCTTTCAAGCACTTTTTAGATAATTTTATGTATGTTTTTAACTTTTAATGGCATTCGAAATTCATCGAGTTTTTCGCATGTTGAGCATCATTGGAGAAAATGGAAAAAAATGTTTCAGTATTCATAAAAAATTTACTAATCTTCATCAATCTTTACTTATTTGGTGAATAAAACATACTTATTAAAAAGAACAGAAAAGAATATTTACATTTTTTAACCAAATAAGCATAAATCAGCAAAAAATGGTATCCAAAGAAAAAAAATGAAAGAAAATGTTTCAGTATTAATAAAAATTTACTAGTCTTCATTAATCTTTACTTATTTTGTGAATAAAACATACTTATTAATAAGAACAGAAAAGAATATTTACATTTTTTAACCAAATAAGCATAAATCAGCAAAAAATTGTATCCAAAGAAAAAAAATGAAAAAAAAAATGTTTCAGTATTAATAAAAATTTACTAGTCTTCATTAATCTTTAGTTATTTTGTGAATAAAACATACTTATTAAAAAGAACAAAAAAGAGTATTTACATTTTTTAACCAAATAAATCAGCAAAGAATGGTATCCAAAGAAGAAAATGAAGGAAAATGTTTCAGTTTTCACAAAAAATTACAAGTTTTTATTAATTTTGACGTATTTGGTGAATAAAACATACCTTTTAAAAGAATAAAAAGGAATATTTACGTTTTTAATCAAACAGAAATCAATAAAGAAAGATTTACAAAGTGTTACTTGTTTTGGAGGTAACAAAAGAAATCCAAATTGTTACAAATAGTGATCTCAGCAAACAGCTTTGTTAACTATAAATACGAGCCCTCAACCCCATTTTTTTTTCACATTTATCAACAATATTTACCTTTTTCAAGATAATAGGTAATGATATGGAAAAAGAAGGAGAAAAAACACTCTTGCGATGCATTTAGCGGAAGTTACAAGCAACTGGTTGCTTCATCCGACTAGAGAATACGGAGACGATTGCTCCCTGTCATGTGATGATAAATTATCTTATCATTCATAGCAATATCGCAGCATCCACTTCTGCGATCTTCCACATGTGACAGAGCGAAAATGGTTGACAATATAGGGGACGGAGAACAGATATATTTGCGTCATAGGAAGAGGATATAAATTTATGTATATGATATAAAATGGTGAAAAAAAGTATGCGTAACTATATACTCTTGATTTTTCGTTTTCAGAAAGTTTAAATTTTTAAAGTGAAAAAGCTAGAGAAACAGGTGTAAATGTAATAAACGTACAATATGTTTTTAATAAAAATATGCAAGAAAAAAAACTTTTTATGTTCAAGAGTGAGAAAAGAATAATGATACTGTACTTATTCAAATTTGCAACTGTTTTTAAATATTTAAAAAACATGTTGTGAATTTTTCAGTTTATCCTTAAAATAAATAAATAAATAAAATTATATAAAAATAAAAATAAACCTTCCTTTATTAATCCTTACTTATTTCATGAATAAAACGTACTTATTATATTACATATTTATTTAAAATGGTGACAATATATAGGACGAAGAACAGAGTAATTTGCGTCACAAAAAGTGGTTAGAAATTTATATACATGATATAAAATGTTCAAAAAAAGGATACACGTAAATATATATTCTCCATTTCCCGTTTTAAGAAAGTGTGAACTTTTAGAATGAGAAATCTCGAAAAAAAAAGGTTCAAATATAGAAAAATAATTTTTTGTTTGATAAAATTATGCAACTTAATATATATATATATATGTGTGTGTGTGTGTGTATGTGTAAAGTGGGAGAAAAAAAATGTACTTTTTGAAACTTGCAATTGTTTTCAAATATTTAAAGACATGTTGTAATTTTTTTAAGCTTATCATTAAAAAAATAAATAAAAATTTACTCGCCTTCATTAATTTTTACTTATTTGGTGAATAAAACATACTTATTAAAAAGAAAAAAAAAACAAGGAATATTTACATTTGTTAACTAAAAAAACATAAACTAGCAAAAAAAAAAGATTTGCAAAGTGTTATTTATTTTTGTAGTGACAAAAGAAAACGAAACTTTTTGAAATAATGATCTCAGCAAAGAGCTTTGTTAATTATAAATGTGAACCTTCAACTCCAATTTTTTTTTTCCGCATGCTTCAACAATATTTACCATTTTTATGATAATAGGTAATGATGCAGAAAAAGGAAGAAGAAAAAACTCTCGTGATGCATTCAGCGGAAGTTATAAGCAACTGGTTGCTTCATCCGACAAGAGAACACGGAGACGATTGCCCCTGTCATGTGATGATAAATTATTATTCATAGCAATGACGTAGCATCTACTTCTGCGATCTTCCACAGGTGACAGAGCGAAAATGGTTGACAATATAGGGGACGAAGAAAAGACTTATTCGAGTCATAAAAGAGGGTATAAATTTATGTACATAATATAAAATGTTAAAAAGAAAAAGGATATGCGTAAATATATATCCTCCATTTCCCGTTTTAAGAAAATGTAAACTTTGAGAATGTAATAGCTCCAGAAACCGAATTAAATATTAGAAACATACAGTGTATTTTTAATAAAAATGTGCAACCTCAAAAAAAAAAAAGAAAAAAAATCTTTTGTTGTGAAGAGTGAGAAAAAATAATAATACTGTACTTTTTCAAACTTGCAACTGTTTTCAAATGTTTAAAAATATGTTGTGATTTTTTAAGTTTATCATTAAAAAAATATACACTACTAAAAATATTCTGAAATTCACGAGCATTTTTTTCCTGAATTTCCCAGAAAAGGTCCCTTTTCACAACAAAAGAGAATTTTCCGTTACAAATCACAAAATTCCACTATATTTCCTGAAAATAACGAAACGGATGGAAATAGAAACAAAAAACGGAGACACTCCGTTGGTGTGTGTGTGGGGGGAAGGGGGTTCCATGGCCGAGTAGTCAAGCCACCACATCGCCAATCGCCTGCGAGCTCAGATTGTGGGTTCGGGTCCCACTGGCGCCATGGAATAATGAAACATAAAAAATCCCTTTTAAATTACATTTTTTCTGTTTATTTTTCTTTTATTTCTTATTAAAAAATCTTTTAATTAATTAGCCAAAAAATAAATAAGTAGGGTACGAGAATTTCAAAAAATTAATTTATTAAAAAAATTATCTATATGTATATATATATATATATATATATATATATATATATATATATATATATATATATTGTAAAAAAAAATGTTAATAAAACATTTTTTTCATTCATTCATTTATTCATTCATTCAAAAGGAAAAAAAAACCAGTTGTTTTAAACAGTGATTTTTTTTAATTTAAACTATTTAAAAAATTAAAATGGATTTTAAAAAATAATAAGTATTATGCATCAGTATAAAATAAAATAAAATAAAATAAAATAAAATAAAATAAAATAAAATAAACCGTTTACAAATTTTTTAAGGAATATATTTGAAAGGAAATCTTTTAAAAGCACAACAGATTTTTCCACTAACTCATAAAAGACATACTTTGTACAACCCGGCATCAGCAGCCGCTCAATCCGTAAGGATTTATTCCGCTGTAAAAAGGTCCCGAGTTCGATCATCAGGACGGCGTGAACTAAATTATACAAAATAATAATAATTAAGTGAAATAACATAGCAGCTTAAAATCACTCGGTAATTTCGAATTCTTTGACGATTAATCGATTCATTAATTTAAAAAATTATATTAAATTATTATTATTAAAAATCAAACTTTGTAACGGAAAGTTACTTATTCTTCAAACGGAGTTTTCCTTTCTTGTATTTCCCACAACGGAAAATCTACTAACGGAACGGTAAAAGCTCTGCTACTTTGCTGCCAGAAGTTTCACCGTGAATTCACAGAATTCTTTTTAACGGTATATATTAAAAATTTACTTGTCTTCATTAATCCTTACTTATTTTGTGAATAAAACATGCTTATTAAAAAGAAAAAGAAAAAAGGAATATTAACACTTCATAAACAAACAAACATAAAACAGTAAAAAATGATTTGCAAAGTGTAATTTATTTTAGCAATGACAAAAGAAATCAAAACTTTTTGAAATAATGATCTCAGCAAAGAGCTTTGTTAACTATAAATATAAGCCCTCAACCCCATTTTTTTCGCATGTCCCAACAATATTTACCGTTTTCAGGATAGTAGGTAATGATGCGGAAAAAAGAAGGAAAAAAAACAATCATGTGATGCATTTAGCGGAAGTTATAAGCAACTGGTAGCTTCATCGAACAGAGACAATTGCTTCATGTCATGTGATGATAAATTATCATTCATAGCAAGATTTCTGTGATCTTCCACATGTGACAGAATGAAAATGGTAGACAATATAGGGGACGAAGAACAGACATATTTGCGTCATAGAAAGAGCATATAAATTTATGTACATGATATGAAATGTTGAAAAAAAAAAGAAGATAAATTTACATATATTCTCCATTTCCTGTTTGAATTAAGACTAAACTTTTAGTGTGAGAACGATCGATAAATTAACTTTTATATGCAACACATAGAATATATGTGTTTAAGAGAAATATGCAATTTTTTTTCTTTTTTTAAAATTTTTTATGATAAAGGTTATTATTATAAGTTAAATTATAATACTGTACTTTTTTAAACTTCCAACTATTTTCAAATATTTAAAAAATGTTGGATTTTTATTTTGAAACCCTAAATTATTATTTTTTTGAATCATTAAAAAAATTAACTCAAAAAAAAAAAAAAAAAAAAAAAAAAAAAAAAAAAAAACGAAAAAACTGATTCAATTATAATAAAGTATGCAGAATTTTGTTTAATAAAAGCGCACAGGAGGTATCGCTAACTTTCAACTATAGGCGAATATTTTTATATGATATTCTTAGCACTTTAAAAAAAAATCATTTCGTAGTACATTTCTCTTGTAAATGTTCTCAAAGCTTATGTAAAATAAACTTGAAAATAAAAATAGTAGTTACTAAATTAGGTACAAATTTGTTGCAAAGTTTAAAAACTATACAAACAATAAAGAAAAGTTAAGAAAATCAACATTTCGATCTTCATCTGAGATCTTCATCTGTACAACGATGTTATACCGCTTCCGAACAGAGTAAAACTGTCTTTGAAATTTAAAAGTCCACTACACTACCAGTCAATTACTGTTTTAAGCAATCATAAACAAGAAAACGTGCATTTCCAATATTTATTTAGCAAAAGTTTTAAATTAACATTTGAATGGTTTAACTGAGGATAATCACGAGGCGTGATCTCACGTTGAAAAGTTAAAGACGAATAAAACTAATTGTAAAATATTATTTTAACACGTGCAAACATACTTATAAATATGTATATGTATATATATATATATATATATATATATATATATATATATATATACATATATATATATATATTTATGCTTCTTAACTAAACAAGCATAAATCAGCGATAATAATAATAAAAAGGTTTTGCAAAGCGTCATTTATTTTAGTAGTGCCAAAAGAAATTATGAAACGATCTTAGCAAACAGCTTAGTTAACTATAAATATAAGGCCTCAACACTCCCCCCCCCTTTTTTCCACATGTCCCTACAATATTTACCGTTTTCGGGAAAAGAGGTAATGATGCGGAAAAAAAGAGAAATAAAAATCACTCTTGTGATGCATTTATCGGAAGTTATAAGCAACTGGTTGCTTTATCCGACAAGAGAACATGGAGGTGATTGCTCCCTGTCATGCGATGATAAATTATCATTCATAGCAATAACGAAGCATCCACTCCTGCGATCTTCCACATGTGACAGAATGAAAATGGTAAACAATGTAAGAGACGAAGAACAGACTTATTTGTGCCATAAAAAAGGGGATATAAATTTCTGTACTTGATATAAAATGTTGAAGCAAAAAAGATATGCGTAAATACATATTCTCTATTTCCCATTTTAAGAAAGTGTAAGTTTTTAAAGGGAGAAAGCTCAAGAAAATGTTTAAATGTTGTAAACATACAGTATATTTGTTTAATAAAAGTATGCAAATTAAAAAAAAAAAAAACTTTTTATGTGAAGGGTAGAAAAAATAATACTGTACTTTTTCAAACTTGCAACTATTTTCAAAGGTTTTAAAACATATGGGGATTTTTATTTATAAACTGCAAATTAATTTTGTTTAGATTTATCTTTAAAAAAACTTTTAGAATGAAAACAAGCAGGAAAAACTGACTCAATTACTACAAATATGGAGAATTTTGTTTAATAAAAGCTCGCAGCTTAAAAAAAAAGAATATTTGCGCAAGAGATAAAAAAACTATATATATATGAATATATATATATATATATATATATATATATACATAAACATGCAGAGTATTTACAAATTTTTCTGATTTGTATTGTTATGATACAAATTAATGTTTCCTATCTTCATACCGTTTTAGAAAAATGAAAAAAAATAGATTGGAAAATATCGAGAATCTTACTCAGTTGTTCGGAGCATAAAATATTTTGTTTCTTATAAGCTTAAAGCTTAATAAAAGTCAATTTACATGAGAAGAAGAGAGGGGGGGAGGGGCAAAAATGGTACTATATATTTCCATGTTTTCAGAGTATTTTGAAAAATTAAAAAATGTACATTGAGATTTTCATATTTATACAATAAATTAATTTTTTAAAAGTTTATATAAACATTTACAGTTAAGTACAATGTTTTCATTGTTATAAATTGTAGAGTAATGTTAAACTTTTTGAGGCTGTTTCGAGTGTTGTGAAAGTAATATATATTTCATTTAAAAAAAAAAATCTTCATTCTTTTTTTTAAACTCAAAATTTTACAAAATTTTTTATGTACAAAGTATTTATATATTACAGAAATACTACATTATGTAATGCTTTTAACGACATAAACATAATTCAATAATAATACTAATAAAGTGTGTGAAGTGTTTTTTAGTTGAATACTACTGAAAGAAATCAAAGATCTCAAATATTAATCTCTGCCAAGAGTTTAGTTTACAATAAATTCTTATATTTCATCAGAAAAAAATTACACTATTACTTATTACTGCTTTATATAATGCATATCTTACTAATTGTATATTACCACTTCATAGGATTTCCATTAAGAGTTGCAAATCGTTTCATCATGAATATTATATGTGGTATATTTATAATAATTTAACTGTTAATTTTGATATTATGTTTAATTCATTGTCTTGATATATGGTATATTAAATGTCAAAATCAATATTCATTATTTATTATTTTTTAATAATAAAGTAATACATTGAAATTATCATTATTTATTATTTTTTTTATATTAAATAAATACATTGAAATTATGATTAGTTAAGCCTATGTGAAATGTAGTAACAATGTGAGCATTGTGCTGAGATGTTAACTGGATAAGTTTGTGATTTTTTCACTTTTAAATGAGTCGATTTTGTGATTTTGCATTTATTGTACTGTGAGTACTATGATTCTTATTATATGTGGTGTGGGATGGTAGTATTATGGTCGTGTATTGTTTCCTTTTGGAGGTTTGAGTACTGCTTTAAAGCTTTGTACATATTGTATCTATTTTCATTTTATAGTTGTATTATTCTAGATCCTTTTCTTTGGTAAATTATATTAGTCCAGATACTCGATTATTTAATTGTAATTTTTCTATTTTTATCTTTTTATTATATTTGTATTATCTCTTATATTATGGCAGTACTTAGTAAAAATCTCGATCCTGGCAAGATACACAATGCTTCTTTGCAGTATAGTGCCCGGTACAGGAGCAATAATAGGGTTACTCCTGGACCGTCATCCAGTTTCCATATACATGCTCCTCCTCCTCAATTATATTTTCAGAAATGTTCTGATATCCGATGTAAAACTTGTCCATCTGCTTCTCAGTCACAAATCGTATCAGATCCTCATATTTCTATTTTTTGTAAGGCTTTTAATGTAATTTATAGTATAAAGTGTAACATTTGCAATTTGAAATATATTGGTGAAACTTCTGGTCCTCTTCATATACGCATGAATCAACATCGGTCAGATTCTGATAAAAATTTAGCAAAAAATATACAGTCTACAGCTGAAATACAGCATTTTCATAAACATAAATTTAAAAATACTACTATTGAAATAATACAAATTCAGAAAAATAAATCTGAGCGTCTGTATTTAGAGTCTTCATATATGAAATATTATAATACAATTTATCCTTATGGTCTTAATAGTGAGGTTTTTAAAAGATCTGCTAAAGTTTTTTCATCTATAAATGATACTACAGATTATTCTCCCATTTATCATAGTTTAAATCATCTTATAAATCCTAAAACTACACGTAACAAAAGAGGAAAAGGTTCATCTTCTAGTATTACTCCTAAAAACCTTATAATTCAACAAATTAATAATCTGCATCGTAATTATTTAAAAAATTACAATTGGTTTCTAATACGTAAATATATTTTTGGAATAAAAAAGAAACATATAGTACAATATTTAAATATTTTTCTCAGTAAAACTTACTCTAAACATTTTTCAGATATTTTTTATGATCTCATTATGACTCGTGTCAACCTGTACAATATAAATTTACTCAAAAAACCTAAAAATCTACAAACTAATACTCAAATGGTAATTACTTTTTCTAATCCAATATTTAATAAAATCAATATTAATTCCATATTAAATGATAAAAACTGTCAATTTCCTATTAATAATATTCATATTTCTAAAACCTTTAAGTATCCCATACCTATCGGCAGAACGATTTTTAACTATAATTCTTTCGCTAAATCTTCTTTTGATGCTAGTACTTTACCCTGTAAATGCAATGACCCCTCTCTACAAAAATATATAAATAAAGATCATGGACATATTATTACTGGTAATCTTAATCTTGTAGATGATTTACCACTTAGAAGAATTATGGGTTATGGGACCAAGTACAGAATTCCATCCAAATTAAACATTAAATCTATCATAAAACTATTTACATATGATATAGATATATTTATTTATAAACTTGCAATTTATTATAATAAACCCATTGAATATTTTAATCAATGGAAAATATTAGTTATCGATAAATTAACCAAGTCCTTAAAATATAATATTTCACACCTAGAATATGTAAATACACAGCATCTGTTTAAGCAAATCAATAAATTACAACAAAACTTTGTAATAACTTATGTTGATAAATCTCCTAATAATTATGCCATTATTTGTAAATCTTATTATCATCAACTGCTTAAATCTAGTATATCTAATAATAACACATTCCAAAAAGTTAATGATAACTTACTTGCCAATAATCGTAAAATTAAAGGATTCTATAAATTATTAGACATTAACCCTACTAACTTTAAATATCCTTATCTAGTCCTTATACCCAAATTTCATAAGCATCCTGTTAAATTCAGAACTGTTACAATTGGTTGCAGTACTTATAATAATGCTGCTAACAAACTTCTATTAGTAATTCTTAATCAAATATATAATATCACAAAAAAAGTGATAATACACATTGCATAAAAAATAGTTATGAACTGGTCCATATTATGAAAAATCTTAAATGTATAAAAAATATCACTACCTATGATTTTAAAGATTTATTTAATAATATCGATTTATCGGATTTACATAATATCATAAATGAGCTTTTTAAAAAATATCAACACGAATTGGATATGTCACATAATATCGATTCTGATTATTTTCATACCTTAACTAATTTCATTATCTATAATAATTTTATCATGCATGATAACAATATATATATTCAAAATGTTGGTATACCACAAGGTGGTAGTACATCTAGTGTATTATCTCACTTATACTTATATTACTATGAACGTCATTATTTAAATAATACAATACATTTATATCGATATATAGATGATGTAATTTTAATTGATACTGATAACACCTGTATATCTCAATTCCCTGTTGATTATCCTTCTAATCTAGAACTTTCAAAAAACCTACTTTTTAATAATACAATCAATTTCTTAGATATTAAAATTATATTAAAAGAGAACAAATTTATAACTGATATTTATGACAAAAGGAAAGAATTTAATTTTAAAGTTAATACTTTTACTAATTTTAAATCGTCTTCATAATTCTGTATATCGTAATATAATACTTAACCATTTATATAGAATAAAATGTCTATGTTCTTCCCATTTAATTAATACTAATATTAAAAAGCTTGTATATGATGCTATAAATAATGGTTATCCTAAAAAATTCATATATTCTTTAATTTATAATTAGATATTACATGATCTTATAATTAATTCTTTGCATAAAAAATGTATAAAAAAATTTATAAAACATAAAAATAATAATAAAAAATTAAAAATGTTAAAAAGTAATAAAATATATATATATATAGGTTGGTTGGGTGGGTAGATGTTAGAGTACGGTGGAGGGTGGTGTTGTCTGGATAAAAATGCAAAGGTTAATTATTTATTTAAAAAAAATTGAGAGTGGGTTATTTATTTTAACATAATTTTTAAACTGTTTAATTTACACCAATATATGGATATTCGTCTAGTTATATCTATAGTTAAATAGCTATATTTTAAATATCAAATTATTTTTAATGTTATTGATATAATTTTTGGTATTATTATTAATAATATTATTACTATTATTTATTTATTTATTTATTTATTTATTATTATTATTATTTTTTTTTATTATCCTATATTAAGATAATGAGTTTTTACCATGTAAAGTCACAATAAATGTTACTGATTAAAGTAACAATAATGTATTTTAAGTTATATGTTAATATGAATGTTATCTCTTAATTCTAATTTTAATCATTTTATTAATTTAATTTTATGTTAATATCGATTTTATTATTTTTTCCGGTTCAATTATATTTCCATTCAGCTTTATCTTTTTTGTTTGTTATGGATAACTATTATTTTTACTTACTTTCAACTCCTTTTTGTAAAATATCTTTGTTCCTTGTTTAATAATTTGGTTTTTGTGTGATGGTAGTCCCAAATTCGTATTGTTTTGCTTTTTCATGGCAAATACGAAGATGAAACCACACACTCCATTTGTAGTTCCAAAGTATTTGGGACCTGAAGATTCTGCTTTGGTTTTACAAATTTCAATTGTATTCATATTATTCTTTTTTTCCTTCCATGTTCAATGTGCTATAAGTTATTAAATAAATGGTTAATTTCAAATGGTTAATATTGTTTACTATAATTCAATTTAATTCTTCGTTTTGGTTTATTGTTTTATTGATAAAATCCGTTGGTGAATCTTGTCTACTTTTAATGGTATTATATATATATATATATATATATGCTTATTTATAAACAATTCTGCATTATGAAAAGAGTTTAACAAAATAAACATAAATCAGGTAAAAAATATTTACGAATACTTTGTTTATTTTAGGAATTATACAAAAACTAAAAATCATTTCAAATCGTGATATACGAGAACAGTTTACTTTACTATAAAAATCATTATATATACATATATATGTATATTATAAATACCAAATTTAATTTTCCAAATCTTCAAAGATTATTTCACGTGATTTAGAAAGTGGGAAATGATGCCGAAACATAGCAACATGAAAGAAAGAGAAAAATGTTTGCTATGTATTTATTGGAAGTTATGAGCAACTGGTTGCTTAATCCGACAATAGAACACTGGATGGAGTGCTCTCTGTCAAGTGATAATAAATTTTCGTTTACAGCGACAATGTAGTATCCACTTCTGCAATCTTCCACATGTGACAGAATGAAAACGGTTGATAAAGTCGAGAAGAATAATGCGGGAGACGAAGCAAAGACAGTACGACATTAAAAGACGCTATAAATTTATATAAAAGATACAATGCATTGAAACACATATGATGTATATATTTTAACATTCTTTAAAAAAATTGTAATGCATTTTTTTTAACCTTCAAATTATTCACTGTTTTCCCCTTGTGCCACAAAAGATGCCTTGAATTGTTCAAAATTTTTACACATTCAACTGCATTATATAAATTCTTAAACATTTATGTTATGAAATGAAATAGATTGTTAAAAAGAAGAAAATAATTTATGCATATTAAGTAGTTTTTAAGCTTTTATTTATTAGTCCTGACCAATATATACATTCATTTTCTTTTAACAAAAATAAATATATGTACGTCGGGTATGGCAAGTTTCAATTACAAGCCAATATTTTTATATTGTATTCACACTACTATATTTAAAAAATGCATTTCGTAGTACATTTCTCTTGTAAATGTTCTCAAAGTATATGTAAAAGATTTATGTTTTCAAAAAGGGATGCGAGATAGAAGGAAAAATATTCGCCTGTAATTGATACTTTGATGTCCCCGAGTTTTTTAGTAAAGATGCAAAAACTGATTTTATCCAGGCTGTCAATTTAAATTTGATAACTTATAAAAATATAGAACTTGAAAGTTACATTATTAGTGACAAACTGGTTACTATTTTTTTTTAAACAACAGCCAAAAAATTTTGTCCAAAACCTATAGAACGCAATTATTTTTAAAAAATAAAGAAAGAAAGGTAGGTTTGCAATAGAAATTTTCCTAAAATCGGCAATAAAACAAAACGGAAACCAGCTTCATTCACTGATTTTATTTGGGCATGAGGAATAGGCAAAATATATTTTATGTCTCCCATTATTGAAAATACATGTATTAGTGACAAACTGGTTACTATTTTTTAAACAATAGCCAAAGAATTTTCTCCAAAAACCTATAGAACGTTATTTTTTTTATAAATATATAAATAAAAGTAGGTTTGCAATGGAAATTTTCCTAAAATCGGCAATAAAACAAAACGGAAACTAGCTTCATTCACACATTTTATTTTCGCATGAAGAAAAGACAAAATATATTTTATTTCTCCTATAATTGAACATTGAAAATATATTTCATGTCACAGAAAATATAGTAATCGTTTAACTTATTCCATACTCTCAAAACTTTTCCAAATGTTTGACTTAGAAATTAAATTACTTTAACAAAATGCTATATTATAAACGTTCATCAACGGAAATTATTACTGGTTTCGTTCTTTCGTTTGTAACGAAGTACTGTTTTGGTTAAAAATAAATAATAATAATTTTGATTATTTAAATCATAATTACTCGAAAAAGTAATTTTACCAAAACAATGATAACACTATGATTATCACCGTGTACTTTCATAATCGAACAATATTTGCCGTGCTCTAGAAAGCAGAAAGTGATGCGAAAACATCAAAAACAGGGGGGAAAAACACGTACGCGATACATTTAGCAGAAGTGGCGAGTTACTGGTTGATAAATTCGACGAAAGAACACAGAGGCGAATGCTTTCTGATACCTTGCGATGATATATTGTTCATAGCAACAATGTAGCATCCACTTTTGAGATCCTTCGTGAGCGGTATAATGAAAATGGCATATAAAGATGATAATAAAAATGTAAGGGAAGAAATAAAAGTCTATTCAGATACTTTCAAGTCATCCAAAATATTATAGAAATTGAAAATGTTGAAACAAAATGGTATTTATATATGATGGATTCAGAACCATAGTAGACCAATTCCATTAAAAAAAAAAAAAAAAAGAAGAAGAAGTTTACTTAAAAGGTCCATAAAATCTGTTTAATCCACTCCCAGAGTATATCAAATCTTTTTTTTTTTCTCCACATACTTCCTTACGCGTGCCATCTATTTAGTTAGAGAGTTGATTTAGAATGAGAAAGAATAAAACAGATTTTTTATTCCTTTTAAATGAAGTATCTCATTTTTTTTTTCAAAATGTTCATGTATTACTATTTTTGTGAACCATTCATACATCATTCTGAAACTATTTTTTATAACAATTTCTAACACATTTGAAAAGTGCATATGAATTCGGTTTGTCTACCTCTGTCTGTGTCTTCGCTCTGACACTCATAAATACATGTAGATTACCAACAGATATTTTGTTTTATTATCGAAGATTATTATAGAATGTTTGGGAAACAAAATTAAATAATTAGCATTTATAGTTCGCTTACATGAACACTCAGCAGATTTCCACTGTTTTATGATTTATAAAGAAAAATCATTTGCTATCCATTTTATAATGTTACGACACTGCAGGCATAATGAAATCGAAGTGTGTCACTGGACTATATTACAAAATATGTTTTGTAACTTCCGGAGTGCATAGATATTTATTCTTCATTTAGAGACAAACAAAAAATTCAATTATAAAGATATGTGAAATTCTAAAATTCAACTTATAAGACAGACTTTGATTGGTAACTGTCTGCTAAGACGTTTTCAAGTCTTGTAGGTATGTAACAACTTAACTAATTTTTAATTAAAACGTGATGTGTATAAATTATTTATATTACATGTAGGACTGAACAAAAGGATTTGCAAAAATTACAAATAGGGGAGTTGGAGGATAATTTTATTAGAATCTATAACATCTATAAATTAATATTTTATAATATTTATTATAATTAATAATTAATAATATTTTTATGATATTTATTACAATTAATAATTTATATTATTTATGTAATATTTTATTTATCATTCATCTCGATCATTCATTTTAACTATCAATATTGAGCCTTCAAACAAATAATCACAATATATCTTAATTGTTTATATTGAATAAGATGCTTGGCAACTTCAAATTTTAAAAAGAAAATTACTTTTAAGCAGAGTTTTAGGAAATGCAACTTTGAAAAAAAAAATGGAAGCAGCCATATGATTTTTCTTTTGGTTTTATAATAAGAAAAAACAAAAGTTTTAATTTAAAACTATCAGAAGATTATAGTAAACATTATTTGAAATAAGCAGATCCATTTTTCCCAAGAATTTCATTATTATTCTTTGATTTCTTTAGTACAACAAAAACTTTAACATAATATATTTAAACAAATCAAAGCTTAGAAATTTCTTCTAATTTTTTTTTAATAACAATGCAATGTTTGACAGATAAACTAAACGCCACAGCAAATTGTTTTAGAAAGTGATATTTAACCATAAACTTATAAATTACAAAAACTGATTTTATTTATTAAGTATTTTATTTAATGTTTCGCAAAATATTAAATATTCAATAAAATATATTTAAACTTAAGAGTAACAGAAATACTTTGTAAGAACTATTACAGATCGATTATACTTATTACTAAAAGTAATTTACGTCACACAACTGTTTTTTACGATTTGGATTTTACGAATAATACATCGTTTAAATTTGTATACAATGGCTAACTATTATGGCATTTTAGTATTTAACCATTATGATATCATGTCCAATTAATCATTATACTATAATCATATAAGAATGATAATTTTAAATACTAAGCACTTTAACAAAAATTATTAGTATTTAAAAAAATAATAAATAAATAACATTTAAAAAATTAACGTTGTATTCTATTTTGATATCTTATCTCTTATTATTACTTAAAAAAATCGTGTCTTATGACACATGTTTCAACCAGGGAAATATTAATATATATCTGAGCAGAAATCTTGAAATTTCATGGTGGAATAACTCCGCGTAAAGATGACAAGTAAGAAATTCCGCATACGTCATTGTTAGTTTCTAAAGAATATACCCGTTAATTTTTTTCAAAGTACAGTGATTTTTTATATTTGTATACAATAATAAAATTAAGTAGAATAGTTACAAGTCAAAAAGTATTAGTTAGAATTCTAAAGTTCATATTACTTCCACCTGCCTTTATGCTTTAGCATTCCTAGTACGTTAAATTACATTTTAATAGAGTTTATAATCTGATTAGTCCTAGTTTTCTAAAGAAACCGGTAATTTTTTCATGGTTAAAATTATTTTACATATTAATTATTCAATACTTTTCTAATTTTTAGAGTGACATTTACCAGTTCACAGTAATCATTTTAACAGCTTCGTGTGGAATCTACATAAGTGAACAATTCAAATGAAATACAAGATGTCGGAATAGTCGTTCAGAATTTTATACTTGCAGCTACTATATCCATAAAAGTGGTTCAGCCTATCAAAAAATTTTCAACACTGTATAACAAAATTATTTACAAAAAATTCATTTTTCCGGAAAAATGCATACTGACCTTCACTCCAGCCTTTCACACAAGCACAGACATACACGTTAAACACGCTCTTTTTTTATTATTAAAATCTTTAAAATCCTTAAAACATTTATTCATTTTTAAATTCTTTCTTATTTCTGTATTCGATAAAAATGAACCGATGTAAAAGTAACCTAAAATTACCTCTCTCTATTAATATATGCCCCCTATTCGCTTGGAATTCTCATGCATGATCGAACTTACTGGACTGAACAGTGTCATGATCTTTGATGAATTTGATCCTGTTTCTGCTCTAATGATCAACGATGACAGAACACAGGGATCAGCAAGAAGCAATACAGATAGAAAATGCTCGTAAACTATAGATAATATTCTTCCTTTCTGAAATAAAATAGACCCCTTCAGAAATGTCGCTTAAGATATTTATTTGATTGAATATTTAATGCAAAGTGTACCTGTTAATTATTTCCATGTAAGCGCAGAAGCAGTTTAATTGACTACAGCGTATTGCTAAGAAATAATTGAATTAGCTTTCTCAGACTAATTATAGCAATTGTTTTAAAGGACTTTTTATGGATCAGTGCTGTTTATAAGAAAAAAAAATACGTTTAAATATTTAAAAAAGTGTTCATTTAATTTGTACAATTTAATTAAATATGACAATATTTCATATTGTTTTTCACATTATTTTAATAAAATGTTTACAAATCAGTGTTCCCGAGTAAATCAAATATGATATTAACGATTTTTTATTAATAATTTTGTTTACATATTTAAAGAATATTGACATTTTTCAACACCACAACCTTGTTTTATATACCTAAATCTCATAAATATGTTATTTCTATTTATCATGACATGTTCCCTTTTCAAAACAAAGTTTGTAGTTCGCATAATAGTTCATTTATATCGCCACTTTAAATGATTACGTTACATTATAGTTTATAAAAAAGAATCGATTGCAACACGGTTCAATACTTAATAAAAAAGTAATGAAATTGATATGCATTTATGAGATGTAGTACAACATGCTTTAAGTAGAATATGAAGTGCAAAATATTTATAATTCTCTTACAGTGTCGCAGAAAGTATTAAATTGCATACTGGTTTATAGGGGTGAAATTGTTCACATATTAATTTTATTAAAGATAATGAAATTTCAAATACAAATAAAAATTATATTTATTCATTGTCTATTTTAAAGATAATGAAAATTATACACATTAGCAAGGTTCATTGCAGTTGTTACTGTGGAACATAGAATGCGCAACATTTGTCGATTATTCCCAGGTACACACAAAAGAATGCAGTTAGAGTTTTGTTTATGAGCGATAATTGAAAGGAAGTGCTTTTTTAACTTTCATTTTTAACTTTTTTTTTTTTTTTTTTTTTTTTTTTGCCTGATACACGGCGTGTATATCATCAGTAGATCATATATAGTGCTATAAGAAATAAACCGAAAACATTACTGTCTATAGTTCAGATTTACATAAGGGTGGTTTTAATTGCATAATATATTTTTCAACTGAATTATATTTAGTTGTACACTTAACGATACTAAAAATAAATTGGTAAATAAGGAAACGCAAATAACTTCATACATTGCTTTCTATGGATATGCATTGCTGGTACACTGTAAAAAAAATCTGTAAAGGTACTAAACATTTTCTAGGAAACTGGGATTCCAAGAACTTTTCATGTAACGATAACAGGAAAAATCCATGAAACCGAATCTAAATCTTGCGTTTTTGCTGTTACGGTTACAGGAAAAGTTCTTGGAATCCCAGTTTCCTAGATAAAGTGTAGTAAATTTTGCGGATTTTTTTTACAGTGTTGTGCGTTTTAGTTGAAGTTTGAGATTTTTGTCTGAATTAATTTTAATTTATTAAGTAGTATATAAAAAAATCTGCATATAAATTACAGAATTTTACCCCCCCCCCCCTCCAAAAAAATTGCATTATTGTCTATTGGCGTAAATTGCTGATGGTGTGTTTTCAACAATGTTATGTGTTTTTAAATTTAACTAAATTTCATAGTATACATACAAATATAAAGATAATGAATAGAGCTACACAAAAGAAATCGGATATCTTTCAAACTGTGGGTGGAAATAGCTGAAAATTGGTTTTCAAATGTGTTATGTATTTTTAAAATTTTTACTTAAGATAGTATTTCCTTTCTTATTACTGTTGCTTTTTGTACCGATCGACGACGGCAAACTAGCACTGGAAAACGAACAATAAATTTTGTTGCGTAGTGTCAATTTTTAATATCCAGCTTTTATGATAAGGTAATATAACAATACCACTTTTGACCTTTAAAATATATACCTGAAAATTCAACGCTGTATTAAATTAATGAAAATCACAATTGCTTATTTGACAAAACTGTGATTTTATGCAATATGTTATTATATTTTTAATTAATTCTCATTAATTTTTTATTTATTGCATATTTTTACAGGTTTCATTAAATAAATTAATTTTTTTAAACTAATTATGCAGTCATATTTTAATGATGCATGTGTAAAACAGTATTTGTTATAGGTAAAAGATATAATTTAATTGATGTAACTTTAAGATGTAGTCATTAATGTATATTTTATATAAATTAAATTTCATTAAAAGTTTTCTTAATTGAGAAAGGCAAATGAAAATTCTCTGAAATTTTTTTTCTAATTATTGCTTTGAAATATATTTTATTATTAATTAGCATATTATGATAAATTTCGCTAAAAAATAAAATAAAATTATGAATGTTTGCTGCATTAATTATTAATTAAAATTATTATTTATTATAAATTTTTAAGGAATTTGGATTGCGAACATTAAATTTAAAATAACTGCCTTTGAGACAAACATATTTTGTCTATAAATAAAAAGAGACCTAAAGCAGTATAAATTAAATGTTATATTTTTTTATTTCAATGCATTGATAATGTCTATGTTAAAAGGTCAGATACGTTTAGATTACCCAAAATTAATTTTGCTTGTTCATGCGTATTCAAAATTATTTGATTGGTCATTTTTTAAATGCACTCGAAATCTAGCTTTAGATTAAGATTGATGGAAAAGTATTTCATTTATCATGCAACATTGGAAATATCCCCTTTTAAGTAATATATTTAAAACAATTGCTTTTAAACCCATTGACATGTTTTCGTGTAAGTATCTATTCACATGTTTATGAATTTTAATACTACTCTATAGAGTAAATAAATATACATAAGATGAAATTATTTTAATCATTCAATTAATATATCTAAAATATGCTTCTTTGTATTTTTTGAACTGTTTTAAAAATTTACACTTTATTATTGAACTAAAACAAATTTCGTTTAGAATATAAGACATTTTAATTAGACATTTTTTCAAAACTTTAAATATGTGTATAAAGTCTATATGATTGAATTATGTTAAAGTTATCCCACACAAAATGTGTATTATTTAAAAACTTAGTCATTATTATTAAAAACTTACATTTAACTTAAAAAGTGCAATAAATTGATAGATTAATTTTTCAAGTAAAATTTTAAAGAATAGAGCGAAATAAATAGTATTTGAAAGTTTTAAACTGGTAAGTGTTACATCAAAATAGCAGGTGCTGAGAGTCGTGGTAATTTTTGGCAGTTAAAAATAACCCAACATTTCAAATTTATGAAAAAAAAAGATAATTCTGAAAAAAAGAGAAATATCGGTTAAATTTTTTTTGAAAATGTGTGTAAAATATATTCCATACTCTCTGAAATGTTATTTTCACTATTTAATCCTCAATTTCTCTAATATTAAAAACCATGTGTATTTTCAAGTCTTTGAATTTCTGTTATAAATCAATTTAGAAATCAGACTTGTATGCCACAGTATAAAATAGAAGATTTCAGTTTTTAATTAATAAATGACATATTAGGATTGTATCAGGTCGAGATCCAAGACAAAAATCATGACATATGGAGATATTTGCTATGAGATTGAAACAGAACATTGAAGCAGACATATCCACCGCACATCAGGTATTTTTTAAGTGCGTTCGTAGTTACGCAAATATGTAGCACCTATAGTCGTCGATCAATCCGTCCATCTGTCCACATGTAACAGAGCAAAAACTACCCGACCAAATCATTTAAAATTTAAAATATATAAGCATAATTTTGTCGAGTCATTTCAAACTTTATGAAAACCGGATGCATAGTTTTATTACAGGGGCAATCAAAAGTATTCCATTCCATTACAGCCAATGGGGAAAAATAGTTTCAAGTGCATCTTAATGATGTTACACTCTTTCGAATATAATAAAACTGACATGGATCTGTGAATTTTGTAATATAATATACATTCTGTACAATCTGTGATGCAAAGAACATTTGTTATTAATTTACAGAACTACACAACTGTATTCTATTACATAATAATGTTATAAGGGGAAAGCTTGTTTGAGACGCGTTTGAATAATATTAAACTTCACATTTTATGAAATTAATATATGTTGCTGAGGTTTATTACAAGTTACTTTTTGTATAATAGAAAGCAGATAGTATTTACAGGGATATACAATAAATTTCGGATTTTCTACTGTATGCGAAGTACTAATAAATTATTACACAAAGATCTGAATATTTTTGAAACTTCCTTATAGTTCGAATGCACCTCATTTGCTATACTTGATGTGCAATTTTCAACTTTTTTATATGTAAAGTAAATATTACAGAAATATTAGTTTCACATTAAACATATTTCTAAAGAGAAGCAGTGTTTTATTGTTACCGTAAAGATGGCCACTTCCGGAGTCCACCAAAAATAATGCCCATTATTTTGATTTATAAATTATAATCTTATTTAAAGATAGTTTCATTAAGCTAAAATAATGAAAAAAGAAGTTATTGGTTTCTTTATAAAAGAAGAATTTGAGAATTAGCATTCATAGAAATAAAAAAACTATGTTCACTCTCTGAATACATTGCATGCTTCATCTGTGCACTGAATAGTTTAATATGTGTGTAAAAAATATTAATTTTTTCATTTTTACACATTTTCTATTATGATAATATGTGTACTATAAAGATATTTTTGTATTTTTGTATTTAGGCAAATCTATTTTATACAAACATAGAAAACTGTTTTTATTGACGATTCTTTTAACGCAAAGATGTTACTTGCTTGATCTTTTTGTACGCAATAATAATAACTAGATGTTTTTTTTTTAACTACATTAGAATGTTTATACAATAATTTAATAGATCTTATAAAAATTTTGCTCTTTAAAATTAATTATTTAAATCTAGACTTATTAGGGATTTTGTTCAGTATTTATAACTCCGCTTAAAACTTATACATAAAGTATGTTCTTTAATATTTTATATAATTAGGAAATGAAAAAAGATTATGTTTTAGCATTGAAGCTATAGCAATGTTTCTTAGATGAAACTTTGCGTCATAACTTTTTAAAATCAAGAAAGCTGAAAAGATGCAAATGAAAAAGAAACCATCCTTTTATACATATTTTTGTTTCGAGAAACCGATAAAGCTTTTGTAATAAAATGAAATAAATTCCCTATTAATCATTCTAGATTGTACTGCTACTAATCGATGCAATAAATTAATTTTATGACAAATTATTTTAATGGTACTTTAAAGTACCATTGGAGAATAAAGTGTTAAAAAAATCTTTAAATATTCTTATGCCTCAAAAATGACTTGGTCCTGACGGAGTAGTAAATAATTCCGTGTCAATAGCAGTGAAAAAATAAAAAAAAGTAAACACTCAATATCGAAACAATATCTCATTTTTATTCTGCCATTTTTTGGCTAAAATATAACATACAATAGAAATAACATTGATTTAGCTTTGTTTTGCTAAGATCGTATTAAATTATTTTTGACACGTTATTTTAATGGTACATTAAAGTACAGTTGGAGAATAAAGGGTTAAAAAATCTTTAAACATTTTTATGCCCCAAAAAGGATTTCGTCCTAACGAAATAGCAAATAGTTCCGTGCCAATATCAGTGCAAAATTAGAAAAATGTAAACACTCAATATCGAAACAATATTTCATCCTTATCCTGCCAATTTTTGGCTAAAATATAACATACAATGGAAATAACAATGATTTAACACTGTTTTGCTACAATAATCACTTTAAGAAAATAAAAATGCATAATTTTGTTCAATTAGAAAAGTTTGGGAAAGATTCATTAATCTCCCACACAGAATCCCGACACTACACCTGCGAACATTAACATTGTTTCGCCCAATTCAAAAAATAGACCACCCTCGCGTTGTCGGAAATCATTAGATACGTTTAATTCAAAACAAAGAATATACTCAGCCATAATTTACAGACAATAATTGAGTGAGTCATAAGTGACCTACCTCATATCTGTGATTCAAGTTGGGAATGGCAGGTATCCAAATACGTCACATTTCATTTTGGAATAAATACACTACTATATAAAAGAACAACACACGTCGGCGGTGCTTAATTCCTCGGTTTACACTCACATAGATCTCGCGCGAAGATGTTGTTTCTGAGCCTTGAAGCAACAACTGGACTGATTTTAAAAATAGACGGTCCTTTTTACGCTAACCTGTCGGGATAAACACGGAAATAATACAACCTTGGAACCAATTCAACATCACAAATTTTGTGTTGCGGGAAATTTCAGTTTTCAAATTTATTGTTAAATTTGAATGAAAAGGCATTTTTGTTATGGTCAATAACTTTGTATAAGGATTCAAATTTTGACTTTAATACTGAAAAAATTTAATTTTTTTTCAATGCCCTCAGATCATACTTTTAAATATAAATCTACACAAATTTAATTTTTTTTAACCGTTTCGGAAGGATTTTTTAAAAATAAATTTTAATAAAAGGTTTTTGAGAAAATATTATCGGTGATTGAGAAAAGTAAATAAATGAAAGTATTTGTCTAATAAATAGTTTTAATTAAATAAAAAGAAATAACGTTTGAAATATTCAGTAAGGCAATAAAAGACTTTAGTGTTATTCTTTTTAATAGGTAAATTCTATAATATAAATGAGGAAATAACTCTTAAGTTTAGAAATACGTGATATCAAAAATGTGTAGAAAATAATGCTAGTAATATAAAGACAGACTTCAATACTAATAAAATTCGCGACGTACCGTAATTACACACTCTCACTAATGCATCTCCGCTAGACATATCAAGCCGATTAAAGCGGATAGTTTCGTTTCTCTCATCATAATATAATTAATCTTACGCACATTGGCTCATCTGGATTTCGGTTAGTGCGGACAAAAATTAGTCTCTCTTCCAAGTCCATACTAACGGGTGATCACTTGCATAAGAAAATATTGCAAGAAATGAATCAGAATTTAGAGAAAAATGTCTATTTGACAATAAACCGCTTTATCCATCATGTCACTTTTCACCCATTATGTACTACATCGTCTTATACTTGACATAAAATATAAAATTTTGTTTTTAACATTTTAAGGACTAGTTAAAAGAAAAAAAAAGCGATATTAATTTTTTTTATATGATTGTAAGAAAATTACGTAAACGCAATATCATTACAAATCAATTAAATATATGCCATATAAAAAGTTTTAAATCACTATATTTTACTATGCAGCGTACATTACATATGCTACATATAGCAAAAATATCCGTATCTTGAATTCCCGAATTTTATTTCATTCTTTAAGACGGTATATAAAACCAATTTGAAATTTGCCCATAAATCAAAACATTCCGTACTATTTCATTCATATTGCTAATTTTTTACAACTGGAATAAGTTTAAAAATAAAACAATCTTAAAATTAAAAGTCATATATACAATATGTGTTAATAATTTTTTAAAAAAGAAACCTCACAATAAAATAAATAAAAATCCCTGTCACAGGCGGTCACAGGCGCAGGTAGATTTCGAAGTTAAGTTCTCATTTCACCAACAAAAAGTAAAATATGATTAGGAACATTTCTTTTCTATTTTTTATATGGAATAGTAACCTTAGGTATCAAAAATTCTTTTTTAGGAGTCTGTACTTAAAAAGTAAAAACGGAACCATTTTAAGATCACACATGTGTCTATTTATCTGTCTGTCACTCTTTTTTTCTTAAACTATGGAGCATGGAAAATTGATAGTTCGCAGAAGAAATAAAATCTATTGATCCACATATTTGCAGATTATTAACCATTCACAAACATTAGTTAGGAAAATTGTGAGGAGTCTAATAAAGTCTTTTTTTTTGTGTGTGTGTGTGGGGGGGGGGGGGGCATTGTGTGAAAGCTTTTGTAACGCAACACTCAAAAGTACATATGTTTCAATTTTTGCCCAATTTCAGTATCGTTCCCATCATTCAATTTTCGTCGAAAATGAAATGTAAAAAAAAAATGTATGCGATCCATTTTTTTTTCGGAATCCAGTGAAACTAAAATTATGAAAAAAAAAAAAAAAAAAAAAAAAATTGGGATAGTTGAATTTTAGTTTTATACATTGCAGGAAAACTATAGTGATTATCCCCCATCTGATAAATTTTGAGAAAATCGCATTTTTTCGTTACACACAAATTTAAATTTGCAGCCGCTCAGCGACAGAGATAAGGAGCACTTGAGGTACCTACCGTCACGAAAGGATAGAAGAAATGTTGTTAAATGGTTTATAAAAGAAAATTATCGGTAAATAGCGAGATATTAATCAGACACAAATTGTCGCACACAATTTTAACAGACAATTTGTATACGATCCTTCACTTGCTTTCGAAATGAGCCAAAAACTGTTCCTTTACATGCATGGTTAAGTGGTGTAAGTCATGAATTTTGGAGAATTTTGGATTTTAATATCTCTGTGAGGTTTTTTGATACAGAGATGATTTTTTTTGTTAAATTTAGGAATGGATAAGGAATAATTTTCTAACTGGGAATTTCGCCCTACGGCGGCCGTATAAAAAATTAATTTTCGTATTTTTCCAAATAAACTACCCATGGAGTTGTAACTTATCTTATGAAAAATTTCACCTTTTTTATCAATTTTTGCAATTGGAAGTATGGGTCTACTGGCAATATTTAAGAAGATAGCCTATTGTTTCGATATTTATGACTCATCCTGTATATTCTTATAAAAAAATTTCGGCGGAATCTCGACGATGTGATCGTTTTCCTTTGGCGAAGAAAAGACTGCCCGCCAAATCTTTTGATGCTTTTGTCTTTTCAAGTCAAATATTGAAAAATATTTTATTTCTTTACAGACTTTCTACCGTAATTCCTCCGCTAAATTTGACTTATCCGTTATTTCGTACAAGTTGTTTAATTAGTATTTTTTTTTTAATATTCCGAGTATATCTAGTATGGAGACTCAAGTTGTGAGAGTGTAGATAATAAAAGAAAAATATCATGCTTTCACATTTAATGTGCATAATTATTTTTAATCTTGAAAAATCTTCTGTTATTTAAATATTTAAGTTTTGCGTTCATGATTACTTTCAGGATATCAAATCCCGAGATATATATTTTCTTTGCAAGTAAGAAAAAAAAATAATAATTTTGTCTTTTTTCTCATGGAGATACATAAAAAAAAAATTCAGAACAAAATCATTATTACTTTATATGGAGGACACATTATTTCGAATCGTATAGAGATGTTAGGGGCACCTAATAAGATCCCAAATTGACGCGGGGTCTGGGCAGATTTGTATTTATCCCAATTGTTGGGCAAACCAGTTGGCCCTGATTTGTTTCACGATGGGGTTCTTTATATCCCTGAATATCGAGACGTTCAGCGTAAATTGTGGCACTAAGCAACACCATACCTGATACAGTGATCTATTAGTTCTCTGCCATTTAGTTTATAGAATTCATATTAAATGCTTTTTTTATTTTATTTTATTTTATTTTTTTAGAGGTGTGCTTTTTAAATTGACGACTCTTTTGTTAGTCACAGTGAATGTGACATCCAATACATTTTTTATGCTTTGATTTTTTTGCCATTTCACCAAAAATACACTTGCGTCAGAATAACGTTTGAAGAATATGAGAAACTCCACCAGATTATTGCGGGAAACATTCAGTAAGCGCATAATTACGCATGGTCGACCTGTGAAGTGACCTCTACAGTCATTTGATCTCATACTGAAAGTAGAGATACAGTTGGGCCAACTTATATGGGCGCATGGGATGTGAGCCGACACAATAATTTTATCTCTGCGCTTCCACATTTTCATTTTATTTATTTATTATTATTATTTTTTTAATCCCTAAAATGAAACTTGGTTTTATTTATATTATTTGGTTAAAGGAAATTTAGTTTTTCTCAAGATAATTTTGTTTGAAAGCAAATAAGGGCATTCGTCAGATTTATAGGAACTCTGAAAACGCCTTCAATGGATGATAGTTAAACTTTTCAAGGAAAACATTCTGCCTATTTTGCTATCTGTTTTTAAATTTTCAATTGATAAAGTACTTAGGGCACATAATGTAATGATTTTCTTGACATTTAGTTTTTTTGTGCATTCAATAGTTAGCGAAAGCATTTTCAATGTTATTTGAAATAAATAATTATTTATAAGGAAAAAATTATAAAAATATAACCTAATAAAATTATTCATAAAATTACAATTAAATTATAAAAATTTAAAAATTTGCTAAGAAAAAACAATTTGATTTCCAATTCTCATCTTTAGTCATTCGCTTCCTCCACTCACGCACACACACTTACATGCTAAGGGGAAAATATACATGTGTCCTTTAATTCAAAAAATTTTTTGAGCCCAGGTAATATTTTTTGAAAAGTTGGCGCTATTGTGGATGCATCAGTGAACTAAAGAATTATAAATGAGTTTAAAACAAGTTTTGTACAGAAATAGAACTCTTTAATTAGAGGTTTTTAAATAATTCACTCCCTTTTTATTTGTATTCCCATTTTTAATATTTTTTTATAAAGAAAACTTAAATATAGGCAGGTTAAAAAGAAACCAAATAATAAAAGAAAGGCTCGTTATTAATTTATGATTATAATCTTAAGCAATTTGTTTATTTTCAGTTCTATTTTGAAATATATTTTGTAGATATAAAAGCATTGGTTCAAGAGTTTAAAGAAAAAAATAACTTCCACAATTAATTACTGCACACCCTGTAAATTCAGTGCCGTGTAAAGTCTCAACTTTAAGTTTCTAGGCCTTCAAAAATCCTTTATCAAAAGGTGTTTTCAATAGATTTTTTTTCTACCTCTGAGAACGAGAGTACCTAAGTCAACATTTGTCGCCACGAGGTCTATTTTTGTTGCTTTCGTTGAATGTGTGCCAGTAGAGCGACTGTCACTGAGAGACAATCAGCTAGTGGAATGCACACACATGCACAGTCAGGCGTCTGCCACTGATACCATCTCTCTTTGTCTTGTTGAACGTGTATGAGTCATTCACACTTGTTCTGAAATAATTTTTAAAGTTCACAGATTTGCAGAATTTTGATTGCAATTTATTTAAAATCTTAATCTTTTCGTGACGAGTAACACGTTAACGTGCTGTACACTGTAAAGAACAAGCACACGTTTCCTATATCATAATAATAATATATATTCCACAACGATAAGGTAAGAATTTATATTATAAATAATTATTTTGCTTATCAGACATAATTTTAATAATAAAACATTTAAAACATATTAAAAATTGGCACGTTTCAACATATTTTCATCGAGTCATCTTCAAAATACAAATAGAAAATTACAAACACAATGAGCGGGAAAAACTGGAATTGAGTTTGTAATTTTCTATTTGCATTTTTTATAAGACTCAAAGAAAATGAATTGAAACATGTCAATTTTTAATGTATATTTAAATGTTTTATTATTAAAGGGACATCTTATAAGTAAAATAATTATTTTAAGTATAAGTTCTTACCTTTTCGTTGTAGAATGTATATTATTATTTTAATATAGTTATTAATGGACGTAATTTAGACTTACTGCTTTTATATTTCATATATTTTCTAATTTATGAAAATGTGCTATAATTACGAACAAAAACATACAATAACCTCTTTCAAAACACCCGAAATTCCAAAAAACTTTTTTTTTTTTTTTTTTTTTTATCTTTGAAAACTTTACAAAAGAGTTCATCTTTAAAATTAAAAAAAAGTATTTATAAAAATATTTTTTTCATTAGTTGCTTGAAGTTTTCTGTAACGTTTTCGAATAATTTTTACACTGCATTAACCAATTTTCTCAATCTAGAAAATTGGTCTTTCACATGATATTGAGTCTCAAGTAAACATTTTCGTGCTCAGCAAAAGTGTTTATTGAAGAATATTAACAGTAATATTGAATTAACTTTTTTTGTTGTTGTTTATATATGCAGTGGCGTCAGCTTATATGACTGAGCCCATCCAATAATTTTGAATTCTAGTGTGGCCAATTTTCATTGTTCGATTCATTTTTCTCCCCAGAACATAATTTATTTTGCCAATGATCGCGCGTTTTAATTCTTCGACTGACACCCATAATTCCAAAATGACTAAAATGTAAATGTTTAAACTTATGCTGTTTCAATTTGTAGTCATGTTCATGATATGATGGTATTACAATAAATATTAGTGTCCTTATAGAAAAAACGCATTACTATATAATTTAAAAAAATTGAAACTATCTTAAAACATGATAGTTTGGCTTAAAAGTCTGATCTTTCAACAGCAGTTTAACTCTTCATATAAAAACAAACTGGTTTTACCATTTTACTAAAATATAGTTGAGCCCACCCAATATTTTTGAGCCAACCCAATATTTTTCAAAAGTTGGCGCCACTGGATACATGGACAATTTCACGTTTACAATTATATAGCTAAAAATGCTTAGTTGATGCCTGATAGCATTCAAGAAACCGATTTTCCATGTAGCTAGAACTGATAACTATTGTAAAAACTACTTGAAAACATTTATGAAAATTATGGTCAATTATTTAAAGATAAAGGAACGCTTTTCGGAATATAGGGTACTTGGAAGCAGTTATCAAATATTTTTGTTCGGAATTATAGTAGATTTTCGTATATAAAGAAACTTCTGCCATTTTTTCCAGTGTTTACAGTCAGTAGGGGGAACTGGGGCACATTGATACACCCCCTGTACAGCACACAGGGTCAGCACAGGAAGTTTCACAAGAGCTTCAAAAGGTGATACTAGTGAAATTAACTATTTACAGAAAGTTTTGGAATGATTCAATTGTTTGATGAAATGGGATGGGTGATTAATTGTTTTTTTAGGTCAAAAGTAAATTTGAGTAGTACAACTGAAATGGTATTATACAACTGCTCCAGTATTTTCAACCGAAAAGAATATCCTCCCTGGCAAGTAAAGCTACTCTTTATCAGTTCCTCATTCTTTATTGTTAGAAAAATTATGGAGTGTTGGGTTTGCGACCCATTTTATTCAAAATGGCTGTATGGGGCACATTGATACAGCCTTTGTCGGGGCACATTGATACAACCTAAATCCTTTTCTAGTTCATTTTTTCATTACCTTTTATTTATTTTTTTTTACCATGCACTCCTTAATTCAACCATTTTTCGTCAAAAATTTATACTCTTAGTTTTTATTGAAGTGAAATAACTCTAATTTCTTTGTATTAGAGCATTTTATCGTATTTTTGCAAACAGAAGACGTACAAACTAACACAATATCTAGTGCTAGTAGAATTAACAAAAGAAATAGACTGCAGCTTGGCAGATCTCAAATTTATAACGATTCTCCAGAGAAAAAGGTATTATCGGCATGAGAAATGTTAAGTAAGAGAAACAAGCTGCAAAACAGTACAGGATAATTATATTATAAACATAATTTTTAATATAATTATCCTTTATTTTCTGTTTGTAAACCGATTTATAAACAGAAAACCTGGTAATTCTTTTACCTTTCCTAAGAAAAAAGATAATTCTGGGATTAAAGTGCCAGATATGACAAAGTTATCATAGCCAACAATCAGACAAGGAACAGCCAGAACATCAGGTCATTATACATTTGATTTTGATAGCTTTAATATCGCTTACAAATAAATTGTGTGCGATTTTAATGTCTATAAATATATATAAAATGGTTTGCTATTTTTCTATGAAAAATATGCATTGGTGTTATTTTGTCTCCATTTTTCCCAGACGTGTCAAAGTGTATCAATCTGCCCCGGGGATGGGGCACATTGATACAAATTACTTTTTTTGATTTTTTTTAAAATTACATGCAAAAATAATATATAAAACAACGATTGTACATGTTTATAACACACTACACAGGTTTTGCTGATATCACATAGAAAAATAACTTAAAATTTCTGCTTTCTAGACACCAAAACTTTTTTTGAAAAAAGCTGTATCAATGTCCCCCAGTTCCCCCTACAATACTGAATATTAAACACCCCAGTTTATGATACTAATTTTGTCTCATTTAACTGTTTATTCCTTGGGACTACTTTAAAGTAGCATCTGAGAAACTTGTTACTTTATTTATCTAACACCTCGATTCAATTTAATACAATTTAAGATGAATTATACATACATTGCTTTATCATGTTCCCAAAGCACTATTTGTTGCACAAAATAAAATTATTCTTAAACTCAACATATTTTTTTTTCAACGGTCTGTTGCATCGGGTCGGTAACCTCGATTTCACACTAACCCGATCCGTACTTCGGGCAGAATCGTGTTTTAATCTTTGTGAGTCGGATTAAACTAACATATTTCAAATTTGAGAAAGTTTTGGACTGTCTTTTGACAACTTGATATTAAGCAAAATTTTTGTGTTATGGCTGGGTATATCCAAACCTAATAAAGGCTCTGTAAATATTGAAAGAAAATCCATTCTACTCTGTAGATATTGAAAGAAAATCGAGAGGTAAGTTCCTGTTTCGATATTTTTTGTTAATATTTATATTGAAAGACCAATTTATATGTATTTCTAAATCTGATACTGGAAACAATATTAAAAAAGTGATTTGGATAAAAATGTAAATTTCTACATAATCTTTATAAATATCGATTTATTTCACAAATTTTAATTAAAAAAAAATCTTTCTAAAATGCATTTATCGATTACAGAAAACGCATTTCCGAAAACTCAGGGAAATATTGTTTTGAAAATTTTGAAAATAAAGACATAAATAGTTAATTATAAATTTTCTGTAATCAAATAATGAGAAAATAACTTTAAATAAAATCACTTTTTATTTTATAGTAGAATCCCGATAATCCGGATAGGATTTTTCGCTTTTTTTTTTTTTTTTTTTTTTTTTTTTTCAAGTTTGAGAAGCGATTGGCTGATTTCCATAACATTAATTTGTTGCATCGTCGTATTCTGTATAATAAAACAAAAAATGTTCGCCAATCGCTTCTCAAAGCTGAAAAAAAATGAAAAAACCGATCTGAATTATCGGGGTTCTAGTAGGTAATGTATATTTGTAAACAAATGCGTGTGTGTGGAAGGGAAGAAGATTGTCCTTCTCTGCATTTTAAATTTTATTATAATTTTTTCTGTCACTATTTATTAAAAAGTAAACTTTATTCGTTTTAACTATTTTAAAATAAATAAACAGAGAGGAAAAAAAAAAGATTTTTACGAAATATCGCTCTCACGGAATTCAAAAGGGTGGAAGATAGTTTTTACTTATAATTAAATAGAAAATTTTTGTATGAAACATAAATAAAGAAATGAATAAACATGACACAATTTCAAGTTGGAAATTATACCAGACTGTAATTAGCCAATGTAAACGTGTATCCGTAAGAAAATAAGGTCACAAATGGGCTGAGTGAAGAGCATACAAAGAACGCATCAAGTGGTGCTATTGGAAAAGTAAACACTAATCAGCTTTAATATTTGAATATTTGGCAACGCCTTTTTTCCGCATGTGCTTCTCTGTGATTGGTGCTTAACTTTCAGTTACCGTATTTATTGCATTCTTATAAGCAGTTCTCTCTGCCTTGACCTCTGCATTTAGCGCTTTGTCCCTTAACAAATGCATTGTTGCTACTTTTTAGCACAATCAAACTGATTGGTAAAGTTATCATACAAATTAAATGTTTCCAACTAAGCGAAAAATTTCCAGACCGGGAATCGAACTCAGATACTTGGCTTACAAGGCCAATGCTTTACCGTCAAAGCTAACTGGGCACGACAACCGTTGATCATTTTTCGCTGAGATAACCTTATAAGTCAGAACATCTGGTCTGTCATTAAGACAGCTCAACAGAATAGACCGCAGGTAAAGGAACTCCATAGAACGATGGGTACGTAGATAAACCGCTATTTTTTAACACAATCAAACTGATTGGGAAAGCCAAGTACCTAGGTATCATTCCCGGCCTGGGCAATTTTTCTTTCAGTTGGAAATATTTAATTCGTATGATAACTTTACCAATCAGTTTGATTGTGTTTAAAAGTAGCAGTTTATCTAAGTACCTATCGTTCTATGGAGTTCCTTTACCTGCGGTCTATTCTGCTAAGCTGTCTAGATGACAGACCACATGTTCTGATCTATAAGGTTATCTGAGTAAAATATGCTCACCGGTTGTCGTGCCCAGTTAGCTTAAATGATAAAGCATTGGTCTTTTAAGCCAAGTATCTGGGTCCGATTCCCGGCCTGGGCAATTTTTTGCTCAGTTGAAAATATTTAATTCGCATGAACACATTGCTATATTGGCTTATTATTGGGCGTTAAAATTTCCAGACAGAAACGTGTCTTATTTGCTCTTTTGTTTTATAGCAATTCATACACGCGTCATTAATTAATTGCGATTTATCGCCACTTTTTTCGGTGGTAGTTCATCTCCAATTTTCAGTTTATTTTTTATTTTTTTACATTCATGTGTTTAAAAATGAGGGGTTTCTAAGTATAATTTATCGACGAAATTTAGTAGCTAAGTAGCTTGGGTATACATAAAAGGAAAAAAAGAGAGAATTTAAAAAAATAAATCCAATTTTAAATTTTTTAATATTTGTTTATCTCTCTGATGGAAAAATAAATCTTGCTATTAAAACATCTTTTTTATTTTATTTTTTTAATTTATTTTTTTTTTTTATTATTATTATTATTTTTTTTAGTGCTATGATTTTTTTTTTTAAGAATCGAAAAATTTTCCAAAAAATTAACAACATAATATTGCGTAACTTACTGTTGTCTTACAGAGATAACTTTTTTAAGTGTCCGAATTAAATAAAAAGTATTTATTTCATTTGAAAACATTACATGTAGCCTACAATCTTTAAATTTTTAAACCGTAATAATAAAACTTTCTTCAAACTTTTTAAAATTCCTTATTTTTCAGAAGACACTCTTTAGGTACTACATTTTTAAGAATGAGAAAAAAAAAGTTTGTTTTTTAAGTTGTATTTCAAATAGTCTACTTACCAAATGTTTATTTTAATTTCTTTAAACACTCTTCTTTAAACTAAATACAGATTTTCTAAAGTTTAAGATGTACAACAAAAATGTTTTAACTTAATTTTCAATCAGAAGTAAACTTTTAATTTTCTTTTAAATCTGTCTGCAGGCTCTGAAAAAACATCGTACATTATTAATGCTTATGTAAAGTTAAAATAATTATTTTGAAAGATTCTTCTACTTTTTGTACTTTGCATATTTCAGAAATCATTAACACAAAAATGTAAACAGCACCGATTTATTTCCCTTTTTTGTATAATAAGAGTTAAAGCTAATAGATTTCAGGAAAATTACAAATTACATTTATTAAAAATAATTTCCATATTATTATTATTATTATTATCATCACATAAAAAAATGTTCGTATGACATAATTAATTTTTTTTTATATATATAGGGGTGAGGGGGGGGGGAACGTTTGAACAATTTTTTTAAAAATCAATATATTTCATATTGTAATTATATTTTTTGCGTTTTAAGTATTATATAATAAAAATAATGCATTTCTTCATCATATGAACCAGAAATTAAAAAAATTCCACGTAAATTAAAAAAGTTGTTAGGATTTAAAAAGTTGAAAGATTTCTGTTCAAACTTGTCCCATGTAGGGGTACCTTTGAACAAGTCAGGGGCACCTTTGAACAAATGAATAAAATATGAAAATATTGAGATTTATCATAAAAAGCTGCATATGTTTCTTAAATGTAAAGTAATATGAATAAAATTAAATAACTATAGTTTATTGAAACTATTATTTAACCAAACTTAAATCCATCAAAGTTGATATCAAAAATCATTGTTGAAACAACACAGTGTCCCTCCAGTTATGTTTCATTGTGAAAACATTTTTCCAGTATCCTTGAACTACACCATTATGATACCTGATGCTTCTGGAAAATTAAAATTTTTTATTCACTCTTTTTATGAAAAAAACTGACTTAAATTCCGTTTTATCCAGTACGAAAACCAAAAATAATGTTTGTGAAAGAATAAATGAAAGAGCATAGTCTTTGTTAGACAAACCTGCTAAATCACGGATCACTATTGTGTATCCGGGATTTGTAATTATAAATGAATGTCATCATGAATTTCGATTTGAAACTTTCCATCACTGATACATCCAGAGATTGTGATACGAGTGTGCAGTGAGGAGGGATTGTTAACAATATAAATCCATTTTCTTTGATATTTTTAATTAACCTCTTTTCGCATACAAAGAAATCCAAAAATAATAATATTTAGGTACATCAACAACTCATTACTCCATAGTTTTAGATGTTCAAAGGTGCCCCTGCTTTTTTGTTCAATCGTGCCCCAACACACGGAGTTCAACTTTACAACTGTTTACTCAATTCGGATGAAGAATTTGAATAAAACAAAGCTTATAAACTAAAGATTACATCTTTATTTAAGTTTTGTACAATAAGTCAAAATTTTGGAATTACAAAATTATCAACAAAAATCTTACAACTTTATTTTCTTAAGTTTAGATTCAAGAGGGAGAAAAATACATATCTTGCTTAGACAGTATTGTGCATACAAAATGGTGGAGCTTTTTAAAGTTATTTCACTGAAGCAGAAGTAATGTAATGCCATAGACATTTTTAAAAAATGATTTACTTGAAGGAAAATATTTAGAGTGTTCAAAAGTGCCCTTCCCTGTCCTACATAATTACTAAATGTATCCTATTTAAATGTGCATCTAATTTACACACACACAAAAAAAAATGCATGACAGTTTAAAAAAAAATAAATTTACAGGAGTTACAACGAAATTCCTAATTTTAAAACTGAGCAATTTATTTACTGTGATAAATAAAAATATGAAATGTAAGACATGATTTTTGGGTAGTTAAAAAAATATGTATAGAGTACATTTAAAACTATTTTATTTTTGTCGATAGAGAGCGTTGTCTCAAGTAGCAAAAAAGCTCGAATTAGCTTAAAAATTTTAATATGCAAGCATTCATTTTGCTATCATTAAATAGAACGCTAAGAATATAACGAAATATTTTTTATGAGGTTTTACATTTTAACTTGAGCATTTTGTCCTTCTAAGAACCGTAACATCATTTACTGACGCAAATTTGAACTGTTTTTTATCTTTGTTTATAAAAATTTTGGCGGTATCAGGTGAACTGTTTGTTTATATTGCATTTTTGCTTATTAGTCTTAAGACATTTTAGAATTTAAAACAAAAAAAAATCATATTTGAAACATCATATATAATCTAACCTAATTAATTCTAACTTATCCTAATCTAATATTTACATAATATATTTTTATTTCCAGAATGCTTCAAATTTATTAGTATTATTAGTACAAACTTTCAAAGCTGATACTCCACATCAAATTATCAAGATATGTATGCTTTCTATATATTTTTATATGATGTTTTGTTTATTTAGGCAAAAGCATGCATGATGTTTATCCCAATCCAAATTATTAGAACTATTTAACACATATATCACACAAACTTTTCAGGATATAGTTAGCCAAACGAAATTGATGCTTAGTTTTTTTAATACCTTATTAAATAAATTTTTTGTTGTGGAACAATGAAATATTTCAAGTAATTTTGGTAGATATATACATAAAAACTACGTTAGACAAAAAAAAAAAAAAAAAAAAAAAAAAAAACTATTTTTTTTTTTTTGAATTTAGTGTTCTGCATCTATTTAAAATCATCCATATTCATTAAAATGAGCAACAAATCATTAAAAAAGTAATCTACAGTGTAATTTTAACAACTTTGAAAAATATCTTTCATAACATAAAGTAAAAAATAAATTGATGCCTCTCGAAACGGCTGCATGTTTACAATTTTTCTTTTCTCTTTCATTAAATTCTTTAATGATACTAAAAGCCAGGAAACAAACTTTAAAGGGGAAATAAAATAACAACAGTCTCTTCAAAATATACAGTTACATGATCTCCATGAAAGCGAAGCCTCTCCAAGGTCCAACGAAAAACCCAATAAATCATGCCGTAGAAGTGACCTGCCGACATGATGACAATGGCAAACTCAAAAGAAAAAAAATGGGGCTCAAGAATGGAAACCATTTTTGGCTTAAAAGCACATTCTATGTCAAATACACGTCGCCAATGCGTATCTATACATATATCTATATACGAGTACTTTTCTCTTTTGTAAATTTATTCTTGTATAGAATATGTTATGCATCCTTCCGGCAAGAGTATATATATGTATTTTAAAGTACTTCTTTTTTCTTTTCTGAATAGCGGTTTTCAGCTTGTCAAAGTCCTGACTGATAGGTTTGAAAAGTAATTTATCTGACGAAAATGCTTTATGAAAAACTGTTTTTTTTAAATAGATATTTTTTTTTAAGAAAAGACAGATTTTTATGCTTGCGTATGAAATATTAAGCTCATTTCTTCTCTTAAACGAAATCCATTATTATTGAGGATTTTGAATTAAATGAAAGACGTCGACGTACATTTTGAATTCAGGTGAAAGTAAATGTAAAAATATTTCCTGAGAATATTTTCGTATATTACTTACAGTATCTAAAATGTTTTTTTCTATCGCTACTATTTATTTCAGAAAGAGATCGTTGCTTAACAAATGCTAATATTAAAATATAAAGTAATTACTTTAAGCAATTTGAAATCAAATTTATGTAAAGATAATTCCTTCAAACTGTCCAAGACGAACACAAGATGATTTGCTGAGTGAGTGGAAACAGTCTTTGTCGTATAAATGATATCAAGTAGTAGGAAAAATTATTTACATAAAAATATTAAAACAATATCTATATAATTAAGAGAACAATATATATATATATATATATATATATATATATATATATATGGTTTAGCAACATACTGATTTTTCCCTTTAAAATTTATTATTTTTTTCCAAATACATAGCTGAATACCATTTAGTATAATTTGAGTTTAAAAAGAATCTAAAGACAGCCTTTATTTTAAAAGTAGTAGTATTTATTGGACATTTTGACGATATTTAATAATTCCACAAATTTAACAATTAACTTCATTATTCATAAATAAATTTTTTACTTCCAAATTAATAATAGCTGCCTCAGTTTACAATATTTCTCATTAAATATGACCTGAAGGTTTTTAATATATGATTTAAATGAAAAATAAAATTATTCCTTTGAGACTAATTAAAAGCATATGCACAGTTTTTCAGCAAAAAATAATTAGAAGACATTTATCATTTTTTAAGAATAGAATTTTGCTTTCCATATAACATTAAATGAAAAGAATTTAATTACTTTAAATTAAACACCAAATTATGCGTCTTATGGTATGTCTGAAACAATAAAAATATTTCGAAACTTTCATTAACGTAATTATTCATTAACCTTATTCATTATTTGTTCGTGAGAGGGTATTTTGTTATATGCACCGACCAGTTATGAACATATTGATACGGGAAGGAGGGATGTCTTCAGACTTTTGAAGGGAAAGTGACCTGAGTTATCGGTACACTAAATTAAGGGGGCTCAGGGGTTGATCGATACGGAAAAACATGCAAACAGAGCTCTCGCTTCGAGTGCATATAAAAAAGAAGTATTTAATGTAATTAATTTTAAACTTTCTGATATTTTTAAGGTATGTTTGTAGTTTTATAAAATTATAAAATGAACTATTTCAATATAATATAATAAGAAATATAGCAAAATTTATGTAATACAATATTCAAAAAGAAAAATTATGTGTTATATCACCAACACCAAGATATTTTAACGTTGACTTGACATAAGAACCTAATTTTTGCTTTAAAATGATTCGGAAACTTTGCTCTATAGAATGAATTAAGGATATAACTATCACTCAAAAACAACATTATTAAGAAAAACTCTCAAATTCGAAAATTAAAAAAACTCCTAAAAATACAACTTTTTTTCATTAAAAATCCTCAAAATATTAAACTATCTGAACAATATTAATTCATTCTATTATAGATAATGATGTTATAGGCATGCAAAAAAAAAAAAATTAAAGCCATTTCATGAAATAGTTTTTTTTAAATCTTGGTGTTAGTGGTCAAAAATCAAGTTTTGAGAAAACGCGACTTAAAGTTGAAGTTATATGGGTGCGGCTATGAAAGTGTTGATACATAAGTGCATATAACGCCGTTAAAAATGCAAATATTTTTTTGCGATTTTTTGCATTGAGTTCAGAAATAATTGAATAATAAAACTAGATTATAAAAAAATCGATTTTTTGAAAAGTTTTCAACCCTTGAGCCCCCTTAAACACCATAATGTGCGTCTAATGATAAGTTTGTAAAGTTAAAAATAGTTTACTATGAACCTTTCATTAAAATAATTTCACTGTTAAAAATTTGAAATTTTTGCTGCATCGTCACTCTACCGCTTTTATAGAAAACTATTATTTTATTATATTATGGAGTATTCTCATTGGTCAAAAGAGAGATATTCTATCAAACCAGTGGAGTGACGATATAGTGGAAGTTTCAAATTTGTGACAGTGTAGCAGACTCATTAGCTTTTCAAAGGACGAAAATTTTGTTAAGCAAAAAGCAATTTTACCCATAATGCAAAACAGGGTAGTATCACATTCAGACCTCCCAAACATCATTTAGTCAGATTCCTCGCTTGGCGTGCTTAAAAAAGACCCAAAGAACTATATTTCTACGACTCATAGTTTTCGAAGAAAAAATACAAAAGAAAAGTATAGCGTAATTTCTACAAAAGTAAAGGTAACATGAACATAGCAACATAGTTCTTTTATGTAGAAACTGAATTTTTAAAAACCAATTATTTCAATTGCCTCATACGCCTTATAGGAATCCAAAAAAGTGATCTGGCTATTGTGGCGGCCACAAACCTCATCTTTTCTTTCTTTCTTTAAATGTAAACTTATATATTCACTACTGTTTGAGAAACAGATTTTAAAGAAATTTAATTGTCTATTTTTATAAACAATCCAAGAAAGCTTTAAAAAATTAATTAGAAAGGCATTAAATTCTCCAGGCCTCTATTGTGTTAAAATTTTAATATTATAATTCAAAAATCCCTTTAGATTCATTTTACACGATCCCCTAAAAGAAATAATAATGCAGTTTTGCACCCCCAAAATTAGAACAAAATCTATGCAAATTAAATAGATTTTAACATTTGGTCGACAGTGAGATCTGCAAGTTAATCATGAAATTTTATAAATTCTATTTCGAACGTTGCACATCATAATAGAACCATAATTATAACTCTTGATAAGGATTATAACTAATGTAACATCAGAATTTATTTTAAACCATGTGAATTACATGTACAAAAGATTCATATCTCTAGTAGTTCCAAAAAGACAATCTTCTAAAGGTTCTGGTTATTAAAAACTACCCTGTATATGACGATAAAGTACTCCATTCTTCCAAAGCAACCAGCCATTTACTACACATTTATTTATACTCATTCATAAACAAACTTTTAAAAAATGCCATCTGTTAGAGCCTAAATTAGGGAAATATCCATATATTGATTTGTTCTTCAATAAGTAGGAACAGCTACTTAGCACTTGTGGAGCTTCACAAACGACAAAGGCCAGCGTTTTCTGTGAAACTATGATACTCTGAACTGTAGTTAATCCATTTTCTGTGAATGGGAATAAAAATAGTGATTCATTCTCCAGCCATTAGGAGTTCATAATAATTCATGAGATTTAAAATAGATTAAAATATCAAATTTAGAAGAAAAGATTTGAAAACACGCGATAAAGTGAAAAATACAATCTCTTTTGTTTTATTCGAAAGCGGAATTGCTTATTTACAGTAAACGGAAACATGTTATCTGGGTTAAATATAGTTTCTTCGTATATGTCTTAAGGAATATGGTTTAAAATCGTAGCATGTCTAGATTCTTTTCCCCAAACGCTTTTGGATAGAATTAGGATTTAAGGGGTCCTGACATTTTTTATTTGCCGAAAGCTGACGAAAATATCGATTTTTCAATTTTTTGTTTGCTTAACTTATACTTTATTATCTCTAGTATATTATGGTAAGGTTTCTTAAACATCCAAGTAGTATAAATGCAGTTTAAAACAATTTTATTGCATCGATCTCCCTTTAAATGCCACAATCCCTTTCAATTAAAAGTTATTTTTCTCAGTTTGTGTTTTTTCGACGAATAGGCATGTTGAAAAGTATAAAACTTTTAGGTATATTTTTCAATTGACTCGATTTTTTTTCTTTTTTGAGAGAGACTGGTTGTTTTTTTATGGTTCATTTGATAAAACTAAGTATCAGATTTATAATAAAATAAAAAAAAAAGTTTGTTATTATTTACACATAAAAATGTAAAATAATTTCAGTTGTTACAGAAATTTTACACGCACATTTTATTTTATTTCTCCCAAACTAATTAACTTACGATAATTCCCATACTGAAAATTATACAGCCCAGTTGTACAAATTATTTAAAATAATTATCTCAAAATGTTCAAAATTGTACGAAAAGTTAAATTTAATAATTTACTAAGAAAAACAATCTAAATTTTTCGATTTTTTTCAGGGAAATTCAATAGTTTTTTGATAGATCCTTTTCCTTCACTGAGAACTTTATTATTCGGCCAAAAATGTTCCTTAAAAAACTTAAATAAAAAAAGTTAAAAGGGTACCGAATCCCTTTAAAAGGAAATAAGAATATCAATTGATGTACTTTCTCCTAAATAATAATAATAATAATAATAATAATAATAAACTGGCAAAATAATAAGACATTAATGATTTGGAACTTTATGTGTTATAATGAAAGTAATATCTATATTTTTAGCTAGAAAAATATACCAAATTTTTTTCTAGACGACAAAATACAGAAAAATGACAAAAACAAGAAATGGGAAGCTACACTGTTAAAAATTTCTGTAAAAATACACACAATAAAAGCGAGACTCTCTGTAAATTTACTCTAGTTCCCGGTTAAACGCAAGAAAAAGAAAAAAAATCCTGCGTCAAGCATAGATCTTGAAACACTTTTTAACACATTCAGAATAACGTAACAAAACTGCACCATTTATCAATTTAAAGTACTATATCTAATTCAACAATATTGAAATGCATTTTCAATTACACCGGAAGTAACTTATAGTAAACCTAAGCAATGGATATTAATTTTATTATATGTGAAATAGTTTAACGTAATTAAAATATGCCGCAAATAATGTTCTCACCCCTCCCCCCACTACAAAATTTTGTAACGGAATTCTTTTCTCAGCTCTAAAAAGTATAATAAATATTGTTTGTGCAGCATATTCTACAAAATATATATTTTAATACCGTTCATAAATGCATGTCAATTTTATTATGTTTCGACGGGTGTAACATCATTAAAAACCATTTGAAACTATTTTATCTCAACGGCTGTAATGTAATGGAATAACTTTGGCTGTCCCTGTATTTGAACCATATATCCGGATTTTACTAAAATTTGAAATCAATCAACAAAATTCTGAAAGAAATACATATTTCAATTTCCAAACGATACAGTTAGGTACTTTTTATGCTGTTATATGAAAACAGACAGACGGACAGGCAAACGGACGGATCAGACGACGACTATAGGTAAAGTGTATTTATATAATTATGAACGCATCTAAAAAATAATTATATTTAAAAGCTCATGACGAAATTGAAAACTCATTTCCAGCAATTATAAGTCAAACACAGTACTGTAAACGATTTCCTTTGTATTTCTTTGTAAATAGATTAAAAATGCTATGAATGCCTTGTTTGAACGTCATTGTAGTGGATTTTACCGATTTATATCCATTTCAATACATTTGCAACAACATAATGACATTAAAATACTCTGCAAAGCATCTTCCTGATAGATCGTATAATGTAATGGAATTCTGTTGATTGACCTTGCAAATGAACTATTAATCCAACATACTTCGTATGCAATACTGAATATAACCAGGGGACCATAAATAAGGTTTTCCAATTTCACGAAAATCCTATTCTATTCGCAGGAGTTAGAATGTAGACAAAGAGACAGACAAACCGAATGCATAAACACATTTTAACTTCGTTGGAAGGGGTTAATAAAATTTGAAAGTCTTAAAGTTTAGAAATTTGTGTACAACAACAAAGGCTATGAGACAAGAGAAATTTCTTGCAAAAACATTCCCTGATTAGAAGAATACTTCTAAAAGATTTCCTGTAACACTAAAAGTAAGTGGTTACGATCAAATAAACTCGTAAAAATTCGCAAATAAACGGACTAATTTCTGAGTGATAGAGAGTGATGCAATACTATTTAGGGGGAACTGGGGTACATTGATACTTGGGACACATTGATACACCCCCTGTACAGCACACATGGTCATTACAGAAGGTTTCACAACAGCTCCAAAAGGTGATACTAGTGAAATTAACTACATACAGAAAGTTTTGGAATGATTCAATTGTTTGATGAAATGGGATAGGTGATTAATTGTTTTTGTAGGTCAAAAGTAAATTTGAGTTGTACCATTGAAATGGTATTATACAACTGTTCCAGTATTTTCAACCAAAAAGAATACCCTCCCTGGCAAGTAAAGCTACTCTTTATCAGTTCCTCATTCTTTATTCTTAGATAAATTATGAAGTATTGGATTTGCGACTCATTTTTTTGAAAATGGCTGTATGGGGCACATTGATACAGCCTTTGTCGGAGTACATTGATACAGCCTAAATCCATTTCTAGTTCATTTTTTCATTACCTTTTATTTTTTTTACCATACACTCCTTAATTCAACCATTTTTCTTGAAAAATTTCTTCTATAAGTCTTTATTGAAGTGAAATAGCTCGAATTTCTTTATATTAGAACATTTTATAGTATTTTTGCAAACAGAAGACTTACAAACTTACACAATATCTAGTGCTAGTAGAATTAACAAAGGAAATGGACGGCAGCCGGGCAAATCTCAAATTTATATTGATTCTCCAGAGAAAAAAGTATTATCGACATGAGAAATGTTAAGTAAGAGAAACAAGCTGCAGAACAGTACAGGATAATTATATTATAAACATAAATTTTAATATAATTATCCTTTATTTTCTGTTTGTAAACCGACTTATAAACAGAAAATCTGGTAATTCTTTCATCTTTCCTAAGAAAGAAGATAATTCTGGGGTTAAAGTGCCAGATATACCAAAGTTACCACAGCCAACAAACAGACAAGGATCAGCCACAACATCAGGTCATTATACATTTCATTTTGATTGCTTTAATATCGCTTACAAATAAATTGTATGCGATTTTAATGTCTATAAATATATATAAAATGGTTTGCTAACTATTTTTCTATGAAAAATATGAATTGGTGTTATTTTGTCTCCATTTTTCCTAGACGTGTCAAAGTGTACCAATCTGCCCCGGGGTTGGGGCACATTGATACAAATTACTTTTTTTGATTTTTAAAAAATTACGTGCAAAAATAACATATAAAACAATGATTGTACATTTTTATAACACACTACACAGGTTTTGCTGACATCACATAGAAAAATAACTTGAAATTTCTGCTTTCTAGACACCAAAATTTTTTTTTGAAAAAAGCTGTATCAATTTATCCCAGTTCCCCCTACCTATTTTTAGGTGCGTTCGTAATTATATAAATACGTAGCACCTATAGTCGTCATTTAGTCTGTCCGTCTGTCCACACATAACAACCCGAAAGCTACTCAACAGAATCGTTTGAAATTTAAAATGTATAATTATTATTTAATTTTGTCCTGTCAATTCAAATTTTATAAAAATTGTATTTATAGTTCAATTACAGGCACAACCAAAAGTTTCCCGTTACATTACGGGCAATTGAAAAAACTAGTTTCAAGTACTTTTTAATGATGCTACACTCTTCTTTACATAATAAAATCTATATGCATCTATGAAATATATCTAAAATATACATTGTGTACAATCTGTGGTGCAAAGAATATTTTTTTTTTTTTTTTTTTTTTTTTTTAATTTGCAGGCCCACATAAAAATAATCTATTACATAATGATGTAGGGGAAAACATCGTTTGGAGTATGTTTTAATTATATTAAATTATTTTACAATTTATGAAATTGATATACACTGATGAGGTTTACTACAGGTTAATTCCAGTATAATAGAAAGCATATAGTATTTACATGAACATACAAAATATTTCGAATACTGTACTATATACGAAGTACTCTATATTTCAAAAACTTCGTTATAGTACGAACGTACCCATTTTGATACGTTTGACGTGCAATTTTTGATCTGTTGGAATAATATCCGATTTTACATAGTCAATCGATTCCAGTAAATGAAACATATAATAAATAATATTTAAAATATTCTGTTCTTCTCGCTTTTAAAAATATTCTAGTTTTGTAATACATTATAAAAATAAAACTTCATATTGAAATGAAAAAATTCATTTTAAACTTTTAAAATCTTAGAATTTTTTAACTGTGTTTTACAATGACATTTTTTCTAATTTATGCATAGATTGTTTTATCAAATAAATAAATAAAATTAAATAAAAATAAAAATAAGAAAAGCAATAAAAATACAATAAAAAATGTTAAAAAAATATAAAAAAAACCAATTTAAAAAATAAATAAAGAAAAACGAAATCCTTCGATATCTGTAGCGATCAGATTTGTTTATGGTGTTTGTGCTCCTTTTAGAATAGTGTCTGAAAGCAATAAAACTACTCTGTTCCTAACATTTTTGGAACAAACTAAAATTGGAGGAAACATTCTAAGCCGTCAAAGTAGGAATGTAAACAGAATTCTGGGATTATATTCAACTAAATAAACCTTTTATTTGACATTCAATTTTCGGTTTAGCTCTTTGAATTGTACTTAAAGTTTTTATTTTCAGTCAGTGTGTTAGTAATATTTCATCATATACAACTATTGTTTCTGATACTGTCAGTAATTCATATATCATAACGTATTTTTTAATTAAATAAACTGGAGTATGCAATTTTAGAATTTAATTACTTAATAATGCATTAGCTTTTAAGTCTACTTGTATTAAACGAATATGATTTTTTCTTTCTTAACCATTTGGAGAATAGTTGTTTCTATTGGTCGAGAATAGAAACATCTAAAGCATATCTGAAATCTTTTTTACTCGTGTTCAGATTGGCCCATATATTTAATGTCCAGAAATGGAATATTTCTGTTACCACAATGAACAAAAAAGTATAAAAAACTACAAAAAAATTAATAACATAAAAATAAATTGAGATATAGCTTTCAAATTGCATTTGAAAATACTTTTTTTTCTCAATACAAAGGTATAAAAATTGTGATGTTTAGAAGTTTAAAAATTCGCTGTACCAAAAATTGTAAAATTGAAATTTCATTTAAAATATCTTTATTGTTGTTCCAGGAATATTAATGTTTAATCCATCGCGTGCATAATAGTGATAATAATAATGTAATAATAATGACTCTGTTATTATGTAAGCCACGTTTTGATCATTATAAAATGATGTTTGAAATCATTTTTTTTAAATACAGAATTTATTTATAAGTCGAAAATTTTACTCTAAAAAGCTACCACTTTCCAAATGGTAATTTGTAAAATGACTCTTTTTTTTTTAAGTAGAAGGTGTTTAATTACATGTTGATTCTCTAAATATTCATAGCTATTATTCTGGAATAAATAGATATTTAGACATTATACAAAATGTAATATAAAGTAAGTTTACTGAAATAATTAGTTATTTGAAATGAGACTCGTTTAGACTGATCTTGTTATTTTTACAGTAAACATGAAACTGATAACTTTTCCCCTTTTTTAATTAAAAAAACTAGTGAGAGAATTTTAAAAAGTTGAACAAATCATTGTTTAATGTATATTTGGCAATTCATCCTGATTAACCAACAAAAGTTTTCGGAAATTTTTTTAAAAAGCTCAGAAAAATTGCTTTAAAATTCTTGTCAAAGTACTATTGCCAAGTCAAGTCTCGCGTCACACAAAATCTCAAATAACAACAAACGGAGTAAAACATAATTTTCTTTTCTGAACTGGGAATATTTTTATAAAGGGAAATCTTTCCCTCCTATAAAATTTACTTTAGTTAAAGAGACAGTTCCCCTTTAACCAAACAAAAATGCTAGAAAACTGATTCAGATTTCTTATTTTTTCACAAACCAACTAATAGAGAAAATTTAATGAATTCTTTTGGATTCTTAATTATAATATTTCTTAGAAGAATAAACAAAACAGATATATAAAAAATATTTAAATTAATTACGAAAACTTAATAAAAAAAAACCTTCTGTTTTTTCCTAATTACTATCATTGCATGGATGATATGCCGTGTTCATTTTAATTTATTAATTTTAAATAGATTTTAATTTAAAGATAATTTCGCTTAACATAATGAAGAAATATATTTTAATCATCTTAATTAAAAATATTTATAATGAATAATAAAAGTAAAAGAAAAATTTCTCACATATATTTTTTAATAAAAGTTTTATTATTTGAGATAAGTGTAAGATTTTATATCCTTCTACACAGAAGTATCAAGTAAATACACTCAGAAAGTTTGAAATTATGATCTTTATTAATACCATTTTGAGACAACATGCGCGCACTGACTAATAGTAATTACGAAAACAGAAAAAGTAGATTACTTAAGTTTTCCCTATTGATTTAAATATTTTCAGCAATCTGTTTTGTTTTTGGCAACAAGTAATGCTTTACACAACAATTATTTTTTTTTAATTCAATTTGCTATATTACTTATTTTGTGAAAATGCATGGAATGGGTTTTACGAGCATTTTTAATCGTTTGAATGGGAATCGTCCCATTAAAGTAAACACACCTTTAGTGTACCACTTAAATACATTCATCTAATAATTATTAAAAAATTACTGAATTCTTAAAGTTATACATATATATATATATCCCAGTCCTAACCTTCATATATGTATCAAAATAATTTTTTAAAGTTTCAAATATATTTATTCGAAAAAAAAAAGATGAATAAATAATGCAACCTTCCTTTATGCTCCAGTAATAGCCATAGTAATTTTTCATGCATATATCTTTAAGTTTTTGGCGTATCCAACAAATTATTTACAGTAAAACAGAGTAACTATAACAACAGTAGTTTAATTTAAAATGAAACATAATACAATGTATTAAATAAAAAGTTAAATCTTAATCTAAGAATTTACCCAAAGAATCTATTTTTGAAGACTCTCTAGAAAATGAAAAAAATGCCACCCGGGGGGGGGGGCAGAATCAATTATTCGAAATAATTTATGCAAAGTTAACGTTTAAGAATTTTAGTCAATTAAGTTTTTTCAATTGTTTCAAGAAATACATTTTGGGTTTGTTGTATAAATTTTAAAATTAGTAAACCACTACTGGTACATGGCCAACCATAATCATTAATTATTTTATATATATATATGTACGGAGGAGGACGGTGTTGTCTGGATGATATGCAAAGGTTAATTTAAAAAAAATGAGAGTGGGAAATTCATATGTTAATTCGGTAAAAAATTTCTATGGAGTTTAATTGGCACCAATATATGGATAATTGTTTAGTTATATCTAATCTATTATATTAAAATAATTTTAATCATTTACATTATTAAATTGCACTTCATTTTTAATAAATGAGAGTACTATATCACTACTAAATGTATAGGGTACATTTATTAATAAGCTATTTTTTATCCTTTATCATCCTAAATTAAGATATTGAGTTTAGCCTAGCATAGTCAAAATAAATGTTATTGATTTAAGTAATAATAGGGTAAACTATGGTGTATGGTTTAATTTTTCTGTTATTACATTATTCTGCTTTTAATTATTTTATTAATTTAATATTATGATGTGCACGATAATTAATTTTACTTTTTCTCCTTTTCAATTTTATGTCCAATTTAGCAATTTATTATTCTTTGTTATTGATGTTATTTCTCGTCACATTTCCCTTGTTTTTGCGACTTTGAAGTCTATACGTGGGTATAACTCTTTGTTTTTTACTTAATATTAAGTCTTTTTGTAATTGAACATTAATTTTTATTTTATTATTCCCATTATTAAGCTTTTTTAAATGTCTTCAATATGATGTATCACTTTCATTCCTAGCTTAATTGGTTAATTTTTTGTTCTCTAGTTTGCGTGAGTGTTCGTATTAATTATTTTTCTAAGCTATTCCAGCCCTATTGAACAAGCGCCATTAATCCAAACGTCAGGGGAGAAAGTAATTTTTCCCGCCCTCCGTCGTCTAAACGTGCGTTGCCATAGTGTTCCATTATCGCTATTTTGGCATTAGTAGCTGAAATGAATCAACGAATCTGCGCTCGTGTTTTGGCCATGGTCGATTCAGCGGAAGCTGTATTGTCAATATCGTGTACCTTCTAGACGTATATTGTTTTTACGGAGTCTCTTTCTATTTGTGTACTGAGGGTCCTCCTATGTGACAAGCATAGCTGAGTTCAACATATAAGTGTTTTTTTTTATTATTTTATTATCTCAATTTTTTTGTCATATGATACATGAATACATCATGTTTTAATTTACCACGTACGATATCAGGGTTAAGGACGTGCATTTGGGACTCCTTCCACTTTATAGTTCACGACTGTTTTATTTTCTCCATATCCACTATAGATTACTTGGTAGTTCTTTTATAAATTTTAGTTTTATGTGTGTTGGTAGCCCCAAATTAGTATTATTTTGCTTTTTCATGGCTAATACGAAGATGAAACCGCACACTTTATTTGTAGCTCCAAAGTATTTGGGGCTTGATGATTCTACTTTGGTTCTACAAATTTCTATTATATTCATTTTATTTAATTTTTTCCTCGTGTTCAGTTTGTTTTTTTTCTAATAAATTCAACTGTTTACTATTAATGGTCTTATATATATATATATATGCAATTAATTTGTCTATTTAGCATTGCCCTTGATAGAGAGCTAAATACCACGTTTCCAATATTATTCCACATATTGATGTTGATATGTAGTATTATGTAATGGTTGTATATGTATATATATATATATATATATATATATATATACATATATATATATATATATATATATATATATATATATACAGGTAATTATCAAAATAATGGAAACACTTGTGAATGAAAGGGACATTTAAGAATTCCATTCGTAAGCATTAAAATATAATCATAGCTACCAGATTTTTTTAAATATAAAAAGTACATGTATTAGGTAGTATACTAGAGCTCTAGAAGAGTTGTCTACGTTTTGATTTTTTTTTTTTTTTTTTTTTGTAAGAAGCGTAAAATGTCAGACCTCACAGATTTTCAAAGAGGCCTAATTGTAGGAGCCCGACTAGCTGAAGCAACGGTGACCGAAACATCCCAGCTTATAGGCGTTTCTAGAGGTACGGTGTCTAAAGTCATGACAGCATACACACAGCACGGAAAGACAAGCTCAGCAAAGCAAAATAGTGGACGGAAGGAAAAGCTGAGTGAAAGAGACCGACGGCCATTGAAGCGGATTGTAATGTCTAAAAAGAAAACAACTGCAGCCAAAGTGACCGCAGAGCTCAATCAGCATCTGAATTCTCCAGTGTCAACAATTATAGTTCGGAGATACCTTCATAAAGAGAACATTTACGGCAGAACAGCAATTCCCAAGCCACTTGTCACAGATGCTAATGCCAAACGTCGTGTAGAGTGGTGCCACAACCACAAAACCTGGTCGATTGATAAGTGGAAGACTGTTATATGGTCAGACGAATCATCTTTCACATTTTTCCCCACAACAGGACGGGTACATGTCTGGAGAACACCTGCACAAGCGTATGATCCTGATTGCCTCCGTCCAACTGTCAAGCATGGAGGTGGATCGGTCAAGGTATGGGCAGCCGTGTCATGGTTTTCTGCTGGTCCAATCGTAACCCTGAAAGGAAGGATCACTGGGGAGAAGTATAGAGAATTTTTAGCTGACCAGGTCCATCCCATGATGCAAATTTTGTTTCCTGCAGGAGATGGAATTTTCTAGGATGATAATGCCCTTATTCATGCAGCCAGTTGTCCAATCATGGTTTGATGAACATGAGGATGAGGTGGAAATCTACCTTGGCCCGCAGAGTCCCCAGACCTCAGCATAATCGAACCGTTGTGGTCTATTTTAGAGCTTTCAATCCGGAATCGATATCCTCCAACGGCATCTCTCACGGAACTTTCACAATATCTCCATGAAGAATGGTACAATATTCCTCTAAACACTATTCAGAATTTGTATGATTCGATTCCCAGGTGAATCCAAGCTGTATTACATGCCAAAGGAGGTCCTACGCCATATTAATAAAGAATTCCTTCAAAATCTAGGGTGTTGCCATTATTTTGATAACCACCTGTATATATATATATATATATATATATATATATATATATGTGTGTGTGTGTGTGTGTGTGTATGTATTTAACAAAATCACTGTTCAATATTGCTATTAAGACTTATCGCAAATCCAATTCTTTTTCAGAATCTATGTAATCGTTTTCCTTTCTTTTTTTTTAGGTTTTTTTTTTTTTAAGTACATGTGGTTTCTCAAATAATTTCCTTCTTGCCTCATTCAAGAATAGAATGTTTTTCAGAGGATTAGAATTTTTTTTATCTTGCTGAAAGAAAATAACCTGGAACACTTCAACAACTGTAGCAATCAGATTTGTTTATAGTATTTGTGCCCCACTTTAGAATAGTGTCCAAAAGCAACAAAACTTCTATGCTGCTTACATTCTCGAAACTAAGAATGAAGGAAAAATTCTTAGCTATCGAAATAAAAATGTAAACAGAACTCTGGGATTATCTGTAACTAAATAAACCTTTATTGCTACATTCAATTTTCAGTTTAGTTTGGCGAATTGTATTTAGATTTTTTTTTCGATAGGCACGTCAGTTGTTGTAATTCCTTTAAGATAATAATAATAATAATAATAATAATAATAATAATAATAATAATAATAATAATAATAATAATAATAATAATAATAATAATAATAATAATAATAATAATAATAATACGGATAAATATTTTACAGATATAAGAAAATTTTACTGCATATTTCAGAAATCATGGTTTTATGTACCTGTGTGTCCGTAAATAAATTTCTGTCTCATTCACGAATAGAATGAGAGGATTAGAATTTTTCAGAGGATTAGAATTTTTCAGAGGATTAGAATTTTTTTATCCTGCTGAAAAAAAATAACATGGAACATTCAAATTTGTTTGTAGTATTTGTGCTCATTTTAGAATAGTGTCCAAAAGCAATAAAACCTCTATTGTTCTTTACATTCTCGAAACAGAGAATGAAGGAAACATTCTAAGCTATCGAAGTAAGAATGTAAACAGACCTACGGGATGATCTGTACTAAATAAACCTTTATTGCGCCAATCATTTTTTGGTTTAACTTGGTGAACTGTTCAAAGAGATATTTTTCCCCGGTAGGCGCGTTAGCCGCTGTAATTCCTACAATATAATAATAATACGGATGCGTTAAATTTTTCATTGATGTAAGAAATTTTTATTTCATATTTTAGAAAATATAGTTTTATGTACATGGGGTTCCTCAAATAATTATAGTTCTATCTCATTCACGAATAGCATGTTTTTCAGAGGTATAGAATTTTTTATCCTGCTGAAAGAAAAAAACACGGAATACTTCAACATCTGTAGCAATCAGATTTGTTTATAGTATTTGTACCCACTTTAAAGTAGTGTCCAAAAGCAATAAAACTTTTACTTCCTTACATTCTCGAAACTGAGAATGAAAGAAATATTCTAAGCTATCGAAGTAAGAATGTAAACAGAACTCTGGGATTATCTCAAACTAAATAAACCTTTATTGTGGCATTCAGTTTTCAGTTAAGTTTGGCGAATTGTATTTGAAGTTTTTCTTTTTTTTTCGGTAGGCACGTTAGAGATATTCTATACATTTATATATATAAATTTTTTCAGGTTGTATTTATTTCATAAAATATAGGTATTATTTTCAAACGTAAGTTTAGATACGGATAAAAGTTTTTTGTAATAATAAAAAAATCTTGTATTGCAAATAAACTGAGACAGATTTTTTAAGATTTTAATGCACATTGTGTCTGAAAATGTTTATTGATGTATTTCTCTGAATTACATCAAATACGTTAATAGAAATATAGATGCCACATGGATTCAGGTTGCATGGTGCTCCGAAGTATAATATTATTATACAGATTGATGCATTGAGAAAAATTACACTTTTAATCTGAGTAAATCGATGTTTTCCTTTTCAAAGGAAACTTTTTGTTTCGAATATGGTGAGACAATAGTTTCGATTCTGAAATACCATAAATACAGACTTTGAAACAAAATTACAGGTGAACATCGATTATCCAAACAAATCGGGAGCGACACTAATTCGGATAAGTAGAAATTCAGATAAATGGAGAATCAATTTAAGGAATGTTCCTAACAATGTTAAAACATCCACACTTTCTACATGCTTCGGACTGACAGCACTACACTGTAAAAAAAATCTGCAAAGGTACTAAACCTTTTCTAGGAAACTGGGATTCAGAGAACTTTTCCTGTAACAGTAACAGCAAAAATTCAAGTTTCAGAATCGATTACATGAATTTTTCCTGTTATCGTTACATGAAACGTTCTTGGAATCCCAGTTTCCTAGAAAATGTTTAGTACCTTCACAGAATTTTTTTTACAGTGTAGTGTAGTAAAAATTGATTTTGTCTTTTTAAATTTTTTGTTTACTTTTTTATATAATTTTCTGATATGCAGGAATTATAATTTAAGCAGAAAAAAAAAAAAAAAAAAAAAAAAAAGCTTTCGATTGCAGCTTGCTTTAAAGAAGACATTCTTTCAATGCTGACATATCTCGTGTTCTTCTTACATACTTTAGTTGAATATGATCAGCACTCGTCAACCGTCCGAGCCATTTCATAGTTGTTTCCAAACATTCAACGGCTTCCCTTGTGATGTAACTTTCAAAGCATTTGTTTTCATTTTCTTCAATTTCTTTTTCGTCTGGAATCTCCTCCACAATCTCATCATCATTTAAAATACACTGCTCAAAACAATTAAAGGATATTGCAGTTTTAGGTGGATTTTGTATCTGGGAAACTTTTTAGTTGATTGATACATGGTCGATAGACATAGTAGGTTATATGAGAATAAATTACACATGTTTGGCAGAAAAAATGCATTTTATTGCGCATTTGTGTAAAAAGGGAAAAAAAACACAATTTGTGCATATGAGAAAAAAAGAATAAGAAAGGGTGTTTTCTTCAAAGAAAATCATTTTCAGTAGGGGGTATGGTTTCCACGTGCGGCCAGCAACGTTGAACACCTTTACAGCATGGACTCAATGAGGCTATTAATGACGAGTTGGGGGTATTCTGCCCCACTTTTCCAGAAGAGCTCTTTCCAGTTCTTGGAGAGTTTGTGGGGGTTGTTGGCGGCCAGAAACTCGTCTTCCTAGAGCGTCCCAAACGTGCTCGATTGGATTCATGTCTGGAGAACACGCTGGCCATTCCATTTGAACGACTCCTTCCTCGAAAAGGAAATCCTCCATCAGGTTTGCACGATGTGGCCTGCAGTTATCGTCCATTAAAATGAAGTTATCTCCGATTGCTGCAGCGTAAGGGACTACAATAGGTCTGAGGATCTCATCCCTATATCGGCGACAAGTCAGAGCTCCATCTCGAATGATGTAGAGGTCAGTGCGCCCGTCAATGGAGATGCCACCATACACCAACACTCCTCCACCGCCAAATCTGACACTTTCGTGCACGAACGCAGGATTATTCCTACTGCCACGGTCCCTCCAGATGAAAATACGCCTATTATCCGGATGCACAGAAAAACGGGACTCGTCAGAAAACAGAATATTGCTCCATTCATTTCTCCTCAGTTGACATGCTCGGTTGCCCACTCCCTGCGGTCGCGACGATGCCTTGATGTTAATCTAACACATACCATCGGCCGGCGAGCATACAGACCTACAGCATAGAGCCGATTTCGGACAGTCTGAGTTGAAATCGTGGTGCCTGTAGCCGAGCGAAGGTGTTGTTGGAGAAGAGTAGCGTTTATGTTTCGGTGTCTCCGAGCTGTTAACGCTAAATACCGATTTTCATTGGGCGTTGTTGCAAATCTACGACCTTGCCCTTGTCTTCGGCCTGCACATCCACTCTTCAAAAAACGGTTCCAGATCCTGGAAATGACACTTTGTGACACTCCAATGGCTTGCGCTACTTCGACTTGAGTTTGGCCCCCTTCTAACCTACCAACAATTCTCCAAGCTTCTGAAGCTGTCAAATGACTTCGGTGAGACATCGTACTCATCGAAACAAAGCAAGCACTGAATGCCGGTCATCCTTGTCTTCATTCTCTTTTATCTAGTTGAAAGTCAAATTTCATTCGCTGCCGCTGAAGTGACGTTTTTGACGTCGAACTCAAAATTTGCATACTCCACAGTTTGAAAACCAGAAAAATTTGCATTTGTGATTCTCTTCGTCTATTTTCGGCAAAAAAAAATTTCGTTTATATTTTTATTTTATATAAAACTTCAAATATCCTTAATTGTACTGAGCAGTGTATGATATCCAAATCTAATAGGATGTTTAGATAATTGGAAGTTCGTTTAAAAAAGTTTTTTGAGAGAAATAAGCTGTTTTGGATATTTAAAAGTTCAGTAAATTAAAGTTCCGATAATTGGCTATATCCGATAAACAGATATTACTGTCCTTTCTGTTCATCAATTCGAATAAATTTCACCAGGATAGTTCAATTTATTCATATTATTTCATTTGTTATGATTTAGAGTGAAACGCTTCTTTCATAATATTTTATAACATGAAATATAGCGAACTACATTTTTGTCGCGCTCGCAGAAGAATGTAATCCTAATCGCAGAAGCATAAACTTTCGAAACCGAAGAATAGAGGAATTCATAAAAGAATGACTTCGCAGGTGAAATTTGACTACTAGCAATAATATATAAATACAAACATCATGCATAATCATGAATAAACTTTATGAATGAGATATCATGTGATCATATTTTAATATATCCATGTTTTTAGAAATGATTAATACATGTTTCAAATTTGAGTAAGTTTGATACAAAGCCCTTTTTTTTTTCTTTTTTTTTACTATGGGACATACTCAGATTTGAGTATATTTTACTCAATTCCGAAAATGTCGTTTTGAGTGTGCATGCTGTGGCACTAAATATGTTAAGAGAAATCCCAACGATGGTATAATTCCAAAAATCGTCTGATATCTTAAGGATTTCTAAAAAACATTACATGTTTTCGCTAAAAGTCCCTCAGCTTTGAAATTTTCCTCAGTAATGTTAAGCTTATAGACGTTTGATGCTTTCGTATGTTTAAAATATCTCTAGGTGAAATTTATATCTTTAACTTATTTTTTTTCTGTGTACTCTTATAAAATGATATTTTTTTTCTTAGTTCTCAAAATATTTCTAAAATTTATACTCAATCTAATATTTTATGTGTTAACATATGACAAACTGTGAGTGAAATTTTAACATTTCATATAAAATTGAGTATATACTTTAGAAAATTTTTTTAACTAAAAAAAAAAAAAAAAAAAAAAACAGAGACATCTTTTAAGAGGTGTATACAAAAAATAGAAGTTAAAAATATTAATTTCTAAAAGAATTTAAATGTACGAATGCATCAAACACCCATAGACTTTAATTTGTGAGGGGATATTCAAAAGCTAAGTGAGCAGCCCCCTTAATGCATATATTTTTTTCCTGAAACTTCCTTGAAAAGGGAAAAAAACCTTGTAATGATGATTTATCCTATAATATACCAAAAATATGGCATAACATCATAAAATCTTAAATTTGTATCTCTTTGCAATATTTTAATTTTTACTCACATGTAAGTGGCAACATATTTAAACTTTTGATTAATTTCAAATTTTATTTTATTAGAAATATTATCTCTCGATCATGAAGCAAAATTTTAATCATTTCAATATCATATTTTCCTGAAGACGGCGCGAAACGTTGATATTTTATTTTATTTTAATTGTACAAGTTCATATTAAAGTTCTTGTTTTGTGCAACATTGAGCAATGATTTGTATTTTTAATAAATACATTCTTAGTAGTTAACATGTTTTTTGTTATCTCTGATCCTTAAAACGTGTAAATCCACTGAAAGTGGGAAGCTAGAAATTTTCACGAATTCAATACTTTCTTTTTCTAAAGATAGCAGAAAGTAAAAAAATCTCTATATTTACAAAAAAATTTTTGTGAAACTTGGATCTTAGAACTTTTTACGTAATGGCATCAATAAAAATTCCTGAAACAGATACATCTTTGCACTCAAAAAATCCCTAAGCTTACTAAAAATCTTTTAGGAAAATGTGATGCCTTTTGTAGCTACAACCCGTTTTTCACATAAAAGTTTAGCAAGATTATAATAATTTTAGTAGTTTATTTCAAAAGCTATAGAAATCAAACTAGTTTTGTAGATTTTTGTGCAACGTACGGATAGAATTTAGTAAGCAAACAGTTTTATGTAAATTTATACCAGCAAAATTACAGTTTATTATCGTTATTATTTATGCAGTGTGATTGAGAAATTTTAGGAGACTACTTTTAATAAAGCTATTTTTAGAACGCAATACATTATGTCCCACATCTTTTTCTGAATTTTTATGATATTTGACTAAGCATTGTTATAAGTTGTTGTATATAAGTTGTTGTATATAAGTTGCCTTAAACAGCTCAATTTCAAATTATAAAATGAAAGTATTGGAATTGCTCACTAAAAATTGTTTCATACAAATTAAATACTCAATACATCCATGTTATAATTGTAGCATACTATTTCTGTTGATCTTTTTCAAGTTTTCGAAAATTGATGTAAAATTTGATTGAAACTCTGCATTTTTAAACAAAAAATATCCTTAATTTACATTGAAACTTTAATATCATTCCGAACATGCGATTTTTTATAAATGCACTTTCGACCTTTAAAAATAATCCATGCAGTCATTTGCTACACCAACAGAACATTTTGAGTGATTTGTGTGTGATCACAAACATTTTTTTTTTTAATTTACTTTCGGCTTTCGAATTATACTCAAGACTAAATATTCACAGAAAAATAAGTCAATTGTTTTTTTTTTCTTTTATTCCTGAACTTCAAGGACGATTCATGACGAACTTTGGTTAATATTCGAATATTGATATGTACAGTTGAATGTATCGGTGTATAATTGGCGGTTTTTTAATTTATTTTATGATGTTTTCAGTTTGGGACTCAATTTATAGTACATTTATCATATCAATTTGAATTTATCTGAAAGAAAATAAATATTCCAATAAATGAAAACAAATACATTTATAAATTAATTATTTTAATTAGTGCATTTAATTTATTTGATATTTAAAGCAATATTTTATTTTTTATGTTATAAAAACGAAATCTAACTTAAGTCTTTGTTAATAAGAAGAATACTAACGATGATATAATTTCAAAATGTTGTCACATTTCATAGATTTCTTAAGAGCATTACATTAAATAATATAAAAAAAATGAGAGATATATTATTGTTATTTTTCCTTGATGTTCTGAGATTATGGAAAATTTTCCATATTTTTTGTCATTTGTGTAGTGAGTGTAATTACGCAGCTAACGTAAAAATAGTCTGCGAATCCAGATTAAGAAAGCTGAGCTATTCTTACGAAAGAAAACAAATTCACTTACCCTATGATGAATATGTATTCAGGTAGTGTTCTCATCAAAATTTTTTCACTGAAACAATCATGCAAATCCATTTACCGGTCATAATATAGTTTTTTTAAACTAATATAACATCGTAACCTATACTTTTGTATGTAAAATAATGTTTTTTGCTTCCCGTTAGTGTTTTTGTTTTTGAAAAGATGTATTTTATTAACATGAATTATTTATGATCGTAAAGAAAGAAACGAAAGAATATTCTTAATCAAATTAAAAAAAAATCATATATTGCATAATATTAAGTCAGGATTTTCATCTTAGTATGTTTCTAAAAAAATTATAAAACGTGTCTATGGTGATAACACAAAATTAAGAAAAACGATTATTCTGTGATATTTTCAGTTTTCTCCTCAATTTATGATACATTTATCATATCATTCCAAATTTATCTTAAAGAAATTAAATATGTAAGTTAACAAAAAATAATGCATTAATAAATTAATTCTTTTAATTAGTGTATTTAATTTGCTTAATTTTTAAAGCAATATTCCTTTTTTTAATTTGTGAAAACAAAATCCAACTTATGTCTTTGTCTGTAATAAGAATACTAACGATGCTACAAATTCAAAATATTGTCACATTGCATGGATTTCTTAAGAGCGTTACATAATAAAATTAAAAAAATTAGAAATATATTATTGTTATTTTTCCTTGTTGTTCTGAGGTTATGGATTTTTTTCTTTTTTTTCTTTTTTTCTTTTTATTTTTGGCATTTGTGTGGTAAGGATAACTACGCAGCTAACGTAAAAATAGGCTGCAAATCAGATTAAGAAAGCTGAGCTATTTTTACGAAAGAAAACAAATTCATTTACTTTAGGATGAATATGTATTCAAGCAGTGTTCTCATAAAAGTCTTTTTCACTGAAACAATCATGCAAATCCATTTACCGGTCATGATATAGATTTTTCTTAACTATTATACATCTTAACCTATATTTTTACATGCAAAATAATGTGTTTTTTTCTTCCTGTTGGTGTTTGAATGGATTTTCTTAATATGAATTATCTATGGTTATAAATAAAGTTATACAAAAGAATATTCTTTATCAAGATAGAGAAATTATTTATTGCTTATGAATTAAGTAAGATTTCTCCTCTTTGTGTATTTTAAAATAAATTAAAAAACTTGTCTATAGCTGATAATACACATTATCGGGCTGTGTAAATATAACGTTATAAACTTTTGGACCCCCTCCCATCCTTCCGATATCATACGTTATCATCCCTCGACCGCCCACCCCTGCCCTCCGGTAATAATATCGTTATCATGGTGTAATTTTTTTTTTCTAGAATTAAATTATTTTCTTCAAAATTGTATAGTTGATATGATACCTTTTATTTTCGCATATTTTTATGATCCAAATAAAGAAAAGTCAATAAAAGATCACTTTGCACATGAAAAAATATTTTATCAAATGAAACTTAAAAGGAATAGTTACAATTAAAAAAATATATTAAATAGCCTTTTGTTACATATAGCATTCAACAGTAATAAAGCTCTGTTGCACTTGCACTGAAAGCAGGAGGAATGAGAGGCAGACTGAACTTCTTATTAATAAGTAGATAATATTCCTTCTCTTTCTCTTTTATTATGTAAACACAAGTTTCATTTCAAATATTTTTCACGTATGGTTTCTGGAACCGTAATTATATATGCATAGACATACGAAGAAGAATTTGAACGTCAAACATTGGGTTATTGCATATTTTAGAATTAAATTATTTTATAATACTTTAGTTGTTTCAATAATAATTTTGTATTTTCATAAAAATAAATAAGAGGCTAAAAAGTATATTGTACCATTTTGTACCAAAGACATGTTACGAATAAAAAGAAATTTTTTTGATTGAATCAAAAATGATATCGATATCAAAAGACAACCACTCCTCCTATAGATATTGTCTTACGATATCATATTCCAAACTCCCCCTCCCTCATAAATTAATAACATCATATTTGCACAGCCCTTAAGAAAAGCAAATATTATATGAGTGGTTCACAATCATATTAGACGAAGACCAATCTGTTAAAGAGGTCTTCTGTAAAGTTTGGGAAATCGATTATCTTATGTCTTATGTAAATTTACAGAGATTAAATAAACCGAGATTCTATTAAATAACAGAGAGGTAAATTTAGAATAGAATCTGTAAATAACAAGCACTTATTCGGTAAATTTAGACTAGATTTCGTAAATAAAGATAGTTAAAACTGCACATGATTCTGTAAATTTACTTTTAATAATAGTAATTTAAACTTTAAAATTAGTAAATCAGTCAATTTTCAATGAACTTCAAAGAACTTGAAATTTCCAAATAAATTTGAACTGCTGTATTATTTAATTGTTACACAGTTTGTTTTGATCTGTCTGTGTTTGGACTCGAGGTCTCTTGACAGTGAAAAAACATCTTTACTGCCTGAGCTATAGGAGCGATTGCTATTGAGTGCAAAGTATGTTTTTCATCATTCAGAGAAGAAAAAAATCCCACAAAATTTGATGAGACGATGTTTTTACATACTTACTTACATATTGCATCTATTTACAGACTTGGTTCATTGCGAAAGGGAATAAAACAGATATTATGCATCTTCGCCACGAACTATATAATTTCATTTTATAAATGTGCTTCATCTATCCGGTTCACTGTAAAAAAAAAAAAAAAAAAAAAAAAAAAAAAAATGTAAAGCTGCCGAAATCTGTACAGTAACTAACATTTTATCTGTACATTGTACAAGAAAAAATGTAAATCTACAAAACTAATTTTTGTAAAGTTACAGAAATCTGTAACTTTACAAACGAGTCTACTAAAAGGACAATTATCTTACTAAAACTTTTACTGTTACCTGCATTGTAGTTACATGAAAAATTCTTGGAATCTCAGTTTCTTAAAATATTCTTAGTAACCTTACAGATTTTGTGATTTTCAGTGCAAATCTGTATCTGTTACATGAGTTTTTGCTGTTGCCGTTACATAAAAAGTTTTAGGAATCGCAGTTTCCTAGAAAACTTTCAAAAACTTCACAATTTTTTTTTTTTTTTTTTTTTTTTTTTTTTTTTTTTTTTTTTACAGTGTAGCTACGCTTTGGAAATTTTCCAATCATAATATCAGTTTCTTTTAATAGAAAACGATATCTAAATTAAGCGGACTAAATTTCTCTTAAACAAAGATTTCCTATAAGAAAGTACTGGTGCCGAACAGTTTCCTGGTCTGGAAATTCCCCCTGGCAACCCTGTCTATTATGCTTGTGAACCTCTTATATAGGGAAACAAGTTCCACCTCTTCCACTTAAGCATAAGGTGTCAGTATCATACTGAAAGGGAATGTTGAACTAGGATTTTTATTCAAATCTTTATCAAAAACACAGATAACAATACAAATATTAAAAAAATAGTACCAATTCCACCCCCCCCCTATAAAAAATTAAAAAATATATAAAAAATTAAAAATTAAAAAGCTTTAATTTATTGTCTCTTGGTGATAAATGCAAAAGTGTTTAAAATAAAGCAAGGTAAATGTGCTTGCAGTGGGTCAGTAATTCTTAAAGTTTAAAAGAAGCCCAAGATCCATTTAAAAAAAAAAAAAAAAACTATTGAAAGAAATCTGATAGAGCAAACAATCTTAAATCTTAACTTTCCATAAACAGTTTTTCTTTTTTCTTTTTTTTTTCTTTTTTTTTTTTTTTTTTTTTTTTTTTGGAACATTTATTTATTTTCCAGAAAGTCTTCAAAAACAGACTTTTTGGAAAAATAATAGAAATTTCATTAAAAGATAAGTTTTCATTTAAAACTTTGTTGCTTTAAAGGCATGTTTTATTTTAAATTAAAATACCACTAATATACTCTATTATGTTGTGTATAATTCGAATTATAAGTCGAAAACTTAAAGATACATGCGTATGAAATTTACTTGCCCTGGAACGTAAAAGGAAGATAACATTATTTATTTTAGATTTTTTCGAAGAATATATTTCAAAAGATTGAATGTTTATTCTGGTGTATGAATATTAAGACTAGGCTAAAATAATGTATATATTTTGGTATTTACAAAAACTTTAATAATAATTTTGATAAATGCCCTAAGTAGCCCACTACTTATGCGTTACTTACGAGTTGGGAGTAATTTTATGAAACAGTTCTGCCACAAACTTTCAATAACTTACTTTTCCAATTTTTATATGATTCCTTGATTTTAAAAGTTAGATTTAGAAACATTGTTTTCCTTCTTATGCAAATAATATATATAAAATTTCAATCTTTCCCGAGCAAAACTCATCAAGTTATAGTACTTTGAAATTTGAAATTTAGAAATTTAGGAGCTTCCTCGCAGTGATAAACGGATAAAGGATTCAGAGTATCATAACTCGATGATTTTTTGCTTAGAGGAATAGTAATTTTACTTGTCAGAGAATGAATATAACTTTCTAAATCTAACTTATACAGCACAAGGGTAATATAAAAATTTTAAAAAAGTAACTTTTCGATAATTTATTGTTGAACTATTTAGTCAACATAATCTTAATTCCTACCTTATTTTGAATAATTTTGCAATTTATACTGACTATGTATCTCAACAGTTAAAAATGACGATCTTTTATCGGCACCCAAAAATTGACTTATTACTTTAATTTATGCGAAATGTAATAAGATTTTGATAATTAAAAGTTACAGTCTGTGCCCAAATCCATTTATCCAATTAAAAATATGACATGTTAAACCCAAATTTTGTCCGAATTTATTTTTAATATTAGCGTTTATAAAGGTATTTAATCACTAAATTTGCAACAGACTGACTTTGCTTTATGAGACGTTAATGGCATCACGAGAATTGCTAGTAGTGCATTAAATTTATGCCAATGACGTATGTATAGTACATTCTAAATTATATGTTCTTTTGCTCAATATTGATTGATCACAAAGTAAAAATGTTCTTCAGTTCTCGTAATTTCATTATATTTCACAAAAAGTAAAATACCGTTGACAATATAGTTACCTAACCTGCATTATTGGAAAAGTTATAAACAAAAATATGGAATTGAGTTTGCTGTAAAAATCCTGCATCTTTAATTCACTGGGTGGATTGTGACTAATAAAGACCCATTCTATGCCATTGAGTCATTGTGCGAAATGCTAAAAGCCCCAATTTCTTATGATGCATAAACTCCTGTGTCTTCTTATATGCCACTCTATTTATTAACCTCATCAAGTAGAATTTAATACAGTAAAACCTAAACTATAATAATCTAAGTATATCATTTCTATAACAAAATTTTTGATTTCGCAGAAAGAAATGTCTATAAATCTACTTGTGAACCCAGAAACCTGTCTAAGACAGAATAATTTACCCTTCCTCTAACAATCCAGTTTTTAAAGATTTTACTGCATCTTTTTCCAATAAAACTTGGTAAGAAAACCTGTTTATGTCAAAATACTGTCTTAAACATAAGAATTGCGTGGCTCTGACCGAAGGAATATCCATACAATCATAACAGTCCAAACATTCTCCAATTTTTGTCCGACACTGACGATTTCGTCGTCACAAATGTTGCTGTGTAGATAGATTATTATATTTAGTCGAAATGACAAAATCCTACTAAAACGTAATATCAAGTGATTAGATATAAACTTAGATTCCGATAAAAATTAAGCTGATATACATACATAGTTTTCTTCTCAACAACAGAATGCAAATTTCCCATTTAAGGCAAGATTCATTATTGACAGGTTCCATTTTCATTTCTTTTGTCCTGTTTTGAAAGAAAATGGACCAAAGATTTATGATTTCATTTCAAATTTGATTTCCTTTGCAACAATTTTTGTTTTAATAGGTATTATCACACTAAACAGAACTGCATTAATAATTTTCTAAGATGTTGGTAACATCATCATCAATTTAACCATTTTTCGCTGTATATTGAGAAATTTGTGAAATGACAAAAAATGGGAATGTAAAAATTTCCGATGAAATAACAGAAAATCAGCATTTTTAAAGCTTCATATTTCAGACATTGAGCTATGCCCATTTTCTCTACGACCATATATAGCTGCTCAAATTTCTTGCATTAACAATTTAAGTACATAAAAATTGTGTAAGATTTTTTCAAATATGTTTGACACGAAATATACCATTGTTTTTTCGCAGAAAATAAATGCAGATTTTTGCATATGAATCAAAATAGAGTCATTGTGCTGGATCCAAAACTGATTTAATGAATTTTAATATTTAGTTATTATTACTCGCAAATGATTTATCTAGAAGAAGGGGCGGGGATTCAAATTTGAAGTAAAGGCCATAAATCATGAAAAGCAACATTTAAACTATTTACATAGAATTCTGAAATCTTTAATTATGCATTATAAAATGCTAGAAAATTAAACTTCTTTCATAATAATGGAGATTTTAATTGAAGTACTTCACTGTATTAGTTTTTAAATTATTTAAAAGAAAAGAAATTTTACTACAGTTAAAAAAGTCCTGGGAATGCTTTAATGTTTGATTTTTTTATCAAGGTTCCTTTAGTTATGAAGAAAGGTTTGAAAATCAGACCTGTTTATCGTCTTGTGTCCTCTTTAGAATATTAACCAAAAGCATTAAAACTACTATGTTCCTTTATAGATAGTTAAAGCACGCTTAAATAATACTACTAGCATTTAAAATGACTTCTTAATAGCATTAGAAAATATTAAATTCGCAAGTTTGTAGAGCATTTCTGATCTATTTTCAAATAAACTGAATTGCAGCTGAGACAAATAAAGTAAGCCATTACTCTTTTTAAAAGGTACTTTATTTTATAGAACGGAAGTATTTTTGGAAACAAAAAAGTTCGTTTATTTTCATTTGCTGCAGTACTTTTAGCGTATCCTTATATGAAAATTAAAAAAAGTATTTACTACAAGTTACTGACATGATGCTGAATTTATGTTTCGCAATTTCCATTGAAATTTATTAGATTTTATTCATTAAGTGTAATAAAGGATCATATGTAAAAGAAATATAGAGGAGAACTTTTCATTTAGTTTTAAAGTACACTGTAAAAAAAAAAGGGTCGATCTACTAAAAAAAGTTTAGTAATCCTTGTAATTACTAAAAAATGTTTAGTAATCTTAGTCGGTTACTAAAAAATCTGTAAGAATTGCTAGAAAAAAGTTAGCAACGAATAGAGTTAATTGTTTTATATTTTTAATAGCTATTACTAAAACTCACTTGGCGTGGCCTCGGTAGCATAGTGGTTATAGTAATGGACTCCAGGCTAAAAGGTCCCGGGTTCAATACTAGACAGCGCCAAGTACGCCCCGAATGTATGTAGTGTAAGTACTCTATAATAAAGGGGTTATGAATTTCCTGTTGGAGCTGGTCGCAATGTTTGGTGCTGCCATCTGTTGCGTTTTTGCCGCAAATCTATCGCTTCCGAAGTCTGGATGCAGCTCGAAGGAAGCTCCTGCCCTTCGGACGCACGTATTTGTTATTAAAAATAATTTTGGAGCTATTACTAAAATTTGCTTGGTGGCTCATACTAAAAAATTTTAAGTTAGTTATACAAAATATTCTTTTGTTCAGTTTACAAAAGAAATGCTTGTTTCACTTGCAAAAAAAAAAGTTTGTAATGGTTACTAAAAAATTCTGTGGAATACAAATTTACTAAAAAATTTTTAGTAACCTCTTGAATTTTTTTTTACAGTGTATGACTCTGTGAGTGTAAAATAAATGACCAAAGCATAGTGTAGGTGGACAATAGTCCTGAAATCTTAACCCTTTTGTTCTACAAAGGCCCAGATCTTATGTACTTCTCTCGTTACGTAAAAATGCAAAGGTGTATTACTTTTTAAAGTACGTTTTACACGAAATAGACTATTTATGATTTACTTGAAATAATGCTTTTCTCAATTCCATGCTACATGCTTTGTAATGTAATTTCTATTCAAATTATTTGTTAAATTTTGAACAATAACATACTGAGTTACGGGTAAAAGATATGTTTCTTAATTGAATGACCTCCAATGCTTTTCAAAAATTTAAAAAAAGAAGCATTTTTAAATATTTTCTTAGTGCTATATAATATTTTCTCAAAGCAATGGCCAATATATAATTAAAATCTATATATGCAATAAAAATTATTACACTGGCAGAGCTAAAATAATTAAGATATTCAATTGAGTTTATATTATAGTTATTTCATTTAATTTCGACAATCAAGGGATTGGCAGCCTATTTACTTGCACATTAAATAAGCTAAAATACACCTTAAGGAAAAAAATGTTATTTCATAGATATTTCTTTCCAAAGTGTGCAATTTGATCTCTTCGACTGATTCGTCTCGAACATCGAGCTTTTTAAAATATAATTAATCTTTTAATTCGAATGTATCCTTGGGAAAATTTTTAGTTCTAATTAACGAAATTGTATTAATTGTATTATTTTAATGTTTTCGGATTTTATGATTAGCCTGAAAGTTGGAGTTACCCGAGTTCGAATAATTGCAAGTTCCCAGTAGCCTGTTAAAAGTCTTGTCCTACTTTGAACCAAATTCTGGTGCTCAGTAGCTGTCGTCGTAAGATGGTGAAATCTCGTATCCACATTTGTAGCTTCTTATTTAGACCTCGTTCCAACTTTTACAACTATGCTTCAACAGGAGTTCCAAATATTGGTTCAAAATTTCACCATCATATAGTGGCAACTATTAATCTCCAAAATTTGGTTCAGACTCTGACAAGATTTTTAAGAGTGTATTATGAGACACAGAAGATTCAAGTCAATATACTTTTAAAATAAGTAATACTAATAATGATCTAGCACCAATAACCAAAACGTTCAAATACGATAGATATTAATTTAAACAAGTCATTTTTTCCAACAATAAAAGCTTAAGAATATCAGAAAAAGATATTATAGTGCAGCCGCAATACTTTTTCCGCATATTTATTCCGCATTTGGCAAGATTTTTCTTGTATCAACAAGCAAAATAGACATCTGGACATACAGGGTGTCCAGAAAATAAGACCCTGATTTCAAAATTAAATTTCTCAAAAACAAAGATCGATTGAATTATGCGATAAACGGTTTGTTTATAAGCTAAGTTGTAAAAATGTTGTACAGAAATTTCAATCTAGGAATATTTTGAAAAGATTGTGTTCTGATTGCAAAAATACTTGGCTTAAAATATTTTTTCCTTTAAATTGCTTGCAGATAACGAGTTTTTTGGCGAACAGTCAAATATTTCTAGGATTTCTCAAACTAATGTTTTAATATTTGAAAAAATCTGAAAGAAATTTAATTAAAAAATCTGTAATATATGGCACAGTAAGCTGAAAAAATTGTTCTCTGCAAGCAATCTAAAACAAGAAAAATGTAGAAGTCAGGCATTCCTTGCAATCAGAGCACAATCTTTTTAAAATATTCACCGTTGGAAACTTCTGTATAAGATTTTTAAGGCTTACTTAATAAACAAACCGTTTACAGCATAATTCTATCGATCTTTGCTTTTAAGAAATTTAATTTTGAAAGCAGGGTCTTATTTGCTGGACTCACCCTGTAGATGAGTATGAGTTATATTCACAAACTCTTGTGGATCCCAATTAATATTTAAATAATAAATTGAAGAAGTACTGGGACTACATTTCTGTGAGCTTCAGTGCAAGTAATTTACAGGTAGAACTAATAAGATGATCAGTAAGAATATTTTACAAACATACACAAAAAAGATGGAGTAAAGTAACACGATATGAATAAAAACGGCAGATACGGTTACTTTTAGTTCTACATATTTCAAACTGTATTGACAATTTAAAATTGATTAAAAGTTGATAAATCACAGTTAATCTAAATTACTTTTACGGATAAAAAAAATAATACTATTACAGAAGAAATTGTAGCTAGAAATTAAGATGGTGTTTATTATTTATAAAAAAAATTATAAACCATAAACACACAAGCTCTTTTTCTCACCAAAAAATCAATTATTCTCATTAATTCCAAAACCATTAATGTTACATATTAAAAATCTATTAAAATATCAATTATTCAAATATTACAGTAGTTTTATGGATGTAAGACATAATACTATTGTACAAGAAATTGTAACTAGAAAATTAAGATGGTTCGTTTATTATTTATGAAAAATCATTAAGCATAAACATACAAGCTCTTTTTCTCAGCAAAAAAACAAGTATTCTTAATAATTCCAACACCTTTAATGTTATATATTAAAAATCTATTCAAATATTAACTATTCAAATACTAAACTATTGAAAATGCAATACTTTTACAATTATTACTTAACTACTTTACTTAAAAAGTATTTTTTTTATTAGTCTTTCATTTATTTCATGTCATTAAACGGTATAAAGGTTTCAGTAATTAAAGTAATTTTGGTTCCATATCCATCTCTTTTATTTCTAGGGTTTAAAAAAATACTTTTTTTTTTTCAAATTAGTTCGAAAACTTTTCAGATGAAAATTAGGAATTAGCTTAATTACAAGAAATCAATCTAAAGCATTTTTTTAAAACTATCTTTGATATTTCTTTGTCACTTATTTGAGATGAAAACAGCATTTTGTACAAGCTGCATAGAAACAGATTATTTTACTTTGAGGTGGAAAAAAATGTGGTTTAAAATAATGTTAATTAAAGAACAAAAAACTCGACTAGCTGATGAAGTAATTATGCATTTATCTTGGAAATATACAAGGGTATATATGATTAAAATTCACTTATTTATAATCATGTATTGCCGTAACTATTCATGAGAAAGTTCTGAAGATTGGAATGTATCTTAATGAAAATATGAGAAAGAAAAAAATCAATTTAACGACAGATATTATCATATTAGAGGTCGTACATTCCTTTAAATTTGAAAATAAAAAAAATCGATTACGAACTCAATTGCTGTTCAACATTTTGGCCACATTTTGTTAGCACTGATTTTATTTAACTGATAAAGCACAAATTAATAACACATTATTGTTCATAATAGTATTCAAAAGCACAGCTAATCAAGAGACAAATCGCAAAATGATAATTATTAACACCATGTAATAATGTTTAAGGAATATCTTAGAGTTCAATGTTCAGCATTTCAAGATCTCTTTAGTGAAATGCTAATATAATAAGTTCTCAAAATTTATATTTGATAAATGAGTATAGTTGATTCAGCATATTATAGTTATCTTTGAGTTTTCGTAATTATCTGAATAAAAAAAAGTGCGTCTTAAGTTGTATCTCACCGTTCTATTTTGGTCAAAGTTGAAAAAGTAGGGCATGAATGGGTATCTGGCATACATATATTGCAGCACATTCCCCACTTTCCCACAGTCACAGTTAAAATTTGGTCATTTACTAATCTTGTTTAAAAATTTCGGGAAGCTACCGTGACCAGTTAGATAATATTGAAGGACTTGCTTACAACAGTGATATCTAGTTTCCACCTTATTAATAATTTCATAGGTATCTCGCCCATTCTCACTAGTTTGCAATTCTTTTTGCCATATATTTAAGGCTTTTTTCACGGCAAGCTGTTTTGATAATTGAAATAGGAAAAGGAATACTGTCCACAATGTCCACATTTTTCTCTAAAATAACTGCCTTTGCTAAACCATCTGCTCTTTCATTGCCTAGATGGCCCACATTAGCCCTTACCCAGCCTATGGTGATATGTTTGTTCGAATATTGTAACAAAGTTTCATAAATTTGTCGATAAATCTCGTTATTCGAAAATGCTTTCTGTAAAATCATAAATGTTTAAAAGTTGTCTGTATATATTAATGCACGTTGATAAATTGATTCAGTCAGCCAAGTTTTAAACCGACCAATTCTGCCTGATAAATAGAATTTAATTGATGTAAAGCATTTTTAAAATCACAGATAAAAATATATCATGAAGACTTACAGTATATGATGTACCGATTTCCTCTGGCATCTTTGAACCATCCGTATAGATGATAGGATAATTTGCTTTAGATATTAACTTAGCCTGCCGATCTATGAAACTAATATTATCTATTTTATAGTAGTGTAGAAAAGATGATATTAGTAATGGACGCATAATATTCTGTTTCTTGAAACAAAAATTTTCAGTTTCAATGCTAGATGCTCGGCGAATTATAACATTGTGACTTACTCTGTAGTTAAATATGTAAAGGCAATACTCCCGTAATGACGCAAAGTGCGTCAGTTGACACCGTGCGATAAGTTCAGATTATCATTAATAAGCCTAGTCTTTGACACGAACTGAGTTTCTTAAGAGCATGAGACTTGGAATCCTCAAATCATACTTCCGAACCATATGAGATCTGCTTTTCGATAACCGACTCGTACCATATTTTTCTAAATGAAGCCTGAAGTCCATGGTCCCTCGTACCAGATTTTTTAACATGTGTAGCAAAGTTCCTGATGTTTTCCCATATAGTATCAAGATGGGCTATCCAATTAAACCTGTTGTCTAAGACAAAACCTAAATATCTTATGTTATCCTTCACTGATATCGACCGATCATTAAATATAAATGTTGGACGTTTTTTTCAAGTGTAAATCTACCAAACATCATCGATTCACATTTCTCTGTGCTAATCTTCAATAAAAGTTCAGAGCACAATCCCTGAAAGACAGAAATCGCTGAATTCATCTTTATTTCCATATAATTCATCATAGTTTCACGACGAGTATCAGAAGCCTCTATGACAATATAATCACCAGCATATGAAGTAATGTATTTATGAACCAATTTATATTTTTTCAATATAACATCTGCTATTATAAGCTACAAAATTGGATCAATACAAGACCTCTGGGGGCAACCACGGAATTTTAACATACATTTTAACGTGTAAAATTTAATGAACAATTTATTCATAATGAGTTTTAGTATATTTTTCTTTTTTTTAGTTCATCCCACACTCTTCATGTATCACGCGAACACAAATTTTTATACCTATTTAGAAATACAAATCAGATAAAACATTAAAAAAAATTATATTTCAAAATGTGACATTATGGTTAAAGTTACACAGTTTTTTTACTTTTCAGTATTGTTTAGAGGTATCGTAATTTTAAATACAAATTAACACTTGGACTATTTAATGCAATGACCAATGTTCCGATATAGCCTTAAAGAGATGCTATAAAATTCTCAATATTCTATGATACTCAACGTAACAGTAAAAGTAAATAGTTGGGTAATAAAAAAGTGGCACGCAAGAAAAAAAATATTTTTTTCTTAAATTTACTAACTTGAAATAACCCACATGAAATAGAGTTTGTTGCTTCATTACCATAACGTACATTAAAAGAAAATTTAACTGATTATTCAAACAGTAGTTTAATATTTCACATTTACTATTATAATTTTTATTGCAGTCAAGTTTCTTTAGACAATTAAAGTGCTTTTTTTTCAGTACAGACATATCATTTACATTAATTTAACACGCTCCAAGGAATTACTCTTATCGAAATAAAAACGCAAAAATAAGCTAAAGAGAAGTTCCCTTTTATGTGTATTATACCTGCGGCTACACTAGATTATAAGTGATTTAATAAAAATAATTCATTTTCAATGCTTCATATAATCGATTATCATATGCGAAGAGCTTTAGATGTCTAGACAATGAGATACATAAAAAGCACTTGTGAACTTTTTGCATACTTATGTCTAGACTATTGTTCTCTAATTTACACAAAAAAGACCGCGCCGCAATATCTTAAATGCAAAACCTTTTATAAATTTATCTCTTTTTAATGACAAATTATGAGGCATTTTATTTCAAGAAAATAAATAATTCATAGCCAAAAATGAAATAAAGTACGTGTGTATTTATTTAAGCATTTACTTTCAAATTTTAACCAAAACAATAATATTTGATAACAAAATATTTTGTGTTTCTGAGATATATACTCTTAATTAGGAAAAAGCATATTTGTCTATACAAAATTTTTTGCTTTACTTTTGAACCTAAGTTACACTGTTAAAAAATTCTGAAATTCACGAACATTTTTTTCCTGAATTTCACAGAAAAGGTCCCTTTTCACAACAAAAAGGCATTTTTCATTACAAATCACAAAATTCCACCATATTTCCTGAAAATAACGAAACGGATGGAAATAGAAACAAAAAACGGAGACACTCCGCTCTGTGGTGGGCTCCACGGCCGAGTGGTCAAGGCACCACACAGCTAATTGCCTACGACTGCAGATTGTGGATTATTAAAAAATCTTTTAGTTAATTAGCCAAAAAAAATAAGTAAACAAATAAGTAGTGTACGACAATTTAAAAAAATGTCTCTCTCTCTCTCTCTCTCTCTATATATATATATGTGTGTGTGTGTGTTGTGTGTATGTATATATATATATATATATATATATTTGTAAAAATATTGTTAATAAAAACTTTTTTTCTTTCATTAAAAAAAATGGTTTTAATTAGTGATTTTTTAATTTAAACTATTTAAAAAATGAAAATTGATTTTAAAAAATAATAAGTATTATGCATCTAAAATAAGATAAAATAAACCGTTTACAAATATTCTAAAGAATTTATTTGAAAGGAAATCTTTAAAAAGCACAACAGATTTTTCCACTAACTCATAAAAGACATACTTTGAACAATTCCGCATCAGCAGCTTTGGCTCAGTTCGTAAGGATTTGTTCCGCTATCAAAAGGCATCGAGTTCGATCCTCAGTACGGCGTGAACTAAATTATACCAAATAATAATAATAATAAAGTAAAATAACATAGCAGCTTAAAATCACTCGGTAATTTCAAATTCTTTGACGATTAATCGATTCGTTAATTTTAAAAATTATATTAAATTATTATTATTAAAAATCAAACTTTGTAACGGAAAGTTACTTCTTCTTCAGACGGAGTTTTCCTTTCTTGTATTTCCCACAACGGAAAATCTACTAACGGAACGGTAAAAAATCGGCTACTTTGCCGCCGTTAAGTTTCACAGTGAATTCACAGATTTATTTTTTAACAGTGTATGTTTTATTAAATTAGACTAATTAATAATTTTAAAAAATCATAAAATCTGAAATGGTAAGTTTGTAAAGAACAAAATATGAGATACACGAATTCATTTATAAGAATTTGGAACTAAAAAAACACTTTTCAATTTTTAATTATTTCTGTCTGGGCTACACGCTTTTCAAAAAAAGAGAAAAAAATGTATAGCGGAAGAAAAAATCATGGAACAAAATTAAATCATGCCATATAAAATATGAAAACAATTCTGAGAGTTTTGCGTTTTAAACTCACCTTCATTATTCTACTAAGTAAAGTATGGAAACTTCGAGAAAACATAAGGATATAGACAAAAACATAAATAAGAGTACTTTCATAAAGATATTCACGTTTAAAAAAGACGAATGTTTCTTAATATAGCACAATATAATGGAATTACAAACTAAAATAAACAAGACGGAAATTTCAGGTCCAACCTAGCAAATGTGGTGCGTTTGTACGATAACGAAGTTTTTAAAATATTCAGATCTTGGTAAAATAGTATACAATACTCCGGATAGAGTAAAGTAGCCAAAATCTTTTGAGTGTCCCTGTAAATACTATCTGTTTTATATTAAATAGGAAGTAACATATAGTAAACCTCAGCAATGTATATTTATTTCATAAAATGGGAAATAGTTTAATATAATTAAAGCGGCTCACGAAACACAATTCCCTCTTATAATACTATTATGTATTGGAATACTTTTGTGTGGCCCTGTAAATTAATAACAAATCTTCTTTGCACCACAAATTGTACAAAATGTATATTTTAGTACATACTTTATAGATATATAACTTTTTTATAATTTTTGGAAGAGTGTAATAACATTAAAGTGTACTTGATACTATTTTTTCACATTGCCTGCGATGTTACGGAATACCTTTGATTGTGCCTGTAATTAAACTATACATCCGATTTTCATAAATTTTGAAATGACTCGGCAAACTATGCAACTATTATATATTTTATATTTCAAACAATTCGATCGGTTAGTTATTGCTCTGTTATATGTGGACAGACGGACTGGTGGACTGAAAAACGACTTATAAGTGCTACATATTCACATACTTCTGAACGCATCTTAAAATAACCTCTTAAAAGTTAAGCCTCGTATAAGCCTAAAAGTTGTTTTTATTTTAAAATACCAGAGAAATCAATATATTCTTCAAAGAATTGTGGTTAGATCGAAAGAGGTTACTGCATATTTTAGCTCATGACTACATCATATTTACGTAGATCAAGAAAAATTTTCTTCTTTATTTTTTTTATCTTTAACAGTATTCTAATCGAAATGTATTTCGACATCCCATTTTTGGATTTATAAGTTTTAGGGACTAGAGATCTTCAAAAACATGTTTCTGCAAAATGACTGGTTGTCCGTGTGTATGTCCGTGTGTTGCCCTTGTACTGTCGAAAAGTGCATGACATTATGCATAAAATCAATATATATATATATATATATATATATTACGCTATCGTACGTGGCACAGAAATTGCGATTATTTGTTAATTGTTTAATGGTAACGCCTTAATGAAACGCATCTTATTGGTTAATGTATAGAAGTCCCTTTGACAGAATGTAGGGCGTGGTAAACTGGGTTTATTTACGTTTTATTCTTTCGCTGGAATTATGAAGCTTCAAAATATTTTTTTTTTTTTTGTCTTTTTCTGTTCTTAAAAATAAATAAATAAATAAAAGTCATGAATTTTAAAAGTTTCTGTTTCAAATTAAAGTTATGCATTATAAATGAAGTGAGTGAAAGTATTACATTGTTATATTTAAAATGAAATTAATGAAATACGAAAAAAATGTCATGGATACAATAATTGATGATTTATCACCTGCACCAGACTAGCTTAAAATACTCAGTTCTTGATTTCTCGGCACAGATGACTTATACGCATCACTTTGGCGCGATTTATTCTCACACCAATTTGGCGAAAATTTCGCTTTCAAATACCATTTACATATATATATTTTAAATATTTTATATTATTTTAAAAAGAAAAAAGTAATAAATAAAAAAATTTAGTTAATAATTATAGAATAAAACAATTTATGTTATTTAAAAAAAGAAAATTAGAATAAATAAACAGTTTATTAATAAATAAACAACAATAGCCGGGTATTATGTGAGGTATATAATTGCCATTTTTATCAGATATAAATATGGATCTGCAGAGTATTTTTTCTCATTGTTAAGATAGTTCAAGTCTGAAGTATTAAAATCATAGCTACCAGCACGATATTTTAGATATTTCTTTGAAGTAATGCTTTGTAAAAATTAAGTAGACTTTAGTAGATTCATTTTACTAATTTTCATTTTAAAAAAAAACATACAAAATTGAACACTGAATGAAATTTGAGCTACTATATTGAAAACATGTTCTTTTAAACAAAATTAAAATATCAGACAAAATTAAAATAAAATTTAATTTTAAACAAAATTAAATTATCAAAAAAAAAAAAAAAAAAAAAAAAAAGAATGTAAAACAAATGTTTTAGAATGAAATTGTCATTATCCTGGCGTACAATATACCAAGAAATGACATATAATTACAAAAATATAACAATTTAACATGGGAAATTCTTTAATATCTAATTGAAAAAAAAAAATACCTCTTCAAATTTTGAATAGTTTTCAATGAATACTTTCTGTATATCAGACATACCAAAATCCGACATTTTGTGATAGTCACCAATACTATGTGGTAACCTGATTATTTGTCCCAGTACAAGTCTATTAGTCTTTCTATTTTAGTTTACAAATGGCTGAAAAATCAGAATCCCTTTTTAATGCTTCATATAATCGAATGTCTCAAGGAGCAGCAGTAGATGTCTAGACAACGAGATACAGAAAAAACCTCTTGTTAAGCTGTTTGCATACTTATGTTTAGAATAATGTCCCCATATTTTCTTTAAAAAGTTGTAACGTAATATCTTTTTTGCAATGCATGTCTTTTTAATGAAAAAAAGCATTAAGATGTTTAAAAAAAAAACATGCATGGCAAAAAAATATAAATAAATAAATAAATAAATAAATAAATAAATAAAATAAAAATAAATAAATAAAATCACATAAATGTATGTTTACTTTGTCTTATATTTTGAAATTTTATCCGAAGCACAAATACTGGTTTAAAAATGTATTCTTTGATTCTGAAACACACACATCTTCATGATAAAATAAATATTTATTGATCTAAGATTATTCACTGTTAATCATGTGCATATTTATGTTTAAAATAATGCCCTTATACTTTCTTTAAAAAGTTGTAATGCAACGTCTCTTTTTAAAGAAAAAAAAAGCATGAAGAATTTTTTTTCAAAGAAAAGAAATCACGCATGGAAAAAAAATAAAATCACATAAATATATATTTACGTTGGCTTATATTTTGAAATTTTTCCGAAGCACTAATACTTGTTAAAAAAAATATTTTATCATTCTAAAATGTGCATATCTTCATTATGAAATAAACCTTTATTGATTTATGCTTATTCACTATTAATCAAGTACTATTTTAGCGGTTAAGAAATATTTAATTAAATATGATTATTAAAATATGAAATCTAATAGAAAACTTTTTAAAAGATAAAATTAAAAAAAGAATTAATTTTTAAAAACAACTGAAATTTATGTAAAATTTATAAATATTTTTAAAACTTGAAATCTTTAAATCTGAAACATAATTTTTACAAAACTCTCGCAAAAATTGTAACAAATTAGAAAATAATTCTGTAAAACCACTTTTGTATATAAAACATGAAAGTACAGTTAAAAGACTCGAATTTAAGGCTGACTTGCCTTGTCAAAGAAATAGCTTCATTAATATTTCAGATAAAAACGAGAGATCAGGCAAAATGTTATGATAAAAACACTCCCATAAATCAAAGTTTAACTCCATCACCAAGACGTTTAAAATATCTTCATGTAAATACATTATATGACCATTAATTGAACGCCCACTTGTGCTTTTAGACATTTTGTTAAATATTTAGAAAAACACATGAGAAATTATTCTGAAACTCTAGGTGTGATAACAAATTAGAACAGATCGTATATTTCCAGGAAGATTTTTTTCCCGAAGTCTCAGAGAGGACTGTCCACAAATGGAAAAAAAACGGAGATGTTTTGAATAACCCTGTCAAAACTAATGTAGCAAAATCGTTCAAATTGCAGATTATGAATTAAGCGGCTTGTAGACTGCGTTCATTTTTATGAGGATAGCATGTATATTTGTAGAAAAATTAAGATTTTTATAATAACAGTCCCAAATTTTGCCAGGATTTTACTTATAATTATCCGCGTTCTTAATATAAAAAAAGCTTTTTTCAGAAAACGTGACAAATAAGATTATACATAATACCCTGTAATCGAAATTAAAAAATAATAAAAATTCTACGAAAAATGTTCAGGTTTACTAAATAATGTCTGCGCATGCGTGAACGTAATCAAAATATAATTTGCATTATGTGTTAAATAAATGTATAGAGCAACTTTTGTGAAACTCTCGAAAACATAGATAGAAAATTTTGAAAATTCTAATCGATAGAGTAAGTTCAAAATTTTTTGTTCTCAAAAGGAAGCAAAAAGATGAGAAGTTGTATTCAAATTTACGTAGTAGTACGTGCAATATTTTGTATGCTATATTGACATTAATCAATGGGTATATGGATGCAGCCCCTCATTTTTTTACTCCATTTTGGGAATAATGGATTTAGAACTTATACTATTGACGATAATTTTCAAAATTTTCAAGCTAGGTATTTCAGACTTTCACAAAAGTTGCTCTATACATTTGGCTAACATAATATGCAAATGAAATTTTGATTGCGTTCACGCTTGCGCAGCGAAAGATTATTTAGAAAATCTGATCATTTTTAATACAATTTTTACTAGTTTTTAATTCTGATTACAGGGTATTATGTGTAATGTTGCTTTGTCATATATTCTGAAAAGGACATTTTTATATATTAAGACCGCTTCAAATTATATGCAAAAACCTTGGCAAAACTTAGGACTATTTTTATAAAACGTTAAATTCTCAACGAGTATACATACTATCCTCATAAAAATGAACACCGTTTATTACAGTAAGCCACTTAATCATAATCTTCAGTTCGAACACTTTTGCTATATTAATTTTAATAGGGTTTTAGAAAAGATTTTCATGATTTTCCCCCCATACGATTCCGGGAAAAAAGTTTTCGCGAAAATATACGATCTACACTATTTTGTATACACACCTTGAATTTCAGAATAATTGCTTGAACAACTTCAGTAGGACTTACAGTTGTTGAATGAACAAGAGTCTGTAGTACGGATAGTGCTATAGGTTTGGTCTTTTTCAAGGACCATTCACACGCACACACGCATATATATATACACACAAAAAACAGACTTCGTAATTGGCTTGTTTAACAGAAACCTCGATTAATCGAAGTTCGGTTAATAGAGGTCCTACTGTATTTTAGAAACTTTTTTGATATACAGGAAACATTTTCGAAAATTCGGTGAAATGTTATAACTTGCAAGTATATCCTTGATTTAGTTTTCATTTCATCAACATATTTCTGTAAACTTCGAAAATCTATGTTTTTCAAAGATTCTGATTTTACTTCGTCAAATGGCTTCTGGAGATCGGACAAATGTTGCTAGACTTGTGGCTATCTTAAAATTTACATTAAAGTTTTGTAAATGATTCTAATTATCAAACCTTTTCTTTAAGTTTACAATGCATGATACTTCCTGCTGCAATATCTTAAAATAAAATTTTCCAATTTCTGTTCTTCATATACGAAACTTTGAATGACGATTTGAATTCTATAAGATGCATTAATCACAGCAATTTTTTTTTACAATCCACGTGTCATTCCGCGTCAAAATACACGGTTTTCATTAATTACTTACTTAAACATATATTAGCTAAAAGCTATGAAATGCCCTTTTTTATTTTTTCATTCCACGACCCAAAGAATAGCTGTGATATCATTTTATACATTACTGACTTCAATTTAAACATAAGTAATTAAAGTAATTAGTCTTTCTTTTTCATTTCCTTCTTTTCCCAGGAGATCATTTGAAAAGAATCAGTGGAATGTTACAAGGAGCCGTTATTTATTCAAGCGAGAACAAATATTAATTAACTTAATTTTTAAAAAGGGCTTCTCTTATTTCGAATATCTGATTGTTGATATTTTCTTTTTGGATAATTTTTCGATTTCTGAAATGTTTGGAAACTACAATCTAAAAACAATGCATTTAAATGGATGCACGTACGGAATTTGATTTATTTTTATCGCACCGTAAGCATAATAGCGAATTCACGTACGCTTTGCATATTGCGGGGAGGAACTTTGAAAATCGAATAAGACTGACTTGCTAAAAATGGTTTTTGAACGTGTGATACATTTTACAAGTATATCTACATAGGCGACATGAACTTTGTATGGATATGAAAGCACGTACTAAGGTATGAAATTTATGTATTTATTATTTATCACAGAAATTAAAAAAAAATTCATCTTTGATATTTTACATAGTATTGCACAAAAAAATACTTCTGACTATGGGTAGATTTATTTATGAACTCCATTATTCTAAACTGTGATTCATCACCTTACAGCCAATTAAGTCTTTTAAAATTTAGCCATTAAAAAATTTTTCTTGCGAAAATGACATTTAGTATTCTATGAAAAATGTTTTATACAATCCTGTAGAATCATGGCCCATTTTTCTATATGTTAATTTAAAAGCTATAAAAATATCTTTAGAAGTTCAATAGAAATGCCTGTAAAGCATTAATTGCTATTAAATTTCAATTAAACACTTCCTCTCTACAGACATTTCTATGAAACTTCTAAAGATATTTCTATAGCTTTTAAACTAACTTATAAAGAACGGGCCATAATTCTATATCATTCTATGAAACTTTTTCATAAAAATTTTAAAAGACATTTTCGTAAGGGTTAGTTATCGCATTCTTGATAGTAGAATAATGCTGGAACAATAGTGTTTGACTGCGCTATACTGATGGCCCAGATTCGGATCCCGGCATTTGCGCCTCTTAAACAATTAAAATTTTTAAATTTGCTTTTCATTTGAAATATTGTATGCAAGATAAATTTTCTCTCTCTAATAAATTTATGAAAATGCACCGTAATTGCGAAAAAAATTCCGAGTCACTCAAGATTCCGAAAAGCACTCATTTGCCTTTAGAAACCTCACAAAGAAATTTATACTTGAAATTTAAAAAAGAATTTATTAAAATAAATTTTATTATTAGCTGAAGTTTTCGAAGCTTTTTCTGAGTAACTTTTACAGTGCTTTAACTAGTTCTCTCTACGCAGAAAATTGATTTTTCGGAAGATAATAAAACATCAAATAAATATTTTCCTGTTTAGTAAACATATTTAATTAAAAAAACAAGTAGAATTAACAGGACTAACGTTAAAATTAAAATTAACTTATTTCTGTTACAATCATATTCACATTTTCCGTTATGCAGTGGGAAAATGTGCAATTGAGGTCTGATAGCACCCGAGGGAACTGATTAATGCATTGTAAAAGCTATTCTGGAAATGTTTCTGGAAATTACTAGCAGCCAATAAAAAAAAATATATATTTATAAATTCTCCTTTAAATTTAATTGCTTTCAGAGATTTCTGAAGACAAAAGAATATATTTCTCAATATTGAGTGATTTGGCGGTGGTTATCGAATGTTTTATTTCTTGATTATAGCCAATTTTCGCAGTCTAAGAAACTTCTGTCTATTTATTTTAATTTGATCGTCATGCATTATCATTGCCATAAATGTGCTACAAAAGGTACCAAATGATGCTTTGTATAGTTTAAGAAAAAAATCCTTTATTGTGGTAACTATCCCTTGTTGTGGTTATAATATATATTTCCTAAATTAGTCTTTTTACCAATCTGTCTTTTCTTATAGTGTAGAAAAATGTTACTTATGAGTATATGAAAGTACTTTAACCTTGTAAAGCACATTTTTGAATTACAAAAAATTTTATTTGAATTTACTTTTGTTAATTATAAATTTAAAAAATAATAAAAGATATATTTATTATGTTATTCTGTTGAACATGTTGTCATAATGCCAGTCCTTAGTTACCCAAGAAAAACTACTCAAAAAATGATATATTTAATTATACACCTACTTTAAAATGTTTACACTCCACAATAACAACTTTTCAAAAATATAGTATTTTTTATAATGTATTCAATAGTAATAATTTCGGACTTTACGTTATAACATGGAATACTAATCAAAGTAGACATACACTTTATCCAACATATACTTTATTCATAAATTTAAAAATGATGTAAAGATAAGAGCACATGAATAAAATAAATCACTACAATTCGATTTAAAGAAGAATTTATTGAAATAATTTTTATTATCTTCTATGTTTTCGAAACCGTTTCCGAGCACATTTTACAGTGCATTAGTCAGTTTTCTCCACGCAGAAAATCCGTTTTTCAGATACTAATAAGGCATCAAATAAATACTTTCGTGTTTTTCAAACATATTTAATTGAAAAACATATAGAATTAACGGGATTAACGTTAATATTAAAATTAGCTTATTTCTATTACAATCATATGCACATTTTCCGATATACAGCTGAAAAATATGTAGTTGATATCTGATAACATCCAAGGGAACTGATTACTGCATTATAAAAGCTATTCCTGTAGCGTTTCCGGAAATTACGGCAGCCAATAAAAAGATATTTTAATAAATGATTATTTAAATTTCAAAAATAAATATCTTCCTGAAGACAAAGGAATACATTTCCAAATATTGGTTGACTTGGTGACGGTTATGGCATAGCGATTATAGCAAATTTTCGTACACTAAGAAAGTTCTGTCTTTTTTTTTTCGAGTCAAATGTAAATAATCTGACATTGCTGGATGCCGCTTAAAAGTGTCTAATACATGTTGATAGTCATACATTACCATTATCATAAGTATGTTTCAAAAGGTATCAAATGATGCTTTGTATAATTTAAGGAAGAAAGGTCTTTTGTCTGTGGTTATATTACATTTTCCTACATTTAAACTTTTTACCTATCAGTCTTTTTTTACAGTGTAATAAAATGGGATTTTTGTATGTATGAAAGTACTTTAACATTGTAAAGCATTTTTTAAATTATTTTGCTGAGAAAACATTATATTTGAATCTACTTTTGTTCATTATAAATTAGAAAAATAGCAAAAAGAACATGTGTGTTTCTGTTGAACACATTGTTATAATGTCACTCCTTAATTACATAAAAAAACTACTAAAAAAAAGATATATTTAACTTATACTCCTAATTTAAAATGTATACGCTCCACATTAACAGCTTTAAAAAATATAATAATATTTATAATGTATTTAACAATGATATTTTACTTTAATGATAATGACTTTACGTTACAACATTGAATACTAAACAAAATTGAGGTTGTTATATAACGTATATTTTATTTTAAAAATTAAAGATGGTATAAAAATAAAAACACATGAATAAAATACGTCTCTACATTTCGGTTTAATCTTCTATACCATCAACAGGAGTAAAATTTTCTAAAAACAAATCGACAGAAAATAATCTACATGCAACAACTTCAATTACATTTTTAAAAATGTGGAAATGTAGCATGTTGATTATTTATGTTTCAAAAAGTTTTACTCCTTGTGTTGACTTGGAAGATTAAACCGAAACGTAAAATTTTATTTTATTTAAGTCTTTATATTTTTACATCATTTTTAAATTTATGAATAAAATATACATTGGATAACAAACTCTGTTTTGTTTATTATGCTTTCTATAGTTTGCAGAATTCATAATGACTACCTTATAAATTCTGAGAAAAACGCTAGTTTAATACATTACAAGTAGTATCAACAAAAGATATCATAATCTGCCCGTCATAAGAAATCAGAACAAAAACAAACTTCGCGACTTTAAATGCAGCTATCACATGTAAGTAACACGCAATTAGCGCAACAAAAGACCAATAGAATGTGCCATATAATAAAAACATTATGTAACTCCTGAGTCAAACTATGCATTTAAGACTCCTGTCCCTGGTCGATGAAACGCTCGCGAGCTAATGTTATTCTTACGAGGAGGTTGTTTTCTAATATCTGGTTTGCATTTTGATATTTTTAAATAAAATTTTTTGCATTGGGTAGTTGAAAAGTATGCCGACATCGCTCCTTTTTTTACTTTTTTGATTTTAGTTACAGATATTTCTTAAAAAGGCACTTTTACTTTCGAAAACAGTTTTCAAAGTGAAACTAGCTTTATAAAAAATATATGCATTCAAAATCGAAAAATTAAAATGTCGGCATTCACCTCAGCTACCCAATGCAAATAAAAAATAAATAAAAATAAAAAATAATAAAAATGTCAAACTGCAAACCAGATTTTAGAAAAATTCCTTCCCATAGGAATAGCATTTGCTCGCGAGTGCGTCGTCGGCCAGGTACAGGACCGTTAAGGTTTAAGCAACAAGCAGATTTTCCAGAAATTTTTAACCAGTGAAATTGGTAATAAACCTTAATAATTATAAGAACCTTTCTGTTTTGTATACACTTTATATTATAGGTGTTGATTAAATGGTTGTAATTTTTTTATGCAAACATTGAAAAAATTACTGTAAAACTATTCTTATGAATTCATTGTATACATTGTTATACAATCACTGCATTTTAGAGAATATACACATGTATGCATATTGTTCATCAATGCACTTTCTTGTGAAATCATGTATGCATGAAATGTGTTTATTTTTGAATTAACTATACAAATTAAGAAAAAAAAATACTTACCAATGATAAAACTAATCTTCAGATGATGTTATTATCTATAAAGAACAGAGAAAATAAATTTTTAAATCGTATAACAAATGTAAAACATATTTCATATTACATGAGAAAATCAAACAAAAAATTACAAAAAATGCAAAAATATTTTCTTTAAAGGAAAATGTAAAACTTTTCATTTGAAATTTGTAAACCAAAAAATTATATATCATTTCAGTGAAATGATTATGTATTATTTAAATAATAAATTGGGTTTTATTGTCAGTGCCATTATCTCTAGGAAAATTCTTTGATTCAAACAAGCTATTATGATGTCGTACTAGCAAACAGGCTTAGAAGATTTCAGGTTCTATAACAAAGACTCTATTGGAATGGAAATCAGGCAATGTTTGAAAGAAATTTAATTTAAAACTACACAAAATTTATAATATAATCGCATAAGTAAAAATTGTAAGTCGAATAAATATTTCGGCAATCGAAAAGTACATGCATTAAAACTTATTTATGTAAATAAGATCTACAATTTTATTCATAAAATCCATATGTAATCAAGTTAAATGCACATGCACTATGACATTTGCTTGATTCCGTATTGCCACAAATAACTTAAAAACTACTGAGTCTAGAATGAATATGTCTAAACTTAGGAATTGAGTTACTTGAGAACCAGCTTGTGTTTAAAAATGTTTACTCTATGGCACAACCTTTTATTAAAACATTTTTAGAAAAAGGGTTTTTATATAGGCAGAAGATTGTGTAATGTCTAAAATAAGGTAACCTGGGGTAATAACGCCATGTTAAGGTTCTACCAATTTTCACGGCTCAGTTTTCGTTTGTATTTTTCAAACAAATATATGATTTGATACCGCAACTCATTGACTATCTATGTAAAAAAAAATAATTTAACAGATATGTATTCATAAAATGTAATGGCGTGATTTCTTGACCAATGCTATTTGGCGTTATTACCCACCTATATGAGTAATAACGCCATGTAAACAAAACACTGAAATAAGATGGAATAATTGCTTGTAGATTGCCCAATTCTAAAAATACAAACTCTACAAACTTAGAAATTGACAAATTGCATTCTCAGCTATTGAAAATGTTCATTTTTTTTGTGAAAGTGTAAGAAAAATAAAGGTGTGGTGTGGGAGGGGGAATGAGGCAAAAGAATATCAGACCGTGAGCTTCTTTTTGCTTAAAAAGGACCGATTAAATAGAATTATTAGAAACATTACACAGTTTTAACTGTGTTTATTTGAATCAGTATTTAGGATGTAGTTCGGCCACTGTAGGGAATCAACCGGGGTATTAATGCCAAGGATTGGCGTTATTACCTCGTTATAGTTATTGCGCTGTACATTTTAAATTACAAATTATCTCGAGAAGATATCCAAAATCTTCAACAACATTTTGAAAGTCCATGAAATGTACTACAAATTTATGTAATTAACACAGTATTTCCGGATAAAAAAAATAGTCTTCACATCACAAAACGTATCTCGCAAATTTTAGATCAAGCGTTAATTTTAGTTGCTTGTAAAAACAATAATACCTAAAAATGAAACAAATTAACTTGAAGCTGTTTTTTGCGATTTATATGACTCGAAACCCTTCTGCGCAGAGCACATGGGTGTCATTTACCAGATTATTTCATAATTATGCAAAATAGTAGCAGTTGGCATTATTACCCCGCGTGGCGTTATTACACCGGACCACCTTATCATTAATTTTATTATAAAATGATTTACTCTTGTCTATAACATTAACAGGGGTTTATTTCGTCGTCGAATTTGGAATTTTAAACCTATGTAAGAACAGCAATGTTGATAGCTATTTTTTAACACATTCGCTGCCGCTCACGCGCTAGTGCGTGAAGTTCCTATTTATTTAACACAGAGGGCGGAGTTATCGACAGCGAACGTGTTAAGAAATTGCTGAAAAAACTTTTTGTTACTATTGTTCAGAACTTGTGTAAAATGTATGAATTAAATCCGAACAAATCCGAATCTAAAATATCTGAACACTCATTCTAAAATTCTTCCCTGTATATCATTAAGCTGAGTTATTGTATTAAAATCTTCTAATTATCATTTATGCTTTCACTGATGAATAAAAACTGTATGTATTAATACTTTTGTTTCAAAGAAACAATTTTTTTTATAGTTAATTCAGTTTGAAAAGATATTTTTTAAAGATCATGATAAATATCACTTTCAACAGGAATGTTCCTCAAATTGAAAGAAGTATGATCTGAAAGAGAAATTCCCAGGATCTCAGATTCTATCTGATTTTAAAAGTTATCAATGTTCTAAACAACATGCGGCTAATGGTTAAAAAAATGACATGCACCTTATTATTCCGAAGTACACGACTGTGGTGTGACAGTGCTTAAAATTGTGACACCAAATTACCATTTGCATGAAAGGTAATCTTTTATTTGGTGTTTCCTAGATTATTTTTTTTTAAATGGCTCTAACTAAACAGTACTGACCAAAATTTCTCCATTCTTTTAAGAATTTGTCAGTATTTTTTGCAACAATTAAGAAACATTGTGCATAAGAAAGTATTTGAACTGTAGTGTTTAGACTACGATGTTTGGAATATCATTATTTCACCGTAATAATTGTTAGATTAAAATAGTACTTTTAGTTTATAAATTTAGATGTTAATGTTACTTCATTTTACTTAATAGTGTCATTAGATTGAAATGTGATTCTTCTTAAAATTTATTTTATTAATTGCTATTTTATTATTTTATTATTAACTGTAATATTATACTCTTGAGAATGACATTTTACTTTTAGATTGCAGTATTATATATACAATATTACACATACAGAAATTTCATTTTAATTACATTGTGATATTGTTTTTAAATTAAAATATTATTATAATTTTTTTAGGTTAAAAAAAGCTTTAAATAGGCAGTAATATTTTAATTCCAGTGTATTCAGCGCTTAAGGGTAAGAAAAGAAATAAAAAACAAGAATTATTTATTATACTCCAAAATTTACATTTGAGTCTCTGACAAGATAAAAAAAAATTATCTTTAATATAGGAAAAAAGATTCTTCATTAACTCAAAAGATTTGCATTTAAATGTATAGCCAGTTGAGAGATTATTATTTGTATATTTATCATTCAGTTAGGGGCATATATACATTTTCTTTCTTTTTTCAAATAATTCAATAGCATACATACTTCTTAATTTATTGATATATTTTATGTTTCATCCTTACAAAAATAAGTCAAAATGATATATATCTTAATATTTTCAAATAGTTTTTGAAATTGTCGAATACGACACCATTGGTATTTAATATTACGCATCATTAAATTACTCGTGTAGCATTTAAAATGTCTTTAACCCTTTCGGGTCCGTTTTTTTTTTTTTTTTTTTTTTTTTTTTTTTTTTTTTTAATTGAACTGAAAATTTCTACAATATGTTGCCATTGATGTAAATAATACGCACACACACACACATATATATATATATGGCGTATGAATAATTTTTACTAGTTTTCCATCAAATGTAATTAGTTTTTTATCTGGATTAAATCAGCCTATCAAATGTTCTTTTCAAAATTGTTTTTACTTTGTAAAAACAAATTTTCATTTTTCTTTCGTAAACTATAAATATCTTTATCGAAAATTCTTTATAATAGTTTCTATATTCGTTGTTTTATATAAATAGTTTATTTTCACATAGTTTAATTATTTTTATTTTAAACAAAAAGAAACGCTGCTTTTCCTTTACATTTCTTAATGTAAACGTTAACTTTCCTTATTTAATATTGTTTACCTAATTAATACAATTTCATATAAAAATCTTTTCGGAAAAAGTTAATTAAATTTTAAGTTTTTTTCTCGTTTACGAAATACGTAATAAAGCTATATTATAATTATTTTTCGGTAGCATGTTTTCCCACAAATGTCGTTGCATAACAAAGTTGCACAATAATTGATTAATTATCTGTCTTTATGATCTCATATCGTCTCTTTTATCACATAGGACAGAAAATCTATATCAAAGGAATTTATTTTCTTTTTATTAAGTACATTTGTTAAATTCCTGCATGTGTAACTGAATTAAATCTTATTTTCGTTGTTTCTATTTAATCAAAAAATTATTTAAATATAAATAATTTAAACAGCATTTTTAACTTACTTTTTTAAGATGGTAATGCTAAAAATCTCTATAAAAAAAGAAACATTTATGTTTTTGAATTATTTTTAAAAATAGTGAACATTTACTGTAGCACCTAATTAAAAGGTATAATTGTATGTTATAGATAATACTTGATACTTTTGAGACTTGATAACTTTATTTTTAAATGGTGGTAGTGTCGTTACGGCTTATTATCATCGAGGTTCATATAGGCATAGGTTGGAGTGAGGTTACGCTCCATGGAGATCTTTTTAAATGACTCTATTCCTTATTTACAGCAAGGTAAAAAAAAAAAAAAAAAAAAAAAAAAAAAAAAAAAAAGGAAAACTTTGATTTGTTAGGCCGACAAGCTAGACTCAGATTCGACTTCTTTGCCCCTACTGTATTTTCTATCAGTCTTCTATTAGCCTATCAAACCAGTTGTGAAAACAGAAACTGTAAACTTCTTATATGCTGGTGCTCAGTATTTATTTTAGAGAGAAAATTTTTCAAAATAAAGAAATGCATTTAAATTACAAAGTATTATTAATCTATTTTAAGAAATTAGAAAAGGTGAAATACAACGCATGTAACAAAAGGCAGCATGGTATAGGCAAATATCCAGTCTTTATACAAAGTAATATACATTCTTTCTGATATCCCGCTAATACGCGTATTAGAAATCTTTTTCTAAATTTTATTATTACTTCCCTTAATAAATTTTTTAAATCTTAGATTCGAAATAGTTAATGGTTTCACTCAATGAGTATAAATATCAAGAGCTGTGTAATTTGGTAATTAAATCCTGACTTGGGAATAATACTAAGATGTCGCTTTTGAAAGATCTCAAAACTTTATTGGAATATATTGTTATGTATTTTTTTTTATTTAAAAAGGCTTTGTATTTTGCCAATACGCGCAATAATAATAATATTAATAATAATAAACAAATAAAACATAAATAGATGAATAAAAATAAATGTAAAAAAAAAAAAAATCTTTTAAAGCTTTCAATTAAAAAAAAGGGTTTTTACTTAGGTTCTGTAATTTGAGAAGTAGGCTCGATCCCCAATTACTATTAAAATACACAGCACTACATGTTTTCTGTTTTTCCCTAAAAAAAAAAAAAAAAAAAAAAAAAAAAAAAAAAAAAAAAACATGAAGTGCTGTGTAATTTATTAATATTTTATCCAGTAGCATGTTTTTTCTTAACGAAAAAACATGGTACTGTAAATCTGGTATAGATAAAAATTAAACTCTAAAAAAATCCCCTCGCAAAATATACTAATGGGCAAAAGAATCATTATTTAAGAATCCTCCTAGGATCAAAATAGCAATAAATCTAAAATAAAAGCTTATTTTGAAACACAATTAAGGAGAATTAAAGCTTTTTCTCCTTCTAGCAAAAATCACTGGTTTATTTACTTTGTGTCAATATTACCTAAACATGCAGATAATTAATCTACATGCCAGAAATTTTAGATTCTGCTTAAACATAGAAAAAATATTTAGATTTTATTTTCAAATTAGGATTTTTTTTTTTATGTTTATTGGGTAAGCTACTTGCTAAATTAGATTTGATTTAAAGGAGTACTTTAAAGAATAATTTTTTTGCTTCAGCTATAATTGCATTTATTTTGATTATAAACTTTAAACTATTTAATTATATTTGAAATAAAAATAATACTCCTCGATGATGTCAGTCAGTGTCAAATTAATGTAAACTGAAATTAACAATATATATATATATATATATATATATATATATATATATTGCTAATTTATATTTTATATATTGCTAATTTATATTTTCTTAAATAAATTAGCCTATCTATTGCCATAACATCCCACACTGTTAACGAAATTTAACAATTATAGGAATTTTGTACAAAGAGGTCTAGTTTAAAGCTGATAATTCAGTTAACAAGAAATTTTTAATTTCATGCGAGTGTAAACTTTTATTGCATATATAATATTCACAAATCCTAATTTTGTATTTATTTATTTATTTTACTTATTCTCCTAGGCATAACTTTATACTTAAATATTAGAATTTAATATCCATGATTCGTAAAGTTATCAAACAAATGGAAATATTTCTCAGTGAGAAGGTGCCCGAGCCTGGAATACAACTGAGATTCTTTGAATTAAATCGCCAATTCCTTTTCCAGTTGAGATATCTGTGTAGGTATGTTGCCGTTCCAATTAGATCAGGTAGAAACGCGATTTAAGCCAAAAGTTTTGGGTTCGATTATCAGCCTGGAAACGTTTCCACTTAGTTTGAAAATTTTCAATTTATGATATCAAATAAACTAAGCTAAAAATGTTATAAAAGTAAAAAGAGAAAAAAAAATATTTAGATTACCGTACGTTTCATTGTACAAACGGTGACATTTTCAAAATAATTCTTGATTGAAATATTTCCGTAAAAATATTTATAAACGGCAACTTGGTAAATGATGTCATGAGACTTCATGCATAATCATATATATTTTCCTACATATTTGTGTATGATATCATTATATTTTTTTCAGCGTGTCAACGGATTAGTACTGATAATATTTATAGGCATATTACAGCATCTTTGTCATAATGATAAATATTAATTAAACAAAATTCTGATAAAGATTAAATTTAAATGGTAAAAATGATCAGTGAGTATAAAAATAAGCACCACAATAGTTTTTTTTTTTTTTTTTTTTTTTTTTTTTTTTTTTTGAAGAGTCCTAATTTAATCAAAATAGTAAAACTTCAAAAAAAAAAAACTTTATTTCTAAACACAACTAGGACAAATAAAGAATGTTCAGGTAAAAGTTAAACTGTAAGACTTCGATGAATATTATAATGTGCGGCATCATAATTACTTAAGAATCCTCTTATAATCATAATAGTGACCATCTCAGACAAAAACTTATTTCTAAACAAAATTGGAATAAATAAAGATTATTAAGATAAAAGATAAGCCACTGAGAACGCTTCTATGAATATAACAATGTGTGCTACACCTGTTATTTAAGAATCTTTCAATAATCAAAGTATAGATTTCAAAGATAAACTTATTTCTAAGCACAATTAGGGCAAATAAAGATTGTTAAGATAAAATTTAAACGAGACAGAATACTTCGACGAATATAGTAATATTGTACACCATAACAGTTAAGGATACTCCCATAATTAATATAGTAAAACGTCAAAGAATTCCTCATTCCTAAACACAATTAGTGCAAATGAAGATTGTTAAGATGAAAGTTAAACTGTTGAATCTGACTTCGATAAATATAACAAACTGTACCATATCAGTTATTTAAGAATCTTCCTATAATGAAAGAAGTAAGATCTCAGAGAAAAAATATTTCTAAACAAAATTAGGAAAAAAAAATTTTAAGATAAAAGTTAAGATACAAAAAACGCTTCGATAAATATAATAATGTGCAACATAACAGTTATTTCAGAATCCTTCTATAAACAAAATAGTAAGATTTCAAAGATTAACTTATTTTTATACACAATTATGGCTAATAAAGATTGTTAAGATAAATGTTAAATTAACAGAATGATGTAATATTGATGAATGAATATAATATTAATGTACACCGTAACAGTTAATAACCCTCCTATAATCAAAATAGTAAAACCTCTAAGAAATTCTTATATCTAAGCATAATTTGAGTGACTAAAAATTATTAATATAAAAGTTAAATTGTAGAACAAGATTTTGAGGAACATAATATTGTGCACCTCAATAGAATCCTTCTATAATCAAAATAGAAAAACCTCTGAAAAAAACTTATTCCTAAACCCAATTAGTACAAATGAAAATTGTTCTCACAGAAAAATTTACTTCTAAACGCATTTAGAAAAAGTAAATATTGTTAAGATAAAAGTTAAGGTATAGAGAACGCTTCGATGTGAAATAATAGTGTGCAACAAAACAGTTATTTAAAAATCGTTCTATAGCCAAAGTAGTAAAATTTTAAAGATAAATTTATTTTTTAAACACAATTATAGCAAATAAAGATCGTTAAGATAAAAGTTAAACAGAATGCTTCAATGAATATAATAATAATGTGCGCCACGACAGTTAATAATCCTCCTATAATCGAAATAGTAAACTTCTGAGAAATCCTTATTTCTAAGCTTTATTCAGGAAAATAAAAATAGCTATTATAAAAGTTAAACAAGACTATGAGGAATATAATAATGTGCACCTCAATAGAATTCTTCTATAATCAAAATAGTAAAACCACCAAGAAAACCTTATTCCTAAACACAATTAGTACAAATGACGATTTTTAAGATGAATGTTAAACTGTAGAATAAAACTTCGACGATATGCACCACAACAGTTATTTAAGAATCCGTGCTATAATCAAACTAGTAAGATCTCAGAGAAAAACTTAATTTTAAACAGAATTAGGAAAAATGAATATTGTTCAGCTCTAGAGAACGCTTCGATGAATATTATAATATGAGCCAAAAAATTTATTTAAGAATCCTCCTATAATAAAAGTAGTAAGATCTCAGATGAATACATATTTTTAAAATACAATTAAAGATAAATAAAGATTATTAAGGTAAGAGTCAAGCAAAAGAGAATACTTAGATGATTGCAATAATGAACACTACAGTAGCTATTTAAGAATTTTCCTATAATCAAAGTAATAAGATCTCAGAGAAAAATTTATTTCTAAACACAATTAGGAAAAATATATAGTGTTAAGATGAAAGTTAAGCTATAGAGAATGCTTCATTGAATATAATAATTTGCACCCCCAACAGTTATTTAAGAATCCTCCTATAATCAAAATAGTAAGATCTCAGAGAATGACTTATTTCCAAACAGAATTCGAGGAAATAAAAAATGTTAAGGTAAAAGTTAAACTAAATAGATTGCTTGGGTGAATATAATAATGTCATCACAGCTCTTATTAAAGAATCCTCTTATAATCAAAATAGTCTAAGGAATTTTAAAGCACAATTATGACAAATAGAGATTTTTCAGATAAACTGCTGAACAAAGCTTAGATGAATATAATATTCTTTACTGTAACAGTAATTTAATCCCTGGTGGGTCGCTGGTATATGCCTACAAAATCGCTTAATTATAATTAACGAAGGTCCCATTCCCACCAGAATTTTGGTAAAAGAAATTTCGGAAATGAAATATAGCTTTTTCTTTTTCAGAAATAAATTTGTCTTCAAATGGCGGTATCATTCATTAATTTCAACACATTAGCAATGGAATTGCTTTGCGCCTCAAAAGGTTAAGAATCGTATTATTATTAAAAGAGTAAAACCTTATCTCTAAGAAAATATTATATCTAGGCGCAATTGGAGTAAATAAATATTGTTTACATGCGTGGAAAAATACAGCTTTCTACATTTCAACGGCCTATTTGTGACAACATTATCCAAATAGACAGCAAATTTCTCTGCAAGCCAGAACATTCGAGTTCCACTTAATGTATAGAAAATCTGTAGTTTTTGTTAATATCTACAAAATTTTGAATGTTTTGAATTCATTGAAAAAAAATCAACTTTCTCAATTAGATTTGATTAAGGATTAATTATATTACATACTATAATTTATTCCATTTTCCCACACGATTAGTAACAAAAAGACATTGTCGGCAAATAATTTCGGAAATACAGATTCTTTTAAAATAATTTTTGATGCATAAAATTATGTAACTGATGAAATTATTAACAAATATCAATTTTTAGAAAATTAAAATTATCTAATATCCCATATTACAACCATTTACTTAAGTTGTTATCAAGTTATGTGTAAGAAACTCTTTGGATTGCTATAAATTTTTGTAACCATTAAAAATGAATTTAACTTTTAGCAGATCTCAGTTTGCATAAATTTTTAAGTGACTTGAGTGAATAACTTCCTGTTTAATACCTAAATGCAACATTTACGGGATAATTCAAATTTGACAAAAAAAAAAAAAAATCTGTGTTAGTATTGAAAAATTTAAAGTTTACTCCAACATCTACATGTAGATGACCTCCTAATTAAAATTTAAAATCAATGTAAGAATTTAATATATGGAGAAAAATTATTTTGATTGTTGATATCAGATTAGTATCGATTCAGTAAAATTAAATCGATTAATGTCGATTAGTATCAATTTAGTATTAGTAAAACTAGAAAGATATCAAATAGAATAGTTAATAGAGACTGATTACTTTTTTCCATAACTCTACATTGCTCAAGAATAAATTATCGTTTTCTTAGTCTCCAGTTCTCAAACTTTTTATTGATCTCTATGAATAATTGTTTTATGCTGAATGAATCTTATGAAAGCAGTTCGGGTTGCGATGTCGAAAATACAAATACATTAATTATTTTCCTGTATTCCTCGAAAGTAGTAATATAATAAAGCCGAGCGCCGATTATCTGGACCGGTGGGGGCCGAGGTCAATCCGGTTAGTGAAAAATCAAAATAACTGAAAAATTTAAAGAAATAGTTATCGGACGGTTTTTTAGGTAACTTCTATTCACACTATTTTCAGGCTTAAGTTTATTCATTGTAGAAATACTCATTTTAGCAAATCACAAATGGCATACTTAGAAGTGTTTTCGTATAACTTTTTTTAAATTTTATTTTTTACAAAATTGGTGCAAAGTCATACACAGAAGTGCGCATACAAATTAGTACATGTATATATACATACACTACATAACGAACATACATTGTACGAAGAAACACAAGCGGAGAGAAGGGAAGGACAGAGAAAACCAAGAAGTAAAAGAAGTAATTTTTTTACCCTTTCTAGAAAAAAAAGATAAAAATAAATAATGATTTTTCTGGGAGGAAAAAAAAATACATATACTTTCTGGCGTGTTATAAACGAAACTTCATAGGTTTAAAGACAGTGATTTCATTTGTTTTTCTCTTTGATTTTCTTTGCGATTTTATTATTTCAGGAATATGAAATGATATTTAACTTTTGTAACATCTGGTCGAATTTACCCTACCGCTCCTAAATAGTTGCACTTCAAAAAGTTTGAAGTAGATGGGGAAAAAAATAAATGGTTCTTGATCTATTCGGTTAATTGGACCAACCGATTAACCACTATAGCAGAAGTAAACCGTATATACATATAAAACCGTATATATATAGAGGGTGATTCTAAATTGTTTTTACAATAAAAGAGGGGTGATAGTACACATTAAGACAAACAATATTAAATGGAAAACCAAGGGTCTCAAACGTTTTCCAAAGGAGATAGCTGCCATTAAAGTTTAGGGGCCAAAATTTCAAATAAACATAAAAAACGAAAAAAATTGATCGATTGATTTGCTGTTTTCACTAAAATTATTATTTACGTCGATATTTTATTGAAAATAAATTATAAAGATAAATTTCAATAAATGCCGATAGAGGGCGCTTTAGACTTTGGAGTAACGAACAAATATTTTGTGCTGTTATTTTATGCATCTCATTAAATGTTTTCGGAAGCTTAGACTTAAAATTTGAGCTCGAAATCTGAATAGTTGGGTGTGGTTAAGTCGTATAAACTGAACTGTGTTCAGAGGGTTCAAATTTCAAATGTTTATAAAAAACGAAAAAATTGGTTGATGGATTAGCGGTTTTCACTAAAACTATTCGTTATGTCGGCATTTTCGTGAAAGTAAATTATAAAGATAAATTTCAAAGAATGCCGATAGAGGGCGGATAAGACTTTATAGTAAAGAACAATAATTTTTTGCCGTTGTTTATTTTTTTTTTCATCTTATTAAATGTTTTCGTAAGCTTAGACTTAAATTTTGAGCTCAAAATCTGAATAGTTGGGAGTGGTTAAGTAGCACAAACTGAACAGTGTTCAGACAGTTCAAATTTCAAATGATTATAAAAAACGGAAAAATTCGTCGATTCGTTTGAGGTTTTCGCTAAAACTACTCTTTAAATCAGTACTTTCTTGAAAATAAATTTTTAAAATAAATTTTGCAAAGTGCCTATAGAGGGGACTTTGACTTTGGAGTAGCCGTACAACTATTTTTAACCGTTATTTATTTTTAATCTTATTAAATGCTTTCAAATGCTTAGACTTAAATTTTGAGCTCAAATTCTGAATCGTTGGGAGTGTTTAAGTAGGGCAAATTATCTGTGTTCGAAGGGGGGAGGGAAGATTAAATTTCAACTCCTGAACACACTTCAGTTTGCGTTTCTTAACCCTTCCCAACGATTTAGAATTTGAGCTCAAAATTTAAGTTTAAAACTAAGCTTTTGAAAACATTTAATAAGCTTTTTCAAGTAATTAATTAGATACAAAAAATAACGGTTAAAATTAGTTGTTGGTTACTCTGAAGTTTCTTTTAACGGAATTTTTTGAAATTTATCTTTAAAATTTATTTTCAAGGAGATACTAAATTAAAGAATAATTTTATTTTAAATCGCAAACAAATCGACCAAATTTTCCGTTTTCTATAATTATTTGAAATCTAAACCTCCTCCCTTCTTGAAAACAGTTCATTTTGCGCTCACTCCCTACTATTCAGATTTTGAGCTCATCATTTAAGTTTAAGTCTAAGCTTCTGAAAATATTTAATGAGATGCAAAAAATATTGGCAAAAAATAGTTGTTCGTTACTATAAAGTCTAAAGCACCTTCTCAAGGCACTTTTTAAATTTATCTTTATAATTTATTTTCTAGAAAATACCGACATAAAAAATAGTTTTAGTGAAAATCGCAAATCAATCGACCAATTTTTTCTTATTCTATAATCATTTAAAATTTGAATCCTCTGAACACTGTTCAGTTTGTGCTACTTAACTACACCCAACTATTCAGATTTCAGCTCAAAATATAAGTTTAAGTCTAAGCTTCGGATAACATTTAATGAGATGCAAAAATTAACAGCAAAAATAGTTGTTCGTTACTCCAAAGTCTAAAGAGCCTTTTATCGGCATTTTTTTGAAATTTATCTTTATAATTTATTTTTAAGACAATACTGACATAAAGAATAGTTTTAGTGAAAACCGTAAATCAATCAGCCAATTTTTGCGTTTTTTATGATTATTTAAAATTTTGGACCCTAAACTTTGATAGCGGTCATTTCCTTCGGAAAATATTTGGGAGCCTTGGTTTCCTATTTAATACTGTTAGCCTTGATGTGTACTATCACCCTTCTTTTTTTTTGTAAAAACAATTTAGAATCACCCTGTATAAATATACGGTTAATCAACGTCCAGATAATAGTCACTCCATTGTATTCATATTTTAATTTCATGTATTGTATAATAAACATGATGAATAGCTTATCCATCCTTTTCTTTATAGACATTTTCTCTAGACATTCTTTGTATCTTTTTATTATGTCTTCGCACTAATATTATTAAAATTTAAATCATTTTTTTTTTCTATGAAAAGAAAAAACATCATGGTATTGGAAATTTGGTATAGATAAAAATTAAACTCAAGAAAATAGCCTCAGGAAATGTAATAATGGGTACCAGAACCGTTATTTAAGAATCCTCCAGGGATCAAAATAACAAAACTTTTAAAAAATTTTTATTTCAAAACACAATTAGGAAGAATAAAGATTGTTCCCCCTCCAAGCAATAATCACTGGATTGTTTACTTTGCGTCAACACTATCTAAATACACAGAGATTTTCTAAGCGTGCAGATTTTCAGACTCATTTCAAAGTAGATTTTTTTTTTATTGCCAAAACTACAATGCTTTTAATTCTTTTAAATTTATTGTAGAAGGTTTATTTATTAAATTAGATTTAATTGGAGACCTTTTTTCTAAATTAATTAGTTTTGTTTCAGATTTAATTATCTTTCTTACAAATATCGACTTTTTTATGAAGATAATTTTAAATTTGATTTAAACATTTTACAATATTTTTGCTAGAATTTAAACATAAAATTTAGTGTATTATAGATATTATTATATATAGCATAATAGAAGATTCTTTATTTAATTAGATTTAATTGAAGGCCATTTCCTAAATTAACTAGTTCTGTTTCATGTAATTATCTTTTTTACGAATCTCTCTATCCCTCCCTTTTTTAAAGAATAATTTACATTTTATTCAATGATATAATAATATTTAAGTATATAATTATACATAAAATTAAATACACTGAAAAGATAATTTTAGTAACGTTAATAATATCTAATATTAAATTTCAAGTAAGGAATAATTTTTTACAACATAGATTTTTTTTTTTTTTTTTTTTTTTTTTTTTTTTTTTTTGTAATTAAAGTACAGGTTTCAATTACATCATGCGTAAAAAAATTTTGTACTTTCATGATTTGTTTACTTATTTCGCTTTAAAAATGAGTATGAAATACAAATTATGCCAATTTAAATTTTATTAACATTTTTTCTGGGATAAAAAAATATATACTCTCTTGCGAGTTATACGCGAAACTTCACTAGTTTTAGGAAAAATAAATTTTATGCAGTTTTCTTTTTGATTTTTTTTTTTTTTTTTTTTTTTGGCAGTTTTGTTATTTCAGAAATAAGAAATGGTTGTTTGATGGGTAACTTTAAAACAAATAGCCGAATTTACCCTACCGCTGCTAAAGAAGTTTCACTTAAAAATTTTTGGAGGAGGCAGTAAAAAAATTGCATAGTCCTTGAACTATCTGGTTAATCAGAGATCGAATAATCGGCACTCTATCGTATTTATCTTTTAATTTCATGAATAATAAACATGATGAATAGCTTATTGATCCTTTTCATTATAAACATTTTTTTAGACATTCTTTACATCTTTTCATTATGTCTTCGCACTAATATTAATAAAATATAAATCATTTTTTTTTCTATGCAATGAAGAAACAACATGTTATTGGAAATTTGGTATAGATAAAAATTACACTCAAGAAAATAGCCTCAGGAACTGTAATAATGGGTACCAAAACCGTTGTTTAACAATCCTCCTGGAATCAAAGTAGTAAAGCCTCTCGAAAACCTTATTTCAAAACATAATTAAGGAGAATAAAGATTGTTCCCTTCCGAGCAAAAGTCACTGGATTGTATACTTCGCGTCAACATTATCTAAATACAGAGAGAATTTCTAAGCACGCAGATTTTCAAACTCATTTCAAAGTAAAAAAAAAAAAAAAAAAAAAAATAACTATTTAATTTTTATCGGCAAAATTACGATGCTACTAATTCTTTTAAATTTATTTCAGAAGGTTTATTTATTAAATTAGATTTAATTGGAGGACTTTTTTCAAAATTAATTAGTTCTGTTTCAGATTTAATTATCTTTCTTACAAGTATCAAATTTTTTATGAAGGTAATTTGAAACGTGATTTAAACATATTACAATATTTTTGCAAGTATTTAAACATAAAATTTAGTGTATTATAGATATTATTATATATCTCATAATTAAGATTCATTTATTAAATTAGATTAATTTGGAGGTCATTTTCTAAATTAATTCTGTTTCATGAAATTATCTTTTTTACAAATCCCTGTTTGTCTTTTTCTAAAAAAGAATATTTAAAATTTTATACAATGGTCTAGTAATATTTAAGTATAATTATTATTTATAAAATTAAATACATAGAAAAAAAATTTTAGTAACATCAATTTTATCTAATATTAAATTTCAGGTAAGGAATAATTTTTTAACAAAGATTAAAAATTTTTTTTATTAAAGTATAGGTTTCAATTACGTCATGCGTAAAAGACATTTTGTACTTTCATGATCTGTCTACTTATTTCGTAGTAAAAATGACCATAAAACACAAATTATGTCAATTTAATTTTTTTTTTCTGGAAATAAAAAAATAAACTCTCTTGAGAGTTATAAATAAAATTTCACTTGTTTTACCTACAGTTGATTTTATGCACTTTTCTTTTTGATTTTTTTCCAATTTCATTATTTTAGAAATACGAAATGGCTATTTAATGGGTAACTTTTAAAACAAATTACCAAATTTACACTATCGCTCTTAAAGAAGTTTCACTTCATAAAGTTTGGAGGAGGCAGTAAAAAACTGAATTGTCCTTGATCTAACTGGTTAATCAGAGACCGGATATACAACACTCTACTATATTTAACTTTTAATTTCATGTATAATAATCACAATGAATAACTTTTTTATCCTTTTGTTTCAAGGCATTTTCCTTAGATATTCTTTATACCTTTTAATCATGTCTTCGCACTAATATTAATAAAATATAAATCACTATTTTTTCTGTGTAAAGAAAAAATAGCATGATATTGGAAATTTGGTATAGATAAAAATTAAACTCAAGAAAATTGCCTCAGTAAATATAATAATGGGTACCAGAACCGTTATTTAAGAATCCTCATGCGATCAAAATAGCAAAGCCCTCTCAGAAAACCTTATTTTAAAACACAATTAGGAAGAATAAAGATTGTTCCCCTCCGAGCAAAAATCACTGGATTGTTTTCTTCGCGTTAACGTCATCTAAATACACAGAGAATTTTTAAGCGTACAGATTTTCAGACTCATTTCAAAGTAGAAAAAACTATTTAATTTTTATTGGCAAAATGACGATGTTTTTAATTCTTTTAAATTTATTACAGAAGGTTTATTTATTAAATTAGATTTAATTGGAGACCTTTTTTCTAAATTAACTAGTTCTGTTTTAAATTTAATTATCTTTCTTACAAATATTGACTGTTTTTAAAGATAAATTTGAATTTGATTTAAACATTTTACGATATTTTTGCTAGTAATTATGTATAAAATTTAGTACATTATTGATATTATAACATGTATCATAACAAAAGATTTGTTTATTACATTAGATTTAATTAGAGGTCATATTCTGAATTAATTAATTATATTTCGGATATAATTATCTTTTTTACAAATATCTCTTTTTTTTAAGAATTTTAAATTTGATTCTAAGATATAACAATATCATAGAATCTATCTAGAATATACATCTATTCAGTTAATTGGACAATCCGGTTAATCGATGTCCGGATAAAAGGCACTCTGCTGTATTTAACTTTTAATTTCATGTATAATAATTACAATGAATAACTATTTTATCCTTTTTTTTAAAGAAATTTTCGTTAGACATTCTTTCGACCTTTTAATCATGTTTTCGCTCTAATATTAATAAAACATAAATCACTATTTTCTCTATTTAAAGAAAAACAACATGATATTGGAAATTTATTATAGATAAAAATTAAACTCAAGAAAATAGCCTCAGGAAGTATAATAATGGGTGCCAGAACATTTATTTAAGAATCCTTCTGGGATCAAAACAGCAAAGCTCTCTCAGAAAACCTTATTTCAAAACACAATTAGGAAGAATAAAGATTGTTCTCCCTCCGAGCAAAAATCATTGAATTGTTTACTTCGTGTCAACGTTATCTAAATACACAGAGAGTCTCTGAGCGTGCAGATTTTCAAATTCATTTCAAAGTAGAAATGTTTTTAAATTTTTATCGGCAAAATTACGATGTTTTTAATTCATTTAAATTTATTGCAGAAGGTTTATTTATCAAATTAGATTTAATTGGAAGTCTTTTTTCAAAATTAATTAGTTCTGTTTCATATTTAATTATCTTTCTTACAAATATCGAATTTTTTATGAAGATAATTTGAAATGTGTTTTAAACACATTACAATATTTTTGCAAGTATTTAAACATAAAGTTTAGTGTATTATAGATATTATTATATATCTCATAATTAAGATTCATTTATTAAATTATATTTATTTGGAGGCCATTTTCTAAATTAATTCTGTTTCATGTAATTATCTTTTTTACAAATCTCTGTTTCTCTTTTAATAAAAAAGAAAATTTTAAATTTTATGCAATAACAACCCCCCCCCTTTTTTTTAGAAATTTTAAATTTAGTACAAAGATATAGTAATATTTAAGTATATAATTGTATTTAAAATCAAATAGACTGAAAAGAAAATTTCAGTAACATTAATTTTATCTAATATTATATTTCAAGTAAGGAATATTTTTTTTTCAACATAGATTAAATATTTTTTGTAATTAAAGTACAGGTTTCAATTACGTCATGCGTAAAAGACATTTTGCAATTTCATGATTTGGCTACTTATTTCGCAGTAAAAATGAATATAAAATACAAATTATGTCAATTTCAATTTTATTAACATTTTTTTTTTCAGAGATAGAAAATAATATTCTCTTGCGAGTTATGAATGAAACTCCACTAGTTTTAGGAAAAGTTGATTTTATGCAGTTTTCTTTTTGATTTTTTTTTTTTTTTTTTTTTTTTTTTTTTTTGGTAGTTTCATTATTTCAGGAATACGAAATGGTTATTTGATGGGTAACTTTAAAACAAACAGCCGAATTTACCCTACCGTTCCTAAAAGAAGATTCAATTAATTATCACTATAAAATTAAACTCAAGAAAATAGCCTCAGGAAATGTAATAATAGGTACCAGAACAGTTATTTAACAATCTCCTGAGATCAAAATAGTAAAGCCTCTAGAAAACCTTATTTCAAAACATAATTAGGGAGAATAAAGATTGTTCCCTTCCGAGCAAAAGTCACTGGATTGTTTACTTCGCGTCAACATTATCTAAATACATAAAGAATTTCTAAGCGTGCAGATTTTCAAACGCATTCCACAGTAAAAAAAAAAAAAAAAAAAAAAAAAAAACTAATTAATTTTTATCGGCAAAATTACGATGATTTTAATTCTTTTAAATTTATTGCAGAAGGTTTATTTATTAAATTAGATTTAATTGGAGGCCTTTTTTCAAAATTAATTAGTTCTGTTTAAGATTTGATTCTGTGTTCAGATACGAAATTGTTATTTAATGGTTAACTTTTTAAAAAATAGCGGAATTTACCCTATCGCTCCTAAAGAAGTTTCACTTCAAAAAGTTTGGAGGAGGCAGTAAAAAACTGAGTGGTCCTTGATTTATCCGGTTAATCAGAGACCGGATAATCGACACTTGACAGTATTTATCTTTTAAATTCATGTATAATAATCACCGTGAATAACTTTTTCAGTCTTTTGTTTCAAGACATTTTCCTCAGACATTCTTTTACATCTTTTCATTATGTTTTAGCACTAATATTAATAAAATATAAATCCCCATTTTTTTCTATGCAAAGAAAAAACAACATGATATTAGAAATTTGATATAGATAAAAATTAAACTCAAGAAAATAGCCTTAGGAAATACAATAATGGGTACCAGAACCGTTATTTAAGAATCCTCCTGGGATCAAAATAGCAAAGCCTCTCAGAGAACCTTATTTCAAAACACAATTAGGGAGAATAAAGATTGTTCCCCTTCAAGCAAAAATCACTGGATTGTTTACTTCGCGTCAACTTTATCTAAATATACAGAGAATTTCTAAGCCTGCTAATTTTCAGACTCATTTCAAAGTAGAAAAAACTGTTTCATTTTTATCGGCAAAATTACGATGTGGTTAATTCTTTTAAATTTATTGCAGAAGGTTTATTTATTAAATTAGATTTAATTGGAGGCCTTTTTTCTAAATTAATTAGTTCTGTTTCGGACTTAAATATCTTTCTTAAAAATATTGACTATTTTTTAACGATAATTTTAAATTAGATTTAAACATATTACAATATTTTTTCTAGTCATTATGCATAAAATTTAGTGTATTATAGATATTACTACTTAACAAAAGATTCATTTATTACATTAGATTTAAATGGAAGCCATTTTCTAAATTAATTAGTTCTGTTTCATATATAATTAGCTTTTTCAGAAATATCGTTTTTTTCAAGAATTTTTTTAATGTAATTCAAAGATGTAATAATATTTTTGAAAATATTTATATATAAAATTAAATACACCAAAAAAAAATTATAACATTAATTTTATCGAATACTAAATTTCAAGAAAGGAATAATTTTTTCAAGTGAGATTAAAATTTTTTCACTATTAAAGTGTAAAATACAGGTTTCAATTACATCATAAGTAAAGAAACATTTTGTACTTTCATGATTTGGCTACTTATTTCGTAGCACAGATGAATATAAAATACTAACTATTAACTACTAAATTCAAAGCAAAGAATTTTTTTAAAGGTGATTAAAAATTTTCTTTAAAAACGTGCGCCTCAAATACACAATAAATGAAAAATATTTTGCTTTTTCCTTATTTTGCTTCGAATTTTGGAGTTTATGGAATACAAATAATGCTATTTTGACGAATTTATAGCGCTCTATTTAAATTTTTTTTAATTAAATACTTAAAACGTCCCAACTATATCCACCATACTAAAGCAGTTTACATTTACGGCTTTTGTGAGCACTTTTATTCATCATATTTATGAAATTAATTAATTGAAACTCATATTTTTTTTTCATCAAATTTTTATTATTTTCTTCTATTTTTACGAAAAGAAAGTATTGGATTCAAGAAAAATTTAGACTACCACTATTCGATTGATTTATACATCTTCGACTGCCCTAAACATGAATCGACTGTTTTTAAAAAATGTCTAGTGAGTACATCTGTATGGGATAAAATTTTTGCTGTTGCTCTTCCTCAAAAATAAATAAATAAATGTAATAAAATCGAAAAAAAGTAAAGTAAATACATATGGAATGTAACAAACTCTAAATTCAGTTAGATCTTTATATAAATTTATGGCGATTAGTTTTTGATGTAAATCGTTTCACAGATGGCGCTACTATACTGTCTTTTTTATGATTTCTGCAATAACTATCTCAAGAATCTAATGCGTGGATTTTCATCAAACTTCAGATTCAGATAGACGTTCATATAAGTTGTTGCTGATTATGTTTTGCTGTAAATCGGTCAACTCGCTGTGCTGCTATATTGCATTTTTCAGGATTTACGCAACTTTACCGATATATATATATATATCAAAAACACATGCACGTAATTCAGTCAAACTTCATATTGTATTACACATTAACATAAATTAGTGCTTCTTGGGTTTTCATGCAAATTGGCCAACTATCAACGTTTCTATGCTGTATTTTTCACGATTTTGTATTACACTATTAAAATTCAGAATATTATTCAATATTCTGTTAAAGTAATGTATGTTAAATAGTATGAGAATATCATTGTAGCGGAATATTGATCAATATTCTGTTAAACGTTCATACTGATTAATCTTCTGTAAAATTTTTATAAATATTTTTATAGGTTTTAATAAGGATCTTTAATAGGCTTTTGTGTATACTTCCCAATTGGTATCTCTTTTATGTTCTTTGAATTGGAAACTTTGGTTGCAGACATCTAAAATTGTGAGTATCGAATTTCATTGACTTGAAAAATGCAATGTTCATATTTTCTTTTTAAAAGTACAATTCAACGAAACTACATTTTTGGAATGTCCATGATGGGCATAGACTGCCATTTAATTTTGGCCATGTGATAGCGAGTTTGGAAGTATTAATATATATCAGATAGAAGAAAGTTTCCGAATTGGCAATGATTGTGCAACTGAATTCGATGCACTTACATTTTTCTATAACTCTATCCTGTAAGATAAACTATTTGAAAACAACGATGTAATGATTTCTAATCGTACTGTTTGTCGACAGATGATTATATTTTCTGTTTAATAGAATAATTCATGAAGCTTGATTTTAAGAAAATAGCCTTTTATTTCATAGAATTTTTTTAAATGTGTAATTGAAACAAAGTGCCTTTTCTCGCCATCTATTAAAATTTAAAAGAACTCAATTAATTTCAAAATTTTTCATATATTTTAAGTGAAAATGACTTCAAAAATACATTAAGCCAGATTATTTCCATTTTTAATCATATGTCCTCAAAAATAGAGTACTACAAATGCAGAAATTTCATTAAAATTCACAAAATGTCGATACCAATAAGGTAACTTGAGATGAGATGCTGTGTTGTAAAATATGGCGGGTCAAGTGGTTTTCTCTCAAGTTTTGGTAGGCGCTGTTGAGAAACGTCGCTCGGTTGTAAGGTTTAGTGTTCCCTACTAATACCTTAATTTCAATATGCATTCTTTTTCTTTAATTTTTAAGTGGTATTTTTTTATTGCTATTTTGTCTTAACATGTATGATAAGTGTACTAAATATTTTATGTCACTTTTCTATTTGCCTGTATAAGCCATATTTTAAACATCACAGAAATAAATCTAATATTTTTAGAGGCTACTTGTACATGGCCTTTTTTCAAAGCAATAATAATGGCCGGTTCTCACTTCTTAAGATCATTGGGTGTACGGGCGTCTAATCCAGTACATTGGAGGGATTGGATGAAAAATTTTGGGGATAAGATGCCGGTTATTTTCCTTTGAGGCCAAATGCCTGGTTTTTTGTTTACTATTTTAAATTACTCTTGACTATCAGTTATGGCATCAATGATTATAATCAGATTATTTAAATCAATGATTCAATCGTGATTTTAATCAAGTGATTTTTTTTCAAAAATTGAGAATTGAAGAAGTTAAGGATTTTATTAAAGCGAATGAGAATGAGTATCCAGAGTTTTCAGCAAAGAGTGTAATAAGTCCTTGGAAATATATGATTAGATAAAGTGCATTTGGTGAAACTGTTGGACACCTGAAAGTTTCTAAATAACTATGCAGTTTGTAACTGGTCTCAGATACTGCTAAAATAAACAAAGTGACAAGTAAAAAAACGTTAAAAAAAAAAAAAAAAAAAAAAAAAAAAAAACTAGACTTAAGATAACTATATCACAGTGACTTTACCGTATTTAAACTTGTTGTAATTTTTTATAAATAGGTATAAATAAGATCCACAATTCTTGTAATTGTTAAGTGGACATGACCTTTTTTTAAATATTACAGTAGAGCCCCGATAATTCGGATTAATTGGGACCAGACCCAATCCAGATTATTGAAAATCCGTGTTATCCGGAGAATGAGAGAAAAAAAAAATGAAATAAGACATACTTACAGAAAATCATTTTTATATTAAACATACTGAATATTTATAGGCAGAAAAATTGTCTATTTTTTAATTATAAAACCTTCTGCTGTGCTAATTTTGTACAATTTTTGCGCTCCGCACGTTCACGCATTCGCACCAGCACAGTTAGTTTATTGGGAGTAGTCTCTATCTGATGTTCAAAATAAACCAAAAATTGTTGTAAATGATTTGTTACTTCATTATGGCTAATAGCATTTGGTTGATCATCATTGATCATACTGTTTTCGTCTGATACATCTTCATTTTCAACTTCTTCAGTTGTACATAAAATGATTATTTCACCAACTGTAACTGAGGCGTAAATTTCATTATCTTTTGCTTCATGTCGGTGATATCAACATCTCAGAACCATCAGTTTTTTTTTTAACAAGCTTACAAAATCTGTATAATTTCCTTTTCATCGTCGCCTATTTTTTCCTTCTGTTTCAAGTTTGCTTGTTATTTCAGAAATCACAATTTGTAGACCATAAATTCCTCCACGACATTCGGAGAGTACTCTCAACAACCTGCTTAGAAACCTTAAGTGGTTTTGCTTTGAAAGGTAATATCAAGGAGTTTAAACAAAAAAGATTAAGGTATTCTTCCAAAAATATTTCAGAAACGACTTTTTTAATTCTGAGTACGAAAATTAAATGAATTAATGTTATCAAAATTTTGCCGATCACTTCCCAAACTTTGAAAAAAGAAACTGATCAAACTGATCCGCATTATGCGGAGATCCGGATTAACGGGGTCCAAATTAGCAGGGTTCTATTGTTGTTCTTTTTTATTAAATCGCCTACTACATTTATATTTTTTGTAATATCCCAATCTTAAATAAGTTAACAATTTTACCATGTCTAAAATACTAAAGGTACTTTTATTCGCCCCATTAAATTTTATGCCGATTCAAATAAATTGTTGTTAAGATTAAAGTTCAAGAAGGCATATTACCCTTAAATAAATAATTATCTTATTCAAGCTATTCATAAGATGCCGAAAAGCAAGCGTTTACAAAAATAAAATTTTCGATGCGTTCTATAGCACCGGTACAATGTAAAATGCTTTTAAATTATAAATAAAGGTGCACACTTTAAAAAGAAATCAATGAATAACAAATAAAAACTGTAGGCGACTTTTAAAACAAATAATTTAAAAACTACGGCATCTTCAACAAACTTTCCTTAATAATATTGTGGAAAGCAATTTAAATTTCGAGAGTTATTACGATAGTATCGATTTCTTTCGAAAAAGTCGGAAATTGTACGTCAAGCGTAGAAATTAAGGTGCGTTCGTACTATAATGAAGTTTTAAAAATATTCAGATCTTGGTGCAATAGTATACGGTTCTTTTGGTACAGTATATAATCCCAAATATTTGGTGTATCCCTGTAAATACTATCTGATTTCTATTGTACATGAAATAACTTGTAGTAAACTTCAGAAACGTACATCAATTTCATAAAATGTGAAATAGTTTAATGTAATTAGAACGCATCCCAAACAATGTCTCCCCCTATATCATTAAGTAATGGAATACTTTTGTGTATCCCTATAAATTAATAAAAAAATATTTTTCGCATTACAGATTTCACAGAATATGTATTTTGGTATACACTTCATAGATGCACATCAATTTTATTATCTTCGAAAGAGTGTAACACTATTAAAAGGCAGTTGAAACTATTTTTTCCCATTGACTGTAATGTAAAGGAATACTTTTGATTATCACTGGATTTAAATTATGTATCCTATTTTCATAAAATTTGAAATGACTTCACAAAATCTTGCAACAATTATATATTTTAAATTTCAAATGATTCGATTAGATAGTTTTTGCCCTGTTATATGCAGACAGACGGACGGTCAGACTGAAAGACGTATTTAGGCGCTTCGTGTTTACATAATTACGAATGCACTAAAAAAATGGTAGTTTTTTAATTCGTAATTCATCCTATTCTTGTAATATTAAATGTAATACACAGTCGATAGAATTTTGATATGGGCAATTTTCACCATGCTCTTACATTTCATGGTAACGGACTTGACAAATAGCGGATTTGACATTTCAAATGAAACTAAAAATAACTATTAAAATGAACTAGCTTGTATATTTTCTAACTTAGATAATAATTTACATACCTTCTAAAACTATTTAGTAAACTTACTTAGCAGCTTACATTTCATCGCTTACATTTCATGGTAACGTACTTGACATTTCAAATAAAACTATTAGAAATAAACAAGCTTGTATAATTTCTAAATTAGATAATAATACACATACCTTCTGAAACAATTTAATAAACAATATTTAATTACAAAAATGCAAAAATCATTATTTTAATATTAAAATTTATGGTAACAGACTTGACAGTGAAAAAAGAAATACCAAACTTGATAAAAGCTTATTCTTGCCTCCATTACATTGTTTCACAATTGAAGAGTAAAAAATTGCAAGTAGTAGTTGCATGAATAGTTTAACTATATCGCCGAATATTCGTTGCTAACTTTAGGCAGCATTAGAAACCTATTTTGACTAAAACAATCATCAGGTAACGCGGCTTAACAAAAAGTGAGGGACAAAATATTTCTGGTAATTTCTTAAAGAAAATATCTTTAGAAATAATTTCTTTCATTGATATAGAACACTAACAGTTTATATTTAAAATAATTACACCTTTTTATTTTAAAAAGTTAGCTCAAATTAAAAAAAAATACAGTTAAAACCATAAAACTTGGAATGGGACAGACATTTTTGCTTAGAATCAAAATTTTAAAGATTTATATCTCAAGAATTTTTTTTTTATTTATTTTTTATTTTTTATGTTAGAAATGTTCAATATAATCTTCTTTAGCTAATACAAAGCTCAAATCAAACTTTAAATATTAATTTATGTTTGAATTTTTTTCTTTTTTACTCTGGGACAGTATATGTAAGCGAAATTTGAAAATGGCCCATATAATAGATAAAGTACAATATGTATTTCCCTTTTATAAAATACATCCTTTAAGTTAAAATTCCTTGAGAAATTTTTTTTTATATAAATATAATTTTAACATTGCAGAAGTCCATTTTATTCCGTAAATAAACTCTATTTCTTGATGGCAATTCAAACAATAAATTCTTTCCTCTAAAGTTTTCTGGCGGGAATGACAACCACTATTAGAAAAGTGGAAGATATCTGCTTATTTTCGGGTCATCATTCATGTCTTTGACACCGAAAAGGTCTATTTGGCGCCAGTTCAACTCGTTTTAAGTTTATCAAATATAAAGAACAGATGAACCGTAACTTCGTTCGAAAAATTGACTTCATTTAAAGAAAGTAGTTAAATTATCACTACTCATACGAAAGTTTAAATATAAGAATATTAAATAACAATAATCAAATGAATAAAGGTAGTAATAAAAAACATGTTCTCAGACTCATTTTGTGTAATGATGTCTAAAATAGTTATTTTAGAAAAAAAACCACTTTTTTTATTTCAGTTAGAAATCCTTTATGGTTTGCGACTAAGTGCATTGTAAAAAGAAAAAGATAAATATTTCTTAATGTATGAATATCTAATGTAAACGCGAACGAAAATGCACAGAAACCCATTATTAGTTAATGTCTATTCCAAAAAATGTTAGTTACCCTTAAACAAGAAAGAAAAAAGTCATGCGTAAGAATAGGTTAAAAAACACTCTCCAACGTTTTCAGAATAATGTAACAAAACTGCACAACTTAAAAAATTAAAATATTATATCTCATTCCCCATATAGAAATGTATAACGCATTTCAAAGCCGAATTTTAGCTGTTCTGTTTAGAGCCGGAAAATTATTCAATTTTTTTTTAACAATTCTGTATATGGTATAGAGGTTTATATCTATTAACAACATGCATTCCAAAATTTAATTAATTTAAAAGATACATATATTGTAGTTATAAATTCTCCTTATAAATTTCCTCTAATAAGGAGAATGGTATGCGAATACTTTTGGGCAGCTCTGTATATGAGGTATAAAATTTATATATAAAGAATAATATACAAAAAACAAATTAAATTTAAAAGTGCATACCAAATTTTTAAATATATTCTCTATAAATACTTTTGGGCAGCTCCATATAAGAGGTATAAAATTTATATAAAAAGAATAATATGCAAAACACAAATTAAATTTAAAAGTGCATACCGAATTTTAAAATATAATCTCCATAAATTATTACGCAAAGATAGTACTGTAACCAATTTATTTTGTCTGCACCTGTAAATTAATAAAAAATCCCATGAATACTCTGTTTTAATGTGATCGTAGTGAAATTTAGTGATTTATATCAGTTTCAATATATTTGAAATAGCGTAATGTCATTAAAATACTCTCCAAACGATTATCCCCCAAACACTATAATATAATCGAGTCATTATGAGTATCCCTGTAAATGTACCGTAAATCTTACATAATTCATTGCAATACCAAACATGAATAATTGAACCTAAATAAGCTTTATCAATTACATTAAAATCCAAGTATATTTATGAGAGTTAGAGCGTGGCCAGGCGGACAGAAAAAGTGAGTGCATAAGCATTTTTCAACTTTGATGGAAAAGGCAAAAAATGCCGAAATTAAGCTTTTTCTCAGCTTTAAAAGTGTATTTGTGTGTGTATAGGGGAAAAATAAATATTTTGTGCTGCCATTGGTTTTTGGAAACATTTCCGAATAGCTTTTTCATCGTATTAATCAGTTTTCTCACCCCGGTTATATGGGTTTTTTGAATTATGTAAATTCTAAAATATTCTTTTTTTATATTTAACAAACTTTTTTTTACAAACAAAGAGGATAAATTGTCATTAACGTGAAGATTGCTTTTACTTTGTTCTCTTGGTTGTTTAAATCCAACTACACAGCTGAAAATGTTTAATGAGAATTGGTAGCATGCTAAGAATCGATATTATGGATTTAAAAACTGTTTAATACAAAACAAAAAAGAAAAGAATCGAGAAAAAATACTTGGAAATGTTTGTTTAAGATATTTGTAGGAAAAAAAAACGTTACTATAAATAATTAAAGATAGAAAGCATGTTGTTCTCTGATTCTCGTAAAGATAAAGAATGGTTTTCGAAATCATGATCAAGATGTTTTTGTATGTTTTCGCACATGGTTATATTAAAAATATATATATTTGTCTAGTTTTAGAGTGTAAAAAAATATTGATAAGATTAAAGAAATATACGAGAATGGAAATATATATATGCTGTAAGCTAGGACTTAACTTCCTGAAATTTAGGGAATAGCATTCCTTTCCTCAATTTTAATGCTTTAAGAAAACATTTGATGATTATTAGATTTAAGCTGCCAGCTCTATTGCCATACACCTTATTTTTGCTTTTATTATTCTTATTATTTTTGTTATTATATTAGAATTGTCACATGACTATTTTCTAGCTGACGGATTCAAAGGATCTGTCTTACGTCAAAATAAAAGAAATTGCACATTTAGATTATAATTAAACATTTAAATTAACATTAACATCTAAATTAAACCAACCAATTATCAATAACTTTGTTCAACAACTTTATTTCTATGAATAAAAATAAATCTTTTTTTATATCTGACGAATGTATTTTTTTAAATTGACTTTTCAACAGTGTTTTCATTTACAAACAAGTATTTTTCAGTTAAGCTAAATTCTAATGCAACAAGTGTATGCGTGTGTACTGAAAACAATTTCATACACTGGGCTGCACAAAAATATGAATTCATTGTTGGCAGCGGATTGGAATTTCAAATAAACTGTCATTTATTTGCAGTGAATTTTAAAACAGTTTTTTAGTTGTATTAAGTGTTTTCTAAATAGTCAGATTGTTTTTTCTTTACCATATGAACGTATGAAGTTGCATAATAACATAGTATTAATATTGTGGGAAAGTAATTTGTAATGTATGCGTGGCGCATGAATTATCTTGGTTAATATTAATTTTGTTTTAATGAAATTTAAAACTTACAAACCACTAAAAAATTACAGGTTTTCTCTATACTATATAATTAATAATTAAGATGTTCTGGGTGCCAGGCGGGGGAATAACGCCAAGTGCTAATATTATGCATAATTATGAAATAATCCGGTAAATGACACCTATGTGCTTTGCGGAGAACGGTTTTGAGTCATATAAATCGCAAAAAACAGCTGAAAGTTAACTTGTTTCATTTGCAGGTCTTATTGTTTTTACAAGCAAATAAAATTAACGCTTGATCTAAAATTTGCGAGATAGGTTTTGTGATGTGAAGACTATATTTTTTATCAAGAAATATTTTGTTTATTACATAAATTTGTTGTGCATTTCATGTACTTTCAAAATGTAGTAGAAGATTTTGGATATCTTCTCGAGGTAATTTGTAGTTTAAAATGTACTGCGCAATCAAAATACCGGGATAATAACGCCAAGGATTGGCGTTATTACCCCGATCGATTCCCAACAATAGTCGGACTACATCCGAAGGGGGTTTATTTATTAATATGGGACATCATTATTATCATTGTCGAAATGGTAAGATTAATCGGGGGGGGGGGTTTCCAATACCCAAAACTAATCTCTCTCTATTTTTTTTAAATACTAATGTACAAAATAATTTTAAACTCTTATAAATAAAACTATATCAAAATGTTTCGATATTCTAATTCGAACATTTTCAAAATCATGTTTCTATTAAATTTCCACTGGATTGTTCAATTGATTTCTAAAATTTAATTGTTCACTTTCTCAGCGTTCGGTTTTTAAAAATTTTACAAATTTAACCTTTAATCGATGTGACAGAAATTGTAATGTAACTAATGTGAAGCGGTTCGTGAGACCCCAAGATTGAAAGATGAATAAAAGACGGGAATAACTCATAGGATAGTGTTTTTGTACTAAACCTTTTATGCAAGACTATTATACTTAATATTAACCTATTTATAAATCTCTATTGATAGTACTAAAGTTCCAAATGAAACAAAATTTCGGTAGTGTTTGTAGTTAAATTGAAAATTACAAGTTAAACTATAAAAATTAAAAGAAAAAAAATGGTCTGTGAGACCGGTAACATTAGTTAAAGGTTAAAAGGCAATCAATGATTAAAAATCATAGAATACTGCTTCTGCACTAAAATTTTTGTACAGAATTAATTCTAACTAAAATTAACCTATTCAAATATCTCTAGCAACAGTAGGAGGACTGCAAATGAAAGAGAATTTCAGTTATAGCTGTAGTTAAACTGGAAAATACCAGTTAAACTCTAAAATTTGGGGAGGGGGGCAGCGTTCAGTGAGATTGCTTACAGCAGTTAAAGGTTAATTTTGTTTCTAATATAGAGATAATGATTTATAACCCCATGAATCATGTATAGAATTTAATAAGCGATCTTATTGGGATAATATTTTTTATCAAAAATCTTATTTAATTAATTAAAAAATTATTAAAGCATGTTTTATATAACGCCGACAATTTAACTTTAGGTTTGGACAATCCGTATTAGTGTGGAGTTATGGGTTAAAAACTATTTACAAGACTGCTATAATAGTATTAACAAAAATATTTATTACATATAACTCAAGTTATTATAAAATTTCACATGATTAAAATATTACATTATTAATGGTTAAAACCATGCAATATTTCTTATAATTATATATAAATGGGGTTTTTAAGTAAAGAGAGGCACAGGGTGTTATATTCTGTTGAAGCTCCCCCTCAATCCTTTTTCTTTCACTTAAAAAAAATGAATATTTTCTATCGCATGGAATGCATACATGGGAATATAAATACCAATTCGAATAAATAAATTTAAAACCGTGCAATATTTCTAACAATTCTGTTTAAACGGTCCTTTTTAAGCAAAAAAGTAGATTAGAATTTGATATTCTTTTGCCTCCTCCCTTCACCCAACACCGCACCTTTCTTTTTCTTACACTTTCACACACACAAAAAAAATTGAACATTTTCAATAGCTTAGAATGCATTTTGTTAATTTCTAGAGCTGTAGAATTTGTATTTTTAGAATTGGGCAATCTACATGCCATTAATCCATCTTATTTTACAGTTTTGTTAGCATGGCTTTATTACCCATATAGGTGGGTAATAACGCCAAATAGCATTGGTCAAGAAATCACGCCATTACATTTTATGAATACATATCTGTTAAATTATTTTTTTATATAGATAGTCAATGAGTTGCTGTATCAAATCCTACATTTGTTTGAAAAATACAATCTAAAACTAAGCCGTGAAAATTGGCAGAACCTTAACGTGGCGTTATTACCCCAGGATACCTTACATGCCTGAAAACCTTAAGGTAAAAAAAAAAAAAAAAAAAAAAAAAAAAGTTAAGTATTAAAATATTGTGTACATTCAAATTCATTCATAACTGAAAGAATAGTTCTACAAATAATTTTCTATAAGTCTACATGTTTTATTAAGTAGTACATATTCTTCTTCATATTCAGAGAATACTTTTGTAGTATTCTTTCCAATGTTGGACTCCAATCAACAATTATAATTTTATAAATAATAAGACAGCAATAATGAAATCAAAACAATAAAAAATGTTTTTAAGCTATTTTAATGTTCGTCGATTAAATATTTTTACAATATCTTTTATCTGTTCTTCTTACAATATTATCAGAGTACCCAAACATTTTGAGCTTTTTTTTTTTTTTGATATATATATACATATATATATATATATATTAAATGAGATATATTTGCATTTGAAATTTCACTATTTTATTTAATAGTAAGCACTATAACTTCTTTTGGACTCGGCAAAATCTTTACAGTAAAGGGTTGACATTTTATTTTTTGAATTTAAACTAATGTTTACTTGTTCCTTTATTTGAAATATATTTCTTTAAAAGTATATTCCTTTTTCAATGCGATTTCTTTCAAAAATAATAATTTTTTTTTTTAAGTTAAATACTAATAACATTAATCCTATTTATAAGTCGATATATTTCCTAAATGAATAATATTTTTTGCATATTTTTAAACATATTTGCATAGAAAAGAATAAATATTAATTTATCTGTTGGAATTATAAAAGTATCTATAAATCTCTAGATTTATAAAAATTTTTATTTGAAAACAATTTTATTTTAAAAAAAAGGTCAGATGAGTTTTTGTATTCTTTATAAAAAAAATATTCTCAAAAAATTGTCTTTATAAAGAATTACAATAGGAATAAAATAAAATATAGCATAATAAATTCAGAGACAAATCACTAATCTTTATAACTAAAAATAATTGTACGAAATCTCATAACTTTATTTCTAATAGAAATTTAGATATATCGTTTAATATACGATTAATGTTGAAAATTATACTTTGGTTTAAAATTGCTAAAATTATTTAATGTTTTAAGTACTTGTTAGACAACTATATTCAGTATTACATGAAAAGGATTAGATAATTTGGTCTATTTCCTTTTTATTAATTTACGCTTTCCATCCCTTTAATCTAAGCCTTCTAATGTATTCTTCAAACGGAGAAAAGAAAAAAAAACATCAAAGATAATTCATATAACACAAATACCATACATTCAAAATCTTTAAACATATTTATTTATCTTAAGATAATAATGTATACGTTTTTATACACAATCTTACCATTTTCAGCCTAATTTACGCACCAGGCGTTATTATTTATCGTTCTAATGAAATACATAAAATGTATTTCCAAAAACAATGACTAAAAAATAAAAAAACGATGTTTTATTAAACTTTGCAAATATTTGTATTTAAATATATTTTATAAGAACGAAAAATCGAAGCAAATAAGTTATATTCTGGGAAACTCTTGGGGTTTAAACATTGTTCAATTATTGGAGATCAGGAATACATAGCTATATTTATTGCCCAGGAGTAAAATAAAGCTAAAGAGTAATCGAATGCCTTTCGATCCTCCACTTTCAATGGTTGGGAAGGAAAAATACAACACTATATATATCTATACCTATCTCTCTATGTATATATATGTAGCTTCACATTCATTTTCATTCACCTTTAGTAAAACAATGCGTTAATAATTTTATTCACATGGTTAAATGATACTTTGTATTTGAAGTACAAATTAAAGAATTTTTTTACAGTAAAAGAAAGAAAAAAGAAAGAACAGTGTCGGAATTCACCTGTTTTTCAATAAAATCTTTATATATCGCCCTTTATTATTATTACATCGCTCATTTGTTTATATCGCTACTTCTTAGTGGCTACCCTACTAAATAAATTCTATCTAAATCTTTTTTTTTTTACGTAACTGTATGTAGCTGCAAATATAATATTTTGCGAAAATTTTGCTAAAAAATAGTGAATAGAGTACAGACTGGTGATTTGGAGATAAATATATAACAATTTCTAATAAATTATCTACCTTAATTTTGAATATCCGTTTATTACACATTGAGATATATAGAATTTTTTTCTTGTAATCCGACATAGAGAAGGACTATTATATGATTTAATTATTCAAAAAGAGACGTGGTTATAAGATTATAACAAGTAATCATTCATGTTTATTATAACAACAATCTTCAAAACACGAGCAATGAATGGACTTGAAACCGCTTTCAAAAAAATTTTAATATTATTTTCACTCAATGTTGCAAAAATCTGTATTTAAATATTCTTCTTTTTCTCCAAGAATGGAAAATAGAAAAAAGCAAATATTATTCTGGAAAACCCTTGTGGTTTAAACATTGTTCAATTATTGGGCATTGGCAATACATACCCACATTCATTGCCCATGGGTAAAATAAAGCTAAAACAGCGGAATTGCTTTCAACCCCTCTACTTACAACGATGGGCTAAGAAAAAAAAAAGATACATTTTCGGACATTCCTTTTCTGTTACACGTGATCTCAAACGCAATCTAGCCTTGTCTTCAGATACAAAATATCATATTTCTTTACTCTGCTCAAAGAATAAAAATGCATTGCAGTTTTATTTAAAAAACTGGGCTAGATATTTTATTCGCAATAATACAATATTTTCCTTTTGTTTCAAAATCGGAAAAAAAATGTCTCGAACAGTGCAGTAAATAAAATGTAACAGATGAATTGATTCAAATAAATTTCTAATCATATTATTATTATTTTTATAAATAACTTATATTAATGGTTTTTAAATAGCAGCTTATGGTGTTCAAGAAGTTCTTTTTGGGAAGCAAGTGTCAAGCAGAATTCTATTTCAGTGCAAAATTTTCACTTATCTAGAAATGAACTGTCGTGGATTGAACCAAGCAGTTACGTTGAGAATCTTATAATTTTAATTAATTAATTAATTAATAAATTAATTAACGTTATTAATTTTTTGTATGTGACAAAAGTATAAATTTAAATGTTGTATAATCAAGGAAAAGGAATATGTTTTCCTTTTATTGTATAACTGCTGTCAAAAGGATGGACTATCAAATGGGTTTCGGTCGTCCGTAGGAAAACAATCCATCACGCTTACAGCTAGTTACGGTTTGGATTTCCCATTCCCCCGTCCCCTTATCTAGAATTGAGAGAAATCCTACTAGGAACAGGAAAGTAAAACTAAGATTTTTTTTTTCTTCTTTGTTTAAGTAATAGCATAACAGGTTATATTTTACAGTTTGTAGTTTTATGAATTGATATTTTGATATGTTTGTAATTTGATAACGATGTTCTATTGTAATAATATCTTGGTGAAAATGTACACCCTGTTTGTCACTCGTCGTATCCAAGTTTACTGTAAAAAAGTCTAGGTAGGTGAAAAAAACATAATTTTTGGTTGCACTTTCTAAACCTATATTCTTGCATTTATTTAATGGAACAGTCAGGGTAGAAGCAGATCCACCAATCTTCTTTATTACCCCAATAACCTTGAACAATGTATCTGAAAGATGTCCAAGCAGCTAATTAAAGATTCATAAGCTCAAAATTAAACATTCGGTCTTTCAACAATTTTCTCTTTTGTAGCTCAACAAACATACTTTCTTTTACTTTTGCTTCACTAAATTGGGAAACAGTTTCCGCAAATAGTTATCACAGTCTTTTACGTGACCATTTTTATTAAAATCTTTCACAAAATGATAACTTTGATTGATTAATAACTCCTTTATATGAAGAGTGAAGAAATCCTTTTATTTAACTCAACCAGTGTTTTACATTTTTTACTCTAGCAACCTAAGATAACTTTGTAGTTGTTCTGTACGTCTAAGCTGCCCCATAGGCAGAAAAAAACCAGTATAATTTTGTCAGTCCACTCTGTAAACCTAACAGCGCTGCCACTACTTTTAAATCACAGCAAATTCATCACTCATAATAATTATATTTTACTGCCGTCAGTAGTAGAGCCATGTTTTCATAACTTTGGATAATTCTTTTTGCAGCAGAATGCATCCGAAGGAAAGGTTTTAACGATCATTCATTTCCTCATTATTTGACCTCAAATAATGTTTGCTGTTTGTAAATTATAATCTACATTTCACCTCCAATTTTACGAAATACGACATTAAATAATACAAGGTCATTGTATAAAAATTAAATTGTAACATTTTAAAAAACATTTACATGATAAAAAAAATACCTAATAGCAAAATCGGATTCTACATGCAAAAACGCATAAAAATTCTTATTATTAATCCGATGCAAAGTGGCTGTTAACTAGTTTAACTTTTTTTTTAAATATGAAAAGAACAGAAAAAAGCATGCATGAAACTGAAGTACTACAACTACATTATAAACAATGAATCCCATAACATTCTCTAAATTATCAAATTATTTTACTGAAAAGGCAACAATTTTTGTATCATGATGAGTCAATTCAGGTCTAGCTTAACAGCATTATAACACAGCTGACCATTGATCAACAGCATCCTTATCAGTGTTTAATTTCGTTAGATATCATCAATAAGATTTTTTATGACACTTACATGTCTTCTTTTTTTTCCTACTTCATGATGACCTCTTATGAGATGTAATTTTGAGATAGATTTTTTTTTTTCATTCAGGTGAGTGGACACGATTATTCTACAAAAAAGTAATTGGATTTTAAAGTTCATGTTACATTTTTTTATTATTATTCTGAAAGAAATATTTTTATTTTGTCCTCTGAATATTCTGAATTCAGTAACTGGTATCTTTTATAAAACAAATTTATATCAGCAATTTATTAATAAAATAATTTACTGCAGATAGTTTAATATAACTCGTTTAAAAATATAAACAACTTAATAGTTTAAGAAAATGTCTAACATTTACTAATAGTTTTTTCTAAATAATAATTACAAAAAAAAAGACAGTTTTTGTTTGGTTGATAAACTATCGATATAATTATAACTACAACATATTTCTGTTTTTAAATAACAAATTGAATCGCAAAGGTCCTAACAATGCTCATCAAACGATTAAAAAAGGTAACAGAATACTACTATGTAAAAAAGAATTAAATGAAACTGTAATTAGGGTTATTCTATTTAAATATACCTCACATAAATGTCCCAAACTGTCTTTCATAGATTATTTTGCATTTGAACTCTTACAAGATAAGTGCCATTCCGAAACATATCGTGGGTACTTGAATATTTCGAACAAGGGCTTTAACTAAACCAACCTTAAGGTATTTGCCTAAGTTTAAAAGGTAAATTTCAATGAAAATTTGCTTTTTTAAAGTGATTTTCTTATACAAAAAAATTCTGTTTCTGAATCAATTTTGTTCCTGTATGTCTGTTGGAAATAAAATAAGAGCCCTTAACAAAAAAGCAGACGACGTTAATTTAAACCGAAGTTTAATACATTAAATTCGTTTTCTGAAAAATTAGATTTTCATAAGAAAAGGTAAACGACTATTGCTCTACACTATAAAAAAAAATCTGTAAAGGTACTAAACATTTTCTAGGAAACTGGGATTCCAAGAACTTTTCATGTAACAATAAGAGAAAAATTCATGTAATCGATTCTGAAACTTGAAATTTTGCTGTTACCGTTACAGGAAAAGTTCTAGGAATCAAAGTTTTCTAGAAGAAGTTTAGTATCTTTACAGATTTATTTTTTACAGTGTAACTCAAAACTTCATTGTCCTATAGCCATGAAATTTTTTGTGTAGCTTTTCGCTAATGTGTAGAGTATAATTAACTAGAGAATTAACTCTAAATGACTTATTTGTCGATATATAGATGTTTTACAACACGTAAAATTACTATTAAATTATTATAAATTTTTTTCTATGCAATTGTATGTAACAGTTGTATCTCTTTTAGATTTTTGTATATTCACTAGTTTTTCATTCATTGTACTCAATTGTATTTAATACGCATATGTTGAAAAAAGATTTGTGTTATGTGCAGTTTTTGTTTTTTTAGAGCCGAAGATGATTTCAAAAAATAATAAAAAAAAATAATAAAATGCTAAGAAACGACCAAAATTCTTTAAAATTTTTAAAAGATGTATAAATATAATTTAAATAAAAAAATAGTTTTCTTTATTCTGCATTAGATTACACTGAAAAATACCAAAAATATGGGTCATACTTTGAGTTTAAAAAATGTCTCTGAACGTATTCGAATACCTTAATATTTTAAGAAAGGCTGATTTATTTTGAAATCAAGGTATGATATAATAGTTTTTTTAAAGGGCTAACGGGCCAAATATATTAAAAAATGAAATTCTTATTGTCGTTCGCAAATTTACTTTTATAAAATCTTTACACAGATGTGTGAATATTTTATGTACATTATAAAACATGTTAAATAAAGTTATAATAGGCAAAGTAAAGCTTTACATTTTAGGTAAAGGTTTTATGTTAGATGAAGATATAACAGACAAGATATAGGCACACATTTTAGATATAAAAGGATACACTGTAAAAAAAAAATCTGTAAAGGTACTAAACATTTTCTAGGAAACTGGGATGCCAAGTTTTTTTCATGTAACGATAACAAAAAAAATCCATGTAACCGATTCTAAAACTTGAGTTTTTGTTGTTACCGTTACAGGAAAAGTTCTTGGCATCCCAGTTTCCTAGATAAAGTGTAGTACCTTTACAGATTTTTTTTTTACAGTGTAAAACTGTATATTTTACATAAAGATATTAGTTTAGATAAATATGTAATTACATAAAGCTCTATATTTTACACAAAGCTACGTATATAAAGTTATTATGTTAAATAAAAATACAATAGATAAGATACATTATACATTTTACATAAAACTACTACACTGTAAAAAAAATCTGTAAAGTTACTAAACTTTTCTTGGATTCCAAGAACTTTTCCTGTAACGGTAACAAAAAAAAATTCAAGTTTTAGAGTAGGTTACATGAAATTTTCATGTTACCGTAACATGAAAAGTTATTGGAATCCCAGTTTCCTAGAAAAAGTGCAGTAACTTTACAGATTTTTTTTTTACAGTGTATTAGATAAATATGTAATAGGATAAAGGTATTATTTTACATACAGTTATATATTTTTGATAAAGCTTTTATTTTCGATTAAGAACAATAGATAATCCAAATTTCTATGTTTAATGTAAAGATGTGTATTTTACATAAAAATGCGCTTCTGATTTCTCATATGCCCTGCATCGTGACACTACACTGTAAAAAAAATCTGTAAAGTTACTAAACTTTTTCTAGGAAACTGGGATTCCAAGAACTTTTCCTGTAACGGTAACAGCAAAAATTCAAGTTTCAGAATCGGTTACATGAACTTTTCCTGTTACTGTTACAAGAAAAGTATTTGGAATCCCAGTTTTCTTAGAAAAAGTTTAGTAACTTTACAGATTTTTCTTTACAGTGTACTTATTTTATACGTTCTCTCATTGGATTTCAATATCTCAGTATTATAACTATTAAAATAGCAAAATAAATGAAAAAATTGCATAAAAAATGCAAAAAAAAAAAAAAAATCTCTTTTAAATTACTAAAATTGAAATCGGAAAGCAAAATTGATTAACCTTTGTTGGGGATTGCATCCAATAGAACTCAATTATCAGGTTGACAAAGAGAATCTCTGTCTTGATTAAAAAAGATTGAACTGTCACAGAAATAATGTGAATCTTATAGTTTTTTTTTAAAGAAATTCTTCAAGGATATAGTAGTTTAAAAAAACAATAATATAAATATATTTCAAATTATAATTACCAGTTAAACTTTCTTTCAAGCTTACATTTAAATATTCTTTAATTACGTTTATTCTTATAAATTTTTTATTAAATTATTTCTATGCCTGAAAACACTTTCAAAAATACTCGAAAAAAAGAAGCTTTTAAGTTTTCTTCCGTTACATATATCCACATCTTTCCCTACAACCACGTGACGGGTTTGTATGTAACTTTTTGCACTACAATTCTAGCACAGTAAAAAAAGGTTTAAGCTAAAAATAAGATAATAATAATGCTTATAACATGTAATAATAATGTACATTAAATTCCTCATTTTAACATTTAGTTAGATCAATATAAATTTTACAAACTATAACACAAAAATATAAAAGAGCAACTCACACGTTGCTCTTTTTTGAAATGTAATAGTTATAACACACTTCTAAGTATTAAAAAAAAAAAAAACTAAAATAACCAGTTTAGTACTTATTTATTGGAACCTCTTAATAGTAATAATAATAAATACGACTACGAATTTAACTTCTTTTATACAGCATATATTTCAACGAAAGCAATAATGTCATAAATAGGCGAGAAACAGCTTTGCTCTGAATAATTCCATTACAGGAAATATAAATGATTGATATATCCTTCCAGGAATACTTTCCTTTCCTCTAAATGTGTTTGTTTATGTCCTGTGACATCCCTTGAAAAAGAGAGGTTCAAATGGTTCAAATGATCATTCTTTTTTTAATTTGATCTGTGCCATGATGTTGTCAATATTTTATCTTGGCTTCGTTCTTTCTTTTCGAAATTTTAGGAAATGTATTCCAGAATTTACCGCTTCGTGAAGTATTTGGCACCATTTATTTTTATATTATTTTTGCACGATCGTGATTTTACACGTTACTGCAAGAGAATTTTTTTTTCAAGAGTTATATAAATTAAAGAAAATAAATAAATAAAGTAGAACTACCATTGGAACAGCGAAATCTTCCTGCTAAATAGTACAAGAAACATTTTCAAAAAGTTGAAAAATGTTCATGCTGGTATTCGAACCAGTGATCTGTTGGATGAATCCACCAAAGCGCTATAAACTAGGCTATCTCGGACGAATCTGGATGATCTAATTCACCTAGTTAACCTTATTATTACATTAACATATTAAAGAAGACATTGGACCGAATCAATTTTTTTATATGTCATATACTTGAAAGAAAAGAATTACGTCCTAAGTAGTTATGGAGTAGTCTTATTTTCTAATTATATTACAGGAAATACAAATGAACGCTACATCCCCCCTCAGGATTTCTTTCCTGTCGTCGAAATGTACTTGTTTATATCCTATGACAAGGTTAAAAAAAGCCCGTTATATGTATGTATATATATATTGATATTTGATAATTGGTATGTTTTCATTTTGATTATTCATTATGAATTTTTTCCTATTTATATTATCTTATATATATTTTTTAGTATATAACATCAGTAGCTAAAAAATTCTTTTAGAAACATTATAAATATCGTGCGCTAAGGTAATTGCTGCGTTGAGCATAACCTTAGTGTACTGTCATATTGAATTCTGCTATGTAGTTTTTCTGATACCACTTAATAGGATAATCCATTAAGAGTAGCAATATATCGCCTAATCATACATATATATTGAGATTTAATGTACTATTTATACTATTTATGATTAATATTAGTGTTTAATATTGTAATAAATAATTCATTTTATTTATTTATTTTACTTTTCTCCCATGTTCAATGTGGTAATTTTCTATTAACTTCAAATGGTTCATATATTGTAATACAATTAATAGTTTTACATATATATATATATATACTTATACCTATACATACATATATATACATACACATATGTATATATATATATATATATACATATATATATATATATACATATATATATATATTCTTATGTGTATTGGCATATGGTGAAGATCTTTTTTGTCTTTAGTTCATTCTCGTATTCTTCGTATTTTCGGGATAGATATTCGAGAATTTATGACTTCGTCAAGCATTTTGGTACTTTTTTCCTGTTCGTACCATTTTTGCACGATTGTGACTGTATGCGCAATTTGAAGGACTCTGTTTTAGAGAGCAATTTAGATTAGAGAAAAAGAAGAAAAATTACTATAAAGGCAAAGATGCTAATTCGATGGATAAGAGAAAAAACAGTCTTTAATTGCTGGCTTATTATGATTCTTTTTAGAAGTTCACTTAATGGTTTCTTCAAAATTTTGAGAAATGGATTTCGAAAATTCTTATCTATATAAAAAAAAAAGAAAAAAGCTTAAGAAATTTAATTCAAACAATGGACTTAATATCTTTTTAAAAACATTCAGTTTTTAAAAACTAAAATTAGAAACTTTAATACGAATTGAATTCTTCCATTTAAATAAAAAGTGCCCAACCCAGGAATCGAACCCAGATACTTGGTTTACATTGCCAGTGATCTACCATTCAAGCTACCTGAAAACCGGCGAGAATATTCCAATTTGATTGACAGCCCATGTAGCTTAAATGATAGAGCATTGGCTGTCTAAGCCAATAATCTGGGTTTAATTTCCGACTTGATGTATTTTTGCTTAGTTGGTAAAATTCATTTCATATTAGACCGGAGAGAGGTAGCACATACAATCACCTGATCAAGTTCATGGATCAAAATCTAAAATTAGTTAAATCTGGATTAGCATATTAAAACACAATCGGTCTGCCAAGTCATATTTTGGTGATAAACACCTGAAAGCGCGAATTTAGCGGTTGACTCATAAGTTTATCATTGTGCTTTCCTGGATCCAAAAATATGATAATATGGAGGATTGGGAGCAAGGAAACCTAATGGTAAACCCATGAGTCAACCGGTAATATTGGGTTTTCAGGTGTTTTCCATCAATCTGTGACTTGGCAGATATAATGCGTTTTAATATGTGAATCGGGGTTTATCTAATCCTAGATTTTTTACCCATGAAATCGATGAGGTGATTGTTTGTGCTGCCACTTCCCTGTCTATATGATAGCTTTAAAAAAAAATAGCAGTAACTTTTAGTTAAATATTTTGTTTCAAATTGATATATCTTTCTTTAATATTTACATTAATGCATTCTTTAAATGAAAAAAAAAACCTAGATATAAATCTTGATATACATATACATATCAAGGATTTCTCGTAGAAGTCCATAAATAAAAATACCTTTATTTATTTATTTTTTTTTTTTTATTTATTTTTTTTTACATCACTGATTGTTGAAATAAGCGGTAGGATCGCTTCGTGAGGTGTATACTATTAAAAACTTTGCGCTAGGTTGAATCATTTTCTTTTTTGTGTTGCAGTAACTGCAACCATGTAAAGGTGAAATTCGCTCCAACATTTGGAGCTCCGATCGAACCATTGCTCCAAATTCTGGTACGAAGTTTCACCATTTCATGGTTGCATTAATAAGGTTATCTACAAAATTTCAACATTTTATCAGAAAAAGTCGCTCAGATATGAAAATGCATAAATGAAATTGCATAAAATATGTAACTTAACACATATTCCTACCCTCAAATCGCTGTTTAAATTAATCTTTTTAATTAAAGTTGAAACATTTGGGATTTCAAAAAGACCTTACTTTTGGTTCAGCGATAATTAGAAGCAAAGTTAATTCCCAAAATATATCCATGAAATGAATTTTTTGAAGCTTGAAGTGACTGTTTAAGTAACCATAGAAAAGTAAGGAACAATGTATTTTAATACACAAATATATAACATATAGTATTCGAATAAATGTCTAAACATCTACAAATATGGTGATTTTTAAAATTTCAAATTTTATGCATACGTTTTTGTGCTGTAACAAAAACTTACTTTGATCTTTTCACTGTGTAAAGTTTCGGAGAAACGTAAATTCTTAATGAGTTTTTAATATAATGAAATAAAATTCTGTCGCAACTTTATATTCATCTGTTGGCATATTAGGAAGCAAAATATAGCTTGTTTGTTTGCATATATATTAATTTAGGAGCTATTTTTATTGAAAAATACACAGAAAAAATACTGTTTTGAAAACAAAATTTGGTATATGCAAGTCAATTTATGGCACATCAAGTATTTTGCTTTATAAGACAGGTAAGTGGTTTGGTATTATATTGTTGAAAAAAAAAAGAACTATTTTGAATGGATTTTATTAAAGAAGGTTTATAATAAACACAATTCTTTACTAAATATTGACTAACTATTATATGAATTTGTAAAAAAAAAAAAAATCTTTAAAATCTTATATGAATTCATACTCTCACTGTCTGTTTTAACTAAAAACACATGTATATGATAAAAAATTCATATTAAAAATGTCCTAAAAGTAGATAGATATCTTAAACCAATGTTTGATTCTTGATACCAATTCTCAAAAGGAAAAATCATTCAGGGGATGTACAAAAATTTACAAAGGAAAATAATGATTGCAATTTTTTTTTAAGTGGGGCGAATTTCTAACTACGCCTTCCCCGAGTTTGTTAAACTCTCTGAGACGTTTTGTGATAAAATATTGAAATTTTGTATATCATCGTATTAGTACAAGGGTCTTATTCTGCTTTCTGAGAAATATTTTTTACGGGGGTTGTATAAAAATTAAAATTTTGTATTTCTTTAAATTTTATCCCCTGAAAATTTTATTTCATTGCATAAAATTCTTTATCTTGTTTTAATGTAACTTTGTAATTATAATGTAAGTCTATTAGGAATATTTAATGAACAAAAGCAGAAGTCAATGTTTTATGAAAACCTGTACATAGATCATTCTTATATCTTCTTAGATCTTCAAAGTTTAATATGATTATATATACTAAATTCAGTAATTCAGAAATAGTAATATGACTCCATATATAACCTGACACAATCATAATAGCAAGGTGCTGCGTATTTATATAATTACAAACGCACTTCTAAGGAGCCTGGTAAATTCGAAAAGTAGTATTAAAAATCAAATGTAACTTAAAAAAAAAATGCGTACAACTCAACGAAAGCAATGATACCGTAAATAGTTAAGAAATGGCTTTTACTTCTGAATATATTTATACAAGAAATATAAATGATCGTTTTACATCCCCCGAGGAGTTTTTTTTTTTCCTTTTTTTTGGCTAAATGTCTTATATGACATTTATTGAGGGGGAGGTTCAAATGAGCACTTTTTTTTAAATATCATCACTGCCATCATGTAGGTGTAACCAACACTTTATCCGTTCATATTTTCTGGAAACAAAATCGAGAATTTATTGCTTTGTGAAACAAATGGCGCTTTTTCCTCTTTATTTTATTTTTTCAGGATTGCGACTTTATACGTGATTACAAGCACTTTATTTTCGATGTATATTTAGATAACAAGAAAAAAAAAGAAGAAGAAGAAAAAGAAAAACTAATATTGGAACGGTGACGTTTACTTCCTGCCAAATGGGCCGAGAAACGGATCAGAATTGTAGATTATTACTTTTCTTTCTAGAAATTTATTTCAAAGTATTTTGGAAATTTAGTAAAGAGATTTAAAAAACTGTTGTTCAGGAATTCCCCCCTCCACCGCAGAAAGAGTTTACAATAATTCAGTGGTTAAAGCAAAGGAAAAAGGTAAGAGATAGGGGCCAAAGATACAAACATTTATAAATGAAAACATTTGATATATTTAGTATTAGAAAATCCTTAAAAAGTGCAATTAAAAAGGAGAAGATTACCTGACTTAAGGTATATTCATCTGAAGAGCCAAAAGAACAATACAAAATCTACAAGAGTAATAATTTTTACACGTTAAAAATTGTACTTTAAAAGCAGCATATGAGGTGCGTTCGTTTTATACTTAGATTTATAAATATTCATATAATTGGTGCAATAGCTGTTTCAGTCTTATAAAAACATGCATGATTAAAAAAATTATTATGATTACATTTACTAAATTCAGTAAATTTGAAATAATAATATGACTCCACATTTAATATGACACAATCATCTTGGAAACCTACAATCATCTATCATAGGATAGCATTGAATTAATTACATATGATAAGATTTAAAATAGTGAAGAAAATTTTACATCATTTTACATTTTGGTTCAATTTTCAAAAAACTTTAAAATTCGCGACAAAATTCTCGAGCAACTATATACATTAAATTTCATACTATTCGGTTCTGTAGCTCTTGCATTGTTATGTGCGTTCTAAAATATTGACTACAGGTGCTGCATATTTATATAATTACAAACGCATCTAAAGAGCCTGGCAGCTTCGAAAAAAGTCCTTCCGGCAATGCCGAGAGGAAGAGGTAGCTTTCATACACTTATTTATATATTATTTATTTTAAATTAAGTTATATTATTCAAACAAACGAAGCTCAAATTAGTGAAACCCGATTTAATAAGATTGAATGCTAGTTTTTGTCAATACTGATTATTAATAGAAATTTTTAGAAATTAGTTATATTTTATTCAATCTGGTTTTATTTTCAGCAATTTAGAGAGTCGCCAAATTCCACCATATCATGAAGTGTATGCCATTTTAAAGCAGCATGATGGATAAAACAAACCAAAGAGCTTGATCGAAATCTTAATTCATGTGAACATGCACTCTCATATCGAAATCAATTAATATATACGAGTCGATTAATATATTGCTGTCGCGGGCAAATTGATATTTTAAAAAATGTCACCCACATTAGAAATTCAAACTGCTATATCTCAGGCGTTTTTTAAGATAAAGACAAAGCAAAAAATACTCCGGAATTCATTATTAATATAAATACATTCAAAAGAATCTTTTTTTCAATTTCTAACTTTTTATTTGTACATCATTATGCATTTAAAATATTTTTGACAAACTTAAATAGCCGCAATTTTGAAACAAGACGGCAGATGAAGTTGGCTAGTGAACTCAGTCAAGACATTGATATGTACTATGTACACACGGAGTTATATCCAAATCAATTTATAAATATGCGTATTATCGCGATTCAAAATGTCAACCACACTGGAAATTGAAAGTGCTATAACTCAGCCATTTTTCAAGATATAGATGAAACAAAAAATGCCCTGCAATCTTTGTACCAAGGTCAAATACACAAAAGAACACTTTTTCAATTTCTCACATTTTTCTACCTAAATTTAAATAAATAAAAAAAATTAAATGGCCGACATTTTGAAACAAGATGGCGGATGATGCTGGCTAACGAACAGGGTCGAGATATTTGTATGTACTATGTACATACATATCGGTTCATAAATACGTTAGTTACAGCATGACAAAAATTAGATCGTTTCAAAATGTCAGCCATAAGAAAAATTCAAAGTACTATAACTCAATCATTTTTTAAGATATAAACAAAATAAAAAACGTTCTGGAATCATTGTTTTAAATTCTAACACATAAAAAAAATATTTTTCAACTTTTAATTTCTTCATGTTTAATTTTAAATTTTAAATTTTTAAAAAATTTTTAAATGGCCACCATTTTGAAACAAGATGGCGGATGATGCTGTCTAACGAACTTGGTCGAGACATTTGTATGTACTACGTACATGCCACGTTTCATTCAAATCGGTTCATAAATACGATACTTATCGCATGACAAAAATCAGTTATATATATATATATATGGTTATATATATATAAGGTGGTCTGGTGTAATAACGCCAGGGGGGTAATAACGCCAAGCGCTAATATTATGCATAATTATGAAATAATCTTGTAAATGACACCCATGTGCTCTGCACAGAAGGATTTTGAGTCATATAAATTGCAAAAAACAGCTTCAAGTTAATTTGTTCCATTTGTAGGTCTTATTGTTTTTACAAGCAACTAAAATTAACGCTTGATCTAAAATTTGCGAGATACGTTTTGTGATGTGGAGACTATTTTTTTTTATCCGGAAATACTTTGTTTATTATAAAAATTTGTAGTGCATTTCATGTACTTTCAAAATGCAGTAGAAGATTTTAGATATCTGCTCAAGATAATTTGTAGTTTAAAATGTACTGCGCAATAACTACACCGGGGTAATAACGCCAATCCTTGGCATTAATACCCCAGTTGATTCGCAACAGTAGCCGAGCTATATCCTAAATACTGATTCGAATAAACACAGTTAAAACTGTGCAATGTTTTTAATAATTCTATTTAAACGGTCCTTTTTAAGGAAAAAGAAGCTCACTGTCTGATATTCTTTTGCCTCCCCCCCCCCACACACACACTCACACCTTTATTTTTCTTACACTTTCACAAAAAATTAAACATTTTCAATAGATTAGAATGCAATTTGTTAATTTCTAAGTTTGTAGAGTTTGTATTTATAGAATTGGGCAATCTACATGCCATTATTCCATCTTATTTCATAGTGTTGTTTGCATGGCGCTATTACCAATATAGGTGGGTAATAACGCCAAATAGCATTGGTCAAGAAATCACGCCATTACATTTTATGAATACATATCTGTTAAATTATTTTTTTTATATAGATGGTCAATGAGTTGCTGTATCAAATCATATATTTGTTTGAAATATACAATCTAAAACTGAGCCATGAAAATTGATAAAACCTTAACGTGGCGTTATTACCCCAGGGTACCTTATATATATATATGTCAATATTTGAACGGAGGGTGGTTTTGGGGTCTGGGAGTCATGATCGGTGAAAATATACCAAAATTTTCTGGAAGTGCTTTCCTCCGGACGGCTGCAATAGGTAGCTTTTTACTTTTTGTAATAGCTACCTAATAGTTTTAAGTCAAATGTGACTTTTTTGAAAAAATACGTATAATTCAACGAAAGGAATGACCTCGTAAATAGTTAAAAAATGGCTTTTACTTCTGAATATCTCTTTTACAGGAAATATAAATGATCATTATAACCCCCCAAGGAGTTTTTTGTTCTTTTTTTAAAGCAAAATGTCTTAAGTCATGTATGGAGAGAGAGGTTCAAATGAGCACTCTTATTTTAATATTATATCTGTCGTCATGTAAGCAAGATCTAAGCAACATTTTATCCGTTCATATTTTCAGAAAAAAATATTCGAGAATTTATCGCTTCGTGAAGCAAATGGCGCTTTTTCCTCTTTATTTCATTTTTATAAGATGGCGACTTTATGCGTGATTGTAAGTACTTTATTTTCCATGTCTATCGTGATAACAAGAAAAGAGAAAGAAAAGAAAACTAATATTGGAACGGTGATGTTTACTGCCTGCTAAATGTGTCGAGAAACGGCTCTGAATTGTAGGTTATTACTTTTCTTTCTGGAAATTTATTTAAAAGTATTTTGGAAATTTAGAAAACGTATTTTAAAAAAACTGGTCATTCAAGATATCTGCCCCTTTCACTTGATAAATGTGTTTATAACGATTGGTTAAAGTAAGAAAATATGTAAGGGATAAGGGCTGAGAGTACATATAATACCAAATTGAAATCATTCATTTATTTAGTACCATGTAATCATAATAATAATAATAACAACAACAACAACAACAATAATAATAATAATAATAATAATAATAATAATAATAATAATAATAATAATAACGTGATTAAAAAGCGGAGATTGTTATTTGTAATTAGTGATACACTTGGCCATAAATTAATGTACGATTAACTTCTAACTATCACAATTGATTAAAGAGTAATAATAATGTTTCAGATTGAAGTGCCGTTAGTATTTATACTTATGTTAGGCTGATGAAATAAAAACGCATTTTTTTACCATGCAACTTATTTTATATGGATTTAAAATAATGAAGAAAAATTTATATTAATGAAAAAAACTATATATTTTCAAGTTTTGTTTCAATATTCCTAAAATTTGAAACTATCAGATAAAATACCTCAACGATTATACATGTATCAACTTTCAAACTATTCGGTTGGGTAGTTTTCGCATTATTATTTGTAGACAGACGCATGGACGGTTGGATGAACAAAACATTGTCTACTGGTGCTATATGTTTATATAATCACAAACGTACCTAAAGAGCCTGGAAACTTCTAAAAATAGTTTTAAGTCAAATGTAACTTTTTTTAATGCATATAACAAACAAAAAACAATAAGTAGTTAAGAAATGGCTTTTACTTCCGAATATCTCTATTACAGGAAATATAAATGATCCTTATATTTCCCAGGAGGTTTTTTACCTTTTTTACGTCAAATGTCATTTGACATCTATTGAGGGAGAAGTTCAAATGAGCACTGTTATTTTTAATCTCATCTCTGTCTTCATATGGGTGGGAACTACACTCTGTCCGTTCATATTTTCCGGAAACATATTCGAGAATTTATCGCTTCGTGAAGCGTATGGAGCTTTTTCCTCTTTATTTCATTTTTTGCAGGATTGCGACTATATGCGGGATTGCAAATACTTTATTTTCCAAATGTCTATTTAGATAACAAGAAAAAAATAGAAGGAAAAGAAAACTAATATTGGAACGGTGACGTTTACTGCCCGCTAAATGGGTCGAGAAACGGCTCTGAATTGCAGGTTATTACTTTTCTTTCATGAAATTTATTTTTAAGTATTTGGAAATTTAGATAAAAAGAATACTGCCCAGTTAAACTGATGGCATTGAGCTCACAGGCTACAAATACTAATTGCACATTAAAGCCTTATATTTTCAAGGGTTAATTCCGTTCGAAAAAAAAATTAAGAAGGGGAAACAGCTCTCCCCTTTCCTCTTTTTTTTATACTTAATCATTGAACCTCCTATACTATCAAAGACATGCTTTATCATATAAAAAATCTATATCCAAAATTCAGAGCAAATTAGATAATTCTTAATAAAAACCCATTTAGCTTTTATATAATTTAAAAAGAGTTATCCCCTTCTTTTATACTTAACCATTAAACTTCCAAAACTATTCAGAGATTTGAACGAAATCTGAAAATTCTGCTTGAAAAACCCATTTATATAAATTTAGGGGGGGGACATTAGAACCCCTGTTCCCCCTATTTATACTTATTCAATGAACACCTAAAAACAGCCACGGACTCGCCTCATCAGAATGATCCTAATCTAAATTTTGAACGAAAACTTAATTCTGCATGAAAATCCCATTTATATCAACTAACGGGGGGGGGGCATTAGAACCCCTGTTCCCCCTACTTATACTTATTCAATGAACACCTAATAACAGTCACAAAATCGCCTCATCAGAATGATCCTAATCTAAATTTTGAACGAAAACTTAATTCTGCATGAAAATCCCATTTATATCAACTAACGGGGGGGGGGATTAGAACCCCTGTTCCCCCTATTTATACTTATTCAATGAACACCTAATAACAGTCACGGAATCGCCTCATCAGAATGATCCTAATCTAAATTTTGAACGAAAAATTTATTCTGCATGAAAATCCCATTTATATCAACTAACGGGGGGGGGGGGCATTAGAACCCCTGTTCCCCCTATTTATACTTATTCAATGAACACCTAATGACAGTCACGGAATCGCCTCATCAGAATGATCCTAATCTAAATTTTGAACGAAAACTTAATTCTGCATGAAAATCCCATTTATGTCAAGTAACGGGGGGGGGGGCATTAGAACCCCTGTTCCCCCTATTTATACTTATTCAATGAACACCTAATAAAAGTCACGAAATTGCCTCATCAAAATGATCCTATATCTAAATTTTGAACGAAAACTCTTAATTCTGCATGAAAAACCCATTAAATCAATTAAGGGGAGGGGCATGAGCCCCCCGTTCCCCCTGTTATATATATCGAATGAACTCCAAAAACTAATCAGGGAAGCGCCTTATCAGGATATACCTATATACAAAATTTCAAGTGGATCCGATATTTTTATCATGAGTTATCGCGTTACGTACGAACATACATACAGAACGGACGGGCACATAAGCTCTCAGGCTATGATAGCCTGTGAGCTAAAAACGTATTTTTAGAAAACTGTCATTCAGGATATCCTCCTCCCCCCCCCCCCCCCAAAATGCGTCTTTATCGAGTGGTTTAAATAGGAAAGAAAGTAAGAGATAAGGGCTAAAGGTACAAGTAATACCTAACTGAAATCTTTGATATATTTAGTATGATGAAATCATAATAGAATAATAATAACAGGGCTTAAAATTCAATTTTCCAGAGGAGGGGAGTCTCCCTACCACCATTTATAAATGGAGGGGAGTTTAGCTGTTTGGGAGGGAGAAAAAAAATCTTTAAAACCTACTGTTATTTTATGTGCTAATTAAAAAATTACATGAATACAGACACGACAAAATACCACTAAAGCAATTTTTATCAACAACTCGGAATAATTATGCAAAATGTGTTTTTTAGGTAAAAAAAGAGTAAATCAATTCCCTCCCAGTGCTAATTACTTTTGTTAAAGGTCTAGATACAGGTATGAGAATGCAAAAAGTTAAAAAAAAGGGGAAAAGCGAGAGAACCGGAAAATGCGAAATTATTTTTAAATAGCGTGCGTTAAAGGCAATTAACATTATTTTATTTGCAATAATAAAATAATATTTTTTCTTAAATCTTGTTTAATTTAATTTAATTTTTGTTTGGGAGGGAGGGTCAGAATGAATCAATTTATTCAAATGCTACTATAAGTATTTCTGAAATGAAAATTTTTATTTTAAGCGGGTATTTCTAATGCAATTTTTGCGCAGCAATCTTAGCTAGTTGTCCAATTCAAATTTTATCATGTTTTCACTTAAAAGATCATTCAACAAACATGGGAAGCAAATGTTAAATTTGCCTTTTATCTACAAAAAAGTTGTTAAAAACATTAACATTTTAGGTAAAATTTTGGATTCTTAGATGAAATTCACATTTTTCTGCGATTCTTTCACAAAATTATATTTTTCGCGATCTTTTAACGAAAAACGCGTTTATTCACGATCTGTGAACGAAAAACGCATTTTTTTCGTGATCTGTGGACGAAAAATGCGTTTTTTTCGCGATGTATGGACAAAAATTGCATTTTCGCGATCTGTGTACGAAAATTGCGGTTTTTTTCGCAATCTATGGAAGAAAATCGCGTTTTTCTCACAATCTTTCGACGAAAATTGCGTTTTTCTAGCGATCTTTTGATGAAAGCCGTGTTTTTTCGCGATCCTTAGACGAAACTAGTGCTTTTTTCACTATCCTTTGACAAAATAGTGTTTTTTGGCGATCTTTTGCCGAAAATTGTGTTTTTTCGCTATCTTTTGACGAAAATCGTGTATTTTCGCGATCGTTTGATGAAAACAGTAATTATCGCGATCTTTTGCAGATATAAGAAAAACGAAAAAGCGGAAATCCGCGGAAGAAACTCATAACAGTAGTAAATTCTGTGTTTGGTTCAGGTTGATTTTAGGTTGAGTGTAGATTCCTGCAAGTACGGTTCGGGTTCATCTCATTTTTTAAAAGTTAATCCAGTGTATATTATTTCTCATTAAAAATTATACTTATAATAATAAACAGATGTGTTTGTGTGCGTGTTGTTTTTCAAGGAAACGCCTACATTTTTCCCTCCTCCCTCTGAGGAAATTGACACCTTTTTTTGCGATTCTGTGATGAAATTTGAATTTTTTTAGCAGCCCTTTGACTAGATTCGCGTTTATTTGGGAACCCTCTGACGAAATTTACATCTTTTTAGCGATTCTTCAACAAAATTTGCGTTTTTTAGCAACCGTTTGACTAAATTAGCGTTTATTAACGATCCTTTGACGAAATTAACATTTTTTTCCGCGATGCATTGTTGAAATTTGTACGTTTTTCGTGAATCTATGACACAATTCATATTTATTAAGCAATAAATTGACGAATTTTGGATTTATTAAGCGATACAGGAGCCATTCTTTTAGGTATTTTCCGAAAATTAAAAAAAATCGTCCTAAATCCGGAAACTTTGACAAAAAACATACTACGAATTTTCGACAAATCGTCATCCAAAAAAATATCAATTTCATAAATCGCTCGCCGAAAAATCGTAAAGGTACGCGGGAAAAACGCGAATTTCATCAGAAGATCGTAAAAAACGCGAATTTCGTCAAACAATAGTGAAATTAAACCACAAATTTCATCAAAGATTCACTAAAAAACGCAAACTTCAGGTAAGGATCACAAGAAATCGCCAATTTCGTCAAAGAATCGTGAAAAATCGCAAACTTTGTTAAAGAATAGCAAAAACTCTGCGAATTTTGTCAAAGAATAGCGAAAAATCCGCGAATTTTGTCAAAGAATTGCGAAAAATTCGCAAATTTCTTCATTTGACCGTGAAAAATACTCAAATTTCGTCAAAGGATCGTGAAAAATTCGCAAAATTCATACAAAAATCTAAAGAATCCGAAAATTTTGTCTAAAGATCGTGAAAAAACCGCAAATTTCGTCAAAGGGCGCGGAAAAAACAGTGTCAAAAGTAAATCTCCCCCCTCACACAATCTGCTGAAACCTTTCAGAAAATATGCTGTGAATTTCAAAAAAATTTATACACAGAATCACCCTTGATGAACTCTTTGACAAATTTGGCATTTTCCCGCAATACTTTAAAGAAATTAGCATTTTTTCCCCCTCGATTATCAACAAAATTTATATTTTTTTGCGCTCCTTCAACAAAATTGACGTTTTTGAACGATCTTTTAATGAAATTAACATTTTTTCGAGATTCTTTCATGAAATTCACCTTTTTTTAAGCGACATTTTGAAAAATTCGGGTTCAAATGCAGGGGCGTGCGAAGAAAAACTGCGCTTGGTACAAAGTTTGAAATTAGTATTTGTTCTTTTTCTTCTTAAAGGTCAAAAGTGATGTTGGTAGTAGAAAATCGTCGTCACCTAAATTTCTGCGTCCGGGGCGACCGCCCCCCTCGCCCCCCTCCCCTTTTCGCACGGCGCTGTGTATATGGCGATCCTTTCACGAAATTCGCATTTATTCAGAGGTGCTTTCATGAAATTTGCGTTTATTTCGCAATCATTTCACGGAATTCGCATTTATTCCACGATCCTTTACCGAAATTCGCGTTTATACTGCGATCTTAGTGAAGAAACTCCCGTTTTATCGCGATTTTTTTTTAAGGAATATCGAATTTTTTGAGAAAAACAGAGTTTTTCCGCGATGCTTTGACAAAACCAAAGTTTCTATCAGAATAATCTAGCAAAATTTTCAGCGTTTTCCTTTTCTGCAAACGAATGATGAAATTGATTGTGAAAATATGCAATTCAGCTCGGTTCAAAAGTTATGAAAAATCGGTTGTCAGCCCGGAAATTCGGAATAACTACCCGAATTTTCGGGCTGTTAAACGGTGTTTCATAACTTTTTTTTGGAATCGAATGCTTTAATTTTTTGGAAAATTCGAAACAGATTTACTCCGTTCTCGCGGCGGAAAATCGCACGAAACTTGTCAGCCGATCGCGGGGGAAATATGCGAAATTTGACGATCGATTGCGGAAAAAAACGTGAAATTCAGCGATTTTTGGCAGTAAAAAACTCGCAAACTATATCAATCAGTCGCACGAATACATCACAAAATATGCAAAAAGATCGTGGGAGTTAATCGTAGTTTCAAAATGCAAAAATTTTCAGAAAATTCGTAATACTTTTTGGGCGGGAGTCTCCTGCCCACGATATTCTACCTTACAACTTATTTTATAAAGATTTAAAATAATGAAGAAAAATTTACATTGATGAAAAAACTATACATTTTGAAGTTTGGTTTAAATTTTCCTAAAATTTGAAACTACCCGATAAAATTCCGCAACAATTATATATATATTAACTTCCAAATCATTCGGTTAGGTAGTTTCGCTCTATTATTTGTGGACAGATGCACAGACGGTTGAACGAACGAAACATTGTTTAGAGGTGCTACATATTTATATAATCCCAAACGTATCTAATAAGCCTGGTAACTTCAAAAAATAGTTTTAAGTCAAATGTAACTTAAAAAAAAAAAAAAACTGCGTATAACTCAACGAAAAAAGATATTTTTTTAAGAAGTGGCTTTTACTTCCGAATATCTCTATTACAGGAAATATAAATGATCATTATATCACCCGTGGAGTTTTTTTGTCTTCTTTTTTTTACGCCAAATGTCTTGTGACATCTATTGAGGGTGAGGTTCCAATGTGCACTCTTTTCTTTTAATCTCATTATTGTCATCATGTGGGTGTGAGCAACACTTTATCTGTTCATATTTTCCGGAAACATATTCGAGAATTTATCGCTTCGTAAAGCATATGGCTCTTTTACCTCTTTACTTAATTTTTTCAGGATTGCGAATTTATGTATGATTACAAGCACTTTATTTTCGATGTCTATTTAGATAACAAGAAAAAAAAGTAGGAAAAGAAAACTAATATTGGAACGGTGACGTTTACTTCCTGCTAAATGTGTCGAGAAATGGCTCTGAATTGCAGGTTATTATTTTTCTTTCTAGAAATTTATTTAAAAGTATTTTGGAAATTCAGAAAACGCATTAAAAAAAATTTAATCAGGAAATCCGCCCCCTCCCCCCCTGCTCCGCAGAATCAGTTTATAACAGTTCAGTGGTTACAGTAATGAAAAATGATAAGTGATAGGGCCAAATGTACAAATATTTCCAAATAGAAATCTTTTACTTATTTAGAATCAAGAAATCATTAAAAAACGCAATCAAAAGAGCAAAGATTGCTATTTGTAATTAGGGATAGCCTTAGTCCCAAATCAATGTATACTTAACTGTCACAATTGATTAAAAAGCAATAATAATGTTTCGAATTGAAAATACCGCTAATATTTATACTTACATTTAGCGATAAAGAAATAAAAGAATTTTTTTACACACCTTGAGTTTCAAAATAATTCCTCATGTATATATCTACATATATTTAACAAAATGTCTAAAATTGCACGTGTCAAGATATTTTTTTCTTTCTTTCTTTCTTTCTTTTTTTTTTTTTTTTTTTTTTTTTTGCTAGCGTTGTAGCTGGCATGGAATATCATTAAATTAATTGCGTATAATAAGATCTAAAATAATGAAAAAACTTTATATTAATGAAGAATATTTTTTTTTTTTAAATTCTGGTTCAATTCTCAAATTTTGAAATGTCTTGGCAAAACTATGCAACGATTATATTTATGTTGACCTTCAAACTATTCGATTGGATAGTTTTTACGTTGCCATGTGCGGACTGACGGACAAACAGTTGAACGAACAAAACATTAACTACAGGTCCACTAATACCACATATTTAAGTAATTACAAATGCACCTGATGATCCTGGAAACTTCAAAAAAAAAAAAAAGTCAAATGTAACTTAAAAAACAAATACGCGTAACTCAATGAAAGTAATGACCTCTAAATAGCTATCTTTTACATCTGAATATCTCTATTATAGAAAATATAAATTATCGTTATATGCCCCGGGAGTTTTTTTTTTCTTTGCGCCAAATGTCTTATGACATCTATTAAGAGAGAGGTTCAAATGAGCACTTATTATTTTTCTTTTTTTAATCTCATCTCAGTCGTCATATGGATGTGAGCAACACTTTATCTGTTCATATTTTCCGGAAACATATTCGAGAATTTATTGCTTGGTGAAGCATACGGCACTTTTACCTCTTTACTTAATTTTTTCAGGATTGCGACTTTATGTGTGATTACAAGAATTTTATTTTTGATGTCTATTTAGATAACAAGAAAAAAAGAAGGAAAAAAAATATATTGGAAAGGTAATTTTTACTTCCTGCTAAATGGGTTGAAAAATGGCTCTGAATTGCAGATTATTACTTTTCTTTCTAGAAATTTATTTAAAAGTGTTTTAGAAATTTAGAAAACGGATTTAAAAAACTGTTATTCAGGATATCCCCCTCTTTACCGCACATGCAGAATGATTTTATAACAGTTTAGTGGCTATAGTAATAAAGCAAGTTGGAAATTGCAGGTGAAGCGTAGCAAATGAGGTGCGTTCGTACGATAACGAAGTTTTAAAATATTCAGATCTTGCTGGTATAGTAGAGCGTACTTTGGATACAATATAGCGGTCGAAATCTTTGTGTTCCTATAAATATGCAGGGAGTATTTTTTATTATACTTCATTAACGTACATCTTATTCATAAAATGTGAAGTAGGTTAATATAATTAAAATACGCCCCAAACAATGTTTCCCCGTATAACATTATTTTGTGGAATACATTTATGTGGCCCTGTAATTTAATAATAAATATTCTTTGCATCCCAGATTGTACAGAATGTATATTTTAGTACATACGCCATAGATTCATGTCAATTATATTATGTTCAAATGAGTTGTAACACCATAAAAATGCATTTGAAACTTTTTCCCAATTGATCGTAATGTAATGGAATACTTTTAATTGTCCCTGTAATTGATTTATGCATCCGATTTTCATAACATTTGAAATGACTCGACAAAATTATGTAATAAATATACGTTTTAAATTTCAAACGATTAAAATGCATTTGAAACTTTTTTCCCCATTGACCGTAATGTAAAGGAATCCTTTTGATTGTCCCTGCAATGGATCTATTCATCTGATTTTCATAAAATTTGAAATGACTCGACAAAATTATGTAATAATTACATATTTTAAATTTCAAACGATTCGGTTGGATAGTTTTTGCGTTGTTATATGCGGACGGACTGAGCGACAACAATAGGTGCTACGTATTTACATAATTAAAAACGCACCTAAAAAGAAAAGGGATAGGGCAAAATGTACAAATATTTCCAAATTGAATTGTCACAATTGGTTAAAAAATAATAATAAGGTTTCGGATTGAAGATGCCGCTAATATTTATACTGACATTTGACGATAAAATAAAATAAATAAATAAATAAATAAAAGATTTTTTTTTTTTTTTTTTTTTTTTTTTTTTTTTTTTTTTTTTTTTTTTTTTTTTACACACCTAGAGTTTCAAAATAATTCTTCTTTTATATTTCTCCATAGGTGGGTCTTATTGTGCTTAAGCCATTTGGTAGGCCTCCCCATCTAGCTGAAACTTTATATTTCTCCATACTTAACAAAGCGTCTAAAACTGCACGTGTCAATATTTTTTATTCTGGCGCTGTAGAATAATTACCTGTCATGCGATTGAATTAGTTACGTGATAAGATTTAAAACAATAAAAAAACATATTAATGAAGAAAACTTTATTTCTTTTAGGAAAATTTCGTAAGAAATACTACCTATTGCAATCGCACCAGTTTATCTATCTATCTATCTATCTATCTATATATATATATATTTATATATATCACTTTTTAGGTAGATTTCGTAAGAAATACTACCTATTGCAATCGCACCAGTTTATCTATCTATCTATCTATCTATCTACATATCTCACTTTTTTATGGACACGATAACTTCTATAATTCTTCACCATTCTCCACCAAACTGGTACATAAAATCAAAGGGGTTAAAATCTTGGCTAAGTTCGTTAATGGGCAAAATCGGACCAAGGGGGTCGGAATAGGGGGCGTTTTTGTGAAAACCGAAAAAACGCTATAACTTCTTAATTAAAGTAGATATCGAATCGGTTTAAAGTTTATATTACTTCTTAAAAATGGGCCAAAAGTATGTGCATGACAGATTTTTGATAAATTTAGAAGTGGGCTCAAGGGGCGAAAAAAACAGGGATTTTGAGAGAAAAAAATTCATAACTTCGTCAGTTTTCAAGATATCAAGTCCAACTAAATTTTTTGTAAATGTTCTTAAAATTATCTAAAACTTTTGTATTTACAAGTTTTTGATAGGACCAACTTTTATCGATGAAAAAAATTAAAAACGAAAAGAAAAAGGGCGCTGAATAAAGAGAAAAATCCATAACTCCATCAATTTTCAAGATATCAAATCTGATTAAATTTATTTTACATCTTCTCAAAAATATCTACAACTTTTATATTGACAAGTTTTTCATAGGACCAATTCGTATAGCAAAAAGAAATTAAAAAAAAATAGGAGTTGGAGAAAAAACCTCAAATCCAAACTGCTTATATTCTGACTCATTTTTAAATTCATTTTTGATTTTAAACGCATCCAAATGGTAGATCCTCTTATTTAGAAACTGTATAAAGTGACGCATTGGTCAATTTTCTGATAAAGACAGAATATATTTCAAAAAAGGCTACCAAAAAGGGTATTTTGAACAGAATTTCCCAAAGTCATCGGGACTGAAAATTGAAGGAAATATTCAAATAAGAAAATTGCGTTTTTTTCTGACTCGTTTTTAAATCCATTTTTGTTCTCAAACGCATCCAATTTACAGATCCTCTTATTTAGGAACTATATAATGTGACGCATTGGTCAGTTTTTTGATAAAGACGGAGTATATTTCAAAAAAGGCTACCAAAAAGGGTATTTTGAACAGAATTTTCCGAAATCATCGGGACTGAAAATATAAGGAAGTAATCAAATAAAAAAATGCGTTTTTTTCTGACGCGTTTTTAAATCCATTTTTGCTCTCAAATGCATCCAATTTACAGATCCTCTTATTTAGGAACTATATAATGTGATGCATTAATCGGTTTTTTGATAAAGACAGACTATATTTTGAAAAAGGCTACCAAAAAGGGTATTTTGAACAGAATTTCCCGAAGTCTTCGTGATTTTGAAAATTTAAGGAAGTTTTCACATAGCAAATTGCGTTTTTTATGACTCGTTTTAAAATCCATTTTCCATCTCAAACGCATCCAATTTACAGATCCTCTTATTTAGGAACTATATACTGTGACGCATTGGCCAGTTTTTTGATAAAGATAGAATATATTTTTAAAAATGCTGTCAAAGTCAGTATTTCGCACAAAATTTTCCGAAGCAATCATGATTAAAGACTTAAGAATGTATTCAAACAAGAAATCGGTTATTTTATGACTCATTTTTAGATTCAATTTTTTTCTCAAATGCATTCAACTGACAGTTTTTTTTGTTATTTAGGAACTGTATAGTGTACTGTTTTGGTCGATTTTTTAAATTCAGAATCTATTTCAAAATATGTTGTCAAAATGGGCATTTGAGATGAATTTTTGTTAAGATGATTCTGATAAAACCAGTTTTTGCAGAAAAATTAAATTAAAAATTTTTCATAAAAGGCCAAATGAAGTTATTAAACTGGGTTTATATTCTAATCATATATATATATATATATATATTTGTTGAAATGAGAACTCTTCGAAATCTACCTCCACCTATAGGCCAAGCCAACAGGGATTTTTATGTTTGACTCAATTTTCAAAATTTGAAAGTGTCTCGGCAAAATTCTGCAACGATTGTATTTATATTGACTTTCAAACTATTCGGTTGGATAGTTTACATGTTGCTACGTGCGGACTGACGGACTGACAGTCGGACGAACAAAACATTGACCACAAGTGCTACGTATTAATATAATTACAAACGCACTTGAAGATCCTGGTAACTTCCAAAAATAGTTTTAAATCATACGAAACTAACAATAATTAAATAAATAAATAAATAAATACGTAAAATTCAATGAAAGCAATGACCTCGAAATAGTTAAGAAATGGCTTTTACTTCCGAATATCTCAATTACAGGAAATATAAATGGTCGTTATATCCACCGAGGAGATTTTTTTCTTTTATTTTACGCCACATGTCTTATGACATCTATTGAGATAGAAGTTCAAATAAGCACTCTTTTTTTCTTAATCTTATCTCCTGCTGTTATGAGGGTGTAATCAACATTTTATCCATTCAAATTTTGCGGAAACATATCCGAAAATTTATCGCCTCGTGCAGCATATGGCGCTTTTTCCTCTTTATTTAACTTAACAGAATTGCGACTTTACACGTGATTACAAGTATTTTATTTTCGATGTCTATTTAGATAACAAGGAAAAAACGAAAAGAAAACTAATATTGGAACGGTGATGTTTACTGCCTGCTAGATGGGACGAGAGACGGCTATGAATAGCATGTTATTATTTTTCTTTCTAGAAATTTCTTTAAATGTATTTTGGAAATTTAGAAAATGGCTTTAAAAAACTGTTATTCAAAAAATTCTCCCCCCACCCCTCCGCAGAATGAATTTATAACTATTCAGTGGTTACAGTAACGTGCAATATCTTATTGTAATAGCTATTGCACTCTTATGTAAAAATGCATTATTACAAAACTTATTATGTTTATATATATTAAATTCAATAATATAAAAAAAATAATATGATTCTATAATTAATGTGATACAGTCATCATGGAAACCTACAATCATTACCCATCATTTGATATTTTTCCCTTAAGGGTGTATTTCGATTCAAACTGCTTATTTTCCGATTTATTTTTGAATGCACTTTTGCTCTCAAACGCATCAAACTTGCAGATTCTCTTATTTAGAAAGTGCACAAGGTGCCGTGATTGTCAATTCTATGATAAATGTAAAAAACATTGTAAAAAAAAGAGATCAAAAACGGCATTTTGAACAGATTTTCCGGAAGCGAGAGATCTGAGAACGAAAAAAAGGGTCATGCCGAGAAGGTAAATGTTTATAAATCAAATTCTAATCAATGGACCGTAAAAAACATCACACGGCACCGTATGCGCCTCTTCAAGAACCCCCTCAGTAACTTTCATGTTTCTACTTTTAAAAATGTGTCTGAAATTGTATCGGAAAATTTCGAGCTGTTGAAGGTGAAAAAGTGTTTTTTCGAATACACCCTTAACTACGTATGACAGGATTTAATGGGATAATCACCACGACAACTTAGAATTCTTATTCATCATGGGATATCAATGAAATAATTACATGTGATCAGATTTAAAATAATGAAGAAGGCTTTTGTCTTTTTATGTTTTGGTGTAATTTTAATAAAATTTTAACATTCTCAACAAAATTTTTTAACAATTGTACATGTATATATAACATTTCAAACTATTCTGTTGAGTTTTGTCGTCTTGCTATGGGCGGGCAGACGGATGGACTGTTGGAAGAACAAAAGATGACTACAGGTGCTATGTATATATGTAAATAAAACGCATCTAAACAGCCTGGTAACTTCGAAAAGTAGCTATAAGTCAAATGTAACTCAAGGAAAGCAAGACCTCATAAATAGTTAAGATATGGCTTTTACTTCCAAATATCTCTATTACAGGAAACATAAATGATCGTTATATTCCCGGGGAGTTTTTTTCCCCCTGTTTTTAAGCTTAATGCCTTATGGCGTCTTTTGAGACAGAGGTTCAAATAAACATTCTTCTTCTTTTTTTTTATCTCACCTCTGTCATCATGTGGGTGTGAGCAACACTTTATCCGTTCATTTTTTCCGGAAACGTATTCGAGAATCTATCACTTCGTGAAGCATACGGCGCTTTTTCCTCTTTATTTTCCTTTTGCAGAATTGCGACTTTACGCGTGATTAAAAGCACTTTATTTTCGATGTCTATTTAGATAACAAAAATAAAAAGAAGAGAAAGAAAACTAATATTGGAACGGTGACGTTTACTGCCTGCTAAATGGGGGAAGAAACGGCTGTGAAATGCAAGTTATTACTTTTTCTTAAAGAAATTTATTTAAGAGTATTTTGGAAGTTTAGAAAACTCATTTAAAAAGCTGTTAATCAAGAAATCCCCCCCCCCCCCACATGCAGAATCAGTTTATAACAGTTCAGTGGTTATAGTAATGAAAAAAGATAAGGAATAGGGCCAAATGTACAAATATTTCCAAAAAGAAATCTTTTACGTATTTAGTATCAGGAAATCATTAAAAAATATACGCGATTAAAAAAGGTTAAGGTTGCTATTTGTAATTAGTGATAAAGATCGGGTTGCGGCAGTTCAGACAAGCACCACATCAACTTTACGGATGAAAATCTAGGATTAGTTAAGTAACTTTGAAAAATAGTTTTAAGTTAAATATAACTTTTAAAAAAATACGTATATCTCAGCGAAAGCAATGACCTCCTAGAAATGTCTATTACTTCTGAATATCTCTATAACACGAAGTATAAATGATCATTATGTCCCCCGACGAGTTTTTTTTTTTGTTTTTTTTTTTTGGGGGGGGGATTTTTTTACGTGAAATGTCTTATGACATCTATTGAGAAAGAGCTTCAAATAACCACTTTTTTTTCTCATCTCAGTTGTCATATGGGTGGGAGCAACACTCTATCCGCTCATATTTTTCGGAAACATATTTGAAAATTTATTGCTTCGTGAAGCGTATGGTGCTTTTTCATTTTTATTTCATTTTTTCAGGATTGCGACTTTATGTGTGATTACAAGCATTTTATTTTCGATCCCTATTTAGATAATAAGAAAAAAAAAGTAGGAAAAGAAAACTAATATTGGAACGGTGATGTTTACTTCCGCCTAAATGGGTTGAGAAATTGGGTTGAATTGCAGGTTTTTATTTTTCTTTCTTGAAATTTATTTAAATGTATTTTGGAAGTTAATAGTAACGTGATTAAAAAAGCGAAGATTGCTATTTGTAATTAGTAACGCACTTGGCCTTAAATTAATAAATGGTTAAAGTCACAATTGGTTAAAGAGTAATAATAATATTTCGGATTGAAGATGCCGAGTATATTTATACTGATATTAGGCTGGTGAAAAAAATACATTATTTTACCATACAACTTAATTTATAAAAATTTAAAATAATGAAGAGAACTATATATTTTTAAGTTTTGGTGCAATTTTCATAAAATGTGAAACTTCTCCACAAAAATCTGCAGCTATTATATATATATAAATTAACTTTTAAACTTTTTGCCCGGGTAGTTTTTGCGTTGGTATGTGCGGACAGACAGATGGACGGTCAGAAGTACAAAACAATGACTGTACATACTGCGCAATTATATAATTACAAACGCATCTAAAGAGCTTGGTAACTTAGAAAAGTAGTTTTAAGCCAAATGTATTTTTCTTTTTAATACGCATAATTTATTGAAAGCAATGACCTCGTAAATAATTAAGAAATGGCCTTTTCTTCCGAATATCTCTATTACAGGAAATAAAAAGTGATCGTTATACCACTCGGGGAGTTTTTTTCTTTTTTTTTTTAACCCTAAATATCTTACAGCATTTATTGAAAGAAAGGTTCAAATGAGGACTTTTTTAAAAAATCTGATCTCTGTCGTTATGTGGGTGTTAGCAACACTTTATCCGTTCATATTTTCCGGAAACATATTCGAGAATTTATCGCTTCGTAAAGCATATGGCTCTTTTTCTTCCGTATTTCATTTTTGCATGATTGCGACTTTATGTGTGATTACAAGCATTTTATTTTCGATGTCCATTTAGATAACATGAAAAAAAAAGAAGAAGAAAAAGAAAATTAATATTGGAAAAGTGACGTTTACTTCCTGTTAAATGGGTCGAGAAACGGATCTAAATTGTGGGTTATTATTTTTCTTTCTCGAAATTTATTTAAAAGTATTCCGGAAATTTAGAAAACGGAATTAAAAAGCTGTTATTCAGGAAATCCTCACTCCCCATCCCCGCGAAATGAGTTCATAACATTTCTGTGGTTAAGTTAATAGGTAAGGAATATAAGGTAATGGGTAAGGAGAAGAGACCAAATGTACAAATTTTTCTAAATAGAAATCTATCTTTGCCATGTTTTGTAACAGAAAATCATTTAAAAAAAAGCGATTTATAAATTGATGATTATCTGACAAACGGTATATTCGTCCGAAGAGCCAAAAGAACAATACAAAATTTCCAAGAATAGTTATTTTTACAAGTTGAAAAATGTATTTTTAACGCAGCCAATTATGTGCGTTTGTTTTATACTTAGATTTATAAATATTCAGATATTGGTGCAATAGCTATTTCAGTTTTATTAAAAAATGCATGATTACAAAATTTATTATGATTATATATACTAAATTCAGTAATTAAAAAATTATAATATGACACAATCAACATGAAAACCTACAATCATTGTCTATACGGGATATCATAGAATTAATTACATAGGATAGGATTTAATGAAGCAACTACCATGCCAACTTAGAACCTTTACCTATGATAGGATACCATGGAATTAACTATCTATGATAGGATTTGAAATAAGGAAGAAATTTTATATATCATTATATTTTGGTTCAATTTTCATAAAATTTTAATCTTCTCAACAAAATTCTCGAGCAACTATCTACATTAAATTTCTTACTATTCAGTTGGGTAGTTTTTGCATTGTTTTGCCCGGGCAAAAATATTGACTACGGGTGGTGCGTATTCATATAATTACAAACGTATATCTAAAGAGCCTAGTAACTTTGAAAAGTAGTTTTAATCCAGCTTTTTTTTAAAAAATACGTCTAACTCAACGAAAGTAATGACCTCGTAAATAGTTTAGAAATGGCTTTTATTTCCGAATATCTCTATTGCAGGAAATAAAAAATGATCGTTATATCCCTCAGGGGAGGTTTTTTTTCTTTTTTTTTTACGTCAAACATCTTATGACATCTATTGAGAGAGTCAAATGAATACGCTTTTTTTTTCTCATGTCTGTCGTCTTGTGGGTGTGAGCAACACTTTATCCGTTCATATTTTCCGGAAACATATTCGAGAATTTATCGTCTCGTGAAACATATGGCAGTTTTTCGTCTTTCTTTAATTTTTTTCAGTATTGCGACTTTATGCGTGATTACAAGAACTTTATTTTCGATGTCTATTTAGATAACAAGAAAAAAAAAAAAAAAGAAAACTAATATTGGAACGGTGACTTTTATTTCCTGATAAATGGGTCGAGAGACGGCTCTGAATTGCAGGTTATTACTTCTCTTTCTAGAAATTAATTTAAAAGTATTTTGGAAATTTATAAAACGGATTTAAGAAAAAAATGCTATTCGGCAAATCTCCCCCTCCCGCCCTTGTAGAATGAGTTTATAACCTTTCACTGAATAAGGTAATATAAAAAAGCAGTAAAGGATATGTGTCAAATGCACAAATATTTCCAATTAAAAATCTTTGACTTCTTTAGTATCAGAAAATCGTATAAATAGTCATTAAAAAAGCGAAGATTGCTGTTTGTAATTAGTGATATCCTTAGCTCCGAATCAACGTACGCTTAACTGCTACAAATGTTTAAAATGTTATAATAACATTTCGGATAGAACATGCCGCTAGTATTTGTACTGGCATTAGGCGAGTGAAAATAAATAAATAAGCAAAATAACATATAATTAAGTTATAAGATTTATTGATAAATTTTACTTTTTACTTTTCATTATATTTAAAAGCTGTTTTGATTCGCACTGTTATTATTGTCTTTCTAAAAAGTTGTTTAACAGTATTTTTGAAATTTAGGAAAGAGATTTTTAATTCGTTACCCTATATATTTTTTTCCTTCAAAACAATAGTTTAGAACATATGTATATATAGTAATACTCTATTATCCCGTCGATCAATTCTGCCAAAATTATACAAATCGCCAAATTAATAGTCAAATTATACATATTGACATAATTTTTATTTTAAATAACGAAAAAACAAATAATTAGTAGAATATTAATAAAAATATAAATAAAAAGTTGAAATAAAAATCACTTAATGACACTTTAAACACGAGAATTGTATTTAATGTCATTGAATGTGACATTAACGATCATCCATTATTGGCATTTAATCTTAAAATATGGCGAAAATTTTTTGGTCGTCGGAATAACCTAGTAGTACCGTATATATATATATATATATATATATATATATATATATTTATGTTAAAGTGTATTAAACATTTCAATTTTCAAAGAAGGGGATTCGCACATATTTTGTAACCTGTGAATCCCGGATTATATCCTCTAGTTAGAATAATAGTTTTAAAACTATTGAAATGTAACATTACGATTGTTGCACTGTTTTATCATTGCACCTTCAAAAAACACATTCGAAAACTTATTCCTTCGTAAAGCAATCTGAAGTACATTTCCCTTTTTATACACATTTTTAGAATTTCGACTTCATGCGTGATTACGATCATTTTATTTTTGATGGTTATTTAGATTAGGGAGAAAAAAAGAAAGTATAAAAGGAAACTAACATTAGAACAGTGACAAATGCTTCCCACTAACTTCTCGGAATTTCCCATTTGTTGTTTTCTTCTCTAGTTATTTAATTAAGGAATTTTTTACTCTTTTCTAAATTTACTCTGAATTCGGAAATAATTCTTTTTCTCAAAAATGTGTTTAAAATAATTCAAGGAAATTACCACTGCATATATATTTATATTGATTAGATTATACATCAATGTTGCATTCACCAGAACTTTTTCCATTGAAATACAATTTTATTAATATAACTAGCGAGCTACGCCCGCTAGCTGGGCCACTTTTTCTAAACGAACCTCGATATTAAGCAGTATATAATAAGCAAAAAAATCATTTGATAAGCAAGTCTTGGTGTTCGAATCCTCAAGCACAAAAAAAGTAAATTAAAGAGCTATGGTTGTTATGTGCCCATTATCCCGTTAAAAATATGTGATTTCGCACGGTGGCGCTACGCGCACTTGAAAAAAAAAATATTGTGGATCGGAGCCAATGTCGCTTCGCGCCCATTGTCCCATTAAAAATATTTGGTTTTGCACGGTTGGCGCTATGCGCCCATAAGACATTTTTTTGTATTTTTTGGTTCATCAGAAGCAGACTTTATGCAGATTCTGAATATGCAATCAATTTTTTTCCACTTTAAAAACTGTCTGCATGATGGCTTAATAAAAAACGCGCAAAAAAAGTTTCGGTAGTCCTGTTTTATTTCTAAGTTCAATATTTTAGGGAAAACTACGGAAAATAATCGACAGCAAGTCAAAAAATTTTATGCGGAAAAAAGCACAATTAGCGCGGGTAGAAAAATAGGTTTTCGGCTGGTTCTTCTTTTAGACAAAAGGAAAGTTTCTAGTCATTCACCGCAAGGTGGCGCAGTGTTCTGCTTGGGAGCTCCGTTTGGGAAATGAGACGTTTTGCGTTCCGTTTCCCGAGCGGTTTTTAATTCATAACTTTTTTATTTTGGTCCCACGGTCTCGAAAATGCCCAAAATGACTTTCCCGGAATTTTTCGAATCGAAAGACACCTCTCGCGACTTCCAACTCGCCCGCGTTGCGAACTGTAATTGGCTTCAAGCAGACAGACAGACACACAGAGGCGCACGGATTTTATTAGTATAGACTAGCGAGCTACGCCCGCTTGCTGGGCCACTTTTTCCAAACAAACCTTGATATTAAGCAGTATATAATAAGCAAAAAAATTCATTTAATAAGCAAGTCTTGGTGTTCGAGTCCTCAAGCACAAAAGAAAGTAAATTAAAGAGCTATGGCTGTTATTCGCTCATTATCCCATTAAAAATATGTGATTTCGCACAGTGGGCGCTACGCGCCATGTTCGCCATCGTCCTGTTAAAAATATTTGCTTTGGCACGGTTGGCGCTGCGCGCCCATAAGACATTTTCTCGTGTTTTTTGGTTCATCAGAAGCAGACTTTTACGCAGATTCTGAATATGTAATCAGTTTTTTTCTACTTTAAAAACTGTCTGCATGATGGTTTAAGAAAAAACGCGCAAAAAAAGTTTCGGTATTAAAAACTGCAAAAGACTGCTATTAAAAAAAATAAGTAATTTCATTAATATCACAAACAACATAACTAACAAATAATTTTGGCAGCTCGTTTTCCGTTTGTACTAACAGAAATTAGTATTAATCACGTAAATCTTAGGTTACACAATATTCGTGTATGCTACCAAAAAGAAACTTTCCTTTCACGTGAGCGATATATCCACCAATGAAAATATACAACTACCTTTTCCCAGTTACGACGATTTCAAAAATTAATATTCAACATAAAATATACATTAACTTTTGCGTATCTTGTGAAATTTACTTTTGGCAAGATGTTTCACTTCTCTTGTGGGTGACGATAATTCTATCACTGGAAATGTACAACTATCCCTTTCAAATTACGATTGTTCTAAAAACTGTTATTTAATTTTCAAATTTCAAGAACACAATATATTTTCCTCGTGATATAATGAAATTTACAGAATAAAAACAAAATTTATTTTGCTGCCGCTGGTTTTTGGAATAGAGTCTAAGTAGAATTTATGGCGTATTAAAAGTATCAAATTAAAATATGCGTTTTTGTCATGCTGTCCATTTCAAGAATCGTGTTTTACAGTCTAACTAATATATAAACATCATTCATATGAACATTTATATCAATATTATTGTGTTTTGTTTGCATGAGTAAATTCAGTTACGTAGCTGTAAATGTTTCATTGAGAATAGATAGCACCATATAAATATATAGTGTTGTTTTATAAAATGTTTAATGCTCTTATAAAATTAGTCGGAAATATTTATGAAAATCAATGGCAGTTAATGAAATTTCTATTCCAGTAACTGTTTTTTTATTATAATAACAATATTTAACCAAATTTAGCTAATTTACTTGAGGTTAAACAATCCTATGTTATTTGCTATTTAAGTTTAATTTACGGCTCCTGATTACAAATACATAACTAACTCATTCCTTAAATATGCTATTTTATAATATTCTGAAACACTTGATCAATAAATAAATATTGCTAATATAATCATGTATAAATGTATAAATATTGATACACTGATTATACTTTACATGCATCAGCATCCATTTGTAATGTAATTTGTGTGATTTGTATACTTTTCTTGGTGTAAAGTGTATCGGTGTAATGTGTGTAATTTGCTCAAAAATTTCGTGAAAACATTTTTGAAAATCAATGGCATTAAAAGAAATTTTGCTTCTATAATTTTCTTTCAATATCGAAAATATATTGAATTCAAAAGTTGCTAATGGTAAAGTTTTCTTTTTTAATATCATAAGTAACTTCTAAGAGATTATTGTAAATTTGTGTTCGTGGTTATATTATATTTCGGTAAATTAAGAAACATTTCTCTTTTTTTGCAATATAGTTTTGACATAAAAAAATTGCATTATTTTTCATTTTATTTAACCTGTCATCGAGACAAAATAAAATAGCACCTAGTTTTTCAAATAAAATGTATGAAATCAAAAAAATATTTAAATTATTAATCTGCATTATGGGGTAATAGCTAAGAAAATGGGGAAATTCGGTCAGTTGCCAATAATAATAATAATAATAATGATAATAATAGCAATACTAATAGTAATAGTAATAATAATAAATAAATAAATTAGTATTATTATTATGTTTCCTCCAGTTTTATGTGATTATTTTATTCTAACAGCTCCTCAGTTAGTGCTGATACTTTTAAATTCATTTTAGCATACATTACATAAGAATAAATATAGTTCGAAAGTCAGAAAAATGGTACAAAATTTAATTTTTGAAATCAAATGCTGTTCTTTTTAATAAAGATAAATAACTATAAGAATAATAATAATGATAATAATAATTATAATAATTTTAATAATAACTATTAATATTATTAGATTAAAACTTGGTAAAATGAAATATTTCTTTCATACATTACATAAGCAGAGTTTGAAAGGGCAGAAAAATAATTCAAAATTCAATCTTTGAAGTGACTGGTAAAAACCTTATAATACATTTTGGACTCTCCAATTTCAAGTAGATGCACAACATAGTTGGCATTTTCGGAATATAAGAATAACTTAAATGAGATATATTAATCCATTAAGAATTTACTCAAAATTTATCCATAGGTTTAAATTTGTGAAAAGTAAGGTGACGATGATAGAATAACTAAATTTCTTTAGTTTTGATTGTTATGCTGTAGGCATGTGCCTAAACAACCTTGTGTTTTATTAAATACTTGTTAAAAATATTGTATTTTTATTGTATTTCTACAAGTATAGTCTTTAATCGACATATCTATTGCATACCATCTAATCTCTTTTGACAGACATGAGCTTATCCTAACACCTTATCACACTTTTCCAATCCAAATCCAAAATCCATTAAATCCCCTTAGTATTCTCTGTTAGAAGATCAAATTTCACAAAGAACACGCCGTTCATCGAAACTTTGTTTTCAATTTTAACTCCAATAAATCCATTCGTAATGCAGTTTTTCTTTTTCTTTGGTATGAAATAAAATATTATATACTTAAGCTGAGTAAAATTTGTAATATTTTTAAAAACATAAATATTTTCCAAACTAAAAGTGAAAACTTAATCTAGAACATCACTTTAAAAACATTCAAGAGGTAAAGTATTATTTGGAAGGAAAAAAAAAACTTTTTTTTTTCAAGTATGGGGTTAACATTTTCTTAACTAAAGAGATAATATGTTGGATAAATGTTTGCAACAAAATCAGCTAAAATATAAATTTTTTAAACAACATTATTATTTGTTGTTTCAAAGTATTCTTGAACAATATTTAATTTATATATCAAGAATTTAATAAAAAAAAGGTCTTCAAATAACAATTAATTAATTGATAAATATTTCAATCCTAAACTAGCGACTAATGTAGAAAAATTGACAGTAGGAAAGGAAGAACATAACAAAAAGTTTTATCCTATTGATTGTAAAAACAGTGGAATAATTTATCCATCAAAATTTTATTTTCCTTTATTCGAGAACCAATAGCAATGCGCAATGGTGAATAGCCAAAGCTCAGCGGTAGTATATGCAATGATTTAACCTTCTTTCAGTTATCAAGAATTTTGTTCGAAGTGGTTTATAAATTAAAAAAAAAAAAAGGATAAAATATTTAAAGTTCACAGATGGCGCTTTTTGTTAGCGAATCTGCTTTCGTGCATCTCGTGATTCTTCTTTATCAAATTCATTTTTATGTACGTTCGTAATTATATAAATATATATCTCATATAGTCGTCGTCTGATCCGTCCGTCTGTCCACATATAACAGTACAAAAACTAACCAACCGAATGGTTTGTAATTTAATATATGTAATCGTTTCAGAATTTTGTTGAATAATTTTATTTGCAAAATTAAAATCATAAAGGACTATTAAATTCGAAATTAAAATGGACTTGTTTGCTGACTTATATTGATTCGTAATCAAAACACGAAGAGGATTTCGCACACTGAATTTAGAGTCTGGCTTCCATAAATATTTTTAATGAATAAAGCGTTACAAAGTTATTCTGACACTTTAAATCACCAGAAAACAATGCAGATTCAAACTTCATTTGGCATTTCCTAAACTCAGTTTAAATGTAAAAGTATTCCCTCCTTTTTACAGTAGAGGATCAAAAACTTCACAATGCATTTTAACTATCTTTTGCTGGCACATACTGGATTAGATAGCTGCACACAAACAATACATCTTTTGCTGGCACATACTGGATTAGATAGCTGCAAAAACAGTTTCACTAGACGTTTTTACAAAACTCTGGAGGTCCAAAATTTCTAGTTTGTCATTTAAAAGAAGACGATTTTTGGTAACACGAAAAACGCTGAAAGCTGTTATGACTGTGGTGGATGTGGCCTTGGGAACAAAAGAAAAAATCCAGTCAAAATTAGATGAATAGCAATCAATAACAGAAGATCACCACTTGCCTAAAGAAATCATTCAATATTCCGTAACTGCGTAATATATTTTTGAAGTGAAAACTTCTTTAGCGGCGCTGAGCACTTTTTGTATGGATAAAAACTTCCAAACTCGCGTCAGGGTCACATGATGCTGATCGAAAAAGCGTAAGATCGAGGGGAAGGGAGAGGAACTAGTATCTCCCACTCTTTCTACCGTGCCTGAGTGTGCTGCTCCGTTTAGGCAGCACAGGGCGCTTGCGCGAATGTCAGTGTGTGTTTTTTTAAGTCATAATTGTATTTAAGTTTAACAACTTATACTGTTAATAGATGGAATAAAACGTTATGAAAGAAAAAGTATGACATTGTGTATTGATTATGCTGCAGTTTCCAACTACTTTTTTTCATTTTTTTTTTATTATATTTAAATAATAACAACATAAATTGATACCAAATGGAATAAAAAGTTAAGAAAGAAAAAACATGACATTGCACAGCAATTATGCTGCACTTTCCAACCATTTTTTCAATTCCTTAAATTTTCAATTGTATTTAAAGTTTAACAACTTACATTGTTATCAAATTGAATAAAAAGTTAAGAAAGAAAAGACATGACATTGCTCATCGATTATACTACACTTTTCAACCAATTTTTAAAATTATAATTGTATTTAAAGTTTAACAACATATACTGTTACCAGAAGGAATAAAATGTTAAGAAAGAAAAAATATGACATTGTGCATCAATTATGCTGCACTTTCCAACCACTTTTTTCAGTTTTTTTAATTTTTGATTGTATTTAAATAGTAACAACATAAATTGATACAAAATGGTATAAAAAGTTAAGAAAGAAAAACATGACATTACACATCGATTATGCTGCACTTTTAAAACTTTTTTATATATATACATATATATTTTCAATTGTTTTTAAAGTTTAACAACTTATATTGTTATCAAATGGAATAAAATGATAAGAAAGAAAAGACATGATATTGTACATTGATTATGCAGTACTTTCCAACCAATTTTAAAAATTGTAATTGTATTTAAACATTAACAACTTATACTGTTACCAGAGGGAATAAAATGTTAAGAAAGAAAAAGTATGACATCGCGCATTGATTACATTGCACTTTCCAACCATTTTTCTCTCTTTTTTTTTAAATTTTTGATTGTATTTAAATGGTAACAACATAAATTGATACCAAATGGAATAAAAAGTTAAGAAAGTAAAACATGACATTGCACATCAATTGTGCTACATTTCAAAAACATTTTTAAAAATTTTATTTTTTATTGTATTTAAATAATAACAACATAAATTGATACCAAATGGAATAAAAAGTTAAGAAAGAAAAAAACATGACATTGCACATCAATTATGCTGCACTTTCCAACCATTTTTTTCAATTCCTTAAATTTTCAATTGTATTTAAAGTTTAACAACTTACATTGTTATCAAATTGAATAAAAAGTTAAGAAAGAAAAGACATGACATTGCTCATCGATTATACTACACTTTTCAACCAATTTTTAAAATTATAATTGTATTTAAAGTTTAACAACATATACTGTTACCAGAAGAAATAAAATGTTAAGAAAGAAAAAATATGACATTGTGCATCAATTATGCTGCACTTTCCAACCACTTTTTTCAGTTTTTTTAATTTTTGATTGTATTTAAATAGTAACAACATAAATTGATACCAAATGGTATAAAAAGTTAAGAAAGAAAAACATGACATTGCACATCGATTATGCTGCACTTTTAAACCTTTTATATATATATATATATACATATTTTCAATTGTTTTTAAAGTTTAACAACTTATATTGTTATCAAATGGAATAAAATGATAAGAAAGAAAAGACATGATATTGTACATTGATTATGCAGTACTTTCCAACCAATTTTAAAAATTGTAATTGTATTTAAACTTTAACAACTTATACTGTTACCAGAGGGAATAAAATGTTAAGAAAGAAAAAGTATGACATCGCGCATTGATTACATTGCACTTTCCAACCATTTCTCTCTCTTTTTTTTAAAAATTTTTGATTGTATTTAAATAGTAACAACATAAATTGATACCAAATGGAATAAAAAGTTAAGAAAGAAAAAACATGACATTGCACATCAATTATGCTACATTTCAAAACCATTTTTAAAAATTTTAATTGTATTTAAAGTTTAACAAAATATACTGTTACCAGATGGAATAAAAAGTTAAGAAAGAAAAATCATGATATTGTGCATCGATTATGCTGCACTTTCCAACCATTTTTTATAAAATTGTATTTAAAGTTTAACAACTTATATTGTTTGATTACTATTCAATTTGTTGCAAGTTTCAGAAGATACGGTCGTCCAGCAGCAGGAGTAGCTATTTATAAAAGGTTGTTTGATGTAATGGGCATATATTTCCACAATTCATATGAATGTGCATGTGAGGTACACCAGTATGTTTAGTAGTAATGTTTTTGATATCAGTGATATATGTGTTTGTTGTTGCCACTCTGAAAATGAAAAAGTAATTGTATTGGTTGCCATTTATATTTCACCGGATAAGTCTTTAAGTGCAAATGAGAATTTTTGTATGAAAATTTATTTATTTGTTCTAAAGAGGCTTCTGCATTACTTCAAGATAGAATTAGAAAGAGATTTGATGATTTTGAGTAGGGATTTCAACATCAACTTTGTGGATGATGAAAATCTACAATTAATTGAATTTTTAAATAAAAAATTTGATTTAACAATGACCAACCATCGCAATTTTAGCACAGAGAGATAAAAAATTACAATTGATGCAGTCATTACAAGATATTTAAATAGAATTGAATCAAAATTGTTTGCTATATATTTTAGTTACCATAAACCTATAATATCAAATCTAGAATATAATGATAATAATGATGATGATGATGATGGAAGAATTGTTGAAATGGGGATGAAAATTCATAAGTTTTATGGGTATTTATTTCAAAGAATACCAACTGACGATATTTCATGCATTTGTAAATTTATGTTTTAAGCAATAAATTGCAATTTTTGTATGTAAAATAATATGCATTATTTTTCATGTACGATAGCGTATTAAATGAAAATTGTAATATAATTTTTGATGCAGTAGTTTATAATAATGAATAAAAAACACTTCATTTAAAAGTATTTTCTGCACAATAAAATATGTCCAGACGACTAAAAAAATACACACATAATTGTTCAAGTTTTCACTTCTGTCGGCACTCCCGGAGTGCCTTTTTTTTTTTTTTCTTTATGTGTTATATTTACCGTGTGTTGTGTATTTAAGTACTTGCGACTCGAATTATTGCCCACTATTCTGGTTTTTCTACATATTGCTTAAGTTAAGTATGAAAAACGTGAAATACGTATTCAAGAAAAGCAAATTTTCATTTTTATTGTATCCATTTTGACAGCAGGCGACATGGCGCCCTCGGTCAGATTTTTTTTTTTAAACAAAGTAAATTAGCTTGTTCTAAAAGACAGCAGAAATATGGAAGGCTATAAGGTCGGCAAATGGAACAAATTAACCTTTGAAGGTTGTTTGTGATTTAGATGACTCAGAGACTTTCTGCGCAGAACCCTTAGGTGCATCTCCGAATTTCTTAAGAATTACGCGTAATATTAGCCAAGGCGTAATATTAGCCTTGGCGTTATTATCCCAGGATACATAATATTTCTGGTAAAAATCTTATGCTATAAATACCATATAGGATGGCTAGAACTAAGTATATAGGCCACTCTTTTCATTAACAATATTACTTTTATTGCCTATGTAGTTTTTTTTAAATTTATGCATTAATACATATACTACAGTATATTTATTTCATTAAAAATATTCTTGTGGTCTGGCAAAATATTCCCAAATGTTCCCTGATAAAAGTTTTTACAATAATCATTGTATAGTTGCAAAGGATTTAATTATTTGTGACAGTCAATATAAACTATTTCAGCTTTAAAATAGAAGTATGTAAATTCATAGTGGTTAAACTAGTAAAAGAACTTTACTAGTTTAACCACTGACTAAGAAAAATGATTGAATGAATTTTGGTTAGAAAACAACACAAAGTAGTAGCTGCTGGAGAAAATGTTTAAAAGTCTAAAATGAAAAGAATTTTGTTTTCTGGCATTAACTGTAAAAAGATTTCTTTGAAATTTTTGCATTTGGCTTTTTAAGATATTCAATAGAATTACTCCTATTCTCGAAATCATTTGCCGATAATATCAATTCTCTTGAGAGGCCTATTTCTTGTCAATCCCACTGGTTGATAATTAAATTTATTTTTAAAAGGTGTCGAGTTTCAGCATAGTAAAATGATAAAATCAACTAAGTAAAATAAATGATTAAAAATAACTAAATCATGCTAGAAATATATAAATGTATAAATATGAATTATGTTTAGATAAAAATGTGTACAGCAATAGATTAAAATTTAAACAGTTGAAAAAAGATGATTTAAAAAAATAATCTTTTGCATCAAAAGGCGCTTACATCTTGCAATTTCAATTTTGAGAAGCTTATAGGGAACATTTTGGCAGTTTAAAAACAAAACTAAGACAAATAAAACTATTTTCCTTGTTAAAAGCATTTATAATTCAATATATGTTACAAATTCGATCATGATGAACAATGATGTGAAAGTGAAATGAATGAATATGTAACTCTAAATGAAAAAAGGAATCTTGTTAGCTCCCTTTGAATACAAATATCAACGCAACAGACAAAGGAAAATCAGACAGCCAATAAGTAACTCCTTGTTTCGGAAGTTATACTTAGCCTTCTAAAAATAAAGAAATAAACTAATCATTTTAGCCAATAACACACAAACCATCTTTCCAGGAAAAGCCTTATGATATCATTGTATGTTCACTTCCGATTGCATCTGCAGTTTTATTGGCAACATGAAAAATATTTTAGGATGTATATAGAATATAATCTTATACGTATATTATCAACTTGTAACATTGAATTTGTTTCTTTCTTAGGGATTATGGATATCATAAATGATGTTTCTAAACTTACCTCTGCCCAATTTTTTCAATTTGTAAGATGTATATAGATATTTGAATAACAATAACTATTTATATCAAAAGCTTTTTGTAATCACTGTAAGTTAGAAAACACAAAGAGAAAACCAGTTAGTAAAAGTAGTTAGCATTAATACACAAAATAACCGTATAAAAACCTTTCATATTTATTTACTTAGAAGGTGTCACAAATAAAAATTAAATTAAAGAGTTGACATGTTTCGGTTCATTAATAAGAACCGTATTCATAACATATAAAATCAGTAGAAAATTAAATGACACTGGATATAAATATAATTTAAAAATCCATTAAAAATTAAAAAAAAGGATTTTTAAATTATATTTATATCCAGTGTCATTTAATTTTCTACTGATTTTATATGTTATGAATACGGTTCTTATTAATGAACCGAAACATGTCAACTCTTTAATTTAATTTTTATTTGTGACACCTTCTAAGTAAATAAATATGAAAGGTTTTTATACGTGAATGAAAAAAGGTGAAGTGATTTTGTTTTAGTTTTTGAAAAAACGAAAGCTAACAACAGTTTTAACAAAATAACCGGTTATTTGAACGGTGCTAAATAAAATATTTGGGTTTGAAACATAATTTTTTTAAAAATAAAACTATATAAATTAACAACCTATTTATGAGCCATCCGTATGTTTATTGTTAAATAAAACACTTTATTCTTATTTTATTTATTTATTTATATATTTATTTATTGAAAAATGACATAAATCACATTTGAATTTCTTCGTTTTTCATAATGCGTTTTCAGGAAGCTAAAGAAGAAAAAACATAAAAACATAGCCTTGGTGAATTTCACATGAACTGCCAGTTTGATGTCCTGATGTTTAAATCTAAATTTCATATTAATAAATTTATTTTTTGATATTCTAAGATCAGGTAGTAGCACATCTTTTTATGCTTAATTCAATGCATTCATTAGATTTTTTCAGAGTTGTGAAATAGTGATATTTTTTTTGTACTTTAGTTAGCAAATAATGGGAATTTACTTGTCCTGAATAAAAAACTCGCAAAATTTCAATCTTTTTTTATGTTTCCAAACATTTTAAAATTTTTATATACGGATTAAAAGTAAAATATCCTGTATTAATTAAACAAATAGATAGTTTATATATTTAAAATTAGTATCTAAGAGTTAAAAATTTAAATGTATTTTGTGTCCGCATATGCAGAACATGAGTGTTACTTTAGGGAAGTTAATATTATTTGTTTTCAAAAAATTTGTATATTGCAGTTGGCAACGGTAGTGAGAAAACGATGTTGTTTCTTCTTTACAGTGCGTTTATTTAGAACGCAATAATTTTGTTCTATAATTGCTATTTATCAGAATGTTCATTTCAACATGGTGAGTATTTTTATTTTCTTACAGGAGTGTTACCCATTTATTTATTATTATTTTTTAACGTATTAAAATGTCAAGTTAGGGAATGCTGTATTTTTTGTTCAGGAATCAATAGGCCCAACTAAAATTTCAATAAAACAGTTATAATTTATTTTAGTGAAGAATTCCTTAATAAATGTCATGAGTGTTACCGTACATGAGTGTTACCTTACATGAGTGTTACTTGTAAAAAGTAACACTCATGAGAAAAGAAGTTAAGTAATTCTAAAACTATAAATCATGTGTAAGATTTAAGTTATGATTATAATAGATTCATGATTCAAGGATATATTTTGTCATATTATATATAATTATAATTATTTAAAAAATGTAACAGGATTTTCATGTCTGCACACGTGTTTTGTAAGTGCTATTTAAGATTCAAATTTTAATTCTTAATAAATAATTTTCAAAGGACTATCTATTTTACACAAATCATAGTTTAAACTTTAAAAAATTTTTTTTTATATATATTGTTACAAAAAAGCTGTTTGCTGCAAGATGAGTCTTATCGCTTGTCATGAGTGTTACCACTTTTCATGAACGTTACTGTAACTAAGAATCAGAAATTTATTAATGCATTTGTTACATTCACTTAAATTAATTGTTTTGTTTATTAGAACTTTCTAATTCTTTATTATAACTGCGATGAAAATAATTAATTTTTAATTAAATTTGTTTTTAATCAGAAGTTATACCCTTTATTTAAGAAGCAAAGTAACACTCATGGCATAAACAACTATTAAAATGCTTTAAATTTATGAAATAAATAAATACTAATACATTTTTTATTTATTAATACGTATGTAAGAACCTTAAGCAATTTTTAAAGTAATTATTGATACAAAAAAAATCAGAATGTTCATAGAGGTCACACTTATGAGAAAAATAGTGACTGGGCAAGACATTTCTTGAAATTTCTGAAATATAAATAAAAAAAAAAACTCGCAAATAATCTACCGCTTAGAATGTTGTAAACTATAAGCAACTCATACCTGAATAAATTTTTATATTTAAACCAAATTATTTTTTCAAATTTTGTTTCACTTAATACGGCAGTACATTTGAAAACCACCCACAAAACATTTACTGAAAACTCTGTCAAAGACGAAATCTCTCGACTCGTACACCTGCTTCCCTAGTAAACAGTAACCGTCTTAGACAAAATTTAGTGTGTATATGTTCACCAAAATAATATTATTTAGATATATTAATTCACCAAGATTTGAAAATCGTTCCAAGTTAGACTGATTTTTTCTTATACAGTACGTCAAAATAGTTACACACAGTAACACCGTAACACAGTTTTTTACGCATTTCAGATAAATTTTGGTATTAAAAATAAAATTACACATCTAGCTCTTTCAACTATAAACTGTCATCCTCAAAGAATATATATATATATATATATATATATACATAATAATTGTTTTTTTACTATATTTAAAGATAATAACAATATAATTTTACTTCCTAATTTGAACCATAAAATGAAACAAATCTACAGGAAACGATGTAGGTCTCTGCAAATGCAGATGCGTAGAAACTTTGTTAAATTTTTAGGCAAGTTTTATTCCTACATCAAAACTGGAATTAAATTTCATTACGATTAAAATTTGAATCAAACTTTGTAGTACATAATGCGATTTTTTACTTTCTTCACAAGACATTTTAATTAAAACAAGATTTTAATTATATCTTCCAAATTCAATTTTTCTTTCAGTTTATAAGGAATGCTTTAGTTGTTTAAAAACAAAATTAATCCATACAAAATTATTTTTCTTATATAATAACATTTATGTTTTCGTACATGTTACAAATACAATAAAAACAGACAAAGATGTGAAACTGCAATGACTGAATATACCTACAAAAGGAAAACAAATCTTGTTAGATCCCTTTCATTACAAATATCAACGGAACAGACAAAGAGAGAAAGACAGAGAATAAGTAACTTCGTGTTTTGAGAATAATACTTAGCCTAGGAGAAAAAAAAATCTAATCATTTGGCCTGTAATACGCAAACCAATTTTCCTGGTATAGACTTATGATATTAGTGTATATTCACTTGAAATTATATGCAAAGTTTTATTATTTATGTCAGAATTTTTTTTTCTGTCTGGATGGTGGCTTATACATGGATGTGAGTGCGTTTGAGTTGCAATTTGTATGGTGGAATTTCTCTCTTTCATCACGATTAAGAATAACGTAAACGCATTTTATTAAACTAAATTTCTCTGGTTATTTATACGATATATTTCAATGACAGTAAATAGTATTGAAAAACATTAATAAAAATAAATTTATATAACAAGCTCTTTCAACTATACACATAGTCATCCTCAAGGACCAAAAACTTAGATTTTTATAGTTAATGTATTTTTTATTATGTTAGAAGATAATAAAAATCCAGTTTTATTTCCTAATTTAAAATATGAAATGAAAACTTCTACAGAGACGATATAGCTCGACAAAAGCTGACGCATGGAAATGGTGATAAATTTCTAGATAATCGTTTTTACTTCAACATAACTTTAATTAGATTTCACTACTATTAAAATTTTAATCAACATTGGTAGTACTTAATGAAATTTTGTATGTTCTTCACCAGAGATTTGATTTAAAACAAGACTTTAATCATATCTTACTATTTCATTTTTTCTTTCAGTTTATAAGGATTGCATTGGTTGTTTAAAAACAAAATTAATCCATACAAAATTAATTTTCCTTATCTAATAGCACTTATACTTCCGTACATTTTACAAATCCGATCAAAATAAACAAAGATATGAAACTGCAATGATAGAATATACCTCCAAAAGAAAAACAAATCATGTTAGATTTCTTTGATTACAAATATCAACAAAACAGACAAACGGAGAAAGACAGCCAATAAGTAACTCCTTGTTTTGAGAATAATTCTTAGACTATGAGAAAAAAATAACTAATCATTTGGCCTGTAATACACAAACCGATTTTCCTGGGAACAACGGCTTATGATATTAGTGTATGTTCAGTTGCGATTACATCTAAAGTTTTATTGTTCCTGTGAAAAAATTTTTTGCCAGTGTAGGTGGTAGCTTTTGTATGGATGTGAGTATGTGTGTGTGTATACCAATTTTATGGGGGGATTTCTTTCATCAGGATTAAGAATAAACGTAAATACATTTTATTTAAAGCTGTATCTTTCCAATAATTTAAACGATATGTTTAAATGATAGCGAATAGTATTGAAAAACAATAAGAAAGACATTAAATAAATCGGGAAATATGTAATTACTTTATATAAAAACAATGTTATCATTTCAAAACAATAGTAATACACATTAAAAAACTTGAAATTTAAAAAAAATTCGCTGTAAAAATAATGGACAATTTTATGGAGCCTGTACTGGTAATAGGGACGTCAATACAATTTACTGTTTTTTAACGGAAAAATTCCACAAATTCCTAGAAAAAATGGAATATGTTTTTGGAATTTTCAGAAATTTTCCGTTAAAAACAATAAATTGTACTGGCATCTCGATTAAAATTATAGTCTCCCTAAAAATCGTCCGTTTTTTTTACAGTATTGAAAATTGAGTTTGAAATGCATCAATAATGAATTAATTTTTAAAAAATCAAGAATACAAGTTCCACGTTTTAGGCAAACTTTCAATTTTAGTTTTTTTAATCTTATAAGGAATTCTTTTGTTATTTAAAAGCAAAATTAATCCATAAAAATTAATTTTTTTATATAACAGCATTTATACTTTTGTACACGTTATAAATCCTATAAAAAACAAACAAAGATGTGAAACTGCAATGATTGAATATGCCTCCATAAAACAAAACAAAAAAATCTTGTTAGATCCCTTTGATTACAAATATCCACTGAAAAGACAACGAGAGAAAGACAGACAATAAGTAACTTCTTGTTTTGGGAATAATAGTTAGTCTAGGAGAAAAAAACAAACTAATCATTTGGCCTATAATACACAAACCAATTTTCCTAGGAACGACTTATGATATTAGTGTATGTTCACTTGCGATTACATCTAAAGTTTTATTGTTTTCCTCAGAAATTTTTTGTCTGTCTAGATGATGGCTTATATATGGATGTAAGTGTGTATGTAACAATTTGTACGATGGATTTTTTTTCTTTCATCCGGATTAAGAATATCGTAAATTCATTTTTTTAAGCTGCATATCTCCAATTATTTAAACGATATATTTAAATGATATTGGATATTTAAAGAATACTAATGAAAAATTAAGAAAATCAGAAATTATTTTATAATGTAATTACATGTAATTAATTTATATTAAAACCAATTTTATCATTTCAAAACAATGATAATATGTACTAAAAAACTTGAAATATTTAAAAATATTGTTGTAAAAAAAAAACGGACGATTTTACGAAGACTGTGCTGATAATCAGAATGCCAGTACAATTTGCTGTTTCTTAACAAAAAATTCCCCCAAAGTCCAGGGAAAAACGGAAAAATTTGTGGATTTTACAGAAATTTTTCCATTAAAGAACAGTGAATTGTACTGGAACCCCGATTGCCAGTACAATCTCCGTAAAATCGTCCGTTTGTTTTACAGTGTTAAAAATTGAATTTGAAATGCATCAATTATGAATTGATTTTAAGAAAATCAAGAATACATGTTCCATGTTTTACGTAAGCTTTCATTTTCAGTTTTTCTTTTAGCTTATAAGGAATTCTTTGGTTTTAAAAAACAAAATTAATTCATACAAAATTAATTTTTCTTATATAAAAATATCATATAGCAATTTCGTACATGTTACAAATCCGATAAAAGACAAACAAAGATGTGAACTGCAATGATTAAACATATCTCCAAAAAACAAAAACAAAAAAAATCTTGATAGATCCTTTTGATTACAGATATCAGCAGAACAGACAAAGAGAGAAAGACAGAGAATAAGTAACTCCTTGTTTTGAGAATAATACTTAGCCTAGGAGAAAAAAAAAATCTAATCATTTGGCCTGTAATACGCAAACCAATTTTCCTGGGAACGACTTATGATATTAGTGTACGTTCACTTGCGATTACATCTAAAGTTTTATTGTTTACGTCTGAAATGTTTTTGTCTGTCTAGGTGGTGACTTATATATGGATGTGAGTGCGTGTGTGTACCATTTTCTATGATGGAATTTCTTTGTTTCATCGGGTTTAAGAATAAACGTAAATGCATTTTTTTAAAGCTGTGTTTCTTTGGTTAATTAAACAATACATTTGAATTATAGTAAATAGTATTTAAAAACACTAATAAAGTAATTAAATAAAACAAAAAAATTGTAATTATTTAATATCAAGGCAATTTTATCATTTCAAAACAGTTATACATACTAGAAAAATTGAAATTTGCTTTTGAAAGACATCTATGACGAATTCATTACCATAAGAAAAAATATCTCTGACAGCTCGGCCTACATATGAAGATAGATTTCAAAGTAAAGTACTTATTTCATTGATAAAAATTTAATCAAGTTTAGAGATAAACACAGTTTATCATTTCTTAAAACCTCAGCCACAAAATAACTCAAGTTGAGCAAATATTCACTCATCTTACGATTTGAAAATCAGTTTCTCGTAAAGAGTTAAAACAATTCGCAATTTTAATCAAATTTTAAGCAATTTTAATTAAGATGAGTAATTTAAATAAGCAATTTAAATCAAGATGAGTGGAACATTTAAAAAACAGCTCAATCACGATCCAATAAATTACAGCTCTTTTAAGAGAAGCCAAATCCACTGTTTCATTTTAAGAGAGTTCATTAAGAAGGATCTTTAGAGAACTTATCCTTTTGTGATAATTCTAATATACATTTGTATGTGTATGGAATAATTTTTAAAATGGCAGAGACAAATTCAGAGGGCCCCAAAAGGATAACATATGCCATTATTTCCATAGTCTGGTTTTTATCATGTTTCAATACGTTTTTGAAAACTCACAAGACGTTACATATTTATCTGCTGACTCCATTGTGTTTGAAATATGACATAATATCCACCTTTTTTTTTATAATTATCAAACCATTTTTTCCATTTTCAGTTTTTAGTTTCATTTTAATATAGAAAATTTATGATTTGATATTCAATTAAAAAAAAAGGTATTTATTTCATTTTTATTTCTCAATTAGAAATCTTGCAATAAAAAAATAACTGTTGTGGTAAGAAATTTATTGTTTTAATTTATAGTAACTGCTATAATGAAAAATATTCATTTGTTCCTATAATTTTTCTATAAGAGCTGGTTTTACCAGAATCATGTTAAGGCAGTATTCGAATTTTTTAAACATCTCGCTTTCCAATTCCCTTGGGCTAATTTTGTCAATTTGCAATATTCCAATCCCTGCCAAAATATTAATCATCTCAATGTTTTTGGTGAGCTTGAAGACGATCCGTGCATAAATAAGATTTTTATCGTACAGCCAAAATTTAGTACATCTAGAGATGGGAAATATGGTTATTTTTGGTTAACAGGTTACATCATTCCACAGTAGCTCTGGTAACAGATTCCAACATCCTGTTATTTTTGTAACAGGATACAATAAACAATTTATAAGCAATTGCTAAATATGCTCCCAAACGGACAACACATGGGATATGGGCCCTAAGGGGGTGCCCTCCGTGGAGGAGGTCTTTCTAAAGGAACCCACCCCGTATTTACGCATGGAAATCCAAAGTTCGAAGAAAACCACAAAAAACTCCGAATGATTTGGCTGACGGCCGCGATTGGGTTCTCTTCTAATCCAGCACCTGCCGTCTACCACTTTTGAGGGCAGAATATCTCGGCCACTGGTGAGGCAACAACATTTAAGAAAAAATCTATAGGCACATATATTTTTGAATATTAAATAATGAATCCTATCGGAAATATGAAAAACAGGAAAATTAGAAAGTACAAGAAAACATATTAAGAAAACTTTCTTTAACATACAGAGGAAAACGAATTTTTCAAAAACCCATCCTCGATAAACCGCGTTTTCTCAATCAGCGCTGTTGATGTTTTAAAATCTGAGATGAAATGCATACTGAATTTTTTTACAGCAAGTCAACACGTGCTGCCTCTACCAGAGCGGCTGCAAAACATAAAACAAATATTAACTGATAGGACAGAGAAACTTATGGGATAGGATGGTAGAGAATGAAATTTTTTCCAGACTCAGTTTTTTCATCTAGTTTTTAATAGCAGATATCTATAGTATGCAAGATCGATTGTACGCTGTTATGAAAGCAAAAGAGGGTGCTACAAAATATTAACTACAATTTACTTCATATTAATAAGGTAATATTGTTGCGTAAAATAAAATATTCTAATATTTTTGAATTCATCTAAATTTTATCCTACTATTTTTATGCCTTTCAGAAAGCTGTAAATCTAATATATTGTACTGTATTTTATATTTTGTAAACATTAAAATCTTATCTAAACATTCCAGATTCAATTTATAAGAAATTTAATTGCATTTACTTAGTATAAAAATGATTAAATTAAAAATAATTTTTTTAATAATTTTTTTAATAATTTTTTCTCAATTATTTTAATATTTTTAATATGAGTTGAATTAAAATAGTTCAAAGTTCACTAGCTCATGCTTTTATATATGGATCCATACATAAATAAAAAATAAGACTTATTTCAGCAAAATTTTCATCCCTCCCCCCCCAAAAAAAGTGACATTTTGGGAGTTCCGACAGAAGGGAAAACTGGACAATTACTTTTGTATTTCTTGAATTGTCAGGACATATTTTTTTAATCGCCAGGAAACATTTTATTGTGCAGGAAATACTTTTAAATAAAGTGGGGTTTTTTTAATTCATTATTATAAAGTACTACTACAAAAATTACATTACAGTTTTCATTTAATGCTCAATTGTACCTGAAAAATAATGCATATTATTTTACATAAAAAATTGCAATCAAAAAAGGAATAATATTTATATGGCACAGATGTCATACACACATCACATTGGCACAATCTTTCTCAGATATCGATTTGGCAAAAAACCTCAAAGAAGTTTGAGAAATTTAAATTTCAATCCATTATGGGCTCGTAACGTGACCTAGAATAACGAGAGAAAAATTTTTATGCTAGATTTGTAATGTATGAAGCATAAGCGTTCGATAGACATATTACATCAAAAAATGAGAAACTCGCCCCCCTGCCCCCCCCCCCCCCGCAAATGGTCCGATAGGGAAAAACCGGGAAATTGAAATAGCAAAAAGAACGGGGAGGAAAATTTAGCTATGCAAGAATTTTTCTCTCCGCTGTAGCTCCAATAGAAGCAAAGTTATAGCCTTTTAAAGATTGCAATGAAGTGAAGAAATGAGCAAAATTAGGTGAGTCACCGAAAGCGGGGGGGGGGGGTGTCATGTAGCTTAAACTTTTAAGTTAAAAATGGTAGCGAACTAAATGAGCGAAATTTTAAGGTGTATGCTTGAGGGGTGACCCCCCCCCCCCCCCAGAAGAGCCCTTTACAAATCAAATTCTCAAATCTTTAATTCAATCTTTCTGATATTTAATAAAAAGAGACGAAATCATTTTTTATTTATTCTCTGCTCATTAACAACCGCTAATAAAAACCACTCCTTTTTCCTTTCCAAAAGCAGGAACCGAAACTTTAAATCAAAAGTCGTAAGCGGTAACAAAAATATCCTCAGATAATATGTATTACTCAGCACTTTTCAAGGTTGTCAAATAATTTGTAATAAAACATTTGAAAATAAACAATCGTTACGAAGCGATAAAATGTTCTTTTGTAATGCAAAAAACTACATTTATTGAAAAACTGATGGAAAATCGAAAAGAACTACATTTATTGAAAAACTGGTAGAAAATCTAACAGAAAAGAACAACCGGGTGATCCAGAAGTTTCGGGAGTTTTCAAATGCTAATAATTAATAAACTATAAACAATAGAAGTATGCGGTTTTCACAGAAATGCTTAGAAACTTATGGGATTTCTATTTTTGATAAAACAAACAAATTATGTTAGTTACACTTTTTGCCAACAGGTGGCGCTAAAATTGATAGTATTATTTTTATGGTATGATATAGCTCGCTAAAAAGAAAGAATTAGTGTCCAAGAGTTACAAATTTTCATTATGACGCCCCAAGCTTATAATTATCGCTGTGAGCCGACGCAAAACAACGTGCACAGTATCTTCAAAAGAGAAAGAAATTCCAGATGAAATTTCAAATTCATCATGATATTACAAGTGTACTGATTCATTATGAGCTGATGATTTCCACCGAGTATTGGCATCGAATTCTACCTCATTTACGATTGCAACAGACATTTGGGATCTCCTGCTTCTATTACGATCTTTCAATTAGCCTTTTTCTCAAACCTTTCTTACCATGGCATTTCACATTTCTAATGGCCATTAAATCTTTTTCTATTTTAACTTCCGTATTGTACGATAAGAACACAGCTCGACATGCAAAGAAAGCATGTCTAAACATAGCAGTTACTCATCAAATTTTGTATCAAAATTCCCTTTCAATGCAATTTCAATCACTTTAAAAAAAGTGATTGAACATAAACCACCTTTAAAACGAAATCTCATTAATAGCCTACAAAAGATGTTTCGCAATGAACTCATACTCATGTGTCTATAAAGCATATTTTATAGTTAGATCCAGTGTTGTACAGCAGCGCCACCTGTTGCTAAAAATTGTAACTATATACATGTAAAATAAAATCATGCTAAAAAAAAAACCAAGTGTTTCTGAGCATATATCTGAAAACCGAACCTTTGTATTGTACATAATTTCCAAATTATTAACATTTCAAAACTCCCGAAACTTTCGGATCACCCGGTACATTTATTGAAAAACTGGTGGAAAATCTAACAAATATTGAATTAGCGAATATTAAGGAATTATTTCTACTGCGGTTGCATAGGCGTAACCAGCCTTTTGAACGGGTGGATGCCCAGAATTTTTAACCTGAACATGCTGGATACAAACAATATCTTATATAGTAAAACCTTCTAAAACGGAAGCCTATAAAACAGTTTTATATTCCGTTTTAGACAGGTTTTTATCTTAGAGTGTATAATTGTGTGATATTTTTTAAATAAGGGTTTTTAAGGGTGTTTTAATAAGGGGAGGGACGCAAATTTTTAAAATAATTGTGAATGGCTCTGGGCAAGCGAGGGGGGGGGGAATCCGGGCAACCAGCCTTCCCCCCTCCCGGCGGTTACGCGTATGGTTTGGTTTCCACTTGCTACTTTGAATTCAAATCAATCTGAAGTTTTAATGTAGACGTTTTAAATGAACTAATTAATTAAAAATGCATTGATTCAAGCATTTTATCTGAATGTGACAAAATATTGTTTTGTTAGTTTTAAAATAGGTTTTCCAACTAAAATCGAGAACTGAATTTTTCAGGCATTGAATTATTAATAAATGCATTTTAGTAATATGTAGAAAAAAGGTACTTTTTATAAAATTAATCTCTGAACTCAAATTTTGCTATATTTTCGGGGGTGAAAGGGTAGAAATAATTGCTTTTTTCTTTTACGTAATGGTAAATATACTAACAAAATCTAACAATCATATATGCTAGGTTATGCAGCATTTAAAAAGGATTTTCTTTTTAAAATATAAAACTCTATTGATTTAAAATGAAATTGCAACATAAGATTGCATTTAAAACAATTTTTAGGATAGATTCAATATACATTTCTGCACACATTTTCCCTTCATATTTTTACTAAAGAGAAATGATTCATGATTTTCTACTCCCGACTTTTAATCGATTTACATGTTTTGGGAGGTTTTAAACAGAATTTAATTATTTTTGAATCATTAAATTATGTTTTATATATAATATATTTATATATTGATTATAATATATTGAATATAATACATAGATTATCGAGAAAAACATTTCAAGCATGAGGTTTTTCTGATAAATTTTCAAATATTTTCCTGATTTAAAATTTCTGTGTTTTGTGTTCTAGATATTGTGCTGTAGTATTTTGTGCTATCGAAATATGAGAAATTGTGTTATGATGGTGACCTATCATAAGACACCAAGCAGAAAAAGCGTTTAATTAGTGATGTAAGTTATTACTATTCATGCATGTATTCACTACTAGTCATAGTGATTGATGAACTGCAAAAAAATTAGCATCACATACCTAAGAGAGCAGGTCATAAAAAAGGGTGAAGATAGGGTCATGATGAGCGGTAGGGCTGAATTCAGGGGATGTTCCAGGGCAGCGCCCTGTGAAAAGGGGGCTGTCACCCCGGGCGCGGAAGTTTAGGGGGCGCCAAATTTATAGTACGAGCATCATTTTTGGTATTTTACAAGAAAAAGATGGGGGAGGCGGTGCCAGATTGAGGCTTTGTCCCAGGCCAGTTTTCTCTTCGCACGCCCCTGGTCCGGGGGGGGGCAAAACCGCCGCTGAACAATCAGATGTCCCCTCGGAAGATTTGAGATTTTGGGTTTTCAGTGGTCAGAAAAAGTGATGCCTCTCTCCCACCTCCCGGAACTCTATAATGTTCCTCTTCGAGAGCACAAAAATATCTCTCGAGAAAAGTGTCTGAATTCAACATTATAGGGTAAATGTCTCAAAATAAACGATTGAGGGCGTTTTTAATGAATATTATTTTTATTTTAGAGGTGTACAAAAAATGAAATCTTGATTAAAGTAAGTGAAGAAAGATGCTATCATTAAACACCATGTGTTATTTATTTAACAGGGACTTTTCGGTAACACGTTAATACAATATTAGGTTCCAGCGTTGTAACACTGTTATTTATCCTAATACGATAAATAATGCCCATCCCTAGTACATACATACAAGTAGTAATAAAAAAATTTCGCCCTTAATTATTTCCGAATTCTTATAATATTTAAAGTTTCCGTGTCTTTTAATAATATCTTAACATATTTGTTATATTTTAATTTCATAACTTTATCTACGCTTTCTTAATGTTATTTTATTCTAAAAAACTTTAATTTTATAAAACAACATTTTCGATAGATTCTTCCAAATCTCTCCCTTCTTCCTACTTAATTTTATCTTTTATCTGTTTCATAATACCCTTTTTATTTGCGTTCTAAAATCATTCGATTACCCGGCATTTCCTGCTAGCGACACCAGATGCTGGGTTGCGTCACTGTTATTCCGGGCGACTTATAGAACTTTTTTCCTTTTCTCTTGTTTTAATTTCGCATTGGTTAAAAAAATATTTTCTAGAAATTTAATTGGCAACATAGAACGTTACCATAAAATCCTGTATTCCAATGCACTTTCAGATATAATACGAACGCTATTACTCTGACTTGACAGGTAGATTTTTACATTTTTCTTGTGTTAAACGAAACCTTGTCACTCGATGTATTTGTCTTTTAGTAGATGAGCTTCTATTTCTGTATCGCTGTTCTGTGTATTATGACAGAGTCTCATGGTGGTGCAAAATTTAACCTGGAGCATTAGAGGAGGTGTTTACGATGCTATAAACAGAAACATATATATTTAAAAAAATTATGAAAAAAGATTTCGCCTGATATCTATATCTGATGCATTATGTCTTCGTCTATAGCTGGTTTAAGTTGGAAATATTCAAGAATTTCATTCTTTGCCTTGACGCCGAATGTCACATTACTCCTGATACGGCATTTGAGTGTTCCTGATATATGATTTAGAGCAGCATTTTACGTTTTAAGTATTCCTGGTAAATAATTTAAAGCAGCATTTTACACACATATATATTAACTTTTTATGTGGGGGTGGTTATGAGTTCCAGTATTATGTATAATAAAAAGTTATGAAGAAATTTTTCAAAAGTCGTACCACGGTAACGACTGCAATAAGTACTATTTCTTACGAAATCCACATAACAAGAATAGTTTTTCCGTGTTTTATGCAAACTAAATTAAGATATCGACGTTGTTCGTTTCACGAAAACATGCATAGAAAGCTTTTATTAGCAAACAACGTCTCAAACTTCAAAAATTTCTAAAACATTACATTTTTTTAATAATTAGAATAAGAAGGAAAAATCATTTTACTTTTGTTGAGGATACCTAAAAGTATGGAGCCTTAACAAAAAGTACCATTGTTTATCACTTTAAACTATTAAAATCCTGCAGCAATATTTCAGTCATTCGATCATTTTTAAAGATAACGGCTAAATAACCATATTACTTAGCCTTTTTTTAAATCATATTATTGGCAATATTATGGTCAGAATGAAGTTAAATTACGGTAATGTGGCCGTTTTCAATAAAAACGGACCAAGAACTGAACAGTTTGCTGCAAATTTATAACAATGTATGGCCGGCTCTCTAACAGTGAAAAAAATGAAATACTCTAACTTGCAGCAAGTCATAGATGTACTGCGACTTGCCTGTAATATCCAGGATGTTTCTGATTGCAAGAGGGACAGCTCATTCAAAGAAACCAGGTCTGCAGAGCATAGTGTCCCTCCCGGTCGCCTCTATTAAGGTCTTTAAAAAGTTACAGGATTCAGCTATTAAAATCTCTTTATAATATCTCTAATCTAAAAAAGTAACTAACACTGTATCTCTGCCGTAAATGAAATTTTTGTAATCGCGGGTCTTTCATTTCTAAAATTAAGAAAATCACTGCATTCAAAAATAGGAAAACAGTTTAAATAAAAAAATATATATATATATTTATTTTATATTTTCAGATGATTTTTTCTATTTTTGTTGCCAATTCTAAGGTAGCGCAAATAATACTTCCTATCTTACAACAAACATTTTTTCGCGTGAATATTAAAAATTAAACAAAACTTTAAAATAATAAATTCAAAGTGTGTATTAAAAACTCTAAATGGGAAAATTATATCATATTAAAGAAGTCCAAATTATAATAATGCAAAATATTTTATATTAAAAAAAATATTTACACGAGACATTTATTTCATAGTTTGTGATGATCTTTCTAACTATTGTTGTTATTTTTAAGAGAATGAAATCAATAATAATTCCTTTTTAAAAATAGAAATGTTTTCACGTGAATATTAAAAAGAAACTTGGCGAAGATTACATCAGATTTGAAACGATACATTTAAAATGGCTTATTTACAGCAATTTTCTTAAGGATTTGTTAATGAGTCCAAGAGTGAAAGACTCTGTTGATTTTTTTGTATTAGCTGATTTTCAAATGTTTAGCCAAACTTATTTAATCAAACACAAAGTTTTTTATTAAATGCAGCTAATTGGCATTAAAATATTTCAGTTAATGCGAAATTAATGGAAGCTCATTTAAGCAGAGATCGACATTTTCTTTTTTTTTTTTTTTTTTAATTATAATTCAGTCTTCCGTAATCTTTTTGAAGTTGATCAAATTAGCATGCTATTGGAATCTAAACGGAAGTTTATCCGAGTTGCTCGTATTGGAAGAGCCTCCTAGCATACTAATATAATGTTATAATGTTTAATTTTTTTTCGGTTTCAAATCAGAGATTTCATTAATATTTTTAATAAAATGAATGTCATTTTTATACATAAATATACAACAGAAGAATCTCTTGTTTATCTATTATAATATAATAAGATGCATAATTTTTTCATATTAATCTAACCATTATGCATTATGTATATAACATTGATGAACATACATACATTATCAATTATAGCATATTTTCTTAAAACTGAAATTTACTTTATGTAGCCTGAGTTTTCATATAAATTCCATGTAAAGAAAATTAAATGAATTTTCATAACTGCTACTTGATTTTTTTTTTGTTACATATATTGTCTCAATCATTCTGGTTATTTTGTTTAAGTTTATTCAATTTATGAGTTTTATCTGATTTCTTTAATACTTATGTGCATCTCCGATCTTAAGTGACAATTTGCGAGAAAAGGATTTACTTGCTTTGACAGCCTGACAGATTTGTCCAGTTTTTACATGTCACGTCTACATCACATTCATTTGTGTATGTCGTGTTTTTGTCCTTTTATAAGCATGGACATTTTAAAGGAGAAATAATGTAATTTTTTCATTATATCGAAAAATGTAATTTATAGCGATATTAAACAAAATAAATAATACTTTTTTGCCGTTTATAAAAGTATAGTAAGCTGATTAGATCGCAAATATCATAAAACTGTTTAAAGTGCCTATAATGATGATGATAATAATAATAATGGTTTTTGACATTTCATGTCTTATGATAGCAAATTATTTGAAATCACGTTTCTTTTCTTAATGAAAACAAAATAAAATGTGTTTTATAAATAACTTTATTGAATTTGTAATAGAAAAAGTACCTCTGTAATACATTTAAAAAGAATTAATATACTATATTGTAAAAAAAAAAAAAAATCAAAGTGCAAGCAAAATTAAGCCTAATAGAACAATTGACAGAATAATATATATGTTACAGGCCAAACCCGATTTTAGGCCAAACTAGATTGGCCTAGGCCAAACTAGTTTATCCTAACGCCCATCGGATAGACTAGTTTTTCCTAGGCCAAACCGGTCTATCCTAACGCCCATCGGATAAACTAGTTTTTCCTAGGCCAAACCGGTCTATCCTAACGCCCATCGGATAGACTAGTTTTTCCTAGGCAAAACTAGTCTATCCTAAGGCCCGTAGGACAATCTAGTTTTTCCTAGGCCAAACTAGTTTGGCCTAACTCTTATAGGATAAACTAGTTTAGCCTGCTGTTTATTGGTCTGAAGTAGTTTCTCCTAGGCCGATCTAGTTTATCCTAGGCCAATTCAATTTGGCGTGAATTTATTGAATTCAATGGCGCCACAGCGCCAACATTCTAGTTTGTCCTAGGCTGATCTAGTTTATCCTAGGCCAATTTAATTTTACGTGTTTTTAGCTCGCAAGCGTCAAAGCCTGAGAAATAATGGGCTCGCAGGTTCTGTATGTATGAATGTACGTATGTATGTACGAATGTACGTACGTATGTACGTAACGCGATAGCTCGTGATAGAAATATCCGATTTGCTTCAAATTTTGGATGTACGTTTATTGATATAAGGTACTTCTCTGATTAATTTTGGGAATTCATTGGATAAGAATAAAGGGAAGCGAAAGGAGACTAATCCCCCACAGTTAATTTAGAGAAATGGATTTTTGATACAGAATTATCAGTTTTTATTTAAAATTTTAGATATAGGATCATTCTGACTAGGCGCCTCCATGATTAGTTGCGGATGTTTATTGTTTAAGTGTAAAAAAGGTGCAATGTTGGTTACCCCACCCCCCACCCCATAATTTAGATAAATGGTTTTTGACGCAGAATTTACGGATATGCTTCACATTTGTATATAGATTCTTTCTGATAAGGCGATTCCCTGAATAGTTTTGGGGGTTTAATGGATAAGTATGAAGGGAAAAATGAACGATTACCCTCTTGCATAGAAAAAACTAGTTTATCCTGTGGGCATTTAGATAACCAAGTTTGGTGTAGAAAAAACTAATTTATCCAGTTGGCATAAGGATAAAAAGTTGGCCGAGGCTAATCTAATTTAGCTCGAAAACGGATTTGGCCAGTAAAAAACATATCTTTTACTAGAAAAAATATAAATGTGTGTCAAGAGTCATTGCTTATAACACTAATACAGAAATTTAACATGTTCACCTTAGAGAAATGATGCATTGGACTTGGTGTTTGCTTATTCAAGCAAATTATTATTATTTACTTTAATGTTATTTACTTTAATGTTATTTACTTTTGTACAGGCAGAGCTCTGTCTGTACAAAAATCAGTGAAAAAAGTCTCAGTCCGGCTCGATCTGGCCCTACTCAATTTCTGCAAAAAAATTCAGGTTTTACTTCACATACAATTAAGATTCTTTTAAAAAATACTGCTTATATACTTATTGGATAAATTTACAATGTATTTTTAAATTATGTTGTGTTCACAGAATGGAAAATACACAATGTATTAATGATTATCTAGATTCTTAGAGTTTCAATATTCAAATACGGATTCATTAAATAATCAATGCAGTTTAGAACAAAAGAAAAACTATGAGAGTTATCAATATCATAACTTTTGAATCCGTTCAGTAAAAAGTAGATTTATGAATATATTTCTCTGTCATTCCTTAAGGCTTTTCTCAAATCCTAAAGAGCTACATCCTAACACATTTTTGAACTACTTCCTTTCCGGAAATGCATAAGGTTAACAGATTCAGATAATATATAATCGAATGGCGTAAACCATTTTTTCATAAAAGCGATGTACCTTTGAGAAAATAATAAAGCTACGTTTTGTATCGAATTTCCGGTTACGACTTCACGAAAAAAAAAAAAAAATTGACGCCGTGACAAGAATAGCTTATATGTCGACAGGTAATTAATTTTTAAAAATGGAAAATGCTGCTCGATTGCAAATTTTGTTCAGATTCATTCTGGCTCGAATATGCAATAATAATAATAATAATAATAATAATAAATGCAAGTCAGATCTCAGTTGGCACGAGTGTGCAGAAAAAAAAGCAAACACCATGTCCAATGCATCATGTCTCTAAGGTGAACATGTTAAATTTATGTATTGGTGTTATAAGCAATGACTCTTGACACACATTTATACTTTTTCTAGTGAAAGATATGTTTTTTACTGGCCAGACCCGTTTTTGAGCTAAATTAGATTAGCCTCGGCCAAACTATTTTATCCTTATGCCAATTAGATAAACTAGTTTTACTATACCAAACTTGTTTACCTAAATCCCCATAGGATAAACTAGTTTTTTCTATGTAATAGATGTAATTTTTCCCTTCTTACTTAACCATTAATCCCCAAAACTATTCAGGAAATCGCCTTATCAGAAAGAACCTATATACAAATGTGAAGCAAATCCGTAAATTCTGCGTCAAAAACCATTTATCTAAATTATGAGGAGGGGTTAACCTGCATCCCAGGTAAAAAAATCAGCAAAAAACCTTTAAATATTTTGAGATTTTGCAGGCATATTAAAGGTTTTTGGTGGTATTTATAAGGAAAATGAAAGCTAAAGGTTTCCCTAAGAGAAATATACAGCTTTTTAAAAGTTTTCATACAGGTTTTTATGAGCAAATTATTACCTTTAAATCATCTTTAATGACTTAGAAGATTTTCTCGAAATCACTTGAGGTATTTTGAAGGAAAATGAAAACTGTTTCTCACGCAGGTAATATAAAGGTTTTACTTAAAGGTTTTATTGAGGTTTATCATTGCACATTATGATATCTAAGATTTTGATATGTTTGCATTTCCTCATAATATTTATTATTTTTTTAATTAATATTTTAGATAATTCGGAGAAATCTAATTTCTTCCACCGGTTCAATAAAAAATTCTTAATTACCCTTGTTAACACTTTTAGTTATTTTAAATTATAATTTGAAATAGCGATATAAAAATTCCGTTCTAGAAAGAAAAATTCTTCAAATTATTTTAAAGTCCCCTCATTAAGATTCTTAATTACCATTTGAAATTACAATTTTTCAATCCCATCCAAAAATCCCGTGAGCGGTTAAATGGAAAATTCTTAACGCCCTTCATTAAAATTTTTAATTAAATTTCAATTTAAAATAGCGATATAAAAATCCCGTTCTAAAAATAAAAATATCTAAATTATTTTAAGGCTTCTTCGTTAAGGTTTTTAATTACTATTTAAAATTACTATTTTTCCTTCCCATCCACAAATATCCCTTTAAAGAAAACAAAAATCGCAAGATTATTTTGAAATCTCCTCTTTAAAAAAATAAATAAAAAAATAAATAAAAAATAAAAAACACAAAACTTTGTTAATCTATTTTTTACCCTGAAAATTTTCATAATTTTTCCTCAAACTTCCGCAGTAAAATAGCCCCTCCAATTCTAATACATACAAAAATTTTAATTAACAAAAATTCCCCCTAAAAAAAAATCTCCAAATTAATTAAAAACCCCTTTCATCATTATTTAAAATAGTGTTCAAACACCCACAAAAATTCCCTAAAGAAAATTCATTCCACCTCCAATAAGAAATCTCTTTGAAACTTCTATATTTGATAAATAATATTTGACAGAGAGATCCGTCCAAAAAATGCACCTGAAGTTTTTAAAAATATGTTCATCCCCTCGCTCTTTCCTGTACCGAAATCCAACTCTTGTCACATAAAATGTCCATATATTTACTGTTATATATATGGATATTTATAAGAAAATCCATTTTACTTCTTAAATATAAATCATAGAAAATGTTACAACTGCCTGTAATGTATAAAAATACTTAGATATAAAATACAGCCTAGTAACCGTTTGTTTGCAGTTTGATTACTAGCGAAATGTCATGACTGGCGTCGCGACTGAAATCTTCTCAACTCCACCTTACTTTGTAAACAAACTGACCGCGCGTTTGGCGGGATAATCACTGTCGTTCTTGGCTTTGCGTTCGTTTGTTTATTATTTTATTTATCTCTTTTAGCTAAAACTGGAGTCATTCTGTCTACTTTTATTAATCTTTTTAAATGTATAAACTGACAAGATAGTTAAAAATTAATATTTGGCGACAATTTATGCATGAAAGTCCCACGTTTCTTTAAAAAAAAATCCCTTTCGAGAAATGAATATTGAGTGTATTTTTAGCTATTCAATATTAAAGACCTAATGAGAGTATTTTCGGGGGCGAATTTTTAGATGAAATTTTTTTATTCTTATTATTTAATTTTAGATTTGTTTTTTTATATTTTAATAGAAGAGGAGGTAATTAAATGTCAGTTATAGGGAATTCAAATAACCCATATGTAATTTAGCCCTGTTCATTGTAAAGAAATTTATGTATATATGTATTTTTTATTTATTTATTTTTTGTATTGATGTTGATTTTACTTCTCCGACATATTAAAAATAAGTGTCAATCAAGTTATCAAAAATATCTTAATCTTTTTATGGATATTTTCAAATATTACTTGTAAATTTATTAATCTAAATAGTTTTATAGATAATTGAAAAAAAATGATTTAAAGTAATTGTGTTGTAAATAGTCAGCTTATAAAATATGATAAGAAATTGCCTGCACCTTCTGTGTAATGTATTTTTTTGTAGACTGCAAATTATTTCGGAGAAATATGCTCTATGATACGGGTGCACAACCTTTTCAAGAGAAGGGCCACTTACAATTATGCCTGTGTACTCCAAGGCCACATCAATAACACGAAGAAAATTTGATTTCAGTGAGATGATCTGTGACTTATAATCGGATAAAAAATATAGTTTCAGAGGGGATTGGGGGGAGGTATACCTTTAAATTAGCATACCCAGTCAAAATATCAAATTCAGTTGGTGAGATTGTATCAGCAGTTTTTATGTTTGTAGCAGTTGTAGCAAAGATTATTTTCAAGATGTAATAATACTCCTTGATTTTATTCAAGAGAGTAAATTTTGTTTTATTAAAAGTGCTAAGAAACAAACATAAGCGGCTGGTGCTGAAAAAAAAAATGTGAAGTTTATGAATGAAAAACAAAGAAGGAGCCGCTCAACAAGATTTTTCCATACCTGATCAATGAAATACCCAATTTTTCGTGCCTTGATCAACGAGATTTGCAATTTTTCCACGCCTGATCGAAAAAATTTCGTTTTTTTACCAGACCGATCAATAAAATTTGCAATTTTTATGAAGCGAATCAAGAAAATTCATGATCTTTCCTTGAACGATCAACAAAATTCGCAATTCAAGAAAATTCACTATTTTTACAAAGCCGATCGAAGAAAAAATCACGATTTTTACAAAGTCGATCAAGAAAATTCGTGATTCTCATAAAGCTGATCGACGAATTTTTGTGATTTTATTGCACTTGATCAATGAATGTTTATGATTTTATCGTGCCTGATTGACAAAATTTGCGGGTTTTTTTCGCATGATCGCCGACATTCGCAATTTTTAAGAAGTCGATCGGAGAAATTCGCAATTTTTCTTCGCATAATCGACGAAATTCGTGATTTTTCCGAGCTGAACGAAAAATTTGTGATTATTATGAAGCCGATCAAGAAAATTCATGATCTTTCCGCGCCTGATTAACAAAATTCGCAATTTTTACGAAGCCAGTCGATGAAATTTCTGATTTTTACGAACCTAATCGATAAAATTCGCAAATTTATTTGAGCCTGATTGGCAAAATTTACACCTTTTCCCCATGTGACGAACAAAATTCACGATATTCTCGTGTTTGACATACTAAATATCCAATTTTTCGCAATCCGATCTATAAACTCGTGATTTCTCCATGTTCGATCGACAAAATATGCGTTTTTTCCGCCCTTAGTTGACAAAATACAAATTTTTCCATGTCCAATCAACAAAAACTTGCAACTTTTAACTAACTTTGATGAAATCTGCAAATTTTTACGCTGCGAGATGAAATTCACGATTTTTTTATTTTGATAAACTGACAAAACACTCGATTGTTTCGCAGTCGATCAACAAAATTTTCAAATTTTTCGCGCATCATCGCAAAATTTGCGTTTTTTGTGCCTTACCAACGAAATTTGTGATATTTTTTCGTCCCTAATCAACAAAATTCGCAATTTTTTCGTGCACGATCAACGAAATTCGTGTTTTTTTTTTCACACGATAAACCGAGAAAACATGCAATTTTTCCGAGCAAATGTACTTAATTTGCAATTTTTTCTCGTGCATCATCAACAAAACTGAAGATGTTTTTTTGACCTATCAACGATAGGTGCGATTTTTCGTGTTTGGAAGGTTTTACGAGTGATGTATTTAAAATAAAGGTAAGTGAATTTTTATTTATTTTATAAGATAAATATTGTATTTTTGGAATTAGCGAATTTCCATATTTATGATTTTATTTTTCTTTAACCGATTAACAAATTTCACTATATTTAAAAGCAATAGAAATCCAGAATTTCTTTCGATAAAATTTGCTGGTGTTTTTTTCGTGATCTGTTTACAAAATTTGTTTTTTTAGGGATTTTTTGTCGAAACTTGCCTTTTTTTTTCGCAATCAGTTGACGAAATTCACATTTTTTTTTGCGATACATGGAAAAAAATTGAGTTTTTTCGCGACCTCTTGACAAATTTAGTAGTTTTTTTAATAATATTTTAACAAAATAGTCATTTTCTCATCGTTTTTTAATAAAATTTGCCTTTTTTTAGGTTTGTTTACAAATTTTGTCTTTTAGGATTTTTTGTCAAAATTTACTGTTTTTCTGAGAATTTTCACAATTTTTTAACGAAATTCACAATTTTTTAACAAAATTCACATTTTTTTCTCTGATACCTATATAAAATGAGGTGTTTTCTCATGATCGTTTAATGAAATTCACCTTTTTTTGCAATCTGTTTACAAAATTTCTTTTTTTTTTCGGATTTTTGTTGAGATGTGCTGTTTTCTGGGGATTTTTTTAAACAAAATTTATAGTTTTTTCCCAATTCTTTGACAAAATTAGTTGTTTTTGTAATCTTTTTACAATATTTACCATTTTTAGCAATCTGCTTAGAAAATTTGCAGATTTTTTTTCAACATCGCTTGTCGAAATTTGTCTTTTTCTCGGGATCTTGATAAAATTTGTTTTAAATTTCCCATTTTTTTCATGGTCATTTATCAAAATTTGCGTTTTTTACAACTCATTTTACAACATGGTGAGTTTTTGGATTTGTCTTTGTGGGCTGACCTATGCATACATGCTACTTTTCTGCAGAAATGCTGAATTCTGCTTTTTCAGTGATGCATTTTATCATCCCTGGGATCATTGATGCATTATAATTTGTTGACCTTCTTATTGAGGGGAGGGGGGGGTGTAATTACAACAAAAACATGAATATTAACCGCACCAAATTGAGAAAATTTCTTCAAAGGACTGTAGGAAAAAATGCAAATTTTGCCAAAGGATCGCAAAAAACCTATAAGTTTGTTTAACGATCGGGGGAAAAAATAGTCAGTTTCAAACAGTCAATTAGCAGAGTTTTCTTCAACGGATTGCAGAAAGAAAAATGCGATTTCGGTCAAAAGATTACGGAAAAAGACGCGACTTTTGTTAAAGGATTAGGAAAAATACTCAAATTTTTGTTGAAAGATCGTGGAAAATACTCAAACTTTTTCGAAAGATCGAAGAAAATATTATAATTTTGTCGAAAAATCAGGGAAAATATGCAGATTTATTTGAAAGATCAGCAGAAATATGAAAATTTTGATGAAAGATCTCTGAAAATGCACAAATTTTTCCAAAAGATCACAGAAAATTGCAAATTTTACCGAAAAATCGAGGAAAATATGCAAATTTTGCCAAAAGATTGTGGAAAATGAGAATTTTGTCGTTAGATCGAGGAAAATAGAAGTTTTTTGTAGAAAGATAACGGAAAATAGACGTATTTTGAAGAAAGATCGGTGGAAAATCATGAATTTTTTTAAAGATTGAAGAAAAATCACTAATTTTATCGAAAGATCGTGGAAAATAAGAGAAATTTCTCAAAAGATCTCAGAAAATATGTGGATTTTGACGAAAGATCTCAGAAAATATGTAGATTTTAACAAAAGATCTTGGAAAGTATGCAAATTTTGACAAAAATCGCGGAAAATACACAAATTTTGGTGTAATATCGCAGAAAATACTCGAATTTTCTCGAAAGATTGTGTAATTTTTTTAATTTTGTCAAAAACGGTGAGAAAAACTGTGAATATCGCTAAAGGATCATGGATAATATAAATGTCATTGAAAAAATCGTAGAAAAAAGTACAATTTTTGCAAAATGTTCACAAAAAACACTAATTTCGTTAAAAAATTACAGAAAAGTGCTAATTTTGTTAAAACGCTGTGAGAAAATGCTAATTTTGTCAAAAGTCCTTAAAGCTGTGAAAGTTCAGCTTTTTTTTTTTTTTTGCTTAGCCAGTACCATGTCTGCTTACATATTGCATTACTTATTTTTATTTATTTATATTATACCAACACTTGTATGACTTTTTCATTTTTTTTTCTTCCCACATGTGCCCAGGGTGGCAAAATGAAAGGCGGGGGGGGGGGGGGAAATGAAGAATATGTTAGTCATTTCATACAAAAATTTATATATTTATGATATACAAAGAAACTCGCAAGCTAATGTTAAACCTATGGGAGCAACCTTTTGAGATATGTGAAAGTAAAAGTAATTATATATATAATCTGTAATAAAAATCAAAAAGTATACAATAGCCCAATTAGAATTCAATCTCTGCTGTTCTGAGCAAGAAAAAAAAACATTTAAAATTATCAATATGCAAGTGAGAAATTTTTTTAAAGAATGCTCTCATAGGTTTAACATTAGTGATGCAATTTCTTTGCATGACCAGTTTAGATTTTTAATGCTTAAACTAATGTTAATCTTATGGGGAAGTTATTTACATATTTTTCGCTAGCATTTTAGTTATTTATTTTTTTAGGGATTTTTTTTCCATTAGGCTCTTACAGTTGATCAATTTTATTGTGTATGAGGACATGGAAGGTGCAGGTTTCCTCCCCCCCCCACCCCCATGCAGATGGTCAACAAATTTCATTTTATCTTGTAAACAGCTGCCGAATTTCCCTATTTTTCCGCACAACTTACTGGATAAACTTGTGAGTTTTCTTTCTCCATGTAATCAGTAAATAAACAGGCAATTTTTTTTTTTTTTTTTTTTTTTTTTTTGACAGATTAAATAATGTTTTTTTTTTTTTTTTTTTTTTTTTTTTTTTTTTTTTTTATCATACAAAAATGTATATATTTAAATTTATGATATACAAAGAATCTCACAAGCTAATGTTAAATCTATGGGAGCCTCCTTTTGAGATATGTGAAAGTAAAAGAAACTTTATATATATATAATCTGTAATAAAAATCAAAAAGTAATAGTTCAGTTTCTTTGCATGACCATTTAAGATTTTAAACACTCAAGCTAATGCTAATCTTATGGGAGTGTTCACATATATTTTGCTAGCATTTTAATTATTATTAAACAATTTTTACTTTTTAAGGTTTTTTTTTTCACATTAGGCTATTACGGTCAATAACTTTAATTGTGTATGAGGACAGGCAAGGTGTAAATTTCTCCCCCCCTCCCCTCAGGTGGTCCAAAAATTTCATTTTAACCAGTAAACAGTTGGTGAATTTCCCTATTTTCCCTCACAACTTACTGGTAAAACTAGTATTTATTTTTGACAGACTGAATAATTTTTTTTTCATCATAGCCAACCGTTTGGTGAATTTCTCGATTTTTTTCACAAAAACGATTGACAATTTTGCAAAGCTTTTCGGCAGCCTAATGACAGAAATAACATTTCTAAAAAAAAAAAAAAAAGCAAAATTCTTTATTTGATCACAGGCGAAAAAATCGCTGAATTCATCAATGAATTGGGAAGATCTCCAAAAAATCAATCAGTCTCAGAAAATATTAAAATTTATTGCGAAAAATGAACTTTAAAAAATATATATATATGTATAAATTATTTAACACGATACAACTGCTCCCTTTTTTGAAAATTCTCCCCCCCCCCCTCCGATATTTTTATCTCAAATCAATACTAAAATTATGTTGTTTATAGAAAAAAAAGAGCTGCTCTAAAAAAGAAAAAAGGGCGTGAATTTTTATAAAAGGGCTATTATGTACCTTGTTCAGAAAAAAATATTTTGAATTGGTTTGTTTACACTTTTTTTATCAGTAAAATTTTGAAATGTTTTCCTGTGGCAGATGAATTTTGTGACTTTTCCCTATTTAAAATGTTATTATGCAATATTTTTTCTTTATATTAATTATTATTCATTATGCAATATTCAGTGTGACTCATTTAACGATTTTTCATCAGAAATCGGCTTAAAAATTTTGTTTTTTTTTTTTCTCCTTTCACCGACTAAAAAAATCCAATTTTTTTTTTTTTTTTTCTCACAATTCACTGGTGAGTTTCTTTTACTGCAACAGATTGTTAAATTTCTCATTATTTTAAAGTAACGGAATAAAGAAACAAGGGTTGCAAAAAAGCCGGCTAAAATTAAAAAAAGCCAGGCCGGTTGGCTTTTATTGATTTTAGCCGGCTTTTTTTGGCCAAAATTGGCCTTTTTTGGCCATAATTGGCTTTTATACAGTGAAGCCTTTTTATTATAAGCAACACATTTTAAAGTGTCTTTTAACTAATTTCAGTGATGTTTAATTAACTTTGAATTTAATAAATTTATTTATTAATATGAAAAATTGGGATTTTAATTATGATTCATTATGAGAAATTGGGTTATAGTCCAAATTTTCAATAATGAAGACATTAATACTAGAATAACACATTGATGGAGTTGCTAGTGGTTTATAGTCAGAATTGCAAATATGTCAGCTAAATTATGAAATGGCCATACCAAGTGCTTTTTCTGATTTACATTGACCTTTAATCCTACCTTTGTTTTTCCATTTTGACTGCTTTATAAAATTAAAGGTTACTTAGTTACATGTTTTAATACTTAACTAATTTTAAGAGTTATTAAAATGTCATGTTTTATTTGCTATAAACCTTTAAAATTATACATATGAAAAAACACCATTTCTCACTATTGAAAATAGTATTTCGAATTATGCAGATTTCATAATATATTATATTTCACAATTTATTTCAGTATTCTCAATTAGCATATGCATGAATATATTCATTCATGCAAGTGGGCATATATGCACTTTTAAATAACAAAGAGCTATTCAAAATTTTAATTCAACAAATTTTATTAGAACATTTTTTGTTGTTTAATTTTATGTAATTATATATTAAACTTTCCTCAAATATTGAATCTTTCCTAATTTCTCTTTCAACATTGTTCATTTTATGACTTAATCTTTACATATTGACCTATAACAATGTTTCCATGAATGCTTTGATGTCTTTCATTTTGTTAGTGTTCATTCTAGGCCATTTTTGAAGGGTGCAGCACCCTGCCCTTTTTAAAAGTAGTAAAATGCACCTCTGATTTTACCTAGAGATTTTTGATAAATATTTTTTTTATTCCATAGTATTTCTAAACTTGTGTGCCCAAAAATGATAGAATTTTTTCATTTCTTTAAGAAAAAGAACATGAAACTATTCAATCGTGTTTTAATTTAATTGTATTTCAAATTTTTATATCATAAAATCAAATCATTCGAAATTAATGTTACTTGATTTATCATATCATATTTAAAAATTATGTATTTTGCTGCTTTCTTTTTTCCCTTTCTAAAGGCAATAACAATTTTTTTCTTGCAAAAGTGCCCTTTTATGATGCAGTAGTGCCCTTTTTAGTGAATAGCACCATGCCCTTTTTATATCTATAAGGAACACTAATTTTGTCATAATTCCATTAAATATAATTCTTAAGAATGTGTAATATATGTAGAACTATGAAATGTAGAAGTTCAAAACAAATTTTTTGAGTATATTTTCTTTTTTCCAAGATTTACATTTTTTCAGACATAATGCCTTCACAGTTGAGTCCTAGCAGTTATAAAGACTTATTTATTTGAAAAATTGAATAGAAATTTATAACTTTTTTAGTAGTAAATTATTAAAAATGCATTACAAATAAATCAATCCAAATTTAATATGGATTCAATACAAATTAACACTTTAAAAATAAAAGCCGGCTTTTTTCAATTTTAGCCGGCTTTTTTTAAGTGGATAAAACCAAAAAAAGCCGGCCGGCTTTTTCTGGCCCGGCTAAAAGCCGGCAACCCTGAAAGAAACTCTTTTTTTTTTTTTTCCAAATAATTGACTGGGAAATATTGTGAATTTATTGTATCAATTTTTTTTGCATTACTGATTTATGAGTTTTGAAACATTTTATTCCCACATGTTAAAAAAAATTTGCAGCTGTAATCGATTTACAAAATTCTTCGGATTTTTTTCATTGGGTCGATGGATGAATTTCGCAGATTTTTCCTGTGGACGAACGAAGAATTTCATTATTTTTTCTGCTTTTCATATGCTTTTGAAATTGTAGCGTTTTTATCATTTTAGATCCTTTTTTTATGGTTTTCTGATAAATATTTATAATATCTAAAAATTTCAAAGAAAGGGGGAAAGAGGGTGCACATTTCAAGGGGCATAATTTTTCGAGGGATTCAAAGCAGATCTCTTTTGCTGATATCCCTGTTGTAACATACCATTTTGAAAGGCATGTAACCACTTAATATTGTTATGCATCAACAATTTCTCTTTTCTCACTCATCTCCCCCCCCCCCCCCGAAGGGGACAGTTTTCTAAATTTTGTTTCCCCTCACATGTGACATATTGTTGGAAAAGCCTGTGACTCCTTATACATGTTATGCACATCCTTTCCCCCTACCCCCATTTTGCCACCCCCCAAGGGGAGTGGGGGGTAACCGGGGCTAAAGGCTAACTTCAGGTATTTCGGACAAAGTGTCAAGGGATTACGCAGGTTTTATTACCTTCAGGTAAGTGTAAGGTATTTCGGACAAAGTATCAAGGGTTTACGCAGGTTTTATTACCTTCAGGGAAGCTTAAGGTATTTCGGACAAAAATGTGGAGGGGAAATACAGGTTTTTTACTTTAAGGTAGCTTTCAGGTTTTTTTGTCCGAAATACCTTGAGCTTCCCTGAAGGTTTTTTTTAAAGGTTTTTTGCTGACTTTTTTACCTGGGATTGCCCTTTTTTTTACACTTAAACAATAAACATCCACAACTGATCATGGAGGCGCCTTGTCAGAATGATCCTATATCTAAAATTTTAAATGAAAACTGATAATTCTGCATCAAAAACCCATTTCTCTAAATTAATGGTGGGGGACTAGCCTCCCGTTCGCTCCCCTTTATTCTTATCCAATGAATTCCCAAAATTAATCAGAAAAGTACCTTATATCAATGAACGTACATCAAAAATTTGAAGCAAATCGGATATTTCTATCACGAGTTATCGCTTTACGTACATACGCACGTACATACGTACGTACATTCGTACATACATACGTACATTCATACATACAGAACCTGCGAGCTCATTATTTCTCAGGCTTTGACGCCTGCGAGCTAAAAACACGTAAAATTAAATTGGCCTAGGATAAACTAGATCAGCCTAGGACAAACTAGAATGTTGGCGCTGTGGCGGTCATTGAATTCAATAAAATCACGCCAAACTGAATTGGCCTAGGATAAACTAGATTGGCCTAGGAGAAACTAGTTCAGACCAATAAACAGCAGGCTAAACTAGTTTGTCCTATAAGAGTTAGGCCAAACTAGTTTGGCCTAGGAAAAACTAGATTGTCCTATGGGCCTTAGGATAGATTAGTTTGGCCTAGGAAAAATTAGTTTATCCGATGGGCCTTAGGATAGACCGGTTTGGCCTAGGAAAAACTAGTTTATCCGATGGGCGTTAGGATAGACCGGTTTGGCCTAGGAAAAACTAGTCTATCCGATGGGCGTTAGGATAAACTAGTTTGGCCTAGGCCAATCTAGTTTCGCCTAAAATCGGGTTTGGCCTGTAACATATATATTGAAAAATATATGAAAAGAATAATAATAACAAATGTTATATCAAGGCGTGACGGTAAGCAGAAATTTTAGATATATTGGATGTTTCCGTTTTAAAAATCTCTTATCCATGCCCTTTAAATTAATGCCAATTTTACCTCTATATTATAAGTACATTTAAATAAGTTCCCATCGTTTACATGTTTATATTAAAATTATTTACAATATTTAAATGTATATATTATAACGCAGTTTTCCATTTTTTAAAAATACACTTAGGGTTTGACATTTTTTGTATCTTGAAAAATCCTTATTTTTCTGCATTTTAAAAATTATTTCCCTTATAAATCGAGGTTTAACTAATTCTGGAATTTCAGCCTCTAATTCGATGAGGTGTTTATCTGTACTGCGGCTCCCTGTCTAATAGGAATGCACATTTGACAAAGATTATGCCATTCCTGAAAACTGTCGATTAGGACATTTGTTGGTACAAATGAAATTCTACTGATATAGCTTTGAACGTCTGGTTCTGATGATTGCTCTCTCTCCTTTCAGTTTCGGTTCTGGTGCAGAATCAGAAAGATGTTCATTATAGAAATATCAGCAGGATGGTTATGATTTTTTAAAATCAGTTTGAAGATTAAACATCAGAAACATAATAATTTAGAAAATTATACGTATTATTTGTTTTCAATAATTTAGATTTTGCTAAAAACTGTGCTTAAAGAATATTCTTTTAAAGTTATTCAATTATGATGCGTTATTTTACTATGGATAATCAAGAGTTAAACTTCCTTTACGAGCTGTAAACTGTTTCATGACATGGCCGAATGTTACGGAGTAAATTTACAGCTATATAACGACTATTATCCTTCTTCAATATTTAAAGTTTATTTTGAAAATAGAATTTATTAAATTTGACAATCGCTATTAACGAGATCCATTACTTCAAAGAAATATATACAGGGTGTATCTAAACTACTGGGCAAAACTTTAAGGGGTGAACAAATAATATTAAATGGGATACTAAGGGTCCCAAATGTCTTCCGAAGGAGATAGGCGCCATCAAAGTTTATGGTCCAAAATTTGAAATGATTATAGAAAACAGAAAAATTGGTCGATTCGTTTGCGGTTTTCACGAAAACTATTCTTTATGTCAATATTGTCTTGAAAATAAATTATAAAGCTAAATTTCAAAAAATGCCGATAGAGGGCGCTTTAGACTTTGGAGTAACGAACAAATATTTTTTACCGTTATTTTTTGCATCTCATTAATTTTTTTAGCAGTTTAGAAATAAACTTAAATTTTTAGCTCAAAATCTGCAGAAAAATAGCGCAAACTGAACTGTGTTCAATGGGAGTGGGTAGGTTCAAATTTCAAATGATTATAAAAAACAGAAAAAATGGTCCACTGATTTGCGGTTTTCACTAAAATTATTCTTTATGTCGGTATTGTCTTGAAAATAAATTATACAGATAAATTTTTAAAAAAATGTCGATAGAGGGCACTTAAGATTTTGGAGTAACGTACAACTATTTTTTACCGTTATTTTTTTCATCTCATTAAATTTTTTTAGAAGCTTAGACATAAAATTAAATTTTGAGCTGAAAATCTGAATCGTTGAAAGTGGTTAAGTAGCGCTAACTGAACTGTGTTCAATGGGGGTGGGGAGGTTCAAATTTCAAACGGTTTTTAAAAACGGAAAAATTGGTCGAATCGTTTACGGTTTTATCTAAAACCGTTCTTTATGTCAGTATTTCCTTGAAAATAAATTTTAAAGATAAATTTCAAAAACTTCCGTTAGAGGGCGCCTTAAACTTGAAAGTAACCAACAACTATTTTTAACATTTATTTTTTTTTATCTAAATGAAAGTTTTAAAAGCTTAGACTTAAATTTTGAGCTCAAAATCTGAATCGTTGTGAGTAATTAAGTAGCGAAAAATTGAACTGTGTTCGTAGGGTGGGCAGGGTAACATTTCCTCTTCTGAACACAGTTCAGTTTGCGCTTCTTAACCCCTCCCAACGATTTAGAATTTGAGTTCAAAATTTAAGTCTAAGCTTTTGCAAGCATTTAATTAGATACAAAAAATAATAGTTAAAAATTATTGTTGGTTACTCTAAAGTTTAAGGCGCCCTCTAACGGAATTTTTCGAAATTTATCTTTAAAATTTATTTTCAAGGAAATACTGACATAAAGAATGGTATTTGAGAAAACCGCAAACGAATCGACCAATTTTTTGTTTTTTATAATCATTTGAAATTTGAACCTTCTCACCCCCATTGAACACAGTTCAGTTAGCGCAACTTAACTACTCTCAACGATTCAAATTTTCTGCACAAAATTTAAGTTTATGTCTAAGCTTCAAAAAAATTTAATGAGATGCAAAAAATAACGGTAAAAAATAGTTGTACGTTACTCCAAAGTCTAAAGCGCCCTCTATCGACATTTTTTGAAATTAATGTTTATAATTTATTTTCAAGACAATACTGACATAAAGAATAGTTTTAGTGAAAACCGCAAATCAATTGACCAATTATTCTGTTTTTTATAATCATTTGAAATTTGAACCTACCCACTCCCATTGAACACAGTTCAGTTTGCGCTACTTAACCACAGATTTTGAGCTCAAAATTTAAGTTTATGTCTAAACTTCTAAAAAAATTTAATGAGATGCAAAAAATAACATTTAAAAATAGTTGTTCGTTACTCCAAAGTCTAAAGCGCCCTCTATCGGCATTTATTGAAATTTATCTTTATAATTTATTTTCAAGACAATATTGACATAAAGAATAGTTTTCGTGAAAACCGCAAACGAATCGACCAGTTTTTTCGTTTTTTATAATCATTTCAAAATTTGGACCCTAAACTTTGATGGCGCCTATCTCCTTCGGAAGACGTTTGGGACCCTTAGTTGCCCATTTAATATTATTTGTCTTGATGCGTACTATCACCCCTTAAAGTTTTGCCCAGTAGTTTAGATACACCCTGTATAAAAATATCATAATTGGGATGATAATCGTTTGTTTATGAGCATATTCACTAAAAACTTTATTATCATACATTGTAGTTAAAATTCGAGACAAAAAATTCTAAGGCAGTCATGAAAAATAATTGCACATTTCAAAAAATCATCAAACGAATGCATTTTTAATTAGAGAATACTTAAGTATGAAAGCATGGAACTTTTTTTATATCCCAAGCCTAGCTTGTTCAGTAAATTAGAATCGTAGTTAGATTACTAGACGGAAAATTATGAAGAGACATTAAATATGAGGTAACTATGAATAAATATTTATGCATTTCAAAAAAAAAATCTTTAAATGTTGATCACAAAAAAAAGCAAACAAAAAATATACATTTAATTTTTGGTCGTAGAAAAATATTTATTGCATAGTACTTAAACAAAAATATTTGTCGAACTAAACAAGTTTTCGTTCTCTCAAAAACCTCAGCCACAAAGTAACTCAAGTTGAGCTGAAATCAACTCATCTCATGATTTGAAAGCCAGCTTCTTGTAAAGAGTATAAATAACTGAAGTGAACGATTTTTTTAAAGCAATTTCGATCAAGATAAGTAATTTAAATAAGCATCTTAAATCAAGATGAGTAAAATGCTTAAAAAACAACTCATTCACGATACAATTAATTACAGCTCTTCCTGAGAAGCCATATTCCCTCTCGTTTTAAGAGTGTTGGGATAACAGTTTTTAATTTTTCGGATTATCTATCTAATAAAAATTTGGTTGTGTAAAAACTTTTCTTATTAATTAACAGACAAATTTTGTTGAGATGACAATGTTAAAATTTTTGGTGTAATTAAGCCTATAAAAAATATTTTTTTCATTTCCCTCGTATACCCTGTTTACTGTAATAGAGTCATAATAGTTAGATTTCTAGAGAGAGATTTAATGGTAACAATGAGCATGTATATTATTATGTATTAGGAAGAATCACTTGATATTAATTCACTAATTTTTACGAGCGTACAGAAGAAAAAGTTTGTTGTCTAACCAAAAATACTATTCAATCACATTAAACAGAGCATTTTGGCACAAAAAAACTAGTTTGTTTTTAAGATTGCTGATGAAACTTTAGCGCTGTGAAATTTTATGATTAAAGTAGCCAGACAGAGATTTTGTTGGTATAACAATATTTTTTTCGGTGCAGCTGAACCTTAAAAAAAGAAAAAGAGGGATTTTTTTCTTTAGCCAAACTGGTGCAACGTGCTATATAAATCCTTATCACAACTGTCTATTATAGCCTATACGGCACATTTTGAATAGTTTTTCATGTATAAAAGAAATACAGGTATCAGAAAAAATACTTCTGACACGAGTGAAGATTAATGTGGATATGACAAAATGAAGTCGAAGAGCGAGCAGAAGGTGACTGACAGAAGATGTTGCGTGTTTGTAACATCCCAGCTTCTGAAGCCCTGTAAAAGCGAAATGGCGGTTTGTTTTGTCTCTTTTTCAAAGATGTTTACGTCGTTGGTGAGCTGATTTCAATTTTTATACGAAGCATAAAAAAAAAAAAAAAAATGTGCAATCTTTCACAAAAAAATCTGGATTTTTTTTTCATGCATGTTTATTAAAATTGAAGAAAGATTAGAAGCATACAAAGAATTAAAAAAATTACTTGAATGAATTTTTTTCAGTTATATTAACAAGTATTTAAGATTTCTATGTAACTTTCGATTCCAATAGACCGATAATGATGATTTAGTTTGTTTAGTTTCGAAATTTCTGAAAATGAAAAATTGGTTGTCTGTTATAAGCGAAACAGAGATTTATTTTGTCTCTTTTTCGTAGATCTTTAGTCGTTAGTAAGCTTATTTCCATTTTTTGGGGGGGTTACATAAAAATGTGCAATCTTCCAGGAAAAAAAATATTTTTTTATGTATATTTATTAAATTTACAGAAAAATGTAAAGTATCCGGGGAATTAAATAAAAACACATAAGTTGATTTTTTACTATTTTCTTTTTGTAAATTGCTCTTTTTTTTTTTCTTGTCGTGACTGAAATTAACCGATTGCAATGATTTATTTATTTTATTTTGTTTTTAGTATCGGGATTTATGAAATCGAAAATTTGATTGTATGTTATAAACAAAATAGCTCTTTGTTTTGTCTCTTTATCAAATATGTTTCCGACATTTGTGAATTAATTTCAATTTTTATACTAAGCATAGAAAAACATTGTGCAATCTTTTAGGGGGGAAAACTACATTTTTGTATGCAAGCTTATTAAGTTTACAGAAAGGTGTAAAATGTATGCGGGGAATTTAAAAAAATTGCGTTAGTTGATCCATTTTATTTTTACTTTAACAAACATTTGGTATTTTATTCCTGTAAATTACATCCGTTTTCAGTGTGAGTGAAACTACCAAATGTCGATGCTTTATTTTGTATGGTGTCGAAATTTCTGAAAATGTAAAATAAATTATGTGTTCCACATAAAATTTCAGAGAGGTAAACTGTTGGTATATTCGATTCCGTAATAAAATGTTTATGAAAAGAATATCATGTAAATATCCTTTTAATCGTTTGATTATTAATCTGATATGTAATACCGATACATATCCTTCTGACCACCGTGCAACCTGCTATACAGAATATGGCAGATATTTGATAACACACATTATAGGGGAAATATCACCCAGCACATCAAGGTTACAAAAAATTTCTGTTGCATGTAAATATGTCAGAACCAAGAATAATTGAAGAAATGCAGAGGCATGCTTTCATTGTCTCATTGTCTGAAGAACACTCCGATTTAGAGACTGCTTGATTCTTGAAACTCGCCCGGTCATTCGTCCTTAATGGAAGGAGATAACTGAAAGCTCTAGGTTTGATGAGGCAACTGTTGACACACAGATAATGACATTGTTGGTGATATAACATTATCAAGACGCAAAAGTTTGCTATTCGTGTAGAAAAAAATCTTAGTAAATCGATGAGGCCACAAACTAGGGAGCTGCAAGTTCATTAGGCAATCATATGTTGTACGATTCGCGAGGACTGTCCTTAGAGGTTTACGTGATGAAGAGAGAACTGTTACTGAGAACCAGTGATAACTGTCGACCAAAGCTAAACGCCTCTTTAATAAGCTGAAACATGAAGAGAGGACCCGGAATGCCGTTTTTATCCTCCGATGAAAAATAAAATTTTTTACAGGTCCAGCTAGTGAACCGCAAAAAGATAGCTGGCTGTATAAAATCCTTAAAGACATTCCAACCATTATGCGCAAAAATATGATGATTCTGGGAAATTGTGAACAGCAAAGAGGACCAGATGGTGATAAATGTCTCCTTCAAGGTGTCAGAGTGAACCCCGTTGATTGTACTGATGCATTAAAGTTTTAGATTACTTCTATTATATGTAAGAAGTACACAAATTTCAACAAGAGTCTGTACATCCCATATCTATATAATAAAAGCCAAACGTATCTGTGCGTAACGCATACGTCATGTTTTGAATGGCAACACTTTCCGATGAAATTTCGGTTTTGCAATTTTCGATATTGTAAATTTTTAAACTTCTAGACATTGTACGTTTTCAATCTTTATACTATCGTGTAGAGAAAAAAATGCACTTTTAAATGCCGTTTGTTAGAAAACTGTATCTCAATTTGTTTTTGAGATATTAATTTTTTTGTACTTTTTGGTTCAATTTCTCTAATGGTGGCAACTTGAGTATCGCATTTATGTGGGAAAGAGAGGAAAAATAGCCATAGAGTAAAAAAGAAAAAAAAATAGCGATGCAGTTTAGTGGCTGGAGGTGACGCCAAAAATGTAACCCTAAAATTCGCTGCATTGTATCAAACACAACGGCGTACTTTCACAAAAAAGAAAAACTTTTAACGATGCAATTTTAATTCATAATACAATGAAATGCTATTTTATAATGCTAAAATATATTCAGATCTTTTTCATTTAGAGAAAAAATGATGTTAAAAAATTCGGTCTCTGTTCCATCTGATTGTTTTGTTTGGGCCGAATGAGAGACTTAAATTAGAAGAATAACACCCATCAAAACGTTTTAATCGCATACTGCACCTCCATCTATCTCTTTTCTCCATGGAAAATAACAGATTACTGTATATTTTAGTTGTCATTTTTTCATAGCAACTGAAAAAATAGTAATTAAAAACCTGTTATGTCAATATATCGTCAGCATAAAACCCGGTAAATGTTGTTGGTTTTATTTCGTTTTTATCTATGAATTTAGTGACTTTAGTTCGTTGTAAATTTACTTTACAAAAGATACATCAATTATCCTTTACAAAAATGTATTTTAAAGAATATCTGTGTGTCATATTTTCTTAGTTGTTTTTAAAAACTGAGAATGCAATTTTATTCTTTGGCTAATAACTGCTATCTTGCGTCTAATACGCAGGGCCGTAGGGAACAATAGAGAGGGCTCAAGAGAATGTTGGGGGACTCATAGTTTTTTTTTTTTCTCTCTCTCTCTGACGCAGAAAGATAAATTAGTGCATATTCACATTGTAAGTACTCTGTTTCTTATTAAACTGTTAAAATAACTTCATTTTATACTTAGAAAAGTATATGATGATGAAAGTTTTGAGTGTATAACTGGTGCAAAATAGCCCATCATATTAGCTTCATATGTACAAATAGGATGATGGAGTGTTAAAACACTTATTTTAGATACAGTTTAGTAACTCAACAAAACTGTGAAAAGGTTTCAAAACTAAATTAGATTTTTAAACGATATTTCATTTGAATTTTCGGAACAGAAATTCATTGAGTGACGTTGTAATCTTTTCCAGAGGGGGGGGGCTCAAAATATTTTAGGGGAGGGCTGAGCCGCCCATAGCGCCCCCTTAGCTACGGCCCTGCTAATACGGAAGAACCGATATTTTTTAAAGCTGTATATGATTACATAAATAATATGTTTCATATAATATTGCTATTTGGAATTAGTTGTCAGTTTAAAAAGATAATTATGCAGAAAAAATTTTCTAGACTTTCCAATTTTAAATTTTAAAAAAGTTTTTCACCTTTACTTTGTGACCCGGGAACCTCGGGTTCGGTGTACTAATAGTCCATAAAATCCAATAATGAATGGCCAAAAACTTTCATGGAAATGTCATCCTCAACATATCCCCCCTCCAATTCTCCAGGTATTAACCCGACAGGATATGATGCATGATTAAGTGAGACTTTAATAATCATCAACAGTGTTATGTTAAACTTCATAACACTGTTGTGGATCATAGGGCAGCTGTTTGTATTCAAAATGAAGTGTTTCTAACGCACATCTGATTGTTGAACGTAGCTTGTTTTGACAGCATGTAGAGACGCTTATTGCGACTGACGATAGTTTGTATCTATGATTCCAGCGATTGTGTATGTGGTTACCTTTACAGAACGTTAAAGATGTTAAAAATACTCCATCTGTAGTGTAAATTTAGGTTTGAAAGCAGGCGTTATTTTTTTTCCTCAAATACCTACTACACCGTATACAAACAATCTTCAAGAAAAATCACGTTGAAGATAACTTTAACAACATACTAAAATTATAATATTGTCAGAATTTTACAAGTCTTGAAGTTCAGTGTTTTCAAAAAAATTCCAAAAATGTGTTTAAAAGAATTGCTTAAACACATATTTTATATATATGGAGTAGATTTCGGGTAAATATTTAAACACTAATAAATTAAGTTGTAAAAAAAAATACAAGTAAATTTTGTATTCTGATGTTTGTGAACACGAATCCATGGTACTTCTTAGGAATTTTTAAGACATATTTTGAAGCTTATTTCACAAAATGCACAATAACAAACCAATTTTATTATTTTTTTATGTATACTTGTTATTGCAAACTTATTTACTCTGCTTAAAACATTTTATAATTCTCCGATTTTTGCTGTTATAGAAATGTGGAATTGCCTTTTTCTGTTGAATAAAAAAAAAATCGAAAGTAAGCTGTTATCAATTACTGAAGAATCACAGAAAATGTGTTTCGAGGAAAATATTGAAATGTTTTAACAGTTTATAAAATTATATAAAGTTGTAAATTTTCCTCACTCCAAAGATATTTTATCAGCACGTTTTAAACTTTCATTCAGCATTTTATGTTATTCAAAAACTACATAAACATTTTTGAACTCTAATAAGCATTCAAATTCCTATAGAATTAGAGAAACTTATGGTCTTCATTAAATATAAAAAAAAATTTCTAATATAAAAGATTTTTTTGCAGACATGTTTTGAAGCTTTACAAATATTTAAAATTTTAGTAGTAAGGAAAATTTGTAAACTTACTGGTTTGCTTGAAACAAAATACCGAAAATTGTTTAAATTAAAATAATGTACAGACACGAATTTATATATTGAATTTTTGAAATTTTTATTCATGCTGCTGAAAGCTTATTTCAATTCATTTGGTGAAATTATATATATATATTTTTCTAAATTCTTTTGAAGGGTTTCGTCAAAAAATCTGACGTGAATACTTTGCAATTAATGTATTACGTTTAGTGATTTGTAAAATCTTTCTTAAAAAAGAAAGAAAAAAAACTATTTCGTTTTTAGTCTTTTCTCTTTAGAGTAGTTCATCTCTGTCAAACAACAGGAATGTTTTGGAAGTAATTTTTGTACCATACAAATTCACTTCGTTACAATTTTTTTTTTTTTTTCTTTTGACTGAACGTGAAAGAGCATTCTATCATGGTGTTAAAAGAAAAAAATTAGAACATTTGATTCAATTCTCGATTAATTTATCATGAATTGTTTACCTCACAATTAATTAAAATAATGTATTTATTAGAAACATTGCAAGATTCATAAAGCTTTACATACAGCTGTAAGTTACAGTAGCTCAGAGGTCAAAGCAGTAGTTAACAGAAAATAGAGCTGATATTGATATGCTGACTGGATAGAACTTCGCTGAAACTTTGCCAGAACATCAAACTTCTAGTATCGTCAATAATGGATAAAGACAATAATGAAAAATGTGCAGAAGCAATATAAATCCGATCAGAAGAATTGAGACTAAGAATATAAAATAATTTAAAATATACAGGGTGTATCTAAACTCTTGGGCAAGACTTTGAGGAGTGATAGTACACATCAAGACAAACAATATTAAGTAGGTAACTAAGGGTCCCAAACCTTTTCCGAAGGATACAGGCGCCATTAAAGTTTAGGGTCCAAAACTTCAAATAATTAAAAAAAAAAGGGAAAAATTAATCGATTTGTTTGTGATTTTCAGAAAAAAAACCCGTAAAAATTAATCGATTTGTTTGTGATTTTCACTAAAACTATTCTTTATGTAAGTATTGTCTTGAAAATAAATTATAAAGATAAATGTTTAAAAAATGCAGATAGAAGGTGCTTTAGACTTTGGAGTAACGAACATCTATTTTTTACCATTATTTTTTTCATCTCATTAATTTTTTTAGAAGCTTACACATAAACTTAAATTTTGAGCTCAAAATCTGAATCGTTGGGAGTGGTTAAGTACCACAAACTGAACTGTGTTCAAATAGGAGGGGGTAGGCTCAAATTTCAAATGATTATAAAAAACGGAAAAATTAGTCGATTCGCTTGCAGTTTTCACTAAAACTACTTTTTATGTATGTATTGTCTTGAAAATAAATTATAAAGAAAAATTTAAAAAAATACCGGTTGAGGGCGCTTTAGAATTTTAAAGTAACGAACGACTGTTTTTTTTACCGTTATTTTTTGCATCTCATTAATTTGTTATAGAAGCTTAGACAAAAACTTAAATTTGGAGCTCAAAATCTGAATTGTTGGGAGTGGTTAAGTACCGCAAACTAAACTGCGTTCATGGTGGGGAGGAAAGGTTCAAATTTCAAATGATTATAAAAAGCGAAAAAATTGGTCGATTCGTTTGCGGTTTTCGCTAAAACTATTCTTCATGTCATTATTTCCTCGAAAATAAATTTTAAAGATAAATTTAAAAAAATCCCCTTAGAGGGTGCCTTAAACTTTAGAGTAATCAACAACTATTTTTAACCGTTATTTTTTTTATCGAATTAAATGCTTGCAAAAGCTTAGACTTAATTTTGAGCTTAAAATCTGAATCGTTGGGAGGTTTAAAGAAGTGCAAACTAAACTGTGTTCAAGAGTTGAAATTTAACCCTCCCCTCCCCCCTCGAAAACCTTTCAATTTTGCGCTACTTAACCCCTCCCAATGATTCAGAATTTGAGCTCAAAATTTAAGTCTAAGCTTTTGTAAGCATTTAATTAGATACAAAAAATAACGGTTAAAAATAGCTGTTGATTACTCTAAACTTTAAGGCGCCTTCTAACGGATTTTTTTTTTAATTTATTTTTACGGAAATACTGACATAAAGAATAGTTTTAGTGAAAATCGCAAACGAATCGACAATTTTTTCCGTTTTTTATAAACATTTGAAATTTTGGACCCTAAAATTTAATGGCGCCTATCTCCTTCGGAAGACGTTTGGGACCTTTAGTTTCCTATTTAATATTGTTTGTCTTGATGCGTACTATTGCCCCTTAAAGTTTTGCCCAAGACTTTAGTTACAGCCTGTATAATAAATATATAGCTCAATGTGTCAGTAGTTCAATGATCGGAGCTATTCCTTTGAGAAGAAAGAACAGTCGTTCAGTTCCCGGCTGATGTATAATTGTTATAGTGGGCCCGAAATTTTCAAATCTCTCAGCCGATAATCATTGCTAGGAAGAATGGAGAAAATCTTGCGTAGAGACAACATAAAAAAAGGTTGAAGATCTCTATGAAAAGGTTAAACGTGCAACTTAAGATTAATTTCTACTTAATCAACAAAAGGAAAAAAATGATGTCTAATTGAGGAATTTTAATCCTGTATTTAATTTGTTTGATTTTACGTAATAATTTTCGTAAGGTTTTTTATTATTTTAAAGTCTTGCAATTAATGTATGAGGAATCAAATCTTAATAGATAAAAATAGGTGCAAAGAAAACAAGAAAACTGCAATTTTAGATTGACTACGTAGCATTGAAGCTTTATAGATAAATTTTTGAAATCGAAAAGTAACTTACCGAACAAGATTTAATTTCCAATTTTATTATCTGAAAATCAATAGATGGAAATAATAGAAAGATCTGTATGCGAAGCAAGACCATGTGCAATGTCTGAACTTCCTTTGAGTTACTTAGCATTTGTCTCCATAATTTTGAAAAAATATGTAAAATAGAGGAAGTTTATTAGTAATTATGGCAGTATAAGACCGAAATATGATATATCCTAACATCTAAAATAAGGAATTGTTAAGAGAGAGACCAGATATTTTCATTAAATGCTAGGATTTACCGAGTTCTTTTAATAAAAGACCAAATTGATTCTTAAAAAGAGTAGAGGATTCAGGAAGTAAATAGTGAGCTACTTCTCTTCTTTACGCAGATATATGCGATATTAACTGGACTATTTATTTATTTATATATATTTAAACACTATTTAAAATGATTAATAAATTAACAGATAGGCAACACACTGTAAAAATGTTGCGTTTTAATAATTTTTCAAGCATAGATTCTGTGAAATTGAATTCAAGGAATAAATGAAGTAAAAATCGATTTTTTTTCTATGACGTGCACAAAGCAGCCAATAGCAACGCAATTTTCTCAAGACTTGAGCCGAATGTCCACACATATTTTTATAGAAAGCAGTAATTTTCTTCTACCTTATGTTGTATTTTACAAGCAACGATTCTGTGAAATTGAATACAAATACTGATTATGTTAAAGGGAATTCAATAAATAAAGTAAAAACAGAATTCTTTCTGTCACCTGCTGCATGCAGCCAACAGAACGTCACTTTTCCTTATGCTGGAGAAATTTTACAGCATTCTAAAAAACAGTAGTTTATAAATTTTACAGCATTCTCAAAAACAGTAGTTTATAAATTTTACAGCATTTCTGTTGGCAGCAGAAGTGAGAGCACTTTTGTTGTAATAATCAGTGAAACCACATACAAAACAGTTACATCAATGTATTTTATTTTCTTAGTAACTACTCACGCGATTTCAACACACATTTTATTTTATTTTTTCGAAGTAGCTGAATTATAAGTTGATTATTCGTTATGAAATATAAAAACGTAACAAAGCACAATTTTAAAAAATGAAATCTATTTATTTTTCTTTCTTTTAAAAATAAATAAATAACAATATTATAATTTAACTAATTACAACAACTATTTCGAATATGATATTTTCAAGGAAATTCCATATTTAAATTAATAATAATAATAAACATAATTTTTAGAATGATTATAACGAGTCATATATTGAGGACGTTGTGCATTAAACATTAATATTCCTAGAACAATAAAAAAAATAATAATTTATAGATAATAACTTTAACTTTTTTAAATGTGCAATTTTATTTCATGGAGTTAATGAGACTGACTTCTTAAAGCTTTATATCACGTACGATATGGATTAAACCTTAATATTCCTAGACCTATCACAAACAAATTTTAAAAGAAATTTCAGTTTTACAATTTTCGGAACTGCGAATTTTTAAACTTCTTAACATTGTACATTTTAAATTTTTACACCCTTGCGTAAAAAAAATGCACTTTTTAATGAAATTTGTTTGAAATCTCTATTACAATTTGTTTTTAATTTTTTTATTTAAAGTTTTTATTACTGTTTTTGCCTTTATGGCAACAGAAGTATTCCATTTTTGAATATGAAACTTGGACCAATCAGAAAACGAATAAAATAAAATACAGAGGTATTCCATTTTTGGACATCAAACTTGGACCAATTAGGGAACGAACAAAATAAAATAAGTTGCGGAATTCAACAAATAAAAAGACTCAGATATACTTCAGATTTCCCAATTCTCTACAGAGAACAACAACTATTTTCCAAATAGTTAAAGAATAAACATAGCTACTGCATTTATTTTCTACTGAAAAATCAATTTACAGCTAATCTATTGCTACAACTTCTTAAAAATATTGAAATCATTTCAATAGTTCTCGAAAAAAAAAAAAAAAAAAAAAAAAAAAAAAAAAAAAAAAAAATTGCAACAATGCGAGATTCTTGCATGTAAATCTGAAGCTGTTTTCTACCTCATAAAATAACATTATTTTAATTTGCTTTTTTATATCAAATTCAAACAAAACCTATAAAATTATTAAATTTAACTTTATATAATCGTGAATTTCTTAATCGATAATTTGGTAAGTGTAAGGATTTATCTGGAGTATGTTAATTTAGCAACATTTCAAAGCATATTTCGGGATTTACCAAATTATTTTGGTAAATGTTATGATTTACGCTGAGACCTAAAGCTTTTACTGTAACATAATTATTAAAAAAAAATAGCTAGTTGGATGTGCCAATCCCAAAACTTGCTTCTATCTCTTAAGTATCTTTTAGTATTAAAAAAAATATATTTACATATGTTAATGCCTTAATAGTTTTAATTCAATAATGTACCAAAGTTGATTTTCATCTTAAATTTCTGCTTCAGTCAATTAATCGGAGTAAAAACGAGTTTCCGTCTCTGCACGAGCCGATAACCAATAGAATGATAGACAGATTTTTTTTTCAATTTCAAGGAGGACCTACTTGCAATAATAAAAAAAAAATCATACACAAAAATTTTAGTTCAGTTCTATTCTTAACTCCATACACTTTTTGATGGTAAAATAATGAAAATGGCACAGATATCGTGATTATAATGCCCCGTTCCAGTGGATTCTTTTCAAATTCAGGGCGGACCTACTAGCCATAGCCAAAGACTAACACAAAAGAATTTGGTTCAATTCCATGCATAATTTAATACACTTTTAGGTGATACAATATTGAAAATGGCACAAAAATCGCTATTAGAGTGCCTCCTTCCGGCGCATTTTTTTTTTTTTTTTTTTTTTTTTTTTTTTTTAAATTCAAGGGAGACCAACTAGCCATATTCAAACACTAAAACAAAAAAATTTTGTTCAATTCCATGCATAACTTCATACACTTTTAGGTGGTACAATATTGAAAATGACACAAAAATCGCTATTGCAGCGCCTCGTTCCGGAGGACTTTTTTCAAATTCAGGGAGGACGAACTAGCTATAGCCACATACTTATCAAAAAATCTTGTTCAATTCGATGCATAACTTCATACACTTTTAGTCGGTACAAAATTGAAAATGGCATAAAAATTGCTATTGCAGCGCCCCCTTCCGGCGGAATATGTTAAAATTGATGGAGAACTTGCTTGCCACAGCCAAAATCATTCACAAAAATTTGGTTCAATTCTATGCATACCTTCATACAAATTTTGATGGGAGAATGACGACATACGGACAAACACACGGACAGACAGACATTCTGTAAAAAAAAGTTTTTTAGAATCTCTGACCCCTAAAACGTGTAAATCCACCGAAAACTGGAAGTCGAAAATAATTTCGATTACAATACTTTCTTCTATTGAGGATAGAAGAAAGTAATAATAAAACAACTGCTATCGTGAAAAATGTGTATCGTATATGTTTTTTTCAAGAACATAATTATTTTTTTACAAAAATAGTTTATTTTCTCACTAGCTGACCCACCCGGTGTTGTCCGGGTCCTTGATAACCATGAAGCATAAAAAAGACCTATAATATTAACAAAATTAAAAAAATCGATTCTAAAAGAAGAAAAACTTGAAAAATCATTAAAAATTACTTTGAAATCGCATTGAAAATCGCATTAAAAATAGTGGACATTCAAAAATCGTAGCAGTCAAAATTTAGTAAATTAAGCTAAAAGTTTGAAACAATTTTCTTTTTATCAATATCAAAAAATAGCCGCAAAATTCGAAAAAATACTAAATATCGTATTAAAAAATTCATTAAAATTAAAAAATCGCGGCATGAATTTCAAATAAGCTTTATTGAAAAATGAACTGTATTTACTATGTTGGGTTAAAATAATGAAATCGTATTCCTTTCACTAATGTGGAAAAATCTCCGCGAAAAATAAAAAAGAACGCTAAAAATCGACTAAAAATTAAATTAAAAAAAATCTAATAAATAAATCGAAAATCGAGCTTCGAGGTGCAAAACATAATATGCCGAGCTACGTTCCCTCCAAATTTTGTTACTTTGCGTGCAGCGGTTTCTTCAGAACATTGCTGACACACTCATAAACTTCTCTCTTTATTATTATAGATTACTGTAATTACTGTAATCACATTTATTATAAATATATACATATTTATTGGATATATGCAAAAGTAAGTTCTGTGTTTTGTGTAAGATTACATTTTTTTTTTTTTTTTTTTTTTTTTTTTTTTTACACGTAGACGTCTACTGACAGATGATTGATTATCATTCGATATTTTAACCATTTCTTGTTGCGTTTGTATATTGTCTTCACCCAATAACGCTTGCAATTTCTAACTTCACGTTCTACGTCATCAACATCGAATAAATCTTAAATAAATTGCTTTAACCGTTTTCTACTCATACTTTAAAAAAGCATATTCAACGCAATCTTCTACTTGCAAACGATGACTGTCAAGAACGATCTTCTTCGATCTCCAAGAACGATCTAAAAGTCGTAACAAAACTTTTGGCGAATGACCATTACTTGTTGAAAGACTATCCATTCTAAATCAAATAAAAAGCTATCGTTAAATTTCAATCAAATGTCATATATTACGTTTTGAGAGTTATGAAAAGATTTTTCACAATAATGTATAACTGGATTCACACAATACATATGACAACACATATGTCTTCTATTAGAAAATCGGAACTTACTTTTGAATATACCCAATAAAACAAATTACAGTAAAGCATCGTTTATACGACGATCGCTTATACGACGTTTACATTTATACGACGTTTTAATGTGGTCCCGATTCATTCCTATTCATTTTAATGTAAAAATATATCTTTTAATCGACGCCTAAAATCGTTTATACGTCGATTTTTCGATTTTGCATAGATTTATTTTTGTTTATTTTTCTTGTGTATTTTACGAACGAACGAAAGTTGGCAGCTATGAATGACACCAAAAAGCGTGTTTAAATGCACTCACATTATAAAAATGTGGGCTGGTGTTGGATTAGTCTGAAAAATCAGCTTACGTGTAACAGATTACACTGGGAGGGATCATTCTTTTTTCGGGGAGGGTCAGCTTTCCCAACCTGAAAATAAACTTGAAAATAAATTATCCTTCGAACTGTTATCAGTATTGGCGACTTTTAGATGGCCACGGGGGGTTTTTGATTTTTGACTTTAAATAGAAAAAAAATGATGTACTGCAAATGAGGAACCTTTCGGTGAAACATAAATAAATGTACGCATATTTAAATTGCTTACTAAATCTGCACCCCCCGTTTTTTTTTGGGGGGGGGGTATTTGTTTAATTTGGTTTGTTTACTTTACAAATTCATGCAAATCATCACGTTAAACATTAAAATTAAATGCAAACAAAATTAATTCTAGGTTTGGAAGTGAAAATCGATTATACGTCTTTATCGTTTATACGACGTTTTTCGGTAGTCCCTTCGTCGTCGTATAAACAATGCTCCACTGTAGTTATTTGCAATTAAAAAAAGAACTTGAAGAGATTTTAAAATACTCACTTAATAAAACTCTTTCTAAATAAAAAAAAAAAAAAATTCTTATTTGATAAATTTTATTATTGTATTGACTCAAGTAAAAGACGAAAGATAGTTTATTCATATATGAGTAACTCTCCTCCAAAAAGCATAAAACTCGAAAAGAAAAGAAAAAAAAATACAAAATATTGATTTCTAAAGAAATTTTTCTTCAATTACAAAGATTTGCTTTTCTTTTCATTTACATATGAACCAAATATTTGAATAAAACAAATAATGAATAAATGATGCAACACTTATTTAAGGCTAGATGAGAGAATTTCGCATAATATACGCCAATAATGTTTTGCTAATGGTATTTAAAATCAATAAAAAATGAAAAACTAAAAAAAATTATTTGCAAAACGTTTAAAATTAAGAAAGTAGCTCTTAATCAAATTAAGTTAAACTTATTGAAATATCCATTTTATGTTTTTATTTGAAATCCGTATAGTAATATCAGTAATGACGTATTTGATAAGAAAAAAAGAAAAAAGCTATAGTTGTTTTGAAAAGAAATAAATTAACAAATAAATTGGGTTTTTTTTCGTTTTATTTAATTTAATAGTTTTTCAATATTTAAATTTTTTAAATAACACTCTCTTATGATTATTTTTCATTTACAAACAATTTCGACTATTAAAAAGCATGTAAAGTGCAAAAAAAAATCACGTTTTCATGTTTCACGTTTTTATGTTAAAGTATTTCAAACTCATTGAGGTTTCGTGAAGTCCAAAGAAGATATGTCTATGATTATGAAGTTATAAATTTTATGTTGACAATTATATTTGCAGAAGATGTTTCTCATTTGTTCAGTGTTTTTCTTCATAATTGCTTGCTCATTTTTTTAAGTTTATATACGCATAATAGTATCATCATACAATTTCAACAAGAAAAATTTGTTTGAGCATTTTAAAAACAGACAATTTATCAAGAAAAAAAAAGAAAAAAAAAAGAGAAAAAATTTTGCGAATGTGAAAATTTTTTCCTTCCTATTGCTATGTTTTTAAAATGGAGAAACGTTCTTCTCGAATAAAGAACATTTAAAAATATCGCTACCCCAGTTTACTTGCGGCAAATATTCACAGTGACTTAGCACAATGCATTAAAGCAAGTTTACAAGGATGCAATTATTAAAGATCTTAGAGTCTGTGAAGTGTTAAAATTTCGCTTTGTGAGGAAGCAAAACATGGATCTCGCGTGGAATTAAATGCTACTTTATTCCATGTTATCATAAAGCAACACAAGCTGAGTTTGCGATAACAGACAAAGCACAAAATATATGGCAGAAAAAGGAAAACATAAAGGGAACTGTTAACTTTTTTTCCCTCTCTTGCACCAAAAAGAGGGTTTCCAAAAAAAAAAAAAAAAAAAAAAAAAAAAAAAACTATTTGTCACATAATATTTAATTTAAAGGAACACATAATAAAGTTTTTAAAAATTACAGTAAAAATGAGAAAAAAATATGGAATTTTGCATTAAAGTGATGTGATAAGGAATATGTTTGGATTCTTCCTATTATATAATTTTTTTTCGTAATCATTCTGTATATTTTTGTTTCAAAATTAAAGTTTTTAAATGGTGATATTGATAATTATAAATATAACAATTGGGCCATAAATTATATTTAAAATTATGCATTCAGGTTGAATACAATAAACTAAATTGTACACACAACAGAATAATGACTTCAAAAACACATTTAAAATACTATTAAAATCATTAATTGATTTCAATGATATAATAAAGCTACAGTATAAAAGCAATAAAATTTTAAGCAGCAGAATAACAATGACGTCCATTTTAAAATTTTAATGCACGCTGTCAAATAAGTAATTATGTTACACGTAAATATATATTTTATTCATATGCTTATCAAAACTTGTTTTTTTCTATTTACATACACATAATAATATCATCATACGATTTTCTCTTTTAAAAAATATGATACAAAAATAATGCAAATTTATTCGAACATTTCTAAAACACTCGATTTATCAAAAGAAGAGCAAACATTTTGTAATTGTGGAACCAATTTATGTTTGTTTTTGCGATGTTTTTTAAAATGGAAAAACGTTCTTCTCGAGTAAAGAACATTTAAAAATATCACTACCCCCAAATTTACTTGTGGCAAATATTCACAGTGACTTAGCACAGTGCATTAAAGCACGTTTACTGGGATGCAATTATTAAAGTTCTTAGAGTCTGTGAAGTGTTAAAATTTCGCTTAGTGAGGAAGCAAAACATGGGACTCGCGCGGAATTAAATACTACTTTATTCCATGTTATCATAAATAAACACAAGCTGAGTTTGCGATAACAGTCAAAATACAAAATATACGGCAGAATAGAAAAACATAAAGAGAACTGTTAACATTTTTTCCTCTCTCAACAGTTAAAATTTTTTCCACCAAAAAGAGGGTTACAAAAAATTTATTTATTGCACAATATTTAATTTAAAAGAATACATAATAAAGTTTTTAAAAACTACTGTAAAAATATGAAAAACAATATGGAACTTTGAATAAAGGTGATGTGATAATATAAAACTGTGTACGGTAAAATTTTGTTTCATGCTTAGATATTGATTTCATAATGTATTTTTCATTTTTTATGTTCTTTATCACTAGTCTAAAGCATTTTTCATATCCGAAAAACAATTTAAAATAAAGTGTGCCATTTTTTTTTTCATAAATTGATTTGTGAGTTTAGAGTTTTAATGGTCACAATTACCCACAAATAAATATGTATAGAAATATAAAAAGAAAATAAACTTGTCATAATTTCCCCACTAGTGGCCGTAGTTACCCAAAACTTTTGTGATTATAAGATTTTCATCGGATAATTACAACCAGCTTTTAACTTAAAAAAATAACAGCTATAATAATTTAAACTTTATAGAAATTTTCTTAGACGGTAAAAGTTATTTCTTATTTACTTTCTATATTTCCAAATAGAAAAATGTTAAAATAATAACAATGTTGAAATTGTATAAAGGGGTCATAATTACCCATCCAGAAACTACACGCAACAAAAGAGTGATTTCTCTTTTCCGATGTTTTTACAAGGGAGAAACGTTCTTCTCGAATAAAGAATATTTAAAAACATCGCTACCTCAGTTTATTTGTGGCAAATATTCACAGTGACTTACCACAGTGTATTAAAGCAGGTTTACTGGATGCAATTATTAAAGATCTCAGATTCTGTGATGTGTTAAAATTTCACTTAGTGAGAAGCAAAACATGGATCTCGCGTGGAATTAAATACTACTTTGTTTCATGTTATCATAAAGTAACACAAGCTGAGTTTGCGATAACAGGCATAGCACGAAATATATGGCAGAAAAGGAAAACATACAGATTTTTTTTTCTCTCTTGCACCAAAGAGATAGATTTAACAAATTTATTTTTTACGTAATATTTAATTTAAAGGAACACATAATAAAGTTTTTAAAAAAATATTGTAAAAATAATTAAAAAAAAATACGGAATTTTAAATTTAGGTGATGGGATAATGAATATGTTTGGATTCTTCCTATTATATGTATATTTTTTCGTAATCATTCAATAAACTTTTGTTTTAAAATTAAAGTTTTTAAATGGTGATATTGATAATTATAAATATGACAATTGGTCCATAAATTATATTTAAAATTATGTATTCAAGTTAAATATAGCATGCTAAATGGTGTACACAATACGAGAGTGATTTCCCAACCACATTTAAAATAATATTAAAATCATTACTTGATTTGAATACATTAAAGCTTAAATAGCTACAGTATAAAAGTAGCAAAATTTTAAGCAACAGAATAAGAATATCGCCTATTTTAAATTTCTTATGCACATTGACAAATAAATATTTGATGTTATACTAAAATATATATTTTATTGAAATGTTCATCAATACTTTTTTTTATCGAGCTTAAATAACTCTGTTATAATGAAGATTTTTATTAAGCAGCGACGTGAAGTTTTTCTGATTTCTCCATCAAAGGTATAAATAAAGACGTAAAATAAATGCATGTAAAAGTTACAATAACTCAAAAAATTTAGTGTAAGATTTTTTAATGAGTTTATATTAGATTCTCATTTTTAATGAAAGATGGAAAAGAAAGAAAGTGAATAAGAGAGGGTAATATATAGGCACAGAAAAACGCTTACTTACCACAGATGATATTCTACTCTTTCAGAAAAGAACGTGTATTGGTATTGCTCGTTTTCAAAATTTTAATTTATTTCCACATTTCACTATAGCTAGAAGTACTTTACATTCTTTTATTTAATGCTATTTCTTCCGGTGTCAAATGGCACCTTTTAAAATTGTGATTTATATTAATTTCTTCGTAGTTTTTGAGGATAATAAGCATAAGGAAAGATTTCAATTTATTAAAAATTATGTGTAATTGCTTCAATCTTAAAATTACAAAAGAAAACTAGTAGTTTGGGGCCACCGTATAGCAACTCATTATAGCTATGCATAGTATAAAATACAAAAATAAAACATATATAAACTATTTATAAAATGCATCGCAAATCCAAAATAAAATGTTAATGTATATTTAAACATCTTTAATACATAGTAAAGCTGTATTACTGAATTGCGGGCATTACTTAATTACCAAATGGACCAATTTATACAAATTACATAAATCACCAAACTACTCACAAACTATACAAATATGTATAATTTTTATTTTGAATAACGAAAAAACAAATAAATTAGTAAAAGATTAATGAAAAATAGTAGTAAAACGCCGAGTTAAATATCAATTAATAAAGTGTAATGTTTTTAATGTCAAATGAATGTGACATATACAATAAGCCATTACTGGAATTTAATTTTATAGTTCGGCGATAGTTTTTTGGTGGATTGGTTAAATAAGTAGTACTTAAAAGAAACATTTTTATAATTCCAAAAATAACAATCATATTAACTAACAGTTTACTGCGTCGGATTAAACGCCTCGATTACAATTGAAATATGTAATTTAATTGAAATTTGAATGAAATACATGGTCATAAAAAATAGAAGAGTGTGGAAAAGAAGGTTACAAATAACTCGGAAACTAATTATTCGATCAATTTCATTCGTTATGCAAAATTTGTGGGTTTTTATCTTTATCTTTTTTTTTTTACATGCATTTTCTAAAGTAAAAAATTCGAAAAATTTTATATGTCTTTCATCAAAACGAATATTTCGAGATTTCGAAACAAATAGTTTCGTAAAATCAAGGTTACTGATATTCAATGGACTTCTTTCCATTATTACATACTAAGTACACACCAAATTTGAAGTCTATATGTTAATTTATTCAGGAGATAGAGCGTTTACAGACACATAGACAGACGGACGGCAATTTTTTTCTAAAGATGTTTTTCTTAATCTTTAGTGTCTGAAACGTGTAAATCCGTCATATTTTTTTTCAATTTTAAAAGCGATTGCAAGATTTACCTTATACTTCGTATGATGGCTAGTAAAACATAAATGAAAGTTTTTTTTTTTTTTTTTAAGTGTCATTTGTCACTGGTAGAAATGGTGCTAACGCAAACTGGTTTTTTAAGTAAAGATAGGATTCTATATCGTCTTTTTAATCCATCTTCCAGATATGTTGGAATTATAAGCAAAACGTTTACAGGTGTGTTTCAGATAACAGTACAAAATTTTGATGTTTTTAGAACTAAATTATAAACTAATACATCAATTTAAAGAGTTACACGTTAGACCTCCACAGGTGATAAAAAACAAATATTGTCTGTAACTCGTATATAACTGCATGTTGGTTGAAACAGAAAATAATTTTATGATGCGTCAATAAATGCTCAAAAAAATTGGCGAAACGGTGGTGTAATTGCAATGATGAAACATTTTAAAAGCTAATAAATAAATACAAACAAAAAATGAAAATGAAGAGTTGTAACATTAAAAAATTCGTTTTTAATAATTAATAATTTAATATTAATCCGTTTACGAATAAAAATCGATTTAGAAATTTTTAAAAGATTGTTTAAATAATGTTTCGTTTTTTTATTTCTTGTTTCTCCATATTAGAGAAGAAACATAGTAAAAATTATTTATACATTTTTAATAAATCCAGTTGCTTGAGCTTTCTATAAGCATACAAAAAAAAAGAAAAAAAAAGAAAGAAAATAACGTGAGTTATTCATAATCAAACTTCTGTGCTCAGGACAACTTAATGTATTAACGAAAAATTTGAAAAAAAGTTTTTTCTAAGATGAATATTAAATGTTTATAAACGTTTTTAGAAAATATGTTTATTTTATGAAATATTTTATAAAAGTGCAAGAAGCAGAATTATTTTATTCCATTATATTTTCTCAGTATTTTGGTTTTAATTCTTTTTTCACATGTTGTCAAAAATAAGCAAGAAAAGTAAGTTTGCCTGATAAATTCGTTCATAGAACTAAATATATTCAAACACTTCCTGAGGGGGATTAACAATTTTTTTGCATTATTGATGATTTTACCGTGAATATAATATTCTTTTAGATTACTGAAAAATATACTTAAAAATCCGACTATTGAAAAATATTACCCGATTATTTCTCGATATTACTGTTGGAAAATGCTCTGAGAGATTCATTTTTTTCTTTCTTTTTCCATTTGTATGTCCCGTTTTCCAAACTCTGCGTAATGGATAAGTTCTGCACGAAAACAAACAATTTTTGAATGAAAATTTTGAGCTCACAAAATATATTGTGAGAATGATTTATTATATTTACGCTTTCATTGACAGATCTTGTGAAGCCAAAATGCAAAACTAGAAAGTTGCCTGTGATTTGTGAACGCAAGAAAAAAATTATCAAATGTATTTTCATACCTACTAACTTAGAATCGATTTTTTTTTTTTTAACACTTACTATGAAAATTTCTTTATTTAATAATGTATAATCAAGACATGCAGTTTAGTTCTGAGAATAACTGAAACCAATGAAATAATAGTTCTTGGTTTTTCTATTTCATATATTAACATGATGCATAGGAATTTGAACAATACAGTGCGCGAAAAAAGTATAAGGACAACATTTAATTGCATGAAAATATGCTTTATTTTCATTTCACCTAAATGAAATTTTTATACATCTTACTTCTGCTACATAATTTTGTGATAACATTTATACCCGATAAAAAACATAATACAGCTTCAAAATACTGATTTTACAAAATTTAACATTAAAGGAAATACGGAAAAAATTATAAGGACATGTTCCAAAATACTTTGAAAATATTTCAATAATCAAGAAAATTACCTTTTTTTTCAATCACTTGAATAAGCCGAGAGGTCAGAGATCCTGACAGATCTTTTAAAATGTCCACAGATATTTTTTCCCAAGCGTCTTTGATAGCGACGACAAGATCTTGTTTACATTGATACTGTGTGCCATTTTTATAAACTTCTCGGGCTAGAAGTCCCCATAAGTTTTCGATTGGATTAAGATCGGGACTTCTCGCCGGCCAATCAAGTAACTTTACAGAATTAGCTTCAAACCAAAGTTTTGTGCTCTTAGAAACGTGTATCGAAGCATTATCTTGCTGAAAAATATAGTCCCCTGAAGTAATTAGTGGCGCTTCAGGTAACAAATTTTCTCCTAACATATCAACATACCTGTCCGAATTCATTTTATGATTGATAAATACAATTGGAGTGGTTCCATTTGCCGCAAAACCGCCCCATACCATAACTGAGCCACCACCAAATTGACGCCTGGAAAACACTTCCTTGGTCTTTCGCAAATCATACCAAAAATAACGAAAACCATCAGGTCCATCAAGATTGAACTTTTTTTCGTCCGAAAAAACTACATCAGCCCACTTTTGACCAAGAGAAATGTATTTTTTGGCAAAGTCAACTCTTCTTTTCTTATGATGATTTGTAAGAGGGGGACGTGACACTAATTTCCCATAAGAAACTTGAGGATGTTTACTCAAAACATTTTGAACAGTCCTCGTTGAGCATGGTAAACTCAAATATTGTCTAACTTCATTTGCGGTTTCTTTTTTCTCGCAAGCTCTTCTTACAATCATTCTTTTTTGTCGACGAGAGAGAATGTCGGGTCTCCCAGTTCGCTTTTTCATACCATACATCCCAGGATTTTTTAGAAAATTATAAACTACCGTTTTAGATCTCTTGATTCTTTTTGAAATTTCCCATCCACTTAATCCACATTCTCGAAAAGCAACAATTTTTCCTTTTTCAGAGTCAGAAAGTTGAGTTCCTTTGGGCATCGTTACAAATTTACACTGAAAGTCGCCGAGTAGGAAATTTTTTTCGCAAAGGAATCTTTTAACTCGGAAATGTCATTTGTTGCTTTCAAATATGCAAATTTTTAAATAATTACTGGAGAAAAAGCAATGTCCTTATACTTTTTTCCGTTTTCATTTTAGTTCAAAAATCAAAATTTAAATTTTAAAAGATTTAAAATGGAAAATTTTAATTACTTTACGCATGAAATATTTTAGTTTTACATCTATTTTTGCTGCAAAAATTTGCATACGATTCTGATAACAAGGCTTCTAGATTTGGCGATTTTTCGCGTGTCCTTATAATTTTTTCGCGCACTATAGTTAATAATATTTTTAGGTTTATGTCGAAGTGTTTAGGTTTTGGGAAGATACTTTTTTTTGTTATGTTTTGTTTTTCTTTAAATGTTTTAAATGTTTTGCAGTTTTCACGAAAAAGTACACACAACTTTTTTTAATACTAAAAATGGATTTAATAATTCAATTTTTTTCCTTCATAATATGTTCATTTTTGGTACTTTGGGACAACTCAACGAGTTTCAGCGTTGAATTCGAACACCAGATTTTTCAAACCAGATTTCGAACACCACATATCTGTGCTTTAGTTTGTTGACAGCATCTGTTTTTTAGACAATCTGCGATTTTTACAATAAAAAATTAGTTGATAAAAGAACCTGCCTGAAATTTTCTGATTTGAGACCGTGCACGTCAAAAATACAGGTTTATGAATGGTATAGCCCATTCAAACAGAGTCGAGAAATAGCAGTCCTTTTCTGCTTTTTTGGTCACTCTTCAAAGTGTACAAAAGAATCAAATATCGATAAAATCAAGATGCCGATGCTTGAAACTTGTCGTATAAGTCTTAGAAAGTTTGACTCAAGACGTGAACACTCTTTTAAGTCCGTTAATAATGTTAGGACCACGTTACTGCAATTGTTCAGAAAAAGATCAATTTTGTCGTATCATTGTTGAAGAGTTTTTGGTAAAAAACATAAAAAATGTCATCGCCAAACACTGTACTCGAATGATATGGATCTGGTTAACTTTTCCGTGTTTCCGAAGCTAAAATGTCCTCTTTAAAGAAAATGTTTTGTGTATCATTTAAGAATGGAAAAGGAAAATTCGCTGAATTAGCTAAAGACCATAGGCCAATCTCCCTACGAAAATATATGGAGGGTTGTGTCCTGTGCTGACATAGATGTATTGAACTCAAGAAGGTCAACTTTGAAGGAAATAAAAAAATTTTGATGAATAATTTTTTTGTGTGTGTGTGTGTTTTTATTTAAAATTTCCGGGTACATTTTGCTCAGAGTATATATGGTCAAATATGTCTGTTAACGTATGCTTTTAGCAAAACTGAAACGAATTCAACAAATGTATAATTGATTAATATTGAGAAACAATCCATAAATAAGTTAGTTGCACATTTCAAAGTTGTGGTGATAATATATCAAAGCAGAAAAATTAAGATTGAATTTAAATGTAATATCTTTTTAGGTGCGTTCGTAATTATGTAAATGCATAGCACCTATAGTGGTCGTTCAGTCTGTCCGTCTGTCCGCATATAACAACGCAAAAACTATCCAACCGAATCGCTTGAAATTTACAACACATAATTATTACATAATTTTGTCGGGTAATTTCAAATTTTATGAAAATCGGATGGATAGATCAATTACAGAGAAAATCAAAAGGAATTCCGTTACATCACGGTCAATGGGGAAAAAAGTTTCAAATGCATTTTAATCGTTTGAAATTTTAAGTACATAATTATTACATAATTTTGTCGAGTTATTTCAAACTTTATGAAAATCGGATGCATAGATCAATCATAGGGACAATCATACTTCGCGGTCAATGGGGAAAAGTGTTTTAAATGCATTTTAATGGTGTTACACTCATTCGAACTTAATAAAATTTACATGCAACTATAAAGTACATATTATAATATACATTTTACGTAATTTGTGGTGCAAAGAACATTTGTTATTGATTTAAAAGGTCCACAAAAAAATTCCATTACATAATGGTATAGGGAGAACATTGTTTGATGAGCGTTTTAATTGTAATTCACTATTTACAATTTTATGAGACTGATATATGAGAGTAATACTTTTAAAACTTCGTTACCGTACAAACGCACCTCATTTGCTACGCTTCACGTGCAATTTCCAACTTGTTTATAATTCTTTTTTGCAGATTTTTATTATCGAAGATTTCATTCTATATATTTAAAAGACCAGGCTGTTTTTTTAGTCATTAGCCCTGAGCTTTCTACTGAACCAATTTTGATAATTACTATGAAAGCTGTTCATTTGTAGATGTGCTAATTCGAGCTATTTTTTAATTTATTTCCTTTTTTATATTTTATTTTTAATTTTAAAAGTTTTTTATATTTCTTCAAAATGATGGCAACAGATTAATCTTTTCTCTTTTTAATAAACTTGATTTGACCAGTGAATGTGTCATCGCATTTAAAAGAAAAAAAATAATAGTTTTCGTAAAATCTTATATAATAAAATTATTTCGTATAATTATGCACAAAATGCGTTAGAAAACATTATTTACTGAGAAAAATATTAAGTGCTCCGTGTAAATAAAATAACAGAAAAAAAAAATCTATGATAAAAAGTAATATCTAAAACAAAATATTTCCGATGAGGAATATGATCTACATATAAATTGTCATTCAATTGATATGATAAGTTTCCGACAAACTAATTATTTTAAATCGAGCATATTTTAGAAACTGTATTTAATTCGAAGTTCGGTACTCGATATTTGGCGGAGATTCAAATCGGGGATATTTCAAATTTAACGTATTCATGTTTGGATATTTTAGTATTGATGCTACACAAATAATAACATATTAGGAGTATAATTTCAGACGATATTAATAAAAATATGAAAAATTAATTTAACAGTAGAAGAACTAAAATTTGAATGTTTATAATTCAAAAACTAATCATTCAAAAGACTTTAAATTTGGCATCTAAGTATGGTTTGAACCGAAAATTCGAAAGATTTTATTAAAATTGGGTATTACTATGGAAGAAAATGAAGTTTGGGTTCGTTTTAATATGTAGTTGGTCTCTTAACAAACATTATATACATCATTTAAAAATAGACTTTATTTCCAATTTTTCATTATCAGTAACTATCTTCTGCAATAATTAATTGGGGAGTTAATAGGGGATATTTTCTTTTTTCCCCACGACTTTATGTTTTTTCCAGGTAATTTTTTTAAGATGCTTCTCTTCTCGTATTGCTAATTTATCTCTGAAACAAATCACATATAATGTTGAATATGAGGTATTATTTTCGAAATATATATCAATGTTATTACTAGATGTTATTATATAGCATGCAAAAACGAAAAAATATATGTATAAAATATCCTTTTATATTTAAAATTATGTAACATTGTTTTAGATTTTTTAAATTATTATCTGAAACTATTTTGCATAGACAATAATTTAATCTAGTAATAAAGAAAGTAAAAGTACATAATTTAAAGTCATACATACATATATTCCATTTTCTAATTAATCATCAAATATTTTCAATAATTTATCATTTTATATAACATTTTTTCGAAATTCTGAACAGAAAAGGTTAAGTTTCAGACATTCAGGCTTTGGATTGCACCTCTTGTTTAAAAATTCCCTCTCGCAGCCGAATGATACGGATAAAGATGATAAGTATTGACATTATTTGTTCATACATCATACAAATCTTAACAATTTTTTCAAACCACGCAAAGGAGCTATTGTATATTTTCAGCACGTATAGAAGTGGTGCGATCTCCCCTTCTAAAATCACAAGACCTGGATTATGGTTTATTTTTAACTGTCAGTGGTATCTTTTTCGGAGGAATCCGTATATGTGCTGCTCATTCGATAGTAATGTATTCTCAAGGCTTCACTCTATCGGAGTAATGTTTCAACTACTACATGGAGAATTATCGTGATCCCGATCTCACTACACATCTTAAAGAATTGAGTTCTTTTAAATATCATTTTATTGAGTAACATATCTCTAGTAATGCTGTAATAATGGTTTTTTTTTTTTTTTTTTTTTTTTTTTTTTTTTTTTTTTTTTTTTTTTTTTTTTTTACAAATGTTAAGATTTATAAAGTAATTTCATAAACTATACAGAATTTAAGACATACAAACAAAAAAGGAAATACAGTCGAACCTCGTTAACATGAACCTCAAGGGGAATCAAAATTTTGTTCATGTTAACAGTAATTCATGTTATCAGTATATCAATTCTTTGTACTTGTTTTTATAGGGGACTGTGAAAACAATTCATGTTAAAAGCAATTCATGTGAAGCGTGTTCATGTTAACGAGGTTTGACTGTATTTCTTTTAAAATTATCTTCTATTGGGGATGGATGATTCAGCACACTTCTTAATTTATTTTTCCCCTTTGGTTTGATTTGCATTATTTCAAGGTATTAAACGCGTGAAATTCTTTCCATTGCTCGGACCTTTGGAATAGCGTTCTAATGCTCTACCTATTTGCTCTACAATACTCTACATATGCTATTCCAAGGATACGGATTCGATTCTCGATTTGGATATTATTTATTCTATTGGTTTTGCTCTTAGTTAGCAATGTAAAAAAATTTCACGTATTTAATATTAAAAATTTCGAGCGTAGTTTCACTTCTGAAAATTACTTGTCGAATAATGCATTATATTAATTAATTTCAAGAATTTTTCTGATAATCAGAAAAGAAAAATTCAAATCAGCTAGGTATTTAGTTATTTTCGTCCGAAAACTATTAAACATTACTTCATCAATTGTTTAAAATAGAATCGGACCATCATTTTAAGATAAAAATATATACCAAACCATAAACAATTATCCAGAAGATTCTATGAGAAAATTGAAAGACAAGAAAAGACTTATAAACCATTTTAAATCAGTTAAAAACGGTTACTAAAATGTTTGTTCTCCTTAAAATTATGGAATCTATGAGTAATACATTAATCCTTCAAAATATATATTCACATACTCAAAACAATTAAACATTACTTCACCAATTATCATTTATACATATAATATATCCCAAACGGAAAAAAAAATTAGTAGATTTTATAAGGGATCTGAAGAACAAGAACAGACTTCTAAACATTTCTAATTTGATTAAAAACGATTATTAAAATTTTGATCTTTTTAAAATTATGAAATTTACATGAATGAGAAATAAATTCTTTAATATATATATATTAATTATACTAAAAAGTACTAAACATTATTTCATCAAATGTCACTGTAAAATATAAAATGTCTCTAGTGACAAAAAAATATATATATATGTTCATTAGATCCAACAAGGCAATTAAAGGATAAGATAGGACTACTAAACAATTTTAATCTGTTGAAAAGGGTTATTATGTTATGTCTTCTTAAAGTTATGGAATTTAAATCAATGAGTAATAAATTAATAGTTCAAATTATATATACATTAAACTGAAAACAACTAAACATTACTTCATCAAGTGTCATTTTAAAATGGAAAATATCTAAACGACAAAAAATTATTCAGTAGATACTATGAAAGAACTGAAGGATAAGACGAAATTTCGAAACAGTTTTAAATCAACAAAACAGGCCTATTGAATTTTTTTGCCTGCTTAAATTTATGGAATCTAAATCAATGAGTAATATATTAACCTTTTAGGAAAGATATTCATTATATTGAAAACAACTAAACATTACGGCAACTATCATTTTAAAATATAAAATATCCGAAACGGAAAAGCCAAATTTGCAGCATGTTTCTAGTCAATTCAGAAAATCGCTGCTTTGTAAAAACAAAAACACTTTAAAATTTACTAACATTCAGAATGCAGAATACAGTTAAATTCCCAGAATAAAGCTCCAAAGAATAGGATTCCAGCATACACAATATAAAAGTATTTACATTATGCTCATGGATTTTTCGAAGATTTTCAATTGATGATTTGTTTACATGCCATTAGGATGAATAACGGAAGAAAACATATTTTAATATGTCCAGGAAAAAAAGTTTAGCTCTCATGGGATATTTGTATTGAGGAGTCTTTTCTTTGTTAAATTTTATGCATAAATAAGATGGTTGCGTAAACAGGCTTTTTATAAGTAGTATGAAATAGACAAAAAACTATCCAGTAGATTCTATGAGAGAATGAAAGAGTAAGACAAGACTTCTAAAAATGTTTAAATCGGTTGAAAACGATTACTATAATGTTTGTTCTTAAAGTTATGGAATCTAAATCTAAGAGTAATAAATTAATCCTTCTAAATGTATATTAATTATACAAAAAACAACTAAACATTATTTCATCCATTATTATTTTTAAATATAAAATACCATTAATCGCAAAAAGATTATCCAGTAGATACTATAAGGCAAGAGAAGAATGAGATAGGACTTCTAAGCAATTTTTAATCTCTTAAAAATTGGTAGGGGAAGATGGGGATACTTGAGCCTCTTTTTAAATTTTAATTTTTTTTTTTAAAAATTATAATTTCTTAGAACAAAATAAAATATTGAAAATGAATATTTGATAATTTTTCATCAACTGAAAACCACTTTCAATTAATTTTGAACTATTTTTCTATGTCTAATTAATTTTTACTTTTTTTTTACATCGTGGCTCAAGTATCCCCATGGAGGGGATACTTGAGCCATGGTGAAGGGATACTTGAGCCAGTATGGAAATATACCTTGAAAAGTAATTTTTTTCGCTTTATTTTTGCACAAATATTTTACAGAATGATAAATTATGATGCATAAAGGCCTTCAGAACCAATTTAGATTAGAATTCAGATGTTTCAGCTCTCATTGGCAATATGTATGAAGAACAAACTCAGAATGGTTGTAAAACCACACATCTTTTTTCTTTTACCTACATGGTAACTCAGTAGTGCCCTCTGTTGTGGACAATAGAAGTCATTTCTTTGATTTAAAAAAAGTTACAGTAACAGAGGTTACAATTTCAATATAAAATATTATTCTTAATCTATTATGTTAAAAGATAAATATCTAATATGTTGGACCTAACTAATTAAAGTATTAGAGATTAATTTACATTTATCTAGACAGGCTATTTTGTTAGTCAAAATGAAAAATAAAATGGATATTTTCATTTAAAAAAATACATTTTTAAACATTTTGTTTCTAAGTCATAATTTTTTAAGAAAAAAAATAAAATAAAAAAATTATGCTCCCTTTTATCCAGAAAAGAAATCTATTAGTGAATATAAGGACTTAATTTTATTTTTTGTTTATTTTACCCATGTCTAATTTCCTAGTGGGGATGGTTGAGCCATGGCTCAAGTATCCCCAATCTCACTGGCTCAAGTATCCCCATTACCATTATTTTTCTTTATCAGAGTTCTACTAAGTAAAACATGCAGCTATTTGAGTTATTTTAGATTCAAAACACAATTGAGATTATACTTATTAAATTTATATATATTGTTGCAACTTTAAACGAAACTTTGATTGCAAAAAAAACCCCAAAAAAACATGCATCTAAACATTTACTTTAGATAGAGAAAAACAACTATTAATCACCATACTTTCAAAGTGGTGCCAAGGTATGTGATTTCTTTTTTACATGTTCAGAACTATAAATATGTTACCATATTGCCAGTTTTAGAAAGAAAAATTAACCAACTGTAGAAATAGTAGGGGTGGCTCAAGTATCCCCTATGCTCAAGTATCCCCACTCTCCCCTGCAATGTGTCTTCTTAAAGTTATGGAACCTAAATCAATGAATGATAATTAATAGTTCAACCTATAATTCATTAAACTGAAAAAAAAATTACACAACTTTATCAACGGTCATTTTAAAAAAGAAAATATCTAAATAATAAAAAAAAAAATTATTCAGTAGATAATATGAGGGAACTAGAGGGTAAGACGAAATTTCTAAAATATTTTAAATTGCCTAAAAAGGGTTACTAAAATATTTTGCCTGCTTAAAGGTATACAATATAAATCAATAAATAATAAATTAATACTTCAAAATAGATATTCATTATACTGAAAACAACTAAACATTACTCCATCGGCAACTATCATTTTAAAATATAAAATATGTCCGAAACGGATAAGCAGATTTGCAGCATGCTTTGAATCAATTCAGAAAATCGCAGCTTTATAAAAACAAAAATACTTTAAAATTTACTAGTATTCAGAATGTTGCATGCAGTTATATTCCCCGAATAAAGCTCCAAAGAATAGGATTCCAGCATACACAATATAAAAATATTTGCATTATGCTCAGTGATTTTTCGAAGATTTTCAATTGATGATTTGTTTAGATGTCATTAGGATGAATAACGGAAGAAAACATGTTTTAATACGTTCAGGAAAAAAATGTTTAGCTCTCACAAGACAGTTATATCAAAGAAATTTTTCTTTGTTGATTTTTGTGCATAAATAAGATGGTTGCGTAAACAGGCATTTTATAAGTAACATGAAGTAGATATTGTAAATATGTTTGAGGACTATTCAGGTATACACATGCAGTAGAATATATTTTAATTGTTTTTGGTAAGTAAATTATATTAGTAAAAAAGAGATTTAGTGTATTATTTACAATAATTATAAACTTTTCATTTTAAATATTTATTTCCTGGTAGTTTATTTAACTGAAGAACAAGACAAGATTTCTAAACGATTTTAGATCGGCTAAAAAGGGTAAGTAAAATGTTTTGCCTACTTAAAGCTATGGAAACTAAACCAACGAGTAAGGAATAAATAATTCAAAGTATATATTCATTAAACTAAAAAAAAAAAAAAAAAAAAAAAAAAAAAAAAACTAAGCATTACTTCACCAACTGTCATTTTAAGATGGAAAACATCTAAACAATAAAAAAAAAATATTCAGTAGATAATATGAGGGAACTGAAGGATAAGACGAAATTTCTAAAATATTTTAAATTGGCTAAAAAGGATTATTGAAATGTTTTACCTGCTTAAAGGAATACAATATAAATCAATGAGTACTAAATTAATCCCTCAAAATAGACATTCATTATACTGGAAAAACTAAACATTCCTTCATCGGCAACTATCATTTTAAAATATAAAATATCTGAAACGGGAAAGCAAATTTGTAGCATGTTTCTAATCAACTCAGAAAATCACTGGTTTATAAAAATAAAAGTACTTTAAAATTTATTAGCATTCAGAATGCTGCATACAGTTAAATTCTCCGAATAAAGAACCAAAGAATAGGATTCCAGCATACAGAATATAAAAGTATTTGCATTATGCTCAGGGATTTTTCGAAGATTTTCAATTGATGATTTGTTTACATGTCATTAGGATAAATAACGGAAGAAAACATATTTTAATGCGTTCAGGGAAAAAAAGTTTAGCTCTCATAAGATATTTATATTGAAGAGACTTTTCTTTGTTCATTTTTGCGAATAAATAATATGGTTGCGCAAACAGGCTTTTTATAAGTAGTATGAAATAGATATTGTAAACATTTTTGAGAAATTCTTACTTACTTATGCTAAAAGACTTAGTGTATTATTTACAATAATTATAAACTATTCATTTCCTTCTACTTGGATTTTTAAAGTGCATCATTCCGTTATGATATGGATGCTACAATTTTATTTGTTCTACAATATTCAAAGTATGTATTTATTAAACTGAAAACAACCAGCAATTACTTTATCAACCGTCATTGATAATAGTAACCGTGAAATAGATAATATCTAAACGACAAAAAATCATTCAGTAGAGCCTTTGAGGAAACTGAAGTATAAGACGAAACTTTTAAACCATTTTAAATCGGCTAAAAAGGGTTACTGAAATATTTTACCTGTTTAAACTTATATAATCTTAATCAATAAGTAGTAAATTAATTCTTCAAAATAGATCTTCATTATACTGAAAAAAAAAACTTAACACTATTCCATCGGCAACAATCATTTTAAAATATAAAATATATCCGAAACAGAAGAATAAATTTGCAACATGTTCCTAATCAATTTAGAAAATCGCTGCTTTATAAAAACAAAAATACTTTTAAAATTTACTAGTATTCAGAATGCTGCATACAGTTAAGTTCCCCGAATAAAGAAAAAAAAGAATAGAATTCCAGAATATAGAATATAAAAGTATTTACATTATGCTCAGGGATTTCTCAAAGATTTCCAATTGATGATTTGTTTACATGTCATTAGGATTAATAACGGAATAAAATTTTAATACGTTATTTACTGTATTTTAATACGTCCAGAAAAAAAAGTTTAGTTCTCCTATAAAATATTTAAATCGATAAACTTTTTCTTTGTTGAATTTTATGCATAAATAAGATGGTTGTGCAAACAGGCTTTTTATAAGTAGCATGAAATAGATATTGTAAATATTTTTTAGAACTTCTTATGTACTTATGTTAAAGGACAATAAGATATTCACATATTAATGCATGCAATAGAATATATTTTAATTGTTTTTGGTAAGCGTATTATATTCGTAAAAAAGAGACTTAGTGTATTATTTACAATAATTATATACTATTCATTTTAAGTAATTATTTTCTCATAGTTTATTTTTTTTAAGTGATTTATTTGATTATGACATGGATCTTACAATTTTTCAAATATTTCCTAAACAATTATTGAAAGAAATGAAATTAATGTAGCACATACTTTTTCTTATGCATTTATAATTACTAGATATATATATATATAGATAGATAGATAGATGTTTACAATAGAATACTTTATTAGTATTTTCCTTTATTTATGGAATTATTTATTAAATACTTGCTTCAAAACAATAATTATCTTTTTTAATATCTGAGCGTACTGGAATTTTTAAGCAATAATATGAAAATTAATTTTTTTTATTAAAATTGATTTTATAAATCGGTTGTTATACCTTTTTATTATGAAATATTTAAAAAATAATAAAAATTAATAACCAAAAAGGCTTTTAAGGAAATATGAAAATTCGTATAAAAGGAATGTATTTAAATGTATCGTAATTTTTTGTAAAAGAAAAGTTGACTTTTTTTGAAAAAATGAAAAGGGAAATGATTTACAAAATTACGACTTTCTGAAAATATTTAGCTTCAACTATTTTACTACTCTTTTTCAATTTGATTGAGGAGAGAATAGTATGGAAAAAAACTTTTCCGAATATACAGAGTAAAAATAAATAAATAAATAATACATTAAATTTTTGATACTTAAAAGTACCGATTGCGCATAAGGAATATGAAGAGCAAACTTTGTGGATTTTCTTTACATATCTTGAATCTTTTTACATTTACAAAAACAACATAAAATTACATAAAATATTCGACTCTATAACTGAATTCTTAAATTTTGTATAAGCGAATGCCTTTTATTAATCCTTTGATAATAGATAATACGCATTAGAATAACACCGGAGGTAAAGAAAAAATGCCCAAAAAATATTTTGAGCAGAAGGCAAGTGGAAAAAAAGCATTCGGCCTTTAAAGTGTGGGATTTGCTACTAATCACCAAGTAATGCATTAAATCAGTAAGAAAAAACATTGAATAATTTCCTTCTATAATCAATAATGGTTTGAATTTATTGCTTCAGCCTTTGGATGCCCCCTCCTCTTTAAAAACATTAGAAATGTATTTATACACTAGTTTTTCATGTTTTGCAGCGTTCTTTTTTTTTAAAAAGGGCATGACAATGAAGATACATTAAACCTATCTATTGCTCACCATTCATTATCTTTTTGAAATTTATTTATTACGAATCTTGTTTTTACCAGTTATATTAACCAGATATATTACCAGTTAGTTAACTTTGTAAAGAAGATTAGAAAATTTAATTTTTTTTAATTCTTCTTTGCAAATATCATACAGAAGAATTGAGAACTTTTTTAAATTTTGAGATACTGTTCCCAGAATTATATTTTGAACATTATCTTAAAAGTGCTCATTCTATAATAAATAAATAAAATGAATAAGTACCTTATTAACAGATTTAGTTTATGCACAAGATTGGATAATCTGAATTAAAAAGGCGAAAACTGACTATGAGTAGCACTGACATCATTCTAACAGTGGCAACAGCAGACGATTTAAATTAATTTTTATTAATTTTATTGCACTCTTTTAAAGTTCTAAGCACCACACATTTTCAAATTTTACATCAACGAATAGAGACAAAATTGGACTTTGAAATGCAATTGTCTGAAAACTATACCGCAACTTAAGAGAAAACCATAGGACAATATCCCCCAGTTTTTATGGTTTGTAAGTTAAATTTCAAGAATGTTTTTTTTTCCTTTCTAAATGAATCTTTATTACCTACAGATGACCCCGAAAGGTAAATACGTTTCAAGATTCGTAATAACAGCTCGACATTTTATTCCACCTTATATTTAATAACGAAATTCGAACATTCATCAATCAATCAATCAATAAAACAATAAAATATAAATAAAACACAAATTTAAGACATGTAATCGTATTTTGAACTTAATCCACTGAAATCGACAAAATCAAAAAGACTGATTGTAATTAGCGATCTTTGTCTGTTAACTCCTGACGTAATACCAATATGGTGGATTAGGGATAGTTGACCATACGGGAGGCTTGACCCACCCGTCAATTTTCATATTTAAATGCTTTTGTTGTTATATGGCAATAAAAGCTAATGGAAAGATAAAACAACAACCTTCGTCTCATACTGATAATTGAAACAGGTATAGCCAGAATAAGTTGTGGACAGTTTTCACCAAAAATTCGAGTTTTTTTTTTTTTTTTTTTGGAATACTTTGTAAGGTTTTCTCAGACAAAAAATATGTCATAAAAAATTAAAGTAAATAGGTTTTAATTAATGCAGGGGTATATATCTTCAATGCTAGGCGTGAAGTTTGCACAATAAATAAGGTTTAAAATAACTATGTGTTATTCATTGTAAAATGACTATGTGGGGAGGCTTGACCCAATCAATGTGAGGGAGGGTCGACCATAGATAAAGCTCCCTTAATTAAATGTTTTTAGAAATTTGTTTCTCATACTCAGTATATAATAAAGGGTTAATGTTTATATTTGTAAAAAATGTAAATAAAAATTCTGTAAAGTAACAAAGCTGTGCATAGGAAAGTTTTTTAAATTAACCTTTAACTGTTGAGACAGAAATAGGCACATACTACAGTGAAGCGGTCTGTTAGAGGAAAAATGAAAAAAAAAAGCTAGATTAACTTACAGGATAGTATTTTTGACTTAATTTTTTTTTTTTTATCAAGGTTGCTATAATTAAAATGAATCTGTTGAAATGTCTCTAGTGAAAGCACTGAAATTCCAAATAAAACAAAATTTCGTTAGTGTTTTTTTTCTTTTGTTAAATTATAAAGACTTAAAAAAGCAGCGGTCTGTGAGACCAGTAACATCAGTTAAAGGATAAAGATATTCTGGGTTTCTTAAAAATTTTTTTACTTGTAGGTAAAAGGTACTCGAGATTTTTAAAACTTATTTTATTTATATAAACCTTGTATAGCATAAAGATATTCTGCATTTATAAAACTCATTTTATTTGTTTAAACGTTAAGGATAAGGGTATACTGCATTTTGAAACTTATTTTATTTGTATATTTGTTTATAATTGCAGATTTTTCAACATAAAATACAATGGGTCAAGCCTCCCATATGTGGGGAGAATTTGACCCACTATTTTCTAATGATTAAAATCGATTTTTTAAATTTCTTATATATTACAGTTGCGTCATAAATTTATTCTGGTAATTCATTGTACAATGAATAAAATGATATAAATTATACATAAAAATTTGTTCAATTTTCAATACTTAAAAGATTAAAAATTGTTCAGTAAAAAATGGGTCAACCATCCCCAGCTTCCCCTATAATATTATTTTTTTAATTACGTTCCAAGAACATGTTTGAAAGAATTAGTTCCATTTTTTATATAATTTAAATTTTTAAACTTTTTAGTAAGCATTCTAAAATACATTACATGCAAAAAATCCATTAAAATTATTTAAAAAAAAGAAAAGTTAAAAAAGGGAAAGAAATGAAAATTTTTGTCAGATTAAAACAAGCTTGTTACTTTTGCTGTATTTTAAAACAATAAATATTCATCTTGCTATGAATTTTTGAGCAGGTATATTAAATAAATTGAAAATGGTGAAATAGAAGTTTTAAAGCACTTTTTCTAGAATAATGAGGGCTCAAACTTGCTATAAGAACATCTAGTAGATCAAAAATGAAATAAATAAAGCAGAAATAATAATAATAAAAAAGAATAACTAGCTTTTCTTTTCTCCGCGTAACTAAATATATTATATAAAAAGCGGAAAATGTTAGTTCAAGTGTGAAGAATTTGCATTACACTGAGGAATTTTTCGTAGACTTTCAATTGATGATTTGTTTACAAATCATTAGAGTGAACAATAAAGAATATTTCTTTTTTTAATTTTCTGTTAGAAGAGAAGTTTTTTTTCCCCTCATAGTATATTTATGCAAAGCAGAATTTTCATTTTGAGTTTTATGAATAAATAATTTTCAAAGACTTGGTTCGAAAAGTTTCAATAAAATTTAGAATGAAAACTTGTGAATATTTTAATAAATAACAAAGTACGAACAAGTTTATATTAATAATAGAAAGACCCTTGTCGATTCCTGTGTCTGAAGTGCTTATACGTGTGCGCGAAGGCAAGGGAATTCTATCGCTTTTAGGAATCTTCAGATTTGATTCTGGATAAATGAAGACTACTCTTAAAGTAGTTGTTGTCAAATTGTGTCATTTTATACTGAACGGATTTTTTTTTCAGCGATTTTTCAATTTTTAATTATTTTTATTCAAATCTGACTTATAATAGAAAATATGAACTGTTTTTAAGAGAAGATTTATATTTTATGTGTTATATTTATTTAATATTGTATTTCACTTCCCTGTATGAAAATATTTTACTGAGAAAATCAGGAGATATCATTTTTAAAAAATTCCAAAGGTATTAAGTAAATTGAATTTTTAAAATTTTTAAAAAGCGATAAGAAAATGGGAAATTTCTGAAGAATACAGCTTCAGAATGGAAGTTTTTTAGTGTTGGATTGCTACAATAAACTTTTCTCAAAAAAAAAAAAAAAAAAAAAAAAAAAAAAAAAATCTGCTATGTCAATGGAATTTTTCGATAAATGTCAAGTATGTGATTTTGAGATGTAATCTAAAAGCAGTGAATTTTTTTAATTTTTTTTTTGTTTAATTAATTATTTTATTTATTTATTGAAAATAAACTTCTAATTGTTTATTTTAAAAAAATTATTCTTTTATTTTCTTGTATTTAACGGGAAAGGAAAATGATACTGTCACATTAGACTGGGCTACACCGAAGTTAATTGTTCCTTGAAAAATCACGTTACTATACGTCTGAACAAAGCTGGTGTGGGCTTCAAATTAATTTTAAATAAAATGACTGTTGATTTCAAATTCTTTGACTTAAAATATATATATAGAAAAACAAACTGCTCTTGGTCAATTAAGTTTTAATTCACGATGTAAAAATAATTTTCCTGTGTGAAGGAGAATATATATGTATGTTATCTCACTCAAAGCCGATATAAGGCTTATATGATGTTTCATTTGTTTTCGTCGGTAGTTCAGTTTAAATGTTTAGTAATATTACAAGGAAAATTTCTCACTGTTATATCGAACGTTAGCAAGCTCATTATTTTATAACATATTGTTGACATAATATTAAAAAGTTTTATAAATAAAATAAAAAATAATCAAGGGAAAAAATATTGCAAATTTTAAAAGAATTTGATTGAATAAAAATTATGAAAAAAAAATTAAATCCTATTTTTAAAGTAAGATTTTGTAAATTTTGAAATATATTTTATTGCATACGTTTTTTAGAGTTCTGGGGTAAATTTTGCCTTTGTAACCATCAGTATGCATAAAATTAAAAAGCTTTCGGGATGATAGGAGTTTTATGATCCGGGGGATTTCCCATTCATAATTATCAAAGAATAACGAATACTCTTAAAAAAGCAAATATATTTTTCCTTGTCGAGAAAATGGTTTCCCATTTCATGATATTAATAAACTCATCTATGACATAAAACATAAAGGACATAACGTAAATTGGGATCGCAATAACTGTCTTAAATTCTGTTACATTAGCTCTCTGCAGGGTTTATATTGGAGGCTAACGTATGCATTAAAGAAAAAAAAATAAAATAATAATAATAATATTGTATCTAAAACTACAGGAAAGCTCAAGAACGTAACCATGATAAGATTAATCTTATTCCAAAAATCAAAATACATATGCATCATACCATTGGTAACAGATGCACAATAAAATAAAAAAGTATTGGAATAACTGGACGAAAGTTTAAAAACAGGTTGAAAGAAGACATAAGTGATAAATAGTCCTTCCGGCAGTGCCGGGAGGAAGAGGTAGCTTTCATATACTTATATATATATTTATTTATTTTAAATTAAGTTATATTATTCAAAAATACTAAGCTCAAATTAGTAGAACCTGATTATGAGCTTGGTCGAAATCTTAATTCAGGTACACATGCACACTCATATTGAAATCGATTAATATATATATGCGATAACTCAGCCATTTTTTAAGATACAAACGAAACAAAAAATGCTCTGGAATCTTTGTATCAAGGTCAAATGCATAAAAGAAAAATCTTTTTCAATTTCTCACTTTCTTGTACCTAATTTTAAATTTTAAAATTTATAAAAAAATTTAAATAGTCGCCATTTTTAAATAAGATGGCGGATGGAACTGAGTATCGAACTCGATTCAGGCGTCAGTATATACTATGTACACACCAAGTTACATCCAAATCTATTCCTAAATACGCGTATTATCACGTGACAAAAATCAGATCGTTTCAAAATGTCAGCCATAAGAAAAATTCAAAGTGCTATAAATCAATCATTTTTTAAGATATAGACAAAATAAAAAGTGTTCTGGAATAGTTATTTTAGGTTCTAACACGTAAAAGAAAAATGTTTTTCAACTTCTAATTTTTTCGCATTTAATTTTAAATTTAAAATTATTTAAAAATTTTAAAATGGACGATATTTTGAAACAAAATGGCGGATGATGCTGGCCAACGAACTCGGTTGAGACATTTATATGTACTATGTACATATCATGTTTCATTCAAGTCCGCTCATAAATACGCGTGTCATCACGTGACAAAAATCAGATCGTTTCAAAATGTCAACCGTAAGAAAAATTCAAAGTGCTATAACTCAATCATTTTTTAAGATAAGACAAAATAAAAAGTTTTCTGGAATTGTTGTTTTAAGTTCTAACACGTAAAAGAAAAATATTTTTCAACTTTTAATTTTTTCGCATTGAATTTTAAATTTTAACTTTTTTTTTTTAAATTTAAAATGGCCGCCATTTTGAAACAAAATAGCGGATGATGCTAGCCAACGAACTCGGTCGAGACATTTGTATTTACTATGTACATACCAAGTTTCATTCAAATCGGTTCATAAATACGTTAGTTATCGCATGACAAAAATCAGATATATATATATATATTGTAAAGCCAAATTTAAATATATGAAGTAATGAAACTAGAATTATTATTCCTACGTCCCATTATCGTATCGCATTAAACAAAACAATATTTAAAAAATTTTCAGCAAAGATAAGAAAGCAATGAATGATAATCTGTCATACAGAAACCAGAAATAAGTTTAACGCTTTTAAACATTACGGAAAGATTGGGAATTTGTAGGTAGCGTATTTAAGAAACTATCCAACCGAGTGACAGAAATTGGTGTGGATTGGCCTAAATATTTATCGGATCTGAATCCAAATGTGATTTCTCCTTAAAGAACTACTTCAAATACACTGTATTCTCTAAGAATTCTCAAGCGTTATAACAACTTAAACAATTTAAATGTGAGGCATGTGGATCCATTTCAGTAGAGACATTGCAGTGAGCGACTTCGAACTTTATCCCTCGGTTGCATAATGTTATTGCTAAGAATTGTGACCATATCCAAACCATTGTAATGTGATTTGACCACTGTTCAGAAAGAGCCTTCAGATACTATTTTAAAGACACATCAGCCGTGTGACTGCAACGCTCTCTAAAGTCAAATCTGGGAACTATTTCTGCAATCCGATGTATGAGAAATTTCACATCTGTCTACCCAACTTACCACTTGATTCATACTTCTATCGATGTTTTAACAATTAAGCCATTTCAAATTTGGAGAGACTTTCTGAAACACCATGTATTTTTAAACGCAAAGCTATCTCTTAAAAACATTTTTAATCAATTACTGAATGTAACAAAAACACATTTTGGAGATCAATAAGATGTGTAAATAACTTTGGAGAAAACTGATTGGCTTACTTTACTGCTCATAATTAAACCCGTTGTCTGAAATTCAAAATGTGTCTAGTGCACGTGTAAGGAATTTAAGGGCATCATACTTGGATTTTTCTTGATTTTCAACTTATGATTTTTTTTATTTGTCATTAGAATGAATAACTAATGGGAAACATTTTTACTTTTTATTTTTCAAATTTTCTGTTTCAGGCAAAAGTTATCTTCTCATAGGATATTCATGTTTAACAGCATTTTCGTTGTTGAATTTTATGAATAAATAATTTCACTATAGCTTCGTAGACAAAGTTTTAATCAATTTTGGAATGCAAATTTATGAATACTTTAATATTTTAATAAACGACAAAGTACAGGCAAATAAACTCTAAATAAAATAATTATTGACAAAGAATAATTTTTTTCGATATTTTCTGTACAATACAGAATGTAATGCACATAAGCAACATTATCGTTTTCAAAAAGATTTAAAGTTAAAATTGAATTTAACTTTTACATAGATCGGACGGTATATACAGGACGTCCTCAAAGCCTTCAATAGAATAACAGTATCAGGTGCACAATAAATTTTAAAGCGTTTTAAGGAAGCATACTAAAAGGGTTTATATAGATATTAAAAAATATCCTGTTGCTTCAGAATTTATTTATATGAAACTAAAACAGCGCTGTAATAGATTAAGAACAAATTCGATTAGAGCACAACAGATGAAAAATTCTTTTTTTTTTTTTTTTTATATACACTCATTGTCATAAAAATTTGCGCACCACGAAAGAAAAAAAAAAAAAAAAAAAGGGCAAATGAAACGAAATTTTACATGGGTAAATACTACTATGATATACGTAAGTGATTAGAAAACCAGAAAAAAAGGATCATTTATTCCATAAAAAAGTACAAATGAACGAAAATTTTAGTACTCTGTTGGACCCCTTTTAGCGTGAATGCATGATGCAATACAAGCGGGCATTGAGGCATACAAGTTCCGTATGATGTCCTGAGATATCGCGTTCCACAGTTGCTGTAAACGTGCCCTGAGTGCATCTAAACTCGTAGCGTGCCCAACTTGCCAACCCAAATGATTCCAGATATGCTCGATTGGTGACAAATACGGTGATCGAGCAGGCCAGAGAAGGATGATAATGTGGCGGAGGCAGGCTTATGAAATCCTTGCTGTGTGTGCCCAAGCATTGTCTTGGCTCCTGAAAAATGGCTCCTAAGAGACCTGCCCTTAGTGGCAACACATGTGGTTGAAGGATGTCCTAGATGTACCGCTGAGCTATCATTGCAAAATTGCTGCTCAAATTGAATCTAACTCGTCGCTGAGGACGACTTGGTTCCATTCCGTTGCAGTCCAATCCCGTCGTGCGCGACGCCACTCCAAAAAAGAGGTGTCGGTGCATGGGTGTCATTGGTAGCATACGTAATGGGCGCCGCGATACCAGATGTCCTTCAGCCAAACGCCTTGCGATGGTTCGAGAAGTCACAGGGGGTCTGTAGTGAAGGTGCTGCCTGTGTCTGGATAGCGGCCAATGAGACAGTTGGCTCTACTCGTGCATTTCGTGTGATGTGACAATCTTCTCGACGACTGGAATGTCGAAGGCGTCCCGAGCCTGGTCGCCGAGTAAATGATATATCTTCAGTCCACTGGTCTTAACACCTCCTTACAGTAAAATCAGAACGGTCTACTTGACGAGTTAGTCTCCGAGCTGACCACTCAGCTTCCATTATCCCGATGATTCTTCCCCTCTCCAGCTCTGACAGCTGCTGATATTATCTTCGATGACTGCATAACGGCATGTATACCACAGCGTTTCCTTTGCAAAAGAAAAGGCACACTCAAACAATTTCAGCTTGCCAATTTTATACTTCAAAGAGGACAAAGTTCAACGCCCTCTAATGGCATTACGCAATGCGCAATCATACTGCATTTCTAATCATTTCCATATCTGCCTGATATGTATCTTCATGCGAAGTTTCGTTACGATCCCACAATTATTTCTTGGTGTGCAAATTTTTATGGCAATGAGTGTATAAATGAAAAAAATGCACGCTGTTAAAATGGGAGTTTAAAATAATTTATAGACAAAGATTTTTTTTAATCCTGAAAAAAATTTTAATAAAACGAGCTTCTGCAAAGAAAAAAAATATAAAAATTGGAGAATTCATTCAAAGGTTATGTGTAAACATGCATAAGAAACTAACAAAAATATATAATCGAAATACGAAACCTCATTTGACAGAAATCAGCTAAAAATAAGTCTTATGCAGAATATTTTTGAGCTAATAAATCATGGGATGATTAAAATGTACGAATTAAATATTAAGAACATTCGATTGGGTTGACCACCTAGGGAATCCTACTTACGCTTTACATTATAAGTGAAACCTCGAGGAAGAGACTTATATCTACTGCATACATTGCTCAAAAGCACTGCACAAATTATCAATGACTAGTTTTTACGATATTGTTTACAATAGTTAATAAGATAAACAAAAATAAACTCAGTTTGCTGATTTTTCCTCTGAAACCTATAAAAAGTATTATCAGTGGATAAGTTAGTCGGAATTGTACTATGTTCTATGCATGCGTAAACAATAAATAGGCATAAATTCATAATAATTAAGAACCAATGAGATACAAAATGTTTCACATATCACTGTGTACATTAGCGTGATAATACTTGGAAAATACTAAGTAAAATACGTATGCTAATAATTGAATCGAAATTACTACCAGAAAACAAGCCAGAGAGAACAAGACAAATATTTTCATTATGTACAAAACAGAGGTTGCTGTTGAAAATGAGAACTGAGAACAACGAGATATCTTAGCTAACTCAAACAGTAGTAACAGATGTGTTTATTTTAGAAGAAAAAATAATTAATTCTCATTATGCTGTCAAGACTGTCTACAGTTTTATGTGCTGTTGTTTTATACAAACCTTACTCAAATTTATTTTTCATATTATTATTATTATTATTATTATTCGATATATTTTTATTTTTCATGAATAATTATTGTGGCATTTTATGAACTGAATCTGCTATCAGTTTTTATGGAAATAGAAAATAATAAAATCCTTTGCATCGATTACCACTACTTTTAAATATATAAGCCAGCTTTTATTGTTTATTTTTTAAGTATTCTCAGAAAACTATGTCTGAATCCTAAGACAATGCTTTAAAACTATTCCTTTCTATTTCATTTTATATCATTTTTCGCATGCTTTTAACTTTGCTGTAACTTTTGTTAAGCAAGAGTATAAAATATATTTCCAATTGTCATATCACACAATAACAAGCTCGTTAATGGCGATGCTATCTTAGATGAATACATTCTATTTCTGCTACGGATTTTTAGAAAGTTAGATAAAAATTATTTTACATTGCATAACAGTCTTTTTAAAAACTTTTCTGGAATAATGAAGTTTCAGATGGGACAAAAAAACATTTTAAAGATCAATAAAGAAATAAACAAGATACCATGTAAACTTTAAAGGGGATTAAGGGTAGTCGGATGCTAGTGTTTTATTTATTTTTTAAATATTACCCTATTATTTCAGAAAAAATACAGGTAGTACAATGTAGTTGTATGTGTAACTACATCCACTACTTAGAGTCCACAATTTTTACATTTTTATTCATCATAACCGCTTCCATGGCAATTCCAACTTATCTCAAGTTCATATATAATAGAACTTCCATTTAAAAAAGTTTTCTAACTAACGAAATTCTCTGTTGAACCTTGACTTTTAACACTATTAAAATACAAATTAACCTACATATTACGTAAAATATGTTCCATATAACGAGGGTTTTTTTTCCATTTTTGAGCGTGTACAACGTTTAAACGGAGAATGGCTGATATTATTTGAGAGGATTGTATGAAAATGAAATTACATATTTATTTAATGATTTACATTCAAAAGAAGAAATGCTAAAAACCTTTTATATAATAGTAATAAGAGGATTCCTGTTTCACGAAAATGTTACAGATGAACTTTTGTTATACTTAAAAAAGTACGATGGACGTTTTTATGAACAATATATTTTTTATAAGAAACCTGTAAAGAGTAACATTACAGACTATTTAAATTTAAGGATTTGAAATATTAAGAAAAAAAGAGAGACATACAATATTCTTCCGATTTTGTTTAACTCTGTATTATGTATTTCTTTTTAAAATTAATCTAATTAAATTTTTCTCATACTTTTTTTCACCAAAATAATAATAATAATAAATAAAATAAATAAATAAATAAATAAAAGCTGTCTGAATCAAAATACATCTTTCCAATATTTCCATTTTACATGTAATTTTGATTTTATGTGTGTGTATTTTATCATATAAATTTCCTGAATTTGAGTTGAGTTCTATTTAACGAATATAATGATGGAGCTTAGTTAAATGGAAGTTTCCCTGTATATTGCAATTAATTATTAACCCGAGAAAAATGGCGTGGCATAATTAATCATTGCAATTTGTTTTATCCCATTTTCATAGCTGCCAACTACTACGCCTATTTAAAGACGAATAAACATATCAGAAACAGAAATTTTAGTAGATAAATAACAATATGGAGTATAATAAATAACATTGAATATATCTGGCATACATTTTACTAAAACTTTTTTGTGGTTCCAAACATGTTTATGTGATTTAAATAGGCATAGAAGTTGGCAGCTCTGCATTTTCATAATGAAGAAAAATGAAAAAATTCTTATATAATATAATAAATTATACATAATCTTTGATTAAAAGTTCTTAAAGTTTTGAATGTGAAATATAATGATAAAGTGCAATGATGTGACTTCAAAAATAAATTTGATGATTTTTTGCAGATTAAAAAAAAATGGTAACGGAAGCGGTTAACTTGGTTTTGTGTGCAGAGATGGAATTTTGTAAATATTTTTTTCTCTCACTTCCTGACAGAATTATTACTGGTGAATTAGAATTAGAAAAACAATCTGCTCAGCTGAATTTCCAATTACCTTACATCTTTTCAATACTTTTACATCTTAATTACAAGTTGATAAATTAAACTTAAGATAATTATAAATTATCTGGGCACAGATGATAGATCGACAAAAAATCTTTAAAATTACATTGGGACACAAGTCGTAGAAACAATGGAACTAATTAAGCCCCAGACCATACTCGTAAAAGTAGACCAACAGGTTATGAACTTGCAACAATAAGAATAAAACAGTGACGTTAAAAAAAAAAAAAAAAAAAAAAAAAAAAAAAAAATTGATTTTCCCTATAAAACTGTAAAGAAAGACTTACAGATTTATTTTAAAAATTAATGTTTGTCTCTCTTTAGAATATGCCCTGTTTGTCCAATTCATTTTTTCAGTCAATATCATTTTTTTCCGTATTCGATTCGTACACTACAGATGTCCACAATATCTCTGTAGCCTTACTCTTTTATTACAAGCTTAGATGAACAGTTACACGAAATGGAAAGTAGTACAATATTAGGAATATACTATGAAGTTTAGCCCCCCCCACCCACCCACTCCCATCAGTTAAAAAATCTCCAACATGTGCACTATTGGTTGCGCGAAGTACTTACGAGCTATAACTGTCGATATTTTCTTCTGATGTTTTTCTCTTTTTCGCTCATATTTTGCTATATCCAATATTGATCAGTCTCTGTGAACTTTTTGGGTCACTTATAAACTTGTGAATTTGTGCAGAAAATTAGCGTAGAGACAGCCTTTGATAAAGCAAAAAGTAGCCAAAAAAGGGTAGCAGATGAAATGTTTGACAATTTTTGAACTGGCGTGCTTCCTAAAAACAATAGTGCATATGTTTGGAGATTTATTAATTGATATAAGAAACATTATATACTCCGAATATTTTACTAATTTTCGTACATGTGCCTGTTAATCTGTGTTTGTAATATACAAGCTTGAAATTCAAAGAAACTTTGCGTATAACAAATTAGTGTCATTCTTATTTTAAGGGGACAAGGGACTTTCAACCTCATTTTTGTATTTTTTTAAAATTGCATTTTAAATACATTTCAAAGGCATATTATTTGAATTATTACACATATTTCTCCCATAAAATATATTTTTCGAGAAATATAAGAAATTTTGCTGAATATTTGAGGATTTACGAAAAACTTTATAAAATGTTCTAAGTGTATTCAATCGAAATTCCCGAAAACTTATATACCAGTTTGGTTTACACATTCAAATAAAAATGTGCTTCGAAACTGGTATATTTGAATACAATGGTAAGACAAATAATTTTTTAATTTTATGAAATTTTTAGCACTTTTTATTAGTATTTCTGAACTTAACCGGCTTTAACATTTCAAATTATGATAAGTTTCAAATCAGCACATTCACAATTTAACTTGTATATGTAAATCAAACTGCCATTAAAAATATTGGAGATTTTAATTGATGTGCAATGTGCATGTGATATTTTGAAAAGTTCTTCATAACGCTTAAAACACTCATGAAAATTCCTTATTTTTCTAAAATTGTTTTTTCTTAATTTCATCTGTTATAAGTAGTATAAATTACAAATCATGCCCTTGAATAGTTTTTAAGATGGAATTTAGAAAAAATGAGTTTGAAGGTTGCTTTCCCTTTTAAAATACAAAATATTCGGTGCTACTTGTAAAACTGCCAAGTCTTTCGCTTTCTTTTTATCTAAAGCCTATATATAATAATTACATACAATTTTGTATTTAAATCGTAAAGGTTTTTTGACTAAATGAAGAAATTATTTTCTTATAGCTTTCCGTCACCATTGATATTTATTGTGCACCTTAAAAAATGCAATTATTACATTTAAAATGTTTAAAATTTATTTATAAATACAGTCTCTTAAAAATATCTGTTTGTTTGTGATTTAATTTCACATTCTGCATTTAAATACGTAAGTATTATTCTTTTGAACGAAATCATCAAAATAAATAAATAAAAAATTATTCTGAATGTTGCTTTCCATAAGCAAATGTCATAACTACAGCAACTCTATTCTTTAGTGATTTTTATTCATTAATTTTCCTATCTTAAAATGACAACATTTTTCGATTTGTGTAATTTGGCGAAAAGTTTGGCAGTTTGGCGAAATCGGTCGACGGGATAATCAATTACACTGTTAATCCCACTTAACCGTCTGCCCCGAGATAAGTCGGGGAAAAAAGCACTGTTTCCCATACCCTTCGCCGGTTAAGTGGTTAACGCGCAGTGTTGCCGGGTCGGCAACACCTAAAGTTCCCCCTGTTTAGAGACACAAAAACTCCGTGAATATTTCAAAAATTACTCTAATGGCTTCTTCAACTCTTTCTTATGAGTTCTAGATGGCAGCACCACAGAGATCAAACTCTACTGTTTTTAAATAATAGGTAAAATTATAACAGGAGTAATTTATTACATTTTTCATTATTGAGTGAAAAAAGTCCTGGCCAGTATTCGAAGCAGGGATGTATTGGCTGGAGCCGCCAATGCTCTACCAACTGAGCTATCACGGACACGAAAACTGGAGGACTATTTCACCCAATTAACCTCAACGATTACTTTATCTGGTCTGATACTCTGGATCAGTCAAAGGTCAGTATATGGAACTGCAGAAAATCGCCGCATACGAAATTACATTAGATTAATTGCATTAGATTACTGCGATTTTCTGCAGTTCCATATACTGACCTTTGATTTATTCTATTGGACTGATCCAGAGTATCAGACCAGATAAAGTAATCGTTGAGGTTAATTGGGTGAAATAGTCCTCCAGTTTTTGTGTCCATGATAGCTCAGTTGGTAGAGCATTGGCGGCTTCAGCCAATACATCCCTGGTTCGAATCCTGGCCAGGACTTTTTTCACCCAATAATGAAAAATGTAATAAATTACTCCTGTTATAATTAATTTACCGATTGAATAATCGTGTTTAATAATTAATCTAAACAGGTAAAATGTTTTACTGCAATACGCGCTTCACAGCAATGCTCTTCTCACTGCGCTTATCAATGCTTTACTTGTGGGAGGTTACCACTTTGGCAACAGCTGTATAATTAAAATGGTTAGTACAATAGTTACAAAACAATACCTGTGTACTCTTCTAGGCCTAAATAGATTGCCTAATTTTTTTCTTAAAATTCCAACTTTAAAGAGTAGTGCGCCAGAAAGGGCTAAATAAATAATTAAATAAATAAAAAATCTGAAAAGTTACTAAGCTTTTTCTGGGAAACTGAGATTCCTAGAATTTTTCATGTAACGCTAACTGCAAAATTCGTGTAACCGATTCTATTACATGAATTTTTGCTGTTACCAATGTTCTAGGAATCCCAGTTACATAGAAAAAATATAGTAAATTTACAGATATTTTTTAATAGCCTTTTTTTTTTTTTTTGATTTTTTTTTCTTTTGAAGAATATTGCCCAGTTAAACTGATGGCATTGAGCTCACAGGCTACGCATACTAATTGTACATTACAGCCTTATATTTTCAAGGCTTAATTCGTTCGAAAAACAAATTAAGGGGGAGAAACAGCTCCCCCCATTTCCCATTTTTATGCTTAATCATCGAATCCTCTAAACTAATAAGGGACATGCTTTATCATATAAAAAATCTATATCCAAAATTCAGAGCAAATCAAAAAATTCTTAATAAAAACCCATTTATATAATTTAAGAGGAGTTATCCCACTCTTTTATACTTAACCATTACACTTCCAAAACTATTCAGAGATTTGAACGAAATCTGATAATTCTGCTTTAAAAACCATTTATATAAATTAAGGTGAGGGGAATTAGAATCCCTGTTCCCCCTATTTATACTTATCCAATGAATACCAAATACCAATCACGGAGGTGCCTCATCAGAATGATCCTATATCTAAATTTTGAAAAAAAAACTAATAACTCTGAAAAAAAATTAAGGGGAGGGGCATGAACCCCCCGTTCCCCCTTTTATGCACATGGAATGAAATCCAAAAACTAATCAGGGAAGCGCTTTATCAGAATATACCTATATACAAAATTTCAAATGGATGAAATATTTTTATCATGAGTTATCGCGTTACGCACGAACGAACATACATACATATAGAACGGTCAGGCACATAAGCTCTCAGGCTATGATAGCCTGTGAGCGAAAAACTATTATAAAAACTTTTTTTTACGATAATAGAAGCGCAAATATTCCAAAAGGTTAATTTGTAGTTTGATAAAGAAATCAACATCATATATCTAGAAAAAAATTACTGTTACTGCATGTAACAAAATTTATTGCATAAAACACGTAAAATTTTAGTTCAAGTGTAAGGAATTTAAAGATGTTGCATTATGACGAAGGATTTTTCATAGCTTTCAATTAATGAGTTTTTTTTACGTGCTATTAAGAATGAATAACGAAGAGAGATATTTCATTCCGTAATTTTCTGTTTCAAAAAAAAAAAAAAAAAATCTTATAACATATTTATGCAAACAGAATTTCCCTTGATGAATTTCGTTATATCTAAGAAAATAAAGTTTCCGAATGAAAATTTGCGAATGTTTTTATTAAGAACAAAAGTAAGAAAAATATCTAAATAAAGTAACCGTTTTCGCCACTGAGATGTTGTATTTTGTTGTGAAATATAGCTTCTGTGTGCAAAAATATCATTGTTTTTTGCTACAAAATTTGGATTCTTCATATAAATTAAATTTTATATATACCTATGCTGCACAAAAAAGAATCAATAAAAAAAAAATAAAAAATTTAAAAAAATGTAATTTTACAGATGTAAAGTTATAGAAATCTGTATGCTTACTAAAATTTTATCTGTATACTGCACAAAAAATATGTAATTTTACAAACTAGTTTGCTAGAGGTGCAGAAATCTATAACTTTAGAAAATAATATAGCAAAATTGCAGTAATCTTACAAAAATTTTATTTGTAACTGGCAGTTACATAAAAAGTTCTAAGTATTCCAATTTTCTAAAAAATTCTATGTAACTTTACAGATTTTTACAGTGCAAACGTGTATCTCTTAAACGAATTTCTATTGTTGCCGTTACATACAAAGTTCTAGAAATACAAGTTTCCTCAAGAAAATATTGTAACTTTACAGATTTTTTTTTTTTTTTTTTTTTTTTTTTTTTTTTTTTTTTTTTTTTACAGTGTATAAAAAGTCCTCCGCATCTTGTAATAAAACAAGAGTATAAGTGCATTGAGCAAAACGAACAATGTTTACTTGGAGGAATGTTTACCGATTGAATCTAAGGAACAAATCCCACACTTTCATATTTCTCATTTTAAGATATGCTCTAAATATTTTGTCACATTGACTGACCGTTTCATAAACACTGTTTCACGCTTAGTTCGGTTGCCATATATGCATGTGTTGAGATGAAAGAGTTTAAAAGTGAAGTGTCGAAAAGCACTTTGCCCCTGACATGGGAAATTTCAAAATTGATTCTTTTTAGTAGTCGATGATTGAATTTATTTATTTACTATATGAATCATCACATTTCATTTATGCTATCATAAACACCTGGTGTCACATTCCAACGTTATTGTATGTTATGAAAATATAGATTCATCTCTGACTTTCAAAATAAATAAAATACTGTACTGGTATTTTGAACAATCTATAGTATTTTGAATGAAACTCTTTACATAAAACTAGAGTTCTCTGTCCCTTATGATATCCACTCACCAACTTCCATTCAAGCATCGAAAACACTAAAATCACATTATTTGACCAATTTTGAAAAGATTACAGAAATTTGAATTACATTTACGACACTTGACGTTCTTCTGTAATGGATTTACAGTTAATTTTCCTTAAAATGTGGGATTTTAAGGCGAATTATGACCATCGAGACAGCTGATTCTGCGATCAATTAAAGATGATGAATTAAATATTTGAAAATTAGCCTGTATAAAATGACTAGACGATATTACCTCCTCCACATTTTTAACACGACGCTAATAGAAATTTGCTTTAAGTAAGAGGTTTTAAATGTATTGTTTTGAATATGACGTAATTTTCAACAATGCTTTGTTTCACCATTTTTTAATAGTTAAAAAAGAAGATTTCGAAGCATGAGATAAATTTTTCATGTATTTTCAAATTTAAATTGTTTGCCATTATTACTTAGGCATTTTAAATGTGACGTAATAGTATCTTTCTACGGTTTTTAACACGTGATCAAATATTTATTATTATAATGTTTTCTTTCTGTTTTTAATTGCAATGTGTAAGCAAGTTGTTTTTATTGAAAGGGAATGTTAGCATTTGTTCTCTTTTACAAGTTGGCAAAAAATATAATCTTTTCAGAAAATCAAATAATCTCTATAAAAATGATGAAATTTTGAATAAAAATTAAGAAAAAAGATACCCTTTTCAAAAATTAGTGGAATAAAAAAATTACTATAACTTTAGCTCAAAATCTTGTAAAAGTTTGTTAAGGACATAATAAAGATATGTGGATCTGTTTGAGTGAAAAAAAAAATTAGTTAAAAATTTTGCCGCTAGAGATTATTTATTACCGGTTTACACATTTTGCACATAATTGCGACAAAATTTTATTACAGCCAAACATCTTCCACATGACGATCATCATTTTCAAATACCATCTGAAAGCATAACAAAGCATGTTAGGCAGTTTAAAGAATAACGATTCTTGATAGTGAAAATGCAACAGAATATTAAGTTTGTATAAATTACGTGCATTTGTTTTTGCGATATAGACTTATTTTGTTTTATTTCTGTTTTTAATCGTCATGTGTAATGCACCGTAAAAAAATCTATAAAGTTATTAAAAGTTTTCTTGGAAACTGGGATTTCTCAAGCTTTCTACGTAGTGGCAACAGCAAATAGTCATGTAGCAGATACAGATTTGCACTGAAAATCTAAAAAGTTTTGAGGTTTCTCAGAATTTTTTTAGGAAACAGAGATTCCTAGATTTTTTTTATGTAACAGTAACCACGATTACATATAAAATTTTAGTAAAATAACTGTAATTTCAATTGTCTCATTTGTGAAGTTACATATTTCTGTAGCTTTACAAAAATTAGTTTTGTATACTTACATATTTTCTTGCACAGAGAACAGATAAAATGTTAGTAAGTATACAGATTCGGCAACTTTATATATGTAGAATTACAGATTTTTTTACAGTGTGGTAATGATCATTTTCTTTTCTTTGAAAGAAAATAATAGCACTTGTCCTCTTTTACAATTTGGAAATGATATGAATTATCATCTTTTCAGAAAATCAAATAATCTCTATAGAAATGATGAAACTTTGAATTAAAAGAAATACCCTTCGAAAATTTGTGTAATAAAAAAAAATTACTATATGTAAAACTATAGCTCAGAAGATTGTGAAATTTTGTTGAGGACATATTAAAGGTACGGAAATTTGTTTGAGCGTGTTAATAGTTTTGCCGTTAGAGATTATTTATTTCCGGTTTACACATCTGGCATACATTTACTATCGCTTACAAATTTTATCACAAACAAACATATTTTTGATGGTCATCATTTTCAGATACCATGTGAAAGCATAAGATAGCATATTAGACAACTTAAAGCATAATTATCTTTGATTCCTGAAAATATTAAACGTAAATATGTAGAATATTAAGTTTCATTAAATTGTGCGCATTAGTTTTTGCGATGTAGATTTTGGAAAAATCAAGACAAATTTAGCATACCAACATTACCTAATATGCTTTTTACTCCAAAATCTAGACTGTAAAAAAAGGACGATTTTACAGAGATTTTACTAGCAATTCGGACGCCAGTAGAATTCACTGCTATTTAACGGAAAATTTTCCGTAAATTTCACAAAATTGTCCGTTTTTTCGAATTTTTTTTTGGAATTTACGGAATTTTTCCCGTTAAAAAAGTCAATAGTATTGGAATGGTGTCCCAACAGCCAGTAGTATCTCCGTAAAATTGTCCGTTTTTTTACAGTGTAATCAGTAACAGCTTACGTTAGCATCTAACTGAATCTGAAGTTTGATGAAAATCCGAAAATTAACTCTAGAGAAAGAGCTATTTCGGGTAGTATTGTTGCACAACATTGGATGATATACATTAAAAAACTAATCAGCACCAGTTTATATGAAAATCTATCTGACTCTTTTTTCTATACACATCAATTTTTGAGATAAGAGATATTGCTGAAATTATGAAAAATGCATCATATCGGCGTTTCTATTGGGTGATATGCACCAAAATTTAATAAGCAACAACTTAAGTCAACTAGTAACTGAATATGAAGTTTGATGAAAATCCTTGCATTATTTCCTGAGATAAAGTTGTTGCAGAAATTGAGATAAATTCAGCAAAGCAGTGCTACTTGTTGGGCAATATATTCCAAAAACTAATTAGCACCAGTATATATCAAGGTCGAACATAAACTGAAGTTTTATGAAAGTTTTTGAGACATAGTCTAAGATATATTTTTAAGACATAATTTTTGTCGCGTACAGACACTCACAGAAGACATTTTCTAAAAACCACCAAATCGTCTTCAGAATCGCCTTTTTAAAACATATAAATCCATCGTAAACTGGAAGTCGAAAATTTTCACGACTTCAATATTCTGTTTTGGAAGTGCTAGTAACATGTCATGAAAAGCTGTCTGATAAAGTTGATAAATACAATTTTTAAACTACGGTAAATGCATGATAATTTTTAATATGTTAAAAAAACACCTTCTAGTTGCAAAATTTTGAGCTGATATCTTTTTCTCTCTAAACAATTTCCAATCCTTTACTATCTTCCTCACAAAATTCCACATCTTTATGAACAATTGTTTTGCTTGTAGACAACTTTAAAGTAGGGTTGTTTAATTATACACACGTTGTATTTAAATACATTTTATAAAAAATTAAAAAATTAAAAAAAAATTAAAAAAAAATCTTCTCAAACTACAACGAGTTTAAATGTTTAAATGTGTGTGCATTACGTGTAAAGATTTTCATTTGATGTTTATTTTACGTATCCCCCCCCCCCTCCATTAGAGTGAATAATGAATTAAAATATTCTATTCTTTAATTTTCTACGTAAGGTAAAAGTTTACTTCTCATGAGTTATTCATGATGAACTGAATTCACCATGCTGAATTTTATGAATAAATAGTTAGGTTATGGCTTGGTAGGGATAGTTTCAACCAATTTTAGAATAAAAACGTGTGAGTATTTTAAAAAACGGAAGGTAACTTACAAACAAGCTATAAATTAAATAACTAACGGCATAAAATTATCAAAGCGAATTCTTATTTTATGTTTTGAGTTTCAAATTTTCAAATAACAATGTAAATGAGCCATTTTTATTAACGCCATATCATGTTTCTATCATAATTAGAAGAGGAAATACTATTCTTTTTTTTTCGTTTTGATTTGTTTCCAAAATTTAGTTTTTAACCAATGGTTGTATTAAAAATGACTTTTTGTAAAAATGTATACATATTTTTTATTCATGATGATTTTTTCATAATTTTTCGGATTTAAATGGTTATAAATAAAGAATCGTTAACACTGCGTAAAAGCAAAAAAAAATTGCTTTAAATTTGAAACAAATGCTTGCTGAATTAAAAAAATTTTCAAATTAAAAAAAAATATTTTAAAAAGCCTGATTATTTTAAAGAAAAGTTGCATTTTTTTTTACAAATTTTTACTTGAAACATTTTTAAATTAAAAAAAAAATTAATATTTTAAATGCTGAATTGAAATTAAAATTTAGATATTTTCATGTATTTAAATGAAAAAAAAATTAAATTCTGTGAATAATATTTTGTATTATAATCATTTTAAATCATCCGACTTTTTTAATGATTTTTAATTAAAACAAATATGAGAAGTTTTATCATGTAATTTAATTTACATAAAATATAGTTAACCCTCAAAAACACCCCCCCCCCCCGCAAAAAAAAAAAATCAAAATTTTAAATTAATAAACAAAAAATATTTTAAAATATGTCCAGGATCCCCTTAAGGTAGAGTTAATAAATAGAATTTAAAAACTACTGTGAATGCATGCAAAAGGTGTAATATATAAAAAACCTCCCTTTAGTGGCGAAATTTTGATCTAATATTTTTTTCTCTCTAAACAAATTTCCATTCTTTTATCATATTATTCATTTATTCACAAAATTTCACAGCAGTATTAGTAATAGTTTTGCTTGTAGACAACTTAAAGTGGCATTGTTTAATTATACAATATACACACGCTATATTTAAATACATTTTATTTAAAAAAAAATGTCTAGTCGAAATACAAAGAGTTTGAAGATATTTGAATTATGCGTAGAGATTTTCAATTGATATTTTATTTACATATCATTAGAGTGAATAATGAATTGAAGTATTCGATTCTTTAATTTTCCGCTACAGGTAAAAATTTTCTTCTCATGAGTTATTCATGATGAACTGAATTCTCCATATTGAATTTTATTAATAAATAATAAGGTTATGGCTTGGTAGGGATAGTTTCAATCAATTTTAGAATGAAAACGTGAGAGTATTTTAATACGCATAACGTACCTGGCAAACAAGCTATAAATTAAACAACTGACTTCATAAAATTATCTATGAGATTTTCGCTGTGCTATGCAATTTATATGCTTAAAAGAGACACTGTAGGAAGATAGTTTTTAAAATTCATCTACTTAAACACTTGTTTTTAGACATTCTTAAACAAAAGTGAATTTTTTTTTTTTTTTTTTTTTTTTGAGTTTGAAATCACCAATTAATTAATGTAAATTCGACATATATATATATACATTAATTATACACACGCGGTATTTAAATACATTTTATAAAATTCAAAAATGTCCAGTCAAAATATAAAGATGGGTGTATTACGCGTAGAGCTCTTCAATTGATGATTTGTTTACTTATCCATTAGAGTGAATAATGAATTGAAGTATTCCATTCTTTAATTTTCTACTTCAGGTAAAAGTTTTCTTCTCATGAGATATTCATGATGAACTGAATTTTCTTCATGTTGAATTTTATGAATAAATAATTCGGTTATGGCTCGGTAGGGATAGTTTCAATCAATTTTAGAATGAAAACATGTGAGTATTTTAATAAGCGCAAGGTAACTGACAAACAAGCTATAAATTAAATAACTGACGGAATAAAATGATCTATGCGATTTTCGCAATGCTATGCAATTTATATGCACAGAAGAGACACCATAAGAGATTAAGATATTTTTTAAATATTATCTACTTTTAAATTTATTTTTAGATTTTCTTAAAAAAAGTTAATACACATTTTATTTTTTAAGCTTCAAAGCTTCAATTAATTAATATAAATCGACTTTTTTTTTTAACAAGACTATCTACAATTATTACTCTGAAAAGAATCACATTCTAAATTCTTCTGCCGGAAAATTTCACTCTTTTTTTATTTTTTTTATAAGAAAATTTTATATTTATATATATTAATTTAAATGTTACAGGTTGCATAGTATGTTTATTTTTGAGTACCCCTATTTCTTAAAAAAAAAATCTTCGTTTTATTAAATCATGTAATTTATAAAAGTTGTGCGATTAAGACATTCGAAATAATTTCTTTTGGGGAAATAATAATGATCAAAAAGTAAAAGTTGCACACCCGTTGAATTAAGTTATTATTTTTTTAAGTTACATTTGATTATTTTTTAGGAATATTTTTAAAAAGGAAAAATAATTTGCATATTTTAAAATGCCATTTCTTTTCCTTTTTTTTTTCTATTTGTAATAAATCGTGCTAAACTTATTATGCACTAATATATGATAATTTATTTTTCAGTGTGAAGTTATATCATTTTGTATTAATTAACTGATGCTTTTTAACAAAAATAGGCTGCATTTTCTATTTTTTTTTTTATTATCAGCGTTTTTGGCTTAGTGGCAAATACTCGAATCCAGCCACAGAAAATCAAAAATGAAAAAAAAAAAAAATCAGTATTTTATTAGCTGCATTTATCATGTGCTACAATAACTTATTTACATATAGATCTCAAATTCATATTCGATAAATTTTTATGTACACTCTGAATAATTAATTTAAAGGAGAATTTCAGCTGGTGTATCATATTTAATTTGATTAATATATTTTTTACTTTTAGTAAATGTGACAAATAAAATATTTAATGCAAAGTCTATAATGATACATTGAAACACTTCTTTTTAGGGAGTCATTTTCGAAAAATTAACTGGTACATGTTGGGCTAACTTTTTGAATTTTCTCTATTTTCAAGTAGAATTAATTGAAATAATTTTACATGCATCTATTACGCTCGCTCTCTTTTACAAATTTGTTGAATTCCCCTTTTAATTTCGCTATGGCGGTATATTAAGAACTGGAATAATATATGCTTCATTTGAAATAAATTAATGTGCCTTCATATTACAGATTCATTAACGTAGGTCAAAGTGTTTGAGGATAAGTGTTTTCTATAGATCTGTCATGTGCATAAAGCACTAACTTTTACAGATGCCGCTTTTGATACGAAAAAATGCTATATTATTAAAATTTATATTAATCAATGATTTTTTTAAATTTTTCTGCAAGTTATGTTCATAATTAGAACATTACATACATATATCTTAGAAAATAAAATTTATCGCTAATTCATATTAAAGAAATTATTCTTTCAACCCAAATTTCATAAGAATCCTGTTAAATTTAGAACAGTTATTTGGTTGCAATACTTATAATAACCTTCTATTAAAAATTCTTAATCAAATATATAAAATTACTAAAACCAGTGATAATACACATTGTATAAAGAATAGTTATGAACTGGTCAATATTATGAAAAATCTTAAATGTATAAAAAATATAACTACTTATGACTTCAAAAATCTTTTTAATAATATCGATTTATTAGATTTACATAATATCATAAATGATCTTTTTAAAAATTGAATTAAAAAATTGAAATTTACATGATTTGGATCTATCAACGAACATTGATACTGATTATTTTCATACTTTAACTAATTTCATTATATATAATAATTTTATCATGCAAGATAACATTATATATATTCAAAAAGTTGGTATACCACAAGGTGGTAGTACATCTAGTATATTATCAGACTTATACTTGTATCATTATGAACGTGACTATTTTAATAATAAAATACATTTATATCGATATATAGATGATATAATTTTAATTGATACTGATAATACCAGTATATCCCAATTATCCGTTGATTATCCATCCAATCTAGAAATTACAAAAAACCTGCTTTTTAATAATACCATTCACTATTTAGATCTTAAAATTATAATAAAAGAAAACAAATTAATAACTAATACGTATGACAAACGGAAAGAATTTAATTTTAAAGTTAGTACATTTACTAATTTTAAATCCTGTCTTTATAATTCTGTAGATCGTAATATAATCCTTAATCATTTATATAGAATAAAATGTTTATGTTCTTCTCATTTAATTAATACAAATATTAAAAAACTTGTTTATGATGCTATAATTAACGGTTTTCCTAAAGAATTCATATATTCTTTAATATACAATTAATAAGAACATGATCTAATAATTAATTAACACTTTGCGTAAAAAAGTACAAAAAAATTATTAAAACATAAAAAAATAAGAATAAAAAATTAAAAATGTAAAAAATATATAAAAAATTTATATAATAGGTTGGTTGGGTGGGTAGATGTTAGAATACGGAGGAGGGCGGTTTGTCTGGATAATACGCAAAGGTTAAGTTAATATATTAAAAAAATTGAGAGTGGGAAATTCATTTGTTAATTTGGTACAAAATTTCTATGGAGTTTAAATAACACCCATGTATGGATTATTGTTCAGTTTTATCTATTATATTAATAATTTTAATCGTTTACATTACTAAATTGCACTTCACTTTTAATAAATGAGTGTACTATATCACTACTAAATATATAGGTTACATTTCTTAATAAGCTATTTTTTAATCTTTAATCTTCCTTAATTAAGATATTGAGTTCAACCTAGCATAGTCAAAATAAATGTTATTGATTTAAATAATAATAGGGTAAAATATGGTGTATGGTTTAATTTTTCTGTTATTACATTATTCTGCTTTTAATTAATATTATGATGTGTATGATAAGTCGTTTTTTGTTTTTATTATTATTATTATCTCCATTTTTCTGTCATATGATACATGAATACTTCATGTTTTAGTTTACTACATGTTATATCAGGGTTAAGGTCGTACATTTGAGATTCATTCTACTTTATAACTCATAACTGTTTTGTTTTCTCCATATCCACTCTAGATTACTTGGTATTTCTTTAATTAATTTTGGTTTTATGTGTGTTGATAGTCCCAAATTCGTATTGTTTTGCTTCTCATGGCAAACACGAAGATGAAACCACACACTCCATTTGTAGTTTCAAAGTATTTGGGACCTGATGATTCTGCTTTGGTTCTACAAATTCCATTTGCATTCATATTATTCTTTTTTCCTTTCATATTCAATGTGATATAAGTTATTAAATTCAAAGGTTAATTTCAAATGGTTAATATTGTTTACTATAAATGGTCTTATATATATATATATATATATATATATATATATATATATATTAAGTATGACAGACGAATAAATTAATAAATTATTTCGACTAATACAAAGTTTATAGTGATACATTGAAACATTTTTTTAGCGAGACATTTTTCGAAATATTAATTTGTACATGTTAGGCTGACTTTACTAATTTTCCCTATTTTCCAGCGGAATTAATTGAAATAATTTTACATGCATATCTTACGCTCGCTATCTTTTACAAATTTGTTGAATTCTCCTTTTAATTCCGCTATATCGGTATATTAAACCGTGGAATAGTGTATGCTTCATTTGAAAAAGATTAATTTTATTTTATATTACAGATTGAATAATCAAGGTCGAAGTGGAGGAAGAGAAGCGTTTTCTGTAGATCTATCATGTGCAGATATATGATATGCATGAGATATGCATGTATGATTTTTTCAGATACTACTTTTGATACAAAATAATGTTATATTATTAAAATTGATATTAATCACTGATTTTTTATTTTCGTAATCAATGCTGTACTTACAGATATCTTAGAAAATAAAATTTATCTCTAATTCATAGTAAAGAAATTTTTTTTAACCTGAATGAGTGTAATTAATTTAGGGAATATCTTCACCCGGTAAGTTAATTACTATTTCGAAAATAGTTGCTGTTCTCGGTAGAGAATTGGGAAATCTGAAGTATATCAGAATCGTTTTATTGGTTGAATTCTGCAACTTATTTTATTTTATTTGTTTTCTGATTGTTCTAAGTTTAATATCCAAAAATGGAATAACTCTGTTTTTTATTTTATTCGTTTTGTAATTGGTCCAAGTTTAATGTCCAAAAATGGAATACTTCTGTTGCCAGGATGACAGAAAAGTTAATGAAAACTTTTTTAAAGTTTCATAATTTGAAAACAGGTTGTGATAAAGATTTCAAATAAATTTCATTAAAAAGTGCACTTTTTTTCGCTACACTGTAAAAATTTAAAATAAGCGTTAATTAGAAGTTTAATAATTTGCAGTTCTGAAAATTGTAAAACTGAAATTTCATTTAAGATTTCTTTGTGATGGGTCCAGGAATATTAATGTTTTATTCATGCCGTACGTAATATAAGGCGTTCAGAAGTCAGTCTGATTATTCCATCAAATAAATTGCACATTTTAAACAGTTGAAGTTGTCTATAAATAAACAACTGTTTTGTTGTTGTTGTTGTTGTTTAGGAATATTAATGTTTAATGCATAGCGTACGTATTATATGACTTATTATAATCATCCTATAAATGATGTTTATTATTTATATATAGATTTTATTAATAACTCTTTAAAATTTTAGTCTATGAAAATTTCATTTTCCAAATGGTCGTTGTAATTTGTTAAATTGCAATTTTTTATTTACTTTAAAGGGAAATGCACAAAAATCTCTTCATTTAAGATTAGTTTTTTATTTAATTTGTTTAATATATATATATATATATATATATATATATATAGGGTATCCGAAAAGTCTGGAAACGCTCGAATAACTCGAGAAATACATAAGAGATTGGAAAACGAAAATATGCGTGTTAAATATTTTTAAATAAGCTACTCAGTGATACCAAATTTGACCTTTGCAACCGACCCCCTGGGAGTCAGACGGGGTCCAACTTCGAAATCTTAAAAAGTAACCCCCATTTTTTATTGCAGATTCGGATTCTACGGACAAAATTACGTAACTTTTGTATTTTATGTTTATTTCGAATCCTCGTTTAACAAAGTGTAATTGAGCATATTAAATAGATACATACAGGGTGTTTCGCTACCAGACAGACAATCTTTGAGGGGTGATAGTAGACATGAAGACAAACATTATTAAATAGGAAACCATGGGGCGCAAGCGTCTTCCGTAGTAGCTAGGGGCCATTAAAGTTTAAGGTCCAAAACTTCAAACGATTATAAAAAACGAAAAAAATGGTGGATTCGTTTGCGGTTTTCGCTAAAATCACTCTTTATATCACGATTTGTTTGTAAAAAAATTTTAAAGGTTACGCTCAAAAATTGTCGATAGAGGGCGCTTTAGACTTTAGATTAACAAACAACTACTTTTTAACCTTATTTTGTGCACGGGGTTGAAGTTGTTCTAAAGTTTAGACTTTAACTTAAAATTTAAGCCCGAAATCGGAAACATTGGGATTGGGTAACTCGCGAAAATTGAACTGTGAACAGAGGAGGGGATTTTCAATGCTCATAAACATTTGAAAAACTAATCAATTTTCTTGCGGTTTGCGTGTAGGTCATTTCCTTGGTAATTATTTTATTCAAAATGACGTACAGCATTGGTGTCCCCATTTTTGATAGAGGGCGCTTTCGACACATCTCCGAAATTTCAAAGGCATTACTCCTGTATGTTTTACTACCAGACCAAGATACTTCCAGGAAGTGTTAGGGATGCAAAGACGACTCGGAATCATACCATATTGCAACGTCGAAAATGCCTTTTTTACGAGTTAAAGTTAAAACAAGCAGAGAGAAAAACAACTTGATAATTCTACAACACGTTCCTGTCGGAACTTCTGGTAAAAGCACATGTTCCTCTTTCTTTGTGCCACTCTATAACACGATGGGGCTCCTCCACATTTTATCAATGATGTTCGCAGACACCTCAACGTAACATATGGACAGCGGTCGATAGGTAGTGGTGGCCCGGTTCGTTGGCCTGCCAGATCGTCGCACCAACTTCATTATATCAATTACTTTTTGTTACCTACCTTTATTTTATTAGTGTATAATTGTTCTGTATTTTTTTTAAATAAACATTGCTGTGTGGGACTAGTTGAGCTCAAACCAATTTGTAGACTCTCCCATCTGGCTCAATCTGAATCTGAATCTGTATGGACTTATTCTGCTGGGGTCAAACGAAAAGTTGAATGTATGAGACTCCCGTACCGTCAGTGGAAGACCTCTCAGCTCGAATTCCTGTAGATGCCAGAAAGCTATCCGAGATGCCAGGAATTTTTCAAAGCGTGAGGAATTGCATGCATCGCTGCTGTCAAGCATGCCCGACTACTTCTGGTCGTAATTTCGGACACCTTTTGTAGTAAAACCCTTAACTAAACTGTCTTCTGCCACATTAACGTGTTGCTATTTCACAACGGGTTTCTGTTGCTTTTTTCTCTGCTTCTTTTAACCACAACTCGCTAAAAAGGCATTTTCAACGTTACATTCCTATGTGATTCCGAGACGCATCGCACCCCTAACACTTCCTGGAAGTATGTTGGTCTGGTAGTAAAACACCCAGGAGTAATATCATTGAAATGTCGGAGATGTGTCGAAAGCGCCCTCTATCAAAAATGGAGACACAAGAGCTGTTAGTCATTTTGAATAAAATAATTATCAAGGGAATGAACTGTAACAAAATCGATCAGTTTGTATAATGTTTATGAGTGTTTAAAATTCCTCCCTCTGTTCACAGTTGAATTTTCGCTAGTTACCCGATCCCAATGTTTCCGATTTTGGGATTAAAATTTAAGTTAAAGTCTAAACTTTAAAATAATTTCAACCCCATGCACAAAATAACGGTAAAAAGTAGTTGCTCGTTACTCTAAAGTCTAAAGCGCCCTCTATCGACAATTTTTGAATGTAATCTTTAAAAATCTTTTACAAACAAATCGTGATATAAAGAATGATTTTAGCGAAAACCGCAAACGAATCCACCCTTTTTACCGTTTTTTATAATCGTTTGAAGTTTTGGACCTTAAACTTTAATGGCCCCTAGCACCTACGGAAGACGTTTGCGCCCCATGGTTTCCCATTTAATAATGTTTGTCTTCATGTCTACTATCATCCCTCAAAGTTTGTCGGTCTGGTAGCGAAACACCATGTATTTCGGTTTTCCCAACCAGGTTTTGTCTGATTGGCCAGAATTTTGACGTCAAATTCCTCGTCTTTTGCAGGAATAGTGGTTTCTTGAAAATCACCCGTGGCGATTATTTCGATAATGCTACACTGTTAAAAATTTGACCCATTTGCTGTAGCGTCACTTCACAGCTTTTATAGAATATCTCTTTTATGACCAATGAGAATGCTCCGTAACATAGTAAAGTAACCGTTTTCTATAAAAGCGGTGGAGTGCCGCTGTAGCAAATGAGTTAAATTTTTTACAGTGTATAGGGTTTTTTTATGTTTTTCTCTACAAAAATTCATTGAAATATATTAATTTAGTTTTTTATTTGGATTTTTATTTTATCTAGTAAATGATTTCTAAATAACGAACGGTTTCTAAATACGGCTGATGTGGGTGTATGTTTTTTTTAAATTATTTGCTGTAGCGTCACTCCACCGCTTTTATAGAAAACGGTTACTTTACTGTGTTATGGAGCATTCACATTTGTCATAAAAGAGATATTCTATAAAAGCTGTGGAGTGACGCTACAGAAAACGGATCAAATTTTTACATCGTAGCATTATCGAAATAATCACCATGGGTGATTTTCAAGAAACGCTATTCCTGCAAAAAACGAGGAATTTGACTTCAAAAATTCTGGCCAATCAGGCAAAAGATGGTTGGGACAACCGAAATATGTATCGATTTAATATGCTCAATTATACTGTGATAGACGAGGATTCGAAATAAACATCAAGTACAAAAGTTACGTATTTTTGTTAGTAGAATCCGAATCTGCTATTAAAAATGGGGGTTATAATTTAAGATTTCAAAGTTGGACCCCCTCTGACCCCCAGGGGATCGGTTGCGAAGGTCAAATTTGGCATCACTGAGTAGCTTATTTAAAAATATTTAACACGTATGTTTTCGTTTTTCAATCTAATATGTATTTCTCGAGTTATTAGACCGTTTCCAGACTTTTCGGAGACCCTGTATATTAAGTGTGACAACCGAATAAATTACTAAATTATTTCGACTAATGCAAAATCTATAGTGATACATTGAAACATTTCTTTTAGTGAGACATTTACGACATATTAATTTGTACATGTTGCGCTGGCTTTACTAATTTGTTCTATTTTCCAGCGGAGTTAATTGAAATAATTTTACATGCATCTCTTACGCTCTCTCTCTTTTACAAATTTGCTGAATTCTCCTTTTAATTCCGCTGTGCAGTTATATTAAAACCTGGGATAGTATATGCTTAATTTGAAATAGATTAATGTCCCTTCATATTACAGAATTGCTAATCAAGGTCAAAATGGAGGAGGAAAAGAGTTTTTTATAGATCCATCAAGTGCACAAAGAACTGCCTTTAACAGATACCACTTTTGATACGGAAGAATGTTATATTATCAAAATTTATATTAATCACTGATTTTTTTAAACTTTCTGCAAGTTATGTTCATAATCAGTACAGTGCACACAGATATCTTAGAAAATAAAATTTATCACCAATTCATATATTAAAGAAAAAAAATTGTAACCTGATTAAGTGTAATTAATTTAAGGAATGTCTTCACCGGGTAAATTATATTTAATTTGTTTAATCTATCTATCTGTATATTCTTCTAACTATTTCTCTCCCCCCCCCCTCTTCTCTCTCTTTCCCTCTCTCTCTTTCTATATATATATATATAAATATTTTAATATGCAATGTAGTTTGAGGCTGATCATTGGTTGATAATATAATATAATATTATATTACTTTTACAATATTTTAAATTCACATGTTAGTTATCAAAATAAGTTATCCTTTGCTGGTATTTTTTAAATGATATAATAAATTATTAATTCCCCAATTTTTGCTTTAAACAAGGGCTGGCACGGTGTAAGCCGGTTCGTTTTTCCCTTGGTTTAAACCACGATTTAAACCAAATGAATTTTTATTATTTTTTTCCTTTTTTCGAAAAAGTCTAGAGATATTCTCTTATTTTTCTTTATAACTTAAGACTTACAATTTATTGTATATAATTTTTCTACTTTTAACACTTTTTCAGCAATACGTATTTCATACAGTGGGCCTTGGTCATTTTTTTATGTATAGGAATAACTGTGTAAATTGAAATATGATTTTTTTTCAATTATCTACATAATCTACTGTATGTAGGATGTTTAAAAGTACCCGGTTTAAACCAAAAAAATCTAGTTTAAACAAAAAATAAAAAACCGTTTTATGTTTTTTAAAAAAGACCTGGTTTTTTTCCAACCCTGCATTAAACCAATAAGTATTGTAATTTGTAAAGTTTTGTTTTACAGAGTTAATCAATTTTTGCATTAATTTATTGTGTTTAGAAAATAAAGATGGCGCCATCGGCACTTTGTGTAGTAAATTTGTATTTATTTTACATGAAGTAAATATTAATCGATATTTAATCGATTTAAAGTAATTCTATAGTTATAAATTAAAACTTGTTATTAGTATAAAATAGTTTAACTACTTTTATTAAGTTCATAAAATTTTTGTCTACTTATGTTTTGTAATTAATTATTTTTAATAATAGTTAATTTATTTACATATTATAAACTATATCTATTTGGTTTCTAACTTCTTTGTTAACTGTCTACTTTGACTGAATGCAAAGTGTGATTGCTATCACATGGTAACATTGATATTTGTAAGTTTAGCTTTTTGATAGTTCTAGATGATAGCTAATTATTTTCTTTGAAATATTTTTTCCTATGAAATTAATCTATTGTCTTATTATTTTCCTGGTATTTTTCTTTGAAACATGCTCTCATTGGTGATTAATCTGGTAGTGATTGATATTTGTACGTTTATCTTTTTGATAATTCAATTATAGTCTGATTTTTTTTCTGATATTTTTCTCGGAAATAGTTTTTCCAATGCAATTAATATATTGATAATTCGATTATTGTCTTATTATTTTTCTAATATTTTTCTTTGAATTGTGTTCTTTATTGCGATTGATCGGGCAATATGGAAATCATTTTTGGTTTATCCTGATTTCTATTCAGAAATTAATCGCAATTAATGTGTCTATTTAGCATTGCCCTTGATAATGAGCTACAATCCACGTTTCCAATATTATTCCAATTTTTGACAATTCCTCTGTTTGATATAATTTATCATTAACGAGTTATTCCACATATTGATGTTGATTTGTTGTATTATCTAATGGTTCTATACATATATATATATGTATATTTATTTAGTTAGTTATATATATTTATATTGATATATTGATGATATAATTTAATTACCATAGAAATACCAATATATCTCAATTTCCAGTAGATTATCCAAGTAATTTATAATTTATAAAAACCTGCTTTCTAAAAATACCATTAACTTTTTAGATCTTAAAATTATATTAAAAGAAAGCAAATTAATAACTGATATGAATGACAAACGTAACGAATTTAATTTTAAAGTTAATACATTTAATAATTTTAGATCTTATCTTCATAATTATGGATGTAATAATTAATCATTTGTACATAATAAAATTTTTATGTTCTTCTTATCTTATTAATGCAAATATTAAAAAGCTAATGTATGATGCATTAAATAATGGTTTTCCTAAAAAATTCATATATTCTTTAATATACAATTAATAAAAACATGATCTTAAAAGAAATTAACAGATTACGTAAAAATGTATAGAAAAATGATTAAAAATAAAAAAAATAATAATAAATTTAAAAATATACAAATATATATATATATATGTTGATTTGTGGTATTATCTAATGTCTCTCTCTCTTTATCTCTCTCTCTCTCTCTCTCTCTCTCTCTCTCTCTCTCTCTCTATATATATATATATATATATATATATATATATATATATATATATATATATATATATATATATATATATATATATATGGAGTACGGTGTTGTCGAGATAATATGCAATGGTTAATTATAAAAATAAAATAAAATAAATAAGAATAAAATAGAAAAAATAAATTTAAAAAAGACTGAGGGGGGAGAGGAGCTAAATGTCAATGCATTTCATACTGAATGATCAATTAACACATATGTGTGGATAATTGTATAGTTATATCAATTAAATATATTAAAATAATTTAATAATTAATTTCAATTATTAACTTGCACCTAACTTTTAATAATTTGGATAATGCCTAAAATACCATTTCTAAGTGTATGAAATGCATATATCAATTATCTATTTCATTTCCTATTTTATCTTATATTAAGATATTGATTTTAAGTTAGTATTGCCAAAATAAATGATTTTGTGCTAACTCTGTTTACGATATACTATAGTATATGGTATTGTTTTTTTTATATATTTTTTCTTTCTTTTTCTATCCTATTTAGTAATGCTATTATGATTTATTTTTAATCTTTTTTCTCCATTTTATTTTGTTTTTATGTGTGTTGGTAGCCCCAGATTCGTATTATTTGGCTTTTTCATGCCTAATGCGAAGATGAAATCACACACTTTATTTGTAGTGACAAAGTATTCATGGGCCTGGAGATTCTGTTTGAATCTGCAAATTTTGTTTGTATTTATTTATTTATTTATTTTCCCTATGTTTCAATGAGGTAATTTTGTATTAAATTCAATGGTTTATATATTGTATTATAATTAATGGTATTATACAAAGTGTCTAGCAGATAACACCCTGATTTCAAAATTAAATTTCTCAAAAACAAAGATCGATAGTAATATGGGGTAAACGGTTTTTTCATTAGGTAAGCTGTAAAAATCTTATGCAAAAGTTTCGAACGGCAAAATATTTTGAAAAGATTGTGTTCTGATTGCAAAGAATGCTTTGATTTAACATTTTTCTTACTTTAGATTGCTGCCAGAGATTGCGTTTTCCGGCTTAAAGTGCCATATTTCATAGTTTTTTTCTAAATTAAATTTTTAAAATTGCGAAATTCTAAAAAGTTACTTCGAAAAATCTTTAAAATATTGCACTGTAAGCTGAAAAATTATTTCTCTGCAGGCAATCTAAAACAAGAAAAATGTCAAATCAAAGCATTCTATGCAATCAGAACGCAATTTTATCAAAATATTCACTGTTTGAAATTTCTGTATAAGATTTTTACAGCTTACCTAATGAAAAAATCGTTTACCGCATATTACTATGGATCTTTGTTTTTGAGAAAATTTAATTTTGAAATCAGGGTGTTATTTGCTGGACACCCTGTGTATACACTCAGGAACATTGAAATGAGCGACCCAAGAAGAAAGCATCGGATTGAAATGAAATTTAATACACATAATGATACAGATGAGAGATTCACTTGATCTCAAAATAAAGACAACTAAACAAATACAGGATGGACAACGACACAAATACAGGACAACTTCAATAGCGCGTTGGACCACCTCCAGATGCAATACATGCCGTTACACGGTCCGGCATAGAGTTGATTAGACACCTGATGTTGTCCTGAGGCAGATAGGTCCACAAATCTTGCACAGCCAACTCCAAATCATGCACCGAATGACACGATGGCATCTGACGTTTTAGCTGATCCCACACATGCTCTATAGATGACAAGTCGGCGGGGAGCGGGCAGGCCACGGAAGAGTCTGAAATTGACATAGGATGTCTTGAGCAACTCTTGCTGTATGCGGACGAGCATTATCTTGCTGGAAAATTGTCTCTAGGAGACCATTTAGGAAAGGTCCTACATGGGGTCTAAGAAATCATCAACATAAAGTTGGCTCATTAAGTTTCCATGCATCACAATTAGAGTGGACCGGCTATGATAGGCTATGCCTCCCCAGACCATTACACCAGCTAAGCGGGCCGTGTGAAGTAGAACAGTGTGGTAGGAATTGTACCGCTCACCAGGGCGCCTCCACACCCGTACACGGTTGTCATCTGTCCCCAAAACAAACCGGTATTCATACTAAACACAACGTTTTGCCAATCTATGACATTCCACATTGATCTGGCTTGGTACCACTGTAGACGCAGTTGCCGATGGCGATGTTCTAGTGTTAAAGGGAGTGCACGAAATGGGCTCTTGGATTTTAGACCTGATTCTGCAAGGTGTCTGGAAATTGTTTGTGATGTTTGTGATGTCTGGAAATTGTTTGTGGAACAATTGCTGCGCCTACGTCTGTTCGAATCGTTGAACGAGTCACTGTGGGGTCTACGAGTGCTTGCCGGGCGATCCTTCGACCCTCTCTCCTCGTGGTCTTTCTGGTCGCTCCAGATCCGGTTCTCCGCATGTGGGTACCTTCTCGTGTCTACTGCTCCCAAAATCTTCTAACGACACACACCGAACGATCCACCTGGCAAGCAACACGGCGCGTCGACCACCCTGCAGTTTTCATCCCGCTGATCAGGCCTCTCTCAAACTCGCTTAACTGTGAGGAATGTCTTCTAGCACGTTTACCTGGCATGCTTCGCTTACCAAAGTCTTCCTTCAATCGGCAGGTAATCGTCGCGCTTATCGTTCGCTAATGCCAAACCCACGGAAGAAATTTATAAAGATATCTCGGTTGCATTTCAATATTTTTTAATGATTTTTTTTGGATAGCTGAGATTGATTTGCATGCAGGCTGTTTTTTACTTTTTCGATTTTGGTTGCAAATATTTTTTATGAAAGTGCTTTCGTTTTCCAAACCGGTTCCAAAAATGATAGAATCCTCTTAAAAAATATATCCGTAAATGAAATCAAAAAAATTAAAAATGGCCTACATTCGAATCAATCTTAATTATCTAATGCAAAAAAGTCATTTAAAAATATTGAAATGCAACCGAGATATCATTATAATTTTCTTCCATAGGATTAGCATGAGCGAAACGGGTATTTTCTGTTGACTGAGGTAATCCCTTAAAGAGAAGGAGTAAAAGTGTTTTAGATAGAGATATCGTATCCACAAAACACTGCTTTTATCAGAAATCACTTTTGATACGGAAAATAAATTATAATATTAAAATTTATATATTGGTCTTTTAAAATTTTTCTTCATAATTTACGTAATCTATTATCTATGTAGATATCGAAGAAAACAATATTTATCTCTGATTCATGTTAAAGAAATTTTTCTGAGCTCTCTGAATAAGTGCAGTTAATTCAGGGAATATCTTCAGCTGGTATGTTAAAATTAATAATAAATATTTATTTATTTATTTTTTAAACATATGTGATGTACAAATTATTTCGACTATGTATGCTACATTTAAAATATATTAATGTCCTTTCAGATTAGAAGTTAAATTATTGAGGTCAATGCATGTCTGGAGAAGTATTTTCTAATTTTCTATAGAGATAAGCACAAAGCACCACCTTCATCAAATGCACTTTTCATACGAAAGAATTTTATATTTTTAAATTTTAGGTTAATAAATAACTCTTATAATTTTCTGAAAATTATGTCCACATTCAGGTTAATATATACAGATATCTTAAAAAGTAATATTTATCTTTGATTCATATTAAAGAAATTTTTATTTGTACTCTGAATAAGTGTAATTAATTCGGGGAATATCTCCAGTTGGTGAATTATGTTTAGTTTCGTTAATATTTATCCTTTTTTAAGTATATGTGACGAGTAAATTATTTTGTCTAATACATAGTCTATAATGTTACATTAAAACATTTCTTTTACAGGGACAGTTTTGAAATTTCAATTCGTACATGTAATGCTGGCTTTACTAATTTTCTCTATTTTCCAGCGGAGTTAATTGAAATAATTTTACATGCATCTCCCACACTCGCTCTCTTTTACAAATTTGTTGAATTCTCCTTTTAATTCAGCTATATCGATATATTAAAGCCTAGAATAGTGCATGCTTCGTTTGAAATAGATTAATGTCACTTCAGATTAGAGACTGGTTAAAAGAGGTCAAAGAATAAGAAGGAAAAGCGTTGTTTATAGAGATATCGTGTGCACAAAGCACTGTCTTTATGTAGTACGCACTTGATACGGAAGAATGTTATATTATTAAAATTTATATTAATCACCGACTTACATAATGCAGTGATATTTTGCAAGTTATGTTCATATTCAGAAAAATATATACAGATATGCCACGAAGTAATATTTAAGATGAATGACCACATTTGGAATTTCTTTTTCTTTTTTCGTGTTTATTTTCTTTTTTCCCTTAAGTATAACGAAAGAATGGATACATTTTAAAAGTTGATTGAAATAACACGTTTCAGTTTATCCTCTTCGCTACTGGCGATTATTACAGTTTTTTTAATTATTACTGAATTATTTCTTCTCTCGTTTGACTTCAGAGCGAGATTTTTGTTTTATTTTCATTAGCTCGAATCTTAGAATTCGAAACATATTATTCTTATATCGAAATTTCATTTATATTTGAGTATCATTAATAAAATGGGAAAAAACTGGTGTACCCATTTGGGTACTCAGGGACTGAAGAGGTTATACATACATACACACATATATATATTACAAATTTTAATTTTTTTTCGCCAAAACTAACCTTTATACTATCTTAATTTTCTTATAATAATATTCCGTACTTACTTCAACTTATTAAATTAAAATCTTGTTTCTAGATCTAATCTGTTAATTTTTATGGAGATGATATAAATTCTTAATTCGCCTTAAAAAACATTTATTCCAGTATGCGTAAATTTAAAAAGATGGCTCTAAATTAAAAATATTCTTAATTAAACTTTATTTCTTAATATTCCAAATAAAACTCATTTTTTCTATGTTTTTATCAACCCTTTTTAAGAAAGTCTTATTAAATTTATTCCAAAACTATACCTTTCAGAAAATATCATTATTTTATTTTGTCTATTTATTTATTTTTCCTCAGTCAACATTTGATAGTGTGCACATCAATAAATTCATTTCTTTTCTTTTTCTCTTAAAATTAATGGTAAAAATATATACTATAAAAATCGTCTGCCTAAGATATTTGAAATTCTGAGTCGATTATAAATTGGTTAAAAAATCTTTTTTTTTTTTTTAAATAAAATTGTTGTCTGTCAAATGTTAATATCGACTCTGGGTATGAGTTATTGTTTACATAAAAGAATGATGGTTTGAGACTAGAGAATGTTCTAGAATTTTCTTTTTAGATTTAAAAGAGGAAGCCTCGAGAGGTGGTAAGAAGAAAGATTTTTGGGAGCTCTCTTGCATGAGTACGGCTGGATGTAGTAAATGATGGAAAATTTTTGGGATGATTCGGTAAAATATCGTCTGAAACAGGAGCTTTTCTCTCTATTATAGCTACAGTTTAATAAAATGAACTTGCAGCAGCCAAGGAGTTATTATTTGGACCTTCTACATTTATTTATTTTGTTTTTTTTCTCGCTGGCTATGACTTCTATGCGGAGAAAGGGAAACCTGGCGATGATGTTTCTGCTCCGCTAAGTTTAAATTGTCACATATATGTGTATATACATATATAAGATATATTTAATGAAAATTATTTCATAGAAGGCGTAAAAACAGCTTATAAGATTTGCAACAATTATATGCGTCTTCAAAATATGAAAATTATAAAACATTAAAAATTCCGACAGAAGGTGTATATTAAAAAGTTTAAAAACCAATTACAATCTTTCGAAATAGTTAAATGCGCAGGCAAAAAGACTGTATGTTTCTCTTCAGTGGGTAGACAGACAGAGCTAACGCCCCCCCCCCTCCACCCGCACACACACATTCACACATGCATCATAAAAATTTAAGGAGAAATAGACAGTCCCTTCACCTGTGTATTTTAATATTTAACCGAGTTGAGAGTTTATAGTTAATCGCTAAATTTTTAGTATACGCTTTCTTTGTAGAATTTTTAGAGTGTTTCAAATTTCACACACACAAACAGGGTGGTCTTAAAATAAGTATCTCTATTTGGAGCTCTCCATAGCTTGAAGTAATAACTCGAATGAAACCAAAATCAGTGCACTTACGATTCAAGAAAAGGGAAGAACAATAGAAATAGAAAAAATAAAAGTAATAACCTCTAACAAATTGCGGTAAGGGATCCATTCGTACTAACGCCAATTTAGTCATCAGCAAATCAAGAAATGGGGATTTCTACCGGTCATTTCTCTCATTATGTAAAAAAAATTTGTAATTAAAGCAAAGGCTGGCAAACTGAGAAAAATCACGTACACCTTTACTGGCAGAAAATAAATTTTCTTGATATTGCTAATGATTGCCAAGGCTTTTACTTCGTTAAGATTGCCATTTGTTTGTGATGATTGCTTTTATTAATTATTTTTATTTTGTGGTTCCATTTTTCTGCCCCATCTCGAATAGTACATTGCAAATTAGTGAAACAGTTTTGCAGCAGTAACTGAACATAAATAGCTAAAATCGTTTTCGATTGTGTTATGAATGTGTTGCAAATGTGTTGTACGAAATAAAAAAGCTTGTGCAAAAAGTTTTGTTAAAAATTACAAGAGGAGAAAATGTGTTGTCAAAACATATTTCAAAACATTCACTTTTAAAATTGTGTGATTTTAAAAACACCATGGAGAAAATTTTTGAAAGTGTTTTCATGTTTTGTTTTATGATGTTCTAAAATGTATGGTTTTTACAATGTTAATTTGGGGACAAAGTGTTGTGCAGCACAACAATATTTTCAGAAACTATTTTGATCAACACGATTTACAGCATTAGTTCAATACATTTAACAACACTATGTTTAGAACTAATTTCTTTATAGTACTTTGCAACATATTAAATACATATTTCTAGAGATCAACATTTTTGCAGCATATTAAGAATATAATCACACACATACACAAAAAAAAGTTTTACAACGCATTAATGAGATGTTGATTTGGGGACAAAAAGTGTTCCGAAAGTTGTTTATTTTTGTGTTTGATTTGCAGTGTATGTGCACGGATTTTAGTTTTATTTGCGTTAATCCTTCAAGCTGTAGAGAGCAGCAAATAAATATATTTACTTTATAATAACCTTATTACTTATATATATATATATATATATTCTCTTTTTGTTGACATATTTTTATTCCTCTTTTAAAAACATTTATTCTAGACTTCTGTTTGCTTCATATGAAATAGATTAATGCCGCTTCAGATTAACGATTGATTGATAGAGTCCAACTAGAATCGCAGGGGAGTTTTCTTATACCGATATCGTCTGCACAATAGCACTGCTTTCTTGCAACACACTAATACGGAAGAATACCATGTTGTTAGAATGTATTATTCTTAGCATTCTTTGCAATTTCGGTATCACACAAGGTAAAAAGACAAATATTTCTTTATCCTTGAAAACATAATATAACCACTTACTACAATATGTAATACCGTCTCTCGAGTTCGCCACGATCCCGAAAAGATTTCTTTATCTTTAGAAACTAACATTTTCTCAAGACTTAAAGAAGGAATTCTATTTTTTTTAAATGCTCTTATTGATTTTGATAAATGTTTTCGAATAGTTTTCATAGTAAATTATTCATTTTTTTTCAACTATGAATTATTTCTTACCCTATCACTGGCGTTTCTTACAGTGGTCATTTCACCATGGCTAGAATTCTTTTTTATCTTGTTTTTCTCTCTCTCTTAAATGTTCATGAAACTATATATATATTTGTGAAATTCTAATAATCTTGTCAATGGTTTCTCATCATCTCACTTCCTCTCTCTAGCGTGGAAATTACTTTTGCAATTCTTTTCCCTCTTCATCATCTCTTTTCATTTTATTTAAAAAATGTTCTTTCACTTACTCTTTTTACTTTATTTTGATTTATTTTATTTCTTTTATTTCCATTTTTTTTCACCCTTTTTTCTTCTATCATTTTGGCGACACTTTCGTTTTCTGCATGTGCTTTTTTCAACTAGCGCCACCTGGTGCATTCTTTGAAATCTATACCCATTATCTTGCTTTGTTTTTATTTTATGGTTTAATTTTACAAAATTTATTATTTTTAATTATTTAAATTGTTTTAAATACATTTCAATAAAATTTTGTTAGAAAGCTTTGCATATTACTCACCATGTTCTAATCAGAACCGAAGTTTTAAATGGTAGTGTATTTATTTTATAAATACTCAAATATTAAAAAAATGCCAACTTGGAATATAAAATATGCATTTTCTTGTCATGTTTTGAAATATTTCAGTTAGCTTTAAAGATATTTTAATACTTATAATTCAGTACACAAGTACAATTGTAGTATGTAGTACAAAGAAAATTAAATACATTTAGTTTAAAATGCAATTTATTTAATCGTAGTAGAGTTTGTTTAGTCATTTTAAATTTTAGGAAAATTGAATCAATACTTTAAACGATATTAACGAAAAGTTTTTTTTCATTCTATTAAATCCTCTCATGCATAACTAATTCAATAATATTCTATGATAGGTAATGATTCTAGGTTGCCATGGTATTAAGTCACTTTTAAGGTGAAGCCATACTATTTCAATATTACTGAATTTAATTTATAGCCATATTAAATGTTGTATTCATGCATTTTTGCATGAGAGTGAAACAGCTACTGCACCAGACCTGATAGTCCAAGAGCGGACCGCACAAAACTCTAAGTTATTGAGTACAAGAAAAAAATGCTTTATTTTATGGAAGAGTAGTAATACAGGAATCTAATAATCCATGTCTGCCGGAAACAAAGTAGTGTGTAAGCCAAAAATTATAATACTACTAGTCGTTAACTCGAAGGATTAGCATTGTGTTTTCCTGTACCCAGTTTTCCATGTTTTCATACCTTTGATTGTACGGCAAACACAATGTTAAACCTACGAGTCAATGAACAGTGGTATCAATTTTTGGCTTATGCACCACTTCACATCCGGCAGACATGGATCATTAGATTCCTCTATTACTACTCTTCTATAAAATAAAGGGTTTTTTTTCTTGTGCTCGATGACATAGGATTTTGTGCGGTCGGCTCTTGGATTATGAATAGTTATAAAACTAGTCGTAGTACGAAAGCATCTCATTTTTTACATTTGACGTAGAATTTCTGGCTTGTTTAAAATTTTATTCGTAATTCTGTATTACAATTGAACTAAAAATGTATGTATTTATTTAATACTGTACAGTTGAAAAACAGAAAAAAAGATTCTGAACACAGGCAGATACTTTAACCGTCTCTCGTTGTCTCCTTTCATGTTGTATGCTTGGAAATTGCTTATATATTTGTTTGTATATAACCTCCTTTCCCTCCTTTTCTTTCCCTTCCGATTTTTTAAACCCATATAATTATTTCTTTTCTTAATAATTGTCCCCCGTTTTCATGAACTTCTTTGTTATCTCATCTCCTCCCCTCTTCTTTTATTATGTGCTTTATCTTATTCTCTGGCGTTTCTTTGCTCTTTCTCTTTAAAATAAAATTTTGCTATTCATCTCCGATTTGTCAAATTTTTCATTGTTTACGTCTCTGTATAGTTTCTCTTTTGAATCTTGTGTAGCTTTTCAATTGGTGGAAGATCAGCCATAACCTCTTCGGTCCCTGGGTCCTCATTCGGGGACCTCTGTTCTTTTACTTATAAAAACTAAAATATCTGACTTTTTTACATTTTTATATCACTTCTTAATATCAGTTTTTTTTTTTTTTTTTTTTTTTTTTTTTTTTGCATCGAAAGCAAAAGAATAAATGCCTGCATCTCAGCTGAATCCCTCATAAAATACATGTTATTTTCATCTAAGTTCGAAAAATGTCTAAAAAATGTTCAGAAGAAAGTGTGACCAAGAAAGTAATAAATTTTCATAAGCATTTAACTTAAATATTTTTCAATGTTTTCTGGAGGGGAAGAGAGAGAGAGAGGGGGGGTTTGTAGATTATTTATTTGTTTAAACTTCTTGAATTTGTGATTGCTTTAATTTAGGTTAATGGTTATTAAATTGATGTTTTAAGGGAATTTGTAGTTTTAGATCCATGTTTTTGAACCCCAATTGCTAAGAGCCTAAAGGATCTGTTTCAGAAAATATATTTTTTCTGAAATTTTCAATTCCACTTTTATTGGAAAAAAATTAACATTTTTTCGTATTATGATTTAACTTCGAACTGAAGAGATTATGTTATCCGAAATTAATATGTTCAGTTAATCATTTTCTTATAATTTTTTTGTAAACTGTAGATACTTTAATAAGAATGCATAATTCTCAGTTATTCAGATCTCATAGTTTTCTTATCCCCTTTATTTTTCGCCTCGAGGTAAAAGGTGTCGTGAGATGATCATTTTTCTTGCCAATTACAAGCTTAGGAAATATCATTGGTCTTTTAAAGTGTCAATCTTTGGGTTTGGGATACGCCTTCCTGTTGGCAACAGACAAAGTTTGAGAGAGCATTTTGAGTTTCGGTTTGACTGAAGCAGGCTCTTAAGTTAGATATGTATTACGTTCAAATTTAGTTTAGAAATATTTTGATATTTTTAAACATTTTCCAACATAGCTGAAAAGTGGTTTTTACCAGCTTGTCTGATCTATGTATAAATATTGATCTAAATACTTATAAAATTAATTACAATATGCGCACACCTCATTTCTCTTGTTTGACGTACATTTTCTTACTTGTTAAGAAAAAAAAGAAGAAAAGACATTCCGAAATTAGACAGATATTTTAACCGTCTCTTACCGTCACATTTCATGCCGGATGTTCGAAAATTGCTCATCTATTATTTGTTTGCATATAATCTTCCCTCTTTCCTTATCGCTTTTTTAAACTCATATAATTATTTAATTTGTTAACAATTATCTCCCATTTTCCTTAGCTTCTTTTCTTTAACCCATTTTATTGTTATGCAAATTTTCCATAAGGATGCAACATCTATTGCAACAAAATCTAACTATCTATAAACTATTTATAATAGGAGCGCACCTCATTTGTCATATTTGATGTACATTTTCTTATTTAATTTATATGCTATTCATCGTTCTGTATTACAATTGAACTAAATATATATTTATTTATTCAATATTATACACTTGAAAAAAAAAAAAAAAAACTTTTAAAATTAGGCAGATACCTGAACTGTCTCCTTTCATACCGGATGCTCGGAATTTGCTCACATATTTGTTTGCAATATAATCTCCTTTCCTCCCTTTTCTTTCCTTTCTGCTTTTTTAATCTCACATAATTATTTCTCTTGTTAATAATTATGTATCCCCATTTTCTTTAGCTTCTTTTTTATCCCCGCCCTCCCCCATCTTTATTATGTGCTTTATCTTACTCTCTAAGTTTCTTTGCTCTTTCTCATTAAAGTAGAATCTTTCTCTTCACCTCCGATTTGTCAAATTTCTCCTTGTTTATGTCTCTTTACAATTTCTCTTTGAATCATATGTAGATTTTCAACTGATAGAAGATCAGCATTGAGTTATCTCAAATTAATATGTCGTATTTATCCTTTTTTCATCGTTTTCATATAAACTGTAGATACTTTAATAAAAATGCATAATTCATTTATGCAGATCTCATAGTGTTCTTATATAAGTTTGATATAAATTACGTTCACCTTTAGTTTATAAAAACATTGATATTTTTTAACGCTTTCCAACGTACGCTTTTACCGACTTATCTGATTGTTAATCCGTCAGTTCGTGCTTTAATCCGCTTAATATACTCGGATTGCTCTGTAATTTTTATTTGTTATTGTTATTTACTAGAATATGATTTCAATTTAAAATGAAGTCTGTCGTATTTATACCTTAGTTACAGGGGCAGCAAAAAGCATTTTGTTACATTATTGCCAATAGAAAAAAATCGATCGAAATTAGTTTTAATCATGTAGCTTGATTTCAAGCATATTGAAATTGATATGCAATTATGAAGTTCCTTGACACATGCATTCTGTAGTATGAAATTAAAATAATTTATATATTTTTCCATAAAATAATTAAAACGATTTTTCAGCTATAAACGGTAATTGTTGAAAGTTGTTTTTCAAGTACGTTATGCGCTTTTAAGAACGATTACTTGTTATCTAATTTATCTTATAAAATAGCGAAGTATTGTTAAAGTATTCTGAAGTATTGGAAAATGTTCATAATCTACGCTTGGCGCATGATTTACCTTTCTCGTCCAACTTACATGTGAATATAAATTCGCATAATCTATTAAAGAAACAAAAAAATTGCAAATTTTAATATACGATTTTTTTTTATTCTTACCCTATTTTATTGAAGAGAATAAAAATGATTTTATACAACACCAAGTAAATTCCTAAAATGTTTTTTAAATCATAAAAGTTGTTATTAAAATGTTCCGGAACTTCTGGAAAATGTTTCATAATTTATGTTTGAAGTATGATTTATATTTTTTGTCTAACTTACATGTGAATATACTTGCGTATAATCAGTAAAAGAAAAAAAAATACTGCATTTTAGTAAACGAGTACTTTTATTCTTACCGTATTTTTTAGAAGAGAATAAAAATGATTTTATACAACCCTAAGTAAATTTATAAAAAAATTTCGGAAATCATAAAAGAATATGCATAAATATTACTATTTGTATGGATTTTTCCTACTACAATAATATTTTAGTTCTATTGATAATCATAATAGATCTGTTAATTCGACTAGAGTAAATAATCCAAATTCATTGGAGTCAAAACTTATGATACTGAGTTTCCAAAGAAAATCCAAACAAAGAAATGAGAGAATCAACGCACTTGTGTCAACTGTTAAAGTATTCTGAAGTGTTCGAAAATGTTTCATAATCTATGTTTGGCGCATGATTCATCTTTCCTTTCTCGTCTAACTTAAATGTGAATATACTTGCGCATAATCTATTAAAAAAGAAAAAAAAAACTTTTTTGTATACGATTTCTTTTATTCTTACCCTATTTTATTGAAGAGAATAAAAATGATTTTATACAACACCAAGTAAATTCCTAAAATGTTTTCGTAAATCATAAAAGTTCTTATTAAAGTGTTCTGGAATTTTTGGAAAATGTTTCATAATCTGAGTTTGACGCATGACTCATATTTCTCGTCTAACTTACATGTGAATATACTTGCGCATAGTCTATAAAAGAAAAAAAAAACTGCATTTTAGTATACGATTACTTTTGTCCTTACCCTATTTTACAGAAAGGAATAAAAAGGATTTTATACAACAAAAGTAAATTTCTAAAATGTTTTCAGAAATCATAATACATATGTGTAAATATTATTATTTGTATGGATTGTGCCTACTACAATACTGCTTTAGTTCTATTTATAATCATAATAGATCTATTAACTTGACTAGAGTAAATAATACAAATTCATTGGAGTCAAAATTTATAATACTGAGTTTCCAAAGAAAATCCCAACAAAGAAATGTGGGAATCAACGCACTTGTGCCGACAGAGATGAAGTAGATAGTGGCATAATGTATGGGAAGTTGTTCTTCAGCCTCCGTTTTTTTTTTTCTTCCTTTAGATAAAAGCACTGTGTAGAACAACCGTTCTACTGGTACAAAACCCTTAAGCGTCAGATAGGAATCAACTACCACCTCTTTACTCTCCAATGAATCATGCTACGAGCTAAGTAAGCAAAAAATATTGCTTCTCTCGAAAATATAAAAGGATGACAGTAGTGGATGTATGTATAGATTGAGATGCGAAGCGCTAAATTACATTAGATATATTTTTTTGCAAGAGGAAATATATTTCTGAGATATATTGGAAGAAAAAACAAAAAGAAAAACTTTTACTGCTTTTTTTGATTAGAATAGAGGAGGAAAAAATACTTATGTAACGTAAAAAAGGCTATTTTTAAAAGAAGTATAAAGAATTATACAGAAAATTTTATTTAATGTAAGTTGGATGTATATATAGATTGAGATGCAAAGCGCTAAATTATATTAGACATATTTTTCTTTGCAAGAGAAAATATATTTCTTAGTTATAGTGTTAGAAAAAAAAATGAGAAAAAAATTTCTTTCATTATTTTTTGTGATTATAATAGGGTTCAAAAGCTTAAATATATTAAAAAGAGTTGTATAGAAGAACTATATAACAAAAGATACAGAAAATTTTATTTAATATTAGTTGGATGCATATATAGATTTAGATGTAAAGATGTAAATCTTTACATTTAAATTCTAAAATCCTATACATAGAAAATTAAGGAAACATAAATTTAATTTGATACACATTAGATTTGTTTTTTTAGGTAATATACATTTCTCTATTACACTGAAAAAAATGAATGCAAAAAAAAATCTTATTTTTTTATAATACAATTTGTGCAAAAATTCTTGGGCAATGAAAAAAAAAAAGATTATTTTTCAAAGAAATATATAAAAAATTATGACAAGAATGTTTTGCCTATAAGTTACGTGTATATTTATAGATGTTTTTATTGCTTTTCATATCTTAATATGCAGAGAAAAATGCTTGAACAAGGAAAATATATAGTTTTAAAAGGGTTATAAAGAAAAATATACTTAACACGATTTAGAAGGACTTAAGGTAATTAAAATAGTTTAAGACTTAAGGTAAAAATAAAAATATATTTTTTTAAATTTTTTTCTAGGAAAAATTATGAAAAGTAGTGTCTGTTCCCTTTTGCTGCAGAATAGATGTAAAATTTTCATGAATACATATCACAAGCAATTTTATAGAGGAAAACAATTTACTTTTTTTAATAACAATTTAAGTATGGTAAGTAACTTACGATAGGATTGTATTTACTATATTTAAAAAATATATAAAAAATTATGACAAGAATGTTTTGCCTATAAGTTACTTGTATATTTATAGATTTTTTTATTGCTTTTCATATCTTAATATGCAGAGAAAAATGTTTGAACAAGGAAAACATATAGTTTTAAAAGGGTTATAAAGAAAAATATACTTAACACGATTTAGAGGGACTTAAGGTAATTAAAATAGATTAAGACTTAAGATAAAGATAAAAATAAAAATATATATTTTTTAATTTTTTTCCAGGAGAAATTATGAAAAGTAGTGTCTGTTCCCTTTTGCAGCAGAATAGATGTAAAATTTGCATGAATACATATCACAAGCAATTTTATAGAGGAAAAATATTTACTTTTTTTAATGACAATTTAAGTATGGTAAGTAACTTACGACAGGATTGTATTTACTATATTTAAAATTCCGATCACTTATTTATATTAAAATAAAAACATTTTTGAAGCGTTTTACTGGAAAATATCACAAAGTATCGTCAATGTTTATGTAAATATGGCATGCAATAAATGACAGAAATATTTAGCAGTTTTATTTAAAGATGTTTGTAAATGATGTTAATAGTTAATTTAGAATGTTTAGATTAAGAATTTTTATTTTTATTAAAATGAAAGCATTTTTGAGAATAATATTATGTTGCAAAAAATGTGCAGAATGATTTGCCTGTCATTTAACCGTTTTTATGTATAACTATATCGTATTATAAATGATATTCTTTTTATATTGCAGGAAAAAAATCTTTGTAAATTAATGTTACTTCTATTCCTTTAAAGATAATTTTTGAAATGTGTGTAACAGATATGCGTATACACTATATGGCCAAAGGTGACCGGCCACTTGTGATTTTAGACATTTTGTTAAATACCTAGAAAGATACATGAGGAATTATCCTGAAACTAAGAGTGTGTAAAGGTAATAGTACCGGTCATATATCACCGTGAATATTTTTTCTCGAAACCGCATAAAGGAAAGAGCGAATATATTTCCGATAACCCAATCAAAACTTGTGCAGCAAAAATGTTCAAATTGTAGATTATGCTTATGTAGATTATATAGAACTGTAATACGTACAATATTGTGCATTATATATTGACACTAATAAATGGATATATGGATACATGCCTTCATCTTTTTGCTTCATTTTGGAAACAATAGATTTTGAGCTTATTCTATCGACGAAAATTTTTAGAATTTTCAGGATATGTTTTTGAGACTTTCACAAAAGTTGTTCTATACATTTAGAAAACACATTATGCAAATTACATTTTCATTGAATTCACGCATGCACAGTAAAGCATTATTTAGAAAATCTGCTCATTTTTCATACAATTTTCATTGGTTTTTTAATTCTAATCACAGAATATTGTGTGCAATGATGTACGTTTGTTATTATTATTATTATTATTATTATTTGAAAATATTTTTTTTATATTAAGGATCCTACGGATTATAAGCAAAAACTTGATAAATTTGGAACTGTGTTTATGAAAATCTTGATTTCTGTATACAGTCTATCCACATAAAAACGAATACAGTTTATTACAATAAGCTATTTAATTCTAACCTATAGTTTGAATGTTTTTGCTACATTAGTATTGACAGGACTACCCAAAAGATATTTGTTCTTTTTTAATTTGATGACGGTCCCCAATGGGGTTTCGGGTAAAATATTTACGAAAATGGATGACCTGTATCATCATATTTACACTTTTAGAGTTTCGGAATAATTCCTCATGTTTTTTCTAGATATCTAACAAAACGTCTTAAATCATAAGTGGCTGGGCACCTTTAGCAATATATTGTATACCGTATTATATACGCTATATTACCTATTATGGGTCGAACAAAATCTTTGTTAATTAATGTTGCTTCTATCCTTTTAAAGATAAGTCTTGAAGTGTGTGTAACATATATCCATATATGTGGCCAATGAATAATTATAATAAAATATTTAACAGTGTACGAATCACTGTACAGTTTGGTTCTATTGTCAGAGTAATATCAACACCATCTTCTATAATTTTACAAAGCTTTTATATTATGAATAATGTTACAAATCACAGATTATTTAAGCAATTTAATTATTTATTTTATTGTTATTAATTAGTAACAATAACTCTGTATAAACATTTTCAGAAAATATTTTCAATACACGCAAATAAAATCAAACTCTTCCATTATTTTGTAAATATTGATAAATTTGCATGTCTGCAAATTAATTTAACCTCTGGGCACATTAACATAAATGGTGCTTCAGTTAAAGCATTTCTGTTTTTCTTGTATGTATGGCTTTGTTCTCATAAAGGCCTCTATAATTATTCATGAATTCGTGACAGTCAAATCCCTTTGCAATTTTGTGGAAAATTACAATTGTTTGCCGTTAAGAATGCCTCAAAATTAAAATTACAGAAAAAATATTTTCGGCAAGACTCGAATAAATCAACTTTCCTAAAATTTCCTCTGGAATTGTTTGACTTGCATGATTACATGTTAATTTAACCTCCAGAATGTCAAATATTTGTCTAACTAAAAAGTTTATTTTTTCTGCATGAATAAATAATTTTTTAACGAAACTGAAATGCAAATTTATAAAACTGAGTATTTCAAAAATATTTACATAATTAAATTGCGACTATTGTTTTACTAAAAGAAATAATAATAATAATAATAATAATAATAATAATAATAATAATAATAATAATAATAATAATAATAATAATAATAATACGTATTTACAAGTTGATTAAATAAAGTTGGGAAATTTTTAAACCGATTTCGTGACATATGTATATGTATATATATATATATATATATGCTATTTATTATCCCGAGAAAACTCGGATGTGACATAATTTTTCTTTATGATTTGTTTTATCTCATTTTTACTCGGCATGATGCTTAAAAAGAAAGAAAATATTCTTGTATAATATAACAAAATATATATAATTAGAGTGTATGAAATATTTGATTGACATGTTTTTAAGTTTTGTGATATGAAATGTAATGATATGATTACAAAAAAGTGATGATTTTTTGCAGATCGATTGAAAAAAGGTAATCCCATAATCCAAAAGGTCGTTTCCCATATTTTTTAACCGCTTAATTGATTATCCCGAGTTATTTCGGATTCGTATGTTTATTACAAATAATTATACTATCCCGGGAAAATTTGGGCAAGACATTATTTGTCACTAAGATTGGTTTTTTCACATTTTTACTGAGCAGAAAATTAAAAAAAAGAAAATATTTTTTAATAATATAATAAATAATATATAATTAGATTATATATAATATTTAACTGGCAGTTTTCCAAGTTTTGCATGTATAATGCAATAATATTATTACAAAAAAATGTGATAATATTAAAAAAAAGTGTAAGGGAAACGCTTAAAAAATGGTAAAGCTTATTAAAAAAAAAAAAAAAAAAATCCATATTTTTATATAGGGTATGTAATTTCCAGTAACTGGCATTTTAAAGATTATTTCTTTTAAATCCATTTTATAACTACCTTTGTTTTTGAAAATGTAATAGAGATACATTTAAAAATGATTGCTGTCAAAATTTAGTGAAATTGTACTTTTACAAAATATTTTTTTTCATAAATGTTGTTAATAACTCGGATAATTGATAAATTCTCTATTTCCCAACACTGTAACTGACATATGATTTGTAACAGATACGGTAAATAAGTTGCCAATAGATGATATCGCTTTGCAGAATTTTACACAAAGATGTTTATTTGAGTTATATTTTCTCTGAAATTTCAGTTACCTCTTAGGTATCAATAATGGGCGGGGGGGGGGGGGTTCTTTTACACTGAGAAAGTTCACAGAAAAGTGTCCATTATTATTTAAAAAAAAAAACTTTTACCAAAGTGTCTAGTTATTCAATCGTTTATATAGAAAGCTGTTGCATAACCCTAATGTATCTCTTTTTTGGGCATTAAGAATGCCGCATAATACGTTAACACCATATTTAAAGCAATTGAATGACTGGGCAGTTTGTTTTAAATTGTCTTTGAGAAATTTAGCCATTTTTCTAAATAACAGTTACTTGACCTACATTAAAAAGAACGTCTATTGTCAGAAAGGAATAAAATTATGGTTATGAGATCGTTTTCTGTAAAACTGTTAGTCGATTCTTAATTACGTTTTATTTTCTAGAATAACCAAATATTGTCTTTTTACAGTAAGTATATATTACTATCTATTTAAACACTGCTAATTTTTTTTTAACAATACTGCACATATTTTTATTTAAGCAAGTAATTTTGGGATTTGCGGCACAATGAAAAAAGTATATATCACTAAATATTAAACTCTGTTAATTGTTTTTGAACCACCCTGTACATTTTTTAAATTTAAAGCAAGTAGTTTTAAGATTTACGGCACAATGAAAAAAAAAAAAAATAACAAAAGTATAAATATTTTCCCGTAACAGGAATTTTGCATGTTTGACTAAGTAAATGATTCTCTTCAGAAGCCAATCGTAAGGGGAAACTTCCGACATTATATGCGAGCGACGTGGTGCAAAACTCTTTAGAACTTTCTGAAAGACCATCCAAGCAAAAAGGAAAACAAGAGAATAGCTTATTCTCTTCAAATCTCTTTCACAAAACTGAGCTCAAAACTGTAATCTGACCTCAAAAAATTTTAATATGTGGTTCTTTCTTTTTTATTCTTATTATAAGAAACAATTTTAAAATCAAAAGTGTCAATCTATGTACAATATTGGGTTAATAAGTTTTTTATGGTTAATTGGAAATAAAACAAATATGTTACTGAAAAAACGAAAGATTTTAAAATAAAGTATGTGGATATATTCAAACACTAATTTGTATGTATATTCTTACTAGTTAAAAATTAAAATAATAGACTTTGTAAAAAGCACCATAACATAAAAAGAAAAGCAGGACGCATTTCGAGCTAAAACAATACAGCTCGTCATCAGATAAAGCTGTATTACACGTGACCGTAAGACTACAAGGTCAAAGATGAACAATTGGATGATAAATTCATCTTTTACTTGTGCCCTTAAGAAACATTTTAAAAATAAGAAGATTCCCGCAATTCTGTTTCGTTCGACTCTTAATTAGATTATAGCCTTCAGAATAACTAAATATTGACTTCAAGTAATTTTTGAAATTCGAAAAACCTGATTTGATCGATTCTTAAATAAGGTACCCTGGGGTAATAACGCCAGGCGGGGTAATAACGCCAAGTGCTTATATTTTGCATAATTATGAAATAATCAGGTAAATGACACCCATGTGCTATGCGCAGAAGGGTTTTGAGTCATATAAATCGCAAAAAACAGCTTCAAGTTAATTTGTTTCATTTTTAAGGTGTTATTGTTCTTACAAACTACTAAAATTAGCGCTTGATCTAAAATTTGCGAGATACGTTTTGTGATGTGAAGACTATGTTTTTATCCGGAAATACTTTGTTAATTACATAAATTTGTAATGCATTTCATGTACTTTTAAAATGTTGTTGAAGATTGTGGATATCTTCTCGAGATAATTTCTAATTTAAAATGTACTGCGCAATAACTATACCGGGGTAATAACGCCAAACCTTGACATTAATACCCCGGTTGATTCCCTACAGTGGCCGAGCTACATCCTAAATATTGATTCAAATAAACACAGTTAAAACTGTGCAATGTTTCTCATATTTCTATTTAAACGGTCCTTTTTAAGCAAAAAGAAGCTCACGGTCTGATATTCTTTTGCCTCATCCCCCCCTCCCACACCACACCTTTCTTTTTCTTACACTTTCACAAAAAATTGAACATTTTCAATATCTTAGAATGCAATTTTTCAATTTCTAAGTTTGTAGAGTTTGTACTTTTAGAATTGGGCTATCTACATGCAATTATTTCATCTTATTTCATAGTTTTGTTTGCATGGCGTTATTACCCATATAGGTGGGTAATAACGCCAAATAGCATGGGTCAAGAAAAAACGCCATTATATTTTATGAATACATATTTGTTAAATTATTTTATTTTATATAGATAGTCAATGAGTTGCTGTATCAGATCCTATATTTGTTTGAAAAATATAATCTAAAACTAAGCCGTGAAAATTGGTAGAACGTTAATGTGGCGTTATTACCCCAGGGTACCTTACATTTTATTTTCTAGATTAAACAGATTGCAATAAATATATACTACTACCTATTTAAACTCAGTTAATTTTTATTCAACCACCTGTGCACATTTTAATCTAAAGCAAGTAATTTTGGGATTTAAGGTACAACACACACACAGAAAAAAAAATTAAACAAAACTGTAAATATTCTCCCCGAAACAGGAATTTTGCATGTTTGACTAAGTAAACGATTCTCTTCAGAAGCCAATCGTAAGGGAAACTTCCGACATTAAATGCGAACGAAGCGCCGCAAAACTCTTTAGAACTTTCCGAAAGACCATTCAAGCACAAAGGCAAACAAGAGAGCAGCTTATTCTCTTCAAATCTGCTTCACAAGTTTCTAAATAATATTTAAAGGTTTTCTAACTTCAAATATTTGAATGCGTGGTTTTTTTCAGAACATAGGAAATAATTTAAATATCAAAATAATCAATTTATGTATATCTGTTAAAAAAGCTTTTTATCATTAAGTAGAAATAAAACAAAAATATTAGTGAAAAAAAAATTAAAAATAAAATATCAGGATGTGTTCAAACACTATTTTGTATGTATATTCTTTCAAATTAAAAATTAAAATAACGGAAGTTTTAAAAATCACCATAAAATAAAAATAAAAAACAAATCAGGACGCGTTTCCAGCTAAAAACATACAGCTCGTCATCAGCTGAAGCTTACACGTATACGTAAGGGTAGAAGGTCAAAGATGAACAATTGGATGAACAGTTCATCTTTGACTATGTGCCCTTACGGACAATTTTCATCTTCGGCTAAAAACAAGAAAATTACCGTAATTCGGTTTCTGTTAATTCTTAATCAGATTATATCTTTCAGAATAACCAAATATTGCCTTTTTACAGATGGTATATATTACTACATATTTATAGTCTGTTAACTCTCTTTTGAATCACCCTGAACATATTTTGATTTCAAGAAAGCAATTTTGGAATTTACAACACAACACAAAGAAATAATTTAAACAAAACTGTAAATATTCTCCCGGAACAGAATTTTTTCGTTTTCGGCAAAAACAAAAAGATTACCGAAATTCGGTTTCGGTCTGAAAAACCTGATTTTATTGATTCTTAACTACATTTTGTTTTCTAGAATAACCAAATTTCTTCTTTTTACAGTAAGTATATCCCTCCAAGCGTCTTGCAAATGGGTAAAATTGTAATGTTGTTTTCTCTGCATTTTGTTTTAAATACTAATAAAATATGATTCTTTCAATATTACATAAAAAATCTTATTTAGGAATATAAATGTAATGCTTGAGAGTCTTAATCATTCTTCAATGCTTTGAAAATTCATTAAATTTATAGAATTATAATATCTTAAACATTGCTTATATTGCAGTGAAACCTGGAGCTTAGTGTACGGAATTTTACGGGCCAAACGCTTAGAGGGATATACTATTACCTATTTAAACATTGTTAATTCATTTTTGAACCACCTTGTACATATTTTAATTTAAAGCAAGTAATTTTGGGATTTACGGTACAACTAAAAAAAATTTATAATTTAAACAAAAGTATAATAAATATTCTCCCCGGAACAGGAATTTTGCATGTTTGACTAAGTAAACGATTCTCTTCAGAAGCCACTCGCAAGGGAAACTTCCGACATTATATGTGATCGAAGTGCCGCAAAACTCTTTAGAACTTTCCGAAAGACCATTCAAGCAAAAAGGCAAACAAGAAAACAGCTTATTCTCTTCAAATCTTCTTCACAAACTTTTAAATAATATTCAAAAGTGTTCTGACCGCAAACGATTTTAAGTGGTTCTTTCTTTTTTTTCTGTACATGGGAAATAATTTAAATATCAAAAGTGTCAATCTATCTATATTATTGGGTAAACAAGCTTTTTATTGTTAATGGGAAATAAAAGAAAAATACTTGTGCTAAAAATAAATGAATAATAATAATTAAAGTAAAATATTTCAATCTGATAAAACTTTATTTTGTTTGTATATTCTTACTTTTTTATAGAAAATATTTGTGCGGAATTTAAAAATTATTTGGAGAATCGTTAAGGAAATTTATAATTACAGTCACTGTATGTAATAGAAAGCCATTTTCTGTAATTAATGAGACAGAAAATATCATGCGTCAAGCAAAAATTATAAAATATTTTCTAGCATATTTCAAATAATATAGTAAAACTTCAATATTAACTATGTTTGAATAAGATGTCTAATTGAACCATTTGTAAATGCATAAAACTCTTTAAAACCCAGTTTCAATAATTCCCATCTACAGCTTTAAAGTGAGGCGAATTTTTCGAACAATCCAGTATATGCCAAATAGAATATCTATAAATATTACATAGATTAACATACATTACATAGAATTATGTCTCAAAATTTAGTTCATTTAGAAAAGACGTACAACAGCTATTAATTCCCTTTCAGTAATTTCAGCTAATAAGTAGAATGGAACGTAAATTCTTTTCTGAAACTTTCTATATGAGGTATAGAATTTATATGGCTAGTTCCATGGGTTTTGTAGTGTAAGTCACATTACCTTATAATTGCTATGCTTGTTTGCCACCGTTATTTTCGAAAAGTCAGCTTGGCCTTATTCAATTAATGAAAATGTGCCGATAAAATAAATCACATTTTTTCGTACTAAAATACTGGTAGCCAAAAATTGTAGCCTGTGACTTACACTACAAGTACTCATGGAAACAGCCATATATAATGAGCAACATGCACAAGATTAGTAAAATTTAAAAGAACATACGGAATTGAAAACGTATGTTCTTCCAGTCCCACTTCCAGTAATTATTACTCAAAGGCAGTACTATAATCGATTTCTTTTGTGTGTTCTGTAAATGAAAGACAAACGTTGTGAAAACCTTATTCTGTTGCAATCATCTTCTAGTGACATTCAGTGATTTATATTGTGAGGGAGTGACCTTTGTCATAAAGGCACTTTAGTATTTCTGAGATCGTGACGTCAATAATTTAACATGTGTAAGCGTAAAAGCGACATCTATCCTCTCTTTTACTTTAACTTTCTAGAGTGTGTGTGTCTCTTTCGGATTCTGCAGTTAGGCTCGCGGTTAGTAGTAATATGTAAATTTGAAGTATCTCAGTTTGCAGCATATAAAAGCTTGGAGTTTGAGTGTGTGAGGTGTGTCTCTGGCGATAGAGAGCAGAGCATTAGTCAGCTAGCAGTAGTGTCTCTGGCATTAGCCAGCAGAGAGTGTGTCTCGAGCGATATTAGTCAGCGAAGTGGGTTTCTAGCGGTGATTGCCCGCTGGTATCTAGCAGATTGCAAGTAGCGTCGAGCCTCCAGTGAGTTGATAAGGAGTCTGAGAATTCGAATAGAGAAGTTGACCGTGGTAAGAAATTTAATAGTAATAGCATTTGATTATCTCAAAGTGAATAAAGGATATCTACAGCCACGGGCTGTCTAATTAGATTTTATCTAGCAGTTTAGCCGAAGATAGCTGAGAAGTAATCAGAGTTGCCCCGATTGAGCTAGTTTCCGGAGCTGTGAGTATGAGTTTACTCTTTTAGTAGTGTTCTCAATTGTGAAAAATTAGACTTTCTCCACTTCCCTTAAGCCCTTATCGTTTTTAATAAACTGTGTTTTTATCTTAATTCATGAGTATGTCTGCATGTAACTCCCAGCACGAGCACCCAACCGTTACAATATAAATTTCAATACATTTAATTTACATAAATTCAATACATGCATTCATTACATATATTCAGTACGTTTACATAAATAGCTTAATTTCATTAAAATTCTTTGTAAACGATTTTCCCCCATTGACGATAATGAAATGTGTAACAGGGTGACTGCCTTCCCTAAATTATAGAATCTATAGGTGGCGTTATTGCTACCTTCGGCAAAATATCCTGAGATATTTTGCATTACTTTCTAAAAAGACATGAAATGAAGTGAAGTAATTTAGTTTTCAGTTAAGATGTAAGATTTGGATGTGTGTTCGATATACATCTTAGTTCGATATACTCTTAGAGATGTTCTTTGTGCTAAGTAATTTTTATGAATATTCAATTGATTGAGTTGCGCTCGTTTTGCGATTTGTATATAATGTGATATGTGTTGTGTCGTCTACAATAAAATGTGACTGTAACATCTCTGTTCTATATTTTAAGTACCGAATAACATGCCACAAATGGAATTTTTTTGATTGCCTCTATGAACGATCTATTTTACGCACTTTATGTTCAATACTGAACATACCATGGTAAACATCATTACCTAAAAAAAATGCATGGAAACACGAGTACTTTACACGACTTAGAGCATGGACAGACGGACAGACAAACTGAATTCAAAAACATTTTTCAAATATGTTGAAATGAGATGAAAACATAAAAAGGAAAAGACATGTTTATATATAAATGTATGTGTAAAAAGGTAAAAAAAGGCTTTTATGATAGTCACCGTATGTTTGTTCTTATACTTTAAAAACTTTCTTTCCATTTTAAGGTGCTGTGCGTATGGTAACATTAAGCGAACACTTGACTAAAGTTAAAATGATTAAAATATTCTTCTTAAAAATGGATTATTTTCTCTTCATTTGTTAAAACTAATTCCGTTTAGATGTAAAAACCCAACGTAAAATAAATATAATAAATATGAAAAAAATGTGCTTCTCGTAATTGCAAGTTTATTTTATGCAACAGTACAGTTTTTTACGGTGCAATGTCATTCATCGGTGATATTTAAAACTAATACAAGAAAATATATAATAAATTCATGACTTCACACTTAACTCTTCTGAAATGTATAATTGTAAGATCATCTCCCCCCCCCCCCCCAAAAAAAAAGAAAAATGGACTCCTCAATAACACGAAATATTATGACATATTTTCTAATTCATCAGGTAGCTTTCATTACAAAAAATAAAAAAATAATTATTGCAGTCGGCCGGAGGATAACGCTTCCGAAAAATTTTGGCACATTAACTGACCTCCAGACCCCAAAATCATCCTCCGCCCAAATATTGACATACACATATCTGTATATACATCTGGTTTTTTCATACGATAACTCTCGTATTTACTAACCGATTTGGATGAAATTAACTGTATGCATAGTGCATATCATTGTCCCGATCGAGTTCGTTGGCTAGTTTCATCCATCTTTATGCTTCGAAACGGTAGCCATTTGAAACTTTTTTTAAATTTAAAAATATAAAAAAGCATGCAAAATAATTCGAAACAGGAGAATTTTTTTCCTTATGAGTTTGATCTTAATACAAGGATTATGAAGCATATTTTGTTTTTTCTTTACCTTAAAATATGGCTGAGATATAGCAATTTGAATTTATAGGGTGGCTGGTATTTTAAAACAATCTGATTTTCGTCATGTTGTAACTCTCGTATTTATAAACTGATTCGGACAAGATTAATTGTATCCACACTGTAAAAAAAAGGGTCGATCTACTAAAAAAACTTTAGTGATCCTTGTAATTACTAAAAAATTTTAATTACTAAAGTAATTACTAAAATCGGTTACAAGAAAATCTGTAAGAATTACTAGAAAAAAGTTAGCAACGAAGATAGTTAATAGTTTTATATTTTTAATAACTATTACTAAAACTCACTTGGTGTGGCCTTGATAGCATAGTGGTTATAGTAACGGACTCCAGACTAAAAGGTCCCGAGTTCGATACTAGCCACCGCCAAATACGCCCCGAATGTATGTAGTGTAAGTACTCGTTAGTAAAATGATTATGAAAATCCTGTCGGAGCAGTTAGCATTGTTTGGTCCTGCCATCCATTGCAGTTTTGCCGAAAATCTTCCGCTTCAGAAGTCTGCATGCAGCTCAAAGGAACCTCCTGCCCTTCGGGCGCACGTAATGGTTATTAAAAATAATTTTGGATCTATTACTAAAATTTGCTTGGTGGCTCATACTAAAAATTTTTAAGTTAGTTATACAAAAAATTCTTTTGTTCAGTTTACAAAAGAAATGCTTGTTTCACTTGCAAAAAAAAAAAAATTCTTGTAATGGTTACTAAAAAATTCTGTGGAATACAAATTTACTAAAAAATTTTTAGTAACCTCTTGAATTTTTTTTTACAGTGCACAGTACATAACAATGTCTCCACCGAGTTGGTTGTCCAGCTTCATCTGCTATCTTGTTTCAAATGACGTCTATTTGCGCCGTGGATTGACGCTCAACACTTAAATATCATTAATATCCGTTAACTTCAAATTCTCACCAAACTTGGCACCCAAAATAAAAGAATCATAAATGATGCCGACTTCGCTATAGCTAACAAATTTGGCGTGATTCTCATTTAAATTTAGTATTGTATCGCTTATTGGGCTCGTCACATTTTAGCTTCTTAAAATTTAATTAAAATTAGTTTCGAGTAACACTTGAAAAATTCTAAAAGCAAGAAATAAGAAAGATACCTCTCCCCTCCTGACACTAGCCGAAAGCACCTTTTAAAACGTAAAAGCATGGCACTTATAGGCAAGATTATTAAAGTAATTTATAATCAGTTATTTTTATTTTTCGTTAAACTAATAGCATCTTCAGTTACAAGTGATTTTTGTCTTGTGATTTTTCCTTCTCCACGTTGTTTTTCCCTAAAATTTTGTTAAAAACAATTTTGACGGCATTGTCTGAATCTACTGATAAACGGAAAAACCTGTTCATTTAGATATTTTCTCATAACAACACTTCCCCATTTCATGCGTTTGTAGAAAAAAAAAAGAAAAAAAACTGTGGTAAAAAATTTATTTATTTATATTGTAAAGTTAAACAACTCTTAACTCCCAGTAAAAAAAGATAAAAATATTTTGAACATAACATAAAAGACTTATTCATAGTGATTGCTATTCTCAGAGCAACAGTTGTTTGTTTTACGTCGTTTTAAAATAAATTCACTTCAAATAAAAAGAAAAATGTGCGAAACATTGAAAAAATATCTGGGGGCAATGATTAGTATAGATTCAAGGAAAGTAAACAGCAGCATGGATTATTCAGAAACTTACTGTATACTATACTTTAACTTAAAATACACATACATCATCATGGAAAGCATAAATACAACGCGATTTAACAAACTATGACAATGAAGATTGTTAAACTATCAAATAAAAAAAGGTTCATTTTAAAATTCTGTTCTTAAGCTATGATGTATTTGATATGCGTTAAAAATTAACACTGTGATAATATTGCAATATTCAATACTTATAAAATTCCCTCATTAATCAAGAATTTTAGATAAATTCTAAATTCAGCTTTGTAGAGAGAATTTAATCAGATAATTTTAAAATGATTCCTCCTTCATAGTAAATAAATGAATAAATAATAAATTAAACATTATATTATTTAGAAAGTTCGAATGAATTACATTTTCAAGTTATTTTATATATTTATTTTATAAAAATTATAGAGTAAGTAAAAATGATAGTCCGATTAACTATTAAGATCAAAATTAAAAATTATATACAAAAAAAAAAAAAAAAAAAAAAAAGGTTTTATGAACCTTTAAATCATGTTTTAAAAATTTTTGGCCATTCTTTTTAAACACAAAATACATCAATATTTTTCCCTTTTTTCCACAGCAAAAAATAAATAAAACACAACAATTTGCAGATATATTTTTCACGTTCCTTTCATGAAATAAATAATCTCGAAGCATTTCATTTAAGTATGTGAAACATGAAAATATATGAGGCTGAACTCTAAACAATTTTCAATGAACTTTGCATATTTTTCACCATCTTCTATGGCATATATACTTTGTATTAAATTCCATACTTGAGTAATAGAAAATGGGGATAAGGTCCTGCACTGATCAGATTATATTTGATTTGAACCCAAAATTTGATTTTCACATCAATTTGAAACTCCAACCTAATTTGACACACTTCAACTTGAAAAAAAACTAAATTCGTAACGGAAGAGAATCAATTAATATTTTATTACAATTATAGAAAACTATTTTACAATATTATGTTTTATTATAAAAAATGAAACTACATGCGGTTGATTTTTCCGAAAAAGCCAAATACGAGTTATGAGGGAGTGTTGAATTTTAACAAAATGCAAATTTACTTTTTTAACATTTTCTGAATTGAGATTAGGTTTAGTCAGCTTTAAAGTCCAATAAGCCTCATCTCAATTCAGATAACATTAAAAAGTTAAATGGGCATTCTTTTAAAGTTAATCACTCTCTCATACTCTTGTGTTTCTTATTTGGAGAGAGTCACCCATGTATATGTACTGATTTTTTAAACGTACAGTTTTATTTTATTCGAAAGCAATCCAAAACCGAAAAAACTTAGCCTTTAATTGATGCGAAAGAAATTGTAATATAATTAATGTGAAGCGGTCTGTGAGACCGCAAGATTAAAAGATGAATAAAATGCATGGTTAACTCATAGGATGATATTTCTATCCTAAACCTGTTGTACAGGACTACTAAAATTAACATTCACATATGTTGACATATGTTGACATATGTTTCTCTAAAGATAGCACTAAAGTTCAAAACGAAGCAAAATTTTGTTACTGTTTATAATTAAACTGAAAATTCAAGTTAAATTATAAAAATTGAAAAAAGCAGCGGTCTGTGAGACCGGTAACATCAATTAGATGTTAAACCAAACTGTTCCCAACTGAATTCAAAATAAAAGGAAATTAATTCATATTTTATTACAATTACGGAAAAATACTTCATAATTTATGTTCTATTATGAAAAATGAATATGCATGTATACGTACTAATTAAAGTTGAAATACATAGTTTTATGTTTTCTTCTGGAAAAATATTCTACGCTTTAATTTGAAAAATACAGTAAACTCGAGAAAAAAAAATCGCAACATTTAAATTCCGCCCCGAAACCAACCTGAAATTAAAATAACATAAGCTAATATGCTCCAAACTAAATTCGAAATGGAAGAAAATTAATTCATATTTTATTACAATTATTTTCAATTATACTTGAAATATACATATAATTAAAATGAAATTACAATTGTATGAACAAGTTAGTAAAAATCTAAAGATGAACAAATATGAACAGTGGAAAAACAGAAATGAATGTTAAGAAACTATGAATAACTATGTATATATATATATGTGTGTGTGTGTGCCGATTTCCAAACATAAAATTAATTTTTTTCATCAAAATATTCTAGATTTTTATTTTGAAAAAATAGGATAATCTCAATACAAATAGAAGTACTCAGGCCCTACCAGCGGCCAAGAGGTTCTGCAATTGAAACTGGTAGCGGAAGGTGCTTGATTCTAACCAAATCATGTCGCCGGCCTAATCGTTTTGGAGTTTTCCGTGGTTTTCTTCAAATCTTGAATTTACTTGCAAATACTGGTTAGTTTTCTATAGAAAGACCCCCACCGAGCCGACACCTTCTTAGGCATATATACCTCGTGTTGATAATTGATCATCATAAAAACAAGCAACCAACCAGAAGACTCAAATCCCAGTGGGAAAACAACCCGAAACCGAAAGAAGTAAAGCCTAAACCTGATCCGAAACAAAAAAGGATCCGCTGCCATCCACTGCCATACAACTCGATGATGGACTAAGCAAAATCACTTTTCTTTTAAATATTAAATTCGAAAATCTGTCTTAATTGGCCATTTTGTTTTCGGTATTGCACAAGAAAAGTATTTTTAATTTCTACTCATCGATCTAATCAAAATCTTTACCAAAAATGATGGATATTTTTTATATGTGAGTGCTAAGGTGTCTAAAATTTGAACTGTCAGAAATAAATGTTTAATAAATCTCAACAATAACCTTTTATTGCTTGTAAAGCACACATGAGTGCATATTTCTTCAATGACTGTTGGATTGAAAAAAAAAGAAAAAGCATTATTTACTCAGTCCATTTTATATCTGTTAAGTGCAAAGTGTGTTTTTAATTTATTTTAAAATAATTCGTGCATAGATTGATAAACGAAATGTTTATTTTCCCTCTCATTGATGAAAAACTTTTTTACACATATATAAAATAATTTCCATTTCGACAAGAGTGAAGTTATCAAACATAATGATTACAATGACGAAGAATCGAATATCAATTTACATAACCCGATTAACTTCAGACAAATTTTTTTGCTTCAGTCATGACCTGATGAAAAATTTGCATAAACTCAATGAAGCAATAATCAATTTGAAATACAAACTGCAACCAAAAGGGCATTTTTTAATTACTCGATGGTGTAAAAATCGAAGTAGTTATATGGAGATTCTTCTTATAAAAGTTCTTTCGAACACATAAGTAAATAAACTCGGAGGTAAATTAAATTCTGACACCGTTTTTAAACTTTTAAAAAACTTATATTAAACGTTAATATTTACAAAAAAGATATTTACATATTAATATTTACAATTCAAACATTCAAAAGGAAACTTTAATTAAAACATCTTAATCGCGTCATCTTAATCAACATTCTTCTAAAGTCAACACCAACTCTCCCAACATTCCACCTAACGATCTCTTCCGTTCATTTCTTTTTTCTTCGACTTTTCGTCTGAATGGAGTTTTTTCAGAAAATCGTCTGCTTTCTAAAGACCTTTTCTATCAGAGTTGCGATATGAAGAACCTTACAAGACATGATACTTGGCTGTTGGAGAAGGAATCGCTCCCACAACGGCCGTCCTGACAAGGCTTTCGTCCTCGAATGCTCGTCCCTTTGGAGGCAGCAGCAGTTGGATCATCTGGAAAGATAAAGAAAAAAAAACACAGCAGCATCCAAAGTCTTAATTGAAAAAAAGAAGTCATTATTCAAATTGTTTATCAAAGCTTAGATTATTTCTTGAAAAAAATCATATATTTTTTTTTCGCGTCTTTTCGTCTTCTCTTTCTTACGTCCTTTCATCTTCTTTTATCTTACGTCTTTTCGTCTTCTTCTTTCATACGTCTTTTCATCTTCTATTACCTTACGTCTTTTCGTCTTTTCTTTCTTACGTCTTCCGTCTTCTTTTATCTTACGTCTTTTCGTCTTCTTTCATACGTCTTTTCATCTTCTTTTACCTTACGTCTTTTCGTCTTTTCGAGAATAAAGTTAAAATTCTATCAGTTGTCAGTCCAGAGGTTTGTCATAGTTGGTATAGTGTCACAATCGGTGAAATTCTTTTTTTTTTCAAGCTTCGTCCGTCCACGGCTTCATGTACTCTGCACATGTACTGGTGACCATGGGTCCTTCGTTGAATCCAAGTTTCTTTACATCGTAGGTGTCATTATTTTTTACTTTTATGACTTTGTACGGACCTAAATATTTTGGTTTTAACTTCAAACCTGGACCTTGTTGTGTGCGTTTTATAGCAACCACATCATTAATCTTAAATTTGTTAGCTTTCTTTCGTCTGAGGTTGTAAGTTTTACGGTTCTCTTCTTGGACTTTTAAAATCTGTTTTTTAGCATTTTTTCTCATATCTTCGCGATTATTTGTAAAATCAGATTGTATTTCAGCATTCAGAAGACTAGTAATTTCAATGTTATTTTTTAGTTTCATTTTAGTACCAAACATCAATTCAAAAGGAGTTGTGCTTATACTTCTCTGAAAAGTCGAATTTATCACCTGTTGGACGTTGCTTACATGTGTGTACCATTTTTTAGGATTATCGACAGACAATTTAGACAGAACAGATATTATGACAGAATTTAGACGCTCAACTTGGCCGTTAGACCTGGGTAATCCAGTGGTAATCGGGATATGTTTAATATTTTCATTGATGCAATAATCTTCAAAAGCTTTAGAGGTAAATGCAGGACCTTTATCTGATATAATTCGTACTGGATTTCCAAAGATAGATTTTTGGATTTCTAATTTAGAAATTACTTCGGCAGCATCGGTAGATTTTGTGGGATACAACCAAACAAATTTTGTGAATGCGTCAATGACCGAAAGGATATGTTTGTAATTTTTATTAGTGCTTTCTAATGGACCTAAGTGATCAACATGGTACGTATGTAATGGAGCTTCTTCTTTTTCTATTGGGTGAAGTAAGCCTTCTTGTTTACTACATTTTCTATTAACTAAAATACAGGGAACACAATTTGCTATACATTTCTCAATTTTTTGTTTAACTTTAGGGATGTAAAAATCATTTTCTAAACTTTTCTCTGTTCTTGCAACTGCGTAATGACCTTTTTCGTGAGCGGCCTTGATTATATTCATTTGCATGTCTTCCGGTACAACTAATAAATCATTACCATTAACACATTTATAAAGAACATCATTTTTAACTAGATAATAATCATAAGATTTCACCTTTAGGATTTCTTTTATTGTTTTAATATGGTCATCGGTTTCTTGAGCTTGGATAATTTTTAAAGTTAAGCTATCTTGGATTACCATACAAATAGGATACCTACTTAATGCATCGACATGTCTCATACTGCTACCCTGTCTATGTTCAATAACATAATCAAAATCGGATAACATTATTGCCCATCTAGCTATTTTTGTACTCATTTCTTTTTTATCCATAGTCATTTTAAATGCATTACAATCGGTTACAATTTTAAATGGGATACCTAGCACATATACTCTAAACTTTTTCAGGGCTTCAATTACAGCTAAAACTTCTAATTCGTAACTAGTGTACTTCCGTTCAGCTTCGGTGTTTTTTTTACTTGCGAAATAAACTGGATGAAATTGATTATCTACTGGAGATTGTTGCATTAAAACAGCTCCATAGCCATCAATACTGGCATCACAATGGATTTCGGTCGCACTTTTGGGATTGTAAATTAAAAGTACTGGTTCTGACGACAAAATACGTTTGAGTTCATTAAAAGCTCTTTGTTCTTCTATATCGAATTTAAATTTTGAATCTTTTCTTAGCAGGTCACTTAACGGTTTAGCTATAACCGAATAATTTCTTATAAATTTTCGAAAGTATCCTGTCAATCCTAAATAACTTTGAACATCTTTGGTACACTTTGGTTCGGGAAAATTTATTACTGCTTTAGTCTTCAGTGGAGAGGGATACAATTTACCATTTATGATTCTATACCCCAAGAAATAAATTTCACGCTTCAAAAAATTGCATTTTTTAAGATTTAATTCTAATCCATATTCCGATGCAGTTTCGAGTACAAGTTTTGATTTTTCTAGATCTTCAGCTTCGTTTTTAGCAGGTATTATTAAATCATCCATATAAATGACAACAATGTGATCTTTTAATAGGTTTCGAAATACATTATAAATATACTTTTGAAAAACACTAGGGCTATTGGTCAACCCGAATGGACATTTCAAAAATTCGTATTGTCCTTCATGAGTAACAAACGAGGTGTATTTCCGCAAGTCTTCTTCAACATCTACATGAAAGAAACCGTTTTTCAAATCTATGGTGGTAAATACTTCGGCAGAATGTAATTGGTCTATTACATCATCAATAACTGGCAAGGGGAAATGCTCACGTACTGTCTTTTTGTTAAGACATCTGTAATCAACACAAAGTCTCATTGTGTTATCTTTTTTCTTGACAAACACAACCGGCGAAGAAAAATTAGAAGAACTTTCTCGAATTATTCCCTGAGCTAGCCACTCCTCAATTTGGTTTTCGACTATTTTTTTCTCGCATGGCGGTAATCTTCGAGGAGAAGAACAAACTGGGATTTCGTCAGTTAAATTAATTTTCATTTTAACATCTACTGTTTTAGTTTTAATTGGTACATAATTTTCAATTAAAGAGTATAACTCTGAACGTAATTTTTTGTCAGCAATGTGAGTTAAATCAATTTTAGGCTCATCCAAAACATTTACAATATTAACTAAAAAGTCATTAGACTGAACTTCAGCTTTAAACAGTTTCACTTTATTCTCAGAAATAGTTAATGTACCTTGATGAATAACATCAGTGCCAATAATTAAATCGAAATTAATGCAACTGTCCTTAACGACAAAAATAGTAACTTTAAATTTTGAACCATCTACTTCGATTTCTGAATTGAAACAACCTTCTGGTTTAATTGAGGCTTTTCCTAGACCGGTCAAAGAGATACTCGTAGGTTTTAATTCTACAAAGTTCTTCAAATTATCATAAATACTTTTCTTTAACAAAGTCTTTTGGCTACCAGTATCTATTAAAGAGATTAAACGCAAAGAATAAAGCTTTATCTCTTTCAGAATTAAATCTTGGGATGTAATAATGTTTACTTGTGACTGAGCATTTTTAACACTTGTATCTTTAGATTTATTACATTGAAATGATTTATGACCATAAGCGTTACAAGCAAAACAAAGCGGCCCTTTATCTTTATTTACACAGTTAATACTCTTATGATTATTCCCGCCACAATTAAAACAACGCATATTTGGCTTTACAGGCTTAAATTTGTTCTTAACTTCAACTTCGGATTTAATTTTAGGCTTAGCTCCTTCATATTTATGAAATTTTGCATTTTCATACTCTGATCTTATTTTTTCATAAATCTTTAATTTTTGTTTAAATTCAGCAATATTGGGACAACCATACAAAAAAGATTTTTTAGAAATGGGGTCATTAATTCCATTTATTACATACTGAATAAGGGCAGAATCTTCAATATTGCCTTTTGAGCATAATTGTTTCATATTTAAAAAATATTCATCTAACGATTCATGTGGTCTAATTTTTCTTTTGGACAGCAATTCGTGTAATTCAGCTGAATTGCACGTTTGACCAAATTCAGATATGAGTAGGGCTTTTAATTTAGACCACGAATTAATATTTGTTTCACTTTCAAGAAATAATTTTGCTTGGCCTGTCATACGGCGTTTAGCCAAAATCAATTTGTGCAAATCACTAACGTTAAATAATGAAACAATATCTTCAAAATCGGCAATCCATTTATTAATATTTTGTACTTGAGTACCTTCAAACATTGTAATCATACTTTCAATATCATTAATAGAAATGCTTGGTTTAATAACATAATCAGGAATTAGAATTTTCTGATTTTCATTACTTTCACATTTAGAACTACCAGAATCATTTCTCATATTATTCTCAAAAACAGTTGAAATATTTTTAGTTTTATCTTGTAAATCATCATTAAATTCATCAACACTTTCGTCATCACTAAGAGTATCTACATCGGCTATCATATTAATTTTTAAAATATTAAAATCACATAAACTAGAAATTATTCTGGCAGCAATTTCATCAAAAGTTCCCGAATTATTTATACACAAAACATTGCAAATGGTAATTAAGTCGTTAACAGAAAAATTATCTTTAATTTCTTTGAATTTAGTTTGATATTCATCGGAATCTACTTCAAACGTAAACCCAGTAAAATTCCGAATTCTACGTCGATTATTTCTGTCACCGATTTCTCCAAAAATTAATTTGTGCAATATCTTAATATTAGCTGATTTTTCAGTTTTCAAAGAAAACTCTAATTCCTTTAAATCAACTAATTTTTCCATTATTGAAAAGAAAAATGAAATAATAAACTCACTTCATAATCAGATGCTCAGCTTCACACATTTAAACAGCATTGTTGTCGCAGTATCCAACAGCTTCATATCATTAAACATATATTCAAAAAAGATTTCCTCATAATAATTTCCAGCAAGGATTCCATCACAATTCTAAATAATAACGGCTTCCAGATTATTTAAAGTAGATATATATTTCTTCTCTGTGGGCGTTCGTTTATCCCACTTCTGACACCAAAATTTATGGAGATTCTTCTTATAAAAGTTCTTTCGAACACATAAGTAAATAAACTCGGAGGTAAATTAAATTCTGACACCGTTTTTAAACTTTTAAAAAACTTATATTAAACGTTAATATTTACAAAAAAGATATTTACATATTAATATTTACAATTCGAACATTCAAAAGGAAACTTTAATTAAAACATCTTAATCAACATTCTTCTAAAGTCAACACCAACTCTCCCAACATTCCATCCAACGATCTCTTCCGTTCATTTCTTTTTTCTTCGGCTTTTCGTCTGAATGGAGTTTTTTCAGAAAATCGTCTGCTTTCTAAAGACCTTTTCTATCAGAGTTGCGATATGAAGAACCTTACAAGACATGATACTTGGCTGTTGGAGAAAGAATCGCTCCCACAGTTATACCCTTAAACCATGATTTTTTATTTTGCTTTAAAGAAAAACAATACACTGGTCATAAAAATTTAAGGATAATGGAAAAAAATATATTCACTAAATTAATGTTGCCACCAATGCCCAATGCTGCAATTATTTATGTTAATAAAGTGCAATTGAACACAAAATTGCACTCCTGCACATACATTAAGACGGAAATATGTAAATTAGGTGATTGACAATGTGGTGCGCAATGGGCGTAACTTGGAACTCTGGTGCGTAGTGTTGTTTAAAATGAATGTGAAGTCTGAGAGTGATCAGTATTCATTAATTAAGGCTCAAAGGCATCATTTAAAGGAAGATAAAAAATAGCGACCAATCAGTAGAATTGAAGAAAATCAAATACAAATGATGATCGCCCAAGATCTGAATATTCAGCAAAATGTAATATGAAGAGTTTGGACCCCCTTTATAAACACTGGATCCATTGATAGATAGCCTGGACATTGGCAACTAAGAACAAAAACTTCCGAAAAACCTTTTCTGTCAATGTCGGCCCGAAGAAATAGCGAAGCGACTACAATAGATTTGGATTCAGACCTACAGGCTGTCCCAACAACATGAATTAATCGTTCAATTGCTGCATAAAGGCTTTTCAAGCATCGACTGTATGCAGAAAAACCAATAATTTGATCCCCCTTACTCCATTTTCCAAAGGGGCCTAATTAAATTGATGCCGTCGTCATGTTCATTGGAGCCAAGAGGGGTAGGACTGAGTATTTTTTACTGATGGGTATAGATATAGCCTAAAGACTCATTCTAGATGTGTTTGGATCTGAAGAGATGAAGGAATATACAACTTGCCTTCCTTTATTTGTGAAATATTCCTGCAACCACGGTTTTATTGGTTCGGTGGGAAACATTTCAAATGGCCTTATCCAGCTACATGTCATTCAAAGAGGTTCTGAAACTGCTCGGAGGCTGTGGAAGAGGTATTGGAATGCCAAGTTAGATTCTTTGGGGTTGTTGGCCCAATGTTTTTGCTAATGGATGGCAATGCTCGGCCACATCGAGTATATGTGGTGTCAGAATATTTGTAAAAAAGCAAATATCACTTGAATAGATTGTCCACCTGACTCATCCAACTTGAACTCGATTGAAATTGTGTGGGATAAATTAGGGTACCAACCAACAGCGCTTCAAACTTCTCCCCGGACCCTCCAGGAACTGAAAAGTACACTTTTAGGACAGTGGAGTGCAATTCCACAAAACTTTGAAGAAATTAAAAATATCGGAAAACATAAATTAGTTAATTAAATAAATAAAATAAAATACACTATCAAAAAGAAAAAGAGTAGTAGCATTTAAAATTTTTTAATGAAAACTTGAATTTTTAATAAAAACTTTAATTGAAATTTTGAATGAATTTTAAATTGTTTTAACTTTCTATTCCTACCACTTATTTAATAATATGGAAAAATACGTATTAACAGATCGATAATGTATTTTTTAAATACCTAATTCTTTTAAATTGAATAATTTATCATTAAAATTTCAATAAATGTCTTTTTGTTATTATTGCAGTTCAATCGCCTCTAATATATCAATACACAAATAAAGACAGAATAATTTCAGCTTTACACAATAAAGTTAAGATAATTCAATGTAAATGAATTAGAAAGTTTTAGCGCTTCCGCAAATTTTACGTATCCTATAAACGATCTAATTGCTTTAATATGTCACGTACAGTGCATTTTACGACATCTGCTTACTTAATTCGGCGATATTGCATGTACTTACTCAAAAGGATGACACGCAAACTTTTAGAACGATCTCTGTATTTTTATAGCATGTTTTAAATATACCATAAGCATAAGAAGATGCTTATAAATTAAGTTAATTGACTAGGTTATTGCGTGAAATAATTACACTATTTAATCATGTCATCTTATTGATTGTGGGTACTTAAAAGATCTTAATAATTTATCAAGGGAATCCATAAATTATGCAGATTAAATCACATAAATATCAAATAAATACTAATTATGAAAATGCAAATATTTTATTTGAATAATTAATCAATGATTTACATTTGAATTTATTTAATTATTTATTCATTGTCTCCGTTGACTAGTCAGTGTTACTCACGGACTCAAGGAAATGTTTTTGCTTTAATATGGACATATCTCAAATGACAAATCTGGATAAATTAAATCCAATAAGAGTTTTATTCTTAAACAATATAATCATTTAATATTATTACAATAAAAGTTAATAGAATGTAAGAAATTTAATAATCGCATTCACAATTTTACTAAAAACTTAAGATTCTGTGTTGTCATGGCATTTAAAAACCTTTTGTAGTTTATATTGCAGGGAATCAAATGAATATTTAAAACAAATACTTAATTTTTTTAATTACCTGAGAACTAACAATAATTAAAAACTGGAAGTAATAAATAAATAAATAAATAAATAAAATACACCATTAAAAGAAATAAGAGTAATAGCATTTTAAAATTTTTAATGAAAATTTCAAAATTTGAACTAATTTTAAATTAATATTTTTTCTTGATTTATTCATAAAATTTATTTAATATTAATTAAAAATTTGTATTAACAGGTCGATAATATTTTTTAAGGTACCTAATTAAGTTGAATAATTTACCAGTAATGTTTCAACAAACACCACTCTGTTATTATTGCAATTTAATCGTCCCTAAAATATCAATATACAAATAAAGACAAAATGATTTAAGCTTTACACAATGAAGTTGAGGTTATTCAATGAAAATGAATTAGAAAGTTTTAACGCTTCCGCAAATTTTACGTAGCCAGTTAACGGATTAATTGCTTGAATATGTCATGTACAATACATTTTACGACATCTGCTTTCTTAATTTGGCGATATTACATGTATTTACTCAAAGAGATGCCACGTAAACTATTTGAAAGATATCTTCATTTTTATAGTATATTCTGAATACACCACAGTATAAGAAGATGCTTATAAATTAATTGGCTAGGTTATTGCGTGAAATAATTACAATATTCAATCATGTCATCTTATTGGTGGGAGTACTTAAGAGATCTTAATAATTTATCAAGGGAATCCGCTTAAATTATACAATTTAAATTATATAAATACTTAATAAATGCTAATTATGAAAATGTACATATGTTATTTGAATGATTAATCTGCGATTTGCATTTTCCCCCCATTGACTAGTCAGTGTTACTCACGGAAATGATTTTGCTTTATAATATGGACATAATATCTCAAATGACAAGAATTCTGATATATTAAATCAAATAAGAGTATTATGCTTGAGTAATATATCTTAAGCAATATAATCATTTAATATAATTATGATAAAAGTGAGTAGAATGTAAGAAATTTAAGAATCGCATTTAAATTTTTACTAAAATCTTAAGATTGTGTTTACGAATGACATTCAAAAACATTTTGTAGTTTATTTTAAAAGGAAACTAGTGAATATTTAAAACAAATACTTAAATTTCTGAATTACATAAGAACAAATGATACTTTAAAGCGGGAAGTAATAAATAAATATATAATATAAAATAAAGTGCACCATTAAGAAAAATAAGAGTTGTAGCATTTTAAAATTTGTAATGAAAATTTGAATTTTTTAATTTTTCAATTAGTTTTGAAATAATTTTATTCTCAACTAATTTATAACATTTATTTATTATTAATCAAAAATATGTATGAACAAGTCGATAATATTTTTTAAGGTACCTAATAAAATTTATAATTTATCATTAATATTTCAACAAATGCCACTCTCTTATTTTTGCAATTTATAAAATACCAAAAATACCAGTATAAAAATTAAGACATAATAATTTCAGCTTTACACAATAAAGTTAAGGTAATTCGGTGTAAATGAATTCGAAAGTTTTAGCGCTTCCGCAAGTTTTACGTAGCCTGTGAACGATCTAATTGCTTTAATATGTCACGTACAGTGCATTTTACGACATCTGCTTACTTAATTCGGCAATATTACAAGTATTTAATCAACGAGATGACACGCAAACTTTTAGAAAGATCTCTGTATTTTTATAGCATGTTTTGAATACACTACCAGCAAAAGAAGATGCTTATAAATTAAGTTAATTACCTAGGTTATTGCGTGAAATAATTATAATATTTAATCTTGTTATCTTATTGGATATGGGTACTTAAAAGATCTTAATAATTTATCAAGGGAATCCTCGTAAATTATACTGCTTAAATCACATACAGTGGCCCACAAAAGTGTTCGTACACTTAGTGATTTCAACAAAATAGTGCTCTAAACATTAATTAAAATTAATATTTTAGAATAGGTATTTAAGAGTAAGATCTATGACTTATTCTTAACAAAATTATATAAAATATTTTTAAAACATAGCAAAACTTTATTTTGAAAAAATCATCAATAAAAAATTAACAAACAAATTACCTCACAAAAGTCTTCGTACACTTTTAAAAAATCGTTGTTTATTTGTGAATATTGTAATACTTCGCTAAAGTTGTATGTAAGGATATTATTTAGCACCCACAACAGTTTTTTAAACACATGGAATAGATTTAATTAGTATTTTTGTAATTTTTGCATGGAAGTTAATTCCTTCATCGAACATTGCCGTTTTTATTTCGCTTTTCGTTTCAATGCTGTGTCTTTGTATTCTAACTTCCAGTTATTTCCAAATATAATTTACTGGGTTTAAATTCAGCAATTGAGATTATGTTTTCAAAACTTGTGGACAATTATCGAGACATCAGAAGCGAACGTTGAGAACCAGGTGCTTTGTATCATTATATTGATAGAAAACAAAGTTTTTCTGTTATCCATATTTTGGGCTGATAATTTTAAATTCCCTTTTAAAATAATTGAATAAAGATCGTGATTTATTATGCTATCAATATATAGCAAATTACCTAATCCTGATGCTGCTATGCACCCTCACACAATTTCAACTCCACTACCATGATTAACTGTTCCAACTAAGTTCTTTGAATTAAATTCTTGTTTTTTTTTTCTCCATAGTATAATGCACCTATTGGAGACAAGAATGGCATACTAGTTTTCATCTGCATATAAAACATTATTCAAATATGATTCTGGTTTATTTATCATTGATTTTGCCAAAGAAAACCTAAGCATTCTATTTTTCGCAATGACATAAAATTTTCTACAGGCAGAACGCCTCTATAATGCAGCTGGCCTTAAGGGGAGAGATCAGGTTGAGAAGCCGGAAAATGACAATAATTTGACAATTACGAAAAACACTGTAGTTTGAAAACCAATTAATAAAATAAAACAATTTTTTCTATACTTTCATAAATACTTATGGTTAAAAAAAACATTCAAATATATATGTTTAGCAATATTAATTAGTTAAATTTTAATGACAAAATTGACGGTTTAAAAAAATGAATTTTTAAATATGCATCTTGCGCGCAAGATTTAAAAAATTGTATTGCAGATATTTATATAATATTGCATCTACATTTACTTATATTAGTATATTTTACACTGAACCTAAATTTAAAAGTATATTCAAATTCTTTTGCATAATTAATGGCATTAATAATCATATTTATGAAATTTACCAAAAAAATTACACTTATTTATTCAATAAAAAATTTTCTATGACTCAAAATCAGACTAAATTGAGGTTCAGATTAACTGTACACATCACAATTAGTAAAATGCAAAATTTCATGGTTCTATGATAATTAGTTTTTGGATGAGAGTGCGCGCAATGCCAAAAAACACAGTTTTGAGAAAAACGGTTTCAAAGTTAATTTTATAAATTAACTGCAAATTTTACAACAGTGAGGATTGCTTATCATGCTAAAATTCACCAGGGGCATAAACACATCCTTCTTTAAGTTGCAGAGCGTCAGTCGCAGCTTTTTTGGTCATTCTTTTGTCTCTAAGGGCTTCAAGTGTACATGCTAGTGATCGTTTTTCTGAGCGACCGGAAAGTAACAATAATTTGATCACTACTAAAAACTTTGCAGTTTCAAAACCAATCAATGTATTACAGCAATTTTTTTCTATACTTTCACAAATATTGATGCTTTAAAAAAAAAAAAAAAACATTGAAAATAAGGTACCCTGGGGTAATAACGCCACGTTAAGGTTGTACCAATTTTCACGGCCTAGTTTTAGATTGTATTTTTCAAACAAATATAGGATCTGATGCAGCAACTCATTGACTATCTATATAAAATAAAATAATTTAACAGATATGTATTCATAAAATGCAATGGCGTGTTTTCTTGGCCAGTGCTATTTGGCGTTAATACCCACCTATATGGGTAATAACGCTATGCAAACAAAACTATAAAATGAGATGGAATAATGGCATGTAGATTGCCCAATTCTAAAAATACAAACTCTACAGCTCTAGAAAATGACAAATTGCAATCTAAGTTATTGAAACTGTACAATTTTTTTGTGACTCTGAAAGAAAAAGAAAGCTGTGGTGGTGGCGGAGGGAGGGGGCAAAAGAATATCAGTTTCTAAGCTACGTTTTGCTTAAAAATTACCATTTAAATAGAATTATTAGAAACATTGCACAGATTATTTGAATCAATATTTATATTCCCGTGTATACATTCTATGCGATGGAAAATATTGATTTTTTGTGAAAGTGAAAGAAAAAGGAGTGAGGGGGAGCTTCAACAGAATATAACACCCTGTGTCTCTCTTTGCTTAAAAAGTCCCGCTTAAATATGATTATAAGAAATATTGCATGGTTTTAACCATTCATAATGTAATATTTTAACCATGTGAAGTTTTATAATAACTAGAGTTATATGTAATAAATATTTTTGTTAAACCTTAACTGCTGTTAGCGTCTCACATGTCACATACCGCTGAGTTTTTCAAGTTTCAGAGTTTAACTTGCAATTTTTAGTTTAACTATAGATACCGGGTAATTTTTGTTTCATTTGGAGTCCTATTAATATCTCTAGAGACTTTTGAATAGCTGAATTTTATTTATAATAGTCCTGTATATAAGGTTCAATGCAAAAATAATATTCTAAAAGTTAATTTAACATTTTATTCAACGTTAGATAAAGCGGTCTGACAGGCCGCTCACAGTAAGTTATGCGACAATTTTTGTCACAGCAGTTAAGGGTTAATACTATTATAGTAATCTAGTAAATAGTTTTTAACCCATAACTCCACACTAATTCGGATTCTCCAAACCTACAATTAAATTGTCGACGTTTTAAAGAGCATGCTTTAATAAATTTTTAATACATTGAATAAAATTTTTGATTAAAAAATATTATCCCAAAGAGATCTCTTATTCAATTTTAAACATAATTCATATGGTTATATGTCATTATCTCTATATTAGCAACAAAATTAACCTTTAACTGCTGTTAGCAATCTGACTGAACACTGTACCCCCTCCCCCCCCCCCATAAAAAAATAGCGTTTAACTTGTATTTTCCAGTTTAACTATAGTTACAACTGAAATTCTCTTTCGTTTGGAGTTCTCGTAATATTGTAGAAATATTTGAATAGATTAAATTTAATTAGAATTAATTCTGTACAAAAAGTTTAGCGCAGGAACAGTATTCTATGAATTGTAATCATGGATCACATTTTAACCTTTAACTAATGTTACCGGTCTCGTAGACTACTATTTTTCTTTTAATTTTTTAGTTTAACTTGTAATTTTCAGTTTAATTGCAAACACTATCGAAATTTTGTTTCATTTGGAATTTTAGTACTATCACCAGAGACTAAATAGGTGAATATTAAGTATAATACTCTTGTATAAAAAGTTAAGTACAAAAATACAATCCTATGAGTTATTCCGCCTTTTATTCATCTTTCAATTTTGTGGTCTCACAAACCGCATCACATTCATACGTTACAATTTCTGTCACATCAGTTAAAGGTTAAATTTATAAAGTTTTGAAAAACTGAACGCTGAGAAAGGGGACAGTTAAAATTTCGAACTCAATTGAACAATCCAGTGGAAATTTAATAGAAACCTGATTTTGAAGATGTTCGAATTTGAATCTCGAAAACATTTTGATATAGTTTATTTACAAGAGTTAAAAATTATTTTTTACATTAGTAAAAAAAAAAAAATAATAATATAATAAAAAATAAAATAGAGAGATTATTTTTAAGTATTGGGCACCCCCCCCCCCTTAATCTTACCATTTCAACAATGATGATAATGCTGTCCCATATTAATATATAAACCCCCTTCGGATATAGTTCGACCAGTATTGGGAATCAACCGGGGTAATAACGCCAATCCCTGGCGTTATTACCCCGGGATATTTATTGCGCAGTAAGTCCTAAACTACAAATTATCTCGAGAAGATATCCAAAATCTTCTACAACAATTTAAAAGTACATGAAATACACTACAAATTTATGTAATAAACAAAGTATTTCTGGATAAAAAATACAGTCTTCAGATCAAAAACCTTACCTCGCAAATTTTAGATCAAGCGTTAATTTTAGTTGCTTGTAAAAACAATAAGACCTAAAAATGAAACAAATTAACTTAAAGCTGTTTTTTGCGATTGATATGACTCAAAACCCTTCTGCGCTGAGCACATGGGTGTCATTTACCTGATTATTTCATAATTATGCAAAATATAAGCACTTGGCGTTATTACCCCGCCTGGCGTTATTACCCCAGGGTACCTTATATATATTTAGTAATATTAATTAGTTAAATTTTGACGACAAAATTGATGTTTAAAAAATATGAATTTTTAAATATGCATTTTGAAACGCAAGATTTTAAAAATTCTATTATAAGTACACATGAAAATTAATAAAATGCAAAATTTTCTGGTTCAACAATAATTAGTTTATAAATGTGAATGCGCGCAATGCCAGAAAATAATTTTGAGACAAACGACTTCAAAGTTAGTCGTGACATTACGATTACAAACCATTTTTTAATTAATAAATATAATATTAAGGACCAATTCTGCAAAATATAAAGCCAAGTGATTTTTTAAATGTCACCACAATGCGAGAATAAAAATAAAGCAACAAACAATATTTTTAATAATGAATTTATCCGAAAATGTTTTGGTGTACGAAGACTTTTGTGGCGTGCTCTTTCTGTGGCATCTTCCGTTTTCATTTTTAGATTTAAAAAAAAAATCCCTTAATGTTAAACAAAAAGGTTGTATGTTATTTAGAATAACTTGGTGATAATATAAAAAATTACTTGACTTCATATACGAAATTAATTTCAGGGAAATTTATTTTTAGTGCAAACTTTTAAAGTGTACGAACACTTTTGTGAGCCACTGTAAATACATAATAAATACTAATTACGAAAATACAAATATTTTATTTAAATGATTAATTTGTGATTTGTTTATGAATGTTTAATGTTGTTAATTTTAGTTACATTTGAATAGACATTATCGAAAAAAATGGAAATATTCATTTTGTTTTATATTGATATTTCACAATGGAACATAAACATGGGAACCTATTTAAGTTGGTGACAATAAAGGTATCGACTCAATATGTTGACATGTATATTTTTGGAAATATATTGGCCTTTTAATGGTAGTCTCAATTTAAAAATAAGTCCTTGTTGTTGTTGTTGATGTATTTTTAAATGATTTTACGTTATTTTTAACGCGCCTTTAAGCATTGTACATATATTTACTTGTATTTTATTGAATTTTATATATTAATCAAGGTAAAATTTTTACTTAACTTTATATTGAATGCTAAGCATTTTTAATGTATGAACGATACCAAATATAGTTGACAAAAAAAGGAAATAATCACAAATGGAACGAATGCAGTGCAAAAATGTAATAAAGGAAAATAAAGATGAGAAAAATAGCAGTAAATAGTATTTAATCATAATTGGTAAAAATAAATTGTATTAAAAATGCAGCATTACATATAACAAGCATTTAATGATTATAAACTAAATCAAAAGCTTTATAGGCCTTCTAAAATAATTACAATATGATAGAAAAATGATTTAATCATATAAATTTTATAATATGGTACTGTTAATTTTAAGAATCATTGTAATGAAACATCCACATTAAATTTTACATATTTTAAATATTTAATAAATCAACTAGATGGTACCCGTCAAGATTTGACCATAAACATGTTAAAAGATTAATTGAAATCATGTTTGATTTTCTTAATTAGTTACCTGTAAATAAAGTTTTGAAAACTTGATTTATTTGAATCTTATCTATGTGATTACAACAGATTCAAAGCGTTTCCTGGTTCTGTCAGTCTAACATACTCAAGTAATCATCTGAAAGAATTTTAAGCAGAATTTTAAGAATTTTAACAGCGCTTGCCTTTTAGTAGAAGGATAACTAAAATTAATTGAACTGATATTTATTTTGGTGAATTTTCTCATTTTTTGAAAAAATAATAATGTTTAGTATTTTCTAATTTTTAAAATCTATATCGAAAAGTTTTTATTAATTTTATTTTCATCAGTCTCATTTTAAATCCCCAAAACTTAAAATTTCATGCTACCAAGTAACTATTTATAATATATTTGAATATTCCACAATGTTTCATACATTATTTAATTATTAAACCTTGAGTATCACACAGTAGTTCAATTTTAAATCTTACATGACTATTATTCTTTCCCCCTGTTTTCTCTTCTTTATTTTATTTTTTCCCGGAAAATAATTAATACTTTTCCTTATATGCACACAAACATATGTCTTCTTTGTAATGCTCATACAAAATATAATAAAAATTGTGAATTAGTTTAATATATCTAAACGATAATTAAATGAAAAATATTTTAGCTTAAATATTTTAAATTAAAATTGTTAAGTTATTTCTAAAATATCTTAGCATACTTCACAATTTTAAAGATTCAGACATTACTTCAAAACGGCACTCAGGGATTTAGTTAAAAATCATTTAATATATGATCCAAATGATGTATAACATTTATTTATTTATATAATTCACGTATATTACAGTTTACAAATGAATTTCTTTTTCCAGTCTTCCTCGCACATTACAGGAAAGTGGAAAATTGCTGCTACTACCTGCCGACAAAATTATGTTAAAATATTAACATTTTTTAGAAAAAAATATATTTTTTAAAAATATTGCTAGATGTTAAATTAAATTTTACGACATTTTTACAATTTTTGTTTGTGTGTGTTTTATTTATTGTTGTTTATTTATTTATTTTATTATTATTTTTTTTAAGAATGCAATTTGTAATGATTTTCAATAATTTTATTCTTACAAATGTATCTCTAAAGCCCTGAATTGGAAATTGACTGTTTATATCTAATAATTACTATGTTTTCAATTAAAATATATATGTTTAAAAAATGATATTGTTACTTAAAAAAAATTTTTAGTGTTAAAATTTATTTAATTATAAAACATCAATGTAATAATAATAATAAAAGAATAAAAATCTTATAACTTTCCCTCCTAGTAAAATGTATCATTATTCAAAATATTATTTTGCGAGCGTTGGGATCGTACCCTATTCTTCTACAAAAGCTCAGAGCGATAAATTCATGCCTTAAGGATGTATTTCGATTCAAACTGCTTATTTTCAGATTTATTTTTGAATTCACTTTTGCTCTCAAACGCATCAAACTTGCAGATTATCTTATTTAAAAACTACTCAATGTGCCGTGTCTGTCAATATTCTAAAAAAAAAAGGTCATACTGTGAAGGCAATTGTTTATAAATCGAATTCTAATGAATTGAGGGCAAAATGATATCACACGGCACCTTGTACGTCTTTTCGAAAATCCCCTCAGCAAGTTTCATGTTTCTACTTTAAAAAATACGTCTTAAATTGTATCAGAAAATTTCAAGCTGTTGAAGGTGGAAAAATATTTTTTCGAATACACCCTTAAACCACTGAGCTAACCAGACTTGCTTCGACTTCCCTCTAACTGGAAGGGCTAATAAGCTTAACTTTACGCATGCGCAAATGCCTGAATTTTTCCTCTTAAAAAAGTAGCCTACTGTTTTAATATGTATGATTACTTATAATATTTAATTATTTTTTTCATTAAATAAATAATTTAAATTTTACTTATATATCTACTGAGGGTATATGCTTAAGTCATGGTCCAGTGGACAGATAATGCATTTAATTAGTTTAAAGTATAACAGTCTATATTTTGCTACATCGTTTTAAGAGTAACTATAATGTTTGGTAGGATTTTTCGTTTTCTATCCATTTTAAATATGTTGTTATGATTTAATTTTAATATTTTTCACTATTTTATTTTGATTTTATGTGTGTTGGTAGCCCTAAACTCCAATACTCTGGCTAATACGAAGATGAAACAACACACTTTATTTGTAGTTCCAAAGTATTTGTAGGCCTGGCAATTCTAATTTGATTCTACAAATTTCGATTGTATCATTTTGATTTATTTCTCCGTATTTCAATGTGGTGATTTTGTGTTAAAATACATATATATATAATAACAAAAATATTAATGATAAACAACAAAAACACTTTAAAATACAAAATAGTTTCAAAGCAAAAATGAGGAATCACTAGTGAAAGATTTCATAACATTTACAATAGCGAAAATTTCCACTTCGCTAATGTTTTCTGAACACTAACAGGTGATATTTGATGCGAGATAATTTGGAAGCATTACATTTTGTATAGAAAGGAAAAAAAATATTGTGGAAAGAATAATTACTGCCAGAAGAATTTTTACATTGAATTAATAGCTGAAAACACTTTAATAATCAATGATTATTTGATAATTCATAATAATTTTCCGGCTTCAACTTCCTTTTTCAATGCAGCTATTGTATGAAATCAATTGTGCATTCTATTAATTTAGGGAAAATTTTCATTATTGTATTTAATAAAGACAAATTTATCGAAATATTTTCAACCATGAGATTATTAAATAAATATGAATGCGAAAAAATTTTGATATTTTATTGCTTTTTTTATTATGAAACAATAAAACATGCATATAAATATATATATATATTTATATATATATATTTTACAATGAAAAACAAATATTTTTTATATGAATTGTTTTACAATTAAATAAAAAATTCTACTTTTTTTTATTTGTTATAAATACATTATTAAAATTATGAATTTTATTAATATCCCATGAAAATCGAAGCAAATTTTTTAAAAGATGAATATGAGTTTTACATTTATTTTTAAAACAACTTATCTTAACTCGTGGTTAAGTGGCGCAAACTGACCTGTGTTCAAGAGGGATGAGAGGTGTTTCATAATTTCAACTTCTGGACATAACTCAATTTCCGCTACTTAACCATTATCAACGGTTCAAGTTTTGAGCTCTAAAATTAAAAAAAGCTATCTTTATGTGTAAATCTAAGCTTTTGAAAGTATTTAATGAGATAGAAAAATAACGGCGAAAAATGGTTGCTTGTTACCCCAAAGTCTAAAACACCCTTCATCGGCATTTTTAACCTTTAAATTTAATTTGAAGAAAATACTGCTATAAAGAATACCTTTAGCAAAATCGATCAATTTTTCCGTTTTTTATAATAGTTTGAAATTTGAATCCAAAATTTTACTGGCCCCAATCTCTTTTGAAAGCCTTCGTTTCCTGTTTAAAATTGTTTCTCTTGATACGTACTATTATCGCTTAAAGTTTGCACCATTAGTTTAGAATCACTCTGTATATTAACATGCAATTGCATAAAAACATGTTGGATGGTCATAAAAGTTTTATAAAGCAGATTGTATTTTACTGCTTGATGTCAGGCTGTCTCACAGCTTTGTCTGAAACTTTCTTCGACATCTCTAACCTCTTGAAATATTATAAAAATATTAAAGCATTTCGCGTTTCAAAAGAAGGATGAAATTTTTCTTCTGATGTTAACAAGATGTTCTACCCCTTTGAAAGCAGACGCGAGACTGAAAGGGAGCTGCAGAGAAATGACCATGCAGGAACAAAGAGCCAACAGAATCATAGTAGACACTAGTCAGTCAGAAGATACCACAATTTATACAGAAGTAATGTACGGAAAAGTTGAAAAAATAGAAAAGCGATAAGCGAAAATTTCTTTATTTATATGGTTCACTTGAATTAAGGGGGACTGAGACACATTTTTAAAATAATTTATATTAATTGACTTAAAATTTTGAATTTTTTGGTGATGGCTAATCTTATAATTTGTACACAAATTCTCATAATAAAATTTATAATATATTTTTGTAATTTTTAAATTAAAAAAATATTTAAAAAGTGCGGTAATTTAAAATCGTTATAACTGAAAATATTGTTTGTAGAATTTATTTATTTATTTACGTTTTATTAAACAGACCTATCCAAATTTTTGATTTTGATTAAGTGTTTTAAAAAGTATCACTTCTTAAATAAAAATAAAATTATTTAAATTAAAAATTAAAAACAAATGATGGAACTTTTATTTAAAAAAAATCATATTTTCAAAAGTAAATATTTTTTTCAAATTTTCTGAATCAAAGTTGAAAAAGATATTCTCCAAGTTTAAAGTATTTATCTTTAACGATATTTGAGTTATAACAATTTAAATCCGAGAAAATTTGAAAAAAAAAACATTATGAAGAAAAACAAATTTTACAATAAGTCATTTCCATGACAACATTGCTTAAAAGCTAGATTTTAAAAACGAATTAAATCAAAATAATAATAGTATTTCCTCTTCAAATTAAGATAGAAACTTCATTTAAACATTATTTTAAGTTTGAAAAAACACAGAAACTTTTAATGTGACATTTTTTTTTTCCTGGATCCTCTTAAGTTAAACAAGTAATAATAAAAACAAAACACAAACGGTATATACTCAGTTCTACATTAAATATATTCCTTTCAGCACATTACTGATTGTCCAAATAAATAAATTCTGTAAAACTGATATACCATATAATAACCCATTTCAAGTTTAAAAATTAAAAGTGGCTCAAAGGCTGTATTTAGTTAACATTAGTTTTATCCCCTGAAGGGGATTTGAGAACTATTATGAGGTGTAGTTTTGCAAAGTAAGCTGAAACATTGTTCCAGAGATGAAGGAATCTGCGATCGATTAACGATTATAGAGGAAGAAAAAAGATTTAGGATAAGATGAAACTTAAAACGATAAAAAACAGTGTTAGATCAAAACCTAGATGATTTATTTCAGCTATTTTTCACACTATCTTGGTCATCACTCCTCGTTCGAAATGGCTTAATTATTCATAGATAACCATTACATTTTTTAATCCGAGGTCTGGATATATATTAATTAGATTTTATTGGTTTCATTAGTTTAATGTAATTTTTAACACATATTAAACGGGAGAAAAAAGATTTTGCCATTTTCTCTTTCTTATATTCTAAAAATTTATGAAGACACTCATTTAAAATTTTGATAAAATGTGAATATTTTTCTGTGTGTGCATTTTCTAAAGACATACAGAGTTTTAAGTGTAACTATCATATACATTTAAATTAATCAATTTAATTTGAGTATTTTATGTATGTATGCATTTTTTCATTTGAAAAAAAATAAAAGAAAAAAAATCTCTTAATTTTGCTCTTAATTTTAAATATAGAATTTATGGTGCTTTAGACGTAGCATACATATTTTAGACGTGACACAACTTAAAAAATCTTATTTAGGAGATATTACACAGAATAAATAGAAAGAACCGATAACCTTCAACCTTAACCTTAAACGCAGTTAAAAATGGTTTCAACATTTCACTGCCGGATTTTTTGATAAAGTTTAATATGTTTAATAATACTCATTTCAAAAGTGATAACAGCCATAAAAAGATAAGAATTGATAACAATTAAAGATCAAAATCACGTATCTCCAAAGTACACAACGAAAAACCCACAGAATTATAGTGAAGACAGATATCTTTTAAAATAGACGAACTAATGGCCAAGAAACAAGCCTTACAATTATAGTACATGAAGCCTACCACTCAAATAAAGAATAACCTATGAGCGTGTCAATAATTTCATCGCAAAAAGCGATAAATTCTCAAGATACTGACAATCCAAGAAATGCCCCACACTAGTCAATGAAAAAGAACTGGATGATAATGTAAAGCCTATGGGTACGTTCTTTTCAAATATCTCACTCAAATTTTAATATTGTTACCTGATTTTTTTTTCCATAGAATAGCTGAGGACGATCCACAACCGGCTTTAATTTTTTCAATTTTATTGTATTTTTTTAATATTAGAACAATTTTAGTTTTACAATCGGTTCAAACCGGTTCTGAAAGTTGAAGTATTTTAAAAGAAATCTGAAACCAAAATCAAAAAGTAAAAACTAGGACGATTGGAGATCGTACTCAGCTATCCTATGGAAAAAAAAATCACGTAAAAATATTAATATTTGAGCAAGATATTTGAAAAGAACGCCCCCATAGACTTAACATTAGCATCCGGGTCTTTTTCTGTGACTAGTGTTGCGCCTTAAAAGGGTACGGGACACATTTTACAATAATTTTAATTTTTATTTATTGAGTTGACTTTTTTATATTGGTTAACCTTATCATTTGTAAAAACAAATCACACGATAAAATTTCCTATAGCTAAAAAGAAAAAAAAATACAAGTTTATTAAAAATGTGGGAATATTTAAAAATGTTATAAAATATTATCTTTAGAATTTTAATTTTTTTACATTTAAATAAACAAATGTCTCTAAATTTTACTTTTGATTCAGCATTTTTAAAAATATTGATTAAAAAAATTTATTAAAAATTTAAAAAAATGATATAACTTTTATTTTTAAAAAATCATTTTTTTTTTCAAATTTGTTGAATAAAATTAAGGTGAAACAATCAAAAAACACAAGTTCGAAGTTTGAAGCATTCTCATTAACGGTTCTTCAGTTGTAAGAATGCAAATTCGAGAAACCGTGAAAAACACATCATAAAGAAAAACGCCTTTTCACAAGACGTCATTTCCTTGACAATAACAGCTTGAAAGCTAGATTTCAAAAACAAACCAAATTTTAAAAAATAATCTTTTTCCAATAAAGATAGAAATATAATTTAAATGTCATTTTAAGCAGAAAAATAAAAATAAATTTAACTTTTTCAAAAAAATGTATAACCGACTCCAAAAAGAAAGCGCTAAAAAGAATTAAATAATTCTATAAAATTCTCTAATGACAAATCGTTATCCAATAACCACACATTGACTATCATGTACCGGTATAAAACGGCTAAATTTAATATATAGAATTTAATATCCACCAAACATAGGTTTTCCAGAGAATATTTTTTACAAGAGATTAATTTACATATTTTTGATTAAATTTTTGAATATATACATATAAAAAGTAAGGAATTACTTTTTGAAGTTGGTGCCAAACAATCATAATCGATAATGATTTCCCTATTTTATTTATGGTACTAGATAAAATATATCCACAATTCTTACTATACTTAAGATAGTTTCGCACCAACTTCAAAAAGTAATTCCTTACTTTTTATATGTATATATTCAAAAATTTAATCAAAAATATGTAAATTAATCTCTTGTAAAAAATATTCTCTGGAAAACCTATGTTTGGTGGATATTAAATTCTATATATTAAATTTAGCCGTTTTATACCGGTACATGATAGTCAATGTGTGGTTATTGGATAACGATTTGTCATTAGAGAATTTTATAGAATTATTTAATTCTTTTTAACGCTTTTTTTTTTTTTTTTTGGAGTCGGTTATACATTTTTTTGAAAAAGTTAAATTTATTTCCTACTTTTTAGTCATTTATACCGTAATACAAAATTATGTGTACTGACATACGATGGCTCTTTGCAACGCATTACTAATGAACGCACTTTGCTGAGTTCTGATGTATTCGCTTTACTTGTCACTGTTTGATTGTCAACTTTTCAAAAGACACTTACAATATCGGTTAATATCGTTGTGAATCTTTAGGTTTTCTGGATGTGGTAACTTCTTCAGATCTGGCACGACGAAAAGCTACCGCATTCATGAAATCTTAAAGTCAACATCTAATCGTACGGACATCGGAAGTGGTTATCGAAAGGTGACAATGCCTCAAGTAAAGTGTCCTTACACATAAGCGCGCGGCAAAGCGCTTCCATATATGAGTAAACAGCAAAATGACTCCATGTATCAATGAATAGTAAAATGCTTTTCTAGTTTAGTCAAAAGTACTCCCCCTTCAGTCAGAAAAAGGAAAAAGAAAGATTTTAACAAATATCGCTCCATGATTCAATAGATAAACAACAACAATCTAATTCCTATAAATGCAGTAAAGGCATCGGAAATGAGCGGTGATGATTCGACGAGGAATCCGAAAATCATAACCTGTACTTGGCTGCATCTATAAGAGAGTGACAGCATTCGATGCCCAAATACTTTTTTCACGTACGCTTTTGACCAGGGCTACACTAGATACCGGGCTTGTTCATTCCTTATCACGGCGTCACAAAAGGTGGCTGGCCGCTATCTGCGATTGGTACAAACAGGGCTCAAAGTGACGCACACATCGTTTTCTCCCAATCGCTGGATATCATTCAGCCAACTTTTGTGACGTCATGAGTGAAATGAGCAAGCCCGGTATCTAGTGTTGCCTTGTTTTGACCCAACTAAACTGTTAAAAATTTGAAACTCACTCCACCGCTTTTATGGAAAACGATTATTTCAGCCTATCATGGAGCATTCTCATGGGTCAAAAGAGAGAGATTCTATAAAAGCTGGGGAGTGATGATGCAGCAAAAGGGTAAAATTTTTAACAGTGTATGTATGAGATATCCCATAAAAGGGATGGAGTGACGATGCAGCACAAGTTAAATTTTTAACAATGTATCGCAATGCCAGGCATTTTCTATTATAAAATTTGATGATGATTTCCTGGTAGAATTCGATTGTACGCCGAATGATCCTTTATTTCTACACAGACATAAATACATAATCCCTATTATTTTACAAATTCGTGAACATACAAGGACAAGATAGCACAAGGAAATATTACGACGCAAGAAAAGTACAACCGGGAGCTACACATAAAGAGTGTGTGCAACGGAGCCAGTGGGATTCGAACCCACAATCTCCTACGCTCTCAAGAGATTAGCAGCGTGGTGTCTTAACCACTCGGCCACAAGGACTCCCTTGATGATTCATTTTTGTCCAGAATCTTTTCAATCAATCGTATACTGTGTTCCATGTGTCGTCATATTCACATCGAGGAATCCTACATGAACAAAATCTGAAATCATTCTGGTGTCTAATCCTGTAACCAAATCTGAATCTAAAGATAATTTTGCTACACATATCTATGCACTTTATTTTGCATTGATATGTAGAGATAATTTTTTCCTCCGGAGCAAAATATATACGAAAGGATTTTCATCTTTTCAACCACTTAAGGATGTCGATTGGTATCGATGTCTATTTCCGCTTTAGTGGATGCGAGAACTTGTCCATTTAAGCTTTAACATTTCAGTAATTTATCGCATCCAGCAAACTTTAAGGCCGCACACTAGGCACAGAAAAAGACCCGGATGATAATGTGAAGTCTATGGGGGCGTTCTTTTCAAATATCTCGCTCAAATTTTAAAAATTTTACGTGATTTTTTTTTTTTTTTTTTTTTTTTTTTTTTGCATAGGATAGCTGAGGATATTCCACAACCGACCTAGTTTTTACTTTTTCAATTTTGGTTTCAGATTTTAAAAAAATATATTTTAAATTTCAAAACTGGTTTAAACGGTTCTGAAATTGAAACTATCATTATATAAAACATACATAAGCAAAATCGAAGAAGTAAAAACTAGGCCGGTTGTAGATCATCCTCGGCTATCCTATGCAAAAAAAAATCATGTAATACATTAAAATTTGAGTGAGATATTTGAAAAGAACACACCCATAGTCTTTACACTAACATCTGGGTTTTTTTCTGAGACTAGTGTAGTGCCTTAAGGTCCACATTGAAATCTAAAGACTTCGTAAATGGGCATTGAAAAGCTGACAATCCGTCAGTACACGTTAAAATTATTGTGAAAAATTACCTTTGTTTTTAAAGACTATCTATTTTCTGACTAATGAGAGCGATCTAAAAACGTCTAGTGAGCGTTTTCATTGGTCAGAAAATAGATAGTCTTTAAAAACAGAGGTAATTTTTCGAGATATCTTAAACAGGGTACACTGTTAAAAATTTGACCCTTTTGCTACATCGTCCCTCCACCGCTAATATAGAAAAAGATTACTTCAGCCTATTCTGGAGCATTCTAATGGATCAACAGTGAGATATTCTATAAAAGCGGGGTAGTGACGATGCAGCAAAAGGGTCAGTTTTTTACAGTTTAAAGTACGCGTACACAATCAGAGCGCGTCAAGTTGCTTCTATGATTCAATGCATAGCAAAGTAATTCTAAATGTTCGTATGCATTAAAATACCCTTTTCAGTCATAAAAACGAAAAAGGAAGATATTATCAAAATCACACCGTGATTCAACATGCGTCTATATGAAAGTAGCAATATTTGAAGTTAAGAATTTTCTTTGATAAACGCGGTTTTCAAAATTTAAATTGTTTAAAAATTTAAGAATTTTTATTCCAGAACTTGGCGGTAGTTGCCTGAACGAGTTTGTTTTATGGGTGAAAGAAGTTAACTAGCTTAACTTCAATGGTAAGCTTATCAAAATTTTTCGTCATTTATATTTGTCCAAATGTAAATCTAGCACATAGCAATGTACTTTAATCACTTTGTGAATCCGGCATAACAAGCACCTTGATACACAGACACTCTTGCTTTAAAGTGTAAGGCTCTTCAGAGATGAATTTTCAGCTTTTCGATATCGAATTCTCATGTCTGGATCGATGTGGATCTTTCACTTTGGTGGATACGAGATTTGTTCCAGCTAAGATTTCGTACTTTAAAAAAAAACTAGCATCTCTGCAACAGTGGTTAGGATCCAGAAGGATTATTCGCTGTTAAGCAAAACAAGATTGACTAATCATAAGCCTTCATTTTTGAGAACTTTTCATTGTTCGAAGGAGAGAGTCTGGAATACATGGAGTGAAAATCTACTATCGACACTGTAAAAAATTTTACCCTTTTGCTGCATCGTTACTCCATCGCTTTTATAGAATTTCTTTGTTTTGACCAATGAGAATGCTCCATAATAAAGCGAAGTAATCGTTTCCTATAAAAACGATGGAGTGACGATGCAGCAAAAGGGTTAAATTTTTTACAATGCAAGTAGTGCTAAAAATTTGTATCCTTTAAATGTGCAACGATGCTACTGAATTCCAAAGTGTCGATCACAGTGACATCTGCGGCATTTTCGTGATATATTATCTAGACTAGCAATAATTCTTGCATTTTTAGAAAATGTCCTGCAGATGTCGCTTCTATCTTTAAATTTCATTAGCATTGTTGCACATTTAAAAAATAGAACATTTTAGCGCTTTTTTTAAGTGTTACACAGGGCGTGTTCAGCACAACTTACCGGTTACTTACCAAACACTTACCGATTGTAGACAAGTACGAAATGAAAATCAAAGCGAAATGTGACGTCAGCTAAAATTCAACAGAATAGTTTTCAATGATGCCACAATTTGCTTTCGTACTGCCCTACAATCGGTCGGTAACATTGGTTATTTTTGTAAGTTGCTCTGAACACGCCCTGAGATAGCCGATTTCCACACTATATCCCCTAGATGCTATACAGCTCATATTCAAAATATTAGAATAATACCTTTTTTTTAGAAATTGAAAATATCGTTTGGTAATTTAATGTCCTTTAATGAAAATATGCAAACAATATTTTTATTAAGAACTTATTGTTGATTAAACTTACTTGTTATCTTAAATTTAATATCATTTTTGAAAAGATTAATTGCAAAAAAAATTATTTTGAAAAGTCAAAATATTAGAATATTTATTCAAGTGGTTCAAAATATTAGAATATTTCACATTAATTCTCCTTTAATTATTACCAATTCTTAACTGGTGGCATCATTGATTAAATTCAGGCTATTTTATTTAAAATCAGTATTCTTTTTTGCAGTTTGTTTCTTTTTCGTCTTAAAATGGGCCGTGTGAGTGATATTCCTGATTCTACTAAACTTCGTATGGTTGATTTGTATCGGCACGGTAAAAATCAATGTTTTATAGCGAATTATTTACATTGTTCGCAATCGAGCGTTTAATAAAATTCTAACACAATATTCAAAAATTGGAAAATTTCAAAATAATCGCCGAAATGGTGGCCGAAAACCAAAAACATCTGCTAGAGATGACAGGAAACTGAAGCGTATAGTTAAGAAAAACCGTTTTAAAAGTGCGCGATTCTTGCACCGAAAATGGAAAGAAGAAGGAGTTGAAGTTTCTACATCGACAACATTAAGACGTCTCCATAAATTTAAATTTGAATCTCGTGTACCGAAAACAAAACCTCTCATGACTGCAAGACAAAAGCGTATAAGATTGAATTGGTGTAAATCAAGACGTTTATGGAGCAATGAAGATTGGAAAAATTTATTATTTAGTGATGAAAGTATGTTTTGTGTTTCATATGGTAATCAAGGTATTCGAGTTTGGAGAATGAAGCAAGAAGCATTTGAGAAAGAATGCCTTAAACGTTCCGTAAAATTTGCTGCTAGTGTCATGGTTTGGGGTTGTATTAGTGCAGAAGGACATGGAAAGTTATGCATCGTCTACGAAAAGGTTAACTCTCCGATATATCAAGAAATTTTAGAATATTACATGATTCCATCATCAGAAGATATATTTGAAGATGATTTCATCTTTCAACAAGATTTAGCGTCCCCGAATACCTCGGTGTCAACTAAGAATTGGTTCCGCCAACGCAACATTAAGGTACTTCCTTGGCCACCAAATTCACCAGATCTTAATCCCATCGAAAACTTATGGTGTATAATGAAGAAAAAACTTCAAGAAAATCCTCCTTCAAGTAAAACTGAGTTAGTGGCACGTATAAAGTCTATTTGGGCTAATATTGATAGAAATGTTTGTAAACACCTTGTATATAGTATGCAAGATCGATTGTACGCTGTTATGAAAGCTAAAGGGGATGCTACAAAATATTAACTACCATTTACTTCAAATTCATAAGGTAACACTGTTGCGTAAAATAAAATATTCTAATATTTTGAACCAATCTAAATTTTATTCTAATATTCTGGTGTGTTTAAGGAAGCTGTATACCTAATTTATTGTGCTGTATTTTATATTTTATAAATGTTAAAATCTTATCTAAACATTCCAGATTTAATTTATAAGAAATTTAATTGCATTTACTTAGTATAAAAAATAAATAAATGACAAATAATTTTTTCTTATTACTTTTTCTCAATTATTCTAATATTTTGAATATGAGCTGTATATCCGGTTTCTTGCATAAGAGAACTTGTCCGGAATCCAGGTAGAATTTGCGCTGTTAGCGAAACCAGATTAATGAATCAGAAGCCTGAAATTTAGCAATTTTTTCAATGTTTTAAATAAATTTTCTTGTTAATAAATCTCGTTTCGCAAACAGCGCAAAATTTATGTGAATCCTGGCCCTCGGTCCACTTAGGATTTTGCACTTTGAATACTGTTAAAATTTTGAAACTTTTACTTTATCGTCTATCCATCGCTTTTATAGAAAATGATTACTTCATTGTATTATGGTGAATTCTCATTGGTCAAAATAGAGATATTCCATAAAAGCGGTGGAGTGACAATGCAGCAAAAACTTCACACTTTTAACAGTGAAAAGATCGTATGTCTATGCAAGTGTAACATAAAAGCATGCAAAAGGAACACTTCTAATTGGTCGATTGCTTCAAAATGAATTTGAAATTTAAAGTTTTTATTTTTAAAAAAGTTCTAATTATCAGATTTTTATGAAATTCAAATGGGACCACATTGGCCTCATACGCTTTCAAACAAAAGAAGAATTATCAAAATCGGTTCATATTTGCAAAAGTTATGCGTGAACAACAAATACATACAGGTCGAAATCATAACCTCCTCTTTGAAGTCGGTTAATAAACAGAGAAAGTTTTAACGCGATAATTTCCTTTCAGAAAACTTGAAGATTTTTGTGTCTCGGACCCCTTAAAAAGGCGGAAGAACGAGTTGAAGTGAAGGAAGACATAGATATCCAACCATTAGGGCTGGGCGATATCAGAATTGTAATATCGTGATATATCGCTGACCAAATATCGATAATTTTCGATATATCGATATATTTCAATTCATATGTCACTCCATTATATTGTCATAAATGTAACTGTCCTCTGTATAAAATACTACAAACACATAATAGTACATATATATATATATATATATAACCATTAGATAAAACTACAAATCATCATCAATTACTGTAAAAAATTGTTAATGCCAAATTATATCATACAGAGGAGTTGTCAGAATTAGAAATAAAATTGGAAATGTGGTATTTAGCTAGTTATCAAGGTCAATACTAAATAGCCACATTAATTGCGATTAATTTCTGAATGGAAATCAGGATAGACCTAAAAATAATTTCCATATTGCCCGATTAATCGCAAATGAGAACTCATTTCAAAGAAAAATATTAGAAAAATAATAAGACCATAATAGAATTATCAATTTAATAATTGCAATAGAAAAACTATTTCGAAGAAAAAATATTAGAAAAATAATTAAACTGTAATTGAATATTGATAAAAATAACTTACAATATATATATATATATGTGTGTGTGTGTGTGTGTGTGTGTGTGTGTGTGTGTGTGTGTATGTTAATTATCAAGAAAAAACAAAAATATCAATATCTTAACACATTCCAAGGAACATAAATTTTAATTTTTATGTATTGATTCAAAATATGCAAACCCTTTACTTGCAAATCTGATCTAAAATATGTGTTATTGAAAACTCTTAGAAAGTTAAACATTATAAATCATTAAAATGAAACAAGAAAATGTATATAAGACAACAAATAGACATTAGATATATTGAAAGAAAATACTTTAATTACCTATAAACATAGAATTTTTTTATTACAATACAAAAAAAATTTGCATTTCTGCAATTTTGGGCAGTAAGGAACACCTTCTTTTCGTTGTTATAATAAATATTTCTATTATTAGTCAGAATACAAAAGAAAGATTTGAATAATCAAATAATTTTAAGAAAACACGAAATTTCTTTAATAGAGTACAAAGTCCCAAATCAGGACGTTTTGCTAACTACCGTTTTTTTTCCTTCTTTTAATAATAATGCTGAATTAATCTCTATAATGATCTTTTACTTTTTCGATTTTGTTTACAGATTTTTTTTCTACGATGCTTTTATTTTCGAAACCAGTTTCAAAAATAAAAGTATTCCAGTAAAGAAAAAAAAAACTTGAAAACAAATATTAAAAAACGGCTTTTGTTGAAAGAGATCAACCTCAGATGTGCAATGCAAAAACAAAAAATAAATAAATAAATAAATAAACAAAAATATGGAAATGTAAACGAGGTATAAAAAAAAAATAAGATTGACATTGAGCGGATGTTTTTGCATTAGTGAACTCTTGAAATAAAAAGGAGCCATGATATTCAAAATCAAAACTATCCTCATTCTTTTATGAGAGATAAAATGTTCGATTTTTTTTTTCTTTTTTTTTAACTTATAAAAAGGGTTTTGTGAAAGTATCAACTAGTTTCAGTTGTTTAAGTGCGCGAAAAACAAATTCAACGGGAAATACAAACAAGAAAAAAAGGGGGGGGGGGAGAAAAACAAAACCTTTTATTCTTTACCATTAAAAGGGAAAAAAATCATAACTCCTAAGTTAATTTACCGTTTTTTTTTTTTTTTTTTTTCAAATTTTCAGCAATTTGCAATAATAGTAAATTAGGCTGTGTGACAAATTTTTATTAAAATATAATAAGCTTTTACAAAATTTGAGCATCTTTTACAAGTGTCAAGTACAGAAGAACCTCAAAAAGAAAACCTAGGAAAGTATCCATCGTTTGTTTTTGTTTATCGAACTCAACGAAATTAAAACTTGAATGTTTATACAATAATCATATTGTCATTTGCTGTGGATGGGTAATATGTTTTGCCAAGCAGAAAGACACCACCCATAGAGTTTTAGCGATTTTTCAAAATGAAAAGTATTTTCCTTCCTAATTTAAGAAGGATTTTCATTTTTTTTTGGGGGGGGGGGAGGGGGGGGTTCAAAAAGCCGTACGCAAAACGGATAAAAATACTAGTATCCAATAAACTCTAAAACTAAGGTGAATCACAATGAAAAAAGGAAAAACTTCCGCTTTAAGTAAAATTTCTGCTTAAAATAAATGACATAATAGAATTACCATACATGTAAATTATTAATGTTATTAATAAAAATGTAAAATAATATGTGATTTAATATAATTATTTATTAATGCTATTAATAAATGAAAAACAAACATACAAGAAATATTGATTAATTGTGCTCACATTCTTGAAAATATGTCAATCAATTCTGCTTTCCGGCAGCAATAACTGTACACAAGCTCACAGGAAAACAACAGTCAGCCACCGATGGAGTCAACAAGTGATTGTATCGGAAATGCCCAATTCTTGAACGAGCGTTTCAACTTCGATTCTCGAACGAACTCCGATAAATAAAGCGGTACATCAGAATAGTAGACTGTTCGCCCATATTCCGGTATGTGCGCGACACCAGCGCAAAAGTAGACAGTTCGCTCATATTCCGCTATGTGCGCGACACCAGCGCAAAAAGTAGACGGTTCGCCCATATTCCGGTATGTGCGCGACACCAGCGCAAAAAGTAGACGGTTCGCCCATATTCCGGTGTGTGCGCGACACCGGCTCAAAACCGGAAGTATCACGCAAGTGCCGATTACAGCGCGAACATTTGCAAAAGTAAACAACTTTTGCGCCGACAGAGATAGATTCGAAATTCCGTAGCTCCGTAATTCCGAGAGTAGGACGAAATACCGCTTGAAACGATATATCGGAAGGATTGAAATCTCAATATCGTTACCGCGGTCTTAAAGAAATATCGATATATAACGATATTACGGTATATCGCCCAGCCCTACCAACCATTAAAACACTCTACTATAGAGCTAAAAGCACAACTTCAAAACAAATAAAGCCCAACCAAAGACTAAACGATTCAATCTTAAAATTAGTAGACGGGAGATCCTGGATTTGAAACCAATTGCACCCGTCGGCCTAATAACTCGGATTTTACCGTGGTTGTTCCGAACCTTGCGTTAAAACGGGTTATGTTTCCTTAGAAAAAACCCCCACGGAGGGCAAATAATCCAACTCAAATTCATTTCCCCACCGTTTCACCGTTGATTTCTACATTCTCGTATACTTCCCTTGTACCGCAGCAGCAGCCCATTTGTTACCTCCCCTCTTGCTAAATTAATCTCGTGTACAAGTTAGCACCTCCAATTTTTGCGTTAAAAATCTATACACTTCATTTTCACAACACGATGCATAGGTTTGCGTTTGAGTAACCAACAAAACAAATAGATCACCATTAGTAAGTTACCTGCCAAAATAAAGCAAAAACAAGATAAAACCGTGCTGTCATTAAGAGGACATAAGTGCTTCCCAAGAAGACCGCCACCATGTGGTGTTCAGGTGATTTAGTTTCGCTTCCAGGCACACTAATTCATAAAATTGGATTATTGCTGGATAGGCAGGGGCTTTGTCAGCTGTTAGAAAGAAAAAAAAAATTATACTGTTTCGATATTCTTTCGTTCTTCTGTGAGAATGCAATGAGCATGTATATGACACTCGATGTTTCATCTCGGCATAATTATGTCACAATTCACAAGTTTAGTTAAGTTTACTTTTCGTAATGAAGTTTTCTTTTCAATGTTTTTCCAACGTTTTCAGTTTGCTTTTTATAGTACTGAAAATATACCTTGTATGTAATCAGTAATTAGATGCGTCAATTATACATTCTATGCTCGCTTATGAATTAAATAATTGAGTCGCGATGTATTTCTACCATAAAATGAAATGGTTAAACTTTAGTCTTTAATCCTCAATGTTTTCAGTTTACTTGTCGTAGTTCATATCAAATTGGCCATATGAAAGCACTAACAAAACGTAGAAAGTAAACGTTTCATAACTAATTATAAATTTTATATGAAAAATATTTAGACGAATCTCGGGAAAGGTTAAGGAAGAACCTCAGTTTTCGAAATGTTTTTACCAATCAGCGAAATAGTTAAGAAAGATCCCTTAGTCCTCAATGTTTTCAATTTACTTGTTGCAATTCACAGCATGTTAGCCACATGAAAGAACTAACAAGATATGGATAAAAAACATTTCATAACTATTTATAAATTAAATAGAAAAAAATGCTTCTCACAATTTGAAGCACAGGATTAAGAGAGAGCCGTAGAACAAAATATTTCAAGCAGCCAATGAAACGGTTAATCAAGAATTTTTGTATTCAGTGTTATCAGTTTACTTGTCATAATTCAAAACAAGTTGGTCATAAGAAAGCACTAAGGAGACAGGGAAAATAAACTTTTCCGTAACTACTTATAAGATTAAATAGGTAAAATACTTCTTGAAGCCTCGAGTAGGTTAAGAAAGAACCGCAGTCTTTAAAATTTTCCGCTTATTGGGCTTAGTTTATAGAAAACATAGTACGTATGAAAGCGGTAATTAGACATGTCAATATATATTCCGTAGCCGTTTATGAATTATTTAATAAAATTAAACATATAATTTTATCTGCCTGAACAATGTTTATACAAGAACTTCAGTTTTCAAGTCTATCTTCAGCTAACTTACAGCAATAAAAAGTACATTAAATATAAAAGCAATAATCAAGCATGTCAATCATGGATTTTTTGTCCAAGAATGAATTATTTAACAAACTACCAGGTATATTTCAAGCTATCTGTGAAATGGTTGAACAAGAATCCATTTCCTCGACGCTTGTAAAACTTTTTACAAAAAAAAAAAAAAAAAAAAAAAAATTGCAAAAGTTTTGGATATAGCTGTCAAATAAACGTTTCAAAATTACTTATTAATTAGATTAATTATACTTCCTCACATTCATTAAATAGGTTAAGCATAAATATCTCTCTCAATGTTTTCTGTTTATTTGTGATAGTTCACTAAAAACATAGTATAAAAAAAATCTGATAAAATAATAGCAAATATAGTCATTTTTGAATTACATAGTGGATTGATAAATATACTTTCTATAGTCTGTTAAAAAGTTAAAATTGCTGAATTAAAATGGCGGCATCCTGTCTCGTCTGTAGCTTCTCAGTATTATTGTCTCACACACCTTTAACAAGTTGAATGTCCCGATAAATGACACTGAATTTTCCGGTTAGGTTCCGTCATTCACCGATGACTGACAGTGTAAAATATGATATAAAACTAAAATATGTATATATTGTTTTAGATAAGTATTAAGAAAGTAAAATCCTTTATAATGAATAAAAGTCAAGTAAATTTTAAATATTTTTTCGGTAATTACTTAGAAATATGTATACTTTTTAGTTTCATATGATATTTTAGACTTCAGTCATCGGTGACTGAAAAGGCCTAAACGAAAAGTTCAGTATCAGTCTATGGGGACTGGCATAACACTCAACGTATTAAATAAAGAAATCTGATTCATATGGAAATAAATATTTTTTTCTCACTACGTAGCTTAAGAGATTAGTGCGAAATATTTTAAACTAATGTACATGATGATTAAAATTTAATGGACAGAAATAAATTTGGTATGATTTAAGAAATAAACTATTTTTTGACAGAAATTTGCATTAGTAAAGAGCATAAATTCCAGAAAAATATATAATAAAATAAAATAAAAAATGTAAAAAAATGTTTCCATGTTTTTTGATTTTTTAACTAGCAGAATTTTGCCCACTTTATTATATTCATTTTCATTTAATGAAAAATTCGTTCGCAAATACAGAATATTTATTAAGGAAATATTTTGTTTACGAAGTTCTGAAAAGTATATGTTTTTTTACACTTTTAACGCAGAATATCTTGTTAAAATTTGAATTTGATTTTTTATATCTATGATACTTGTCAAAAAAGAGAAGAAAAATTATAATGAAAATCTCATTAGAAATACTTTTTGTTGTATTTTAACTTGAGTTTGCTTCCAAGATTGGTTTTAGAAACTTCAAATATTTAAATAAAACCATCAAAATGCTGTGTAATTGTAAGTTATAACGCAAAACACATCTTCGAGCAGATAATAATCATATTTGAATCACAGGTATACATGAGACAATTTCCTTTCCTATCGAAGTGTTAATATAAACGTAGAAAATATCAACGTAGAAACATAATTAGAAATTATTCTTCTGTTTTTTTGGTAAAATAAACGACACTGAATAAGCAAATCAAATTAAAACTTTTGATTGAGATAGTATCCATCAATTAACGTACTGATAATAATATCAGTCTTGATAACACATTATGTCGATATGGATTGTTCATATTTTTAAAAAAAATTAAAGTAGTAAAAATTTTAGTATCAAATATTTAGTTACAAATAAGGATTTGGAGTGACTTATTAGTTACCTTGAATATAATAAGGATTATGCTACATTTTCTATCAAAGATTTTTCATGTTATTCCGCATTTGTTAAATAGCGTACACTGTTAAAAATTTTGTCCTACATTGAACCAAATTTCGGAGCTCAGTAGCTGCCACCATAAGATGGTGAAATCTCGTACCAACATTTGGAGCTGCCCTATTTCCATCTCATTCCAATTATTGGAACTATGCTTCAATAGGAGCTCCAAATGTTGGTTCAAAATTTCACCATCTTATAGTGACAGCTATTGAGCACCAAAATTTGGTTCAAATTAGGACAATATTTTTAACAGTGTATGGGATTACAAAGAAAATTGCTGTTTACAATTTTCTATTCGCAACTATAAACTTAATTGTTCATGCAAATACTTTGCCGTTAACATTTTCAACTAACTTGTCATAATTCTTAAAATTTACTACACACGAAAGGACTTTTTTTTTTATCCATGCATTTATTATTTAACCAAATAAACAAAAATTTAAAAAATTCGTGCTACTTTGAACCAAAATTTGGTGCTCAGCAACTATCACTAGTTGCCACCACACGATGGTTCAACCGAAGCTCCACATCTTGGAACGAAATTTCACCATCTTATACGAAAAAAATGGAACTATGATTCAACCGAAGTTCCAAATCTTGGAACGAGATTTTACCATCTTATGGTGGTGGCTACCCAGCACCAAATTTCGGTTCAAAGTAGCTCCAAATTTTTAGCAGTGAGGGAAATATATGTCTAGCAGTCTGTGAAATGGTTCAACAGGAACTTCTGTCTTAAATTTTTTTAATTAAATTTTCATAATTTCAAAAATGTTCTACACATGAAAGCATTAATAAAAGATGGTAAATAAAAGTTTTATTTATATTTATTAATTAGAAGGAAAATGTCATTTCTTTATTCTATGAAAATGTTAATCAAGAACCTCGGTCCTCAACCTTTTAAACTTTTTTACTTTTTTTAAGACAAAAGTTGATATAGAAAAATTTAATCAGATGTGACAAATGTATTTAACGTAGCCACTTATAGTTACTTATTGAAGTGAGAAATGTGCTTTTATAGTATACAAAGGATTAAGTAGTTCAATTAAAACAACTCTATCATTATTCGCTTTTAGAGTTATGCATAATTGTTGACTATAAACCTCTAAAAAAGAAAACTGATCAATATGGGAAAATATAAAAATACCTTTGACTCCGGATATAAAAGTTGAGAATTAATTCCAGTCAAAGTAAAAGTGAATTACGTTTAATGACAGAAAATCCTTATTACTTTTCGTGTTTTATAATAAATGCTTTTTTTTTCATTTTGCCGTGCAGTTTTATAAATAAGTGAACAACATTTTTATTTAAGTAATGACTGTTAAAATAAATTCTGATTTGTGAAGCTATCGATATAAGTGTTCAAAAAGAAAGTAATTTTATGGACATACTTTCATTAGCTAAGAGTATGATTTCTTTAAAAATATCAATAAAAAAAACAAATAAAAAGGTTTTTTTTTTTTTTTTTTTTTTTTTTTTTTTTTTTAGCTATCAGTAGTTAGCTTCCAGGACTGGTTTTAGAAGCTTAAAAAAGTGTATTTAGATATAAATCACGTAACTTTATGTTGTTGGATGATATAATGCAAGGCACATTTTAAGCAGATAATAATTATATTTGATACATCGGTAATAAGCAAGGATATTTTTTTAACCAAATGTAAGGTATAAATGTAGTAATTCAGAATAATTCTATTTTTTCTATTTTTTGATAGGAGGAAGGGAATTACCAAAGCAAATGGAAACATTGATTGGAATAGTATCTAATATATAATATACTGATATCAACTATTGATATTTCATGGTATTAATAAGTAATCAATTATCCAAAAAATTGATTTTATTTATTTATTTATTATTTTATTTTATTTGTTATTATTTTTTTAAATGGAACAATTTTTGTGTGAAATATTAAGTCAAAAATACCGATTTCCATGATTTAGTTTTTACCTTGAAATAAGAAAAGATGTTGTATTTTTGTCAAAGATTTTTTGTATTGCTCCTCAATTTCTATCTAGTAACTAGTAATTACAAGTAAAACTGCAGTTTAACAATTTACATTCGCATAAATAAACATAAAAAATTTATCCCGCAGTGTTTTCAGCTGATTTATCTGAATTCACAAAATATACCACACATGAAAACAATAATATGATATGCAAAGAACATGAAATACTTTCTGTGGTACATATGAATTATTTAAGTAAGCACGAGGTATATTTTTCTAAAATACTTAAACAAAAATTACTGCCTTTAACGCTTTAAATTCAATTGTTTTAATTTACAAAAAGTTCTACATATGAAATCAATAATAAGAGGAGGCAAATAAACGTTTCATTAATATTTATCAGTTAGAAAGAAAATATACTTGACAAATTCGATGAAAATGTACACCAAATACCTCTATCCTCATCGTTTTCAACTTTTTACTCTCATATAAAAATTTAATTACATGTGACAAATGTCTTTAATTTAGTCACTTATAATTGCACAATGAAGTGAGAAATATAATTTACATAGTCTTTTAAAGAGTTAAATAGTTAAATTAAAACGTCTGTATCTATATTCGCATCCAGGGTTTCACAGAAATATTGTCTACAAGCATCTAAATAAAGAAATCTGATCCATATGAAAATATAAAGAATTTTATGATTCAAGGTATGAAAGATGCAATTGCGTTTCATGCTAAAAAACTATTTTTTTTTTTTTTTTTTTTTTTTTTTTTTGGCTTTTTATGTTTAACAAAAAATTTCTGCGTAGTTTTGGAAGTATGCATGCAATATTTTTAATTAATGCAAATGATCGCATGGTTTCTTAAAAATAAACAAATAAATAAGAAAAATGTGAATAATAAGTTTTCTTTTTTCATGTATCGGTTTCTTACAATCAAAATTTCACTATATTTTATAGTATCCCTTTATATTTAATGAAAAAATTCCACCTCAGATGCCGTACGTCACAAATTCTGTACAAATAATGAAGAAAATATTTACTAAAGAAATATTTTCTTCACGGAAATTTCCAAAAGTAAATGTTACTTTGCACCTGTAGGGCAGAATATCTTGTTAAAATTTCATGTTTGATTTTTTACATCAGTAGTACCTGTGAAAAAGAGAATATTAAAGAAACAATGAAAATTTGAATAAAAAATATTACTTGCTGGTATTTTAACATAAGTTTGCTTTCAGGATTGGTTTTAGAAAAGCTGCAAATATTTAGATTAAAAATAACGTAGCTTTATGGTATTAAGTAGTTTAACACAAATGCGTTTTTAAATACTTTATAATTATATTGGACACACAAGTATGAAAGAGAATTAAAAAAAAAGGAAAAGAAACAAAGAAATAAAAACAAATGCTAAGTATAAACGCCTTCATTAGAAGTAATTCTTCTACTTTTTGATAAAGCATGGGGCAATGAGTTAGCAAAATATGTTGAAACACTGATTGAAATAGTATCTTACAATTAACGAAATGAAATTATCAGTTCTTAATAATCCACTGCATTGATGCATGATGGATTATCCATAGGTTATTTTTTTTGTTGATTTTATGATGAAATTTTCTTTCAAGTAGAGTTAGTTGTTTTGAGTGTCAAATGTTACGTCAAAAATAGCATGTTTGGTGATTTATTAATTACTTTGAAATAAAATAAAGATTGTATTATTTTTCTGTTAAGTTTTTTCGTATTAGTCCTCAATTTCTGTTTAGTGTCTGTTAGCTACACATGAATCTGCAGTTTATAGTTTTATATATGCATATTGAAATATAACTGCTCATGAAATCCCCCTCGTCGTTTTCAGCAGAAATCACGAATTTCACGAAATCACGAATTTCACATTGTCAAATTTCACGAATATACGACAGACGAAAGAAATAATCATAAATGGAAAAATTATTTTTGTGGCTACGCATGAATTCTTTAACCAAGTAGGGAGATATATTTTCAGCAATCTGTGAAATTGTTAAGTAGGAAATATGTCTTTAACATTTTGAATTCAAATGTCATAATCTCTACACATGAAAGAATCAATAAAAGGTGGCGAATAAACGTTTTATATATATTTATCAATTAGATGAAAAATAGTTTTGCTATATTCTGGGAAAATTTTAATCAAGAGCCACGCTCATCAATGTTTTAAAATTTCTTACTTTCTCAAAAAGCTAAAATATAAACACATATTCTGATGTGGCAAATATATTTATTTTAGCCACTTATAATTACTTAAAAAAGTGTGAAATACGCTTTCATAGTCTATTAAAGTATTAAGTAGCTGAATAAAAAAGGCTCTATCGTTATTCGCGTCTAGAGTTCCATAGGACTGTTGACCACAAATATCTCTAAAAAAAAAGAAAAAAATATTTTTGACACCGAATATGAAAGTTGTGAATTAATTCCCGTCAACATCAAAAGGAAATTAGGTTTAACGATAGAAGACTGTTTTTGATTTTGACGTGTTCTGAAAAAGTCATTTTTCACTGTGTAGTTTTAGAAGTAACTGTGCAATATTTTTAATTATATAATGTAGCTCATTATTAAAAAAATTTACTAAATTCTTAATATTTCCACTTAAGTGTTATAAAGTAAAAATAAACTACTTTTATACAAATATTTTCAACTAAGATTATGATCTTTTAAAATATAATAAAAAATAAATCACAAAGAAGAGCCTTCATTTTTTTGACATTTTATGTAATTAAGCATTATAATTATTGAAATCATACTTTATTTTATAAATATTCATTTACACTGAATGCAAAAACCAATCACAACACAACAATTAGTAGTGAAATTATTCGCTCATGGAAGTTCTCAAAGATAAATGTTTCTTTAAATCCTTAAGTATAAACTATGTCTAAATATAATGTATAAGCCTCAATCTATTATATTGTATATATCTAACACCACTGAATTTTTGAAGTGAAACTAACCAGCATTCACATTTTAAACAGATTTAAGTTTATGAATCTATTACTTATCACGAAAGCCTGAATAAACAAATGATTGATAAATATCATTTCCTTCGAATACAAGCAGATTATATTTATTTCACCAAACTAATTAAAGATTTCAGCAGCATAATTATATCAAATTTTCGAGAATACAAAATCTACCTTTGATATATAATCTAATTTTGAAAAATATGCATCAAATTAGACATAACGAAGATTATTATTATAGATATTTCTAACGGAGCCAAGCAAGATTTATGAGTTAGATACGAAATTAATCGTTGTAACCTTATAATTTACATGACGAGAATTCATAGTTATATTTGGTTGGCTGTGAAGAACGAGAAAGTTAGTGAAGCATTCACACTAACTCTCCCTGTGAAAGATTATCGGATAATGTCGCATATATTATGTTACAATCTACTCCATCTATGTTGGCACACAAGTACTTCTATTTTACGTAATTCTTTCGAAGCCTATTTATTTCCTTTTATGTAAGAGGATTATGAGAATTTTTTGTTAATAAATAAGAGAAGTTGATGTTTGTTTAAAAAAAATAATCAAGTAAATATATATGTATATACACTATATTGCCATTGATTATGGGACACTTGCGATTTTAGACATTTTACTAAATATCTAGAAAAATACGTGAGGAATCATCTCGAAACTCTTAGTGTATAAATATAATAGTATATGTCATACATCTACGTGAAGATTTTTTACCGAAACTCCAGAGGGGACCGTCAACAAATTAAAAAAAGAATGAATATCTTTTGAATAACCCTGTCAAAACTAATGTAGCAAAAACGCTCAAACTCTAGATTATGATTGAATGCCTTATTGTAATACACTGTGTTCATTTTTATGCAAATAGCATGCACACTCGCAGAGTAATTAAGGTTTTTATAAAAATGGTCCCAAATTTTTCCAAGTTTTTTCCTTATAATTTTCAGAGTTCTTAATATAAAATAATATTTTTTTTAGAAAATATGACAAACAACATTGCACACAGTACCCTGTAATCAGAATTAAAAAATAATAAAAATTGTATGAAAAATGAGTAGGTTTACTAAATAATTTTTTACTGCGCATACGTCAAAGATATCAAAATTTCATTTGCATATTATGTTAGCTAAATGTATAGAGCAACTTTTGTAAAAGTCTCAAAATTATAGCTTGAAAATTCTGAAATTAATCGTCATAGAAAAAGGACACAATCCGTTGTTTCCAAAATGAAGCAAAAAAATGAGGGATTTTATCCAAAAGTAGTCGTAACATCCCGTATTGTGTATTCTATATTGACACTAATGAATGAATATATGGATACAACCCCTCTTGTTTTTGCTTCATTTTGAGAATAACGGATTTTCAACTTATTCAATTGACGATTATTTTCAGAATTTTCAAGTTATGATTTTGTGACTTTCACAAAAGTTGCTCTATACATTTAGCTAACATAACATGCAAATGAAATTTTGATATCGTTGACGCATGCGCAGTAAAAAATTATTTAGTAAACCAACTCATTTTGTATACAATTTTCATTATTTTTTAATTCTGATTACAGGGTACTGTGTGCAATGTTGTTTGTCATATTTTCTGAAAAAAATATTATTTTATATTAAGAACTCTGAAAATTATAAGGAAAAAACTTGGAAAAATATGGGACCATTTTTATAAAAACCTTAATTACTCTGCGAGTATGCATGCTATTTGCATAAAAAGGAACACAGTGTATTACAATAAGGCATTCAATCATAATTCACATTAGTTTTGACAGGGTTATTCAAAAGATATTCATTCTTTTTTAATTTGTTGACGGTCCCCTATGGAGTTTCGGTAAAAACTCTTCACGGAGATGTATGACGTATACTATTATATTTATACACTAAGAGTTTCGAGATGATTCCTCATGTATTTTTTTAGATATTTAGTAAAATGTCTAAAATCGCAAGTGTCCCATAATCAATGGCAATATAGTGTATATATATGTATATATATATTTACTATATATATATATATATATATGTATGTAAGTTATTTTAGAGTTCTATTTATATTTGGTCTTTAAAAAATAAATAAATTTTGTTAAGTTTATTTTTTATAAAAATTTGATTAAAATTATATTTTTAATATTTAACTCAATTTGTAGATAACTATAAAAAATGAAGATTATTTAATAAAAATTAGTTTAATTTTCTTCCCATACATTTTCTTTAAAAAAAGATATGAATTTCACATATTGGAAAATATGTAGAACAAAATAGTATACCCTATTAATGAATCACATAATATTGCATGATTTATTACTACTGTGGAAAAATGACCCACAGTTTTTCTTTTTGTTGCCTTTCAATAAAAGATACCTGTTTCCTAAGTTCTTCTGTTCTAAGTGCGTAAGGCATGCAAATTAGAATACAATTTAATGTGTTTATATATCATTTTTGAGAGAAAACAGTGCAGAAACTTATAGTCAGATTTTAAATAGATTACTGACTTTTAAATAGATACTGACATAAAATCCACAGGCTGCGCTATAATGCAATTGATGATCGATAGAAGATTTTCAACAGTTTTGAATAAAATGAATTAAATTATTTACTATGTTATAAATAAAAGATAAGTTGTGCCCAAGCATAATGTATAAACACCAACCTATTTTAATGTATCTGTCTACCATCACTGAATTATTGCATTGGAACTAGACAACATTCACATTTTTAACAGATTTTAAATTTGTATTACTTATAACGAAAGCCTGAATAAACAAATGATTGATAAATGTCATTTCTACTAAATGTTAGCATGTTTAATTTATTTCACCTACTTAAAGATTTCAGCAGCATAATTATACCAAATTTTTGTTGATATAAAATCTAGCTTGCTATGTAATCTAATTTTGAAAAATATTCATCAAATTAGACATAATATTGAATATTATTAGGAATATTTCTAACCGAGTAAAGCGAAATCTATGAGTTAGATAAGAAATTAATCGTTGTAACTTTATAATTTACATGATGAGTATGTACAGTTATATTTGGTTGGCTGTAAAGAGAGAGAAAGTCAGTGGAGCATTCACGCTCACTCTCCGTATGAAGGATTTTCAGAAAATGTCTCATATATTACATCACAATCTTCTTCATCTGTGTGCACACAAGTACTTCTATTTTCCACAATTTTTTCAAGCCTATTTATTTCCTTTAATGTAAGAGGAATATGAGAATTTTTTTTCTTGATAAATAAGAGAAGTTGTTAGTTTATAAAAATAATCAAGTAAATATGGATTTTCTTTATATAAGTTATTTTGGACTTCGATTTAACTTTGATCTTTAACAATAAACAAATCTAGCTAAGTTTATTTTTCATCAAAATGTGATTAAAATTGAATTTTTAATATTTAATTCAATTGATAGATAAGTATAAAAATGAATATTATTTAATAAAAAATAATTTAGTGTTTTTCCCACAAATTTTCATAAAAAAAAGACATCAAGTTCACATATTGAAAAATATGTAGACCAAAATAGTATATCCTATTAATGAATCTCAAAATCTTGCATGATTTATGAGTACTACTATGGAACAATGACCCTCGTTTTTCTTTTTGTTGTCTATCAATAAAAGGTACCTGATTCCTAAGTTCTTGTGTTTTAAGTGTGTAATTCATGCAAAATATAATACAATTTAATGTGTTGGTGTATGATTTTTCAGCGAAAACAGTGCAGAAACTTATATTCAGATTTTAAATAGATTACTGACTTTTAAATAGATACTGGCTGGCTGAATTATAATGCAATTGATGATTCATAAAATATTTTTAACATCTTCGAATAAAATAAATTATTTACTATGTTATAGATAAAAGATAAACTGTGTAAACTGTGTAATGTGTAAACATCAACCTATTTTAATGTATATGTCTACCATCATTGAATTATTGCGTTGAAACTAGCCATCATTCACATTTTAAAGATATTTAAATTTTGTATTATTTATAACGAAAGCATGAATACACAAATGATTGATAAATGTCATTTTTTCTTGAATATTAGCATATTTAATTTGTTTCATCAACCTAATTAAAGATTTCAGCAGTATAATTATAACAAGTTTTCCAGGATATATAATCTACCTTTGCAATATAATCTTATTTTGAAAAATACACATATCATATGAGACATGATATAGAATATTACTATAAATATTTCTAACCGAGTAAAGCGAGATCTGTGAATTAGATAAGAAATTTATCGTCGTAACCTTATAATTTATAAGACAAACATGTATAGTTATATTTGGTTGACTGTAAAGAGAGAGAAAGTCAGAAGAGCATTCATACTCACTCTCCGCATGAAGGATTTTCTGATAATATCTCATATATTGTGCCACAATCTTCTCCATCAATGTGCACACAAGTTCTTCTATTTTCCGCGATTTTTTTCAAGCCTGTTTATTTCCTTTAATGTAAGAGGTATGTGAAATTTTTTCTTAATAAATAAGAAAAGTTGATTGTTTATAAGAATAATAAAATAAATATGTTTTTTTAGGGGGGGGGGGGAGGCGGATATAAGGTATTTTAAATTTCTATTTATCTTTGATCTTTGAAAGAAAGTTAGTTAAGTTTTCTTTTAATTTGATTAAAATTAATTTACTAAAATTTAACTCAAATTGTAGATAACTATAATGAATGAAGATTTTTTAAGAAAAAATAATTTAATGTCTTTGCCATATTTTTTCATAAAAAAATGATAGATAGCAAGTCCATTTATTAAAAAATATGTGGTCTAAAATAATATAGCCTAATATTGAATCTTGAATGATTTATGAGTACTTCTGTTAAATTAATCACCATGTTATCAGCAAAAGATAAACCATATATAAGTATAATGCGTAAGCATCAATCTACTTTAATGCATCTATCTAACATTATTGAGTTATTGCATTGAAACAGATCAACATTCACATTTTAAACAGATTTAAGTTTATGAATCTTTTACTCATAACGAAAGCCTGAATAAACAAATGATTGATAAATGTCATTTCTCTTGAATATTAGCATATTTAATTTATTTCATGAACCTAATTAAAGATTTCAGCAGCTGAATTATAACAAGTTTTCGATAGCATAAAATCTACCTTTTCTATGTAATCAAATTTTGAAAAATATGCATCATATTAGACATAAAATTGAATATTATTATCAATTATTCTAATCAAGTAAAGCGAGAGTTAGATAAGAAATTTATCGTTGTAACCTTATAATTTACATGACGAGTATGTATAGTAATATTTGGTTGGCTGTGAAGAGAGAGAAAGTCTGTGGAGCATTTACACTCACTCTCCGTATGAGAGATTTTCAGATAATGTCTCATATATTATGTCACAATATTCTACATCTATGTGCACACAAGTGCTTCTATTTTACGCAATTATTTTCAAACCTATCTATTTCCTTTAATGTAATAGATCTATGAGAATATTTTTCTTAATAAATAAGAGAAGTTAGTTGTTTATAAAAGTAATCAAGTAAATATGGATTTTTTTTAAAGGGGGTGATATAAGGTATTTTAGACTTCTATGTATCTTTGAAAATAAACAAATTTAATTAGGATTTTTTTTAATCAAAATTTGTTTAAAACCAGATTTCTAACATATAACTCAAATTTTAGATAACTTTAATAAACAAAGAATATTTAATTTAAAAAAAAACTGTGTCTTGTTATATATTTTCATAAAAAAAAAAAGATATCAAGTCCACATATTGAAAAATATGTGGATTAAAATAGTATACCCTATTAATATATCTTGCATGATTTATTAGTACTTCTGTGGAAAAATGAATCTCAATTTTCTTTTTTACTCTTTTTGCCCATTCTACTGTTTCAAGCGTGAAAGGCATGCAAAACATGATACAGTTTAATGTGTCTATGTATCATTTTTTTATCGTGAGCAGTGCAACAATATTTGTTTAGAATTAAAATAGCTTGTAGGTCTACATTATTTATGGAAGAAAACTGTATACTTTAATGGCCAATAAAAGCAAATTTTTCCGTTGTGTTTCATGTGACTGAGAGGTTCTTCTCTTAAAGCTGGTAGAAGGGAGGTGCTTATTTTAAAACTAATCGCGCGCGTCGGCCTAATTGTTTGGGGTTTTCGTGGAGTTCTTCGAACCTTGCGTAAATATGGATTAAGTTCCCTTAGAAATACCCTCTTGGAGAGCATTCTTTCTAGTGTCTATATCCCCAGTATCGAATAATCGACTGACATAAATAACACCATAACACCCAAATGCTTCATTCAGACTTTTTTTTTTAAAGATTTCAATAACGTACTTTCTAAATCCATATTTTAATTGCATAAAATCTACATTTATTATCAAAGTTAATTAAAAAATATTTAAGTGTAGTAATCTCTTTGCCACTTATTAATTAAACAATACATTATTACTAAATTATTTCTTCTCCAAGTCGACTTCAGAGAAAGAATTTTAATCTATTTGTATAATTTCAAATCTTAGACATCGAAACATATCATTTTGAGGTTGATTTTGGAACACGTTATTACTAAAAAAGCTGTAAAGAATGGAAATACACATAATATGGAGCCAGATAACGAAGAGGTAACCAAGTAACCAAGTAAGTAACCAAGTAACGAAGAGGTTATCCAAGTAAAACAAGATGTACTATTTAGATAAGAAAATTATTGTTGTCATCTTGCAACAGTTGTAAAATAGTATATAGTAGTTGTTGTAAAAAAAAAAAAAAACATTTGATAAAGAATGCCTTAAACATTCCGTAATATTTGTTGCTAGTGTCAGGGTTTGGGTTTGTGTGAGTTCAGAATTACCGAGAACATTATGCATCATCTACAAAAAGGTTAACTCTTCAGACAGATAGAGAAATTTTGGAATATTACATGATTCCATTATCAGAAGATTTATTTGAAGATGATTTCATCTTTCAACAAGATTTAACGTCACCACATTACCTCGGTGTCAACTAAGAATTGGTTCCACCAACGCAACATTAAAGTACTTCCTTGAGCACCAAACTCACCAGACCTTAATTTTATCGAAAACTTGTGAAATATAATGCAGAAAGTATAATCCAAGAAAATCTTTCTTCAAGTAACATGACCTTGACATGAAAATCATAGTGATGCATTTTCATCATATATACACATAATATGTGTATTTATATGCACATATAAAGTGATAATAACAGTGAGAAGTCTGTTTGGGTTAATATCGATAGAAATGTTTGTAAACCACTTTTATATAGTATGCAAGATCAATTGCACACTGTTATGAAAGCTGAAAAGGGAATGTCATAAAATATTAACTACCATTTCCTTCATAATCACAAAATAATTTTATTGCGTAAAATAGAATATTCTAATATTCTGATGTGTTTCAAAAAGCTGTATACCTTTTTATTCTATTGTATTTTATATTTTGTAAATGCTAAAATCTTATCCAAACATTCCAGATTTAATTTATAAGAAATTTAATTGCATTTACATAGTATCAAAAGTAAATAAATAAAAAATACTTTTTACTTATTAAACAAAAAAAAAAATTACAAAATATTTCTTAAATGTCATTGGAATGTGCAATTCATGAAATAAGTTAGTGTATATATATACATATATTATACAGTTCATACACAAGATATCAGAATAATTGAGAAAAAGTAATAAAAAAATACTTTTTACTTGTTACTTTTTCTCAATTATTCTGATATCTTGTGTATGAACTGTATAATATATGTATATATATACATTAACTTGTTTCATGAATTGGACATTCCAATGACATTTAAGAAATATTTTGTAATTTTTTTTTATAATATTCTATAATAAATGATGCATTATATAAAATTTTGTATGAAAAGTTATATAATCTAAGTCAGTATAATTTTAATATCAAGTAAAGCAAGTTACATTTACAGATGTCTGAAAACTTAAAAGTTACAATTAATATTTAAATAAATTTATACCTCTTTACAACTAGAGAAAAATCCCTCATGACGAGTCGATACATTTCTCGCATTAAAATAAACTCTTAGAAAAGAGAATCGCATCAAACTAAATCGCTAAGAGATGTTATCTACCAACATTTTTGCTGATATTCAAGACCTGTCAGATATGCGCTCACCCCAAAAGCCTCTCGCTAACATAATAAATGAAGCCACAATTACTGTCAAATCATAACTTTTTAACTGTATTTAGTTTCTAGTTATTTAATTATGCATTTTTCTCCCGGAGAGGCGAAAATACAGCGATGTAACAGGATTATTTCGTGCCCAGATATTAACAACATGGAACAAATTTAATTGCTAAAGGGAATGTTCCTTTATCATAAGCGGATAGTAATATGTTTATATTAGAGGTAGCAAACTCTAATTCCTTCTTTATTCTTCAGCAAACATCACAAGAAGGGAGGTAAATATAATCAAGTTGGTATGTTGAAAGAGGGAATCGATAACATCGCATGTTTTCCACATAAGAATGCTTAAATATTACATTATTTAAATTAATAAGCAGTAAGCTTTTGAACTCAATTGGTTTTACATAATTGATCAGCAGTTTTAATTACACTCATTTTGGTAAATTACAGTTTAAAAAGGATAAAGAGTTGTTTTTCATATATTTTCTAAAAGTTATTTTTTAAAGAGTAAAGGATCTGCCCCCTATCAACTACGTTTTTCAAACCTCACCCACGCTCAGCATTCTTTCACCTCTTCAGGTCTAATGCCGCCTGGAGGTGCCACTAAAAACACTCTTCAAATTAATTAAAACGCTTCTAGAATTAGTAACACTTTATTAATTATAAAAATTATTACTGCATCCAGGCCTTGTTAAAAATGTGTGTCTATTAGAAGCTTCAAAATATAGACTGATGCATCTTCATCGATATTTTATAATACATTTAAACTATTTTTTGTAATGCCACGTAAAATTTGTTTCCGAACTAAGGAGACTAAAATCAGGATAACTTGCTCTATTTTAAAAATATTAACCGATTACGGAAATTTAATTAGGTTATCGAGACCAGTGACAATCCTTTGTAATCGGGTTTCGTAATCCCTTTGACTAAATAATTTTTTTAGTCCAGTGCCATGTCCACCGTTGTCGCGGCAGCTGATACCTTATTTAGTGCTTAAGTAAGTAATTTAAATTACATATTAGACAAATTTTAAAATTACACGACACTGTATACTGCAATCTATTCACTCAATCAGTTAAATTGCTATGTATAATGTTTGATTTTGCAAAACTTAATAACTGAAGTAATTTGATCGATTTCAACATTAAATAGCTTTTGCAATAATTCTTTAATTTAAAAACTGCTTGCTTCAACGTGTTACTATCGTGTTAACTTTTTTTCTATAAAAATTTCGATTATCAAATTATTTTATACAATATTTGTTGTATTTTATATGAACATAAATTGAGGGAAAAAAACCGGCTATAATAAATTCAATTATGACAGCTAGAGCGGCTGCGTCAGTTACTGTTTTTTAGAATAGAGACATACAATTTATAAATTTTTTTTTACGAAAAAAAAGCAACAGATATGATAAGAAAAGGGTTTATTATATATGCGCTATATGTCCAAAGTGAATGGCCACATGCAATTTTAGGCATCTTGTTAAAATATCTAGAAAGATATATGAGGGATTATCCCGAAACTCTAAATGTGTAAATATAATAGTACATTTCCGTGAAGACTTTTTCCCGAAACTCCATAGAACACCGTCAACAAAATAAAAAGAACGAATATCTTTTACATAGCCCTGTCAAAAATAATGTAGCAAAAGCATTCAAACTGTAGATTATGATTAAGTGGAATAATGTAAAAACTGTGTTCATTTTCATGCGAAAAGCATGTATACGCGTAGAGAAATTAAAGTTTGATTGAGTAAAGATTTTTTGCTTATAATTTGCAGAGTTCTTAATATAAAATGATGTTCTTTTCCGAAAATATGACAAATAGCATTGTATACAATACATTGTAATCAGAATTAAAAAATAATAAAAAATATAGGAAAAATTAGCAGGTTTACTGAATGATTTTTCATTGCGCATGCGTCAACGATATCAAAATTTCATTTGCATGTTGTGCTACCTAAATGTATAGATCGAATTTTGGAAAGTCTCAAAAACATAGCTTGCAAATTCTGAAAGTGACCGTCGACAGAATAAGCTCAAAATCCGTTATTCTTAAAATGGAGCAGAAAGATAAAAGGTTGTAGCTATTTATTCATTGATTAGTGACAAAATAGAATACACAATATGGCACACATTACTATATTTGAATATTTAACAAAATGTCTAAAATCACAAGTGGCCGGTCAATTTTGACCATATGGTGTGTCTCATCTATGAAAAGGTTATTTTACACACATTTAGCCTGAAGCAGCACAGTATCATTTCCTATACATTCACATTCATTCTGCAATTTTATGAATGCACCAATGACATTGTCCAACTACGTCGTTTTCCATTTAATATTGCTCTGTCAATATTATAATAAGGTATAGTTTGTCAGTTTATTTGTAGAAGGTATTTAATACACAAGTAAATCTATCTATTACACTATATAATGCGATTTTTATCATGATTATAGTAATTGTTTTTTATAAATCCGTTTACATTTATTGTTTCCTATTGAAATTATTTACTAAAAATCTAATGGGCAATTCCATGAGCATATATCGTGCAAGTCACATACTACGATTTTGGATACCAGTATTTTAGAACGAAAAAAATTAACATATTTTACCAGAGATGTTTCATTAATTGGATGAGGCCATGCAAGCCTTTTGAAAATAACGGTGGCCAACAACTTACCAGTTACTAATGATGTGTCTTACACGACAAGTGCTCATGGAAATATCCTAATATAGTACGTAACATATGAGTGATACAGAAATTAAGGCGTAGATGTAACTGTTTAGTACAAAATTCCTAACTAATTTAGATATTGTATGGTCATGTTCATGTTAATCGTTTTGTAGAGAATTATGTGTTTTTTATCGGAAATATTATTTTCAAACATTTTTCTTGTGCAGTGGCACTAAACAGAAATTTAACATTACGAGTTATGCATTTTCACACATGAACAGCTGCTCTGTAGATGTCTTTCTAGCTTGAATCCAAAAAATAAAATTTACTGAAGAATTCGAGTGCAATGTGAAAATTGGTGATAGTATTAGTTTTTTTTTTTTTTTTTTTACAATTTCAAGATTGAGAGACCTAAAGTTACTTTTTGACTGAAATTGAAAAAACACATAGTTCACAATCATTATTTCGTCAATTGTCAATTTCGTCTGTATTTACGACTAATATAATATTTAAAATGCATAGAAATTTCTCTCTTGTTTACTCTACATTTTACTATGGTTCTGGTTTGGATAGATTAATTACTGGATTTTGATCGACTATTTATGCAGTTACGGATATGCATGTTTGTGTCATTAAGTAGGTATACGTATTTTTTATATTTTTAGATTTAAAGGTGAAAAACTATCGCAAAAATGTAAAAGCATTATCATAATATTTAGTAGCCATTTCTTTCTCAATATGTATTATTTAAAGATGATAGAATGATTAACACATTCGCTGCCGATCACATACCAGAGCGTGATATGGCACCAACGTTAAGGGGCCATTCACGCTCCAGCGCGTGATTTGGGGTGATGTGAAATAGCCAGTCACGCGCTGGCGCGGAAAAATCTTTCACTGATTCTTTGTTATAAAATGTAAATTGGCTTCTGGGAAAAACCCACTTCTATAGTGCGGCATTAACCATCATCACATCTTCTCGTAAGCGGCAGTGAACGTGTTAATATCATTTACATTAAATGATTAATTGTGTATTAATCATTCGGTTTTTCTCAAATTTCCATGATTTTTAATTGTGTACATTCCATTAACTTTGTTCATTTTCAAACGATTTAAGAGAAATGCTATACTGAAATAAATTATACTAAAATCTATCTATATATAAATAATTTTAGTGAAAAATATGACATCCATTTTATAATATATTTTTACTCGGTACTCTTATAAACAAAAGCTCCAGTCTTTTATCAATCCAATAAAGAAAAAAAATCGCCTTACATTGAAGCAATAACATAAGCTTGAAAGGAATTGTGGGAACGAAAAGCACTTCTGTGCACATAGATGGAGAGGATTGTGTCATAATATATCAGACATTATCCAGAAATCTCTCATACGGAGAATGAGTGAGTATCGTCCACTGAATTTCTTCTCTCTTTACAGCCGGCCAAACATAACTACACACTATTCATATAAATTATGAAGTGACAACGATTAATTTCTTATCTAATTCATAGATCTGACTTTACTCGGTCAGTATTATTTCCAATTAAAATCTACATCATGTTTTAGAGTGAGAAATATTTTCGAAAATAAAATACAGTATTACGGATTAATTTTGTGTCATTGAAAGTTCAATTTAATAATTGAGTTAAATTCTTTACCAATATCGGTAAAATAATTCAATGTGTTAATATTTAGGAGTTGAACATTCATAAATCATTTGTCTATTTATAACTAGCTGACCCGCATGGTGTTTCCCGTGACAAGATCCTTTTGTATGATTTTTAAATCGTTAATGGGAATTTATAAGAATTTATATTTTAAATGAAAATTTGCGAGAAATTTGATATTTATCACTAAAACTTCTCGTAAGATGTCAAGTTTTTTCACTTAGGGTTGCTTTGCAATTAAAGGGGTAAAATTATTGCCCAATCTCTTAATCGGTTATGAACATAACAGTTTTGCTGCGGTGTAAAAAAATTTTTAATAAATATTATTATCTAGATGTAAAACAAATGCAGGATGTTTTATAAAAGCTGGGCAAAACTTTAAGAGCTAACAGTAATCATAAAAACAAACAACTTTCATTAAAGAATCCATGGTCAAAAATAAAACGCAAAGGAGCTGGCGCATTTGGAAATTCGGTACTCGATGAAAAGACATGTATAATTCTTAGCACACCAGACCCGAAAGGGCTAACAAAAGTCAAAGAAAACTATTACCATTGAAACCACTTTTGGATAATTACTCTTAATGGGAAACTATATTGTTAATGACGCATATTATTCAAGAAATAATCATACAGTAACGGTAATACATTGAATTATTCCATACATATTTTCATAAAAATTATGCACTTTCATCTGTGTATTTAAAAAACAACAGTACTTCATTCAATAATGGATTAAATTTTAGATCAATCTAAATGATTTTACATACGTTAGGTACATATTGTTAGGTATTTCAGTTCAGAAAATGTGTAAGGCAACAGTTTTTTCTGTCTTTTCTTCTCTTTCACACAGTTTTTTTGTTGTTGTTGTTGGTAAAGCAGAGGATCTATAAGAAAAAAGGACAAAGTGGGCATTTTCAAGTAAAATTAGGATTTCAATCAGACATTTCTGACGCAACAGCGCATCAAAGAGGAAAAATTACTCTTGTTATTCCTTTTTTTAAATAATCTAACAAGGTTTTTCGTCCTTAAAAAATCCCTGTCGGCTGGGCCTATAGGCGGAGGTAGATTTCGAAGAGTACTCATTTCAACAAAATATATATATATATGATTAGATATAAACCCAGTTTAATAACTTCATTTGGCCGTTTATGAAAAATTTTTAATTTCATTTTTCAGCAAAAACTAGTTTTATCAGAATCATCTTAAGAAAAATTCAGCTGAAATGCCCATTTTGACAACATATTTTGAAATAGATTCTGAATTTATTAAGAAATCGACCAAAACAGTACATTATTCAGTTCCTAAATAACAAAAAACTGTCAGTTGAATGCATTTGAGAAAAAAATTGAATTTAAAAATGAGTCATAAAATAATCGATTTGTTATTTGAATACATCCTTATTTCTTTAATCATAATTGCTTCGGAAAGTTTTGTGCGAAATACTCACTTTGACAGCATTTTTAAAAATATATTCTATCTTTATCAAAAAACTGGCCAATGCGTCACAGTATATAGTTCCCGAATAAGAAAATCTGTAAATTGGATGCGTTTGAGAGCGAAAATGGATTTTAAAACGAGTCATAAAAAACGCAATTTGCTATGTGAAAACTTCCTTAAATTTTCAAATCACGAAGACTTCGGGAAATTCTGTTCAAAATACCCTTTTTGGTAGTCTTTTTCAAAATATATTCTGTCTTTATCAAAAAAACGATCAATGCATCACATTATATAGCTCCTAAATAAGAGGATCTGTAAATTGGATGCATTTGAGAGCAAAAATGGATTTAAAAACGAGTCAGAAAAAAATGCAATTTCTTATTTGAATACTTCTTCAATTTTCATTCCCAATGACTTTCGGAAATTCTGTTCAAAATACCCTTTTTGGTAGCCTTTTTTGGAAAATATTCTGTCTTTATCAGAAAATGGAACAATGCGTCACATTATACAGTTTCTAAATAAGAGGATCTACCATTTGGATGCGTTTAAAATCAAAAATGAATTTAAAAATGAGTCAGAATATAAGCAGTTTGGAATTGAGGTTTTTTCTCCAACTCCTATTTTTGTTTAATTTCTTTTTGCTATACAAATTGGTCCTATGAAAAACTTGTCAATATAAAAGTTGTAGATATTTTTAAGAAGATGTAAAATAAATTTAATCAGATTTGATATCTTAAAAATTGACGGAGTTATGGATTTTTCTCTTTTTTCAGCGCCCTTTTTCTTTTCGTTTTTAATTTTTTTCATCTGTAAAAATTGGTCCTATCAAAACCTTGTAAGTACAAAAGTTTTAGATAATTTTAAGAACATTTACAAAAAATTTAGTTGGACTTGATATCTTGAAAATTGACGAAGTTATGAATTTTTTTCTCTCAAAATCTCTGTTTTTTTCGCCCCTTGAGCCCACTTCTAAATTTATGAAAAATCTGTCATGCATATACTTTTGGCCCATTTTTAATAAGTAATATAAACTTTAAACCGATTCGATATCTACTTTAATTAAAAAGTTATGGCGTTTTTTCTGTTTTCACAAAAACGCCCCCTATTCCGACCCCCTTGGTCCGATTTTGCCCATTAACGAACTTAGCCAAGATTTTATCCCCTTTGATTTTATGTACCAGTTTGGTGGAGATTGGTGAAGAATTATAAAAGTTATCGTGTCCATAAAAAAGTGATATATATATATATATATATATATATATAAACTGGTGCGATTACATTTATATGTAGAATTTCTTACGAAATCTTCCTAAAAGCTCATATGCATAGTCTTCGACCTAGTGCTTATGTTCCAGTGAGATTTGAAATCAAAAAATATTTTTTATGTTCTAGATAATAATTAAATACTATTCCAAAATTATGCCACATAAATTTTGCTAAACAAATTTTAGAGTATGAGGGTTTAGAACTGAAATATATTAAATCTACTCTCGAGCTAAATTTAGATGATTTTTTTCTTGAACTACTGAAGTTCTACGTTTTTGCACGTATTTGTATTAAGTCCGTAATTGTGATGGTTACTGATAAATAGCAGTAGTAAATTTTAGTCGAATGGAAAAATTACAATCAAGGGGAAAGTTTAACTCTATGTATTTCAAAAGTGTGAAAAATGGACTTGATTCACTTCAGTTCAGGACTTGATTCACTTCACTTCACTTCAGTTCAGTTGCAGGGTCGAAACTAGGTGCGTGCTGAGGGGCATGTGCCCTAGCCTCCAGAACAAAGGACGAAGGGGTAAGGTGACAAATGAAGAGTTTGTTTATCGTTTCATACAAAAATGTACATATATATATGGTGCTAAGATATTCGCAAGTTAATATTAAACCTATAGGAGCATTCTTTTCGAATCTATGAAAATAAACGTAGCTTTATATTTAAAAAAATCTATAACCAAATCAAAAAGGTAAACACTAACCCAGTTAGAATTCAATCTCAACTACTCCAAGCAAGAAAAAATAATCATTTAAAACTATTAATATGCAACTGAAAAAAATTAGAACATTCCCATAGATTTAACATTAATAATCCAGTCTATTTGCGCAACTAATTGTAGGCTCTTAACGCTCAAGCTAAATTTAATCCTATGCTAACATTGTATACAAATTTTTTGCAAGTATTTTACTTATTATGAAATAAATTTTATTTTTAACCCTTTCGTGGTTATAAGCGCATATACTCGCCCAGAATACCATTTAATTTGAATTGCGAAATGCCATACTGACACCGGAATTTTTCAATGAAAATTTTAATTTTACAAAAAACGTAAAAAAAAAAAAAAAAAAAAAAAAAAATTTATATTATGAAATAAATTTGTTTTTAAATTCCGGTGTCATTCAATCATTTTATTATTTTATGAATAGACGTGCTTTAACCGTCAAAGTGTTAAGGATTTTTTTTCCTATTATTGCGCAGGGTAGGGGAAAGCAGGAAGGGTTGCCAAAATCTATGTTTGCCCTCAGCTAAAAGAAAGCTAGTCTTGTCTAAACGCTTCATCTAAACCAAAGACATTGGTAATCCATAATTCATTTTAGCTATAACATATTAACAGAATTAAAACAAACAACACCATAAAGATAATTACAAAATTGTAATTTCACAAATTACAACGACTATTTGGAAAATGAATATTTTAAAGACTAGAATTTTAGACTTATAAATAAATTCTATATTTAAATTAATAATAAAAATAAACATAATTTTTTATGATCATAACGAGTCATATATTACTTACACCTTGCATTAACATTAATAATCCTAGAACAATGATAAAAAAACAGTAGTTTATAGATATACAATTTTAACTGTTTAAAATGTGCATTTTTATTGGATACAGTTAATCAGACTGACTTCTTAACGAATTGCATTACGTACGATATGGATTAAACATTAGTATTCCTGGACCCATCCTAAACAAATTTTAAATGAAATTTTAGTTTTACAATTTTCGGAACTTCAAATTTTTAAACTTCTAAACATTGCACATTTTAAATTTTTACTTCGTTGCGTAGATTAAAAAGTGCAATTTAATGAAATTTGTTTGAAATCTTTACCACAATTTGTTTTCAAATTATTAATTTTTTAAAATATTTTATTATATTTTTTGTCATCGTGATAACAGAAGTATTCCATTTTTGGACATTAAACATGGACCAATCAGAAAACGAATAAGTTGCGGAATTCAGCCAATATAAAGATTTAGATATACTTCAGATTTTCCGGTTCTTTACCAAGGGCAACAACTATTTTCCAAATACTTAATAAAAATTAATTCAATAAAAATTTTAATAAAAAGTGTTTAATACTTTGTTAAATATAAAATAACAACAGTACAAAGCAGAAAAAATGTACAGCTTATAACCCAGTGATTTCAAATACACTTGCACTCATACTCAAGATTAAATAAAAAAAAATAATATTCATTATTACAAGACCAAGATTATCAAGAAAATAGCCAATCATTAATGTTTAAACATTAAACAATCTTTGGAAATTATATGCATAGCTAATAAGTCTGAAACGATCCATTGTCCAATAATACCTCCAAATTTGGTTCAATTTATTAACCGACTTCCAAAAAGGAGAGAAGGTTATCAATTCGACGCGTATGTATTTTTTTTTTTATGTATGTTCACCGATTACTCCGAAACTATCCAACCAATTAACTTGATTTCGGTGTTAAATGAGAGAGCTTGCTCTCGAATTGGTACCACTTCCGTTTCATAGAAATTGGTTCAGTACTTTTTTAGTAATTAGGCAAAAACTAATAAAATTAGTGATTTCTCGCACATCAGTAGTAATATGGATGTCGAATTACTTAACCGATGCCAGGATGGCCGAGCGGTCTAAGGCGCTTGATTTAAGATCTGGTTTTCGAAAGGCAGCGTGGGTTCGAATCCCACTCCTGACGTACGTGTAATCTTTTCCGTATTATAATTTTTAAATATATATTTAACAAGTTAAATACTAATTATGCTATTAGGAATATTTTGTATTTAACCTTTACCACAGAGTATCAGAGATTTTTTATTAACTCAATACTTTATCAGTGAAAGAGTGCTCAAAAAGAGAATAGACTTGCGAAAAGTAACATGACATCGAATAAGTTCTCTGAAGAGAATGAAGTCCGGAGAGCAGAGCGGTCTAAGGCACCAGATTTAATCTCTGGTTTTGAAAGAGAGTGTCGGTTCGAATCTCACTCCTGACATATGTGTATAGTATACAAAAAAAATTTCCGTGTTATATATATTTTTTTAAGTGACTTCAAAAAAGGAGAGCATGTTATCGATTCGGCGCGAATGTATTTTTTTTCTATGTATGTTCACCGATTACTCCGAAACTATCCAACCGATTAATTTGTTTTTTGTGTTAAATGAAAGAGGCTAATCTTCCTTTGGTACATCTTCCATTTCATTGAAATTGGTTCAGTACTTTTTTAGTAATTAAGTAAAAACTAATAAAATTGGTGATTTCTCGCAAACTAAAAGTAACATGGACGATGACTAAGCTCGCCGAATGGAGTGCAGACAGGTGGCTGAGCGGTGTAAGACAGCAGATTTGATTTCTGGTTCTTGAAAGAGATCGTGAGTTCGAACCCCACTCCTGACACACGTGTATGGTTTACAGTGATTTTTCCCGTTTTATAATTTTTATTAACTGACTTCAAAAAATCGTTAACTTTTAACTAAAAAGAGAAAAATAAACTTTTCTACCAAAAATTGAACCGACTTCAAAAGCTACTGCAAAGTGAAAAATAATTTTTTTACAGAATAGTATTAAGAAATTAAATTAAGAGCGTAGTATTTATCATGCGTATTATTATATCTATGTAGATTAATTTGATTTTTTGAAGTCGAGTTACATGTAAGCCAAGTTACATGTAATTTTCCAACAGACACGCATCCAGGTATCTACGAGGTTTTTCACGATTTAATATTTAGTTAAAAAATTAACTTTATTCTTTTACGATTTGCATTGGATAATTAATTTTAATTTTGAATTTGGCTTGGCTGGCACCGACTTCAAAAAATCAAATTAATCTACATAAATACAGTGTGATTCATAAAAGATGGGCAGAACTTTAAGGGGCTATAGTACACTTAAAGACAAATAATATTAAATAGGAGACTAAGGGTCCCAGACGTATTCCCAAGGAGATAGGGGGCATTAAAGTTTAGGGTACGAAATTTCAAATGATTATAAAAAATGGAAAAATTGGTCGATTCGTTTGCGGTTTTTGCAAAAAATTTTCTTTATGCCAGTATTTTCTTGAAATAAAATTTTAAAGTTCAATTTCAAAAAATGTCGATAGGGGGCGCTTTAGACTTTGGAGTAACAAACAACTATTTTTTAACGTTATTTTTTGTATTTCTTTAAATGATTTCGAAAGCTTAGACTTACACTTAAATTTTGATCTAAAAATCTGAGTCCTAACGAGTAGTTAAGTAGCGTAAACTGAAATTTGAAATTTGAAACCCTTCTCCCCCCAGAACAAAAATCAGTTATTCCCGATCTTTGTGTCGTAGATTAGGCTCTAACTACTGCCGCGTTTTGCTAAAATTATTCTTTATGTCAGTATTTTCTTGAAAATAAATTTTAAAGAAAAGTTTCAAAAAATTCCGATAGAGGGCGCTTTAGACTTTGGAGTGACGAACAACTATTTTATACCGTTATTTTTTGTGTCTCATTAAATGCTTTCTAAAGCTTAGACTTAAATTTTCAGCCCAAAATCTGAATCGTTAGACGTGGTTAAGTTTCTGGGGAGAGGGGTTTGAAATTTCTACTCCTGAGCACAGTTCAGTTTACCATGTCCACACATTGTGTGCTGTGATACGAGGTAAAAAGACACAAATTAGGATTATGTTACCAAAGCATATTTATTAACATGTAATTACAATAAATGTTCAAAATTGTGACCACCAGAGGTTATGCACGCAGAACAACGGCGAAGAATGGAACGGCGAACATTCGCGAAAACATCAGGCTTTTCGAGCACTTCCCCTACAGCGGCGGAAAGTCTGACGACCAGTTCCTCAGGGGATTCAATGGGTGTTTCATACATAAGAGCCTTCAATTGTCCCCAAAAAAAGAAATCGAGGGGTGAAAGATCTGGCGAGCGAGCAGGCCAAGCAACAGGACCACCTCGACCAATCCATCTGTTCGGAAATGTGATGTCCAGATAGTTGCGGACGTCTCGTACGTAATAGGCTGGCGCTCCATCGTGCTGGAACCACATGACCCGCCGGATGCGTGGAGGAACAACGTTTAACAGGTCTGGCAGCACATGTTGCAGAAATGTGAGTTATGTTTTACCGTTGAGGCGTTCAGGAAGAAGGTACGGTCCGATTAGGTGGTCTCCGAGGATTCCTGCCCAAACATTGATGGAAAAGCGTCTCTGATGAGCATGTGGATACGTAGCATGTGGATTGACATCCGCCCATACATGTGCATTGTGTGTGTTAAATGTACCTTCACGTGTGAAGGTACATTCATCGGTGAAAAGCACAGTTCGTCCAAAATGTGGATTTAGCGCGTTCTGCTGCAGAAACCAGCGGGCGAATTCAATACGATTTGGATAATCCCCTGGAGACAGTTTCTGGACTCGTTGCACATGAAACGGGAGCAAATGTTCATCCTTCAGTACCCTCCAAGTCATGGACTGTGAGGTATCCACCTGCCTAGCCACTGTTCGTGTACTTGTACTTGGCTGCGCCGCTACTACATCCAGAATGGCTTCTGCAACAACTACTGATTCGTCCTTTTTTGCACGACCTGCATTCGACCGGGAAGCGAGAAATGATCCCGTCTCACACAACTGTCTGTGCAAGCGCTCGAAAGTTTTGCGGTTAGACAACCGCCTGTTGGGAAATCGCTCTCCGTACATTCGTTGTGCCTCTGCACCATTTCCATCTGCCGCTCCGTAGATTAAATGCATCTCAGCCTTTTCCTTATTCGTGAAGGGCACCATCTTCCGATTCATTACTACAGCGACTTACACTTGACTCACCGTTCAGTGGTTTTTATGCCTGAATCGTGTCGAAATTTTGCATACGTGTTCTTCTTCTTCCCCATTTGACATTTGCATACTTTCTGTCTCCTTCTTCACCCGGTGACTAGCGTCAGGAATGGAGCTTTAACGTTTGCATGAGCGACGTTTCCAACTGTGCCAGTGCCTTTATGAGTGAATTCCGACTATGCAATCCTTGACGAAAGTTGTATTTTTGCCTCGTATCACAGCACAGAATCGTTGGGCATGGTTAAGTAGTGCAAACTGAACTATGTTCAGAAGTTGAAATTTGAACCCCCTCCCCTCGCTACTGAACCACGCTCAGCGATTCAGATTTTGAGCTGAAAATTTAAGTTTAAGTCTAAGCTTTAGAAAGCATTTAATGAGACACAAAAAATAACGGTATAAAATAGTTGTTCGTTACTCCAAAGTCTAAAGCGCCCTCTATCGGAATTTTTTGAAACTTTTCTTTAAAATTTATTTTCAAGAAAATACTGACATAAAGAATAATTTTAGCAAAACGCGGCAGTAGTTAGAGCCTAATCTACGACACAAAGATCGGGAATAACTGATTTTTGTTCTGGGGGGAGAAGGGTTTCAACTTTCAAATTTCAGTTTACGCTACTTAACTACTCGTTAGGACTCAGATTTTTAGATCAAAATTTAAGTTTAAGTCTAAGCTTTCGAAATCATTTAAAGAAATACAAAAAATAACGTTAAAAAATAGTTGTTTGTTACTCCAAAGTCTAAAGCGCCCCCTATCGGCATTTTTTGAAATTGAACTTTAAAATTTTATTTCAAGAAAATACTGGCATAAAGAAAATTTTTTGCAAAAACCGCAAACGAATCGACCAATTTTTCCATTTTTTATAATCATTTGAAATTTCGGACCCTAAACTTTAATGCCCCCTATCTCCTTGGGAATACGTCTGGGACCCTTAGTCTCCTATTTAGTATTATTTGTCTTTAAGTGTACTATAACCCCTTAAAGTTCTGCCCATCTTTTATGAATCACCCTGTATAATAATACGCATGATAAATACTACGCTCTTAATTTAATTTCTTAATACTATTCTGTAAAAAAAATATTTTTCACTTTGCAGTAGCTTTTGAAGTCGGTTCAATTTTTGGTAGAAAAGTTTATTTTTTCAGTTAGAATAAAGTTTTCATCCAGAAGCCAATCTACCCCATGCTTCATTTTGAAACGTTCCACCGTAATTTCTTACTTGAAAATACTCAATAATCTGTTTTGTTTTTTATTTTGAAACCTGATGACGAGTATGATTGTATTTTTAAGTACTAGGCTTTAGTGTAGAACTTTTTACTTTGCACATTTTATATTTAGCAAAGTTCTAAACATCTTTTAGTAAAATTTTGACTGAATTAATTTTAATTTTAAATTCTCTACTGTATAGATTTAATTTTTTCATATAAATTTATGTCATAGAAAAGGTCCAAATCGTTACAAAAGTATCTGAACACCTTCTCAATTTTAAACTCTCAAATGTTATCTTTATTCTACTCTTTCTATTCAAGTTCATTTTCGAAAGTAATACATTATAATTTCGTTTATCTGCTATCATTATACCGTCTTTCAGCAAGATAAAGCATAAAAAATAAGCATCTTTATCGCAGTGTTTCAAAATTATTTGGATGGTAAAGTAAATGAAATCTGAAATTACTCTACCATGTTTTTTTTTATTATTTTAATCTTATTCGATTACAAAAGTGCTGACCTTAACTTAGATACTTCTATCTTTAAATGATTAGAAATTTATCTTTAACGTATAATCTTAAATTTTAAGCTAGACATTAAAATTTAAAGAAAATTTCTTGCTTAAATGCAGCCGGTAATCTCAATTTCGCAAAGTGGAAAACGCTATCAGGAAAATGAATATTTTTTAAAACAAATTTACGACCTTGCATTAGTAAAATTCATGTTTTAAATACGAAACAATTTGATTATCAATTTATCATTAGTTCTTCTGGGTACAAATATATAATATGAACCTTAAAATGCCCAGGTTTATTTAAAAGGCGATTAATATATTCAAATAGAGATGCTAATAAACAAAAATATTTTCTGAGTAAGAGCCTGATTAAGGCTTGAAAGTATTAAGATGTTTTAAATAAAATTAACTTTTAACATCTCTATTTGATTATTTTAATCTCGCCTTTTAAGTAAACCTGAATATTTGAAAGTTCATATTATATATTTTATGTTAAAAACAATGTGAAAATTGCTTTCCGCCATATATTTTTATTTTTATTTTTTTAGGCATTTAAATTTTTACTGAGTAAAATTGTAATTATTTTACTTTAGCATAAAATCGTGTAGCTTAGCGATTGTAAATTAATTCATAATATTTTAAAAATAAATAATGGTTTGTAAATTTACAGTATGTTAAAGAAGCACGTGAATTCCTTTAAATAACACAAAACCCGGCGTTTGAAAAAGCAAATAATCAACAACAATAAAAATGTGCTAACGCATGTGACGCACTGTTGAGAGATTATTAGAGGGGGAAAAAAGTCAATCACAATTTATATGATCAAAAATAAGTTTTTCTGGGATATTTTCCTTGTTTTAATATAATATAGAATATGTATTTACTTCCTCTCTGATGACGGTCCTAGCTAGGAGGGTGCCAGGGAGGCTCAAAACTACCTAAAAAAGTCCCTCCCCCCTTGAAAAGGTTCCAAGCTCATCAAATGAAACTATATTCAATATCGAATCTTTTTTGGGGTCCTTTTTACAGTTTTGCACAAATAATAAAGTGCAGTATTTGTATAAAAATACACTTAATTGTTTCCATACGTGCGCGTTAAGTCAGCACAAGTTCATTTTTTTTGTATACTACTGTTCAGTTAGCGTTCTTTTACACCTTAATTGTTGGGCCCGATATGTTCACGGGAGACAATTACAAACAGTTTTTATCGCGTTTGTCATCCTCACAAACTGAACTTCACATATTGTGCTCCCTTCTTTAATTTTGTCATTTTAGGAAATATTTTAAACGTTTAAGTGCTCAATAAACGGCAATACTAAATGAACAAGTTTAAAATACAAACCAGTTCTTCAATGATATGTTGTACCAAACATTTTTTACAGATTAAACAAAGTTATTATAATGAGTTTGATAGAAAATATGATGCTTAAAATAAACATTTTTTTCTTATTAAAATCATTTTACTACTTCATTTTAGAACTAAAATTAAAAAATAAATATGTTTAAGATGTTTGATTTATAAATGATACTAAAGAAAACTGCCAATGCCCAATTTAAATGCAAGAACACATGTTGTGGTAACACAAAATTTGACTTTCTAAATCTCAGTGCACATACTTTCACACTGTAAAAAAAATTCTGTAAAGGTACTAAACATTTTCTAGGAAACTGGGATTCCAAGAACTTTTCATGTAATGGTAACAGGAAAAACCGATGTAACCGATTCTAAATCTTGAATTTTTGCTGTTATCATTACAGGAAAAGTTCTAGGAATCCCAGTTTCCAAGAAAAAGTTTAGTATCTTTACAGAATTTTTTTTACAGTGCAGTAATACCTGGATCTATATATCTAAAACATTCCGTATGAAAATGAATTCCTTTAATATGATTTATTGTTTTGGTATATTCTGCATATTTCATCTTCAAAATCTCGACAAATCTTGCTCTGAAAAAAAAAGGATCAACAGCTTCGCTTTTTGCACACTTCTTGAAATTTTGTCCGTACTAATCGAGAGAGTATCTGAAGAAAATTATGTCGCACAAACTGGAAATTGCAGTAACTGAAAGTCCATTAAGCGAGGCATTGCATCAAAGTTTCCTAGACAATTCTAAGTAACCTTAAAAAAATTCCAGTGTATAAATTTTAATGTAAAGTGAATACGTCATCTCATCATCAATAAGTAACTGTCCTTAGGGTTTTAAATAAACACGTTGATTTCATATCGCTACAGGACGCTTATAGAAATAGTAGTTATTTAATGCTTCAAGTCAAAGTCCACATGATTTTAAAATTAAATCATTTATTTCGATAAATTATGCAATTTTTTTGTCTTTATTCTTAAAATATTCTTGTATTTATATTTTCACTACATTCAGGATTTTATTAATAAATTTTATATGACTTTTTGTCATTTATGAAAAACTATATGCTAATAGCGTATCAGATATTCCTGGCATCAATCAATTACAGTAGATTCTCGAATAACTGGGAACGGATTATTCAGATTGCAAATTATGTGGGACGGTAAAAATCTTAGTTTTGAATGCAATTTATTATTTTCAAAATCGTAAGATGGAAATTAGTAAAACGCACCATGACTAAGAAATCACGGAGGGCAATTTTTTCGAATGAAGAAAATAAATCTCCTAAACTTAGTAAATAACATTTCCGTTTTTATACTAATTATAAATCTAAATAACATTAAAATTTATGTTTATTCTCTTTCTTCTGTATTATATAAATTTTTAATGCCTCATTGTATAATATTTTGAATTTTCTGTCCCCTTTCTAAAATTTCTCAGCAAATTTTATGCAAATACGATTATTCGGGTTTACCCTTATCCGGAACAAGGCATTTCTCAGTCTACCCGATTAATGGAATATTATATGTGAGCCAACGGGTACAAGTAGCCAACTCAGTAGTCAACGGGTACAAGTGACAAAAATGCGATTATGAGTAAATTGAGTTAAAAAAATAATTGACGTTAAATTTGAACATGAATAGTAATTGGCTGATTCAAATAGAAAACTGCCGCTTGTTTCATTGTAATCTTTGAACTCATATTTCAATAACTGTGCAAAATGTAGAGTACGATTTCCTTAAAATTTATAATTAATCAATATTAATTATTATTCGGCAAAAGTGGTTATTTCTAGAACTGACTAATAAATCACTTACATTTCAATACTTGAAAAGAAAAAAGATGTTTCGAGGTCGCCAGTGCAGTTTATTTTTTTTTTCAATTTTATCACTTATATCTCATGGCTTCTGGGATCCTCATAAGAAATTTTGTATGAATTTTAAGATGACTTTTAAAATAAGTTATATACTTATAATATTTAAAGATTAAATTGGAGAAGAATCTTGAAGATTTATTAAACACTTAAATTTATTTTAGACTTCTACTGTATTTTTGTTTCTATTTGCAATTATTTATTCTTATTAGCTTATTAATTTAATCCTTTTTTAGGCAAGCAGAATTGTACCAATTAATTCCTAACAAAACAGATTTATCTATTTTTATCCTTAATTTAAATACATAAATCACGCTTTCATTACGCAAGTTTCGGAAATCGAACATACATCAGCATGTTTAATGAATGTAATCAGTTACATTTCTTAATTTGAATTTTATAATTAAACTGTAGAATTTTATAGCTCCGCTAGATAATTCCGCCAATAAAATATCCCCCCGTCATTATAACTTTCACTGTTTTCATTACTCCAATTAAATCAAATAGTTTGTATCACTCCCTTTTTAATTAAAGTATCTCTTGTGCATTCCTCAAGACAAATATTTCTTTCTCAGGCATACCTTACCTAGCATCAATTAGCTAAAGAGACAGGAGTGAAGGTAAAGTAGAGTAGGCATTTATTTCACCAGAAAATTCTCATTAAAACTTTTTTCTTCTTCCTCCAAAGTTGGCTTTTTAGGTGACTGTGATCAATTAACGCCTTTAATCGATTTTGAAAGTTTTAGCGGAAGGACGTCAAATAGATGTATAACAGACAATTAAAAAGTCCTAAACAGTCACTTATTAAAACACAAAGAATGTTTTTACTTGCCGGTTTTCTAAAAACTATGCATGACTTTTGCCAAAGAATACTCTTATTTTACCTGTTAAAGGTTATGTAAGTCATTAAATTGTATGTGTTGTATTTGTTATGTTCTGTGTTATATAATTATAAATAAAATTGCCATTAGAAAAGTTATTTGATAAAGGAACATCAGAATATTGCCTGTGTAGCACTGTGCAACACATAGTTAATACCTAAGTAATCAGTGCAATATCTGCATATCTTTACCAGGTTGCATATTATTTAAATTTTCGTAATAGTAATATTAAAAAAGATATCTTTAATCGAAGGCAATCTAAGAATTTCGATGAACTATTTAATATATCAGCAATTAAAGAAAAGTGAAGTACATATTTATAAGTATATAAGTATATAGTATTATATAAGTACATAAGAAAAATAATGTACATATAATATGGGAAGTTTCCCCATTCAACTATTTTTGTTGTACCTTCAAAGTTGACTTTTGGTGATTGCGGCCACTAAATACTTTTAATTAATGTCAAAAGTACATCATAGGATGTTAAATGGATGTATAACAAACAATCACAAAAAACTAAAATATTCATTTATTAAGGAAGAAGAAGGTTTTGCAGTACCTAAAGCAAATATATGTATCATTTTAATCAATGTGTATTTTTATTTGTCATATTCTTTTTTCAGTTTAGATATTAAACCTCAGATAAGTGATTAAAATGTATATGTTTTCTTGTTGTTTATTGTGTTATATATTGATAAATAATATCTTTATAAATAGTTTTTCGAACAGAAATATCCATGAGTTGCATGTACGCCTCAGAAAAAGGTTATAAAAATCTTTGGAATATGTATGTTGTCTTTATTATGTTAACTAATTCCATAATATAACATCTGAGATTTTTTATACGGGATTTCAAAGGTACTGTGACCTTAAAGGAAAATATTTTCAGGAAAAAACATATTTTGTTCTATTTTCTTATCAAATACTTTTGAAGCCTTTACTTGAACTATTTTTCACATTTAGTATCCATAATTTTGTGCAACCAAACGGACAAAATAATAATAATAATAATAATAATAATAATAATAATAATAATAATAATAATAATAATAATAATAATAATAATAATAATAACAACAATAACAATAATAATAATAATAATAATAATAATAATAATAATAATAATAATAATAATAATAATAATAATAATAATAAGTATTATTATTATTATTATTATTATTATATTGAAATTACTCTTGTTGACCGATACTAGTATTCGACATCGGATATTCAATATCGGAATTGGAATCTACATTTACTGACTATTTATTACAAATTTTATTGACGTGTTAAACTTTATGTTCATTTTACTTGAAAAATAAAATAAGCACATTATAGTAAATAAATGAAAAGAAATTATAACTCACATTTATCTTGCTAATATGGTCTAACTTGCATTGCCGGCGAGCATATACCTGCAAAAATAAAATTTTACGAAAAATTATTTTATGTTAAAACAATGAAAAAAAAATCTAAAAAGTAATTATATTGAAGAACAGCTATCAGAAGAGCTTCACAAAATCAAACGACATATTAAATACAACAAATGTTCACTAATTTCAACTTATTTTGATGTCAGATAAAATATAAGCAGCTCAAAATGTAAAAATTTGTCGACGACTTATAAAGTTTTAAGATAGTGAGGAATTGAAAGAGTAAAAGATAATAAAATCATAATTATTCTTTTTTGTGTAGAAAAGAAAGGATAAAATGGTCAGTGAGAGCAAATGACCACCTGCTCACGACGCCGGAACTAAATGAATCAGTTATCATTGTTGCTGATAATACTGACTATGGTTTCGAAGTGGAGGGCTACATTTTTTTTAAAGTTTTTAATGCATTTTATTGTTTTTACGCATTTTTGTTTTTAAACACGTGGTACAATTTCTTGATTATAGCAAAACAACACATATTTCTAAAATTACTTGCTCCTCTACCGCCTCTACATCATAATTATTATCTTTTTAAGTATGGAAGAAAGGATAAAGTGGCCAGTAAAAAGTGACCATGGGAGTTTTTTCCTCTCACCACGCATTAACTTGATGAAACAGTCGTCATCGATTCTGGTAATATTGACTGTGACTTTGAAGCAGAGGACTAGGCTTTTACAGTTTTTAACGCATTTTTTCTTTTCTTTTTTTTTACTTTTTGCATTTTTGTTTTTAGGCAAGCAATACAATTTCTTGATTATAGCAAAATAATATACAGTGATAAATTTATTTCACCTTTGATGTTTGACCGATGTAAAGTAATATTTTGATATGAGATATATGTCTTAAAACACTACTAACAAGGAAGGTCTCCATACGGGCATACTTAGAAAAATTTGAAAAAATTACAGAATGTTCTTCTCATATAGTTATATATGTTTATAAAAAAATTTCGGCGGAATCTCCTTATAACGTCCTTAAAAAAATAATAAAAAATTCGTTTATTTGGCAATTTATCTCCGGTTGGCGAAAAAACGAAATTTTGAAAAATACGCTTTTACGCTTCGAATACTTTTTAAAGAAAAAACTTTTTATGTTTAAATTATTTAAATAAGTTTAGTTTAAGTAATTTTAGTTTTGCATTTTTACTTTACATTAAGTGTAATTTTGTCATATACGTTTATATGTACTTTTAACAAAATGAAATTAATATATTTTATCATTTAAAACACAATTTAAATTGATTAAAATTGTTCCAAACTGAAAAATACACTGTTAGAAATCTGCTGCATTTTGTTGCAACGCACGCCCTTGCTTGTATAGAAAACGGTTACTTGGCCGTGAAATGGAGCTTTCTCAATGGTTGGAATAGAGATATTATATACAAGCGGTGGAGTGCGTTGCAGCAAAATGCAGCAGATTTTTAACAGTGTTGCACAAGCTACAACACCGGTAAAAATCTGTACCATTTTCTACAGCGTCACTCCACCGCTTTTATAGAAAACGGTCAATTTACCGTGCTATGGAGCATTCTCATTGGTCAGAAGAGAGATATTCTATAAAAGTAGTGGAGTGACGTTGCAGTAAATGCTGCAGATTTTTAACAGTGAAGTCAATTAAAATCAATTTTCAGATTCGTTAAAATCATCTGCTTTTGGCGAGGAAATGCACTGCTCGCCAAATCCCGCGTCGCTTTCAGCTTTTCACGCCAATTATTCCAAACTATTTTATTTTTTTACATATCTAATAATGTAATTCTGCCGTTAATTTTCACTGATCCTTTATTACCTACATGAATAGTTTAATTCGTATTTTTTCCCAAAAATTCTGAGTATGCCCCCAATGGCAACCTTCCTTGTAAGTCTTGTAAAATAGATACTAATCCGCAGTTTTGTTAATGGTGTCTTTCTGGACAAAGTGGCCACAAAGAGATTGGACAAAATGCCCAGATGGATATTTTCCCCGGAAACGATATTTTATTCATTATTCATAACAAAATATTATTCTCTGTAAAAGTTATTAAGCTGTAACTTTTCCAGAGAAAGACTTACTCTCATTTACTTACATTTCTTATTTACATTTTTTGTCTGGATATCTGTTGAGAGGGAGGGGGGGAGTACTTGAATCCATCTATTAGTCATATTAATACACACAATTAACCATTTTATCTTGTAGCGATTTCGTGGCAAAATAAAATAACATAATATTTAATTACTACTTAAAGTATTACAAAACATAATACTTATTCTTAATTTATATTACTTTAGTTTGTGTTGATCAAAAAACACTCATCCTTAATCAATGTGATTTTTCATGCACCTATGTTGTCCCTTTACCCAAACTATGGAGTCAAAAAGGCCATTTTCTCATTTTTCTGTTAAAATAACATGTACAGTTTATTATAGTTCTTTTAAGTAAAATATAAGTTGAAAATATAGTTATTGAAGCTACTATTGGTACTTGCTTCTAGAACTTTTCTAATTAGAAAGGTATTATAAAAATTCATCAAAATTTAGAGTGGCCACGTTATCCTCCCCCCCCTATAAATAAAATGAATCTTCCAATATTCTACAACAATGATGAAGATTTGACAATTTTCGAGAAAATTTTATAATTAATTTTTGCATATTTATTTATTTATTTACTTATTTATTTATTCAATTTTACCAAAATAGTTTACATTTTATTACTTCTAGTGGGATAATAGCGAGACTAAATTAATTTATCTTAATAAAATTGAAGTTTTGCAATAACAATATCAATTTATACTAAAGCGGTTCTAAAATCCAAACTGGCTACTTAATGATACATTTTTTTAATTCAGTTACATTCGCAAATGCATCAAAAAGAAAACTGCTTTTATTTGGAAATTGTGTAATTGAAAGTTTCTTCGATTTTTAGGTAAACCCAAAATTTGTTTCCAAAAATGCTATCGAACTTGACACTTTCAAGCGAATTCCTGGACACGATATCGCGCGAGAGGGATAAAAAGACGCCCGAGATAATAATCTCTTCTACCTAAATAATCTCTTCTACTCTAAAATGCATTGCTACATTCGGCTTGAGTAACAATTAAAAGATATAGAAAAATACAAATAAATGTATCATTATCACAAGCTGAGTACAAAACAACAGAATTTAACAGCACTTAAAATACATAAGTCCTTTAACCCTTTCCAGGGCAAGGTGTTTGTAATCATAAACTGTTGAAATAATTAATTGACACTAGCATTTACGAGAAAATTTACATGTAAACAAGTAAAAATGCATTTTTGCGTATTTACTAAAGGTGAATTTTCTTTAAAAAAATTCGGGTGCCAATGTGGCTATTAGGAAATAAAATTATGTGATGCCGTGGCGGCATCACCGCCCTTGAAGGGGTTAAAATCAAAGTATTTGCAATCGAATTTACTCGGGTAACATGAGGTCTCGCTGATGACGGCTGCATAAATTCGATTGAAAATATTCTGATTTTAAGGGCACATGGAACAGAAAATGGTTCAAATTTTGTGTTTTTAATTATCGGCCTAAGAAATGAACTTAAAAGATCGTGGTGCTAAATGATTATGGGCCTGAAAGATTGTGGTGCAGGAAGGTTTTAAAATAATACATTTGAAGCAGAGCGGGTGTATATAGTCTATTTGCCTTTTTCTCTAAATGTGTTTTTTTATGATTTGGTATATTTTTCTAAAATTCTATTTGATTAAATAATTGAAGCATTCCAAAATTGTGTAACTGAATTTTTTCTTTAAAAAAATCTAACTTTATGGCCTTGAGTAAAAATAATTGAAATAATTGAAAATAAGTTCTTACAATTTTCGGAATTTCCAAAAATTTTAGTTAAATAATTTAATTACATTTCTAGCCAGAAAGGAAATTGTTTATTATTATTCTCAAACAATACGTTTTCTCATACCACAACAAATTTTAAAGTGATTTATTTAACAGTTTTTTAGAATAATGTTCCCAACAGACATGCTACCTAAAAAGTATTTAAAAAGTTAGTTAGTTCTTGAAAACTTAAACTTGCCCTTAAATGACTTTTGTGTATTTTAAATGCTTTGATCTTGTGCTTTACTCATTATTAAGTAATGAATATTTAACTCGAATTCTCCAAAGTCGTTCGATAGCTCAACCCTTCCTAGAGGTCTGTGCGGGCCGAAATTTCCAGGCCTGGGCCCAGCCCGACCTATAGAATGAAAACATTCGGTCTGGCCTGGACCGTACGAAATAAATATTGGTCGGATCGAACCGTTAAAAGAATTAAAATTTCGTCCGGAGTCCGGTTCTGCCCAAGTGAATTTCACAAAACATTGATTTTTCTCGTACTGTGGAGTTCTGGCAAAAAAAACTTAACTTTTTTTTTTTTCATGTTTATAATCTTAATTTATGTAGAAATGCCGCAGGCCGTGATACTTACGTTATTAATTAATGCTTCAGTTATCATTAATGTTATTAATTCGTACTCCATGTAATGAAGATATGATAATCTAAAGAATGGTATTCAGTAAAATCTTCTAAGTCGGAATTGCATAGAAAAAAATCAAAAGTTCACTTTGTATATTAGTTATAAATTAGTAATTGTAAATGTATTTTTTTTTCAGATATTATTGTATTCTCTTTGCAAGGATAAACATATTTTTCAGTTTAAAACAAGATTCCGCCATAGGCATTCTTTTTCACAAGTTTACTTATATTTTACTTTAGCTATATTCTAATAAGCCTAGAAATCTGCGATTCATTAAAAGGAAAAAACATAATATTTAATTGTAGAATAATGGCGATTTAAAAATTAGGGCATATTTTGCAAAAATTTTGGGGGCAGTCCAAATTTTATTCATTTTTGAACAGACGTCATGTCACCGAGAAAATGATTTTCATACGGGCTGGCTCAAAACTGGGACTGAATATTTCAGTCCATAAATACCAATTAGAAAGAATGGATCAGTCCGAAATCTGTTCGGAAAAAATAAGTTATGTACGAGTTGCCCGAACTTTCAAAAAATTAAGTCTCGGGCCCGGCCCGATTACCGTGATTGAAAATCGGACCAGTTTTAATTTGCCCCTAAACCGGCCTATGCAGATCTTTAGTCCCTTTCCGCAAAAGGTGCATGCATATTAAGCATTCAAAGTTTATGCTGGAATCCGGTGTAAATTGATACACATGAGTCATCTGTTGGACGGGTTGATTATGCAAATACGCGGGTATTTAATATGACGTCATATATGGGCAGATATGTACTATCTGCGAATCTTTTCCGCATATTTTGTGAATTTTTACTCTCTCATGGAAGATGAATCTTGTTTAGCAGATTCTTTGCAAAATATTTTTATTACAATTTGTTTTGATGAAATGATGTATAATTAACAAAAAAATAGTCACAATATCTGTTTAATCTCGGGAGAAAGAGCAATAATACTACGAAAATTTGCGTTTTGCCCTGAAATTAAAATGAGAATGCGACTTTTTTTTCTTTAAATGCAGATACTTTTATCAAAACAAGTTGTAACTTTTTTTTTCTTTGTAATCAATTTAGTAAATAAGGTAGATCATCCATAAGTGAATAATTTGAAGTTAAAAAAAAATATCTAATCTAGCGATATTAAGAAAATTTCTGTCTAGAATCGTAAATTATTTAAAAAGTAAATAAACAATACTTGCTCGTTTACTAGTACAAAATGTAATGCATCCATTTTAAATTAAAGGGATTCTAAATATAAAATAAAATGAGTTTAAATTTAAAAGAATGAAATATTTGTAAGTTAAATAACTTACATGCAATACGACCAAGAGACTTTCGATAGTTATTATCTACTCTCGATAAACAAACAAACAACAACAAAAAAAAGGGGGACATAAAATGGAGTATTTTATTTATTATTAAAATCTATGCTGGGCAGCGCACGTCCCTGGGTAATTGTAGTCCGTGATGGCGTCACATGTGGAAACCCATCACGTGCTGGAATGCGCATTCTGAGCTCTTTAGATCCCCTATCACCGAAACGAAGTCTCACTACTTCGAGGCGAGAGATAGTTTTTACTTTGATAAACGTATCATTCCCAACGGGAATATAACCAAGTACATCATTTTGTATAATTTTACCATGTGAGGAATTTAATAAAAAATGAGACTACAAAATTCTTTACGTATTAATTAATAATTTTTATGTGTCAATTTTCATTATATTCAAATACGTAATTAAAGTCAAATTTATTTAAATCAGTGACATTTGTATTAATTAAATAATATTTTGTATTAATATTTTGTCGTATTTCACTTATTTATTCAATTTATTCTGTCTGATTCCAAATAATTAATTATACTTATTTACAACAATATTTGAATCCTACACTTTATTATACACATTAACCAGCTAACTTTTTAAAGTAACATTTAATTCTAACATCAAAACAATTCCCAGAAAATAAATTACAATCTACCTTTGACAAAGACGACGTTTGAATTGCGCAGTTATTTTATATAAATATATGATTAACAGATTATCCATTAAGAAAATAATTGGGTATTTACCTGTAGTTTCACCTCGAACGCTACGTGGCGTGTGACCTTGATTGATGTTACCTGTTTCCTTTAAAACAAGACGCTTAACTTGTATATTGCTTTGCTACCCACTTTTTGGTATCTTTTATTTGTGTAATTTTACTGTTAAATTTGATATTTGTCCTCTTTCTTTCTTGTTTCCGCTAGAACGCAAGAATAAAGAATAAAAGCGAAAAGGTCTTCGTACTAAACAAGCGGCAGACAGTTTATTTGTATTTTTTTTTTTTTTTTTTTTTTTTTTTTTACAAATTTTAACCAGATGATATAATTTCAAAAATATATATTTTCTAAAACACACCCAAAATATATATTAAAATATTTAATTGCTAAAAAGAACGTCAAATGTTAATGAAATACATTAAAAGATCTTAATAATTTGACATGTTTCGATTGAATTTACTCAATCATCATTAGAAAAACAAAATATACAAACCAACACAAAGATGGAAAATGAAAATAAACTATTACAAATGAAATTTAAAAAATAAATAAAAATCGTGCGCGTTATATTTTAATTATGTTTCACGTTGCTTTACTTTTATTTTCAAATTATCTAACAATTCAATCCAAATATTTGGGATTTGAAATGACAAGGAATTATTGCAGGCCATTGAGCTTCTGACGAAATTTCATTTGTAATTTCATTTGTAAATTTCATTTGTAACAGTTTATTGTCATTTTCCATCTTTGTGTTTATTTGTATATTTTGTTTTCTGATGATGATTGAGTAAATTCGATCGAAACATGTCAAATTATTAAGATCTTTTAATGTATTTTATTAACATTTGATGTCCTTTTTAGTAATTAAATATTTTAATATATATTTCGGGTGTGTTTTAGAAAATATATATTTTTGAAATGCTTTTAATGGACGTATAAGAGAACTTCTGTAAAGGACATTTTTATAATAAATAACTTCAATTATCATGCAAGCGTCATGCATGTTTTATTTGCGTTATGCATGCATTGCGTTTTAAAATGAGTCAGAGTATATATCATAAAGTTTAACGTTGTTGAGCGGGGGAAAATATTCTTTCAAGAACCGCCTTAAGATCTAAGTAAACATGAGGTTGAACAGGACATCGAAGTTTTAAAAAGCGGAAATTGAAAATTTTCGCAAATTCACTCTCTTTTACTTATGTATATAAGAAAATAGTAATGTAAATAGTTAGTATCTATATATGAAATTTTTAATAAACATTTAATTCTCTGATGATCAATGGCACGTATAATTATATCTACTGTACTCTCTAATTTAGTACATTTGAAAAAAATCAATACATCTTCCAGGAAATTCTAGTAGCAATATTTGCTTTATTTAATGACAGAATTTTCCATGAATAAATAAAGTGAAAATTACTGTTGGAATATCCCTGTGGATATGTAGAACAAAAATAACATACTGAATTACCCACGATGCCAATTAAGAGAGTTTTAACATAAAATATTTTTTTAATTATTTTAAATCATTGATAAATAATACTTAAGGATGCTCGATTGCCATTTTTCAACTAAAGTCATTATATTGTTCTTCTTTTCGTATTTTCTTCTTATCAGGCTTACAGATTGGCGTTATCGTTTTTAACGGCAGGTATTTCCAATGGCACTCTTTCATGTTTGATAGATCTCTTTAACATAAAATAAACTTACTTTGGATGTAAGATTACTTAGTGGTTATAATGTTTAATGCAGTCTAACACAATTTGTAATACTTATAATTTACAATTTTGAAGATTAGTTTTAAATGTCTTCTTTTAAAAAATATTGCCTTTATTAAACTTCTTTAATATGTAATTCATAGTAATTTAAGGGGTAAATTTCATTAACATGATCTAAGTTAATAATAGTAATAGTGAATAAAAAAGTTAATTTTCCAATAAGAAATTTTAATCGCTATTATTCAACAGCCTTTATACTTTTGCAAACATGTTACTTCCATTATATATAAATACTATTCTTCGTCTTATTCAACAGCCTTTATACTTTTGCAAACATGTTACTTCCATTATATATAAATACTATTCTTCGTCTTATTCAACAGCAGAATACTCTAAATAATTATAAATTAATACATTCTTATAATGCACAAGCAACAAATCAATATTAACAAACATATCACAAAAATAATTAACAATAACTAATAATAAATTAAATCTTTACTTAATAATAAATGAAATGAGACAAAGATTAATGAGGATTAGAAAATAATTATTATGAAAATTATTATTAGAATAATTATTAGAAAATAATTATTATTATTAATATGACATTTTGAGATTGGAGCCAGCAAAATCTTTAAAAGTTTCACCATATTACGTCACAGGAGGCGAGATAAAAATTAAGTAAAATAAAAAACGCAGGAACTTCACCAAATTACACAGTTTCTGCTCCAAAATAGTTTATTAAAGTTATTCATATAGAGTGTGAAATGCTCTCACCGTAGTGACATTCCATCATAAAAACATAATTTCTCCAAGTCGTCTAAAACCGAACCATTGAAAGAAAAAAGAAAGAATATCCCATCATCTCTCGGCTTCCTCACTTAAATCAAATACTAAAAGCTTTTAGAACATTCTATAATCTTTAACCATGATTTTATTACTTAAACATAATTTAATGTCTAGCGTCGAGATTAAACATAGCTTTCTCGAATCTTTTTCAGACAATAGCTTTTATTTTAAAAGATTATTATTTATCTAATTTATAATCGAAATCAAAATTCGAATATTCAGCAGAAGATAATTTAAAACAAAAAAAGAAATGAAATGAATTTATTGATACACAATAAATGTCAAACACAAAGAAAAAAAGAAAAAAGAAATAAAAAGAATGATATTTTTGAAAAGTATGTTCTTGGTATAAATCTAATAAGACTTTCTTTAAAAAGGGTCGATAAAAAAAAGAAAAAAAGGAGTTTTATGGCAATTCTAAGAAATAAAATTTAATTAAGAATATTTTTAATTTAGAGCCATTTTTTTAAATTACGCATATTGGAATAAATGTATTTTTAAGGCGAATTAAGAATTTACATCGTTTCTATAAAGATTAATAGATTAGATCTAGTAACAGGATTTTAATTTAATAAGTGGAAATACGTACGGAATATTGCTAAATGGAAACTTATATAGTATAAGGTTAATTTTTGCGAAAAAAAAATAATTTTTTAATATATATATATATATACATATATATATATATATATATATATATATATATATATATATATATATATATATATATATATATATATATATATATATATATATATATATATATATATATATATATATATATATATATATATTGCCATTGATTATGGGACACTTGCGATTTTAGACATTTTACTAAATATCTAAAAAAATACATGAGGAATCTTCTCGAAACTCTTAGTGTATAAATATAATAGTATACGTCATACATCTCCGTGAAGATTTTTTACCGAAACGCCATAGGGGACCGTCAACAAATTAAAAAAGAATGAATATCTTTTGAATAACCCTGTCAAAACTAATGTAGCAAAAGCGCTCAAACTCTAGATTATGATTGAATGCCTTATTGTAATACACTGTGTTCATTTTTATGCAAATAGCATGCACACTCGCAGAGTAATTAAGGTTTTTATAAAAATGGTCCCAAATTTTTCCAAGTTTTTCCATTATAATTTTCAGAGTTCTTAATATAAAATAATATTTTTTTCAGAAAATATGACAAACAACATTGCACACAGTACCCTGTAATCAGAATTAAAAATAATAAAAATTGTATGAAAAATGAGTAGGTTTACTATATAATTTTTTACTGCGCGTGCGTCAAAGATGTCAAAATGTTATTTGCATATTATGTTAGCTAAATGTATAGAGCAACTTTTGTAAAAGTCTCAAAATCATAGCTTGAAAATTCTGAAAGTAATCGTCTATAGAAAAAGGACAAAATCCGTTGTTTCCAAAATGAAGCAAAAAAATGAGGGATTTTATCCAAATGCAGTAGTACATCCCATATTGTGTATTCTATATTGACACTAATCAATGAATATATGGATACAACCCCTCTTGTTTTTGCTTCATTTTGAGAATAACGGATTTTCGACTTATTCAATTGACGATTATTGTCAGAATTTTCAAGTTATGATTTTGTAACTTTCACAAAAGTTGCTCTATACATTTAGCTAACATAATATGCAAATAAAATTTTGATATCGTTGACGCATGCGCAGTAAAAAATTATTTAGTAAACCAACTCATTTTTTATACAATTTTCATTATTTTTTAATTCTGATTACAGGGTACTGTGTGCAATGTTGTTTGTCATATTTTCTGAAAAAAATAATATTTTATATTAAGAACTCTGAAAATTAGAAGGAAAAAATTTGGAAAAATTTGGGATCATTTTTATAAAAACCTTAATTACTCTGCGAGTATGCATACTATTTGCATAAAAATGAACAAGGCTTATTACAATAAGGCATTCAATCACAATCTAGAGTTTGAGCGCTTTTGCTACATTAGTTTTGACAGGGTTATTCAAAAGATATTCATTCTTTTTTAATTTGTTGACGGTCCCCTTTGGAGTTTCGGGAAAAAATCTTCACGGAGGTGTATGACTTATACTATTATATTTATACACTAAGAGTTTCGAGATGATTCCTCATGTATTTTTCTAGATATTTAGTAAAATGTCTAAAATCGCAAGTGTCCCATAATCAATGGCAATATAGTGTATATATATATATAAGTTTTAATAATATAATTCAATGGTTAAATAAATTATAAATAAATTACATTAAGATTTTGAAATTAAAAAATTTAATAATATAATTTAATAAATAATTTTATGTTTAAAAAAATATATTTTTAAAATTAAACAGAAATATACAACAGTTTTTATTTCAAAGTACAGCATTGAAATGTGGTATGTAACAAAAGTATCATTCATTTGCAGTTTGTCATGAAAAAAATGATGTTTCTTTGCAATTTTGTAAGCGTTCGCTAGCATACTAGGGAAAAAATCCAATCCAAGAAGGAAGCTGTGACAACTTTTTTATGCTTATTGATTCATATTTATTCATCTAAAGCCTCGTTGGCTTTTATTTTATTTTATTTTATTTTATTTTAAGTTTGTTTCCGTCAAATGTATGTCTCATTAAAAAGCAGTTTACGACTTTCTATTTTTGCTAATATTCTACTTTTGTGTCCTGCAATCCAAGGGATACTGAAATTAGAATTATGAAGGAATTGTGTCATTTACTATGCGAAATTACGATTTAACGATATACGATTTAAATTAGTTTATTCCTAAATCAAAAGAGAGAATTGTATATATATTTTTTTTAATCAGACATACGTTCAGAATTAAATAAAACAATTAAAAAAATTCCTTAAATGTGAATCTTATAAATTGTAATTATATCAGTTTGTTAAAATCTTATTTATAGTCTAAATAAATGTAAGATTCTATACCTGAATTCAACAATTATAGTTATTTATTCTGTGTAAACGAGGTCTTATCTCCCGTAAGACGTATAAAATACATTTCTAAATAAAAATCGCGATGAAAAATTAACAAAGTGAAATGTGGAATTTATTTTTTATACAATCAATGAATTTTCATGAATAATTTTCAGTTAATTTTTAATAAATTTTCGGCTGTAGATACCAATAATTTTGTGACTGAGAGATAACAAGCTGGGTATCGTCCTGGTAGCTTAAGTGGAAGGGCACTTCGAAATATGCGCTGTTCCAAAGGTTCCGGTTTCGTTCCCTGGCTTAGGCATTTTTCACTCTGCTGGTTCTACCCTTAGCTAGGGATATGACAAATGACATATAATAGGGTGGGCCGAAAAAAACTTTTTTTCGATATTCGATTATGGCGGGTGCGGAAAAGTGGCCACTGGTGGCACTCAGTTCATACAAAAAATTTGAGATTTTTTGGAAATTTCCTTACCCTGCCGCAAACGTCTTAAAGTTTTTCAAAAATGCTCATTTTTGAACTTTTTTCGAAAAAAAAAATTATATTAAAATTATTTTCGTTGTATTTACTTAAAAAGCATATTTAATGTACCAGATGTTAAAATAAGATCTGATCACGCTTTTTATATGAATATGATCATGCTTTTCATGATTTAATATCTATGTGTATTATAACTTAGCCTATTTATATAGCTTTTCGCGTATAACAGGCAAAAGTTGTATTTGTTTGAATCGATCGTTAGTTTCTCCATTATTTATGTCCCTTGGTCTTTTTTATATTTTTTCTATGTGTCAAAGGTCATATATTTGGGCAAAGGACAGCAGTATACTTCAAAAACAAATCTGGAAGGTGAGAAGGGAGTGAAACAGGACTCTTAGCGAGAGCAATGACTCCTCGTAATACTGAGGGAGTGAAGGATGAAATAGACCAGAGCCAAAATGCGATAAAGGTTTCTTATTATTTCTCCATGCTCAGTTACCTGCGACATTTGTTCAGTGTGAACGTGAAACCTTTTTCTAGTGAAATACAGTGCTTTTTGGATCGTTAAATGTTCCGTTATAGTGTTTTGTGCGTTTTATTACGACGAGCTTACAAATGGCTAGTATGAAGGACTATGGTAATGTAAAGACACGCGATAGCGTGAAAAGTAGCCTTTTGGAGGCATCATGCATATTGAAATATTGCAATTGCCAACTTATGCTGATAATCATGCGTCACTACTACTGGTTGCTTCACCATGTAGAAGTTGTGACAGCAAAGGATACGAATCTCGTCAGCGATAAAAACGAAGTCAGAAGAGAGAAATAGAAACTTGGAAAGAAGATACAGGCAGAAGATGTTCTTGCAAGAAGTAAAGTTAAAAGCATATTTTTTGATGGTAGAAAGGATAAAAGTATATTCAGAGTAAAAAAAGAACAGGTGAACAGGAAAGCGAGGAACACATCACCGTATTGTTTGAACCTGGTTAGGAATACTAGGGTCACTTGATACCTCGTTCCGGTCACGGAACAGAAATAGCAAAATCATTATATAATCTTCTGAGTCACCACAAGTTAGACTTTTCTGATTTGACAGCACTTAGGTGTGATGGCGCCACTGTTAATACAGGAAAAGGCAATGGTGTCATTGTCTGTCTTGAAAAAAAAGAACTTGGAAGAGAGTTGCGACATTTGATATGTATTCTTCATATGAACGAATCCCACTTCGACATCTACTCTCTAAACTTGATGGTGAAAGACGGAACCTAAGACTTTTGCGAAACCAATCGGTGCTAAACTAATGGAGTGTGAAAAATCTACGTGTCACTTTGTTCGAGCCTATTGCTGTTTCATGGATATCAGAAATAGAAAATACTGGAGATCTAAGTACCGATCAAAAGTATTTATTTGATATTTATGAAGCAGTTTCAACCGAAGTGTGTCCTTGAGAAATGGAAAACAGATAACCTGAACCAACTGTCAAATCGAGATGGATCACAACTTCTTGTAGAATTTTACACTTATGCGTTAGTAGTTTAAATCCTGACTCTCTTCCTAGTTCTTTTTTTAAAGATAGGCAATGACACCATTGCGTTTTCCTGTATTAACAGTAGTGCCATTACACCCAAGTGCTGTCAGTTCAGAAAAGTCTAATTTGTGGTGACTTGGAAGATTATATAATGATTTTGCTATTTCTTTTCCGTGAACGGAACGAGGTATCAAGTGACCAAGTATTCCTAACCAGGTTCAACCAACACGGTTGATATGTTCCTCGCCTTTCTCTCGAATGTGCCACTTGTTCTTTTTTTTCCTCTGAATATACTTTTATCCTTTCTACAATCAAAAAATATGCTTTTAATTTTCCTTCTTTCAAGAATATCTTCTGCTTGTATCAACTTTCCAAGTTTCTATTTCTCTCTTTTGACTTTCTTTTTATCGCTGACGAGATTCGTATCCTCTGCTGTCACAACTTCTACATGGTGAAGCAACCAGTAGTAGTGACACATGATTATCAACATAAGTTGGCAATTGCAATATTTCAATATGCATGATGCCTCCAAAAGACTACTTTTCACGCTATCGCGTATCTTTACATTTCCTTCATACTAGCCATTTCTAAGCTCGTCGTAATAAAGCGCACAAAACACTATAACGGAACATTTAACGATCCAAAAAGCACTGTATCTCACTAGAAAAATGTTTCACGTTCACACTGAACAAATGTCGCAGATAACTGAGTGTGGAAAAATAATAAGAACCCTTTATCGCATTTTGGCTCTCATCTATTTCACCCTTCACTCCCTCAGTATTACGAGAAGTCATTGCGCTCGCTTAGAGTCCTGCTTCACTCTCTTCTCACTTTCCAGATTTGTTTCTGAAATATACTGAAGTCTTTTGACCAAATATATGACCTTTGGCACATAGAAAAAATATAAAGAAGATCAAGGGACATAAATAAGGGAGAAACTAACGATAGATTCAAAGAAATACAACTTTTGCCTGTTATACGAGAAAAAGCTATAAAAGTAGGCTAAGTTATAATACACATAGATATTAAATAATGTATGATCAGATCTTATTTAAACATTTGGTACATTAAATATGCCTTTTCAAGTAAATACAACCAAAATAAATTTAATTCAACATTTTTTAATTTTTTTTCGAAAAAAGTACAAAAATGAGCTTTTTGCAAAACTTCAAGACGTTTGCGGCAGGGTAAGGAAATTTCCAAAAAATCTCAAATTTTTTGTATGAACTGAGTGCTACCAGTGGCCACTTTTCTGCACCAGTCATCATCGAAAATCGAAAAAAAGTTTTTTCGGCCCACCCTATTATACACTGCTCAAAACAATTAAAGGATATTGCAGTTTTAGGTGGATTTTGTATCTGGGAAACTTTTTAGCTGATTGATATATGGTCGACAGACATAGTAGGTTATATGAGAATAAATTACACATGTTTGGCAGAAAAAATGCATTTTATTGCGCATTTTGAACAAAAAGGAAAAAAACACACTTTGTGCATATGAGAAAAAAAGAATAAGAAAAGGTGTTTTCTTCAAAGAAAACCATTTTCAGTAGGGGGTATGGTTTCCAAGGGCGGCCAGCAACGTTGAACACCTTTGAGGCATGGACTCAATGAGGCTATTAATTACGAGTTGGGGTATTCTGCACCACTCTTCCAGAAGAGCTCTTTCCAGTTCTTGGAGAGTTTGTGGGGGTTGTTGGCGGCCAGAAACTCGTCTTCCTAGAGCGTCCCAAACGTGCTCGATTGGATTCATGTCTGGAGAACACGCTGGCTATTCCATTCTAACGATTCCTTCCTCGAAAAGGAAATCCTCCACCAAGTTTGCACGATGTGGCCTGCAGTTATCGTCCATTAAAATGAAGTTATCTCCGATTGCTGCAGCGTAAGAGACTACAATAGGTCTGAGGATCTCATCTCTATATCGGCGACCAGACAGAGCTCCATCTCGATTGATGTAGAGGTCAGTGCGCCCGTCAATGGAGATGCCACTATACACCAACACTCCTCCATCGCCAAATCTAACACTTTCGTGCCCGAACGCAGCATTATTCCTACTGCCACGGTCCCTCCAGATGAACACACGCCTATTATCCGAATGCACAGAAAAACGGAACTCGTCAGAAAACAGAATATTGCTCCATTCATTTCTCCTCCAGTTGACATGCTCGGTTGCCCACTCCCTGCGGTCGCGACGATGCCTTGATGTTAATCTAACACATACCATCGGTCGGCGAGCATACAGACCTACAGCATGGAGCCAGTTTCGGACAGTCTGAGTTGAAATCGTGGTGCCTGTAGCCGAGCGAAAGTGTTGTTGGAGAAGAGTAACGTTCATGTTTCGGTGTCTCCGAAGTGTTAACGCTAAATACCGATCTTCATTGGGCGTTGTTTCCCGTCTACGACCTTACCTTGGTCTTCGGCCTGCACATCCACTCTCCAAAAAACGGTTGCAGATCCTGGAAATGACACTTTGTGACACTCCAATGGCTTGCGCTACTTCGGCTTGGGTTTGGCTCACTTCTAACCTACCAACAATTCTCCAAGCTTCTGAATCTGTCAAATGACTTCGCTGAGACATCGTACTCATCGAAACAAAGCAATCACTGAATGCCGATCATCCTTGTCTCCATTCTCTTTTATCCAGTTGAAAGTCAAATTTCATTTGCTGCCGCTGACGTTTTTAACGTCGAACTCAAAATTTGCATACTCCACAGTTTGAAAACCAGAAAAATTTGCATTTGTGATTCTCTTCTTCTATTTTCGGCAAAAAAAATTTCGTATATATATATCTATATGGGAAATCTCCTCCACTATTAGATCTGCATATTATTTTCTACGCATCGCAACTCTGATGAACAGGCTCTCAGTGAGGCAGACGATTTTGAAGAAACTATTAATTCCTAAGAAGCCAGACGATTTAAGCGGTAGAAAAAAGAACTGAACGGAAGAAAGGAGAATGGAATGTTTTTAGTTTTAAGTTGGTGTAAAAAGAACGTAAGATGAAGACGAGTTCCCGTATAAGATGTAATTGATTAATTAGAGTTATGATTGTTTGCTTTGTAAATAGTCTTATGTAAATATCTTTTTTGTAAATATTAACGTTTAATATAAGTCATTTAAAAGTTTAAAAACGGTGTCAGAATTTAATTTACCTCCGAGTTTATTTACTTATGTGTTCAAAAGAACTTTTTTAAGAAGAATCTCCATAAATTTTGGTCTCAGTAAGTGAGATACAGACGCACGCCCACAGAGATGGAAATATATTTTTTTAAATATTCTGGATGCCAATATTTTTTAGAACTGTGATGGAATGCCAAGCCCACAAAGCTAATTCAGAAGAGGTAAAATTTTGCGATGAAAGTGCTATCAAAGTGTGTGAAGCTGAGCATCTGATTATGAAGTGAGTTTATTATTTCATTTTTCTTTTCAATAATGGAAAAATTAGTTGATTTAAAGGAATTAGAGTTTTCTTTGAAAACTGAAAAATCAGCTAGTATTAAGATATTGCACAAATTAATTTTTGGAGAAATTGGTGACAGAAATAATCGACGTAGAATTCGGAATTTTACTGGGTTTACGTTTGAAGTAGATTCCGATGAATATCAAACTAAATTCAAAGAAATTAAAGATAATTTTTCTGTTAACGACTTAATTACCATTTGCAATGTTTTGTGTATAAATAATTCGGGAACTTTTGATGAAATTGCTGCCAGAATAATTTCTAGTTTATGTGATTTTAATATTTTAAAAATTAATATGATAGCCGATGTAGCTACTCTTAGTGATGACGAAAGTGTCGATGAATTTAATGATGATTTACAAGATAAAACTAAAAATATTTCAACTGTTTTTGAGAATAATATGAGAAATGATTCTGGTAGTTCTAATTGTGAAAGTAATGAAAATCAGAAAATTCTGATTCCTGATTATGTTATTAAACCAAGCATTTCTATTAATGATATTGAAAGTATGATTACAATGTTTGAAGGTACTCAAGTACAAAATATTAATAAATGGATTGCCGATTTTGAAGATATTGTTTTATTATTTAACGTTAGTGATTTGCACAAATTGATTTTGGCTAAACGCCGTATGACAGGCAAAGCAAAATTATTTCTTGAAAGTGAAACAAATATTAATTCGTGGTCTAAATTAAAAGCCCTACTCATATCTGAATTTGGTCAAACGTGCAATTCAGCTGAATTACACGAATTGCTGTCCAAAAGAAAAATTAGACCACATGAATCGTTAGATGAATATTTTTAAATATGAAACAATTATGCTCAAAAGGCAATATTGAAGATTCTGCCCTTATTCAGTATGTAATAAATGGAATTAATTACCCCATTTCTAAAAAATCTTTTTTGTATGGTTGTCCCAATATTGCTGAATTTAAACAAAAATTAAAGATTTATGAAAAAATAAGATCGGAGTATGAAAATGCAAAATTTCATAAATATGAAGGAGCTAAGCCTAAAATTAAATCCGAAGTTGAAGTTAAGAACAAATTTAAGCCTGTAAAGCCAAATATGCGTTGTTTTAATTGTGGCGGGAATAATCATAAGAGTATTAACTGTGTAAATAAGGATAAAGGGCCGCTTTGTTTTGCTTGTAACGCTTATGGTCATAAATCATTTCAATGTAATAAATCTAAAGATACAAGTGTTAAAAATGCTCAGTCACAAGTAAACATTATTACATCCCAAGATTTAATTCTGAAAGAGATAAAGCTTTATTCTTTGCGTTTAATCTCTTTAATAGATACTGGTAGCCAAAAGACTTTGTTAAAGAAAAGTATTTATGATAATTTGAAGAACTTTGTAGAATTAAAACCTACGAGTATCTCTTTGACCGGTCTAGGAAAAGCCTCAATTAAACCAGAAGGTTGTTTCAATTCAGAAATCGAAGTAGATGGTTCAAAATTTAAAGTTACTATTTTTGTCGTTAAGGACAGTTGCATTAATTTCGATTTAATTATTGGCACTGATGTTATTCATCAAGGTACATTAACTATTTCTGAGAATAAAGTGAAACTGTTTAAAGCTGAAGTTCAGTCTAATGACTTTTTAGTTAATATTGTAAATGTTTTGGATGAGCCTAAAATTGATTTAACTCACACTGCTGACAAAAAATTACGTTCAGAGTTATACTCTTTAATTGAAAATTATGTACCAATTAAAACTAAAACAGTAGATGTTAAAATGAAAATTAATTTAACTGACGAAATCCCAGTTTGTTCTTCTCCTCGAAGATTACCGCCATGCGAGAAAAAAATAGTCGAAAACCAAATTGAGGAGTGGCTAGCTCAGGGAATAATTCGAGAAAGTTCTTCTAATTTTTCTTCGCCGGTTGTTTTAGTCAAGAAAAAAAATAACACAATGAGACTTTGTGTTGATTACAGATGTCTTAACAAAAAGACAGTACGTGAGCATTTCCCCTTGCCAGTTATTGATGATGTAATAGACCAATTACATTCTGCCGAAGTATTTACCACCATAGATTTGAAAAACGGTTTCTTTCATGTAGATGTTGAAGAAGACTCGCGAAAATACACCTCGTTTGTTACTCATGAAGGACAATACGAATTTTTGAAATGTCCATTCGGGTTGACCAATAGCCCTAGTGTTTTTCAAAAGTATATTTATAATGTATTTCGAAACCTATTAAAAGATCACATTGTTGTCATTTATATGGATGATTTAATAATACCTGCTAAAAACGAAGCTGAAGGTCTAGAAAAATTAAAACTTGTACTCGAAACTGCATCGGAATATGGATTAGAATTAAATCTTAAAAAATGCAATTTTTTGAAGCATGAAATTGATTTCTTGGGGTATAGAATCATAAATGGTAAATTGTATCCCTCTCCACTGAAGACTAAAGCAGTAATAAATTTTCCCGAACCAAAGTGTACCAAAGATGTTCAAAGTTATTTAGGATTGACAGGATACTTTCGAAAATTTATAAGAAATTATTCGGTTATAGCTAAACCGTTAAGTGACCTGCTAAGAAAAGATTCAAAATTTAAATTCGATATAGAAGAACAAAGAGGCTTTTAATGAACTCAAACGTATTTTGTCGTCAGAACCAGTACTTTTAATTTACAATCCCAAAAGTGCGACCGAAATCCATTGTGATGCCAGTATTGATGGCTATGGAGCTGTTTTAATGCAACAATCTCCAGTATATAATCAGTTTCATCCAGTTTATTTCGCCAGTAAAAAAACCACCGAAGCTGAAAGAAAGTACACTAGTTACGAATTAGAAGTTTTAGCTGTAATTGAAGCCCTGAAAAAGTTTAGAGTATATGTGCTAGGTATCCCATTTAAAATTGTAACCGATTTTAATGCATTTAAAATGACTATGGATAAAAAAGAAATGAGTACAAAAATAGCTAGATGGGCAATAATGTTATCCGATTTTGATTATGTTATTGAACATAGACAGGGTAGCAGTATGAGACATGTCGATGCATTAAGTAGGTATCCTATTTGCATGGTAATCCAAGATACCTTAACTTTAAAAATTATCCAAGCTCAAGAAACCGATGACCATATTAAAACAATAAAAGAAATCCTAAAGGTGAAATCTTATGATGATTATCTAGTTAAAAATGATGTTCTTTATAAATGTGTTAATGGTAATGATTTATTAGTTGTACCGGAAGACATGCAAATGAATATAATCAAGGCCGCTCACGAAAAAGGTCATTACGCAGTTGCAAGAACAGAGAAAAGTTTAGAAAATGATTTTTACATCCCTAAAGTTAAACAAAAAATTGAGAAATGTATAGCAAATTGTGTTCCCTGTATTTTAGTTAATAGAAAATGTGGTAAACAAGAAGGCTTACTTCACCCAATAGAAAAAGAAGAAACTCCATTACATACGTACCATATTGATCACTTAGGTCCATTAGAAAGCACTAATAAAAATTACAAACATATCCTTTCGGTCATTGAGCATTCACAAAATTTTTTTGTTGTATCCCACAAAATCTACCGATGCTGCCGAAGTAATTTCTAAATTAGAAATCCAAAAATCTATCTTTTTAAATCCAGTTTGAATTATATCAGATAAAGGTCCTGCATTTACCTCTAAAGCTTTTGAAGATTATTGCATCAATGAAAATATTAAACATATCCCGATTACCACTGGATTACCCAGGTCTAACGGCCAAGTTGAGCGTCTAAATTCTGTCATAATATCTGTTCTGTCTAAATTGTCTGTCGATAATCCTAAAAAATGGTATACACATGTAAGCAACGTCCAACATCTGATAAATTCGACTTTTCAGAGAAATATAAGCACAACTCCTTTTGAATTGATGTTTGGTACTAAAATGAAACTAAAAAATAACATTGAAATTACTAGTCTTCTGAATGCTGAAATACAATCTGATTTTACAAATAATAGCGAAGATATGAGAAAAAATGCTAAAAAACAGATTTTAAAAGTCCAAGAAGAGAACCGTAAAACTTACAACCTCAGACGAAAGAAAGCTAACAAATTTAAGATTAATGATGTGGTTGCTATAAAACGCACACAACAAGGTCCAGGTTTGAAGTTAAAACCAAAATATTTAGGTCCGTACAAAGTCATAAAAGTAAAAAATAATGACACCTACGATGTAAAGAAACTTGGTTTCAACGAAGGACCCATGGTCACCAGTACATGTGCAGAGTACATGAAGCCGTGGGCGGACGAAGCTTAAAAAAAAAAAAAAAAAGAATTTCACCGATTGTGACACTATACCAACTATGACAAACCTCTAGACTGACAACTAATAGAATTTTAACTTTATTCTCGAAAAGACGAAAAGACGTAAGGTAAAAGAAGATGAAAAGACGTATGAAAGAAGACGAAAAGACGTAAGATAAAAGAAGACGGAAGACGTAAGAAAGAAAAGACGAAAAGACGTAAGGTAATAGAAGATGAAAAGACGTATGAAAGAAGAAGACGATAAGACGTAAGATAAAAGAAGATGAAAGGACGTAAGAAAGAGAAGACGAAAAGACGCGAAAAAAAATATATGAATTTTTTCAAGAAATAATCTAAGCTTTGATAAACAATTTGAATGATGACTTCTTTTTTTCAATTTAGACTTTGGATGCTGCTGTGTTTTTTTTTTCTTTATCTTTTCAGATGATCCAGCTGCTGTTTCCAGCCAACAAGAATACATTCGAGGACGAATGCCTCATCAGTATGGCCGAAATATGGGAAATCTCCTCCACTATTAGATCTGCATATTATTTTCTACGCATCGCAACTCTGATGAACAGGCTCTCAGTGAGGCAGACGATTTTGAAGAAACTATTAATTCCTAAGAAGCCAGACGATTTAAGCGGTAGAAAAAAGAACTGAACGGAATAAAGGAGAATGGAATGTTTTTAGTTTTAAGTTGGTGTAAAAAGAACGTAAGATGAAGACGAGTTCCCGTATAAGATGTAATTGATTAATTAGAGTTATGATTGTTTGCTTTGTAAATAGTCTTATGTAAATATCTTTTTTGTAAATATTAACGTTTAATATAAGTCATTTAAAAGTTTAAAAACGGTGTCAGAATTTAATTTACCTCCGAGTTTATTTACTTATGTGTTCAAAAGAACTTTTTTAAGAAGAATCTCCATATTTATTTTATATAAAACTTCAAATATCCTTTAATTGTTTTGAGCAGTGTATAATCAAAGAATTTTCATTTTATAAACCTAATGTCATTTTCTTCAAAGCGATTTTTGCCCCGTCATCTAATTACAATTATCAAAATTACACATATTTATTTTTAAAGCAGTTGATGTGAGAAAATATAATTTAACTATGATATGTAAATTAATTTTATAAATAAATATATATAATTTTTTATAGCCCAATTTCGAGCTTAAATGTTTATTTATTAATTTTAGCTAGAAATTTATAACGAAAAATTTGTCGGTTAAAACTTTGTGGCAAAATTTTTTTCACATCGCCAAGGATTCGAACGGGTCAGCTAGAAGAATAATAAATTGTAAATTAACACTTTATTCATTTATTACAAATTCTTGTATTACAAACGTAATTTTTTTCTAATATTAAGGCTATTCTTAACTGCTCTGCTGAACAAGTTCAAAACGTTTTGGCATATTTCGAAATTAATTTTTTATGGAAAGATATAAAATTGGGATTTCTGACAATGGAAGGGATTTGGAATCGAACTGTGTTTTTTATTCTTGATAAATATATTATTTACTGAGTTATAAGGAAATTTGATCACGTGACATAAACTTTTCCACCCTTTTCTGCGTGGTTATTTTTCTTTCACTATGAAATCGGTTGAAAACACCGATTTTGACAATGTTTTTTAAAAAATCTATTGCGCTTGACAAAAAAAAAAATCGAATTTTTGATATAAAGTTGCTTTTTGGGGTTTGAGAACACATATAAATGCATGTATCATAATCCTTAAATGGGATAAAATACGATCATTAGGTGCTTCAAGAATTTTTACAATTTATTCTTTTTTTTTCATATCTAAATGTACCTGGACTTACTTCGCTGTTTTGGGAAGAATTGCTCACGTAAATCGAGGAATTACTGTATTTCTGGCATATTAGTAAAAGTGGTAGGAAGAGAGTTAAAAATTGATTTGAAAACTCCATCTTTATTTAAAATAATTAAAATAAATAAAAATAGTAAATATTAATTAGGGTCAGGAGTAGTAATTATGTCTATTTTGTACATTTTCATCATTGTTATCATTTTTAACTTGTTTCTATTTGGAAAAGTGCTGTTTTTAGTACATAGGGACCAACTTTGATCTTTTAAGAATACTTCTTAAAAGTTTTAATGCTCATAGCTTTTTTTTCTAACAAGGAAAGGGCGAACTTTAATAATCACAGATTTTGATTATTTTAATATATATTGTAGGGCAGACACTCCTTAACCTCAGATTCAAAAGATTTTATACAACGCTCCTCAGTTTTTGAGAATCAGGGAGTCTAATATTATGACATATTTAAAATACTAACTTTCAAAAGAGAGGTCATAATTGATCGTACTCAGTTGGTAAAGCGTAATGTCACAGACCTGAGGTTCTGGGATCGATACACGATCAAGCTCCATTTGCTTTTCGCTCATTTTTTTGTTCCATAATTTATAATTTGATAATCCGAATTAAAAATCTTAATATCGTACCTTAACTACAATGTTAACATATTTAAACATTAATTTAGCATTTTTGATTTTTAAACCATTATTTCTCATAATTTAAGGAGATTTTTTTTTTTTAAAAAATTCAATTTATTATTGAATAATAAATATTCCAAAATCAGTTGTGCTGCTATCTGTTTAAAATAAAATGAAACAAATGCAAGTAAAAAAAAATGTTGAACAAAATAAAAAAGCAGTAAAATTTAAGCAAAATAATTCAATAAGCAAGCATATGTTTACAAAATTTAAAAACCTTTAATGTGCAAAAAGTTGATTGTAATTTAATTCTTATGCTTATTTTTAATATAATGATGGAAATTATTCTAAAAAAAGTAGTTTTACCTTCGTATTGACATCTCTTGTTAAGACAATATACAAATGTTTCTTTAAAATCGCGAATTGACACAATTATTCAGTATCAATTCATTGATAAAGAATGTATGAAATACGTTTAAAAATGGTTTTAAAAAATTTGAAGTTTGGAACTGTTTATTTATACAACTATTTAGTTACAAATTAAAAAGTAAATAGGTTAAAATTAGAATCGATATATAATTTTTAATTGACAATGCGTTTATTAAATTATAATTACCAGTACATTCATGAAACAAAAAACATGTCAAAAACAAATGTAGTGCATCTCGGTATTAAACCCGTGATCACTGATTTGCGATATCCCTCTATACCAACTGAGCTTCCACCAACCAAAATCTTTCCTGTCAAAGTTCGTACTTAAATTGCTTCATAATATTAGGCCTTCCCACCCTTGTTTCTCAAAAACTAAGGAGCGTTGTAAAAAAATCATTAAACCTGAGGCAAAAAAGTCTCTGACCTACAATATATATTATAATAATCAAAATCTGTGATTATCAAAGTTGGCTCTCTCCTTGTGTAAGTTAAAAGGTTGATTATAATTACCCCATCACAAACTCATATTCACAAAAGTTAGGGGCAATTATGACCACTATATTTCCTCTTTATACTTACCTACACACATATATTTGGGGTAATTAAGATTATTAGAACTCCAAACTGACTAATCCATTTATTAAAAATTTTGGAGGGTTTTATTTGAAATTGCTAGTTACATCTTAAAATGTTTCAGACTTATGACAAAGAATACCTATTATGAGGTTACTATCTAAGCGTAAAATACAATTTTATCTTTTTTTTTTTTTTTTTTTTTTTTTTTTTTGTCACAGCGATCCCTCCTGACCCTATGTAGCATATTCATGTTGTTGGGTAAATATAAAAAATATGATAAATATTTTCTAATTTAATACTTTTATATTCTCACTTTTTATAGTCTAGTAAACAAAAGCCGACTAACAAAGATCGTGTAACTAACTTGATCTTTTAAATTATATGCAACAAGTTATATATTCTGTTATTTTATTTTAAACTAATATTTGTATAGAGAAGTAAATTCCATAGCAGAAAAAGGAAATTGCCAAAAAAAATACGTTGAAAAACTCCCAGGTGCATCACATAAAACCACCTTAAGGATATACTTCGAAAAAAAAAAAAAAAAAAAAAACTCGCACCCCTTCTTGTAATGGTTATCTCCCCTTTTCCTCATACCGATTTGGAGCTTCGATATATTATACGTTTTTCTAAAATTACATTTTTTTACCCTTGATTTCATTCACATATGATGCAAAAATGCTCTAGGGTTTTTCAGACATATTTTATCTAGATGTTGTTCTTGAAAGGAAAAAAGACAGGTCTGTAAAGAATGAATTTTCTGAAAGTGTAATTAATTTAAAAGCGCTTACCGAATTCTGAAACGTACTCTCCTGCAATTATGACGCAAAGACAATATTGTAACGGATTTCTTTTGTGTGTTCCTGTAAATTAATTAAAAAAAATGCTATGAATGCTTTATTTCAACGTGATCATATTGAAATTCAGGGATTTATATCAATTTCAATACATATGAAGTAGCGTAATGTCACTAAAACAATGATTTTCCCCAATTTGCCATAATGTAATCGAATTCTTTTACCAGTTCCTGTAAATGAGCCATTAATCATACATACTTCATATGCTTTACTAAAAATGCTTTAGTGACCTTAAATAAGATTTATCAATTGCATAAAAATCCAAGTATATTTACAGGAGTTAGAGTGTGCACAGACGGACAAACAAACGAATTCATAAGCATTTTTCAACTTAGTTGGAATGTGCTAAAAAAAATTTATACGGCTTATACATGTTATTGGTGAAATATAAAAATAATGATAAACATTAGTTTAGTTGAAATTTAATACTTCTATGCTCTCACTCTTTATACTCAAGTGTGCAAAAGCCGAAAACCAGAGATCGTGTAACTAACTCGATCTTTTAAATTACATGTAACAGGTTACATATTCTGCTATTTTATTTTAAACTAATAGTTGTATAGAGAAGTAAATTACATAGCAGAAAAAGGAAACTGACAAAAAATTATGTTGAAAAAAACTCCCAAGTGCATCGTATAAAACTATCTTAAGGATATACTTTGTAATATATATATATATATATACATATATATATATAATAAAAAATCTCCCACCCCCTTGTAATGATTATCTCCCTTCCTTCTCATACCGGTTTGGAGCTACGATATGTAATACGTTTTTCTGAAATTACATTTTTTTATCCTTGATTTCATTCACGCATGATGCGAAAATGCTCCAGGGTTTTTCAGACATATTTTATCTATATATTGTTCTTGAAGGGAAAAAAGACAGGTTTGTAAAGAAGGAATATTCTGAAAATGAAATTAATAGTATTGCCTCTTTGACTGATAATATATACAGGGTGAGTCATAAATATCGAAACAATAGGCTATCTCCTTAAATATTTTTCTTTTGATTAAATGAAAATGTCTAATTTTCAATTTTGATTCAGCATTTTAAATAATATATTTTGTAAAAATAAAAGTATATAAAATAGCATAATAAAAAATAATGCATTTTTTTTTTTTTTTTTTTTTTTGTAAACAAATCATATTAAATACATTTTTTGAGGTGAGAACTACTTTTAGCGCGTTGGGCATTTTTTTTTCGAGATGTTAAAAAAATAATGAACTCGCGGGACTGTTACTGTAGCCGACGGTTATTGACTTATGTCAGTTTAAAAATGAGAAATACTAAAAAAAACATCTGATGCAGAGAAATGCATTTAGTTTTAACAAAGATGGGCTTTTAATGTTTAAATACTTTTTAAAAGTTTCTAGGTGATTAACTCCTTCCTGTATAGTTTCGATTTCAGATTTTGTTTAAGTTTTGTCATTCTCGACTTTTTTAATTACTATTTAAATGCGTCAGTTGATTTAAACCTCATTTTTTTTCACATCAATTTCAAATTTTTCATTGTTTTGGCCCTATCAACTTCATATTTTTCTTGTTAAAATTGCTATTACACGATACGTAAAAGGTGCCTCTAATTACTGGCCTCCAAACTGGTAGACGGTAGGTGCTGGGTTCAAACCAATCGCGACCGTCGGCCTAACCGTTCGAAGTTTTCTGTAGTTTTCTTCGAACCCTGGATTTCCTTGCGTAAATACGGGTTAGGTTCCCTTAGAAAGACCCTCACGGAAGGCACCCCTCCCGTCAGGGCCTATATCCCTATTGTAGATAATTGGCCGGCATAAATAAAAACAAAAACAATATATCACGGACAAAGTAAACGTTTTTTTTTATTAAAGTCTGTGGATTAGTTCTTGTGATGGTACACTCACAAAATTTATGTCATATACAGAGATACAGAAGTAGTGACTCACAGACAGACATTTTGTAAAAACATGTTTTTCGGTATCTCTGAGCCCTAAAGCGTGTGAAGCCGTCGAAAATCGGAATTCGAAATTTTATTTTCATGAATCCAATACTCTCCTCTTGTAAAGATAGAAGAAAGTAAAAATTACGTTTAAAACCACATAAATTTGAAGCTGAATAACAAAAAGTAGATTTTTGAAAATATTTCTGTGTAATTTATTAAAATATATTTCCAATGACTCAGTTAATAGAAGTGTCATTATCGCTATTACTATTTTTACTAAACTTATTGACTGTGCAATGAGTTTTTAAGACACATTTAATGAGAGTTTAATTAATATCACTTAATTTAATAATACTTTTAATGGGTCGTGCCAGTTACGAGCCTGACGCAAAGCTCGAGATATTGCAGACATCTAGCATATTTCAAGGAAGTTTAAAGCAAAAACCTATAAGCTTTTACTTTATATCTACAAGTTAAAGTATTGTCTTTAATAATATGTAAATTTATGGTCGATCCCCTAAATTGTATTTCAAATGAACTGATATCGCTGCCCTCAGAGGTATGCTTAAGCGGTGTAAGTCACGAATTTTGGAAAATTTTGGATTTTAATATCTTTTAGAGATTTATAGATATCGAGATATTTTTTTTTTTGTTTAATTCAGGAATGGATAAAGAAAATTTTTCTAATTGGAAGTTTTATCCTTTGGGGGCCGTATACAAACTTAATTTTCGTATTTTTTAAAATAGACCCTCCATGAAGTTGCAACTTATCAAAAAATTTACCGTTTTTTATGAAACTTTGAAATTGAAAGTATGGGTGTAGGGGCAATATTTCAGGAGATAGCCAATTGTTTCGATATTTATGACTCACCCTGTATATATATATACCGGGTGTCTCAAAAATGACTGATGGATTTTAAAATTCAATAATTTGCAAACGATGACAGCTGTTAAAAACAATTTTGCAGCAGGGTTATGTACAATGTCAGGAGTTTTTTTTACCGTAATATTTCATTTTAGTTCGCATATCAAACAATAGGTGGCGCTGACGGCTATTGAAGGCCAGGTGATCAATGCTAAGTGAAGCATCGACCTGGCTTTCAATCGCCGTCAGCGCCACCTATTGTTTGATATGCGAAGTAAAATATCAAATTACAGTAAAAAAAACTCCTGACATTGTACATAACCCTGCTGCAAAAACTTTTTAAATAGCTGTCACCGTTTGCAAGTTATTGATTTTAAAATCCATCAGTCATTTTTGGGACACCCGGTATATATATGTGTGTGTAACATGTATGTATTTTAAAGTATAAAATTTATAAATATTAAATAAATTCTGTTCTTCGCGGTGGCAAACTCTGAAGGCAAAAGAGAAAAAATCTTGTCATAGTCCATCTATCACTAATTTGAACGATCCCCAAAAGTTGTATAATTATGTGGATGAGGCAATGGAATCAGCATCTTATGATTCGAGTGTAGATGAGGATAATACTGTTTATGAAGAATTTTTGGACTATTAAAGTTACATTGTTTATATACTTGTCGCTTTTGAACTTGTTTTTATATAGTTTTTTACAATATCTTATGTATTGCTTATGCTTTATCATTGTTACTTTATAATCTTTTAAAATTTTATATTAGAATTCTTTTATCTGTAAACGTTTTATTTTTTTTAAATGGTTTTATTATAAATATCATTATTGTTTGCATTTAAATTGTTTTCTCATCAATAGTCATTTTTACTAACATTTTTGGAATACATTTTTTTTATCCCCATTTAGATTTTGCTTTTACGCAGCATGTCCTTAAAGGGAATTTTCACAATAAAACTCCACTCAAACAACATAAATAAAAGTTTTTTTTAACAGTGTACGATAGCGAGAAGTAACAGGCTGGATATCGTTTCAAGTGGCTTTTTCCCTCTGTTGGCTGTACACATTTTATGCAATTAAAATATGAAACACTGACTGTTAAGCGTGTTAAATTTTCTACAGAAAACTTTCCAAGGATTATATAGATTTGTTCACTTTCATCAATGCTTTATTTTCTTTATTTTCGTGTTTGCTCCAGTGTCAATGGCTCATGGAAAAATATTCCATCTTGTGCTGCGGTTGTAGCCTTGCCAACATATGACAGTGAGAAGCGTCACGCTCAGTATCGTTTCAAGTGGTTCAATTAGAAGAACGTCGGCGCGCTATACTATAACCAGGTATCGAGTACTGGCTTGTATGGTTTTTCAATCTGTACGCTGTATGTCTTTTAAGCAATTCAAATATGAAACATTGAACGCAAGGAGTGTTAAATTTTCTACAGAAAAGAATTATATTGATTTATGTTTTTCTTAAAATAACATTTTAAAATTTTCATGCATAATTATCTCATTCTCAATCATATTTTTATTTTATTGCTTTATTAATTTTAGTTCATTATAATTACAATTTGTTGCATCATTCATGCATGATCCGAAATTGTTCTAGAGTTTTTCAGACGTGTTTTATCAAAATATTGATCTTGAAAAAAAAAATGCTTAAGAAACTCGATATTCTGAAAAAGATATTTATAACAATGTTTGTCTTGTAATTGTTATTTAAAAAACATATTGATGCAATGCATTTATTTGTCAAGGTACCAACTATTGAATGTGAAAGATATTCGATTTTATGACTTGTTGAAAATTTAACATATTATGTATTTAGAATGAAAGTTGTATCTGGAAAAAAAATACAGACTGAATAGGTTCCTCAATTGCTGTATGGTGGCAGAGTAGTATGCCGTGAGAAAGCCGTAAGTAGAAAGAGAAAAAAAATTAAAGCTTATTAAAGAGAAAAAGAAATGAAATGTGATGTCACATATAAAAATATAACAAAATAGATTATTTTCTTTGGTACTTTGATTTTTTTTCAATATTTAAGGTGTTATATTATTGCAAATCGCTATTTTATTTAGAGAAAATACATAGCATTTTGAACGTACTGATCAGTTAATATCCGATGTTTAAAAGATCTTTTTTTTTCTAATTTATTGTTTTGGAAATTTTTTTATCTTATTTTTTATCTCCATGTATTTCTCTGTATCTCTATTTTTTATAGTTAAACCGCAAATGCTGCCAGCTAAATTTAGAGTAATTCAGTGTAAAACTCTTTCTGATTTCATCATATTTAAAAGAAATGAAACTTTGTTGAACATGTACTTATAAAATTTTGTATCAAAATGAGGATTAGTTTTGACATAAAACGCTTTGTAATTTTGACTGTGCAAAAAAATTGCAATTCTGGTTTTTCTAGCAAAAAATATTCTTGTTATTTTCATGATGTTATTATCAACTCTAAATGATCATTACACCAGGTTTTAAACACCTTCATACAATCTAACTTTTTAAAAATAAATCATGTTTAGAAACAACAAATATATATTATTCTTTAAATTTAGGACACGTAGCTTTAAATAATGCTTTTAAAAGTATATGTTCTAAATTTATTCATTAAATTTTACTGTTATTGATTGCACTATGAAAATATAGAAAGATCGACGCAAAAATTTATAAAATACACCTTGACTACAGAATCGATATAAATGAACTAAATTATTCACACTGTGAAAATAAATAAAAGCTAGAATAATAGTAATAATAATAATAATTCGGAATTAAATGCTATATAGCCACTACTTTGAGAAATTAAAGGAAAAGGGAAAAAACTGAATAATCTATATTATTTTTTATTACTATGTATATGTGATGTAAATCACACCTGAATATAACTAATGCATATATATTTTAAATCGTGAATTTGAGACTTAACATTTAAAAAGATTCAACAAATAGTTGTAAATATAGTTCTTAATTTTAATTTTTATTGATTTTCTATGAAATAATCCACAAAACAGATCTATGAATACAGTGATTATAAATATATATATCAGTTATCTGAATTATGAAGATTAGGGAGGAAAAAAATCCAAAATTCAAAAGTAAGGATTAGGAAATGGTATCTAGCTACTAATTTTAACGAACTAATAGAAAAAGTTTATAGCATATTCTTTTTTTCGAGACTTTACAATTTTTTAAATTCACTCTACAAAATTTTAATGCACGTAGGTTTTAAACTATGCTTCTGAGAAATGTAGCCTTAAAAAGTTCTCCAAACAGATTGCAATGCTTTATATTTTATTGATTGACCTATAAAAGCATTCATAAAATTGGTCTGTAAGAGAATTCATGAAATATATACAATGATCATAAAAATGATATTAGTTAACTAAACCAAATTCCTTATTATATGTTACATTTTTTTTTTCATATCTCCCTTCTCTCTGTTTTTTTTTTCTTTTTTTAATAATGAGTAAACCAATTTATGCTGATTTGATCATTGCCAGAATGAAAAACGAACATTGCTGAAAAAAGCAGTAAAATGTGTACGATAAAAATAATAAGGAACAAAATTGCCTGAAGGTACTTCAGAATAAAAATGATCAAAATACGGGCGGATGAAAAAAATCGTTCCCCTAGTACCCCGATCCTTTATTATCTTCGAAATTCCCCTTCCCCTCTCTTATCACTCCAATACATATTATCTCTTTATACAGTTTACTAGATTTTTTTTTATTTCATTCCTATAGCATAGATACGCCCCAGGGCTCTTAGATAACTCACTTTCGTGGATTTGGTGAAAAACAAGTGAAAAGAATAAAAAGTGAACGTTGAGAGCAGGTAATTTATTACCAAATAACGTGTATGGCTTTACTTTGTGCGGAAAACAAAATGAAGATTTTATTTTGTATAGATACATTTTATTTAATTTTTTGTCATGTTATTGTACATGTACATGTAATTTCAACATTGTTAATCATATTTACAATCATTTAAAGCATTAAAATATGTTTCATGAAAATATGATTTATTTATTTATTTAGATGGAAATTTGCCATACAAAGAGTGACGTGAATATCTGTCCCATATATGTAAAATCACAATGTTACTTAAATAATAATTTTGCATTATTCTGATGGTAATATAATTTATTATATTATTATATTTTTCTACATCATGATTTTTATTATTTATTTCATAGTTTCATCTTATTTCAAATTTTGTCATCTTATTTTATCTTTATGTGTAATTCCATTATTGTAAGTCATATTTACAATCATTAAAAACATTAAAACATAACCTTTTATAAAAATATGATTTATTTATTCATTTATATAGAATTTCACTAAAAATGACATAAATATCTGCCCCATATAAGTAAAATCCGAATGATTTTATTGGACTTAAATAACAACATAGCAGAATTCTGATGGTAACATAATTTTAAAATATTATTATATCTTTCTACATTATGATTATTACAAATTATTTCATAGTTTCATTTTTTTACATTTTTTGTCATCTTATTTTACCTGTATATATAATTTCGTTATTGTGACTCATATTTGCAAACATTCAAAGCATTGAAATATAATCTTTCATAAAAAAAATGATTCATTTATTTAATTATATGGAAATTTGTTATATACAAGAGTGACGTGAATATCTCTCTGCTCCATATATATAAAATTCCAATAACTTTTATCATATTTAAATAACGGCATTGCAGAATTCTGATGTTAATGTAATATAATTTTAGTATGTTATTATATTTTTATACATCATGATTTGTCTTCAATATGGTGAGTATGACATTTATTTTACATTTATTTTACAGGGTTGTCGAAAAAAATTGTGTCGCATTCCATTCTAAGGATGGTAATTACTTACAATTATTATTCAAAACTTATTTTAAGCAAACAAGTGATAAAGCACCCATTTAAAAGTGAATAGACATAATTATTTGATTATGTATCCATAGATAATTATTAAATCAGAAGAAAATGATGAAGACTAAGCAGGGTTAAATACTTGTAAAAGTTTTTCGTAATGTTTCACATAAATTAATGTATATATATATATATATATATATATATATATATATATATAAAAGGACATTTGACTGCTAAGAAATTCGTGTATAAAATGACTAAATTATTTTGAATACATAATATATAATTATTATGATAACAAATCAATCTGAAACATATAATAAAATATATATAAACGTATGTCTCTAATAACCTTCTGAATGTTTTAAATAATTTACTTTTTTAACAAAATATGTACTACTGATAATTGTAAATACAAAATATCTTGTTTTTTTTTTCATTCTTTTTTTTATGAATGTATGTACATAACATTCTCTTAAAGAAATAAAACCTAAATACTTGTTTAATATTTCTTGAAACTTTTTGTATAAACTTATTATTGTATAAAAATCTATAAGTGAATAAAAAATAATTTCTTGAAAATTTTGGACATAACACATTGAAAAGTACTTTTCTCGTTTTTTCAATTTAATTTTAATTTTTTAACTTATTTTAAACTGACTTTAATTTTAATGGTAAAACGTGGTTTGATGAATATGTTATGCCAAAAACAGTCTAAAACATGAAGTTTTTAATAGTCTTCATAATGTTTACAATAATTTGGTTACTCAACAAAATCTGTATAGGCAGATAATAACAAATATCTATTTTTTCATTTTATCGAAAATTAAAACGAAATAAAACAATAAGCTTCCAGGAGGAGCAGTTTGCTAACTATACAAACATCATTTGAATCATCCTCATCATTCAAAAATTAATGAAAAAAGTGTTGGAAATGATTCAAAAATTTCACCTTAAATTTCTCGAAATTTCTACTATTAAATTAATAATTTAAATACATTTTTTGTTATAAATTTTCAGTTTTTAATTTGTCATTGATGTTTGTATTAATTTTAATACAGATATAGACATCTCAGTTATTTGCGAAAAAATAAATGTACTATTTAAAATATCAAAAACTGAAAACGATGCATAAAATGAAGAGTTCTGTTTTTAAATGTTTAAACACGTAAACATTTCAAGAACATAAAATTTCTCAAGAAAGTTTATATTACTGAATACATTAAACTAGTTTCTTCAAGATAAATATTTTCCAATTAGCTATGCAATTTGTTTATATTGTTTATATTTTTTAAAAAATGTGTGCTTTTTATGTGAATTTTAATAAGTTTAGATAAATTATGCGCATGTAAAAAAATACATTTTTAACAAAGAAACCGTTTCAACTTCGTTTAATTAAAAAAAAAAAAAAACTTTTATAATACAAAAGTTTCACTTTAATAATTGTCTTTCATATAAAAATAGTGCACAATTGAAGTACACTATTTCATACACATGGAAAATGAAAATGTATGATAAAAAGTTTTTCTTACCACCAGAGAAATAAGCGGCAGATGAAAAATTGTTGTATTGAAATGCTTTGTTGTCTAGCAAATTTAAATTTATTGTATGTTCTGGTAAAGTTCCATTTCTGTAAATGTTTAAAGTAATCTAGATGTTTTTGAAGAGATTGGAGTAAATAACGTAACACTTTATCATTTAAGTTCACAAAAAAATGTATGCAAATTGATATTTCTTTATATTAAAAGAGATATTAGCAAAAAGATTAGAGGATACAAAAAACGGAAAAAAATCTATCCGTGTCAATTTCAATTTATTTTCAATTTCTCCTCTCTAGTCCAATACGAAAACTAGAAGAGAAAGAACGAACGAAGCATGCGCAAGCCGAGGAGCAAAATCTCTCCGAGGGTTGCCAAGAAGAGCAGCACCTAAACGGAAAAGAAAGCAAGGTAAGGCGCAGTCATCGCGCGTAAAAAAAAACGCTGCCAAGAAGTGGGTTAAAACTCAGCTTACCCTTATAAGTTTTTAAATGTTAAAGTGTAATTGTAAAAATTATGCCTATACATATTAGTGTTCAACGTAGGATTAGAAATGAAAAAAATCACAAGCAGTAACGCTATTTCAAAATTATTATTGACTAAAAATTTTGAATTATGGAAATTTTATATCTAACCATGCAGAAATAATTTAAACTACACTAAAAAAAAGTAATACTACAAATGTAAAGTTTCCGAAACCTATATGGTTACTAACATTTTATCTGTGCACTGTACAAGAAAAGATGTAAATCTTCAAAACTAGTTTTCGTAAAGCTACAGATATCTGTAACTTTACAAACGAATCTACTAAAATTACAGCTATCTTACTAAAATTTTCTCTGTAACTTGGGTTACAGTTACATAAAAAATTATAGGAAACCCAGTTTCCTGAAAAATTCTTAGTAACCTTATAGATTTTTTGATTTTCAATGTAAATCTGAATCTGTCACATGAATTTTTGCTGTTGCCGTTACATACAAATTTCTAGGAAACTTTTAGTAACTTTACAGTTTTTCTTTACAGCGTAGTTAGATGTGTCAACACGAAAACTTTCTTTTGTCTTATACATCTTAAAATTTCAAAAATTAGTTACAAAAGTTACTACTATAATCGATTCAATGTTTCAATATTATTTTTTCGATACATTGTTTTAAAAAAATCGGTATAGTTATTTTTTTTTCGGGAAAACTGGGATTTCCAGAACTTTTATGTAAAGGTAACAGCCAAAATTCATGTTACAGAATCGGTTATATGAATTTTTGTCGTTACCGTTACATGAATAATTCTAGGAAGTCACAGTTTAATATAAAACGTTTAGTAACTTAACAGATTTTTTTTAAGTGTACATAAAACTGGAGTAATGTTTTACAATTTTCATGGAACGATATTTACCATAACTTCATGAACCGTAACAATATTAGTCATAATTTCAGGAACGAGAACATTTCGAGTCCTGTTTCGAGAGGATTATATTGAGAGTTCTAATAAAACCATAAGAAAGGTGAAAAACAGAAAGAAGAATTACAGGAGGAAAAGAGCAATGCAGCGAAAATATAAAAAGAAAGATTTTAAGATTTTTCTTTTTTTAATCTGAAAAAGAGATATCAAGTAGAGTAATATACAGGGTGTGCGAAAACGAATGTCTTAGCTATAAATTCCTATAGTAATATATTGTAGGTCTGTATAACGAATGCCTTAGCTATAAATTCCTATAGCAATATACTGTAAGTACACTATTCCTGTAGTAATATACTGTAAATGTTGAAAAGTGTTCGTTCAAAGTGAAGAGTAATTGGAATAGTTTTAGAGAAGTACATGCATTGAAAAAAAAAAAGAAAACTGTAATCCTACAGATATAAAGTTGCCGAAATCTGTATGGTTCCTAACATTCTATCTGTACACTGTACAAAAAAAAAGTGTAAATCTACAAAGCTAATTATTGTATAGTTACAGAAATCTGTAACTTTAGAAATGAGCCTACTAAAATTACTCTTATTTTACTAAAATTTTTATCTGTAACATGGGTTGCATAAAAGTTCTTGAAATCCCAGTTTCCTAAAAAATTCTTAGTAACCTTACAGATTTTTTGATTTTCAGTGCAAATCTGTATCTGTTACATGATTTTTGCTGTTGCCGTTTGATAAAAAGTTCTAGAAATCCCAGTTTCCTAGAAAATTTTTAGTACCTTCACTGATTTTTTTTTTTTTTTTTTTTTACAGTGTGCGCGAGTTGAGCTTTGTTTTTTATTGTTTTGCATTCTGCTTTGTCACTTACTCATTTTAAGCGCCACATATGCATAATGGCAATTCTTGAGCATATCGTGTTCTGCAATTTGACAGCAAAGGGAGTCATTTTTGGTGTTTTCCGCACCTTGCATCGAGTCCTAGTGCATTTTGTAGCCCTATATATAAAAGTTAAAAGAGGACTGATAAAAAGAGGACCGATAACATTTCTCTGTTAAAATCTTGTTATATATATGTGTATATTTTATACTTTAAATTTTTTATTATGGGATTCTTATTTGTTTATTTCATGCCAAAAGTGAATTAAATTTCCAAATATGCTGCTATAAATTTTCCGCCCTGCTTTATCCCTGGAACATTTGTACCGTACGTATTATAATTAAATCAGATTGCTATTTGTTTGATAATTGATAGCATAATAAACAAGAATTAGGTTTAACTTTTATATGCGGACGTTAAATGCACAAATAGTAAATACACATGTTAAAAACTTTAAAAAGCTATTGAGAACAATTTATTTTGGTGAAATACAAAATAAGCAAAAAAAAAAAAAATTTTTTTTTTTGAAGAGATATGGAATAAAGATTCGAATGTTTAACATGAATTATTGTTTGGCAAAAGTAATTATAAAGTAAATAAATGTAAAAATATTAATTTACAATTAACAATTAATTAACAATTAACAATTAACGATTGTTAATTTATAATTAACAATTTAGAAAATAGACTGTGCCTAATGAGATGAGATATTGTAATTTCTGACGAAGTGCAAACGACTAACATTGTAAACGGCTATGAAATTCTGCAAAGGTTGCCTGCAAGCTGTAGTTTTTTAAAAAGTTAACTTTTTTTCACCAAAAATGTGAATATAATGTTGTAATTTTTCAAAATCAAATTTATAAGTTCTTGAAGGTTTTTTGAAACTTTTTTAATTCTTTTGAAATTATTGACTGATTTGTATTTTTAGATGCTTTTCTTAAAGAAATGCAGATAAATGATTTCACAAATTGTATTTTCAAATAGTCATGCTGCTGCAATAATTAAATAAATAAATAACTATGATTTTAACAAAAAAATATATGTATCGATTTTCTAACTTCCTAATGTAGGGCTTAAAAAAGTACCAGATCTGAATGACATGTGAGAACAGCACCAAAAATGTTTCGCTTGTAAGTGTGGAAGGATATGTAATTTCAGTTCAATGTGCATTTCGTTTAACCCCTTATCTACCAAATTAAGGATTCATAAAAATTTTACATTCTAACACCTTTAAATAAATTGTTTAAACTAAATTAAAAGATTTACATAATCATTTAATAATTTTTTGAAAGATTTTAGAAGGATTGAACGATTTAGAAGGATTAATTAAATTTGAATTTACAGGGATTTTATGCAGTTTTTATAACCACACCCAAAACTTTTATTTTAAATTGCTTTCTTAGTATTTTGTAAAATTATAAAATGTACAAATATGATGATTTTACATTATAAATAAAGAAATATTTCTGAATTGAAAAATCTCCATCCCCTCCCTCAGCACCAAGAAAACTGAAAAGATACAAAAGCAAAAAAATCATCCCTTTAAAAATATTTTTGTTTTGTGTAACCAATAATGCTTTTCGAACAAAAAAAAGTAACGTATTTGCAATTGAAAATTTTATAATAAATAATTTTAATGGTACTTATAAGTACCGTCGGTAGATAAAGGGTTAACTTCAGATTCATTTAGAAGTAGACATATTTAGAAAAGTTTTATATCTGTAATAACGTCTAAAGATTTCGGAAACTGGTGAAATAAATCGCTTAAAATCACAATTTTTTTTTTTTTTTTTTTTTTTTTTTTTGTACAGCAATTAAACTGAAAATTTAAAAACTGAACACGAATTATTTTTATCATAATTTCGAGAAATAAAAATGTAATATAAAAACCTTAGATTTCTGGAATTCAACATATTGTTATTTATTAATAAATTGAAATATCTCGCAGAATTTTTTTTGTTTATTATTGTGCTCTTTTTTTCTTTTCTCTCTCTGTTTCTCTGAATCTTACACGCTCTCCGTCTCCCACTCTCTGTTTCTTACTTTATTTTTTTTATATAAATATTTACATAAACTGAAGTATATTGTAAACGGTTCCTAATAATATTTTAATATAAGGTACCCTGGGGTAATAACGCCAGACGGGGTAATAACGCCAAGTGCTAATATTTTGCATAATTATGAAATAATTTGGTAAATGACACCCATGTGTTCTGCGCAGAAGGGTTTTGAGTCATATAAATCGCAAAAAACAGCTTCAAGTTAATTTGTTTCACTTTTAGGTCTTATTGTTTTTAGAAGCAGCTAAAATTAACGCTTGATCTAAAATTTCCGAGATACGTTTTGTGATGTGAAGACTATTTTTTTTATCCGGAAATACTTTGTTAATTACATAAATTTGTAGTACATTTCATGGCCTTTCAAAATGTTGTTGAAGATTTTGGATATCTTCTCGAGATAATTTGTAATTTAAAATGTACAGCGCAATAACTATAACGGGGTAACAACGCCAATCCTTGAAATTTTTACCCCGGTTGATTCCCTACAGTGGCCGAGCTACATCCTAAATACTGATTCAAATAAACACAGTTAAAACTGTGCAATGTTTCTAATAATTCTATTTATGCGGTTTTTTAAGCAAAAAGAAGCTCACGGTCTGATATTATTTTGCCTCATCCCCCCCTCCCCACACCACACCTATGTTTTTCTTACACTTTCACAAAAAATTGAACATTTTCAATAGCTTCGGATGCAATTTGTCAATTTCTAGAGCTGAGAGTTTGTATTTTTAGAATTGGGCAATCTACATGCAATTATTCCAACTTATTTCATAGTTTTGTTTGCATGGCGTTATTACCCATATAGGTGGGTAATAACGCCAAATAGCATTGGTCAAGAAATCACGCCATTACATTTTATGTATTCATATCTGTTAAATTATTTTTTTTATATAGATAATCAATGAGTTGCTGTATCAAATCATATGTTTGTTTGAAAAATACAAACTAAAACTGAGCCGTAAAAATTGCTAGAACCTTAACGTGGCGTTATTACCCCAGGGTACCTTACATATGTATATATATATATATATATATATATAGTGTGTGTGTGTATTTGTGTGTGTATGTTAGTGGTAAAACAGTGAAGGTGATAAGATATTATTTTTCATTGTTCCTAAATGGTAACTTCATAGACATTAACTATTTGAGGCATACAGTTAAACTTATAACTCTCTCCCGAAAATATCTTTCATTATTCTTCTTGTTTTAGAAATTCCAGACTAAATAAAAAATATCATAAATATTACATTTATGATTTCTTTTAAACAATATATCCAACATTTTTACGGGTTTCATAAGAAGATTTTAAAGAAAATACCGTACTTGATTTTTTTTTATTTTACATTCCATAATCTTGAAATATTATAACAAGAGAAGAAGGGCACACTACAATAGCAGTTCTCGGATGAAAATGGGTAACGCATGACAAATAACTTTCATCTCCTTTCGGGATTGTGAATAAGCCCCTGGAAAATATGGCCATATTTCGTGTTTTTATTTTTTTTTCTTATTTTGAAGGAATTTTGAATTCCAACATTTGAGCATATAACCAGAACACTTTTCTCATACCATTTAAGACGTGAAATCGATAGCTTTATTGAAACATCCATAATGGAAATACTCGAATCTTGAAAATATCTTTCTACGTATTACTACTTTAATTCAAAATTTGACAGGATAATAGATCTTATTTTTAACATTTTCCGAAAATGCTTAAGGTTTCTATGAGGCAGTCTGATAAAATAGAAAGTTCAATGAGTATGACGATGAATAAGACCAACAGACTGATAGAATGGCTTCTGTCAGTCAGTCTGTCACTGTGTGCTCTGTCTATAATAAATAAACATGGGACTTCACAAAACTAACATAACTTATTGTTACATAAAGTTATATAAAGTTGACAACTAAAAAAAGTGTTAATAGCTTTTATAGAATTTTTACTGAGGCATCCAGAACAATTTCTTTATGCACTAGATTATATCAACCTAATTGTTTCAAGGTATTTTTGAAGTTTTTTTTTTATTATTTTAAAACAAAAAAAATGCATATGATATACAGTTGGCAAAAAAAGTATTTGTACACTCTAAAATTTTTAATTTTTAACTAAATAAAAACAGATATTTTGTCAAAAATAGTTTTAATACAGTCTGTTTACCGTGCGTTTTAAATTACACAACAGAAAATTTTGATAAAGATCTAAAATAATTTTCTAATAGGAAAAGTTTAAAAATTTCTTGAAAAAAAAGTATTTGTACATTTCTCCAACCTGATATGTACTGTGTTTTATAGTGTTTATGGTTCGAAGGACTACTTTTACAGAAGCTGTTAATAATTTCTAACTTCATATTATATTTGTCTGACATTTAATCTAATTTGCTCTTGAAGTAACTGAGTATAGAACCTAAACCTAGAGAGGCACCTCTAGATATATGAAATCCTATGATTGAGCATAATAAAAATTTAAATTCGCAACAAGAATTTGTAAAAGCTATTAAATTACCATTTACAACTATTGGATGTATAGTGAGAAAATATGAATAAATTAAAAGCATCGAAATTCAATGAAAACCAGGACTTCTCAGCAAACTACCAATGAGGGAAAAAGGTAGTGTTGTTAAAAAAGCTTTAAAAAATCCTATGCGTTCGGTTAAAAAATTTGCACGAGACCTTGCAACATCTTCTCGCATCATAGTAATACCTCAAACAATAAAAAATATTCTTCTCAATGTAGATTTAAAAGAAAGAACCTCAAGGAAAAATCCATTCATCAGCGAAATAAATAGGCGAAAACGCATAGTATTCGCTTTCGCATACAGAAGTAAATCATTGGATTTTTGGAAAACAGTAATTTTTTCTGATGAGGGAAAATTCGGAATTTTCTTACCACCAAGCATTCGAAAAAATTCGCGTAAAAATAAAATTGTTCTAGATCCAAAACGTATACTTCAAACTATTAAGCATGTTTGGGGGAATATTATAGTTTTGGGGTGTATAGCTTCTAATGGAGCAGGACATTTAAAATTTATTGACAATGGAAGGACAGGTTTAACATACATTGATGTGTCGTGGCATAATTTAACAAACTGTGCCAAGAAATTATGCATAAAGGATGTTGTGTCGATATATTTGAAAAAAGCAGTAGACTGTATAATCACTTTTCACACAATTTAATAACACATTTCACAAATAAAATCCGCTGAGGGAACACAATGCACCATTTCGTCGAGGTTCACAAACTCAACTATGAAGTAAACATAATAGAGCAATATTATCCCTGCGCAGAGGGAAAAACACATATTATCCCTACGCAGAGGGAAAAGCATTGGGATAAAAAGCAGACGATTTTTTTAATTAAACATACTCCCGGCCTTGAAAGCCGAAAGGGTTTCAAAAATTTACTCTAAAGGTAATTTACACAACTTAATTATTGGCCTTTTTAATTCACTATTTTCTGCTTTCAGGATAACTACACGAACCTTTTTATCAGATCCAGGGTGAGTTTTGATTACTCTAGCTAATTTCCACTGTAAAGGGGAGGGACCTTCATTTTTTATTATAACTAAATCACCTATTTTAATATTAGGCTCTTCTTTAAACCATTTTACTCTCTGTTGTAGGGTCGAAAGGTACTCATTGCTCCATCTTTTCCAAAAGTGTTGTTGTATTTTCTGCACTAATTGCCACCTGGTCAATCTAGATGTAGGTACCTCTGAAATATCTACTTCTGGTACTGAAGTAAGAGGAGCACCAATTAAAAAATGACCAGGGGTTAAGGCCTGTAAATCATTAGGATCTGAACTTAAAGGACAAAGGGGTCTAGAATTTAAACATGCTTCGATTTGAGCTAAAAGAGTTGAAAGTTCTTCAAATGTCAAAACTGAATTGCCAACGGTTCTTTTTAAATGAAATTTCATCGACTTAATACCAGCCTCCCAAAGTCCTCCAAAGTGAGGGGCTGAGGGTGGATTGAAATGCCAATTTATTTCTTCCGAACTTAAGTATTTTGTCACTTCTTCATTATGCTGAGAAGAAGCCACAAATTTATACAATTCTTTCAACTCCTTGCTCGCACCGACAAAATTTTTGGCACAATCACTTACAATTTCTTTTGGTTTTCCTCGTCTGGATATAAATCGCTTCAGACAAGCTAAAAAAGCCTGAGCAGATAAATCAGTCACTAATTCAATGTGAATTGCATGAGTAGAAAAACATATAAATAATGAAATATAACACTTAAAAGATTTTGAACCTCTACCTTTTTTAAATTTACACAATATGGATCCTGCATAGTCAATTCCTGTAATAAGGAACGGACGGGTAGGTTGCACTCTAGTTGAAGGTAAATCAGCCATGATTTGTTTAGCTGTAGAAGCAGAAGCACGAGCACATATTACACAATTTCTTACGAACTTTCTTACAGCACTTCGTCCACTTAAAATCCAAAATTTCTGTCTGATAACACACAATAATAGCTGAGGAGCAGCATGAAAATGAGATAAGTGAAAATATCTGATAATCAACACTGTCACTGGATGATTTTTTTGGTAACAATATTGGATGGATTTGTTCTTGTGTGAGATTTGAATGACGAAGACGTCCTCCAACTCTGAGTATTCCTTCTTTATCAAGGAATGGAGAAAGATTAATCAGTTTGCTATTGCGAGGTAAACACTTAAAAGAAGTCATACATTTAATGTCATAAGGAAATGATGACTCTTGCACTTGTTTAATTATTACCTTTAAGGCACTCTGAATTTCTGTATGTGTAAGAAAGCCGAAGTTTCTTTTTGAAACAGGTAAACGAGAATTCGTAAGAAATCTCAAACACCAAGCAATAACACGTTTTAGCTTAGTAAATGATGATATATTTGAGAGAATAGGCATTTCCTCACTTAACTGGGCTGTAGCACAAAAATAATTTTTCCTTTGTTCTAATAAAGCTTCATCACAGAAAACACTCCCTAATTGTGATTTTGGAGAAGTGAAAGATGGATCACTGAGCCAACTGGGGCCATTCCACTACAGATCATGCAATGATAGTTCTGAGGGTGATAGACCTCTTGATGCACAATCTGCTGGATTCTCCTTTCCCTTTATATGATGCCAGCACTCAGACGGAAAAAGTTGCTGTATTTCAGAATCACGATTCGCAACAAAAGTTTGCCATCTTCTTGATTCGGTTGATAGCCAAGAAAGAACTATTGTTGAATCCGTCCAACAATTAATTTTAGAGATGTTCAAACACAATGAATCTAAAACAGTTTTTACCAAACGGGCTGACAGCAGGGCGGCACTCAATTCTAATTTAGGTAAAGTTATTGTTTTTAAAGGTGCAACTCTTGTTTTTGCTGCTAATATTATAACTGATACAGCCGAATCATTTGATAAGGATCTTAAGTAAACAACTGCACCATATGCCACTAAGGAAGCGTCACTAAATGAATGAATTTCAAATGTGTTAGCTGAAGGAATAATTGCTAAACGAGGCACAGTAATTGATGTTAAACATCCGAGTTCTTCACGAATTTTTATCCACCTATTTTTAATTAGAAGTGGAACAGGATCGTCCCATGCCAGATTACTTTTCCATAATTCCTGAAGTAGAATTTTTGCAGACATTATAAAGGGGGAAATCCAACCAAGTGGTTCGAAAAATTTTGCTATATCTGACAATATGGATCTCTTTGTGACTTTTTTTAATGTTGGTTCTATGGTGACACTAATTTTAAAGACATCGCGATTTGAGTCCCATTTTAATCCTAACACCTTTATTGAGTTATCGTTTTCAATTGATAAATCTGACTTAGACTGAATTAAATTTTCAGGAATGTTTTTTAGTACGCTACTGTCATTCGAGGCCCACTTGCGTAACTCAAATCCGCCTCTTTTCATTAATTCTTGTAACTCTGATATTAATTTTATAGCTTTTTCGGGAGATGATGCACCTGTAAGTAAGTCGTCTACGTAAAAATCACGTAATACAACATTTGACGCTAATGGAAAATTTAATTTTTCATCCAACGCTAATTTCTGTAGAACTTTAGTAGCTAAATATGGGCTAGACGTTAGTCCGTATGTAACTGTAGTAAGAAGATAATCACTTTTATCATCGGAAAATTTATCCTTCCAGAGAATTCTTTGAAAATTTTGATCTTCAGGAAATATTTTAATTTGACGAAACATTTTTGCAATGTCAGCATTAATAGCTATAGCGTGTGTGCGGAATCTTAACAAAATAAAAAATAACTCTTGTTGAACTCTAGGACCTACAATTAAATTTTCATTAAGAGAAGCATTATTTGTAGTTTTTGAGCTACCGTCAAACACAACTCTAACACGGGTTGTTGTACTAGATTCCTTGATTACTGGATGATGTGGCAGATAGTAAATTTCATTAACGGGTTTTTGAATTTCACTCTTTGGTATTTTCTCCATGTGTCCCATTTCAAGATATTCATTCATAAATATGCAATAATTTTCATACAAATCGGGCTCTCTATTAAATCGTTTTTCTAAATTTAGAAATCTTTTCATAGCTAACGATTTTGATTCCCCTAATTCTTTACATTGCTTTTTAAATGGCAAACGCACAATATATCTTCCATTAGTATCGCGTGAATGAGTTGTATAAAAAATTTCCTCCCAATATTTTTCTTCTTTTGTGTATATTTCTTTTGAGGGGATGTTTTCTAACTCCCAGAACCTTTTTACATAATCTGTTTCAACATTTGCAAAATTAACTATAATATTTGGTTTATTTTCTGAAAATGTATCACTATCTCCTGTTATTAACCACCCATAATCTGAGTTTACTGCAAAAGGAAGTCCTAGTTTTCCAAATATTTTTTCTCCTCTAATTATAGATAATGATAATGACACGCCAAATAATAAGTCTATTGGTCCCGGTTCATTCCACTTAGGTTCAGCTAGTGTTATGTTCTTTAAATGACTGAATGCATTAATATCATATGATACAACTGGTTGATTACTCGTTATCTTTTTCAAAATATAAAAAGTACCTAATCGTGTATTTTGTTTAACAAAATGTGAAGAAAATTCCAATCTTACAACACCACATGTCTCTTCGGAGTATCCCATTCCCAAGCATTTAATCTGTAAATTAGCAGAATTTCTTTGTATACCTAATAATTGTATTGCACGCTCACTTATAAAATTGTTAGTACTTCCGACATCTATTATACATCTCAATAATTTATTGCCTCCATAATTATCTTTCACATTAATTAGCGCAGTTGCAAGTATGCCAAATGATTTTGAGTTTATTTCGCCAAGACATGAATTTATGGACATATTTACATTATTAGATGATTCAGGAGCAGTCTCACTAGTATGATATGAGGACTGAGGCGTTACTTGGTTTTTTATATCTGGATAGTTAGTTTCTCGTCTTTCATAGTGTAATAAGCTATTATGACTCTTCAAATTACATTTTGAACAAACTCTTTTTGACTGACAATTGGTTAATTTATGGTCAGCAGATAAACATGAAAAACAAAGATTTTTATTTTTTACAAATTGCACTCTTTCACGAACAGATAATTTTAGAAACTCACTACATTTAGGTATTTTATGACTAGGTGAAGAACAATATTTACACTCACTATTGTTAACAGAAACATTCATCGCAGTTAATTTAGGATAACTGTTTTTCTTTTAAACACTATTTCCTTTAGCAGATTGTAATGAACGAGCATAATCTTTCAGAAAATTTATTAATTGATCTGACGTTGGAAGTTCGTCATTTTTTAATTGCCGTTCCCACCACAGTTTAATATTAGAGTCAAGTTTTTGCAAAAGTAAATAAATCAACAAAGTTTCTGAAAAGCCACTTACCTTCTGATCCAAGATTTCGAAAGATCGAACACATTCATTCGTCATATCCACTAAATTAAGTATTGCTGCCGGTGAATCGCCTTGCACGAATGGAAAATTTACTAATCTTCTAATGTGAGAATAAGTCAATTCTCTTTTATTTGAGAACCGTTCCCACAATTAATCACAATTGCCATGCTACATTGTATTTCGAATCTTCAATAGGAATTGATTTTATAATTTTTAACGCGTCTCCATGACACGATAATTTTAAATATTGCAGTTTCTGAGCAGGCGATAAATTTTCATTTTCGTGTATACTTGCTGTAAACAAATCCTTGAAGCTTAACCATTCATGTATGTTTCCACTGAAAGATGGTAAAGAAAGTTTAGGCAATTTCATTTCACTCACCTCCCTTTTTGGATTGTCCGTATTTATTTTTCTAGCATTAATTTCACGTTCAATTTTTACAGTTAATTCATCTAAGATGTCTTGTTGTTCATCCTTCTCTTCTATAAATAAATCTATGTCTTTTTCTTCACATGCATAAAAAATCGATTTAAATAAATTCTTTAACTCTTCATCTAATTTTTCAATTTCTTTTTTAAATAACTGAATTTGTTCTACGTCACACACACTCAAATCAGTTTTGAAGAATTTATTTTTCACTCTTGTAATTGAAGATTTTAAAACTTTTTTATCAGTCAATATTTTCTTATCCATTTTTTTTCTTGCGTTATTCTATTTGGCACAATTCCAATTAGCCCATTTTACTTTAGAATGAATTTCACTCACGAATTATTCTATTAACTTTTTACTTAAATTTCGCAATACTCCGGCTGCGATGCCGACCAAAATGTTGTGTCGATATATTTGAAAAAAGCAGTAGACTGTATAATCACTTTTCACACAATTTAATAACACATTTCACAAATAAAATCCGAGGAGGGAACACAATGCACCATTTCGTCGAGGTTCACAAACTCAACTATAAAGTAAACATAATAGAACAATAATATCCCTGCGCAGAGGGAAAAACACATATTATCCCTACGCAGAGGGAAAAGCACTGGGATAAAAAGCAGACGATTTTTTAATTAAACAGAGGAAGCTTTTCACTTTCTGCAGAATAACGACCAAAGCATACTGCTGTGATCACCAGCACATAGTTACGACAATACTCGAAGACGACTGGTAATTCCTCTAAAATCTCTAGATTTGAATCCAATAGAAAATTTGCAGATGCTATTGGATGCAAAAATCCGAAAAAAAATACGTATCAGTAAACTAGCAAAAGCCGTGCTTTGTTTGGATTCGCGAAGCATTATTTCATAAGATAAATATTTGAAGGTAACATTATTATTTTTGCACCTTTATTAAACAAAAACGTTATCGCATATTTTTGCGCATTTAAATTTTAGAAATGTAAATTCAGCCAAATAACTAAGAATTTCCTCGGAATTTTTTATTTATGATATAAGGCTGGTATAAATAAAAATATTTTCGAAGCAGAATTTTACAAAATATTTTTTTTAATTTTTAGCTAAAAGTTTTAAAGATGTTTTTACATTTTCCAATGGCCTCTGGTGTTTATCTCAAATGATTTGAAATAGGTATGTTTTCAATCTTTGTAATTCACATCAAATAATCTTTGATAGCAATCTTAGAATAATACATTCGAAAAAGAGGTTATTTCTTCAAAATCCTTTTTTTTTTTTTTTTGAAAAACATTTGAAATTTGCTCTTGTTGATACTAAACTATTAACTGTAAATTTTTTTATTCTAATTTCTTTTTTTTTCTCCATACCAGCATATGAACATTTTTTATATTGTAGAATCCTTCGTAAGGAAATTTTCTGTTAAATGCTAAACCTTGAAGGGTTTTCACTCTCGACAACGCTACACATGTTAAGCCAAACTGATGTCTCTTTATCCCCAATATCTACTACTGCTTTACCTAATATCAAAACTTGGGATTTATGAATTGTAACTGCAAAAGCTAATTGCAAGGGGAATTGTTTTCTTAAGCAATTTATATTTCCATTGTTCCATTAATTTGGTTCAATTAAATTATTCTTCAATCAATTAAAATATTCTTAAATTATTCTTCAATCTAAATTATTCTTCAATCTTTCATTTCGAATACCAAACTTAACAAAATATTCACTTTAAATACCAAATCACGCAGTAAGAAACATAAGAATTAATTTTACTTGTTTACGATTCTTTTGTTGCCACTTCACCAAAGTAAATACCTAAATAAATAAATCATAATATAATTCTTTTAAAATCCGTAAGTATAAACTGCGTAAATAATTTTGGCAGAATAATGAAAATATATTTTATTTAATATATTAATCATGATTCAATCTATAATTATTAACCACATGGTTTATTTTCCTTCTTAAAATAAAAAGATATGGATTCATTTTTTTATTTGCAAACGATTAAAAAATATATTTTTTTATTAATTAATCATGATTCTATCTATAATTACTAACCCCATGGTTTATTTTCCTTCTGAAAATAAAAAGATACGCTTTCAATTTTTTATTTTCAAAAATGCGTCCATAATAGAAAAACATGTAGAATAAATTAATTATTAAAATAATATTTTTTAAAGATTATTCTGTAAAAAAAAACATTCTGCAAATCTACAAATCATAATTTATTCTTATGTTTAATTTCAAGTCAAAATACTAAATAGTTTTTTTATAAAGTGTACGACAAAATGTAACTTGAGTGGCCTAGTAGAGGATTCGCTTCGCTCATCCTAAAAATAGTTTTAAAGAAGCTCTTATTGTGTCATGGAATAACATTAACCAAACCGCTACAAAAAAGTTGATGGAATCTATTTCACACCATCTAGAAGTAATCATAAACGCTAAATGAATTCATACAAAATATTAATTTGTATCATTTTACTAAATTTTCATTAATTATATTTCATTAATATAGTGTACAAATACTCTTTTTGCATTATATCTTTGTATATTTGTTTATTGTAATGTAAAAAATCGATTTGTTTAATTTTGTTTTTGCTTCTATAATATTATAATGCATTAAATTAATGTATTACAGTATTTTTTGCTCAAATCTTTTGTTTAATTTCATTATAATTTAAAAAAAAATGAAGTGTACAAATACTTTTTTTGCTAACTGTACATGTTGTTTATAGTATAATTCATATATGAAAGGAATTGTAATATATTTTTAATTTTAGAACGAAATTTTATAAAAGTTTTTGTATATTACCGTATATTATCGCTATTTGTTTGAAGTAGATTTCAACAGACTTTGAAACATATTTATTTACATAAGCATTTTAACCCTTCACTGCATCGTGGGCTAAATATGGCACATACATCTAAAAGCACAATAATTCTCATTATGTGACAACAATTCGGCCTATATGATCACTGTAACTGATCAAGAACAGTCCAAAAAATGGATTAACACTTATTTTGTGCATGTGAGATAACTTCATTTGAAATAAAATTAGAATTTATCCTTCGGCAAGAAAAGAAAATTCGATCAAGCTTTTAAGGCCAAATTTACTTTTTATGTTTTAACTGAATATTTTAAAATATTAATATAAAGCAAATTGCAGAGTGTTAAGCAGATAAAATTATTTAATTTAAGCCAATTTAATTGCAAAATATAGCAGTACAACATTTAAAAACCCTAATTGTGTATACAGGGTTCAAGCCATAAAATATAAAATTTTAGCTAAAAATTTGAATTTTAATTTTTTCGTTTATTTTCCCCAAAATTATACTAATCTGTAGCTTTCAAAAAAAAAAAAAAAAAAAAAAATTCTTACAATAGAAAAATGCGTGCAGTGAAGGGTTAAAATATGACGAAGGGATTTTTATTATTTGGCCGCAAAATGGCAATTAGTTTAAACATTTACAGAAAAAGCTTAGATTTTACTTCAGGCACTCTGATAAAATAGAAAATTTAAAGAGTCTGACAATGATTAAGATTTACAGACTGATAGATTGACAAATTGACTTCTGCCAGTCTGTTTGTACGTTATTGGCATTGTGTTATTGAATATATATATTTTTTATTATCACCCATTGTAGTAAAATTAAGAGTAATTTTAATCGTGGTGTCCTAGTGGTGCTTAAATGAGACTTCTATCTTAGGTGAAATTTCACTAATAAAATTAACTGACTCAGTTCACAAGGAAATCCATTATTTTTTGTACCATGGGCATTATTGTGTACTTCAACTTTCTTTATTTTTCCTCTCCCCTATATATTATAGAAATATTAAGAGGCATATCGCAAATAATGTTTGTAAAACTTTCTTTGCGCATTCAGAAGAAACGGGAAATGTTGTATGAGTATTGGTTTTCAAATAAATAGAAGTCTCTATCCCCGAGGTCCACTGATAATGGTAAATGTGTTGGGTAGGGCTTGCAGCTTAAGCAAAATGGTAAGCCTCCTTGCCTAACCTGACCTACCTTGTCTGTGTTCTATCTATATTAAATAAACAAGGGCTATCACGAAACTAATATAATTTACGACTATTATCCGGTGCATAATAATGTACGTAATTCTTATGAGTTATTTACAAATACATGAAAATAATTCAGCATTAGACTACTGTAGCGTCGGTAATTATTTCAAATATATTCATGTGTTTCAAATATATTCATGTTATTCTAACAAACTGAATTTTGCGTGTGATAATGAGATTTCTGCAGCGTATTTCGTATATGAAAGGAATTTCGATATAGTTATAATTTTACAAAGAACTGTCGACGAAATTTCTGTACAGTATCGTATGCTGTCAGTAAAATATTATTATGACTTAATGCATCAGAAGTAAAGGCATACTGTAAACCGGGGTCATATTGTCTGTTTCATACATATTTTTGTACACATATACATTTATATATAGATATAGATATAGATTTGTTTTTCTTCAAATTCAAGTTTAAAAAAAAACTGGTTTACGTTAATATCAAAGCGGTTTTGAAATGTATACAAGAAGTAATGTGAGGAATAAAATGCTGCAGTAAGTTATGCTGGGTTTGGTAACTTTATCACCTAAGTACAAATATGCTTTGAATTCTCGTAATAAGATATTTATGACAACCTCAGCTATCAATGTAAAATAAAAAAGATCAACACTTAGGCAATCTAGGGGTATTTAAAACTGGAGCGATATTTTCAAAAAACTAGGAACTTGATCTTTGTCCACACAGGATCGGAATCGTTTTATATTACATGCCATTCTCATTGAAAAACTGTTTCTATGGATGGAAGAATTGATCATATTATCAACTGGAGTGGTGTTAGTTAATATAGGGATATGACTCCCTGCAGGTCATGGTATTTTTTAAATAAACAACTTGATATCATGTTTGGTTAAGGAAAAAATCCAGTCCGCCATGATCCCATGGGTCCGCCATCATGAACAATTTCTTAAAAATAAACTGCTTTTCCTCTACACTAAGCATTGACGTATGACTACAGAATTGATCTATCTTCCAAGGCACATGTTGACGAGTATACTATATGGTATTTGGAATATTGCTGAAACTAGTTTTTTGCTCATGCCATTATTGACATCTACCACTGAGTTTTCCATATTCGTTTTTGTGGAATTGTTATAATGTCGGGCACTTGGTGCATTTTCGTAGGTCCTCGTTTTCTAGCTTACTGCCACCGATAGGAAAAGTGAGAATTAATCACATTAATAAAACACGTGAATAAATAAATATAAATCAATAATAGATCCGTCTATTCACGAGGATATCAAAGTAGCCGCGGTTTCAGTACTTTTATTTAAATCTGAATTATAAAATATACTAGCCGCCCTTGACGACCAGTTTAGTCTCCCTTAAATGTATATTACGCATTAAATCATATTGTTTTTTTTTTCATTATTTATTTTAATAGCTCAATTTTTTTGCCAAATTAGACGATTCTACCAGAGAAATAAACATAAATGTCATATACGTACCAGATTGGCGTGATTGCAACAAAATGGTAATTATATGCCTCACATAGTAACACAACTATTGTTGTTTATTTATTAATACTGTTTATTTACTTTTATTTTTTTAAATGATTTAAATTGCTTATATATATATATATTAACTAAATATCTTTCGATGCATTATTATTCCTTTTTTAAAATAATAGAAAATTATATAATATGAACTCAATGAAAGGCAAAATCGTGTGTAAAAATCTCATACTTTGAAATTTAATAACTGCATCAATGTTTGTTGTTCAGAATTCAAACTTTTTGTGCTATATCTGTTATGATAAATTTACACTTTTACTAAATACAGCTATAAGAAATGGAGGACCGCATAAAAAGTTTGTTTTTGCAATTTTTTAAAAACGGATTTTTTTTACCTTAAACAGTGCCACAAGATTAATATATACCTCATTTGAAAAGTTTTTGTAAATGGAATTCTATATATCTACGAACTACGTTTGAGGTCGGTCATAGGTAACATTGCACCCTGTATATATACGTTGAGGCTATCGCAAAGTTTCAGTTACAGGCAAATAGTTTTATGTTCTATTCACATCACTATTTTTTATTAAATACATTTCGTAGTATATTTCTTTTGCAAATGTTCTCAAAGCATACGTAAAATTTTTTTGTTATATAAAAGTGGAGCGAGATCGCATTCAAAGCATTCACCTATAATTCAATCATTGCGATACTCCTGGGTATATACAGGGTAAATCTAAACTCTTGGGTAAAACTTTAATGGATGATAGTACACAATTCAAGACAAACAACATTAAATAGGAAACTAAGGGTCTCAAACGTCTTCCGAAGGAGATAAGGGCCATTGAAGTTAAGGGTCCAAATTTTCAAATGATTAGAAAAACGGAGAAATTGGACGATTCATTAACAGTTTTCACTAAAATTATTCTTTAAGTCATTTTTTTTTTCTTGAAAATAAATTTTAAAGATAAAATTGAAAAAAAGCCCTTAGAAGGTGTTTTAGATTTCGGAGTAATGAACAACTATTTTTTATCGTTATTTTTTTATCTTATTTAAATGCTTTAAAAAAACTAGACTTAAATTTAAATTTTGAGCTCAAAATCTGAATCGTTGGCAGTGGCTAAGTAGCAAACTGAATTGTGCTCAGTAGGGAGTGGGAGGTTCAAATTTCAACTCATGAACACAGTTTAGTTTGCACTACTTGACCATTTCCAACGATTCAGATTCGGAACTCAAAAATAAAATTGAAGTCTAAGATTTTGAAAGCATTGAATGAATACAAAAAATAATGGGAAAAAATAGTTGTTCATTACTTAAAAGTTTAAAGTGCCCCATATCGGTATTTTTTGAATTTTAATTTTGAAATTTATTTTCAAGAAAATACTGACATAAAGAATAGTTTTAAAGAAAACCATAAACGAATCGACCAATTTTCTCGGGGTTTTTTTATAATCATTTGAAATTTTGGACCCTAAACTTGAATGGCACCTATCTCCTTCGTAAGACGTTTGGAACCCTTAGTTTCCTATTTAATATTGTTTGTCTTGAATTGTGTACTATCACCCTTTAAAGTTTTGCTCAAGAGTTTAGATTCACCCTGTATATATATCACTTTTACTGGAAAAACAATAGGATATCGCTTCTGTTGTTCCACTAAAGCATTGTGTTGTCCCATTTTTCCAATGAAAGCACTGTTTTGTAAAATTATGTTTTATTTCTTATTTCAACTAGGGTAACACCCCCAGTAATTGGCATGCACCAGTGATTGGCACATTTTACAAACATGTCCTAAAAAAAGATTTATATCCAGTCTTTGAAAAATTCAAGACCATATATCAGTTATATGCTCATTTACGTTAAAGATTATAACTTTAATTTATTTTACAAGATGACAATAGAGCCTAGGAAAGAGAAACAAATCTGGCTTGTATCAAATTAGCCATTTTGTTGCAAATTCTTGTTCTTTGGCTTAAGGAAGGCATGCTTTTCAATTTATTATTATCTGATTTATAATATGTTTTAAATTTTAATTGACAACAGTTTTGTTTAGTTAAAAAGGGTTACTTTAATTGTGTAAAAGTATTTTCGACACAAATATTTGGATTTCTGAATTAATGGTAGTTGCCAATTAATGGTGCTTTAATTTTGCTAGTTCCGAGTAATTGGCACCTATTCCAATTACAAGGAATTCGCAAGGAATTTGAGATTAAACCATTTATTTTGGAAGTACTTTTAAAATTATAGACTAATTTTGTTTATCATTTGTTTTTATTTGAAAATATAAATTTTATCAGTAATTGGAATCCATTAAAGCTTCATATGACAATTACTGGGGACAGCATGACAATTACTGGGTATTAATGTAAGTATATTGTATTATTTTAAAGTGTTCACATTTTTGATTAATATGCTGATTTCTTACTCTCAAAAACCTGAAATATGGCATCTTCATCTACAGTAAATTAATTTAAAGCGATTAAACCCAATGCAAAATGTAAAATTTTTTTAAAATATAAACATATGCCAATTACTGGATCACAAGGTGTCATACATTGGTGCTCTAGGTGCCAATTACTGGTGATTTCAGCAACTTTTTATAAATATATTTTTATAAAAATACTTTTTCAATTTTTTTTGCTTTTAGTGGGCAAAATAGATGCACAGATATGCATTCTTTGATTTAAAAATATTTCCAAGTAAATAGCTTATTTCTTTGTAATGAAAATTTAAGTAAGTTTATCGACAAATTCTTAATGTGCCAATTACTGGGGATGTTACCCTAATTGATATCCTAAAACTATGACTTGTATAATACTTTATTTCCTTATTTTTTCGGATGAATACAAATTAAAGTGTAATTATTGATTCATAATATCAGTTTCAATTTTTTTATTTGTTATTGCTCTAACATTTTTATAAAAACTTTTTTCTGTTTCAGCTATCCCCCTTTTTTCTTTTGATTCAAAAACGCTAATAAATGGACACAGATCTCCTCTGAATCTCAAATCCGACTTTTCCTTCTCGTATTTTTATTTCGTTTTTAAAATAAAACCAAGAAACTCTATCCATTTATTTTTCACTCTTCCTGTAAAGAACATCGTCTGACAAATGCTACCGAGACCATTAAATGGGTAACAGATGCATGTAAGAAATGATATACATGAATGGGGTGGGAAAGCAATATATGTGCAGAATTTATCTTCAACGGTATGCAAAATTTTGAAATTAGGTTTGTAATACCAGATGGGAAGTTTTTATATTTTATTTATTTATTCAAAAATACAACATATTTAGTCGACGCCCATGCATGCATTTCGTTTTACAGGAAAGTTTGCTTTAAAATTTAGGGGGATGTAAAATATTTATAAACATAAATCTTGTGAGTACTCTTAATCCATCAACTGTAATAAAAAATACATCACGAAGGAATTATTGCTTGAAATGTTTATGTTGTTTGCTGTGAATTTTAAAACTAAAGTTAAAAATGCAAAAAGGTAGACGCAATTATTTAGAACAAGATATAAAGGAAAAAAAACCTTTAAATTTTAATGCAAAATAGTGAATGAATTCATGTTAATGATTTGAATACATTATACTGTATTAATATTCATTTATTACTTAACAATATTTTTTCAGTTAATTACAGTGAATATATATAAGGAGGATTGAGGTGATGTCTGGATAATACGCAATGGTTAATTAATATTTTAAAGAAATGAGAGTGGGAAATACATTTGTTAAATTGAAAAACATATTATAATGGAAATTTAATTGACACAAATGTATGGATAATTGTATAGTTATGTCAATTATTTCTATTAATATAATTTAAGTAATTTACAAGATAAATTTGTACTTAACTTTTAACAAATTGGAGACCTATAATACTATTTTTAAGTGTATAGGTGTATTTTTAAGTGTATATATTAGTTATCAATTTTTAAATCTAAAATCATCTTATATTAAGATATTGAGTTTAACTTAGCATAGCCAAATTACGTTTTAAATCTTAATAGAATAAACTATGGTGTATGCTTTATTTTTTCTGTTATCACATTTCTCCCTTTTTAATTAATTAATTAATTAATTATTATCATGTTGACGATAGTTATTTTTATTCTTTTCCCTTTTCATTTTGCTATCCAATTTAGTAATTTTTATGTGCCTTGTTTTTTTTATGTTATTTCTTCAATCTTTTGGTTTTATGTATATTGGTAGCCCCAAATTCGTATTATTTTGGGTTTTATTCATGGCAAATACGAAGATGAATCCACACACTTCATTTGTAGTACTTAACAATATTTTTGCATTTAATTACAGTGAAAAAATAATATTTTTTAATGAAACAAGGCATTGTATATATATATATATATATATATATATATATATATACAAGTTTTGCCGGAAAACAATAAGATATTGGCTCTTTTATCCCATTAACGCATTGTCTCATTTTTCCAATGGAAGTACGGTTCTGTAAATTGTAATTCATTTCTTGGTAAAACCAAGCAATATCCCAAAACTAACTTCTATTGCACATTTTTATTTTTTTTTTAAATAAGTACAAATTAAAGTACATATTAAAGAGTAGTTATCGATTCATAATATCAGTCTCAATTACTTTTATTTTATTTTATTTCTTATTACTTTTACATTTTTATAAAAGCTTTTTCCAGTTTCAACTATCCCCCTTTTTCTCTTTTCATTCTAACCCAAATCAGATTTTTCGTTCTCGTGTTTTTGTTTCGTTTTAAAAGAAAAACCAAAAAATTCTATCCATTTATTTTCCGCTCTTCCTGTAAAGAACAGCGCCTGAAAAATGCTACCGATTCCATTAAATAGGTAACACATGTATGTAAGAAATGATATACATAAATGGGATGGGAAAGCAATATATGTGCAGAATATATCTTCAACGGTATGCGAGAATTTGAAGTTAAGATTGTAATACGAGATGGGAAGTTTTTATATTTTATTTATTTATTCAAAAAAGGCAACATATTTAACCGACATCCATGCATGCCTTCGGTTTTCAAGAAAGTTTGCTTTAAATTTAGGGAGCTGTAAAATATTTATAAACATAAATCTCGTGAGTACTGTTAATCCATCAACTTTAATATAAAATATCACGAAGGAATTATTGCTTGAAATTTTTATGTTGCTTTCTATGAATTTTAAAACTGAAGTTAAAAATGGAAAATGGTGAGGTAATTCATCACTACAAGATAGAAAAAGAAAAACCTTTAAATTTTAATGCAAAATATTGAAGGATTATTAATGCATGATAATGATTTGAATACATTATAATGTATTAATATTCATTCACTACTTAACAATATTTTTGCAGTTAATTATAGTGAAAAAAATAATATTCTTAATGAAACAAGTCATTTCATATATATATATATATATATAAATTTATACATATATATACCACTTTGCCGGAAAACAATATTATATTGTTCCATTAAAGCATTGTCTCATTTTTCCGATGGAATCAATGTTCTATAAAATTCTGTTTCATTTCTTGTTGAAACCAAGCAATATCCCAAAAACTGTGACTTCTATTGTGAGTTATTAATTTATTTTTTAAAATGCACACGAATTAAATTACCTATTAAAGTGTAGTTATGGATTCATGATATCCGTTTCAACTATATTTATATATATATATATATATATTTGTTATTGCGTTTAAATTTTTATAAAAAGTTTTTCCAGTTTTAGCTGTCCGCTTCTGTTTTGATTGTAAACGTTAAGAAATGGACACCGATCTCCTCTGAATCTCAAATCCGATTTTTCATTCTCGTGTTTTTATTTCGTTTTTAAAAGAAAAACCAAGAAATTCTATACATTTATTCTTCACTCTTCCAGTAAAGAACATCATCTGACAAATGCTACTGAGACCATTAAATGGGTAACAGATGAATGTAAGAAATGATATACATGAATGGGGTGGGAAAGGAAAATATGTGCAGAATTTATCTTCAACGGCATGCGAGAATTTGAAGTTAGGATTGTAATACGAGATGGAAAGTTTTTCTATTCTATTTATTTATTCAAAAACGCAGCATATTTAGTCGACATCCATGCATGCATTCGGTTTTACAAGAAAGTTTGCTTTAAAATTTAGAGACCTGTAAAATATTTAGAAACATAAATCTCCTGAGTACTCTTAATCCATCAACTCTTATAAAAAAAATCACGTAGGAATTATTGCTGAAAATATTTATGTTGTTTGCTGTGAATCTAAAAACTGAAGTTAAAAATGCAAAACGGAGGGATAATTCATCACTATAAAATAGAGAAAAAAACTTTAAATTTTAATGCAAAATAGTGAATAAATATTAATGCATGGTAATGATTTGAAATTATTGTAATTTATTAATATTCAATCACTACTTAACAAATTTTTTGCATTTAGTTACAGTGAAAAAAAAAGTAAAGCATTTTTTTTTAATGAAACAAGGCATTTGACTGCTAACAGATGAAATAAAATACTTGGACGCCTTATTTTCTTTTAGTGCTACCAATTTGATTACCAAGAAGGCAATTGAATTAAGTCATGTGTTCGAGCATATTTGTACAATGGTTCACTACGCTGCATGGTCACGAAACTGCGAAGTTGACAACAGCCGATAAAATTGGCGATATTTGATGAAATATTGAAAAAAAATTACAGAAAAATTGACTTTAAAGATAATGAATGCCAAAACGCGTACAAATAGAAGAATGTCGCCAAATTTGGCTATATTTGATGGGGGAAAATATAACCTTTCAGAATGTGAAGGAATTTTTTTTTAATTCTCAGTAAGGTTCCAGAAACATAGTAAACCAGTCAAAATCGAACTAAAGATGTTCTTTGAATTGGTGCTTTTTCATTTAAATGTGTAAATGATGTATAATTTAGAAACGTATACGTACACATAGTTTTCTTATTGATTATTTTTTTTTAAATACTACTGTTATAAAATGAAATGCTTTAAAGCAGTAATACGGAGAGAATGATGCAATGAGAATATTATTTAGAGTTGATCGCAAAGCTGATTTTAATTGAGCATAACTCATTCATCCACGATGGTTTTACCGTAAATTATAAGATTATTACTTTAACGATATCTAATAATCAAAACTATCATTATACCTCCAAGAGCAACTTTGGTTAAACTTTCGTCATTAGGAATTTATGGCATAAATTCTTTCGTCGTAAATTTTTTCGTCATAAATTCTTAATGGCAGTCATTGAATGGCAGATCAATAGAATTTATAAAATAGAACAAGGGCAATGTCAGCGATTCAAATAAAAAAGTCAGCTGTTTGAAGATACAGTAGTCAAAATGGGATGCAAAAGATCGATTTTACAAGTGTGCCGCAAAATATGATAATTGTGTAATTAAAGCTCATTTGTTGACTTTTAATTACCACAAAAAGTGGCAGATTACTTTAAATTAAGTTAAATTATGTTAAAGGCAGTACATATATATCTTTATAAACCTTTTGGAAATTCTGAATGCTCTCCGCTCTCACTCCCTGAAATAAAACTCCCACTTTTCACGATTCGGCAATCCTTGAGCTATATATTTAATCGTTTTTGATAATCATTTCATATTAAAATCATGTGACTTTTACGAAACGTGAACGCTCAAAATTTGATGAAAATGTTAACCTCATTCATGACCAGACTGAATGCAGTTTAAGGAAATGATTGCGCTAGCTATTTGCTGAGGAAAGTTTTTAGTGTACTTATTTAAGTCCTGCAATTTTAGCAAGCAAACATTTGCTTGTTTATGTTATTACTGACGCAATTTGTTTAAAAAACATCACTTATTACACTCTTAAAAATGAAGGTGACAAAACTGTTGCATTTGGCGCTCAGGGGTGAAAAGGTGTTACCATTTGACACCCGCGGGCTTAAAAATGTGTTGGGGGTGCCGTTTGATCCCTCACGCTGATTATGGTGCCGTGCATACCGTTGGAAGACCTTTCACCCTTTAGTCATTTGCGCATGCTCTGTGACGTGTGTATTTCCACTTCAACTCGCCGTCACTGGTGCATCAAAACAGCAATTGCTCCCTACGAAGACTATCACCGTGCATGCGCTATCCCAATTTCATTTAGAACTTCGGATGGCTAACTTTTAGCGAACTCTTTATATAAAGCAACCTTTGAATTTCAAAACATTTGAACACTTCAAGGAGACTTGATGGCCGAACGGTTAGAGCGTTGAGCTTGCAACCAGGCGTAGTGGGTTCGAAACCTTCGCGGGCCAAAGGTCGTTTTAAATTTTCTTTTTATTATTTGGCACTCAGTAATAGGGATGCCATCTTTTTACCCTAATAAAAGGTGCCATTCTGGCTCCTGTAGGGGTGTCACCAGCGAAACAAGCCTTTCACCCATCAAAGGTGCAATGTGTCACCTGTAGTTTTAACAGTGTAGCGTTTTTCAAACAATACTGAAATATAGATAGTTATTGTTTCTGCATTAGTTATTTCTTTATATGTTAATGTTTTACGAATATTTATTATTATTATTATTATTACTATCATCATTATTATTTTACTACTGCACATTGATTTAATTAGAAGAAATAAAATAGCTTGTATTTTACAAAATCATTCAAAAAGAAAATTTGGTCAATAATAATTTCAAAATTCCTGGATCTCTTTTCATTCAAGGAAGATATTCATATAACTATCAAATTAAAAATATGTATAATTGATTCCTCTAATTTTCTATAGGTAGTAAAGTGATAAAATCTTAATCACCTACTCAAATCTATAAAATTTCTGCCAATATGTAATTCAAGATTCTTTATTTTTGAGCAACAAATTAACCAGACGATAATTTATTCATCGATTCAGCAAAGAAATCGTCTTTCATAAATTATATTCATCAATTTATATTCTAATTATTTATGAACAATAGGAAAAGCAAAATAATAAATTAGCCCAAATTATTAAAACTTGCTTGAATTATTATGCCATCGTAAAATTACAATCTCCCTTATAAAAGTATAATCATACAGTAGAATCTATTACATGCATCTAAAATCACGTTTATGAGAAGTCCCATTCACAAGACAGCTATAGAAATGGTCTTTCTCATTGTTAAAACTAATGGTGACACATTGCACCTTTTAGGTGTGAAAGGCTTGTCTCACTGGTGACACCCCTAAAGGAGCCAGAATGACACCTTTAATTAGGGTGAAAAGATGGCACTCATAATCCAGAGTGTCCAATAATAAAAAATAAAAAATTATACAAACCGACTTTTGGCCGTCGAAGGATTCGAACTCACAACGTCTGATTACAAGCTCAGCGTTCTAACCGCTCGGCCATCGAGCTCACCTTCATTCACTCATAGCCATAGATTTTACTTACCATCACAGAAAACAGAAAGACACACGTCACAACGCATGTACATGGTTCCAGTCACCCGATGAGGTGTCACATTGCTGCCAATACGAAGTGTATGGCACCTTATTTAGCTCCAATCACTCAGTAAGAGACCTGTCGGCACTGCAACCACATATCCAAGCCCCTATGGCACCCTACGGTTCCAAATGCCTCGGGTTTCAATGGATCCTACGGCCTTTTCACCTCCGGGTCCCAAATGCACCGGTTTGTCACCTTCACTTTTAACAGTGCTTACCAGAGGTCCTTAACTCGAATCACCCCGAAGGTGAAAATGTGATATTATTAACCTCCTGACAATAAACAAAGATGCTTCTAAACTTTTCAATAGATGGCACCAACTATTTTATTGCACTTTTCGAACAACCAATTTTGACGAAATTTTTATCATAAAACGAGCGAAGAAAGTAATTTTCTGAATTTGACGACGTATTCGCTCACAATATTTCCCCGGCAATGGTTCTGTTAAAAACGAAGAAAATTTCCTGAAATCTGAGTATCTATTTTTGAGATGACCAGACCGACAGACAAAGGAATTCACAAATAATTTTCGACTTTGTTGGGAAATGTTAATAAGAACCAAAAGAGTGAAGAAATCTAATAATCTGAATTAGTTAGAAGACCGATTCACATATCTGTTCTTTTTAATATGAAATAAATTAACTTTAACTACTGAAGTTCACAACCTCTCTCTTTTTCAGTATGAATATTAATAATTGTTTTTAGAAACGTCTTTGAAAACGACCATGAGCATCAATGATTGATTGCTCATTGATGGCGGGGGGGTGGGGAGTTGATCGCTTCTTATTTCTGACTGACAATACAATTAATCTTGGAGACGAAAAAAATTAAAAAGAAATATGATTTAAAAAGAAATCAGCATACAGTCTACGTTGTATGCTAAAGACATATTCTAGAGAGTATACTCTGACTACATTTTTACATCAGAAATAGAAGACATATCAAGTTTCATTAAAAATATCAGAAGGTATACCACAGTATATCTTCCAATAGAGATCAGGGTGAGCCGAAAAATTGAAAAAAAAAAAAAAAAAATGTCGTAATACCATAGGAAAGTTGTGAAAATCGGGAAGCTAGAAATTTGGTAAAAAAAAGAAATGAAATCTGTTTATATCTTCCGGTTGCGCACGTGCTCTAAAGTTCACTGAAATGTGCTAAAATTCAGATTATTAAAAAAAAAAACAATTAAATTAACCTCTTTACGAATGTAATAGCTGAAATTCTTGTGAATAAGTCTAACAAAACATAATGTTAAAATATTATTTAAATCCACCCGCATTTTCCGGTCGTGCATGTGCTCTAAAGTTTGGCAAGAATCATATTTTTAGGATGTTCTTTTATATTACTTAGCTTATCAGTATTTAAATGTAACAGCTCTTTACACATAAAGGGTATGCCACAAAGGGCTTTCATATTACGTTTTTGAAAAGTAAAAAGTAAAAAAGTAATCATTTGAAGAACAGTTATAATACAATAGAAGTTGAAATAATATTTCAAACACATTATTACAGATATGAGGGAAATGAATGTTAATGTAAATTATGTGGTTGAAAAAAATTGCATTACCTCTTCTTTTCATTCTGTCTCTTTTTTTTTTTTTTTTTTTTTTTTTTTGTATAAATAAATATAGGCCATCATATTCAAAAACAGTTTATAAATCGGCCGTGAAAATCAATGATTGGTCATATATGACTAAGAAGAACAAAAAAATGGCTTATTTTATTCCTATAATCTAGTATTCAATCTTTCCATATGATGCAGTGTCATATAAAAGAACATTTATAATAATCTTTAAGAAATTAATAATTTATTCAATATCAATACACAAGTAACAAGAAAAGCGAACGAAAAGAATTAAATACGTGGTTTGTGACCTCATGTTCTATGGTAATTTTTTATCCTCTTGATGCTTACTAACCTTCTGTAAATTTGCCTATCAAATTCGGCAACAACCTGTATAGGATACTTCCGCGTTTCAAGATGAAGGAAATGGACTTATTTTAATTTAAACTTAATAGTTCAAAAGATTTTCATTACCGCTTCTTTTTTGCCCCTTTTTTTAGTACAAATAAATATACGCCACCGTTTCCAAAAACGTTTTCTAAACGGCCTTGAAAATCAGTGATTGGTCATGTATGACTAAAAGGAACAAAAAATGGCTTCTTTTATTTCTATAATCTTGTACTCAATTTTTCCATGATGCAGCACCATAGAACATTTACAATAATCTTCAAAAATTAATAATTTCTGCAATATCAATACGCAAGTAACAAGAAGAACGAATGAAAAGGACTAAATACGTGGTTTGCAACCCCATATTCTATAGTATTTTTTTATACTCTTGATACTTACTATATCCTTCTCTTAATTTGATGATCAAATTCGGCAACAACTTGCATAAGATACTTCCGAGTTTCAAGATGAAGAAAATGAACTTATTTTAATGTAAATTTAATGGTTCAAAAAATTTGCATTACCGTTTTTTTTTCTCTTTTATTTAGTACAAATAAATATACGCCATCATTTTCTAAATCGGCCATGAAAATCAATAATTGGTCATATATGACTAAGAAAAAAAAAAAAAAAAATGGCTTCTTTTATTCCTATAATCTAATACTCAATCTTTCCATGATGCAGCGTCATATAAAAGAACATTTACAATAATCTTTCAGAAATTAACAATTTCTTCGATATCAATACACAAGTAACAAGAAGAGCGAGTGAAAAGAATCCCTGACATTCTGAAGGAGATAATGCCTATAGCTTGAGGGCAGAAGACTAGACCATCGCCTGGCAGCAATTCTTAATCGGAGAGTCTGTCTCTACAGTTGCAAATGCCCACTCTGCCGTTTTGAATAAGGAGTATCTCGCTGGCTTGTTCCACCCTGAATGCGAACACTATTTATAGAACATTTCGGAAGCTACGGGATCATTTAGATTGGCATTCTTAATTCATTTCTGTTATTTTTGTCATTTCCTATTCGCCTTTTTTATTATTTAGTTTTTGGCGGACTAAGGGTTTTTATGCTTTCTTATGAAACAGGAGAAAAGGTACTTTTTTTTCGAAAATTTGGGTAAAGGGATTTTTTGATTAATTTTGAAATATAAGGTGAAATGATTTCTCTATTAATTATATCTATTGATTTAAGTGTCACACTGTTTGAATCCTAATAACAATAATAATAAAATGTAACTGAATTAATTAAAAATGCTTTGTAAATGTATTTCATTTAAAAAAAAAAAAAAGTCTTGGTAAGAAAGCACTTTATGAACACTATAATAACATTATAGTAAAAAGAAAATTGCATGAGAAATATGCATAAGAAAACTTACTGTTATTAAAAAAATATGCGTACTGAATTCCATTATTTTATAAATTAGTATTAATATTAATTCAATAAAAAATATACAATGTTATAGTTAGAACTATTTGTTGTATCACATATATTTATTTAACCGAAATTTCAAAAGGGGCTAGGTAGACATAAAATGGGGAATAAATAACTTCAAAAAGGAAATTTTAAAACTTAATACTTGTAAAGTTAAATTCTGTATCAAACAGGGAATGTACTATTTAACATTTCTTACATCCCCAATCTAACTAATTTCTCTACACTGTAAAAAAAAAAAAATCTGTAAAGGTACTACACTTTATCTAGGAAACTGGGATTCCAAGAACTTTTTCTGCAACGGTAACAACAAAAACTCAAGTTTTAGAATCGGTTACATGGATTTTTCCTGTTATCGTTACATGAAAGGTTCTTGGAATCCCAGTTTCCTAGAAAATGTTTAGTACCTTTACAGATTTTTTTTTTTACAGTGTACACTGTAAAAAAAAATCTGTAAAGGTACTAAACATTTTCTAGGAAACTACACTGTAAAAAAAAAATCTGTAAAGGTACTTAACATTTTCTAGGAAACTGGGATTCCAAGAACATTTCCTGTAACGGTAACAGCAGAAATTCAAGTTTCAGAATCGATTACATGATTTTTTCCTGTTATCGTTACATGAAAAGTTCTTGGAATCCCAGTTTCATAGAAAATGTTTAGTACCTTTACAGATTTTTTTACAATGTAGATTCTCTTAAATATCGAAGAAAAACTTATGTCTAATACATGGAGATAAAGTGCTTTGTTTTTAATAAAGAATGTATTAAACTTATTTTTAAAATTTTTACTAGTTGTAGATAAGCTGTTTTATTATTATTATTATTATTATTATTATTATTATTATTATTATTAAATCATATCGTGAAATCTGTGTTTAAATTGCAAAAATAACAATTTCCAGGAGTGGCGTAACTGTACGAGAACCGAGAATCTTTGGAACGCGGGAATCTTGAATTTGGTAGGTTGTTTATCTGCACATGTAAGAAGGAAATGGTTGATTTTAACACTTTATTATCTTTTTTTTAAATCGAATTCGATATGGCACACAGAATACCATGAACATTCTACTTCAGAGTGCACAAAACCTCATGAAATGTTGAGAAAAATCTACAAAGAGGAAGTTTCATTCCGTTCATGCACTTTTGAATGATTTTGCAGTTTCAGGCATGGAAGATGCATGGAAGAATACATGGAAAATAAAGCGCACGATGGATAGACGCCTTCAATGTGCACGCCAGAGCAAAATGAGAAAGTTTGCGAACATGTAACTTAGGATCGTCCACTGAGTATTCGAGTACTCGCCAATGACCTCAATATTTCCAAGAATGTGTTGGATCGACTAGGGTGGATCGAAAAGTATATGAAAATTATCTCTCGAAACTATTTTTGGCGTTTGATGCAAAAGTTCTCTTTTATGTATATTATGTATATTATTCACTTATTTTTTAAAATTGAAATCCATTCAAATTTTTCGGTGCCCCAAGCGCTCTAAAATAGTTAAAAATTGAATTTTTTATGAAAATTTATGCATATTTTTGTTTTGTTTTAAATTCTATTTAAATTAGATTTGGCGCGGGATGCAAAAGTTGTGTTTTATGTGTATTAGTTTACATGCTTTTAATACTGTTATTGTTATGATTATTCAAATCCATTCATATCTTTCGATGCCCCAAGCGTCCCCAAAAAAGGTTAATTATTGAGATTTTTATAATAGTTTTAATTTTTTTCTTTCTTATTTTATTAAGTTTTCTTTAAATATTTTTGTGAATAGTAAGTAACCTATAAATATGTGGGTTATTAATCTTTATTGTTTCAGTCAATTTGAACATTCCGCGTTTCTTAGTTCACGAGTAAAATGGCTCTGACAGATGAACAGACAAACAGGTTTAAAAATGATTTTATAACGGTTCAATTTTTGTTTTTTAAGCACATAACTCTAAAATGTTATGCTTTCATGGGTTTTTATAATGGTAAAGACGACTTGTGATTACCATTGTTTGACTATGTTTTTTCTAAATATATTTGTGAATAGTTAATAATCTATAAATATGGGGATTAATACCTTTATTGCTTCAATCAATTTAAACAGTCTGTGTTTCTTAGTTTACCAGTAAAATGACAGTAGCAGACATACAGACAAACAGATTAAGGAATGATTTTATTACGATCCCCTTTTTACATTTTATGTACATAACTCTAAAATTTTACGTTTTCACAGGATTTTATAACGGTAAAAAGAAGTTAAAAAAAGAACAAACAAAATTTTTCTTTTCACATTCAACATTTTTTCACTGCTAGATTACACCATAATTTAAACAAATAAAATAAAATATTTTAAGTTTATCTAACTTTCTCCAAATCTCTTCCCAGCTTTTATATTGTCCAAAGATCAACTGGAAATCCCCCATTTTCACAAATTTCTTTACTGTCTCTGATGTTTAGACAGTCATAAAAATAGAAAGACAAAAGTTCTGTTTTGTCATACCATATCCCTCGCTTTCGAAACTTTTATTAGGGAATGAAACGCGAGCTTTCCGGCAATAATATAGCTTCAGTGTGATTGTGTTATGGCGATTTCTGCGGTTTCATGCCCCCATAAACTGCAATCAACTGAGACAAACACGATTTTCGATCAGCAGTAAAGAGATAGTTCTGTTTTCACATTAGTAGACAATTCCAGAAATGATATCTTCATGCAGTTAGTGCGATTTCAATGAGAAAATTCAAAGTGAAATTCCCTTTCTCCTTTTGCCTGAAGAACACTAAAAAACTTGGATAAATATTTCTAAACATTTTAAAATGATTAAAATTTTCGGGTTTTTTTTTTGGTTAAAAATAATAATTAATTATTAATTAATAGTATTTAAAATGATGTAGAATGACATGTTTTTAAAACATTGTGCTTAGGGCTATTTTTAGTTTAAATCAATCACAAATACATTCAAGACTTATTTGTATACTTATTAGCTTTAACAATTAAAGTAAACAAAAATCAAACCTGTAAAAATTGATGCCAGCAGAATTAGTTTCAACAATGCCACTGCAAGAGGATAAGTTAAAAATTTTATTTAAAAAATTAAAATTGCTCTTTTGATTTATAGAACCCTTTTTAACTAGAGTTACTAATCATATAAATATGGGTATAATTTACTTCAAGTCATTTGAATGTGATATTTATATACATATTAAAAACTCAAATAGATGAATTAAAATGTAGCATATTTTCTCCTTAATAGCTAAAACATTTTTTACATAAAAATTCAATTTAATTTAATCAAAATTTATAAAAGTAAATAAAACGTGATTTTTCACTTCCCTCAAATAGAGGAATTAAAATATAGCATATTTTGACTCAAATATAGGAATTAAAATATAGCATACTTTCTCCTTAAAAGCTAAAACATTTTTTACAGAAAAATTCAAACTAATTTAATCAAAATTTATAAAAGTAAATAAAACTTGAATTTTTATTTGACTCAAATAGAGGAATTAAAATATAGCATATTTTGACTCAAATAGAGAAATTAAAATATAGCATGTTTTCTCCTTAAAAGCTAAAACATTTTTTACGGAAAAATTCAAATTACTTTAATAAATAATATTTAACTTTAATGTTTGCAGTGGTCAGTTTTCTATTACATTGATTAACATGAAAATCCTATTTTCGCATTACTTTTTCTGTCTTTGATATTCAGGAAATTCTGACAATCAAATGAAAAAGTTGTTTTTGATTACGTCATAGCTTTTGAAATTCTCAAATGTTTTATTGCTAAGAGACAAAAGCTTACCGGTAATAACATTGCCTCAGATCAAGTTAATTGTTTTGTAGCGATTTTTGCCTTTTTAAGCCTGCATATATTGTCAACTGAGACAAACCCGAATTTTGATCAGCAGTAAGTAGTTAATTATATTTTTATTAAATACGAAAATTTTCGAAATGCACACTTATTGTTTAATTTTCATATGAATAGGGGAAATTTCATGCTTTCTTATCTAGTTTAATTTTTTCGGATGCTACAGTCAAGTTTTTGTGTACGTGGGTGAACAGATTTAGATATTCGTTTAACCCTTTCTGGTCTGGTGCATTATTAATATTATATGTCTTTTAATAAAGCATTATTTTGTTTTAAGAAATACTTTTTCTACTATTTACATATAGTAATGCTTATATATGTCTGCGCATTTACTATATAATTTCGTTAATGTTTAGACATTTAGTAATAATGATAATTATTATTATTTACTAAACTATCTTTGCGCCGTTTGCGATTATTTTATTCGAAATATATATTTTATGCTTTAAATTTAAAAGAAAAGTTACTTTCCTAAAATAATCATTTGTAAAGCGCAAAAAAATGTTGCAAAGTTATAATATCAATTAAATCTTACTGTAATACAATATTTTCTAAACGTCTCAAAAAACTCCTCCTTAGCCTATTTTCATAGAGATATTAATTGAATAATAGGCAAAATAACAATATTCGTTATCTTTTAGACAATGAAATAGCCGTTAAACTTTAATTAATCAATTTGGATAACTTGTGTTAATTTTATTCACATAAATGTATTTTTTTTCCCTAAAAATTGAAAAAAATAAACATTCGGACCCGAAAGGGCTAAAGTATAATACGAGCCATTTTGAACAGCTATGCCTGATTTGTGTTTTAAATCTTTCATATTTTTTTCTAGTAGCCTGTGAGCTAACCATTAGACAAGCCAAAAGGGTCTTTCTTGTCTAGAAATGCTTTAAAGGGGAAAACCTATAGCTTTGCAGGCAATTGTATTCCTTTTGTATTTCACGCTTTATAAAAATATTTTTAGAAAAAATGCAAACCCGACCAACACTTAATTGTATAAAGTAGTACAATTTCAAACGAATTAACTTTGTTAGTAAAATTTCAAACGGAAAAAGCGACATCATATTTAATCCTTTGAGAACAAGCGACTGGTATCATTTAAGGTGCTCAGAATCCTTCATTATTCCCACCACACTGTAAAAAAAAAATCTGTGAAGGTACTAAACATTTTCTAGGGAACTGGGATTCCAAGAAATTTTCATGTAGCGATAACAGGGAAAATTCATGTAATCGATTTTGAAACTTGAATTTTTGCTGTTACCGTTAGAGGAAAAGTTCTTGGAATCCCAGTTTCCAAGAAAAAGTTTAGTACCTTTGCAGATTTTTTTTTACAGTGCAGTTATTTTAAATTGTAAAGTTGACCTTATTTAATAAAAGCATTTTCGTGATTCAACTAAAAACATTCAGTGTTGAAAAATCAGTGGTAAAAATTTAAAAAATATTCAAAGTTCTCTTGTCGCGAGGGGGTTAACGGGAAATATAAATTTTATAAAACTGCTTTGGCAGCATTTAATTAATCTGCACCCGTAAACGCAATTAAAACAAACACAAAATGGACAAAATGTCAGGTAATAACGTAAATAATCTTACTCAAACTATTAAAAATTTAGTAAAAGAGTATGAAATTTCCAGCAAATAAAATTTTATCAAATAATGATAATAATAATAATAAAGCAGAGGTATGTCAAATCTAAACACCATGATTACTGAAAGATGCATAAATGGTTAGTTACATTATTTTGTAACAAAAAAAATGATATGAGACTTTTACTTAATTTATGTATTGGTACACTGTAAAAAAAAATCTGTAAAGGTACTAAACATTTTCTAGGAAACTGGGATTCCAAGAACTTTTCATGTAACGATAACAGGAAAAATCCATGTAACCGATTCTAAAACTTGAGTTTTTTTTTTTTGTTGTTGTTGTTGTTGTTACCGTTACAGGAAATCTTCTTGGAATCCCAGTTTCCTAGATAAAGTGTAGTACCTTTACACATTTTTTTTTTTTTTTTTTTTTTTTTTTTTTTTTTACAGTGTATCTTTTCAAATATTACATAAATGTAGTTTAGAGAATGTTATATTTAATTATTAAAATGTTAGAGATTTACAAAATATTACTTATTTTTCTTCTTTAAATATAAAAGTTTTCGATCCATCATAATCTAAACAAATAGAAATAATAAAAAAATACTCCCCAACTTCTTCAACTTTCTTCCTAGCTTTTATTGTATCCTACGACCAACGGAAAAACCACATTTTGACAATTCTTTCATCGTCTCTGACTGTTTTGAAAGTTATAAAACTGCAATGACAAAAAATTTGTTTTCTCATATTATAACCCTCGCATTCCGAAACGTTTTATTACTGAATGAAACATAAGCTATCTGGCAATGATATTACTTCAATTTGATTGCGTTACAGCAATTTCTGCGGTTTGATGCTACCATAAACTTTAATCAACTGAGACAAACATAATTTTCGATCAGCAGTAAACAGCTAATTCTCTTTTTACAGTAGAAGACAATTCCAGAAATGATATCGTCATGTAGAAAAGCAAAGTTCTCAAAAGGAAAATAGGGCTCCAAGCGTAATTGCCTTTTCTTTTTATTCGAAAATTTTAAACTTCGGTTACTTCGTGAGACACGTTTAGTTAATTTATATTTTACTTTTTTTAATCAAAAAAACTTATAGAATATGTTACGTTACTTTAGCTCTTTAATAAGATATCAACATTTTAAAGTTTAGCTAAAAACATCAGTGTTTAATCTGAGTATGGTGTTCTGGGGTAATAACACCATTTTGGGTAATAGCGCAAAGTGCTAATATTTGAAGTATTTATGGAGGATTCCGGGAAAGAAATCTACAATGTAAAAAAAAAAAAATCTGTAATCCTACAGATGTAAAGTTTCAGAAATCTGTATGCTTACTAATATTTTATCTGTACACTGTACAAGAAAAAATATAAATATACAGAATCAATTTTTGTAAAGCTACAGAAATCTGTAACTTTACAAACGCATCTATTAAACTTGCAGTAATCTTACTAAAATTTTATCTGTAACATGGGTCGTAGTTACATAAAAAAATCTATGAATCCCAGTTTCCTAAAACATTCTTAGTAATCTAACAGATTTTTGGATTTCCAGTACAAATCTGTATATGTTACATATATATTTCCTGTTACCGTTACATAAAAAGTTCTAGGAATTCCAGTTTCCTAGAAAACTTTTAGAAACTTTACAGAATTTTTTTACAGTGTATGAGTTTCGCCCATAAGGGCCCTGAGTCATCTGAATCACAAACAATCTCTTAAAATTAATTTGCTGCCTTTGTAAAACTTTTTATAGGAAGAAACCGTGAGAATCAACGTCCGATCTAAAATTTCAGTGATAAGGTTTGTAATTTGATGACTGTATATTTATAAGGAAATACTTAGTTCATTACATGAATTTGTAGTGTAGCTCTTATGCTTTCAAAATGTTGTCGAAGGTTTTGGATGTGTTCGCGGGTTTAGTTTGTAGTTTAAAATAAACCACGCAATAAGTATACCTTGGTCATAACGCCATCCATTGACGTTATTACTCCAGTTGATTCTTTTCATTCTTGGGACTACATTCAAAATGATTTATTTTTTATTTTATGTTGCAGCGAGCACTAATGTCACTGTTTAAAACCAAAAAGGATTCAGAGAAACTTGCATGCCCTAAGTGCTGCTAATTTTTCATGTCAGAAGAAAAAATCACTTAATGACTATTACTGCATCCTATTATCACAATTAATGGTGAGTATAACAAATTTGTCAATTTTTAGGGATATATAGTTTGTGTTTTTTTATTTGGACAAGTTAGATGTCATTATTCTATTTTATTTTGTAATTTCGTTTGCATGGAGTTTTTACTTAGATAGGTTGGTAATAACGTCAAATAGCATTGGTCAAGAAATCACGCCGTTACATTTTATGAATAAATAGCGGCTAAAATATTTTTTTACTGTATTTAGTCAAAAAGTTGCTTTATCAAATCTTATATTTGTTTGAAAAAAAAAATTCTAAAACTAAGCCGTGAAAATTGGTAGAAACTTAACATGGCTTTGTTATCTCAAGACGATGATTTTTTTAAGTGCTGCATGTTTTTGACTGAAAATAGTGTGGGTAGCAAGTATCATTTGTATACAAAGGCATACAAAATTTCAATGTATTAATCACTAGACAGCTATTAATCCGGGAATGTTACACATATTTTATAAACTGTCTGGTGCACTAAGATACAAAATTACCACCAGTAAACAGAAGTACTTCTAAAAAATTTTCATAATATGCATTTTTGTTATATTTTGCTACTTATTTTAATTTTATAACTAAACAAGTACCTTCTAAAAATATAATGGGATAAACATGTACAATGTACGCTAAGTACCTTTCTAAACCTAAAAGACTTTCTTAACAAGAATGCTTCTGCAATATAACCAAATTGCAAAAGCACTGTGACCCAAATTTATCTCATATTATTTGTCGTCACATTTGCTTGCAAGATTCTGTTAAATTATTGTATGGTTATAGGTATTTGAACAAACCATGTATACGCTTATAATAAACAATGCTCTATAAAAGATACAAGTACAATCATGCACTAATTTTAAGTAAATTTTTTCTTCAATATGAACTTTCTGTATTTGATCTTCTTTCTACTATAATAGTAAGAATAATGATAATCAATTAGCCCTTAAAAGGAATAAAAGTTCATTAATACGATTCAATTCGCGTTTATTTAAATCCCGTTTGTTTTCATTCTCTTAAAGAAAATATTTTTTCGAAACATATCTCAAAATTAAAATAACTAAATATGTCTTCTTAAGATATCTGTTATATTTGCCGATAATACTTCATTTCATGAATTCATTTAGTTTTAAGTCAAACTGTAATCAGACGTAAAACTAATTATTGCTTAATCAACCAAATCTCAATTTTCTTCTTTTATTTACAACTAGATATATCGAAGTTTCAATTCCTGAAGAAAAATAAAAAAAAAAAAAAAAAAAAAAAAAAGATAATGGAAGATTTTTAAAAAAATGAGAGAGATAATTTTAATATAATAAAGCTAAAGGTTTAGAAGGATTCAAAGGATTAGGATCGCTCTAAAGGTTTATAAGGATAAGGATTAATTTGATTTGATTTTGTTATTTATCTATAACTAAATATTTTCGATAGTCATTTTCAGCTTAGTTATTTTGTATAATAGTGTAAATTTGATATAACTTTTTCAGATAAATAAGTACACTGTAAAAAAAATCTGTAAAGGTACTAAACATTTTATAGGAAACTGGGATTCCAAGAACTTTTCATGTAACGCTAACAGGAAAAATCCATGTAATCGATTCTAAAACTTGAGTTTTTGTTGTTACTGTTACAGGAAATGTTCTTGGAATTCCAGTTTCCTAGATAAAGTGTAGTACCTTTACAGATTTTTTTTTACAGTGTAGCAGAATCAAACGTAATGCTTTAGGACCAAATATTTTTTTTTTCATTAAGACTATGCAAAATACAGATAAAAATTTATAAAAGAATATTCATATTCAATTCTTCAAAAATTAGTTGTTTCATTGTAAAAAATGTATATATGTGTGCATGCATGAATGTTTGGACTTGATTTTACGCACAATTAGTCATCGGATTTAAAAGTAACTTTTACACTAAAATGCTAAAACACCATGGACAATTTTAAGCTAAAGGGATTTCTGGTACTGTGTATTAACGATTTCATTTTTACATGTACGTCAAAAAATTTCAATAAATGATTGTCTACTAAGTTTCAAATGTGAGCAAATGAAATTAATTGTTTTTATTCCTTGTCAGACAGTTTACATAATAGAAATAAAAATCGAATTATAGGAAAGAATTTGTACAAAATTTTGATTGATGAGTAACAAGAGTGTCATCGTAAATAAGAAAATAATGATCTGCGAGCAATAAAACTTGATTGATCGGTAGGATTTTGGACGAAATCGTGAGCTATGAGAGCACATAGCGTTTATATATATAAGATATTTGCGAAATATGGTGGTTTGAATTTGATTGCTCCAGCGAATATTGAGCGAAAACTTAGCGATCCTGCATTAATTGCCAAGCTAATATTAGTAAGCTGTCTTACGTTCTAAACAAGACTCATCCAGGCGAGTATTATTCAAGTTCTTGAAAATGGGTTGCACAAATTCGGGCAAAATTTTCTAATACACTGTAAAAAAATGCTGCAGTAATTTTACTTCAGCAGAGCTTCCAGGCATAACATTTTTAAAATGGGTTTTGTTCCTAGATTAATTGACGCTGTCTTTAGATAAACGGATTTTGCCCGTAAAATATAAAAAAATTACAGAATTTCCCGTTTAGTCAAAAAATTATCATTATCCCTAAATTTATCGGAGTAATTTACGGTAAAGTACCGTAAATTTTCAATTTCTTTTATAATGTATGAATTATGTGCCATATGCATGTGACATTACTCTTTTGATTACATTCAAACTAAAGTGGCAATGGCATTGGTTAAATTGAATGTAACTAAGAAAAAAAAAAATACTCATTTGTGCCAAACCGATTTTCCTAAAATACTTAAATAGCTGGTAATGTTTCTGGTGCTCTTTAAGTAGATATTCTAGCAACACGACTATTTCGCACAATTGTATGCAAGTCGTTTATTAAGAAACTGATGCATGTGAAATCGAGTTTATTATTTTCACTCAAAATTATTTTTCATTTAATATCTTCAGCCGATTCCCATCAAATATTTCTAAAGCACAGGATGTTTTATAACGTGTCTCGATATTTATAAAGAATATATAACAACCAGATTTCTTAAATGGATACCTATAATTTGAAATATTCAGTTGTTATTACACATTATAAATTAGTTTTAATATTTCATTTTGTTTAATTTTTTCAAATTCACCTTTTCTATTAAAAAATGATGCAGCAACTAGTTGTCCTTGAGCAAAATAAATTATTTGAAATATTCAGTTGTTATTGCGCAATAGTATGAAAAAAAAATCATTTTTTTAAACTTGTCCTGCCTATTTCTTTATAAAGGAATTTTCTTTTTTTGCTTCGTTATGTGCGAATATAATTTAATAGATAAAGCCAATTTCTATCCAACACACTCTAAATATTTCGTGTTTTTAAAATGTATTTCAATATCGATAAAAACGATATAACAACCACTTTCGATAATGAAAAATCTAACATATGAAATATTCAGCAGTTATTAGGTATTATAACTCTTTTTAGTATTTATTTTAATTTTAAATTTTCAAATTTGCCTTCCTTTTTCAATATTCATAAAAATGATAAAAAAAAACCCTTTCTTCCAAGTGAATCTGTTATTTCACTTGTTTAATTGTTACTGCACATAATACAATTGTTCCTGGATACGTAATTATTTTCAATATTTCTTTTATATTTTTCTTCAGTTTTTTGTTTATTTAGTATTTCTTTTGGCAAATAAAAAAAAAATGCTTTTACTATTTTTATATGTATTTCTCTTATGCCACTTTTTATGCATAAATACAATTTAATATTTTAAGCTATTTAATATTCAACGCTTTTTAAAACAACTTAATGTTCAAAAACATATTTCAATATGTAAAAAATAGTGCCAAAATATATATATGCTTAAAAAAAAAATCCCTACCCTTTCAGATATTCTAGCCACTTTTTATCGTTAAATCCCTTGCAGATTAAATGACTTATACTCGAAAACATATTGCCATGTATCTGAAAAAAAAAAACACTGCTTTACATTCATTGTAGAAATAAGGTTGTCCGTAAAACGTGAAGAATCCTTCCTTTCTTTAAAAAGAAAAAGTTAAAAAATAAAAAATAAAACTCTTGAAACTGCAGTCATGTGTGGGGTAGAATAAATGTTTGCATCATGATATTCTTGTATCAGCTTTCTTCCGAAGCTTCTTGAAGGAAATGCCTTTTTTCTTTTTTTATACGACAATATCAGCTCATCTTCTTTATATTGCTTTTGATTATGTTAACCTTTTTTACAAGAATATTTTATGAATAGTCAGTCTTTAGCAGGTAAAAAATGGTTCTCTATTCAACAGTATCTGGCGAGATCGCTGGGGTTATTTCATGCTAATTTAAATTTAAAACATTGTTAGCAAAATTTTAAATGTTTAAAAGACTCACATGATCTGATTATCTCAATGGAAATCTATAATTTGCAATATTCTATTGTTATTACACATTGTCATTACACACAAAAAAGTCTAATTTGAATACTTTATTTTGTTTATATTTTTCAAATTCATCTTTTCTATTCAAAAGTCATAATAATGAAACAGCAACGCGTTGTCTTTTAGCAAAATATATTATTTCAGATGTTCAGTTGTTATTGCACAACAGTAAGTAAAAATAATATTTCATTTCCTTTTAACTTTTTTCTGCCTATTTATATATGAGCTTTTCTCATGTGACTTTGTTATGTGTAAACATAATTTAATAGCTAAAGCCAATTTGTATCCAACGCTCTTTAAATACATCGTGTTTTTTAAATGTATTTCAATATTTACAAAAATGTTATAAAACCACTTTCGATAATGCAGCATGTAATGAATGAAATATTCAGCTGTTATCTCACATTATAACTTTTTTCATTCTTTAATTTTATTTTTATTTTTAAGTATTCATAAAAGTGATGAAAAAACCTCCCTTTCTTTCAACTGAATCTATTATTTCATTTGTTAATGCACTGAATACAGTTGTAACAGGACACGTAATTATATTTAACATTTATTTATTATTGTTCTTCATTTACATCTTTAATATTTTTTTAGCAAATAAAAAAAATTCATTTTACTATTTTTATGTGCTTCTCTTAAGTCTTTTTCTTATGTATAAATACAATTTAAAATTTTAAGCTATTTAATATTCAACGCTTTTAAAACAGCTTAATGTTCAAAAACATATTTCAATATGTAAAAAATACTGCGGAAAATATATACATGCTTAAAAAAATCGCTACCCTTTCAGATATTCTAGCCACTTTTTATCGCTAAATCCCTTGCAGATTAAATGACTTATCTTCGAAAAAATATTGCCCAATACCGGAAGAAAACAATGCTTTACATTCATTGTAAAAAGAAGGTTGTCCGTGTAACGTGAAGAATCTCCCCTTACTTTAAAAAGAAAAACTTAAAAAAGAAAGAAAAACTCTTGAAACTCCAGCCATGCGTGGGGTAGAATAAATGTTTGCATGATATTCTTGTATCAGTTTTCTTCCGAAGCTTTTTGCAGAAGGAAATACATTTTTTACTTTTTATACAACAATATCAGCTCGTGTTCTTTTTATCTCTTTTGATTATGTCTATCTATATGGCATGTCTTTTTTATGCAAGAATATTTTATGACCAGATAATCTTTAGGAGCTAAAAAAATGGTTCCCTATTCAATAGAATCTGATGAGATCGCAGTTTGTTTCACGGGAATTTAAATTTAAAATATTTTTTAGCAAAATTTAAAATGTTCAATAGACTGCATGCGATTTGATTATCGTTTCAGTTTACAACAATGTTAACACTTAGTGAACAAATGCTGTCATATTAGCAACAGCCTTTTTTTTTTTTTTTTGATCAAAATTTAATTCTTTTTTTTTTTTTTTTTTTTTTTTTGTTACCACTTTTCCCATTATTATTATTATTATTATTATTATTATTATTTTACATTTTTAAATGCCGAAATTTTGAGATGAGATTATGTAAGGCAAAATTTTCTAGAAAAATAGTGGTGTCCAATTTTAAACAACACTTAGAAAATAAAAATTTGTTTTCAGAATATAACGGTATTTATTCATTAAGGGCATACATCATAAGCATCTTTTAACCCTATAATGTATTGTTTTTATTTCGAAAACATTGTATTTGAGTCTAATTTTGTTAATTATCCACAAGAAAAATAGCGAACGAAATTATTTATGTTTCAGTTACATTGCAAATAATTTCATAATGTTAATCCTGAATGACCTCTTACTTGACGAAAATTTCTCAAAAACGGTAATTTTAATTTATGTAATTACTTTTTAGTTTTTATACTGCGCAAAAACAACTATTTCGCGTATAATAATCTATATAACAATTATATTAGTTAGCGGATTTAATGATTATTTCTTTACAAACATAGTGGAATGAGGCCAGTCGAGCACATCCAAGCAGTAACAAGAAAATATGTTAAAACCTCCCGTGATAACGGCTATAATACATGTTATCTCACGTAAGTAAAATGCAATAGTTCACCAAGGTAGAAGAGAAGAACAGAAAATTGTGTCAAAAATATATACATGCTTTAAAAAATTCCTACCCTTTCAGATATTCTAGCCACTATTTATCGTTAAATCCCTTGCACATTAAATGACTTATACTCGAAAAAATATTGCCCCATACCGGAAGAAAACACTGCTTTACATTCATTGTAGAAACAAGGTTGTCCGTGAAACGTGAAAAATCTCCCCTTTCTTTAAGGAAAAAAAAACCCCTCTTGAAACTTTACTCATGCGTGGGGTAGAATAAATGTTTGTATGATATTCTTGTATCATCTTTCTTCAGAAGCTTCTGCAGAAGGAAATGCCTTTTTTCCTTTTCATAAAACGATATCAGCTCATGTTCTTTATATCGCTTTTGATTATGTTAACCTATCGTGCATGTCTTTTCTCTGCAAGAATATTTTATGAATAGTTAATCTTTATGAGCTAAAAAATTATTCTTTATTCAATAGAATCTAATGAGATCACGGTTTCTTTCACGGGAATTTAAATTTAAAACATTGTTAGGAAAAATTTAAAATGTTTAATAGACTATAGACGATTTGATTATCGTTTCATTTTACAATAATGTAAACAATTAGTGAACAAATGTCATCATATTGGCAGCAGCCTTTTTTTTTTTTTTTTTTGGTCAAGATTTGTTTTTATCTAATATTTTTGTTTTGTTACCATTCTTTCGAGAAAACTTTTTTTTTTCCATTTTTTAAATGCCAAAATTTTGAGATTACGTAAGATGAAATTTTCTGGAAAAATAGTGGTGTCCAAATTTAAACAACACTTGAAAATAAAAATTGGTTTTCGGGAATATAGCAGCATTTATTCATCAAGAGCATACATCAGAAGCGTCTTTTAACTCTTTAATATGATGTTTTTCATTTCGAAAACATTGTATTTGATTTTTTTTTATTACCCACAAGAAAAATAGTGAAAGAAAGTATTTATGTTTCTACTGCATTGCACATATTTTCATGATGTTGATCCTGATTGACATCTTAGACTAAAATCTCTCAACAAGATAATAATCAATTATATAATTCCTTTTTACTGTTTACACCGCTTAATAACAGCTATTCAGCGGTATGATGATCTGTATAACAATTATATTAGTTAGTGGATTTAATAATTATTTTCTTATAAATGTGGTGAAATGACTAAAGTTGAAAACATCCAAGCAGTAACAACAAAAGATGTTATAACCTCCCGTGGAAACGACTTTAAATACACGTTATCTCACGTAAGTAAAACACAATAGTTCACCAAGATAGCAACAGAAAGAAAAGAACAGAAAAATAATGCCACAAATTTATACATGCTTTAAAAATATCCTTACCTTTTCAGATTATCTAGCCATTTTTTATTCTTAAATCTCTAGCAGATTAAATGACTTATACACGAAAAAATATTACCATATAACGGAAGAAAAAATTGCTTTGCATTCATTGTAGAAACAAGGTTGTCCGTAAAACGTGAAAAACCTTCCCTTAAAAATAAATAAATAAATAAATAAATAAATAAATAAATAAATAAATAAATAAACTCTTGAAACTTCAGTCATGCGTGGGTAGAATAAATGTTTGCATGATGATATTCTTGTATCAGCTTTTTTCCGCAGCTTCTTGCTCAAGAAAATGCCTTTTTTTACTTTTTGTGTAACAATCAGTAAACGCATCAGCTCATATTCCTTATATCGGTTTTGATTATGTTAACCTATACTGCATGTCTTTTTTCTGTAAGAATATTTTATGAATAGTTAAACTTTAGGAGCTAAAAAAATGGTTCTCTATTCAATAGAATCTGATGATATTGCAGTTTGTTTCACGGGAATTTATATTCAAAATACTGTTAGCAAAATTTAAAATGTTTAATAGACTATACATGATTTAATTAGCTTTAATTTTACAAGCAAGTTAACCCTTTTTGAATTAGTACCGCCTTATTTGCAACAGCCTTTTTTTAGGCCGAAATTTGTTTTTGTTTTTTCTAATATTTTTGTTTTGTCACCACTTTTCCCAATATTTTTTTTAATGCTGAAATTTTGAGATTATGTAAGGCGAAATTTTCTGGAAAATAGAAATTGGAATCTAGCAGCATTTATTCATTAAGAACATACATCAGAAGCGTCTTTTAATTCTTTAATGCATTTTTTTTCAAAACATTATATTGCAGTCTGTTATTATAAATTTTACACAAGAAAAATCCTGAAAGAAATTATTTATGTTTCTGTTGCATTGTACATAATTTCATAATATATTTCCTGATTTAAATCTTATATGGCGTAAATTTCCCACAAATGATAATTTTAAATTATATAATTTTTTTAATGTTTACACAGCATCATAACAATTATTCACTGTACAATCTCCTTCATGACAATTATATTAGTTGGCGGATTTAACAATTATTTTCTTATAAACGTAGCGAAATGACGCCAGTCGAATACATCCAGCAGTAACAACAAAAGATGTTATAAACTCCCGTGGAAAGGACCTTAAATACATGTTATCTCACGTAAGTAAAATACAAGAGTTCACCAAGATAGAAACAGAAAGAAAAAAAATAGTGCCAAAAATACATACATGCTTTTTTAAAAAATCCCTATCCTTTCAGATAGGCAAGCCACTTTTTATCGTCAAATCCCTTGCAGATTAAATGAATTATACTCGAAAAAATATTGCCCCATACCGGAAGAAATCACTGCTTTACATTCATTGTAGAAACAAGGTTGTCCGTGAAACGTGAAAATTCTTTCCTTTCTTTAAAAAGAAAAACTTAAAAAAGAAAGAAAAACTCTTGAAACTCCAGTCATGCTTGGGGTAGAATAAATGTTTGCATGACATTCTTGTATCATCTTTCTTCGGAGGCTTCTCGCAGAAGGAAATGCCTTTTTTACTTTTTGTGTAACAATATCAGCTCATGTTCTTTATGTCGCTTTTGATTATGTTAACCTATCTTGCATGTTTTTTTCCACAAGAATATTTTATGAATAGTTAATCTTTAGGAGCTAAAAAAATGGTTCTCTATTGAATATAATCTTATGAGATCGCAGTGTGTTTCAGGGGAATTTAAATTTAAAATACTGTTAACAAAATATAAAATGTTTAGTAGATTATAGACAATTTGATCATCGTTTCATTTTACAATAATGTTAACAATCAGTGAACCAATTCCGCCATATTGTCAACAGCCTTTTTTATTTTTTATTTTTATTTATTTATTTATTGATTTTTTGATCGAAATTTACTTTTATCTAATATTTTTGTTTTGTTGCCACTTTTCCCAGTAAACTTTTTTTTTTCACATTTTTTAAATGCTGAAATTTTGGGAATATGTAAGGTGAAATTTTCTGGAAAAAAATGGTATCCAAATTTAAACAACGCTTGAAAAATAAAAATTGTTTTTCGTTAATATAGCTGCATTTTTTTATCAAGAGCATACATTAGAAGCGTCTTGTAACTCATTAATACATTATTTTTTATTTCGAAAACATCGTATTTGAGTCTATTTTTTTTATTATCCGCAAGAAAAATATTGATCGAAATTATTTATGTTTTCTATTGTATTGCACATAATTTCATGATGTTAATCCTGAGTGACGTCTTACATGAACGAAAATCTCTCAAAAATGATAATATTAAATTTTGTAATTACTTTTTGCTATTTACATTGCACGATAACAATTATCCAGCGGTATAATAAATAATCTTTATAACAATTACATTAATTAGCGGATTTAATAATTATTTTCTTATAAATATAGCGAAATGAGAAAAGTCGAAAACATCCAAGCAATAACAACAAAAGATGTTATAACCTCCCGTGGAAACGAACTTAAATACATGTTATCTCTTGTAAGTAAAACAAAATAGCTCACCAAGATAGTAACAGAAAGAAAAGAACAGAAAAATAGCGCCAAAAATATATACATACTTAAAAAAAAATCCCTACCCTTTCAGATATTCTAGCCACTTTTTATTGTTAAATCCCTTGCAAATTAAATGACTTATAATCGAAAAAATATTGCCCTATACCGGAAGAAAACACTGCTTTACATTCATTGTAGAAACAAGGTTCTCCGTGAAACGTGAAGAATCTTCCCTTTCTTTAAAAAGAAAAAGTTAAAAGAAAAACTCTTGAAACTCCAGTCATGCGTGGGATAGAATAAATGTTTGCATGATATTCTTGTATAAGCTTTCTTTCGAAGCTTCTTGCAGAAGGAAATGCCTTTTTTTTCCTTTTTATACAACAACATGAGCTCATATTCTTTATATCGCTTTTGATTATGTTAACCTATCGTGCATGTCTTTTTTTTTAAGAATATTTTATGAGTAGTTAATCTTTAGCAGCTAAAAAAATTGCTTCTCTCTTCAATAGAACCTGGCGAGGTTGCATTTTATTTCACGGGAATTTAAATTAAAAAAATTGTTAACAAAATTTAAAATGTTTAATAGACTAAAAATGATTTGATTATCATTCATTTTAAAAATATGCTAACTCTGAACAAACTAATTTTTTCTCAGCAAACCTATATTTCTTTGAATTTTTTTGTTTTCTAAATATGTTTGTTTTGTTTCCAATTTTTCTAATATAAGTATATTTTTCATTTTTTAAGTAATGAAATTTTGAGATTAAGTGGGGCAAAACTTTCTAAAAAAGTTGCGGAGTCCAATTGAAAACAACACTTGGAAAATAAAAATTGATTTTGAGGAATATAGCAGCATTTGTTCAGTACGGGTATACGTTCGAAGTGTCTTTAACCCTTTCCTACACACAAAAATTGTGTTCTAAAACGAGAATGTATTGATTGACACCGGAATTTACAATCTACTTTTTTAGAAATTAAGAAATTCTTAATTTAACCTTTCATTATAAAAGCAAACATTTATTAAAATTTATTGGTGCCATTTTCAAGTTTGGAATTAAACTTGGGCGTGCCCAGAGTGGGACGAATGTGCCTGTAAAGGTTAAATCCTCCAATGCATTTTTTTAATTTTTAAAAAATTGTATTCAAATATATTTTTGTTAATTACCGACAAGAAAAAGAGTGAAAGAATTATTTATGTTTCTGTTGTATTGCACATAATGTTACAATGTCAATTCTGAATTACATGACAAAAATTGTCCCAAAATAATAATTTTAAATTATATAATTATTGTTAACTGTTTACAGTGCACAACAAAAACTTTTTCAATAATAACATCTACTTTATGTCACTGTCAATAGTTTTCAGAATCAATAATTAATACCTTTTAAACACTAGTCACAAAAAGACATTTACACAGCACATTCAAGTAGTAACGAGAAAAGATTTGATAACCTCAACGTGATAACCTCAACGTGATATCAAATTAGAACTAAAACAGACTTCACGATATTAAATTCATGCTATCCCATGTAAGTAAAACGCAATAGTTCATAAAAATAAGAAAAGAAGGTGCTAAACTTGCAAAACAAATTCATGTAACTTCTGCGTTACATTGTGCTTTAAGAGTTACAGTGTATTTTATGAATAGCTAATATTTTGTCTCTGAAAATGATTACGTATTGAATATTTCATTATATAATTATATTGAAGAATAACTCGTCAGTCAATCTATCAGTGTTTTATCGTCTATCTTTGTTCTCGCTTGGTTATCTAAAGTGACGTTATAAATAGATTTAGATTGTAATGAGTTTTATACGAGTTGTTTTTTATTTATTTATTTATTTATTTTTTATAAAGTCCGATGTTAGATAATTCATTACACACATTCATACGTACATACATTCAATACGGTTTATAGTTTAAGTATAATTTTTAATTAGATATAACGATAATTTTTTTAAGCGTTAACTGGGCTACCCTTTGTCTTAGCGACTTATTTAATTTTGTTTCTATCACTTTTGAACAAATAATTTCTTGCATACATTTATACTGCAATATTTTCAAAATACATCTGCTAGAATGAAAATTTTTGAAAATTGTCAAAAGATTAAATGTAATAGTATTCGCCATTGCTGGCCCGTATTTAATTTGCACTAAATGATGAAAGTATTTCTGTTTCGCTGTAATTAATTGTCCGGTGCTTTTTGAGAAAAGCATCGAAATTTCTTGAGAAAGTAATACCTTTAAAATTTACGTCGCGAAAGCATCATGTTATGCTCTTTTTATCGCTTTTGAGCATATACTGTAGACTGCAGGTCTTTTTTTTTAAAGATTATTTTATGAATGAAAGGTGAGACCGTTAAGTAAAGAGAATATTCCTCTTCTTTTGAAAACTTCTACTGCAGTTGCTTTGATACGCATTACTTTTTTTCCTTGTCTTATGTAAATATTTCACTTCGTATTGAAAAAATTTCAGAAAGCGTTTTTTCATAAATATATACAGGACAGTTGCACCATAATATTTAACTAATAAGAATGCATTTATTAAAATACAGCACATTGCTCATTGGTGCAAAAAACAAGAATTTTAATATACACTTGTACAATTAAAATAAAATAGAAATATCAACGTTTCGCGCCGTCTTCTGCGGGAGTCTTCTGGAAAATATGATAATGGAAGGACTAAGTTTGCATCTTGATCGAGAGATAATATTTCTGATAAATTAAAATAGAAATAATTTCCATTTTAATTTATAGTTTACCTTTTTACACACACACAGTTTAACTATAGTTCACCTTTAAAGGTAAAAAGGCGAGTCTCAAGAAAATAGACTCTTGTGAATTTTGTTATAGAAAGTATTTCATTTAATGAATAACTAACAATTTCCCAAATTGTTTAGTTAATCATACATCTATGAATCGTCTTTATATTAGCTTACCATATACGTTAACTTCTTAAATATTTAGTGTTAAAGGAAAGAAGCTTTATTCATAAGCTCTTAGTCAGACACCCGGTTTACATTCTTTTTTTTTCTATGTAGACGATCTCAATTTTAAAACATCCTCTGTTTCAAACGAAATTTAATAAACTTATAAGGTTTGAAAACAACATATTCTATTCTATGTTAGTGCATTTTCTATATAGTTCATTCAGTAAAGTTTTATTATATATATATTTATATATATATATATATATATATAAAATATCAACCATAATTTCTAAACAGCAAAAACATACTTAAAAGGGTTCGTATTTCTTTTAGATAGGTGGTTTTTTTAAACTTCTACAAGAAATTTGCACTCTTCTGCTCTTAGTGCAATAACTTTGGGAGATATAAAATATTTACTTGTGAAAACTGTATAATCATAACCTTTAGAATTTTTTTTAATTGAAAAAAAAAAAAAATGCACTGTCACGCTCAGAAAGGAATGAGAATTTAGAATCCGGCATCATTTTTTGTCTGATTTTCTTAAAACTCTCAAGATTGGAATTAAAAAATGCATTCCTCGAAAATATTAAAAAAAAAAGGACTAAAAACCGATGTTTCGTAAAAAATTCGAAAAAATTGTAGATTAAAAAAATTAGACCATTAGTCCAAGAAAAACAATTTGATCAAAAATCCCATTGTTTTTTGTTTGACTTTGTTAGAACGCCCGGGAAGGCAATTTTAAAAAAGAAAAATTATTCTCCTTTTATCATTCATTGTCGGTTGATTTCGGGGAGGAATCTTTTTCAACCGGTGCGGACACTGTACTGTACACATACAGGGGCAATTAAAATTTTAAAGTTTTTAATTTATAACTTACCAACTAATTGGAATTTCGAGATGTGAATTGGCAACTAGGAATCTCGGAAGTTTTCCCCTTCAATTCAAAACAAACGCGACGTTTCTCCGTTTCCATCGGAAGAGATAGCGTCACATACATACATACGGTCTAAATTTAATGGTGTAGATTATACTGTGTAAAAAAGAACATTAAAAAATTGAATATAATAACGCACGGAAATATAATATATTTTAAATTATTCTCGATTATTAAAATGCATTTCTTTATCCATAGAAACCTCAAAAAATAATTTATGTTGCTGATATATAAAGTAGCTGTTTTAGAAACAAACACTTAGCTACCAGCTTCTTCGAAAAAATTTCCGAGAAATTTTTACTCTGTATTAATCTATTGCCGCAAGTTGTACATAGATTTTTGGGTAGCTTTTGATTCCCCAAGTATTTTCATAATCAACTAATACGTTCAACATACAGGCATGATTAATAAATAGCATTAAAATTAAAATTAACATAAAAAAATATTATTTTCTTATTCTGGTATGGTGAATTCAGCTATGTAAAAGTCTTTTATTTGAAAAAGCGCGAAAAACCAATAATGTGGCTTCAGAAAACGGATAAGTATATTATAAAAGCTGCACAATTACAGAAAAAAAGCTTCCTTTTTATAAATATTTCTTTAAATCTCAAACATTTATTGATATCTTAAGTTTCAAAAATTCAAGAAACTGCTATAAACTATATATTATGAGTTTTAAAAAGCTCATTGTTGATTCAAAAGATCACAAATAATAGTAATATAATAATAATAATACAGATTTTACAAGTATAAATTTCTGAAAACATTTCATTTTATTTTATATCAATTTCTGAAAACTGTCCGTGTGGAATCCCGCAGCCGTCGCCAGGTACTTTTGAGCCAACATATGATTTCCTCCTACTTTTCGAGAAATATCCTCAAACATCCAGTGTGATAGCAAGCAGCAATCTCCCCCAACTTTTTTCTGCAGATCAGAAAAAAAATCTCCGGTAGACGAGAATTTTCATCCAACATGGAACATTTCAACGAATCAGAGATAAGATATTGATATGTATAGGTGATAAAATTAATGCCTGGTACTAGTAATAGGGGTTTTCCTCCTTTTTCTCCAACTTTTCCTAAGACAATTGTAACCTTTTTATCTCTTTGAACGGGAAAAAGTTTGGATTCAAATTGGCTGAAAAGTTTGTCGCAGATAAAGCTCGTGAATATAATATCAGCATTAGACTAGTTGGAGCTAAAAGTAATAGGTCTTCGAATTAAACATGTATAGAGGAAAATATTTAGTCGCCGTTCAATTCATTTAATACATTTGTTTGTTTGCACTTAGTTTTAAATGGGTAATGTACGTCTAATTCCAGCCACCCTAATAGACCAAGAGGTGGCAGCACAAACCTCATCGAGTTCATGAATGAAATTCTAGGATTAGTGAAGTATCGATCTGCATATTAAAACGCATTTGGTCTGCCAAGCATATCTTACTGAAAAAAATTCCATAACCCGATTTTAACGGTTAAATGGTAGACTTGCCATTATTTTTTTCTTCTTCCAATTCTCCATGTTTTTATAATTTTGGGTGCAGAAAAACACAATGGTAAACCTACAAGTCAGCAGCTAAAATCGGTTTTTCGAGTTTTTGCTACCAAGATATAAATTGGCATACTGATTACGTTTTAATATGCGAATCGAGATTTAACTGATCTTAGAACTTCACCTGAGAACTTGATGATATCTGATGATATCTTGAGGTCTGTGCTATAAGAGTTATAAACTCTCTCATTTCAAACGAAGTAATTCATTTGATTGAATGAAACAACAAAATATTCCCTTACGATGATTGCAGGATTTCAGATCGAAAGTACTCGGAAATTTAAATAAAATTTGTATTTTTAACTCTTAACACCTGTATTATCATTATAACGATGATTTTTTTTAAAATTCATATCATGTAGTTTATGGTTGGATCAACTAGAATATTGTATTTCGCCTTATAACTTTATTGAAGTAGCTATTTTCGCTATTGTAGAAAATATAAATGAGATTATATTATATTTTTATTCATGGTAATTTCATATTTTCATGTACATTGAATTATGAAGCATTTATTATTTTTTTTTTTCAGATAGTATGAAAATATTACTTTTGAACATACGAAGACGAAAAAATATGTATCTAATGGTAAAAAGTCAAAATTATTTGATTAGTTGTAACACAAAGTTACGTCAACTTCCACTATCTTTTGAGATGGGGAACATAAAAATGTACTGAGAAATTTGATATGAATGAAACAAGGAGGGATCAACCATTGATTTATGTGTTTTATTCAAGTGAATTTTTGAATCACCCAATTCTTTAAAAAAACTCAATTTTCCAGTTTCCCAGCACAAAAATAAATAAACAAACAAAAATCCTTTGTTTTACTTCCATTTTACGATAAAAAAATTTATAAATGAAATTTCCTTTCCATATCATTGGTTTAATACCATCGAAAAATAATATTTTTTTCCAGCTTCGTACGGTATTTTTTTTTTCTCTTTTCCAAACTGTTTACAAGTATTTTCATTCATCCAATATGAATAGGTGTAAGAGTTCTTTTTTGAGATTTTTCTCGTTTTAGAAGAACAGGGATTTTTTGGATTCAAAAAATGATGATATAAAAGCTTTGAAGGTAGGAAAATGGTTTGTGAGTGACGTGTAGGCATATCTAGCTTACTGCAAAAGTTTAGCTTTCACAGAATCTAGATTTTTTTTCATTCTCAAATCAAGTTACATTTAAGTTTCGGAGTGAGGGTAAAGTGTATATTTGAAACTCATACTTTCTTTTAAAATGTTTAAAGCTTTGTCACTCAAAATGCATTTGGTTAAGATTTATTTTATGTTCTTAGAATTTAAATGCAGTTTTCATATTTGAAGTAATATATAGACTCTACTGTAAGATATTTTTTTACTGTTTTTGTGAGTGACTAGTTTGTAATAAAATTAAAATTAAACTGTTATCAATAGTACATGTAATACTGATGTAAAAACAAGCTCTGCAAAATTAGAATTTATAAATCAATTCTATGCACAAATTCACTTAACTACAAATCTAGGTAAAGACAGTAACATAATAATAAAATAACGAATAAATAAGTAAGTAAAACAGAAAGGTATTTTTAAACGTTTAAAATACCAACCAGAGGGAGGAAAAATAGTTTTCTTCATTTAAGAAGAAATTCACATTGGAGTCCGAATATTCGGTATATGAATTCGCATTTTGAAATATCGTGTTAAGAGTGTATACCAATCCAAACTGCATATTTTCTGATTTATTTTTGATTTATATTCAGATTTATTCTTGAATTCAACTTCGCTCTGATACGTATCAAACTGGTTAATTCTCTTATTTAGAAACACATAATGTGCCGTGCTTGTTGATTTTTTAAGGAATGCAGAATATATTACAAACAATGTTGCTAAAGTTGGTGTTTTGAACCGAAGCGGTAGATCTGAGAACGAAAACAAGGGTCATATTGAAAAAAAAAATTGTTTATAAATCAAATTCTAATTAATTAAAAACCAAAAATTAAATCACACGGCCTCTTATACATTCCTTCAAAAATTACCTTAGCAAGTTTCATGTTTTTACTTTAAAAAATCAATTTGAAAATCTATTATAAAATTTGGAGCTGTTGAGCGTAGAAAAATATTTTTTTAGAATACACCCTTATTAAAACAGTCACGGCGTTTTGCAATGGATGGCATTAGAATTACATAATTTTGATAACACTGATCCATTTAAGTCATACGATAAGACGTTTTAAAAATTACCCTTGATAGATTATTTTCCCAAATTGCGTTTTAAAAGTAAACCAAACTTCTAAAAAAATCGCCATATTTTTCAATATCATTTCGACGAAAGCAAGATACTTCACAGACTTGTATGCACACAGAATACTTCTGGTGTTTATGGTGAAAGTGCTTTATCAAAATCAGCAGCATACGAATGATTTGTTTATTTCCGTTCTGGAAATTTTTATATTAAAGACGCAATATGGTAGGCCATTAACTGAACAACTCAATGGAAATCTTCAAAAAAATTGATGAATACCGATACATTGCTTCTTATGGTATTGTTATGAAGCTGAACATCGATAGAAAAACCTTTTCGATTCATTGCATAACCATGGATACATATGAAGTTCGATATTTGGATTGACAGTGTGCTGTTTAACGCTGTCCTTTTATATTCTTGGCATATGAGTTCAAGACTTTTTTTAAAAAACTTATTTGTCCTCACTGTATTGTATATTAACGCATATGTGATTTGCATGTCTTAATTTATTTAAATTTATTTCGATTACAAACATGCTAATTTGAAAAACAAAAGAAACAAATAAATACATGGTCAACAGAACTATTCATTTGAGGGATAAAAATGGTTGTTGTATTTCATTGAAAAGCGGAATCATTGTTTCAGTTCTTTCCCTCTATTTGTACAAAAAGTGCATATGAATATATTTCATGAAGCAGCATTAATAATAAAATAATAAGCATTTTTTTAAAGAAAATAGTTAAGTTTAAAAAAATAAAAATAAAAATAAAAAATAAAATAAATAAAAACGTCTAATTATAATATTTATATAATTATTATAATAATAATTATAGTCAGACCTCGCTGTCCCGATATCCTTTATTCACGTCACTCCGCTTATCATGACGTTTTTTTTCAAAGTTCTGATTTTCTGTACAAGATTTTAATGTAAATAAACTCCGAAACTTACGTCTTTGAATAATTTTCAACTCCGGATATCCCGCTTGTTTAGAAAAATTCTCCATTTTTCATAATCCATCTTACAAACATGGAAATTAAGCGGTAAGAAATGTTTTAGCCAAACTTTTCACAAAAGTGTCTAAAATACCCATTGACATAATACTTTTTTCAAGCGATTATATGAATAAAATACTTGACACACACTATGAATAACAAAATCAGTGAAGGAGAGATTCCTTTCTGAATGTCCTCTATCCTCCAATCCGCGATTACCCGCCCACTGTGTTTCGTACTGAGAGTGCAATACGCATTGATTTCAGAATGTTAAACCTTATATTTACTTACTTTATTCGCAATGTTTTAAACTGTTTACAGCAAAGTGGCAAGAAAGTCTGAGACAATTCATAACTGCTTCAGACATGCTGCGTTCATCTAAATTCATTAGATCTCGAGTGTATAGAAAATAATGAAGAATACACCTCTCATCATATAGTATTTAAAGAGTTATTAGATTATGATATAGATGTAACAGGGAATATCCAGATGTACATAAATTTTTATAAGGACCTCACCACGCCACCTGGTGTAATGATTTCTGAAATTGTAAAAGAAAAAAATACAGAAATTTCTTGAGACACTTGGATTGAAAGTGATATGCAGCTGGAACAAAATAAGCCTCCAACTACAACCGACATCGCATTGCACTGAAACGATTAGAGATTATCTAACATTCATTTCTGAGACAAAGAATATTGTTTAAAATTTATTGTATCATATAGAAAAATAATTGTAGGAAGTACAGCCGGACATTCGAAGAAACTTAATTCATAAATATTTCATGTAACAAATAAGGAAGAAAGTCATCAGAAATCTGATTTTTATTCATTATAATTTCTTTTTTGTATTTATTTTGTTTAACAATAATATTTTATAGCTTAAAAATGCAAGAACAGTTGTGTATCTAAAATTCTAATAAATTAATTAAAAATATAGCTTTATACGAACATATTTTTCTCCAATTCCGGAGCACTCTAATCTAATCGCAACACTCCGCTTATAACGACACATTTTTTGGCATGTCGGGATAACGAGATTTGACTGTATTATGAATATATACTTAAAACAAAACCCATTTAAAATAGCACTGACTCCTGAATTAACATTTAACTTTCACTCTGAATAGAAAGCATTATAATATTAAAAAATGCTATTTTCGCATACTGTCTCAAAATAATATATTGTCTAATACTGTATATTTTCCATATAATTCTATAGAAAAGTAATAGTAAATCAAGGAAATAATACTCAGAGCAGTAGAAAAAATTTATATTCAAATGCAGTCTTTCTTAGAGAAATCTTTGTAAGACTGAAAAATTGCCTTTGTACTATTCTATGTCACGGATTGCCTATAAAGAATAAAGATTTTTTTTTTATATTCCAAAGATATTCTTGTCTTTTTCACGCATAACTACAATTGATGAAATGTTATACACCTCTGAAATTTCGAAAAATAAAAATACTTGAAAAATAGCAGAATAAACACAGCATCGCGTGTGCAAAGCACTTTGTAGACAAAGAAAATTTCTTATACATGAAAAAGTAATATTTGACATACATATATAGAAATAAAAAATCAACATATTTTAAAAAGCAGATATTTTTATAACATGTGTAGTTTTGGGTTAAAGCAAATCATGAATAAACTTTATCTGCTAGAATAGCAAGCTTTTAAGAGGCTTTTAACTCTACCTTGAAATTGGTCAAAATATCGATTTTCTATTTGTTAACTGAAAGTTTCTTTAATTGTAAATACTTTGACACCTCATATTTATCTAGACGACAATTATATCGCCAGGTATTGTAAATTTTGTTAATAGATCCCGCGCAATTGCCCATGCAAATGAAAACTTTAAACTGATTCTTCTCCTTGTTCATATTTTAATAACTTTGATTTTTTGATAAATAAAGCTTTTTTGTTGATTTAGGTAGAAATTTGAATTTGTTTTACTTTCTCTTAACCTTTTACACGCCAATATTCCAAAAATGGAACATCAACTTCAAAATTCTGCAAAAAAAAATATTTTTATGCATATTGCTCTGTAAAAATTAGTATTTGTAGAGAAAGTATGGATAAATTTGTTGGTGTCGATATTTCATTGATACAATAAATCATGTCTAAGGGGAAAAATCGTAATTTAGGCCTTCTTTTAGACTTTTCGTTGGGCAAAATTCACAAATTCATAATAAATTCAAAATTTAAGAAATATTTGATTTGTGTTGTTTCTTTTAGATAAGAAATTGGCATGTTCCAAAAATGGAACATTGGCGTGTAAAGGTATATTTTTTAACAGGATAAAGTTATTTGTTCCAATACATGTAAGTATTGATAAAAAGATTCTGAATAAGAAGTGGTTTAGTAAGTGTCAACAAAAGATCTTTATGACTTTGATACACTTTTTTTTACCCCTACTCCACACCCTGTCCCTGCCCCCCCCCCTTGTTTTGCTCTCACAAACTCGTTCTCCTGATGTGGATCTGAAGTGGAACGGGGGGGGGACACATGCCTGTTTGTTGATAGTTAGACATTGTTTATGACTCAAATAAGCTAGAATGTAAGAGGTGACTTTGGAAAATAGCGTGATAAGGCATTTTTATTATTTCACTTTACTCTAAGATTTTGTTTAGTTAGTTAGGATACGTTAGACAGACGAGCTGTCTCTTTCAATTCTAATTCGAACTGTAGAAGAGGCGCAAAATTACTTTTATAAATTATCAGATGATTCTGAAGAGGAATGCATTGGCATTTGTCAATTAAATGATCTTATGCCATCAACACAAGGATAATGTGCTATATGCCAAAAGACCACTACAAAAAATATTCTGGGTGTGAAAAAAGACTACATGAGAAATGCTTTCTTAACTACCATCGATAATAGATTAAATGTAGGACACAAAAATTAAAGACAATATACATACAGGGTGGTCATAAAAAAACTTTGCCGATATACGGAGCTCTAGCGGCCAGTCCGCTCAATCGATCGAAATGAAATTTCAGATATAACTATTCAGACAGGAATGAGCTCGAGATTCTGTGAACGACAACAAAATGGCGCTAACGGTTACGGTTATAGTTACAGAAACTCGAAAATTTCCAATGGAAACACCCATTTTTTTTCATCGCAAAATGCTCAGCGTATGCGAAAACCCTAAAGAGCGTTGGAACCGTACATGTATCGCAAGAAACGGACATGTTATACACGCACAAAAAACCGTTCTGGGAATCCTCCCCCCCCCCCATAGAAAAACTGGATTGGGGCGCAAGGAGGTAATTCGCATATGACACAGAGTCAGTACACTAATCTCTGATTACAATACAGATCGGAGAAACTAAATCTTTTATTTTGATTACACATTTTCCACATGGGTGCCACCACAGACATTGCATGGCGATACGAGTCCAGGACAAAATCCCCACGGACAAAATCCCCACGGACAAAATCCCCGCGGTCAAAATCACCACCGGACAAAATCTCCACCGGACAAAAACTCCACCGGACAAAACACCCTCTTTGCTGAATAAAAGCTCTATTTTGACCAAGTTTCTTTTTCAAAAAGGATCTCTAAACATTTAAAAAATGTTTTAAGCTTATTTGAAAAATGAAAGTGACAGTTGGAAGTTATAAGTTATGTGATAGATATTTTATATTTCTTAAATATACATGTACATTTTAAAGTCTGAAATAAAAGACTATTTACTCTAAATATGAAACAATTTTTAAAATTGATTATTTTCTTTATTGATATATATATTTTTTAAATTTAATTGCTTTTTAAATGTATTAAAGTCTGTCTAATGCTTCGAATTTACTTTAAATTTTAGATCTCGTTTATACAAATATTAATATTTTAAAGATTATACTTTTTTTTTTTTTTTTTTTTTTCCAAAGATGTAATGATTGTTTTAATTTGTCCCGCTTTCATTCACCGAGCAGGGAGTATACAATCTATAACAGCCTTTCTGGATCAATTTTAGAAAATGCATATCTTTAGTAAATAATATCACCTGATGATGATTTTTAATTTATTTCGGCATTCTTGGTACTCTGCGAAGGGTGGGGGAGAGGGTGGAAAAATGTACTACTGAGTTTGCCACAGTCTTAGCAATGAAATGTTAAATGCAAAGTATCTTGTTAAATATAAAGGAAACAGGGTCCGAGTACGGCTATGAGGGGGGGAAGGGGAGGGGGGGGAATGAATATTTTGGAATGATCTCCCTTGATGAATGATAGAATTTTTTGTGGATAATGTGGAAGTGGCTAGTGCTAAACTTCATATGTATTATATGTATGCATAAATTATGCACCCAGTACTACTCACATTCTGGGTTCTCGCTGTCGCTCGCCATTGCGCCAAATTGCGATTAAATTCTTTACTTGGCAAGTAAACAAGCGATTAGATTCGCCAAATTGCTAGTGCTCAATTTTTGCTTTTTTTTTCTTTTCTTTTTCGTTTTTCATACGTATGCATGTATATATATATTTTAATATATTTGTAGAGGATAGTTGAAATTAGATTAATAACAATCGTTGTCGCAATTATAAGAACGTTGGTTATTTTAGAACACATTGAAAAAAAGGGGAACATTAAAATATTTGATTTTTTTTTTGTGTGTGTGTGTGTGCTACACGGCGAATCTATTTTGCTAATACTTTTTTCATTTGGCGAATGTTGTTTATTTTTAATTAGCCAAAATACTAACGTTGGTTAAATGTCAGCGAGAACACTGCTCACATTTATATGCAGAGTATCACAAAAATGGCTACATCTTCAAGAAAAATTACTAGAAGGATAATAATAAGAAAAGTGATACATTGGTAGATACGAATATTTCTTTGCAACATTTATTTTGCTGATCTATGTGCGTTTTGTAAGATGTCTAAAAGAAAATATTCCAAATTGTTCATAATTAATGTTTTTACTTTCTTTTATTTTTATATGAACAAAGCATTGGATTCATGAAAATTTTCGAATTCCAGTTTTTTACGTTTTAAGTGCTTCTTATTATCTTTACGTTTTAAGTGTCAGAGATTCCAAAAAACAGTTTTTTTTTTTTTTTTTTTTTTTTTTTTTTTTTTTTTTTTTACATTTCTATGTGAATTGCTTAACATGTGGCGCTGCTATGCTGCATTTTTCAGGATTTTTGCAATAGCTCTATTTCAAAAAGTAATGCACGGATTTCAATAAAAATGCGTATTCAGATAGTTCTTGATATACATTGAAACTGATCAGTTATTATTGTAAATCATTCAACAGGTGGCACTGCTATGTTGTATTATTTTACGATTTTTGCAAGAGCTCTATCTCAATGACTAATATGCGGATTTTCATTAAACTTCAGATTTAGTAAATCCGTGGTATAAACTAGTTCTGTTTATATTTTAGTGTCAATAACCCAACAGGTGATGCTGCTATGCTGAATTTTTCCCGATTCCTTCAATAGTTCTAATCCAAGAGTTAATGTACGATTTTTTCAACAAACTTCAGATTCAGGTATAGCTTGATAAATATTATTGCACTTTATGTTTTGGTATAAGTTGCCCAACAAGTGGCGCTTTTTATGTTGCATTTTTTCCAATATTGCAAATGCCTAATTCAAGAAATAATGCATGGAATTACATGTCCTTAGAATCCTTATGATGAGCATAGATTGTTATTTCATTTTCGCGCATTGGTAGCGCTTTTTGAAATATTCACATGCATGAGACAGAAGTTTTGGGATTGCCACATCCGATTAGTTTTTAATTGCTATTTTAAATATTTTAAATTTTTTTAAATAAATATTATTTAAAATGCTAAATCAAAATAAAAAATGAGATATTTAATCAAAAGAAAAAAAATTCAATTCGACGAATGAAACTTTGATTAATAACAGTTTTAAATTACTCTTTTTTTAAAAAAAATGCATTTTTATTTTTGAAAGAAGTTTTATGATGTGATTCTGTTTACAAATTATATGGTTAACCATCTCAAAGCATTCAAAATTCTAACTCTATAAATAAATAAAAGAAAAATGACAGTAACATTGCGCAATGAATAACACGCATTTCCATTTGTGTCTGATCCCTTGAAACCCCGCAAATTATTAAAGTAGACATAACTCTCTGAGTTTTGCAGAAATCAAGATAGATATTTTTTGTTGTTGTTGTTGTTGTTTAAATTAGAAAATGATAAGGAAAAACTTCTCAAGGGGAAATTTTAACCAACCAGGGTCGTATAAAAAATTTAATTTTTGTATTTCCCTTAATAGTCCCCCTGTGTAATTGCAACTTATTTTATCAAACTTTGCACCCTTTTCTGATTCTGCCCCACTTAGGCAATAAATAAGTAAGAAAAAAAAAGAAACTTTGCACTGTAAAAATTGTGCCTAGAGGCAATATTTAAAGAGATAGCCTATTGTTTCGATAAATATGAGTCACCCTGTGTCTCTGCATGTGTGTTTATTTTATTGTAACTAAAAATGTAAAATTTCTTGTTTTTCTTTTTTTTTAATTGTGGATAAGAAGCCCATTTTTTAAAATTCTCAAAAAATTCTGAGTAAAAATAGAAAATTAAGTTGAAAAAAAATAACAGCCCATTTTGGATCGAGGAATAGTAATAATGATAAAAAAAATTTGAAAATTCAGTTAGATAGATCGACACACAACTGAAAATAAAATATCCATACCTGAAAGGAAAAAAAAATTCGGAATAACTAGTATTTGTTTTTTATAATTTTCCCTTCGAAACATGCATACTGATTTTGCAATAGTTTCGTAAACAGTATTAAAACCAGCTTGAATTCAAGACGCGAAAACCTTCAAACTTTCCTTAAAAAAAAAAAATAAAATAAAATAAAATAAAATAAAATAAAATAAAATAAAATTAAATTAAAATAAAATAAATAAAATAAACAGTATAATAATAATAATAATAATTATTATTATTATTATTATTTTGCTTAAGATGACATTTAAATCATGTTTCTATCTTAATTGGAAAAGGAAATATTAAATTTTATGTTTTGGTTTGTTTTCAAAATCTAGCACTTTCCAGCAAAGATTGATATGGAAACAACGAAAGTGCAATTTTCTTCATGATGAGTTTATTCACCATTTCTCTTAGATAAACAGTTATAAGTCAAGAATCGTTACAGATAAATGGTTCAAACTTGAAATATGTCTTTCTTAATTCTTTTACAGTAATTTTGATTAAAATAAATAAATAAATAAATAAATAAATAAAAATAAATAATAATTACATTTAAAAATATGACTTTTTTTTTAAGTTTTATTTTTTTCATATTTTTAATTTAAGTATTTTTAATTTTTATTTAAATTAGTATTTCCAAAAATGCTGAATGAAAATTAAAGCGTTTATATTCCTATTTATTTGAGTGAAAGAAAAAGTGAAATTCTGCAAATAATATACATAACAATTTCATTTTACCCATATTTTGAATATATATATAATATTTATGAGAAGTTTCATCATGTGATTTTGTTTACAAATTATATAATTAAATTTTTTTTAATCAAAATTTTAACTCAATAAATATAAATTAAAAAAAAAAAAATCTTCATGGAAATTGAAAAAAAAAAATCTACATAGAATTAACATTAGCAAATGGGTATTTCGCGTGAATGATATGGCTTCTTATGAGCACATACAGTATATAAGTTGCATATTCGCTGTAATAGCTCTAAAGCTGCGACTATTTACTGCTTATGACAATGTCGACGCAGAATTAACGAGTTATTAAAAACTTCAACACGGTGAGTTATAATTAAAACAATAAATGAATGAAAAAGTGTGAAAATATCTATCTCTACATTTTAAAATATAAAGTAAAAATTATATCCTAAATATTCAGGATAAATTAAAAGACAATAATGCATACAAATGCACCATATATCTTAAAGTTATTACTATTATTATATAATATAGTTGTTTAAATCCTGAGGTTTCAGTTGCTCAATTTTGTGACCATCAAACCACGGGGGATTACTTTCTGAGTTATCTAGTATGTTATTTATTAATGCAATTATATTTCTTTTCATGTTAAAAAAAATTCTGTAAGATACGCAAAATTCTTCAGTTGGACTAATTTTACTTTTATTAAAATCTTTATCAATAAAATTATGTTTTATAAGATAGTATTACAATTCTAAATACACGTGGGGTTTTTGTCCGTGGGGATTTTGTCCAGTGGGTATTTTGTCCGCGGGTATTTTGTCCGTGGGGATTTTGTCCGCGGGGATTATGTCCGCAACCCTGGCGATACACGTATGGTTCCAACGCTCTTTAGGGTTTTCGCATGCGCTGAGCATTTTGCGATGAAAAAAAATGGGTGTTGCCATTGGAAATTTTCGAATTTCTGTAACTATAACCGTAACCGTGAGCGCCATTTTGTTGCCGTTCACAGAATCTCGAGCTCATACCTCTGAATAGCTATATCTGAAATTTCATCTCGATCGGTTGCGCGGACTGGCCGCTAGAGCTCCATATATCGGCTTAGTTTTTTTATAACCACCCTGTATATCGCTATATATATATTTTTAAAAAAATTAAGTTTTTTTTCTCTTTTGTATTTTTTACATTTTGATTTATTTGAATTTATTTGATTATTTTGCTGTGAATTGTAGTACAGACATTTTTATTATTGTTATTATTTCTTTTGTAGATTTTTTGTATATAAGGTGGTCTGATGTAATAACGCCAGGCGGGGTAATAACGCCAAGTGCTAATATTTTGCATAATTATGAAATAATCTGGTAAATGACACCCATGTCCTCTGCGCAGAAGAGTTTTGAGTCACATAAATCGCAAAAAACAGCTTCAAGTTAATTTGTTTCATTTTTAAGTCATATTGTTTTTACAAGCAACTAAAATTAACGCTTGATGTAAAATTTGCGAGATACGTTTTGTGATGTGAAGACTATTTTTTTACACGAAAATACTTTGTTTATTACATAAATTTGTAGTGCATTTCATGGACTTTCAAAATGTTGTTGAAGATTTTGAATATCTTCTCGAGATAATTTGTAATTTAAAATGTACAGCACAATAACTATAACGGAGTAATAACGCCAATACTTGGAATTAATACCCCGGTTGATTCCCTATAATGGCCGAGCTACATTCTAAATACTGATTCAAATAAACACAGTTAAAACTGTGCAATGTTTCTAATAATTCTATTTAAGCCGTCTTTTTTAAGCAAAAAGAAGCTCACGGTCTGATATTCTGTTGCCTCATCCTCCCCCCCACACACACACACCACACCTTTATTTTTCTTACACTTTCACAAAAAATTTAACATTTTCAATAGCTTAGAATGCAATTTAAAGCATGCAATTACATGCTTAGAATGCAATTTCTAAGTTTGTTGAGTTTGTATTTTTAGAATTGGGCAATCTACATGCAATTACTCCATCTTATTTCATAGTTTTGTTTGCATGGCGTTATTACCCATATAGGTGGGTAATAACGCCAAAAAGTAATTCTCGAGAAATCACGCCATTACATTTTATGAATACATATCTGTTAAATTATTTTTTTTAAATAGATAGTCAATGAGTTGCTGTATCAAATCATATATTTTTTTGAAAAATACAAACTAAAACTCAGCCGTGAAAATTGGTAGAACCTTAAAGTGGCGTCATTACCCCAGGGTACCTTATTTCTTTTTTAACTTTGATGAATAATTGTAAAAGTGCTTTCATATAGTAATTACTGTCCATCATATATGTAATATTTTTTTAAGTAAGTGGGAAAGTTTTTTTTGTAAAAGCTTCGTAAGGGTTCTTGAGCATTTTTGCTGGAATACGTGCTGAAATCCTGAGTTAAACCAAGGTTCGGTGGGCGAAGACCGGCTATTTACTTGCTTAACCTGTGTTATTACGGACAGATGCTTATACATCACCTATAGTCGTGAAAAACATGTGCACAGAAATAGAAATCTTAATTTAAATGTCGTTAATGAAATTCTATAAAAACATGTGAAAAAACTAAGTGTTTCCCGCCAATGTTCCATTTTTGGAACATGTTAGAAATGATACACAAAATTTTTTTTTGAGAAAACAAAAGTACTCATAATGCTTATGTTTGAGTTTTAATAGGGTTTTTACCAATAAATAGTTTGTGTCACCTTTCGGTCATAGTGCGGCGTTTAAAAGGTTAATGGTATATTTAATATTATTGTACATCGATTTAACATTCGAGTTTATAGTTATTTTTTAAATATTTAAACTGAGAATTTTCTGAATTTCCTTCATTTTTTAATATACACAAGAGAAAAAAAAAATCATATTAAATGTAAGTCATATACAACTATAAATCCACGCACAGTTTTATATATCACTTTACAATGAAAGTACAAAACAAATTGAAGCAAAAATATCATATTTATAAAAGAATTACAGATTTTTTTAAAAAAGTTTTTTTTTTTAATTTAAATTGTAGTTTAATAGGCTGTTCTACAAGAATTTTAAAAAGTTTTATTTAATTTTTAATATTAAGTATTGTGCCACCACATATTATTACAATATTATTCAAAACTAAAGAGATGGTTTCAAAGATAGTGTGTCTCATTAATAACTTGTTATATATTGCTACGAGCATATTACTCTTGTTTCCCAATTAGTTAAATTATATTGCATAATAGTTTTTTAAAATAATGTATTGTAAGCGAACTGAGATAATTTTAAGCAGATCTCGTGCATTGAATTTCAATATGAAATAAGATTTTTATATCACATTTTTTTATGTATGTGTAGTTCTGTTTATTAATTTATGTAATGATTCCGGATTTTTATTTCGACAGCACCAATAAATAATAAAAATATGCGGTTTGCAAAATGTAAGTGATAAAAAAGTTTCGTTTAATATAAAAAAAAATACAGTATTTTTTGCATTTCTTCAAAAATAAAACTCTCTTCCTGAGACAACAACTTATAATTGAAAGCATAATACAATCAAAAAATGAGAAAACAGTTACAAATCGCTTCAATAATAACACTTGCAATTGTCATTCTTTGATGCTTAAAAGAAGTCGAAAAAAGTCTTCAAAAATTGGGCTTTGTCATGCTGGAAAAATTATTGCTATTATATTATTAATATATTTATTTTTATTATTGATTAAGTACGTTACGAGGACTAACTACATGTTAACCCCTAGTGCAGGATTTTTTATTTTTCATTTTAAAAAACACATTGAATTTTTTAATGAGCATACATTAAAGAAAAAAATACTGAAAAAAAAAATATCATTATTAAACTTTTCAGTATTTTGGATTTTTTTAATGGTTACCAAATTAAAAACCATTCATTAATCGCATGGATACAATATTTGATGCAAAAAACTTTGCTGAAAATTATTTTAAATAACTTTAAAAACACATTCTTTCGAAAAAGATTTTTTTAATGATATTTTGCATTTAATTTTTTTTTTCATTTTTGTTAAAAATCCATCTATGGCTCGGAAAATAGAAAGCTTCAATAGTTCCTTTTTATTTGTAACTGATAAACAAATACTATTACTTATGGGAGTTTTAATGAATTAAATCGTTAGGTTTACTTCATTAGGGTCATAATATAATTCGTATAATATAATAGATTTCAGACAATATAATTCATATAGGGTCAAAATGAATACATAAAGCATAAAGTTACTAAGATGCAACGGTAAATAAACAATAAGGAGAGAAAATTTAACTTTTTTCTAATTGGCAACTCTATTGGTTAACATAAATTTGATAAAAATTGAACAAAAAATAAGATTTACAAAAATCCTTGATCAGAAACTGTCCGTTGATGTCCCACTCACCTTTATTGAAGCAATTTGATATTTTAATACACTAAGTTATATACTATAGATATATATGCATGCATTTCTTTTTTAAATTATTTTTTAAGCAGGGTAAGCAATTGTTTATGTTCATTCGTATTACAATTGCTATATTTTAATAATAAGAAAAAATAATTGTACGTATACATCTATTTTTCTGTAAGTCTATCTGTATAGCTTTGTGTGTGTACACGTGGTTTGGTAAATGGTTACATATATTATCTATATCAATAGGCACACGAACTGCATGCGTTCAAGATGACATATAATCAATACATAAGTAAATCATAGTAAATCCCATACCTCATAGTACAGGCCTTTGAACCGCCGATGTTCAAAATCAGAATTGGAATGAGGTTCAATAAATTTATATATAAATTCCATTAAAATAAAAATCCTAAATTTAACAACAGTTTCAGTGAGTTGATATTTATTGATAAGCTTATACAAAACAAAGAAAAAAATATTTCTACACTTAACAGAAATCTGCTTAGCTGTTGAAATCTTCGAGAACTTACAATCAAAACTTATAGTCAAAAGATATACTTCGAGTCAGCTAAGTTATAATGTTTCAGACATATTTCTGTCTTAGTCGATGTGTTTTTTAGGGTTTTTCTTTAAACGGAATCATGAAGTGCATCTAATCATGTTATTAATTCTCTATAAGCAGGTTCCATTTGCCGAGGATTTATTGTATTATCACTATCAAAATCAGACGATTGATTCTACACCTAATCCAGCCTTATTAGTCGTCACATAGTATGCAAATCTAATGTCTGTTTACATTAAGGTCTACTTTGAAAAAAAAAACATGTGAGGGAGTGACCTTTGTCATAAAGGCACTCTAGTATTTCTGAGATCGTGACGTCAATAATTTAACATGTGTAAGCGTAAAAGCGACATCTATCCTCTCTTTTACTTTAACTTTCTAGAGTGTGTGTGTGCTCTTTCGGATTCTGCAGTTAGCTCGCGGTTATTAGTAATATGTTAATGTGAAGTATCTCAGTTTGCAGCATATAAAAGCTTGGGTGTGAGTGTGTGGTGAGAGTCTCTGGCATTAGCCAGCGAGAGAGTGTCTCTGGCATTAGCCAGCGAGAGAGTATCTGTGGCGTTAGCCAGCGTGTGAGTATCTGTGGCGTTAGCCAGCGAGTGAGTATCTCTGGCATCGACATTAGATAGCGAAGTGCTAGCCGATTGAAAGTAGCAGCGGGCCTCCAGTGAAGTGTAAAGGAGTTTCGATAGTTGACTTGAGAGTTGGCCGGGGTAAGAAACTTCATAGTAGTTTCATTTTGATTATTTGTGAATAAAGAATTACACACAGCCACGGGCTGTCTAATTAAGCTTTATCTAGTAACTCAGCCAAGAGATAGTGAGAAGTGTTAGAAGGTGCCACGATTGAGCTCGTCCGGAGCCTGTGAGTATGCGTTTAGCTTTTTCATAGTATTCTCAGTTGTGTCTCAGTTGTAAAATTAAGACTTGCTCCACTTCCCTTCAGCCCTCATCATTTTAATAAACTTTGTTGTTTTATCTTAAGTACTGAGTATGACTGCATTTAACTCCCACCACGACCAACCAAACGTTATAAATGGCACCCAGCATGCACCAAACGTTACAAACAAAGCAAAAAGGGCAGGAATAATGTATGGTTTGTAGAACTATTTATTGCAGTGATAAGCTATGATTTGCATTTAATTGAAAAGCGACATTATTATTCCAGTTCTTTCCACTTAATACACATTTAAAAAAATTGCTGCCATAACGCATTAATAATTATGATAATTAGTTTGTTTTTCTCTTTTAGTTTTGTAAGAAGTGTTCTATCAAGTAACCAAGAAAATTTTTGAGGTATTTGAAAGCAGTTATCGCCCAATCCACAAAAAAATGGACATGAGGATGAAAATTTAAATTTCTTTAAATATGATTCAAATTTTGCATATTGACTGTTGAGAGTGTACTATTTCATATTTTATCAAAAAAGAATTAAATTTTTGTCATTAACATATTTATTTTAATTAATAAAGTGACACCATGACTTTGTCCAATAGACTGCGGCAAAAATCTTTACATTTCATGGTCTCGTACAGCTGAACAACATTCTGAAAATCTCCGAACTTGGATATATATGATCTGACAGCTATTATTGAGAGATTTTGTCAACAGAGAAGTGTTCACTAATCTTCATTTCAAAAGGTAAGCATATTTAATTACTCTTAATTATTGTGTCACACCCGCAACAAAAAGTTACATTTATATAGCTACAGAAAAATATTTTTGATTTAAAGTTATGAAACTTTATATTCAAAAATAGTTTATTAAGATACTTTGAATTACAGACACAAAAGAAATTAATTAATATTTTAATCATAATTATTGAGCGTTGCGGGCGTGACATGTCCCTGTTGCGGGTGTGATATTTAATTAAAGTCACACCCACAACGTCTTTTAAAATTGATTGCAAATGTATATTTGAACAAGATATATGTAAATTTATAAAAGAATAATATGCTAGAAAACATGTATTTGGCAGCTTTAACTATACTCTTTGATTTAATAGAGGGAATTCCAGTTAATAAATAAAAATTTGCATCATCTGAGCATGTGACACTGTGTGCAGTTGATTATTCAGTTTGGATTGATAAAATTGTTGCTTTACTACAAGAAAATAATTTTATTAGTGATATATGATTAAGAAATTAATTTAAAAAGTAAGATTTTTTTAGAAATTAAAAAAAGAAAATTACGAAACAATATTTTAGCAATTTTCTTTAAATTTGTTAATTTTGTTTTGTTTTTTATATACATTTTTTAAATTTTGTTATTTGATAGTATTTATCAGTGTTGGGTATGAACGCGCTCACTGAACGAAAACTCACGAGTTTCGCTCACTATTTGTGAACTTTGAACTGAACTTCGCTCACTATTTTATAAACGAGTTTGAACTGAACGGAAACTCAAAAAATGAACGAGTTTGAACGAAATTTACGTTCAATTTTACGTTCAATTTTTTCATAATTTATTTAAAATTTTTCCAGACTTCAGTACATTTTTTCCCTCTTTCAAATGCCATTTGGAGGCCGACACGCGCCTCAGGAAGGGTTAAGTCTGGATATCATTTCTTTGGGTAGTATCCTAGTCTTACATATTTTGTACCCTCGGGTCGCGCCGAACCGGACCTGGACTACATACAATTTTCGCCGAAAATACATACATACAGTAAACTCTCTGTATAAGATGGTCTGTGTATAAAAAGGAAATAATGTCTAACTCGGAAAGGTTTTCAAGTCCCCGTGAATCCGCAGTCAGAGTAGAATTTATCTAAGACGGAATATTGTCTACTACGAAAAATTTTCATGATACCGATCAATTCCGCCTTAGCCAGAGTTTATTGTAATTTTAAATTACCATAATTCAACAATTAAAATTTTCTTTAAAGAGTAGTACATAGGACCTAAATATATTTTTTAAATTCAGTCTCTCTTGTTCTTCTGCAAGTTGGGGGGGGGGGGAGGCTCTAAAACTGCCAATTTATCACATATATTTATTTCTTAAATCTTATTTATAATTTGATTACGTATAATTTTAACTATACATAATAATTTACATATTATATAATTATTATTTTCATTACTAATATAAAATAAAATATTTAATATAATATAGTAATAGTAATAAAAATAATAAAAATAATTAATAATAATAAATAATAAATTAATAATACATACATATCAATTAAATATAAGTAAAATTAAATGTTAAAATAAATGTAATTAAATATTACAAGCTCTACTTATTAACAAAAATTTATTTAAAAAATGATTTTGTTGACGCATAGTGATATAAACTCAGTCTCCCTTGTTCGTCTGTCGCGGGGGGGGGGGGGGGGGTACAAACTCCGAATCTATCATAGCTGTAGACGATAACTTTTTGTCGGGTTGTTTTCTAGAATCTAGGGGAAAAAGTGACCGGAAAAACAAGAGCGCAAAAGAGTGACACGAAAAAAGTGATCTGAAAAAAGGGACAAGGAATTGATTAATATTGAACTTGTCGATAAATAAGTGGTATGATAATAGTATTAGAAATGGCGGATAATAAAATATTAACGTTTTTTAAATAAATTTTTGTTAATGAGCATATTTTCTAATATTTTATTTATTTATACAGTTATTTTTAATATGTCCTATAACTTAAAAAGATATCATTTTTTCAAATTAATTCTTGTTAAAGAAACTAATATTTAATATTTAAAACATTTATTTTTTAATTTTATTTAAATTTAATTTTACATTTAATTTATATTTATGTATTATTAATTTATTATTGATTTATTATTAATATACTGTATTAATTATTATATATTATATAAATATAAACATAAAATATAGCAAAATCTTAATATTTAATTTTATAATAATAAAAAATAGTAATTTTATAATATATAATTCACTATACACATTTAAAATTATAAATAATCAAATTATAAATAACATTGAAAACAAAAATATAAGAGATAGATTCGGAATTTTTAGACACCCCACCCCACAGAAGAATGAACAGACTGAATTTAAAAAATGCAAACATTTAAATACTTAGTATTAGTATACGTCTGTATTCTAATTCTCTGTATCTTACAAATTATTTTTATTGGGGCAGTGACAGGTTTTGAGAAGTTTTAAAGACACCCCCCCCCCCGTCCCTCTAATCTCAGTCCCGGGAGAGCAAGGACGCTCGATCGGTCGGGTGAGGGTAACCGACTCGATGCAGGATTCTAATCAGAGGTAAACGAAATCTAATTAACGTTAACTATCTTTTTCGAATGGAAAGCAAAGCAATTAATTCAAATTTTAATTATTATTTTTCATGTTTAAAAAATTAAATCAAAACTTCAAAACGTATATATAATTATTAGAAAAAAAAGTAAACAACCTTTATTAACTTCTCAATAAATTATCATAGAAGAAAATTACTGTTACCCAACGATTAGAAATAATGTCTACTTTTAAAAGATGCATATAAAATTTGCTTAGGGGCATATCTACACATTAATATGAAACCAAACTTCACTTTTTTCAATAGCAATGCTCAGTTTTAACAAGATATTTCAAATCTTCGTTTCAAACTACACCTAGACATACAATTTCAAGCCATTTGAGTGACAAGTTTTTATATTATAAGCATTCAAAATTTAGTGCTTCTAATGTTAAATTATAGTTTCATATTTTTATTAATATGTTCTGAAATTATATTCCTAATATGCTGTTTTTCTCTTTCTCTTTCTCTTTTTCTTTTTCTTTTTCTTCTTCTTTTTTTTTTTTTTTTTTTTTTTTTTTTGTAGCAATGCAATAATACTAAAATACAAAAACATAAATACATGAAGTTGCAATTTTTATAATTTTATTATATGAATTATGAAATTAAGATTCAGAAAAATTATGAATTGTATTTACAATTTTTTTTGATGGATTTATATTTATCAAACGCTGCTTCATGTAATTTCAAAATTTCAAATTGTTTTTCCGAATAGTTTTCAAATTATCCTTAAAAGACGATAAAATGATGGATTAAGGGGCCATCTACGATGGAAGTGACTAGACATTTTAAGAATTCTTATCGATTTTGTAACCTAGCGGTCTTCAATTACTGCTTGAGGGGCGCTTAAGATGCCCTGATCAAATAGGCTTTTTCGGTCAACAATCGAGTACCCAATTTCAATTTGAATATAGCCCCTAAAATATGCTCGTTTTAAAATAATTAATTTCTCAGAATTCTATGGTATGAATTGCCTGAAAAGTTATCTTTAAGCTAATTGAAGAGTGTACAATTCATATACGCGGACAGAATCGAATACTGCTATTGATTAAAAAAAAAGTCGGAATTTGTTTTAACACGTTGAATGCCATGTCAGACACCGGTGACCGACACTGAACTTTCTGTTTAGACCACATCAGTCACCGATGCCTGACAATGTAAAATATGATATAAAACTAAAAAAAAATACATTGTGTTAAGTAATTATTGAAACTTCATTTAAAATTTACCTACATTTATTTATTAAATGATTATTGGGGTCATTCGAAAAAACGTGTCAGAAAATCTACTCGTAGCGGAAAATTCTGGCCATTAATTACTAAACATGAGATATTGGAAACAATATCTAGTAATTAAATGCTAGAATTTTTCGGTACGGATTAATTTTCCACAACAGACACGACTTCCCGAACTACCCAATATATCCTTAAATAAAAGGCGGCTTAAATGGAAACTTCAGTGTCAGTCACCGGTGATTGGCACTTTCTTTTCCAGAGTCAGTAGGGAAAGTACCCTCACTCCCCCCCCCCCCCCCACGACCGTATTTTTCATTTCGAATTTAATAAAAACCTCTCCCCTCTTTTTTTTTCGGAAGAGATAGATTCGGAAAAAAGTGCGAAATTAAAAAAGTGCGTAAAAAACATGAAGCAATTTTGAATACAAATATTTTATTTTGTGTAGTTAAATATTTCGAAAATATATATATTTTTATAAATTTATCTATTCTGTTTCATTGCAGTCATGTTTTTTTTCTTATTATTAAAATACATCAATTTTAAAATTCGGGATCAAATTGACACAGCACGCTGAAAATGTGTGAATGAACAACATAACATAGGGGAAAATCTACCGTCCTTTTTTTAAAGTTTTAATGTCGTAAAAATATAAAAACCTGATAATCACAATCATATATAATTGAAATCGAAAATTCTCTGAAACCAGCCAACAAGCAAACCTGAAGATGGGAAAAAAAAAGAATATTATTTCAGGAACCGATGAGAAAACATTTTTGTCGCTGATCCCAGTCACAGACTAGTAAAAGAATAAAGAAGAGAAGATAACCCCATACTGTGCGTAGGAATGCTCTAGGGTAGGAAGTCATGATCTGAGCATGGGCAACAACTTGTCAATATGCGTACGATTTACAAATCGAGGCGCCACCTTCTGAGAAAGTACCTTTTGAAGTAAAACGCTACGATCCTTGCTTAAACTTGGTATCTAATCGTATTGTATGGTTATCTAATAGTATTGTATGGCAAATCGTCGCATCGTCATCCACTTTCTTTTTACGATGAGGGTGGTCAAGTAACGATTTCAACGCTGACAGCTCCTGGACCACCCATGAACTGGAAACACTCTCTTTTCATGCAAATTTCGCCTAAGTTACAAATATATATTTTTTCCCGGTAAAAAAAATTATATTAGCTTTAAATATTATTATCACAAATCATTATAGATTTCTTGATCGTTTGCTTTTTCTAAAGATGTATGTATTTATTAAAATAAGAAATCTGTCTGTATAAATATAGTTAATACATGTTTTTATGTAATGTGATGACAAATGATTAATGAAAGGTTTTACCGCGTGGAGTTTCTCTATACGTGTATAATTGTTTTTTCTATTAAAAAATGCTTTTCACATTTTAAAATGATACACGGGCATATGGTAATCGGAAAAAAAGTGACCGGAAAAAAGTTATCGGAAAAAAGGTGACATAAACTACAAAAGCGGAAAAAAAGTGACATAGAAAAAAGTGACGCGGAAAAAAAGTGACAAGGAATTGATTTTGGGGATTTATTATTAATTTTGGGGATTCATTGGTTAAGTATGAAAGGGGGATCGGGGGGGGGGCTCATAGTTTAGGCAAATGGGTTTTTCATGCTGAATTAACTGATTTGGTTCAATTTTTGGATATATGTTCATCTTGAAAACACGCTTGCCTGATTAGTTTTGGGAAGGGACGGTTACCCCCCCCCCCTCCATCCTTTTTACGCAGAATTATCCAACGTGTGTCAAATTTGCATATAGGATCTTTTCGATAAGGCTTATGTATAGTATAAAATGCCTGAAGAGATTCTAGGAGTTTAAGGGTTAAGTGTAGAGGGGGAACGGGGGATAACCTTTCTTAAATTAAATTAATGGCTTTTTACGCATAATTATCCGATTTGCTTAAAATTTTGGACCTAAGTTCATTATGATATGACGTATCTTAGATTAGTTATGGGTTCTTCTGCTTATTATAAAGGGGGGGGGAACGAGCAATTCTCCCCCTCAAACTAGATAAATATGTTTTTATGCAGAATTATCCCATGTATTTCAATTTTAAATATAGGTTCTTTCTGGTAAGGGGAATTCCGGAATAGTTTTAAGGATAATGGCTAAGTGTAAAGGGGAGATGGAGGAAACCCCTCTTAAATTAAATAAATGGCTTTTTATGCAGAATTATCCGATTTGCTTAAAATTTTGGACATGGGTTCATTATGATAAGACGTATTTCTGATTAGTTATGGGGTTCTATTGGTAATTAAAAAGGAGGGCGGGTGATTACGATACATACCTTAAATTAGATTTAAAAAAATTATGCACACTTATCCGATGTATTTCAAATTTTGGATATAGGATCTTTCTCATAAAGTGAATTCTTGAATAGTTTTATAGGTTTAATGGCTAAGTATAGAGGGGGAACGGGGCATAAACCCCCTTAAATTAAATAAATGGCATTTTACGCTGAATCATCAGATTTGCTTCAAATTTTGGATGTATATTCATTATAAGAAGGCAAATCTCTGATTAATTATCGGGTTCTTTTGATAATTAAATAGGGGAAGCGGGCGATTAATCCTCCACTCTTTAAATAAAATAGTTTTTTTTCTTTCACAACTATTCAACGTATTTCAAATTTTGGATATAGGTTCTTCCTGATAAAGTGAATAACTGAATAGTTTTAAGGGTTTAACGGCTAAGTATAGAGCGATGAACGGGGGATAACCCACAATTATTCAGGACTTCGCCTTATCATAATGAACGCCCAATCAAAATTTGAATCAAAACAGATAATTCTAAGTAAAAAGCCATTTATTAATTTAAGGGAGGTTATCCTCCGTTCCCCCATTGTATACTTAGCCATTAAACCTTTAAAATTATTACGGGATTCAAATTATGAGAAAGAACATATATCCAAAATATGAAATATATCGGATAAGTGAGCATAAAAAACAATTTATCTAATTTAAGGGGGGGGGGATAATCACCCGCCCCAATTTTTAATTGGCAAAATAACCCTATATGTAATCAGGGATACGCCTTATCATAATGAATCTAGAATCCAAAATTTGAAGCAAATCCGATAATTCTGCGTAAAAAGTAATTTAATTTAAGGTGGGTTATATTCTATTCCCCTTCTACACTTAGATATTAAATCCTTAAAACTATTCAGGGATCCACCTTATCAGAAAGAACCTATATTTAAAATTTTAAATACATGGGATAATTCTGCATAAAAACCTATTTATCTAGTTTCAGGAGGAGATAATTGCTTGCCCCCCCTTTATAATAAACAGAAGAACCCCATAACTAATCAGAGATACGTCTTATCATAATGAACCTATGTCCAAAATTCTAAGCAAATCGGATAATTATGCGTAAAAAGTTATTAATTTAATTTAAGAAAGGTTAAAAAGGGGGCCCGTTCCCCCTCTATACTTAACCATTAAAACTCCCAAATCTTCTCAGGCATTATATACTATATATAAGCCTTATCAAAAAGAACCTATATGCAAATTTGACACACGTTGGATAATTCTGCATAAAACCCATTCATCTAATTGAGGACGGATGGGGGAGGGGGGGTAGTAATCGTACTAATCAGGCAAGCGTCTTTTCAGTATGAACCTATACCCAAAAATTGAACCAAAACAGTTAATTCAGCATGAAAAACCCATTTACCTAAATTATGAGCCCCCCCCATCCCTGTTTCATACTTAACCAATGAATCCCCAAAATCAATAATAAATCCCCAAAATCAATTCCTTGTCAGTTTTTTCCGGTAACTTTTTTTCCGTGTCACTTTTTTTCCGCTTTTGTAGTTTATGTCACTTTTTTCTGATAACTTTTTTCAGGTCACTTTTTTTCCTAGATTCAAGAAAATCATATGATGAAAGTAGTTTATAACTCGTTAGATAATTTTATTATCAGAAAATGGAATATTGAATTCAATTCAAAAGCGCTTCCATAGTCTCGCCTTCCAATTTTATATCTCTTCGTTAAAAATGAATTTGTAAATGTGTCAAAACATTTTGCAGAAGTTAAGAACAGCTTTAAGAAGTTACATATGCAAATTTTATCGAGTCATATGAAAAAAAAAAAAAATGGATTTTCTTATGCCAAACATTTAATTTTTTATCAGCAATCCTACAAACAAAATGCAGTGGAAGGGTTAACCAGAATTTTGGAATAAATGTCTTTGCTAAAATCCGTAGTCCAGGCTATTTTTTTTTTCTTTAACGGAGAGCATAAACATGAAATAAACTAAACTAGGAATTTTTTTAGATCTCCTCATACAAGGCAATTTGGTTTTAAACACATAAATTCAGTAGAGCATTTACAGATGTTTTAACATTTAAGAAATATTGAATATTGAAAAGAAAATTTCGACTAGTACATTTCAAAATCGCAAAATGAAATTAGTTCATTTATTAAAATTCGTCTCACTGTATAACATACATTTTGAAAGCTTGAATGTAAAAATAAATAAATAAATAAATAAAATTATCCTTTCGGGGGATTAAGGGTAGGAGAGAGAGATACCTGACAAAAGAACTTTTGTTATTCTTATTCTGTGCATTTAATTATGTTAAATTACTTAGGATGTATAAATTTTACCCTTTTTTAACAAATTAAAGACGAATAAAATTTTATTTCAAGATATAGCTAGGAGATATATTCCTTCCAATATTATACTATACTTATTTATCATCCCGTATGAAAATCCTTTTCTCGACGGGGCCAAGTCTGTTCAAAAATCAGTAAAATTTGGCTTGATTTTGCTAAAAAGCACATACTTTTAAGTTGCCATTTTTATACAATTAAAGATTGGATTTTTATTCTTTTTTAAGAATCGTAGATTCCAGGCTTTTTTAATAGAGGACATATGGAATAAACATATGGTATAAACAGCCTATGACGAAATTTTCTTTTAAACTGAAAACTGAAAATTTCTTTTAAAGTTCTTTTAAACTGTTCATCCATTCAAAATGAATACAATAATACAGTAGAAAAAATATATTAAACATTTACAAATGCTAAAAAAGAAATATATTTTTTCTTTCCAATGCGGTTTCATCTTAGATTTTACTTTTACCATATATCATTTTTTAGATTTTTATGTCTCCATAAAATAAAAGATAGATTAATAATACTAATGATAGCTGAAACATTTACATACAACTAACAAAGGTTCATTAAAAGCATAACCATCGCAGCCTACGGCACTTCTGCATAAATGGTGATTATAAACAGACTAAGGTAAGTTTTTTTGGCCAGAACTTTTCCGTAAGGGTAAATATCAATGTCCAGTAGAAATGTACTTGGGGTCGGGGCGGGTTCGGTGCGAAATTTCAACTTTTTTCCGGGCCGGGCCAAGCTCGGGCCTTGTTTTAGCTATTGTGTCGGGCAGGGTCGGGCCTTGTTTTTAGCTATTATATCGGGCCGCTAAATTTTCTTTATGAGCCGGGCCGGGCTCGGGCTGAAATTTTTATTTTAATATCGGGGCGGACATTTTTTTTTCTATAGATCGGGCCTGGAAATTTCCGTCCGTGCATACCTCTATCTTACATATCGAATAATCAAATGATTAGTTTACAAAATTTTGTAAATTTGGACAATAATATCCAAACATTAAAAAAAAAAAAAAAAAAAAAAAAAAAAAAAAAAAAAAAAAAAAAAAAAAAAAGTGAACTTTTTAGTGAACTTTGTTCACTTTTACAAATGAGCGTGATTTGAACGCGTTCGTTTAAAAATTTTTGAGTTTGAACGTGAACTTAAATCACTTTTCAGAAATTGAACGTGAGTTTGAGTTAGTTCGTTTATTTTGTGAACGTGCCCAACACTGGTATTTATCTAATATTATATATTTTTAGTTTTTAACAAGACGTAAATCAATATTAGGGGAAGATTTTTTTTCTCTTTTAATTCAAATTAAATAAAAAGTAGAAGTAAGAATAATAGAAACTGTTAAAATGTTTATTAAGTTAGCATAAAATGTATATAGTCAGTTTGAAATTAACCATAATTTAACATAATTAACTTTATGTAAGGTTAGAAATTTCAAGGGATAAATATTAAAAATTTGTTAAGCTTATATTTTTGGACTGGAAGTGCTATATTTATTCAGTTTACACATTAATTTCTTCTCTTTTGCAGAGAATGAAGAGTACAGAAAGATCACGATATCATCGAAAAAAGATTAAGGAAACTTTTTTTTAAATATGAAGGATATCTAAAACAAGAGAAAGAAATAGACAAAGCAAGGAGAGAAAAGAAGAGACTATTTTAAAAAAATCATGGTAAAGAATAGCAATCCTTTTGCATTTCATCTCATGGTAAAGGAGTTGTCGAAGGGGTTGGTGCAGTTGCCAAGAAAATGGTAACATTAGCAACACTCTGCAACTATAAATTCAGCTTCAGATTTTGCCATGTGTGTAGAAAAAGTCCTAAAAAATATAAAAGAACTTTTCTGAATGTGAAATTTCAGAAGATATTGTGAAAATGCTTCATGAATAATGGCACTAAGCACAATCGGAGCTCAACATTCAATCGATACATCATGTTGTTTTTATTGACGTAGGAACAATTAATGTAGCAATAACTTCAGAAAGTGATCACAAGAGAATTTGGTTGTTGCCATATTTTGTCAAAAATATAATATCCATGATAAAAGTGCAGTTGGATATTTTGTAGAAGTTGTTTTGTTCTCCACATTAAAAAAAAAGTGAAAATTTTGATGGACAAACAAGACAAATGAACGGGGATGTTATAGAATAAGAGTATCTGAATAAAAATCAAGAAAATGTGTATATTTGGCTCAGTCAGTTAGATGTATCCATACTTTGACAAGGATATAATATTCAACGATGAATGTGCAGTTGGAGATTTTGTAGAAGTTGTTTTGTTCTCGACATTAAAAAAGTGAAAACTTTGATGGACAAATAAGACAAATGGATGGTGACGATATAGAATTAGAATGTTTGAAAAAAATTTAAGAAAACGTACATATTTGGCCCAGTCAGTCAGATGTATCCTAGGAAAAAAAAAGAGCATTTTTTCTAAAAAAAGCTACCACCACCAGAAATTATAAATTCAAGATTGGAAATGAAATTTGTTTGATATTTTCCTCTCTAGATATTATAATTGTAATATTGATTAATTCCTTAATTAAAAAAATCTGCCTTGAAAATATTTGTGTATGTCATTATTTTATTGGCTATACAAGTCACACCCGCAACGAAAATTTTGAATATTTTTAGCAAAAGCAAGAATTAAGTAAGTAATTTAATTTTTTCATAGAATATTTATTTAAGTATTACTGTCTAATATATAAAAATATCAATTCACTCAGTTGTCATAATTTACAGAGTTTTGCATTTTTGCACTGAAAGATGAAAATGCATGTCCTTTTTATGTCACGCCCACAACAGGTGGAAATTAATTTTTTTATAAATAAATGACACATTGGACAATTTTCAGATTTGGATAAATGTATGTGTAAGTGGTCTACATTGAAATTCATACAAGTTGAAACCAATGCTCAAAAATATTTTTGCTGGTGATTAAATTAAGTAATGTAAAATAAGTAACTAAGTAAGTAATGTAAATTAAGTAATGTAAAATAAGTAAGTAATAAAATAAGTAACGTAAATGTCACACCCCCAACTTTGGATTGGGCGTTATTTTTGTCGACAAGCTGTGGCCAAATGAATTTTTATGACGTCATATATACACATTTTCATGAGGTCATATGCAGCCAAGAGTCGTAAATCGCATCACAGTTCCTATCAGTTTTGTAAGAAGTGAAAATTTTGAAAGATTACGTAGCTGGCAAAAAATTAAATAATTAAATAAATAAATGAATAAAGCCTTTTTTGCTTTACGAGTTCAAATGTGTAAACGAAGTGAATTGTAAAGTGAATTGGTAAGTGATAAAATCGCTCAAAAGCGGTTCAGAGGATTTTTGACCGTAGACTAAAGCCTCGAAGATAAGCCTCGCCTAAAGCCTCGTCAATACCCCTAGACAAAATTTAGCTATAAAGCGAAATAAAACAGAATCTTCATCAAACCTGTTAGGAGCTATTTATGTAGTCTTGGAGTATATGATGAAATCATCCAATCACATATGCATAACTTTGGGATGATGTGGAAACTCAACAAGTGGATGGTCATATTCTATCTGACGGAAATAAGCTCCGACGGTTGAACACGCGCTTGTCATTGCTGTCACGTCGCAACAATGGCTTTTTTCAAGAGTAAATATTGTCATATGATGAAAATTTGGTCAACTGAAACATAAACGAGAATTTGTTGACTGTCAGTTCTCCTTCATTGGCCATCAAAGCAGATATTCACAGAAAAAGCTAATCCTGTGTGTTTGGTTGATACGCATAGGCATAGTTCATTATAAATTCATAGAAAGCAGTAAAATCATCACCACCAACGTCTATTTTCGCAAAAGGTTTCAGATGCTGTGGTTCATCAGCTGCTACATATGGTCATCAGAAGAAGAATTCTTCTCCACGAGAATGCCAATCGCTGTAAAGTAAACGCAACCAAGAACTTGATCAAAGCACTAGGCTGGTAAGTTTTGAATTCCCCACCTTACTCCCTGAGGGCGCTTTTAGGCCCCATCGGGCTATCTCTTTTTGGCCATAGATAAATAATTGGGGGAACAGCAAATTCGAAAACGAGATGCAGTCACAAAAACTGTTATACTTTTTTTTTTTTTTTTATACAAAGAGGATTACACAAAAAGAGCATTTAGAAGCTTCTTTCTCATTGTAACCATATAATTGAAGCCAAAAGATGATAATATCGATGATAAATTAAGTATTTAACAGTTTTATGAGTCTTTTTTATGTCTGATGAAAACCGAACGAACTTTTTTGGGTACCTGATACTTATAAAGAAAGTTTAATTCCTGAAATAAAAATCAGACTATTTAAAATGTATATTTAAACGTAAATGTATAGTATAAAATGAAAATATTTAAATTGAACACATTTAAAATAACAATAGAATCTTAATTTGTATGCAAATTTCAAATAAAACCTCAAAACTGAAAAATACGATATTTTCTTTTACTCCTTGCGAAAAATATATTGTCTAATACAATATAAATTTTCTATGATTACATATAAAAGTGAGGATAAATCAAAGAAATAAGACTCAGAGCAGTAAAAAAAAAAAATATTCAAATGCAGACTTTCATGGAAAAATCTTCGTAAGACTGAAAAATTGCCGTTGCATTATTCTATGTCACGGATTGCCTATAAAGAATAAAGATTATATATATATATATCTATATATATATATATATATTCAGTAGACACTCTTGTCTTCTTCACGCTTAACTACAATTGATGAAAAGTTACACTCAGAAATTCCGAAAAATAAAAATGCTTGAAAAATAGTGAAATAAACACAGTATCGCGTGTGGAAAGTACTTTGTAGACAAGGAAAATTTCTTACATATAAAAAAATAATACTTGACAGCTATATTAAAAAAAAACTGCTACGTATTTTTATGAAACATTTTTATAACGTAATCTATTTTTTTTGCTGAAGTAAATCATGCAAAAATTTCACTTGCTAGAATAACTTGCTAGAATAAACTGACTTGTATTTTAATAATTTGCTAGAGATTGATAAGTGACACAGTTTTGATCTTATTTTCTACTTAATAAAATTATATCGCACAAACATTTAAAAAGCTATATTTTCTCTTAATCCAGCTGACTTTGTATGGCTTTGGTGCAATGAATTTTAATGCGTAAAAAGAGTTGTAACAAATATATTTTTTAAATAACATGTAAAATAAGAATATTCAGTTTTTATATTATATTGCGTCACAATTTAAATCAATATTGCATTTATCAGTAATAAAAATACCCGCTTTTCAAAAAGAAAGAGAAAAAAACATCATTATATGCGGTCGTTACTACATAAATACGTAGCACTTAGAGTCGCCATTCAATCCGTCTGTCTGTCGCATATAACAACGCAAAAACTTAAAACTAAATCGTTTGAAATTTAAAATATATATTTGTTGCATAATTTTGTCGAACTATTTCAAATTTTATGAAAATCGGATGTGTAGTTTAATTACAGGAACAATCAAAAGCATTCCATTACATTACGGCCAGTGGGATAAGGTAGATTCAAGTGCATTTTAGTGATTTTACGTTTTTTCGCTCATAATAAAATTGATATGCATTTAAGAAAGGTGTACTAAAATATGAATTCTATATCACTTGTGATGCAAAGAATATTTTTTGTTAATTTACAAGTTTACACAAATGGTTCCATTACATAATGGTATAGGAAGAAATATTGTTTCGGGTGTGTTTTAATTATATCAACGTATTTCACCTTTTATGAATTTATATACTGTTGTTGATGTTTAATAAAGATTATTTCCTTTATAATAGAAAGCAAACAGTATTTACAAGAACACCAAACTATTTCGGATATACAGCATTCGAAGAACTATATACTATTATACCAAGATCTGAATATTTTTAAAAGTTCGTTATAGATGAACGCACCTCATTTGCTATATTTGACGCCAATTTGCGACTTGTTTTGTATGAAATACAATTTTTTCCGTATTTATTCTATACCAAAATACAGTGCGCGTTAAATGCCCTAGTTACATTTTCAAGTTTTAATTGATATAATTTTTTTTTGAAAACTTAGAACATCTAAATAAATGATTGTTTAAAAAACAATAATAACGAGTGATTAATATAATCACAAAACGTTAGATAATCAACTTACCTAGTAATTATATTGCTATTTTAAATTGTTTATTAATCTTTAATATTCATTCTAAATTTAAATTTCGCAGTGAATGTGTTAAGTTTTTTAAGCAATACAAATTCAGAGCAAAGAAAGTCTAAGCAAATTAAAGTAAGTCTTAACTTAGAGTGATTGATTAGGTTATTTGCTGAAATCCCCAATATATCATACGTTTGATGATGTAGCTTTATTTTTAGAAAGCTACTTGCACTCTTCTTGCAGTTGAAAATAAAAGTAAAAAAAAAAAAAAAAAAAAAAAAAAAAAAAAAAACTGATAAAAAGAAAATACTGAATTTTAATGCATAGAAAGAAATTGAAGTATACCTTTGTGGAAGAAGTAACTGTAAAGCATACGTCATTAGCTTACTGTGTAATCCCATTTCAATATTTAAAGTTGACTGATATTCCTCATGAGCAAATTTATTTCTGCTTTTTATTTAAATATTTTATCAAAAGTACGGATGTGTAAAAAATATGATGGGGATTAAATTTACGTGAATAAATTCGATACTTCAAAATATTGTTTTTAGCTTTTTTTAATCCATCTGATTTTCACATATTATCCTAATTTTAATTATGAATCTTAAGCAATCACATTGTTGAAAAGAACTTATTATTTTCTGTAAGTGATAAAAATATTTTTAAGGGGGGGAAATGCTTTTATTTATACACGTTTGACATGTTTTATAGTATCCGACGGCAACACTCTCTAGAGTTAAAATGATAGAAATATTTCGGCAAAAATAATTTTAAATTTAAAAATTAGTAAAAATAAAATCACACAAGCATAAGAAAATTAACTGCAATATAAACAAGTAGGAAAAATCATGCGTTAAGCATAGATTATGAAACACTTTCCAACACTTCCTGAAATATTTAACAAAACTTTGTTATTTAGGGAAATAAGATGCTAAGGTCCATAGTCAATTATGTATTCCAATACTTTTGAACAGCCCTGTATTTGATCCGTCGGTTGATATAGATGTACTGTAGGATGGGAAAATTTAGTTTAGCGAGAAAATCCCTAACTGATTGAAATTTCTCTTTCAGCACTTTATTCTAATAGAAGAAAACACTTCAATAATTTTGTTCAGCCCTGTAATTTACCTAGTACCTTTATTACACACCATTATTTTGTTAAAATTTATTTCAAACAAACAAACTCTTAAAACTACTTAAATCATATTTTCAGAAATTATCATCTATGGGTAACCATGTAGCTAAAACTTTGCGTGACCCTGTATATCATTTAATCTATATTCTACAAACATTTCTTAGTAAACTGGAAGTAATTCAACGTAAAAATGCATAACTTACTTAAAAACCACCTCAATGTTAATTACTCTCATATTCAGTAACCCCTATGAGCTCTTTTGTGTAACCTTGCATATCAACTATAACATTTATATATGCCGTATAATATGCAGAAAATTTAGTAAAATTTAAAAGCGCATATCATAATTGAAAAAATGCATTTTAACCATCCATCAGCTATCATCGATAATATACAGTACTTCGGATAAAAATATAAGATTTGAAATATTTTGTGTGGCCCTGTAAATGCTATGCACTTCATATTATGCGTTAAATAATAAGTCTCAGCGGCGTATATGAATTTTGTGATACTTGAAATCGTTTAACAGTATTAAAATATGTCACCAACAATTTATCCCTTTATTATTGTGTAATCTAATTCTTTTGAGTGGCCCTGTAAATGAATAATAACTATTATTTTGACTACATATTTTACAGAATGCGTATTTTAGTGCACTTTGCGAATCCATATAAATTTGAATATGTTTGACCGGGTGTAATACCTTTAAAATTCATTTTAAACGATGTTTTCCCATAAGCCGTAATGTATCGGAAAACTTTTGACTATACCTGTAAATAAACTAATCATAGTAGAAACTTCATTTTCAATAGGGTTCGTGCTAGGGTAAACATCAATAACACATAAAAAATTTGATAGTAATCCGAGAATATTTACGGGAGTTAGAGCGTGGGCAGACGGACAGACAAACCGAATGCATAAACACTTTTCAACTTTGTTGGAAAGTGTTAAAAATGGTTATTTGTCAACGTAAATTATTTTATATTATTGTTTCATTATTGTGATTGGCATCTCTTTCCAAATTTTGAACAATGAAAAAATAATATAAAATAATAAATAATATTAATAACGTTCACAAATATCTATTTTTAATATTGCAACTAATTTCATTATGCTAGTGTTCGCGTTATTCTTTGTTCACTAGTTTTTAAATTGCAGGTTATTTTTGCGGAAATATTTGTATCATTTTAATTCATGAGAATGTTGCCGTCGGATGCTACGAAACATGGCGAATGTGAATAAATAAGGGTATTTTTGTCCTTTAAATTTATTTCTATAACCTATAGAAAATATTTATTTATTCTGATGTTTTGAAGTCATTATTACATATTATTTATAACCATTCTCTTTTGGTCTTTTTTGTAGGAAAGGTGCAGCTGAGGTAGAATTACAAATATAAAAACTAAACTGTACAATAATACAATTAAGGATCATAGGTAGGAATGCTCCAACTAAGCTTTCTTAATCATGATGCCTGAAGCACTATATACGATTTTGATGTTATGAAGTCATTATTATAAATAGTTTATAACCACTCTCTTGTGGTCTTTTTGGAAGAATACTGCAGCTGAGGTAAAATACAAATATCGAAATTAAACTCAATTCAGCTATGATACATTTAAAAAACATAGACAGGAAAGCTCAACTATGCCTTCTTGAACATGAGATTTGAGGTGCTATGTACCATATATCTCGTTTAAATGACCAGTCTAATGCGGATTCCTAGTTTTTAGATCCCAAGCACAAACTAGCTTCCCATATTATTAACCCCCAAGGAATAAAAGGTTGTGTAAACATTTCCTGCTAGACATGAAACCGGCTGCACAAACTATCGCTCATTGAGTTTATAACCGAAATTTCAGAATTAGTTAAATCTCAAGTTGCATATTAAAATGCAGTTGGACTGTCATTTTATATCTTCATCATCTCTTAGAAAATAATTGAAAATGCGACTTTAGTGGTTAACCTTTAGGTTTACTAATGTGTTTTCCTGCTTTTAGTGATCTCTCCTTTCGTATCTTTTACCGGTCTAGAACTCCAGAGGTAATCTCGAAACTGTGGCATCGCAGCGCACTTTCCACTGAGCTACTTTTTCAAAAATACATCAATTAACTATATAAAAATTACTAAAACCTTACATTATCAGTTACTGGAAATAGGCATAAATAAAATCAAAAATATTGATCAATTCGATTAATAAAACATGCTCTTAATTTGTAAATATTCATGAATAATGCCATCATGACTACTATCAGAACCGAAATACTCATTTATAATTTTAAGATGACCTTCTTAATGGAGCTGTTGATTTACTGAATTAATGCTCGGATATTTCACATTAATAAAAATAATTTTTGATCTTGTTAAGATGACTTAAAATAGGTGATAAGAATAGCCATCGTCTGTGTCAAAGCAGCATTAGATGCAGATTAGTTAAGATTGTACACATTTCTGAATATTATTGGCAGTATGTACAGTGTTACTGATTGAAAAACAGTACGCTTCCAGCAACTATTGAGATTTATTCCATTTAAATAAAGGTAAAACAATCTGTTGAACATTTCGTTACGTTTTCTTAGTTCTTATCTTTACATTTCCTTACCTTTAATATTCTAATTGAGAAATCTAATGTGACAAAATAATTGACATGTGATCTATTATCTGTATGTGGTTTTTTGCTTATTCGTATGTCGAATTTGCCTTTTTTTTAACAGAAGTTTTTAATTTCTTGAATCGAAGAATATTTCTTGTTATTTCATTATTTTAGCATTCACCTATTCATTGTTTTGATATTTCCCCCTACGAATGCATTTTTTCTATTAACATAACATTTTATTTCATAAGAACTCTGAAATATTATTTGAGATCAAATAGTATTTGAGTTAGTACTCTTTGAAAAACAAATAAGAAGAGGCATTGCAATAAACATGAACGTCTAGAATATTATGCACACAAGCTATACATATTATTGAATTCATATTTTATTTCGGATAAAATGCTTACTTCTTTATTGTTAAAGTTCATTTTTAACCTCTTCGCTACTGGCGATTATTACAGTATTTTTAATTATTACTGAATTATTTCTTCTCTCGTTTGACTTCAGAGCGAGATTTTTGTTTTATTTTCATTGGCTCAAATCTTAGATTTCGAAACAGATTATTCTTATATCGAAATTTCATTTATATTTGAGTATCATTAATAAAATGGGACAAAACTGGTGTACCCATTTGGGTACTCAGGGACTGAAGAGGTTAAAATATCATCAACTTTGTCGTTTTGCTCGTTTTTCTTCGTGATTTCATTTTCCCTAAGTTTTAGTAGATCAACATTAGAAAATTAAATGTACTTTTAAGAATTATGTATTAATAATATTTTTACACATTGTAAAAAGAGGTAAATTTTGCTCAATTGAGAAAAGTCAAATATAACGAGAAATGAAAATATATAATAAACTCGTCCTCATTACTCAGGATTATTAAAAAAATTTCTACCTTAAAAAAGCAATCTTTTAGAGATTTAAGGAAGCATTTTACACTGTCAAAAATAAATCTGTGAATTCACGGTGAAACTACCGGCAGCAAAGTAGCCGAACTTCTACCGTTCCGTTAGTAGATTTTCCGTTGTGGGAAATGCAAGAAGAAAAAACTCCGTTTGAAGAATCAGTAACTTTCCGTTACAAAGCTTGATTTTTAATTATAATAATTTAATATAAATTTTTAAAATTAATGAATCGTCAAACAATTCGAAATTACCGAGTGATTTTAAGATACTATGTTATTTTACTTAAATATTTTATCGTATAATTCAGTTCACGCCGTCCTGATTATCGAACTCGGGACCGTTAGATTGCGGAACAAATCCTTACGAACTGAGCCAAAACCTCTGGTGCTGGATTGAACAAAGTATATCTTTTATGAGTTAGTGGGAAGATCTGTAGTGCTTTTTAAAGATTTCCTTTCAGATATATTCCTTAGAATATTTGTAAATGGTTTATTTTATTTTATTTTAGACTGATGCATAATACTTATTTTTTTAAAAATCAATTTTAATTTTTTAAATAGTCTAAATAAAAAATAAATCACTGTTTAAAACCACTGCTTTTCTTTTCTTTTCTTTTCTTTTTTCTTTCTTTTCTTTTTCTTTTCTTTTTTTTTTTATTTTTTGAATGAATGAAAAAGTTTTTATTAACAATTTTTTTACAAATATATATATATATATAGAGAGAGAGAGAGAGAGAGAATTTTTTGAAATTGTCGTACACTATTTATTTATTTGGCTAATAAATTAGAAGATTTTTTAATAAGAAATAAGAGAAAAATAAACAGAACAAATGTAATTTAAAAGGGATTTCTTATGTTTTCATTATCCCATGGCGCCAGTGTGACTCGAACCCATAATCTGTACTCGGAGAGGATTAGGAGTGGGGTGCCTTGACCACTCGGACATGGAACCCCGGACGTAACGAAGTTTCTCCGTTTTTTCTTTTTATTTCCATCCGTTACGTTATTTTCAGGGAGTATGGTAGAATTTTGTGATTTGCAACGGAAAATGCCATTTTGTTGTGATAAGGGACCTTTTCTGTGAAATCCAGGAAAAAAATGTTCGTGAATTTCAGAATTTTTTTAACAGTGTAAAAAGCAATGTTTCTTTTGCTGCCTTTGATTTTCGGAAACGATTTCGTGTAATTACTACAAGGTATTATTCAGTATTTTTAACTGGTATAACAGATGCACTGATAATTACTGAAAGCTGTAAAATAAAATTCTAAAAAGTGTAAAAATAAATTTATTTTAGAGAAAAATAAATTTATTTTAGAGAAAAAAATTTATTATCTAAAAAAACAATCGAAAAACGGATATTTTGATTTGAACTGAATACTACATTACAAAAAGCCTCATACAGACCTTTGTTAAAGCTGCAGAGAAAACTTTTAAAATATTTATATATTTAATTAATATCGTGCACTGTTAAAAAAATTCTGAAATTCACGAATATTTTTTTCCTGAATTTCACAGAAAAAGTCCCTTTTCACAACAAAAGGGCATTGTCCGTTACAAATCAGCAAATCCCACCATATTTCCTGAAAATAACGAAACGGGTGGAAATAAAAACAAAAAACGGAGACACTCCGTTGTGTAAGGGGCACCTTGGCCGAGTGTTCAAGGCACCATACCGCTAATTACCTGCGAGGCGCAGATTGTGGGTTCGTATCCCACTGGTGACATGAAGACATAAAAAGTCCCTTTTAAATTACATTTTTTCTGTTTATTTTTATCTTATTTCTTATTAAAAAAATATTTTAATTAATTAGCCAATAAATAAATAAATAAATAAATAGTGTACGACAATTTCAAAAAATTGTCTATAACATTATTTTTCTAAAAAAAAAAAAAAAAAAAAATTGTTAATAAAAGTTTTTTTTATTCATTCATTCATTCATAAAAAAAAAAAAAAAAAAATAGTGGTTTTAAACAGTGATTTTTTTTAATTTAAACTATTTAAAAAGAAAAATTGATTTTAAAAAAATAATAAGCATTATGCATCAGTCTAAAATAAAATAAAATAAACCGTTTACAAATATTATAAAGAATGTATTTGAAAGGAAGTCTTAAAAAATCACAACAGATTTTCCCACTAACTCATAAAAGACATATTCTGTACGACCCGGCATCAGCAGTTTTGGCTCGGTTAGTAAGGATTTATTCCGCTATCAAAAGGTCCCGAGTTCGATCCTGAAGACGGCGTGAACTAAGTTGTGCAATAATAACAAAATAAGTAAAATAACATAGCAGCTTAAAATTACTCGGTAATTTCGAATTCTTTGACGATTAATCGATTTATTATTTTTAAAAATTATATTAAATTATTATCATTAAAAATCAGACTTTGTAACAGAAAGTTACCGCTTCTTCAAACGGAGTTTTCCTTTCTAGTATGTCCCACAACGGTAAATCTACTTACGGAACGGTAAGAATTCGGCTACATTGCTGCCGGTAGTTTCACCTGGAATTCACAGATTTATTTTTAATAGTGTGCCAATACTTTCAGTGAGTTTATTTGCAGAATACTTAGCATTCTGATGCATGCTTAATTACACTCATATATAATTATTTTTTCATAACAATTTGATTTCCGCTCTCCAACCACATACAGTTTTTAATTTATTGTGAACATCTCAAATAGATCTTTATAAAAGCTTTATAAAGACATTTTACCAAATATTTATATACACACTGTTAAAAATAATTATGTGAATTCACGGTGAAAGTACTGGCAGCAAAGTAGCCGAACTTTTACCGTTCCGTTAGTAGATTTTCCGTTTTCGAAAACAAAAGAAAGGAAAACTCCGTTTGAAGAAGCGGTAACTTTCCGTTACAAAGTTTGATATTGTAATGATATTAATTTAATTTAAATTTTAAAATTAGCGAACCGAACAACCGTCAAAGAATTCGCATGTTCTGAGTGGACATATTATTTAATTTAAATCTTTTTTTAACTAATTATTATTGTGTTGCATAACTTATTTCAGGCCATCCTGAGGATCGAACTCGAGACCTTTGGACAGGGGAATAAGTCCTTACTGATTCAGCTAAAGCTGCTGACTCCTGTCTTTACATAGTATGTCTTTTATGAGTTAGTGAGAAAATCTGTTGTGCTTTTCAAAGATTACCTTTCAAATATATTCGTTAGAATATTCGTAAGCGGTTTATTTTATTTTATTTTAGACTCATACATAATACTTATTATTTTTTAAAACCAATTTTAATTTTTAAACTAGTTTAAATAAAAAAAAATACTGTTTAAAATCACTTTTTTTTTTTTTTTTTTTTTTTGAATGAATGAATGTTTGAAAAAAAAAAAATTTATTCATATTTTACAAAAAAAATGTTATAGACATTTTTTGAAATTGTCGCGCACAATTTATTTATTTTTTGGGAGGCTAATTAGTTAAAAGATTTTTTAATAAGTAATAAGAGAAATATAAACGAAAAAGTGTAATTAAAAGGGACTTTTTGTGTTTTCATTATTTCATGGCGCTAGTGGGATTCGAACTCACAATCTACGCTCTCAGGCGTTTAGTGGTGCTTTGACCACTCAGCCACGGAGGCCCCCATGCAACAGAGTGTCTCCGTTTTTTGTTTTTATTTCCAACTTTTTCGTTATTTTCAGGAAATATCATGGAGTTTTAAGATTTGTAACGGAAAATGCCCTTTTGTTGTGAAAAAGGAATTTTTCTGTGAAATTCAGGGAAAATATATCCGTGAAGTTCAGATTTTTTTTTTTTTTTTAACAGTGTAATTTTCATGTCGTGCTATCATTTTTATAAATAAATATTTAGATTTATTGATAAATATAGTGGTAGTTTTAATACTTCTATACAAAATATCGCAGTTCTAAATTATTCAAATACCTATAGTATAGTTGGTATTTAAAACGTGCATTAATGCTACATGATATCAATTCAAACTAACGATAATCAGTTCTCAGAACGATGTTTTACACAAAATAAAAATGTCCGTTTACGTGGAAAGTGCTTAGCATTCTGATAAATGCTTAAGTACTCACATATATAATTCATTTCTTGTATAATAGTATGATTTGAATCCTTCACAGTTTTTAATTTATATTTGAACGCCTCGCATAGATCTTTTAAAAAGTTTCATAGAGAAAATTTTCAAAATATTTATATATGCAATTCATGTCGCTTCAAAACATTAAGTATTTAGATTTATTAATAACTATATAGTGAACGTTTTAATATTTAAATACAAAATGCCGCAGTTCTAAATTTATCAAATACCTATAGGGTCAATCCATTTCAAGTGGTCCAGAAAATATTTTTTTGGTCGCTCGACCATTTTTAAAAAATCTGAAATTTTTTGTACAACAACCCTAACATGACGGAAGTTCAAAATGACCATTCTTTTAATTTTACTATTTTTTGTTTGTGCATGGCGGCCATCTTTGTTTCATCGTGTGCAGCGATTTTCTCAGATACTAGGGTACACAAAATTGTAAATATCTCGTCTTCTATTTTCCCAATTGAAATGGGGTTTGCAGCATTTTGTTCAGAATAAAATAGGCTAAATATACAGTGATAGAAAAATTTTGAAAAATAAATTTTTACAGGTGAAATTTTAGCACAAAATGTACGATTTTTTCCAAAATCTATCCGTTTGCAAGAGGAAAATTTTCATGCAAGGGAAACTGTCAACCTTACACAATTTTTTCTACAAATAGGTCAAAAGTACGTGTACTCATACACCAAGTCCCAGATCTGGGAGTTAATTTCTCTTTGCGAAAAAAATTCCGAAATTCGTCAAAAATTTCAAAAATCGCACTTTTTAGGCTTTGATATCTCTGGTGGGGCACGAGATAAAAATCTGAAATTTTAGCCTGTGATAGTATTGTGTAATAGCGTTATGTACAAAAAATTTCAAGAAGGAGATTTGACTACAAGCTGAGATATGACATGGAAAATATGTGAAAACAATTCTGTCAAACTATTGTAAACCTACTATGTAATTGTTCAACAAGACCGTCAACCTTGCACAATTTTTTCTACAAATAGGTCAGAAGTGTGTGTATTCATACACCAAGTCTCATATCTGGGAAATGATTTCTCTTTCCGAAAAAAATTCCGAAATTCGTCGAAAATTTCAAAAATCGCACTTTTTAGGCTTTGATATATCTGGTAGAGCACGAGATAAAAATCTGAAATTCTGGCCTTTGATAATATTGTGTAGTAGTATTATGTACAAAAAATTTCAAGAAGGAGATTTGACTACAAGCTGAGATACGGTGATTTAAAAAAATGTTAAGAAATCCTATTACGAGTACATTAGGAGAAATGAGATTAGTCTCTTTTATTACAATATTTACACAGAAAATATCGTTTGTTGAAAACAGTTAAATAATAAACATTTAATTTACAAAATACTATGTATGCTCAACAAAGAGCTTAGCAATATTTACGAGAGATGTTATGAGTTCGACCAGTTACTGTTATGAGTCCATCAAGCTGTTCTTTCTAAACATTTTATTTGAAGCCCCCCAAATCTTGTCATCCCTTGTTAACTTGAATGAAATTCTTTAGGTTTAATAATTGAAGCCATGTCTACTCGATCATTTGCAATCCATTGTCTCTAATTTACTTTCCCTGAAATGTGTTCCGAGTAAAATTGTTGCAATAGCATTTCTAGTAGATTTGTTCATCTGGACAAATAGTGTATTGGCTTAGCATACATTCTGAATTGTTTAAATCACACAGAAGCATTTGTAATTAACATTTGATATTTGTAATTAACATTTAACTTTGTACCATAAATAATTAATTTAAAATTTTGGAGGTATGAACAATTATATAGTAAGTTACAATAGTTTGGCAGTATTGTTTTCACATATTGTCCATGTCATATCTCAGCTTGTAGTCAAATCTCCTTCTTGAAATTTTTTGTACATAACACTACTACACAATACTATCAAAGGCCAGAATTTCAGATTTTTATCTCGTGCTCCACCAGAGATATCAAAGCCTAAAATGTGCGATTTTTGAAATTTTCGACGAATTTCGGAATTGTTTTCGCAAAGAGAAATCGTTTCCCAGATCTGGGACTTGGTGTATGAGTACACGCACTTTTGACCTATTTGTAGAAAAAATTGTGCAAGGTTGACAGTCTTGTTGAACAATTACATAGTAGGTTTACAATAGTTTGGCAGTATTGTTTTCACATATTTTCCATGTCATATCTCAGCTTGTAGTCAAATCTCCTTCTTGAAATTTTTTGTACATAACGCTACTACACGATACAATCATAGGCCAAAATTTCATATTTTTATCTCGTGCCCCACCAGAGATATCAAAGCCTAAAAAGTGCGATTTTTGAAATTTTTGACGAATTTTGGAATTTTTTTCGCAAAGAGAAATTAACTCCCAGATCTGGTTCTTGGTGTATGAGTACACGCACTTTTGACTTATTTGTAGAAAAAATTGTGTAAGGTTGCCAGTTTCCCTTGCATGAAAATTTTCCTATTGCAAACGGATAGATTTTGGAAAAAATCGTAAATTTTGTGCTAAAATTTCACCTGTAAAAATTTATTTTTCAAAATTTTTCTATCACTGTATATTTAGCCTATTTTATTCTGAACAAAATGCTGCAAACCCCATTTCAATTGGGAAAATAGAAGACGAGATATTTACAATTTTGTGTATCCTAGTATCTGAGAAAATCGCTACACACGATGAAACAAAGATGGCCGCCATGCACAAACAAAAAATAGTAGAATTAAAATAACGGTCATTTTGAACTTCCATCATGTTAGGGTTGCTGTACAAAAAATTTCAGATTTTTTAAAAATAGTCGAGCGACCAGTGCTGGACCACTTGAAATGGATTGACCCTATAGTATTGTTGGTATTTCAAATGCGCATTATTGCTACATGATATCAATTCGAATTAACAATATTCAGTTTTCAGTATAATACTTTTCATACCGAAAAAGTTAAAAAAAAGTCTGTTTATTTAGCGAGTACTTAGAATTCAGATACATGCTTAATTACTCACATATATAATTCATTTCTTTTATAACAATAAGATTTGTCTCCCTCCAAGCTTTTAATTTATATTTACACGCCTCATATACAAGTTTGTAAAATTCTTTTAGAATTTTTAAAAAAATATTTATGTATTCAATTCATTTCGTGTCAACACTTTATAAATAAATATTTAAATTTATTAAGAAATATAGTGGATGTTTTAATATTTCGATACAAAATACCGCAGTTCTAAATTTATCAAATACCTATAGCATTGTAGTCATTCCAGATGTGCATTAATACTACATGATATCAATACAAACTAACGATATTCAGTTCTGAGCACGATGCTTTTCCCAAAATAAAAATGCCGGTTTATTTGGAGAGTACTTAGCATTCTGATACATGCTTAATTACTCACGTTTGAAACCGAAATTCCATCAGACTAATACAGAAGTTTTCACATTTGCCATTAAAGAGGTATTGCCTGTGATTCATATGTAGAAATAGCCACGATTTTGTTTAAAATTCATTCCCAAACCATACTCTGTTTATTTATATAAATATATCTTTTAATGGAATGTGAAAAATAATAAAGAAAAGAAAACAACCGTTGCGCGAATATTTTGTTATAATCTAATGATATTTTAATTACATATATTTATTAATTAGAAATTTATAAGAGTAATATATAAAAAACACAAAACTTCTACATTATCATACATGTATTGACACTAACACAATGTGTAAAGGAAATAATTTTCTTAATTTTAAAAAAACTTTTATGCTTTTTTCTTTGCACTTAAAGATTCTTACATTCTTCCATGCAATATATTTATGTATTAATTCATGTCGCACCAACACTTCTATAAATAAATATTTATAGTTGTTCATAAATGTGTAGTGGAAGTTTAATATTTCGAAGCAAAATGCCATAGTTCCAAATTTATCAAATACCTGCCCTATTATTGGCATTTGAAACGTGCACATGCGATTAATTCCAACTAATGTTGTTCAAGTTTTCAGCACGATGTTTTCCACAAAATAAAAATATCTAATTATTTAGAGAGTACTTAGCATTCTGATACATGCTTGATTACCCAAATGTATATATATATTTTTTGTGTATAGTAGCATGATTTCCCCTCACACACTCACAGTCTTTAATATTATATTTGAACACCTCAAATAGTTCATTTTAAAAGCTTCACAGAGAAAGTTACCAAAATATTTACATATTCGATTCATGTCCAGCCAACACATTAAGTATTTAGATTTATTAATAAATATATAGTGGACGTTTAAATGTTTCAAAACAAAATGCCACTGCTCTAAATTAAATCAAATATCTGTAGTATTATAGGTATTTCAACTACGCATTAATGCTACGTGATATCAATTCAAATCTATATTCAGTTCTCAGCACGATACTTTCCAAAAAAAAAAAAAAAATGTCTGTTTATTTGGAGAGTACTTAGCATTCTGATACATGCTTAATTACTCACGTTTGAAACCGAAATTCCATCAGACTAATACAGAAGTTTTCACATTTGCCATTAAAGAGGTATTGCCTGTGATTCATATGTAGAAATAGCCACGATTTTGTTTAAAATTCATTCCCAAACCATACTCTGTTTATTTATATAAATATATCTTTTAATGGAATGTGAAAAATAATAAAGAAAAGAAAACAACCGTTGCGCGAATATTTTGTTATAATCTAATGATATTTTAATTACATATATTTATTAATTAGAAATTTATAAGAGAAATTTATAATATATAAAAAACACAAAACTTCTACATTGTCATACATGTATTGACACTAACACAATGTGTAAAGGAAATAATTTTCTTAATTTTAAAAAAACTTTTATGCTTTTTTCTTTGCACTTAAAGATTCTTACATTCTTCCATGCAATATATTTATGTATTAATTCATGTCGCACCAACACTTCTATAAATAAATATTTATAGTTGTTCATAAATGTGTAGTGGAAGTTTAATATTTCGAAGCAAAATGCCATAGTTCCAAATTTATAAATACCTGCCCTATTATTGGCATTTGAAACGTGCACATGCGATTAATTCCAACTAATGTTGTTCAAGTTTTCAGCACGATGTTTTCCACAAAATAAAAATATCTAATTATTTAGAGAGTACTTAGCATTCTGATACATGCTTGATTACCCACATGTATATATATTTTTTTTGTGTATAGTAGCATGATTTCCCCTCACACACTCACAGTCTTTAATATTATATTTGAACACCTCAAATAGTTCATTTTAAAAGCTTCACAGAGAAAGTTACCAAAATATTTACATATTCAATTCATGACCAGCCAACACATTAAGTATTTAGATTTATTAATAAATATATAGTAGACGTTTAAATGTTTCAAAACAAAATGCCACTGCTCTAAATTAAATCAAATATCTGTAGTATTATAGGAATGTCTGTTTATTTGGAGAGTACTTAGCATTCTGATACATGCTTAGTTACTCAAATGTATAGTTCATTTCTTGTATAACAGTGTGATTTCCCCCCCCCTTTCTAGTTATTCATTTATATTTGAACGCGTCACATACATCTTTGTAAAAACTTTATAGAGGCATGCGTTTATTTATAAAGTCATGCCAACACTTTTATAAATAAACATTTAGGTTTATAAATAAATATAGTGAATGTTTTAATATTTCGACACAAAATGTCGCAGCTCTAAATTTATCAAATACCTGTAGTATTGCTGGTATTTCAAATATGCATTAATGCTACATGATATCAATACAAACTAACGATATTCAGTTCTGAGCACGATGCTTTTCCCAAAATAAAAATGCCGGTTTATTTGGAGAGTACTTAGCATTCTGATACATGCTTAATTACTCACGTTTGAAACCGAAATTCCATCAGACTAATACAGAAGTTTTCACATTTGCCATTAAAGAGGTATTGCCTGTGATTCATATGTAGAAATAGCCACGATTTTGTTTAAAATTCATTCCCGAACCATACTCTGTTTATTTATATAAATATATCTTTTAATGGAATGTGAAAAATAATAAAGAAAAGAAAACAACCGTTGCGCGAATATTTTGTTATAATCTAATGATATTTTAATTACATATATTTATTAATTAGAAATTTATAAGAGTAATATATAAAAAACACAAAACTTCTACATTGTCATACATGTATTGACACTAACACAATGTGTAAAGGAAATAATTTTCTTAATTTTAAAAAAACTTTTATGTTTTTTTCTTTGCACTTAAAGATTCTTACATTCTTCCATGCAATATATTTATGTATTAATTCATGTCGCACCAACACTTCTATAAATAAATATTTATAGTTGTTCATAAATGTGTAGTGGAAGTTTAATATTTCGAAGCAAAATGCCATAGTTCCAAATTTATCAAATACCTGCCCTATTATTGGCATTTGAAACGTGCACATGCGATTAATTCCAACTAATGTTGTTCAAGTTTTCAGCACGATGTTTTCCACAAAATAAAAATATCTAATTATTTAGAGAGTACTTAGCATTCTGATACATGCTTGATTACCCACATGTATATATATTTTTTTTGTGTATAGTAGCATGATTTCCCCTCACACACTCACAGTCTTTAATATTATATTTGAACACCTCAAATAGTTCATTTTAAAAGCTTCACAGAGAAAGTTACCAAAATATTTACATATTCAATTCATGTCCAGCCAACACATTAAGTATTTAGATTTATTAATAAATATATAGTGGACGTTTAAATGTTTCAAAACAAAATGCCACTGCTCTAAATTAAATCAAATATCTGTAGTATTATAGGTATTTCAACTACGCATTAATGCTACGTGATATCAATTCAAATCTATATTCAGTTCTCAGCACGATACTTTCCAAAAAAAAAAAAAAAATGTCTGTTTATTTGGAGAGTACTTAGCATTCTGATACATGCTTAGTTACTCAAATGTATAGTTCATTTCTTGTATAACAGTGTGATTTCCCCCCCTCCCTTTCTAGTTATTCATTTATATTTGAACGCGTCACATACATCTTTGTAAAAACTTTATAGAGGCATGCGTTTATTTATAAAGTCATGTCAACACTTTTATAAATAAACATTTAGGTTTATAAATAAATATAGTGAATGTTTTAATATTTCGACACAAAATGTCGCAGCTCTAAATTTATCAAATACCTGTAGTATTGCTGGTATTTCAAATATGCATTAATGCTACATGATATCAATACAAACTAACGATATTCAGTTCTGAGCACGATGCTTTTCCCAAAATAAAAATGCCGGTTTATTTGGAGAGTACTTAGCATTCTGATACATGCTTAATTACTCACGTTTGAAACCGAAATTCCATCAGACTAATACAGAAGTTTTCACATTTGCCATTAAAGAGGTATTGCCTGTGATTCATATGTAGAAATAGCCACGATTTTGTTTAAAATTCATTCCCAAACCATACTCTGTTTATTTATATAAATATATCTTTTAATGGAATGTGAAAAATAATAAAGAAAAGAAAACAACCGTTGCGCGAATATTTTGTTATAATCTAATGATATTTTAATTACATATATTTATTAATTAGAAATTTATAAGAGTAATATATAAAAAACACAAAACTTCTACATTGTCATACATGTATTGACACTAACACAATGTGTAAAGGAAATAATTTTCTTAATTTTAAAAAAACTTTTATGCTTTTTTCTTTGCACTTAAAGATTCTTACATTCTTCCATGCAATATATTTATGTATTAATTCATGTCGCACCAACACTTCTATAAATAAATATTTATAGTTGTTCATAAATGTGTAGTGGAAGTTTAATATTTCGAAGCAAAATGCCATAGTTCCAAATTTATAAATACCTGCCCTATTATTGGCATTTGAAACGTGCACATGCGATTAATTCCAACTAATGTTGTTCAAGTTTTCAGCACGATGTTTTCCACAAAATAAAAATATCTAATTATTTAGAGAGTACTTAGCATTCTGATACATGCTTGATTACCCACATGTATATATATTTTTTTTGTGTATAGTAGCATGATTTCCCCTCACACACTCACAGTCTTTAATATTATATTTGAACACCTCAAATAGTTCATTTTAAAAGCTTCACAGAGAAAGTTACCAAAATATTTACATATTCAATTCATGTCCAGCCAACACATTAAGTATTTAGATTTATTAATAAATATATAGTGGACGTTTAAATGTTTCAAAACAAAATGCCACTGCTCTAAATTAAATCAAATATCTGTAGTATTATAGGAATGTCTGTTTATTTGGAGAGTACTTAGCATTCTGATACATGCTTAGTTACTCAAATGTATAGTTCATTTCTTGTATAACAGTGTGATTTCCCCCCCCCCTTTCTAGTTATTCATTTATATTTGAACGCGTCACATACATCTTTGTAAAAACTTTATAGAGGCATGCGTTTATTTATAAAGTCATGCCAACACTTTTATAAATAAACATTTAGGTTTATAAATAAATATAGTGAATGTTTTAATATTTCGACACAAAATGTCGCAGCTCTAAATTTATCAAATACCTGTAGTATTGCTGGTATTTCAAATATGCATTAATGCTACATGATATCAATACAAACTAACGATATTCAGTTCTGAGCACGATGCTTTTCCCAAAATAAAAATGCCGGTTTATTTGGAGAGTACTTAGCATTCTGATACATGCTTAATTACTCACGTTTGAAACCGAAATTCCATCAGACTAATACAGAAGTTTTCACATTTGCCATTAAAGAGGTATTGCCTGTGATTCATATGTAGAAATAGCCACGATTTTGTTTAAAATTCATTCCCGAACCATACTCTGTTTATTTATATAAATATATCTTTTAATGGAATGTGAAAAATAATAAAGAAAAGAAAACAACCGTTGCGCGAATATTTTGTTATAATCTAATGATATTTTAATTACATATATTTATTAATTAGAAATTTATAAGAGTAATATATAAAAAACACAAAACTTCTACATTGTCATACATGTATTGACACTAACACAATGTGTAAAGGAAATAATTTTCTTAATTTTAAAAAAACTTTTATGTTTTTTTCTTTGCACTTAAAGATTCTTACATTCTTCCATGCAATATATTTATGTATTAATTCATGTCGCACCAACACTTCTATAAATAAATATTTATAGTTGTTCATAAATGTGTAGTGGAAGTTTAATATTTCGAAGCAAAATGCCATAGTTCCAAATTTATCAAATACCTGCCCTATTATTGGCATTTGAAACGTGCACATGCGATTAATTCCAACTAATGTTGTTCAAGTTTTCAGCACGATGTTTTCCACAAAATAAAAATATCTAATTATTTAGAGAGTACTTAGCATTCTGATACATGCTTGATTACCCACATGTATATATATTTTTTTTGTGTATAGTAGCATGATTTCCCCTCACACACTCACAGTCTTTAATATTATATTTGAACACCTCAAATAGTTCATTTTAAAAGCTTCACAGAGAAAGTTACCAAAATATTTACATATTCAATTCATGTCCAGCCAACACATTAAGTATTTAGATTTATTAATAAATATATAGTGGACGTTTAAATGTTTCAAAACAAAATGCCACTGCTCTAAATTAAATCAAATATCTGTAGTATTATAGGTATTTCAACTACGCATTAATGCTACGTGATATCAATTCAAATCTATATTCAGTTCTCAGCACGATACTTTCCAAAAAAAAAAAAAAAATGTCTGTTTATTTGGAGAGTACTTAGCATTCTGATACATGCTTAGTTACTCAAATGTATAGTTCATTTCTTGTATAACAGTGTGATTCCCCCCCCCCCCTTTCTAGTTATTCATTTATATTTGAACGCGTCACATACATCTTTGTAAAAACTTTATAGAGGCATGCGTTTATTTATAAAGTCATGCCAGCACTTTTATAAATAAACATTTAGGTTTATAAATAAATATAGTGAATGTTTTAATATTTCGACACAAAATGTCGCAGCTCTAAATTTATCAAATAAGTGTAGTATTGCTGGTATTTCAAATATGCATTAATGCTACATGATATCAATACAAACTAACGATATTCAGTTCTGAGCACGATGCTTTTCCCAAAATAAAAATGCCGGTTTATTTGGAGAGTACTTAGCATTCTGATACATGCTTAATTACTCACGTTTGAAACCGAAATTCCATCAGACTAACACAGAAGTTTTCATATTTGCCATTAAAGAGGTATTGCCTGATTCAAATGTAGAAATAGCAACGATTTTGTTTAAAATGCATTCCCGAACCATACTCTGGTACATTTATATAAATATACATTTTAATGGAATAAGAAGAATAAGAAAGAAAAGAAATCATGCACTGCGTGAATATTTTGTTACATTTCAAAGATAATTTAATTATTTATATTTATTAATTAGAAATTTACGACATTAATAAATAAAAAACACAAAACTTCTACATTGCCGCACATTTATTGACGCTAACACAATGGTTAAAGAAAATAATGTTCTTAATTTAATTACTTTTTTTTTCTTTGCACTTAAAGAGTCTAACGGTCTTTCATGCTAAATATTTATGTATTCAATTCATGTCGCTCCAAAAGTTCTAAAATAAATATTTAGAATTATTCATAAATATGTATTGGAAGTTTTGATATTTCGATACAAAATGTTACTGTTCTAAATTTATCAAATACCTATAACATTGTGGGTATTTGAAGCGTGCAGTCTTGCTACATGCGATTAATTCCAATTAACGATCTTCAGTTCTCAGCGCATTTTCCACAAAATAAAAATATCTGTTTATGTGAAGAGTATTTAGCTTTCTGATACATGATTGATTATCCACATGTATAATTATTTTCTTCTATAGCAGCATGATCCCCCCCCCACACACACACACGCACTCCCAGTCTTTAATTTTATATTGGAACAACTCACATAGTTAATTTTAAAAGCTTCACAGAGAAAATTTTCAAACCATTTACATATTCAATTCATGTCGAGCCAACGCATTAAATATTTATATTTATTAATAAATATATAGTGGACGTTTTAATGTTTCAAAACAAAATGTCACTGCTTTAAATTAAATCAAATACCTGTAGTACTGTAGGTATTTGAAATGCTCATTATTTCTACGTGATATCAATTCAAATCGATATTCAGTTCTCAGCATGATACTTTCCAAAAAAATTGTCTGCTTATTTGGAGAGTACTTAGCATTCTGATACATAGTTAATTACTCAAATATATAATTCATTTCTTGTATAACAGTCCTTTCCCCTAAAATATATAATATATAATCCCCGATAATATCCACTGCCCTTTTCAGTTTTTCAATTATACTTGAACGCCTCACATACATCTTTGTTAAACCTTTATAGAAACATGCGTTTGTTATAAAGTCATTCCAACACTTTTATAAATAAATATTTAGATTTATTAATAAAATATAGTGAATGTTTTAATATATTCGATACGAAATGTTGCAGGTCTAAATTTATCAAATACCTGTAGCTTTGTATGCATTCCAAATGTTCATTAATACTTACATGATATCAATTCAAACTAACGATATTCAGCTCTGAGCACGACGCTTTTCTCAAAATAAAAATGCCGGTTTATTTGGAGAGTACTTAGCCTTCTCATACATGCTTAATTACTCACGTTTGAAACAGAAATTTCATCAGACTAATACAGAAGTTTTCATATTTGCCATTAAAGAGGTATTGCCTGATCCAGATGTAGAAATAGCACCGATTTTGTTTAAAATGCATTCCCGGATCATACTCTGGTTATTTCTATGAATGTACTTTTAATGGAATGTAAAGAATAAGAAAGGAAATAAATCATCCGTTGCGCGAGTATTTTATGATACCTCAATGATATTTTGATTCTTTATATTTATTATATTTGAAATTTATAACTGTAATATATAAAAATACTAAAATTTTACCTTCTATCAGAACTCTTGACATTAAGACATGGCTAAGATAAAAGTAATAAAGTGAAGGAAATAATTTTCTTGGTTTTAAGTTGTTTTTATGCCTTTTTTATGTTGTATTTAAAAAGTCTAGGATATTTTAACTGACGAAAGAAAAAAGAACACATTTGAAGATTTTTTTATATGTAACAATTTGTTTATTTCAGACTCTAAAACACTTCTGTGGTTTAGACTAAAATATTTCTATAATTAAGCCTCTAAGGTTTTGATGAGTTCGTGAAAAACGTCGTCAAAGCTTAGTAATACAGGCATTGCGTGCTTTATATTTTGCAATCATGCCTTTAGTCTGTCCTTACTGCTTATTGTAAATGTTGAATTTCAAAGAAGTTGTGTCGTTGAAAATTTTTGAAAGACGAAGCGAGATTATTGGAATACAGATAGTTTCGGGATACAGGTAACCGAAAAGGAATTTTCGTCAAAACTTAGAATTTGGACCAAAACCAATTTTTTGGAAAATATCCAATTAATATTCTTTACTATATGTTTATTTAGGATTTAAAAATGAGCTCCAGTTTTCTACACAGCACTGTTGCCACATCTGTCACATACCTAAAAACACTATAATTCTCATTACGTGTCATAAATTTAACCAATAAATCGCTGTGTAAGAACCAAGTGCAGTCTAAAAAATGAAATAACAATTATTTTGTCTATGTCAAATGGCTGCATTTGGCAGACTATTAAAATTTGTTCTTCAAAAACGAAAAAAAAATGTCGATCAAGCTATTAAGGCAAATCTTACTTTTATTATTTTTACTGAACGCTTATAAATATTAATGTAAACAAAAATTGTAGAATTAAGATAATTAATTAATTTAAGACCAATTAGTTGTAAAATATAGCGATACAATATTTACAAACCCTAATTTTGTATATAGGGAACACGCCATAAAATTTTAGCTGAAAATTTGTTTTTTGTTGAAAATTAGTTTGATTTCTTTTTACTATTTGTCTCATTTCTAGACCGATATATATATTTCAAATTATTTTTTTTTCGTGAAAATAGAAAAGATCATCCAGTGAAAAGTTAAAATATTGTCTTGCTTCGGAATCTGAGTATAAATGATGTCAGAAAGCTTTTAGGTACGAGATTTCAATAAAATTTGTTGCGTGAAAAAAAAGTCAGATTTTTATTTTTATTTTTTCAATATATAAAAAATGTAGAAAATTAATTAAGTGGAATCAATTTCATTTAATCAAATAAAATTCAAATTCAAATTAATTCAGTTAAATTCAAATGAAAAAAAAAGATAGAAAAAAGAAAATGAAGTTATTAAAATTTTGAAGCAAATGCGATGGATGCTTTTTTTTAAGTAAAAAAAGGTTAATTGAAAATTCTTTGCATTAAAAATTTGTGAAACACCTTTGCAACACTAAATGAACATTGTAATTAACACTTCTAACTAAAATCGTATTAGATTGTGTTGTGAATATGTTGAAAATGTGTTGTGCCAGGAATAAGATTTTGCAAAAAGTATTGCTATTGATGTGAGTATAGTTAATGCCAGAAAAGAAAAAAGTCATAACTTTTTTCAGAAATGCAGTTATTGATACTTAGTAGTAAAAATTAGTCAATTCAGTCAGTAATCTTCTGCATTTTTTTTCTATAAAGTAAACTGTCCCTTATTTCATTTTTAAAATTGTGTAATTTTAAAGGCACCTTGTAGAAGGTGTCTTGAAAGTGTTTTATATGTGCTATTTCATAGTGTTCTGAATTGTGTGGTGTTTAAAATGTGTTGTTAATTTGTTGACACAGTGCTTCGCAGTACAACACTATTGTAAGAACATATTTTTCTCAACACTATTTACAACATTATTTCAACACAATTAACAATACTATTTTTAGAACACATTTCTTGGTAGTTTCACATTTGCAACATATTAAGAACACATTTCTAGATAGCAACACTTTTGCAACACATCATGAACTCAATAACAACACAAAATATGATTTGTATATAAAGAATTCTAATTCACAATACAATAATGCGGTGTTAATTTGGTGAGAAAAGAGTTTTTTTGTATTACTTGGTTATCCCGTCTATCAAATAACCATCGCCAAACTATAAGATTAAATGCCAATAATGGATAATCGTGAATGTCGTATTCAGTGACATTAAATACGATACACGTGTTTAAAACGCCATAAAGCGATTTTTATTTCTACTTTTAATTTGTATTTTTTATTAATATTCTACTAATTATTTGTCTTTTCGTTATTTAAAATGAAAATTTTGTCAATATCTATAATTCGGCAATGAATTTGGAGATTTGTATAATTTGACGAAATTAGTCGACGGCATAACCAAGTAGTACCGAGTTTTTAAATGTGTTTGAGAATTTGCAGCGTAGAATGAAATCTGAATTTTAATGTTGCACATTTTAATGTTTTAATGTTTGAGAAAAGATCACGCTAAAATGTTTCCATCATTTAAGTAATGATACACGATAAATATCTACGAAAATATATAAAATGAAAAATCCATATTCTTTATTAACTAAATTTTGTTGCAGTGTTATATAATTATAACTGACTTTTACAGTATGCATTTAAACCAATACTTTAATAAAAATTTGAAAATGTTTAATTTTTGCATGAATGTTATATGAAATATACTTTTTTAAAGCAACAGGTTTCTAAAAATAAAATTATTGTTACCATGTATGAGAGAGTATATATGATCGCTGAATTTCAATTGATTACAAATTTTCAGAAATGTTTTTTCACTTTTCACAAAGTCACAATGAATAGACACAGAAATGTAAATCACCGAAACACTTTATTATTTAAGAATAAACAAAAATAAAGGAATATTTACAAATACTGAATTTTTAACAATAATATTTCATTTTTTCATAAGCAGCTTCATATTAAAGATAAAGAAAAAAAAAAAAGCTATTTGCAAAATATATTTATACCTTTCGCGCAAAAGAATAATAATAACTAAATATCAAGAGTAACTTAAATTTCAGTGGCTAATTAGACAGGTTTTAATTGCCCCGGAGATTTAAAATATTCTGATTTGATAATGTTTTTACTTATAATTTTAAACGAATTTCAGCAAAATCTAATTATCTTGTTTTCAGTTAATTGGAAACCTCAATTAACCCAGGAAACTTTAAGATTAAACTTACTTTTCGTTTTAAGAGAATCAAAATATGAAAATACGAAATCGATAAACATTCAGTTTAATTTCATATTTAGTATTTATCGCATATTTCAGATATTTTTGTGTCAGTAATTATTCATAAAATTAAAAATAAAAATAAAGAAGGATTTTTTAAAGAAAAATCTATATAAAAGAAACGAAAAAAGACATCATAAATAATATGTTCTTGTATTTATTTCTCTACTTTTGAGGAAATTTTATTTTTCGTCTCTAAAAAAGAAGAAATAAATAAAAAAGAACAAAAAAAGATTATGTATACATACAGTATATGAGCGATCTGAGAACGTTGCCGACGATAAATGCACTTGCAGACACATGGCAAAAAATTTTTGAAGCTTTGAAATTTTGTTTGTCCGCAATAGAGAAAAAACTGTTTATAGATCTCAGAAGTAAAATCTCAGTTCCAACTTTCTAAGTGATTAACTTTATTTATTTGTAAATTATTTTATTTTAATATTTTAAGTACTAATAAATATTTTTGATAAATATTTTTTTTTTCAAAATTGAGAAATGTTAATGATTTAACTCTAGTAGCCATGTGGCGCACATGTGAAGAGATTAGCTAGGGGCAGATATGAATAGTTCATAAGTGTTCCAATAATCATTCTATGATTCGGTTTCTTTCAGTTAATTTCATGAGAAATAATATCACCTCCAATATCTATAATTTTCCTGAAATAGAAGACTTTTCGTCATACAACATTTGATTTTGTATTGAAACTTTCACAAAAACATCCGTCAACAAATACTTAAACAGCAATAAGCTGTTTTAATTGTAATTTTAATTAATTTAATATTTTCTAAAATAAGATAATGTTACGCAATATTTTACAATATTTAATTTAGAAGTAAATAAGATTAATATAGGAGTAAGAACCTTTCGTATTTCTGCAGATTTTCGATAAATATTATCTAAATATTTCCTCCTAAATATCTCCCAAAGAAAAAAATAACTAAACAAAATTTAAAAGCTTTATTTTTTTTTCAAATCTACTTCTTTAATTTTTATTTATATGAAACAATATTTTATCAATCATCTAACCACCCCCCCCCCCTTCCTTCTGAAAGAAGAACCTTTCGTATTTATGCAGATTTTCGATAAAAATTATCTAAATATTTCCTCCTAAATATCTCCCAAATAAATAAATTAAAAAAAAAAAAAAAAAAAAAAAAAAAAAAAAACTAAACAAAATTTAAAAGCTCTTTTTTTTTCCAAATCTACTTTTTTAATTTTTATTTAATTGCAACAATATTTTATCAATCATTTACCCCCCCCCCCAATATATTTATTTTCATTTTGTAATCTTGTGCAAAATATATCAGCCATAAACTAGAAAAAAATCATACGTACTTTTTCCTTTATGGGGAGTTTAACACGTAACATATGATCATGATGACAAATGAATCACAGAATAAAAAGCAAGTGAAAAAATATTTTTTCCTATGTTCACAGGTGCCTCACATGTGTTCACAACTGCCCTACAAATAGGGCAGATGTGAACAACTTTATGAATTTACAAAGCTGTTAAAAAACGTAAGAAGAAATATAAAGATCACTTTAAAAAAAATTCTGTGTTAAAAAAAGTTCTATTTATTATAGTTTTTTTTTTTTTTTTTTTTTTTTTACAGAAATTGATTTAGTGATTAAAAAAAATGTATTTTTGTGAACTATTCACATGTACCTTAGTCTGCCCTATAATAACTAGATAGTGTCCGGGTTTATAATCTGCTAAAAATTTCTACACACATCTTTGACAATTGATTCATGTCTGGGCGAAAACTCTGCACTTGTTTCGAAAACCTTATATCAAGTACAACATTATATTAAAGCTTTAGTTACTGTACAAAAAGAAAAAGTCAACAATAAACTTAAAAAAAAAAAAAAAAAAAAAAAAAAAAAAAAAACTGGTCAAATCCCCGTATAGTTGAACTTTTAACTTTAACTAGAAAAGGATACTTGTCAGTCCATATTTTTTAAATTAACCTAACCAATTATGTTTTGGCTCTAATCACATATCAAATAATTTTCCTTATTATTACACCCATCGCAATATTTATTCAAACATATAAAGGCTTCCTTTGACTTACTACATAATTCTTTTTTAGACCTCAATGGACCGTAAATCCAAATTCTACAAGAATTATTCAACACCTCTCTACTAAATGGGAAATATTTGTAAATCCATTTATACTTCTGATAAATTCCCGGATATAAATCCTAAACTATTGAAATGACACATAAAAATTTCATAAAATTCAATGTATTATAGGTCATAATTTTTGATCATGTAAAAATGAGTTTTCTTTGAAGGTCTTTGTCTGAAGAAAATGTTTTTTTAACTATAACTTAGAGGCATATATAAATTAAATTTCGTAGTTTAGTGTGTATGCAGCTCTTGTAAAATAAATGTCACGTCTAAATGCTGTAATTTATGTAATATGCAACGTATGAAATTTTATAATTATAAATATTTAATAATAATAATAATAATAATTTAATAATTATAAATATTAAATAATTATAAAAATTATAAGCATATAATTATAAATATTGTATTACTAAAATTTCCTGTAATTTTATTGGCTAATAAACTTTATCATTGAATCCTCTTCTCCATCATATATTTCAGAAATTTTGTTTTTTGAGCAGTCATATTTTACACTGATAACAGTATGATATAGCTATCGAAATCAGTTTGCAAGAAGAAATAAAGTATTTTTTGTGTTAAACGTTGCTTTTTAAAATTATAAATGTGATAGTAAAAAAAGATAAGCAACAATCGGCAATAAATCTATTTGTATCATCCGGTATATCCAATAACTGTTTTTAAAATAGGAAAAATACACGTATGTTCTCAATACCTTAAGATCATAAACATACGCCGTAGTTATCAGCATGTTCCCAAACATATGAACTTATACAAATAAATAAACACATAGGTCTACGTCGATAACTCACAAGTTCAAGATTTTTTCAAATCTTGACATTCTATGAAAGCATTAATTACGGAAACAGAAATGGAAATCACAGTATCACTCGATCAATTAAAAACAAACAAATCCAAAACAATACTTTCAAACACAAAAGTTTTAACAATAATATTTCGTTTTTTATAAGCAGTATTATTTAAAAGAGAGAGAGATTTGCGAAATATATTCATGCCTTTCATAAAAATTAGACTCATAATTAAATATCACGAATAACTTACGTTTCGGTATCTAAATACACAGATTTTCAATTGCCCCAGAGATTTAAATTATTCTAATTTGATAATGTTTTACTTGGTAGAATTTGAATAATTTTTAAGCAATTTTCGGCGAAATCTAATTATCTTGTTTTCAGTTAATTAGAAACCTCAATTAACCTGAACATTTTTATGATTTATTTTTCTTTTCATTTAGAGAGAGTCGAAATATACAGAAATATTAAATAGATATACATTTAGTTCAATTTCATATTCATTACTTATCGAATATCTCAGATATTTTTGCGGCTCATTATAATTATTCACAAAATCGTCAATAAAATAAAACTTTTTTTATTTTATTTAGAAAATGAAACTAATGCAAAAGTAACAGCATAAACACACTATATAATTCGCTCTGTTTTTTTTTTTTTCGCATTAATTTCTTTATTTTTTTCGTAGTATTTTTTAAAATAAAATATTAAGTGCTGTAATTCTGTAGGTTTTTGCCGGTTTTTAGAGTGGGCATGAAAACATTTTGTTAAATGTATAAGTTATAGGAGACGGCAGATGTAAAAATTATATTTCTATTTAAATTTGTTGAGGCATTTGTAAAACAAATGTATTATCTAAATCTTCTACTTGATGTATTCTATTGTATAATTACAAAAACAAACATGTATCCATAATCAGTAGTATTCCTGTTTGAATTTCCCTGTATATGTAATAACTGATTTCAAAGTCGGTTAAATATGTTCTACATACTTTAACAAGATAAACCTAGGTTGCAGTTGCCAGCATGTTTCTAGAAATATGATCAAATGTGCATAAAAACACAAACAGATAAGCCTGCGTAAAAGTCAGATTTTTCATAAAATTTACATCGTATTATTTAAAAATATATATCTTTTAAACAAACGCTAATCAAAATCAGAATTTTTTCTTTATTCTATTTTTAATAAGTTAATAATAAATTCAGTTAACATTAATTTTATAGCTTTAAATAATAGCCGAATTTCTTTATCCATCTTAACTAAATCTTTTAATATAAAATTCATTCAATCGAAATTTCTCCATGCAAAATGTTGCTGATTTAATATATCATAAAAGATATTAAGTAACAGAGATCCTGTTTCCTTTGATTACGCGATAAATAAAAGTTTGCTAACTAAGAATAATTGCTTCTGAATATTTTAGACACATATTTATTAGATACTTCATAGCATAACTTTATTAAAGTATTTTTTTTACAGATAAAGTTTTGTCGTATAATCCGGTTTCGGTTATATATCACATCTAAGATGTTTCAATATGATTTTGTTAAATTCAAATATTTGTGAGAAAAAATGCAAACAGTATGACAGTTGTATGTTTTCAAGTGGGTGAAAAAAATTCGGGTCAGTATTCAAACCTACGATGCATTGTATGAAGCCGAAAAAAATTTTTTTTTATTATTTTACATGTTAAAACACAGAGAAAGTTATAAGACCAGATATTTTAATTTTTTGTAATTTCTTAATTATTTCAAAAAGCTATTTTAATGTAAATCGATTTTTATATGATGCGGAATAAAATGTTAAACATTTTTGCAACTGGAACTATATTTTTAAAACTAGCAACTTAGAAATTAAGTTTTGGTAAATGTTAAATAAAGACATGCTTTATAAAAATAAATAACAACGTGATTTGTTTAAAAAAATACTAATAATAATTCACAAGAACCTGAAAATATTACTTATACACTTTTAATCAAAAACAATTTATCCAAATATATTTCTTTTATGTTTTTTTTTTTTTTTTTTTTTTTTTTTGTAAGTTACAATTGTATTAAAATTAAATGCTTGCAAAAATGATGAGATACTATTGTCTTTCTTTCATTTACAATGAAACAAAATCAGAGAAATAAAAGTGTTCCTAGCTCTTATTTTCTAAAAACACAGTATTGAGAAAATAAAAAATAAAAAATAAAAAACAATTCTACTTTATGCAGAAGAAAGCAAAAAACCGTCAAACACCATGAACAATATTCTTTGTAAACATTCAAAGTCAAAGAAACTGCTTCAACACGGTAAAAAAAAAAAAAAAAAAAAAAAAAAAAAATCGTGTTTTTGGATTTTTTTTAAACATTCTAATTCAAGGAAAACACTACATGCTCAAACTGTTTAACAAAACTAACTGTTTTAAAAAACTAACTCTGTCAATGCAACAGACTGTTTGTCTTTGAGACAAACGCATAGAAAGAAAATTTGGGTCAGTTTTCAACGACAAAGGTGTTCTTCAATATCTTCAATCAAAATGGGAGAAGATTCCAAGGTCCACCTAAAGCTGCTGGTACACGCTTATTTTTTCATCCTTCAGCAATATTCTAGGAAATGTTTTGTTCAGGACTCGTTTATGGTTTATTCACAAAATAATTGCGGGAATCTTACAATGGGTCAAGAGATAAGGAACTTAACCCTACTTGAGGGAAAGACTCCTATTTTGCAGAACATCAGTCCCTTTCCTTTAAAAGTCATTAAAAATAAAAAAACATAGCGAGGCAGCATGAAAAAAAGCCGATATTGAGAACGGTTAGAAGGTCGGTCTGCATGCAGCATTAGAAAGGCTTTTTAATTACATGTCCAGACAAAGTAACCTAGTTTTCAAAGCAAAAGGATATGCAACTAAATGTTAAATATTGCTACATTTTGTATCCTTAAGCCAATCAACTTCGATAAAAGTTTGGAAAAAATTAATCGATTTAAAGTTTTATTCAATTAACATTTTGAATTTCGAAAGTATTTTTCATTTATACATGTATTGCAATTGTTCTGGCTTTGCATTTTGTTGAGCTTTGAAAGATATACAAATTACTAATTTATACTATTAAGAAATTTTCCTTGCAGAAAACGTTAGAAACGTTCTGAAACATATATTTTGTAACATATTATATCGATAGGTGAGGCATAACAGTATTCAAATTCATAAAAATATTTAGTATGCACTTCAAAAGTTATCTTTTTTTTTCTTTAAACAGAAATTAACCCAATAATAAAAAAAGTTATCATAAAAATATAGATGTTAAAAGTTTAAAATAAACACATTTTCCGAACACTTTCGTTTTTAATTAGCAATCGTCATCAAAGGAAAAACTTTTTTTTCATTGTCTACTAACTGCATCTCTGACTAACTTATTTATTAAAAATCTTATTTTTCGGTTTTTATGTTAATAGTTTACATCGGTGTTAGGTGTTATTTGTGACGGCTGATTATCTACAAGAGGGATATAAGCCTTAGGGAATATGCCATCAGCAGGGGTCTTTCTAAAAGAACTTAACCCGTATTTACGAAAGGTTACTCAAGATAGGAAAGAAAAGCATATGATCTCAAAACGTTTGCCAGCTACTATATATTACCGTTCGTAAATGTTAAAAAAATGATATATGCTTAAATAAAGTGAGAATTCCAAAACTTTTATAAAATACAATAAATACTGTGAAAAGTGAATTATTTCGTAGCTAAATCCTAAGTTCAGAAACTGATTTCAAATGAAAGAATAACATAAAATCTCCTTTTCTAAAAAGAAAACTTGTCTAAAACGGAATATTTGAATTATTAGCAATTCCATTTTCTCAAGTTTTGCTTGCTTCCTGTCGAAAACAGTATTTCACCTACTTTTCAGGAAGTTAGTAGAAACTCCGTTTTTAAAGCCTGTTTCCTATTTTTAGAAGTAATAGCAAAATCTGCTTAACGCACGCATCGCAAAGGCTTCTAATAATAATCTGATAAGGGTAAATAACTATCATCAAAACTATAATAGATTTGTTTTAATAATAATTTCACAAATCTTTTACTACTTAATATTGGAATATAAATAAATAAATCCAATAAAAGAAATAAAAAGAAATATCTGATACATTCATAAAATTATAGTAATCATATGATAAATATTTACAGTCAGTAAAATATGAAATTTAATAAAAGCTGCATAAATCAATAAATCACGGAGCAAGCTTCAGTATGTCTCTTATACCATACTGATTTATTTTGCATTCTGTATTGCCACAATCTGTTATCTGAAACTTACCATAAAAAATTGTCTGGACTCAGGTGGCTGTGCAAATGAATGTATTTCCGAGGTTAAAGAGGAAGGAATCAGTTTTGTATAAGAATTGAATTCATGATTTCATCTGATAGTGATCGAAATATTGTTTGAATTATTTCGTTTCGAAATCTTAGGGAAAAAAAAGGTTTACATATTAAAATATTCCGATTTCTGAATGTATTTATACTGGAATTGTTAATATTAGTTTAAAAGGACTGAAAGGATTAAAAATAAGCGTTCTAAATAATGTTTTGTTTAAAAATTAATTTAGTAATTCCGGTTTATTGCATTCACTTTCTGAAACATATATTTTATAACAGATTATATCGATAGGTGAGGCATAACAATATTCAAATTCATAAAAATATTTAGTATGCATTTCAAAAGTAATCTTTTTTTTCTTTAAACAGAAATTAATCCAATAATAAAAAAAAAGTTATCATAAAAATATAGATGTTAAAAGTTTAAAATAAACACATTTTCCGAACACTTTCGTTTTTAATTAGCAATCGTCATCAAGGAAAAACTTTTTTTCATTGTCTATTAACTGCATCTCTAACTGACTTATTTATTAAAAATCTTATTTTTCGGTTTTTATGTTAATAGTTTACATCGGTGTTAGGTGTTATTTGTGACGGCTGATTATCTACAAGAGAGATATAAGCCTTAGGGGATATGCCATCAGCAGAAGTCTTTCTAAAAGAACCTAACCCGCATTTACGAAAGGTTACTCAAGGTTCGAAGAAAACCACGGAAAACTCCGAACGGTTAGGCCGACGGGCCTGATTGTGTTTCGCACTTCCAATCTACCAGCTTCGAGAGCAGAACCTCTCAGCCACTGATGGAGCTAGTATACATCGATGCTATTTTTCTCTTTCGAATATATCACTGTCCGAAAAATGTGAATTTACATTACGGCAACTTTGTCGCTATTTCATTCCCGATTATTTTTAAAGCAAAGAAAGCATGCCAATAACAATGACAATTCACTGCCAATATTTTAAATAAAAAATTGTGTATCCGTAATAGTGTCATGTTTTCTTATTAACTTTAATTTAAAACCAATATTTAGCCAATATTGTTATTTAATTGTAACTGATTTAGATGAAGATGGCACGATATTTAATTCCAAAATAACCAATGTAACTAATTTTTTTTATGATTTTAGGGAAAATAATTTTATTTCTTTTTTATTTTAAGATGTAAAAAAAGGTATCTAACGTTATATAGAAGTATTTTGATGGCAAATTTTGTATTATTTGGGATAAAAAAGAAAAGTTTTATGTTTCATATCTTGAAGTTATATTTTGAACCTGTTCTTTTAAAGCAATAAACCTGTTCATGAATCTAAATCCAGTTGAGTTGCGGAGCGGTCAGTTAATCAATCTTTTTTAGGAACCATAAAGTCTGTGAGGAATTGACACTGATAGACTGCCGATAAAAGTTTTACATCCCTAATCTGATGAAAAGTAAACGCCTCAAAGGGATAAAAAGGAAATTTACACAAAACTCCTGCTACAAGTGGAAGTGTTTCTGGAATTGATACTACGTAAGGGGAAAAAATGCTCAAAATATTTTATATCTACCTTTGCAATTTTATATGATAGGAGTTTATTTCCTAAGATTCAAAAAAGCTTTATTTCACTTTTATCCATTATCAGTGATCTCTTATCGATATTGGTAATTTCATGTAAGTCCAGAATCCATTTAGGAAAAAAAAATTGGGGGCAGGGGCAGAGAAGGCACATATAGGAACATACGTGATCGGAAACGATAGAAATAAATTTGTTGCCATGAGCATATATACGCACAAAAACAACAGCAACAAAAAAAAGCCGCACATAAATAACGTGATATTCATAGATTTAACTGTTTATTTGTAAATAATATTAAGAAATCAATCTTATGTATTCAGCAAAAAATTTTACCACATAAGCGACCTACGTACCGGCATTATATCATCAAAAATCAGCAGGGCAACAACCTTGTTTTCTTTTAGAATTTCCTTAATATATGTTAGTTTCCTTAATATAAGTTAAAAATCATTGCATGTTTATTCTTTGTTGTTGCAATTATTATTATCTAAACTTCAATAATCACTTTTTATACGAAAAATGAGTTTTTAAATTCAATTTGTGTTTTTACATCTTCAAAAAGTTCAACTTTACGCACGCACATACATATGATAAATTTTAAAATATTAGATATTTATAAATCATATCTTTTCTGAAGCTGTAAAAAATACACATAAAAAGTTAAAAAAAATTGTACGATTTCCTTATTTTGCAATACGCGAATAATAAATAAAATGGGATATTCGGTAATTCTCGAAAAAGTTTAAGTTAATCATTTAACTAGTATAGCTATGCTATGTTTAAGCAGTCTAGCAATTACTCCAATTAAAAAAAATAATTTTAAGGAAAAGTCTACCTGTTCTAGTATTCAAAATATCAAAGAGATGACGAATATTGAGAGACAAGTTTCGTATAAATTTTAATTACACAAAAACAACAACAACAAAAAAAAGCCACACATAAATAACGTGATATTCATAGATTTAACTGTTTATTTGTAAATAATATTAAGAAATGAATCTTATGTATTCAGCAAAAAAATTTACCACATAAGTGACCCTACGTACTGACATTATATCATCAAAAATGAGCAGGGCAACAACCTTGTTTACTTTTAGAATTTCCTTAAAATATGTTGAAGTTAAAAATCATTGCATGTTTATTCTTTGTTGTTGCAATTATTATTATCTAAACTTCAAGAATCACTTTTTGTACGAATTTTTAAGGATAGGAAATTTGAAGTTCAGTTTATAGGTTAAAATAAAATATGAAGAATTTTTTATTTCACGATGCAAAGTGTTAAAAAATTATTACAATAGTTCATTAGTAAAATTTATACATATATTATTACAGTTATAATAATTATATTAGCAATATTATATCAAAATATTTTTACATTAGTTTGAATGAAAATGTGTTATTATGTTTACTTTGTTACTTCTATAATTTTAAATGATGATAAGTTATAATAATTATATTAGCAATATTATATCAAAATATTTTTACATTAGTTTGAATGAAAATGTGTTATTATGTTTACTTTGTTACTTCTATAATTTTAAATGATGATAAGATTTTAAATGATGTTAAGATAGCGTATATTTACTCATGTATCCAGTAGCATAGAATATAAAAAAAAGATATTTTTAATCGAAGAAAAAATAAATAAATGATTAAGGAGTAAGAGTAAAGATAAGAGGTCTGTCCAGTTATATTAATAGAAAAAATGAATAGATAAGCAAATAAACTTATTAGGATGAGAAGCAAAGATAATCTTAATAAGCTTTAGCAGCAAAGAATTTTCAAATGTTGCATTGTCAAGAACAAGAGGAATTATGAATGAAAAAATATATTCATGACAACATTATCTCTTATCATTCAAAATTCTTATGTCTGTCGTCTTATTGATTAAAAATATTAATATATATCCACTTAATCTTTGGTTGAAATTATTGTTTTGATTATTAAACTGTAATTTTTATGTTAAATGATGTGACTATATAAATAACTACCAGCCATCGCTCGCTACGCTAGTCGATTTCTCTAAAAGAATTTTGAATATATATATATATATATATATATATATATATATATATATATATATATATATATATATATATATATATATATATATATATATATATATATATATATCTAACAAAGATGAAATAGGAAAAAAAAGGTTTGGTACTACTAGGTTATCCCGTCGACCAAAAAGCTATCGCCAAACTGTAAGATTAATGACATTAAATAAGATTCACGTGTTTAAAATGTCATTAAGGGATTTTTATTTCGACTTCTTATGTGTATTTTTATTAATATTCAACTAATTACTTGTTTTTTCGTTATTTAAAATAAAAATTATGTCAATATGTATAATTTGGCTATTAGTTTGGCGATTTGTATAATTTAGTGAAATTGGTCGACGGGATAACAGAGTAGTACCAAAGATTTTCCTTAATATCTAATCAAACATCCGTAATTTTCTTTTTTTATTCAAATAACCTCACGTTATGCATATCAAAAGGGACGTTGGTAACATAATAAACTAAATAGCTCTGAATTTATTGAAATAATTATATTTAACTACTTTTTCAGTAGGTTTATTTGTTATCTTGCATTTTCCATTTCTACCAAAAACTTCAAAAATAAAATAAAACTTTCGACCATCTTTATATCCCTTAGGAAAAGAAGGGGGGGGGGTCTAAAATCGCTGAAATATGCGTTTCGTCCCTTTTTTAATAGACTTGTTATCCTGAATTTTTCGCTCCTACCTGAAATTGCTGCCGAAATGATCTAAAGTTTGTGACCACCACATTCAAACTCCTTAGGTGGAAATTTCAAAAATCGAAAAAGAAAAATGTTTCAGTATGATTTAGTAGATCAGTTATCCTGAAATGCATGCCTCTATCCAAAACTGTTCCAGCAATATGAAGGAATGGCCTAAAAATTTTAATTTTTTCTTTAATCCTATTAGAGAGTAATATTTTTAAAATCTTGAAATACTTCTTTAATTAACTTTTGGTAGATTATTTTTACGAATTTCACGTTCCTATTTATAACGGTAACTGAGATATGACTAAATGTTCAAATATTTTACACCGCTCCTTTAGGACTCCCCACCACCCTCCCGATTCCCATGTTTCTGTGTTCAGTAATTGGAGATATACATTGATAGAAGTCAGTCAGGACAATTTTTTTTTACATGTATAGATAAAGTAGTGCTTGTAAAATATATTTTATCATGAGATAATACTCCTTTAATATTTTTGTAACCTTTATTATAGAAAAATTGCTCCTTGCAGAAGTATTTTTTTTTTATCTTACGCATTAAAGGGGGGTAAATGCTGTTTGCATGAATATATCTTCTTTTCAACATAAAAATACAACTCCTTTAGTAATATTTTTTCGACATTGAAAATACCGCTCATTACTTTTTTGTGAGGGGGGGAGGGAAGGGAAGGGAATATTACATTTGCATAAAAATTTATAGTAAAAATCCGCTTTTTCAATATTTTTTCGTGGATATATGTGTATGCAGTTTAGGGTATCCTTCTTTCCATTTTTTTTTTCGTAATATAACCTTTTCTACTTTCATAGTTATTTTTTGCATGCAAAAATGATGATTCTGCACAATTTGTTTTGTAAAAAAATCCGCTCTTTTTTGTAGTGAAAATACTGATTCTTTGGAAATAATTTCTTTTTTATTAAAAAGAATATATATACGAACAAATATACTTATATATATATATTAAGTATATGCTTAATGAAGCAATGTTTTAAACATCTCTGAATAATAAAAATATACAATAGCTCAAACATTTTAACCGAGATTTCTACAACTGAAAATCTTTATTACATGCATACTGAAATGTGTTATTCTGCACATATGCTTAATATGACTTTTATCTTAGCAACGGTATCTTCACAGAATCGATGTAACTATCAAAATGAAAGCTTATGTGGAATATCATCAAAAGCTACGCTGCAGAAGCAAATTCCTATGAGATTAACTCAGTATTATAATTCTTCACTGGAACTTTATCAATTTCAGCGCATTATTTTAAGATGAAATGAGAGAATATCTTGCCGATTGTCGAAAGTAAATGAAAAGTCGAAAGTTCCAACCAAGTAAAATTTCCATAATCACGAAGTCTTTATTGAGTCCAAGCGTGTTCAAATAGTTTTCTGCGTATTTTAAGATAGGGGATTGAAAAGACAGTACAAGCGGTAACGATGTAAAAAAAGCTAGCATCTTAGAAGATAAGTTTTAATTAGAGATGCTTCTACTGTTTTAAAAACAATACAAATATGTGTTTAAAGGGTCATAAATATTTAATTATTTATTTCGCCTTTTTCTCCTAGTTAAAAAACTTATTGTTAATAACGAATACAAAATGTTAATTTTAAGCAGTAAAATATTTTTTTGAAGACGGTAGTAAAAAATTCTAAAAGTACTAGAAGTTAGATATTATGCTTTTTAAGTCGTTTGCATCGAATTAAAAAAAGCTTACGCATTTTCGTTCTACACAATATCAAGATACTTCAGTATATATCATATATCAGTATTTATGAAGTTGATAAGGATCAATTTAATAAATACTGATCAAAAACTACAACTTAGCAAAAAACATTTACAAATACTGAGCAAAAAACATTTCAAAAATCTAAAAACGTTGAAAAAATTAGTTTTGAGAAAAGCAGATATATAAATACACTTAGTATATAAATAAAGTATATAAATACACTTACCTTTATTATTTACTTCTTAAAAGCTTCATAAATGATATTTTCATAAGAAAAAGCTGTTTTGAAACCATTATACCACAGAAATAGACCTTTTTGCAACGATTTTGCTATAGACGATTTCGCTCAAATAAAAGTCCACTGTCCCATTAAAATGGATCTGATTTAAGATAATCAATGATTAAATAATCATATCATCCCCCGCCCCATTCATGAGTTACAAAAGCATTTTACATATTTCTTTATTTATTTCCCTCAGCTCAGCCTCGTAAGAGCATCATTATATGTTTATTACACTATTTTATCCAAATGATGCAATAAAGTTTATCTTAACTATCGATAAAACCAAAAAAAAATTTCAATGCTAAATTTTCTTTATTTAAAAACCTAAGTCTAAAATAAGTAAAACAAAATGATAAAATTACGTCGGGTTCTATACATGAAAAGATATTCAGTGTGGGAAAATTGCATTCAAAATTCTAATTTGATTGTTTATGTTGCTTCAAGAAGGATTCAGTTTGGCCCCAAAATAACACTGAATATTTTAAAGAGAAGTTGCCGTTTATTTGGCAATAGATGCGAATAAAAGAGCGTTTGTTTACACAAGAAAAAGGGAAAAAAACAGAACTGATTCGCAATGCAGACCAAGCTTTGGATTTAAAAGGAAGAAAGGTAAAAATCAGTTTTTTATTGTATAGTAGCATTATTTAATGCGCCCGCTAAGCATTATTTTGGAAGTAAATTAAAAGTAAAGTAAAGTTGGAATAAAATATTTTCCACTTTCGAGATGAAAAACATGTAAAGGAATAATATGAATGCTATTTAATAAATAATTTTACTTTAAATAATTAATTATTAGTTATGCGTTATTTTTATTTTGAAATTTTTTAATGTTTCGTACAAGAAAAGGTAAATAATTTAAATTTAATACTTTAAATTAAATAGACAACCTTTAAAAACACGTTAAATATAACAAAATAAAATTTATGGTACAAATCAAATAAAATTAACAATCTTCCGAAAATTTTAAAAACTGGTACTAGGATAGTTCATTTGACAAAGATGGTTGAAATGTCAATTTTCACTCTGATACTCATAAAGTAGTTTGCCTTTATTTCCCTAAAAACGTATTTAAAAATCAGGATGTATGTCATATACGCCTGCGCTCTACGAGCTGCATTCGTCAACCCTAGGCCCTAGAAATCAGTTAATTTGATCTGCTTTTTAAAAAATCCAAAAGATTGAATAATAATAATAATAATAATAACAATAATAATTGGCGATCACCCTATGAATGTGTATTTGTTCTTTTCTGTTTTTCGGAGAGGGTTAAAGTCGAAAAAATTCCGGTTAATGGCTGTTTTCACTTTTAATTAAATAAGAAATATTAAACAGAATAATATTATAAACAAATAAGATTATTTAAACATTTCAGAATTAGATAATATAAAATGAACTTAGTTAACAGAGTATTAGCTTCCTAGTGTTCTTTAACTATTTTATAAGGTAATGGTTTTAAATAAATAATTCTTAAATATAGCTTTTTTTTTTTTTTTTTTTTTTTTTTTTTTTTCAAATGTGACGCAATTTTCACCAAACGTCGTTTTTTTTTTTTCTTTTCGTAATATACACGCGAAAACATTATTATCGAAAGCGAATACTATTATGTGCAGAAGCGAATACTCTTATTCTGATTTATTTAAATTTAATGCAACTTTTCTCCATTTACGATTTTAATGCATATTAACGAATTTATTATTTTACAATTTTCTTTTTCTTTTAAAATTCACTGTAAATGTAGTTTTTATGCCATAATTTTCAATATTTTCTGCATTTAATATGTATTTTTCCTTTAATTTTAATTTGACTGTTTTTTTCTATTTATATTAGTCATGTGTCAATATATTTTTTTATTTAAAAAAAACTCTATTTTTTGCTCTGTTTTAATAGTAAGCAACAATTTAAAATAATTTTCTTTTATAAAATATATAAAATCTATCAGTCGAAATACTGAAAATTTGAATTTAAAATGGAAATAAATTCTCATAAAATGAGTCAAAAAAAAAAATAATAATAATAATAATAATAATAAATGCACCGGGGACTTATAAAAAATAAAATGTTTTAAAAATGATTAGATTCCTATGCATATAGTTTTGGTTAGTATGAAACTTTTTTGACGATATTTTGTAACGATTTCGACATACTTTAACATTAAATATCTATTGAAACAATTTTCGATTTAAAAACTCTCTGCACCAGCGTATTTATCATACATTTCTCTATAATATCACTGATTTTTATATTTTTGAGTGCAACAGATCTTTTAATATTAACGAAGAAAGAGATCTGGTGACAAAAAATTCTTTGTGAGAGGCGGTGACTGCATTAGTTTTTTTTAAATAGAGAGATACTAATCGTATTTTTATTTGTAAATGAAAATTTCATTCCGTCATATATTGTTATGTTTATTTTGATTTTGATTGTTAGTTATTTTGCTATTTTTCATTTTGAAATTTTTAATGTTTAAGGCAAAAAAGAAAAAAAAAGAATTTATTTAAAATGGAGAATTAACTAGACACCTTCTAGGAATATGTTAAGTACAAAAAAATAAAATTTTTGCTGCAAATCGAATAAATTTTCAGAAAATCTTAAAAGTTGGTACTAAGATAGTTCATTTGACAAAGATGGTCAGGAGCCAATTTTTACACTAATGCGCATGGAAATGTTTACCTTTATTTTCCTAAAAACGTATTTAAAAATCAGAATAATAATAATAATAATAATAAATTAGGAAGCTCTGACTTCTACGAGCTACGCTCCTGAACCCTTGTCTCTAGAAGTCTTGTCTCAGTTAATTTGATCGACTTTTAAAAAATTCTGAAAGACTGAACAGTAATAATAATAATAATAATAATGATAATTGTATTCATAACGGGTATTCATTCTTTTCCGTTTTAGGCAAGTGGTTTAAGGTCGAATAAGTTCCTGTTAATCCCTGATTTCGAATTTAATTCAATAAGATTATTTAAACATTTCAGAATTAGCTAACGTAAAATGAATTTAGTTAATAGAGTATTAGCTTCCCGGTATTTTTAAACATTGCTATAAACTAATAGTTTTAAATAAATAATTCTTAAATATAACATTTTGAATCTGACGTAATTTTTACCAAACTTTTTTTTCCTTTGGTAATATTCGCACGAAAATATTTTTAGTGTTTGTAAGGAAATATTATTATTTGCATTTTCTTATTTATTTATTTATTTTTTTTTTTGGAGGGGGGGGGGGGGCAATTTTTTTAATTTGGAAATTTTTTTCGATTTATAACAATCACGTTTAAATAAATTTTTCACTTGAAGGAACGTTTATACATTGCACTGTTTTAATAGTTGGTAACTATTTAAAATAATTTTCGTTCCTAAAATATGTAAAAAATATCTGCCGAAATACGGAAAATTTAAATAAATTCTCATAAAATGAGTCAAATTAAAAAAATAAATGCACTTTGCACACCGGGATCTTCTAATGTATAAAATGATCTAATATGATTAAATTCCCATGCATAGTTTTTGCTCTTATATTTGTTTTTAAATGAAACGATTTTGACCAACTTTAACATTAAATATCTCTTTAAATAATTATTCCATTTAAAGCTCTCTGCATCAGCCTATTTATCAAATATTTCTCTATAATATCATCAATTTTCATATTTTTGTGTGCAACAGATCTCTTAATATTAACGAAGAAAGAGATCCGGTGACAAAAAATTGTTTGTGAGCGGCGGTGACAGCATTAGTTTTTTTAAAAATAGAGAGATACTAATCGTATTTTTATTTGTAAATGAGAATGTATATACAGTAAGGATTATTTTCACTATCGATAAAAAAAATCAATGTAAAATTATCTTTATTTATAAGACATAGAACCGAAATAAGTAATAGCGAGTAATGAAATTACCTCGGGTTCTGTAAGTGAAAAGATATTCTATGTGGGGAAATCGCATTCAAATTCGCATTCTAATTTGATTGTTTATGTTGCTTTAAGAAGTTATTCAGTTTGGCCAGAAAGAACGCTGAATGTGAATATATTTAAGAGAAGTTCACGTTTATTTGGCAATAGTTGCGAATTGAAGAAATTTTTTTCGCACAAGAGAAAAAAAAACGACAGAACTGATTCGAAATACAGATCAAACTTTGGATTTAGAAGGATTAAACATAAAGTTTAATTTTTGAACTGAGCAGTAGAATTATTTAATGTATCTGCTAAATATTATTTTGGAATTAAAATATTTTGCACTTACACGTTGAAAAAAATGTGAACGAATAATACATGAATGCTTCTTAATAACATTATACGACCCTAAGAAAACATACATTTTTTACTTTTTTCTATCTTTACAACAATAAAGTATTGGATTCGAGAAAAACTTCGACTTCCCTTTTTACATGGATTTATACGTTTTAGAAGGTCCTGAATCAATTTGATGATATTGAGAAAGCACCTAAGTGTGAGTCTGTGCGTCACTCTGTGAGTCTGTATTTCAGAATTATTTTATGGGCGCTCTATCTCAAGGTATAATGCACAGAATTCCAGCTTATTATTTTCTTGTGTTTATAGCTCAACAGGTGGCACTGCTATGCTGCATTATTCATAATTTCCACTATAGCTCTATCTCAAGAACTAATGCACAGATTTCCATAAAACTTTGGAATCAAATATTTTATGATATAATGTGGTGCTGATTATTTCTGGTGCAAATCGCTCCTGAGATGGCACTGCTGTGCCACCTCACCATCTTACTTTTGATTATCGCAATAATTCTATCTCAATAAACGCTTCATGAATTGTAATCGAACTTCAGATTTAGTTAATTTCTGATGTAGGTTAGTATTGTTTAGTTTTTAGCGTAAATTTTCTTACAGGTGGCGCTGCTCTGCTGCATTTTTCACGATTTCACAGTAGCTGTATCTCAACAACTAATGCATGCATTTTACTCAAACTTAAGATTTATTTAGTACTTGATAAAATTTATTCTGATTAGTTTTTGTGTACATCACGCAACAGATGGCTCTCTCGCAGAATTTATTAAGATTTTCCCAATAGCACTATCTCAGAAATTAATAGCCGGATTTTCATTAAACTTCAGACCCAAATAGAAGTTAACATACGTTGTTGCTGACTAGATTTTGGCATAAGTCACCTAACCGGCGGCACAACTATGTTGTATTTTTTAAGAAATATTTAGATTTATGAAATAGGAGGATTTTGGATTGCTACATCTAACCAATTTTTATTTTAAAATATTAAATTATTTGTGTTTTTTATTCTATTTATTGAACCGTTATTTTCGTAATGTTAAAAATTCGCAATTATTTGAAAAGTAAAAAGCAAGTTTGTTAACATTTCCGTATAATCTTGTATTTATTTATTTTATGTAGTTGTTTGATTTTGCATAATGAGACTCATTTAATTTGTGTTACGCCCATTCTCTGAAAAACTAAACAAAAGTAACATTTATTGATTATTATAAAAAAAAAATAAGTGAGCTTAATATTTTAGTATATAAAATATTAAATGACTATAACAGCGATAATAAACAGTCTTTCAGTCCACTTTTAGTCCTTCTAAGAAATTTAAATTGATTTATATAACTCACCAATTGTTTTAGCATCATCTGCATAGTCTACATATTTAAATAAACGATGAGAAAGTAGTTTTAATTAGCATTGGTAAAATCGGAAATTTTCTAATATTGAATTATCTTTATTCCAAATAATATGCAGAATTTAACTTAAATTAGAAGATATAAGATTAATATTCAATGAAATTATACAGCCTTTTATAAGATAAAAGAAATTTAGAACGAGAGATTTACATTCAAAATTCTAATTCATTTATGTGACTTCAAATAGTTATTTCAGTTTGAACTGAAATAATGCTGAATATCTTTGAGAGAAGTTCCCATTTACCTGGCAGTAAATGGCAGCGAAGGGCTGTTTGTTTGAACAAGAGAAAAGAAAGAAAATAACTGATTCGTAATTCAGTTGAAACTTTTAATTTTAAGTGAAATGTGATATAAATATTTTTTAATAACAGATTTATTACATTACTTTACAAAAAATCTCAATTGCAATACTCATACTCTGTTAAAAATTTCTGTAAAAATACAGAAAAAGCGAATCTGTCCGTAATTTTATACTAGTTCTTAATTAAATGCATTTGATTGAGTTTCTTGGTCATCATTTTTGGTCAGATTAAATGTTCCAAAACAACAGTACATGATCATTAAGGAAAAATTGAGTGCATAAACCGCGATAATGTGTGATAATCCCATGCTTTAACATCGCAGAATATGCGCACTCGAATTTCAGTTTGCGACTCTTAACTCAAACAAATTAAAAATTAAAAGTTAATTTTTTTCCAAACTGCTTGGTACTGGGGATGAGATATGGATACTCTACATTAATGTTATCATGAAAATATCATGGGATAAATCAAATGAACCAACCCAAGAGACATCGAGAGGAGGCCCGCATCCTAAAATAGTAATGCTTTGTGCATGATGGAACTACAAAAAAGTTGTTTATTATGAATTGTTGCCGACAAATTAGACAATACATTTGGAAAGATACTATTGTCAAATACCATTTGTAAAAGCAAAAATCGATAGTAAACAAACAGAATTGACAAACATTTGAAAAATTATATTCCAACGTGACAATGTTTGGCGGCGCATTATGATTAATGTAACGCAACGCTAAAATGAGTACAGCTGGGATGTTTTGTGTCATCCCACATATTTACCATACTTGGTCCTTTCACATTTCATCTTTTCACATAACTTTCTCAGAATGGTCGAGAGTTCTCCTTTTTAAGAGAATGTTAAACACCACACTCATAACTTCTTTGTGAATAAAAATAATCGTGTTTTTTTTTTTATTAAATTTTCCAAATGACAAAAAAAAAAAAAAAAAAAAAAAAAAAAAAAAAAAAAAAAAGAACACACAACAAAATGGTGTTTATATGATTCAATAATTTTTTTTTTAATCTTTTTTGCACGACTTTATTGACATTTATCATGAAAAAAAAACCCGCAAAATTTTCTGGATAACCCAGTACTTTGTAGTCAATAGAGATTGCTTCTATAGTGTAGGCAGTTAAGCGTTCTTTCACTATCAAGAGGCTTTAGATTCAAACCCCAGAACGGCTGGAAAGAAACTATGTTAAAGTTTAATGATATAGCAGTAGCAATTTACTCGAAAAATTAAGTTCTTTGCAGCTTACTAAAGATTGTATGATTAGCTAATTATAAAAAACTAGCAGGGGAGACCGAGCTTAGCTCGGTCAAAATTAACTTTGTGTTCCACTCGATATAGTATTTTCACAGTGTCATTCACTCGGTATTATTACTGTAAAACATGTTGTTTATTTAGAAAAACAATCAATAAGAAAACTATGTTTTTATGCGCTTGTTTATAAATTTTACTTTATTTAAAAATTTACAACGAAAGGACATCGATCTAAATCACTTTTTTAGCTCGACTCTGATTGGTTTAACCATGCATCTCGAATCCTCGTAAGAATGTATAAAAAAAATTCTTTACATTTTGAAAGACAATACTTTCTGCTAGATATAGCCAAATTTGGAGGCATTCTTTCATTTGGCTCCAATTACGTGTTTTGGTTTTCGTAATTTTTACAGTCGATTTTTTAGCCATATGTCGCCGATATTTTGTCAAATATCACCAAGTTATTGGCTTTTGCCATATTCTCGTGACCCTGACCCGTATTACCTAAAATTAATCAAATTTGATCAAACATGTGTCAAGCAATCGTCTTCAGGTAATCAAAAACAGTAGAATATAAAATTGAATCAAAATCGTTTAAGCCATTTTTTAGGTAAAAATAGCTTGGCAGCATTCAGCAATGAAGCGAAATGACCCACTAATATAATTTTGTTTAACATGCGACTCAGCCCAATAGTCTTCTCGTGACAAAAAACGTTTTGTTTCAAAATTTAGGTAAAATTGATTGAGTCGTTGTTATATATAATTAGAATGACCCTAGCTCATTAAGACCCAAAATGACCCACTAATCGAATTTTCGCGAGCATGTGTCCATCCAAATGGTTTTATCTCGCTCAAAAACGATATAATACAAAGTATAGTCAAAATGGTGAGTACCATTTTTTATATAAAATTAGCATGACCCATCATGACCAACAAATGACCCTTATAATCGAAATCTCTCGAACGTGTGGCCTAGCTCATTAGTTTTAGCATGCCGAAAAACATTAGATACAAAATTTAGATAAAATCGATTGAGCCGTTTTTTAGATATAGTTAGTTTGACCCTGACCCCTTATGATCCAAAATGACCCATTGATCGAATTTTCTCAAAAATCTGTCATAACTCAATGATTTTCTTGTGCCCGAAAACGATAAAATACAAAATTTAGTCAAAATTGCGCTAAACGTTGTCTAGATAAAATTAGAATGACCCAAAAGTGGCCCACTAATCGAAATTTCTCGAACATGTGACCTACCCCAATGATTTTCTCATGCCAAAAATATGTTGTATACAAAATTTCGTTAAAATCGACCCACCCATTCTTTAGATATAGCTTGACCTTGACCCATTAAGACCCACAAATGACTCTTATAATCGAAAGCTGTCGAATATGTGATTTAGTCCATTAGTTTTCTCGTTTCTAAAAATTGTTACATACAGAATTCCGTTAAAATTGATCCTGCCGTTCTTTAATTATATATAGCTTGACCCAGACCCTTTATGATCCAAAATGACCCATTAATCGAAATTTTTCAAACATGTAACCTAGTCCAATGATTTTATCGTGCCAAAAAAATGTGGCATACAAAATTTCATTAAAATCGATCCACATGTTATTTAGATACAGCTTGACCATGACCCATTATGACCCACAAATGATCCTCATAGTCGAAATTTCTCAAACATGTGATTTAGCCCATTAGTTTTCTCATGTCAAAAAACTGTTACATACAAAATTTCGTTATAATCCATCACGCCGTTCTTTAAATATAAATAGCTTGACCCAGACTCTTAATGACCCAAAATGACCCATTAATCGAAATTTTCCGAACATGTAACCTAGTCCAATGATTTTATCGTGCCAAAAAAATGTTGCATACAAAATTTCATTAAAATCGATCCACCTGTTATTTAGATATAGCTTGACCATGACCCATTATGACCCACAAATGATTCTCATAGTCGAAATCTCTCAAACATGTGATTTAGCCCATTAGTTTTCTCATGTCAAAAAACTGTTACATACAAAATTTTGTTATAATCCATCACGCCGTTCTTTAAATATAAATAGCTTGACCCAGACTCTAAATGACCCAATATGACCCATTAAAATTTTTTCTCGAACATGTAACCTAGCCCAATGTTTTTCTCGTGCCCGAAAACCATAGAATGCAATTTTTAGTCAAAATTGCGTGAGAAAATCTCTAGATAAAAATAGCATGACCCACAATGACCCCAAAAATGACCCACTAACCGAATTTTCTCGAACATGTTACCTAACCCAAAGGTTTTTTTGTAATCTAAAACGATACAATATAAAATTTGGTCAAAATCGTTAGAGCCGTTTTTTAGATAAAAATGGCTTGACCCATAATGACCCAAAAATGACCCACTAATCGAAATTTTTCGAACATGTGACCCAGCCCAATAGTTTTGTTGTGCCAAAAAACGATTGGATAGAAAATTTCCCTAAAATCGATCCAGCCGTTCTCTAGATATAAATAGCTTGATCTTGACCCATTATGACCCAAAATGACCCAATAATCGAATTTTCTCGAACATGTGACCTAGCCCAATGGTCTTCTCGTGCCCGAAAATGGTAAAATCCAAATTTTTGCGAAAATCGTTAGAGCCGTTTTTGAGATAAAATTTACCCACACACACACACACAATTTTTGCTCGCATTATAGTATAAGATAATTTAAGTTATTATCATTAAAAATAAATTTACAGTCTAATGTATTTTTAAAGCTGTTAATTTACAGAATCTATTTTAAATTTACCGAATAACTCCTCTGTTATTTTAACACAATCTCGGTTTTTCTAATCTCTGTTATTTAACATAAAACTTAAAATAATGAATTAGCCGTAGATTTTCTGTAATTTCACTGAATTTTTTTTACACTGTACTGTTAAATAAAAGATGTTTGTTTGAACAAGAGAAAAAAACAGATTTAATTCGTAATTTAGCTCAAACTTTTCATCTAAAACAAAATACGATGAAAGTCAGTTTTTGAATAGTTTCAGTAACATAGTAAAATATGTCTGCTAATTCCTTATTTTCAAATGAAATTCCTTCTCCCTTATTAATAAAACAGTTCATTTGTGATAGTAACACTTTTAAGGGAGACCCGTAAGAAAAAACACAAAATTTTTATTATTGATTTTAAAGTAATGAATTTTGGTGTACTACTTAAGAATCTTTTTGTAAGGAATAATTAGCAAAAAAATTCACTTTTTATTAAAAAGTATATTTTTTATGGGGATTTTTATGATTTTTTTTTTTTTTTTTTTTTTTGTCTAAAAATACACTTTTTAAAATTACTACTCCTCATTCAATTTTCAATATTTTGGTATAACTAAAATTTCTTAAATAGTGTTATAGTATATAGAAAATAACTAAGGAGAGATATTTTTAATTTTATATTTTAATCGGCTAAAAAATATAAAAATAAAATTACGCATGGTAAATTTCCTTAAATTCAATATAATTTTCGTGTTTACCAATTTATGTAAAATTTTCAGAAATAGTTAAAAAATATATCTCTCCTTACTTTTGTTGCAAATTTTTTTAAGATTCTAAAAACATAAACACTTTGTTTCTAAATCATTTTACCACTGAGCCTTAGTACTTTGAACTTAGGCAAAATATGAAAAAAGTCATTTTCAGGAAAACACGTTTTAAATGGCCGCTAATCCTTTAAACTCTATAGTGAGTACAATTAGAAAAGCTCATTTTCTACCTGTTCCAAGTGTCCCCGAGTTCTGAAATTTTGCATGGATATTCGCAAATATGTATTTTATCGTTTTCTGAGAAAAAAAAATTTTTTTGAACTTTTGATGATTTTTGGCCAAAAATAGGGTATGGGTCTCCCTTAAATAAAGGATGTTTGTTTGCACAGAAAATAGAAAAATTGGTAATTTAGCCCAAACATTTAGTTTCAAACAAAGAATGGTAAAAATCATCTTTTTAATAGCACAACAGTAAAATAAAATATGCCTGGATAAGGTTTTTTATGAAAATACTCGTCTTCGTACTGAATAAAAAAGCTGAATTGTAAAAGCAACAATATTAAATAAAGCATGTTTTCTTGCATAGGTGAAAATGGAATATAATTAATTCGTAATTTAATCCAAAATTTTAATTTAAAATAAAGAATGGTAAAAATGATCTCCTTAGTCTAACAACATAGTAAAATATGCCTGCTAAAGGCTTTTTGTAAAAACAATGAGTCCTACTTGTTTAAAAGCTCAATTGAAATTTTAACAATTCTAAAGATGATATTTGTTTGCAAAGGAGAAAAGAAACAACAGAATTAATTTGTAATCCAGGCTGTTTTTTAATTTAAAACAAAATATGTTAAAAATCTGAGTTTTATTAGTAAAACAACATATCGTAAAATTTGTTTGCTAAGGACTTTTTGCAAGTAAAAGATCTTTCCTTTGCTTAATGAAAGAGCTCTATCATAATATTAACTTTTTTAAATAAAGGATGTTTGTTTGCACATAAGAATAGAAAAAAAATAATTCATAATTTAGCCAAAGCTTTTAATTTAATTAAAATGTGGTGATATCACCTTTTTATTAATACAAAAGCATAATAAAATATGTCTGCTAAGAGCTTTTTTGAAAGTAAAATATCTTTTCCTTACGTAATTAAAAAGCTCAATTGTAATATAATCGCATTTTTAAATAAAGATAGTTGTTTGCATAAGAGAAAGAAAAAGCACACAATTAATTCAGAATTTAGTCCAAAAGTATAATTTGAAGCAAAGAATGGTAAAAATCAACCTTATAAAATTACAGCAGCATAGTAAAATATGTGTGCTAAAGACTTTTTTAAAATAAAAGGAGTCCTATTTCATTGAAAAGCTCAATTGCAAGATTAACATCTTTAAAGAAAGGATGTTTGTTTCATAGGAGAAAAAATCTGAATTGATTTAAATTTTAGAAAACATTTACTTTAAAGCAAAAAGTTGTGGCAAATCAACTTTGTAACAGTTCAACAGCATATTATGATATACATACATGCTAAGAGCTTTTTTGTAAGTAAAACCGTCTATTCCTTCTTGATGAAAAGCTCAGTAGTAATACTGATACTTTTAAATAATCTAACAATAACAATATTGTAAAACAATTTTTTTAATAATTAAGAAACATTATATGAATGATGTTTCGTTGATACTCGTTATTCAAATAAAATTTTATCAACGATCAAAACAATAAAATTCGTTATAGTGACAATGGAATGTTTGTTTTCTAAAGTTAATTTATAATGAATCTCGGAAATTATTCAAAAACAATAAATATGAATCGGAATGTGCAGTATTAAATATGATAGGTTCTTAAATGTATGATACATTTCTATTTTATCAAATGGTTAAATCTTCTTGTTTTTCATTCTATGAAGATTTTACATAAAATTTGTTTAACATGATAGACAGCAAAAGCATTCCGTACATGGGTGGTTCATTTTATGTTAAATTTCTTTTTTTTAACCAAAGCTTCCCATTTCAAGAGAAAATCGTACGAGTATTCCTTTAAAGACAAATAAACGGATATGTTCCTTTTATACTGAGAGAAAACAGAAAAAATCAGTTAGTTTTTTCTTGGAAGATAATTTTAGCACATAGCTAAATCATTGAATGTGACGGGAGAAAAGGAGAAACATTAGGCGATAGAAAATTCATACTCTGATGACCAGCTTAAAAGTTCGAATGCCGGCTGAGGTACGACAAGAAAAAAGACAGTTGATTATACGCAATACAAATAACTAATTTTAATATAATTATAATTTGTCTGTCTATTTCAGATATTATCTCATATTTCAATGACGATTTCACTCATTGCAATACACAGGAGTCTGTTTTTATAAAATGTATTAGACGTAACATTTAAAAAATATGCTCACGAGTTATAAAAAATTTCACTACAATAACGCTTTCGTTCCAACAGAGAACATCCTTTGTTGATTTATTGAAAGTCTTACGCTTCTATATTTATCGTGTTTCATCATTAGCCGATTCCCTTATTTACCCTTTATCCTTTTCAAATATTTCATCCGTCAACAGTCAATGAATCCGTGCATCATAACTTTGCAAAATCTCGATTATCATACTAATTTTTTTTTTTTTTTTTTTTTTTTTTTTTTTATAAATATGCTTTTAAAATGATGTTTCCAATACTTTATATATTTTTTTCTTTAAAAACGCTATTGTTAGGATTTTTTTTTTTTTTTTTTTTTTTTTTTTTTTTTTTGAACTTATGAATATATTTTTTAAATGTCGCGCCTAACATATATTTTTAAATATTACATATCTAATATATTTTATAGAAACAGACTTGTTCATATTACAGTGAGTGAAATGTCTTTGAACATGAAATAATATCTGAAATAAGTATATAATCAATATATAGATATACATACAGTATATAATCATATAGATACACATGCATGCATTGCAATCTCAAATGCGAATAATTACATTTTTATGATGGATGAATTATTATTCATACAGATGAATTGCATCAATATATATAATTTTTGTATGGATTTTTTTAAATATTGTAATAATGCTTACATTTATGTCTAAAAAAATGTCTCGTTTGAGAAAGATAAAATTCCCATCTTAAAAAAGAGAAACTATTAAAACGAAGAATAGACGATAAATTTGCAGCCAGTATATTTTATTTTATTTTACAATATATTTTATTTCTTTTATACATAGGGAGAGGAAGTTCAGACATTACGTAATAGTTGGTCAATATCTAATACTTCAGTTTCTGTCAAATATGGTGTTGCACCCAAGTGGAGTTCTGCCATGCAACTTCCTAATATTTCATGAGGCATTTTGCTTAGTTTTCTTGGGATATCTGCTATTGGAGCGACACAATAAAATAAAAATTTGTTCTCAATTTTTGAAATTTTTTAGGTAAATTTGATAGAATTCATATTAATTGTAAAATGTCATTGTCTGGGATGTTAACCAAGTTCAGTATAAAGTTCAATAGTTATATTTATTATTATGCTAGTAAATTTTATCTCTATGCTAACTTGTTGATGAGTGATTTGTGAAAAGATTTTGTTGTTCAAGATGGTGTGTCGGGCCATAAGGTTTGTCAGCTAAACAACTGTTTCAAGACAAGTCTAAAACTTAATACAATTTTTCAAAAAATCTGATGATTTAAAGATTAAATAATCAGGTTTAATCATTAAATAATTTCCATTATTCTTTCAAATTGTGGTTTTTCTTTCAATTTTGATATTCCTTGTGCTCCTATTCCATACTACCTAGCTGGTTGTAATTTCTTCAGGAGTGGAACCAAAGTGGTGTTTTAAACACTAAACATTGATATGTATTTTTAATCCAATTTAAATACATTAAAAGTATGTTAAGAAAGAAAGAAAGTTTGTTCTTTACTAACTTTTAATGTATCTCTTTTCTTATGATGACTTACAAATAAAAATAAAATCGGCATATTAAAATACTTCATAAAGCATATTTATGAGTATGTTACCCTTAGAGTTTAAAAATAAATTAATAAATAAAAATCTTTAAAAATATATGTATCTATTATTAATTAAAGTGAATAAAAAAGGGTATTCTGGAGAAAGAGATATGGGTATTCTAAAAGAGAGTTCTGGTATTTCCTAATACCAAAACTCTCTATCATTCTCTTCCTCACCCGCTTTCCCTCTCTTTCTTTATATTTATGTTACAAGAACGTATATATTGCAGTGCATCAAACTTAAGAAAACAGTGCTTAAGATTTCAAGAGATCAGGTAACTTTTAAAGGTTCAAGAAAAAGTTGGTTTAAAGCTAGAACCCTTTTTTATTCACTGTAAGTAATAATTTTAAAGTGAAAATAATTTTAACTAATATTTTTAAGTAATAATTTTTAAAGATTTTTATTTATTAATTTATTTTTAAACTCTAAGGGTAACATACTCATAAATATGCTTTATGAAGTATTTTAATATGCCGATGCATACATATTTAACTATATGAAGTGATAGTCATTTTATTCAGTATCAATAAAATCGGGGGGAAAAATCCAATATCAAATTACTTTTATTTTGAAAATATAAGATCGAGAGTAATAGAACGCACTTAAAAGCTCAAGTCTCACGCATAATGAAATAACCTTACATATAATCCAGTCTTATGAGCTAAGTTCATTATTTCTTTAAACAATCATGTTAGCGTGATCTGTATTTGTATAAATAATTATCCAAATAACGAAATAATGGTTTTATTTAGCATCTATAGAGGCGGAAAAATTCCAAATAATGAAATTTTTCTTTATTTCAAAAACACAAGGTTGAAAGTAAAAAAAAAATTAAAAAACATATGCTAGTAAAACGAAGATAGTTGCTACTAATCTTAAAATAATAGCAACGTATTAAACCATTGCAGTTGTTTATATGATGTCACTTTCAGTTTTGGAAATGGTACTGAAACTGAAAGTATTCTCAGAAAATATACTGGGATCAAAATCCAAAAAGTACAAAGATGTCCTCTTAGATACCGACCTTATCATGTACCTTATAAAATCATCATACCTTATATAGTCAATAGATAACACATCACACAGATATCATATATACTGTGCTAAAAAATATTTAATTAAAATTATAATTAGATTTCAAATGATTATTAATAAAATTACTTTTATAATTAGTAAATTGAGTTGTTAAATTAAATTAAATTAAATTAAATTAAATTAATATTTTATTTATGCAAATCAGAAATTCAAAAAGAACGTCACCATTTTGTTAATATTAGCTTCAAGATTCCAAAGCTCATATGTAAAAATATATTTTTTTGTTACTATATGCGAAAAACCTATAGAGATTCACATTCAAAATTGTAATTTAATATTTATTCGTTGTCCTTATTTTATTCATGATAACACTTAAAAATTCAAACTTCACGAAGAATTTTTAATAAGGTGATGTGCCATATTATGCATAATTGTTTAAATATACTAATTAAAGAACAGAAGATTATTTAATTATTGCTGTTTGCATATTTATATCTTATTTATTAAGTACTGAATGCAAATTTTAAAATTTTACAGAATAATGTTGTCATTTGGGAACAGTTACTTACATACTTATTTGAAAATAAAATTTTGTTGAAAGAAATATGTGTATTTATAAATTAAAAAAATGATATATGCTGTTAATATTAGGCAATGAATTTTAAACTTAAAGCCTTTTTATATTCTTTATATAAGATATCTTAAAAAATCTAAAGTGCAATGGCGAGCGTCAGCGAGAATCCTGCTCATAGTATTCAAATAGTACTAATCTCTTTAAAAGACATGTACTAATAATACTAGTACAGTGGTATTAGTACTATTACTAGTACACCAGTCCCGAAAGAATTAATATCGTAGCAGTTGTATTATAATCATTCACGTTTGCATAAATATTTATTCAAATGATTTTATTTAGTATCGGTAAAATTGGAAATAAAATCCAGCAATATATTACATTTATTTCAAAAACATAAGAAAGTAACTGAAAGTGCTCAAAAGCCTTAAGGCTCATATGTAATGAAATTACCTTGTGTTCCACAGGTGAAAATAAAGAGAGATTCGCATTGAAAATTCTAATTTAATTGGTTTCGTTGGACTCAAGAAGTTGTTTAGTCTAGACCAAAAGAACTCCGAATATATTCGAGAAAAGTTCACGTTTATTTGGAAGAAGATGCGAAACCGAAAGGACGTTATGTTTGCACAGGAGAAAAGAAATAGTTTAATTGATTCGTAATTTAGTCCAGGCTTTGGATTTGCAATGAAAGCTGGTTAGAATCAGCATCTGAATTGAAGTGTAGGATTGTTTAGCTTATCTGCTAAGTGCTATAATTTATTTTATTTATTTGTTTTACTTTTTTGCACATTTTTATGGGAAAAAAATGTTACAAATAATAAAAGAAAATATTACTGCTGTTTGACAACGGTACATATGTATAAAAGAAAAACATAAATTTTATCAAACTGTTCTCAAAATTTTAGAGTTTAATCTAATTTTTTGTATGTTTGTTTATCTGTTTCTTTGTTTGTTTGTTTGTTTTTTTCAAAAAATATTATTATGTTTTTTGAGTGATGTAGAAATAAGTAATACTATTAAAAATATTAATTCCTTTAAAATAATAATAATAATAACAATAATTTTTCTCTGTCATATAAATCATACAAATCGCAGCTTATATTTTTTTTATTTAAATTGATGCATGTAAAACAAAATACGATCGAATTAACCCGTGGAATCCACACTTCGTTTTAAAATCCGCCCACTCCACACTAGAGCAATTTGAGATTCCTTAATTTCGAATACATGTAACTTTTCTATTTTTAATGAATAATGATTAATGAATTATAAGTAATTATAGTGTTTTAATAAAAATAAAATATAACACATTATTCCGATACGAAATTCCCCGAATATCTAAAATATGACATTGATATTTATCAAAATAATAATTTTATAGATAAAAATTCAAATTAATGAAAATATTTTTTTCAAATAAATGAATAACATTTTAAATTTTGGTCATTGCGAATTTGCACTGGTGTTGGTATCAGAGGTTAATAAAGATCCTATATTAAGCAGAAATAAAATAAAATAAAAATCAGTGTGGATCTAAAATAGTCTGTTAAAAATTAAACTGCAATATTAGTGATTCATTATTTGGGAAATATTTTATTTACTCATTTATTCATTAATATCGTAGAAATCATATTATAATCATTGACGTATGGTATAAATATTTATTCAAATGATTTTACTTTGTATCGATAAAATCGGAAATAAAATTCAGTATTACGCAATGTTTATTTCAAAAACATAAGACCAGAAGTAATTGAAAGTGTTAAAATCCTTAAGGCTCATACGTAATGAAATTGCCTTGTCTTCTACAGGTAAAAATAAAGAGAAATTCGCATTGAAAATTCTAATTTAATTGTTTTTGTTGGGTTTAAGAAGTTATTGAGTTTAGACTGAAAGAACGCCGAATATATTCGAGAAAAGTTCATGTTTATTTGGCAAAAGATGCGAAACCGAAAGGATGTTTGTTTGCACAGGATTAAAGAAATAATATAATTGATTCGTAATTTATTCCAGGCTTTGGATTTACAATGAAAGCTGGTAGGCATCAGCATCTGAATTGAAGAATAGTATAGTTTAGATTATCTGCTAAGCATTATTATATATTTTATTTACTTACTTTTCTGCACATTTTATGGGGGAAGAATGATAAGAAAATATTACTGTTATTTGACAAGAATAAATGCGAACAAATATATATATATATATATATATATATATATATATATATTCTAAAAAGTTTAGCTATTAAGTTTAGCTATTATAAATATTAGCTTATTCTTTTTTTTCTGTTGATGTTGTTTATTTATTTTTACAAAAAATATTTCTTTATATTTTTGTGTGATGTAGAGTAATAATATTAAAAATATTAGTTCATTTAAAATAATCATAATAATTTTCTTCTTCATATAAATCATACAAATTGCAGTTTATATTTTCAATTTAAATTGAAGTATGTACATGTAAAACAAAATATGATCAAATTAACCCATGCCATACACACTTCATTTTAGAACCCGCCCACACCACTCTATAGCGATTTGCGATTCTTTAATTTCGAATACTTACAACTCTCCTATCTTTAATGAATAATGATTAATGAATAATAATCAGGGTCCGGAAAACCCCGGACATCAGGTCTCCTAGGCGACAAAAAATTCCTCTTGGCGACTAACTTTTTTATCTACTTATTAATTTTATTAATTAGTTTTACCTACTATAATGTTAAATAAACCATCTTTAAAAGATTTCAATTCTGAAAAATTAATTGACAAAAGTATTTCAAATCAAAATCTCAAAGGTATTGTTAATTTATGGGTATAATTTTGTGTTGGGGATTAAAAGCAAGGATATTAATTTATCTACTGTTTTATACAATGTTTAATTTCATAGTTTGTTTCGATTGCATTTTTACAATGTAAAAGTGGTATTTTCTTAAAATTTTAGTTCAGTCTCATTTTTTTAATGAATTGATCTCTTATTCACAGCAAAATGACACATATCACTCAAAAATAATTGAATACGATTATGAGTAGCCAGTGTTTTACTTTGCAGTGAATGTGTTAATGCCAGAGAAATGATTCTTCAAGCTGGGTCTTAAGAATTTTTCCTGGCGTCTAAGAATTTTCAATTTTTGTTAGTCCCTGATAATAATTAATAATAGTGAATGATAATAAAATAAAACACATTGTTCCCATACCATTTGCCGAGTATCCAAAATGTGATATTTACCTTTATTAAAATATTAATTTTATAGATAAAAAAAAGCAAATTAATGAAAGTATGTTTTCAAAATGCGCCGACATTTTAAATTTTGGTTGTAGCGATTTTGAAAAGGTGTGTGGTTCAGGGGATAAAAAGGATTCTGCATTAATATGCTTAATGTAATGAATATGCCTTATCTCATTAATATGCCTTTTTTATTTAGTTAAATGTCTTATGTTTATAAGTGTTTATAAAAATGACATTTACAACAGAACAATGATTTAAAAATACTAAAGAAAACATCCTTCACCATTACGTTAATAAGTCTCCTTCCCTTATTAATACTAATAAGATACTAGCAATCTTATCAGACCCATAATTAAAGTATCAAATTATAACGTGATTATTTCTTCCTTTAAAACTCTTAATAAGAAAATAGGGATCAGTCTGTGGATAATAGAGTGCCTATTAACATTCATGTTACAGAATATTAAGAGGGGGGATAGTTAGTGTTTAAAGAGTGTACTACACTTATTCGTCTTTCCTTTTTTTTCTTTTTTTTTTACTTATAATGAATGACATTTTAAAGAATGAAAATTGTAAATTTAAATAATTTTGGGGTCAAAATTTTACTTGCTTTATTTAAATATATGTTTTTTTCCTTATAACGTATCTTTCTATACTTTTCAGGAAGAAAGTTATTAAAAACTATCAAATTTTATTTTCAAAAATTAAAATTTAAAGTTATTTAAATTTTGATATAACTCTCAAACCAGTTGCTCAATTTATTTTTCATTATATATATATATATATATACATATAACGTGTACATTAAGCATCATGCTGTTTTAAAAGCAAAACAAAAAGGAATTTAATATCATACATTTTTTTTTTCGAACCTAATTATCCTAGTCACTGATATATATTTTGCCCTTTCATTAAAATTAGGCTATTCAATCTTTAATCTCAAAATGCAGAATATAGGGAAAAACATTGATGATATAAAAATATCAATTGTGTATCCAATTAAAGCTTAATATTTATTAAAAAAGATTATTAGAAGTACATCAAGTATCTGGAGCCGAAGAAATCGTCAAAAAAATTGCTACCGGCAGCAATAAGTTGTTTAAGCGCGTAATTAAATTGTGTGTTAAGTATGTATTTCATTTATATTACTTTATTCATTTCATTATTGATGAAATTTTATTTTGTTATGGAGTATTTGTTGGAAACAAAAACTGAGCTATTTATATTGCTTTAAGTGAAACGGTTTAATATTTCATAATCGCTCTACTCTTGATAGAGGTAGATTAAAAAAAATATCATGCTTGAGATTATTTTAAAAACCCTAAAACATGAGGTATACTTTTTAAAAAACTATTTTTAAAAGCACGTTTCTTTCCCTCTTCGACGGTGCAAATACTAAAACTTTGTTGCATTTCGAAGTTAATATGTTTAAATAAATGTATATATATATTGTAGTATCGGCTGTTGCCGAATTGATGTCCGCGTTATACACGAACCTATTTTCGATATTTAATATAAATGTTATTAAATTAAATGTCTTAATGTGCATTCTGCTACACTGTAAAAAAAAATAAAAAATTCCACAGATGTACATTTATTAAAATTTGTACACTGTACAAAAAAAAGTAAATCTACAAAATTATTTTTTGTAAATCTAAAGAAATCTGTAGCTTTACAAAGGAATCTACTAAAACTATAATAATCTTACTAAAATTTTAATCTCAAACCCGGGTTTCAATCACGTAAAAAGTTCTACACTGTTGAAATTTTAACTTTTGCTGCATCGTCACTCCACCGCTTTTATAGAATATCTGTATTTTGATCAATGAGAATGCTCCATTGTACAGTGAAATGATCGTTTTCTATAAAAGCGGTGGAGTAATGATGCAGCAAAAATTTCAATTTTTTAACAATGTAGGCATGCCAGTTTCTTAATAAAATTCTTAGTGTAACCTTACAAATTCTTTTATTTACAATGTAAATATGTAATTTAAATATGTATACAATACATTAATTTTTGTTGTTGCCATTGTATAAAAAGTTCTAAAAATACTAATTTTCTAAAAAAAGTTATTAACTTTAAAGTTTTTTTGTTTTTTTAGTTTATACGGAAAATTTTAAGACCTCCAATTATACATTTATTTATTTTGTTAATGAGGCCTTTGTAGCATGATTAGAAGAGTATTAACAAAACATTACCTTATATACTCGTATATAAGTGGATACTCTAACTTTCGAAGATCAAATTCTGGAAAAAATAAAAAATCTGCGTATAATTCGCTATCCCCCTAGCGTTTTACTGTAAATTTTGCATAAAATCTAATTAAAATTTTCATTTGACATGTTAAAAGTTAGTAAATAAACAAAAAAATTGCTATTTTTTTATAATATAAACTGATATTATTTGAATATTTTATATATTACTTTACTATTCATAGAGATAAAATAATTCATACAGATATTAAGATAATATTCATACAGATAAAAGTAGAATTTTTCAGTATTCGAAGTTTTAGTATTTTCTATTTTAATTGACTGGCATGTAAGTCGACCCTCCTCCCTACCCATTTAGCCTTTTGAAGATTGTCAGAAATTCCTCGACTTATACGATATACGATATTTAAAATTAGAGATAAAAGCTATAAACTTCAGAATAAGATGTCATAAAAAAGGAATAAAACTGTGCTCCTCATTTCTGAACTGACAGTACCAATTTATGTAGCAACTGACCTATCTTTAAATGAAAATCGCAAACCAATGGCGATTCAGACTTTTCCAAAATATTTCTCGACTTACTAAAAATGTGAAGAACAGTTGGAAAAAGAAGTTCGGATAAAAAAAAGGCACTAGAGACAACGATCTTTTCCCGAATAGAGTGAAGAAGCATACGTAATCGCACAATATTATTATGGATAAGGAGGTAGACTATTGATGACGATTTATAAATCAATTACTAAGTTGGGGCATTTTTTCTCATTTTATAAATAGATTTTTGGGCATTCACATAACTCTTCCTTTGTTAACCAAAAGCTAAATGTTTGTATTTTCCGCAAAAAACATTATTATTTTCATTTAATAGGTTCGCCGGAGAAACCTCGTGGTTACGCGTATAATATTTTAGAAAGCACTGTTTTATTTCATTCACAGAATGTTTTATCTTCTGAATTTTAACTAAAATTACACCATATAATAAAATAACTGTAACTTTTAGTAAATAATAGAAATGAATATTTTTAAATTCCTAAAATTATCGTTACTATGTGTTTGAAAATATACATCCAACAACGTCATATCATATGTACTTTTATTAACAAAAAATTCGAAATTGAAATCAAGAGTAACTTTTAGCTTTCATCCGTTATATATATTTGTAGATAAAACATTTATCTTTCTTTCTTCTTTTACTTTTTCTCTAAGGCAACGGACTATATATTATGCACTATTAAACAGTACAATAAACTCTTACTTTATTTACTAATTTACTACTAAAAAAATTATAAATAAAAAAGTTCCCTCTAAACAAATATGACTAGAAATAAAGAACTTATTTATTGTTGTTGCAATACCGGCTTTTATTACTTTACAAAAAAGAAGTAATTAAACATTATTATAACAACATGCATTGGATATTGAGTGTTAAAATTCCAAAATTAATATTCATGGACACTATCTAAAAAGCATAAAACATTAATAAAGGTTTTCAAATAATTTAACAGCTTCCTTTCCCAAAATGCTGAGGTCGAAAGCTACTAGATTTTTTTTTTCTAAGGGGATGAACCATAAAATTGGATTTGGCGATACTGATAAATCCACTCCATAAAAGTTTATGCCTCGATGCGGATATGAAATAAACACTGTTGGCTGAAATATGAAGATTTCTAGTTTAATGCTTTTTTTTCTGACTTTCAAAAGCTTGAAAAAATTGGATTACTAGTTGCTCTGTGTATCGCAATTAAAACCAAAGGGCTTTTGTCACTTAACCCTATCATTTATTTTTTACAATTTATTTATGAATTTCTTGATTAAAGACGGTAATGTTTAATGTTATTTAATTACATTGAATGCCTTTATATATTTTTTCTAGTGTCTATATCAAAAGCATACAGTGATTTTTTTTTAATGTTAAGATTATACATATATATATGTGTGTGTGAAGAATTTTATAACGAAGCGCATGAAGTCTGTTTACATGTTTAAGATGTGTTATATTCGAATCGGTATCCCATTAAAAGCCAACATGGTCATGTGAATATTTGGGTGTGTAATTAGACATATATAGAAATGTTATATCATAAGTTAAAATGTCATATTCACTTTAATGAACTAAATAAACAATATGAATACATAATTCATAGTAAATTGTATTACTTAAAAGGTGCAAAATGTTAAAAGTTTTAAAACTGTAAAGAATTGAACTTTACAGATTGAAATGCCTACGTGGGAGCTTATCATTGTATTATTTCTTAGATATATTGAGCCACCCAAGTTGAAGTTTCCGTTTACAAGAGAGCACTTTGGTTTAGACAGCAAATATCTTTCTCAGAATTTGTCTAAAAGTGCCGCGGAATGCTTTCATGTTGAAATACGACATGTGTTAGTTTTTCTCACGGTAGTTTGTATCTGACCGCAGCATTTTCAGGTGACCAATTATAGAAGACTTTAAGGCTGACATCATGTGCAGGTGCTCTAATAGGTTCTAGAGGGTCCCTCCCTATTCTGGTTGCTATTCAAGGGAGGACACGAGAAAAAAAAGAAAATTTTGTTGTGGAAAAGCCTGGGACCAAACAGGCAGTCCAGTGAGCATTCTGGAGAAAGAAGTTCCTCGTACAGTGAGGAGGGAAGGAATGAAATTCGTCGAGCTCCACGGAGACCTTTGTGCATATGACCACGTGAATTGGTGAACCTACAAACCGTAAAACGCTACAATTTGAAACTTTCTGTGTTCCGGGAACACTCGCACAAGACTCAGAACCCAAAACTGAAAAAAATCCGCCACTGAATAATTTTATAATTTAAATAAGACTTTTTGTAAATAAATATTATTTAATCACTTAAATTGGTTCAGTGGGTAAATTTCTTCTCATACGCTACCGGACTAATCTTTTAGTCCGAGGGGAATTTGCAACAAAACATTAAAACCCTCCATGACATTAAAGACCTTGTTGCCATAAAATGTTTAAAACCCTAGTGCTGTTAGCTAACCATTAGCTGTCATCAGGGCAACTGTTGTAATTTCAAAGATGTACGCTGGTTATATATGATAGAGTGAAACCCATAAACGGCAAAAAATAGAGAGGAAAGGATGGTTCTATAAAGACCGGAAAAAAAAAGAAAAAACAGAGGGGGGGAGAAAGGAGGGGTAGGGAGATGAGAAGGGTTATTCAAAGCCAAATTCTCCAGATTTTCCAAGTATATTAAACCATATACGCAGAGTATTATACGATAACTCATCATTACAAAATCTCCTGCCTGTTGTCGATTTCTCTAAAGAATCCCTGACTGTGCAAATATTATACTGCAAGGCTTGTGCTATATGTTTAACCTCTTGAAATAGGATATCAATATCTATATTATGGTATAAACGAGATAGAGCTGTAGATAATTTACGATTTCCGATATCTGTTTTGTTTTCTTTAATTATTTTAAGTAATTTTCGAGTGGTTATGCTCATATATATATACGTTTTCATGCTGCTATTTATTGTAAAAGTGATATTGTGAACACGGGATTTATCATATTTATCTATGGGATCAATCTTTCTGTGCACCAGATTTTCTAACTTTGTCGGTGATTTAGGGCTAAGAATTATCTTATATTACTGGAAAACATGCCTAATCCGCTCAAAAAGTTGTGGAATGCATTCCATACTGTGGAATGTATTAGTGGACTTTTTTTCTAACTTTTCCTTCTGGGTGTTTTTTTTTTTTTTTTTCAAATTTTTTGTTTGATTTTGATATTGAATAGGTACAAATTTCTTCTTTTTTTTCATAGAGTTGCTGAGATCTTTATTAAGCGGGACATTTTATTGCATTTTTTATGAGGACCTTTTTTTAGTCGAAATAGGTTCCAAAAATAAAAGTACCCCCATGATTAAAAAAAAAAAAAAAAAAAAAAAAAAAAAAAAAAAAACAATAAAATAAAAAAGATTCTGTTTAGCGATCGACCTCAGCTATCTTATGCAGAAAAGTACAACATATTATAAAATATAGAAATTACAACGAGAAATTTGAAAAGGTCACTCCTACAGGTTTAACATTAACTTAATAATGTTTTCCGGTTATTGGTATCAGCCACTAAGGGACATTTTTCAATCAGGTGTGTGGTTTTCCACATAGCGGTTACATAAATCTATTCGTAATTCTCTATTTGTTGTTTAATTATTTGGAATATTTTGCAACCAAAGCACTAAATCTTTTTTTAATCAATATTTATACCTAAAAGTATTATCTCTTTGAAAAATTTCTTTGTTTTTTATTTCGTGAATATACGAGGTATCCATAATTTCATGCCTGATTTGTTGTAGATAATCTAAATTAAACAGTTGTAATATACCATTGAAACTGGTATATATTTTTCTGAACACCTTGAGATACAACAACTTGTATAAAGAACTTTCTACCATAAATGAAAAAAAAAATACTGAAAGAAAAAAAAAAGAAGAAAATGGAAAAAAAGCCTTATTTCCAAAATGTTTTAGAGTGAATATTCTAAGAGCATTTACATGCAATCCGAAATCAAATATTTCAATAGATATAAGGCAAATAGAATGAGAGACTATGCATCATAAAAATTTCTTCATATAGAAATTCAGTAAATGAATCTGTTTTTTTTTCTTGTCTGTAAAATGTAAATTTAAAGCAATAAAAGAGATACTAAAGAAGTTCGATGAAGCAACTTAATTTAAATTTTCTATTTACGATATTGAGTTTATCAATTTGTAATGTAATTCAGAAAGAAAATCTTTCAAAAATTTAGTTCTTTTGATGGATAAGTGAATCATAACCAATTTTTATTTGAAATCCAGCAAGGCAGAAATACCTTTTTGTCTAATGGAATTAGGCGCTTCAAATCAAATTTTTGATCAAAAAATAAAATACTTTTTTTCTCTTTTATTGTCTTGTTAAATAGTATTTTCGAAAACGATATAAGTACGCAACATAATATAAAATAAATTCAAATTCAAAACAGAATGTCTCCAATAGTTAGCAGGGAGTTTCTAGAGCTGCTTTTTTTACATATTTAACTAAAAAATGTTACTTTATAAATTCTTGACGTTTCTCTATCGATAACTTTTTTCTATATAAAAATTTATAAAGAACTATGAAATTGCTACAATATGAAATTTTGAAACAAAACTGATAACAAATCCCTGTAAAAAGCACCATAAACATAACAAAAGTATACAAAGTTAAAAAAGAAGGAAAATTTTTTCGAAAAATAAATTGATTAATTTGAATAAAAATTAGTATATTTCGAGATTCAAACCAGGAGAAAAAGGTGAACAAGGTGATATTTAAAACAATTTTTTAAATTAAAAATAGTATTGATGACAAGTTTTTTTTCAAAGGAGAAAATGGTTAGTTAAAGAACAGTTTAAATAGTAATGTAATAAAGTTTAAAGCATATTAGTATGCAATAAGAAATTCAGCTTATTTATTTGTTATCTAATCTTGTGTGGAAAACGACAATCATTACAGAATTTAATGCGGATTATTGTGAAAAATTCCACCATCCAATGGCTTTAGCTGTACTGATAAAATACTTGATTTAAAGCAAGTTTCGAATGGATGACACATTGGTTAAAATACGGTTCTTTTTTGGTAGATGGATGACATTTTTTTAGGACTCAAATCGTTTCTATTACGTGCGAACATGAATGATATAATGGAGATTGTTGAAATTATATATCTCGAAATCACAACGCGGTTAAGTATTTTTATAGCATCTTAATGTTTTAGCATTGAGAATACTTTAAAAGAGTCATCACACACACACACACAAAACATATTTTAGGAAAATATTCAGTAATATTTTAAAAATTGTATGGATGTTTCATTTATTCTTATTAAATAACCATATATTAGTGGCCAAGTTTCATATCACATTTTTACAATAATTTGGTATTTTAAAATTTTTACATGGACACGGACACCATGGAAAGGGATACAGTAGAACCCCGATAATTTGGATTAATTGGCACCAAGCCCAATCCGGATTGTCAAAAATCTGGATTATCCGGAGAAGGTAAATAAATGAAATAAAACATACTCACAGAAAATAACATTTATACTGAACATATTCAATATTTACAGACTGTAAAAATGTTCATTTAGTAATTATAAAATTTGTCACATTCTGCTGTGCCAGTTTTGCGGGCCGCATGGTCACAAATTCCCTTGAGCATAAGTGTTCGTTGGATGTAGACTTCACATGACGTTCAAAATAAACCATTAATTGTTCAAAATGGGAAGTTGCTTCATTATAGTTTATAACATCTGGTTGATCATCATTGATAATGATTTTCGTCTGCCTTATCTTCATTTTCTTCAGTTGTGCACAAAGCGATTATTAAGTCATCTTTAAGCGAGACATATTCTTCATTATTTTCTGCTTCCAACCAATTGATAATGTCGCTGATATCAACATCTGAGCAACCATCAATTTTTTAAAACAAACTTCTTCAGATATAATTTTTCTTTCATTCTCGTTTATTCCTCCTTCTATAGCGATTTTCTACAAGTTATTTGTAGAAGGGTTTTGGGACGAAGACAAGGAAACAGTCCCCAGAGACCTATGGACTGGCTGACAAAGATCGGAAACGATCCTTATCAGTCAGTATGTCTATAAGGACTATTTTACTTTGCTTTCTTGCAATACTCTGAATAAAACTTTATTAAGCAGTGAGCGTTTGATGACATTTCTAAATGGATTAAATAGAAAACTGTGAAAATTGGAGTTGCCAAAGCTTAAATGATGCATAGTTTTAATTTGATAGATAACATTAAAGAGTTTAAATAAGAAAGTTTAAGGTATTCTTCCGAAAAGATTTCAGGAAATACTTTTTTATGCAGGCTGAAATAAAATTACATTATGGAAATTTGCCGATCACTTCTCAAACTTAAAAAAAAAATTGATCGAACCGATCTGGATTATCCGGAAATCCGATCTAACGGGGTCCGAATTAGCGGGGTTCTACTGTATTTACATTTAAAAAATTTCAATTAAGACATAATTGAGTAATTATTGGGGGCAGTTGATACTTATTGTTTTCTTGTAATTAAACCCTAAGGGCTATTCTCACAGAAAATGTACAATTAGTTTAAAAAAAAGGTTTTAAACAACCGTACTCAACCTTTTTTTTTTTTTTGCGAGGGCCGCAAAATTTTTTTTTTTGGCGCGACGTAATATTAGATAGTTTTGCAATAATGTACAAATAAATTAATAATAAGAAAATTAAATAAAATATGCTTAACCCTTTAAAAACCAAAATAAAGAATCTTTATTTTCCCTTGAAAAAGGCCGAGTATTTTGGTTGAAACCGTCTGGATAATTTTATCATTGTTTTTAATGTTTAAACGTCATGCAAAATGGTATGTAGATTTTAAACTGCTATATTTTATCCCATTGTACATTGTATTAGCAAGTTGATAAATAGAAGTTCTGAGCTTGTCACAATATTCATGTAATTTTTTTAGGTATAAAGAAAATAAGACCATATTTCTACATAGTACTCTAGTTGAACACGAAAGAATAAATCGTGTAAAAAATAATTGATTATTGTTAGAATTGTATTTTCTTTCTCCTAATAAATATTCCATCTTTAATAACATCGAACTTTACTGAGTGAGAATAAGTTAAAAAATATATTTAAGACAATCCATAGTTTAAAAATACTATTGTTTAGATGTTAGATTTGCATGATATACAAATATATGCAACAAGAAAAATACTTATTGATTATCATGTTATTAAAATTAAATGTTAGAGTTTTCTGTTTTGAAATTTAATACACCTGAAATATATAATATATAAATCTCTTTAAACCCATTATAACGGTATGTACCGGATACGGCCCACAAGCCAAACCCGGCCCTGTAAAGGCCTCTAATATAGCGGGATTTACATGGAGGAGAATTCCGACTAAGTTAAAAAATTAGAGTTTAATATTAAAAATATTTTGCTGGAAATGTATTTAACAGTATTTTTAAAGCTTACATAAATAAAACTATAGGGAAATATGCTGCATTTTTTAAAATATTTACTTCTTTGTGACCTTAAAAAGGTATCTTGTCGTGTGAAAGACCCATAAAAATCGCTTTGATTAATATATTCTGCAATTTGTCTAGATCAATAATTACTATATTAACAATAGACAGTCTAACTATGAATGACAAACATGTGACTAATTTATGGATAATGTATAAGGATAATAAAGCATTTCTTTTTAAAAATTAAAACGAAAAGGGAAGGTTTAATTTTTTTCTAGTTCCAAAAGATTTATTGAAAATCTAATAAATCATTTAAGATTTCTTTAACATTTCATTTATTTATTATTTTTGTATGTGTAATAATTTAGGGTATCAAAAATAAATTCAGATAAGCATTTAAATTTTTACATTCTTTATTTTCAGAGATTTTTTATTCAAGCAATTTGTTAAGAAAATTAAAAATATATGTGTGAGCGATCCTTTCTCTCACAGCCAAGTAGCAGCGTGTCTCGTAGTTTCTCCATGTCACTACTCTGAAACGGAGGCTCTCAGTAAGGCAGACGGTTCAAGAAGCAGCTATTTATTCCTACGCAACCAGACGAAATGCCGCAGAAAAGAACTGAACTGAAGATAACGTTTGATGGAATGTATTTGTTTGTTGTTGAAAGAAGAATGTCGGATTAAGACGACTTCCCGCATAAGATGTAATTAATTAACTAAAGTTTATGATTGTTTAAATTGTAAATAGATTTTTATGTAAATATTTCCTTTGTGAATAATTTAATATTTGAATATAAGTTTTTTAAAAGTTTAAACGGTGTCAGACTCCATTACATGTCTTTGAGTTAATAATGATTTTGAAAGAACTTTAAGAAGAATTCCACAAAAATGGTGCAGAGAAGTTGGGATAAATGACGAATGCCCACAGAAGAGGAAATATTTTTTGAATATCTGTTTGATGATATGAAGCTGTTTGATACTGCGACGGTACTGCTATTCAAATGTATGAATCTGAACATCTGATTATAAAGTGAGTTTATTATTTTATTTTTCTTTTCAACAATGATTCAAGGAACTAGAAATATCGTTGAAAACAGAAAAATCATCTAGTATTAAGACATTGCATAAATTAATTTTTGGAGAATTCGGTGATAGAAATAACAGACGTAGAATTCGGAATTTTACTGGGTTTGCGTTTGAAGTAGATTCCGATGAATATCAATCAAAATTGAAAGAAATTAAAGATAATTTTCCTGTCAACGATTTGATAACCATTTGCAATGTTTTGTGTATAAATAGTTCCGGAATTTTTAATGAAATTACTGCCAGAATAATTTCTAGTTTTTGTGATTTTAGTATTTTGAAAATTAATATGATACCCGATGAAGGTACTCTTAGTGATGACGAGAGTGCCGATGAATTTAATGATGATTCAAGTAAAACTAGAAATATTTCAAAAGTTTTTGAGAATAATGTGAGAAATGATTCTGGTAGTTCTAGTTGTGATTCGGTTATAGCTAAACCGTTAAGTGACCTGTTAAGAAAAGATTCCAAATTTAAATTTGATATAGAAGAACAAAAAGCTTGTAATGAACTCAAACGTATTTTGTCGTCAGAACCAGTACTTTCGATTCACAATCCCAAATATGCGACCGAAATCCATTATGATGCCAGTATTGATGACTATGGAGCTGTTTTAATGCAACAATCTCCAGTAGATAATCAATTTCATCCAGTTTATTTCGCCAGTAAAAAACCACCGAAGCTGAACGGAAGTACAATAGCTAAGAGTTAGAAGTTTTAGCTGTAATTGAAGCCCTGAAAAGTTTAGAGTATATGTGCTAGGTATTCCATTTAAAATTGTAACCGATTGTAATGCATTTAAAATGACTATGGATAAAAAAGAAATGAGTACAAAAATAGCTAGACGGGCAATAATGTTATCCGATTTTGATTATGTTATTGAACATAGACACGGTAACATGCCTCATACTACTAAGCATGTTGATGCATTAAGCAGATATCCTATTTGTATGGTAATCCAAGATAGCTTAACTTTAAAAATTATCCAAGTTCAAGAAACCGATGAGCATATTAAAACAATAAAATAAATATTAAAAGGGAAATCGTATGATGATTATTTAGTTAAAAATAATGTTCTTTATAAATGTGTTAATGGTAACGATTTATTAGTTGTACCGGAAGACATGCAAATGAATATAATCAAGGCCGCTCACGAAAAAGGTCATTACGCAGTTGCAAGAACAGAAAAAAAATTAAAAAATGATTTTTACATCCCCAAAGTTAAATAAAAAATTGAGAAATGTATAGCAAATTGTATTCCCTGTATTTTAATCTATAGAAAATGTGCTAAACAAGAAGATTTACTTCACCCACTCCGTTACATGCGTATTATGTTGATCATTTAGGTCCATTGGAGAGTATGAATAAAAATTACAAACATATCCTTTCTGTCATTGACGCATTCACAAAATTTGTTTGGTTGTAACACACAAAGACTACCGATGCTGCCGAAGTAATTTCTAAATTAGAAATCCAAAAAGCTGTCTTTGGAAATCCAATTCGAATAATCTCAGATAAAGGTCCTACATTTACTTCTAAAGCTTTTGAAGATTATTGCATCAAAGTGATTATTAAACATATCCCGATTACCCCTGGATTGCCCAGGTTTAACGGCCAAGTCGAGCGTCTAAATTCTGTGATAATATCTGTTCTGTCTAAATTATCTGTCGATAATCCTAAAACATGGTATACACATGTAAGCGATGTCCAACAGGTGATGAATTTGACTTTTCAGAGAAGTATAAGCACAACCCCTTTTGAAATAATATTCGGTATTAAACTGAAACTCAAAAATAACATTGAGATTATTAGCCTTCTGAATGCTGAAATACAATCTGATTTTACTGAAAATCGCGAAGATATGAGAAAAATACTAAAAAACAAATTTTAAAAGTCCAAGAAGAGAACCGTAAAACTTTCAATCTCACACGAAAGAAATCTAACAAATTTAAGCTTAATGATGTGGTTGCTATAAAACACACACAACAAGGTCCAGGTTTGAAGTTAAAACCAAAGTATTTAGGTCAGTACAAAGTCATAAAAGTAAAAAATAATGACACCTACGATGTAAAGAAACTTGGATTTAATGAAGGTCCCATGGTCACCAGTACTTGCGCAGAGTACATGAAGCCGTGGACGGGCGAAGCTTGAGATAGAAAAAAAAAGAATTTCACCGATTGTGACACTATCCCGACAATGATACACCACAGGACTGACAACTAAAAGAATTTTAACTTAATTATTCCCGAAAAGACGTAAGAAAATGAAGACGAAAGGACATAAGAGAATGAAGACGAAAAGACGAAAGGTAAAAAGAAGACGAACGGACATGAGAAAAAAGAAGACGAAAAGACGTAATAAAAAAAAATAGACGGTGTAAAAATGTAAGGAAACTGGAAGAAAAATCAGACGAAAAGACGCGAAGAGAAAGAAAAAAAAATAAGATTTTTTTTTGAACGAAATAATTTAGATTTTCATCATGATGACTTCTTTTTTTTTCAATTAAGACTTTGGATGCTGCTGTTTTTTCTTTATCTTTCCAGGTGATCCAACTGCTGCTACCTCCAAACGGACATGCATTCGAGGACGAAGGCCTAGTCAGGACGGCCGTTGTGGGAGCGACTCTTTCTACCACAGAGAGTAGCAGCGTGTCTCGTAGTTTCTCCATGTCACTACTCTGAAACGGAGGCTCTCAGTAAGGCAGACGATTCAAGAAGCAGCTATTAATTCCTACGTAGCCAGACGAAATGCCGCAGAAAAGAACTGAACTGAAGATAACGTTTGATTGAATGTTTTTGTTTGTTGTTGAAAGAAGAATGTCGGATTAAGACGACGTCCCGCATACGATGTAATTATTTAACTAGAGTTTATGATTGTTTAAATTGTAAATAGTTTTTATGTAAATATTTTCTTTGTAAATAATTTATTATTTGAATATAAGTATTTTAAAAGTTTAAACGGTGTCGGACTCCATTACATGTCTTTGAGTTAATGATGATTTTGAAAGAACTTTAAGAAGAATTCCACATATATAATAATTCATTTAAAGCTACGATTTTTAAACAAAATAAAAACAAAAAAATGGATCTAATTTGCATGAAATATGTAAAAAATGTACCCATCTTTAAAATTCACACAAAAAAAGTAAAAAAAATCTAATTTAAAATTATTTTTCTTTAAGTATAACGAAACACTTAAGATTACTTTAATGTTTAATTTTAGGACTGCTTGGCTCTAACGCTTTATACGCTATCAATAGTGAAACCATAAAATCCCTTTGATCTTTAGATTCTCTATTTTCAAATATTTTTCATTCAAGCAAGTTTGTTTGGAAATCAAACTGAGAGTAACAATATTCCATTTTCAATTCATGATTTTGAATTAGAATGGCTTCATTATCAGTGAACCCTTGAAGCCTGCACCCCCACTTCTGAAAAGATCGGAAGGCTGAAATATCAGAAATCTGCAAATCAAAACTTCATAACTCTCCAGCAATTGTGCCCGAGAAAATTACGTGGATTACAAGTCTCCAATTCGCCCACTTATACTTTTTGCTCGAAATTACGAAATCTAACAGTAATTAAACTTTTGAAATGAATAAGAGTGGAGATTATTTTGAAGAAGGTTTGAGAAAAATTTTACGGAAAATACTTTCTCTAAGTTTTGAGGGGAAAAGGGATCATTAAAAATTTACACAGTTTAGTGTTATTAAATATTTATTGAGATTCCTCTCCGTTTTTGCAATTGAACAATTTGCAAAGTTTGCAAGAAATAAGGATGTTATAAGTAAAACAGACTGTAATAATAGTTTTGTTTTTATAACTTCTTTAAATATTACTTGAATAATATCGTTAATTTAAAAAAGTTAGTTGAAGCTAAATATCTCTTGTTGTTTTTTCTTGTTTCGAGTTTTGCATTTAACGCTTTTCATTTTGAAACATGTGTTCAATGACATGCAAAACAATTTATAGTACTTTCATCATTATACTTTCTGATAGTATTAAGGGGGATAAAGGATCATTCAAAAATTACACAGTTTGGAATTATTAAATATGCATTGAGACCTTTCTCTAAGTTTTCAATTTAAAAATGTTCCTTTTTTAAGAATGGACGGTGATATAAATCAAAAATTTCAATCATAGTTTTATTTTTATACTATCACCAACTATTGAGTGAAATATGTTATTAAATTTAAACAGTATGTTGACGCTAAATTTGTATTGAAATATCTTTATATTGTTTCAAAATTCGTTTAGAAATTTAAAAATAACAATAATTGTAACACATTTAAAATTAAGATTTTTAAATAAAACAAACGAAACAAACAAAAAAAAAGTCCTTCCGGCAATGCCGGGAGGAAGAGGTAGCTTTCATATACTTATATATTTATTTATTTATTTTAAAGTAAGTTACATTGTTCAAAAATACTAAGCTCAAATTAGTGGAAAGAATCTTATAAAATTAGTGATTTTATAAGATTGAATACTAATTTTTGTCAAGACTGAATATTAATAGGAATTTTTAGAAATTAGTCATCTTTTATTCAACCTGGTTTTATTTTAGGCGATTTAGAGAGTCGCCAAATTCCACGATATCATAAAGTGTATGCCATTTTAAAGCAACATGATGGATCGTTCAGATCAGACCGTTTCAAAATGTCAGCCATAAGCAAAATTCAAAGTGCTATAACTCAATCATTTTTCAAGATATAGACAAAATAAAAAGTGTTCTGGAATCGTTGTTTTAAGTTTCAACACGTAAAGGAAAAATATTTTTCAACTTTTAATTTTTTCGCATTTAATTTTAAATTTAAAATTTTTTTTTTAATTTAAAATGGCCACCATTTTGAAACAAAATGGTGGATGATGCTGGCCAATGAACTCGGTCGAGACATTTGTATGTACTATGTACATACCAAGTATCATTGAAATCGGTTTATAAATACGCGTGTTATCACGTGACAAAAATCAGATCGTTTCAAAATGTCAGCCATAAGAAAAATTCAAAGTGCTATAACTCAGTCATTTTGTAAGATATAGACAAAATAAAAAGTGTTCTGGAATTGTTGTTTTAAGTTCTAACACGTAAAAGAAAAATATTTTTCAAATTTTGATTTTTTCGCATTTAATTTTAAATTTTAAATTTCTTTAAAAATTTAAAATGGCCACCATTTTGAAACAAAATGGCGGATGATGCTGACCAACGAACTCGGTCGAGACATTTGTATGTACTATGTATATACCAAGTTTCATTCAAATCGGTTCATAAATACGTTAGTTATCGCATGACAAAAATCAGATATACATATATATATATATGGTTATATACAGGGTGTTTCGCTACCAGACCGACAAACTTTGAGGGGTGATAGTAGACATAAAGACAAACATTATTAAATAGGAAACCATGGGGCGCAAACGTCTTCTGTAGGAGCTAGGGGCCATTAAAGTTTAAGGTCCAAAAATTCAAACGCTGATAAAAATTAGAAAAAAGGGTCGATTTGTTTGCGGTTTTCTCTAAAATCATTCTTTATATCACAAATTTTTATTTTTTTTAATTTTAAAGGTTAAGTTCAAAAATTGTAGATAGAGGGCGCTTTAGACTTTAGAATAACGAACAAATACTTTTTGCCGTTCTTTTGTGCATGGAGTTGAAATTATTCTAAAGTTTAGACTTTAACTTAAATTTTAAGCCCAAAATCGGAAACATGGGGATCGGCTAACTACCGAAAATTTAACTGTGAACCGAGGGAGAGATTTTAAACGCTCATAAACATTGGACAAATTAATCGATTTTGTTGCGGTTTGCGTGTACGTCATTTCCTTGGTAATTACTTTATTCAAAATGATGTACAGCTTTCATGGATCATTTTTTGATAGAGGGCGCTTCCGACACATGTCCGACATTTCAATGGTATTACTCTTGGGTGTTTTACTACCAGACCACCATACTTCAAGGAAGTGTAAGGGATGCAAAGACGACTCGGAATCACACAGGAATGTAACGTTAAAAAATGTTTTTTGCATGTTACGTTTAAAAAAAAGCAGAGAAAAAACAACAGAAACAAGCAGAGAAACAGCAACATGTTAAAGTGACAGAACAAAATTTATTTAAAGGTTTTACTGCAAAAAGTGTTCGAAATTACGACCAGAAAATGTCCGGCAAACTACTTGACAGGGATAGTAGATGGCGCTGCGATTTTCTTGCGGTAGATGGCGCTGAACGGTAATGCGCGTGAAAGTCTCTCTCTCGTTGCGCAGCTCTATGTGGTTCCAGCACGATCGCGCTCTTCCACATTTTACCAATGATGTTCACCGATACCTCAACGCAACATATGGACAACGGTTGATAGGCCGTGGTGTCTCGGTTTATTGGCCTGCCAGATCACCGGACCTATCAAGTATGAGCTTCTTCTGCTGGGGTCACATGAAAAGTTGGGTGTATGAGAATCCCGTACCATCAATTAAAGATTTAGCAGCTCCAATTTTTGTAGCTTCCGGAAATCTATCAAAGATTCCGGGAATCTTTCAAAGCGTGAGGCATAGTATGCGACACCGCTGTCAAGCATGTCGAATTACTTCTGGTCGTAATTTCGAACATCTTTTCTAGTAAAACCTTTAAATAAACTGTTTTATGTCATATTAACGTGTTGCTAGTTCTCTGCTTGTTTCTGTTGTTTTTTCTCTGCTTTCTTTAACCATAACTCGCAAAAAAGACATTTTTAACGTTACATTCCTATGTTATTCCGTGTCGCTTTTGCATCCCTAACACTTCCTGGAAGTATGGTAGTCTGGTAGTAAAACACCCAGGAGTAATGCCATTGAAATGTTGGAGATGTGGCGGAAGCGCCCTCTATGAAAAAATGAGTACACCACAGCTGTACGTCATTTTGAATAAAATAATTACCAAGGGAATGACCTACACGCAAACCGCAACAAAATCGATTAGTTTGTCCAATGTTTATGAGCGTTTAAAATCTCCCCCTCGGTTCACAGTTAAATTTTCGCTAGTTAACCGATCCCCATGTTTCCGATTTTGGGCTTAAAATGTCAGTTAAAGTCTAAACTTTAGAATAATTTCAACCCCATGTACAAAAGAACGGCAAAAAATATTTGTTCGTTACTCTAAAGTCTAAAGCGCCCTCTATCGACAATTTTTGAACTTAACTTTTAAAATAAAAAAAATAAAAAATCGTGATATAAAGAATGATTTTAGAGAAAACCGCAAACAAATCGACCCTTTTTTCTAATTTTTATCAGCGTTTGAATTTTTGGACCTTAAACTTTAATGGCCCCTAGCTCCTACAGAAGACGTTTGCGCCCCATGGTTTCCTATTTAACAATGTTTGTCTTTATGTCTACTATCACCCCTCAAAGTTTGTCGGTCTGGTAGCGAAACACCCTGTATATGCAGGGTGATTCCAAATTTTTTTTACAATAAAAGAGGGGTGATAGTACACATCAAGACAAACAATATTAAATAGGAGACCAAGGGTCCAAAACGTTTTCCTAAGGAGATAGCTGCCATTAAAGTTTAGGAACCAAAATTTCAAATAAACATAAAAAACGGAAAAATCGGTCGATTGATTTGCGGTTTTCACTAAAATTATTCCTTATGTCGGCATTTTCTTGAAATTAAATTATAAGGATAAATTTCAAAAAATGCCGATAGAGGGCGCTTTAGACTTTGGAGTAACAAACAACTATTTTTTGCCGGTATGTTTTGCATCTCATTAAATGTTTTCGTAAGTTTACACTCAAATTTAAATTTTGAGCTCAAAATCTGTAGTTGGGAGTGGTTAAGTAACACAAACTGAGCTGTGTTCAGAGGGTTCAAATTTCAAATGATAAAAAAAAACGGAAAAATTGGTCGATTAATTTGCGGTTTTCACTAAAACTAATCTTTATTTATGTATTTTCGTGAAAATAAATTATAAAGATAAATTTCAAAAAATGCCGATAGAGGGCGCTTTAGACTTTGGAGTAACGGACAACTATTTTTTGCCGTTATTGTTTGCATCTCTTTAAATGATTTAGGAAGATTAGACTTAAACTTAAATTTTGAGCTGAAAATCTGAATAGTAGGGAGTGGTTAAGTAGCACAAACTGAACTATGTTCAAGGGGGAGGGGGAGGTTCAAATTTAAAATAATTATAGAAAATGGAAAAATTGGTCGATTCGTTTGCGGTTTAAAATAAAACTATTCTTTAAGTCAGTATCTTCTTGAAAATAATTTTTAAAGGTAAATCTCAAAAAATTCCGTCAGGGGGCGCCTTAAACTTCAGAGTAACCAACAATTCATTTTAACCATTATTTCTTGGTTCTAATTAAATGCTTGCAAACGCATTTTAAATGTTCTCGGAAGCTTAGATTTAAACTTAAATTTTGAGCTCAAATCCTGAATCGTTATGAGGAGTTAAGAAGCGCAAACTGAAGTGTGTTCAGGAGTTAAAATTTAACCCTCTTTCTTCCTCGAGCACAATTCAATTTTTCGCTACTTAAACACTCCCAACGATTCAGAATTTCAGCCGAAAATTTAAGTCTATGCATTTGAAAGCATTTAATGAGATTAAAAAATAACAGTTAAAAATAGTTGTACGCTACTCCAAAGTCTAAGGCGCCCTCTATCGGCATTTTGTGGAATTTATCTTTAAAAATTATTTTCAAGAAAACGCTGATTAATCAAGAAAACTGCTAATTTAAAAATTAGTTTTAGCAAAAACCGCAAACGAATCGACCAATTTTTCCGTTTTTTACAATTATTGGAAATTTAAACCCTCTGAACACAGCTAAGTTTGTCTACTTAACCACTCCCAGCTATTCAGATTTTGAGCTCAAAATTTAAGTTCAAGTCTAAGATTACGAAAGCATTTAATAAGATGCAAAAAATAACGCCAAAAAAGAGTGTTTCGTTACTCCAAAGTCTAAAGCGCCCTCTACCGGCATTTTTTGAAATTTATCTTAATAATTTATTTTCACGAAAATACCTAAATAAAGAATAGTTTTAGTGAAAACCGCAAAACAATCGACCAATTTTTCCGTTTTTTATAATCGTTTGAAATTTGAACCCTCTGAACACAGCTCAGTTTGTGTTACTTAACCACTCCCAACGACAGATTTTGATCTCAAAATTTAAGTTTGAGTCTAAGCTTACGAAAACATTTAATGAGATGCAAAAAATACCAGCAAAAAATAGTTGTTCGTTACTCCAAAGTCTAAAGCGCCCTCTATCGGCATTTTTTGAAATTTATCTTTATAATTTAATTTCAAGAAAATGCCGACATAAAGAATAATTTTAGTGAAAACCGCAAATCAATTGACCGATTTTTCCGTTTTTTATGTTTATTTGAAATTTTGGTCCCTAAACTTTAATGGCGGCTATTTCCTTAGGAAAACGTTTTGGACCCTTGGTCTCCTATTTAATGTTGTTTGTCTTGATGTGTACTATCACCCCTCTTTTATTGTAAAAAAAATTCGGAATCACCCTGTATATATATATATATATGTCAACATTTTAACGGAGGATGGTTTTGTGGTCTGGGGGTCATGATCGGTGAAAATATACCAAGATTTTCCGGAAGTGCATTCCTCCGGACGGCTGCAATAGGTAGCTTTTTACTTTTTGTAATGAAAGCTACCTAATATGTATCTAATTTGCGTGAACAAATATTACAAATATACTCACCGTTTAAAATTCGCAAGAAAAAAAAAGTTTAAAAAATCTAATTTTAAACTATTTTTTTAAGTATAACGAAACCTTTAAGATTACTTTAATGTTTAATTTTAGGACTAGTTGGCTGTAACGCTTTACACGCTATCAATAGCGAATCCATAACTCTCTTTAATCTTTAGATTCTCTATTTTCAAATATTTTTCATTCAAACAAGTTTGTTTGGAAATCAAACAGAGAGTAACAATATTCCATTTTCAGTTCATGATTTTGAATTAGAATGGCTTCATTATCAGTGAACCCATGAAGCCTGCACCCCCACTTCTGAAAAGGTCGGAAGACTGAAATATCAGAAATCCGCAAATCAAAACTTCATAACTTTCCAGTAATTGTGCCCGAGAAAATTACGTGGATTACAAGTCTCCAATTTGGCCACTTATACGTTTCGCTCGAAATTACGAAATCTAACAGTAATTAAACTTTTGAAATGAATAAGAGTGGAGATTACTTTGAAGAAGACTTGAGAAAAATTTTACGGAAAATACTTTCACCCAAGTTTTAAGGGGGAAATGGATCATTAAAAAATTACACAGTTTGGTGTTATTAAACATTTATTGAGATTCTTCTCCTTTTTTTGAAACTTTGCAATTTAACAACTTTCATTTTATAAGAAATGGCTATGATATAAATAAAACAAACTTCAAAAATAGTTTTATTATTCTTTAGGGTCATTAAAAAATTACACAGTTTGGTCTTATTAAACATTTATTGAGATTCTCCTCCATTTTTAAAAAATTTGCAATTGGACAACTTTCATTTTGTAAGAAATGGCGATGATATAAATGAAACAAACATCAAAAATAGTTTTATTAATTTTTAACTAGGGTTACATCCCCAGTAACTGGCACTTTAAGAATTTGTCTTTAAACTTACTTCAATTTTCATATCAAAGAAATAAGATATTTACTTGGAAATATTTTTAAATCAAAGAATGCATATCTGTGCATTTATTTTGCCCACTAAAAGCAAAAAAAAAAAAAAAAAAAAAAAAAAAAAAAAAATTGAAAAAGTATTTTTATAAAGATATATTTATAAAAAGTTCTTGAAATCACCAGTAATTGGCACCTAGAGCACCAATGTATGACACCTTGTGATCCAGTAATTGGCACAAGTTTATATTAAAAAAAAACTTTACATTTTGCATTGGGTTTAATCGCTTTGAATGAATTTACTGTAGATGAAGATGGCATAAATACCCAGCAATTGTCATGTTGTCCCCAGTAATTGTCATATGAATCTTTAATGGATTCCAATTGCTGATAATATTTCATATTTTCAAATAAAATCAAATGATAAACAAAATTAGTCTATAACTTTAAAAGTACTTCCAAAATAAGTGGTTTAATTTCAAATTCCTTGCAAATTCCTTGTAATTGGAATAGGTGCCAATTACTTGGAACTAGCAAAATTGAAGCACCATTAATTGGCATCTATCATTAATTCAGAAATCCAAATATTTGTGTAGAAAATACTTTTACACAATTAAAATAACCCTTTTTAACTAAACAAAACTGTTTTCAATTAAAATTTCAAATATATTATAAATCATATAATAATGAATTTAAAAGCATGCCTTCCTTAAACCAAAGAAGAAGCATTTGCAACGAAAATGGCTAATTTTATACAAGCCATAATTGTTTCTCTTTTTTAGGCACTATTGTCATCTAATAGCATAAATCCAAGTTATAATCTTTAACGTAAATGAGCATATAACTGGTATATGGTCTTGCATTTTTAAAAGACTGGATATAAATTTTATTTTAGGACATGTTTGTAGGATGTACAAATCACTGGTGCATGCCAATTACTGGGGGTGTTACCCTACTTTAAATATTTCTTGAACAGTTTCGTCAAATTATAACAGTTGTAATTGTTGCTAAATATTTATTTTGATTTTTTTTCCTTATTTCAAGTTTTGCATTTAACACTTTTCATTTTGAAACATGTGTTTAATGACATGCAAAACAAATTAGAGTACTTTCATGATTATACTTTCGTATAGTATTAATTGGAAAAGGGATCATTAAAAACTTACACAGTTTGGAATTATGAAATGTATATTGAGACTTTTCTCGAAGTTTTCGATTTAAAAATTTTCATTTGTAAGAAAGGCCGATGATATAAATCAAAAAATTTCAATAATAGATTAATTTTTATACTTTCTCCAACTATTGAGTGACAGATGTTATTAAATTTAAACAGTATGTCGAAGCTAAATTTTTATTGAGATACCTTTTTATTAATTCAAAATTCGTGTTTAGCAATTTTTATTTTAAAATATCCGTTATATGTATAAGTCAGCAAAACAAAATATAGTACTTTTATCATTGCCTTTTCTTCTAGTATTAAGTGGAAATATATTATTAAAAAAATACACTGTTTCTTCTAATCAAACATTTATTGGGAGTTTTCTTATTTTTTGTTGTATTTGGTTATTTTCATTTTCAAAAAATTATATGGATGACATAAAATGTAAATTAAAATAATACTTTCATTATTATGCTTTCTATAAGTACTAAGAAAAATACAAAATATTTAAACTGATTGTTAAATATTTATGACATTAACTTTTATTAATATTAGTTTTGTAGGTAATTTATTTTTATTTTAATAGATGTGTTTAATATTTTAATTAAATCAATACAATATAATAATTAAAAATGCACAGTATTTCCAACATCATACTTTATCTTAGTACTAAGAGGGAGAGGCATACTTTAAATATTACACTGTCATCTGTTTCAAGTATTTATTGAAATTTTTCTCTTTTCTTTCAATTATATTAACTATGTTCATTTTTTTTTTTTTTTTTTTTTTTTTTTTTTTTTTTTTTTTTACTGATACGAAAAATGACCTTTATTAATTATTCGATTATGATCCTTTCACCAAGTCATGAGTAAAAAGCTTCATCGAATTTAGACATTTTGACGTTAATAAATATTCATAGTTATTTTCACATTTTTATTTTTTCCTATTTTGTATTTAACGTTTTTTACTTTAAAATAAATGTTTCTAGACAAGAAAGAAACAAACAGATTGTAGCCTTTTCATAATTATCTTTATTCTTGTACGAAGGGAAAATGATCATATTTAATATTAATTTAAATTTACTCTTCTTGTACTTTTTTTAAAAAGTAACATTTCTATATGGTAATATTTGAGGACATAAAAAATTGACATTAACAGTTGTTTCTGGACAAATAGAACCTTTTTTCAAATTTATGAGGGAAAAAATAATTGGTTTTGAATAATTTTTCAAAATTTATGCGATTTTTTTTTAATATATATATTTTTAAATATATCAAAGAGACAAATATTTCACTCTGTTTTTTCACTCTCATTTTTGAGAAACAAAATTATTAATAAATACCCATCTTTTTATTACTGACATATAGTGAGAATTCTCGTTTCTTTAAGTTTACTTTTTCTTTTATATTTAATAATTTTTATTTTGAAAGAAATGTTGCATAATTTAGAAGTTTAAGATATAGTAATAATTTATTGAAAATTAAATTTCAAGATTATGAAAATTAGAAATTATCTAATTTTTATAATTGTGCTTTTGTAAATTTTTGGCACAATAAATGGGAAGTTTAAAAAACCCCAATAAATAAATATGTATTTTTTGGGGTTGGGGGGGGGGATGAGAGGGGAACAATTAAAAAATATTCTTGTTAAAAGACATCTATTACGTTGTTCTATTTTTTAATTTAACTGATTGTGTATTTAAAAATTTTCCCATGGAAATAAATATTGAATGACAGGAAAAATAAACAACAGAAATAATTTTGTATAAATCAAAATAAATTTCAAATTTATTGAGATTATCTGTTCTTTGATTCTGAAGAAGTTTTTTATGATTAAAAAAGTAAGTAAATAAAGCATTAAAAAAAATAAGAAAAAAGTTTCTGAAGAAGAATGCATGATTAAAAACTCTAAGTGAATGAAGAGTTCTGATAAATAAAAAACTGTTTTATTTTTTGTTTTCAGTTTTTTACTTTTTGAGAAAAAATATATTTCGTCTCTTTAAAAAATCAATATAGCATAAAAGTCAGATGCCGATGACATTAAAAGCGAAATATAGCAATACTTTTAACTAATTAAAATAGTTTTCAACAAGTTCTTGGTATCTTTTTTATGAAGTATAGTAATTATTTAACTTTTGGCACATAAAAAATTTAATCTAATACAGAGGTGTCTAGATTTTTATTTATATGCTAGGATTCTTATGTTAACTGAGATATTAAAATTAAGTTTTAAATTTTCTGAGCTATTAAAAATGTTTCAAACAGTTTATTTTATTATTTATTTATTTATTTTATTAAAGATTAAAATATTAACAAGGGAAATTAAGTAGCAAAATCCATGAAAATCCTTACAATTTTAGCTGCTACTAACAAAATATGCACTTAATCATTACATCACATTACATTACATTACACTTACATTATCATATAAAATTATGGCCTGTTTTTCTATTAGCTAGTTTAAAAGCTATAGAAATGTCTGCAGAGAGGAAGTGTTTAATAGAAATTTAATAGCAATTTCTGCTCTACAGACATTTCTGTTGAACTTCTACAGATATTTCTATAGGTTTTAAACTAGCTTATAGAAAAACGGGCCATAATTCTATAAGAATGTCACTGAACTTTCCGTTCAGGCCGCGTCAAACACTGGTGTCTGACACTTATTGATTGTATAATGGGGATCGTATTTCGTAGCTCAAATGCAAAAACAGGCCATATAGGCATGGCATTCAACATTTCAAGACTATCTGTATTTTTGTAGAAGAAATTTTACAACATTCATTTTCGAGCATGCCCCGCCCCCTCCCCTTCTAGTTTAAAAGAAGGGATAAACTAAAATACTATATTATTAGATTAGTTTGTGATATTATGGTCAACTTTTGAGAACAATTATATTCACTAAATCTTAAGAGACTGAGATTACTGGCTAGATTTGTGTGCTATGATTACTGTTCGCATATGATGATTAAAATAAAATTTCAAACACTATAAAGAACTTTAAACACTATAAACACTATTCACACACACAGTATAGTTGTTTATTATATTTTGTTGACACTGTCTGCGTTTAGAAAATAGGGGTTTTATATGTCTTAAAACACAATAAACTTGTTAATATCACTAATTTTCAAATAAAAAAATTCTAAAGATTATAAAAAATTATAAGCATTAAAAATAAAATCCGAACAATTTCTTGCACCAGTACCAGTGATTGTGTTTTAAAAAGCTTTAATCTGATTTTTGAAATTATTTTCATGAACATCTGGTTGGAAAGTTCTGTTAAAACCATTTGGGAATTTTTTATTCATTTTCATCTTAAAATATACATGATTTTATTGGGAACAATTATAAGCTATTTTAAAACAAAAGTAATTGAGGAAAATAAAGCACTTACCTTTCGCTTTTCAGTAAGATTTCTTGAAGCTTGATGCGCATCTTTCAATTGTTTTTTAAGCTTTACATTTTTATTAAAAATTTGATTACCTATAAAATAAAGAAAAAAAGAAATATATATAAATACAAATTTTTAAAACATATATTTCTAATTTAAGACGTAAAAATACATGTAACTGCATATATATTACTTAAAAGTTGCATAATAAAAACATATAAAAACTTAAAAATACATTTAAAGTACTTTTAAAAAGTTCAGAACGTTTCCGACCTTCGCTTACGCAGTCTTCATCAGTGAGCTCACTGATGAAGACCGCCTACTTATATTTTTTTGATCAGCTGAATACAATAATGAAGAATACAATAAAAAAAACTTCATAATATTGTATTAGTTAAAAAAAATTTCTTTTTCTATGAATGTATAAGGACACCAGAAGCCAAGAGATATGTTTAATAAAATTGAAGAAAACTGAGCTAAGTGCATAAGCTATCTAGAAATGAGGTTGTTTGTGTGGAAGTAAATAAATATGAGTGATTTTCTAATTTCGTGCTGCGTTATAGAGATCAACTTTTTTAAGCTTTTTAAACTACTTAACTACTTAACTTCTTTAATCTAGATTGAAACTAAAAAAATATTATATTCCAATTTACTTTAAAAGTTATTGAAATAAGAGTTGAATGACTAGTATCATATAAACAAAAGTTTCATATTTTAATTCAGTACATTATTATTGATGTACAATCTTCAACTCTATTTACTTCAAATCTAAATTTTTTTACTTATAATCAGAGTCTGACAAACCCCGGGTACTATGTCGCCAGGTCAAGTAAAAAATAGCTCTTGGCGACTAACTTTTTTTACCCAATACTTTATTGTTTATAAATTTAAATGAACCATCTCTAAGAGACTTCATTCTTGAAAATTCAATTGACAAATGATACTTCAAATCGAAATCTAAAAATCATTATTAGTTTTTGCAGATAATTTATGTATGAATTGTGCATATAATGTTGGGAATTAGAAGTAAGGATATTCATTTGTCTACTGTTTTAATGTTTAATTTTGTAGTTTGTTTCTTATTGAATTTTTACAATGTAAAAGTAGCATTATGTTAAAATTTTTGTTCAGTTTGATTTTTTTTATTAAATAATTAATTTGTTCACTGAAAAATAACACATATAACTCAAAAATAGCCGAATACGGTAATGAGTAACCAGCGTTCTAATTTTCAGTGAATGCGTTAGCATCAGAAAAATGCTAATTCAAGCTGGCTTTTAAGAATTTTTCCTAGCGCTTAAGAATTTTTAACTTTTGTGAGTCCCTGTTCATAACCCCATGCTTCGAGGGTCCTCATATATATTTATTTATAAATACCGATATTATCGTAACAAGTAAAAATCAACAGCTTAAATACTTCAATTCCAAGCAGTTTTATGCATCCAATACGTAATTTTCTTTCAGTTTTTGCTAAAGCTACGCAATTGAAAGAACACATGTTAGTTGTTTTATGCCAATAATACCTTTTATATGTTTAGTTCATACTTAAACTAAAATTAAATTTAATGTTTTCTTCTTGAATTCAGACATTTTGGATTTTTTCTAAATTGAAATAAAAAAATGTACATTTCATATTTTATTTATTAGTTTTTAGAAAGAAACACGTAAAATTCGCCATTGTATTTTTCATTTGAATAAACTGGAATATTTCTGAAATAAAAATGACGTCTGTAGAATGATATTTACAAATTTTTCAATGTTTCACAAATAAAACAAAAGAAGCTTCTTATATTTGGAAAGTGTACGTATGTGATAGTCAAGTTTTTTGAAATATTTTGCATTTAGAAAACTCTCTGATACATTTTCGAATATTTCATGATTTTTAAACTACATTTATCGCATTTTTATATCAGAAGTGACTTGTACAAAACATTTCTTTTAAAAATCTGATAACGGAGTTTCCTCAGCACGAAAAAATTATTGAGATGGTTTATTAAAAGTACAATAAACGTCTACCTTAATGATTAATACAAGCATTGTTTTTTCATTTTGTATATTTTTTAAACCGTTTAACAAATGTTATACCTTTGAAAATAAATAAATATCAATGCCATTTTAATGCCATTATTACTCATGCTTCTAAATTTTCATCAAAAGATTAAATTTTAAAAACAACTATTTTTTCTAAAGCATAAAAGATAAGCCTTTGTAGAAAGTTAGGTTGGTGTGTACAAATATATTTTATATTAGTGTGTTTTTGTTTTAATTTCAGGAAGTTTTCATTTGTTTTAATTTCCAATAGTTTATAGTGGTTTGGTCTCTATGCAAAAAATGTAAAAAAAAAAAATCAATAAATTTAATATTTCGTTAAAATAGTGAGTTAAAGGATAAACAATTCATTACCCAGCAATTGTGTTCTTTTTAAAAACTTTTGAACAATATTCTGAAAAAAAAAAACACATTCAGAAATCTGCATTTTTTTTCGAATTATAATCATTTATAGACAGATAGTATAATGGAAAATATTTGGATATTGAAACTATAGAAGGTGTTTTCTCAGATTAATAAATTTAAAAATTATATAAAGTACACTTTTTTAAAAAAATTTAACCATACTTGCACATCTCCATAATTTACATGCTAAAATTAAAAAAATGGCATATTTTGCTTGTTACACAATTTGTTTGTTTAAGAAATACTATATTTTTAATTGCTTGTTAAAAAAAAACTGCATTTTTGTGTATATTGTGGTTTTAAGTTAAAGATTAGTGTGTTATGATTCTATTTTTTACAAAAAAATTTCTATATAAAATATGCATAATTTCCAGTATTATCATGTGTGCTGCTATTAATAATTTTTATTCACCTGATTTTGAAATGGTTTTAAGAAATTAAAACTAAATTGTAATTTTCAATATGAAATATTTATCTATATTTGTTGTTGTTGTCTTTTTTTTTTTTATAAAAAAAAAAAAAAAAAAAAAAAAAAAATACGTGCGGCACTCGAAGACTGCCGCGGTAAAGCTATTGCATAGCATTTTTTATCAACTTATGTAATTATAAATATTTATTTATTTTTTATTTATGCAGTTTTTTTTTTTTTTTTTTTTTTTTTTTTTTGTCTTTGATATTAATTGAAGTCACACTTTTTGAGCGTGATGACCGATATCATTTTTTTTCTTTTATTGAATAAATGAGAAGTTAATATCGTTTAAAATATTTTTATTATCTTACAATAGATGTAGGTTAATCAGGAATTTTGATCATTGAAACTATACGTTTATGGCAGCTGAAATGAAAAGCATAAGTTTGAGACTTGATATTCTCAAAATATCTGAAAAATACAGCGTCAATGTCTGCCGAAGTCTGCCAAACTGAAGCGACATTAGCCGGAGTGTTAGGCTTTTTCTCGTTACGGAATTTCTAGATTCTTTCACCGCGCTCAAAGCCCGCGATAAAAGCTATGCAATACCTTAATAAATTACCAAACAAAATTTGGCCGCGCTAAAATTAGATCGCGAGCTATAAGCATTTTAAATTTTTCGACCCTCACCATGGGGAATCTCCTGTCATCAAAAATTAAAACTGTCTCATAATAAATTACTAAACAAAATTTGGCCGCGCTACGAAAATTGATCGCGAGTTATAAACATTTTAAATTTTTCGACCCTCACCGTGGGGGGGTCTCCTGTCACCAAAAATTAAAACTGTCTCACAATAAATTACCAAACAAAATTTGGCCGTGCTACGAAAATTGATCGCGAGTTATAAACATTTTAACTTTTTCGACCCTCACCGTGGGGGTCTCCTGTCACCAAAAATTAAAACTGTCTCATAATAAATTACCAAACAAAATTTGGCCGTGCTACGAAAATTGATCGCGAGTTATAAACATTTTAAATTTTTCGACCGTCACCGTGGGGGTTCTCCTGTCACCAAAAATTAACACTGTCTCTTAATAAATTACCAAACAAAATTTGGGCGCGCTACGAAAATTAGACCGGGAGTTATAAACATTTTAACTTTTTCGACCCTCACCGTGGGGGTCTCCTGTCACCAAAAGATACATTATCCTACCTTGTTTTATCTTAAGACGATTCTTTTCTCTACACATTCTATCAGGAATTTTTATTATTGAAACTATAGATTTATAGTAACTGAAAAAGAAATATAAGTTTGAGACATGATATCCTCTAAATATCTGAAAAATACCGCGTCAATGTCTACCGAAATCTACCGAAGGATACCATGCCGAAATCTGCCGAACTGAAACGATGGTTAGCCGAGTGTTAGGTTTTTTCGTTACGGATGTGTTAGGATTTTTCGCGTTACGGAATTTTTGGATTCAGTCACCGCTCTCAAAGCCCGTGATAAAAGCTATGCAATAGCTTAAAAATAATTGCAGTCAAGTAATCCATATTAAGGTACCCTGGGGTAATAACGCCACGTTAAGGTTCTACCAATTTTCACGGCTTAGTTTTAGATTGTATTTTTCAAACAAATATAGGATCTGATACAGCAACTCATTGACTATCTATATAAAATAAAATAATTTAACAGATATGTATTCATAAAATGTAATGGCGTTTTTTCTTGACCAATGCTATTTGGCGTTAATACCCACGTATATGGGTAATAACGCCATGCAAACAAAACTATAAAATAAGATGCAATAATGGCATGTAGATTGCCCAATTCTAAAAATACAAACTCTACAGCTCTAGAAATTGACAAATTGCAATCTAAGCTATTGAAAATGTACACTTTTTTTGTGACTCTGAAAGAAAAAAGAAAGCTGTGGTGGTGGCGGGGGAGGAGGCAAAAGAATATCAGATTCTAAGCTACGTTTTGCTTAAATATGACTTAAGAATTATTAGAAACATTGTACGGATTATTTGAATCAGTATTTATATTCCCATGTATGCATTCTATGCGATAGAAAATATTGACTTTTTTGTGAAAGTGAAAGAAAAAGGAGTGAGGGGGAGCTTCAACAGAATTTAACACCCTGTGTCTCTCTTTGCGTAAAAAGTCCCGCTTAAATATGATTATAAGAAACATTGCATGGTTTTAACCATTTATAATGTAATATTTTAATCATGTGAAGTTTTATAATAACTAGAGTTATATGTAATAAATATTTTTGTTAAACCTTAACTGCTGTTAGCGTCTCACATACCGCTGAGTTTTTCAAGTTTCAGAGTTTAACTTGCAATTTTTAGTTTAACTATAGATACCGGGAAAATTTTGTTTCATTTCGAGTCCTATTACTATCTCTAGAAACTTTTGAATAGCTGAATTTTATTTATAATAGTCCTGTATATAAGGTTCAATACAAAAATAATATTCTAAAAGTTAATTTAAAATTTTATTCATCGTTAGATTAAGCGGTCTGATAGGCCGCTCACAGTAAGTTATGCGATAATTTTTGTCACAGCAGTTAAGGGTTAATACTATTATAGTAATCTAGTAAATAGTTTTTAACCCATAACTCCACACTAATGCGGATTCTCCAAACCTGCAGTTAAATTGTCGACGTTTTAAAGAGCATGCTTTAATAAATTTTTAATAAATTGAATAAAATTTTTGATTAAAAAATATTATCCCAAAGAGATCTCTTATTCAATTTTATACACAATTCATATGGTTATATATCATTATCTCTATATTAGCAACAAAATTAACCTTTAACTGCTGTTAGCAATCTGACTGCACACTGTACTCCCTCCCCCCCCCCCCCACAAAAAAAAAAAATAGCGTTTAACTTGTATTTTCCAGTTTAACTATAGTTACAACTGAAATTCTCTTTCATTTGGAGTTCTCGTAATATTGTTAGAAATATGTGAATAGATTAAATTTAATTAGGATTAATTCTGTACAAAAAGTTTAGCGCTGGAACAGTATTCTATGATTTTTAATCATGGATCGCATTTTAACCTTTAACTAATGTTACCGATCTCGTAGACCACTATTTTTCTTTTAATTTTTTAGTTTAACTTGTAATTTTCAGTTTAACTGCAAACACTACCGAAATTTTGTTTCATTTGGAATTTTAGTACTATCACCAGAGACTAAATAGATGAATATTAAGTATAATACTCTTGTATAAAAATTTTAGTACAAAAACACAATCCTATGAGTTATTTCCCCTTTTATTCATCTTTCAATTTTGTGGTCTCACCGCATCACATTCATACGTTACAATTTCTGTCACATCAGTTAAAGGTTAAATTTATAAAGTTTTGAAAAACCGAACGCTGAGAAAGCGGACAGTAAAAATTTCCAACTCAATTGAACAATCCAGTGGAAATTTAATAGAAACCTGATTTTAAAGATGTTCGAATTTTAATCTGGAAAACATTTTGATATAGTTTTATTTACAAGAGTTAAAAATTATTTTTTATATTAGTAAAAAAAAAATAATAATATAATAAAAAATAAAATAGAGAGATTATTTTTAAGTATTGGGCACCCCTCCCCCCCCCCCTTAATCTTAATATTTCAACAATGATGATAATGCTGTCCCATATTAATATATAAACCCCCTTCGGATATAGTTCGGCGACTGTTGGGAATCAACCGGGGTAATAACGCCAATCTTTGGCGTTATTACCCCGGGATACTTATTGCGCAGTAAATCCTAAACTACAAATTATCTCGAGAAGATATCCAAAATCTTCTACAACAATTTGAAAGTACATGAAATACACTACAAATTTATGTAATAAACAAAGTATTTCTGGATAAAAAATATAGTCTTCAGATCCAAAACCTTATCTCGCAAATTTTAGATCAAGCGCTAATTTTAGTTGCATGTAAAAACAATAAGACCTAAAAATGAAACAAATAAACTTGAAGCTGTTTTTTGCGATTTATATGACTCAAAACCCTTCTGCGCAGAGCACATGGGTGTCATTTACCTGATTTTTTCATAATTATGCAAAATATAAACACTTGGCGTTATTACCCCGCCTGGCGTTATTACCCCAGGGTACCTTATGTTTATATGAAATAAGAAAATATGTTTAATGATGTGCAAATAAGTTTTTCCTTACGGGTTTAGTACATTAATCATTTTGGATGCACAAACATACACTGAATAAAAAGAGATAAATGTTTATTTACTTATGAAAATATCATATAACCATGAAAGAAAATGTACAATAATCACTTTTACAAAACCCACGATTCCAGAAGGTGCTTTTATCTTTAGAAGTACCCAAGAATCAATATATTTCCAAGATTTAAAAGTATATATATATTTATTTGTAAAAAATAAAGACTTTTTTTCTGCCACTGATTTTCAACAACATCTTCGAATAGATTTTATAATGTACAGTTTTCACAACACAGATCATATAGATTTTTCTGCTTTTTTCAATTCTCAAGTAAACACTATCTTGTTAAACAAACATGTTTCACTAACAAACAGGTAAATTAACAGTATTAATATGAAAATTAAAATTAATGTACTGTTATTTTTGCTTGTATCAGTTCGATTTAGCAGCTCAAAACTATTTGATATCCTTTTAAAAACATATATTCCGTGTTGAAAAATTCATTAATATACGGTAAAAATAAAGTTTTCGGAAATCAGTGGCCGAATCAAAAGATTTGGTTTATGATAGCGGATTAGCAACAAGAAGGATATAGGCCCAAAAATAGTATACCCTCCATGGGGGGGGGAGGTCTTTCCAAGGGAACGTAACCCGTATTTTCGCAAGGAAATCCAAGGTTCGAAGAAAACTACGATTACGGGCGCGATTTTGTTTGAGTCCATCAACTCCCATCTACCAGCTTCGAGAGCAGAACTTCTGAGCCAATGATGGGCTGCAGAAAAAAATATGTATACATATAATAGCTATTTAATGTTGCCTTTAACGCATATTTATTTTCTTGTTTCAATAAAAAAATACATAATTTTATTCGTCATAAAGTGTGAAAGTTAGGAACTTTTCCATAATTTATAGATTTATCTCATACATTTCTTGCAGGTGCATTACTGACAAACAGATAAATTGACATCATTAATATACAGCTCATATTCAAAATATTAGAATAATTACCTTTTTTTTAGAAATTGAAAATATCGTTTGGTAATTTAATGTCTTTTAATGAAAATATGCAAACGATATTTTTATTAAGAACTTATTGCTGATTAAACTTACTTGTTATCTTAAATTTAATATCATTTTTGAAAAGATTAATTGCAAAAAAAATTATTTTGAAAAGTCAAAATATTAGAATTTTATTCAAGTGGTTCAAAATATTAGAATATTTCACATTAATTCTCCTTTAATTGTTACCAATTCTTAACTGGTGGCATCATTGATTAAATTCAGACTATTTTATTTAAAATCAGTATTCTTTTTTGCAGTTTGTTTCTTTTTCGTCTTAAAATGGGCCGTGTGAGTGATATTCCTGAATCTACTAAACTTCGTATGGTTGATTTGTATCGGCACGGTAAAAATCAATGTTTTATAGCGAATTATTTACATTGTTCGCAATCGAGCGTTAGTAAAATACTAACACAATATTCAAAAATTGGAAAATTTCAAAATAATCGCCGAAATGGTGGCCGAAAACCAAAAACATCTGCTAGAGATGACTGGAAACTGAAGCGTATAGTTAAGAAAAACCGTTTTAAAAGTGTGCGATTCTTGCACCGAAAATGGAAAGAAGAAGGAGTTGAAGTTTCTACATCGACAACATTAAGACGTCTCCATAAATTTAAAATTGAATCTCGTGTACCGAAAACAAAACCTCTCATGACTGCAAGACAAAAGCGTATAAGATTGAATTGGTGTAAATCAAGACGTTTATGGAGCAATGAAGATTGGAAAAATATATTATTTAGTGATGAAAGTAGGTTTTGTGTTTCATATGGTAATCAAGGTATTCGAGTTTGGTGAATGGAGCAAGAAGCATTTGATAAAGAATGCCTTAAACGTTCCGTAAAATTTGCTGCTAGTGTCATGGTTTGGGGTTGTATGAGTGCAGAAGGACCTGGAAAGTTATGCATCGTCTACGAAAAGGTTAACTCTCTGATATATCAAGAAGTTTTAGCATATTACATGATTCCATCATCAGAAGATTTATTTGAAGATGATTTCATCTTTCAACAAGATTTAGCGTCCCCGCATACCTCGGTGTCAACTAAGAATTGGTTCCGCCAACGCAACATTAAGGTACTTCCTTGGCCACCAAATTCACCAGATCTTAATCCCATCGAAAACTTATGGTGTATAATGAAGAAAAAACTTCAAGAAAATCCTCCTTCATGTAAAACTGAGTTAGTGGCAGGTATAAAGTCTATTTGGGCTAATATTGATAGAAATGTTTGTAAACACCTTGTATATAGTATGCAAGATCGATTGTACGCTGTTATGAGAGCTAAAGGGGATGCTACAAAATATTAACTACCATTTACTTCATATTCATAAGGTAATATTGTTGCGTAAAATAAAATATTCTAATATTTTGAACCAATCTAAATTTTATTCTAATATTCTGGTGTGTTTAAGGAAGCTGTATACCTAATTTATTGTGCTGTATTTTATATTTTATAAACGTTAAAATCTTATCTAAACATTCCAGATTTAATTTATAAGAAATTTAATTGCATTTACTTAGTATAAAAAATAAATAAATGACAAATAATTTTTTCTTATTACTTTTTCTCAATTATTCTAATATTTTGAATATGAGCTGTATGTGTTAAAATTAATTATAGTAATTTTTGAATGTGTGAATTAGATTAATAAAAATCTAATCTAAAAATGTTATATTTAGAAAAATTTGATATCATCTTAAAAATCTCTATTTTATGTTGAGAAAATTGAGTAATACACTTTAAAAAAAATTCAGAAATGTTTCCGAATGTCCGTGGTCCTAAAATAAACTTTCTTTTCGTGAATGCTGATTTAAATATCGAAAAGAATTTCAGTTTCTAAAGTTTCTCAATATAAATGACGCTTTTAGAAATAATGGATAATTGGGAAGAGATTGTTGAATATTTTATATTTAGAGTATGTAGTTATATTATATTTTTGAAAGTTAAGAAACTTTTTTTTTCTTTATTTAACAATGTATAAAGTAAATATTTATAAAAAGTTGCTGTTCATATAGGCACTTTAAATAAAGAAATTCTAAATAATTTTATATCTTGAATCACTTTCTTTATCTCAGTTCTTTCAAAAATTACCGAATGCAAAGAATACATAATAGCTATTCAATATTGCCCTTCGCATATTTATTTTGTTACTTTAATAAAAGAATATAATTTATGTGTGATGAAGTGAGAAAATTACGGATGTTTCTACAAATTAAAGATAAATCTCTTAGAATTTCTGAAAACATAAAAAATGGTATGTTTAAAAAATATATATACATATATTATTTTATAAAGGAAATAATGCTAGATAAGCCAGAATAATACCAATAATATCATTAAGTTATATCAAGCTGTATTATATTTCACATCCCAAAAAACGCAACATCTTTTTGCAGACTACATATTAGAGTTAATCATTCATCTTTTTACCTAATATTAATTAAATTTATATATATAATGTCCTCGTTCAGATTTTTTTATGTGTAATAAATTTATAGTCGAAAATCTTATTGGACAATGGAAGAAAATATTGTTTTACATTTCTAATACAGCGAAGAATTCCCTGCAAAACATTGTTTCAATTATGTTTTATTATATGAATTCGTTTATGCAACAAAAACAACGTTCTTGTAGTATCATTATTATTGCAATTCGATGTAGCTGCTGAACAAGTATTTCGTCTCTAGCATCATTCACGCTGTAAATCAGAAACTCCAATTCAGCAGTTGCAAAAGTTGTGGATTCAAAAACACATAATAGTTATTCAATATTATTGACAGAATAGAACTCATTTCACTTTATAACCGAGGAATAAATATATATTAACGTACACTTTATAAATCGCGCGAAAACTTGAAACTTTTCTCGAAATTAAAGTTATATTTCATACTTTTTTAAAGAATAACAGACAGTATAAAATAATGACGTGTCTTTAAACCAGAAAGGATGCCAAATAATCTGGCTTAATACTAATAAAACCAATAGTTTATACCAAGCTAAATGATATCAGTTCTTCCCATCCCAAAAATAGTAAACGTTTATAAGACACTGGGGGAACTTCTCTTGTCAAGCTTCATGTGAGGACATGGCCGATAAACATTCGTCAGTATATTCCTTCAACTTATCCGGCAGCTCCAGGAGTCGAAAATGGAATGCCGGATCTACCCCTAGAGGATCCTTGGCTGCCTTAGAGTTGAGATGTTCATGCATGTGGAACAGAGAGTATTAGTGCCTAGTGAGGTATGACTGAGAAAGGTTTACGCTCTAGCGCCTAAGACACATGCGATGTTATTTTGATGCAGGGTGGGAGGAAGCGAGAAATCTCAGAATTAAGACTCCAAGAACTTAAACGCATTTCTACTAATATTTATTTCGAAGTTTACTGATATTGTGATAGATTGATAGAATAAAAGTTTTAAAGGAACTGGAAATTTTTCTGGTGTTGAGAGGGTGTGGAAGAATGTAAGGTTATGGTTTATGTGGATCATAAACGATACGTAAAAGAATAAAAATAAAAGAAAGCTTCTAATCATGTGGAGGAAAAGTTAATGTTAAAGTCTTCAGCCATTTCCAATATGTGATTCAATAAAAGAAAGAAAGAAGATTAATATTGTAAGTTAAGAGCTATAATTCTAATTTATGCATATAAATTTTTCCTTTTTATTGTTAAATAAGATGATTAAAGTAACATAATTTTAAAATTCCTTTACAAATATTTTTTAAATGTCTTTAATAAGTAATATATAAATATATATATATAGTAAAAAATAAATCACAGAAATAAGTATACCGTGATTACATTTAAAATTTTGTAATCAACAACTTTTTATATATAAAGCGTTAGATTTTTCCCTTAATTAATTGAATAAGCTTCAAATTAAAATTTCAGACACTTAAACATATTTCTACTAATGCACATTTTGAAATTTACTGATATTGTGACTACTGAGAGGATAAAAGCTTAAAGAGACGCAAATGTTGCGATTGTTGAGATGGTGTGAAAGAATGTCAGATTATGGTTTAAATGTATCGTAAATGATAAATAAAATAAATATTTAAGTGTAAAAATAACAATTGTGGAGTTTACAATTGTATCTGTGTTACAAGAAATAAATTTGGAAAAACTGTTATTAAGTATTCTTGTTGGAAATATTGTATCATTTTCCATTGAAGTAAAGAAAGGGAAACAAATAAAATCCAATTTATGACATAGACTTCTAGTTTCTGAATAGGGTTTTAATAAATGTTATATATTTTACTTTAAAAGATTGAATTATGGAAAAAATGTAACAAGAAAAAAAAATAGAATCGAGAAATATTCCTATGCTGAAAAGATAGGGAAGAACTTTTGGTTATGGTTAATGTGAATCGTAACTGATAAATATAAGAAGTATCAAAATATAATAAAACGCAGTATAATGATTCCAACGTGAACTCATCTGTTCAATCACGGCTCTTTGCATTTAAATATTCGCGATTTAAATATTGGAGATTCAAGCGCTCGACTACGCCGTCTGTTGGAGGAAAGATGTAACCTCTCCCTTTAGTAAAATCTCATACAAGTACATTGCATTACATATATTTTTAATTTTTTTATATTTTTTTTCTCTCTTTTTAATTTTGTTTTTGCACAATTTCAGATTTTATGCGCTATTTTGTTCGGAATTAAATCACATTTTTTTTTTCCCTAATTTCAATATCTAATGCTTTCAATGTCATTTACAATAAAGAACTATTGAAATGACACTTTAGCATTAGTTAAAGGAGCATTAAAAGAGACAATTTTCGTATACTGAAAGCTGCGATCAATGCTTTTATAGGCCATTTTAAGTCCCAGTTGTACGGGATATGCCAGAGTTTTTCTATCCATAATGGCGCACTAAAGCATCGCCTCAACATCGGTGGACCTGAAACATCTGTGCTATTTTAAAATTTTTTTAAAATTTTAATTTAAAACCTACCATCTTTGGACGGGAATTTACACCAGAATAAAATATAAAAGCTAGTCTTCTGGAGTTTTTAATTATACGAGGAAATTCTTAAGGCTGAAATCATGTATCATTTTCATTTATTCTCGAAATAAAATACAAAACATATATAATTCAAACTTGTAAGTTAAACCTGTAATTCCCATAAAGTAATTTAATGTGTTACGTATTTTTTTATGATTAATTAGCTGTTGATTGCATGTTTGTTTAAGCGAAATGATTTATTTAAGTTTATTTGCACGTGCATTTAATAACATTTAAAATTACATTAAACCTTCAAACCTAGTAAATAATTTTTTTATTTATAAATTAATCATTTGTGCGCGATATGAACCTTCAAAACAACAAACAACATCCTCTGACGATGGCCGCGGAAATTGTAAATCAAAAGTACTAAAAAAATTTTAAAAAAATAGATACCTTTTAATTTGTAACATTTATATTATTATTATTTTGAGGATCTTATTTTTAAATTAATGTTTTATTTAAGAAGAGAAAATTGATATATTATAAACTTTCAATAAATAATAATAATAAATAATATACATATTTTTTATATTCATTAACAATTTTTATAACGTGAATTCAATAAAAGCAATACATAGTTAAACTTTTAAAACCTGATAAAAAAAAGCAGTTACATTTATGGGCGAATGTTCTAGTTTCATTATTGGTAATTAATCTACTATACATCTTTTAAAGATTAACAGATTATTTTAAAGAAAATACATTTTTTTTTAAATTTCCTATTTTAATTGTAGGTAATTAATCTGCTATATACCTTTTTAAAGATTAGCAGATTACGTTAAAGGAAATATATTTTTAAAACTTTACTAGTTTAATCATAGATAATTAATCTGCTATAAACCTTCTTAAAGATTAGCAGGTTATTTTACAGAAAATATTTACTTAAAAAATATATTGGTTTAATTATAGGTAATTAATGTACTATACACCTTTTTAAAGATTAGCAGGTTATTTTAAAGAAAATATTTTTTCATTAACTTTTAAAATTAATTTGCTATACAACTTTTTAAAGATTAGCAGGTTATTTTAAAGAAAATATATTTTTTTAAAATTTACTAGTATAATTATAGATAATAAATCTGTTATAAACCTTTTTAAATATTAGCAGGTTATCTTAAAGAAAATATTTAAAAAAAAATTACTAGTTTAATTATAGATAATTAATGTATTATACACTTTTTTAAAGATTAGTAATTTATTTTAAAGAAAATATTTTTTTTAAATAAATTTTACTAATTTAATTATAGATAATTAATCTGCTATACGCCTTTTTAAAAATCATGAGGTTATTTAAAAAAAATATTTTTAAAAATTCATTCATAATCATTTTTATATTTTAATATTGTCTATTATAAAATGTTTGTGAAACATTTTTTTTAAAATTAAAGCCTAAAACAAAAGTTAAGCTTGATAACAGTTAAAACTATAAAAAAAAACTTTAAAAAACTTAAAAAAACATCTTTTTTGTGTAACAGATATTCCGGGATAAATACATCGAGACGTTTGATAAATACAAACATAATATATTAAACTAATTTTGATTTTATTAGATTATAAAATATTAAAACACACGTGCAATGTATTTTGAGGATAATGTAATTTCAGAATTAAATATATTTTACACTTTTTAGTTTTACAGAAAATGATATTATACGTAAAAATTCTAGCGAAATAAAGATTAATATCTTTATTTGATTGCAATAACTGCATGAATTCTTTCATAAGTCCTAATTTGAAATTTCCATCAAAAGCTTTCTTTCTCAAATAAAATTTTAATAAATCTTTGGCTTCATATTCTTTTCTTAATGTTTACGAGACAAAGAAATATAATAATTGTATGAAACCATAAGAAAATAATTTAAATGCATATTTTAAGATAAATTGATTCGTTTCTGTGTTTGTAATTATTTTATTTTTAGCTCAATAAAAGTTTCATGAAAAAACTTCTATTCTTTTTCCATTAAACAATTATATTTTGTCACGATATATAACTAATTCAATTACGACCTATACGCAGGCTATTCAATGGAAGGGATTAAGTATAAAACATTTTATTAGTTTATGTCACGTTAAAAATTACTATATATAATTATACGCTAATTTATATTAACTTATCCATTAACTGAAATTAAGTAGGCATTAAATTATATTAATTTACGAGTATACATTTTAATTAACAGCATATAATCAAGATATAGGTAACATATGGCCTACAATTAATCACAAGAATAAAACCTTCTCCAGTATTACTGCTTAATGATAAGGAAAAAGTGGTCAAAATTAATATGCGCTATCTCACTTAAAATGCCATACATAGAAATTATGTTAAAGGATATTACAAAATAAAAAACATTGTTAATGGCATAAATTTAAATGATAGTTTACTTTAAATTAACTTTACAAATGTTAAGTTATTTGCTGATACAGCTATTAAAAGTTATATTAAAAGAAATAAAAAAGAATAAAAAATATATAGACAGAAAAAAAAAAAGAGGGAAACCAAATGGGCGGTAAAGTAATTAAATCATCCCTCAAAATAACCACAATGTGTATTGGTTAGTATTCTACATTGCTAAAAATATCGGTGGAATCATAAAATCGCAAAATTCTATAAGGTATACACAAATGGTTTTATTGCCTGATTCTTTAATTGATCATAAGGTGAAAAATATGGACTATATAATTGGAATGATGTGTATATGAAGTACAATTGAATACATCCTTCTAGGATTTTTTAAAAAGATTTTGAGTTATATTGGCTGCATATGAACGAAGGTCGTTATATAGAAAATCAATGAATTCGATTATTTTTCATCTCAGATCGACTTCATAGTTCATTGTACCGAAGTCTTTCAGTCTATCCACAACAAGTGGCTTTGAGTGAAGACGGCATCGTGGAAGTTGTTATAACGAAGTTAACTGGACGGTGGACCTGATTCGCTCTTATTTATTTTTTCGAAAGTTTCTTCCAAGAAATACATGACGCCTCATCACAGTATGAATATTTCCAGGTATCTTTAAAGTGTACAGTATTACCTTAACAGTCGCGAGGGTTAGATACACGGAAATTTTTGCTAATGTAAAGTCGCAAATATTGAGACTATCTTCCCGTACATAAAAGTGAGTTGGGATTTATGATTTTTTCTAACTGAAAAACACATTAGAAACTTTAATAATATATTTATTAAGTATTGTAATAAACATGCTGTAATTAAGTTTGAATATTTATAAACATTTTGTGCAAAGTTTAGTTGCGGCCCCGGCTTCCCTTTTAAATTTAAGCCTTCTTAACAGTAAGGATTCGCATTCTATTGTTTTATCAATAAGTTGATGTTGAAGTTTTAACATTTCCCGCAAGATTTTTGCAAACAATTTTTTTCACTTACAATAAAAATTTTGAATTTTTGAAAATTTAGGATTTTTTTATTTTCAGTATTCATTCACATTTTCGGATTTCTCAGAATTACTGATCTACATTTTGCCTCAATACAAGAGCTGAAATTTCGGAAACATTAACTATGCAGTACATTGCTCCATCCAGTGTCAAATAGTTTACAGGACTGATAAGATAAAGCGAGTTTCATTTGCGAAAGAATATCCTTTACAAAACAAAATCCGCGAATAGCCGGAGTTCTGGGAAAGTGTAGTCATGAAATAAAGGCAGAACAAATGAAATATGGTAAAATAATCTTAAAAAGTTGACAGTTTGTCAATTAATGAAAAAAATATAAATTAATTATTTAGTTAATCTACTGAATAACTGCAATTTTTACGCTTTTCTGTTACCAATAAAATTTGTTTTGAATTTTTGTCGTAAGAAACATGTGGTAATGTCATAACAAATAATTCAGACATTTCAACTTGTATCTGATCTGTCTGAATTATTGGCTATGCTATTAGATCAAGGGAAATCCTGAGAAAATACGTAATAAAATTATGTTATTATCATTTTTTTTTGGAAAATATTAAATTTTAACAATATTTTAACTTTTCAATAAAATATTTAACTTTACGTTTTGTGGCTTAATTTTCTTATTTTAAATAAAATAAAATATAAGAATGTTCTGTCTTTGGATTCCAAGTAATATACCTATACGTTCATAGAAAAAGAATGAAAATTTTCAATTCCAATATGCATTTTATGGAGTTTAAAAATACTAGTGACTAGTATTTACGGACTCTAAAGACATCGGGCCCACCTATCGATAAGCTGTTAGAAAGTAATGTTTATGCTATCAAAACTCAAATTTGCAAATTCATTATATAGTTGTTAATATAAATAGAGATTGAACAATTTAAAAATATCATAAATAAAAACTAAAAACCATCATAAATGCATAAATATATACTTATAAAATACAAATACGACTTAAAAAATCAACATTTGTTTTTCTGTAAAACGCATAGGCAAATTATTTGACATCCAACTATTTGACATTCTCATATTCTATATTATTTAAAGTAAAGAAATAAATGTTCAAAACAATAAATTTAAACATCATAGTTAAATGTCAAATATTATTAAATTTTAACGTTTTCCGAATTGAAAAAAATAATTTTAATATATTTTTTTATTATTTTGTATATTTTTTAGTTCATTTCAATTTCAGTAGATCTAATGTCATAGCCAATAATTCAGACTCCTAAATATAAACTATTCGAAACATCTGCAGAACGTAATGTTTTCACTTTCAAAACTCATATTTTCCTCACAAGTTTAATACTTGAAAAAATACCCCAAGAGAATTTGCCAAACGTTTCTTATGCTTTTCCTGGTAAACAAAGATTTGCGAAGAATATTGCATATTTTTAGAACTTATTTACATCAGATGTCAACTTGAACAGTTTACACCAGACCCGGAATTCTCGGAAAAAAATATTTCTCGCTATATATATATATATTATAACAATGCGTAAAAACTGGCTTTTACGTACTTGTTGATTGATGTATTAGTTCAGGAGTATATTAACCCTTAAAGTAAGTATATATAACATAAAAATATTTTTATGCACATATAAATTTTAATGTAACCTGAAATCTATGTTTCAGTTGGTATAAAATCTTAAAATTGTTAATTTTAAAATTTTCTTTTGGGCTTAGAAGTATACTTCCTGTATATATATTTTGTACTATTCTTATTTGTCGGTCAACTTGTTCTAAATTAAATATATACTAAGCAATGTAATATGTTAATATTACTATTAATAAAATTTATTTCCAATCCTTTGCTAATATGGGACTTATAGATACACATATAGAGAAAACTTTGCTATCTCAAAGTTATATCGAAACATAAATGTCATATTTTTAGCCTAAAGTTTGACAAAAATTGTTTAGCTCAAGGAATTTGGCATTTACGTTGCGTGTTTAAGTTGAAAAGCGTTCTCTTATGCATATAATTTTAAGTCTCATAAATAAACTTCTGCAATTAGAGCTAGTACTAATTATCATGTTTCAGCTGGAAAGGTTCAATTTCCCTCACATTAAATATCTCCTTTTTAAAGAAATGACCACTTGGAATTATTCTAAATAAACAGACTGCCATGGTAACAGGGGTTTTAAAATTGAACGAACGCATCTTAGAGAGGGAAATGAATTAACATCTGTATTACTAAATAATCTAAAATAATTATCAAACCTCACATAATCTAATTACAGAATATATCAGAACTTCACACCAATGACAAAGAAAAACGAAACTACTGGTTCTAGAAACCTCGTTCTATTGCGTTGTTTTCGAATATCAAAAATACATGACTATCACTATAATAAGACTATCACTATGGGATTACTATATTTACTTCAAATCCATGAAATAACGAACAAGAAAATAAGAGTAAAAAAAAACCGCCACTGTTTACTGCCTTTTGTCCACTAAACAGACAAATTTGTATGTAAATAACTGAATCCAGCAATATTGCAATACAGGAATTTTAACACTATTTTACCGCTGTCAAATAAGATCTTTTGAAACTTAGATTTATGATTTTTTTTTTACTTATAATTTTTTGAAGCTAGTAAATATTAAAACGGTCTTTAATGTATTAACTCCTTCAGGGGTGCGTTTGCAGTCCGCAAATGTTTAATTTAAATGCCCAAATTGCCAACTGGCACCAATAATTTTTAATACAATTCCAATCTCATGATATATACGTGAAGAAACGGTTTTGATTTTCAACAAAATTTGTTCATTAATTGAGGTGGGAATTAATTATTGGAACTTTTTGGAGCACAAATGCCTTGCCCCTGAAAGGGTTAAAAATGGCTTGGTATTGTTACAATCTAAAATTTACAAATAAAATAAACACAAATCAAAAACTTTAAAGTGCTATTTGACACTAGTAGAAATAGTGTTAAAAAAACCCTTGAATGATTTAATCACTATAATTTAAACGTTACTAATTTCAAGAATTAAAAAAAGGTGGTTTTTATGTTGTTCCGTTTCGAATTCCAGTTCATACTGAGGAGTAGAAAATCAATAAGAGCATTAATGAAATTTCTGTATATACCCTCCAGAGCATTAAAGGTTCCCTGAATCCGTTTCCGTTGTTTTTATTCGCATGTGTGAGCGACTATTAGAATTTGCTCAGATTTGCAGATGTCACTATGTGTCTGCGTTTACTAATAAACATGATAGCGCCATAACTATGCTTTTGATTGATGCCGTCATTTGATAAACCTGCTACAGACCCCTATTGCAAGAACTGAATAAGTTTATAAAGGAAACAGTTTTGGGGTTATAAAGGGTTTGGTATCTAAAACCTTTTTCAATCTTTCTTTGTTACGTTAAGTTCCAGTTCACCGTTTGCCCAGATATAAGTTGGGGGTAAAAGCACAATTTTCCGAAACTTGTCGCCGGTGAAGAAATATATTATAAATCAGATAAATTATTTTTAATTCTTACGTTCATCTTCTTCTACATGTAATAAATTACAACTGAAAATTTCGCTACGTCTGCTTATAACTTGAGTTCTGCTTATAACTGCTTAACTTGCTGAATGGATTTTTGTGAGACGTACATCATTATTTTGATAACGTTTCAGAGCAGCTTTTAGTACGTTGTATATTTCTACGTTTATTATAGTTATAAAATTATAGGGGAAGTTCTATAATTAGATGAACCTGGTTTTGAATGATAAACCGTTTTAAATGGTTCTACAGGACGGATTTTGAGAAGACTTATTAATTTTATCATTTTTCAGGATTGATTTTAGTGTATTACATAACGTACCAGCTGCTTAATTATAAAATTATGATGGAAAGTTCAGTAATCACGTGAGCCTAATTATGAAATATTAGCATTTTTATAAAATCCTACAGGACAGATTTTAAAGAGCCATGCACTGGTAATTAGATGACTTTTCCAGCATGGTTTTAGTATGTTGCATGTAATTCTGTCGTTATTTATCAAATTTTATTATGATGATCAACTAAAAAAAATAATAATAACTCCAATGTTGTCCGACACATTAGAAAATACGATAGCATAATGATGTCCGTATATTGTTTTCAGTGAGGAACATTTCAAATAAAGATCTAAATTGCGTTAAACAAAAAGGTAAATTTACTGACATATTAGTGATTTATGGCTCGTTTGTTAAAACGGAACATTTCATCGGGTAACGTCTGCTAGTATATTGATACAGCAATTATATTTCATTGGAAAGTAATTTAATTTAGTAAATTTTTTAAATTATTCAACCTAAAACATCTTTGCTTTGTTTAGTGAGGAATAAATGATTTATCTAAATAAAAGTGAATGAAGATGTATATTTTATTTTTCTTGAAGAAGAAAGAAAAAAGTTGAACAAAATACTTTTGTAAAATAAGCTAAAATATCCCATGGTCTCTTTTTGTTTAAAAAACGGTTGTATTTTATTAAATAATTGATACGATTTATTGAAAGGATGTATCATGTTTGGCATCAACTTAGTGGTTATTCAGATTAACTCTAAAATTAAAGCACTATAGAAGATTACTTCAACGATATTACATTATCTATATTTTTTGGTCACTTTTAGATTACCTGGTCCTGAATGAATACTAATTTATACAATGTTTAGAGTATCATATAGAATCACTGTAGATTTTTTTAAAGTAATTATTTGAAGTTTCCGTATCAATCATTTATAATGGTTATGTTTTTTATCATTATGATGGTTTTAGATATATGTGTATACATTTTTTAGAAGTATACAACAAAAGAAAAATATTATCTATTCATTTAAATGAAGTAAAAAAGTTAACAAAGTGTTATTTAAGAATATGCAAACCTTAAATATAGCACCTTGTTTATTACTGTCTTTCAGAAAAGGAAAAGCGTGAAGTTTAATACGCGAAATACCCCAAGAGAGTTTATAAAACGTTCCATATATTTTTAGAGGTAAACAAAGATTTACGAAGAATGTTGCATATTTTCGAATTTATTTTCACTAGATGCCAACTTGAAGAGTACATTCATTTTGAGATTTTGAGCTATCTCCCAAGAAAAAAAAGATTCAAAATAATTTTCTAAATAAGAATAAGTATATATTTTTTTCATTTTGTATGCTTAAATACTGCATGTGAATCAATTCCTGAGATAGGAATAAAAAATAGTACATCTTATTATACGCTTATTTATTCTTTCTTCCTCGCCATCTATTTATACTGCATGCATTTTATTTATAATTACTGTTCTTCTACGCAATAAAATAGCTTTATAGGCTTTTTTATGATCTTATTAGCAAAACAAGCGGTTTACAAAACGCAACGGTTTTACGCTCAGGGATGTTCAAATAAGCGAAATATTATTATTTGTCTATCTATCTATATTATAAAGGAAATACGAGCCCGTGCATGACCATTTTAACGGTGGCAACAGCAGACGATTAAATTTAACTTCTATAGCATTTTTTTTCTTTAATTTCTAAACACAGTACATTTTAAATTTTCACACTGACTAACAGCGAAAAATATGTATTATCTTGTATCTTGCAGTGTCTGTTACCCTATATCGCATTATATTTGAAAAACTGTAATAACAGTAATAATAATAATAGTAATAATAATAATAATAATAATAATAATAATAATAATAATAATAATAATAATAATAATAATAATAATAATAATAATAATAAATCCGTTAATTTACCTCAAAAACTGCTGGCAGTAATGTAGCCAGCAGTTTTTGCCATAAAATTAGATGCAACTTTTTTTATTACATCTAATTTTACTGTAATTTTTACGGCAAAAACTGTTGGCAACATTGCTGACAGCAGTTTTTGCCGTACATTTAACGGATTTTTTTAACACTGAAAATGTATCGCAGTTTTCTCGTTTTTTATTTCTTTTTAATTAATTTCCAAGCATGTTTTATTACAGTCCCCGATATACCATTTTTTTTTCAGACGCCAGAAGTCATCGTGTCGTCTCTAAAATATAACGTTACACTACAGAAATTAGCCATTAATTAAAGCAGATGTATCATCATAGTGTTACGAATTTTGTAAATAGTTGGTGTTTGTACTGTGAAATAATGTAAATAATCTTATTAAGCTCCATTCCTTTACTAATATTATGTTACATTGTCTCTGTTATCAAGCAAACTTGTCCATTATTTTCAGTGTATGTCTACGGCAGATTGGCGAAATAATGAAGATATCGCCAAGTTGGCGTCACTTTTGGCGACTAATTTTGGTCGCCAAATTTGGCGATATATCGCCAAGTTGGCGACAAACTTGGCGATTGTTGGCGATGGTAACCCTTCCCTCTAGATGGTGGCCCCCCTTAGATATACTGATACATTGTTTGTTGTTCCGTGGTTTTCCAGGTTTTTCTAGAAATTTCTAGCACATGCTACGAGACTATATATAAGAAGAGAAGCGATGCGAGTTGTTGTTATTATTTACCAGTCAGTCATTGAGTGAGCTACTAGAGATTGTCCAAGCGAGTTTGCTTGATGTATTGAGTTTTATCTACGTTGTTTTGAATGTGATATAGTGTTGAGACATTGTATAAAGAGTCTCTGCGACCTATATTTGTACTTGTTCGATAGATTTAAACAGTTATTTTGGAATATCTTGTAATATTTGTGAGTTTCGAAGACTCTGTTGTTCTGAAGATCTGTAAATAAATTATTTTCTACTTTTCTAAGAGAAAAGAGTTTGAAGTTGTCTAACCATAAGATCGAAAGAATCCTATATTCGCTGCAACATTTGGTGTCAGGAGTCGGGATCTTATGGCGAAAACAAGAACAATGGATGGTCAACTGAAAGAACTGTTAGAAGCTATTAATGGAATAAAGGCAGAATTGACGAAAGGCCAAGAAGAGTTGGCGGTAAAGATGAATAAAGGCCAAGAAGAGTTGGCAGAAAAAATGAATAAAGGCCAAGAAGAGTTGGCGGAAAAGATGAATAAAGGCCAAGAAGAGTTGGCGGAAAAGATGAATAAAGGCCAAGAAGAGTTGGCGAAAAAAATGAATAAAAACGAAGAAAGAATGGAACAGTTGACAAATAAAATTGATAAATGCCAAGAAGATGTGACTGAAAAGATTAATAAAGGCCAAGAAGAAATGAAGAAAACTTTAGAAGAAAAGTTCTCGTCGGTAGAGAGAAGAATAGGCTCGGTAGAAGAGAAAATGGCGGAAGTAGAAGAGAAAATTCAGAATGAAGTTTGTAACTTTGAAGAGAAAATCAGTAACGTTGAAGAGAAGATCAGTAACGTTGAAGAGAAAATACTAGGTGTTAGAATTCGAAAATAGGGTTAGTTTAGAAATTACTTACTAACCATGCAAGTCTTCATTTGCGGGTTGCATCTATGCGATGCGCGGAGCTCTTGAATTAAAATCGAAAATCATCTGTTGAGATAAACTTATTCTAAGTTCAAATTCATCTAAAAGTCCATATATTATAAAAAATGTAGTTTAATTCCATCTAAAAGGCACATTCCTTCATTACATTCAGAGAACTCAATCGTTCTCACACACTTGTCAAAGTTCTTCGAAAGATAATAATTAAAATCAGACGATATTTTCATTTTCTTAATTTACGCGTTCAATTAGTTTCACTTCATTTCATTTTACAACATCCTCCCCCCTTTGAAACTTGGGGAGAGTTTCAAATACATAACAATTATTATTAAAAAGATCCAACCTCTTTGGAGCTTTTACACATCTTCCAGAAGAGGTATATTTCTTAAGTATGACACTATCAGGAGAAGACTCATTTTCATGATCATCATGCTCACTGGAACTAGTTTTCTCTTCACCCGACGGTTTGGATGCAATTTCAATTATTTCATTCGAATATATTTCCAAAGGAAAGATGCGCTGCACCGGACGTAAAACCGTGCCGTGCTGAGTTTTCAACTTAACACCACGAACTTTACCATCCCGTCCTGGAATTAAATGAATCACCTTTGCTAAAGGCCAAAATAAACGTTTTTTGTTATCATCCCCAACTAAGACTATTTCTCCCACTCGCGGTTCACGTGTATATTTTTCAGTATGTTTTTGAACTAATTCGCTGAGGTATTCTTTTCTAAAACGTTGCCTAAAATCGGTAAGAAGTTTAGCTCTGTAATTCAACCTTCTCCTTAAACTTTGAGAATCTAATTCGATAATATCTGAATTGCTGAAACTTCGGTTTTCAGTAAGAAACATAGCGGGTGTGAGAGGTACTAGCTCCAGTGGGTCCTCTGAGATATAGGTTAGAGGTCTGCAGTTAATCACAGATTCACAATCACATATAAGTGTATTCAATTCTTCATAAGTCAATACAGATGTACCTAAAGTACGTACTAACAATTCTTTTACAATGCGAACTAACCTTTCCCACCAGCCTCCCCACCAAGCTGCGGTGGGAGGTATAAATTTCCAAACAATTTTATGCGTCATGGTTTCTTTTAAAATTTTATCCCAATTTAATTTTGAAAGTTCATTGGAAGCCCCCCTAAAGTTTGTTCCATTATCACAATAAATAGTGCTGGGCCTACCGCGTCTAGCTATAAAACGTCTAAGTGCTAGCAGGAAAGCATCAGAAGATAGCGAATTGACTAGTTCAAGGTGAATCGCGCGATAAACGGCACAAGTAAACAATGCTATCCAAACTTTCTCGCCATTTTTTAGAAATAACGGCCCGGCTAAGTCTACTCCAATAATTTCAAAGACAGCACAATCTGTAACGCGATCTGGTGGCAAAGGTGTTGGTTCGCTTGACAAAGACTTTACCTTAAAACGTTTACATGCAATACAGTCGTACAATACATTTTTAATAGTTCTTCTAGCTCTAATTATCCAAAATCTTTCTCTTATTAAAGATTGCATTGTTCTTATACCTGCATGACAATTCTTTTGGTGTACTGATCTAATCAATAATTTAGTAAATTCACATTTGCCTGGTAACAATATTGGATACAAAAATGATTCTCGGTCATTTCTTTCAGTTATTTTAGTTTTAACTCTTAAAATTCCATTATCATCTGTGAATGTTACAATATCATTTAATGACCTTTTATTATAGAAATAACAGCTCTGAACTAAACGGATTAGATATTTTTCAGAATTTTCAATTTCATTTTGAGTAAGATTAGAATATTTACACTTATTAGAAACATTTCGGCAATTATTTACAAATCTCAGAATCCAAGCAAATATTCTTATCATCTTATCATAATTAGATATATTATCTAAGAGCCAAAGGTGTGTGTCTTTAGCTAGATCAATATTCGTAATTTCGATCTTTTTTCTTTCTAAATCAACATCTTTTGGCTGACAGTCAATGGCGCCAATTGGCCAACATTCAGGATTTTCTTTTAACCACTTAGGACCTTCCCACCATCGCGAATCAAGCATTTTCTGCGGAGAACATCCACGTGAAAGTATATCAGCTATATTCAAATTTCCTGGAACGTGCTTCCATGACTCTATATTGGACATCTGTCGAATTTCTTTGACTCTGTTGCTCACGAAAACCGACCAATTCCCATGTTCCTTTATCCACCAAATTGCGGTAGTAGAATCTGACCAGAATGTGATTTTCAGACCTGGCATATTTATTGCCTTGATGATAGAACTCGCAAGTCGAGTACCTATACAACAAGCCATTAACTCTAAACGCGGCATGCTCAAAGTTTTGAGAGGAGCAACCCTAGACTTCGCTCTAACAAGCGTAACCTTGACATCGGAATCAATTATTGATCTAGCGAAGACACATGCTGCATATGCCCCTTTACTCGCATCAACAAAAACATGAAGTTCAGATGAAGCATTAATTTCTAAGTATCGAGGTATAGCTACTTCTTTTAAAACATCAATATTCTTCAACCATTTCAAAAAAGCACTCACAATGTTACAAGGTAATTCTCGATCCCATGGAATTTTCTGTTTCCATGAGTCTTGTAGCAATAATTTTGGAAGCAATGTAGCAGGAGAGAATAAACCGATAGGATCAAAAATCTTTTGCACAATGCTCAAAATTAATCTCTTAGTAATTTTCCTTTCACACGTTAATGTTTCTAAATCTAAACAACATTTCAAAGAATCATTATCTAAATTCCAAATAATCCCCAAAACTGAAGTATCCCCAGAATATTTATCAACATTCTTGCAAGCTACATTGCTTTCAAAACAACGCAAATTGAAACACCCTTTAGACATTAATAACTTTGCATTTTCAATAAACATTTCAGCTTCATTAATGTTAGAAACACCTGATACACAATTATCTACATAAAATGAACACTTTAATTTTTCAGCAGTTTCCTTATATTCAGGAGGACTATTTTCTAAAAGATGCATTATAGATGCACTTAGTAAATAAGAGCTAGAAGAGACACCAAATACAACTCTACAATGTCTATAAATCAATTGTCCTTCATTACATGGGAAATAGAATCTAAGAAAATCTCTATCTTTAGGCATAACAGATAACATTAAATAAGCCTTTTCTATATCTGCAGTTATACCGATAGGATACATTCTAAAACGATCAAGAATATCAGGTATTAATTCTATAAGATTGATGCCTTTATACAAACATTCATTTAACGAGGGTTTCCCTTTCTCAGAAGCAGATGCATCAAATACAGGGCGTATTTTTGTGGTTTCCTTATCTAACCTGATAACGGGCCTATGCGGTAAATAATGACATTTATTACTTAATTCATTTTCTGGAACACGTTCAATAATATTCATTTTTTCCCAATTCTTAAATACTTCCTGATATTCATCGAAAAATCCCCCACATTTCAATTTATTGATCATTTTTTCATATCTCTTCCGAGCTAAAACTTTATTGTCGGGCAAATTCTTAAAATTACACTTCCATGGAAGCCCTACTTCATATCTGCCATCGGGAAGAATTTTCATTTTTTCTTTAAAATCGTTTAAATCAAAGTTTTCCCGCTTTTCAAAACTCTGAATGGGGTCAGAAATTCCTATGGTTTCAAGTTCCCATAATTCATTCAAAGGAATATTTCTAACGTGCATAGACAATGTTGTCAAAACGTTATGTTTCTTGCCACACGTTTGTTTCCCCATCACTGTCCCGCCGAGGGTACCAGTATGTTAGAATTCGAAAATAGGGTTAGTTTAGAAATTACTTACTAACCATGCAAGTCTTCATTTGCGGGTTGCATCTATGCGATGCGCGGAGCTCTTGAATTAAAATCGAAAATCATCTGTCGAGATAAACTTATTCTAAGTTCAAATTCATCTAAAAGTCCATATATTATAAAAAATGTAGTTTAATTCCATCTAAAAGGCACATTCCTTCATTACATTCAGAGAACTCAATCGTTCTCACACACTTGTCAAAGTTCTTCGAAAGATAATAATTAAAATCAGACGATATTTTCATTTTCTTAATTTACGCGTTCAATTAGTTTCACTTCATTTCATTTTACAACACTAGGTGAAGTAGATGAAAAGCTAAATAAAAAAGTACAAGATCTTGAGAAGAAACTTTCAGCGTCTAGTGGTAATTATGAAGAATTTAGGAATCCGCCTGCTTCTCCCGTGCACATTAAGCTGTCGACATACGATGGAAAGAGTTCCTGGCAAGTTTACAAGACCCAATTCACTATTGTAGCTGAAGCGAACAAATGGAGTGACGAGGTGAAAGCTTGTCAACTGGCAGCATCTTTAAGAGGAGAAGCCGCCGACGTGCTGCAAACATTGCCCGATATGACGCAACTCAATTTTGAGACTCTAAGTTGTGCACTTGAAATGAGATTCGGCGAAAAATTCTTCAAGGATTATACGAGAATACAAATGAAGAGCCGCCATCAAAAATCGAGTGAAACCCTTCAAGAGTTTGCCTCGGAAATTGAACGGCTTGCAAATTTAGCATTCATTGACTGTCCAACAAATGTACGGGAAATGCTCTCGCTGCAATATTTTGTAGACGGAATAAAAGATCCAGAAGTGCAGAGAGCGGTACGAATGGCAGATGTACAGGATTTAAAGGCTGCACTACTATATGCCTTAAAGTTGGAAGCAGCTACACAAGCCAGCCGAAGAGATCGTCATTCAGTCCGAGGGGCAACGGTGAACAGAAGCTCAGACACTGAGATCGACTTCTTGAAAGAAATTAGGAAATTAAATCAAGAGATTGAAGCTTTAAAATATGGAAGAACAAGCGCAAGAAGACAGAATCTCACGTGCTGGGGATGCGGTGATACAGGACATCTCCGAAGAAATTGCCCCAAAATCCACGAACGTGAGATAAATTCAAACAGTCAGCAGGGAAACTAAATTTTGGCCATCTCGCGGGGCGGAGGTTGCCAGAGAATGAAAAGCCCCACCTGAAGATCCTCCAGATATCAAAAATGAGCGGCGGTGATAACGAATTATATGTGATAGGCTTTATTAACGGAATTCAGTGCCGTATGATTGTCGATACAGGAGCCAATGTAACAATAATAAGAGAAGATTTGGCTCGAAAATTGAAATGTAAACTCATCTGGACTCCACCATGCGTTACCCTGCAAACTGTGACGGGCGACAAGCTTGGCATATATGGAAAGGCCAATTTAACTATCAACTTTGGAGGAACGAAATATTACCATACGGCATATGTGGCTGACATAACAGATCCTTGCTTAATCGGACTAGATTTTCTGAAGAAGTTTCACTTCAGACTTGATTTCAAAAATAACAAAATGATCTCAAAATTTGAAGAAATAAGTCTTTTTGGATTAAATAACGAAATTGAATGTAAACAAATAGTAATAGCCAAAGAAGACATTAATCTAGATCCAAGAACAGAATTTTTAGTTCCAGCTGAAATTAAAAATGAAACTAATTACCGATTTGGCCATATAGATTATCCAGTAGACAATAGTACACAAGCAGGAGTATTGGTGGCTTCTTCTGTAGTAGACCTCTCGAAAAAGACCATTCCAGTCAGAATTGCTAACATCAGTGATAAGACGAGGACTATCAAGAAAGGAGAGGTGATAGCGTCATGTGCTCCTGTGACGTGCATAAGTCAAAATTCCAGTCACTCTGAGAAATCTTCAGATAATTTAGTCAAGGATTTGTTACAAAATACAGACTTAAATCCAAAACAGTTGGAAGCTGCGGAAAATTTAATTAGAGAATTCCAAAGTTTATTTTCCCAAACATCTGAAGACTTTGGACGAACTAAAATGGCACAACACCGAATTGACACGGGAGATCACTCTCCTATTAAACAGCACCCTAGACGATTACCTTTTGCCAAGCAAGAAGAGGTGCAGAATTTAATTAAAGATATGGAAGAAAATGACGTCATCGAACCATCAACAAGTCCATGGGCGTCTCCCATTGTATTAGTAAGAAAGAAGGATGGTTCTACAAGATTTTGTGTAGACTACCGCCGACTGAATGACGTCACTAAAAAGGATAGTTACCCTCTACCAAGGATCGACGACACTCTCGACACACTTGCGGGCAACACTTGGTTCTCGACTCTGGATCTGAAGAGTGGTTACTGGCAGGTAGAGATCCATCCCGACGACCGCGAGAAGACTGCCTTCACAACGGGACAAGGATTATGGCAATTCAAGGTAATGCCTTTTGGTCTATGTAACGCACCTGCAACTTTCGAACGGCTTATGGAAACGGTTCTCCGGGGGCTGTCGTATGAAGCATGTCTTGTTTATTTAGATGACATCATAATCATAGGAAAATCTTTTGATGAACATCTGAACAACCTCAGGCGGGTGCTACAAAAATTAAAGGAAGCTAATTTGAAGTTAAGCCCTTCGAAGTGCAGTTTGTTTCGCAATGAAGTCGCCTACCTTGGACACATCATTTCGGCGGAAGGAGTTAGGACTGATCCGGAGAAGATATCGGCCGTGAAAAATTGGAGTCGTCCAGCAGATGTTCACCAGCTTCGAAGTTTTCTAGGATTATGCACCTATTACAGAAAATTCGTCAAAGGCTTCTCGATGATTGCAAGACCACTTCATAAATTAACAGAAGCCAATCAAAAATTTATGTGGACACAGGAATGTGACGCTGCTTTCGAAAAGCTTAAGGAGGCCTTGACATCCACTCCAATTCTGTCGTATCCTCAAATCGATAAACAGTTTATACTTGATACGGATGCAAGCAACGAAAGCATTGGCGCTGTATTGTCCCAGGAAATCGACGGCCAGGAGCGTGTTATCGCCTATTTCAGCAAGTGCTTGTCAAAGGCCGAGCGAAACTACTGCGTAACAAGAAAAGAGCTTCTTGCTGTAGTGAAAGCCATAGACCACTTTCATCACTATCTTTACGGTCGAAAGTTCCTGATCCGAACTGATCATGCTTCTCTAACTTGGCTATTGAATTTTAAGAACCCTGAAGGCCAGATAGCCAGGTGGATACAAAAGCTTCAAGAGTACGATATGGAGATACGCCATCGAAAAGGCTCATCACATGGAAATGCAGATGCTCTCTCAAGAAGACCCTGCTCAGAGAATTGTAGATACTGCGACCGGGCTGAGAAGAAATTTAATGTCAAAGGTCCTATAGTAAGACAAGTTACAACTGGGTCTACATCATCGCAAGATCCGTGGAGTGACGAGAGCCTGCGTAAAGATCAACTTGCTGATCCTGAAATTAAGCCAATTCTAGAGCTGAAAGAGGAGTCCAACAGGAAGCCCAGCTGGCAAGACATGGCCCATTACCATCCTACGACTAAACGTTATTGGGCTCTCTGGGATTCCTTACATTTGAAGAACGGCATCTTGTACCGAAAATGGGAGTCTGACGATGGAAAGACATGTAGATGGCAACTACTACTCCCTAAGTCGAGAATTTCTATGGTCCTTCAAGAACTGCATGGTAGTCCCACAGGAGGTCATTTTGGTGTAATGAAGACCCTGCAAAAGGTTCGAGAGCGTTTCTACTGGAATAATGTTCGCAGTGACGTGGAGAAATGGTGTCGAACTTGTGACACCTGTGCAGCACGTAAAGGTCCAAAGAGGCGCACCCGTGGACGATTGCAACGTTATAATGTAGGAGCTCCTTTCGAACGAATTGCTTTAGACATCCTGGGTCCACTTCCTAGAACATCTGATGGCAATAAGTACATCCTCGTTGTCATGGACTACTTCACTAAGTGGCCTGAAGCATATGCCATTCCTAATCAAGAGGCGGTAACTGTAGCAGACATACTGATTCAACACTGGGTTTCCAGATACGGAGTTCCTCTTCAAATCCATTCCGATCAAGGAAGAAACTTCGATTCGACTGTGTTTAAGGAAATGTGTGGACTACTTGGCATGGACAAAACTCGAACTACACCCCTACATCCTCAATCGGACGGCATGGTGGAGCGTTTCAATCGTACCATCCTAAATAGCCTCTCTCTCCTGGTGTCTAGAGACCAACAGGACTGGGACAAGAAATTGCCTCTTTTCCTGCTTGCCTACAGGAGTGCCACTCATGAGGCCACTGGTTACTCCCCTTCTCAAATGCTCTTTGGTCGTGATCTTCGTCTGCCTGCTGATCTTTTGTTTGGTCGTCCTCCTGATGCTCCTTCATCGCCTGAGGAATATGTCGATGAACTCCAGGCACGGATTGAGGAGATTCATTGTCTAGCGAGGAACCGAATTGGACTGGCATCAGAAAAGATGAAGACACGGTACGACACAAAGGCAACTGGACATGAGTTCAACGAAGGTGACAAAGTTTGGTTGTGGAATCCGATACGTCGTAAGGGACTGTCGCCAAAACTACAAAGAAACTGGGACGGTCCTTACACAGTCGTCAACAGGCTGAATGACGTCGTCGTACGCATACGAAAATCGCCACACACCAAACCCAGGGTCGTACATTATAACCGGCTAGCCCCTTATTTTGGCGAAAGTGATTAAAAATTCAAAACTGGAATTTCAGACCATGGTCATGAAAGTCACTTTTTGTAAATATGTAAATAGTAATTAGTTCTTATTTATGTAAATTTTATTATTATTGTTATTATTTATTTATTTATTTATTTATTTATTTGTTTATTTATTTTAAGTGTTTTCCTCTAACTCAAGGATTGCACTGCCCGGGACGTGCAGTCTTTGAGGAGGGGGTAGTGTTACGAATTTTGTAAATAGTTGGTGTTTGTACTGTGAAATAATGTAAATAATCTTATTAAGCTCCATTCCTTTACTAATATTATGTTACATTGTCTCTGTTATCAAGCAAACTTGTCCATTATTTTCAGTGTATGTCTACGGCAGATTGGCGAAATAATGAAGATATCGCCAAGTTGGCGTCACTTTTGGCGACTAATTTTGGTCGCCAAATTTGGCGATATATCGCCAAGTTGGCGACAAACTTGGTGATTGTTGGCGATGGTAACCCTTCCCTCTTGATGGTGGCCCCCCTTAGATATACTGATACATTGTTTGTTGTTCCGTGGTTTTCCAGGTTTTTCTAGAAATTTCTAGCACATGCTACGAGACTATATATAAGAAGAGAAGCGATGCGAGTTGTTGTTATTATTTACCAGTCAGTCATTGAGTGAGCTACTAGAGATTGTCCAAGCGAGTTTGCTTGATGTATTGAGTTTTATCTACGTTGTTTTGAATGTGATATAGTGTTGAGACATTGTATAAAGAGTCTCTGCGACCTATATTTGTACTTGTTCGATAGATTTAAACAGTTATTTTGGAATATCTTGTAATATTTGTGAGTTTCGAAGACTCTGTTGTTCTGAAGATCTGTAAATAAATTATTTTCTACTTTTCTAAGAGAAAAGAGTTTGAAGTTGTCTAACCATAAGATCGAAAGAATCCTATATTCGCTGCAACAATACTGTTAAATAATAATAATCTCTATTGCAATTTTTTTAATTTCTAAGCATTGCATATTGTCAATTTGTATACTGTCATATTGGGTATATAAGGTATATAGGATTTGTCATACATCTTTTAATTGCAATTGGTTTAAAAATTGAATCTTAGTTTATTTTTAACATTTTCATTTTTTTTTTTTTTTTTTTTTTTTTTTTTTTTTTGCAGTTTTTAGTGCCATTTCTTTAATTTTGGCAATCTCAATTTCTGTATAATGTAAAGGAAAAACATTTGGAAGATAATAATTATACCTTTTTGTTGTCTTTTTCCCATAACACCTGAAAAAAAGTGTGATTAAAATGCGTGCTATTTTGTAGAATATGTAATAAAATCAATGAAAGATTTCTTATAAAATATAGGGCATAATCTATATTTAAATCTCAGTATTTATATTGATTTTTTTATAAAAATGAAGGGATATCATTTGAGCCGTTTGTTTGTTTCGAGTTTCTTGTATGACAACACTGTTTTTTGCTGAATTTGTATATTATTCAGCCATAGTGACGCAACATGCACACTTCTCTGTAGAAATTGTTAAAAGACTGGATTATAAATATGGAATTTTCCAGCGGATATAAATGAAGTAATTTTATATAAAAACGAAGCGTGTGTTTAAAATCTTAAAAGTGAAATGTGTTTTGCATTACTTTTACATATATACATACACATTTTTTTTCATCCCGGTAACAATAAAATCTGAAAAAACAGAATTCTTGTTTTCAAGTGCTTTAAATATTTTATTTAACCTTTTTTTAAATTCGGAACACTTTTGGACACTTTTTTTTTTTTTTTTTTTTTTTTTTTTTTTTTTTTAGTATAGGCACTTCTACGATTTCTCGAGATATTGGTACATTTTACTGAAAGAAAGATCAGTTTATTTCAGATTTCTTTAAAATATCAACATTATTGTTAAAATTGTATAGAAAAAAATATAAGGTACCTGTACCCAATGTGGACACACTAAGGATTATGTATTTTTTTCACCCCGATGGACTCCAAAAATAACTGACCACTATCCTTGGACTATTGACTATCATTATTAAAATTATCGACCTTGTTATTATTCTGGTTTAATTTAAATGATAAAAACAAAAAAAAGTTTACAAGTGTCCATATAAGGAATTACCTGTCCCTATTATGGACAGGTGTTTCCTTATTGACTTTCTACACAGTGCGTATGGAAGAGCCACTTTTCCAAGGAATTTTAGAGGAGAGGGGATAAAAAAATATATCTTAAAGTACTCCGCAGAGGAGGGGGGACAGTAAATATCTTCAGAACATGCATTTTAGAAAGGGGGGGGGCATTCTCCGTTTTTACCCTTCGAAGACCCATGCAAAGCCCCTTAGTTACTAGTAAATATTATGAAGTAATATTGTTAGTTTTGCTTAGCTTTATTGCATCAGTCTGCGAATTTACATCCGTTATTACTCAGTCCTCACAGCATGGACTAATAGAAACTTTTTCACCATGGGCAGTAAGTCCCACATAATCCTCATGAACGTATCTGCCACATGTGATACATGGCCGCATGTTTGAAAAAGCATCAATATTGCAATGGAAGCAGTACCAGCTCTTTTTTGTTGAGGAAGTCATACCATTGGTATCTACGATTTCGCAACAGGTATACTACTAGGGGGGGGGGGGGCTTCTTTTTATTTTTCTGCAAGGGTTTTTTGGAGGAAGGTTTTTGGGGGATTGTTCAAATAGTATTTTGCTGAACAAAGATTTTACCACTTTGATGACTTTTCAAGTTATTGATTAACAACGTTGAATTTCCTTCTTTCTTACAGTTGTAGTAGATGGGGACATAAGCTGTCCATATTGGGAACCGGGCGTATTTTTACTAAATCTTGTACCAAATGAATAAGGAAAATTATTTTAAGCAAAATATGCATTAGCAATCGAAAATATGTTTTATCAGCTTTCTAAAATATTCCACTTTTCAACATTTAATGTAATATTACCATATCTAATAAGAATTTAAGCTTACAAGTAATTAAGATCAGCACATCTCAAAATAACAAGTTTCCTCCTAAATGGCGAACCGCGCACTTTTTTACACTTTCCAGACTTAATTATCTTTTCAACTGCTTTTCTTCGCAAAAATGTTTAGCTAGTTCTCGATCAAAATTATTACCTTTAAAAATATTAGAAGTGTCCATATTGAGAGACCTGTCCATATTGGGTACAAATACCGTATAAAATTTATAAAGTAATAATAAATAAAAAATAGTCATTTGGAATCTAACTAGCATTATTTTTAAAGTTATGAATTAAAGTCTGCATTTGGAATTGAGCTACACTGTAAAAAAGACAAATGTTCCCTAATTTACGAAAATGTACTATGATCATGAATGCAAATGTAGAATAACCCATTCCGAATCATCAAAAATTCCGAAAAAGTGTTCCTTTATTTTTAAAAGCCTCACAAAATAATTTATCTTTTAAATTAAAAGAAGAATGTATGAAAATAAAATTTCATTAACTGCCTGTGATTTTATCAAATCGTTTCCGAGTAGCTTATAGAGTGTATTAATCAGTTTTACAACCAGAAAACCGATTTTTTCAGATACCATGAGGTCTCAAAAAATGTTTCCATGCTCAGCAACGATTCTTAACTAAAAATATATATAGAATTAACAGAATTAACATTAAAATTAATATTTTTTCTCAATATTGCATGCACAGCTTCAGTTATGCAGCTGAAAATGCTTATTTAGCATCTGAAAACAGATTTTCCGGGTAAAGTGAACTGATTAATGAATTGTTAAACAAATCGCAAATTGCACGTCAGACATAGCAAATTAGCTGCGTTCATACTGTAACGGAATATTTAAAATATACCGTACTTTGGATGCAATGCAGTATCTTTTGTGTGTCCCTGTTATGTACTAAATGATTTCTGTTATACAGGAATTAACTTCTAGTAAACCTTAGCAGCGTATATCAGTTTCATAACATGTGAAACAGTTTAATAGAATTAAAACGCATCCCAAACGATGTTTCCCGCTATATCACTATATAATAGAATACTTTTGTGTGGCACTGTACATTAATTGAAAATATTCTTTGCGCCACAAATCATACAGAATGTTTATTTTAGTATACATTTCGTAGGTTCATATGAATTTTATTATGCTGGAAAGAGACATCATTAAAACGCGCTTGAAGCTATTTTTTCCCGTTGACCGCAGTGTAACAGAATACTTTTGATTGTTCCTGTAAATGAACTATATATCTGAATTTCATACAAATTGAAATGAGATTTGAAATGCAACAATTATAGAATTTAAATTTCAAACGATTTGGTTGCGTAGTTTTTGCATTGTTACCTGCGGACAGACGGATTGAACGTCGACTATAGGTGCTTCGTATTTACATAATTACATCTAAAAAGGTGATCGAAACGTTTCAGAAAATTACGGGCAGCTAATAAAAATTAATTTTTATAAATTTTTCTTTGTTTTGTTAGGGTTTTAAATATAAAGGAACGCCTTATAGGACATTGGGTAACTTGGGAAACAATCAAACATTTCCATTCGTCATAATAGTAAATTTCCGTAGTTAAATCTTTTGCAGAAACTGACCAGCGTAGCGAGCGAAAGCTGCTTCTAATGATATATTTTTGTACTGACTATTGCATTCGGATAACTAACGAAGTACATTAAATTCAAATTGTATAAAATATTTTTCTGGGGCCTTATTTTTTTTATTAAATCAGTATTTGTTGCCATTTTAAAATTACACTATTTAATAACCAAGTTTGAAATGATTAACTGTCGCATAATAATGTCTTTCTTGGAAGTAGCATGTAATATTTACTATTGTATTGTTCTGTTAAATAATTTTGAATATTTTTGATAAGAAATAAATGGTCTTTAAAGACTATTTTAATTTTTTTCAGTGTTTCTAAAAGTAAAACACATACACACACAGAAAAGGAACAATAAAATAAAAATATACCGTTTTATTTTTAGGAAGTGCGTGCATATGAAAGCCAAGTTTCATTCTTATATAACGTGCCTTATGTAAAGATTTTAGAATACATTTTGGTATATTTCATGATTTTTTAGCTACATTTTTCATATTCCCCTGACAATACTGCAAGATACGAATAACAGTTCTTGCAGAACTTTATGATAAGATGTATTATGATAACAAAAACCATTTTAGTTGGTATCCATTATTAATCTTGCTTACTATTTTAGAATATGTGAATTTTTAAATACGAAGATATTTTATATAATATACAATTGAATAAGATGAAATGCTTTAGATATTCGAGTAAAATAGTTAGTACAAATACAAATATCTTACCCATATCAAAAACAACCATTATTCTTTGAGCGCTACGCTGATCAGTTTCTGCAAAGGAATCTAGAATCGAGCGAAATATATCGTTGAATTTGATTTTGTGTTTTAAAGCAATGTGGACAGTTACCTGGAATATAATTTTGCATTCATGAAAACTATACGAATGCCGTTGCATTTTATACATTCTAAAGTATCAGAGAGAATTTGGACTGTTTAGGACCAACTATTTTAGTAGATTATTTAAATAGTATTTGAAAAAGAACAATAGAATAATATATAAAATACCAAAATCAATAAAAATGAAAAATTAACTATGCAAGTCTCATCAAAATCCATCCAATAGAACCTTTTAAAAAGACCAGTCTCTCATAATTGGGTTCTTCTGATTTTAGAATTTTCGACTAAAATAACGGGATGTAAAATGTATCTAATGTATATTAAAACCTTTCATGATATATTGTCTATAGTGCTAATTACTTTGAATAAAATCTTTTTTTTTTTAAATACGATCATCATAATTTCACTGATTAAGGAGCTTTTGTGCCTAATTCTATAATCAAGCAATGTAGGATGATATGTGTTTTATACTAAAACCTTTACTCAAAATACTAACTATGTAAGTCTCCTCAAAATTTATTCAGCAGAATTAAAATTATAAGCGTTTCGAAGCGAAATCCCTCTTTCATGATACATATACATTGCATTATGTACACTACATGGCCAATGATGACCGTCCACTTGCGATTTTACACATTTTGTTAAATATCTCGAAAAATACTTTAGGAATTATCCTGGAATTCTAAGCGTGTGAATATAATAGTTCATGTCAAACGTTTCCGTAAAGATTTTTTCCCGAAACTCTATAGGGGATCGTCAACAAATTTAAATAGTCCTTCCGGCAGTGCCGGGAGGAAGAGGTAGGTTTCATATACTTATATATTTATTTATTTATTTTAAATTAAGTTATATTATTCAAAAATACTAAGCTCAAATTAGTAGAACCTGATTATGAGCTGGGTCGAAATCTTAATTCAGGTGCACATGCACACTCATATTGAAATCGATTAATATATATATGCGACAACTCAGCCATTTTTTAAGATACAAACGAAATAAAAATAGCTCTGGAATCTTTGTATCAAGTTCAAATGCATAAAAGAAAAATCTTTTTCAATTTCTCACTTTCTTGTACCTAATTTTAAATTTTAAAATTTATAAATTTTTTTAAATGGTCGCCATTTTGAAATAAAATGGCGGATGGAACTGAGTATCGAACTCGATTCAGGCCTCAGTATCAACTATTTACACACCAAGTTACATCCAAATCGATTCATAAATACGCGTGTTATCACGTGACAAAAATCAGATCATTTCAAAATGTCAGCCATAATAAAAATTCAAAGTGCTATAACTCAATCATTTTTTAAGATATAGACAAAATAAAAAGTGTTCTGGAATCGTTGTTTTAGGTTCTAACACGTAACAGAAAAATATTTTTCAATTTTTAGTTTTTTTACATTTAATTTTAAATTTAAAATTTTTTTTAAATTTTAAAATGGCCGCCATTTTGAAACAAAATGGCGGATGATGCTGGCCAACGAACTCAGTTGAGACATTTGTATGTACTATGTGCATGCCAAGTTTTATTCAAGTCCGTTCATAAATACGCGTGTTATCACGTGACAAAAATCAGATCGTTTCAAAATGTCCGCCATAAGAAAAATTCAAAGTGCTATAACTCAATCATTTTTTAAGATATAGACAAAATAAAAAGTGTTCTGGAATCATTGCTTTAAGTTCTAACACGTAAAAGAAAAATATTTTTCACCATTTAATTTTTTCGCATTGAATTTTAAATTTTAAATTTTTTTAAAAATTTAAAATGGCCGCCATTTTGAAACAAAATGGCAGATGATGCTGTCCAACAAACTCGGTCGAGACATTTATATGTACTATGTACATACCAAGTTTCATTCAAATCGGTTCATAAATACGTTAGTTATCGCATGACAAAAATCAGATATATATATATATATATATATATATATATATGGTCATATATATATATATATATATATATATATATGTCAACATTTGAACGGAGGCTGGTTTTGGGGTCTGGGGGTCATGATCGGTGAAAATATACCAAAATTTTCCGGAAGTGCTTTCCTCCGGACGGCTGCAATAGGTAGCTTTTTACTTTTTGTAATGAAAGCTACCTAAAAGAACGAATAACTTTTGGATAACCCTGTAAATATTAACGTAGCAAAAGCATTATAATTGTATATTATGATTAAGTGGTTTATTGCAATATATTGTGTTCATTTTTATGTGGATAGCATGTACACTCATAGAGAAATTATGGTTTTTTTAAAAACAGTCCCAATTTTTTCCAAGTTTTTTGCTTATAATTCGCAGAGTTCTTAATATAAAATAATATTCTTTTCTGGAAATATGACAAACAAAATTGTACAACAATACCCTGTCATCAGAATTAAAAAATTATAAAAATTGTATAAAAAAAGAGTGGTTTTACTAAATAATTTTTAACTGCGCATGCGTCAACGATATCAAAATTTTATTTCCATATTGTGTTAGCTAAAGGTATAGAGCAACTTTTGCAAATATTTCAAAATCATAGCTTGAAAATTCTGAAAATGATCGCCTATAGAATCAGCTTAAAATCCGCTATTTCCAAAATGAGGGGAAAATATGAGGGGTTATATCCATACATCCATTGATTGATGGCAATATGGAATACAGAATATGGCACGTACTACTATATTTGTATAAAACCCCTGATATTTTTGCTTCATTTTGGGAATAACAGATTTTGAGTTGATTCTATAGACGACCACTTTCAGAATTTTCAAGCTATGTTTTTGAAACTTTTACAAATGTTGCTCTATACATTTATCTAACGCAATATGCAAATGAAATTTTGACATCGTTGACGCAAGCACAAGAAAAATTATTTACTAGACCTACTCATTTTTCATACAATTTTTATTATTTTTTAATTCTGATGACTGGGTATTGTGTACAATATTGTTTGTCATATTTTCAGAAAAGAACATTATTTTACATTAAGAACTCTGCAAATAATAAACAAAAAACTTAAAAAAATTTAGGACTGTTTTTATAAAAACCTTAAGTTCCCTACGAGTGTACACTGTAAAAAAAAATTTCCGTCAAAAAACGGAAACAGTACTGGTAATCTAGACGCCAGTACTATTTCCTTTTTTTTATTTAAAAAATTTTTTCGTTATTTCCAAGAAATATTCCTCTTTTTTTACAAAAATTTTCCGTATTTTTTCATATTTTTATATTTAGAATTTTTGTTTCAAAGACGGAAGAAAAAATAAATTCAAATCATTTCGCAACGAGTAACACTCGCCTAAAGGAATTTCAATACATCGATTTAATTCAAATAACAGTAATGAAACAACATTTACCTTTCAATGGAATCGAACCAGGGTACTCTCCTCTTCCACGTCAGTGCCATAACAACTATACTAGGGTAACACAGGAAGTGATGCCTAATATTGTTACTTATTCCAGAAGCATTTTATTAAATAAGGCTAAGATGTTGAAAACAAAACTATCTTTGTATATAGAGTATTTCTCAATTGAATATGCAATTCTAAAGTTTTCACATTTTTGAATGTTTAGCTAATTATTTTCATGCTTTATACAATAAATAAATAAATAAATAAATAAATAAATAAATAAATAAATAAATAAAAATTAGTCTTTAAAAATATTACATGCATATAAAATATATTATAAATTATATTTTCTTCTACTTAGTTAGATTTTTATAATTCTGTTGTAATAATATTATTATTATTTTCTCTATACTCATTTATTTTTCCAAGAATATCAACATTTATTTCCCCACACTCATCGTTTCACATTTGTGTGATGGTCTAGTATAAACTCAAATAAGAAATTATTGCATGGTATTAAAATTAATTTCCTTTATACCTTATCATAAGATTATAAGTTTAATAAGCGTCACTTTTATAATAATTTCTTTAGGTTAACTTCGGATTATTAATTTTTATGTGCGAATCTGTTAAAGTAGATGGACACTAAAAAATATGAAAATTAAATATATATATATTTTTTTTCATATTATAATACATTTTAGATATCTTTTAAAATAATAATAATAATAATAACAAACCAAACATAATTTTAAAAATCAGATTGAAAGTTAAATTGCAACACTTTTTTTTTCAACTTTTTCAAACACACAAAAAGAATGAATAAGATATATTTTATTAAAAATTGTAAAAGTTAAAAACATTTTATATTTTTTATATGAAAAAAAAGGGGGGGGGGAGAGAAAAATAGAAAAAAGGACGAAAAGTAGATTAAAGTAAAGGAAGAAAGAAAATTCTATAGTAAGTTGACAAGTTCATAGAGCGCGCCACCTGAAAATTTATGTTATGTTATTACTTGAAACCCATAAGAAAACGCTATGTTATCATTTGGGAAATAATTGGATATATTTTCATAGTAAACCCTATTTAGCTAAACTGAGGTTTCGTTGGAATTGATTCCACTGTATACAAGAATTAATTACTTTGTTTTTCAAATATAGCAATTAGGGGCTGTTTAAATATAACATTATCAACTTTTAGATTCATGCCTACCCCCTCCTTTCAATATCATACGTTATCATCAGTAAACCCCCCCCCCTCTTCCTGTAAAAAGTCTTTATCAATGTGTATTTATTTATTTATTTATTTATTTTGAGTAACAAAACTGGTTAAATTTATTTTGCGCATACTTTATAGACTCAAATGTAGAAAAGTCAATAAAAAATCACTCTTTTCGAATATAATAAAAAAAATAGTCACTATATAAAAGTATTTTATAATAGCTTTTTGTTACATAATGCATTCAACAGTAATAAAGTCTTATTGAACTTGCCCCCTCCCCCCCCCTCGACTGAGGAAAGGTAGCAAGAGAGGGTCAATAGAAATGTTTATCAACAAACCATGTGGACAACATTCTTTCTTTTTCATTTATTGGTAAACACAAGCTTCATTTCAAATATACTTTACATATCGCTTCTTTAACAGTGATTATACATGCATACACATATGAAGATGAATAGAAATGTCAAATATAGGGATATACCACATTTTAGAACTTAATAATAATTTAGTGATTTTAATAATAACTTTGCATTTTAATAAAAATAAATAACAGCCTAAAAAAGCAATACACTATTTTGAACAAAAGACCATGTTACAAATAAAAAAGAGACAATTTTGATTGGGTCAAAAGTGATATCGATATCAAAAGATAACCCCTTTCCCCTAACGATATCTTACGATATCATGTGCCAACCCCCCCCTCGTCCCTAATATGATAACATTATATATGCACAGCCCCTTACTTCTGAACACCATTTTACGGAATAATTGCTGTTTTTTTAAGCAATAACAAAAATATTCCGTAAAATTTAGGAGCATATTGTCAATAACGAAAATTGTACTGTGTTTTTAAAAAATATATATAACATTTCCGTAAAATTTTACGGAATAATTTCTGTATATTAACGGATATTTTTTACAGTGTACTTGCTATCCGCATAAAAATAAACACAGTATATTACAATAAGCCACTTAATCATAATCTACAGTTATAGCGCTTTTTCTACATTAGTTTTGATAGGGTTATCCAAAAGTTATTCGTTCTTTTTCAATTTGTTGACGATCTCCTATAGAGTTCCGGGAAAAAATCTTTACGGAAACGTTTTACCTATACTATTTGATTTACACGCTTAGAATTTCAGGATAATTCCTCAAGTATTATTCTAGATATTTAACAAATTGTCTAAAATCGCAAGTGGACGGTCATCATTGGCCATGTAGTGTATATACAATAGCTAGTTACATATATTTTTAATAATCGCGATAACATGGTTATTATAGATCTGTAAAGGATGTAGCCGAGGTTACACCTTGTATCATTCTGGATTTTGTTAGAGATGTTTCTGATTATGCTAGTCTGGCCATCTAAGCGCTGTGAACTTATATATCCATTTACTAAACGATAGATTTAACTACAATATAAGCATTAGTTAAAATAATGTAATTCTGGAAGTATAATGAAGTTTTAAAACATTGAGTAATGATTAAAAATTCCAAGGCTTAGATTTATAGATGAAAATGATTTTTTTTTTCATACTGCTAAAAAAATCTCTTTTTTTAAATGACGGATAAAGCAACATTACAATTTTGGCCTTTTTTCTCGGCAGTGAGGAAAACATGGGACAGGAAATTTTTAATTAATTATTCATAATTATTTATTAAACATTCTTCCTTCAATTGATGCGAAGTATACTTAATCGACCCGTAAAAAAATTTTGTTTGTTTAAAGTCATTTTATATTGTTACAAACTCCCAAGAATTTGTTTGATCTAAGAATAAGAAATCCACAGAAAATCAAAAGCAAGGAAACTAACAAAGGATACAATACTTGTTTAAAGTAATTCTTTTACAAATATTCTTTCATTACATAGAAAAAATAATTACATATAGTTCTGAAAAAAGAATTTTTTTATAAATTGGTGTGTGTAAAACTTATTTGTTTTGGGCGACTATGCACTTTTAAATAGCGAATCGTATTTTTCGAAATAATATCTCACAATTAATTAATTATATTATTAAATTAACTGAAAATGTTCATGTGTTGATCGAATTCCACGATTTAAAAACATAAAATATTATGAATTGTTATAAATAAAAAAAAGTTCCGGAAGCCCTAAAGTTTATGTACAAATATATTAAAGATATGAAATTATTTAATAAGACAAACAATATTTGTGAGTGTAGAGAGTTCTCAAAAAACGAATTTTTCATTACAAAATTTTCAAGCCCATCTGCGCATGATGCGAACTGGAAATTGATCTTTATTAGTCAGACCCGATATAAAACTTAAAAATTTCTTCTATGTTTGGCAGCATATTCTGAAATTTAAAAATTTGGCCGTGACTCGGTCCAGCATAAAACCTTGTCCGCAAAATTTGACTATATATATAAAACAATATTATTCCACAATTAAAATTACTCAAAAAGCACATTTACCTGTGCATAAATTTTATTTTCAACTTATTTGTCCGCAAATCTTGGAATAATGAATAACAATAATATGAATGACCACTATATAGACATTTATATTCACAGATAGTCATGTGAAAAATTTACTCAGACAATTACATTCAAATGGTAATCCAGCAAGAAAATTAATAGAAAATTTTTTAAAAATAAATTGGTAAATTCATAAACAAATTAAACTTTTCAAGATATTTTTCTAATGTATATTAAATCAAGTTATATTTCTTAAGATTTCCTTTAACAAATGTAAAAAAGTTACATTCTTTTTATAAAAATAAATAAATAAAATGACCGCGTCACATGTATTAGGACAGAAGAAAAAAGTTCAAGATTAGCTTTGTTTTAAAAGAGAGCAATCAAGCCTGCTCTGGCCCGAGTCTGCAGCATACGGTAAGGATCAAGCCTGTGCAGACTTCAACTCTAAAGTGTACTCTACATTTCTAAATCTGATTAAAATTAAGTACAAATAATTCAAACAATGCGCTGTATTAATACGTACAAAACTAAGCAGAAAATATCTTATTATCATTGTCTGCCCAGAATTCTACTATAATGCCATTACTGACAATGAGAACGAAGGACGATGTAGCGGTTTCGAAGTCTGTATGACACATTAATTTTCATCCCCCCAGCATGTTGGAGTTTAATATTTTATTTTATTTTATTAAATGTAAATATTTAATATTTATGTAACTTACTTTTTAATTCTTACACATTATTACATTTGGTATGGACATCATTAGTGGAGCATTTGTTGAATAAAAATTCTATACCATAAACTGTCACCAACAAAGTATTTGTAAAGAAAGCATTCGTCACCATGATTTTGAATATTTGGTCAGAACCAGATTTATTTGTTTTAACTATAGGAAATACGCATTTGCGATTACAACACGTTGCTGAGAATGAAAGCAGAAATGCAAAGAATCTGAAATGGGATGCTAACATTCATGTGGATGCATTATAATGTATAAACATATTTAACACGGATTTGAATGCAGAAAAGCATTATTTGGCCAATTTTTGCATTAACATTTTTGATTTGGTACTTTTGTGTTGTCTATTGTTTAAGTTTCTCCCCATTTAACCCTATCGAGTCCAATATGTTTCAATTTTCAGAAAAAATTACTTTTACATTTATAACATTGACACCTAGCTATTCAAATAGTTTAGTTAGATTTAACGAATTTTTCATTGTCTAAAACTTAACGATTGTTGTTGTTTTGCGCACTATTTAAATAATATTCATATGACAACAGGCTCAGTAAGATCTTTTGAAGATGCTTTGAAAATATTATGTTAAAAGAAGACTTAACTGATATTATAACTTGCAAATACTTTTTGCTCTTTATTACAGATGATTCTTTCAGGAAAGTTACACTTATTTTAAATTTAAAGTGTGAAATATAAAGTGTGAAGAATAAATAAAAGAATAATTGAAATAAAAGAATCGCAAACAGTGCAAAAAGTATTTAGCAAATGCCTATTATTATTATTACTAAATGCTTAAACATTAATGAAATCATATAGTAAATGCATAGGTACATACTAACATGTAAACAGAAACAAAAGTATTTGTTAAAACAAAATAATACTCAGTTAAAACACATGCCTTATTGATAGTACACCAGACCCAAAAGGGTTAAAACTGTAAAACTTGTTTTAGAGCTCTCAGAACTAGGTTCACTTACTTCACTTAATTCATTTTTAAAACGTTTCAGTAATTAGAATTATTTTTTGTTTTTGTTTTAGGAATCATTTTATATTATTTTCTTTATTAAGTTAATAAAACATTTTAAGTCAAAGATAATTGTTAAGTTTATCTCTTATTAGAAAAGTACAAAAATAGTACATTTTTATTTACTTCTATATAATACCTGAACAGTAGCTAAATGAAAACAGCAATGAAATCCAGTATCAACATTTTAATTTAAAATGTTTAAGAAAAGTTTTTATTTTGAATATATTGAGAAATTTTAGAATATCCAGTATATATCAAAAACTAAAACATCTAATATGATGAAAAGTTTGCAAAGTCTGCATCAAATGTACACATCATATTCAATATTTTAAACAGGAGGAAAGAGGAGACCAATATTTTGAAACATTTTTGCATATAGGTAAAAGAATTTAAAAATATCCTTTTTTTATTATAACAAAATTGAGCATTTCTCAAAATTCAAAACAGTTTTGAAATAAAATCTTTTGGGGTTTCTATACTTTTGAAATCTTGCATTTCAACTAGAGATTGAAATAAAATGAAAAACTAAAATTTTTATTTAAATTCTTTTTTAAAAGCAAGCGCAGGAAAGAGAAAGCTACAAAAAACTCAAAACACTTAATAATTTTTTGCGTGTTTGGAATGAGTTATACTGATAAACATATAAAATCATTAATAAAATTAATGACGTTAATCTACTGATATATTGATTTTCAGATCCTAATAATAAATTTAAAAAATGAAACTATTTTGTTTTTTTTTCCGTAGTTGTGTCTTGGAGATTGCAATCTGCGATAAAGAGCTAGGCAAATGAAACTTACACTGTAGAGAAATAAAATAGTTAACTTTTTCAATGTTAACACTAGTGTTTTCCTTTTCTATAATTTTAACCCTTTACTCCATCGTGTGCCACGTCTGATATATACCTAAAATTACATTAATTCCATTATGTGCAATGAATTTAACCAATATGATCACTGTAACTGATTAAGAACAGTCCAAAGAATAGAATAACATTTATTTTGTGCCTCTCAGATAGCTGCATTTGACAAAAAATTAGAATTTGCTCTACGGAAATAATAACATTTTCGATTAAGCTATTACAGCAGAGTTTACTTTTATTATTTTAACAGAATACTTAAAAATATTAATTTAAAGGAAGTTACAGAATGTTAAGTAGATAAAATTAGTTAATTTAAGCCCATTTAACTGCAAATTGTAGCACTACAATATTTAAAAATCCCACTTCAGTACATAAGGTACACACCATAAAAAATAAAATTTTAGCTGAAAATTTTAAACGTTACTTTTTTCATTAGTTTTACCATTATTAGACCAATATATAGATTTCAAATAATTTTTTTTTCATAAAAATAAAAACAATAGTGCAGTGAAGGATTAATTTATGCTTCTGTAACTAAAAAATGCTTATCTAATTTAATGACTTCTTCTTCAACAATGTAAGATAATGCAATAAACAGCATGCCATATCTTTATAGTGTGTAATCAGTCAACTCTTCCATGTTCTCGATACTATTTCCATAGAATCTAAATTAATAAAATACAGTGTAACTTCCCTTTAACAAAGTCCTTATTTAAAGTAATTTTTAACTTAACGAAATTTTCTGCTAAATCTTAACTTTGGACATTTTTCTTTTTTTCTTTTGTAAATTAATTTCTAAATTACGAAAAATATAATCTATATAGCATAGTTTATTCCACTTAGGAGAAGTTGCTGTAGCGTGAATTTATTTTCGCGGAATGTATGGACATGAAATTATTTATTTAAGCATTCCCATTATTCACTAAACATTTTTTTTCACTAATATAAACATTTTCTATCACCAGTTTCTTAGGCAGACACTCTGGAGGTTACAGTGAAGGGAAGATTATGATACAATAAGAAATTGAGGGGCCTCCATAGCCGCGTAGATAAGGCACCACGCCGCTAATCGCTTGCGAGCGTTGGAGATTGTTTTGGTGGAATTCTCACTGGCTCCATTACACACACTATTTGTGTGGAGCTCCCAGATGTTTCTCTCTTGCATTGAAAATTTCCTTGTGATATCTCGTCCATGTATATTAACGATAACTTTTAAGTAATATTTTAGAGTACACAAGATATGTTGTCCAATAAATAAATAAATTCAAAGAAAAGGATTTCATTTTCATGAAAATGTTACAGATGACTTTTCGGAATAAAGATAGTGTTCGTGTACGAGTACACTTTAATAAACAATTTATTTTCATAAAAATCTTGTATAAAATAAATATATAAAATAGTACTAGTAGTAAGAAAAATATAACAGCTTTTTTGAATTAGAATTAATTATTTGGACAACACATATACGCCATTAAGTAGGATATATATATGTTACAGGCCAAACCCGATTTTAGGCCAAACTAGATTGGCCTAGGCCAAACTAGTCTATCCTAACGCCCATCGGATAAACTAGTTTTTCCTAGGCCAAACCGGTCTATCCTAACGCCCATCGGATAAACTAGTTTTTCCTAGGCCAAACTGGTTTATCCTAACGCCCATCGGATAAACTAGTTTTTCCTAGGCCAAACCAGTTTATCCTAACGCCCATAGGACAAACTAGTTCTTCCTAGGCCAAACTAGTTTGGCCTAACTCTTATGGGATAAACTAGTTTAGCCTGCTGTTTATTGGTCTGAACTAGTTTATCCTAGGCCGATCTAATTTATCCAAGGCCAATTCAATTTGGCGGGATTTTATTTGATTCAATGACCGCTTCAGCGCCAAAATTCTAGTTTGTCCTAGGCTGATCTAGTTTTTCCTAGGCCAGTGTAATTTTACGTGTTTTTAGCTCATGGGCGTCAAAGCCAAAGAAAAAATTGACTTACAGGTTCTGTATGTATGTATGTACACATGTATGTACGTATGTACGTAACGCGATAACTCTTGATAGAAATAATGTAATTTGACATGTTTTTATCTCGTCAGCTACCCAAGACTGAGAACTAGTGTGCCCGTGGGTTCTGTATCTATGTATGAACGTAAGTACGTAACGCAATAATTTTTGATAGAAATACTCGATTTCCATCAAACTTTCAATATAGGTTTATTCTTATGAGGAGTTTTTCTGATTAATTTTGGCAGGTCATTGGAGAAGAATAAGGGGGGAGGGGACGAGAGGCTGATTCGCCCCTTCCCTTAATTCAAACAAATGGAATTCTATGGATTATTAGCATATTTTATTCAAATTTTAGATATAGGAGTATTCTGTTGAAGCGCCTTCATTAGTTGTGGGTGTCAATTGCTTAAGTATAAAGGGAGGGGAGAATAGGAATAACGCCCCATAATTTATGTAAATGCTTTCTTCACGCAGAATTTACTGATTTACTTCAAATTTTAGAAATAGATTCATTCTGGTAAGGCGTTTCCCTAATTGGTTTTGGGGATTAATTGAATAAGAACAAAGGAAGGAACTGGGGAATCCCGCCTAATTTAGTTAAATGGGTTTTTCATGCAGAATTAACCGATTTCCTGCAAATCTTAGATTTGTTCAATCTGATAAAGCGTTTCGCTGATTAATTTTGGCTCTTCTTTGGTTTTTGGTCTGAACCAGCAATTTATTTCCTTCCTTAAAATATATAAATTTGTTATAATACAGAATTATCCAATTTGCTTAAAATTTTGGACATGAATACATTTGATCAGGTGCTTCTTTAGTTAATTTGGGTCTTTTCTTATAGTTATGTATAATGGGTTAGTGGACGATTTATCGCCTTTCTTAAATTATTTAAATGGGTTTTTATGCAGTATTATACAATTTGCCGTAAATTTTGAATATAGCTTATAGTTTTTTCTTTAAGAGGCAAATCCCTGAATTGTTTTGAGGGTTTAATGATTAAGTATAAAGGGAGGAATGTGGGATTACCCTCTCTAAATCAGATGAATGGTTTTTTGAGTAGAATTATCTGATTTGTTTCAAATTTTGGATAATTGTTTAATTTTATAAAGCGTATCTGAGATTAGTTTTGGGGGTTAAACGGCTAAATATAAGTGGGGGAAATGGGAAAAAGTAATCCAACTTACTTTATTTTTCGAGGTTGTTATTCTACAAAAAAATAAGCCTGAAATACACAATGACTGTAAACAGCCTGTGAATGTAAAGCCATCAGTTTAATTGGGCAATATTCTTTTTAATATTGATCCCGACTACTGCTCTATTGCTAACCTTGTGCAAAGTGGTTTTGTCATCACCATTATAATGTATTTTATTCGATGCATTGTAGAATACTATTAGAGGTTTGCACGGGCCAGAATTTCGAGTTCCGGGCCTCGCCTTTCCCGAAGGAAAGTTATTTTGCCGTGACCCTGTGTAAAACTTAAAAGTTCAGCCCGAGCCCTGCCTCTACAAAAATATGTGAAAAAAGACTCAGTCCCACTCAATCTGGCCCTACTCAATTTCTGCCAAAAATTCAGATTTTACTTAACATACAATTAGGATTCCTTTAAAAAATACTGCATACATACATATTGAATAAATTTACAATGTATTTTTAAATTACGAAATGTTCACAGAATGAAAAATACACAATATATTATTGATTATTTAATTTCATAGACCTTTCAATATTGAAATGGGGATTCATTAAATATTTAATGTAGTTTAGAACAAAAGAAAAAAACAAAGAGTTATAAACATCATAACTAAACTGTTCATTAAAAAGTAAATTTGTGAATATGTTTCTCTGTCATTCCTTAAGACTTTTCTCATATCCAAAAGAGCTACATCCTAACACATTTAAGAATTAATTCATTTTCGGAAAGGCATAAGATTAACAGGCATTCTCACTCAGAAAATATGTAATCGAATGGCGTTAACCATTTTTTCCATAAAAGCGATGTACCTTTGAGAAAATACTATTAAATCTACGTTTTGAATCAAATTTTCGGTTACGACTTCACGGAAAAGAAAAACTTGACGCGGTGACAAGAATAGCTTATATGTCGACAAGAAATTAATTTCTAAAAAATGGAAAACGCTGTTCGATTCCAAATTATGTTCACGTCCAATCTGGCTCGAATATGCAATAATAATAATAATAATAAATGCAAGCCTGATCTCAGTTGGCACGACTCTGCAGGAAAAAAACCCATGTAAAATGCATTATGTCTTTAGGGTGGACATGTGAAATTCCTGTATTGATGTTATAAGCAATTACTCTTGACACACATTTATACTTATTCTAGTGAATCACATGTTTTTTACCGGCCAAACCCGATTTCGAGCCAAATTAGATTAGCCTAGGCCAAACTATTTTATCCTAACGCGAATTATATAAACTAGATTTCCTACGCCAAACTTGTTTATCTATATGCCCGTAGGAAAAACTAGTTTTTACTAGATAAGAGGGAAATCCGTCATTTTCCTTTCATACTTTACCATTAAACACTCAAAACTATTCAGGGAATTGCCTTATCAGAAAGAACTTATAAGCTAAATTTGAAGCAAACCCGTAATTTCTGCGTTAAAAACCATTTATCTAAATTATGGGGGTTACCTACATTGCCCTTTCTTTAACACTTAAACAATAAACATCCACAACTAATCTCGGAGGCGCCTTGTCAGATTAATTCTATATCTAACATTTTAAATGAAAACTGATAACTCTGCATGATAAATGCATTTCTCTAAATTAACGGTGGGGGATTAGATTTCCGTTTGCCCCCTTTATTTTTATTCAGTGATTTTCCAAAACAAATCAGAAAAGTATCTTATCAGAAGGAACCTACATCCAAAATTTGAAGCTAATGGGATATTTATATCAAGAGATATAGCGTTATCTACATTCGTACGTACATACGTACATACATGCGTACGTACATACATACAGAACCTGTGAGCCCTTTATTTCGCTGGCTTTGATGCCCGTGAGCTAAAAACACGGATAATTACATTGGCCTAGGACAAACTAGATCAGCCTAGGAGAAACTAGAATGTTGGCGCTGAGGCAGTCATTGAATTCAATAAAATCACGCCAAATTGAATTGGCCTAGGATAAACTAGATCTTCCTAGGATAAACTAGTTCAGACCAAAAAACAGCAGGCTGAACTAGTTTATCCTATAAGAGTTAGGCCAAGCTAGTTTGGCCTAGGAAAAACTAGTTTGTCCTATGGGCCTTAGGATAGACTAGTTTGGCCTAGGAAAAACTAGTCTATCCGATGAGCGTTAGGATAAACCGGTTTGGCCTAGGAAAAACTAGTTTATCCGATGGGCGTTAGGATAGACCGGTTTGGCCTAGGAAAAACTAGTTTATCCGATGGGCGTTAGGATAGACTAGTTTGGCCTAGGCCAATCTAGTTTGGCCTAAAATCGGGTTTGGCCTGTAACATATATATCGTTTGTTATAAAATAATTAAAAAAGATAATATCTTTTACAAATAAAAACATGCAAATATATGCGTTTTTCTTTGTTTTCAATTATCCAAAATTAAGTAATAAATAACTTTTAATAAAGGTAACAGAAAAGCTACCAAATAGAAATATTTTTAAGTGAATTTGACGCAAGATATTTTTTGTATGGAAGATATTTTCAAAACCATATAAGTTTAGTAAACTCTCCAAGGAAATTTTAGAAACATACTAAGATGAGCTTAACCATAAATCATTCATTTTACAAAATTAAACGTACTGACGATTTTTTATAATGAATAATTAAAACAATTTTATTAATTTCAAATTTATTACATACAAACATTCTGCTCTCCCTTAATAAATTAATAAACGTTTCTTGAACTTTAACATATGTAACCTTAATATCACGAAAGAAAATTAAATAACATTTCCTATTTTGTATAAGTGGATAACAAAATGTTAATAAAAACAGCCTTTTAACGGTCGATTTTCTCTTCCATTATGTTCTCTAGAAAGAAAAAAAATGGATTGCTTAGCTTCCTAAGTGAGCCTTTTCACCAGGTCGGTATCATGTAAGATTCTGTTCCCCCTAAGTCAGCATTTTTAATCAAGCTATGGCTTTCTTTTCTGTGTACAACCTCTTCAGAATTGAAACTCGGAGAATCGAAACGATAAAGCTAATGAAAGAGAAAGTGGCATAAGTTTGGCTAAACTGAGTTGCTAGGATTTCGAGATAATTATTTTACAGATACACTTTATAATATTCGTATGGTTGCATGGAATAAATTAAAAATTAATGAAATTGTTTTAAATATAATATATATATTTTCTTCATAAGTTTCATTTCATGAAATTACTTATTCAACATTTTATTTTTATCGATTCATTAATAGATTTTCAAGTTTTACTTAGATTACTTCTAATTTCTTGGATATTTTTAGAAACTAATTCAAACAAAGCGTATTTTGCATCAAATTCTGTTTAAAAATATATCTATCCAATTCTTTAAATTACTTTCTATAAACTGTAAATGATGCTTTTCTATTAATATAACACATGATGTAGATGGTAAGGTACGACATAAGATAATGGTTAGTAGATAATACATAGTAGTAAGTAAATATAAGAGAAATAAAAATGTTTAACAATATTAATAAATAATAAATAATAGTCATAATATATTATACTTTTGATAATAGGTGTTTTGTTTAATAGTAGTAAATATATTTATGAGTGTTGTGTGTACTTTTCATTGATTTTTTATGATAAAAATCTTCTTTAATTATTTTCTAAATATTTTAATGTTCAGGGACGCAATTCTTTTTCCTTTTTTGCTTCTTTTAACTTGTACGAAGATGAAAACGTACATTTGTAAACGTTTTTATTTTATACACACATTTCGTACATTTTTATTTCATAGAATGATTAATTCATGGTTACTCTTTATGAGTATATTTTCAAAGTATCCTTAAATTATTTTAAGTAAACATTTAGTAAATGATTTTTGTATTTTAAAAGACTTTTTCATGTAGAAAATATTATGCGTAAAATTCAAACTAAACCATCTTTATTGAACTGTTTACTTATTCAATATATTTTTAAAATCCATTAATGCTGCAATTTGAATAAATTGAAATATAAAACAGTGAGACACTAAATCAAAACTTTAAAAAAATCTTTTTTTTTTTTTATCTTTACGCGTAAACCATTACCAAGCATTTATTCCCATTAATCAGAAGAATATTATAAAATACACTATAAATCATTTTTTCCATGAATTTTTATATTATTATTTTATGATTTGTTGATTAAAGGTTAGCTATTGTAATGATAATTAATAATTGTAAACATTTTTTTTTTTTTTTTTTTTACAAAATCTTACATGATTTTAATTTTAGGCACGTTTGCACCGGTAAAATACACTGTTAAAAATCTTGCAGCATTTTGTACAGTCACTTCCCCGTTTTCTGAAAACCAGTAACATAACCGTAATTTAACTCTGTTCTAACCATAAAATTGGTAATAATATGTTCAGAATAACGTAAACAGACGGTTGTTTTGCTTTTTTTTGTAGAAAACGGTCAAATGACTGGATAAAATGCTGCAGATTTTTAACAGTGTATGTTAAATGTTCACATATTTTTATTGGTAAAAAATAATATCTTTCCAACATGAATTATTTTAAAAACATACACGTGTATCCATTATAATATTGAAGGATTTTAGAAATTCGATTAATTAGGAAATTATTGAAAGTGGTGATCTTTGAAGAGGAAATTGATTACATAAATTTACTCATTTAGTCCATCATTAAATTGCGCTGTTAAATAATAATGCAAAACTAAGGATATATAATAAATATTAAAAATTCAACTAATAATTTCATTCAAATGACTTTGAATGAAATAAATAAAAATATAATTGCATTTTATTTTTATTATTTATAACTTTTTATGTGATATTTCTTAAGTCAATGACTTATTTTTAGTTGCTCTTTCATAAATCTGCGCAATTCTTAAAAAAGGAAAAAAAGTTGCTAAATTTCCTATTTTTTTTTTTTTTTTTTTTTTTTTTTGGTCCGGAATAAAAGAGATTGTCCCTTAAATTCATATAAAGATGTCTTTGTCAAATTGTTTATTTATTCACACTTCTTTTAACCCCTTCAGACCTGAGGTACACAAATGTGTTCCTCCATCCTTTTCCTCATAAAAACTAAACAGTTGGAATTTTTTTGGATTTTTACTTTACTTCAATACAGCTGAAAGTTTTTTGTTTTTAAACAATACCAATAAATGTCAACACTGATTAATACTACCTCATAAAATAAATATAATTTTCATCCGAGTTTCGAAAATACCTTCAAGACATTGCGGTCAAGAAAGTAAGAAATATTCATGATTATTTAACTTAAATGCTTTACAATAAAAACTTTGAGGATTTGCTGATAATTTGCTTATTTAAAGACCTTAATTTTGTTATTGTGTAAATTTATATTGCTAATGGTTAAACTGATGTTTTAAGGGGATTAGTACTTTTATATCCATATCTGTAAACCTAAATTACCACTCCCCTAAAGTACTGATTTCATAGAAATGACTTTTTCTGTCATCTGTGGTGTCATTTCGATTATGCAGAATAAATAAATATATATTTGTAGAGTTATTTTATGCTCAGGTCTGAAGAGGTTAAAGTACTTAAACACTGTAATATTAAATAATTATTATTATTTTTTTTTTTTTTTTTTGCCACAGTGTTTATTTTATAACATAGAAACCACATAAGCTCATACTTTAATTAATGCCGGAGTCGCATTATATTTTGTTCCAACCATAATCCTTAATAATTAATCTTCAAAATTATTTTATTCAAAACATGCTATAGAAAGGTGCGAGTAAAATAGTAATTTCAAAATAGTTATTGAAACAATAAAAATTTCCTCATAGAATACGACTCCTGCTAATGAAATACTGAAGATATTCTACGATAGCACTTCCTTTTTTTTCAATTTAAGAAAATCAATTTATTTTTATATTTTTATATCTTGTAGTTTGTAGATTTTCTTTGTAAAAATTTTCGCTCGAATCTCAAGTTCTTTCGTAATTGTTTTGGGATTTAAACCACACAAAATCCCAAAACAAAAAATATCAAGCCGATCTTCATAATTCTTATTCTTATCAAAAGATATGAATTTTATTGGAGCTCGAACCATTTTTATTTTAAAAAAAAAGTTTTTAAAACTAAACCAAGTTTAAGAAAAGGGGTCAGAAACGTACTTTTCTTTAAACAGCCGCTTCTTTTTTATTTTCACCTTTTTGATCTCAGACAGTTTGAAGCTTCAGACAATATTATTTCTGACAACTGTGGCAATCTGTTGGATTTGCGATCGCAATTGGAAGCACGGTGCACAAATACTATTCATCATTCATCCGCACAACTCGAACAACATGAATTTTTTATTCAAAAATTTTTTTTAAATATTTTTCAAATCGTAATTAATAACAAAGAGAAAACTACTGCTAAAATCTTTCTTCCTATGCTGAAAAAACAAATATGTTAAAAAATAACCTTTTTGTGGCCTTCTATAGGCAAATAATTTCTTAACTAGCATTCTATCGAAATAAATACGAAAATAACGAAGTTACATATTTTCTGTTTATAAATCACAGTACTAGCTTTTCCATTGCAGGAATGGCTCGTTTTTAGTTAGTCTTTTATGGATTTGCACAGTTTTCATAAATTAGCTTGATAAATCTGTCGAGTATTTTAAATCTATCTTTCCTTGTAAAAATGAATTATGCATCAAATTTGAGTAAATATATCTTTATCCAATTCTTTTATTATTTATTCTCTTTCACAAGTAATTTACATTGGTTCTTAAGTCCAAATTGTTTACTTTCTGACAGTTTTTAAAATTCAATGTTACATAAATATGACTAAACTTAAGCAATATTTCAAATATTTTCTACTTTTTTTGGTCGAGAACAAATAACTTTAATCTAATTAAATATATTCCACAGACAAAACTTTGTGATGCATCATAATGCAATACTTTCCCTTCTACTCTTCGAACATAAATGTTATTTCAATCTCTTATATATATATATATATATATTTAAATATGTTTTATAGCATAAAAATATTACAATAATAACCATGCAAATGTGGGTAAGATTTAATGATAAAACACTTTTTTTAATTTGGTCTCCTTTTTTAACAACAAGTCACCCAATCCGTCTGCTTCAGTGCATTTTTTTTTATCGGAAGAAATTGATGAAGTATTTTTGAATTTTTTAAATGGAGCTTCCTTTTGGACTTTTCGTGTGAGCTTAATTCTTTTTCGAAGTTGGATAAAAGTTTTATTGGTGCAAAATATTTTATTCTTATAAAATTGTAACCATTTTTTCAAACTAGTAAATTTTGACATCGGCTAAATAACGTAGTATTCTGTAATAATAAAAATGGTTCGTTCAGTTGAAACATAGTTATGTATTTTTAAAATGGATTTCATTTATGTATAATTTCATAAAATATTTCATTTTTTTTAAATATATAGAAAAGTTAAAATTTTTAATTTCCGTTTTAGATCTAAGACTTTAAGCTTAAAATACATAAAACCAGTCTTTTAAACAAAATTATTGAAAAATGTATTAATTTTTTTTATTCTAAAAGTACTATTGATGCATTTTCGGAATAGAGAACTTTTTCGGATTTTTCGTGAGGGATTTATTTTTCAAAGTTGTACAAAAGTTTTATGTTTTGCAAAATATTTTAATCTTACAAAATTGTAACCATTTTTTTCAATTTAGTAAATTTGACATCGGTTAAACAACGTTGTACTCTGCATTAATAAAAATGATTCGTTAATTTTAAGCATAGTAATATATTTTTAAAAGAAATTTCATTTACGTACAGCTCCATAAACTGTTCCCCTTTTTAAAAGTATATAGAAAATTTAAGTTTTTAGTATACACAAAAGGTAAAGTTTTGAACTTTTTATTTGAATCCAAGACTTTAAGATTAAAATATGTAAAATCAATCTTTCAAACACAAATTATTGATTTTTTTTTTTAAATTCTAAAAATACTATTGGTGCATTTTTAATTAGATCTTTACAAATTGTCTTGCAACAGTATAAATTTAAATAAATGAACTTTGTGATGTATCATAATACAATTCTTTTTCTTTTACTCTTCGAACACAGTGATTATTGGAAAGAATATAATAATAATGATGCAAATGTGGGTATGATTTAATACTAAAACACTTTTTTTTTATTATTGGTTTCTTTTTTTTTAACAACATGCTATCCAATCTGTCTGCTTTACTACAATTTTTTTTCCCTCGGAAGAAATTGATGCAGTACTTTTGAATTTTCTTAATAGAGCTTTCTTTCAGATTTTTCATTGTGATTAAATTTTTTTCAAAGTTGGGAAAAAGTTTTATTGATGCAAAATATTTTAATCGTATAAAATTGTAAAAAAAAAATTTCAATTTAGTAAATTTTGACATAGAATATACAACGCTGTACACTGCATTTTAAACACGATTCGTTAAGTTGAAACATAGTTATGTATTTTTAAAAGGAATTTCCTTTACGTATAGTTTTATAAAATGTTTCCCTTTTTTAATGTTTATGCAAAAGTTTAGGTTTTAACGTATGTAGAGAAGTTAAAGTTTTGAAATTCTTATTTGGACTTAAGACTTAAAGATTAAAATATGTAAAATCAGTCTTTTAAACAGAAATTATTGAAAAGTGTGTTTATTTTTTTTTATTCTAAAAGTACGATTGGTGCATTTTCTATAGAGAGTTTTCTTTCGGATTTTTCCTGTGTGATTAATTTTTTTTTCAAAATTGGATAAAAATTTGATTGATGCAAAATATTTTTATCTTCATTCAATTTAGTAAATTTTGACATCGGTTAAATAACGTTGTATTCTGTATTAATAAAAATGATTCGTTAAGTTGAAACATAGTTTAATAAGCAAATTTGTAATACTTTGTGCAAATTTCATTACATAAATTAAAAAGTACAATGTTATAACGCACAAATCTCATAATCCCTTCCTCCTCCCCCAAAGAATCACATATGCAGTTTCAAGGATGCCTCGATCCCCGTCCTCAGGGCAAGAGAGGGAAAATGTGAAATGAGTTCAAAAAACCCGCTCGGCTATAGTCTCCAAGTACTGGCTGTGAAATGATTGAAAATGCGTCAGCAAAGAGTTTAAATACCCTACATAAATGAAAATGATTGAAAATGTAGTTTAATTTTAGATTTAAACTTTTAGGACGTTTATAGTATTCATAAGCATACTTCTACTTTAGTAAACGATATGTCCAACACCCCTTTTCTTTCACAACTGTGGAGATCCTGCTTAATGGCTCCTACTTTTAACTATTTCCGGTCAGTTACATCATTCTTTTAGGGTTAAGGTTAAGTTTCTTTAAGGTAAAAGTTAAAGTTTTGAACTTCTCATTTGGACCTAAGTAGGGATGCAAGCGCTGCGCCAAAAATGATTGATTTTAACAAGCAAAGTTTAATAGTATCCTTTGATTTATTAAATCTAAGAAATCATTTTCTTATATAAGGCGAGAAAAACTTTAAAAATTTAGTGATGCCAATCGGTCATTTTTGTCGCAGCGCTTGTACCCCTGGATCTAAAGCTTTAAACTTAAAATATGTAAAACAAAATCTTTTAAACGCAAATTGTTACGATATGTTTTTACTTTTTTTATTCTAAAAACATTATTGGTGCATTTTTAATAAATTTTTACAAATTGTCTTGCAACTATATAAGTATGATTAACCTTTAGCAACATTTTAAATATTCTCTACTTTTTGGGTATAAACAAGTAATTTTAATTTAATTAAAAATAATCCTCAGACAGAATTTTGTGATATATTACAATACAATATTTTTTCTTTTGCTCTTTGAGCACAACTATTATTTCAACCTCTTATATTTTTATAAATATCCTTTGTAGCATAAAAAAATCACAACAATAACGATGCAAATGTAGGTATGATTTACTACTAAAACACTTTTTTTAATTGGTTCCCTTTTTTTAACGACATGTCATCCAATCCGTCTGTTTCAGTGCATTTTTCTACTTAGAAGAAATTGATGCAGTACTTTTGAATTTTCTAAATAGAGTTTTCTTTCGAATTTTTCGTGTATGATAAATTATTTTTCAAAGTTCACAATTGTCAAAATATGTTAAATGTAGTATAAGGGTTTAAGATATTAGTGTTGTTGATAATAGTTTTTAAATCATAGGTTAAGAAAATTATTGGTAATATCTTAATTCATAAGCTTTAAAAAAAAACGTATTTTTTTTTATTTTCCTATAGGGTAACATCCCCAGTAATTGGCAAGAACCAGTGATTGGCACATCCTACAAAAATGTCCTAAGATAAGATTTATATACAGTCTTTTAAAAATGCAAGACCATATACCAGTTATATGCTCATTTACTTTACAGATTATAACTTTGATTTATGCTACTATATGCCAATAGTGCCTAAGAAAGAGAAACAATTATGCCTTGTATCAAATTAGCCATATTTGTTGCAAATGCATCTTTTCTGGCTTAAGAAAGGCATGCATTTCAATTTATTATTATCTGATTTATAGTATATTTTAAATTTTAATTGTCAACAGTTTTGTTTAGTTGAAAAGGGTTACTTTAATTGTGTAAAAGTCTAAGTGCCAATTACTGGTGATTACAGCAACTTTTTATAAATATATTTTTATAAAAATACTTTTTCAGTATTTTTGCTTTTAGTGGGCAAAATAGATGCACAGATATGCACTCTTTGATTTAAAAATATTTGCAAGTAAATATTTTATTTCTTAGTAATGAAAATAGAAGTAAGTTTAAAGACAAATCCTTAATGTGCCAATTACTGGGGATGTTACCCTATAATTAAAATCTAGACAAAACATAATAAAAGTAAAGTTTAAAATTATTTGGATCTAAGACTTTAAGCTTAAAATATGTAAAGTCAGTATTTTAAACTCCAATTATTGAAAAATGCAGTTCTTTTTTTTAATTCTAAAATTACTAATGGTGCATTTTTAATTAGACTAGCCGCCCTCGGCCACCAGTTTAGTCTCCCTTGAATGCATTAAATCATATTGCTTTTATTCATAATTTATTTTAATTGCTCAATTTTTTGCAAAAGTAGAAGATTCTGCTAGAAAAATAGACAAAGATGTCATATACGCACCACATTGGCGCGATTGCAGCAAAATGCCAATTATATGTGCCTCACATGGTAGCCCGACTATTGTTACTTATTTATTAATAAATTGTTTGTTTACTTTTATTTTCTTTTTTAGAATGATATACATTTTGTATTCTATAATTATTAACTAAACTTTTTTATTTATTATTATTTCCTTTTTAAAATAATAGAAGTTAGTTAATTATATGTATGCAACTGGTATTTGAAAACAAATTTTTCGCCAAATTCGCGTCAGAAAAAGTAACGCGCCAATGTGGTGCATATAGGTATCCGTGCTGATAAATCAAAAACTCAGTATTTTTATGCTAGCTTGGTGCTGATAATAAAACGCTAATTATTGTACCCATGGCATTTTTTCGTATTTCATTAATTATTTAAAATATAATAGTATAATCCTTTTACTCATTTCATTTAGAGCACATAACTTTAATTCAAACTGAAAAGTTTAAAATTTATGACTTTTATTTATTTATTTTTTTTTTAAGAAAAAAGAACAGAAAAAATAGAAATAATGATATTTTGAAGCTCCATAATTGCAGGGAAGGAACAAACCGTAGATAAATCCAATTTACCACTGCCTAAAACTTACCGTTGACTTTTGTACAGTAACCATAGGATGTGCTTTATTTGAACATCGCTATTAAACAATTAGCAAAAAATCTTGATTTTAAGAGCCACATACATTAGTATAATATATACATAGATTCTTACAAATTGTCTTGCAACAGAATAAATATGAATAAACTTTAGCAATATTTCAAATATTCTCTACTTTTAAGGGCAGGAACAAATAATTTTAGTTTAATTTAAAATATTCCTCAGACAGAGCTTTTTGATTTATCATAATACAACACTTTCCCTTTTGCTCTTCGAGCCCAACTATTAATTCACCGTCTTGTATTTTTATAAATATTCTTTGTTGCATAAAAGAATATAATAATAACGATGCAAATGTGATTATGATTTAATAATAAAACACTTTTTTATTGAATTCCTTTATTAACAACATCTCATCCAATTCGTCTGCTTCAATGCATTTTTTATTCCTCGGAAGAAATTGATGCACTATTCTTGAACTTTCTAAATAGAGCTTTCTTTCGGATTTTTAGTGTTTGATAAATTCTTTTTCAAAGTTCACAATTGTCCAAAATAGGTTAAATGTAGTATCATGGTAAGGTATTATTGTTATTAATAACAGCTTTTAAAACATAGGTTTAGAAAATCGGTAATATCTCAATTCAAAAAGTTTAAAAAATCGTATTTTATTTTATTGTCCCTATATAATTAATATCTAAACAAAACATTATAAAAGAAAAATTTTAAACTTCTTATTTGGATCTAAGACTTTAAGATTAAAATATGTAAACTCAGTATTTTAATCTACAATTGTTGAATAATGTAGTTTTTTTATATTCTAAAAATAATAATGGCGTATTTTTAATTAGATTTTTTCAAACTGTCTTGCAACAGTATAAATATGAGTAAACTTTAGCAATATTTCAAATATTCTGTACATTTAAGGGCGGTAACAAATAATTTTAGCTTAATTTAAAATATTTCTCAGACAGAGCTTTGTGATCTACCATAGTACAATACTTTTCCTTTTGCTCTTCGAACGCAACTATTATTTCAACCTCTTATATCTTTATAGATATCCTTTGTAGCATAAAAGAATATAATAACAACGATGCAAATGTGGTTATGTTTTAATAATAAAACACTTTTTTATTGAATTTCTTTATTAACAACATCTTATCCAATCCGTCTGCTTCAGTGCAGCTTTTATCCCTCGGAAGAAATTGATGCAGTATTCTTGAATTTTTTAAATAGAACTGTCTTTAGGATTTTTCGTGTGTAATTAATTCGTTTTCAAAGTTGGATAAAAATTTTATTGATGCAAGAAATTTTAATCTCATAAAATTGTAACCATTTGTTTTCAATTTAATAAATTTTGACACCGGTTAAATAACATTATATACTATATTAATGAAAATGATTAGTTATAACACAGATATGTAGTTTTAAAATATATCTCATTTACGTACAGTTCCTTTAAATGTTTCCAATTTCGAAATTGTATAGAATATTATTTGTAAGCACAGCGATTTACTTGATGTAATTTTTTTAAGTTTTTTGGTGATGTGCCCTTTTTTTTAATATTCCAGAGTTAAGTATGATTTTTACTGTATGTAGTTAATTAGAGTATTTTACAGGATAAAAAATAAGTCTATATTCCTTACACTATATTAGTAATTATGATGACATTTGATTTATAAAAGTGAAACACCCTTGAAATTTTTTTTAATATAACTATTACAAAAACCAAATAAAATTAAGTGACATTTATGAATTCTCTTGTCTATCTAGGCTTTAAGAGATAAAAAATGTTAAAAATTATCTTACTTCAATAGAAAAAATATTTAGTTTTTAACTCAAAGGAAAAACTAAAGATGCATTTTTCATCAGATTTACATGCATTTTCTGAAATAAAATAATGTAATTTAAACAATGTAACTAAATTTAAGGATTTCATTAACAATTCTTTTTAGTTTTTAAGGACATAAGAGCAGAAATTACTATTGTATTTTAAATATTTTTCAATAAAGAACTTATGTGACATTTCATAATCAGTGCTTTACCACACCACTTTTATTATAGCCTCATATATTTTTTATGAATTTTCTTTGTATCATAAAAGCAATTATAACAGGCAACGAGTGTAGCTTTGTTTTAATAATATAACTATTCTTTTTTTTATTTTAATCTTTTTTTATAACGTCTCATATCTTTCATCTGTTTCAAGCGCAAAATTTTCGCGTGAGGAATTAATGTAGTATTTCAGAAATTTCTAAATAGAGCTTTGTTTCTGCTTTTTCTAGTGAGATTAATAATTTTTCAAAGTTGATTAAAATTCTTTTGTTATAAAATGTTTTGTAACGGCATAAAATATTAACTATTCCTTTTTATTTAGAAAATATTGAGACAATGTTAGTTATATTATGTTTTATTTGTATTAATAAAACTTTGAACTTAAATATAATCACTGTTAACTTAAAATGTAATAAAATGACAAATAATAATGATATGTATTTTACAAGTTTAAGACATTCATTTCATTTAAATATATTAATACTTTCGGTCTCTTATCCTATAGTCATCGTAAAGGAATATTTTTATTAAATACCGTTCTATTTCTTCAAAGTTTATAGAGGAAAATTATCACATAACTATCGAATCCATCCATTTTAATACATTAAAATACGTTAATTTTAATGCAAAATGTTAATCCAGAGAATTACTACTTCTGCAGTGGGTGGCCAAACTATTAGTTATACAGCAGTTTTTTTCTTATTTTTTTTAATTCAACACTTAAGAACTGCCTTCAATTTATATATATATATATATGTATGTATGTATGTATATATATATATATATATATATATATATATATATATGTATGTATGTATGTATATATATAATTCACATGCTTTTGGATTTAAACGCTTATAATGTTTACTTCATGTTTTAGTACTGGCATAACTGACAGTTTATATTTAACGGATGTTATTAATTGGGAAAGTATCTCTTAGTGCAAAATGGGATGTTATGAAAAGAAATGGTTTTTAAAATTTTTATGGTGAATTCTATACACATGTTGTGCTAATTTAGTGCATTGTGGATTTTAATTATCATACTTATCTATTTTTTGTTGTGTCAGTCTCTAACAACAGTTGTCAGAAATAGAGAAAAGTAAAGAGTTGGCTTCGGTGATAATTTCAGGTATCACTGCATTGTTGAAGCATTCGTATTATTCACAAGGATAAATTGCTATTTTTATATATACATCTTGTGCTACTATAAGTAGAATAAAATCTAAAATGATAAAATCACTATAATAGAGAATCAGAGGAGTGGTAATTGTGGTTGCTAACGCTTCATAACGCCTCAAGATGATCGAAAATACCGTTTCATTTGTTTGGGAAACAGACGAAAGTGCACAAAAAGACTGATGAAATATATAAATTCTCTTCCATATAATCCGCGAAAATAAATTCATATTCATACATACATCGCAGTAGCAAACTCTTCGTTTGAAATGTGCATACACACGAAAGAGAAATAAATTTCGTTATAAGCAATACATTTTTCATAATATGGCGATGAATTTATCTGTTAATGTCCAATTTCAAGATTCTGTAGAAAATTTCATTAAGCAGAAAAATTCGTTGAATAGAGAATTCGCTAATGGGAAGTTCCACTATATATAGATTTTTTTAAACTATTTGGAAAATAGTTGTTGTCCTCGGTAGAGGATTGGAAAATCTAAAGTATATCTGAATCTTTTTATTGGTGGAATTCCGCAACTTATTTTATTTTATTCTTTTTCTGATTGGTCTATACTTAATGTCCAAAAATAGAATGCTTCAGTTTTTTATTTTATTCGTTTTCTGATTGACCCATGTTTAATGTCCAGAAATGAAATCTTTTACATGGTGAGTCATAAATATCGAAACAATAGCCTATCTCCTTAAATATTGCCCCTAGACCTATACTTCCAATTGCAGAAATTCATAAAAAAAGGTGAAATTTCTTATAGATTGCAACTTATCTTATAGATAAGTTGCAACTCCATGGTAGGGGGGGTCTGTTTGAAAAAATAAGAAAATTAAATTTTTATACGGCCCCCGTTGGACAAAATATCCAATTAAAAAATATTCTTATCCATTCCTAAACTGAACAATTTTTTTTAAATCTAAATATCTAAAGACCTGACAGAGATATTAAAATCCGAAATTCTAAAAAATTCGTGACTTAACACCACTTTACCATTCCTGTAAACGAAGACTTTTTGGATAATTTTCAACGCAAGTGAGGGATCATCCATAAATTATCTATTATTAAATGTCGATTTAAGACAATGCCTCTCATTTGGACATAACAAAGCAGCGTATTGAATTAAATCTAAACTTATTTTCAACATATGTTGGTAGTCTGCACTGGAGGTCTGCATGGATCGAAATATCTAGGCCAAGTCCCCATCCGACCCATAGGGTAAAAAGTTTGGCCCGGCCTGAAAAAATGTTAAAATCATAACCCGGACCGGTCTGGAAAATAGTTTAAATCATAGCCCGGTTCAGTCGCAAATTTCTACATAGTTTTTTACTTCGTTGTGGGAAAAAATTGTTTTGTATGGAGAAGTTCTAAACAAAAATTTCCTTTATAGAATACCTTTTTATGAAGCGCCAAAGGCTATAATATATTTATTTTATCAATGAATCTCTATTATCAATGAATCTCTAAATGTAAATGTTTCATTTATATATCGTTAATCCATATCCCATGATTTGGAGACTTTGAAAAATGTTATGAAGTAAAATCTTTTAAGACTGAATCACATTGGAAAGAAAAAATACATTATAGACAGTTTCCCTTCCTAGGAGAGGTAATTGAAGTTTATTTTTTTCTCAGGTGATATTGTATTTATTTTGCATGGATCAACATATTTTCTGTTTAAGACAGAATTCAGTGATAGGCAGATTTTATTTCACTGGTTTTATTGTATTTAATCTTTTAGACTTAAAATATACTATTCCTTAAAAAAATTAATTTTTAAGCCTTTTTTTTTTTTTTTTTTTTTTTTTTTTTTTTTTTTTTGTAAAATAAGATTTTAAAATCTATGTTTTTCGTAAAAATTTTGATTGAGCTGAATGTTATTTATTTTACGCACGTATTAAGTCAGCCAGAGACAGTGATTTTAATACGGCTTTTGTCGAGACTGGGATTGAAAATTTCTTCCAGTGTACACATAGGATGAATAAAGCACTCCCCTCCTTTATGAAAAATACGTTAAGCCCGGCCTGGCGAGTCTTCAGGAAAAAGCAACGTCTCTGTCCTGGCCCGGCCTGGGCCCAGAATATAGATTTTTTTAACATAATCTCCTGGACGATAAAAAGCCTGAAGTTGTCAGATTTAAATTAAAAAAAGACTTAATCTGCATCTTAGAAAAAGCGTTCTTTTAAATAACTTATGGACATTTAAACAGTATACTTCGTTTTTTTGCATAATGAATTTTTCCACCCACTATTTCTGGTCTTTAAATTATTAAATTTTAAGAAATTTTTTAAAAAAAAAGAACTTGAAACACATCATTTTTTATTTTTTTACATTCGTTTTTTTTCGGCAAATTTGAAAAAATATTTACTTTTGAAAAAATGTTTTTTTTTTTAAGTTATATTATTTTTTCAATAAATATTTTTAATAGTTTTAAAATTATTAAAAACAAAAATCTTGGAACAAAACTAAAATCAGATTTTCATCTTTATTGAAATGGAAAGAAATTGAAATCCAATAAATAATGTTACGAGTTATAACGATTTTTAATTATCCCATTTAAACCAGTACTAACCGCATGAAACTTTTATAAATTGTATGAGACATTTTAGGATGTGATTTTCATAGCAAATTATAAGGCACAAAAAAGAAAAAAAACCATCAGAAAAAAAAAAAAACTCAAAATTCTAACTCAAAAAATACGCGTTTTTTTTCTCGCGTTTCCTAGTACTGTTAAAGTAACATTGTTTTTTGAATTGCGCACATTTCAATTTGTGTCTAATCCCTTAAAACCTGATGAATTTTTTAAATGGCTGTAACTTTGCGAGTTCTGAAGATATGAATATGCAACTTTTTGTGTCTTATTCAAGACTGATTAAGGAAATCTTTCCTAATTGGAATTTTTATCCTACGAGGACCTTATAAAAATTTAATTTTCGTATTTTTTCAACTAGACCCCCCCCCATGTATTGGCAATTTATCTTATAAAAAAATTAACCTTTTTTATGAATTTTTGTAATTGGAAGTATGGGTCTAGGGCAATATTTAAGGAGATAGCCTATTGTTTCGATATTTATGATTTACCTGTATTGCCACAATGACAAAAAAACTATTAAAAAAAACTACAAAAAATTAATAACTTAAAAACAAATAATTGAGGTACAGCTTTCAAACAAATTCAAAGTACCCCTTTTTTCCCTATACGACGGTATGAAAATTAAAATTGTGTGATGTTTAGAAGTTTAAAAATTTGCAGTACGAAAAATTGTAAAACTAAGATTTCATTAGAAATTTCTATATGATTGTTTCTATTCTATTGAATATTAATTTTTAATCCATGGCGTGCATAATATAGGACTCTGTTATTACGTAAATCACGTATTGATTATAATAAAAATGATGTTTATTATTATGTTTTTACTATAGAATTTATTTATAAGTTTAAAATTTTACTCTTTAAAAATATAATTTTTCCAAGTACTCATTGTAATTTGTTAAATTACAGTTTTTTCTTCTCTTTTTCATATTAAAAAGCATTGAGTATTTTCGTTTAAAAAATGTTGCCAAAATAAAACCGTAAGCGTAAAAATAAGAATCCAAAGCCCACACAAAACTATATCGACTGGAATCAATACAACTTTACTTTGACCAGCATCGAAAAAATTTTTAATGATATAATTTTTGCTTATCCAACCAGACTCAAATCGCGAGTTGTGGAATGAACATATAAAATCTGGTTAGCCAACTTGATGCAGGATTGATTAACCAACCATTTTAAATCTCATTTTTACCAATATCGCTTATCCTCTTGTGGAATAAATGATGAGATATGGAAAAATTGAAAATCCATCACAGTTAGTCATATTTTATTTAAATTAACATACATAAATTAAAAAAATCCCATAAAACCGCACACAGACAAGCATAATAGTAATAGATCAAATCCCTCTCACCCTTCCCTTACCTACAGAAATCCAATTATTCGTTCAAAATTTTAAAGTGAGCTGCAAAATAACTATGCAAACTAATATTACACATTCCTTTGATTTAAATTGATAAAAGTTAAATAAAAAAGTAATAAACTTTATGACACAAGTGTATATTATAAAAAATATTTGTACTCAAAATACAAAATAGTGGTGCATTTTTAATAAAATCTTTCCGTATTTACAACAATATCATAAATTGACTCAAATATGATTAAATATTTACATTTTTTCTGATATTCCTTTCCAATTTTAGGAGTGGCAAAAAAATTTTTTTATTTCGTTTAAAATATTCGCTAAGAAAGAGAGAACCTATGATCTTTTAAAATACACCCTTTGTAATTCACTTTTTACTCTCCCCGAGAACTTTTGTTGTAGCCTCACGTATTTTTATGAATATCTTTTGTAGAATAAAAGCAATTACAGCAACAACGATGCAAATGTGGGTATGATTTAATAATAAAATTCTTTTTTTTTTTTTTTTTTTTTTTTTTTGATTTTTTTAACACCATTTCATTCCATCCGTCTGCTTCAGCGCAAATTTTTCTCAGGAGAAATTAATATAGTATTTCTGAGATATCTAATTAGACTTTTGAGCTTTTGAGCTTTTATTTTTGTCTTTTCTGTCTTACGAATATTTCTTTTTCACGTTGTTTAAAAGTATTATTGGCATATATTTTTTTTCTAATTGTATAAATGAGTTAACGATTTTTCTACAATAAATAAAAATTTCGTTTAGAATCGTTTAAAATATTAATTAAAAGAGAGAGAACCTATGATGTCTTATAACACAACCTTTGTAATTCCTCTTTTACCCTCCCAACTTTACTCTACAACTCTTGTTGTAGCCTCGCGTAGTTTTATGAATATCTTTTGTAGAATAAAAGCAATTACATAAAAAATACAAATGTGGGTAGGATTTAATGATAAAACTTTTTTTTCTTTAAATTTTTCCTTTCTCTTCAACATTTCATTCCATTTGTTTGCTCTAGCGCAAATTTTTCTCGGGAGAAATTAATGTAGTATTTCTCGGATTTTTACACTATAGCTTTTGTTTCTGTGTTTTCTGTCTTACGAATATTTCTTTTTCCACGTTGTTTAAAAGTGCTATTGGTATATATATATTTTTCTGATTATATAAAAGAGTTAACGATTTTTCTAAAATAAATAAAAATATCGTTTAAAATTTTCGCTAAAAAAGAAAAAACCTGTGATATTTTATAATACACCCCTTGTAATTCTCCTTTTACCCTCCCCGACAAATTTTGTTTTAGTTTCACGCATTTTTATGAATAGTTTTTGTAAAATAAAAGCGATTACAGCAAAAACGACGCAAATATGTGTATGATTTAATAATAAAACTCATTTTTTTCTTTTGTTTGTATTCTCTTTTTTTACAAACTTTCATTTCATCCGTCTGCTTCAGCGAAAATGTTTCTCGGCAGAGATTAATATATTATTTCTGAGATTTTTAACTACAGCTTTTGTTTCTGTTTTTTCTTGTGCTATTGAATATATCTTTTTCCACATTGTTTAAAAGTGCTACTGGCATAAATTTTTTCTCGAATCGTATAAAAGATTTAACTATTTTTTTTTTACAATAAATAAAAATTTAATAATGATAATTGAATAAAGATACATCCTTGTTAATTTATTCAGATTATTATTTGCACATAAATCTGTAGAAACTTTTTATATTTAAAAACTAAACAATCATTAAAAAGTATCTATGATCTTTTATAATACGCCCTTTGTAATTATCTTTATACTCTCCCAATCAACTTTTGTTGTAGCCTCGTGCATTTTTATGAATATTTTTTGAAGAATAAAAGCAATTTAAGCAACAACGAAGTAAATGGGAGCACGATTTAATAATAAAATAATAAACTCATTTTTTCTTTTGATTTGAGTACTTTGTTTACAACATTCCATTCCAAGCTACGTATCTTAATGTCATATTAAAAATTCATCACCATTAGTCATTTTTTACGTAAATTGAGGTATAAAAACTATATATATATATAAATATAAAATTACAGACAGACAAGCATATTAATTTTAGATCGCAATTCTTCTTCCCCCTATATGTAGAAAAAGAACTTTAAAAAATCCGACCATTAGTTCTAAATTTTAATGTGAACTGCAAAATAACAATGTTAAAGAACATTATATACAACTCTGATTTAAATAAATAAAAATAAGTAAATAAAAATGACATAAAAAATGTACAAAATTTTTTGACACAAGTGTTTTAAAAAATGTTATAAAAAATACTTGTATTCAAAATACAAATTAATAGTGTATTTGTAAACAGATCTTTCCGAAATTACAAAAATATCACGAATAGACTTAAATATGATCAAATATTTACAGTTTTTCAGATATTCCTTTCCAGTTTTAGGAGTGGCGAAAAGAAATTTTTATTTGAATTAAAATATTTGCTAAGAACCTATGATCTTTTATAATACACCCTCTGCAATTCTTTTTAACTCTGCCCGTCAGCTTTTGTTGTAGCCCCGCGCATTTTTATGTATAACTTTTGTTGAATAAAAGTAATTACAGCAGCAACGATTCAAATGTGGATATGATTTAATAATAAAGACTTTTTTCTTTTGATTTGTTTTCTTCTTTCAGAACATTTCGTTCCTCCGTCAGCTTCAGAGCAAATATTTCTCGGTAGAAATTAATTTATTATTTCTGAAATTGCTAACTAGAACTTTTTTTTCTGTCTTTTCTTGTACAAATATTTCTTTTTAAACGTTTTTTTAAAACTGCTACTGGCATATTTTTTTTCTCTAATTGTATAAAAATATATATATATTTTTAATAAATTAAAATTTTGATAATGATAATAATAAATAACAGTGCATTCTTGTTAATTTATTCAGATTATTATTTGCACACAACTTTGTAGAAATTGTGTCAAATTTCTTATATTTAAAAGATAACTAATCTTTAAAAAGTATCTATGTTCTTTTATAATACACTCTTTGTAATCGCATTTTACTCTCCCGTCAACTTTTGATGTAGCCTCGTGCATTTTTATGAATATTTTTTGAAGAATTAAAGCAATTACAGCAACAACGATGCAAATGTGTAGGTATGATTTAATAATAAAACTCTTTTACTTCAGCATTTATTAAAATTTTCTCGGAAGAAATTAATATACTGTTTCTGATATTTCTAACTAGAGCTTTTGTTTCTGTATTTTCTGTCTTATGAATTTTTATTTTTCCACGTTGTTTAAATGTGCTATTGGCATTTTTTTAAATAACTGTATAAAAGAGTTAACAATTTTTCTACAATAAATAAAAAAATTCGTTTAAAATCTTTTAAAATATTCGCTATAAAAGAGAGAATCTATAATCTTTTAGATAGACCCTTTCACTCTCCCCGATTTCTTATAGCCGCACGTATTTTTATAAATAGCCTTTGCAGAATAAAAGTATTTAAAGCAACAATGACGTAAATGTATGTATGATTTAATGATAAAACTCATTTTTTCTGTTGTTTTGTTTTGTTTTGTTTTTAACAACGTTTCATTTCATCCGTCTGTTTCAGCGAAAATTTTTCTCGGGAGAAATTAATATAGTATTTTTGAGACTTCTAACTAGAGCTTTTGTTTCTGTGTCTTCTTGATCTAACATTTCTTCTTCCACGTTATTTAAAAGTGCTGCTGGCATAATTTTTTCTCTAATAGTATAAAAGATTTAACTATTTTTTTTCTTTTTTTACATTGAATAAAATATTAAAAAATTTTATAATGTTAATTAAATAACAGTATATTCTCGATAATTTACTCAGATTATTTCTTACACACAATTCCGAAGAAGAAATTATTGCAACTTTCTTATATTTAAAAGTTAATTAATCATTAAAAAGTATACGTAGCATTATGGTTACTTTCAATTAATATGACTCTTATATTACTCATGACAATCAAGACAGAAAAATGCTATTTTGCCTAAAATTATAATTTATATTTTGAATTCTATTTAACATACATTTTATAATAACATTCTTATGATTGACTTTATATTAAATTATATCTTTTTTCCCCATAATATCAAGTTATAATTTTATTATATTGTATTTCTTTTTTCATAAAATTTGTCGAAATGTGTGTAAATACACACAGTAAAATTAACTTGTTCTACAGAAAATAAATTATTGTCTTGAAAATGTAAAAAATAACTTAAATATCATCCATATTCGTCATATAGTAATCTCGAGACACAAAATGCATACATTTTTCAGTTTAAAAGGTAGGTTTAAAGTATTTTTTTAGGTAAAGAATTCATTAAAGATCTTATTGTTGTTGATTTTTCAATATACTTGCTTTTCCATTAGAAAATATATATCAAAGTGCATTTTATGGACATAAAAAACATATAATTAATCAACGTAAATTTGTTTATATGTATATATATATATATATATATATATATATATATATATATATATACATATATATATATATATATATATATATATATATATATATATATATATATATATATACATATATATATATATATATATATATATATATATTTGAGAAAAGCATACATATTAATATTTTTAATGCATTTTTACTCTACAATCTATGCATTAAACCAATGAAAATTAATCGGAAAATTTATTTTCTTCGCGCAAAATATTAAAATTGAAACACGGTGCGATGTTATTACAATGATTCAAAACAATGCACGAGCCTGCCACATAAGTAAAATTGGATATAGGAATAAATTGACATTAATTTGATACCCAATGGATTAATATAGCTCTCGTAATGTACCTTTTGTAAAGGAAATTCATAAGCTTAGTGTATAGTATACACTTTAGCCGTTATACATTCGATTAAGATGACTTCGGCCATTTCATTCGAGTATTTGCCCTATTAAACGAATTTACTAATAATTCAAGCGAAATTTGAAGTTACTCATGAGTGCCTTATAAGATTATGTATCACGAACCCAATTACTAGGACAAGTTTTGTCATTCTCTGCTCGTCTTCAGATATAATTCTGTAATTAAGTTTACTGATGCTAAATGTAACAAAGGCAGTTGATTACGGAAGGCATATTTGAGCCTTCACAACTTCTGACAAAGGGAGTGGAATTCTCATTTTCTGACGATTGCGTTAGAAAGGTGGATGATTTTCTTAAGAATTTGCATTGGGTTTTGAGTTAATGCATGAAATTAAAAGAATCTAATTATTAATGATAATTATGCTTAACTTTTGGACAAATCTATTGAATGACGAGTGTCAGATCTAGAAATAAAAAGGATGAAATGCCTAAAGAAATTAATATTTTAATATTAATATCATACAAAAACATTTTAATTCCTTATTTGTTCTATTATATGCACCGTATATGTATATTAGTTATAAATTTTTGAAATGTATACAAAATGAAATCTTTCTAAAATGTTACTATCTATAAAATATGTGTACGACGATAATGCTGTTATTCTCGGCAAATATATATTTTAACAACCAAGGTGGGCCAAAACGTGATGAACCTGTTGATACGTTTCTTTATAGTTTTAGTGCTACCTTTTTGTTACGATAGATTTTCTCAAGAACAGAAGGAAATTAAAATTGATAAAGCAATACAAAATCAATACAAAATGACAACATAAATAAAATTGTAAAAAATATATAGAAAAGTTGGTGAGAGTATAATGTTTGAGTTCTTTCAGAGAGGGTTTTACGATATCGACTTCATTTAAAATAGCCTATCTCACATATAACAATCTGTTACAATACACATACACACGCACACACATATATATATACATATATATATTATGTACAAGGGCTGTTCAAGAAGTAATAAAAATATATTCATACAGAAAAATATTAACGTTAATCGTCATCATTTGCATGGTAACTTTTGAAGTAAATACTGTGAGATTCAATGCATTTCTCCCAATGTTCCACCCACTTCTTCAGAATATGTGAAATTCCGTTTTTTAAGACTACCTACGCAGGTTTTACACGTGTTTTGGTGCTTTTGTAATGGCAATCTTTTCGTAGTTTCTTGAGCTTTTGAAACAGTCGGAAGTCGCACATTTCAAGATCAGGATTAAAGATGATTCAACAAAATCTCTATGCCGTTTTGATGCGAATCGTCAACTGCACAATCAAGAAGATATTCTATTAGCAATCCATTGGGCATAAACAGTCCAAAATGTTCACCAACATTGAGTCGAAACTCAATACAGAATTATTCAGCGGGGCTGATATACTGAAAATCTGCGCTCGTCCCTGATGATAATTACTGGTGTATTTCTCATAATCTCTTTGATGGACGTTGAAAATATTCCTTCTGGTTCAATATCTACCTCATTTTGCAGTAGAAATTTTTTACTTTAAAGTCCACTTTAATCTGAGTGGCTGAAATTCACATAAAGATAAAAGTGATTACCCAAATTGCAGTTTACGCTCTTAGAACGAGCATACAATTGCTTATCAGAACTATCAAATGTCTCAAACAGTGCCAAGAAAAAAATCCATGAGAAATCACTGCGATTCATTCTATACTTCTTAGCCGCCTGACATGTTACATCTATGATTTCATGAGATGGACGCCGCATTTTTATGCTATCCATTATCATAGTGATAGGACTATAAACTCACTATTGCATTGTACTTTGCTTTAATCATCACTTGACCAGGCACGGTATTCTGTGAAACATACAAGAAGTTGAACGTAGTATCGTGCATTCACTATTGGATTTCTCATGCGACTTTTGTGCTACTATCACACTTAGTGGAGTGAGTACATTCTGCACTATGTGGCATCTGACTATTTATATTCTCCTTTCAGTTGAACAGTCAGCTGAAGCAATGTTTGATGTGGCTAGCTGAGCCGAAATTAATAGTTTTTCCTATCATGAAATTTTTAACAATTGCATTTATAAAAGTCAAAATATCTAGCTATATATATCATAAGGAGCGTTCAAGGGCGCGATAAAAAAACACAGTAGCACCGAGATTTAGCAAAAACAATGACCATATCTTAATATCTATTTGAACGCTATTTCATTTCTTCGCTAATACGTTTTATTAAACGATCTCAAAGAACTTCAATCAAAATTTGCAATTTGTCATAAATATACTGTAAGGTTACATATCACTAACAAAACTGCCGTGGCATTTTTTGTCATTCTGTGCTCGCATTTAGCGATAATTTCATGAATTCATGTATCGATGCTAACTATAACAACCACGTTCATTATTTAAATCATATTTCAGGCTTTGCAACTTCTGATAGACAGAATCTTTTCTTTATAAATAACATATTATAATTTTATCTTTTTTGAATAATTTGTTATAAAGTTTCAGTTAAGGTATGAAACGAAAACAATGTAAATATTAATTGCGTGTTTAACTAACTGTTGTAAAAAAATAATAAAATATATGAATCAATGAAATTTTTAAAGTTTAAATTGTCTCTTTAATAATACTATTGAGTAATAAAATATGACAATATAATGTAAACAAATATAAACAAAATAAAAAATTTTAAATTAAGATTTTGTTTAGAGCATTTTATTTATCTGTTAGTTAGATTTTTCTCTATGAATGTAGTGCAGCACATGTCTATAAAAATTATGTCTGTAATTACGAACATTTGTATGAAGATATTTTTTTTCTGTTCCGGCAAATTCTGTTCCTATCCTCTAAAAATTAACTGTGAATTACTCGAGAATTAAGAATGTTCAAATACTGGCTTTTATAACATATAATTTTTTTTATTTTATCTATAACTACAACTTTATTAAAGAAACAAGGAGAGATAAGAGTTTGTTATATAAAAAAGTACAAAAGAGCAGTAGATTCTTTTCGACAAAATATTGAAAAAATATCAAATGCAACTAAAAAGTCGGACTGCATTCTTTGCTTAATAAAAAAAGAGTGATAATGGTATTGTTTACAGATTATATGTATATATTCAGATTGATTTGATATTCAAGATGTTAAAATAATTATCAAACATAACATTTAAAAAGGAAATTCATGAGCTTTTATTAATGTTAAATATGATTTATTTGTGATTTATTTTGTCGAGAGTAAATCGGTATTGAGAATGCCAATTAACTCTTGATACATGTTATTAAAATAACAACGCGCATCTCAATCATGCATTTGGAAATTAAACGTCTTTATTGGAAATTCAAATGAAAATTGAATTTACCCTGTAAATGTTGTACACTTATATGTATCGCAAACACAAGTTTTGTCAGTATCTGATGGTCTTTGCCTACAATTCTCTATTAAAGTTACCTACGCTACATGTAAGAATACGTATGATAAAAAAAAAGGTATATCTGAGCCTTTATTGCTTCGGACAAACGAAACGGAATCCTCCTTTTGAAACGATTCCTTTTATATATTTTTTAAATTGAATTAGATTTGCCATAATTCATGAAATGAAAAAAGTATATAATAAATCATTGACGAAGTGCTATTTCTGAAACAAATCAGTTATATGACAAATGTTCTTTTTATGAAATGAAAAAGAGCTTTTAAAGATTAATTGTTCTTGTGCGAATGATATCTAATTGAAATACTTAAGTATGAGCAAAATTTAAGCACTTATTGTTTTAACCAATGCATTTTATGCACATATTAATTTATCTTTTAAATACATATACAGAGAAACATGTTTGTAATTGTACTGTATGTACTAATAAGTACTAAACAATAAGTCTATAACAATAATATTCTCAGTTCCGGCAAATCTACAGTAAAAATCAATTCGAACCTATTTTTTATTATATCCAGTTTTATTAAAACTTATACCTCACAACAATTTTGCTAACTAGGAAGAAATTAAAGTTGATAAAGAGTCACTAGATCGAAAGAAAGTGTAAATTAACACTAGAAATCATATTTAGAAAAATTATAGATTGGTTGAAAGTAGAATTTTCGAAAGCTATTAAGATATTGAATCTAACAGAATAAATCATATTCAACATTTACTTCCGTATTGATTTCAATTCATTGAGATACGGATTGGCTAATTAGCACTTCAATTCTCACTACGCCGTTGTATTTGATTTTGATGCACACGCAAATACACACTGATATGTTTATAAAAATGAAAGAAACATTTGTTCTGTGTATGTGTAAGTGTTCGCGATGGCTACGCACGTATAATTAAAAAAAAAGATTAAGATAGTAAAAAACAGGTACTTGAGATTCAGATTTTTAATTTTTTAATTAACCTGTTTTTATGTTAGGTCTTGCTTTTAAATATCAATTGGCCCCGTTTGGGCTCTCTATTATAGCACATTTTTCTTTCTAACAACTTCTTAGATTTTTCAGCTACTACATGAACGACAAAAAAAAAAAAAAAAAAAAAAAAAAAAATCCAGATTTTATTTATTACAAATTTTGAATATTAATCGTCTTCTTATCGCCCTTGGTGAAGCCTATTTAAAAATTATCAGAATGGCATCCAATTTTCTTTAACATAGTTCTAGCGTCTTCTGACTACTTTAAAAACTACTGAAAAATATGTTTATACCCTAATTAGTTACCACGCTAGTTAAGTACTTGGCCCCTGGGCCCGGCACAGAGAATTTTTTTTTTTTTTTTTTTTTTTTTTTTGCACGTAAAATGTCAATAAATTGAACTTTCTTATTTCGAACTTTATTTTCGGAATCCTTTTTCCATTTAGTTACTGTCCCGATTCTAGATTCTATTTGAAATCCTGGGGAATCCTTGGGCCCGATCCGAAGTATCTTGAGCTTTTTATGCAGTATGCATTTTTCATCCCCTGATTTTCTTATATTCTCAAAGCCATTTTTTTAATCATCCCCTCCCCCTTTTTTACACATTTCTTTAAAATTATATTTTATTGATTAATTACTGCCGTATGCTTAACTTTGACTAATTGAAGGTCTAATATAGTACTAAGGACAAAGTCCTTTTGATATGTTTTCATATTAGGATGCTCATGTTAGGGTATTAGTGGTGAAATGGTCATGCTTTTAGTTATCAGATAACCACTTTTGGGTCTTTTTATAGCTTTGTTAAAAACAATCAGATTCAATAGACTCTTTTTACATCTTCTTAAGACCTTAGGTTAGTACATGAACAAAAATATACTTCTCAAGCATCAGGGACCATCGATTTTCATTATTAATCTTTTGCTTGGAGCCTTTGTTGCAGCTTCTTTAAAAAAATCCGATTTTATTACTTTTTTTCTTTAACATAACTTTAGCCTTCCACCTAACTTAAAATTACTAAAAAATGCTCTTGTACCCAAGTACATTTCAGTTAGGACTCTGGCACTCAGGCTTGGTTCTAATTTAAACCTCAGCTACCCCGTTTTTGAGCATTAATCTCCTTTTTCGGCAATAACTTACATTTACTTATTAAAGCCATAAATAAGAAGTTGCATTAATTTCAAAGCAACTTTAGATAGCATTCATTTATTAAATTTCTTATTAATGTTAAATGTATTTCGTGGAATTTAACAGGACTGAAAAAGGGGGTGGGTAAATCCTATCACTTGAGAGCGCATTCCTTTTGTGTTTTCTAAAATCCAATTTCAACGGGATTTGGTTCATTCAATTTCGATTGCAATTCACCTACTTTCTGTATTATGAAATTTTATTTTGGATTTCAATAGCCAACATTTTTGTACATTAATAGCGCCTTCTATCTTTCGGATTCTATGGGCTTAATTATCACGAGATTTAGGCCACTCAACTTTGTTTTCGACTGCTTCCGGTACGTATGTATCTCGAAGAGCACATATTTCTTACAAAGGAGGAGTATGGTTCAAAACATTTGCGCTAAATGCTGTAATGGGTAATGAGGCAAAATCCTTAGATTCTTTTAGAAAGTGGTTTCTTAGGAACGTATTAGACACTGCAAAATTAATGGTGCATTCTATTTTTCAGTTCTATGGGCCTAATTATTACGTGATTTAGCTCACCTAACTTTGTTTTTGACTGAAAATGTGGAGCACTACCTTTGCATGCTGCATTTAGAAGCGAGAACAAAAGCCTTAGGTTCTTTCAGAAAGTGGTTTCTTGGGAACAGTAAACAATGCCGAAGACAATGGGGCTTCCGAAACGAGGTTCATTTCAAAGATTTTCGAAAAGTATAAAATTATACAAACCTGAATTTTGTTTATGATTATTATAATAGACACCTCGGGCAATGCTAGGCTTGTCAGCTAGTATAATAAATAATATTAGTTCAAATGATAAATATTTATTACACAACATGATGTAATATTACAAACGTCATAATTTCTATGGTTATCTATATTCCTCTTTTTTAAGAAATATCTGCTCTCCGAGATACATCCTGCATTTAATGAAGAGAATGATAATGAAAATAAAATTGGATCTACAAAAATATTTATTGGTACATCAGAGATTAATGTAATTCTGAAAACCCGCCATTTGTAAACGAAATTATCAGTTTTGTGCATACCAGTTTAAACGCGATACATGCGATTAAAACAACTCCGCCCTTCTCATTCAAGTATCTGGTGTATTAAATGAACTTAATAATAATTCAAGCGAAATTTGAAGTTACTTATCAATGCCTTACAAGATTATGTATCACGAACTCAATTATTATGACAAATTTTGTCATTGTCAACTCGTTTCTTGCTGTATTTCTCTAATTGACTTTACTGATATTAAATGTAACAAAGACAGTTTATTACGGAAGGCATATTTGAGTATTTAACACTTCTGGCAAACGAACAGGAATCTTCATTTTCTGACGATTTAGTTCGGAAGATAGATTGTCTTTTTGAGAATTCGGATTGGTATTTAGGTATGAGTATTAATAATAAGAATATATCTATTTAATTTGGAGTATCGTAATTAATTGACAAATCAGTAAAAGTACGTATGATGAAAAAAAAAAAACTTTCAGATTATTAATTGTGAATGTCATTCAGTACTGTTACATGATACAAACAAATTAAAATATTTTTTATTATTATTTGTTGCATTTTACGCAGAAATTAAGGATTATTTTTCAAATACTTATACAATGAAAAATGTCTTTAACAATATTGCATATTAACGATAAATTGGGGTATAAAATTTTTTTCTGTTCTTACATATATATTCTGAAGATTAATGCAAGATAAAATTGCCTAGTACTAAAATTCGTTTTATTGCAAATTTGTCTACAAGAATAGTTTTGTTTAAGAGAATGGAGAAAGTAGCTTTGATAAAGTGAAACGAACTCTTAACAAAACAGAAGCCAGCAATTCCAATTTCTTTCATGAAAAAACTAATAAAACGTAACCGAACTGTCAAAAGGCATTTTAAATCATAGAAAACATAAATAAACGGCCAAGTGGGAGTATTCCTTGCGCTCAAAGGGTTCCGTGCTATAAATATATGATTCGTTAATTGTATTATGAAAACAAACGTTGCTCACGGAACAATAAGACTTTGTAAAAAACGACACACCGTAGGATTTGGTATAACTATGTATACTAGAAAAGTATGAATGGATATACCATAAAAGTTCAAATAGATATGAAGCCGAAATAATAACTTTTTTAATCTTATCCTAATCTGTTATTTTTTATTTATTTATATCTTATGAACTTTATTTGTCACTGAGAATAAAAATAGTACATATTGAAACTTCATTTGGCATTTCATAAGAGTGAAATTGCGTATTACTATGCTTTTCTTTTATCAGTATAGTTAAATCAAAAGCAGTATTTACACTTTAAACTTAGCATTGTGCTAAGCGCGCTTCGAAAGGAGGTTGCAAAGTTACAATGCCGCTTAGGCCCGAGCCGCGCTTTCAGGTAGGCTTTTTAATTACCTTTTTAAAACACAAGAGGTGCATTGAGAGATCCACTCCATCCAAACTAGTTATGAATACGTTAGTATTTATTAAATTAATTCTAATTAAATTAACCTGTCTTCAACAATTATCAGTTATTGTTTTTAAACTTCTACTGACTATAGCATTACACAACTATACCATTAAAAATTATTATATAGACTTTAATAGCTAACGGTACATAGAATAAGCTGTCCCTCCCATTATGCATGTCTAAACAGACGAGTCTTTTAGGGTTAATATATAGGCTATTTACCGACGATTTTTTTTCGAAAATTATCTTTAACAATGCTTTTATACTTCTGTTATAATACGTACCTTCAGCGCTTCTCTAAACCTTTGCTGAATGTCCGCAAATCGAAATTTGTGTGTAAATGGAAAATGCACTTTTCTCAAATGCAATGTGACCTAGGATAATCGCTATAGTTTTTCAACAAGATTTAAATTAATGTCTAGTAACCTCTAATTTTTCATAATTTTAGTTTTAATATATTCGAAAATATATGGTTAACGGACATATTTTTCCGCTTCATTTCCGATGATATCTCTGAAAATATAATACCTAAAATGACAAAACTTGTATTTTTGAGTTTATAGTTACTAAAACTTTCACACGATATCCCACAAGAAATACAAAGGAAGGATTTTTTCCAAGTAAATTAATAAGCCCCTCTATACTTTTTCAAATAAATTTGTGGATGTTTAACATTCTGTAAATATGTGGCTCAATAGCCTTTATTACTTTCCCCATTTTTAACTTCCCACTTTCTATACTTTGCGATTAAAATTGTTGTAACAGACAGATACAGAAGTCATCTTATAATGGTTCCGTTTTCAATTTTCAAACATTGAACACTAAAAATGGTCATGATGTTTTATCTACAAATATACTTATTGAGATAACCTTGATATAAAAAATTTTAATATGATTGTGAAACGTGCTATTTGTATAAGAAATCCATCTACTTAATGTACACATTACTACTGATCGTATGCGACTCATATAGTAACTTCGTGAATACCTTTCGATTATTTATTCTATTAAATCTATTTAAAAATAATTCAAGTTAATTTTTAACTTATGCACTAACTCTTTACAAATTAATGCATTAAAAACCCAATTATTACGACAAGTTTTGGCGGTCTGTATTTGTCTTTAGTTCTAATGCAATAATTATTTTTACTAATGCTAAATGTTATCAAGATAATTTTCTGTTATAGACATATTTGACCCTTTGTTATTTCTGACAAAATGAGAAAAATTCTTATTTTGTGACCATAACGATCGAAGTTGATATATCTTTTTTAATTTTGGATGACGATCTGTGTTAATTTATGAGTTGAAAACAATGAAGGTATGAATTACCGTTAAGATTTGATTTTGGAAATAATATTTAATATCAAAATTTTAAGTATTATTTTAAGTATTAATTGTTCCCCTGTAAAATTACTGATTTGGAACTAGTGACCATTTTTTCTAAATGTTTTATGTTCTTTTGAAAATATTCTAGTAAACGCATTATACCATAGATATTTTTTCCAAATGGTATACAGATTGAAAAAAAAAATAATCCAACCGGACGTATATCTCCCGATCCGGGATGGTAGTCAAAGTGTTAATATTATTATTAATTTTACTTGAATATTAATAAAATTTAAATTTAATACATTCTTTATAATTTCAATCTTTTAAATATTCATATGGCAAACGTACATTGAATTTTATAATGTCTCCTTACACTTTTGAGAACTATGTAGTAAATTAAATTTCTTTGCGTATAATCTAATAGAGTGCTTTTAAAAGAAAAACCATTGCCATTGTTTGTCTTTGTCTACGTGAATAATCATATGAATAGGTGCATAAAAATTTCAATATGTATTAAAAGTCTTTTTGACACAACATCGTGCGAATCGTAACACTTAGCTTGTTGGTCAGCATAAACTGTAAATTGAAGTTTAATTAAAAATGAAGGCTTATACGTTTATTTAAATAATTACACAGAATTTTTCAAACAGTAGAAGGCTGAATATGGATATGAGTCTTCAGGTGAATAAATTGATGCTACGTGTAACGGCTTCGTTTACTTTTTGAAAAACATCTGATGTTGTTAGAAGTCTGATTAAATGAGGGACTCAAAGTCAAAACCATAGTAGATTAACTTTATTGTGAAAAAAATGAGATAATACATTTAGGAATGAGGGGCTACATCCATGCAATATTCTATTGTGTATTCTATATTGACAATAATCAATTGATATATGGATACAGTCCCTCATCTTTCTGCTATATTTTAGGAACAACGGATTTTGAGGTTATTCTATAGACGATAATTTTCAGAATTTTCAAGTTATGTTTTGGGACTTTCACAAAAATGCTCCATACATTTAGATAACACAATATGCAAATAAAATTTTGATAGTTTTTAGACATGCGCAGTTAAAAATTATTTACTGAATCTCCTATTTATAGACTTGATTATTTGTGAGAACAGATAAAACAGATTTAGTGATCCCTCTAAATGAACTATATCTTTTCCTTTTTTTCAAAATGGACGTGATTTACTATGGCCGTGAATCAATCAAAAATGTATATTTTTAAAATTACCATTTTCATTTGTCTGTTTACCAAGTTATATTTATATAGCTTCAGTAATCTTTAATTTCTGTGTAATTTCCGTCGTTTCGAATCTAGTGAAACTTTAATTCACGTAGATGAATGCAAAAAATGGTTATTTGTTCCTGTAATGTACGGATTCTATGAAATCAGTTCAATTTCATTTAAAGCTCATTTCTCAAAAAATGTATAGAAACGTCATAAACATAATTTATATATGTATAGCATCAATAATAATAAGTTTATTTATAAACTCCTTTATGGTTGTTCCTGTAGATATCATCTACTTATAAATGAGCAGTAAAACTACTAATTCGTTTTAGTAAAAACTTAACTATAATTATAACTTTGCTTAAAAGGTTGAGATAATTATGAGTTAATGAAAAATAATTACATAAAAAAATCGAAAGTACGCCATAAATGGTTTTTATATAAAAAAAAATTAAGTAACCATCGAATACATTTAAATTCTGAATTTACTAAAAATCAAAAATCGTAAATATTGTATCTACGAAAATATTCAGATTAATTTTTGACATTTAAGGAGCTGATATAACATTCGAAACGTAACATTTGAAAATAAAATCGACTTGTTTAATACAAGTTACTTTGGCCATGAAAAATGTGTTTAAATTTACTCCACCTATGTTTGTGTAGCGTATTTTCTCTATCAAATGCCAAGTGCGATTCGCAAGAATTAATAATTATTAATTAATCAAGCAAAATTTGAATTTACTCATGAATTTCTCACAAGATTGTATACCCCGAATCCAATTACTAAGACAAGTTTTGTCATTCTCAACTCGTCTTCAGATATTATTCTTTAATTAAGTATGCAGACTGTATGTAACACAATTCTATAATTAAGATTATAATTCAGTAATTAAGTTAACTTTTTGACTAACGTAATGGAATCCTTGTTTTGTGACGATTATATTATGAACGAAGATGATTTTCTAAAGAATTCGAAATAGATTTCTAGTTAACACATACATTAAAAGCAATATAATCTTTATTTCATTTTTGTTTAACTATAGTACAAATTATTTAAATAACGAATATTTTGTACATAAATAATACAATTACAGTTGTTGCATTACAATACATTTAAAAATTATATGTTGTAGTTTTAATATTATTGAATAATGTTATGTAATAAAAATAAAAATATAATTTACTATGTGTTTCATTTACTATTTCTACACAGTGCGTGTCAGTAAAATTTTATTAATAAGTGAAAGATAATTTCCTTTTCACATAATCTACAAATTGTATTTTTAAAAGGATAGTTAACAGATTTATGTTATAAAATTTATCGTAAATAATAAAATTTATCAAAATAATAAAAATGAGTGTGTCAAAAGTTTAAGCACAGTAGTTTTTAGTCTTTATCGCAGAACAAGAATAAAAAGAAATTAATACTTGATTATTGCTCCTTTCTGCTGAACTACTTTAAATATACGGTCTTCCATCAATAAAATGAGATTCTGTATTGTTTCCGGTTAAATTTTAAACCAAACGTTCTCAATGGCATCTTTCAAATCTTTAACTGAAGAATACTACTTTCCATTTGGATAAACTGCATGAGTGAGAATACCCCACATATTTTCTATGGGGTTTTAACCAGGACTAATTCAAGGCAATTTCAAAACAGACACTTTTTTCGACTTAAGCCACGATGAAGTTGAGTTTGAGGTATGGATCGAAGCATTGTCATGTTGAAATAACAATTTTTCTCCCCTCAAAACCTCGGCAACAGGAAGCAAATGTTTGGCTCATGTCTCTTAATAGTTTTTAGAGTTTTCACGATCACTGATGAATGCTAGAGATATCTGACCATTGAAAGAAATAGCCCCCCATACCATTACAGAAATACCATTATGTTATCGGCTAAATACACTCCTAGGTTCTTTGCGGAGAATATGCAAATAATACTTAAACCCATCAGAGCCATCGAGGTTCCAATTTTTTTAATCACTGAATGTGACATTCAGCCACTTTTTATCGAATGACATATGCTCTTTGGCCCATTGTAATCTAGCTTCTTTAACGTTGTCGTTTGAGACACGGTAATCGAGCCATTTTAGGATATTTGATGTATTTGAATTCCAAAACTCTTCTATGAACAGTTCTTTTCGATATTTGTCATCCAACTGCATGTTTTATTTGAGAAATGGAGTAGTTACCAGTTGAAGCCAAATTTCTGATACGCCTATCTTCGCGCAAACTAGTCACTCGCGGCCTTCCTGAACGAAATTTTCGCTTGAAATTATTACCACGAGCCAAAATTTGATGAACACCTCGTTTTGATCTTTTTGATGTACTTGCAATTTCAGAAACAGACTTAGATTTTACTCTCATACTCTATATTTTTATTACCTCCTCCTCTGAAAATTCTTTCGACCGAGGCATTTGTTACTAACTCGTAAACAACAACTAACACCTTCTTATACAGTGTCTCACAAAAGTGATGGAACACTTGTGCTTTATAAAATGAAACTACAATAAAATAAATAAACAAACATGTGCAAAAATTTTTTGGGTGTGTTTCATATTTAAAGTTAGTAACAATTATTACATAACATACATTTTGTCAAAATATTAAAATATTAATTTAGTAAAAATACAAATGTTCAGAACGGAGCAAAAAATGGCTCACATAAGTGATGGGACACTCTCTTTTCCATCAAATATTTATCCAAAAATTTTACTTTTTAAAAGGTTTGAATATTTTGTTGGATTTCCTTTTACTTTTAAAACATGATTTTATCTTTTTGGGATGGATTCGACTATATTTTTTGGGATTTCAGGAGTGATTTTACCCCATTCTTCTTGAAGAACCGATTTTAGTTGTTGTTTTGAAGAAATGGTGTGTTTGCGAATTCTTGATTCCAAATCTTGCCAAATATTCTCTATGGGATTTAACTCTGGAGATTGTGGTGGTGTTTTTATTATTTCAGGACAGTTATATAGCAGCCAGAGTCTAACGTTCAGAGCAGTGTGATTGGAGTCATTGTCCTGGTAGAATTTAAAATCGTTATGAAGGTTCAATTTTCGTGCTGAAGATTTCAAATTTTGCTTTAAAATATCAATATACTTGTACTGATCCATTATACTGTCAATAAAAACAAGATTACCAACTCCAGCGGACGATATACACCCCCATACCATAACTCCTCCTCCACCATGTTTTACTGTTGGTACCAAGTTCTGTTTGCGAAATTCTTCCCTGGGTTTTCTCCACACCAAGATTCTACCGTCAGAACCAAATATATTAAATTTACTCTCATCAGCAAATATAACTTTATTCCAGTAATCAGAATTCTTATTTATGTTGGATTTTGCGAAAGCTAGTCTGAGTTTTCTATTCTTTTCACTTACGAAGAATTTTTTCCTGGATACTCTACCGTGATTATCCAGCAGATCGAATTATCCTTCTAATAGTCTCAGGATTAACAATTATTCCATATAATGCTTGTAAATCAGCAGCAACTTTTGAAGCACTATTTCTTGGATTTTTTTTTTTAATATTTCGAACGATAATTCGCTTTACTCCATTGGATAGCTTTGATGGTCGGCCAGGTCTTCTTTTATCCTGAATCATATGATTCTTTTTATATCGTTTAATGATACTGAAAACTGTTGAACGACTCAAGTTAACTGTTTCAGCAGTTTTTCTAATAGATTTTCCATGTTCAATACGCAAATTAATAACTAATTTTCGAATTTCAGGCGAAGTTTCTTTTCGTTTAGCATTCATGGCTACACAGAGCTAGAAAACACAAAAATTCCAAAACAAACTGGAGAGAAATACTGCAGACGATTTTATAAATTATTGCCAATTGCTTTTAAGTAAAAATAAACCTTCAAAAATATTTTTATTGCTTATTTCAGACGATTTTTGTTGCATATATTATGGTGTCCCATCACTTATGTGAGCTATTTTTTGCTCCGTTCTAAACATTTGTATTTTTATTAAATTAATATTTTAATATTTTGACAAAATGTATGTTATGTAATAATCTTTACTAAATTTAAGTATGAAACACACTCACAAAAAATGTGTACATGTTTTTTTAATTTATTTGATTAGTTTCCTTTTGTAAAGCACAAGTGTCCCATCACCATGGAGACACTGTACATCCAGAAATCGTTTGCGTGCGCAACCGCTTACGTCAGATTTAAAATTTGTATAAAACGATTTTGTGCTTAAACTTTTGACATGGTTATTTTTGTTCTATTCTTGAACTCCATGGTTTGAAATAAAATGTAAAAGTTAATTTCAATGAATATGTTGTTAAAATAGATATTATTAACATATACAAGACAGATATTGAAATAAAGTGAATATTTAAAGTTTTATTTGAAAATTGTTATTGTGCTTAAACTTTGATACGCATTGTATTACCATAAATTATAAATTTTCAAATACTCAGAAAATTTCCGATAGACGTATTTGCATGGATATAGAAAAATATTTCCGTTTTCGACTAGTTTCCTGTAAGCTAATACAGGATCTCTTTATTTGCACCATATCCTTGCAATTGGAAAATTAAACATTTAAGGCAAAATTTCGTTGTGAACAATTTTTTTAACATTTTTTTACGAGTAATGTGCAACAAAATTTTTCTGCAAAGATACTGCCTATTATAATAAACACTTTTAGAAAGAAATTGTTCATTTTAATAAACTTAAAAAAAATGTCTTTTATAGTAAATCCATCTCTTGTTTTTCTTTTAGGAAAGTATCCTATGATGCATACATCATCTATTACTATAAAAATGAAAAATAGCTATTTGAATTTTTGGTTCACTTAGGATTTCTTAATGGAATTTTTATAAATGACGCATAAATGCATCATCGACTTGTATAGTGTTCATTATGGTGTGTAAATGAACATTCGCCAGAAATTTTTTTTTTACCCCTTTCGGAGCTCTAAAACTCCCGCCCAGGGAAAATGCCAAAATTTAACATTGATATTTTCATAAAATAAGATTTTGAACATTGTCTCTCTCAAAACATACGATTTCCCCCTTGAGATGTCAATAAAACATCAATGTGTCGGGTTAAAAAAAAAGCCGATTTCGGTACATGTATTACTTTTTATAAATTAATATAATATTTACAAAAAGTATTTACTCTTTTAAAGTAAATCTAACTAAACTAATTTCATTTTGTTTAAAAAAAAAACATAGTTAAAAAATCTTTTTTATTGAGTTAAGAATGAAAGATTTTGTATGAATATTGCTCATATATCAATTGCAATTTAGAGTATTTTAAACGAAACTTTATTAGTGAAAACATAACTTAGGGAAAATAAATCTGCTGTTGTGTGAATCCACTGGGTCTTAAAAGACATTTCTGCTTACAAAGATGTAATACATAGTTCGACATGATTTGTGTTTTATTTTTATACGCTTGTAAATCTTATCTGATGGATGAATTGTTTTACTGTGGTATTTTTCGAGGATATTGTAATAGTTTTGTTTATATAAAGTTTTTTCTTATTATTATTAATAATATTTGCTTGTTGCATTCAGAAATTAAGTTTTTAGAAGTAATGCGGCTCTTAAAATTGACACTTGGAAATCTTGTACCAAAATTGATACAGCTGATGTTCATTATGCTAATTTGAACCAAAATATAACAGCAATAAAAAACGTATATTGCCACAAAAATAACATAAATTCATAAGTTCAAAAGAATCAGACAAAGAAATAGCTTTGATTATCAGTTTATATTAAAAAGTATATAAGTAGAATCGCAGATCGCACGTATGGTTACGTTTAGTTTGTTTTTTAAAATAATTTATCCGTTAATTAATAAATATAAACTGTTAATTTATAATTATTAAATTTTTACATAGATTACAGCACTGATAAATTCAATTTAAAAATAAATATGAAAGGAAGTTATTTATTTTAATCAAATTAAAATATTTAAATCATTTATCATTTCATCATTCCGAAACAAAAAAAAATAACGGAGATATAAATAAAATTTTAAATTTCTAAAAGCGAACAAAATGTTTAAAAAATTTTAAATGCTGAATCAATATTAAATTGAAAAAATTTATAAAATATAAAAAAAATTGAATCAAAAAAATATTATAAATGTCATATGAAAATAATCTAAAAATATAAACTTTTAAATGACCAAAAATACGAAATTTTTTCTTATCAAATACATCTTAGGATGAAAACTTTTCTTGCATCGAAGACCGAACTAAGAACCTTTTGTTTACTACCCAGATGCTTTTCAACAACCCATGATGTCTTCATGTAAAACGTTCAAATTAAGCTTCTATTTTTAAATCTCAAAAATGAACAGCTGACAATGAAAAAATTTATTTAATTAAAATGATAGACTTTCACAAAATTTTATGATTTGACTTGTGATACGATGTATTTAGCTGTACGTAAGCAAAATTTGAAGTTTCTGACTTATTCATTTTTTGTGTACAGACTCTGCAATGAAGAAAGACAGAAGACAGAGACGAATAGAGTTTCGTCAGATGAACGAAACCCTAAAACAAAAAATTCGTGACGGTACAAACCATGAAGTGGACCATTGGTCCATAATGCACAGATCTTTTTTTTTTTTTTTTTTACCATGGGCTGTAAAGTGATATATAATGAATATGTACCAGCAAAATATTCAGTTTATAGTGAGTACCACCTTGGTGTGTTAGTTTCCAAGCATGCTTGACATTCATTTTATCGATCCTGAAAGGGGGGGGGGAATGTAAAACAACTTTAACCAATCAGCAATTCGGAAAAGAATTCTAGACTTGTAATGCGATAGTACGACACACTCATTATTAATAAAACTAGAGTATAATATTAGCTTATAATATTTTTTAAATAAGTTGTTCAAAAATACTGGAAATAATTTTATTAACTTGACTTTGTAAAAGTCAATGTTAAAAACATGTATGAAAAATTTTAAAAGCCATTTTTCTGCAACACATTACTGAACATAAGGAATACTAAAGTCATCCCGTGTATTAAAAACTTTAAGTAACAATCAAAAATATTTCGCCGTAATAAAAAAATGATATATCTATTCTATTTTCTTCTACCCGATTTATACACATATATATAAATGTCTTTAAGACTATATATCAAAAAATTTATACATCGTTTTCTTCAGGATATTTGCGATTATTATTCCAAGCACATACTTTTTTGGTGACTTCCATTTATTCAAAAATGAACAAACTAATATCATTTTAATTGAATCTACACATTAAAAAGCGATTTGAGTATAATAATAATATTTTATATATATCAATATTTAAAAGTATTCTCAATTTAAAATAAAAATTATATCCCACTGTTATTTAAGATTATCTGAAAAACGTTCAATCTGATCAGCATTTACATTTTACGTTACTCTCTAAATCAGTAAAATAACTCTTTAGTGTCATAAGAGACAACTTTCACAATATTTATCGAAGTTTTAAACAAAAGGTATGTTAATAATGCATGCACTACAAAAAATAAAGGAATTTACAGTAAATGTAAATTCATGCAAATTCAGCAAATATACCGCTAAATAACAATAATAAACCGTAAAATAAAAAGTCATATACCGTTAGTTAATAATGTGCGGTATACTTCTCTATTTTTCATTCATAATAGCATACTACTGTTTATTTACGGATTTACGGTTTATTATTGTATTTTACAATATAATACTTACGTCCCAGCTTTTAGTATTATACTGTAAAATCAGCAATTATTTTTTATAGTGTACTTGCATATGTACCTATATAGAGTAAATCTATTAATTTCTATTAAAGTGCATTTATCAAAACGCGTGTTAAAACATAGTTTAGAATGAGGTTTATCGTAAGATAAAATAAGACAAAATAGATCGTTAATGTTGTTATTCGAAAAAGGAAAAAGAAATGAAACATATACATGTGTATACTTTAGAATTATCTCTCCCATGTTTTCACATTTAAATACAATTTACAGATATTAAAATCGAAATACTAGATAAAAAATACAAGAATGTCAATTGAAACAAAATAATAACAATAATAAACCTTGCTTCAAATATTTAAATATTTCATACCCAATAAAAGAAATATTAAACAATTTTTCAGAAAATAATAGAAGATATTCTTTAGAAATAAAAAAGTTATACTTTCGAAAGATTTTTTTTATACCGGTTATGTATACAAATGCTTTATTGCTTATGTAAACAAACGAAAAAATAATAAAACAAATAGGCTGTTTGCTCGCAATCAAGTAAAAAGTAATTAATGTAATAAACTATTTTTTTTTACGATACGTAAAGTTTATTAAGTAGAGAACATATTTTAAATGTATCCAAGTTTACTTAAATACACATAACTTACGTTGATAAATTATTATTAACTACTGTATTTCTTAATTCTACTGGAAAAAAAGTTTAAGAATTCGTGATTATTTTTAAAACTTTGTTTTAATTTGTTTCGTTTCGTTGAGTGATTATGTAATTTATATTAAATGATAAAATCATAAATTGTATACAATAGAAATAAAATAATACTAGCATAAATATAACAAAAATGCAAATAAAAGCAGTTATAGGGTGGAATAAAATAAATAAATAAATAAATAAATAAAAATTAGCGGTACAAACTGTTTTTAATCATGTACCAAATTCTTCAGATCAGGACAAGGGAGGGGGAGGGGATGGGGAAAGGCGGGAATATAATATGGAGTTTTTGCAAATCTGATAATTTTAAATCTATTTGCATTATACATTATATATTTTGTAGATACAAAAAATCAAATTGTAGATCAAAATTTGAATCTATATTCTACGATTGCGGACCTTAAACTGTAGTTCGAGAGCAGAATAAGTATATAACGTAGATTTAATATTCTGAAAAGCATCAACAGTTTCAGTTTTATGTCAGTTAAAAGGGTCCTGTGAAATCAAAGATTTTAAGAATTGCTATTAAAAGATTTGGAATTTGTTTAATTTTTTGTTCAGTATAACAGGGGGTGGGGGGGAGGAGTGATTTAAAACCAGGCACTGGGATTGATCAGACCTTGATGAGTAGAATGTCATATATTTTGAAATATTTATTTTAAAAAAAGTAATGTAACACATTAAATTCCATGATGATTAACAAATTTGTACTAATGTTATCACCTATAAAGTTAAAAACTAAAAAATGAAAAAAAGACATTAGAAGAAGTATATCAGAAATTATGAAAGTCGGAGGTTCCATTATTTAAATTTATGAGTACATCCACATTAAAAAATAAACATAGAAAGGAACTCTATAGCTTGCGGTTAAAAAAAATAAATATTTTTCAAATATACCTGAGATCTGTCTTAACATATGCATCTAAAAATGAGAGATACTTTTAAATACTTTCGCATTAAAAGTTTACATTTTAATTATACGTAATTACACTGTATATTATTTATTAATACGTAAATTATCCGAGTAAAAAAAAGTGTATTTTGTTTTTAAATATTTCTTAACAAAAACAAATCTGCAATACCATCAATACGAAATATACAGTGCTTTATTAATACTACTACAATTTTTATGTTTAAGGCATTTTTACCTGCACATTTTATAGGAGGAAAAAAGAATGGTTACTTGATAAATTTATCAATTCTGACAACAGCGCAATTTCGAGAAAAATGTATTATTATTATATTTATCCTTACGTGTCAAAAGAATTTTCATTCAATTTTTCAAATTTCTGTTGCTTCTAAAAATCAAATTATTATTATAAAATATAAAAATTACAGTTTTCTATTCAAGAGCTTTTTTAGAAAATGCTTAAATTTGCAATTACTTAAAAAAAAATCCACAAGTAATTTGAGCTTAGCATAGTAATTAAAGTACCATTTCCGAAATATGAAGAATTATAAATGTTAAATAAACGATCAAGTGTAAGTATTACTCACGCTCAGAATGTTCCGTACAAAAAATATATGAATTTTTCTAGTGCATTATACTTTTTATAAAATGTTTGGTAAAAGAGTAGTATGACTTGAATGTAAATAAGTATGCTTTGTAAATAAGTATGCAACATAAGGTTGGGTGTAACTGTATATACTAAAAATGTATGAATGTCTGTATAATAAAATTTCAAAAAGATATGAAGCCTAAATAATATCAGTTATTGCTATTCTCAATAGAATTTTTTAAATCTTATTTTAATCTGTTTTCTGTTGTTGTTTTTAAAAAATTTTATGAACTTAATTGCGTATCGACAATAAAAACTGTGCATATTTAAACAAAATTCATTTAACATAGCACAAAACTAAATTCATAGTAATAACTATCTTTTTTTACATAGTAAATAACCCCCCCCCCTTTTTTTCAAGTTTAAATTTGCCTTTGTGCTAAAATCCCTTCGATAGTCTGTCGCAAATTTACTAGATAGCCAAGGTCCGTGCCATGTTGTTAAAGATAGGCTTTAAGGCTAGAAAGACCAAAAATTTTTAGTCACGTTTTATAAAAATATTTTACATCAAAAATTTGATTGAAAATCGTTTAAATTTTTTATTTAACTTTTCTCTTTTTTGCATCTTTTAAACTTGTGTTATAATAAAATTTCTGGTTCGAACTAAAATACATTTATATGGCACCAGTCAAAATAACCGCTTACGGGCTTTCTAGCGTAAGAATTAATTTTTAAAGACGTGAGAGGTGTAGGGGAGAGTGGGGATACTTGAGCATAGGAGATACTTGAGCCATCCCTATTATCTCTACAGTTGGTTAATTTTTCTATCTAAAATTGGGAATATGGTAACATATTTATAGTTCTGAACATGTAAAAAAGAAATTACACACCTTGGTACCATTTTGAAAGTATAGTGATCAATAGTTGTTTTTCCCTATCTGAAGTAAATATTAGTAAATATTTAAATGCATGTTTTTTTTTTTTTTTTTTTTTTTTTTTTTTTTTTTTTTTTTTTTTGTAATTAAAGTTTTGTTTAAAGTTGCAACTATATACATAAATTTAATAAATATAATTTCAATTGTATTTTGACTCTAAAATAGTTCTAATAGCTACATGCTTTATTTAGTAAAACTGTGATAAACAAAAATAGTGGTAGTGGGGATACTTGAGCCAGTGAGATTGGTTACACTTGAGCCAACCATCAACCATCAACTTGGATCAACCATCCTCACTAGGAAATTAGACATGGGTTAAACAAACAAAAAATAAAATTATATCCTTATATTCACTAATAGATTTTTTTCTGGATAAAAGGGAGAATAATTTTTCATTTTTTTTCTTAAAAAAAGACCTGAAAAAAATGTTTAAAAATGTATATATTTTTAATGAAAATAACCATTTTATTTTTCATTTTGACTAACAAAATAGCCTGTCTAGATAAATGTACACATAATTTTCAATTTAACTTTTATTACATCAAAATAACTTTTTAAAACTGTTTTACAGGTTATAATCTTTAATACTTTAATTAGTTAGGTCCAACATATTAAAATATTTTTTTAAATATAATATATTACGATTAATATTTTATATTGAAATTGTAACCTCTGTTACTGTAACTTTTTTTTAATTAAGAAAATTGAAGAAGAATTGGTAAAAAGAGCACACAAAAAACAAGAAAAGCAACAAAAATCACAGTTCAATCTTACCTGTATGGAGCCAAAGGGGAAGACAAAATCTTTTCCTGTGAAATCAAAAAAGTGTTTGAAATAATAGTATGATACATCTGGCTTAGATTCCGACAGCTACTGAATTAAAAGTATGGGTTCGACAATATCATTAGAGAAAAATTCTGTCAATGATGGTGATGATATGAAAAGAAAACCTTCTGTTGATGATTGGTTACTAATAAAATATGCCGGAAAGAAAACTATAAAAATATTTGTTGGACAAGTGCTTAATATTTTAAAAATGATATTTGCCCGAAGAATTGCAGATTCCAAATTTAAATGGCTCTGAACTGAGGATGTTTGTACCATCGACATAACTCAAGTTGAAATGATCTTTCGACCACCAGTTCTAATGACAAAAAATGATCGTATTACTAGCTTTGTTTTCTCAATTGGTTTTGAAGGGCTTTATGTACCATAATTTATCATTCTGTAAAATTTTTGTGCAAAAATAAAGCAAAAAAAAAAAAAATTACTTTTGTAGGTATTTTTCCGTACTGGCTCAAGTATCCCTTCACAATGGCTCAAATATCACCCTCATGCAGATACTTGAGCCACGATGTAAAACAAAAGGTAAAAATTTATTAGACATAGAAAAATAGTTCAAAATTAATTGAAAGTAGTTTTCAGTTGAAGAAAAAATATAAAATTTTCATTTTCAATATTTTATTTTGTTCTAAGAAATTACAAAAAATTTAAAAAAATTAAAATTCAAAAAATGGCTCAAGTATCCCCATCTTCCCCTACTGAGAGATCCACTGACTGCAAACTAATCGTGAATCCCATAGTATTTATCTGATAAACCAATTAACAAGCAGTGGTATATTTTTACATCACTAGATTTAGTGACAAAATGCCATCTTTCAAACCAGGAAATATGAAGATAAATATATATTCTCTTTCACAAGACAAATTACTTGATAAAATAACATAAAAATGCTCTTATTTTGGGAAATCTAAAATTTAAATTTTATCGAAGAAAATGTTTTGGGCGTTAATGAGTTAGTACTAGTTAAAATTATTCTGATTTTAACAATTTGATGTTTATTGCTTTTGTATTGCAGCTGGACAAATGTATTATTATAATGTTGTTGTCTAGGCTTTAAAAGCCGATGGTACATAGAGTATGCAGCCCTTGTCATTATAAATGTCCAAACCATCCTTATCTTTAATTGTTAATATCTCGCCTGATTTCCGACGATTTTTTTAAAATTATTATCAACAATGCATTTGCAATTCTGTTACCTCCAGCGCTCCTTAACATCTTTGATGAATGCCCGTAAACCGAAATTTGCTCGTAATAGAAAAATTCTCTTTTATCAAAAGTAATGTGGCCAAGGATAATCGCTATAGTTTTCTTACAAAGTTTAAATTAATGTCTATCATATCTATATTTTGCATAATTTAGTTTCAGTAAATTCAGAAAAATATGGGGCCTGCGTGGACGAGTGGTTAAGGCACCACGCCGCTAATCGCAAGAGAGCGTAGAAGATTTATAGATTCGACTCCCGCTGGCCCCGTTGTCTTTGTGAAGCTTCCGGCAGTAATTTTCTACTATTGTAAATTTTCTTGTGCTCTCTCGTTCTTGTATATTAACAATGATTTATAAATGGACTTTCATATCAAGCACGTAAGTCAAATGTTTGTGTTCAATAAAAAAAATAAACAAGTTCTTCAGGTTAAATTATTTTGACCTATGCCAATTTAGCATGGTCTGAAATTGGATTTGGCCAGTAACATATATATTTGCTTAAACCGTTTTAAATATTTTATTAAATACATCACTTTTACATTTATTTTTTAAGAAACATTTTTCAGATTTGCGTTTAAGAGGTAAACACATTTTTGTTCTTTTGTAGAAAACATACATGTATCCATCGCTTTACAGATACAATGTATTATTAATGAAAGAAAAACCTACGCTTCGAAATTATCAAAATCCAGATCATTTCTCGAGATATTTAATGAATATTCTAAAAGTATCTCATAACTTTAAACAACAATAGTAACACTTTCGTAAAAACGTTCTTTTGTTCGTATGATGAGATTCTTATAAGAAAAGAAAAATCTTTTTTTTTTTTTTTTTTTTAAGAAAAAAAGGATGTTAAGTTCAAGAGCAAATAAAAAGATTTCACTTTGCATTTTAATTAAATTTTACAAATACAGACACTTTGAATATCTTCATTTACATTTAGGAAGCAAACAAAGAGTACAACATGTTGGTAACAGCATTTTAAAATTATTCATTTAATTAAACACGGTTATATTTAACACATAGTATATGTATTCATTGAAGTATCAATAAAAAATGTTTACAGATTAGTGTTTTATAATATTTTTTTATATAAAAGTTTAAGTATTTTTTAATATATTCATCTATTTATTGGTCAATAAGTTCTTAACTAATGATATTTTCTAAAATTCCAAAATGTTATTTTTTGTTTTGTTTTGTTTCACTGGATAGTTTCAACTTACTAAATTTGAGAAAATAGCTTGTCCATATCAAAAGAGGGTATCTATAACACATTTGTAATCTGAACTAGATGTGTCTCTGTAATCATCCTTTATGTATATTCTTAATATAAAAATTTAATTTTAAAATGACTGTGTTCTAAATATAAGTGCATGAACTGTCCAACGATGGCTTGTGTGATGTTTTATCCATGCTTTTTTTAACCACAAAAAGTCCTTTACTTGCAAAAAAAAAAAATACTTTGAAAAAGAGACTTTCTAAGGTGGAAAACCATGTTTCATTGACAAGCACTCAATAGGACTTACTAGGGAACGTTCCCAGGTGTTAATTGTGGATTTCGACGAGAGTAGTATCAAAAGAAAGACCTCGCCGTGCACGTTAAAAAGTGCAATGGAACTACCCGTCCGAATCCAACCGTTTTTGAGATATCAGCACTTGAAGTGTGAATGAATAAATAAATTGACAGGCAGGTATATAAATTGTTGGCAAGTGAAGCCAGCCTAAGAAAAATATTCTACTTTACATGCTATATATGTATATACAGTTTATCTATTACGTCACGCCACACATTTGCCGAAAAAATTGCATAAAAAAGTGCTGGAAATAACAAAAACAGATGGAAAAATTCTCCGTATGGAGCCGTACGCGAAAACTTCAAAGAATGCGAAGTACCTGTCTAAAAGAGGGGAAATTACTGGCAATGTGTGGGTGTAAAGGGTTTTGCCCGTAGCTCGGAAAAAAGGTATTGGCAGAAGGACAAAAAGCAATGCAAAGAAAAGTTTAAATTGCCAACAATTTATACATTTGCCTGCCAATTTATTTATTTATTCATTCACACTTCAAGTACGGATATCTCAAAAATGGACTTGGAACCCAGGTTGCAGAAAACATTTTAGTAAGCTAACTATAATTTTAGTAGATTTGTTTGTAAAATTACAGATTTTTGTAGCTTTAGAAAAATTAGTTTTGTACATTTACATCTTTTCTTGTATAACATACAGAATAAATGTTATTAAACATACAGATATCGGCAACTGTACATTTGGATGTCAATTTATTTATTTATCCATTCACACTTCAAGTACGGATACCTCGAAAATGGACTTGCAACCCAGGTTGCAGATAACATTTTAGTAAGCTAACTACAATTTTAGTAGATTTGTTTGTAAAATTATACATTTTTGTAGCTTTACAAAAACTAGTTTTGTACATTTACATCTTTTCTCGTATAGTATACAGAATAAATGTTAGTAAACATACAGATTTCGGCAACTTTACATTTATAGGATTGCAGTTTTTTTTCAATGTCGTCACAATCTTAACGTTACAGAGTATTTATTGTGATAATATTAAATATGTTTTTAAATTATACAAAAAAGAATGACTTTTTATGATATTTAATGAAATCTCCTAAAATCATTTCATAACTATAAACAATAAAACTAAGACTTTCCGGGAAACATTCTTTTTTTCACTAAACGAGATTCTTCGACAGAAAAAAAAACTAAAAAAGGATATTAAATTAAAGAGCAGATAAAACGCTTTCACTCTTAATTTTAATTAAATTTTACAAACACAGTAGCTTTGTATATCTTGATTTTTATTTAAGAAACAAGAAAGCAACGGATAACAGCAAATTGTAAATTATTATTTTAATTAAATATATTTAGCTAGAAGTAAAAATATTCACAGCCGTGAATATACCAAAATGCTCTTTTAAAAATATATTTATACACTTTACAAAAAATAAAAAATAATAAAATAACAATTTAGTATTTTATAATGATTTATTTTACTGTTTATTATAGTCTTTTATCTATTTGGAATGTTTTACATTTACTTTGCAGCCATTCCAGTTGTTTTAAATAAAACTCATATTTCGAATTAAAAATATTGTAAATTTTCTTAATTTGGAATGTTAACAAAATTTAATTCTTAATAATTTATTGCGATACATAAAACTTCATAATGCAATAAACTGATATAAAATCTAATAATGCGTAAAAGGTGTATAAAATAGCTTTTAAATGAATAAATATTTATTTATATATGAAAACTACACTGGTTTACAAATTTAAACATTTTTAGATACTTTTGTTGAAACATGTATATTTTCCTATAATACTACTTCTTACTCATGAAAGGCGGTGTTTCAAAAATATATATCACGTCACATTTCTTCTATACAAAGTGTTTTATCTTTCAATGGTGTCTAATGGTTAATTCCTAAACCGTTCAGTTACAGAACTGTTTCAAATGAAGTAAAGAAATGTTTTACAATCAATTTTGGCAAAGCAAAACATTTATTAAAAAATTACGAAATTTAAATTTTTATGCGGTCCGCCAGTTTTAAGTTGTATTTAGTAAATTTTTCCTATTGCAATGACGACTAATATAAAATGTCCTGTTATTCTATAACTAAAATTTACCGAATAAGAGCTGTTTAAAGTTGGAGCATATTTTTGTTGCAAATTAGGGGGCATTCACAAATTTAGTTGAAATGTAATTCTGCAAGATACATTTAAAAAGCGATTGAGAGTAAAAGTAGCATTGCAATATAAGTTTGAAATCTTTAATCATTTTGACATATTAATGAAAAAATACTCAATTTGTAATAAAGTTATAACAAGGAAAAAAAGCAGATTACCATTAAATAAAATGATTAAAATTAACAGACTTGATTCTATTCAAAATGATACACATTTTAAAATGTTATTAGATTATACTAGACTGCAAAAAATTAATTATATAATTTTTTTAGTTTTTGATATTGATTCTTATGTATTCTGTGCCGCTCAATTCGAAACTGATTTTTATTTTTTACCAACGCATAAATATTTTTTGCAAATCTTTAATTTTAAAGTTATTAAAAGAAAAAACAACAAAAATTTGGAGCGAGAGAAGGGAACACATTGGAACATGATCAGATTGAGACAATATCCATGGAGGAGAAACGATCGTTCATGGACATTTAGGAAGTTGAGATAAAAATTATAAAGATAAAAATCAAGAATAACTATATTATAAAGGCGAAATGTATCTGTGCGTAACGCATACGTCATTTTGCTCATGGCAGCACTTTCAAATTTTAAATTAATTTTTGTATTGCAATTTTTGCTACTAAAAGTTTTTAAACTTCTTAATATCACACATTTTTAATTTTTACAACATCGTGTAGGAAAAAAATGTACTTTTAAATGAAATTTGTTTGAAAGCTGTATCTTAATTTGTTTTTGAAATATTAATTTTTTTGTAGCTTTTAATACCTCTTTTCTAATCGAGGCAAGTGCCTAACAGGAGTACTCCATTTCTATTTAAAGCAAAGGAAAAAAGTGAAAAAATTGAGCGCTGTATCTTTATGTTGCCATTTTCTCATTAAAAGGGAAAAAATAGAAATTTAAATATCTTCTGTTATAAAACCCGGTGAATTTTGACTTCATTTACAAAATTTGATTTACACGTAAAAGAATATCAACAGTTAATATCTATTTCCGCAAATAGCGTTGAAACTTCAAGTTATGAAAAAAAATTATCAAATTAAAATGCCAATTTTTTTAACATGAATACAGATGTGAAATGTACATTTGTAAATTTTGATATGGTGAAAATCATGCCGGGTTTAGATTTCACGGAAAAAAAATTCTATGATTGAGACAAAATTAAATAAATTATGCTTTTTATCATTTTGGAGTACTAGCATAAGAACCTTAATTGATAACTTTATCATAATAACATATTTTTGTTATTTTTTACTTTGCATATACAATTAAAATTTAATTTTAACAATTTCTACAACAGCGTTTTATAGAAATAGTATTTTGTTAAATTGGCGATAAATATCGTTTGTTTAAGAGTTAGACGTACCAATATAAAATGCATTTTTTACTATAACTAATTTCGTAGATTTAGTATAAGTTAAAGAAACAGTTCCTTCTTAAACATTTTCTTTCGTCAAAATTTGACGGGTTCTACCTTGTAGATATAAAGATAAAAAGATATAAGTTATAAAGATAAAATTTATTTAAAAAATATTGCTTTTTTTAAGTATCATGAAATCGATGTGAACATGTCTCTGAAGATGCATTTTTTCCATTTACACCAGGCTTTAACTCGCGCCGTGAGTAGCGAGCAGCGTGTGCATTTCAAACAATATCAATAATCTTAAACTTTTTTAAAACAGACACAAAGGTTTTTCGGACAAAAAAATGTTACGGAACTACTGCTGTCTATTTTAAGAGAAACAGAAGAAGAAAACTATTCAAAGAAGAGCTGTCAATCATTGCTATATGTTTCTATTTCCATTTAATGTTATTATTCTTTTAAGTATTTAATAAATATTTTTAAAACTAGACGTGACAGATTTTTTTCAATAATTTTCCCGTACTCGGTGCGCTAGAATCTAGGAAAAAATACACATTTTGGAGAAAGTATATAAAACGTGTAAACCAGTGTTATCAATTCAATACTTTACATATGGATCTAAAAAAATTCTAATGCGTTTTTTCAATAAAATATGCGTATAATTTTTTTTAAACATATTGTTTCAAAGACGCTTTATATTTTGAACCTTTGTTAAATGCTTCTTTAAAAAATTCTTTTTCTTTCATTTTCTCATAAGTATTTTAAGGAATACTGTTTTCACAATAAATAAAATTCTTCATACTTTACTAAAAAATACACGCATCCATCATTGCAAAGTATGCAATATAATTGGAACTCGTCAAATTTACACGAAGGAAACAATTAGAAAAGAACTGTTATATTTACATGTAATTAACCTTATAAACCTTCAAAAATAATTGCAATAAAAAAAGCTTGTTATATTTGTTAGTATATAACTCATAAAATAGGTATTAATTTTAACCTAAAGTTATCAAAATATTATTTCGATAAACTTATTCAAAATATTACGATGATAAAAACCTAATAATAAACTTAATATATATATTTAGGATAATGTTATCAATTCAAGATCTCATTTTTATAATTACATAATGAAACGTCCGTAAAAATTAAGTCACTTACACACTTTTTTTTTCCTTAATCTAAACATAATATCAATTTTACTATCTAAAAAAAATTGTATTTTTCTAGTACTCAAACTTCCCATTTTTAAATATTTTTAAGCGTAATAGATTATTTATAAATATATTTTTTAAACTTGAAGTCACGGTTGTCAGCTAAAACTTTGCACGTGGACACATCTATTTTTGACTAGAGGCTAACGAACTGAAAATGCTACTCATCCTAAACTCTGTTGAAAGCATTTAGTTGTTCCCTTCAGCAATCCATATCAGTATAAATACAGTTTAAATAGCTTAACATCAATAAATAAGACCGTAAATATTTAAAGATAAAAAGCCAGCGATTTTAAAGACACAAATAATGTATGAAAAGGTAGCAAACAGTTGTTTCAAATTTATCGAAATTCTTCATCAGTGTAAAACTCGGCGATCTAGAAAAAACAAAACTGAGCCACTCACTGAGCTTTCTAGCTCGCTGAGTTTTGACTGATGAAGAATCCCGATTGTAGATTCGAAACAGCTGTTTCGCCATTTAGTGTATTATTTGTGCATTTATAATCGTTGGTGTTTTATTTTTAAACATTTTTGCACAAAGGCTTTATTTGCAATTTTAAGGACCATAGGTCATATCATTGTAATTGAAATATTGGAAGAATTATAAAATCACAACAATTTTTATTCCATAAATCGCAATTCAATGGAACTCGATTATTTGACCCTAGTAAGTGAACTGTAAATGGTACGTTTTGTATAATCCTACAAAAACATTTTGCGATGTGTCTCAATTGTTAATATTCTTCTAATTGTGTTTGAAATGTTAACAATGAATAACATTAATATATTGGCTAACACAGTCTATTTTTCTTAAACGATCATAATACCTGTAAACATACAATAAATTCTATACATAACATATTAAACCTCAGTAATATGTAAAAATTACATTACAATCCAAGTGTATTTACGATAGTTAGAGCACGGACAGACAAAACGAAACATAAACACTTTTTATCTATGCTAGTAGGGTTTCGAAAAATAATAGTTGATACAGATAAAGTTGTTTTGATAATACAGTTACATTTTGTTAATGCGCAAAAAAAAACAATGTTTATCTCTTTCTTTTTCACGTTCTAGAAATAGCAAAATCTCCCGATTAGTAATTCATTTATTTCCCGATATTCCAGATTAGACCAGAAGTTCTCAAGAGTATCTAGACTATATTGGGAAAAAATGCGAATAAATAAATCCTCAAAATATAATAGAAATAAAATGGAACAAAAAATATAGGATTGTTTCACATTATTTTTATTAAATATTTTAACTGGCTCAGTAAAGTAGTCTTTTTTTTTATAGAAGATTTTTTCAAATTATTTTCCAATACATATCTTAGTAAAATTTTCTTTTAAATAAATGTCTTTGTGATAGTGTAAGACATTTTTTGTGGGAAGAAATAAAAAACTGTTAGATTTATAGCTTGATTTATCAATTAATTTAACCGACAATTTAAAAATTTTCAAAAGCTTCTTGATGTCTGAAATAGACAGTTTTATGCAATTTTTTATAACATTTCACTTTAAATTCATTTATATATGTTTTTAACATTAAACTGTTATTATGAAAACAATTCATAGAAATACAGTAAAATAAAAAAATAAAATAAAAAATTCTGTATAAAGCTAATTTACCTATTTTTAATTACCGTTAACATACCACTGCACGATTTTTTCTATATTTATTTTAAAAAAAATTTGAAATATATATAGCAGTCTAATAATTAGAAAAATAATTTTTAAAAATAGCATTTTAAATTTTCAGTTAAAATTTGGTATTTTTGGCATGTAACCTAAGTAAACAATTAGGACTTTTAAATATTGTGTTGCTATATTTTGCAATCATATATTTTGCATGCTATATTAAAATCAATTAATTTTTTCGGCTTAACCCCTTAATTGGTTAATTATTTTCTGTTCAATAAATTGAAAATAGCAGACTTACACAACTATTACTTAAATAAAATATTCGTAAAATTTAGTCTCAACATTTCCATCTTTCAATAGTATGAAAATTTTATTAAAAATAATAGTAGTGTCAAAAAGCTTTAAATGATGAAATAAACAAACCAGTTAAGGGATTAATACTCTGCAACTTTCATTATATTAATATATTAATATATTTAAGTATTCAGTAAAAATAAAAAATTAAATTTGGCTTAATAACTTGTTTAAAGTTTTTTTTTCTTTCCGAAGGATAAATTCTATTTTTATGTCAAATGCAGCCATCTGACATGGACAAAATAAGTGTTATTTCATTCTTTGGATTGTTCTTGATCACTTACAGTGATTCCGTTGGCGAAAAGTCATGTTACACACTGTGAATTAGAGTGTTTTTGGTATGTGTTACATGTGGTGCATGATGCAGTGAAGGGTTAATTTCAAACAATAATCATTGCTACTATATGACCAGGTAATTTCTGTAATATAAAAGAATGAAAAATTTATAAGTATATAATCGAAGTGGATATGATGAACGAAACAGAACTGCAATTAATATCTCTTGAAAAGAAATAGTTCATCCTGAACAACTTATTTTTTACAACATTAATATAAAAAACGAAAGTATTATTTCGTTCTTTGTTTTTCTTTCTTAAAATATAGGCATTTCAAATTAGTAATTAATTTACTTCTCAATATTCTGCATTAGAAATCAGGCATTCTCAAGAAAATCACTTTATTGTAAGAAATTTGAACAAATAAAACGCTGAATTGGAAATAAGAAGAAAACATGAAAAAAAAATGTATTATATTCGATCGTAAGTATGCGTTGTATCACGATCAATTTGTTTTTATAATAAAATTGTAGCAAGCGAATGTATTATTTTTCTTTTTTCTTTTATTTTTTTAGAAATAAATAACCTCCAAATTGGTAATTAATTTACTACAAGATATTCTATATAAGACTTCGGAAAGTTTCCAAGAATATCCAGATGCTGTTGAAAAAGTAACGAATGAATAAAAACACGAATTAGAATAGAATCAAAATGGGAAATAATATTGATTGTTTCATTGCTTTCATTTGTTCTGTTGACTACACTTAAACGGAATTTTCTTTTTTCGTTTGATGGATTTTATAAAATTACTTTCCAATACACACATTTAGCAAAATCTTCTATTAAATGAGTGTTCTTGGGATGTTAAGAGTCTTTTGGATGTAGAAAAAACTATAAGCAGTATAGCTGCTTTCATCAGTTAATTTAGCTGATTACTTAAAATTAAGAACGAACGAAACAGGTTTTTAAAGCCAAAACCAAATTTCAGCGATTTCCTTTTTTCGGCCAAAAACGAAAACGATAAGAAAACATCCAATTTTTTTAATAATTAAACTGTAAACATTAAAATAATTATACATACATACCATAATAACGTACATAAATATACATAATTTTTAATTAATTGCACGTATATATTGAATAAACCTAATTATTAATTAATTAAGCGTATTTTTTAAACTTACATAATTATTACTTAACCATACTTGTGCTTCAAATAGGCTGTCTGACCTCACATCCAAAGCTTTTTATTATCATATGAAATAAAACGTAGTTTAGTCATCAATAACACAGAAATATCTTCTAATTATACACATTTTATTTAATTAAAAAATATTTAGATTTTATGTATACACACACATACATTTGGATTTGTCTTTTATAAGAATTTTTTTGAATGATATTTGTTATACAAGAACTTTCTCAAAGAGTAATCTAAACACTTTTGCGGTTTCAAACTAAACATTTTCTATTACCGTTATGTCTGCAACTTTTAATGAACACTTGAAAAAGTTACACAGTATATAGTGGAAACCTTTATCATTCAGCTGCTTTTAGGGAGAACTAAAAATCTAGTCAGTTTTATCGCTTATATCTTTCTGGGATTTCACAATATTTGATTGTTTCTTTTTTTTTAATCAGCTGTTCAATAGAGTTGACTATGAAATTATATAAAAGGACCATTTTATCGTTCGCGCACGCGCAGATAAAGAGATTTCATGTAACTACCCATATTTCGTAAAATAAATAATATACGTACATTCTAGTTGATCTACGTTGTATCTACTATCTTTTGGTAATTTTTCTGAAACTGGCTTTAAATTGGTTTGAAAACCCTACATGACATAAGCTAAAAACATGGCGAATTTTTCGAACTTTGCAAAGGAAAATTCGCTATATCTTCATGCATATGCGTGTAATTCTTATAAAAATCAGTGGACATTAGCCACATATTTGAATTCCGCCACGACAGATCATTTCGTGCATTTTAATGTACAGGATAATCCCAAATATTATTATTTTTCTTTGCTTTTTATCATCCCCATGATTATTCTCCTTATGAAATGAACGTCAATAAATATGAAGTCAAACATAATCCTTATAATCCTGAAGTTCTAGAAGAATCTGATGAGTATATTTTTAAATATACGGCAAATTGAATATCGACAATGTCTAAAATTGAAAGTGTCCGGTCATTAATGGACATATCATGTAAATGCACGTGGAAGTTAAAAGGGTAATTAATTAAATAACCTACAAATCCTTTTTTTTTCTTTTTGTAAATTGTTCAAGTTAAAAAGTATTAAAATTTCTTATTTCCTTGAACACACTGTCTGAAATACAGTTTGCAAACCCAGATGAATACAGTACTTGTTTTATGAAAAAATAAGTTCCAGTTCTGCCATTAATTGTGTTTGTTTCAATGCAGTTAAACGGAAGTGAAGTAAAAATATGAAAATAAGAAAAAGTTTTCTTTATATCCACTTTCATTTGAAAGAATCACAGGTAATACTTTCAAACCAAGGAGGATAAATTTTATAAAGAAACATGTAAATAAATTAAGCTCATACAAAAATATTTTTTACAAAGTTTATTTTCCTATTAGAATGTTACCATTTCACGCTATCGACTAATGATTTTAAGATTCTTCTCAAAGAGAAATAAACAATTTCCTAACGTAACTGATACTTTTGTTCTTTTTTTTATCAAGAGTGTTGTACTAAAAAGTTTATCCCATAAGAAACAATTTACTTTTCTTTTTTTTTCTCTAGATTCTTTTTACTTCTTTTGATTGTATTTTTAACAGTGGCTAACTTTTTACAAAAAGACTACCTTCCTCTTTTTTTTAACACTTCATTGTTTTTTTTTAGTCACATTCTGAATGTTATACTATCGCTTTTAATTTTTTATTTTCGATGCAATTAATTAATTAATTAGCGAAATCAAAGTTAAATAATAATATACAAACATATATTTGAATTCATTGTTAATTTGCTTTGAGAGTTTTCTTTAATATAAAAATTTTAAGCTTATTAAAATATAATCTTTGAACCACTTCCCTTGGCCTTTTTCTATAAAAAATAATCACATTTTTCATAATCCTAACATTGCATTCTATCATTTGCATTTTATATCACAAATCTTTGAAAACTGGCAATTAAATATTATGTATAATTTAGTTGAATATAATTTGTTATGTTATATAAGGATATTTTCTTTATTTTCAGGTGCGTTCATAACTATGAAATTCCTAGTCGTCGTTCAGACCGGCCGCTCGTCTGTTCGTATGTAACAGAGCAAAAACTGAACCGAATTGTACTACTCAACCGAATTGTTTGAAACTTAAAATATATAATTGTTGCATAATTTTGTCGAGTCATTTCAAATTTTATGCAAAAAAGGATGCATAGTTTTGTTGCAGGGACACTCAAAAGTATCCCGTTACATTACGTCCAATGGGAAAAAAATAGTTTCAAATGCATTTTAATGATGTCACATTCTTCCCAATTAAAAAAAAATATGAATCTATGAAGTATATATTAAAATATACATTCTGTACATTTTGTGATGCAAATAATATCTTTCATTAGTTTATAGAGTACACAAAAGTATTCCAATACATAATGGTATAAAGGAGAAACAATTTTTTTTTTTTGGGGGGGGGCATTTTAATTATATTAATCTATTTTGCATATTATAAAATAGATATAAGTTGCTGAGGTTTACTACTACTTACTTCCTGTCTAACAGAAAGCAGATGGTATTTAAAGAGATACACAAAAGATTTCGTTTACTATACTTTTTCCGAAATACTGTACACACAACAAGATCTGAATATTTTTAAAACTTCGTTATAATATGAACGCACCTCATTTGCTACGCTTGATGTGCGATTTCTGACTTGCTAAGCTCTTTAAGATTATTTTACATAAATTTAAATTAAACTTTTAACTATGCATATTACATTATTCTAAACAACGTATTCCAGTATTTAGTACTCTTACATTTTAACAAATAAATGTAAAAAAAAAAAAAGCATAATCTTTTGTAGAATTTTTCAATTTTTTTTATTTTCTACATTTTAAAGCGATTTTATCAACGGATTTGCTGAAACAAAAATTTAGGCATAAACGGATTACAGAAGGATTTTTGTTTTAATAATGATTCCGAAGGTAAAATAAAAATGTATCCATGTAATTCTAAATCCCGTATATTTCATTTCAATTCATGTATTTATGAGTTATATACAAAAAAATTATGTTACTCATTTATTTAAATTGACATTTTTGCGCTAAGTTTTTCTTCTGTGAGAATGGTAATATTTTACGCTACCGACTAATAACATTAAGTTTCTTCTCAAAGGATGATAAACAATTTCCTAACGTAATTAATACTTTTTGCTCACTTTTTTATGAAGGGTATCGTACTAAAAAGTTCATCCGAAGAGAAACAATATACTTTCCTTTGCATTTCGGCAATTACTTTTTTCTTTTGATTGTATTTTTAACAGTGGCTATTTTTTTATAAAAAGGATCCATTTTCGCTTTTTTAAACTGGTTGTGTTTTTTTTTCAATGGCATTCTCAGCAGTACATTATCTCTTCTGTCTTTTTTATCTACGATTTAGGCATTTAATTAATTAATTAATGACATCAAAGCTGGATAATGCACACACATACCTGTATTTGTTCTTACGTTTTTTGCTCTTTTATAAAACCACTAATTCATTAAAACTTAACCTTTTAGCCAAATACAAATAAGAACGATTTTAGTTTTCAGTTCGTTTTACATAATCCACTCTTGTGCATAATATATTGAGTTTTTTAGGTTCACCGTGAAAAGCGTACAGTTTTCGTCAGAGTTAAATATATATATATGTAATCCATACATTTTAAATCAGTACAAATCTCTTATCAACAAGAAATTTAACAGTTTTTAAGGGCTTTACCATAGCTTATACTTATATGTAGTAATTGTATTTTCAAAAAAGGATATTTACATTTTTGTAGTAAAAGAAATAAAAATACGCAATTAAAATAACGAAAATTGAAATAAGGTCTTTGTAAGGAAATCTAGCATTGTTATGTATTTAATTTCATTGCAAGACTATAATAAATATTTAAAAAATAAGCGTGTTGAAAAGAAAACATTTGTTTTAATAATTACATTTAATGGAAATAAAAATTACATGCATATAATCCTAAAGTGTACGTTTTGTGCATTCGAAACTTATTAATAGTTATATAATTTTATATTGTACGGGGCTTCCCCCTTTTATTAGGACAAATTTTAAGACGGGGTTAAGGGACATCACAAGGATTCAGATTTGCGTAGCAACCCATGGTCAGAAACGCATTTCTGTCGTGATAGTGACGACCCAAAGCATAGGAACGAATAACAGAAAAAAACATGCTTATTATCCTTAGTACAGCAAAAGACAAAGAACAATAAAAATATAACGATCGTCATCAAAGAAGGTATTCACAAATACGACAAAGGGTTCTGTTGCATGGAAACATATCTCCAAAGCATGCATCATCTTATATTCTAGAAAAAACCAGGAGTGATGCGTGCAACAAGTTCCTCAATACTTTCTAGAATTGTCCCAGCATTTATACAGCACTAAGGATAGTAAATTTGTTTCTTCCCCCTGTTTGTATCCTTTATTTTTTATGTTTTGTGTCGTCACAACTGCGCCAGAAAAGTGTTTCCGTCTATAGGTTGCTATGCATGTCTGCATCCTTGTGATGTCCATTACCTTTTCTTAAAATTTGTCCAAATAATCCTGGCACATTCTGCATATCATTTAGTTATAAATCACATATCAAATTTATATTCATCAACTATTTACTCTAATATATTTATTTTATTAGAATGTAATTTATTTTATGCTGCCTGGCCGACTAATGATATTAAGTTTCTTACCATACTGCAGTAAACAATTTTCTGAAGTAATTGATACTTTTGTTCATTTTTTATCAAGATTGCCCCACTAAAAAGTTCATTCCATGAGAAAACAATTTACTTTATTTTTTCTATGGATTCTTTTTTATTTCCTTTGATTGTATTTGTCACAGTGGCTAACTTTTTACAAAGAAAAATACCTTTTACTGTTTTTTACATTTCATTGGGTTTTTTCAATTGAATTTATAGTGGTACATCAACCTTTCTATTGTTTTAATAGGTGGCTTAGCTTTTTACCCAAGTAATTAAAGTCATCAAAATCCGATGATACTTTAGACACATTTGTATTTATTTTCAAGTTTTGGAAAATTTATAAAGTATCTCGTTTAATTAAATTTGATCTTTCAATAAACTTCAGGTAGAAAATACTTTCAGTTTGTCAAATGCATTTTATGGAAAAGGTGGCAAGAATGAGTTATTTTGTACTAAATCTACATTTTGCTTTTTTTTCATAGTGTGTAATTTTTATATAATCTACTATATACTTGTTAGTATCCCAATGTACCATGAAAAGCGGTGATACATTTCTTTTACCCTATCTTAAATAAATGAGTTTATTTATCGTAAATATATACATTTATTTATTTACGTGCATTTATTTGCATGGTTATGTATATTCTGTGTGAAGGGAATCTCCCAAAAATATTCGTAAAGCATTTAAAGAAAAACATATTGAAGAATTCTTCCAAATACAAATATTCAAAAAAAAAAAAACCGGAAGAAAAATGATTTTAACAAACAAATTGATTTAAAATGTTTAGAAAAAAAATAATCAAAGGTGGTGTTTCAAAATAAAATTTAGTCTGCTGTACAATGTTAAAAAAAATAAGCGCCTCACTTTATGCAGTTAAAAAAAAAAATAAAGAGTGTTTCTTTAATCAAAACTTGTGTTTTATAAGTTTGTCATGTTGTATAGCTTTACTAATATTTAAAAAAAAATTTCAAAACACCAACTTTACATTATGTGAAATTAGATGACGTAAGGGGAAATGTTGGAAATTTCCAGTAATTCGGTAAGGAATCTGTATATCGAGCTTACTATCTTTTAAAGAAAAACCCATCTGGATTAGCATTGATATATGAGAATGGCGGACATTTTCAGGATTTCTTATGATGTTACCCGTTTTCGAAAAAAACAAACTAACTTTGTTAGATTTTTTTTTTTTTTTTTTTTTTTGTCAAATTAAGAATTTTAATTTTGCTTCATGTAACTTGAGACATGTTGGATTTTATCATATTAAGTGGATAAAATTTAATCGTAGCCTTTGTTCAACTTGATTCTACAACCACTAATTTTATTTTCTTGAAGTATGTTTTAATCACATTGTATATATTGATACATATCAGGTATAAATTATTGAGTATAACAACATATATGGGACTCTTAAATGGTAAGGTTGACTGTGTTTATGGAGTCCCAGTATCAACACGAGGGTTAAAGGCCCTCCATGGGGGTCCTTTTAAGGGAGATGACCAGTATTTACACCTGGAAATCCAAGGTTCAAAGAAAACCACGGAAAACTCTGAATGATTAGGCCACCGTCCATGATTGGGTTGCAAACCAGCACCTCCTGTATACCAGTTTCGAAGCAGAACCTTTCGGTCTTTGGTGCGGCCGTAAATGACAACATTGTATTTTCTACTTCCAGGTATAGACCCCTTGGACGTGACATCACATGCTTCATCTGACGCCCAAACTTAAGGCAAATGTGGTGTTTTCCCATTTGTAAATATAGTGTATTACACTTCATCTTTTAAATACTTAGAAAAATAATGCAAGAATACAAAAAATCTCAATTAAACAGAAAGAACACGCGCGCTTTTAATGGCAAACGGGGAGTTATGACGTTTTTTGTGGGCTTCAGATGTGCACCGGATTACAGCATCAGTCGTCGCTGTGACGCCAATGCAAGGGATCTATAGTCTCTGTTGTACCTCTTTTATGGCAATAAATAAATAAATAAATAAATAAAGGTCCATGAAATACGCAATATAGAAATAAGTAGAATAAATCCTACGAAAATGAAGAAGAAACAAGTAAAGGCGAAGCGATTATATGCGATGTTGTCAAAGTTAACTAAAACATTTACTTAGAAAATGACCCAAATTTTCTTTTTATTTATTTGTTTGTGCCATTCAGTTCAAGAGAAGTGAGAGTGGATAATTAAACCACCGGATGGAAAAATCAAGTGGCAGTTAAAATTAATTCAAGAATATTGGTACAACCAAAAATTTCGATAAAAATGAAGATAAATATTTGAGGATGAATGAGAGAGACACAGACAAATACTGTGATGAAGTGGTTTCTTATGCAGACATTGATAAAGCGGTTATTAGTGTTTGTAGAATAGGTTCGCAATTCCCAATCACAACTCTTTTCTAAATATTATACATTATTAATTCAAAAGTTATACATTTTAGTTACATTTAAGCAAAGAAGCATATCTTTTTATAATTAGGTTAATTTATTAATTAATTTAGGTTTATAATAGGTTAATGCAAAATGATGTTTTTTGTATACTTTAATTCAATTAAACATCACTAAACAACTACCAAAATTTCACTACAGCACCGATAATTTCGACGTTTCTCTCTTTTGAGATGCCTGTAGAAGAGAAATATGCAGAAGAATTTGAGAAATATAACCTTTGACCTAACATGTTGAAAATATTAAAAATTATAAACATTTTAAAAAACATGCATAAGTATCAATACGCAAATGATTTTCAATAAAATGTTTAGATCTAGAATTTTGTTTAAATGACAAAATAAAATAAATAAATTAATAAATAATAATTTATAACAATGAAAAAAACTGAGCTTTAATTAAAGCAATTTTTCACCAGAACGTGTTTTTGTTTTTCACCTGTTCTTTCTGCTTATCTGATATACAGTAGAATCTCTTTGCAACAAATGTCATCTTAACGGGTTTTTTTTTAATTTAACGAATATTATCTAGATTATTAAAACATCCTATAATCCACCATATTTCTAAAAACATCCTACATGTTTCTATATTTGTACATTTACAGAAACAAAGGACAAAAGTGAAATAAACAAAAAACAAATTTTAATCTTTTAACGTTTCTAACATAATGCTTCTATACATATTAAGTAACACCTTTAATTAAAAAAATAGAATAAAACTAAATTTACTTTCAAGCAAAATAATCAAAATATACGGAAACGAATTCCTAATCTTATCACTGAAGTTTGATAAATTTAAGAGTAAAAAGTCTGAATAAAATTGATAAAAAGAAATCAATAGGAAAGGCAGAAAGTTTTGAATTGCAAATAGAGTGTTTCATTCATTACATAGAAAATTCTATTCCTGTTCTAACACATGTGTATTTATTAGCAAGCAAAATCTTTTGGCACAATCAGGGATATACTGTTCTGTGTATGTTAGAATGCATTTCTATTCCAGGGTTCCAGGTGAAATATCAGCATTTTTTTATACAAAAAAAAAAAAAATATATATATATATATATATATATATATATAGTTCAAACACCCAAAATTTCGCTTTATTTCAGAATAGATTTTCTCTAAGAATATCCATAATGTAGAATTTCCTCATCTGAAAATTCCAAATTTTGAAAACAGTACCCGAAATTGTTGAATAACTTTTTCTAATCTTCAAAGTAGAGCCTATGGAGTCCAATAACAACTGTAACGCGTTAGACCAATACCCCCCCCCCCCCCTCCATCCTAAATAAAGAAGAAAGCCTTGAAGCGCGTCACGAAGACGCCACACAAATCAATTAAAACAAAGAAAAAAATGGAGTAACTTGCATTTATTATTTCTTTGGATTGTGGATTATTAATAGTTATTTTCTGATATTAATTAATAATTCCAAGAGTCAAAGAAAAAAAACGAAAATTGTTTGAAACTTTTTAGTTATTAATTAATAATTCCACGAGCAGAGGAAAGCGAAAAATGCTAATTATTTGATTTTTTTGTGTTAATAATTCTACGAGCAATGACGAAATGATGATTCCACGAAAAGGAAAAACGAAATGTGTTCATTTTTTTTCTTTGTTGTATCTGCTTTATGTGATGTTCTCGTGAGGCGTGTACGGATTTCTCGTTTTTCTAGGAGGCGTTCGTTTGACATAATCTTCCATACATTTTTAGAAGGCTGATTGAAATACATTTTCTTGTATGGCCTCAATTTGCACAAAGCATCGTCACAGATTAAGGTACTTGGTCGGTGATATTCAATGTATTTTTGGTCAAAAGTTCATTCACCATCTCAACTTTCTGTGATGATACATTATCTTGGAGCCAATTCGACAAGAAATTTTGGTGAATTTTAAAATGTTCCGCCCATGAAATTTCATTTAACAAAGTTTAAGCAACGTCTTTGTCCAACTAAATTTTGTATCATTAAATATCGCAAAACACTCAAAAGACTAAAAAAATAGTTAAGTTTAATAGACTAATTCATAAATTGTGCTTAAACACCGCTTTATATCGTGATACACGGGGTTCTGCAAACAGAAAAAAACTGCCGTTATATCTTTTACAGTCGTCTTTTTAATGATAAATTCCGGTACATTTTACTCAGAATATATTGTATTTTCCCCGTGTATAAAAAATAAGTAAAATAACTTTCTAAAAATGTATTATTGAATGATTTTATGTGTCATATTGGTTAGAGACTACAAAGATACCGCGGCCTGTGAATGTCTTTGCTTAGGATAATTTTGGCTAACAAAATATTTTTGCTGTATGTATGTTTCAGCCGAAGAAATGCTTAGTAAAATACACGCTGAAAGATAACGCTGTAGCGTTGTATTTCAATACTACGGGGAATAATGTTTCAGTTAACGATTGTTATTCGGAGAACATAGTATTTAGTCTTTAAGTGTTACGATATTCTTCATAACAATATCATCACAATAAACATCCACTACCATCACAGTTAGGTTCAAGACTTGTCTTAATACTAACAGTGCAACCACCTAATAAAATACATACATACATATACATATATATATATATATATATATATATATATATATATACATGAACTTTTCTAATGTGGATACAGCTGTTCCATTGACAAAAACATGAGCATTAAACTAATTTAGTTTATGAAAAAATCCACTACTTCCTTTAACCTACGACAATTTTCTATAATAGCAGTAAATATATTAGGGATATATTTGGTTTAACATTGCTTTTCTTTTAAACATTTATTATGTATTCAAATATATTTTAATTAAAAATTCTCTAAACGAGTATATAATTAATTTGATACAATTCTATTCGTGATTTCTTTCATTTATTTGCTAGTAAGATGTACTTTGTTTATTTCAATTATAATTCATAAAACATTTGAAATAAGAATTCAAAAATTAGAAAAAATTCATTTACTTTATTTGCTTGAAAATTAATATAAAGTGTCTTTGTAAACATTGATAATTAATTACAAGAAAAAAATAAAAAGCTCTCAAATTAGCAAAAGAACGAATTTTTGTTTAAACTAAATAAACATAAAAAAAAACTTTAAAAAATAAAGTTTCATTAAATTTTTGAAGCTAAAAAAAAGTTCGAGATGCTGAAGATATTCTACAAAACACATGTTTCACGGATATTTTTCCACGGAGACCTTTGAGAGCAGAGCCCAATGATTTAATCATTTATGCATTTTTAAAAATAAAGTAAAGAAAAACGGACTATTAAATTTATTTTCCCAGATTATCCCCAAAAGGTATTTTATGTTAAATTCTTTCGTATAACATGGTACAAAAATCCTTCGATGTAATAATGGTGCTGCAGTCAATACGCCACTTAACGTAATAAAATTTAAAAATCCAAAACATCTTAAATGATTTCTACTTTTTTTAAAAAAACAACCTGTTTTTAAAAAGCAATATTAGTTTATATTACGCACATTTATAAGCACTCAATATTTGTCTTAACTCTTTCTGACTTAACAACTCTGACTGGAAAAAAACATCTACATGAATATTAGAATACATCATTTAAAATATATAACAAATAAAAAAATTAGAACAAAAAGTAAAACTAAATAAAATTGACTAAAAGGTAATTCATGGCCATTTGCATAAACTAAAAATACATACTTCTCATAAATATTGACAATTTTCTTATACAAAATAGTAAATTACAAAAACCGACTTTTATAAAATATATATATATATATACACTGGTGTCCAAAAGTTAAGCATAATTGGTAATCAAGTAATTATTTTTAAGTAATGAAAGAAATATGAATCGGAATGTGCTGAAACTCCAGGTGTGTAAACAAAATAGTACGCGTCACATATTTTCGCGAAGAGTTTTCCCGAAATCGAACAGGGGACCGTCAACAAATTGAAAAAGAACGAAGATCTTTTGGATAACCCTGTCAAAACTAATGTAGCAAAAGCGTTCAAACTGCACATTATGATTAATTGGCTTATTGTAATGTACTGTGTTAATTTTTACAAGGATAGCATGTATAGTCGTAGAGAAATTAAGGTTTTTATAAAAACAGTCCTAAATTTTTCCAAGTTTTTTGCTTATAATTTGCAGAGTTCTTATTATAAAATAATGTTCTTTTCTGAAAATATGACAAACATCATTGTACACAATACCCTGTCATCAGAATTTAAAAATAATAAAAATTCTATGAAAAATGAGTATGTTTAGTAAATAATTTTTCATTGCGCATGCGTCAACGATATCAAAATGTCATTTGCATATTGTGTTAGCTAAATGTATAGAGCAACTTCTGTAAAAGTTTCAAAAACATAGCTTAAAAATTCTGAAAATGGGAGCCTATAGAATCAACTCAAAATCCTTTATTCCCTAAATGAAGCAAAAAGATGAGGGGCTGTATCCATATTCCATTGTTTAGTGCCTACACAATATTGCACATTCAACTATATTTAGGTAAAACCCCTGATTTTTTTGCTTCCTTTAGGAATAACGGATTTTGAGTTGATTCTATAGGCTCCCATTTTCAGAATTTTCAAACTATGTTTTTGAAACTTTTACAGAAGTTGCTCTATACATTTAGCTAACACAATATGCAAATGACATTTTGATATCGTTGACGCATGCGCAATGAAAAATTATTTACTAAACATACTCATTTTTCATACAATTTTTATTATTTTTAAATTTTAATGGCAGGGCATTGTGTACAATGATGTTTGTCATATTTTCAGAAAAGAACATGTTTTTATAATAAGAACTCTGCAAATTATAAGCAAAAAACTTGGAAAAATTTAGGACTGTTTTTATAAAAACCTTAATTTCTCTACGAGTATACATGCTATCCTTGTAAAAATTAACACAGTACATTACAATAAGCCAATTAATCATAATGTGCAGTTTGAACGCTTTTACTACATTAGTTTTGACAGGGTTATCCAAAAGATCTTCGTTCTTTTTCAATTTGTTGACGGTCCCCTGTTCGATTTCGGGGAAAACTCTTCGCGAAAATATGTGATACGTACTATTTTGTTTACACACCTGGAGTTTCAGCACATTCCGATTCATATTTCTTTCATTACTTAAAAATAATTACTTAATTACCAAATATGCTTAACTTTTGGACACCAGTGTATATATATATATATTTAGACGCCTGTTTTTTTATTTTTCAAGATTAGAAAAGTATATTTTATCAATTACAATGGGAAACTTCTTCCATGTGAAATACAAATTTAACATGAGATTTTAGAATGAAAACAACTCTTTTGTTACATTTATGTTATATTATTTTATTGATACAGTTTTCGCTTCCTTTTGGGATATTAGCTTGAAATAAATGCTAAACTATTTATGTTAATTTAAGTGCAGATTTATATTTTGACAGAAATATATGATTTTCAAAAATATGAGCAGTAATAAATCTTCATTCAACTAATGCAATGAACAGACTTGCACATCTAGATTCAATCTGCCTTTCCTATAATATTAACTTTATATAATAATGTTGCTATATAATATATGTTGCATCTTCTTGTGTAATACTAACAGAATATCATAAACTAAAAGAAATAGTTTTTTAGACAGTATCGATGTAACCTCAGCAACATTTTTTTCCTACAAATTAATATATTAATAACTTTTAATAATATATATATTTAATTTTAATTTTTCTTTTCTGATCAAGGTAAGTGAATTTACTGTACCTAATTAGTACTTCTTATTATTTAAGGAAGAGAAACTTAAATTGTAGTTCAAGTTTTACAAAATATTTCATATATTTCATTCTTAATTAATCGTCTATTATTCATAATTAATCGTCTTCACATGATAGAGATGAATTTTTAAAAAAAAACAAAATATGCAAATTTTTTTTTTTGAAATATATGTATATAAAAAAGGCGATGCAGTAATAAATTATATTAAAAATGAAATTTAATCATCTGCCAGCATTAAAATAATATCAGCATTGTGGAAGGACGCATTTGTTCTTTATAATGTAAATCGCAACAAGACAAATATATATATATATATATATATATATATATATATATATATATATATATATATATATATATATATATATATAATTTTATGTATCAATTCAGGACTTCGAAATTGTTTTTTCAACGAAAAAGTCAAGTGGGAAGATGACGTTGAACAGCCTGAAAAAGACCGTATTTAAAGCAGAACGAAGAACTCGGTAATTTCTTCAACAATGATTTAAACACAGATATGGTTTTTTCTTTACATTCACACATTCCTATGGTTCAATTAAATATCCAAATACACATAAATTTAGTAATAATAATTAACTAGATCATGACGACAAAAATGGCTTATGAAAAATATTTATATTGAATATGTATTTTGCGAGCACGATTTTACAAATTCTACTGCAGCTGTATGTTTAATGTTTCATATTTTGTTACTTATAATACTATATTTTACCTATCTTATTAAATCTGAGTCCTAAATCTGAACGTATATTCAAATTCTTTAGGATAATTAATGGTTTTTGTAAACATATGAACTAAACTTTACCAAAAAAATGTTTACTAATTTTTTCAATCAACAATTTTCTGTGACACAAAAATCAGACTAAATTAAGATTCAACATAAACTAACACTTATAAACTAAGAATATACATAATTTCAAGGTTCTATGATGAGTAATTTTAAGTGAAAGTGCACGCAACATCAAAAAATCATTTTTTATAAAAACGGCTCTGAAGTTAGCTTATAAAAATGCAGCAAATGGTCTTATATAAAATATTTTTAGCCATTACCACTGTTCTAATTGGTACTTTTGTAAAATTATTTTAGCAGTGTATTTGTAACTTTTGAAAGTATCCATTCCGATAATTGTATTCTTTTTTAAATCGTCGATGTGATCTTCCCCCTTAATTAGTATCAAATTAAAAACTATTAAAGGATACATTTCAAAAATACATATATTACATTTTTTACAAATTTGTTCTTTAATTTTATTGTTGTATTTCAATTTGTTATTTATTTCATCAGTAGTTTAATCTTTTTAGTGGCTTAAATATTCCATTGTTGCAGTTTCACACCCAGTTGGCATACTTTGTCGAACGAAAGTTTCACTCATAATTAACACTTCTGTTCCTCTTAACTGGTTGTAACTCTTAGAAGTATATCTGCAAGAAAACGTACCTGTCTGGCTTATCACCTGTACCTGGCAAAAAAAAAATTGTTTAAGAAACATTTATTAATTTATTAAAAATTTCTAAAATATTAAAACGTTGTATTTTTATTCGAAATATACTTGCGTACATAATTCTTGTTATTCTAATATATCAACAATTGAGTAAAAAATCGATTTTTAAATTCCACTTTTACATACAAAGCTAAGTTGAGTTGAGTAAATGAGTGTAACAATAAAGAGAAAATAAATCCCAAATAAACAAAAAGAAGCCTTTGTGTTCGAAGTAGGTAGATGTACACACAAAACGAAACTTTTAAAGAAAAATAAAGTAACAAAAGATCTTTTCAACATTAAAAAGAGTTCAAAACTACGAAAGGATTCTTAAAGAACACGTGATTCAGGGATATTGTTTTCTTAAATGGAGCCTTTCCAGACAAGAATCTGATGATTAAATTTTTTTATACACTTTAAAATCTCTATCTACCGAAGCCACGAAGTTTCAAATTTAGTTTCGCAAATTACACAAAAGAAGTTTTTTTGCATTTAATTCATAACGAAACTAATACACACGAATAATAATTTTAAAACAAAGTTAAAACACCAGAATAGGTATATTATGAGTAGACTAGTTTCGGGAATTTCTAGCGTACCGTCCTCAGTGCAAAGAATAATGGAAACTTTTTCAATTATATGAAGAGGAGAAGCGTATTCATGTAAGTAGGTCATGGTCCAATAGGAAAAGTGTAAAATACGGGAATCAACCAATAGAAAAATGGGATAGGTAATGCCACCAAAAGTGTGAAAAATGTAGGCAATAACTAAGAAAAAGTGGATTTGATGTAATATTCTGTTTAAAAAAATCTGTTTTTTATTTATTTATTTATTTATTTTTGGTCAACGAGCTTCTTACTTGAGTTTGCTTCTCTCCCCTATATAACTGAGCAAGTTTCTGTTATCTTTTGCATTTGCAGGGTGGTACGCTAAAAGCTGCCGAAGCTAATTTGCTCAAAGTTTACCTATTCTGGGAGGTTCAATGTTGTTTTAAAACTTATATTATCCTGCGCATATTAATGTACATATATATTATAATATTCGTATATTAACTTGTATATTAATAAATATAATGCACTCGAAACATGTTTAAATGTAATGTCAATTTTAAAGTCATATTCGAGTTAATATATTGCAGTGAGCAATTCCAAATGATGGCCTACACTGTAAAAAAATCTGTAAAGGTACTACACTTTATCTAGGAAACTGGGATTCCAAGAACTTTTCCTGTAACGGTAACAACAAAAACTCAAGTTTTAGAATCGGTTACATGGATTTTTCCTGTTATCGTTACATGAAAAGTTCTTGGAATCGCAGTTTCCTAGAAAATGCTTAGTACCTTTACAGATTTTTTTTTACAGTGTACATTAAAATAAGAACTTATCCAGAATAAACATCATTATAAGAAATGATAGAATGAAAATTTGGGAGCACAATACAAAAGCAAAATTCAAGTCTTTTTGGGTACCTAATACTTCTTCTGTGTGACACCACTGTGTCATGCAGACAGCACCCAAATTGTAGCTCATTTCCCGTCACACATTGTGATACCTACACTGAAAAAAAAAATCTGTAAAGGTACTACACTTTATCTAGGAAACTGGGATTCCAAGAACTTTTCCTGTAACAGTAACAACAAAAACTCAAGTTTTAGAATCGGTTACATGGATTTTTCCTGTTATCGTTACATGAAAAGTTCTTGGAATCCCAGTTTCCTAGAAAATGTTTAGTACCTTTGCAGAATTTTTTTTACAGTGTATCTGTATCTATTTGAAGCAACAGAACGCGAACGAATGTACCAGTTTCTAGCATCAAAAAGCGATGATAATAAATTTTAAACTATCATAACTTTTTACCAAGAGCTTTTTTTTAAATTATATTCCATTTTATGTGTCTAAATACAACATATAAAATTTATCAATTGTATAAAAAATGAAATTCCGTAAATTCTATAAAAAATTATCACAACATATATAAAGGAATCTTTTCTATGTTATATTTCATTTGTTAGTTGTTTCTAAATGCAACTTATAGGAATCATGAAGTATAAAAATTTAAATTCCATATCTAGATGAAAAAGAATAAATTTGAAAGTTATTGGATAACAGAAATTATTTCTAGATTATATCCCATTTGTTACTTGTTTCTAAATACAATTTATAGGTACTATGGATCGTTAAAAAAATATTTCATGTTTTTTACAGTAAGATTAAATTTTAAAGTACCGCAACTCGATAAAAGGAGCTTTATTATGATACTTTAACTTGTTACTTGTTTTTAAATTAGGCACCATAAGTAGCACAAGCATTTAAATTCCATAACTATTATAAAAAGATTTAGTTATGACTAAAATGTCTCTTGATATGATAAAGACCGGCATTTCAGAATTTTTTTCGGCTGGAACTATACATCTGAAAATAACTTTTTAGGAATTAACTACCTGAATTAGAAAAGGAAACATCGTACTTGCATATATACACACACACATACATACATACACACATATATATATAGGATATTTCTTCTCATCGTTTGAAAAATTACTTAAATAAATTTCTACTGCATCATATTTCTTTCGTTACATGGTTTCGTGCGAGAAACAATTCATTTAATTTCGTTGTGCAAAATGAACGAAAAATGCCTAGAGAGAATGATGAAGAAAATAAAAGAAAAAAGACTTTTTTTCAAACTAGGTGCAGGTAAACTCAAAATAATACTTTTAAGAAAAATAAAGTAACAAAAGATCTATTCTAGCTTAAAAAGTGTTCGGGGTGACTAAACAATGTTTACCTCGTGAATGGAAAAATGATTCTTTTTAACAGTAAAGGGGATAAAAATGAATCTTCATGCATACTGTTTTCATAAATGGAGATCTTTGCAACAAGTACATTCTCGAAAATACTTTCTTCAACTCACTTAAATTTTCCTGGTGCCAGTGCTGCCAGAATTTTTTCCTTTACTTGGCAGATATATCTTTCTTGGTCAATATTTCTCTTATCTCTGTTACAGCAGGTAAAGCATATACTGTAAAAAATATGACTATTTTGCCGCAAAGTCACTCCCCCGCTTTTATAGAATATCACTCCTTTGGCCAATGAAAATGCTCCATGATATCCTGAAGTAGTCGTTTTCTATAAAAGCGGTGGAGTGACGATGCAGCAAAATAGTGATATTTTTACAGTGTATTCTATTTCGTTACATGAAAATAATGTGATTTCATATTCAACAGGATGTAATCACGTTCTCTATAATAAAAGACAACATGTTGCTGACAACTGGCTTTTTCGTTAATTGATTCCACAAATTAATCTCGGAAAATGAAAATATTGACGTTACAGAAAAAATTGATAGCTCGAAAAGTATTTGTCAGAAAATTGTTAGACAAACTGCATTAGAAAGGTAAAAAAAAATACATATTTTTGTGAATATAAATTTCAAATCTAATGATTAAACCTTTTCCAAACATTAAATTTCAAAAATTACCAAATTCCATAATGAAGTACCATAATGAAACCTGTACTCGAAAAAAAAATGATAACGGTGATGTGTAAATACAAAAATATTTTAGCACAATTTTTTCACGCGCCAATGAGGAAAGATATGGCGATTTATTACATGGCCAAGCTAATATAAGAGTATTATTTTTTTTCTTTTAACATTAATGTAACAAATAGTCTTTAATTTGTTTCTTGTAGGCTTGTATTTTAAATTAATTTGAGAAAATTACTTTGATGAATCATAATAATAATAATTATTTTTATTATTATTTATTTTTTTTTTCTTTTTTGCAAACTTAAATTTTAACGTGCATAATTTAAAATTATACACTGTGCAAGTGGGAAGGTGTACTTTCAAATGTAATGTGTTTGAAAATTGTATTCCACTTTACTGACTTTTATAATTTTTAAACCAAATGGCTCGAATATGGAATAATAATATATTTTTATCAATTATTTAAAATCTTAAGTGACAGCAGCTCCTACCGTTGCCCTAGGATGGCCATTTACACTAATAGAACCCATAATCATTACCTACCATGAGATATCATTGAAATAATTATGTATGATAAGATTTAATACAATGAAGAAAAAAAATTATTATTTATATTTTGTCTCGATTGTCAAAAATAAATAAATAAATAAAATTGAATGACTTGAAATTTTTTTATTATTTAATTTATGTTTCGATTAAAAAAATTTAAATGACTCGAACAATGTTTATTATTTAAATTTTGTTTGGATTTAAAAAATAAATGACTCGAAAAAATATTGCAACAATTATGCATATTAAATTTCAAACCATTCGATTGATCATTTATATATGAGGACCCCAGAAGCCAAGGAGTATAAGTGACAAAATTGAAAAAATTGAGTTCAGTGCACAGGGTATCTGGAAATATGCTTTTTTCATTTCAGGAAAAGAAATATAGGTCATTTTCTTATTATTTGCTGAGTTATAGAGATAAACCACTTTTTTCGAAAAACAAACAATATTGATTAATTATACATTTAAAGAAAATTTTACTCTATTTTTTTAACAGTTATTGAAATGAGAGTACAAAGATTAGAATGCAACAAGCAGAGGTTTCCTATTTCAATTTAGTCAATTGTTATTGATGTTCCAATTTAACATCAATTATGTTTAAACTCAATTTACTCCAAATCGACATTTTGTCACTTGTACCCCTTGGCTTCTGGGCTTCTCTTATAATAGTAATATTGCTGTTATATACAGACAGACGGACAAACCAGACAGCGGCTAAAAGAGCTACATATTTATATAATTACAATCACACTAAAAACAAGAAAAATTGAGTGGATGGCGATATAGTTTTAAAATAAATTGCAATATTGTTTTTAAACAGTTTACATTTAAAAGTATATTTCCTTCGTACGTCGATGATGCATCAATTGAAAATAGGAGGTATTTAGGATTTAATAAATTGAAAAAAAAATCTGATATAAGTAAAATTTAATTGTCTGCTGTTCCGTCCATCAAAATGATGCCAGTTTTGTACGAACGCGTTTATTTTTTATGATATAGACAGATAGTTTAATAATAATTAGTTTAGGATTTTACGGTGAAAAATCAATTGAGAAATCCTACGATAAATTATTTTAAGTAATATTTAATTATTTTTTCGTAGCCCAATCTTATTAAAAAAAAACAGCGCTAATTTATGTAGTTCTAATAAATTCAATAGCATTCTTACAAAGTGTAAAAAAGCAGTGAATTTTTTACATTCGAGTTTAGTGTCATAAAAAGTTAATGCATTTTAACGCAATTATTTTGGGAAGAAATCAAGAATTGTTGTCAATTAAATGCATGTTATTTTCAACATGAACACTAAATACTCAGAAAAGAGAGTTTAATAAAACTAATTTTACTGTTATGTTTATTAATTTCTTTCCTGTCTAGAAATAATTTACGTCCATAATCCAATTTTCGTAAAAGAACTATCCATTTTTATGAGTTAAAAATAAGTATATTACTTTCAATTGCATTTAATGATATTTTCTTATTTATCTAAAGAATGTCATTCTTTATTATTTTTCTCTATAAAATAATATAAACGGAGAATTACATACATGAAATTATGTTCGTTGTTTGCTTTTGAGCAAGGAACAATTGTTTCAATTTATTCGTTCGAAAGTATACGGAACTTTTTAAAAAATAATGTAAAGATTAAAAAACAAAATGAGAGGTGAAAAATTTTTCAAAGCAACAAAAAGACATTAGACAAAACTAAATAAAAGTAAACATGATGCAAAATTTTTAAGATGATACAAAAGAAAAGATTTATTAAGCTTAAATAAAATAAAAACGAAAAAAAAATAATGCATGCTTTTGAAAATAAAAACAAATGAATGTACCTATTGAGTACACAGAAGTAAAAAATAAGGCTATCAGAATTAGTTAATAAGGCACTGATCAATGGGTAATTTTAAATACTAAGAACTAATTTATTCTTATAATTCTATTTCAATAATTATAATTCATATATATCAAAGTTAAAAAAAAGAAAGAAAGTAAAAGAAAATAAAAGAAAGAAAAAAAAAAAAACAAAGTAAAAGTGTTAATGCCGTAATCAATGTATCATGTTGGAACTTTTTCTTTAGCTTATATTCAGCATAGCTATTTCACATCAAAATTGATCACTTTATAGGAAAATGTATGATAAACATATTAAGATTGGCAGTTTTTAAAACTAAAAATATTTTAGCAGCTATTAAATGATGAAATAATTCGAATAATTTGTGTTAAAAAAAGTATTATTACGATAAATATATATATATGTGTGAATAGCAATATAAAAATTTTTTGCAAGCATATACTGGATTAGGTTTTACTGTTCAATAGTTTTTAAATATGTCTAATATATTTTTTCTATAATATTTTAATTGAAAACTACATTATTTCAACAGATATTTTTTTTTACTTCAGAAATGTCCTTTTTTTAAGTACAGATTCCAGATTTAAAAAAGAGCTAGTCATAATCTTTCCAAATATTTTTTAATTGAAAAATATATTTACCCGTGAATATTTATTTCAAGAAATTTTTTTTTTAAGTATAATTTATTACGTGTGAAATTCATTTATTGTGGAACATTACGTCATAAAATCTCAAATAATAATAATGCCAAACACTTTTACATTGAAAAAAAATATATATTTATGAGTAGTACGTAGTTATTAAAATTGAAGGAAAATTTTAAAATAATAAAATAATTACCTACGAAAATCCGGAAGGAAGGGAAATTAAAATCATATTTTAAACGATATATTTAAAATATCGCATTTAAAACGATCCTTTTGTATAACGTCTAAGAATCTTTTCTTGTTTACGTTATCATAAAAGTACGAAATAAGCTATTAGTTTTACTGAATCAATTTATAGAAGTTGATCTTTAAATGAGTGACAGATCTTTCTTAATCGATCACCAAATAAGACGCCAGTAGATACGACCTTAAAAATCCCTTCGGTCAAAGGAAAATGAAAGACGATTTGGATACAGATGATTGCCATTGGGAAGAATATTACGGAAGAATATTATCATTTAATCGTCTGGTAATATTTTCAAAATAGAGCAAAATTAACGTGCTTTTGGATCATGTGGTTTCTGAGCAGGAATTGCGAACACAGCACGTAGAAGACAAGGTTAGTTAGATTGCAAAAATAATAATAAGACTTTTTCCTAATGTAGATCGTATGCACTGGAGGTCTGCAATGGCCGAAATTTCCAGGCTCGAGCCCGGCCCGAAAGTTAAAATTTTGTCCCGAGCCCGGTCCGGCCCGAACGAAAAAAATATTGGCCCGACCCGAAAGTTAAAAATTCGACCCGAACGCGTCCCGGCTCGGGTGAATTTCTACAGAACATTGATCTTTACTCTAACGGAAGAGCTCAGACCAAAAAAACTTATCTTAGTCCTTTTTTTATGTTTATAATCTCTATTTATGCAGAAGTGCCATAGGCTGCGATATTTACGCTTTTAATGAACCTTTGTTTGTTGTATGTAAATGTTTGAGTTATCATTAGTAGTATTAATACATAACAAAAATTCTAAAAAATGTTATTTAGTAAAAGTAAAATCTTCTAAGACATTGGAAAGAAAAATATACGTTTCCTTCTTAGCAGATGTAAATGTTTAATAAATATATATATATATTCTCGCGTGTTGTTGTATTCATTTTGCATAAATGAACAGTTTAAAAGAAATTTGCAGTTTTCAGTTTAAAAGAAAATTGCGTCATAATCATGTTTTTTTTATGTGTTTAATTTTATTTTAAGACGGCTAGTGATCTACGATTCCTTAAAAAGAATAAATTGTAATGTTTAATTGTAGAATAATGACGACTTAAAAGTATATGCCTATTTTGCAAAAATATTTGGACCAAGCCCAACTTTACTGATTTATGAACAGATTTTTCCACGCTAAAAAAGGATTTTTATACGGGAAGATTCAACAGGAACTGATTATTTTGGTCTGTAAAGACTAGGAAGAACGAAATCAGTCTCGGCTTCGTACGGAGAAAAATATGTTTGGCTTGGCCCGGCCCAATACTCCTGGAAAAAAAATTAAAGACCGAGCCCGGCCCGAAAATATTAGTGACTAGACCCTCCGGCCCAACCCGAGTCTTCAGAAGCAAGGCCCGTGCAGATCTCTAGTATGCACTGTTAAAAATCTGTACCATTTGCAGCAATGTCACTCCGTTCCTTTTATAAAATACGATAACTTCACTGTATTATGGAGCATTATCATTGCTCAAAATAGAGAGGCTATAAAATCAGTGGAGTGACTCTACAGCACATGTCATCGATTTTTAAAAGTGTACAGACCAGCGGTTAATATCTTAATGGTTCTGAAAAAGTCAAGCATGTTATATAATATATGTCTGGGGATTCTTCGTAAGCTACATTTAAATTCCAATTGAATGTTCCGATACTGATCTTTGTTTTGTCATGTTCTTTTGTATATGATAAATGTCAATGTTCATCCTTAAAATGAGTACTATCTTTATTGTGGAGTCTCAAACTCTACATATAAATAATAGAATGTTTATTTGTGGTATTATATAAACGTGGGTGGTTCAATAATTATTGTCCCTCCCTACTGTATATACAATATTTATACTGCGATGGTTGATGTGGAATATTGATTCCTAATACTTTAAATATATACATTCCCGATTTTAGAACCGTAGCTGATGTATCTATATTATAAAGGCCAAAAGTATCTGTGCGTAATGCATACGTCATTTTGCGTATGGTATCATTTTCAAATTTTAAATAAACTTTCGGTATTGCAATTTTTGCTGCTAAAAAATTTTTAATTTCTAAATGCCGCGCATTTTAAATTTTTACACCATCGCACAGTGGGGCAAAATCCCGAAAAGCTGGCCAAAATATGAAAATGTTATTCAAATTGTACGAAAATTCGTATACAGGTGTTTTTGAGGATGCCAAGTAAAAATACAAAACTAAAATTTAAAAAAAATGGTGGATACAATTTGGCGGAACAAAAATTAAAATATCTAGAAAATTATTCAATTTGTATGAAATTTCGTAAACTTTTCAAGATGCTAATTAGGATTCAAAAGTTAAACTTTAAAAATAAATAAATTAAATGATAAATTAAAAGTAAAAACAATTAGATTTAAATAATATTTAAAATTTCGAGGCTAAACTTAAAAAGGAATTTGGAAGGAACCAAGACATATTTAATCGAAATCAATTAATGGAAAGTAAAATATTAGACTGTTTAATTTTTATATTATTAAAATAAAAATGGAAATATATTTCAGAGATTAACCTTTAGAATCAACTGTAGTATAATAAAAAGATTCTTCAGGGGTCAAGGTCTCGAAAAAGTTAGCAGAACTTGTTGGCGGTATTAGAAGATCCTGTGAGTCTTAGGATCAATGATTTTAATTTATTTTGTGATAATTTACCTGAACTGGAAATGAAAGAATCTGATGACATTAAAAGGCGTAAAAATATCTTTCTTTTTTTCGCGCTACTGCATGTTTGTCATAAATCTTCTCAATGTCTTTTGATCAGTTTGTTGCATGATTCTTGAATATCTTATGGCATTTGACAAATAAGCAGTAATGAAGATAATGTTATTTCTCATTAATAAGTAGTTTGTGTTCTGAAGTGGGCATACAGAACCAGGGATGTAGTTCAAATCTACGAGCTGTTTGTAAAGAAAAATCTTCGAAATATATCAAATAAATGATATGGCTACAAGAAATTACATTTGACATAGAATCGTTTAATCTACGCTTGTTATAGAAGCACAAATAGTTGCGTTTCAACGAATGGTTGAATTGTATTGCCATCATTTGTGCTTCCAAATCTGGGATTTATTTTCTCGACGAGAAGCCTTAATTGTAAATGAAATTTTTTTGCATATTTTATTTTGCGATTTCAGTGTTCTTTTCATGCAGAGTACGAGCTTTCCATTTTTTCTATGCAGTTTGTCTGCCATGTGGAAGCCCTCTCAAAACATCTTAGCATGTAACGTAGATATTCTGAATTCTAAATTATCTCTATCCAATTTAATTTAAAAATATCGTATCGGTAAGAAGCTATTTTGATATTGTCTGACATAGGTAGCAACGGTGAGTATTACACTAATTCCTTGTTAAGGACTATTTCTTCTGTATCAATGATTGTATTAAAAGAAATAAGTTAATTCTCCTGATGTTTAATACAATCTTATTCAGTGACATTAGCTTCCGTATTTCTTGAAAAAGAAAATGGATCTTGATTGGCTCGATAAAATCAGTGAAATGAAGATCTCGGAATTTTCAAATTGACGATTCACGATTTATTCGCAATATTTATCTATTCTAGTAGCACGGTCGAAGTGAAAAATATATTAGAGCCTCCTGCCATCTTCATGAAGAAATATATGTTTTAATGTACTTATAATACATTTTCAATCACATTCTTACTTGCAAACCAAATCCAAATTGCTAATGTAATTGAGAGTCATATTCATAATGATTTTCATTAATCAATTAATGAAATACAATATGTTCAGTAGTTTGATCTAGCAAATATCGCCATTAACAAAATAATTCTTCTAATTAAAATAGAACAAACAAAATTACTACTTGTAAAGATAAGAAAATGTTATTCTATCGGATCAATAATAGATAATTATTTTCATTTTTTTCATTACTAAGCTTATTTATCAAATTAATTAAAATTTATGATTACAGTACTTATTTACAATATAATAGGTAATAAACCATTACAAATTTGAATAATTCAAAAATTTGAAAGATATTTATCAGCTAAATTAATGTGAAAAGTACTCAATTTCAGATTTTTTGAAGCGGCTAAAAAAATGGCATTTTACTTGGGGTTACTAAAATATGCGTGAAATGCAGAAAGGCAGTTTTAGGCAGCTGGTTTTTCATGAATCATTAGACAATAGCCCATGTTATTATTTCCATTAAATTTCGTTGCGGAACACTGTGGAACATTTAAACTTTTTGATGTTTAAAAGCAAAAAAATAAAATATTTTCTACAATATTTTATCAAAAATGACTATGAATTTATTAATTTTTATGTGCTTAGTATAAATTTGGTAATACATGCAAATAAAGTAAACATTATCATAGTGTGAATCCATTTCAAATCATTAAAATCGGATAATATGGTAAAATGTAGCGCACGTTTAGAGGAACTATTGTTTTGCTGTTTTTGTTCGCTCTAAATGATACTCCTTCAAACATCATTTTTGAAATAATGCTGTTTGTAAGGGCTAAGCAAAAATCTTTTTTTAAATACAGATTCTGACTCTCCAAACTTTATTCTAGCCAACTATATTGTCGAAATTCCCTAAATCGTAACTTCATTTTTCGACTTTTGGCCAGCTTTTTGGGTTTTTGCCCCACTGTGCATCGTGTGGGGAAAAAATGTAATTTTAAATGAAATTTGTTTGAAATCTGTACCTTAATTTGTTTTTGAAACATTAATTTTTTTGTAGCTTTTAATACTGCTTTTCTAATTGTGGCAACAGGAGTACTCCAATTTCTATTAAAAGCAAAAGAAAAAAAAGGGGAAAAAATTCATTGCTGTATCTTTATGTTGCCATATCATACATTAAAAGGGAAAAAATTTAAATCTAAATATCTTCTGTTATAAAACTCGGTGAATTTTGATTTTATTTACAAAATTTGATTTACACATAAAATAATATCAACAGTTTAATATCTGTTTCAGCTAATAGTATTGAGACTTCAAGTTTTAAATCAAAATGATCAAATTAAAATGCCAATTTTTTTGAAAAGGTGAATACAGATGAGAAGTTTTTGTAAATTTTGATAAGGGGAAAATGATGCCGGGTTTAGATTTCACGAGAAAAAAATTTTATGATTGAGTCAAAGTTGAACAAATTTTGATTTTTTTCATTTTAGAATACAAGTATAAGAACTCTAATTGATAACTTTATCATAATAACATATCTTTATTAATTTTTACTGCTTACATATACGATTAAAGTTTAATTTTAAAAATTTCTACAACTGACAAGGAAGGTCTCCATTGGGGGCATACTCAGAAATTTTTGAAAAAAATACAAATTAAACTACTCATGTAGGTAATAAAGAATCAGTGAAAATTAGCGGCGGAATTACAGTATTAGATATGTAAAAAAATAAAATAGTTTGTAATAATTGGTGTGAAAAGCTGAAAGCGACGCGGGATTTGGTGAGCAGTGCATTTCCTCGCCAAAAGCAGACGATTTTAACGAATCTGAAAATCGATTTTAATTGACTTCACTGTTGAAAATCTGCAGCATTTACTGCAACGGCACTCCACTACTTTTATAGAATATCTCTCTTCTGACCAATGAGAATGCTCCATAGCACGGTGAATTGACCGTGTCATACACTGTTAAAAATCTGCTGCATTTTGTTGCAACGCACTCCATCGTTTCTATATAATATCTCTATTCCAACCAATGAGAAAGCTCCATTTCACGGCCAAGCAACCGTTTTCTATACAAGCAAGGGAGTGCGTTGCAACAAAATGCAGCAGATCTTTAACAGTGTATTTTTCTATGTGGAACAAATTTAATCAATTTAAATTGTGTTTTAAATGATAAAATATATCAATTTCATTTTGTTATAAGTACATATAAACGTATATGACAAAATTACACTTAAAGTAAAGTAAAAATGCAAAACTAAAATTACTTAAACTAAACTTATTTAAATAAATTGAACATAGAAAGTTTTTTCTTTAAAAAGTATTCGAAGCGTAAAAGCGTATTTTTCAAAATTTCGTTTTTTCGCCAACCGGAGATAAATCGCTAAATGAACGAAATTTTTATTATTTTTTTACGGACATTATAAGGAGGTTCCGCCGAGATTTTTTTTTATAAACATATATAATTATATGAGAGGAACATTCTGTAATTTTTTCATATTTTTCTGAGTATGCCCATATGAAGACCTTCCTTGTGAGTTTTATAGAAATAGTATTTTGTTAATTTGGCGATAAATATCGTTTGTTTTAGAGTTAGATGTACCAACATAAAATGCATTTTTTATTATAACTAATTTTGTAGGCTTATTATGAGTCAATGAAACAGTTCCTTCTTAAACATTTTCTTTCGTCAAAATTTGACGGGTTCTACCTCGTTAGTATAATATTAGAGGGAAGGGTGAAAGGCTGGTTTGGAACAATGGATGACGCGTTATCTACTGTCGTTTGGACTAGGTATCATTTGATATAGCCAAGCCTTATCAACTGTCGCAAATCTAGCCCCGTAATCTCCAAACAAACCTTTCAACCTCACCCTCGCTTTAAAAATACCTTTTAATAAAATGTCTTTAAAACTTCAACCCTCCCTTAAAATTATGTAAATATAGCAGCTATGGTTCTGCAGTTGTGATATAAGCAACAAAAACATTAGACTTAGACTTCGATATTCCACATCAATCATCGCAATAAAAATATTTTATATACATTAGGGGCATAAATTATTAGAATCACTCACGTATATATATATAATATTTTATAGAAATTACAATATAGTATTGTAATATTGTATATACTATACAAAGAAAAACACAAAATAATGAAATAGATATATGAAACTCATGGATTAAAATTGAAAAATCCTTATCGATAAGTGAAGATATTGAAAAGATTCTTAAAGATGAAGGTCAGAATGTGCTTCCAGAAACATACTAAATTAATTTTAAAACCTTTTTACAACTTTTAAATTTGTCCACAAAAAGAAAGATAGTTGAGGATATATGAAGTTAACGTAATTGCATAATAATAAATTCCTTGCCTATAGTAAAAGTTTTTCTTTAGAGTTTTTTGTTATTTAAAAGTCGTTTTTATACCAGATTTCTTTTTTAAAACTAACAAAGTATATGTGTTTCCAAAGTTATCTTCACTTTATTAGGAATTATCCGTTTTATGTATATTAAAAACGTCAATATTCTTTGGTAGTTTTTAATAAATTTAATAATATATTTCTGAAAATGATAATTTAATATGGTAGATATAAGCACTTCCCACTGCCCTTAAAAAATTACTATAAACGTTAAGTTAATACAAGATCATAATCCAAGTTATTATCTTTTCGGAACTTGGATTAGCAGTTATTGGTACATATATCAAAGTTGCATCATATCGTTTTATATTCTTCTATTTTAGATTGTTTACTTTAAATAATTTTTGTAAATAAAGATAATTTTGATGTACTATTATAGAATGAATTGTACTCATAAACGCTTGGCTAATCAAAGGTATTAAGTTGTATATCACCCCCCTCCCCTCGCCCAATCTCATTAAAAATCATTTTAATTTCAAAATTCAAAGCTTTTCCAGCGGTAAATACCACTACAGTATTTTACTCCTTTTAGAATATTTTCCAAACAAACTCATTAATTTTCCTTGCATTTTAAAACTCATTTATTATTTTCTATTTTTAAATTTTCTAATATGAAGTAATGTCAGAAAATATTTTCAAAGAGATTCACTAACTTTAAATTCTGTTGATTTCAAGAAAGATTCGATACTCTAAGCATGAGACAAATACGAAATGCAAATTTTATTAAAAATTTGCCTTAAAACACGCATTTAAATGGAAGATGAAGAAAAAGTTTTTATTCTGAAAGACCAAATCTGGATAAAACAATCTTAATCCTTATAAAATGCCACTATAAAAATGTTCCCTTTCACTCGAAAGGGGAATTTCTCTGTCATCAGTCACTGTTGCCACTGTCTTAGAAAAATGTTTAGACTCCGGAGCAAAGAAAAAAGGTCGTAAGACAAAGAAGAATGTTGGAAGCCCCATTTTATCGGTTCGATGACAAAGCAGTGTAAAAAGAAGAATTGCTTTCCTGTTACGGTAGAAAGGGGATTCATTGAACACCTTTGTCCAACCGTTTTATTCTGGAAGAAAAAAATGCGCTTTCCCTTTTTTTGTACAACTAAATTAGTTCTTTTTTACTTTGCAATATTTAGATTTATTTGTCCATATTATTAATTTTAAAAGGTTCATGAGGATATATCCATGAGGATATGAGGGTAGTTTTTGAATAAAAGGTACATAATGGTAGATGTAAGAACTTCCCACGATTCTTAAAAAAATACTAAAAACTTTAAATAGTAAAAAAACGCCGAAAAAGTGGTGATAATCAATAATTTAATTAATACACTTTGTGAAAAATCCAAATAAAATGAAAAAGAAAGCAGGACACGTTTCAAGCTAAAACAATAACAGCTCGTCATCAGCTGAACGATACACGTTTGCGTAAAGGGACAATGTCAGAGATAAAAAATTTTAATAGATATTTATATAAAATAGAAGTAATAGAATAATAGAAGTTTATAAGTAAAATAATTGAAATGTAAAAGATATTTTAACTATTTTAGTTATAAATTTTAAGATTACACATGACCGGAATCTAAATTATTTTCTTTTAGGACAACAGATCATAAGTTATTGGTACATATATCAATGTTGTTCCATATTGTTTTCCATTGTTCTATTTTGTGTTGTTTACTTTAAAGTTTTATCATAGTAAATAAAGATACATTTTGATATACTACTGAAGAAGTCATTATAATAACAAACTCTCGACAGTTCAATTGTATATTTTTACCTTAATCCATTCGATTATCTGTAAAATTATTTTAATTTCAAAATTCAAAGCTTTTCCAGTAATAAACACCATGAAAGTATTTTACTCCTTTTAGAATTTTTTCAAAACAAATTTATTTATTTTCCTAGCATTAACAAAATTCATTTATCATTTTCTATTTTTAAATTTTCTAAAATGAAGTAATTTCAGAAATTCTTTTCAAAGAGATTCACTAACTTCTGTAAATCTGAATTTAGTGTAAATTCACTAAAATCTGTTGATTTAAAGAAAGACTCGATATTCCAAGCAGGAGATAAATACATACAAAATGCGAATTTTATTAAAAATTGCATATAATTCCTTAAAACACGTATCTAAATGGAAGACGAAGAAAAAGTTTTGTTTCTAAAAGACCAAATCTAGAGAAAACAAGCTTAAACCTTATAAAATGTCACTATAAAAATGTTCACTTTCTTTCGAAAGGGGAATTTCTCTGTCATCAGTCGCTGTTGCCACTGCTTTAGAAAAATGTTCAGGCTCCGGAGAAAAGAAAAAAGATTGTAAGACAAAGAAGACTGATGGAAGCTCCATTTCATCGGTTCGATGGCAAAGCCGCGCAAATGAAGAATTGCTTTCCGGTTACGGTAGAAAAGGCTTTCTCTGAACATCTTTGTGACACCGTTTCATTTTGGTAGAAAAAAAAGCGCTTTCCCGTTTTTGCACTTCTAAATTTTTTCTTTCTTTTTATTTTCTTTGCGATATTTAGATTTATATGTAAATAACTTTATTAGGAATTATTTATATTGTGCATATGAAATTTTTCAAGTAGATGTACCTTTGTAGTTTTTGAAAAAAAGGTACATTAATAAAAGTTACATAAATGGTATAAAGGTACATAAATGAAAACATTAATTTAATATGGTAGATGTAAGAACGTTCCACTATTCTTAAAAATCTACTTAAGACTTTAAATAGTAAAAAAAAAAAAAAAAAAAAAAAAAAAGAAAAAAAGAAAAAAAAGAAAAAAAAAGAAAAAAACACCAAAAAATTTGTGATACTTCATAATTAAAATAATACATTTCGTAAAATTCACCATAAAATGAAAAACAAAGCAGGACGCATTTCGAGCTTAAGCAATAAGGCCTACACTGTAAAAAAAATCTGTAACCTTAGTAATCTAAATTAACCGAAATCTCTTATGCTTACTAAAATTTTATGTGTACATTGTACAAGAAAATGATGTCAATCTACAAAACTTGTAAGCAAAACTAAAACCATCTGTAACTTTACAAAAGAATTTACTAAAATTTTGGTAACTTTACTAACATTTTATCTATAATGCTCGTTATCGTTACTTAAAAAGTTCTTGGAATACGATTTCCCAAAGAAATTCTTAGTAACCTTAAAATTTGTTTGATTCAAAGTGCAAATCTGTATCTGTTACATGAATTTTTATTGTTGCCGTTACATAAAAAGTTCTTGGAATACAATTCTACTAGAAAAATTTTTGTAACTTTCCCAATTTTTTTTTACAGTGTAGTCATCAATAGAAACATACACTTGTACTCAAGGAATCTTTTAAGTCTCAGAAGTAAATTATTTTAATAATTATTTATTTAGAATAGAAGTAATCGAATAATAGAAGTTTATATCAAAATAATTAAAATTCAAAAGATTTTTTAATTACTTTAATCATAAAATTTCAGATTATACAAGACCATAATACAAACTATTTTCTTTTGGGATAACGGATCAGAAGTTAATGGTACATGTATCAATGTTGTGCCATATCGTTTTCCACCCTTCTATTTTGGATATGTTACTTTAAATTATTATCATAGAAAATAAAGATAAATTTTGGTATACTACAAAAGACTGAATTATATTCATGAACTCTTTTCTATTGAATTATATATTTTTTCCGCATTCGGTTATCACCAAAATCATTTTAACTTCAAAATTCAAAGCTTTTCAAATGATAAACACCAATAAAGTATTTTACTCCTTTTTGGATACTTTCCAAACATATTAATTAATTTTCCTGCCATATTAAAACTCATTTATCACTTTCTATTTTTAAATTTTCTAAAATGAAGTAATTTCATAAATTCTTTTCAAAAAGATTCTCTAACTGTAAATTCTGTTGGTTTAAAGAAAGACTCGATATTCAAAGCAGGAGACAAATACGAAATGCAAATTTTAATAAAAATTGCATATAAATCCTCAAGACACGCACCCAAATGGAAGATGAAGGAAAAGTTTTCTTTCTGAAAGACCAAATCTGGATAAAGAAACTTAAATCTTATAAACTGTCACTGTAAAATGTTCGCTTTCACTTGAAAGGGGAATTTCTCTGTCATCAGTTTCTGTTTCACTGTCTTAGAAAAATGTTCAGATTCCGAAGAAAAGAAAAAAAGGTTGTAAGACAAAGAAGAATGTTGGAAGCTCCATTCCATCGGTTCGATCACAATGCGGTGGAAAAGAAGAATTGCTTTCCTGTTACGGTAAAAAGGGGTATTACTGAACATCTTTGTCCAACTGTTTTATTTTGGAGAAAAAAAATGCGCTTTCTCGTTTTTTGTACAGCTAGATTAGTTTTTTATAATTTGCAATATTTAGATTTATTTGTAAATAATTTTATTAGGAATGATCCATATGATGTACATAAAACATTTCAAGTGGATATATCTATGGTAGTTTTTGAAATAAAGTACATTAATGTAATATGAGGAGTTCTAATTTCTCTTAAAAGCTAATACAAATTTAAAGTTGGGAAAAAAACACTGAAAAGCTGCCGATATTTAATAATTAAAATAATACACTTTATAAAATTCATCATAAAATGAAAAACAAAGCAGGATGCGTTTCAAGAAAAACCATTAACAACTCGTCATAGGCTGAAATTTACATGCGTCGTAAGAGGACAATCGGTGATTCTTCTCAAAGATAAATTATTTTAATAGATATTTATATAAAAAAGAAGTAATAGAATAACAGAAGTTTCTAATTAAAATAGTTAACATTCAAAAGATATTTTAATTATTTTAATCATAAATTTTAAGATTATGTAAGACCATAAGCCAGATTATTTTCTTTTGTGACAACAGATCAGAAGTTATTGGTACATATATCAATATTGCATCAGATCGTTTTCCATTCTTGTATTTTGAATTGTTTACTTTAAATTATCATCAAAGTAAATAGAGATAATTTTTGATATACTATTAAAGAAGGAATTATATTCACAAACTCTTGACTATTCAGTTGTATATTTTTCCCTAATGCCATTCGATTATCAATAAAATCATTTTAATTTCAAAATTCAAAGCTTTCCCAGCGGTAAACATCATTAAAGTATTTTACTCCTTTTAAGATCTTTACTGAACAAATTCATTAATTTTCCTAACATTAACAAAACTAATTTATTACTTTCTATTTTTAATTTTTCTAAAATGAAGTAATTTCAGAAACTCTTTTTAAAGGGATTCATTAACTTTAAATTCTGTTGATTTAAAGAAACACTCGATATTCTAAGGAAGAGACAAATACGAAATGCAAATCTTATTAGAAATTGCATATAATTCTTTAAGACACGCACCCAAATGGAAGACGAAGGAAAAGTTTTCTTACTGAAAAGACCAAATCTGAATAAAACAAGCTTAAAACTTATAAACAGTTGGTATAAAAATGTTCCCTTTCACTTGATAGAGGAATATCTCTGTCATCAGTCTCTGTTGCCACTGTCTTAGAAAAATTTTCAGACTCCTAAGAAAAAAAAAGGAGTAAGACAAAGAAGACTATTGGAAGCTTCATTTCATCCGTTCGATGACAAAACAGGGGAAAAGAAGAATTGCTTTCCTGCTACGGTAGACAGGAGATTCATTAAACACCTTTGCCCAACCTTTTTTTTTTTTTTTTTTTTTTTTTTTTTTTGGTATAAAAAATGTGTTTTTCCGTTTTTTGTACACCTAAATTAGTTCTTTGCGATATTTAGATTTATTTGTAAATAACTTTATGACGAATCATCCATATTATGTATTTAAAAAAAATCAAGTGAATATATATGATCTTTTTGAAAAAGGTACATTAACTTAATACGGTAGATTTAAAAACTTCTTACTGATCTTAAAAAACTACTAAAGATTTTAAGTATTGCAAAAATAGCGAAAAATTCAGTGATAACAAACTAACAAATTAAAATAATGCACTTTCCAAAAATCACAATAAAATGAAAAACAGATCAGGACTAGTGGATCAAAACAGCAATAGCTCACTATGAAGACTATCAACGCGCATGCGCTATCGCGATTTCGTGTAGAAGTTCGATTGGCTAACTTTTGGCGAGCTTTTTAGATAAATCAACCTTTGAAGTTCAGGACATTTGAACATTTCAGGAAGGCATTGATGGTGAGCTCGATGGCCGAATGGTTGGTTAGGGCATAGAGTTTGCAATCAGGCGTTGTGGGTTTGAATTCTTCGTGAGCCAAAGGTCGGCTTATGGTTTCTTTTTATTGTTATTAGTTTATTTTTATTAATAAATAAGACATTTTTATCAAAGAAAAATTTTAATTCAATTCTAAATTCCTTTTAATATTCTAAATATCGTTCCAAAGGTATTTATTTGTATAATAAGAAAATAAAAGGAAAGTATTCTGCGAAAATATCCGTATACATGTAAAAATAATTTCTTAATGTTTCGCTTTTTTTTTTTTTTCTTTGAAAATTTTAAAAGTGAGTAAAAAATTATGCATAAATCGAAAAATCTGGAGCGAAAAAAATTCTTCATAAATCGAGAAATCGGGAACTAAAAAATGCTACATAAATCGAAAAATTCGGAACTAAAAATTTTGAATAAATCGAAAAATCCGGAGCTAAAAATTTTGGATAAATTGAAAAGTCCGGAGCTAAAAATGTTGTAGAAATCGAAAAATCCGAAACTAAAAATGTTATATAAATCGACACTCGATTCGCCTGTGTACTTGGCAATTCTTTTTAAAGCTGTACTGCCAATTCTGATTACCACTTTAGCACTAAATGAGGATGCGCAGAAAATCTCCATAGGGAGCTATTGCTGTTTCGCTCCGCCTGTCAGAGCAGGACGCGTTTTGAGAAAAAAATAAAAATAAATAAATAAATAAATAACAGCTCGTCATAAGCTGAAGCTTATGCGTGTCCGAAAGAGGACAATGTCAGACATGAACAATCTTAATAGATATTTATATATTATAGATGAAATAGAATAATAGAATTTTATAATTAAAATGTAATAGATGTTTTAAATATTTTAATTATAAATTTAAAGACTATACAAGACCATGATCGAAATTATTTATTTTGGGACAATGGATTAGAAATTATTGGTACATGCATTAATGTTGTACTATTCCTTTTCTATTCTTGTATTTTGGATTGTTTATTTTAAATTTTTATCATAATAAATAACGATAATTTTTGATGAATTTCAAAGAAGAAATTATATTCAAAAACTCTTGACTATTCAGTTATATATTTTTTGCCTAATTCCATTCTCTTATCAGTAAAATCATTTTAATTTATAAATTCAAAGCATTTCCAATGGTAAACACCATTAAAATATTTTACTCCTTTTAGAATCTTTTCCGAACAAATTCATTAATTTTCCTGGCATTTTAAAACTAATTTATTGTTTTCTATTTCTAATTTTTCTAAAATGAAGTAATTCCTCTTTGCAAATTATTTTCAAAGATATTCACTAACTTTAAGTCCTGTTGATTTAAAGAAAGAACAAATAATCTAAGCAGGAGACAAATACGAGAGGCAAATTTTATTAAAAATTGCATATCATTCCATAAGACACTCATCCAAATGGAAGACGAGGAAAAAGTTTTCTTTCTGAAAGATTAAATCTGGATAAAACAAGCTTAAACCATATGAAATGTCACTATAAAAATATTCACTTTCACTTGAAAGGGGAATTTCTTTGTCATCAGTCACTGTTGCCACTGTCTCAGAAAAATGTTCAGACTCCGGAGAAAAGAAAAAAGGTCGTAAGACAAAGAAGACTGTTTTGAAGCTCCATTTCATCGGTTCGATGACAAAGCGGTGCAAAAGAAGAATGGCTTTCCTGTTACGGTAGAAAGGGGATTCAATGATCACCTTTCTCCAACCGTTTTATTTTAAAAGATAGAAATGCGTTTTCACATTTTTTGTACAGTTAAATTAGTCCTTTTCTTTTCTTTGTGATATTCAGTTTTATTTGTAAATTACTTTATTAGTAATTATTTATATTATACATATGAAAAATTTCAAGTTGATATAACTTTGGTAGTTTGCGGAAAAGGGTGCATTAAATTAGTATGGTAGATGTAAGAACTTGACATTGTTCTTAAAAATCAATAAAAATAAGCTGCCTTATTAACTATAAGCTTTTAAAAAATTTTAGTGAAAAAACACCGAAAAACTGGCGATAACTAATGAATTAAAATAATGCACTTTGTAGAAATCACCGTAAAATGAAAAACAAAGCAAGAAGCGATTCGAGTTAAAACAATAACGGCTGGTCATCAACTGAACCTTACGCGTGTCCGTAAATGGACAATGCCATTTATATAGAATAAATTAATAGAAGTTTATAGTTAAATATAATAGATATTTTAATTAGTTTAATTATATATTTAAATATTATACAAGAACATAATCCAAATTATATTCTTTTGGGACAATGGATTAGACGTTAATGGTACATGCATCAATGTTGTACCATATCGTTTTCCATTTTTCTATTTTGGATTGGTTACTTTAAATTTTTATTATAGTAAATAAAGATAATTTTTGATGTACACTAAATAAGGAATTATATTCACAAACTTTTGACTATTCAATTGTTTATTTTTTCTGTAATTCCATTTGACTATTATGAGAAAAATCATTTTAATTTCAAAATTCAGAGCTTTTTTCAAAATTCAACCATTTTATTTTGAAAAAAAATGCTTTTTCCCATTTTTTGTACCGTTAAATTAGTTTTTTTCTGATCTGTTATTAATAAATAAATTACATATGAATATTTTCTTTTAACTAAATAACAACTAAGAAATAATACTTTATTATCAATTTTCACTTATGTGAACCTCATCTGGGTTTTTATTATTTTTCTAAGATTCGTGTTAATGGATAATTCAGTTAGTTACTTTATATACTTTTTATAATCAGTCTATAAAAGACAGCCAATCCTGCAATTGGAAAGTAAAACTTTCGATTAGGCCTCAATTTAAAAACATGTTTTTCAAGTTCATTTTACGTGAATTATGGCATTTATAAATATTTTTTTTAGCCCAGTAAAAAACGCTAGAATCTACGTTTCAGTCGGATTGTTTTACATTTTCTTCAATAAACGTACTTTTTTTCTTTTCTTTTCCCCCTCAAAAAATTCTTAATGGATTTCAGTATATGTTTTTTAATTATTTTTGCGAGATCAAATTTCTATATCCATGATTTGAAATATATATATACACTATATGGTCAAAGGTGACCGGTCGCTAGGATTTTTAGACATACATAAGGAATATACACATAAAAATACACAAAAAATCAAACTGAAACTCCAGGTGTGTAAGTATAATAGTACAGCTTATATTTTACCGTGATGATTTTTTTTACCGAAACTCTATAGGGCACCTTCAACAGATTGAAAAAGAACAAATATCTTTTGGATAACTTTTATAAACAAATGTAGCAAACTCGATCAAACTGTAGATTATGATTAAATAGGTTTTTGTAATAAGCTGTGTTTATTTTTATTAAGACAGCATGTATACTCATAGAAAAATTAAGGTTTTTATAAAAACTACAGTCCCAAATTTTTCCAGTTTTTTTGCTTATAATTATAACCATTCTTATTATAAAAAAAGTTATTTTTAGAAAATATGACAAACAACATTGTACACAATGCACTGTAATCAGAATTAAAAAATAATAAAAATTGCATGAAAGATTAGTAGGTTTTCTATGTAATTTTTCATGTGTGTGCGTGAATGCTATCAAAATTTCATTTAGATATTGTGTTAGTTAAATGCATAAAGCAATTTTTGTGAAAGATTAAAAAACGTAGTTTGAAATTTCTAAAAATTTGCATCGATAGAATAAGCTCAAAATCAATAGTTCCCAAAATGAAGCAAAAAAGAAAAAAAATAGGGCTGATATCAAATATAATAATACGTGCAATATTGTGTATTCTATATTGACACTAATCTATGGAAATACGGATACAAATAATCATATTCGTGCTTCATTTTGGAATAAACAGATTTTGAGCGTATTACAGCCACGATAATTTTCAGAATTTTGAAGCTATGATTTTGAGACTTTCACAAAAATTGCTCTATACAATTAGCAAACACTTTATTTAAATTACATTTTGATTGCATTCACGAATGCGCAGTGAAACATTATTTAGATAATCTGCTCATTTTTCATACATTTTTTATTATTTTTTAATTCTGATTACTGGGCATTATTATGTACAATATTATTTGTCATTTTTTAAAAAAAGCAAGTTTTTTATATTAAGAATTCTACAAAATATAAGGAAATAACTCGGCAAAATTTTGGACTATATCGAATACGAATATGTATGCTATTCACATGAAAACATATACAGTTTATAACAATAATCACATAATCATAATCTAGAGTTTGCACGCTTTCATTACATAGCGTTTTCATAGGGTTATTCAAAAGATACTCATTCTTTTTCAATTTTCTGACGGTTTCCTGTAAAGTTTCAGGAAAAAATCTTTCTGGTATATCTTTTAAAATAGAAAATATGAATATAGTTTAAACATTTTTATTTTGGGTTTTATGCCTGATTTTATGATTATAACTTTATGATTCATTATCGTTTTTACTTCATGCAATGACGCGATAAATATTTTTTTTTAACTTTTACGACCTGATAGTATAATGCTTCCAAAAGATTTCATTTTGCGTGTAATGTAAGCAAATATATTCATAATAATTGGTAGATATATTTAAGAGGATTTTCATTTTTCAAAAAATCCATTTTTATTTTCAATTCATTTCTTCAAATGTATAGACTTCAAAATATGTAGATAAATGTAGATAATCAAGTGATTTAATGTATGAATATGTAACCAGGCTATGCCCCTTTCAAATATTAAGAAAGCATATTTTTTCATTTTGTACCCCTCCCTCCCCCTTGAAAGGAAAAATAAGCAAATGCTAGACCCCCCCCCTCCTCTATTTGCTTATGTATGATTTTATGACGTTCTAATATCAATACTTTTTACCATAAAAATTACAGATAGTGATAAATTACATACTTGTTCAGGAAATTTATACATAAATAGGCATCTATCGAAGGAAAACAAAATCGGTTTAATATCCTTTTACTTATTACACTAAACGATTTATTGAATACAAACTATTTTCAAATGTATTATTATTTATCGAATTGAATTAAAAAAATTAAGAAATACAAAAAGCTTTAACTTATTTAGTCAGACAACTAAAAATATCAACAAGAATCATAGGAATTTCATATGTTTGGCTTTCAGATTTCTAGTCTGCTATCAAAGATGTTTCAATCCATGTTTTCGCAACTGTTTATTATTGCGTTTTCAATGTAACAACCGGCTGGAATGGTCCATATTTTCAGGCTTAGTTTAGTCCATATTTAATTCTAAAATTGTTCAATATTCTCAGAATGCACATCCAAACCATGCTCTTTAGCTTTTTGTTGCTAAAACATATTTGGTTCATTGTCTAATGCTTACGTAAAGACTCTCGTGACCCCAATCAACCTCCCCCCCCCCCTTATTAGCAAAAATAAGCAGACACTGGACCTCTCCCCCTCCTTTACTGCTTCTATAATATTTGAATGACCTCTATCTTCAGTTCCCTCCCTGACTTTCTTATTAAATACAACAGCGAGAATAAATGCATTTCATTCACCAATAAATGCAGCATATAGATATAAATGCATAAACTTTATATATGAAACAGAGAAAAGTAAATCATTCGCTGCACCAATAGGTCACAACAGTTCTCAATTTCTGATGGACACTAAATTAAATTGGGCGAGATCCCAACCAATTAAGATCACGAAGTTACAAAACACTCCGTATTTCCGTTCGCGCCACAGATATATCAATTCATCAACACCTAATATGAATCATTGGGGAATCAGAAAATTAGGTTGCTATCTATGTTCACGACAGATAATATTATAAGGTATCACAGGAACGTATTCGACCAAAGATAGACGGGCTCAGTGCTCGGGAGGATTTTGAAGCGAATGCCCGGCGTTAGTGTCTTAATGCGGTGGAAGAGACATACATGTTTTACTAAAATTTAGGAAAGTTATTACTCTATTATTCAAATTAGTCATTTTGCCAATCATCAAACTATGACAGAGAATTTATTGCCTAAGTATTATTCACTTTTGTGAATAACGATTACTCTTAAATCTAAATGTCATTAATGAAACCTCGTGTTTTCAATTATCCTATTTTAACACGAATAGCAATATACTGGATAAGTTTAAGGTGTTACATATATAAATAAATCTAGTAAAACCTCTTGAAGGGGAATTTGAAGAGACTTTAAAAGTAAATTTTATACAGATGTAAGGAGTTTAGTTTGTGTCTTTGTTTTTGTTTTATGAGATGCAGTTGTTTGGTGTTTTATTCTCCATTCAGACATTTAAGGCATAAGACAGGATCCTGTTATAGAAATTTCGTTTATACAATTTTTACCGTATAGTTAAACTTAGGCGATGACTTCAAGTGTCATGTATTTATAACCTTTCCCTTACTAGAATTAACACGTGTCGACCTCTATTCTTTTAATTTCGAAAATTAATCCGTTTGGGTTGTTGAGATTTAGACTTCATTTCTATTTTGTACTTTTCATAAAAATGTTATAATGATTCTTAATAAAGTAATAGATGTTAATATTTGATAATAATTAATTGGATTACAAAGTGACACTAATGTAAAAAAGTAATTATTTTTTCCTAAGAACTAATAAAAATAAGAATTTTGGAACTCTGCATACTATTAGCTTTTTAAAGCGTTGCATTTATTACATTACGAATTTATGATATTAATAGTTAAACTGATTTTTAAGGGGATTAGAAATTATAAATTCCCTATTAAATACTGCCTTCTCTTCTAAAATATTGATACAAGAAAGATGCTTTTTCCCATCATTAAATGTGAATAAAAATAGAAAATACGATTTTTTAAAATCTGTGTAACTTCGTGCGTAAATCAATGATTCACAAACATTCTGGTAGGAAACAAAGCGGGTAACAGCAAAAGATATACTGTATGTACTTATGTATAAGTCGAGGAATTCTAGAAGTGATTCAATACATAAATTATGTAATCGGTATTAGTCTATATGCAGTTCAATCCGTGGCTTTCTTAAAAAATGCAATATCGAGAATAAATGCATTTTATTCTCCAACAAATGCACCATATACATATACATATATAAACTTTGTACCCTGGGGTAATAACGCCACGTTAAGGTTCTAAGAACTAATAAAAATAAGAATTTTGGAACTCTGCATACTATTAGCTTTTTAAAGCGTTGCATTTATTACATTACGAATTTATGATACACTCTAAAAAAAAAGTGTAAATTTACACACAAAAATGTGTAAATCGATGATACAAAAACGACATGTCTATATGTGTAAATTTGTGTGTAAATTGCGCCAAATGTGTAAATTTCAGAATACACATTTTAACGTGTAATTTGATGATAAGTCCAAATGTGTAAAAGTTATCTGATAACACTTAAAATACACACTTTAATGTGTGAATTGCACTAAAATACACATATTTCTGAGTACTATTTTTACACATATATCTGTGTAATATTCTGTTTTTACATATGTTTTTGCGTAATAAGAAAATACACATAATGCTGTGTAATATGCAAATTACACATATTTTTGTGTTTATACAGAATACACAGATTTGTATGTAATATTCTGTTTTTACACATATGTATGCGCAACGTGCAAAACACGTATTTTTGTGTAATATTTAAAATGCACAGTTTTGTGTACATAGCTTTATGTTATGCGTTTACGTATAAATTGAAAAAAAAAATGCTTTCATGATCGCGAAATAAAATTGCATTAAGAACAAACTCATATGCTTGACATGTCTTTTCTTTCTACCAGATTTGTAGACTTAAAGCAAGACCACAAATCATTATACGCTTAATTTACAAGAAACAGGGTCGTCTCAAATTATAATCTATTTCCTTTATGTTAGAGATGTTTTGTAATCCGAATTGTAATTTATGAACAGGGATGTATAATTTGAATACGGACAGCGTGGAGACTGTCTTCTAAATTAAGTTAAAAATTAAACTTTTTTCACTCTATCTTACAATTGTAACAGCTTGTGTTGTTTTTAATAAATTCATAATATTCTCTTTTAGAAATACATGTACATTTTTTTCTCCATATTCTGAAAATGGTATAACTTTAATTGTATTTATAACGGACGGAATACTATTTTCTTCTTTTCACTTGTTGCCATGTAAAATAAAACTATACATTTTATTTCTTTTTTAATAAATTATTACAATTTTTTTGTATGTGTTAAATGTATTTTTGTACTCTCTTTAAAAACTTTTGCTCACTTTAACTTCCAAAGTTATCATCACACATGTAAAGTACTACAGATAGTTACTATTTCTAACCGATGACGTTCAAGAAAATTGTTTTCTTTAATGTAATTTTATCAAATGAGTGAAAAAGCGTCCAGGGCAGGATTCGAATCACGGATCTTTAATTTAAGTTGTCAGTCTGGCATTGGTTAACTATACTTAGTATGTAACTCTAGTTCTTTGACTGATTTGTGTCTGCCAGATTTATCCAGGATAGTAGCTCATCTGGTAGAGCATCGGCAACTCTCACAAAAGTACCCGGTTCAAACCTACACATATACACTTTTTAATTCTGCTGGAAAAATTCACAAGGCATTTGATTTATTTACCAATTATAATAACTGTGTTAAAAGTAATAAATGTATAGATATATATATTTTTTAAATCAAATTACGTAAATTTTAAGAGCAATATTTGTAACAGTATTTTTTAAGAGTTAAAATTACTAAAGAAATATTTCTGCTTAAATGTGCAAAGTATTATCAGAGTAAAATTTATATAAAAATATAATCCACTGAATTATACATAATACTTTTTGTATTATTTAAATAATAAAGATTATTGATTGCCTGAATTTAAAGATTATTAATTTACTATTGACAAAAATGAAATTAATTTAGCAATTTAATGTGCATTTTGAACCTTAAGTCACTAGTTATCCTTTATTACACAACAGCTATAAAAAATATTAAAAGATAAAAAGTAAAACCGATATTAAGTAATTATATTTTATCTACATTAATTGTATGATACTAATTACTATGAATGAAATATACGATTATAATGCAATGCATCTAAAAAAATTCAAACTATTTCGATTCTAAAATGTACAATAATTTTTCATACTATTAAAATAAAAAATGGAAACTAGCAAATCTTTCTGTTTCTGTAATTTGATATTTTGAAACTTTTGACTTTTTCTGTCTACTCGTGTATTGTACTATTTCTACGGATATCAAATTACACATTTAAAATTTTTTTTATTTATTTTTTTTTTGTTTTTGCTATCAATAGTTTTTGAATGTAATACGCATAAAAAAAGTCTTCAATGTATTAAAAAATAATTTTTAATTATCTCCCTAATAAAAATCACAAAAAAAAAAAAAAAAAAAAAAAAAAAAAAAAAAAAAAACACGAATAAAAACTTTTAAAAGGTGTCATTTGGATTAATTCATTTTACGTCAGAATTTACAAGCAGTAAAATAATACTTAAAAACTTTTTATTATTATTAAAAAATAAGTTTAATAACAGGTTGCAAAAATTACATAAATATTTATGAAATTACACATTTAAAACAATAAATTTGAACATTATACATTTAAACTAATAATATATCTTAATATACAATTTAAAAGAAAAAAATTTATCATTAATTGTATATATTACACAGCACCGCATCTACTCTAGTTTCCCTATAATGTGATGTTTTTATGTTCTTTTTTTAGCACTCTCCAAAAATGTTGAAAAGTGCTTCGGTTTGCCAGTCCGTCTGTCGATGCTCTAACTCCTATAATTTTCACGCAATTGATAAAACTAATTTAAGGTCACCAAAGCATGTTTCGTATTGCATATTAAGTATGTATGATTAATATTTCATTTACAGGGACACTCAAAAGAATACGATTACATTATAGTACATGTGGAAAATCGTTTTGAGAGTATTTTAATGACATTTTGCTATTTCAAATATATTGAAGCTGATATAACTCAGATCACGTTAAAACAGAGTATTCATAGCATTTTTCACTAATTTACAGGAACAAACAAAAGGAATTGATTACAGTATTTTGCATAATTGTATAGATTACAGTTATCTTTGCTTAATAAATGCTAGAGAGTACGTTTTAAAATTCAGTATGCACTTTTAAATTTAATTAGTTTTTTGCATATTACTCTGTATATATATATATATATATATATATTATACTTCATAATTAGGGCTGCACAAAAAGTATTCGCCTACCATTCTCCTTATTATTAAAAAATTGCTGAAGGAGAATTTTCTGAAATGGGTGATTCTCAAAATAGGGGACAATTTATGTCTTTCGGCATACAAAAAAAATTGAGAGGTTTTCTGTTATGTTTTTATATTTAGATATGTTTGTCTTAATATTATTCACAATTTGCACTCAAGAATTACTCACTTTTTAGTTAAAAACACCTTAAAATAACAGAATAAAGGTTCAAAATGTCATTAGCATGGATGTCCACAGCAGCTGTGCTTAGTGTATACTAGCATTTTCCAAGAGTTAATATCATGTTTATAAAATAAAACAAATGTTATTTTTTCTTTAAATTAATCAAGGAGAGGATTTATCCAATAAATTTATTTTTAAAAATAAAATTATAATATATAAAAAAAGAATTAAAGTTTGTCCTCCATATTCTATTTTCAAAACAAGGTCATACTATAACAGCTAGTTATTAATCAAAATTTCATTTTCACATATGACAATAGTTTGAAAATATAAAGTTTCCCCATGGCAACAAATATCCATTTTATCCCAGCCGTAAAATAGAAGCATGTATTGTATTTTTAGAATAGAAGTTGAATATTAGGGGCGTACATCAATTGCATGTCATTAGAATGGATAATAATTTTCATGTTTATTTTATAGTTAAAATTTTTATTTTACTTATTTGAATAAAACTTTTGTGTTTTAAAAAGCCCCAGGAAGGACTACTGCATTGTGATTATATTATGGCTCATAATCTTATTTAAATTAAAATTTGTCATTAGCATGGACAAATATCAGTGTCATTAGCATGGTTTTTCTGTCCATGCTAAAGACTTCTATGTGCATAAATGTAACCAGTGCTTATATTGTATCCTTTATAAAGTTTAATTTTACATATAAATTTACGTATTGCATTTATTATCCCTAAAATATGCATTAAATCTGTCAGAAAATCAATAAGACAGCTTCTTACGTTGTTAGTGTCAGAATGTTGCTCATGTAAACAAAGTTTGCTCTTTGGTAATGTTTTTATTCTCCTTGTATGTATATATGTAAAAATGGAAACCATTTGCTGAAAAGGAAGGCTAATAAATATAGAAAAAAATATTTAAACAGGAAGAAAATAAATTTCTTAATATATTTATTCCATGCAATTTTTTTTGTCATTAGCATGGCTCAAAAAATACTAATTATTTTTTTAAAGTTAATTTTTAAATATTTAGCTCTGCTGACTACATGTAAAGTATACCTAATACTATATTAACAACACCTATTTTTTTCAGAAATTTTGCTAACAGTAATTTTTTAAAGATTTAAATTTTGAAAAAGTCTCCTATTTTGAGAATCACCCAAATATATGTATCTCTTTAATGAACTAAATTTTGAAATGCATGCTATTATTAGATATAAATCTCTATATCATATAGAGGGCTGCTAAAAAATTCGGATAATTTTTCCATTGTGAATAGGAACAGCTGAAATTCTATTTTAAAATGTGTTATACATTTCCATATGGTGGACCTAGACATAATATTATATTTATTTTTCTTAAGTGCAGTTTTGTTGCATTATTCTGAATGTATTGGAAAGTGCTTTATAATCTATGTTTGACGCATGATTTTTTGCTTTCTTGTATCAAGTATGTATGTGGCTGGTTAGATGTGTATTGCCAGGTCCATTATAACTCTGATAATATCATAAATATTAAAAGGGAGAAAGCTCCGATTAAGGCTTCAAGTGCTCTTGGAGCTGAGAGCACTTGGAGCGCTATTCCAGAGGTTCCGGGTTTGATCCCAGGGTTGACATTTTTCATTATTTTGGTTCTACGCTTTATTAGTAATGTGGAAATCACATATTAAATATTCAATTATTTCAAGCGTAATTTCACTGCTGATAAATAATTAAAAAATTATTATAATTAAATATGTATTCACTGATGCTGGGCTTATCTGTGTCTCATGTTATGCCACAAGTTTGTGTGCTCATGTAGACGTTATTATTTTGTGCTGCAGTTGCAGGCTTACCAACAAAATGTGAGTGAGAATTGAAAAGCTGGCCATCTTCCTCGTAACTTAAATAATAGAGCACTTGGAGAGCTATTTCAAGGATTACGTGTTCGATCCCCGACTTGGATAATTTTCACTATGTTGGTTCTACGCTTTGTTAGCAATGTTATAGTCACATATTACATACCCTTGCTTTTGTTCAATTTGGCATCCAAATTTATCACCAGGAGCTCTAAGAAGCTCTACAGATAACTACTAGTTCTAAAGAATAACGTTCAAAAAGAATTATAATGTAATTTTACCAAATAGGTGAAAAAGCATCTAGGGCAGGACCGGAACTAGGGACCTTTGGAGTAAGCTGCCAGTCTAGTATTATTTATTATATATCTGTAGTTCTTTGGCTGAATTGTGTCTTCCAGATTTATCCTGGATAGCTCAATTGGCAGAACATTGCAAGCTCTCACAAAGCTCTCCGATTCAAATTCAGGCCTATACGCTTTTGGACTATGTTGAAAAATGGCAATTTGTGTGATTTATTTACCAATTATAATAATTGTGTTAAATTTGATAAAGAATTATTTTTTATCAATCTACGTGAAAATTAGGTGCAATATTTGTAATAGAGTTTTTTAAGGTTTAAAATTATATAAGAAACATTGCTGCTTAAATGTTCAAAGCATTATCAAAATTAATTTTACATAAAAATCTAATCTCTTGTTTTATACAGTATTTTTTGTATTCTTTAAACTATAAACAGGGTAATGAAATTAATTTAATTAAAATTTTTATTTTTGTTTATTTTGTTTGTAGTTTATGAATGTTCTCAATGAATTAAAAACAATTTTTAATTGCTTCAATCTAAAAATCGTAAATGAAAAACCATGAATCAAAATCCGTTAATTTTCATTTGACATCAGTAGAAATAGAATTGAGAAATCTATAGCATGTAAAACTATGAAAACTGGTTAACTTTATAGCAAACATTATGATAAGCATGCTGAAACAGACAATTTTTAAATCAAAGAATTATTTCAAATGCTATTAGATGTTTAAATTTCAAATATTTATTCGGATGCTAGAAAGGCATCATTTTAAGAATATATACAAAAATAAATAAATAAAAGAATAAATAGCAAATAGTAATAATTTTTCATATTTAAAATAAGCAGAAAAGTATATGCTTCACATCAATATTATAAATTTACAAATTTAAAACTGGAAAGAATACCAACTTTCTCTTATAAAAGTATTTTCATGTCATTACTTAATGCAAAATTTAAAAATTAAATTTGCAAACAATTTTATTTTAAAAGAAAGTTTTTTATTCAGTAATTTAAATACCTTTAAATATTTGCTAATTATGATAAACTGTGGTTACAATATTTTTCCACATAATTTTAAAATTTCAGAAAATATGCGATTTTAACGATTGATATTCTACAGGTAAACAAGTCTTATTTTTAAAAGAAGTAATTTAAATAATTGATTTTTATCATCTGATTTTAGTTGTCGAAAGACAGTTATTTATTTTAATAAAATAGTTATAATTCAAAGAAAAGAAACAGGGAAAATATTTCTTCATACCTATTTTTCAATGACTTCGTTTTTCCTTTTCTGATGTAATCCTTGATGTTTGTAGATCTAATAAATGTTCCGATAATAAGTACAATAACACTGGCATAAATATTTTTAACCATGCCCAGAGCAATTGTACATTTCTCAGATACATATTTCATCAAAAGTACGCATGGAATGACTCCAACGAATTTTTTGGTAAGATTTTTAAATCCAGACTGAGGCTATACGCGCATAAAATGGCTATTTTTGTTCTCTGCAAATGTTCTCCGCGTATTCCAAAGACTAAATAAACGATGTTTTTTTTATTCATTTATTTATATTTGATAATCGTCTGCAGTTTTCGAGTTCTTTATCTAGGCACATGGCAGATGTTTTCTTCTGTTCTTTATGTGGTGAATTATTTTTGTTTCTTTATGTGGTGAAGACTTTTTAATTTAAAATTTCTTATATTAAGACATTTTTTATGCCTTTTTTCGATTTATTTCAAAAAAGTTTAAGCTTTTTGTCAATTGTAACGATAACTATACTGATATAGATCGCATACCAAATTAAACAATGTTCAAATTTAGAATAGTTAAAAATGATTTTAATAGACAATAATGCAAAATATTTCTAAATTAGAAAAGTACGCTTTGTATCTTCCATCGCAAATGCAAAATTTGTTCCTAAAAATAAGCTAGGAATCATACCAAGAGGCAATAGTTGAGAAATCATAGATTTTGCTGGCTGCAAATTTTTTTAATTCTAATATTTTAGTAATTTATGCGCTTAGTTCAATTACATGTCTATTAAATTTTTGTTTTATATAGGTACGTGTTTTTACTGAAGTTTTTTTTATTATTTCATTGTGGAATATTAGCCAACAAACACTAAATTATGTTTGTTGCTTGAAGTGAAAAAAAAATGTTTTGTTTCGTGTTCAGTTTATTTCGTTTCAGTTTTTTTTTTTCAGATTTATATACTTATAAAAAGGATCGACCGAAACAGGTCTGTAAGACCGAAAATGAAACCGAAATCGAATTTCGGTAATCTTTCAATTTTCGGCCGAAAACGAAAATGTTAATTTTTTAAGTTATTAATACATACATAAATACACATAATTATTAATTAATTATGTGTGTATTAGACGCACATTTTTAACAAACATACATAAACATGTATAAATCTGCACAAGTTCAAGCAAAAGCAAAATATAAATAATAATATAACTTTTATATTTGCTTTTGCTATTGACAATCAATACTCATATATATTTATTAATAATTAATTAATAATGCAATTAATAATCAAGAACAAATCAATAGTGAATATTTAATTTTTGAATATACACATTTTTTCAGTTATTTAATATTTCTCATTAAAAGTAGTTAAAATAAATTGCTTAAAAGTTTTTTTAGAAAACTAACTATAAGTAAGTTGTTATTTAAAAAAAATAACCATTTGATAATTTATTATTAGTTTAATGGAGATTTAAATATAGATAAGCCGTATGCTTAAATAAATAAGTGCTACTTCCTCCCGAAAAAACTTTGCCACTCCCTCGCCTCTATACGAATGCTTTGAAATAGCGTCCTTGTTTAAAAAATCTATCTTTTGTGCCCAAGTTGGCGGAATCTCTGTGTCTTTAACCTAAAAGTCTGCAAGGGCCGGAATTTTCAGGCCCTGGATACAGCTCAGTACGGTGTAAAAATGATATAAATTCGACTCGAACCCGGCCCGGCCCATTCAGATTTTCACAGTTAATGGCCCAACTCAATTTCTACAAAAAATTCAGATTTTTCTTAACATACAATTAAGATTTTTTTAAAGAATACTGCATACATATCTATGGGATAAATTTAACGTATATTTTAAAATTACGATGGAAAATACACAATACAACAGTAACGATTACTTAGATTTCTTGGACGTTTCAACATTCAAATAAAAATTCATAAAAAAATTAATATTGCTTTGAATAAAAGAAAAAAATGAATGCTAAAAACATAATTTTTAAAACTCTTTTATAAAAAGAAGATTTGTGAAAATATTTATCTTTCTTTTACTAAGGCTATTTTTAAACCCCAAAGAGCTACTTTCTGACACATTTATGAACTCATATTTTTTTGGAACCCATAAGACAGGTGTTTTCATAAATAAATAATGTAATCGAATGGCGTTATCCATTTTTTGATAAAGGCAATGTAGCTTTGAAAAAATCGTGCAAAAGATAACGTTTGAATTGAATTTCCGAAAGCAGCATCACGAAAAGGAGAAAAACCTGAAGCCACTATAAGAAACTCTTATTTGTCGAAAAATAATTTATCTATCAAAAATAGAAAACGCTATCGATTCCAAATTCCTTTAATAGTCAAGCTTGTCAATTTTAAGTCTTTACTGTTAAATAATATTAGTCAGAATATGTGTCAAAGTTTCACGTTGAGCAGGGAATTAATAAAGAATACTGCCCAGCTAAACTGATGGCATTGAGCTCACAGGCTACAAATACTAATTGTACATTAAAGCCTTATATTTTCAAGGGTTAATTCCGTTCGAAAAAAAATTAAGAAGGGGAAACAGCTCTCCCCTTTCCTCTTTTTTTATACTTAATCATTGAACCTCCTATACTATCAAAGACATGCTTTATCATATAAAAAATCTACATCCAAAATTCAGAGCAAATTAGATAATTCTTAATAAAAACCCATTTAGCATTTATATAATATAAAAGGAGTTATCCCCCTCTTTTATACTTAACCATTAAACTTCCAAAACTATTCAGAGATTTGAACGAAATCTGAAAATTCTGCTTGAAAAACCCATTTATTTAAATTAAGGGGGGGGGGCATTAGAACCCCTGTTCCCCCTATTTATACTTATTCAATGAACACCTAATAACAGTCACGGAATCGCCTCATCAGAATGATCCTAATCTAAATTTTGAACGAAAACTTAATTCTGCATGAAAATCCCATTTATATCAACTAACGGGGGGGGGGGATTAGAGCCCCTGTTCCCCCTATTTATACTTATTCAATGAACACCTAATAACAGTCACAGAATCGCCTCATCAGAATGATCCTCATCTAAATTTTGAACGAAAACTTAATTCTGCATGAAAATCCCATTTATATCAACTAACGGGGGGGGGGATTAGAACCCTTGTTCCCCCGATTTATACTTATCCAATGAACACCTAATAACAGTCACGGAATCGCCTCATCAGAATGATCCTAATCTAAATTTTGAACGAAAACTTAATTCTGCATGAAAATCCCATTTATATCAACTAACGGGGGGGGGGGCATTAGAACTCCTGTTCCCCCTATTTATACTTATTCAATGAACACCTAATAACAGTCACGGAATCGCCTCATCAGAATGATCCTAATCTAAATTTTGAACGAAAACTTAATTCTGCATGAAAATCCCATTTATATCAACTAACGGGGGGCATGAGCCCCCCGTTCCCCCTCTTATACATATCGAATGAACTCCAAACACTAATCAGGGAAGCGCCTCGTCAGTATATACCTATATACAAAATTTCAAGTGGATCGGATATTTTTATCATGAGTTATCGCGTTACGCACGAACGCACATACATACAGAACGGACGGGCACATAAGCTCTCAGGCTATGATAGCCTGTGAGCTAAAAAACATTTTAAGGTACATTTCCAAAGATTCCGTAAGCAGAAGTTCATTATCACTACTAATATTTTTACAAAACATATTGCTTGCCCCACACATCCTGGGAACAGCTACGTTCAGTTCCGGCCCAGCTCCACTATGTAATAAAAAAATGCAAGTTTGATCTTAATACCGCACAAGTGTGCTGAAAAAATCTAAACAGACACTATGTCCGATGCCAGTCTCTTCGGTGGACATGTTACATTTCTTCATTAATGTTATTTATCAAGCATCAGCTCGTGACGCAGGTTTATATTTATTCTGATGAAAAACAAATTCTTTGAAAGAAGCTAATATTTTATCGGCTTGGTTTAAATTTTTATGTCGGCCGGTAGGACCGCTAAATATTTTATTTTATCGGCCCAAACCCGTTTATTTTGTTTACCGGCCCATTTGAAAATTCTGATTCATATCGTCAGCCAAGCTCGGATGCGTGCACATCTCTACTTTGAACAAAACTTTTTATTTGCATGTAAAATAAAATGTAATTAATTCATCAACAACATAGAATGTTAGAACTTTTAGAAATAGCAGTCGAAACATCTGCGGTTTTAAACTAAAAATTTTCTATTACTGTTAAGCGTGCAGCTTTTAAGGAGCAGGTGAAGAGCGCCGTATGTAGGAGGATGTTTAATTTGATTTCACGTCATGAATCAGCTGTGGTCGATAATTATAAACAATAAACTTTATTCATAACATTAAATAAAGAGTTTCTCATCTGAGCGGAAACAGCTCAATCAACAAGTCATGTCAAAAATTTCCAACGGAAGAAAGAAGATTTCTAGAATTCAGATAGTTTCGGCCGAGTTTCGGTCCAGCCGAATTTCTAACAGCATTTCCGCCGATAACGAGTTTTCGGAGAAACTCAAATTTTGGGCCAAAAACGAAACCGAAACCGAATTTTCGGTGAATTTCAGATTTTGGGCCGAAAACGAAATTGAATTTTCGGCAAAATACGAATATTGGACCGAAAACGAAACCGAATTTTCAGCAGAACTCAGATTTTGGGCCGAAAACGAAAACAAAACGGATTTTTCGAATATTCTCTGCTTGTAATTATGTCTAAAACGCCATTTGTGTAATTTCAGGCATTTTTCAACATTTACACATTTGTTTGAGTTTATAAAGCGATAACATATTGCACATTTGATTTCTCAAGTTAGGTGCACATAAAAACAGGTAATTTTTTTCCTCAAAATGTGTAAATTTTAAGTCAAGTATGCATTTAAAAAAAATTACACACTTATCTGTGTACATATAATTATGTTTAAATTAGAATAAATCACAAATTCGTGTAAATAATGGCATTTTTCAACATTTACACACTTGTCTGAGTTTTTCAAGTGATAATAAATTACACACTTACTTTCATAAGATAAATACACATAAAAATAGGTAAATTTCCGAGAAAAAATGTGTAAATTTTACGACAGGTGTGTAAATTTACAAATTCACACATATCCATGGGTAAAATTGGCCAATTTACACATTTATTTTTTAGAGTGTATTAATAGTTAAACTGATTTTTAAGGGGACTAGAAATTATAAATTCCCTATTAAATACTGCCTTCTCTTCTAAAATATTGATACAAGAAAGATGCTTTTTCCCATCATTAAATGTGAATAAAAATAGAAAATACGATTTTTTAAAATCTGCGTAACTTCTTGCGTAAATCAATGATTCACAAACATTCTGGTAGGAAACAAAGCGGGTAACAGCAAAAGATATACTGTATGTACTTATGTATAAGTCGAGGAATTCTAGAAGTGATTCAATACATAAATTATGTAATCGGGATTAGTCTATATTCAGTTCAATCCGTGGCTTTCTTAAAAAATGCAATATCGAGAATAAATGCATTTTATTCTCCAACAAATGCACCATATACATATACATATATAAACTTTGTACCCTGGGGTAATAACGCTACGTTAAGGTTCTACCAATTTTCACGGCTCAGTTTTAAATTGTATTTTTCAAACAAATATATGGTTTGATAACGCAACTCATTGACTATCTATATAAAAAAAATAATTTAACAGATATGTATTCATAAAATGTAATGGCGTGATTTCTTGACCCATGCTATTTGGCGTTATCACCCACCTATATGGGTAATAACGCCATGCAAACAAAACTATGAAATAAGATGGAATAATGGCATGTAGATTGCCCAATTCTAAAAATACAAACTCTACAAACTTAAAAATTGATAAATTGCATTCTAAGCTATTGAAAATGTTCAATTATTTGTGAAAGTGTAAGAAAAATAAAGGTGTGGTGTGTGTGGGGGGGGGGGGAGGATAAGGCAAAAGAATATCAGACCGTGAGCTTCTTTTTGCTTAAAAAGGACCGCTTAAATAGAATTATTAGAAACATTGCACAGTTTTAACTGTGTTTATTTGAATCAGTATTTAGGATGTAGCTCGGTCACTGTAGGGAATCAACCGGGGTATTACTGCCAAGGATTGGCGTTATTACCCCATTATAGTTATTGCGCTGTGCATTTTAAATTACAAATTATCTCGAGATGATATCCAAAATCTTCAAAAACATTTTGAAAGTCCATGAAATGTACTACAAATTTATGTAATTAACAAAGTATTTCCCGATAAAAAAATAGTCTTCACATCACAAAACGTATCTTGCAAATTTTAGATCAAGCGTTAATTTTAGTTGCTTGTAAAAACAATGAGACCTAAAAATGAAACAAATTAACTTGAAGCTGTTTTTTGAGATTTATATGACTCAAAACCCTTCTGCGCAGAGCACGTGGGTGTCATTTACCAGATTATTTCATAATTATGCATAATATTAGCACTTGGCGTTATTACCCCGCATGGCGTTATTATCCCAGACCACCTTATATGAAACAGAGAAAAGTAAATCATTCGGTGAGCCAGTAGGTCTCAACAGTTTTCAATTTCTGATGGACACCATATTAAATGGCTCGAGATCCCAAACAATCACACTCATGATGTTACAAAACACGCTGTATTTCCGTTCGCGACACAGGTAGTATATCAATTCTACAACACCACATATGAATCACTGGGGAATCAGAAAATTAGGTTGCTATCCATGTTCACGGCAGATAATGTTATAAGGTATCACAGGAATGCATTCGACCAAAGATAGACGGGCTGGGTGCTCAAGAGGGTTTTGAAGGAAATGACCGGTTTTAGTATCTTAATGTGGTGGAAGAGAGATATGTGTTTACTAAAATATGGGAAGTTATTACTCTATCATTCAGATTAGTTATATTACCACTAATCAAACTTCGACAGAGAATTTATTGCCTAAGAATAATACACTACTGTGACTAACGCTAATTCTTAAATCTAAATGTTACTAATGAAGCCTCGTGTTCTATATTATCCTATTCTATACGATTATTAATATATAAGATAAGATTTATATGTTACTTTGATATATAAATGCAAAAAACCTCTTAAAGAAGTATTTGAGAGGATCTTAAATATCAGTTTCACACTGGTCTCTTATGAGTTCAGTTCTTGTTGTTGTTTTTGTTTTAGTTTTATGATATATAATTGTATGGATCTGTTATAAATCCTGTTTAAATAGGATCCTGTTATAAAAATTTCGACTATGCAGTTTTTACTACAATTCATGTGATGGCATGTAAGTGTATGTAATTTTAGCCTTTTCTGTTCTGAGGTTTAAATGTTTGGACCTCTATTCTTTAAATCGTGAAAATTAAATCTTTTGAGTTCTTGAGATTTAGATTTCATATCTATTTAGTTATTTCATTTTCATTTAATATTTTGCTTTAAAACGTTATGATGTTTCTTAATAAGATAATATCTCTCAGTACTTGATAATTGTTAATAGATTAGTTACATTGTAAAGTAATTATAAGGTGAAAAGTTAATTACTTTTTACTAAAAACTAATAATAAGAAATATAACTTTGAAACTATTCATACTATTGTCTATTGATAATTAAACTGATATTTCAGGGGTCTAGAAATTATAAATCCCCTATTAATTAATTTGCTCCTTAAAATGTTCGTATAAGAAAGATGCTTTAACCGTTATTATATATGAATAGAAATATAAAATGATTATTTGTAATATCTTTGCAACTTCGGGCATGAATCAATGATTCAGAAACATAGAAAATAAAGCGGGTAACAGTAAAAAAAGCGTATACAGCCCATTATAAGTCGAGGAATTTTAGGAGTGATATAATATATGAAATATGTAATCAGGCTTTGTCTATATCCAGTTCAGTGTGTGATTTCCTTATTAATTATAATAGCGAGAATAAATGCACTTTATTCTCTAGTAAAGCAGCAAATAGACCTATACATATATAAACCTTATATATGAAACGAAGAAAAGTAAATCCTTCGTTGCACCAATAGATCTCAACAGTTCTCAATTTCTGATGGACTTGAAATTAAATTGGGGGAGATCGCATCCAATTACGATCACGATGTTACAAAACACTCCGTATTTCCATTGGCGACACAGATATATCAATTCCGAAACATCACAAATGAATCATTGGGGAATCAGAAAATTAGATTGCTATCCATGTTCACGACAGATAATGTTATAAGGTATCACAGGAATGCATTCGACCAAAGATAGACGGGATGAGCGCTCAAGAGGTTTTTGAAACGAATGCCCAGCATTAGTGTCTTAATGCGGTGGAAGAGAGAGATATGTGTTTTAGTAAACTGTAGGGGAGTTATTACTCTATCATTCAAGTTAGTCATATTACCACTAATCAAACTACGACAGTGGACTTATTGCCTACGAATAATTCACTGCTGTAAATAAAGATTACTCTGCAATCTAAATATTATCAATGAAGCCTCATGTTAAAAATTATCCTATTCTGACATGAATAGCAATATATTGGATAAGGTTAATATGTTACTTTGATAAATTAATACAGTAAAACCTGTTAAAGAGGAATTTGAATGGGCCTTAAAAGTCAGTTTAATACAGGTGTCTTAGGAGTTAGTTTTTGTTTTTGTTTTCATTTTATGACGTACAATTTTATGATTTTACTCTCATGGTAAAACAATACAATTGAAACACTTAACGTCCAAAACATTTGTAACATTTAAATTGGAAAAAATAACATCCAAAACATTGAAACATTTATATCCAAAATTTAATGGACCATTCTCGTTTAAGACAAGTGCTTATTATAGAAATTCCATTTATGCAGTTTTTACTGTATATTTAAACCTATGCGATGACTTCAAGGGAATGTATTTTTCATATTTCTTGTTCTGGAGTTAACACGTGTGGACCTCTATTTTGTAATCATGAAAATTTACCTGTTTGAATTTTTGAGATTTTGAGATTTTCATTTCATTTTTGTTTAGTTGCTTCATTTCTATTTAGTTTTTGCATTATAATGTTAGGTTACTTCCTATTAAAAAGATAGCTGTTAATATTTCATAATTGTTAATTTATCAGTTACATTAAAAAATGAAGGATAAAATTAATTACTTTTTACTAAGAACTAATAAAAGTAAGAATTTTGAAACTCTGCATACTATTAGATTTCTAAAGCATTAAATTTATTGTATTATGAATTTAGGATATTAATAATTAAATTGATTTTTTAGGGAATTAGAAATTAGAAATCCTTTATTAAATACTACATTTCCATCCTGAAATGTTCATATAACAAAGATGCTCGTGTCCATCATTAAATGCGAATGAAAATAGAAAATGAGCATTTTTAATGTCTTTGAAACTTTGGACGTGAAATAATAATTAAAAAAAAATCTGATAGAAAAAAAATCAGGTAACAGCAATAGAAATATCTCATATACTCGGGTATAAATCGAGGAATTTTAGGAGTGATTTAAATTTAAAAATATGTAATCAGGATTTTTTTTTCTCCAGTTTAGTGTGTGATCTTCGTATTAAATACAATAGCCAGAATAAAGACATTTTACACTTCAATAAAAACAGAATGCATATATAATAATTGATAAACTTTATATATGAAACAGAGAAAAGCAAATCATTCGCTGCACCAATAGGTCTCAACAGTTCTCAATTTCAGATGGACACCAAATTAAATTGCTCGAAATCCCAACCAATCAAACTGACGATGTTACAAAACACGCTGCATCTCCGTTCGCGACACATGTATATCTATTCCACAACACCGCATATGAATCACTGGGGAATCAGAAAATTAGGTTGCTATCCATGTTCATGACAGATAATGTTATAAGGTATCACAGGAACGCATTCAACCAAAGATAGACGGGCTGGGCACTCGAGAAGGTTTTTCCGGGCATTAGGTGTCTTACTGCGCTGGAAAAGAGAGATATGTGTTTTAGTAAAATATAGGGAAGTTATTACTCTATCATTCAAGTTAGTCATATTACCACCAATCAAACTGTGTCAGAAATTTTATTGCCTAAAAATAATTCATTGCTATGAATAACTATTACTCTTAAATCTAAATGTTATTAATGAAGTCTCATGTTTTAAATTATCCTATTCTAACACGAATAGCAAGATATTGAATAAATTTAATACGTTACTTTGATGAATAAGTACAGTAAAAAAGTTAAAGAGGTATTTGAAGGTAACTTAAAATTACGTTTTATAATGTGTCTTAGGAATTAAGTTTTTTGTTGCTTGTGTTTTTGTTTTATGAGATTTAATTGTATGGTTTTACGCTCATAGTAAAATTATACAATTGGAAAGTTTAACTTCAAAAACATTTGGAACATTTAAATTTGAACAACTAATGTTCGAAACATTGGAACATTTAAATCCAAAGTTTATTGGAACATTTAAAATTTAAGATGCGATCCTGTTATTGAAATTCCGTTTATGTAGCTTTTACTGCATATTTAAACTACGCGATGATTTCAAATGCATGTGTTTTTAATATTTCTTGTTCTGGAGTTAACATGTGCGGACTTCTATTTTTTTAATTGTAACTTTTTTGAGTATTTGAGATTTGATTTCATTTTCTTTTAGTTGCGGCATTTCCATTTAGTCTTTTACTTAAAAATGTTATGATGTTTCGTATTAAAATGATAGCTGTTAATATTTGATAATTGTTTATTGATTATTAGCATTGCAAAATGAGTCTAGGGAGAAAAGGTAATTACTTTTTACTAAGAACAAGTAAAAATAAGAATTTTGAAACTCTGCCTACTATTAAATTATTGAAGCATTACATTTATTATATTATAAATTTAGGACATTGATAATTAAACAAATGTTTCAAAGATTAGAAATTATAAATCTCCTATTAATTAAGGTACCCTGGGGTAATAACGCCAGGCGGGGTAATAACGCCAAGTGCTTATATTTTGCATAATTATGAAATAATCTGGTAAATGACACCCATGTGCTCTGCGCAGAAGGGTTTTGAGTCATATAAATCGCAAAAAACAGCTTCAAGTTAATTTGTTTCATTTTTAGGTCTTATTGTTTTTACAAACAACTAAAATTAACGCTTGATCTAAAATTTGCGAGATACGTTTTGTGATGTGAAGACTATCTTTTTATCCGGAAATACTTTGTTAATTACGTAAATTTGTAGTGCATTTCTTGTACTTTTAAAATGTTGTTGAAGATTTTGAATATCTTCTCGAGATAATTTGTAATTTAAAATGTACTGCGCAATAACTATACCGGGGTAATAACGCCAATCCTTGACATTAATACCCCGGTTGATTCCCTACAGTGGCCGAGCTACATCCTAAATACTGATTCAAATAAACACAGTTAAAACTGTGCAATGTTTCTCATATTTCTATTTAAGCGGTCCTTTTTAAGCAAAAAGAAGCTCACGGTCTGATATTCTTTTGCCTCATTCCCCCTCCCACACCACACCTTTATTTTTCTTACACTTTCACAAAAAAAAATGAACATTTTCAATAGCTGAGAATGCAATTTGTCAATTTCTAAGTTTGTAAAGTTTGTATTTTTAGAATTGGGCTATCTACATGCAATTATTCCATCTTATTTCATAGTTTTGTTTGCATGGCGTTATTACCCATATAGGTGGGTAATAACGCCAAATAGCATTGGTCAAGAAAAAACGCCATTACATTTTATGAATACATATCTGTTAAATTATTTTATTTTATATAGATAGTCAATGAATTGCTGTATCAGATCCTGTATTTGTTTGAAAAATACAATTTAAAACTAAGCCGTGAAAATTGGTAGAACCTTAACGTGGCGTTATTACCCCAGGGTACCTTATTATCTTCCCCCTCTAAAATGTTCATATACGAAAGATGATTTTGTTCGTCAATAAATGTGAATTAAAAAAATGAGCATTTTTAATATCTTTGTAACTTCGGACATGAATCAATAATTTCGAAATATTCTGATAGAAAACAAAGCGGGTAACAGCAAAAGAAGTATCGTATATATTCGTGTATAAGTCGTGTATAAGTTTTCTTATTAAATACAATATCGATTATAAATGAATTTAACTCTCCAATAAATGTAGCGTGTAAGATATACATACAAAAACTTTATACATGAATCAGAGCAAAGTAAATCATTCTTTGCAACAATAGGTCCCAACAGTTCCTAATTTCTCATGGACACCAAATTAAATTGCTCGAGATCCCAACCAGTCACACTCACGTTTTTACAAAACACACTGTACCTTCGTTCGTGACACAGATGTATCAATTCCACAACACCACATATGGATCATTGGGGAATCAGAAGATTATGGTGCTGTCCATATACAAGACAGATAATGTTATAAAATATCACAGGAACGCATTCGACCAAAGATAGAAGGGGTGGGCATTCGAGAGGGTTTTGAAGCGAATGGCCGGCATTAGTGTCTTAATGCGGTGGAAGAGAGATATGTGTTTTACTAAAATATAGGAAGTTATTACACTATCATTCAAATTAGTTATATTACCACTAATCAAACTTCGACAGGGAACTTATTGCCTAAGAATAATACACTGCTGTGAATAACGATAACTCTTAAATGTAAATGTTACTAATGAAGCCTCGTGTTTTAAATTATCCAATTCTATACGAATATTGTTATATAAGATAAGATTTATGTGTTACTTTGATATATAAATGCAAAAAACCTCTTAAACAGGTATTTGAAAGGATCTCTAAATAGCAGTTTTATACTGGTGTCTTATGAGTTCAGCTCTTGTTGTTGTTATTGTTTTACTTTTATGATATATAATTGTATGAATCTGTTATAAATCCTGTTTAAATAGGATCCTGTTATAAAAATTTAGTCTATGCAGTTTTTACTATAATTCATGTAATGGCATGTAAGTGCATGTAATTTTAACCTTTTCTGTTCCGAGGTTTAAATATTTTGACCTCTATTCTTTAAATCGTGAAAATTAAATCTTTTGAGTTCTTGAGATTTAGATTTCGTATCTATTTATTTGTTTCATTTTCATTTAGTCTTTCGCTTTAAAACGCTATAATGTTTCCTGATAAGATAATGTCTCTCAATATTTGATAATCGTTAATAGATTAGCTACATTGCAAAGTAATTGTAAGGTTAAAAGTTAATTACTTTTTACTAAGAACTAATAATAAAAAAAGAATTTTGAAACTATTCATGCTATTGGCTATTGATAATTAAACTGATATTTCAGGGATCTAGAAATTATAAATGCCCCATTAATTACTACTTTCTTCCTTGAATTGCTCGTATTAGAATGACGCTTTTATCCGTTATTAAATATAAATATAAAATGAGCATTTTTAATATCTTTGGAACTTCAGGCATGAATCAATGATTCAGAAACATTTAGGCAGAAAATAAAGCGGGTAACAGCAAAAGAAATACCGTATATGCTCGTGTATGAGTCGAGGAATTTTAGGAGTGATTTAATATATAAAATATGTAATTAGGCTTTGTCTATCTTTGTCTATCTTTTAGTGTGTGATTTTCTTATTAAATACAATAGCGAGAATAAATGCATTTTATTCTCTAGTAAATGCAGCATATAGACATACAATATATAAACCTTATATATGAAATGGAGAAAAGTAAATCCTTCTTTGTACCAATAGGTCTTAACAGTTTTCAATTTCTGACGGACACCAAATTAAATTGCTCGAGATCCCAACCAATCACACCCACGATGTAACAAAACACTCTGCATCTCCATTCGCGACACAGATATATCAATTCCACAATACCCCATATGAATCACTGGGGAATCAGAAAATTAGGTTACTATCCATGTTCACGACAGATAATGTTATAAGGTATCACAGGAACGCATTTGACCAAAGATAGACGGGCTGGGCGCTCGAGAGGGTTTTGAAGCGAATGCCCGGCATTAGTGTCTTAATGCAGTGGAAGAGTGATATGTGTTTCAGTAAAATATAGGGAAGTTATTAGTCTATCATTCAAATTAGTCATATTACCACTAATCAAACTACGACAAAGGATTTATTGCATAAGAATACTCTGTTGTATATAATGATTACTCTTAAATCTATGTGTTATTAATGAAGCCTCATTACTCTAATACGAATAACAATGTATAGGATAAGATTGATATGTTACTTTGGCAAATAAATACAGTAAAACCTGTTAAAAAGGTATATGAAGGGACCTTTAATGTCAGTTTTATACAGGTTCTTAGGAGTTTAGTTTTTGTTATTTTTTTTTTTATGAGATATAATTGTATGGTTTTGCTCTCAATTGGTACATTTAACGCTTAAGATAGAATCCTATATTAGTTAAATTTCATTTATGCAATTTTTTCTGTATATTTAAACTTACTCAATGACTTCACGTGAATGTATTTTTAATCTTTTCTTTTCTGGAGTTAATATATGTAGACTTATATTCTTTTATTCTTTAAAATTAATCCGTTTGAATTTTTGAGGTTTAGATTTCATTCCTGTTTAGTTGCATGTTTTTGCTTTAAAACGTAATAATGTTTCCTAATAAAATAATATCTATTAATATTTGACATTTCAAGACGCCTCTAAGTTAAAAAGGTAATTAAGTTTTACTAAGAACTAATGAAATTAAGTCTTCTGAAATTCTGCACACTGTTAAATTTTTTAAACATTACATTTATTGCATTGGGAATTTAGGATATTAATAATTAAACTGATATTTTACAGAACTAGGAATTATAAATCTCCTATTAATTACTATTTTCCCTAATGAAATTTTAATATAATAAATGTTTTTTCGGGGATTTGTCTGTCATTAAATTTAAGTAAAAATTAAAATGAGTTTTTTAATGTCTTTGTAACTTTGGGCACGAATCTGTGATGCAGAAATATTCTGACATAAAAAATAACGGGTAATATTAGAAGAGTTGCTCCCACATGTTATTACGTAATAGTTAGATATCATTCAGAGAACGCTCTTGATTTAGAGACTAGAAGAAAGTACTCATTTTTTAACGCAGAAATAAAGTTGAAATTTAACAAAGTGTACTTTAAATGACTTAAGAATTTAGAAGTTGAAAAAAAGAACATAATAAAATAGGCCATTGTATCAAAATCAATTGTTTTGACTATCAATAGTTATAATATACATTTCACAACAGAATCTCATGAACGCACTCAGTAGGGAAACCTTTTACTTTCTCGTAAGAACGTTTGCTGTTGTATTTATTATTTTCGCATAGCAGGTTGCATTCAGATAGTGAAGAAAAAAGAAGTAAAACATATGCGATTTTTCTAGTGGAGTAATGTGCGATTCATATATTTATATCTGCAGCCAGGGTTACGATTTTGACAATAATACACTTATATATTTTTTATTTACCAAATAATTAAATTGAAGCTTTAATTAATAAGTTATAAAACTGAATTTCGTTATTTTTTCCTAAAACTGCACAAAGCACAATAAAGAAAAAATATGAGATTGTGATTTTTAATAAAAAAACTTGGTGTAAAAATAAATTTTCTTTGTTAGTTAATAAAGAAATTAATTTCTTTGAAGAATTATATTTTATTATTCATGTCTATTATTCTCATAGTAATATATATATATGTATTTCTTCAATTTGTTATTCTTGCTGCTTCTTTAATACTTTTTGGAAATATCTACCTACCATTGTTATAACTTCGGATTTTACCATATTGGAATTTAGTTGAAATGTAATTAAACATGGGGGCTTTATTTATAGGATATTATGTTTATGTGTACTGCATAATTTATTTACTATGAGACTACTTTTGGATTTAAGTTTGGGATTTTTTTCTTTTCGTGTAAATAATCTGGTAATCTGCCTTCTATTTCTCTTCAAACTTCAACTGTTTTTAATAATATGATTGTAAAAATACTGGTTTCATTGGTTCTTTTACTGGTATTGTCTGAATAACTTTGGATGTATTTATAAAAGTATTTATATATTCAACTTCCATAATGATAAGATGCATAAGCACAATCATTAAACGATAGTTTAACTTTTATGTCATTTATGTTATCATAAGATAACATGGATTCTTGCAGCTTTTAGTGGATTATTTCACTTTAGGCCCATTTTGGCATAAATTAACCTATTTTTAAAAAATTTTAAAATGCATTACTTTGATGCTGCACAGCGCATGAAATGATGTATTTCTTCAATTTGTTATTCTTGCTGCTTCTTTAATACTTTTTGGAAATATCTACCATTGTTATAACTTCGGATTTTACCATATTGGAATTTAGTTGAAATGTAATTAAACATGGGGGCTTTATTTATAGTATATTATGTTTATGTGTACTGCATAATTTATTTACTATGAGCCTACTTTTGGATTTAAGTTTGGGATTTTTTCTTTTCGTGTAAATAATTTGGTAATCTACCTTCTATTTCTCTTCAAACTTCAACTGTTTTTAATAATATGATTGTAAAAATACTGGTTTCATTGGTTCTTTTATTGGTATTGTCTGAATAACTTTGGATGTATTTATAAAAGTATTTATATATATATATTATTTTCAAGATTACAAGTTGAAATTTAATTTACTGGTGACAGACTCCATTATATGTATTTCAGAATAATGATTTTTTAACAATTTCATTTTAATGGACTGTTATTTCTAATATATATATATATGTATGTATACATAAAATAGAATAACATATACTTTCATAAACGTCTGTGTTATAGTTTTAATCCTTGATGTCTAAAGTAAGCTTATGTTAATTGGCATTTTCATAGTAAGTTAAATTAAATTAACTTTTAAATGACATACCAAGAAATATTGTTAGGGATGGTAATCATTCGTATTTAAACTTGTCGGATGTGCTAATCCCGAATTTTTTTTCTTTCTTATACTATATCTAGTGATTTGAAAAGTCTCTATCGCAGTGCCAAAATAAAATGGCGATCAAAGTCAATCATGATGATTCTAAAGATATGAAATGCCTGAAAGATATGAGAAAAAAGAAGTGCATTAATTCTTAAATTATGACTATCACTGGAATCGTATAAATAATTCAAAATGCAACTCAGCAGCGCCATCTGTTGGTGGTTTACATCAGACTCAATCAGCAACAACTTACATCAACGTCTAATGGAATCTGAAACTTCATAAAACTCCATGCATTAGTTTTTGAAATAGAGCTATTCTAAAAATCGTAAAAAATCCAGCATAGCTGTTTCACCTATTACACGATTGGCACGAAAGCCTAATCAGTATCAACTTTGCAATGTGTAACTGAATATGAAATAAGACGAAAATTCGTGCATTAGTTGTTGTTTTTGCGGAAATCATGAAAAATGCAGCAAAGCAACGTCACATGTTGCGCGATATGCACCAAACACTAATCAGCGCAAGTTATATCAACACTAAATCTAAAGTTTTTTTTTTTTATCTAGAGCAGCCAGGAAATAGTATTTTTCACAAGAACCACAGAATCACAGTCCCACAGCAAAACGGACAGAAATATATTTTCTAAAAACTATCAAATCGTGTTCAGAACCTTCTAAAACATATATAAACCCATCGAAAACCGGAATTCAAAGTATTTCTCGAACCCAATAGTCTAAAGGAAGCCGAAAATTTAAAAAACGTAATAAATTTTACATGAAATGTAAGCTGCTTTATTAATGTTAATTATTTTTTTATAATAGTCTTATAAGCTTTATAGGGAATTCCTTCCTAGGGCAAAACTACTAAACTCCATCACGAAAGGAATAACCTTTTGCTTTAACTTTCTTTCATAAATCCTATTCAGTGAATTGACATTTACATTGTTTTTTATGAAACATACAACAAGCAATTCAAATTTATGCTTTACTACTTATTACACTGTAAAAAAAAATCTGTAAAGGTACTAAACATTTTCTAGGAAACTGGGATTCCAAGAACTTTTCATATAACGATAACAAGAAAAATCCATGTAACCGATTCTAAAACTTGAGTTTTTGTTGTTACCGTTACAGGAAAAGTTCTTGGAATCCCAGTTTCCTAGATAAAGTGTAGTACCTTTACAGATTTTTTTTTTACAGTGTAGCCATTTCTTAAATTACAGGTTATGTTTTCCTTTATAAATATATTATATCTATTTTTAACTTAAAATATATTATACTAGACGTATTAATTTCTAGATAATTCATGCCAAAAAAGAATAACTTTCTGTTTAATTTTTTTTCCATAAATTCTATGAATTCTCAGTGTACATTATTTTTTATGAAACATGAGCAGGAATTATAATTCAACTTTAATACTTTTTAGAGCTTTCTTAAATTATAAATAACTCAAAAAATATATAATGTATGATTTGAACTTAAAATAACTTATAATAGTCATCTTAGTTTCATTGAAAATCCATTCCAAAAAAGAATAATTTTCAGATAAAAAATTATTTCGTAAATTTTATTAAGTTAATTGTCAGTAACATTGTCTTTTATGAAACATGCAACAGTCAATTGAAATTTACATTGTACTACTTTTTAGCGATTTTTTAAATCATAAATAACTCAAAATATGTTTTCATTTATAAATATATAATATATGATTTGAACGTAAAATATATTATAATAGTCGTCTTAGTTCCAGAGATAATTTATGCCAAAAGGAGTAATTTTCTGTTTTAAAATATTTTGATAAATACTGTTCTGAGATTTTTTAGTCATGTTCTTTTTCATTAAAAATGCAATAGTAATATATTTTAAGCGATTTTTTAAAATATAAATACTTTAAAATATGGTGAATAGTATAAATGTACTATGTATAATTTTAGCTAAAATATATTATACTAGCTAAAAATATATTATATTAATTTCATATATTAATCCTTGCCAAAAGGAATAATTTTCTGTTTTAAAATTTTTCCATAAATCATTTTCTGCGAATATTCAATTCCTTTGCTTTTTATGAAATGTGCAACAGTCAATTAAATTTTACATTTTACTATTTTTTGTGATTTCTTAAGTTATAAAAATGTTTAAATGTATTGTAATTTATAAATATATTATAGATGACTTTTACTTAAAATAAATTATAATAGTCGTTTTAGTTTAATAGATGCCAAAAAAAAAAAAATAATAATAATAATTTTCTGATTAATATTTTCTTTTCTTCCACTTCTTCTTCTTCTTTTTTTATAAACTTTATAAGGTGATTTGACAGTAACATTATCTTTTATGAAACATGCAATAGTCAGTTAAAATTTACCTTTTACTACTTTGTAGCGATTACTTAATTTTTAAATAATTTTTAATATAATAAAATTTATAAATGTATTGCACATGATTTTAACTTAAAATGAATTATAATATACTTTCATAGATAATTCGTGGCAAAAGGAATCATTATGTATTGCAAATTTTTTTCATAAATCATATTATGTGAATATCATATTATGTGTCATATTATATCTTATGAAACATTCAACAGTCATTTAAAATTTACCCTTTACTCTTTGAAGCGATTTTTTAAGTTAAAAAGGGCACAAACATTTATAAAGTTGTCTAAAGGAATATTTTTCTACTTAATTTTTTAAAAATCATATTCAGTTAAATATTAGTCATGAAACATGCAATAGTCAATTAAAACTTATCGAATTATTTTTTTTTGCAGTTTTTTATTTCATAAAATAAATATTTTAATATTCTTATTAAATATTTCGATATGCACACGTCTATAAATTAATAATGATGTTCTAATAACACACTTTTAAAAATGTATTGACTTTTGTCAGAATGTAATAGATTAATCGTAATATAATTAATTCAAATGTATAAAAAATAAGCATTATTAAAAAGATTTGTCCATACGTCTTATTTTTTTTCTTTTACATCAAAATACATATTTTAACGGTATATAAAATTTGCATTATTTAATTTTCGTTATGAGCAATTTACATTAATTCCAGTCGTAACAAAAAGTACACTGTAAAAAAAATCTGTGAAGGTACTAAACATTTTCTAGGAAACTGGGATTCCAAGAACTTTTCATGCAACGATAACAGGAAAAATTCATGTAATCGATTCTGAAACTTAAATTTTTGCTGTTACCGTTACAGGAAAAGTTCTTGGAATCCCAGTTTCCTAGAAAAGGTTTAGTAAATTGCAGATTTTTTTTGCAGTGTACACTACAATAAACTTAATTATTTCAGTAAATATCAAAATCAGTTTAACACTTTATTTTTCCCTTCGATATAGTTTTGACATACAATTACGATATAAACGTATTTTTAAGAATGAACCAAGTGTGTGTTATGTTTATAAAACATATATTTTTTTTTTAACCAAAACTAGAACAAATACACTGTAAAAAAAAAATTCTTTAAAGTTACTAAAATTTTTCTAGGAAACTAGGATTCCAAGAACTTTTCATGTTGCGGTAACAGGAAAATTTCATGTAACCGACTCTGAAACTTGAATTTTTGCTGTTACCGTTACAGGAAATGTTCTAGGAATCCCAGTTTCCTACAAAAAGTTTACTAACTTTACAGATTTTTTTTTTTTTACAGTGTACAAGAATGAACAAAAATCTCAGATTTAGCTTTGAATGAAAAACTTGGGGTATGAACATTTTTTTTTTTTTTTTTTTTTTTTTTTTGTTAATTAAAAAAATATGATATAAAGATTTCTTTCCGGCATTACATTTTGTTGCTTATAACTGTTATTCTCCCAGTACAAGAAGTTTATTGTTTAGTTTAGATTATATGATGAAATAAAATTTACTTATGGGCAAACACCATTATTGGTTTTGCAGATTAATTATTTTTCAATTTTTTTATTTTAACATTCTGTTTATTTAATGCATGAAAGAACATAATAATAATATAGAATTATTTGTTCATAAAATTCCCCATTACAAACTTACACTGTAATGTTAAAAATAACCTTAACAAATTACATTTTTACACAAAGTTCAGTTATATTAGCTGTTTAAATTGCGTATCAGAAACCATTGTTAACAATGCAAATCAATCGATGTCATTTATAAAATATAGCGACAGATTATATTTAATATGAAAGCTGTTTAATGAATTTTAACATAGAGTATTACACAAAGTTCAGTTTAAATTGCGTATCAGAAAACATTGTTAACAATGCAAATCAATCGATGTCATTTATAAAAATATAAAGATAGATTACATTTAATATGAAAGCTGTTTAATGAATTTTAACATAGAGTACATTTTAATATCCGTGTTAGTTGTATGTTTAAAAAAATATTCCATCACTTATATTTTGCTAATTTTTAGCCATGTTATTGTAAATGAAAAAGGTAGAAGTTAGCAAAACAATATTTTTACTGCATTTTTTGCGATATTCTTTTTTTACATAAAATTAAGACGTAATCTTATAATTCAATAGTCTTGTAACATGCAAAAATCTATAATTAAATGATGAGGTTCTACTGCATAGTCTAATGAACATAAATAACATTTTATTTGATTATTACAACTATAAAAACGTTCAGTTGCACATTTTAATTGTATCAACTTCAAGCGTTATAAAGACTTGGCTCAAAGTCCCAAATAAAGAGAAACTCAAACAGTTCTAGATCAGCGCATGCGCGAGTACTGATTTGTTATTTAATCGTTCTTAGTGGCACATATAGAAAATGACGACTTCTAAGTTATTGTAACTCTTAAAACTATTTGTGAGAGTTGAAACACAAAATTGACGAGCCTATTGCTTCCATTACTCCGTGCTTGTTAACCTAAGTCTGGGAAGAATGGGATTTTGTGAAATAATTGTGCTGAATAACTAAAGGTGTACATTATTGAATATTTCTAAGAAAAATTATCTTAGTTTTTTTTCAATTTGGTGTCTGATTTGTTATAAATAGTTTAAACTAAACTGTAATGTAATAACAATAATAATGTATCTTTGAAACTTGGATATACTTTTACGGATACCCTATTTATTAATCCTATTGTAATATTATCAAATTTATACAAATTAAGAAAGTTTTTTTAAATTTAATTTGCATATTTTATATTTGTATATTACTAGGATAATTTAAAAAATAATTTCCGTTTATGAACTCTGAAAAAAATAAATTATTTAAAAATTATTTTGAACAATGAACTTTAATGATCAAACAAATTTTCGACATAGATATCAAAATTGTATGAGCATTAATCATAGGAATGTGGGGAGAGAGGGGATGAGCACGAGTGTTTGAATGTACTTCTTAAAGATCGATGCTGCCTGAGATTGCAACCATTGGATAACAATATTCTAACCTCGTCGTTGTGCCTGAACTGATTGCCCGTAAGAATGGACTGCTGCTGCTTCAAATGATGAATGTCATCTGAAGCAAGATTTGGACTGTAGGGGATGATCAAAAACATTGATTTCACGTCCTTCATTCAATTGCAATAACCACTTTCTGACCATGGAATCGCTCATCGCAATTTATAAATATCACCAGTTTATCCTTGAATCACACATTCTTTGGTATTTCTTGCCTAAATGACAAGGATGACCACCTCTGTAACTCAGTTTATGCTTATAAATCCGATGACTAACCGTATCTGGAATGCGGCAGCATGCTCGATAATTAAAAAAAATATTAAACTGTCATAAAACAAGCTCCAAGTAATCGATTTAAGAATGTTTTCCCTTAGTTACCAGTTAATAAGCAGCAGGAAGAACACGCATGTTTGAATCAAGCAACAGAGATAATCAGCGGTGAAAATGGAAAACAGAAGTTACACTGTAAAAAAAATTCTGTAAAGTTACTAAACTTTTTGCAGGAAACCGGGATTCCTAGAACATTTCCTGTAACGTTAACAGCAAAAATTCAAGTTTCAGAGTCGGTTACATGAAATTTTCCTGTTACCGTAACATGAAAAGTTCTTGGAATCCCAGTTTCCTAGAAAAAGTTAGGTAACTTTACAGAATTTTTTTTACAGTGTACTTTCTCGATTACCTGATATGTACGTATTATTGTCGTATATGAATGTATGTAATATACATGCAATATATTACTTTCATAAGTTCTATGTTGTTTTCATTAAACCTCTTTACTACACTGTACAAAAAAGGTCTGTAAAGTTACTAAAATTTTCTACTAGATTTGCATTTCAAGAACATTTCATATAACGATAATAGCAAAATTTCATGTAACAAAGGAAGTTTACATGAGTTTTTGCTGTTACCGTTACATGAAAAGTTCTTGGAATACAAATCTACTAGAAAAATGTAGTGTATACCGCTTTAAGCTTACAACATGTTATTTTTGTTCTAAGATACAAAATCAAAATAATTTAATCTGCTCTACTTATCCACTAATAGTAGCTCGAATTATAAAAATACTTTTAATAAAATCTATTGCCAAAGTACAATAATACAACACTTAAATATTACACTTTTTATAGACATATTTTCGATATACAATTCCAGCACAAACGTATTTTTAAACACCAATCAAAATTCGTTTTTTATAATTAAATCAAAAATTTAACTAAAAAATTATAAAAAGAAATCCCCTTTCCTGTTTCACTAAAACACTTAATGAAAATAAGAAAAGAAAAATTCCCAGACTCGGATTTTTTAATAAATAACTTATCGAATATATAAATCTTTTTGTTAATTAACAAAACAAAAAAATACTTCTAGAGTAATATTTTGTTTATGCCTGTTATTCTTATAGTACAAAAGTTTATTATTTTTTAGGAAATGCATTGAAATTTAATTTACTGTTAGAAAACTCCATTATTTATTTTTCTGATTAATGATTTTTTAACTTTTTTTTCTTAATATCCTGTTTTTTGTTGTTGCTGTTGTTCTTGTTGTTTTTATTGTTATTGAATGAGAAAACGTAATGACGTATCTTTTCATAAACTTCATTATTAAAATTTTATTCCTTAATATCTAAAGTAAGCTTAACAAATGACAATTCATAATGAGTTAAATTCAATTAACTTTTTAAATGGCACACGCTAAGAGAGTGTTGACTATATTTAATCATATAAAATAATAATGTAAAATAAATAACAAAATGAAATTTAGTTAAAATGAAAGTTGCTCTATAAATTTGAGTTTTAAACATATTAGTAATTTGTTTTTACTGTATTAGTTAAATAAAATTTACCTTTTACAGCATTTTCAATTTAGTTAATTATAAAATAGAGATCTAATTCTGTAAAGTCATATTCTTTCAAGAGGCAAATGTATATAACTAAATAATGACGACAATACAATTATATCAATAAGTTGACATGCCGTTTCAGTATGTCGTTTTTAATGTATAGCTATTAAATTTGCGCATATAAGATATATTAATGTATTTGTTAGTACCTTTTAACTTATGTTTTTTTTTTTTTTTTAATGAAATATAAAATTTTATCATTATTGTTTTTTTAACTATCCAGCTTTTAAAGAATAGTTTCAATCCTTTCAAAGGTCACATTACAAGAAAATTAATTGCAGCCTGTAAAAAGCAATTAAATTCGTTTTACATTTGATAGTCGTATTTTTCATATGCAGTTATGAGAAATGTGTGTTTTTAAGAATATATAAATATTTATTTTATATTAATTGAATTGAAATTTTCAACTAAAAAGTTGAAGACCAAAATTTTTTCAATTTTACAGTTATGTCTTTAAAAAGTAAAATTGAAACCATTATGAGATGACTGTGTCAGTCTGTCTGTTTGTGAGTGTGCCATTTTACTCGTAAACTATGGAACGTAAAAAAAATTTCAAATTGACAGAAGTAACAATTAAGGCTATTAGCCACAAATTTATAGATTATAAACCCTTAACAAATATGTTCAAGGAAAATGTAGAGAACATAATGAAATTAAATGAAAAAAATACTTTTCTTTGTATATCCTGTGGGGTACCGTGCGAAATCTTTAGTAACATTGAACTCAAAATTATATATATTTTTTAATTTTATGTAATAAATATTTAGAAATATCTTGTAAAATGTAACACAAAAGTATGTCCTCTAATCTACTAAATGTAAAATTAGTAAAAAATTAGAAACAGTAGAATTTAGTCTAAACCTTGCAGAAAAACTATAGCGATTTCTCTAGGTCATATAGTTTTTCAGAAAATTGCATTTTTTTCTTGCATGCAAATTTCGATTTGCGGGATTCGTCAAAATAGGCACGTGCTTGCTAGTTAGAGATTGAAATACCTGTCATAGCAAAAGTATAAAAGTATTATTGAAAATGATTTTCGAAAAATAAAATTTGTCGATAATTAGCCGAGATGTTAATTCTTAAAGACGCAGAGATTTTGGTCGTAAATAAAAATACAAATGGCATATCTATATATGCCTTCGACTTTTCAACTCTATATAAAAACTTTTAATGATATACTTGTGTAATGCAATGCCCACATGCAAATACATATATTTAATGAACGAAACCCTTTGTGCGCAATTACTAATCGCATATAAACGGTTATTATTGAAATTTTGACATAAATCAAGGATAAAAAAATGATGCTGATATTTTTAAAATAAACAATTTGGGATATAAATAAATCTTTTTCTGTAATGAAAGAAGAAAAATAATTTCTTTCCAGTATTATATTTCGTTGCTTATCTAATATGTTCATAGTACAATAAGTTTATTATTTTTGTTATTATGTGTTGAAATTTAATTTCCTAGTGACAGGCTTCTATATTTATTTTTCAGATTGCAGATTTTTCAACGCTTTTATTTTAACAGCCTGTTACATTTAATGCATGAAAAATTGAATGGATTTTTATTTCATAAATTTTGACACATGATTTTATTTCTTAATGCCTAAAATAAGTTTGGTAAATGAAATTTTTATAGCAAGTATAAATCAATATATTGTTTAAATCGAATATTGGAAATGTTCTTTAATAATGCGAATCAATTATAAAAAAACTAATAAATTAATTACATTTAAAATGAAAGATATTTAATGAATTTTAATTAAAACTGTATTAAAAAACATGTGTTTCTTTAATCTATTATTAATTCCTAAATGATAATTGTCTGTTTAAAAGAATTTCATCGGTCATATCCAAGTAACCTGCAGTCATATTGTTGTAAACAAAACATGTCTTAAAGAAAATAGCTTTTTTTTTACTTTTATTATGCATTTTTATTTCTTTTATTTAGAAAATTTGACAATATGGAAAAGTCTGAAATATGAGAAAAACTACTGAATGTTTAGTTTAAACATTCACAATATTGAAAAGTCTATAATATAAGAAAAAATATTAAATGTATTTCTTATGTTTACTTTAAACCACTTTAAAATAAACTATTTTATTCTTAGTGCTCTCTCATTAATCTAACTTTTAAAAAGGGCGCTATGGAGTTCACTTCTATATGCATATATAATATTTTAATATTGACTATGTATCTAACTTTTAAATGAATACTTCAACTTTCTTTTTCTTCCTTTTTTTCTTTCGATTAGAAAAGCCCTATAGCAACTTATACGATTCGTTGCAAATTTTATTGAAGTAAAAAAATATATATATTTGCTTGCCATTATTTCTGTTTTCTTTTCTTGTTTCTTAATTCTAAATGTTATTTTTTATTAAAAAATTGGTCAACGTTCGACAACACAGTAAGGTTGAACCTTACTGTGTTTATGCAGTACGTTTTTGTGTGTAAAATTAATGTACATTTTGTTGTTGTTACTGTTGTTTTTATACGAAACATGAAACATTTTAATACAAGTCGTCTACTTTGCTTGCTTCAAAATGAACAATATTGCAACAATGGCATTTAAACTTTGAAGGATTAACAAAAAACACTTTGTTGTATAACCTAAGTTTACCTAACTACGTGCAAGCGAAGAAAACTACAATTAAGAAAAAATCTTTGAAATCGATTTTACTTTTTAATTAAGAATTACTTGATTTTGGCCATTAATCAATGGATATATGGATCAACCCTTCACATTTTTGCCTCACTTTCGGAATAACGGATTTTGAGCTGATGCTGTAGACGATGACTTTCAGAATTTTCAAGCTATGTTTTTGAAATATTTATAGAAGTGTCTATTTAGCTAACACAATATGAAAATTAAATTTTGATATCGTTGACGCATGCACAGTGAAAAATTATTTTGCAAACCCTCTCATTTTTCATGCAATTTTTGTTATTTTTTAATTCTGATGACTTTATAACTAATGTATTGTACACGATGTTGTTTGTCAAATTTCAGAAAAGAACATTATTTTATATTAAAAACTTTGCAAACTCTAAGCAAAAAACTTTTGTTTTTATAAAAACCTTAATTTCTCTACGAATATACATGCTATCCACATAAAAATGAACACTGTGTATTACAATAATCCACTTAATCATAATCTGCAATTAAAGCGCTTTTGCAACGTTAGTTTTGACAGGGTTATCCAAAATTTATTGTTGCTTTTGAATTTGTTGACGGTCCCCTATTAGAATTTGGAGAAAAAAAAATCTTCACGGAAACGTATGACCTGTGCTATTATACTTACACGCTTAGAGTTTCAGGATAATTCCTCATGTATTTTTCTAGATATTTAACAAAATGTCTGAAATCGCAAATGGCCGGTCATCTTTGGCCATATAGTGTACATGTATACATTTAAATTTAATATCAAATTTATTTTAGAACATTGATGTTTCGAATTTACGATCCTTCATTCAAATGCCTGAAAATATATAATTATTTTTTTTGTTTTTTGTTTTACTTCACATTAGACTGAAAGCGACATACATTTTATGTCTTTGCACAAGTAAGCACAAAATTACAGAATGCGTAAACTAATCTATATCTATGCATCTGTTTATCAATATTTATAAATGACCAGGATTTTAATGTACGCCTTCTTCTATCTTATTTTACCAAAGTTAATTCCATAATTCAAAAAGAAACCATACATTTAACGAATAATATATATATGCATTAAAAAAAAGAAGCACTGAAAGAAAATAAATAAGTCAATAAATAAAAGCTAGATATTGCAGTTCTTTGAAAAAATTCTTATTCAGTATTTATTTTACTTCTACATTTTCCACGTTATCTGAATTACACAAGGATTTATGTTTATGAAATTAGCGTCTAATTAACTTAATTACTCCGCGCTGCCATATATATTAGAATTGTTTTTTTTTCCTTATATTTCATGTATAAATGAATTTCTCTCTTTTCTTAAAAAACAAGATAAAAAAAGGCTTTGGTAATACATAAATAAAATTCATTTATGTTTATGTATGTTCTTAATTAATATATTTATGTGTAATAATTGTAAACAAATAAATTCGGTTTTTCATGGTTAAAAAATGCAGGTTGTTCATAAATTGATTGCATTTATTTAAAGCAACAGTGGACATTATAAAGACTTTTAAAAATTAGATATTAATTGCTTTTAAATTCTGCATATCGATATAATGCTTTTCATAGGTGTAATACACTAAATTGAATATTGCATTTTATACGATAAAGAAAAGAAAATCTATACTGTAATTTATTCATTAAATAAAAATTAATAATTATTCAATTTTAAAATATTATATGTGCACATTTTTGTCTCAGATTCTAACATTTTTTTCTTGTGTTTATTGTTATAGAGTTATAATAAAAGTTGTTAGGCATTTTTTACTAACATTATGTCGTACACATCGTAGGCGAAAATATTCAATTTTAAATTAAGTTCACTATCGAGAATTTTCTTAAGATTTTGTCAAAAAAAGCTGTTACATTTATTTATTAGAGTAAATGTCTTAGTCGTAAATGCACCTTTTCTTTTCGCTATCAATTACATTTTCTTAAGTTTTACATCTGAACTGAAAATTTTCTTCTTTAACAAATATGTTCTTCTAAATTGTTAAAAAGGCGGAGGAAATTTTAAGAAACAGAAAAATAGTTTCATTTAACTGTTGACATATGTTTCAACTCACCACTGAAACGCCAACATTAATGCGATTTCATGCGACGAATGAAAAACTGAATGATGGTATTTTAGGTCAATGCACCATGGACCGTACAACTTTGGAATGTCATTTTTAATTTGATTTGAAAACGACTCGGGGGGTGATGAGTTGAAACATATGTCAAAAGTTAAATAAAACTATTTTTCTGTTTATAAAAATTTCCTTACGCCTTTTTAGTAATGAGGAAGAATATATCAATACAAGGTGTTATTTTATTATACATTCATTAACAAAGTTACATAAAATGAATTTCAGTAACTGCTTGTTTGAATTTCTGACGTATATAAGTGTTTTGATATAATCGGATAGTCCTTTAGTGTCTTAACACCTCAACTGCAACAACATCTTTTCAGAAGGAAATGCTTAAGTTGACTGCATCATCAATAAAAGCTTATGTTTTGTCAATCATCTTGTATAAAATTGAAAATGAAACTATTAGAGTTATTGCTCCAGAAACTTTTTATCTATACAAGCAAGGATATATTAACAGAAAAATAAAATTAAATTAGAAAAAATGCTTTTCAATTTTATCTGAGTGAAACTAAAATAACAGTAATAATTAAGTTAATAAAATTCTTATTATTTAAAGAAAAGGTTTTAAATTCAATAAGTGCCAAGGTACTGACACTGAACTTTCCATTTCGATCGCGCCAGTCAGTTGTTGCCATTTCATAGAAAAATGTGGAAAGCAGGATTACACATATCTCGGACACTAATAATTCGATTGACTTTGTTCTTTATGGAAAATTCATGTTATTTTATGACGACCAGTGATTGGCAGTGCAAAATGTAACATAAAACTAAAAAAATACTTTTTAAAGTAATTATTAAGTAGTCGTTGGGGGGGGGGGGGGCACCGTAATACTTACCCATCATGGATATGCATAATACAAAATATGAAAATAAAATACGTGTAAACTACTTATAGAATGTATCGCAATTCCAAAACAAAGTTTAAACTTATATCTAAATAGTTTTAATATCCATAGTAATGCTCTTGCTGATGAGCCAATTTTGAAAAATTATAAAACGCCAAAATACTCAGGTAGTACCGGATTGCACAAAAGAAACATCCTTATAACTCTAAAAATAATAATCATATTAACTAACAATTTACTGCGTCGGATTAAGCGTCTCATTCTTAATTAAAATCTATCCTTCAATTAAAATTTGAATGAAGTACAGAGCCATGAAAAATCAAAGAATGTGGAAAACAGGATTAACATATCTCGGCAACTAATAATCCGATTGACTTTGTTCTTTATAGAAAATTCATGTTATTTTATAGCCTTTTACGTCCACGCCTTAAAATAAAAAAAAAATCACAAATTTTCATCAGAACGAATTTTTCGGGAGTCCGAAAAAAATAGTTCCGAAAAATCGAGGTTACCGATATTAAATAGGCTTCGTCCCATTCTTACATACTAAGTACATTCAAAATTTCAAGATGCTATCTCAATTTGTGCGAGAGATAGAGCGTTTACATACAGACTAACAGACAGACGGACGGATGGCAATTTTTTTTTCTAAAAATATGTTTATCGGAATCTGCAGTGTCTGAAACGTGTAAATCCGTCAAAAAAATTCCGATTTTCAAAACGACTGCAAGACTTACCCTATACTAGTATGATGGGTAAGTAAAAAGTATAATCCTGCATTAAATAAAATTAAGAAAATTTTAAATTAAATTTATTTAATTAATTAAAACGATGTATTTTTTTTTAGTTTTATATAATATTTTAGACTTATCACTTACTAGTGACTGAAGTAGCCTGTACGGAAAGTTTAATGTCAATCAACGGTGACTAATATGACACTCAACGTGTTAAACTTTATACTCCACATAAAAGGGAAAACAATAAATATTATAAAACAAAATGCTTTGTTCTTTAATCAAAATTAAAGTAATTAAAAATATCATCATAAGAACTATTCATATCATAAGAACTATTCACATCATAAGAACATGTGCACATTAGCTTTTTTTTAAATGTCAAATTCGGGAGTGTGAAAAAGACTGTGCATCACTAAAAGAAAATATAAAGAAATCATAATAACCGCTGACATCACCCCTGACAATATAGAATAATAGAAAAAAATCTTAGTTGACATAGAAACATCTTTATTTACACAACATTTTGAGTGGAACGTCATTTCCTCTAGAAGAAATATTCGCTGCACTTTCAACTTTGAATTCTTCGGCGTGTGTTGAATTTGACATCCGGATTTTCTGCAATTTTTCGCAAACAATAATAAAAACAAAGCATGTCAAAGAAAGACCATCGTGACATTTTGCTACGAATAAAAGTGGCATTTGTCTGAGAATGTATATTTAAGTTAAAAATGCAGTATGCAAATAAAATTCCTTAAAGTTTTTATGGAACTGGATTATAATTGTTTAAATGTAAGTAACCTTTCAACTTAAGACAAAGTAAAATTAATTTTACTTTGTCTTAAATAGGAACTTTATTAATGTTATCCGTTAGAGAAAAAAGTTATGTAAGTAATTGGAAATATTAAATACTGCAGATTACGAAATTAAATCAATAGGACATCTAAGCCCATTTGATCATCATAATTATAAGAAATTAAATGTATTCGAAAATAAATAACATCAAATAATGTAAAAAATAATTAGTAATAAATCAAATGCATGTGCTAAATAAAAATGACACGTGAAATAAAAAAAGTGTAACAAATAATAATAATAATAATAATAATAATATGTATGTTAAAAAAAAAAAAAAAAGTGTGTTGTATGTTAAATAACAATGTCTCTGTTAAGTAAGATTAAATGTGTATATTAAATAAAATATAATGCGTCTGTCTTATAATAACGGTATAACATAATTTCATACAAAGTAAAACTAAAGTGCTATTTTTGCATGCTACACTGTAAAAAAAATTTCCGTAAAATAACGGAAATTGTATTGGCAATCTAATTGTACTGCCAGTACTATTTCCGTTATTTAACGGAAAAAAATTCCGCTTTTTCCAGAAACATTTCCGTTTTTTCCATATTTTTTTATATAAAAATTTTCGCTTGAAAGCCAAAAAAAAAAAAAAAAGTATTTTCAAGGACAAACTGGCTTTTTCATTCTTTAGACAAATATACAACAGGTTAGAACACATACATTTAATTTAAACAACAGCGAAGAAATGTCACTTACACTCGATGGGAATCAAACCTAACACCTGTCCCATGGCAGCTTGCAATAGTGTAATACCATTACGCCATAGTTACGCATATAGAGCTTGCAAATATGTTTATTTATTTCGAGTGATTTTATAAAGCAAAGGCCTTATGTTGAACGCGGCATTAATTTTCGTAGAGAATTATTTTCTATATGAGTGTACAGTTCTAAATGTTTTACAGATTAATATTATTCATATTTATTTACTTAATTACTTTTGAAAGGATATTTTTAAAGTAATATTAAAATATATTAAAATTAAAATTATTTTATTAATATTTTAATATTAATTTTATTAAAATATATTAAAAGTAAAAGTAGAATTTTTTTTCCATTTTAAAATATCCTTTTAAAATATATGCTCTAAATGAGTTAAACAGTATTAAAAAATCATAATGGAAATAAACTAACTGAAAATAAACTAACTAATCTCAAACTTAAAAGGAATTAATAAAGTTTCATAATTTTTAATATTTTTTTAATATTGTAAAAATATGTTAGCTTTATATTATTAAAACAGAAAGAAATACAGAAAATTATTATAGAAAGTTGTTTATAAAACAACTCTATAATGTTTTTCTATCCAGATATAGTTGGTGACACTGGAGTTATTTACGGAGTTTATGCTGTTTTAATACGGAACTTCTCTGTTTTCAGAAAATTTTACAAAAAACTTACTATTTTTATAATATCAAAATATCAATAACGGAAGTTCTGCTGTTTACCGTAGAATTTTACGGAACAATTTGTGTACATTAAAGGATAATTTTTACAGTTCATCCTTAACAGGTACTCGTAAACTAAGTTTCTAGCCAAAATAATAATTATTAGAAAATATAGCACTAAAATTGGACTTGTCTGCGACATCTGTTTAGCATATATGTATGCATACAAATATGCACTTTTTATGAGAGGGAAATGTAACAAAGGATCTTTTTGTCATATCTTTATATCAAGGAAAGTCTTTATCCGAAATAAATATGCCAATTAGGACAAGATTAAACGAGTAAAATGTCGCATTCCCAAAACTTTCTTCTATCTCATAGATGTTAATACTTCGAAGAAATGAAGTATAACAGCGTCATCGCTTAGGTTAGTTCCATAAAACTCAAATTAGTAACAATTTATGTCATGTTCTAACGAAATCCGAAGTTTAATGTAAATCCGTGGGTTAGTTTCTAAATTACAAAAATCGTAAAAAAAAAAAAAAAAAAAAAAAAAAAAAAAAAATCTGGATAGAATCACTATTTGTTTAGCGATTTATTCTAAAATTAGAGAATACTAATTGTATCAGTGACTAACTGAATCTGAAATGTCATGTAAATTCGTGAATTAATTCCTAAGATAGTGTAAATACGCTAATCATGAATAATACCTCATAGCAGCGCACCTGTTTGGTGATTTACATTAAAATGTAATCAGCACCATAATATATCAAATACTAACAGAATCTGAAGTTTTATTAAATGTGAAGAAAATTTGTGTCTGTTCATTAGCTCTTAAGATATATCTTATACGGAAAACATTAAAAGACAGCACAACAGTGCCACCTTCTGAACGATATGCACGAAAATCTCAGCAGATTATATAAAGGTCTAACTAAATATAAAACAATTTTGTGAAATTCCGTGCATTACTTCTGAGATTGTGTGCCCAAAAACGTTTTGTCACATACAGACTCACAGAGAATTAGAGTGACAGACAAACTCGCAGACAGAAATTTTGTAAAAACAAGTTTTTAGGACTCTATGACCCCTGAAAGGTGGAAATCCTTAGAAAACCGGAATTCAAAAATTTTCACGAATCCAATATTTCTTTCTTGTAAAGATAGGAGAAGGTAAAAATTTGATGAATATGCTTTACAATTTCAGCTTCAGTTAGGGGGAAGGCTTTGAGAACAGTAAAAAAGTATGACGTTACATTAAATTTATGTTACTATTTCTGGCATATTCGGAAATTTACATGCATCCTACTGCAAGAGAAGACACATAATATTAGTTAAAAGACTTGATAAGCTGTTAAGGGAAGACAAGACTGGATACAATCCTATGCCAAATAGACTATGTTTAAAACTGTTTCCTCGAAAACTACCCAACCGATTTTGATGAAATTCGGCATATTTTTCAATAAATTTAGCTCAATATTTATGGCACAAAGATTTTTTCTGTGACTAAAACTTTTTACTTCAAAGCAATGGTTTATTTTCCAAATTTTCTATTTTTCATATTTTTCCGAATTTTTTTTTTTTTAGCTGAGAAGTACAATTTTTTGGAGGGCTAATAAATATAGACATTTCTAAATTCTGTGAAATTCTTGCATAGTTTTATCAAACACATGGATTATAAAATATATAAACACGTGGATAAAATTTAGTCACACATAATAAATGAGTATAAAACGTTAAAGTAAAATTATATGAGAAGGCGGGGCCATTTCCACATTTAAAACAGAATTGAAGAGTACTCTGCATAGCATGCTATTCTACTTGCTCTGTTTTTCTTAAACAATATACAGGTTGGCGAATGGTTAGGGAGAAACACAATCCAAAAAGTTGTCAAATACCAGTACGTTGTTAAAGAGAAATTCGATTTCTTTCATTCCTTTCTATTATTCTATGTACTTTCTATAGAAAAATACTGGTAATTTCCTTTATTTTTTTTTTCTTTTTGAACTTTTTTTTTTTTTTTTTTTTTTTTTTTTTTTTTTTTTTTTTTTTTTACCACTACCCACCTTGATATAGTAAAAGAAAAAAAAGCATTTGACATAATTTTTTATATAAGTCAGCAATCAGCGACTTTAAAAAAATCCTGATGTCTTAATTTTAAAGAAAAAAAATAATATAAATTATATGAATAGACTAATTTCCTAAATACACTCCACCCTGATATAGTACAAGAAAATAAAAACAGAAAGCCATCTGACATTATTTTTTTCTATAAATCAGCAATCATCTACTTTAAAAAAAATTATCTTGTCTTAATTTTAAAGAAAAGAATAACAAATCATGTATTAAATTATGTGCACTAAATAATTTCTTGAATTTTAAAAAATTGTTACGTGCATGATAAAGTACAAAACATAATTTTTGAAATTAATATTAGCACAAAAGTAATTTAAAATATGTAATAAAGATGAATTCTTAAATTGAAAAATTTTAAATCAGCATTATATACTTCTTTTGTTTCTTTGAGATTTCTAACACAAACAAACAAGAAACGAAGAATAAATTTAAGTTTCTTTAAATATAACTTGTTTCCTAGATTTCAATTAGAAAAATAATATTTTGCTGCAAGATAAGCAAAAATATCTTTCAAATCTTTATTTAATTAAGCTAGTATACTTTGCGACGAATTAAAAGATTCTTTATATTTATGTAATACTATCTTTATTTCCAAAATGCAACAATTTATTATACTTTTGAAAGAAACACAATATGAATAAAGAAAAGTTATTCTTTTTCGGAACTAGCTCACTTTCAAGTCTTCTTCGGTTTAAACCTTCCTTGATGCTTTAAAGGGAGGGGAGAGGATCAGATATATTCTGTTGAAACATAAGTAAACTTAAGTTAACTGCCAATGAGAAATTGTAAGCGCGTTTAAATTAAAAACCAAAGATCTAAATTGGTTTTGTTTGGGTAGATTTCGTAAGAAAAATAATTCGTAAGTTGGAATCGTTATCATGGTATGACTTTTAAAAAATTTCTTCCAAACGTTACGTCATATGACCCCAGAAACCCAAAACCACCCCTATCTAAAATGTTTATATTTATATGTATGTAAAGGGAACTGGGGCACATTGATACTTGGGGCACATTGATACACCCCCTGTACAGCACACAGGGTCATTACAGGAAGTTTCACAACAGCTCCAAAAGGTGATACTAGTGAAATTAACTACATACAGAAAGTTTTGGAATGATTCAATAGTTTGATGAAATGGGATGGGTGATTAATTGTTTTTGTAGGTCAAAAATAAATTTGAGTTGTACAATTGAAATGGTATTATACAACTGTTTCAGTATTTTCAACCGAAAAGAATACCCTGCCTGGCAAGTAACGCTACTCTTTATCAGTTCCTCATTCTTAGATAAATTATGAAGCGTTGGATTTACTACTCATTTTATTCAAAATGGCTGTATGGGGCACATTGATACAGTCTTTGTCGGGGCACATTGATACAACCTAAATCCTTTTCTAGTTCATTTTTTCATTACATTTTATTTTTATTTTTTTTTACCATACACTTGACTTACTTCAACCATTTTTCGTCAAAAATATCTACTATTAGTTTTTATTGAAGTGAAATAGCTCTAATTTATTTATATTCGAACATTTTATAGTATTTTTGCAAACAGAAGACGTACAAACTTACACAATATCTAGTGCTAATAGAATTAACAAAAGAAATGGACGGCAGCCTGGCAAATCTCAAATTTATATCGATTATCCAAAGAAAAAAGCATTATCGTCATGAGAAATGTTAAGTAAGAGAAGCAAGCTGCAGAACAGTACAGGATATTTATATTAAAAAGACAATTTTTCATATAATTATTCTTTATTTTCTGTTTGTAAACCGATTTATAAACAGAAAACCTGGTAATAATTTTTCCTTTCTTAAGAAAGAAGATAATTCTGGGGTTAAAGTGCCAGATATGACAAAGTTACCACAGCCAACAAACAGACAAGGAACAGCCAGAACATCAGGTCATTATACATTTCATTTTGATTGCTTTAATATCGCTTACAAATAAATTGTGTGTGATTTTAATGTCTATAAATATATATAAAATGGTTTGCTAACTATTTTTCTATGAAAAATATGCATTGGTGTTATTTTGTCTCCATTTTTCCTAGACGTGTCAAAGTGTATCAATCTGCCCCGGGAATGGGGCACATTGATACAAATTACTTTTTTTCATTTTTTTAAAATTACATGCAAAAATAATGTAAAAACAACGATTGTACATTTTTATAACACGCTACACAGCTTTTGCTGACATCACATAGAAAACTAACTTGAAATTTCTGCTTTCTAGACACCAAAAATTTTTTTTGAAAAAAGCTGTATCAATGTCCCCCAGTTGCACCTATGTACTAAAATTTGTCCGCACGAAAAAAGTCGTAATTTTGCACGAATCGTCTTCAAACTCGTGAAATGTATTGAGATGGTTAATATCTCGGCGATGATCGCAAATGGGCAAAATCAGCCTATGAGGGTGAAAATGTTTAGGGTTCAAAAATTTGAATATCGCCTTAGCACAGCTCTTACAGATTAATGGCATGAAAAAATAAACATTTTTCGTTATAGCAGTTGCCAATAATTAAAAAGAAAAGCACAATAAAACTCTCACTACAACAAATACTTTACTATTGCAAGATTTGCACGGGAAAAATCCACAAAAATATTGAACAATTTAAGAGAAAATTAGTATCACTTCATAACATGATTCAAATATGATGATAATGTGATTCAAACCGGTGCGAATTTATTTCGTAATGGTCAAAATGACCGCTAGCAATAGAGGAAAGTAATAGATAAGAAACCAATAGATGTTTTTTTTAAGCACTGAGAATATTTGCAAGGATTCATCTTCCATTGAGTTATCAGAAATCGAGAAATAAACGCTCTGCCCAGAATGGAAAACAATAATAGAAATTGATTCACGTTCACAAACATCCATTTTTACTTTATTCTATTTTATGCTTACACTTGTTTTTCATTATACATGTAGTCTGGTGGTTTCATTTACCAATTCCCTGTAAAAAAAAAAAAAAAAAAAAAAAAAAAAAAAAAGACAAAATATTTGTATCAAAATAGGTTTTGATAATTTCGTCGCTTGGGCGATGGAACATATGCTTATTTGAATAAAGATATCCATATAAGTTTTAAGTGTATACTTTTTTATCGCTATTAGCGACAATTAAATTAGTTTTCAGTTTTATTATTAAAATTAAAACGTTATATTCTATCTTTACTTTATGAAAATCACTACGCTTTTATTTATACAGAAAATGTAAATGGATTCTGATTCAATGCTTAGCATTTCTAGATTGTTGTTCTTCAAAATATCTTTAGCGATTCAATAAAATACAGCAATTAATTTCAAATTTTCTAGTGACACTCAAAAATAAATTACAGTATCGTGTTCACCAGCAGTATCACAAAAAGCAATTGATTTTGTTTCGTTATTCATATACGAAAAACATATTTCTTACGGCTAAAAAAAATATTTTAATGGATCAAAATGTAATACAACTGCTAACACAAAAATGTACAATAATCTCTTCCAACTTCTTTTTTCCGAAAAAAGGTCTATAATTTAGAAATTTTTTTTTTTTAATATTTAAAGAAGTATTTGTAAAAGTACTTTTTTTTACATACACTGTAAAATTGAAAAGTAATGTAGAGTTATAGAAATCTGTAAGCTTTGTCTGTACACTGTACAAAAAAATGTAAATCTAAAAAAATATTTTTTGTAAAGCTATAAAAATCTGCTGCCTTACAAAAAAATCTTCTACAATTACAGTAATATTAATAAAATTTTATCTGTAACCCGGGTTGCAATTACATTAAAAAGTTCGCAGTTTAGTAAAAAAACCCTTAGTAACCTTACAGATGCTTTGTTTATGTGCATCTGTTAAATCAACATTTGTTGTTGATGTTACATGAAATGTCCTAGGAATCCCAGTTTTCTAGAAATAAGTTTTGTAACTTTACGATGTTTTTTACAGTTTACCATTGCTTTTCAGAAACTTTCCGAGATTTCTATAAAGTAAGTTTATTAATAATAATTTATATAATGTAAGCACTAATCAGCTTTCTTAAACCTGAATATTGGTTTCTGTGACGCTATCAACTAAACATTTTTAAGTGATTAGTTGCTTTTAAATCTGTAACAGTAATAAATAATATTAAATTTAAAGTTGATATTATTGCTTTTAATTTACTATAATTTGCTTTTTTTATAATTTCCCTTCCCCCCATCTGTTGAACATGAAAATGTTTATTTAACAATCGATAATATCTCAATAAAATATATTTTGATTCGAAGGAACAGATTACTACAACATAAAAAGTACTCAGGAACTTTGTTTTTATAAATTCTTTTTTAAATCTTGAAAAATATATTGCTTCCTGAGTCTGATGACGGTAAGAAATTTTTTTCTCGGAATCATGCAAGGTTCGTTGATTTAAAGCAGCTTGATTTTAATCATGATTTAAATCACGATGTAAATCAATCGATTTACATCGTGAAAAAAAAACAATACTTTAAAAAAATCATTGTTTTAAATCAGATTTTTTAAAGTTATTTTTTAATAAATTTAATATGTAAACAAACATAATAATGTGCTTTAATGTAATTTAGTTTTATATCATACATATAATCAAACAACTTTCAGAAAGATAAAGCTTAAGCTTTGTAAAAAAGTAAAATAAATGTAAAGATTAGAAAAAAAGAAGTTTTTAAATTTCATTTGAATCAAATTATAAAATAGTCTTGCTACAGTAAAAAAATCTAAGCAGAAATATATTAAATATTTGAATATTTACTCATTAGTATTTAGAAAAACCTCTGCAAGTCGAAGTAAAATAAAATTGTATAACATTATGTGCTGTACTTTGGTGAAGCCTGTTATATTAAAATTTGAGCAAGAATCCGTCATTTATTTATTCATTTACAGTCGACTCTCGTTAATTCGAACTCGTCGGGACCACAAGAAATGTTCGAATTATCCGAAATTCGAATTATGGAAAATATGCTTAATATGGTACTATTACAAAGGAATTAATGTTACAGTGTTTTTTATTTATTTCGTCTGTCATCATTAGAATATGACTTAATATTAAATTAGAATGTATAAATATATAAACTAATTAAAATATTATGAAGAAGCACAATGGAAGAAAAATTTAAAGCGTCGTTGGTAGACTGACGGGACACTAAGAAAGCGGATATCAAATGCATTGTATTATATGTATACTTGTTCGGAACAATTTTCACAAAAATCAAAGAAAGAAAGATATTCAAATGATCTGAAATCTGTGAGAAAGAAAGAAAGAATAAAAAATTGGAATTCTCGTGAGTTCGAATTAAACGAAGTCAAGTTCGCATTAATGAAATTTTTAACGTTATTCTGCCGTTGAAAATTTCAGGACTTTATGTTTAGTTTGAATTAAGCGAAGATTCGAATTATCCGATTTCGAATTAATGAGAGTCGACTGTATATTAATTTAATATAATTGATCTCAGCCCTTTAGAATGGTGGAAGTTACTTTTGTTATAGTTATCGAAAAGGCTGATACTTAGAGAATTAATGATCAACTAGCTTTTTACTGCAATAGATTTATCTGTTTCAGTCGAACAAATGTTTTCTGCCTTTGGTTTGGTATTTTCAGAAATTAGAAATCAACAGATAAAACTGTTAAACCGTTGTCATTGAAATGCTCAAGGCCAGAAGTGACAAATTGTGACGTATTCACTAAATGACTGACTTCTCACTACTGTTGGAATTCACAGTGGAGAATTTTGAATAGCAATTTACTTTTATTTTGTTTGTGGGATATCTATCATCTTATAAAACACTGAACTTACTGATTAACTTATGATTAATTACTTTTTAAGCCTACTGATGAGAATTTGGAATCCCCCAATAAAAAACCAGCCAGATGCTGCAATACTATAGTATTTCTTCTCTGGCTGAATTTTCATTTAGGGATTCGAAGTTCTTATTAGTAAATTTAAATATTTATTGTTTTATAAGATGATAGATATTCTATAAATAAAATAAAATTGCTATTTAAAATTTTCCAGTGTAAATTCCAACACTAGTGAGAAGTCAGTCGATTTGTGATGACATCTCCATTTGTGTCCTCTAGCCTTAAGTATTTTGATGGCAGCAATTAAACTCATTTTTCTCAACCAGCACTTAAAAAAAAAACAAAAGTTTAAAACTTAGTTTATTTCCAGTTTTGTTTACAATTTTTATATAAAAAAATTATTTCATAGCCTAAAATTTTACCTTCAAATAATATGAATCTTTTATGTAAATTGTGCAATATTATTAATAAATAATACTTATAACATGCATGTTTATGTATGCAAAATTTATATTATTTAAATTAATCAAATGTCATTAAATAATAAAAATAAGTGGCATTTAAAAAAAATCAAAAAAATCTGATTTAAATAAAAAAAAAAATCTGATTTAAATAACAAAAAATCCGATTGTTTGGATTTTTATTAAAAAAAAAAAAAATGACGAACCCTGGAACTGTGTGTATGATCCGGAATAGTTTATTGTGTAGTTTTTTTTTTCGTGATTTTATTCTATATTCTAAGATTTAAAAATATTTTTCTTTCTCACAATATAAACGAACACTTATGTGACATTTTTTTTTTTTTTAAATCCCAAACCGTATGTGTTCATTTTTAAAATGTAAATAATACAATAAAATACAATCTAAGATGAGATATATACCATTTTATGATAAAGTTTTTTTGAAAGTTAAAATGCTTGCACTAACAAAATAGTACACTTCCTTTGATGAAAAATCTTTTGAAGCTTTAAAGTACAAAAGATGTTCTCAACAGTAACAATATAATTTAGTCGAAATTTTCTGTTAATCGAAAATTCGAAACAGCGAATGGCAAAAGAGTGACCAAAGGCAAAGGCGAATAATTTGCTTTCATTTCAATGCGTTTCATTTAAAATAATCTAAACGTATTCAAAAAGAGATGTTAATAAATTAATTAACTTTGATTATGATTAAAGCAAAAATAATCGTGTTACATTTACATAGAGTAAACTTAATGTATTTTAAATAATTTTAATACGTTCAGAAATCCAAAATGGTTAGTTTTTAGCATATTTTTATTCGCGAATATATCAAATTGGGAGACACTAATAAAATTTCAAAAAATCATTTTAAGAATATGTATACTTGAACCGGTTTTTCGGTAAAAACATTTTTTTTAATAAAATGTTAATAAGTCGGTGTTTGAACCGAATCACCGGATTTAGCAGCGCACAAAAAGAAAAAGAAAACTGCCATCCTGAGAAATAAATTGCTTATAACTCAAGATAGTTAATATATTGGAAAATGTAAAGATTTGTTCCTTTTGAAATTATTTCAATCATCATGCTTTCTAATATCATGCTTCTTATTTAAATACGTGTCAAAAAGCTTTAGATTTTTGACGGATGAAATTTTAAATTTAATGCTTATTATCCTTAGTTAATTTTTTTTTCTAAAAAAAACCTGATGAATTCAAATTTAATGCTTAACATTTTAAACTTTTTTCTATAAAATCTTTTACAATTTTGCAACGCAGTCTTTTATTTTCAGAAATTTTAGTACTAGTATTTATTGATATTACGTATAAGTCATCGTACCTATTGATCATCAGTATAAGTCAGATATTCATATTACTAATAATAATATGAATAGAAAATGTTTTCAGCGAATATTTTAAGCAAATTTCGTGCACAGTAAAATGAAAAATCTGCAAATCTACAAAACTAATTTCCGTAAAAGCTTCAAAAACTGTATGTTTTCTACACTTATTTAGTATATTGTACAGAAAAAAAAAGTTAATCTACAAAATTAGGTTTATAAAGCTACAGAATTAAGTATGCTTACGAAAATTTTATCAGTAACCCGAGATAATTACATAAGCTTGTTTTGTTTTGTTGTTATTGAAGTTAGATAAAAAATGCTAAGCATCACAGTTTCCTAAAAAATTTTAGTAACCTTATAGATATTTTTTTACAATGCAAAATATCTGTTAAGTGTCTCTTAATGTGTATCTGTTTGATGAATTTCTTGTGTTGCTGTTGTATAAAAAGTTCTAAATATCCCAGTTTCAAGAAAATTTTTAGTACCCATAGAGTTTTTTTTCTTTTTTTTACCGTATAGATCAGCATAAAAAAAATTAAAGTAAGAAAGGCTTACTTTTTTAAAAAAAAATTGCTTAAAAATAGATACTAAATACTTCAAATATTCCTTAGATATTCGTATGCAAATGAAAAAACGAAAAGAAAAAAAACGAGAGAAGATATATAATCTATACTATTATGTAGTGAAATAATTTTGTATGGCCCTGTAAATTAATAAAAAAAATTATTTGCACCGCAGCTTGTACAGAATGTGTATTTTAGCATATACTACATAGATGCATATCAATTTCATTATGACCGAAAGAGTGCAACATCATTAAAATGCACTTGAAACTATTCTTTACCATTGGCCATAATGTAACGGAATAGTTTTGGTTATCCCTGTAGCAGAACTACTCATAATACTTTCATAAAACTTGAAATGACTCTATATCACAATATTAATAATATACAGAGTGTATCTAAACTACTGGGCAAAACTTTAAGTTGTGATAGTACACATCAAGACAAATAATATTAACTGGGAAACTAAGGGTCCCAAACATCTTCCGAAGAAGATATAGGAGCCATCAAAGTTTAGGGTCCAAAATTTGAAATGATTATAAAAAACAGAAAAATTGGTCGATTCCTTTGCGGTTTTTACGAAAACTATTCTTTATGTCAGTATTGTCTTGAAAATAAATTATAAAGATAAATTTCAAAAAATGCCGATAGACGGCGCTCTAGACTTTGAAATAAAGAACAACTATTTTTTACCGTTAGTTTTTGCATCTCATTATTTTTTTTAGAAGTTTAGACATAAACTTAAATTTTGAGCTCAAAATCTGTGATTAAATAGCGCAAACTAAACTGTATTCAATGGGAGTGTGTAGGTTCAAATTTCAGATGATTATAAAAAACAAAAAAGCTGGTCAATTGATTTGCGGTTTTCACTAAAATTATTCTTTATGTCAGTATTGTCTTAAATTATAAACATAAATTTCAAAAAATGTCGATAGAGGGCGCTTTAGACTTTGGAGTAACGTACAACTATTTTTTACCGTTATTTTTTTCATCTCATTTAATATTTTTGAAGTTTAGACATAAACTAAAATTTTGTGCTGAAAATCTGAATCGTTTAGAGTGGTTAAGTAGCTCTAACTGAACTGTGTTCATTGGGGGTGGGAAGGTTCAAATTTCAAACGATTATACAAAACGGAAAAATTGGTCGATTCGTTTGCGGTTTTCTATAAAACCATTCTTTATATCATTACTTCCTTAAAAATAAATTTTAAAGATAAATTTCAAAAAATTCCGTTAGAGGGCGCCTTAAACTTTAGGATAACCAACAACAATTTATAACTGTTCTTTTTTTGTATCGAATTAAATGCTTACAAAAGCTTGGACTTAAATTTTGAACTCAAATTCTGAATCGTTGGAGGGGTTAAGAACAGCAAACTGAACTGTGTTCAGGAGATGAAATGTTACCCTGCCCACCCTACGAACACAGTTCAATTTGTCGCTACTTAATTACTCACAACGATTCAGATTTTGAGCTCAAAATGTAAGTCTAAGCTTTTAAAACATTTATTTAGAAAAAAAAATAACGGTTAAAAATAGTTGTTGGTTATTCTAAAGTTTAAGGCGCCCTCTAACGGAATTTTTTGAAATTTATCTTTAAAATTTATTTTCAAGGAAATACTGATATAAAGAATGGTTTTAGAGAAAACCGCAAACGAATCAACCAATTTTTCATTTTTTATGATCATTTGAAATTTGAACCTCCCCACCCCCACTGAACACAAATCAGTTTGCGCTACTTAACCACTCTCAACGATTCGGATTTTCAACTCAAAATTTAAATTTATGTCTAAGCTTCTAAAAAAAATTAATGAGGTGCAAAAAATAACGGTAAAAAAAAGTTGTACGTTACTTCAAAGTCTAAAGCGCCCTCTATCGACATTTTTTGAAATTTATCTGTATAATTTATTTTCAAGACAATACTGACATAAAGAATAATTTTAGTGAAAACTACAAATCAATTGACTAATTTTTCTGTTTTTTATGATCATTTGAAATTTGAACCTACCCACACCCATTGAATACAGTTCAGTTTGCGCTATTTAACCAAAGACTTTGAGCTCAAAAATTAAGTTTATGTCTAAACTTCTAAAAAAATTAATGAGATTCAAAAACTAACGGTAAAAAACAGTTCTTCGTTATTCAAAAGACAAAAGCGCCCTCTATCGGCATTTTTTGAAATTTATCTTTATTATTCATTTTCAAGACAATACTGATATAAAGAATAGTTTTCGTAAAAACCTCAAACGCATCGACCAATTTTTCCGTTTTTTATAATCATTTCAAATTTTGGACCCTAAACTTTGATGGCGCCTATCTCCTTCGGAAGACATTTGGGACCCTTAATTTCCCATTTATTATTATTTGTCTTGATCTGTACTATCATCCGTTAAAGTTTTGCTCAGTAGTTTAGATACACCATGTACATTCTACATAAAAATAGGAATTTATATTATGAAAAAAAATTTTGCTTCTAAGACGTTGTAAATTAACAAAAACATTTAAAATATATTAAAACATTTTTATTTACATGTTTCAACTCAATATTAATAGAGTCACAGAGTTACAGAATGTAAATAGAAAAATAAAAAATTACAAATACAACGAACGTGAAAATCGGAATAAAGAATTGTTGAAAATAAATAAATTAAATGTATCACGCGCTTTTTTAATTTGATATTGTCCTTGGTCTAGTTAAATAATTACCGGGCAAATTGTCTAACCATTCAATCCATATTTTTGGGATGCGAAATGATAGTGTATCGTTACTTTTTAAATAAATTTCAATTGATTCTCTTATGAATAATTTTAAATAAAAATTAGACCTGTATATTAATTTACTCTCGTTAAAAAGTATGTCAATATTCTCTTTTTGATTTAATCTGGATAGAGCGGTTTTCTTCCTGTTAAGTTTTATATCTGTGGTGTGTTCTTTACGTCTGATTTTAAATTTACGTTGGGTCATGCCTATATCAAAGTTTTTTTTTTCCTCCTTCTCTAATAAATGGAATCATACAAACTCCCAAAAGGTCGTCTATACTAATGGGATCAATTTTGGTATTTAAGAGCATTTTTAATTTGGAAGGAGGTTTCGCTATTAAACATAATTCAAAATTTTTTAAAAGATTTTTGATACATTCAAAAAAGCTCGAAAAATAATTTACTACAACCCTTTTCCTATTGATTTCATTAAAAGTTTAATTTTATTTTTAGAGTCATTCAATTTCATACTATTAATGGTGCGTTTTATTAATCTATTAATGAATTTAATTTCATATTCATTATTAATTATTAGATAACGAGTTAGAGAAAATTAAATGTATCGCAATTACTAATGGATATCAAATTAAATTCACTAACAGATTAAGAAAACGCATATATATTTTAAATGTTATTGTTAATTTCCAACGTCTTAGAAGCTAAATGTTTTTATAATATAAATTCTTATTTTTATGTAGAATATATATTATTAATATTACGATATAGTTATTAGTAGACGTAATCAAGACTTACTAGTGTTATTTTTCACATTGAAATGACTCGACAAAATTATATTAATTATAAAAAGAAGTTTTCTTATACGTCCATTGAAAACGTTTCAAAAAATATACATTAAAATATTTAATTGATAAAACGAACGTCAAATACTAATAAAATTATACTAATAAAAATATTATAATAATAAAAATAATAAAATTATAAAATAAATACAAATAAAATATATTTTTTGAAATCGACAAAATTATACAACAATTATATATTTTAAATTTCAAATGATTCAGTCGGATAGTTTTTACGTTATAATGTATGGACGGACGAACTGAACGTCGACTATAAGTTCTATGTATATATATAATTATGAACGCAATTAAAAACGAAAAGAAAAAAAATGAGAGGAAACATATCTGATAAGTTCCTTCCAACGACACTTTCTGCGAAGCTTTTAATTAGAAAAGTATTACACTAATAAAAGGAAAACAAAAGTAATTTTAAATTATTAAATGTCACCTACTGTATTTCGTGTACAATTAAAAAACAAAATTCACTTTAAAATAATATTTTGTTTATTTTAAAATTGGTATACATTGACATTATAAAAATAAATAGTAATAATTTCTCTTTTAATGCAATGCCTTTTATCAACGAAATAGCACGCTTTTCAAACTCTTCTTTTGATGATACCTGCTTTGAAGATATAAAGGGAAAATAGAATTGAAGTTGCAATAGAGGGAAATTTAAATTTAAATTTTCTGCCAAAGGAATATTTCAAACTGCGAATGGAGAAAGGAATATTCTTTGCCAAAGGGTCGAAAAGGATTTTTGGTTTATTCTTTTTCAATTAAAATTATCTAAATTTCTTTTAAAACATTGTTAATAGTTAAATTTTGTTAAACATAAAAATAGTCACTTTTACGTCTATTGCATAAAGGTGATTTCTTTTTTTATATATAAGCTAAAATTAACCTCGTCATTCCGGAGCTAAAATAATAATACAAATACTCATTCATTGATTTTTTCCAAACAAAATGATGGTGTTGTAGATGGATGGAAAAAATATCTTTTCGGAAATTGATCCTTTAAGCACTTAACAATTTAGGTTCAAAAATATGGATGTCAAGCTGCAAAACCCCTTAAAACATAAATTCAATAATCATTAACCTAAATTAAGGCAATCACAAATTTAAGAACTTTAAAGAAGTAAATAATCTACAAATTCTCAAAAATTTTTATTTAAAAAGATTTAAATTAAATATTAATGAAAATGTGTCGCTTTTTTGGTCACACTGTCTTTTGGGCATTATTTGTCATTTTGCAAAATCGGATGAAGATAACATTTAATTTAGGAGGGATTAAGCTTAGATGCAGCAATTTATTCATTTGCTTTCAATACAAAAAACATTCAGATATAAAGAAATGATGTGAAAATGAAAAAAATCGTATATTTTAGTTTTTATAAGGTAAATAATTGAAGTCCCTGAATGGGGACCCAGGGGTCAAACAGGTTCATGTTTTCTAAATCATTTAATAAAAGTTCTAGGATTTTTTTAATAGAATTGGATGGATACAGAAATTATTGCAGTTTGGAATTCCAATTTTTACATAAACTTTTACACTTTTACAACACTCATATAGTATTTTTTAGAGATTTCAATACCAGTATTAGGACACAAAACATTATCAATTTGTCATCTGTATATTTCAGATTTGATAACAATAAACAAAACTAGTCGTATCTTAATGATTTTTTAGAGTAATTTTATAATGCAATATGATAAAAATAACTTTAAGTAACAAGTTTTAAATAAAATATTTAATAATAATAATAATAATAATAATAATAAATAAATAAATAAATAAATAAATAAGGCTTTACATACTGTTTTCAAACATGTTTTTTTTTTTAACACATAGGCTACAACAAAACAAAAGTTTTTTCTTTTTTTTTTTTGTAAATTTTAAAATTTTGTTCGTCGAAACCCGACTGAAGTTATTAAAAAAAAAATGCTTGTGTTGAGACGTGGAACTTTCGTGGAACTGAGATTATCTTCCATTTAAAAAAAACAATCGTTACAATTTCAAAAAGTTATTTTTCCCCTCAAGACTTTTTTTTTAAATTATCCAATTTTATGCATTTTAAATCGCATTGAGATCTAAATGGAATAAAAAAAATAAAAGACAAAAAAAATGCCTAAATTATAAAGGTACTTTCGTAATACTGGAGGTATGTGTCATTAACAACTATATGAATATCTACTATTAAAAAAAAATTCTGAAGATTCTTTTCATATTTTTTGTTATTTTGTACATTTTAAAAACTTAAATGCTGGTTTGTGGATGGTGTTACATAAATATAAAACATAACAACCTGTTGTCGTTATTTTCGTGGTACTGGCAATACCTTTTATCTAACAAAATTAATAGCAACTATTTCAAAATTTATATTCCAAAGGTTATTGTTGTAATTTCCGATTTTTTTTCTTTCAGTTTTAAATCGCTATCACTCCGGTCTGAATGAAAATATAATTAAAAAAATAATAATAACCTACGCATTAATGGTATATACATTTATTTAATGGTATATTTTAGAAAAATAATAATGTTTACTATTCTCAAAGATCAGATTTTTCATAGTCGTTTACATACGTACTGTTTCTCTGAAATTAAAAATTACCCTCCATGTGTCCCGAATGGTACTAAATAATAATAACTATAAATAAATTAAAAAAAATTAATTAATACCCATGAATAAACTGTACGCATGAATAACTCGCGTAATACCGGACAAAGCTGTTAAAAATACATACAGTAGGTCAAGGAGTATTTATAAATAAACATCATCTTAACTGAAATTAAAAATTAATCTAAATGGGCATCTTATTTATTTAAAAAATGTACATATCAGAGTAAAAGGTAAAAAAATAAGTAATAAATAAAAAAAAAATGCTAGAACAAATATTCGAAAAATACAGTTATTAAATTCTTCTAATATTCTTTGAAGTTTTGTATCCAAACGATAAAAAAAGCAATTCTTCAAAGTTCCTTTTGACAAAATTTGTTTTGGTCTTCTCATTAGAAATGCAGATAGAAAACAAAAATCTACTTTAAATATTTATTTAGTTACAATACCATAAATAATGAACAATTAAAATGAGTAAAGAGTTTTGTTTGCTTTAAAATTGCTATCAAGAAATTAACAGAAGTATTTGTCTTATACTGAAATGGTTTACATCAATGAAATACCATTCTTTTGAAAGGCTTCTTTAGATAAAACCCGCTTTGATACTATAAAGGAGGAAAAATTTATTCGGCTGAAGCAGAAGTAAAATTAAATATAAATTTTCTGCCAACGGGAAATTAGAAACAGCGGCTGGACAAAGGAACTTTCATTGTCAGAGGGTCAAAATTGTTTCATTTAAATGGCATGGCTTTTCATTTAGGATTTTATAAATGTATTTAAAGGTAATAACAGAAATATTTAAACTTATTATTAAATCTGGAAAGTACAGAGTATTTTTATATAAAATATAATTAACGATTTAATTATTTAATAAAATTTTAATGCGAAGGAATTTCAGTTTCAGTACTTAATTTCACTGTAAAAGGAAAAAAATCTGTAAAATTACTAATTTTTTTCAACGAAACTGGGATTCTTAGAACTTTTTATGTAACGGTGATAACAAAAAGTTCGGTATCCTATTTGATTACATGATTTTTTTATTGTAAACTGTTACATAAAATGTTCTAGGAACCCAATTTCCTAAAAAAAGTTCTGTAACTTTACATATTTTTTACAGTGTTTCTATATTGTAATTCCAGGTTAAAAATTTTGCAATTTTACTTTTTACCGTCCTTTCTTTCAAAGTTTCCAGTAATGTTAGCATGATACACAAAATAAAGCAGTACATTTATCATCAATATAATTAAAATATCACAAATGAAATCAAACCTAGTCACATTAGGCAAATGCAAATGCAAATAAAAAAATATAGATACCGAATATGGAATTTGTCAATCGCCTAGTTTTTTACTTTATGACAAACAATATGCTTATTAGCATAGGAGTAACAAAGATGTAATAAGAGATTAAAAAAGGGGGTAATATACAACACTATCCCCACCACCCTCCAAAAAAAGTAATAACATGATAGCTTACCGACAAATTAATCACAAAACTGTGATTCCAAGAAATCTATAAAATTAATCATAAAAATCTGGTACAAATATTTTCAAGGAACATAAATTATAAGCATGAAAATAAAACTGAAAAACATAAATTTGTATACTTGTCTGTTGCAAAAATGTTCTGTACACTTTAACAGTTTTATGACTTTTACTTTAAAAAAATAATGATTTATTTTAATGCTGCTTTATTTATAAATTTATTTAAACAAAATTTTATTTTTTAATGCTTTTTATAATTGTTTTCGTTAATTAAGGCAAATACTATTTTATCTATGGATAAAATGTAAATTAATGTTAAACCTGTGAGGAAAATTTTTGGATCAGCCAAAATTTTTAGTTAATCTTTATATTATTTCGAAATCAATTTATATTTTTAAGTACTCTTTTCTATGAACCTGAAAGCATACATGTTTAACTTGAAACAATGTCTAAGGAAAGTGCATTTTCGGTTGACCATGCATTAAGAAGAATGAACATGGTTAAAAAAAGAGGGGGGGGGATCCTTTAAAATTGATTTTCAATTACTTATTCTTGTTTAACACAGGTTTTATAAAATAAACTTACTTATATTAAAATATATAAAACAACTTTAAAAAAGCAAAATTATGGAACTTTGAGCAGACTAGTTTCGGTAGCTTTTAGAGTACCGTCCTCATTGCAAAGAAAATTTGATTTTGAGGTTTACTTTTTAAAATTGGTTTTCGAGTACTTATTCCAATTTCACACAGCTTTTGAGTGATAAACAGATTCATATTATAATTTTAAAACAACGGTAAAAAAGCAAAAAAAAAATGTAAACTTTGAACAGGCTACTTTCAGTAGCTTTTAACGTAACGTCCTCAGCGTAAAGAAAATTTTATAGAATGATTCAAATGACATTTTTACACAGAGGACGATACGCTAAAAGCTACCGAAATCTGATCAAAATTAACTTTCTCTGACATTTTTAATGATGTTATAAAATTTATATTATTCTATGCCAAATTGCATATTATTCATTATTTAAACAATCTTATAACTTATTATATATTTTCACCATTCTCCTAAATATTTATCTTTTACTAATCTATTTTTTCTCAATATAATTCACATGGGTTATTTACCAAATAAACTATAAATAATCCAGATAACCTCGTTAAATTAGTAAAAACACTGAATTAAAATTAATTATTTATCATGAAAAAAATAATTAAGTTAGCTTTATGGACTCAATAAGTAGTAAAAAGTAAACAAATGACAATTTGAAAACTTACCGTGCATTGAAGACACAGATTTTTTTTAAATATTAATACTAGATAACCCTTTAAACTCGAGAGGTGGTTCTCACTCACCACTTGTGACCAATGTAAATGGGTGTTCTAAATGTTCTGGATGCCAGTTTTTTAAACTAATTTTCTTCTTCTTATCTAATGGCCGAATAATCTATTATGAAAATAGGCGACGTAAACTGTAAGATATTAGTGGTGTCCCAAGTGTTTGGTTTAGTTTTTGTTTTGGCGCAGCATGTTCCTCAAGGGATTTTACACAATACAACCTATCAACCAAAGTGTTTAGCGTCTCGATTTACGAGGAACACCTGACTGCACTAGTGGTGAGTTAGAGTCACCTCCCTAGTGTAAAGGGTTAATAATTTTTTTACACATTTCTTATCGTTATACTACATCCCAGTTCCTTTACAATATGTTTTTCAATTGGTTTTATTTATTTTTATTTATTTTATTTTATTTATTTATTTATTTATTTATTTACAAACATCGCATTAGAATTGTTGTAGGTTTCTTGGATAACGATTCGTTCATGAATAGCATTTATAACTACTTTCTCAAGAACTATTGCACTATAATAATCAAAACATAATACTCTAATACAACGTACAATAATAACATAATAAAAATATCATACTATAATAAATATCGTAATCTAATAATTTAATGCAATTTTGTGTAGTAAATATTCTTACAATCTTTCCAAGACATCATACAAGAGCATAGTAACGTATAACATTTTTTTTTTAATTTATTACTATATAACGATTATTGTTTAACAAAACTTTAGTATTACAAATAACCTTCTTATAAGCTTTTCAATTTAGGATGCTTTAAGAAACAGAAACACAGTAATTGATAAAACAGTTTTAATTGCTTTCTAAATAGCTATTCTAGTTTAATACAGCTTTGTGTGATACACTTTCTTATCGCAATCTCAACTGACAATTTCCGATAAAAACGAATTGTCCCATTGTTCTTCTGAAAGGTAGAAATCTTCGGCATACAAATTTCAAACCACGTTTCATCTTTAGAAAATCTTTTCCATCTGTGAATGTGACGATTAAATGACAGTTATTTTATAGAATACATGAAACAATGCCGTCCAAATTGTTACATTTAGAATTCAAATGCATATAAAAAAGTCCTTTTTGCGCTATTGTCAAAGAAACAGAAATCCTCGACAATTTTTTTTTACAAATACGCATTTTTTCAGTGATGTTATACATTTTAAAAATAAAGGCTATATGCTCAAACGAACAGAATTGTTTGTTCGAATAAAATATAAGGAAAAATCAATAATAAATATAGCTTTGAAATAAAGTAATTCAAATGTTTATAGTTTATGCACTGTTTTGCGGTAATGATTTTATGCACTTCATTTCTTTAAGTCTATAAATATAATTCATAAAAAAAATGTAAAAAATTGCTCACGACTTGTATTAAATATTACTTTATATTTTAGTAGCTTAAAAAGCGCACTCAACAGAGTGGAAAAGTATTTAACCTGGGAATCGAACCCGGGTCATCGGTATATAATAACGCACCGACGTTCTACCAACTGAACTACTTGAAACGATACCTAGTCTGACACTTCTCACTGTCGTATCGCACCCTTGATTCAAAAATTAAGCTTTCTGTGTTATAGCTGCCATTCTACATGGTTTAAACTGCTTTACCCATCACCTAAACCAGAAAATACTTGAGTTAAAATCCAGCAACCTGGTAATAGTTGTGTTTTCAAAATGGCCATTGAACCTTGAGTTTGAAATAGTTTGTCGCATTACCTGAAAACCAAAGGTTTTTTTTATGACTTTTTTGTAGAAAGGATGCGATATGCTCGCAAAGCTACAACCGCAGCACAAGACAGAATATTTTTCGCGATACAAATAAAACATATGAATATAAAGGGAATTTACTAAAACTGGAACGTTTCTGTAAATCTAGAGATTCGTCCAATAGGTACAATTGTAGAAAAAAAAGTAAACACCCTTTACTAACTCCTCAACAAAATATTGTAGAACAAAGTTACTGGTATCGAACGATTCTAAATAAAGTCTACTTTTAAATGATGTAGATAAAATTTGCTTAGGGGCCCATCTACATGTTAAAACGAAGTCAAACTTCCTTTATTTTAATAGCAATAAGCAATTTTTTATGTAGCAATACTTTCAAACATAAATACGTTGATTTTACATTTTTTATCATTTTTTGATATGAATTATGAAATTAATATTCGAAAAAACTATGAATTGCAATCTACAAGTTTTGATTGATTTAGATTTATTAAGGCTTGCTTTATGGAAATAGTAACAAGATATTTTGAAACTTCTTATACTTTTCGGTAATCTAGCAGTCTTCAATGACCTCTTGAGTGGCACCTAAGATAGATGCCTTGATATAGAAGGGTGCTTTCTCAGTCAACATTCGAATATGGAACTTCAGAAGACACTCCTAAAGTATGCTCGTTTTTAATTAATTTTTTTATTGTGAATTTATTGTACGAATTGCATGAAAATTTGTCCTTAGTCTAATTGAAGTTTATAGAGTTCATTTATGCTGTCGAAATTGGGTACTGCTATTTAAAAAAAGCAAATCTGGGGTTCGCTTTAATATGTAGATGACCTCTTAAGGCATTTTATATAAATCATCTAAAAGTAGACTTTACTTCCAATCGTTTGGTACCAGTAACTTTATTGTACAATATTTTTTTGCAGAGTTAGTAGAGAATGTTTATTGTTTTCTTCCACGACTGTACATACATTTTCTCTTATTTTTATCTCTCCATGAATAATATGTGTATAAAAAAATTTGTAGGAAAAATATTACCTGAGTAATCAGTCAAAAATAGATTAATTTGGTGCATAACAAAATAGTTACTTAATGTACAAACTTTTTATAAACTTCCATTATAAAAAATGCTTTAAAATCAAATTGAACTGTATGCTTTTAAGACGTTGGATCGGGAAAAATTATTTTAAAAAAATAAAGCTTTTTTTTAAAGTGTAATAGCCTCTGTAATGTTAACTGTATATATATATATATATTGCTGACTGATTTTAGAAGGGTAGTTTTAGACTGGTTAAAGTTAATGTTTTTCATTAACAGTCAATCAATGTTTTCTTTAAATTGATGTAACTAATATTTATTGTTTCATATTATTTAATTAAAAAAAAATTAAATATGGTAATAACATAATTATTTTTATGATCATTACTTAAAATCTAAATACACCAAATTATTTTTAGATTACCTCTGAGATTCTTAAATAATTAATCATGAGTTTTGAATAAGTAATCAAATTACCAAATTACTTATACTTTACGAACCTTTAGAGATTTTTTTTACATTGTCCTTCTACTACCTATATATTATGTAACTTTAAAATCCAAATGTATAAAAAATTAGCATAACTTCCTTAATTATTAATTAATATTATAATTATTCCTTTTTAACAAAATTTTAATTACAAATTTTAAATTAACCTACTTGCTATTCTTATGTGCTCTACGTGTTCATCATAACAGTTTTTCAGCTCAAAATGTGATTCAGAAAGAGTAACACGACACTTCAATGAACTAAATTTGACTGCGCAGAATATTAATTTTTTTCTTTTTTCTTTTTCGTCTATAATTTTAAACAAAAAGTAGAAAAAGTTATGAGAAAAATGTTTGATGCAATATCTGTTTAAAAAAAAAAAATCTTACAAAAATGGATCGGGTCACATTAGTGGTGAATATAATTGTTTAATGGCTACTATAGAAAAGAATATTCTCAATAATGATAAATTAATCCATAAAATATTATAAAAAATAGATTTAAATGTTTTTCTAATAGTTATTGGAAAATAATATTTGATGAATATTTTTATGTATTTATTATATTTAGCTAATATCGACAATATTAGCATCAAATACTGTCTCAAAATAAGGGTGTTTTTCTTTTACTAATATCAACTCATATTTGAAAAAATATTTTATTATTGTCTTATCACTATTTTTAATGTAAGCTGATATTAATGCAGCAATATTAGATCACTGAAAATATTTCCATGTTAAAGATATACGTATAATTTTGTTATTGGTATTTCTTCAGAAGTACTTTCAATTAATGCAAACAAGTTTCCGAATATTATGAACATAACTAATATTACATGTTTACTACTAGAAATAAATATCGGGCTTAAGTGGCAATAATATTCTATTATCTATCTATTATCTATTTAAAAGCATAAAATTCTTAATAATGGAAATATATTGCATTCAGTAGACATAAATATATTTCCTATTTATATCTGTATGAGATAGCCTATTCTGTCTTTTTCCCATACTAAAATTACATCAAAAGAAAGTAAAACAGCAGTTTTTGTCACTACTAGGGCTGGGCGATATACCGTAATATCGTTATATATCGATATTTCTTTAAGACCGCGGTAACGATATTGAGATTTCAATCCTTCCGATATATCGTTTCAAGCGGTATTTCGTCCTACTCTCGGAATTACGGAGCTACGGAATTTCGAATCTATCTCTGTCGGCGCAAAAGTTGTTTACTTTTGCAAATGTTCGCGCTGTAATCGGCACTTGCGTGATACTTCCGGTTTTGAGCCGGTGTCGCGCACACACCGGAATATGGGCGAACCGTCTACTTTTTGCGCTGGTGTCGCGCACATACCGGAATATGGGCGAACCGTCTACTTTTTGCGCTGGTGTCGCGCACATAGCGGAATATGAGCGAACTGTCTACTTTTGCGCTGGTGTCGCGCACATACCGGAATATGGGCGAACAGTCTACTATTCTGATGTACCGCTTTATTTATCGGAGTTCGTTCGAGAATCGAAGTTGAAACGCTCGTTCAAGAATTGGGCATTTCCGATACAATCACTTGTTGACTCCATCGGTGGCTGACTGTTGTTTTCCTGTGAGCTTGTGTACAGTTATTGCTGCCGGAAAGCAGAATTGATTGACATATTTTCAAGAATGTGAGCACAATTAATCAATATTTCTTGTATGTTTGTTTTTCATTTATTAATAGCATTAATAAATAATTATATTAAATCACATATTATTTTACATTTTTATTAATAACATTAATAATTTACATGTATGGTAATTCTATTATGTCATTTATTTTAAGCAGAAATTTTACTTAAAGCGGAAGTTTTTCCTTTTTTCATTGTGATTCACCTTAGTTTTAGAGTTTATTGGATACTAGTATTTTTATCCGTTTTGCGTACGGCTTTTTGAACCCCCCCTCCCCCCCCCCCAAAAAAAATGAAAATCCTTCTTAAATTAGGAAGGAAAATACTTTTCATTTTGAAAAATCGCTAAAACTCTATGGGTGGTGTCTTTCTGCTTGGCAAAACATATTACCCATCCACAGCAAATGACAATATGATTATTGTATAAACATTCAAGTTTTAATTTCGTTGAGTTCGATAAACAAAAACAAACGATGGATACTTTCCTAGGTTTTCTTTTTGAGGTTCTTCTGTACTTGACACTTGTAAAAGATGCTCAAATTTTGTAAAAGCTTATTATATTTTAATAAAAATTTGTCACACAGCCTAATTTACTATTATTGCAAATTGCTGAAAATTTGAAAAAAAAAAAAAAAAACGGTAAATTAACTTAGGAGTTATGAATTTTTTCCCTTTTAATGGTAAAGAATAAAAGGTTTTGTTTTTCTCCCCCCCCCCTTTTTTTCTTGTTTGTATTTCCCGTTGAATTTGTTTTTCGCGCACTTAAACAACTGAAACTAGTTGATACTTTCACAAAACCCTTTTTATAAGTTAAAAAAAAGAAAAAAAAAATCGAACATTTTATCTCTCATAAAAGAATGAGGATAGTTTTGATTTTGAATATCATGGCTCCTTTTTATTTCAAGAGTTCACTAATGCAAAAACATCCGCTCAATGTCAATCTTATTTTTTTTTTATACCTCGTTTACATTTCCATATTTTTGTTTATTTATTTATTTATTTATTTTTTGTTTTTGCATTGCACATCTGAGGTTGATCTCTTTCAACAAAAGCCGTTTTTTAATATTTGTTTTCAAGTTTTTTTTTTTCTTTACTGGAATACTTTTATTTTTGAAACTGGTTTCGAAAATAAAAGCATCGTAGAAAAAAAATCTGTAAACAAAATCGAAAAAGTAAAAGATCATTATAGAGATTAATTCAGCATTATTATTAAAAGAAGGAAAAAAAACGGTAGTTAGCAAAACGTCCTGATTTGGGACTTTGTACTCTATTAAAGAAATTTCGTGTTTTCTTAAAATTATTTGATTATTCAAATCTTTCTTTTGTATTCTGACTAATAATAGAAATATTTATTATAACAACGAAAAGAAGGTGTTCCTTACTCCCCAAAATTGCAGAAATGCAAATTTTTTTTGTATTGTAATAAAAAAATTCTATGTTTATAGGTAATTAAAGTATTTTCTTTCAATATATCTAATGTCTATTTGTTGTCTTATATACATTTTCTTGTTTCATTTTAATGATTTATAATGTTTAACTTTCTAAGAGTTTTCAATAACACATATTTTAGATCAGATTTGCAAGTAAAGGGTTTGCATATTTTGAATCAATACATAAAAATTAAAATTTATGTTCCTTGGAATGTGTTAAGATATTGATATTTTTGTTTTTTCTTGATAATTAACATACACACACACACACATATATATATATATATTGTAAGTTATTTTTATCAATATTCAATTACAGTTTAATTATTTTTCTAATATTTTTTCTTCGAAATAGTTTTTCTATTGCAATTATTAAATTGATAATTCTATTATGGTCTTATTATTTTTCTAATATTTTTCTTTGAAATGAGTTCTCATTTGCGATTAATCGGGCAATATGGAAATTATTTTTAGGTCTATCCTGATTTCCATTCAGAAATTAATCGCAATTAATGTGGCTATTTAGTATTGACCTTGATAACTAGCTAAATACCACATTTCCAATTTTATTTCTAATTCTGACAACTCCTCTGTATGATATAATTTGGCATTAACAATTTTTTACAGTAATTGATGATGATTTGTAGTTTTATCTAATGGTTATATATATATATATATATATGTACTATTATGTGTTTGTAGTATTTTATACAGAGGACAGTTACATTTATGACAATATAATGGAGTGACATATGAATTGAAATATATCGATATATCGAAAATTATCGATATTTGGTCAGCGATATATCACGATATTACAATTCTGATATCGCCCAGCCCTAGTCACTACCAGTAATTTTTTGCTTAGAGAACAAAGTAAAATATTTTATTGAGTATTATTTTTATAGTATGCGGATTTCGAATATCAAATACCTTTACTAATAGTTAAATTAAAAAAGTGTTTGATTTTTTAAAATTTCTATCGAAGGATTTTGAATAATCTCTTTTTTGGCATTGTTAACGTATGAATGTAGCCAAATAACTATAACAATAACAATAAAATTTTCAAAAGATGTTAACAAACAGAACAGAAATAGAATAGAATAAATAATAGTAAAGGGAATAAAATGCAAGTAGGGATTTATTGGTTAGTGAAATTCATTCTCTTATTTAGTGTTAGCTTATCAATTTTAATTTACTCTGATATTACATTGCAGAAAATTTTTATATGAGAATTTCGCTTTCGGATTTGACAAACATAAAATTATTATTTGTATATGTTGTGGTCAAAACCCGAAATCGGCTTATTCACGAAATGGCCAGAGTTTGTCGACCAGTTCGTGAAGTGGCTGGAAGCCATCGGTCAAATCTCGAAATGGTTAGGAGCGGTCAGCCAATTTGCGAAATAGTTTGGGACGTGTGTGAAAAGTTGAAATAAAATGTTGAGCTGATTTTGAGGGTATGTACAGATTCTACTTAATCCACCTTGAGATGTTTTTCCCCAATAAAAGCTACTCATTTGCATGCACAAGGTAATTTATTATTATTTTTTTTTTAACTTAAATGCTTTTATTGAAATTTCTTCAAAATGATGTCAGTTTAGTTGCTTTCATTTTTCCAAAATAATAATAATAATAATAATAATAAAATATTTTTTTATTAGAATTTTTTTCCATTTGAAAAAAAATGGCGTTTAAGATTTCAATGGTTAAATTGTGTTAAAGTACTAGAGGTGTTCAAATGAAAAGGTACAAAACGTCATAACAATCAAACTGCGTGATATTTGAATATGACACTTTGAGATAACTCAGTGATATATCAAGGGACGAGAGTATCTGACATGATTCTGCACATGCGCGAGCACCCATGCATGAATGAGGAGAGAAGCAGGCAATTGTGTGTTCCGTCCAGATGACACGGCAGTCCCTGTGCCAATTGAAATCAGATAAAAAGAAATATTGCACAGTGAAACTGATGGCATTGCGCTCACAGGCTACGCATACTAATTGTACATTACAGCCTTATATTTTCAAGGGTTAATTCCGTTCGATAAACAAATTAAGGGGGGGGGGCAGCTCCCTCAATTTCCCCGTTTTATACTTAATCAACGAATCTCTTAAACTAATCAGGGATATACTTTATCATACAAAAATCTATAGCCAAAAAGCAGCGCAAATCGGAAAATCCTTAATAAAAACCCATTTATATAATTTAAGAGGAGTTATCCCTTCTTTCATACTGGCGGTGCCCTCGTCAGAATGATCCTATGTCTAAAATTTGAATGAAATTTTAAATTCTGCATGAAAAACCCATTTTATAAATTAAGGGGAGGGGCATTAGCTCCCATTCCCCCCTCTTGTACATATTGAATGAACTCCAGAAACTAATCAGGGAAGCGCTTTATCAGAATATACATATATCCAAAATTTCAAGTGCATCGGATATTTTTATCATGAGTTATCACGTTACGCACATACTCACGTACCTACAGAACGGACGGGCACATAAGCTCTCATGCTTTGGTAGCCTGTGAGCTAAAAACTGGATGGCCTATGTGTCGAGTACAAGTAATATTATTTGTATGTGATCGAGGACATCTAAATTATGAGCTGGCCAATACTGGCAGCTGAAACGACTGATTCACAACAACCACAATGCTAGCTATGTATGCAGTGATTTTACATTCGCAGAAATGAGAAATAGCGCTTCAAAAGGTGCATAGCTTTGACTATTATTATAAGCACGCATTTCATGAATTTGAGATAACATGAAAAATATACATAATAAAAAGGGCACACAGTAAATTTAATTATTGCTAATGGTTCAATCATCGTATTATATCTCTCTAAACAAATAACTATATTCTATTCAGCAAAATACTGGTTTACTTATTTTTTAAAATATTCCAAAAGTACTCTATTTATAACAAAACATTTCATTAGTGTGTAAGACTTTTTCCTTAAAGAAAGCGGAGTTCAGATCGAAACTTATTAAAATTTAATAAAAGTTTTATGCTTGTTAAAATATGCTTGGATTATTGGCGTTCAAATTTTATGCTTAGAACAAGAGAGTGCATTTTTCAAAAATAAAGTAAAGACGAGTACTATAAAACTGAAAGTTTTAATAAAATAGTTTTTATTTATAATTATACTGATGAATCTCAAGTGTTATTATGCTACTACGACAGTCATTTGTTATAAAATTATTTTTTGGAGAATCGAGCTTAAGGATATCACATAAGGATACTTAAGGGTGTTTATAAGAGACATTTTTAAATCCTTGGGATAAATCAATTTAATATCAATGTTAATATGACACTAAAAGATAAAAGAGAATATTGTAGATCGCATTAGTTAGAGTTTGTTGTTTATATAACAATATTTTTTTAATGACGAACAACTTTTCAAGCTTTTCAACAAATATGATAGTATCCTTATGAAACAGCGTTAATAATTTATTAAATATTATATTTAATTATAAAATGCAAAAATTAACAGAAATTTTAAACATTAGATAAATCATTCAAAAGCCTATTTCTTGAATATTTTAGTAAGAAATTACCAACGATTCAACATATAATATTTTTATTGCATACGTGATTATTTATATTAAAATTAAATACTCGATTTTACCTTCTAAGTTTTTGGAACGTAAAATTTCGATCATTAAGCCCCAGGTTTCACTGCAATATAAGCATTATTTAAGATAATATAATTCTATAGATTTAATGAATTTTCAATACATTTTAGGTCGATTAATCTTCTCAAGAATTATATTAATATTTGTAATTAAGTTATTTATTTATTTTTTTACGTTAAAAGAATCATATTTTTGAGCATTTAAAGAAAAATGCCGAGAAAACAGCATTGCAACCTTATCCATTTGTAAGACGCTCAGAGGGTTAATAAAAATTTCAAATTATTAATCTGGTAAAAATATTTTTTTTACTGGATTAAGAATTGACGAATTCAAACTTTTCACAGAAGATTTTATGCTACTAATATAAAAGAAGCTTTTGAACAAATATGATTTTTAGAAAGTATTAATATTTAAATCCGATGTTTTATTTTTCTCGCAACTCGTTAGACAAAACTCAAAATTTTCATACTCTTTCTTTGAAAAAAATTCAAAGTTTCTTGGATTGAAATCAGCATTCATAAAGAGCTAAAATGTATTCAAAGTGCCGCAATTTACATCTTTAACAATGCAGCGCAAGAAAATAAACATCAAAATGTCTCGAGCAATCTTGCAAATTTATGAGAAAGAATTGTATTATTTTTGTGAATAGAAATATATATTTTAAGATTATAGCATTTCTCCAAGCTTTTGCAGTATTTCATGGAGAACGTTCTTTGCAAATAATACTGTTTTCACAAAACGCAAAAGATTTTAATGTTTTTTATTCATTCACATCTTTTTTATACGTTACTATTATTGTTATAAATTACTTTTATTTAATTCTCTAATTTCACATTTGTTAATTCAAACAAGCTCTACTTTATTATTAAAAGACAGATTATTGTGTGTCAATTTTTTTACAGTATAACCAAAATAAAATAATTTTTTAAAGTTGGATTTTTCCTAATCACCATCTTTGCCTATATTGTATACATTTTTCAAAATTTTAATAAAACATCGACAGCTATTCAATGTCGTAATTATGAGGAAGTTAGAATTGCACGTGACAAAGATCCACGGACTTATAAGGCTACGAGAGTGCGTAAGAATGATGTAGAAAATAAAATTATGATTTTTTTTCATTTTCAGTGCTTATGGAAACTGCTAACTACATTTCAGGTGCGTTCGTAATTATGTAAATAATTCAGCACCTATTGTCGTCGTTCAGTCCGTATGTCTGTCCGCATATAACAGAGTAAAAATTACCCAAGCGAATAATTTGAAATTTAAATTATATAATTTTAGCATAATTTTGTCGTGTCATTTAAAATGTTACGAAAATCGGATGCATGGTTTAATTACAGAGACAATCAAAAGTATTTCGTTACATTACTGCCAATGGAAAAAAATGTTTCAAGTAAATTTTAATGGTTTAACACTTTTTCGAACATTATAACCTGGTATGCATGTATGAAGTATGTACTAAAATATACATTCAGTACAATCTGCACTGTGAAACATTTGTATAATGTTACACCATAAATCTGGTAGCTTTTTTGCTGCTTCCAATTTTATATTGTGATTTCTTTCACTTATATAATGGTGCAATTTAAATATCTATTACTGGTGTAGCATTACAGTGTTACACCGGTTATATCTGTTACAATAATCCATAATAAAAGTCCCTGTCGGCTTGGCCTATAGGTGGAGGTAGATTTCGCAGAGTTTTCATTTCAACAACAAAAAATAGAATATGATTACAAATAAACCGAATTCAACAATTATATTTGGCCACTTTTGAAAACTTTTTTATTTTCATTTTTCTGTAAGAAGTTGTTTTATTAAAATCAGCGTAAGTGAAATTCGGCTCAAATGCCCATTTTGACAACATATTTTGAAATATATTCTGACTTTATTAAAAAATCGACCAATACGGCACATTACACAGTTCCTAAATAGCAAAAAACTGCCGATTGAATGCGTTTGAGAGTAAAATTGAATTTAAAAATGAGTCATAAAGTAACTAATCTGTTATTTGAATGCATCCACAATTCTTTCATCAAGATCGCTTCGGGAAATTTTCTGCGAAGTTCCCAATTTGACAGATTTTTTCAAATATGTATTCAGCCTTTATCAAAACACTGACCAATACGGTACATTACACATTTTCTAAATAACAAATAACTGTCAACTGAAAGCGTTTGAGAGCAAACTTGAATTTAAAAATAAGTCATAAAATAACCAAATTATTATTAGAATGCATCCTCATTTCTTTAATCATGATCGCTTTGAGAAAGTTTTTGCAAAGTGACCACTTTGACAGCTTTTTATAAAAATATATTTAGCCTTTATATAAAAAAAGTAGACGAATACGTACATTATATAGTTCCTAAATAACAAAAAACTGTCAACTGAATTCATTTCACAACGAAATTGGATTTAAAAATGAGTCATAAAATAACCAATTTGTTATTTGAATACATCCTCAATTCTTTCATGATCGCTTTGGGAAAATTTGTGCGAAGTGCCCATTTTGGTAGCCTTTTTTGGAATATATTCTGCTTTTATCAAAAAACTATGCAATCCGTCACATTATATAGTTCCTAAATAAGAGGACCTGCAAATTGGATGTGTTTGAGAACAAAAATGGATTTAAAAATGACTCGGAAAAAACACAATTTGTTATATTTTCGCAATTTTCCAATCACAACCACTTCGGGAAATTCTGTTCAAAATACCCTTTTTGGCAGCCTTTTTTTAAATATATTCTGCCATTACCAAGGACCTGGCCAATACGTTACATTATATAGTGCCTAAAAATGAGGATTTGCCATTTCGATGCGTTTAAAATCAAAAATGAATTTAAAAATAAGTCACAATATAAGCAGTTTGGATTTGAGATTTTTCTCCAACTCCTATTTTTGTTTAATTTATTTCTGCTATAAAAATTGGTCCTATGAAAAACTTGTTAATATAAAAGTTGTAAATATTATTGTGAAGATGTAAAATAAATTTAATTAGACTTGATTGATTAAGAATTGTGTAAGTTATGGATTTTTTTCCACCCCCTTTTTCTTTTCGTTTTTAGTTTTTTTTTCATCGGTAAAAGCTAGTCCTATCAAAAACTTGTAAATACAAAAGTTTTAGATAAAGTTAAGAACAAAATTTATTTGGATTTGATATCTTGATAATTGCGGAAATTATGATTTTTTTTCTCCCCAAAACCCTGTTTTTTTTTTTTTTTTTTTTTTTTTTTTTTTTTTTTTGGCCCCTTGACCCCATTATTAATTTTATTAAACATCTATCTTGCATAAACTTTTAGCCCATTTTTTAGAAGTAATATAAACTTTAAACTGATTCGATATATATTTTAATTAAGAAGTTATCGCGTTTTTTCTGTTTTCACAAAAACCCTCTCTATTTGCACCCCCTTGGTCCGCTTTTGCCCATTAACGAACTCGACTGAGATTTTATGCCTCTTGATTTAATATACAAGTTTGAAAAAGATCTGAGCATAATTATAGAAGTTATCGTGTCTAGAAGAAAGTTAAATATATATATACACTTTTTTACTGGTGGTAGTTTTGGGGTCTGGGAGTCATGATCGGTGTAGATCTGCAAAAATTTTTCAGAAATTCCAACATGGGAGAAAATGCAATAGGTAGTATTTCATACGAAATCTACCTAAAATGGAGGCAGCAAGGCTATACCCAATAAAATTAGAGGCAGCAAAGCTTCCACTAATCTTATGGAGTAACGTTACACAGATGTTTTACACTGTGTGTGCAAAAAGTATTTTTTTTATTAATTTACAGGGCTACACAAAAGTGTTCCTTTACATAATGGTATAAGGGAAAATATTGTTTAGGACGCGTTTTAATAATAATAAACTATTCACGTTTTATGAAATTAGTATACGTTGCTAAGGTTTAATGCAAGTCAAGCTACCTCCTGTATAACAGAAAGTAATAATATTTACTGGGATACACATAAGATTTCGGTTACGCTACTGTATCCTAAGTACTGTATACTATTACACCAAGATGGGAATATTATTTTTAAAACTTCTTTTTAGTACGAACACACTTCTTTTGCAACGCTTGACGTGCAATTTTCAATTTTTCTATTTTTTTTCTCCTTTTTTTAATGGAAAATTACAAACAAAATTTCCTTTCTACACCTGAATGTCATTTATGGTAAGTGTTATTGTAAAAGTTTTATATTTTATATTTTATTTTATTATTTAATTACTTATTTATTTATTTATTTATTATTTTGGCATTCAAAAACCACCATTTCTTTGCTTAAATTATTTAAATAAGTTTTTTTTTGTCTATCCCGAATAAAAGTTTTATGAAAAAGAAGTTACCCGTAAGACATGGTGACGTCACTGCAACGTCGTTGTGAAGTTACATTGTGACTTTGTGACCATCGATTGTCGATGTGACGTCACGTGACGTCGATGTGAAGTCACAGTGACTAAAATGTGAAGTCGTTATGGCCGGTTTAGAGCTTTTTTGTGACGTCACATTGTGACCACTTTGTGACGTCCCAATGTGACCAATTTGTGAAAAGTGTGTCATTTGTGACTACTTTGACATTAACATTGTGACGAACTGTGAAATTTTTTTTAGAAAGTCACATCTTAGTCACATTGTGACGTCACTGAGTGGTGGCATTTTCGTCACAGATGTGAAGTGACCAAAGTGACTCACAGTGACGTCATTGTGACGTCACTGTGAACATGCATGCTATGAGGGTATTAGCTTCATCGAAATTAAAAGCTTTCTACAATCTGCCATAAAATGTTATGGAAAACTAATTGGGAACTATGCATTTAACGAAACGTTTACTCGTTGATAATGAAGCTTAGGAAATTTTTTCTTTATCAACTGCGCGAGTACGCAGTTTCACGCCCATAGACTATGGCTATATGAACTTTGTAAAATATGTAAAGGAAACTGCTGTGTGCATACAACTTAAAGTTTAGAGAGAGGGTTTGTTTTCTTAAATGTTAATTATTCTTAAGAAACTTTTAATTTAATTTATTTCATTCTACAATTCTCGTAATCTTTTGTGTAATTTTAAAAGAAAAATATTATTTTTGTGCTTTATTGAAATTTTAGTGGATGTTTTTGGATTCAGTTGAATCCTTTATGTGATTGCGCGATTGAATTCAGCAAATATTCAGTTCTATGAACAAACAATGCAAGGTAAAATTTCGCGGAAATAAAACTACGTTTGTTGAGAATATTTTTAGAATATCTTCAATGATCTTCAAATTATGTGCGAATGCCTGCATTCGGCTCAGAATGAGATACGTTTTAATTTTGACTAAATTAATAAATTTCCGGCCAAACTTTTATGGAAAGTAACGTTCGCCTTGCTCAACTGCCTATTTTAGTTTTAAATGTTGACAAATGTACGATTAGCGTAACTTTAGGAAAGCGGTAAGTATGAAATGTCTGAACTTTAAACATCAAGTTTCATAATTTTAATCTTTTAATTGACAACTAAGATTGCTTCACTTTTTCTTGAATTAAATATTGTTTACGTGTAAACAAACAAACGAAATATCAACGATTGATAACTGAAGTTAAAATTATGTTTCTATTTAATAATACACTGACCTTTAATCTAGAAATAAACAATGATGAAGAAAAATCGCGGTCTTATTCCTACGCATATTTGGACACTGCCGTATAATTTGCATAACAGTATGCTTAGCAGAAGATCTTAATAAATATCATTTAGTTATACTTGATTTTAAAAAATATCGTGATGTAGCTTTTGATTGAAAAGAAATAAAAGGTGGTCGCCGTGGGAGTCATGCAATTTTAGAAAAAAAAACTAGTGAATGTATTTTTCTCATTCGACAGTATCAATGAATTGTAGAGGAAAAATACAAGGATAGTGAAAAAATAGCAGTTATCCGGTAGACCACAAAGAAAAGGCAAAAATGCATGAAACGCATTTTACAAGAATCTACTAACATTCAGTCACTTCTAATACGCAATTAATGATGGCTAACCTTAACCAAAGTGACCACAAAACTTAATAACTTGGTCGATATGCATAACAACCCAAGGTCTAAACGGCTTCTTTCGCCATTAAGTGGTGTTAACATATTAAGACTCTTACAGCCCTAACATCTGCAGATTATCACACCTTTTTGCAAGAGGTGCTACCAAGCTTATGTGATACGGTAGGTCACAACATGTCAGATGTCATGTGTGGTTTCAACATGATGGGGTACCTCTTCATTATGGCAGATATGTTCGAGAATATTTGAATTAGGTGTTTGGTAAGCGATATATTGGCTGTACTCTAGCGGTGCTCTGGCCATTACACTCTCCTGATTTAAGCAGCATAGATTTTTTTTCTTAGGCGTGCACTGAAAACTGCTGAATACGCAACGCCTATGGATTCCGATATGGATTTGGTTGCAAAACCTATCTGTGCTGCTGCAGATATCCAACACAATCCAGGCACATTTAAGGGAGTTCACTAATCAATGGCCCGACGGTCTAATACATATAACATTAGCAATGGTGGAAACTTTGAACACCTTTTGATGCATTTTCACATTTACCATAGCACATATAATATCTTTGACCAATAAATATTTCAGATGATTACAATCTTGTTTCTCTTCGCTTATTGTATCTGTCATGTTTATTATACCATGATGTTTCTGACCATGGGTGGATATGAAAATCTTAATCTTTGAGAAGTCGCCTATCTTCTTTTAAAGTTTGTACCAATAATAATGGGGAACCCTGCATATATGTATAATGTAATTATTTATTGCCAAACGGAAAAGGTCGGCTAGGTATGTTGGACATTGTTTTCTTAAATCGTAACCATTCTAATTAACTTTTAGAAATCATATGAGTATCGATTCCGACTGACAGGCTAAGAATATGCAGCCGGATTACTGAAAACATAGATGAAATAAGCCAGGCTAGAAACGCAAAAGTTTTGGCAGCTTTGCGATTCCTGATCTTTTTCCTCTTCGTTTTCCTTTTGGCAATGTTTCAGACGTTTTTTATCTATACAAAACCACCTTTTTGCGCATAATTATATAGAGTGTGATGTAGGAGATTGCTCTTATACCTTCCGGATAAAAACACTACAGAGAAATAACTGCACTTGTCAAAGTCTCTCATTTATTTCCATTTAAGTCTGTTTGGTAAAACTACCATCGTGGACCCTTAACAAAAATAAAATTTCACGCCATATAGATACTTTCTAAAACAGATTGAAAGAACGTCATTCCACATCAGCATCTTTAACTTTCTTATAGGAAATTCTTATAAAGGTTTAACATGCCATATCACCAAAATACTTCCACAAAACTGTTGATACCTTGCTTATAATCTGGTATTTATTATTACAGCTAGAGGAACATACACTAATTTCTAGTACAGTGTCGCTAATTCAGTAGCATTTTGATGCACATAAAAAAAATATTTCTACTAAATGTATAGCTGAATAAACATCTAATACGATGAAAAGAAACAAATTTTTGTCATAAAAAATGCACATTTTCGAAAAATTTTATATTTTAAAATGTATTAAAAATAACAAAGCGTAAAAACTTCTATATAATTCCCCCTTTTTCAGATTTAACATTCAATTCAACTCGCATTTCCTCAAATACATATTAAGAAACCAAAGTAGCTAAAGTCTTTCATATTTTAAGCTATGAATATACAAAATTTAATAAAAACCTTATTTTCTTCAACAGTCAAATCAAAGCATAAATATTTAAATTTTTATTCAGCGGTAACGTACGGTTTCACAGTTCATTGAATGGGATTTTAAATTGTAAAGCGAACGTAAAATTTTAATATTTTATCGAGTGCTAAAACACCTACTTAGCTTTTCACATGTTATTCATTGGGTTCTTCCTTCGCATTTTTGTTATAACTTTTAAAAAAAATAAAAATAAAAGTGTTTGCATTCGAATATAAAACTATTGTGCCTTCAAAATAAAATATTTGTTTTTTATTCTCAATAATGTGTTTACATAGTAAAACAAGAAATTTCGGCATTGAAACTTAAATAGGATTTTAAGATTTCCGGTAGCTGTACTTATTTTGTAAGATTTAAAGTTCAACGCATTTCGTTAGGTGTTTTGTAGAGAATTCGGGCTTATCCTTGAAAGAAAAGAAAATATAATACATTGTCAAGTTATATTTCAGCTTTTAAGAAAAAGGCAGTACCGGTTGGCTTTAGACTCTTATTTTGTTGAAACACTATATCTTTAAGATGGCAAATGAAGTGTAAAGCATGAAATGTTATAAGAATATACTGGATTAGGGGTGCCATCTTTTCACTCTAATTAAAAGTGCCTTTTGGCTCCCCTAGGGGTGTCACTAGTGAGACAAGCCTTTCACCCCTAAAAGGTGCAATGTGTCACCTGTAGTTTTAACAGTGTATGCTATCACTATTAGGTGCTGGAATTAACAAAAATAATTATTAAGATAAAATAATACTCAATGAAAGACATCCTTAATTAATAGGACGTCAGGGATGAAGGGGTTAAATTTCCTCAAACAACTTGCATCAATTGTAAAATTAAATGAATAATTTCTGCTGATTTCAAATGAAACTGTAATTACTGTTTTTTTAACAACGGCGTGTTGAAAGGTACAGTGGTCCGAAAACAAAGTCCTGTAAGTGGTCCAAAAACAAAGAAATCCTGTATCGGTTCTAGTTGGAAGCTATCCGCACATTTTAAGTACACATACATACGTCGACATATTGACAGAACCCTACGATAGATAATGACTGTCTAATAGGGTGGGCCGAAAAAAAGCTTTTTTTCGATTTTTGATGATGGCGGGTGCGGAAAGTGGCTACTGATGGCACTCAGTTCACTCAAAAAATTTGAGATTTTTTGGACAGTTCCTTACCCTGCCGCAAATGGCTTGAACTTTTGCAAAAATACTGATTTTTGAACTTTAATTTTTAAAAATTAAATTTATTTTGGTTGCAACTACTTGAAAAAAGCATATTTAATGTACCAAATGTTTAAATAAGTTCTGATAATGCATTATTTAATTGCTATGTGTATTTTAAATAAGTCGATTTTTATAGTTTTTTACGTATAACAGGCAAAAGTTGCATTTGCTTGAATCGTTCATTAGTTTTTCTCTCTTTTATGCCTCTTGGTCTTCTTCATTTTTTTATATGCGTAAAATGTCATATATTAAAACAACGGACAGCAGTATACTTCAAAAACAAATCTGGAAGGTTAAAAAGGGGTGAAACGGGACTCTAAGCGAACGCAATGACTCGTAGTAATACTGAGGGAGTGAAGGACGAGAAGAAGAGGGGCTTACTATTTTTTCATGCTCATTTATTCAACAATGTTTGTTCAGCGTGAACGTGAAACTTTTTCCTAGTGAAATACAGTGCTTTTTGGGTCGTTTAATGTGTCATTTTAGTGTTTTGTGCATTTTATTATGACGAGCTAAGAATTGGCTAGTATAAAGGCCGTGACAATGTAAAGACACGCGATAATGAGAAAAGTAGCCTTTTTGGGCATCATGCATATTGAAAGAATTGCAATTGCCAACTTATGCTGACATCGTGCGCCACTACTTCTGGTTGCTTCAACACAAGTTGTGAAAGCAGAGGATACGAATCTCGTCATTCCTAAAAACAAGATCAGAAGAGAGAAACGGAAACATGGAAAGAAGATGCCCGTGGAAGAAGTTCTTGAAAGAAGGAAAATTAAGAGCGCATTTTTTGATGGTAGAAAGGATAAAACTATCGTCATAGAAAAAAAAGATCTAGCTGCACCGTCAAGAAAAAGGCGAGGAACACATCACCGTGTTGTCTGAACCTGGTTAGGAATACTTGGATCACTTGATATTTCGTTCCGGTTACAGAAAAGAAATAGCAAAATCCTTATATAATCGTCTATGTCAGTACAAGTTAGACTTTTCTGAACTGACATGTGTGATGGCACCGCTGTAAATTAAAAAAAATGCAATGCTATCATCGCCTGGCTTGAAAAAAAAAAACTATGAAAAGAGCTGCGACATTTGATATGCATTGCTTACACGAACGAACTCCCACACCGACATCTATGCTCTAAACTTGATGGTGGAACCATGGGACCTAAGGCTTTTGCCAAACCAATTTATGCTATACTAATGGGGTGTGAAAATATACGTGTCAGTTAGTTCGAGCCTATTACTATTTCATGGATATCAGAAATGGAAAATACTGAAGATCAAAATACCGATCAAAAGTATTTATTTTATATTTGTGCAGCAGTTTCAACTAGAGTACTGGAGAACTGGAAAATAGAAAACTAGGAACTATTGTGAAATCAAAATGTATCACAACTGCTTGCAAAATTTTACGCTCGTGCGTTAGTGGTTCAAATCCTGATACAGTGTTAAAATATATTTCGCTCAGTAGGTGATACGAGTTTATGCGCCCGTGTGGTTTTCTGTAACGAAAATGCCATGTTGCGCGAACGGACCTAGATATCTGTGGCAGATAGTTAAACTTTCAACGTTTTTACCAGATGACTTGAAGGAAACAATGCATTTTGATTTGCAAAGTGAATTCAGTCATCCAAACAAATGGATACTATGGTCATCTCGAAAATTTACTGATAACAATGCCATCCAATGATAGACAACATATTAGAACAATGACATGGTAAAGAATAAAAGTATGCTTCAATTTAAAAAAAATAATAAAAACCAACACAGTGCAAGAGCTTTAAGTTCCAAAGTTAAACTTTAAAGCAATGGAACACTATGAGTGTATTGACTGGGCCGTCACCGAAAACTTCCTATAACAAAAACATTTTTACGAGAAGAAATTAAAGAAAACATAATTTTAGAATCCTCCTTGGATGAATCATTAGTCTGCTTTCCAAGTCACTTTCAGGATGGGAAAGAGTCGTTAAAATTGTGACAAAAGCAGCATTAAAGAGATACCTTCATTAGAGCAAAACTACAAGCACGGAATAAGATGCCAAAGTTCATTTCTAAAAAGGATTTTGTAGCGTAAATGCGATTCAGTGCATTTTGAATATAACATTCTGTGAATAGAAGGGTTGGTAAAACTCGGAGTGCAGCTACCTCCTCGTGGTGAGTTCTGGGTTGTTTCGCGTTTGTACCGACAGCAAAGCAATCTAAAAGCTGTAGATTTTTAAAGAGCATAGCATTAAAATAATGCATAATTAGAGGTTATTTAAACATTTGGCCCATTAAATATATCTTTTTAACTCTATGCAACCAAAATAAATTTAATTTAACATTTTTAAATTTTTTGCTAAAAAGTTCAAAAATCAGCATTTTTGCAAAACTTCAAGCCATTTGCGGCAGGGTAAGAAATTGCCCGAAAATTTTCAATTTTTTTGTGTAAACTGAGTGCCACCAGTGTCCACTTTTCCGCACCCGCCATCATCGAAAATCGAAAAAAAAGTTTTTTTCGGCCCACCCTACTGTCTTACTTCTACGGTCTAAAATGGCTTTGCTTGAAAAACTACATTATATCTAATATTGATAAGAGCATAATCAAATCAATTAATTCTAATATTTAAGTATTAGAACTGCGGATTTATCTAAATATTTATTCTTTCAAGGATAATAAACGATTAAGTGAGATAAATTTAAATTTTATCAGTATGGAAAAAATATCGATAAAATAACCTTTTTTAGGTTTCTAAAAACTTAACAAAATGTATTAGAAAAAATATAATGTGACTGCAATATAAATATATTAAGCATTTTATGAAATAGGAACAATTGTATGAAATATTTCTTATCTACACTGTTAAAAATTTCGTGCTACTTTGAACCAAGATTTGGTGCTCGAAGCTATTACCAGCTGCCACCATAGGATGGTTCAATCGAAGCTCCAAATCTTGGAACGAGTTTATACCATATTATTTGAAAAAATGGTACTATGGTTCAACCGAAGTTCCAAATCTTGGAACAAGATTTCACCATCTTATGGTGGCAGCTACTAAGCACCAAATTTCGGTTCAAAGTAGCACAAAATTTTTAACAGTGTACGCATGCATGTTCATACATGTGCCTATATGTTTTTATCAATCTATATGTATGCATTTATGTAGATGTATCATCAAGAAAAATATAGTTTTATCTGGCAAAAAGTAATTTTGCAATGAAAACACTTTGAAAATCATCATGGTGACGTGCAGCAATGGAAGTTTGCAAAAAACTGTAGGTAAGTTCATATGTAGGTACAGACAGCAATTCTACAAAATCAAAGTTCGTAAATGATATTTTTGTGGGTTTTTTTTTTACATTAAAAAATTGATAAAACCATATTATTTTCAAACGTCGTTTCTTGTTTAGAATAACAAGGCTCTATCATAAAAGAACCATGTTATTCTTAATTTGTTTAGTTTTTTGTAGCGTAACAAAATGAAATTTCGTTGATTAAATCGAATAAACATCAGTAGATAGTAAAATATTTATTGCTAGGTATATTTTAATAGAGTAACAGCAAATTGCTTCTTCCACTTATTTAGACTAATTAATAGCATCTTCTCAATATTAATGAATTTACATAAGCTAAATATTTTGTTAATTTGAACACAAACAGTCTTAAACGTTTAATTATGTTAAATTTGAACCCGAAAACTTCCTCTTTTTAGTGAACTATTTCTATTGGGGTGGGGGTGGGGATAAGAGTATGAAAATTAAGACAAAATATTAGGGTATTATGTTAAAATTAAATGAAGTTTTTTACTGGCTGTTTAATGTTTTCTTTGTATTTCTTTAAGTAGAAATCATACATTATTTGCAAATTAAGCCCTCATTCTAAGTATGCTTTTTTAGTATTAGCTCTGTTTTAATGAGACTCAATCTTTGGAAAACTTTCAGTATGATTTTTTATTTTATTCTTGACATCATGAGAGATTGTCCTCCATGAAGTTTTACCCTATTTATTATAGCTGGTACCCGATTTCGATGCACTGTATAAAATGATTCCTGATTAATGGACAATCTTCCCAAATAAAATTGTTTGTACACTCTGACCTTCTTGCTCCCTATACGCAATTAATAATAAAATGAGTGCTGATCACGGGAATTTGTGTTGGTGCTTAATTTCTTTTGTTTACCTAGGCTCTCAGCCGTTTTTTCAGTGAAGCAATATTTCTCATTTTATGAAAGCTCATAATATTCATTAAATGCATGCTGTTTGTATCATTCCAAGACTCGTATTGAGCAATTAAATTTGCAAGAACTTAAGAAATTCTTAAATGTTTTAATTTGTATTGGCGTAATAATCTTTTCTTTAGCATATGCTTTCGACTCTTTTCGGAGCTCGGGACGAGGTATTGATAGGAGGATGTACGCAACTACGTAAATATACTTTTAACTTACGAAAAACTCATAGTTTTTAATATGAATTTGATTTGTAAGAACTTTCTTTACCAGCCCTTTTGGATCTTTAGTAGAAGAATATACAAATCTGGTATTTCACCTAAACTGTTATCCATTCTCTCCATAGAATTTTCTAAATTTGATTCAATTATGATTATTACTTACATTTTGCATGGATGACTTCCACTAATCAAACAAAATTAAACACAATTCATTTTTCTTATCGAAATACTGAAAAACATATTTAGAAAGATTTTTACAGATAGAAATTCCTTCTATATTTTGCCGAAAGAGATTTACTTACCAAATCAAATTATTCTTTCAAATAAGAAATAAAAGATTGCAGTTTTTCATAATATGTTATAAAATAAAATAAAATAAAATAAAATAATAATATGATGCGTTGTCTGCGATTGCTTTGCACATAGAGCTGTGTTATCCTGGTTACTTTTGACAATTTCTGATAGAACTATTTTATTCACTATCACAAGCAGAATTAAATTATATATAACGAAATTTTAACACAGAAATGCATTTATAGGTACAAATACAACATTTCGAGGCCAAAAAGTCAATAGTTTTAAAATCGGCAATTAGAACCTTATTATTTTCAGGTGACGATATATGTACGTACGTACGTGTGCGATATTTGTATATTTTGCATATGTTCATTTGTACGTTCTACATATTTATATGTATGTATTATACGCATAAGTTAAATATTCTATTTTTTAAATAATCGGAACTTTTTTAATCGGAATTTAAAAATAGTAAAATAAATCTACTGTTTATCACTTTACAGCAAGTCTGAAATAATTATAATGATTTTTCAGCATTGTTTGTTACAAAAATGTATCTTAATGAGCTTCTAAGAACACTTGGAGAAAAATATCGTTCTTGTGTATAAAAACTAATTGGAATAATAAGCATTAAGTGTTAAAATGTCCATAAATTTAAACTTTAGGAGATTAACTGACGCATTCCACACAATATAATAGGTACTTTATTAAAATAAATGAGGAAATGTTTCCTCAATTATATCTTATTAGTGTTAATTAAAATGGCCTAAAGAAAGAATGGCGGAAACAGAGTTTTGTTAAAAGATCTTCAAGTGCGATTATAATTGAAATGTTTTGAAAATTAAGATAATTAGTAACGTACATTAGGAATTAAATGTCATTTTAATATTGAATTTTTATTTAAGAGGGTTCAAATTACCTGGAAAAAAAGGGAGGGGCGAGTAGGACAAAACTATTGTTATTTAACCTGAATGCTGTTATTTATTTTGATTTCTATACGTTCATATGTACATATAACTATTATACGCATAAGTTAAATATTCTATTTTTTAAATATTCGGCACTTTATAAGACTTTAAAAATAGTAAAATAATTCTACTGTTTATCACCTTATATCAAGTCTGAAATAATTATATTGATTTTTCAGCATGGTTTGTTACAAAAATACAAGATGTAGTTAAATAGTAAATTAGTTTCATATGTTACGAAGGTTGCAGTTGCAAGATTATAGACAATTGTAGTTAAAAAGTCTAATTTTATAGACCAAAAATAAATATTATTGGTTTTCACAGCGATAAAAATTGTAAGACAAAAATTATGAATTGGCATACTACATATATCCTGTGTTTATATGTCATTAATTAGATTATTAAGGAAAATTTGGTTAAAAATTGGAAATAAAATTTATTTTTCAGCATTTAATATATTAAAAGGCATATGATTTAAAAACGCAATTTTTATTGGCATTAAAATATATAGGTATGTTTTTTTTTTCAATTAATGTATTAAAAAATTGGAAGATACAGAATTCGTATTTAAAACGTCAAACATTTTGTGAAATCAAAAAATTAGTATAAAAGCTTACGTGCAGAATTACAAAATAAATTTTGCAACTTGAATGAAATAGTCTGTGCTTAATTATAATTAAGATTGCAATAATTACTTTCAACCTAAATACATTTGTATTTAAAACATTTTTATATTTTAAATGGAAAGTTACATTTAGCTAACACATACTTTTGAAATTTCCAACTTTATCATCATCTAAAAAAAAAGATTTTTTTTTAACAATAAAAATGAAACTTTAGATTCAGTTAATACAGACGCACTGTAAAAAAAAATATCTGTAGTCCTACAGACGTAATATTGCTGAAATCTGTATTCTTACTAACATTTTATCTGTACAAGAAAAGATGTAAATTTACAAAACTAATTATTTTAAAGCTACAGAAATCTGTAACTTCACAAATAAATCTACTAAAATTACAGTTATCTTGCTAAAATTTTATCTGTAACCTGGGTTGCCGTTACATAAAAAAGATCTAGGAATCCCAGTTTCCTAAAACAATTCATGACGTCACGCATTTTTTATTGGTAAAGGAACAAGAACGTCATGAGAAAAAGCCCAATGAAAATGACTCTGCAAAGAGTCCTACCAGAAACGCGAATGAGGTAAAAAATGAGAAGGAAACAAGAAATACCAAAGCGGGAAAAATTTTGTAATTAAAATAAGTAATAAGAATAAAAAAGTAATGGCTTTTTTAAAACCCACCAATTCACAATATATAATAGAATTTAGTAAAAAATGATGGGACAATTTAGAAATAAATTAAAAGCTTTATATTTAAGTAAAATGAGTAAGATAATAAATAATTTAAGGAGAATTTAATAGAATTAATGATAGATATTGTTAAAGAATAAGAAATTAGTCAATAGACCGGTAATTTAGTGTAATAAAAATAAAAAGAGATATCGCGAAGGAAAAAATAATAATATAACATATATATTTTTTAAATTGTATTTATTCATGTATTCAAGAAACATTATTCGCAAAAAAATTCATTGGGAGTAAATAATGCACTGAAACAGAAATTTCGTTCGCAATTATGAAAAATTTCGAAAAAAAAGTTTTATTAAAAACGGAAGATAAAATATTAAGAAAAAAATTCTGTAGAATTATATTAAAAGTGAACAGTCAATTAAACAGTTTTATTTTTAAAAATGCTTACGGAAATTTTAAAATAACAGATATTTTTAATCTCTCAAAATATTTCGACGCGTAAAATGTTTTCCAAATGAAGAAATATCACACCCAAGACAGCTCTTTGTAAAATAGTTATAAGTAACATATGTATTTATTAGCTCTACGGAAAATGACTTTGTCGTTCAATACTAAAGCTAATTTTATATACAAGCTAACAAATAAATAAATAAATAAATAAATACAAATAAATAAAAGTAAGATTTAAGAAGATTTAAAACATGCACTAGGTATCAATCTAAAAAATTTGATAAAATGGGATTTATGTTTTGAAAAGAATTAAAATTCATTAAAATTACATTCAGATTCATTTTCGGCATTTTGCAATCAGAATAAATTAGTACCTGAAAAGAATTATCGAAAAAATTACATGATGTCTACTGAAGTTTGAATACCATTATTTTCGAATAAAGATATATGTCAAAAATTATTGCACGGAACATGTGCTATTCAAATAACGTTACCAAGAGACATTTTGTAATATATATATGCAATAACCCGAATGTTGTCTTTAAGCACGTTTTAGGTATGAATGTATAAAATTTGACAAATTGAAAATTACGTTTTAACACTAAATTATGAAAGCAGTATATGTTGATATTCTTTATCATTTTACGAATTTTAAAATAAAGTAAAGTGGTTTTATAAGAAAGATATTGAACATTGATATTATTTTTCAATATTAAATTTGAAAAGAAAGAGCCCTGATCTATGTTAAAAGAAGCACTTGGGTCTATAATATTTTAAAAATATGAGATTGTTTATATTTTGATAACTCATGTGTCAGAAACCACTAAACCAATATGTGTTTATTCTTCATCATTTTAAGCATTTTAGTAAATTTAAATAAAATGTAAAATATACTGGTTTTTCAATAATTTAAAAATGTACGGGACAAATTAATAATAATAATAAAAATAATACTCAAAGAGCTGACAACGCAAAACATTCAATCGAAGATGTGAAATGATTGTACGACAAATACAATGATAAACCAATGAGTAATCCACTAGTGGTATTAATTTTTGCCTTAAGTACCACTTCAGTTTCGACAGGCATAGACCATTAGATTCCCCTATTAGTACTCTTTCCTGAAATAAAGCTTTTTTACATGAACTCTATGTCTTAGATTTTTGTGCTGTTGTCTCTTGTGTAATAATAATAATAATAATTAAAAAAATTACTTTTGTCAGTTTCAAAGTTCAGCCAGATGTTTATGCTTAGTTCTGTTTTTGCAGATAATCCTTACATATGCTTAAAAAACCTACAAAGAAACGAAAATTACAAGTTAGATGAATTATAACAATGAAAATGTAAAATATGAAACTTCACAATAACCTCTTCGTTACAGTGTATTAATGTAGTATTATTGATAATTACTTAATTATTTATTTTCTCCTTTAACTCCAGAGCAAGAGTTTTAGTCTGTTTGGATTATTTCAAATAATCGAATCATATCGAATCATATCATCAGATATCGGATCATATCATTCTAAGATCTAAATTGCAAATACGTTTCAGCATTATTAATTTAAGTTCTAAGCAAATAAAACTAAATAGTGTTAGCAGTATATGCCTAACCATAAATGTAGTTATACAGTAAATACATAGCCATATACTAACATTACTACATCTAAATAGTAGCAAAAGTATTTCTTAAAACAAAACAATACTCCATTAAAATGCATGTACTATTAATAGTACATCAGATGCGAAAAGGTTAAGAGAGAAAGAAAGGCGGTCCGAATATGTTGACCCAAGTAACGAAGAGGTTTACGCGCTTTCTCGAAAAAGAAGTGAATATAAAATATTTTATGCATACATAAAAAATATTCCAGTAGTTTCGTAAATGTGTTTATTCTTTTGCAAAATTGTTTTTTTTTTAATTTTTTTAAGAAATTTTTACAGCGTTTTATGCATACGTACAATTGAAAAATTTGCACCACACAACGTAGGCCTTTTCTTTTATTTTTATTATTATATTGTAAAAACGCATAATTCTCAATATTACTGAGAACATACAAAACGGTTTTATAATTCTTATAATTGACAAAAATTTTAAAAAATCACAAAGAAGCGAATTCTAACAATAATTATTGAAAATAAGCACATGTTTAAATTCAATATTAAAATTTTACTTAAAGTTCCCTTTTCTACAGAATTATTTTATATCTTTAATTTTCTAAACAAGTTTATTTTAAAAAATGTATCTATTCGTTAAATTAAAAATAAATAATAAAAAATAAAACATATTTTATGCTGTCAATTTATTAGGTGGATTTTTCTGCTGTCTTTTAAAATATGTTTTTACATTCAATACTGTTTACCCTACAGCAGTACATTTTAAGTTTTCTCATATCTTGTATATTTACGAAATTTATTGCTTACTTTACACTGAATGGTTTGTGATCAGTTTCATTCTTAAAATATAATAAAAGAACACCATTTTTGACCCGAAGCATACATCATTAATTTCTGCTTATAGATAAATTTGTCCGCGAAAAAGCAATCTAAGAAAGATTTCGTTCTTCGAAATCATTAAAATAAAATGAAAGTGTATGTACGAAAGAATACTAATAGCTACATCTTTTTGTTGTTAGTTTTTTTTTCTTAAAAAAGAATATTTAAAAATATAAATGAGAGTTATACATGTTTCAGTATTGGATTTTCATAGAAAAATAAAGAATAAAAAGGTTTCATATTTTCATTTAAAACAGAGGAATCCTTTTATTGTTTTGCATTGTTACCTCAAATTGAAAAAGAAAATTTAACAGTCATATATTTATTGAATATATGTGTAATTAAAATATAAATTCAATGTTTTTAAAGTACTAAAAAATATTTTTTATAACAAATTGCAATGATATAACATTAATTGTATAGTAGTCTTTGAGTATTTGTTAGTTTATCGCATATTTTTTAAGTAATATTTTTATGCTTGAGGAAAAATAACATACAAAAATAACATTGTTGAAACATAGTTTCTGCCTCGTCTTTTCTTAATAAAAAACATTCTGGAAGTCTCTTCATATTTAAGCTTGTATAAACAAAATATTATATTTTATGAAGAATAAACAAAAGCTTTTGAGGTACTAACATTTTTTTTATTTAAAGATTTTGTGTTCAATGTTTTATGTATAAACATGAACTTTTTTCTGTATTTTGCAGTTATTTTTTACAAGCCCTCTAGTTATTACAGAAAATTAAACTAGTTTAACTTGAGAATGGAAAGTATAAATAACAAAAGTAGGGGAAACTGTCCATAAATGACATACCCTAAGGTGAAAATGTTTATTGACACAAATATTTTTTCATTAATTTTTTTTTTTAGAGTAACTTTGTAAAACATACAAAATGCGACAGCGCGTTTAAAAATGTAACAAATAAATTCACAACATCATAAATAACGATTTCTATAAAATGTTGAATTATGTCATTTTATCTACAGTGATGTCTTAAAATGACACGTAGGTTGCTTTTAATTTTATTAACATGCAACACAAATAACTTGTTTGTCCATCAAGAAACAGTAGCAAATTCACAAAGGGTCCACTTAAAAACACGTAACAAATTTTTATCCGCTTCTACCACAGTTTTGAGTGAGTGAATACATCGTTGTAATAAAGACAGGCTTTATTATTATCACCACAGGCAGAAATATCCATGTCTTTGCCGTCACCACTCGGTTAACAAAGCGATTTTTTTAGACTATAGAAATGCACATCTTGCCTATGAATTTTGTTTCTCACCAACTTATGCCTTCGCTTCGGAAATGAAAGGGCATGTTTACAAACAAGCACTTTTGTCAACCAATCTACCACTAAATTTTTGTCGTTACACTGTTAAAAATCTTGCCATAGTTTGAACCAAATTTTGGTGCTCAATAGATGCCTCCATAAAATGGTGAAACCTTGAACCAATATTTGGAGCTCTTTTTGAAGTATAGTTACAATAGTTGATACAAGGTTTATATAGGAAGCTCCAAATTTTGGTAAGAGATTTCACCATCTTATAGTGGCAACCACTGAGCACAAATATTTGGTTCAAACTACAGTAAAATTTTTAACAGTGTATGATCATTGTAGGATGCTACTTAGCGACGTAGACCAATTATGTCATAGACCTGTCGAATGCAGACAACTCAAATTGCTCTCACTCATGTGTACAGTAGGAGTCGTAAAGAATGGGCAAGTGTTTCTTGCTTACCCACAGTAGTTTGACTCACAGTGACGTCAGTTGCCCTTTCCTTATATAAAGTTTGCTATTCAGAAATGTTTGTACCTTCATGCTTCCGTTATATACAGGATGATCTAACATGAAATTCACTAGGAAGTGGCGGAACATCAAGTCCTCATAAACGAAGAGGCCGTCTAATGAATAGGTACACACGTCTTCGTAGTACCAAGAATATATATTGTTGGCACTGTAATTGGAAAAGGTAACACTGAAATTGTGAAAATTGGCGGATTAGATCTAAATAAGCTGCTATGTGGTAGAACTGGTGTTGCGGCCGTTATTTTCTTTATTTTCCAGTGGAAAATCTGTCACAAGTGAATCACAGAAAACATAATCGAGAAAGATGTTTGGAATCATAAGAGTGTATTGCCGACGTTGTTTTCTTTATTTTCCAATAGAATTTATGTCACAACTGAATCAAAGACAAAATTATCAAGAAAGATGTTTGGGTTCATAAGTTAGATTCAATTTTTTTTTAACTATTTGTCATTTTACCTACAGTCGCTGTATTGTGCATATAGAGACAGAGTTGGAGAAGACATGCATTTTTAGTTTTTTTGCACAAATATGGAAATAAAACTAATAACAACCACGTACTCGCTTTATGTTTCAGTTATACAATCACTAAAATAAAACAGACGTGAATTAGTGACAAAAATAGTCCCAAGAAATTTATGAAGAAGTTTGAACAATTTCTTTGTAAACAATGAAAAAAAAAAATCAAACTTGAAACAATCGCCATTAAATGCTTATCATTGCTAATCGATTCCAATACGTAACTGCATATCTTTAAGTAATGATCTGTAGCGACACTATTAAGAAATATAATGTTAATTTTATATTCCTATCATAACCGTTACTACTAATTAATTTCGTTGACTTTTTATTCTTTTCCAGTCATTTTAAAATTATCATTAATTTTTTAACTAGCAATTTTATACTATTTGAGGTAGAATTGTACTTGCATTTCGTAAAATTTCCCAAAAATATCAATCGCATAATTCTGTATGAAAACATATTTTACAGTAATAATTACATATAAACGTATGCGATATTTTCTTACCAAATCAATCCACTATGAGCATGTTACATGTATTAAAAAGACAAAATAAAATTATACCTCATTTTTAAGACATTCTTCATAACAAATTCCATTTTACTTAAATGTAAAATGTAAAGAAAAAGAATGAGGAAGTCAAAAAACACCGTAAACACTGGCGATAATTAATAATAAAGTAAAACACTTTGTAAAATCACCATAAAATGAAAAATAAAGTAGGATGCGTTTCGAACTACAACATTAACAACTCGTCATCAGCTAAACCTACACGTGTCCGTAAGGGCACCAAGTAGAGATAAAGTGCCACTTCATCTCGAGTCACTTTGTCTCAGAGTTACTTTATCTCGACTCTGTGCCCTTACGGACACGTGTTGGTTTAGCTAACAACGAGCTGTTATTGTTGTAGCTAAAAACGCGTCGTACTTTATTTTTCATTTTCTGGTGATTTTACAAAGTGTTTTACTTTATTTAGAATGAAGAAGTGCAATATTTCGACTATTAACTATCTGATTACTAAAAAGCAGCATTAAATTTTTTGACAAGCAAGAGTGTTTATGCTCATTTATATCTAATTATATTTTTATGACTTATTCTTTAAGTATCATAAATAATAAATTATTGTTATTAATACGATCTGAGTTCGAATAATTTTTACTTTTGAATAATTTCCTGGGGGAAAAATCCCATCGATTAAAGGAAATATATTCTTTTGTAAAATGCTCGATATTCTTTCTTTATCGCATTATTGATTTATTTTTACTCTCATCGCTTTTTTATTCATATGCCTGAGGCTATATAAATTTACACTGCATATTTAGCTATTTTATCAATGAATTACTTATCCTTGAAGTGTCGGTCAAAAAGGCAAGACGTATAAATTTAATCAAAATGTTTAAATATATTATTTTATTCATGGTTAAAATATTTTCTTATCATTTTAATAAGGAATAGAGATTTATTTTAGCTAAGTTTTAATATAATATTTTCTAAGTCATGTAAATGCATATTTTTTGAAAGAGATTTTTATGTTAATAGATGTTAAATAATTTTTTTTCTATTTTTTTTCGTAAAAAAGGTATTTAAAAATTCTTTGAAAAATTGCTTCATTGCAATTTTTTTTTCAAGATATAATAGAAAAGTTGGGATCTATAGAAGAATGTAGCAGATATAAGATTCTGGTTGCAAAAAAATTAATTAAATTTCAATGAAATACAGGAAACATTATGAAACGGTTTTTTAGTATTTTAGTTTTAATAATTTAAATAGTGGTAATAATTTAAGTAGTAGGAAATTCATCAAAGGATAGCTGACTATGAATTATAAAGGATAAATCAAAAATTAGTGTTCTAGACGACACGGCGGTGTTATGATTTCGAATCAAATGAGTAATTTGCTTAGTGTATTATGTTCCCAGTTTCACCCCATTAAACTAATTTCAAGAATTCCTGCACTTTTCAAACCAAATTGGCGATGCAGTGTTGACAGTAGGCTGTTTTTTTTTCTTTTTTATAAACTGTGATTTCTAGAATTCGCCCAACTTTTTAAAAATGATAAAATTTCAATGATTTACTTCTTAATTAACATGTTTTTAAAAAAGACGATTTTTATCTTTTCAGAAAAGTGGTGCCGATCCAGAATTTAAATTTTTTTTAAAAAGTAACCTACCGACAATTCTGGGACAATTCTGTTGCGAAAGTGGTGCCAGCAAATAAGACGAACAGTGTTCTCGATGCAAAGTTTCTCGGGTGTGTGCTAACCATTTAATATACTTGATATCATGGCCGGGACCGCCTAATTTTAATTCCAGATTTACAAACGACACCGAGAATTGAAACAAAACAAGTTTCGGTTCTATAATGAAGTTTAAAAAATAGTTTTTACTTTCGAAGAAGCTCGTTTGCAAATTCTGGTGTCAGTGAAATATTCATCATTTTATCAATATTTTCGTAAAATATTCATAAAATGATTCTGCCTCACTCAGACAGTAAGTTGCTTCCGATCCAGCCTCTCTATGTGATTGTGAGTCGTATAGACGTACCCTACCTCCCATCGAATTTTGTAACAGCACAACTGGGACCAGGGACCGATTTACAAATTTTGAGGCCCAGACACAGATGCTTATAGGGGGCCCCCTTACGAAATTTCTTTTTTCAGGATTGAGTTAAAGAAAATGAAAAACTCACTTACTGAGAGAACCTCTATTGACTTTAATAATTACTTTTAATTACCAATTAAAAATTATGATAATTATTAATTTACATTTTAAATAATTATTTCAGAATTTATGAAATTTAAATGAGTAGATATTTTTAAATAAATTGTGTAAGGTGTTAATTATATTTTTCTATGCAAGTCTATATATTTGGAATGATAAAGTATGCAAGAAGTAATAATGCATTTTTGACAACACTAAGCTATAGTTATTTAAAATATTAGGGGGCTCTGCTACTTACGAGCTACACTCACCAACCCTAAATAATCTGCCGAGAACAGGAACGTGATTAAATAAGAATTAAAGATACAATGTATGTTTAAAAGGGTAAAAATAAAAGAAAATATTCATTATAATAAATAAAATACGGTTTCAATCAAAATATACAATGTTATTAAAATTCAATACTAATACAACAGAATGTAGAATGAAATGTATAGATTTTAAAAGTACATCAGATTTTGAACAATAGTTTATAAATCTTTAGCGGCATTTGGGAGCCCCTAAAAATCGGGGGCCGTGGGCCCGTTCCGTTTTTCTTATAAAACACTCGCCCAGCCATATTCCAGGTTCACATTCGCCAGCAGGTGAGCCAAAAGAAAAAAATATATACATATACAGAGTGCCGAGTCATATAACACTTCGTTATTTATATATGAAAAAATAAAAATAATATTTATTTTAAGAAATGGCACGTGGCAGTGATTGTTAACATTTAGTCTTTATTTATCATTCCTTCTTTAATTCCACAGATTAAACTTTTAATATTCTGCATCATCATTTTTGTGAAAATTGTATATAAAATTACATTTTTGAAATCCATAACTATTTTCACTAAACACAACATTAGCTAAATTTCAGAATTAAGTCACACATTTAGAAATTATATCAAGGCATTGTTTATCTCAGAAATTAAAGGAATACTACAAATAAAAGACTATTGTCTCTTTTCTTTCTGACATCTGCTAAACAACAATTAATACGAATTAGATTAAAAATATATTTCAAAGAATGTTTAATATTTAATCCGGCATAAAGAAAAATATAGAAAATTGTAATCGATATATTAAAATACAGTTATCAACATTGATATTTCTTTTTAATCAAAGATTAACAGAATCATTTCCCGATTCTTATTCGCCAACAGATGAGCCAAAAAATTACGAAAGCCCAGATATATTCAATGCTTCTTAAACTATCCTCGAAAAAAAAAAAAAAAAAATCCCATTCAGAAAATAGCACTTGATAGCGATCGTTAACTTTGAGCCTTTACTCTGGACCGCTCTTACTCCCCCCATTTATTTAGTTCCGTAAATTCAACTTTTGGCCCTTTTTTTATTGATAGATATTTTTACAGCCGTTCGCACATCCTTGGTGACTTTTTATCGATATTTTTATTTTATTTAACACTCAGAGCAGATGCTTAGATGGATATAGAGTTAGATGGATAGATGGATAGATAAGTAGAAAGGAAGAGCAAGGGAAAAAAAAGAGGTGATGAAATTCCTGCCAAATGTAACGTTTAAGATCTCGCTTGAAATCTCAACCATTTGTCTTCAAGGATAAGATTTTTTTTATATTTTTCTAAATTCTTGACTCATTCTTTATTTTTGTTATATCTGAAAAAGAAAAAAAAATAACGGATAAGAAATATTTTTAATGGTACTATTTATGTTCTCTCAATTAATTTATCGACATTAGCTGCAATTCATCACTTTTACATTTTAAGTAATTCTTTTTGAATGATTTTATTTCTTCTAGATTTGAGATACGATTTGAAATAATAAAATACTGCATAAGTTTTTAAATAATGTCTCAAATATAATTCGTTTCGTGACCGGTTTGATACACTTTAATTTAGAAAAGAAAAAAAACTTTTTTAATGTATGAAATTAAATTAATCATACCTCAAGATAAAGGCAAAAAATATGAACTTGAAAACTGACAAGACTGGAAAGAAAGAAGTGAAGACTTTAAAAAACGACGAATTAAGTTTAAAAACATTTAGTACGTATTCACATTGTTTATGCAGAGAAGTCAAATAAATTTAGATTAAACATAACATTTTATTTATGCACATTATTTCAGATAAAATTATACAAATAAAAGTTAAGAAAATTAGCTAAATAGTAATAAATGTAATTCTAGAAAAGTAAGAAATTACGATTTCACATTGCTATGTTTACTGTTTAAAAAATCATGGAAATTCTAAAAGGGCAAGTGTGACAACAACTTCAAAGTCAAAATTGTTCACCAACCATCCTTCAATAGTGAGCTGACCGAATATTCTTTTTTTTAACATTTTCTTTAACGTCATTCATTTGATTTGAAATTGCTCTGATAAAGTAGTTTAAATAAAAGATCAGAAAATTACCAAAACAGCAATAAATTTAATTCTAGGAAAGTAGGGAAATACGATTTCACATTGCTATGTATTATGTTTAAAGAAATCATGGAACTTTTAAAAGGGCAAGTGCGCCAACAATTTCAAAATTCAAAATTGTTCACCACCCAGCCTTTAATCGTGAGCTGACAGGATACTCCTCTTTTTTTTAACATTTTCTTTACATCATTTATTTGATTTGAAATTGTTCTGATGAAGCAATTTTATAAATTCTGAAACAGCTGATATGTACTGATAATGTTTTAAGGCAATTTGTTATTTTTAATCATATTGTATTGCCATATATTAATGTGATTTCAAATTGATACTTTCATTCCATTTAAAATATTTGATACTTAAAAACGTAATGGATTCTGGTTATGCAACTGTATTTCTAGATAAAGAAAAGAAAAGAAAAAATGTAGCATTTTTATCAAATGTAAATCTATATTTTCTAAATTCTTGTCTCATTCTTTTTTTTCCTGTTTATATATTCTAGAAGAAATTCAAAGTGTAGAAGATTTATTTAATCATTCCACTTATGTTCTACGAATTATTTTATTATGTGTACATCATGTTTTCTTTATTCTATCTATCTTTATATATATATAAATCTTCTGTGCGTGTGTTTGTCAATGAACTCCTCCTAAACGACTGGACCGATTTTAATGAAATTTTGTGTACGGATTCGAGAATGGTTCAGATTCACATTTCATCGAAATTGATTCAGTACTTTTTTAGTAACTAGGCAAAAACTAATAGTTAGTGATTTTCGCTAATTATAACTATTGAATAAGTTCCCTAATTAGAGTGCGGACGGAATGGCCGAGCAGTCTAAGGCGCCAGATTTAAGCTCTGGTTCTTGAAGAAAGAGATTGCGAGCTCGAACTCCACTACTGACATACGTGTATGATTTGCAAGAATTTTTCCTGTATTATAATTTTTATTAACTGACTTCAGAAAATCGTTAACTTTTCACTAAAAAGAGAAAAATAAACTTTTCTATCAAAAATTCAGCCGACTTCAAAAACTACTGCAAATTGAAAAATAACTTCCTTACATAATTGTAATACGAAATTAAATTAAGAGCGTAGTATTTATCGTGCGTATTATTATATTTATGTACATTTATTTGATTTTCTGGAGTCTTTGACCGAACAACGTCTGTCGGGTCCGCTAGTAGAAAGATAAAATATTGGATTCGTGGAAAATTTCAACGATTTTACGCTTTTTTTAAAAAATGTATGTCTATGGGTACGTCTGTGTATGTGTCTGTATGTCTCCATGTAAGTGATACAAATTTTGTGGTCGCGGAATATGAAGCGTTAATGAGCGGAATTTAAATAAACTTCAGATTCTTTTAGATATTAAAGTAAATTGTTTTTCACTAGGTTTAAATGTATATCGCTGAAAGAGGGCTGCTAATATGCTGTATCTTGCACAGTTATAGCAATGGCTCTACCTCAAGAACTAATTCACTAAATTTCCCAAAAATTCATATTCTGTTAGTATTTAACAAATAGAAGCTTTTGATATTTTGGTGGTTATAGTGTGACAAGGAGCGCTATTATGCTGAGTTTTTCACGATTTCAGCAATAGCTGTATCTATAAAACTAATGCCCGGATTTCCCTGAAACTTCATAATCTGGCAGGTCTAGGCATAAATAGATTCTAATTAAATTTTTACATTGATCACTCAACATGGGCTGTGCTTTTCTAGGCTTGGAGAAATATTTCTACTCGGACTCATACTCAACTGATATAACTTAACGAGCGCCATTAGCAATATTATTGATTCCCTTCTTTTATCTGTCATATCTCATGTTTTAATCAGAGCTGCATTCGAACAAAAAAGTCCGATTCTTAATCATTAAGAAATAAGCCAACTCCGACACTGACACCGGCTTCTTTTTTTCCTTTTTAGACAGTTTGATATGAAATTAAATCAATTATATGTATTTTTAAAGCAAAAAAAAATATATTATTAATAATATTATTATTAGATTATATAGGACTATCCAAGTTCAAGATTTCCAATATAATGTCGAGCGTACATTGTAGATAAAAACGTTTTTAATTAAAAACTCTAGTAGATCGCAAATTATTTACGAACTAGTAAAATTTCCCTTTTTTTTTTTTTCATCGAAATTTTTCTGCACTGGAAAACACGAATTAACGTCAAAATAGTAATGATTTCCGTTTTTAAATCCATGGATCCGAAATAGTAAAATTTCTGCATTGTTTTCTTCTTTAGATTTCGGTAGTTGGATTTTTCGGGAGTGAAATTGAAAAATTAGTGAAAATTAATAATTTTCTTGCGTTTTTCCATAATTTTAACCCCTGCAACACTAGTATTTTAGCCATCCTAGAGTCGAAGTCTACTGCTTTTCCCACAGACACCGCAGCCCTGCTTTTAACCCCATTGTTACATGAAGGATTCAACAAGGAATACGAAACGGAAACAGCACAATATTTAACAGTGTTTTGATGTGTCTTCTTTGAAATTAGGTATATTGAACCTAACAATTGTCTTTTTAAGGGAAGACCAAACTCCTTGTAATCCAATGGAAAATGTGCGAACTTTAAGAAATCGTTTTCTCAGAAACTACCCAAGCGATTTTGATTAAACCATTTGTTATATTTGTGACAGTCAATCATCAGAACGAGGGATATTGGCACTAAGAAGGGAGGATAGCCACAGGGGAGTCTTTCGAAAGGAGCCTAACAAGTATTTAGACAAGGAAATCCAAGATTAGAAGAAAACCACGGAAAATCCCGAACGATTAGGCCGCGTCGGGTTCGAACCTCGCACCTGCCATCTGCTAGTTTCGGGAGCACAACCTTTCAGTAACTTGATTAAATTTGGAATAATATTCATTGGATTAATTTAGTTTTATGTCAGACAGTTTCTTTTTTTCTTAGATTAGAACTGTTTATTTTGGAGCAACGGAAATTTTTCAGAAATTTTCCATTTTCAGATTTTTTTTTCTGAAACGTACTTTTTTTTAATTATTGGCTGTAACATTTTATTTTACATTTATACTCTATCACCAAAAAATGTTTGATTGAAATTACTCGAATACTTTATGAGATAATGGAGTTTTTAGCTAAAAAGTACAATTTTCTGGGGAGCTAAATAGCACTATTTCTAACTTGTTTGAAGTTCTTGCTCAAGTTTATGAAACAAACGAATTAAAGTACATGTAAATACTTGGATAAAATTTAATTGCACAAAATAAATTAGCATAAAATGTTAGAATAAAATTAATGCGAATAGACGTAATGTTTCAGCACGATTTTCCTCATTAATGTTACACTTCTGGTGTAGAATGCATTCGTATATTTAAAATCTCTCCCCAGGAAATTAATATTTTTAACTTCTTTTATATACTGTTAGAAAATTTTCATTTATTGATAGGTTTCTCCGGTGAAATTTGATCAGAAATTCATCGTTTTGTTAGATAAATGAAATCTCTCCGTATATATGTTGCCATTTTAAGATTACAGAATTTCAAATACGGAATCATTACTGCAAAAATCTATCATCCAATGGGATTGTTGTATTTTTAATTGGCACACATGCGCTTCATGCGCTTCAAAATACTGTTGCGAAAAACAGACTACAAAGACGAAACGTACCTAAAAAAACTGAAACACTTTGGCAAGTCTGCTGCAAGGTCTTTTCCGTAAATTGACGGAATATTATTATTATTATTATTATTATTATTATTTTATTATTATTATTATTATTATTATTATTATTATTATTTTATTAGACAGATTTTATTATTATTATTATTATTATTACTGTATAAACTTTTTAAATGTCATCTCTTTTCGTCGTCTTTGTGAAATATTTTTAATATGTATACCAATTTAAAATTTTTTAATTTTAAATACTTGACAATCTGTGAGTAAGATTTAAACAATTAGAATAAAATAAAGTCTGAAATTTTAAAACATTTTGACAATTAAGGAAAAAGAGAAATCAATTAAAAATAATACTCAGGAAAAAGAAGTTTAAAATATTAATTCCCTGCAGAGTAATTTTATATGTATAAATAATACTTTCCCCAAAAGTTTAACTTCAGCAAGGGAAAAATGGAAGTTTATTTGACTAACAACTTTGATTAATTTCAAATTTATTTGACCAACTTTTAACTGTTTTGATTATTAAACTTTAAATTATTATGTACATGACTTGATTACGCAAATATATTAATGCACTTATAATAGTACAAAGATCCAACTAAATGACAGAATTACGGAGCCTTAAGTAACCAGCGAAGACGCAAGTGGGCTTAAAAAATCCTTTCTGGTAATTTTAAATATTTTTACCATGCTTTATATTAAAAGGCTGTATCTAAAATATCTGTATTTTATTTTTATTAATATTTGGTGTGTTTATGTACTTTGACAACTAGTACGTTTGTAATCGGAAGCTATAAAATTTTGTTATTGAAATATGTAAATATAATAAAAGATTTAAAAAGAGGCTTGATGGTAACACAGTTCACCCTACAAACATATGATTATGATCCTGAATTTAGAACAAATTTTTCCAGATTCAAGAGCGGATTTTCACTACAGCCTCGTTTATATTCTGGACCGTTAACGTGTTGAAAATGGCATCAAATTTTATTTGCAATGTTTTAATCTTTATGTTGCTTATCCGTTTTTCGCATTAAAATTTATTTTCTACTCTAATATTTCCTTTTATCATCTTTCACCAACAATTGTCAAATTTATTCTGAACATACGGTACCTTTGTGGTTCAAAAATGGCCGAAATCTAATTAACTCTTCAAAACATACATCAAGTATGTTCCAGATATCAGTTATTAAACATTATAGATTTCTGGAATCATTCCATGCGACATTTCCAATAATTTACACTCAATTTTAAATCTTTTAATATTTTCATATATCAATGTGAACTTAACACAACCGAAATAAACTAGAAAAAAAAAACGAGATCGCAATTCATTTTATGAAAAATTTATTTTTTACATAACTATGAAATGTATACGATATCGTAGTATATATTTCGATAGAACACAGATCATTTTTTCTCTTTAGCGTAATAAATAAATAAATAAAATCCCCTATAGAAGGGGTAAAACTTATTTTCTTCAGTTTTTCAAATAAAAACGACATCTTTGCTACACAAAATTCGAGCTTCGAAATTGTTCTCGAAATCTAAACGAAGGTTGAAGAAGGGCCTTATGACACGAAAACAGTGCAAACGGTGAACTTAAAGATCGGCGCCTGTCAACTGAAGTCTGCTATTTATAAAACATATATTGTAAGGTAAAGAACTATTATTTTGGGTGATCTATTACCTTTTAAAGATTTTCATGATTAAACACTCTAGTGTATATCTCTGATGTAATTTTGAAATCATTTGATAAAAAATTCAGGCAACATTTATCCAACATTTATCCCACAGAATATAACTTTTTTTTTCTTCTTTTCCTGATAGAGAGGGTGGGTTTCAATTAAGGAAAATGGATTATGATAAACTATTTTTTTTTTAAATCAAGATACAAGAAAAATAAATAAATATATTAAGGAATGTTGTTTATCAAAATTTATAGACAATCAATCTGTAAATCTACAAATAAAAACAGATTAAAATTAATGCTTCATGTACATACATAAGGATCAATTCATAGTAGTATTTAAAGTCGAAATATCAAGCTTACACTACACCTGGTTAGAATAACCCTTTCAGTACTATTTTTTGTGTTATTAATTTTGAGGAAAAAAAAGTACTTTTACATTAATAATGTTAATACTAGCATTCAAATATATTTACTGAATTTAACAAATATGTCATTGCCTTAAATCTAACATTAAACCCTATACAACCAACCAACCAGCCTTAAATCTAACAAATGTAGTTATTTTGCGTCTAATCAATTCATTTTCATATGAAAATAGACTAAAGGAATGTTTTTGGAAACATTTGGAATCTATAAAATTACAAAAAAATTTAACAAAATTACAAAACAATTTAACAGATTTTATAACTTTCTAATAATTTTTGCGTTGTATCACATCACACGTTTTTCCTTCAGAAAAGTAACTAATATTTTAAGTTTAAAGCATAAAATATATGTTTAAAATAAAAGAATCGGAAATGGCTTCAAAGAGAATTAAGCAAATATTTATTATTATTATTATTATTATTATTATTATTATTATTACTAAATACCTAAACGTTAATGAAGTCATATAGAAAATGCATAGAAAGATACTAACATTACTATATGTAAACATAACAAAAATATTTAAAACAAAATAATACTACATAAAAAGGCATGTACTATGAATAGTACACCAGACCCGAAAGGGTTAATTCCGCTTAATCTATTTATGCATTCTTGGATATCATAAACGTATTATGAAAGTAGACAATCGTGTGCACTGCACACGATTGTCTACTTTCATGATTACTACGACTTACTTGATTGTCTTTCTGTGCAGCTATACTCTGTGTGTTATTTCTGAATAGAAGTAAAAGCAACACTATGTATATCAAGGTTATATATGACAACGTTATAAATGGAAAAAATATGGACGTTGAAGAATTACTCAAAAACCAGGCGATTCCAGCATATTTTCAATTTATAATGTTATGAATAATTAATTTCGAAATTATTTATTAAATTTTTATTTTCCATGGAAGTAATAACTCAACAGCTCTACGCACAAAATCCTGTACAATAACTTTGAAAATCTTAAAGTTGTAAAAGGTTCCTAGATCAACATGCGTCTTGTTTTACTACCATTGCATAGAATTAGTAATATGTGCATTTTGAGTTTAAGAAAAGGTTTTTCTCATTTATTTAATAGAAAAATATTATACTGCGAAAATTACATTTAGACAAAATAATGTGTATTGTTATGTTGTATGAGTATTGTTATGTATTGTTATAGATGTTGTTATAATTTTTCATCTTTTTGGTAGCTACATAATACCACGTACGTATGACTTCTGAGGTTTCAGATTAACGAGCTGATCTAGCTGATTTTTAAAACGTTATACAGAAGTAACGTTTTTATTATTTAAGGGGATCTGGGGAACAAAAATCACTACATATTCAATAAATAAATAAATAAATAAAATAAACAAAAAATAAAAAATATATATTGCATTAATTTTTTTATGCTTTAAATGACGTTTAAATCATGTTTCTATCTTAATTAGAAGAGGAAATATTATTTTTTTTCGTTCTGGTTTATTTTTAAAATCTAGCTTTCAAGCAATGACTGTCATAAAAATGACTTCTTGTGAAAAATGCGTTCTCTTAATGATGGGTTTTTTCATCATTTTTTGCATTTAAGTTTTTATAAATTAAGAACCGTTTAAGGTAAATGCTTCAAATTGGAAAATGTCTTTTTTTTATTGTTTTACTTGAATTTTAATTCACGAAATTAATATATATATGTTACAGGCCAAACCCGATTTTAGGCCAAACCGGTCTATCCTAACGCCTATCGGATAAGCTAGTTTTTCCTAGGCCAAACCGGTCTATCCTAACGCCCATCGGATAAACTAGTTTTTCCTAGGCCAAACCGGTTTATCCTAACGCCCATCGGATAAACTAGTTTTTCCTAGACCAAACTAGTCTATCCTAAGGCCCATAGGACAAACTAGATTTTCCCAGGCCAAACTAGTTTGGCCTAACTTTTATAGGATAAACTAGTTTAGACTGCTGTTTATTGGTCTGAACTAGTTTATCCTAGGCCAATTCAATTTGGCGTGATTTTATTGATTTCAATGACCGCCTCAACGCCAACATTCTTGTTTGTCCTAGGCTGATCTAGTTTATCCTAGGCCAATGTAGTTTTACGTGTTTTTAGCTCACGGGAGTCGAAGCCAGAGAAATAATGGGCTCACAGGTTCTGTATGTATGTAAATACGCATGTATGTACGTATGTGCGTACGTATGTATGTAACGCGATAACTCTTGATAGAGATACCCGATTTGGTTCAAATTTTGGATGTAGGTTCATTCTAATAAGGTACGTTTCTGATTAATTTTGGGAATTCATTGGATAAGAATAAAGGGGGGCGAATGGGAGGCTAATCCCCCACATTTAATTTAGAAAAATGGATTTATCATGCATAATTATTAGTTTTCATTTTAAATTTTAGATATAGGATCATTGTGACATCCTCCTTAATTAGTTGTGGATGTTTATTGTTTAAGTCTAAATTTTAGACTTTAACAATAAAAATCCATAACTCTAAAAGAAAGGGCAATGTAGGTAACACAACAAATTTAGAGGCTTTTCGGCCCGGTCAGGCGGGGGCCTGGAAATTCCGGCTCGTGCAAACCTCTGACAGTATTCTACAACCCTTCGAATAAAATATATTATATAAGGGTGATAACAAAACCACTTTGCACAAGGTTATCTATGGAGTAGTAGTCGGAATCAATATTAAAAAGAATATTGCCCAATAAAAGTGATGGCTTTGCATTCACAGGCTGTTTACACTAATTGTGTATTACAGCGTTATTTTTTTAAAGAATAACACTCTCGAAAAATAAAGTAAGTTGGATTACTTTTTCCAATTTCCCCCAATTATACTTAACCATTGAATCCCCAAAATTAATCACAGATACGCTTTATAAAAATAAACAATAACCCAAAATTTGAAGCAAATCAGATAATTCCGCTCAAAAAACAATTCATCTGATTTAAAGAAGGTAATCTCCCATTCCTCCCTTTATATTTAATCATTAAACCCTCAAAACAATTCAGGGATTCTCCTTAAAAAATTATATTCAAAATTTACGGCAAATCGGATAAATTTGCATAAAGACCTATTTATCTAATTTACGGAAGGCGATAAAACGTCCACTACCCCATTATACTTAAACAAAAGAAAAACTCAAATTAATTAAAGAAGTGCCTGATCAAATGAATTCATGTCCAAAATTTTAAGCAAATTGGATAATTCTGTATTATTACCAATTTATCTAATTTAAGGAAAGAAATAAATTGTAAGTTTCCCCCTTATTTTTAACCGAAGAACCATCAAAATTAGTCAGTGAAGCGCTTCATTAGAATGAACAAATCCAAGATTTGCAGCAAATCGGTTAATTCTGCATGAAAACACGCATTTGCCAAAATTAGTCGGGATCCCCACGTTATTATCGTAGTTTTTATTCAATTAACGCCAAAACTAATTAGGGAAGCGTTTTACGAGAATGAATTTATTTCTAAAATTTGAAGCAAATCAGTAAATTCTGCGTGAAAAAAGCATTTACATAAATTATGGGGCGTTACTCCTATTCCTCCCTCCCTTTATACTTAAACAATGAACACTCATAACTAATCATGGAGGCTCCTCAAGAGAATGCTCCTATATCTAAAATTTGAATAAAATATGCTAATAATGCATGGAAACACATTTATTTGAATTAAGGGAAGGGGCGAATCAGCCTCTCGTTCCCTCCCCCCCCACACTTATTCTTCTCCAATGACCTCCAAAAGTAATAAAAAAAGCTCCTTATAAGAGTAAACCTATATTGAAAGTTTGATGCAAATCAATTATTTCTATTAAGAATAATTGCGTTACGTACTTACGTACATACATAGATAGAGAACTTACGGGCGTATTAGTTCTCAGGCTTTGGTAGCCTTCTAAGTTAAAAACATGCCCAATTACATTATTTCTATCAAGAGTTATCGCGCTACGCACATACGTAAGTATATACGTACATACATGTGTACATACATGCATACATACAGAACCTGTCAGCTAAAAACACGTAAAACTACATTGGCCTAGGATAAACTATATCAGCCTAGGACAAACAAGAATGTTGGCGTTGAGACGGTCATTAAATTCAATAAAATCACGCCAAATTGAATTGGCCTAGGATAAACTAGTTCAGACCAATAAACAGCAGTCTAAACTAGTTTATCCTATAAGAGTTAGGCCAAACTAGTTTGGCCTAGGAAAATTTAGTTTGTCCTATGGGCCTTAGGATAGACTAGTTTGGCCTAGGAAAAACTAGTTTATCCGATGGGCGTTAGGATAAACCGGTTTGGCTTAGGAAAAACTAGTTTATCCGATGGGCGTTAGGATAGACCGGTTTGGCCTAGGAAAACTAGTTTATCCGATGGGCGTTAGGATAGATCGGTTTGGCCTAGGCCAATCTAGTTTGGCCTAAAATCGGGTTTGGCCTGTAACATATATATGTTTACTTTTGAAAATATAATTTTTTAATAAAAGTTATAATATGTTTTTTCAAATTTTTAATTTACATACATTTTTTTAATTAATATTTTTAATAAGGCCAAATCAAAATTATAATTCAGATATTCTGTTTATTTAAATGTAAAAAAATATAAAATTATACAAATAATATTTCGAGTTATAACAATTTTAAATTCCCCACTTCTTTAATAAATTTTTATTTAATTTTAATTCTGAAAAGTTTTATCATATGATTTTGTTTTCAAATAATATGGTTAACCATCACAAAGTATTCAAAATTTTATCTCAATAAATAAAAATTATTGTATACCGGACTCCATAAACTATTTTAAATCTATGAAAATAAATAGGACTCAAGGTTAGAAGAATACGGTGGGTAACGCAAAATATCTCAAACAAGTTGAATAAGTTTCTATCAGGCGGAGAAATACACATGCGTCCATTATCTTGTATTTAATGAAAATCAATAAACTCTTTATGTTGAATAGTTCAAGCCATTTCTTATTTACATGACTACATAAAAGAATTATGTATAATCCTAATCATAAAGAAATTAAACAATCGTTGTTATTTTCTAAATTTTAGTATCTTTTAGAAGCGTACATTGCGCATACCACTAATACTTAAAATTTTGAAAATTAAGATGCAATTTTACAATTTAAATAATCAACGAGATCACAACGAGATCAACAATAATCTTAAAGTCTAACAAATTTATCTACGTGAAACTTTGAATTTAGACTTAGATTTTTCCAAATTTATAAAAATGAACTAAATAAAATCAAATATAGTTATAAATAAAGACCTCAAAATTAATTTAAAAACAAAATTTTTAAATGAAAAAGTGCAATTTAAGTTAAAAATTTTGAATACACTGTGTATGTAATAAACATTCATAATTTCATAAACTTAACATGCGTTTATGCAAATTGAAAGATTTCAAATTTAACTATAAACTGACTTAAATTACACACTTCTGAGCATAGGATAAATAAGAAAGCTGAAACATATGTGAATTTTTTAGTGTGAAATATACACTGCTCAAAACAATTAAAGGATATTTGAAGTTTTATATAAAATAAAGATATAAACGAAATTTTTTTTGCCGAAAATAGAAGAAGAGAATCACAAATGCAAATTTGTCTGGCTTTCCGACTGTGGAGTATGCAAATTTTGAGTTCGACGTCAAAAACGTCGCTTCAGCGACAGCGAATGAAATTTGACTTTCAATTGGGTAAAAGAGAATGAAGACAAGGATGATCGGCATTCAGTGATTGCTTTGTTTCGATGAGTACGATGTCTCAGCGAAGTCACAAATTCAGAAGCTTGGAGAATTGATGGTAGGTTAGAAGGGGGCCAAACTCAAGCCCAAGTAGCGCAAGCCATTGGAGTGTCACAAAGTGTCATTTCCAGGATCTGGAACCGTTTTTTGAAAGGTAGATGTGCAAGCCGAAGTCCAGGTCAAGGTCGTAGACGGGCAACAACGCCCAATGAAGATCGGTATTTAGCGTTAACAGCTCGGAGATACCGAAACATTAACGCTACTCTTCTCCAACAACACCTTCGCTTGGCTACAGGCACCACGATTTCAACTCAGACTGTCCGAAACCGGCTCTATGCTGTAAGTCTGTACGCTCGCCGACCGATGGTATGTGTTAGATTAACATCAAGGCATCGTCGCGACCGCAGGAAGTGGGCAACCGAGCATGTCAACTGGAGGAGAAATGACTGGAGCAATATTCTGTTTTCTGACGAGTCCCGTTTTTCTGTGCATCCGGATAATAGGCGTATTTGCATCTAGAGGGACAGTGGCAGTAGGAATAATCCTGCGTTCGTGCACGAAAGTGTCAGATTTGGCGGTGGAGGAGTGTTGGTGTATGGTGGCATCTCCATTGACGGGCGCGCACTGACCTCTACATCATTCGAGATGGAGCTCTGACTGGTCGCCGGTATAGGTATGAGATCCTCAGACCTATTGCAGTCACTTACGCTGCAGCAATCGGAGATAACTTCATTTTAATGGACGATAACTGCAGGCCACATCGTGCAAACCTGGTGGAGGATTTCCTTTTCGAGGAAGGAATCGTTCGAATGGAATGGCCAGCGTGTTCTCCAGACATGAATCCAATCGAGCACGTTTGGGATGCTCTAGGAAGACGAGTTTCTGGCCGCCAATAACCCCCACAAACTCTCCAAGAACTGGAAAGAGCTCTTCTGGAAGAGTGGGGCAGAATATCCCAACTCGTCATTAATAGCCTCACTGAGTCCATACCTCAAAGGTATTCAACGTTGCTGGCCGCCCGTGGAAACCATACCCCCTACTGAAAATGATTTTCTTCGAAGAAAACACTTTTTCTTATTCTTTTTTTCTCATATGCACAAATTGTGTTTTTTTCCTTTTGTACACAAATGCGCAATAAAATGCATTTTTTTTCTGACAAACATGTGTAATTTATTCTCATATAACCTACTATGTCTGTCGACCATGTATCAATCAGCTAAAAAGTTTCCCAGATACAAAATCCACCTAAAACTGCAATATCCTTTAATTGTTTTGAGCAGTGTACTTTAAATATATCCTTTTTCTCCATAAAAAACGATTCATTTTATTCTTGCTATTATTTCTAAGTTAAAAAAATGAATTCTAAATAAAATCATTAAAATAAATTCGGAAACAAAATTTTAATTCTAGCCACAGATATTTCTAAGATGACTGGGATTACAAGTGAAAAGAAAGAAAAGAAAGTTCCAAGGCAATACTTATAAAAGGTGCTTGACATGAGTGTAATTACAGACATCTTAATAGAAATAAACGTACGGCACTGTTTGTCAAAATCTTAGAAAAGCGCTGGGGACGCTTTTCCAAACGGAAATAAATATCATTTAATTGCGTTTTCAAGATAGTAGAATGGAAATGAAAATTCGGCATTCTCTTCCATACAATGTAAGCATGTTTGTCTGTTTTAGATGTTTGCTTTTCTTGAATGTCGTTCCGCTGGATAGAACTATAACATGTTACAAATGCTTTATGGTACGTACACAATTGAGATATTGAAGGAAAATAGCAAATAAAAGTACTTATTGTATTATTAATGTAATGTTTTATTCAAAAGACTGCAAATAAAATTAATATCTGTTTCATCAGCGGGATAGTTAGTACATATTTACAACAAAAAAAAAAAAATATTTTTTAAACGTGCTTAGAATTTACCTACTTTATATTTCCCATTTTCATATTTATTTGTTTCCTGGTTTTAAAATAAAACAAAATAATTATGAATAAATATATTTGGCTTTACTTATAAAACCATGAAATATTTTTATTAATACCACACACTACAACAAATGAAAAAAATATTTCAAAGAAGTCAACAAAGTGTATTTCAAAATAGAAGAAGAATATAATTATATCATTTCATGATTCACTATTTTCTGTTGTCTATCATTAAAATATGCAAGTTTTTTTTTCTCTTAAATTTGTTATTTATGCTACTTAAAGTTCGAGAGTTATGTTGTTAAATATTGGTCATTTTTTACCATACTGGTATTTAAGAGATTACTCCAGGTAGAACTTAAGAAGCGAAAATGACTGAAATTATTATTCTTCAGCAAATAAAACCCTAGCAACATTTTAAAGTCGCAGTGCTCAGATAAAGTTGCTTTTGAATCCAGTCCGCAAAAAGAACATGTTTTTTGTTTAATGTCCATCACACTAACCACCAGCTGAGTGAACCCATGGGATTATTTTTTTTCAAAACTAAAAAGCTTTTAATATGAAGTCACTATGATCCAAAGTAACCGAAAATTGAAAACATGCATGAAAAGGTTCGTAAGTTTCTGCTGGGGCATTCGGAAAGTTCTCAGTTCTGTGACATCTCATGCACTGTATAATGTGGATTTCTTATGAAAAATTACTTTAAAAGCACCTCCTTTACAGATGATAGTCCTCAAGACAGAGCATAATATGCGAGACAAAAATTTCCGGACTTAAACTTCGCAAACCACCGTCGAACTATGTTATACTACATAACACAAATTTTGCAAGCAGTTGAACACCCTCTCCTTTTTTGGAGGGGGGGGGGTGGGTAGGAGAGCACTTATGGCGAAAGTTAATTTTTTTTCTTCCCTACTACTCGCACTGTACTGAAACAAAACTTTTGTGACAATACAAGCGAGAATTATGTAGCGCAATCAGAAAAGATTGCTGTGAATTATTCAAGATCACGCCTTATTGGTAGTAGCAAAATAACGAGACAAAACCGAACTTAACTTTTAAAAACAACAGAATTTTCCGTATGACCCAATACTAGCACATTTTCTGTTCTTAATAGATCATGCAAGTCTCATTGCCGAGTAAGAAAGTTTCAGTGATGTCTAGGCTGTCATATCATGTCTTGCGGCCATTTTTAGGAATAGAAACTACTACATTGAATATATGCAATCTCACATGCATTGTGAACTAAAAATTACAGTACCACTCAGAATGTTTTTTTTTCTTAAAGCAACAAACGTATCTGTACGTTGTTTAACTTTTTAAACAACGTTAAAAAAGTGAACAACGTTAATTTTTTTTTTTTCAAAACGCAATGTAAAACGTTGAACGCTTTACGTGTTCAACGTAAGGAATTTTTCAATATGAAGAAACTTTATGCCATTTTGTGCATTTCTGAGAATCCCATATCGTGTTGTCACTTTTTAAGTTTTAAAACTTTTACTTTTTATGTTAGCTTTTGATCTCACCGGATTTACAGTTGTTTAATCTGAATGACATTTTTTATTTTATTTTTATTTAATTTTTTTTTTCGAAGTGATATTGGGGTAGAGAACGATGTATACAAATAAGTCATGCAGCAAAATTTGATAGAACGACATTTACTAGGTCATAGAGTTAAATTCTATCATAATTATATTTGTTTTAGCTTATTAAAGAAATTCCAATGTAAAAGTACTTTTAGAAAAAAAGACATCTTTTCAAACGTAGAATGCATAAAATTATATATAGATGGAAAATCATTTTTCTAATCATAAAAACCATTTGAAAAATTTTAGGAGAAGAAAAGGCTATCGTCTTTTCATGACTATTTTTCATCCTCTTAGAGAAACATTAATTTACAGAATATCATTGTAAGGAGATCGAGATCAGATTGAAAATATCTATTTGCATTAAAATATTGACATCGTAAAACTCGATACACATTACTTAAATTTCCGTCTCTGAAACTCATTTTAATCCCGACTATGCATTAACATCAAGTAACGATTTTCAGGAAAATTGTCACGTACGGAGTATTTAATTACGACCACATTATGAAGACAGATGGTTGGGAGTTCATTTTTCAGAACAAACGCATCCGCGGAACTAGTGTTCATCATCTTTATTACCTGACTACTAAGGACAGCGATAAATAGGGGTTTTGCATTAGTAATTGAAGTATGTTATTAAATTTACGCCTTAAAAAAAGATTATAAGAAGGAATAAAATTATTTTCGTGAATATAGGTGAGTTAAAATAAAGTGAAGGCTCATGTCAAATATGAAAATGAAACTTTCTTAAATATTAATATAATTCTAAAAATATAATGTTTCGAGATAATAGTGCTTTGCTGTTCAGTTAAATTTGAATCTTAAAAAAAATTATAAAGTGGAAAATAAAAACTGTCTCCATAAATGCACAATCGTGGAGAAAAAATCATTAATTTTACATCACCCAGTTTACAGTTGTTTAATCTGAGTGGGAATTATTATTATTATTACTATGATACAAGGAAAATATAGAGATATATCCGAAAAAGCCATTGAGCGAAAATCGATAGAACGAAATTTATGAGGTTGCACAGTAATATTTTACCATAATTATATTTGTTTTGTATTATTAAAGAAATTCCATTGTAAAAGTACTTTTAGAAAAAGAAGACATCTTTTCATTTGTGAAAAGCATAACAGTTTATTTAGATAGAAAATCACTTTTTTAAAATCATAAAAGGCATTATGGTATCTTTAGAAGAAAAAAAATAAAGTCTTTACATTACTATTCTTCATCCTCTTAGATACATTAATTTACAGAATATCATTGTAAAGAGATCGAGATCAGATTGAAAATATCTATTTGCATTAAAATATTGACATCATAAAACTCGATACACATTACTTGAATTTCCGTCTCTGAAACTCATTTTAATCCCGACTATGCATTAACATGAAGTAACGATTTTCAGGAAAATTGTCACTTACGGAGTATTTAATTACGACCACATTATGAAGACAGATGGTTGGGAGTTCATTTTTCAGAACAAACGCATCCGCGGAACTAGTGTTCATCATCTTTATTACCTGACTGCTAAGGACAGCGATAAATAGGTGTTTTGCATCAGTAATTGGAGCATGTTATTAAATTTGCATCCTAAAAGAAGATTATAAAAATAAGAAATAAAATTATTTTCATAAATATAGGTAAGTTAAAATGAAATGAATGCTCATTTTAAAATATGGAAATGTAAGAGCCTTAAGTATTATAACACACCTAAAAATATGATGTTTGGAGGTAATAGTGTTTTGCTGTTCAATTAAATTTGCACCTTGTAAAAGATTATAAGATAATGAAAAAAAGAAATTTGTGAGAAAGGAAGTTCTATTATTATTTCTACAGAGAGCCCCAAAAGATGAAAAGTTGTAACTTCTAATAGTGGGAGTATGGAAGCTAAAAATTAACTATTAAATGTAGAATTAATTTAAACTACTGGGTTTATTAGTGAAAAGAGAATCTAAAATAAAACTAAGAATTTATTAAAGGGAAATAATTATTGCATTTATGAAGGGGAAAAGATATGTAGCGATAATCTTCGCTACAAATACTATACATTCGTGCAAAAAAAAAAAGTAAACACCCTTTACTAACTCCTAATACCTTCCTAACTACTTATTTAGCAAATTATCGTAAAACAAAATTACTGGTACAATACGACTAGGAATAAAGTCTTCTTTTAAATAATGTATATATAATTTGTTTAGGGGGTCATCTACACAAATTTGCAGTTCTAAAAGATCCATTTTATGAAGTTTTAAACTACAATTAATATTGCAGTTCTAAAAATAAATTCTATAGAGGAGAATAAACACTGATTTCATGGTTTAGCAAAGATCAATTTTATGGTGTTTTAAAGTACAATTTGCAATTCGAAAGAAAATTCTACAGAGGAAATTAAATAATGATTTCATGGTTATTGCATAATTTAAAAAAAAGTTAAAGCTAAATTTTAAAGGACATGATTAGAGAGCATACAAAATACTAAAAGGATTATAAAAATGTATCGTTTAAAGATAATAATTTACAAATCTTTTATTCTCCTCTATAGAATCTACACAATTAAACTCTACTATGAAAAAAGTTTCTGTAGAGGAGAATTAAAAATTGCTTCCATCGACATAATAAATTTTAAATAAAATTCATCTATAAAGGGTAGTAAGAAAAAGTCCAAAAATATATAATTTGTTTTAAAATACTAAGGTAATTTTAAAATATTTAATTTTAGAGACTTAAAACTCGATATCTGAAATACTTTTTCTGTACACGACTGTACTGCAAAATTTCTACTTTGAAAATTTTACGAACAAAAACTTGCATGCATATATATATTCGGAAAAGGGATTTTGTTTCAAAAGTTTAATTTCTAAAGTTAATTTCTGTGCAATAATTTGTAATATGTTTGTGCAATTGCACTGGCAATTCGAAAGATGATGCTATAGAAGGGAATAAAATTAATTTTCATAAATGTAGCAAATTAAAATGAATTAATTATAAATATTTTATTGATTATTATAATATTTAATCATAATAAATTAAATCCGTTTTGAAACTTTTCCGCACAAAAATATGCATATATATATACATATACTAGATTATGTAAATACAAAGCATCTTTTTAAGCAAATCACTACATTGCAACAAAACATAACTTATGTTGATAAATCTCCAAATAATTATGCAATTATATGTAAATCTTATTATCATCAACTGCTTAAATCTAGTATATCTACTAATAATACATTCCAAAAAACTAATGATAACATAATTATAAATAATCGTAAAATTAAAGGCTTTTATAAATTATTAGACATTAACTCTACTAACTTTAAATATCCTTAGCTAGTCCTTATACCCAAATTTCATAAGAATCCTGTTAAATTTAGAACAGTTACAATTGGCTGCAATACTTATAATAATGCTGCTAACAAACTTCTATTAACAATTATTAATCAAATATATAAAATTACTAAAACCAGTGATAATACACATTGTATAAAGAATAGTTATGAACTGGTCAATATTATGAAAAATCTTAGATGTATAAAAAAAATATAACTACTTATGACTTCAAAGATCTTTTTAATAATATCGATTTATTAGATTTACATATTATCATAGATGATCTTTTTTAAAAATATCAAAATGATTTGGATCTATCAACGAACATTGATACTGATTATTTTCTTACTTTAACTAATTTCATTATCTATAATAATTTTATCATGCAAGATAACATTATATATATATTCAAAAAGTTGGTATACCACAAGGTGGTAGTACATCTAGTGCATTATCAGACTTATATAATTATGAACGTAAATATTTTAATAATAAAATACATTTATATCGATATATAGATGATATAATTTTAATTGATACTGATAATACCAGTATATCTCAATTACCCGTTGATTATCCACCCAATCTAGAAATTACAAAAAACGTGCTTTTTAATAACACCATTCACTTTTTAGATCTTAAAATTATATTAAAAGGAAACAAATTAATAACTGATATATATGACAAACGGAAAGAATTTAATTTTAAAGTTATTACATTTACTAATTTTAAATCCTGTCTTCATAATTCTGTATATCGTAATTTAATCCTTAATCATTTATATAGAATAAAATGTTTATGGTCTTCTCATTTAATTAATACAAATATTAAACAGTTTGTTTATGATGCGATAAATTATGGTTTTCTTAAAAAATTCCTATATTCTTGAATATACAATTAATAAATACATGATCTAATAATTAATTAACACTTTGCGTAAAAAAGTACAAAACAAATTATTGAAACATAAAAAATAAGAATAAAAAATGAAAAATGAAAAAAATAAATAAAAAAATGTATATAATAGGTTGGTTGGGTGGGCAGATGTTAGAATATGGTGGAGGGCGGTGTTGTCTGGATAAAACGCAAAGGTTAATTTAATATATTTAAAAAAACTTGAGAGTGGGAAATTCATGTGTGAATTTAGTACAAAATTTCTATGGAGTTTAAATAACACCAATGTACGGATTATTGTTTAATTATATCTATTATATTAATAATTTTAATCATTTACATTATTAAATTGCACTTCACTTTTTATAAATGAATGTACAATATCACTACTAAATGTATAGGGTACATTTCTTAATAAGCTATTTTTTAATCTTTAATCTCCCTTAATTAAGATATTGAGTTCAGGCTAGCATAGTCAAAATAAATGTTATTGAATTAAATAATAATAGGTTAAACTATATGGTGTATGGTTTATTTTTCTGTTATTAGATTATTCTGCTTTTAATTAATTTATTAAGTAAATATTATGATGCGTACGATAAGTCGTTTCTTGTTTTTACTATCTCCATTTTTCTGCATATGATATAGGAATACTTCATGTTTTAATTTACCATGTGCGATATCAGGGTTAAGGTAGTGCATTTGGGATTCATTCTACTTTATAGCTCATAATTGTTTTATTTTTTCAATATCCACTATAGATTACTTGGTATTTCATTAATTAATTTTGGTTTTATGTGTATTGGTAGTCCCAAATTCGTATTGTTTTGGCTTTCTCATGGCAAATACGAAGATGAAACCACACACTGCGTATGTAGTTCCAAAGTATTTGGGACCTGAAGATACTGCTTTGGTTCTACAAATTCCATTTATATTCATATTATTCTTTTTCCTTCCACATTAAATTATGATATAAGTTATTTCTTCCATATGATATAAGTTATTAAATTCAATGGTTAATTTCAAATTACTATTAACCCTCTCACTGACAAGCCCGTCTATAGACGTTCCCTAAGCTCCAGGTTTCACTGCAATGCAAGCAATAATTAAAATGATATAACTCAGTTCATTTAATGGATTTTTAATACATTGTGCAATAATTAACACACTCAAGGATAACATTCATATTCGTAAATAAGATTTTTCTATAATTTTGAAAGAATCATATTTTTTTAGCAATTAAAACAAAATGCTGAGAAAACAACATTACAATTTTGCGCTTTTGCAAGACTATCAGAGGGTTTGGTCTTATATATATATATACTTTATAAATATAACCAAAGTATTTTAGATATTACCGCAAGAATAAACCAATGAAACCAGTATTTTTGCAATCATCCTATTAAAATCATTTGAAATTTGAAGTGATATAGAAGGCAGATAACCAAAATTATGAAGGGTAAATGGGTAAATGGACAGTATAAGGCTTCTTTATTAAACTACTCATCGGGGATGCATGGTTTAACAAAAAAGAAAAAACATCCAACCAGTTTCTGTTATAGGTCGTGCTAAAAGCTAAGAAATTCGACCCATAATGCACCAGACTAGTCGGACATTATTTACTGTTACAAATTAAGAAAAGAGGAATTCATTGAAAAAAAACAATATTAAATAATAACAATAATTAAAATATTTATTAAAGAAATATATATATACTAAAATATTTATCAAACCTGTATCTAGAATGATCTATAATTCAAGTGAATTATTTCAGTTAAGAGCTAAGGCAGATTTAAATTACATGCGACTCAGTAACAGGTTAAAGGTTACAGTTATAACAAGCAATGTAGATGTTAAAATATAAATAATAACAATAATTATATTAAAAATTAGTAGATCATATATTACATTATAACACTCTTTCTACAGTTAGAAAAAATAATTGCTACTGTTAAAGGTGTTACATTTTTGAACAATTATTAATATTACTGTATTAATTTTTTAACTAAAAAAATGTTACTTCTACTTCAAATACACAAAAAAAATTAATGCTGCCATCTATTAGAAGAATATATTTACTATTTTTTATACTGATGGTGCTGCCATCTATTATGGAATAAGAGAAATATTATTTGAATAAAATAAAAATTCTTTAAAAAGCAAAAAGTTTTCCAAGAATAATTTCTATTCCAATATTTTACAAATAAATTCTTTAAAACAAATGCAATTGACAACCATATCTTATATCAATATCTTGATTATTTTTAAGTTATACATTTTAATTTTAGCATTTTAACATATGAAGTTTAATTCTATGTGTAAAGTTAAGTAAAATATTTATATATAATAATAAACCATTGCGTATTATCCAGACAACACTGCCCTCCACTGTAATCTAACATCTACCCACCCGTCCATCCTATTATACATTTTTTTACATTTTTTTTGTATTATTTTTTTTAATAATTTTTTTAACATTTTTTTACGCAATGTGTTAATTATTTTTAAGATCATGTAATATATATATATATATATATATATATATATATATATATATAAATATATATATATATATATTCGGAAAGCTTCAAATGCATTAGTAGTGAAAACTTTTTCATCCAGTTTGAATTCTTGCAAATAGTATGCAACATAAGAAACAAAATTAATGAAAAAATACATTTTGTAAACAAAAATGTATTTGTTGATACTTTAATGAGTTAATACAATAAAAAAATCTTGAGTTTAAAGCTGAAAAAATTAGTCTCTCAAATACTTAATAACTTTATTTTATGGCACATTTCAATAGTAATCTCAGCATGTTTTCACAATCAAGTTTTAACACGTAAATGTTAATTATAATAGCAGTATTATTATGTATTAACTTTAAAAAAGCGTAATCTTAGTTCGTAGCATCAGGCTACTAAGCTCACGCGCTAAATTATAAACCACAGGTTGTCGTAGGAATTTTGTTTTCACAGCATTTGCAGCTGTTTCATCCTGGTAGTCTTCGACTTGCATTTTTGCTGTTAAAGGTGAAGATTACAATTTTGAAAATTCTAAGCTTGAGTAAACAGTTTTGTCTCCATATAAAGCGTGAATTTTAGGATTTAGAGGACGTGCTGTCTCGTCAGCGTAAAACATTCTGGATGAATACTCAAATATCGAGCGAAGGCTCTTTTTTGACAATTAATTACCTGTGAATCAGCTCGAACCCCTTCAAGAGTTTTCTTCATACAGATTTTCTCGGTGATACATTTGAAGACAAATATTCCAACGTATATACATAATACAAAAAGCATTATATAATACTATTTTTATTAAAATTTTACCGGTTCCTTAACGTTAGCCTATAAGTCAATAAAATGTATCAGGCCTGGATGATAGGTGAGAGCTTCGCGAAAAGTGGTTCCCTTAGAAGTAGTACATTTCTAATAACTAAACCAAATGTTGACAAAAATAATTTTATTGTATGGTTAAATATGCAATAAAACCTCCCTAAAGAGGCCATGATCCGATTCCAATATAAATTTGTCACTCCGAGATGCGTTCTCTTATTGCAGGTTAGGTTTAAATATAGATTTTAATTGTTGGAAAAAGGTAAAAATTAATGTAGCTTAAATTTGTTTACCCCCTTAGGAAATAGTATAAAAGTTTAAGCATCAAAACAAAAGTTAACTACATATGTTAATTACTGCATAGTTTAAAAAATGAAAACATCGACGTTTGCTTTGATTTAATGTTTTTATATTTTATAGCTTTTTACCAAGTCCTTTCAAAATTAAATAAATAAATGTTTTTTTCTTTTTTTTTTTTCTTAATGCGAGCAAATAAAGAAGTTTTCATTATTTTATCTATTTCTTAGAAAATCTTTTGACAGAATAGGACAGGAAAATTTATTGGCTGTTAGTCTTAATTCGTCATCAGAGTTATATTCATTGCCTAAAAAAAGTACAAAGGGGATTAAACTCTTAGAAGTTACCGGAATATTAATTTTTAAAAAACTCTAAATTTAGTATAGAAATTTCATAAATAATGCGCTCTTCGGAGTTATTTTGCTAATAAAACTTTCTTCAAGCAACCAGAAAAAAAACATGAATACGTTTCGTTTTCTTCAAGGAACTTGGTCGCTTATGGAGGGAGTTCAATTGGGATGATCTCTGAATGAAAGTAAATTTAGTATTAAACCTACGAGAATAAATTTCGTTCCATGAAATTAATGCTCATTAAGAGAGGTGGTTACTAAATGAAGGTGGTCGCATATAGAGGTTTTGCTGTAATCAAAAGAATAAATTGTATAAATTGATGCATAAATTTAGAAATCTATTTAAACAATGATCTTTATAAAATACTCTTTATGGCAACAGTATTATTAAATTTAATCATTATCAGTGTTCTCGCTGTCGTTTGCCATTGCGCCAAATTGCGAATAAATTCTTCATTTGGCGAGTAAACAAGCGATTAGATTCGCCAAATTACTAGTGCCCAGTTTTTGCTTTTTCTTTCTTTTCCTTTTTTCGTGTTTTCGTGTGTGTGTGTTTAGTATTTTTATTTATTTTTTAATATATTAGTATAATAAAATATTTTTAATATACTTGTAGCGGATAGTTGAATTTAGATTAATAACAATTGTTGTCGCATTTATAAAAACTTAGGTTGTTTTAGAACATCTTAAGAGAGAGAAAAAAAAAAAAAAAAAAAAAAAAAAAAAAAAAAAAAAAAGAGGGTAGGAGTATACTAAAGAATTAAAGATAATTTTTTAGTGCTGCACGGCGAATCTATTTGGCTAATAGTTTTTTTCATTTGGCGTATGTTTTCTATTTTTAATTAGCCAAATTACTAATGTTGGTCAAATGTCAGCGAGAACACTGATCATTATTATAGAATTGCTGCAAAACATCTTATCAGTATTAAGCCATTATATTGTAAGTACAAAAAAAAAAATCTTTTATATTTTAATTATATTGAAGCTAATTTAACAAGTGTTTTTAGTATAGCTTTAACAAATCGTTACAATTGAAAATATTCATTAAAGAATATTAATTCTATTAAATGCATCGTAATTTGTATTTATAAAACAAACCTGGAAATTTGCAACTCTCTTTCGAAAATAAAATGCTTAAAAAATATTTTATCAGACTCTAAATTATGAAATTAAAGTTTTCTTTTTGTAATTATATAAAGCATTTGATATTTTTTAAACAATAGAAAACATTTTTTTTTTGTTTTTTTTTTTTTTTTTTTGTTTGTTTTTATACAACTGAACTCTTTGCAAAAAAAAAAAAAAAAAAAAAAAAAAATGTAAATATGTTTAGGATTTTTTAAAAATAAAATCTTTTTATGCAATTGGAATTTTTACCAAGAAAAAAGCCTTTTCTTTAAATAATAAAGAATTAAAGTAAATTTACGTTACATAAACGATGTCCTTCTATATTTTTAATATTTCAGTAAATCTAAAAAAATTTAAATGTTTTGTTTATCGCTGAGAAATATTATGTAAACACATTTTTATTGTACAATTTTTTCTAATGAAAAGATTTCTTTAAATGTGAAGATGAATTATTTTTTCATATACAAAAATTAAATTTTTAAGTTTAAAATTCTTCGAAGCATATTTAATTTTGCAAAAGTTTTATATGGATTTTTTTTTATTTTTTTAACCACTAAAACCTATTATGATTACTTTTTAAAAAATTAAAGATATATTCTTTCGTTACAAACAATTATTAAAGAACATAATTTATGCATTCGGTGAAAAATAAATTAGTAGTTGCGATAATGAACATTTATTAATTAAAAAAAGAAAAGAAAAAGACGATAAGTATCAGTAAAGAAAAACATTTTCAAATCTTCACAAAGTGTTTATGATATCGGTTTGTTTACCTGCTGTTTACTGTCCGTCATTTCTATAACACTTATAATACACTTGGATTGCTGTGTAACTCATACATGCAATCGAGTTTATGATGGAGTCTTCACAGTCGAAAAGATGACGAGCAGCATTTATAGTTCGTATACAAAGACATTTAAAAGAACTTCCTAATATTATAATGTGTAGGGAGAAATCGTTTGTGGTGTACTTTAATAGTATTACATTATACATTCCTTCTAATTGCTAAAAAGTTGTAAAGACGATTTTAAAATTAGAAAAATGTTGTATTTATAGGTTGACATGTTTCAACTCATCACCGAGTCGTTTTCAAAACAATTAAAAATGATATTCCAAAGTTGCACGGTCAATAGTCCACTTAGTTAAAGCATCATCATTTAATTTTATTAATTGATACACGTTATTTTATTATTTTTTTACCGAAATCATTAAGCAGCTTGTGCCACCGTTTTCGTAGGTTGTTAAAACTCTGACCACGAGTTACTCAATGGTTTCAGTAAAATAAAAATAACATTCTTCACATGAAAACTGAATGATGGTATTTCAGTCCAATCACTATTGACCGTGCAATTTCGGAATATCATTTTTAATTGTTTTAAAAATGACCCGATGATGAGTTGAAACATGTTAATAGTTAAATTAAAAAAGAAACCCGTTTTTAAAATCCTCTTTACAACTTTTTAGCAATTAGAAAGAATGTAGTAATACAAAGTATTATTTTGCTATATTTACTATTAAATAGTTTCAAATATAATGAAATTGATATGAATATATCAAGTAAATAAAATATGCCTTAACATAATATTTGACTCATTTTCTTTTATCTTACACTTAAAAAGGTATTCCTTCCGTTCTAAATTACTTCCAACACACATAACTGACTTACAAATATTGTCAAAAAAAAAAAAAAAAAAAAAAAAAAAAAAACACTTTCTTTAGCTGAACAAAGTAAAACTTTCTGATATGTTACAACATGACTATTGAAATAATTCGTAACAGAACAGTTCACGTTCTTTATTATTAATAATGATATTTCATAAAAGAATTTCATTTTGAGTTATCAGCAATTGCCTTTGATAATGGCAGTGTTTACTTTCACTGTGCTATAAAGTGAGAAATTTTGTTTAAAAGCCAATTTTGATAACAGTTTCTAAAAGATATACTGCTTTTATTGAAAAAAGAGTAAAACAGTTCTATTATATAATTTTTAGATAAGAGAGACTAAAGATTTCATGCATTTAGAAAAAAAAGTAAATTTGAAGAGTATCAGGTAATAGGCAGTTTGAAATAAACACTCTTGTGATTATTACCGATTAATTCCATTTTAAATGTTAACAAATTTATTATACAACCAATGTACAAAGCAGATCAAAAAAATTAAATACGTTTTAATTTATTACCTGTTGGAATTTTATACACTTAAAATACAAGAAATCACTTTAAAACGCTTCTTTCAAATGCAATTTCAAAACATTAATGTGGCCAAAACCATCTAGTTTCTTATACAATAGATATTTGAGAATATTTAAAATCCTGTATTACAATGACATTATTTTGTAATTTCATGTTCTTTATCTTATTTTGGTCTTTCATTTTAGGTTATTTATTTATTTATTTATTTATTTATTTATTTATTTGTTTGTCTATTTATTTATTTATTGAGAAACGTATTATTCAAAAGGCAAAAATAATAACGAAAATGTCACGTGAATACGTCACCACAACAGACGTCTTCACAAGAAAATGTGTACAGAGTAAATATATATCGATAAAAGAAAAGAAAATTTCGTTGTTTCACCTTCATACTTTTAATTTCACACTTTTTAGTTGATATTTAAATAGAAAATTTTAAAATAAAATATTTTTTTAATAATTAAGAAGAAGAAACAGCATTTTATCCGTCAAAATGTCAAATACTCCTCCCCCCCTAAATAACCACTATATATCCGTAATCCTTCAAAATAGTATAACCAACCAATAACGATCTTTTCATGAGATTTTGTGGCAGACAATGAACATATGTTCTTGACAGGATTTGAAATCGAAATCTCTAAACTGAATTTAACAATTTTCCAATAATCATTGACACTTTCTCTGTCAAATATTACACGCATCTGAAAGGTATTAATGAAATCGTAGATGTGTCTAAGCTTGTGATTAAAAATCTTGCTTATGCAACAAATGTTTTAAGAGTAATCTTACTAAGCATAAAAATTCCTTTTTGTAAGAAAATATGGGAATAAGTTTCTTCAATAGAATCGTTTCGTTAAGTTTTATTTTTATTACACTTAGCATTTGTACCTCAATAATTATCAAAACTTTTTAAATTTAATGATGTATGCATTCGGTATAATATTTGTAGCATGCATTAACTTTTTTTTCAGTAAAATCATAAAAACGGATAAACAGGCTAAAATCATTGTTTAAGTCTTAAGACTTTTATAACTCTCTGTTTAGGAAAAAGTACAGGTAAACTGAAAAAAAAAAATGTCAAAGAATAGTATCCCCAGAGAAATTTTTCAAGTAAAATTTGCATTAATACATTTAAAAACAAGTTTGGAAAACATTTTTAAAACAAATATAACAAATACAAATAATGCACCAAAATTTCATATTAAATATAAATAACCAGTATAAATCATTTATCATGAAAATATTATAATCTGGTCTTCTAACAAAATTTTACGAAACACCCCTGGCTCATTTTCACGAATGGTACAGAATGGTAAGAAAAAAAATCTATCCTGTAAAAGTATGAAACAAATCCTAAAAATTGCATGAGTATTTTCATTTATATCTAATAAATAAACTTGTGATAGCGATCAAGTATTCATTTTACTTTTCAGAAGTTTTTGATTTTTTAAAATTCTCATATCGCCACAGAAATCATGGGAAAGGATATTTAGATTTCATAAATTTAAACGAACACATAATTGAGTAATTATTGGGTGTAGTTGGAAGATATTTAGTTTTTATAATTCAACTTTTAAGTGTTATTCACATAAAAAAGTAAAATTTGATCAAAAAAGTTTAATTTTTTTAAAAATTTTGTGACCATAATTTTTCTGAAAAACAGTACTCCTCAGCATTGCTTTCAAGTTGCCAAACTATTGCATTTATTTTTATTAAATGCAATAGTAAAGCTTCCTAAAAATTTTATTCATAAGTTAGATTTTTCATAGACTATATTGAGAATTTTATAAAATTACAAGTGGATCTGAAAAAATTAGAAAAATATTAAAATTACAAAAGTTGGAAAGTATCACAATACAGCAAAAAGTTATATCTCAAAAACAAAAAGGCTTTCTAACTTCATAATTATCTAATGATGATTTGGAATCTATCGTTATCCACGGCATTTTATAAAATTTATTATCAGCATCCACGATGGAGATTATTTTGGATAGGGTCAAAGTTTATAACTTAATTTCTTAATAAAAATAAAACTGCACTTTAAATTATTAAATTATAATTTATTTAACGCCTTTCAATTATTTATCATTGAGAAAAATTCTAAGAATATCTAAATTGTTTAAACGTCAGTTAAATAAGTGTTATGTTTTAGATAAAGGGACTTTCGACATAGAATAATTAAATTATTATAGTTAACTGTTAAAATTATTTTATCAAAAATGGATTACATATATTTCTTAAATCTTAAATGTATATATCAAAGAAAATATTAAGAAATATATTATATTACTAAATGATTATTTCATCGTAACCGTAAAATATGCATTTACGCAAGAAGGATCAAACTAAACATGTGTTGTTGACAATACTTGAATCGAAATCTCCAAAATGAATCTAAAGATTTCCGTATAATCCTTGGTAATATCTATGTCAAATGTAAAACACTTGTAAAATGTAATATTATACTAAACATAAGAGTCTAACTTTCATATATAAAAGCTGTTTTGTATTTGAAAATGAATAAATATGTATCCATTTTACTTCATAAGAAGCAAAAATATTGTCAGACTTATGAATGTATACAATTTATTCCACCATTTTCTTAAATTACCGTATATACTCGTGCGTAAATCGATCCCCTAACTTTTGAATGCAAATTTTGCAAAAATTGAAAAGCCCATGTATAAGTCGATCCCCTAATTTTTTACTTCAATTTTACCCACAATTAAACCAAAGTTGCCTTTTTCCAATGAAAAAAAAAACTAGTAAGTAAACAAAAACAAAATATTGAGAAAAACATTTAATGATAGTTTATTATTATTTGCATATTATATATATTATATTATCAGATATACATATATAAAGCCGGAATTTTTCCATATTCGATTTTTTCCTCTTTTTAATTGACTCCTTTGTAAGTTGACCCCCCCCCTCCTCCAACCAGCAATTTGCTTGCCAAAAATTCTCAGAAATTCATCGACTATTACACGAGTATATATGGTGTGTTAATCTTCGATCAGTATGGTTTTAAAATCGGAAATTGTAGTAAGTACTTATATACAGTTTCAGTGATCTTACAGGCACATAAAATTTCTTCCTATTGTTTTAACAAACCTTTAAATAAGCATTATATTATTAAAATCGAATATAAATGCTTCATTTATGTAATCTTTAAAAAAGTGAAACAAGTAAATAAGATTTAATTCATACAAAAATACAGAACAATTAAAAAATTTGAATTGAAATTTAAAAAAGACTTATTCAATAAAACATTTTTTTTTAAATTATACAACACTTTATTCGTCAACATGTCATATCCTGCCTAATTAACCACTATATATCAGTTATCTTTCAAAATACTATAATCAACCAATAACAGTCTTTTCATAAGATTTCATGGAAGACACCTGAGCACATGTTTCTGACAGGATTTGAAATCAAAACGTCTGAATTGTATGTAACAATTTTCCGATAATCATTGGCACTTTCTCTGTCAAACATTATGCACATCTGAAAGGTATTAAGGAAATCGCAGCTATGTCAAAAATTTTAATTAAAAACATTATCGTTTCAGAAATGATCGTACTCAGCACAAAAATGTATCATTTATTGAAAGGAAGGGCATATAAAAGTAATTACATTTAATAAACATAATTTCATTTTTTTAATGCATTATATCAAAAATGTAAAGCACATTTACATGTCTATACAATAAAACGAAATTAATATAAATCCATTTAACTGCAATATAAAACAGAGTTGGTCGAAAGAAAGCATGAAAGATAAAATTATATGTCAAGCTTAGATTATAAAATACTTTCGAAACTGCATAAAATTTTATAAAAAATCACCGTTTATAAGTTGAAATATGACGTCTAATTGGAAACGCATACATTTTTAAAAATTCGATTTTAGAAATCCCATTCTACAATCGGAAAATTATCCGAATTATTTGTATGATATTTATATTGTGTGTATGATATTTAAGTTCCTATCTATAAACTACACGCTTGCAAAAATTTTGTTCAGTTAAAAACACATAGCAAAGTTAAAAATATATAGCAATATTATCCAAAAGAAAAAAATGTCAAGCATAGTTTATAAAATACTTTCCAACATTTCATAAAATGTTCCGAAAATTTTTCGTTTATAAGGTAAAATATGATATCTAATTCAACAATTTGGAAACGCATACACATTTGAAAATCCGATTTTAGAAATTCCCATCTACAGTCGAAAATTTATTAGAATTCTTTGTGCATTATGTATGGTATTTATTTTTCTATCTATAAACTATGTTCATTGAAAAATTGTGTTCAGTTAAAATTACGTAGCACAGTTAAAAATCGGCTGAAAGAAAAAATGTATCAAGCATAGTTTATAAAGCACTTCATAAAGTGTTAAGAAAATTCGCCATTTATAAGGTGAAAAAAAATGTCTAATTGATCCATTTGGAAACACATACGCATTTGAAAACCCGATTTTAGAAATTACCACCTACAGTCGGAAAATCATTCGAATTCTTTGTACAACTCTATGTATGATAGTTATATTTGTATCTATAAACTACATATATGCAAAAATTTAGTTCAGTTAAAAAATACACAGCACAGTCGAAAATTGACCTCCAAAAATTTCCGCTAATAAAGAGACAGGTACATGCATTCTTCTGTGCAGTCCTATATCGGAGGTATAGAAATTTCAGAATGGTGAGTAACATGCAAAAAAACAAGATAAATTATAAAGACCATGTCGAAATTGAAAACATACTTCCAGAAAATTTCGTCAAATACAGTATTGTAATCGATTTTATATATTTTTTTTGGGGGGGGGGAGGGGAAGTCATTATAAATGAAAGAAAACGCTATGAATACACTATTCGAAAGCAATACATATTTTTAATGAAATCCAGCTATTTATATAAATTTCAATACGCCTGAAATATCTCAAAGTCATTAAAGTAGACTACAAAAGATTTTTCACCATTGATTGATCCCCATGAAATTATAAGAGACACATATGTGTTTGCATGTGAAATTGCTCATCACAGGCTTTATGGTAAAAGAAATTCTTTTTTTTTTTCCTTAGAATGAGATATCGGTTTCATTCTATAAGATCATGTATGCTTCGAAACCATTCGCATTCGAACCAATTTCATTTTCACATTTACATAACTTTACGACTAGGAAATAAAAAAAAGGCAGACGTATGTGTGCATATGTGTTTGTGTGATTATTTATGTTTTTTTTTTTTTTTTATTTATATATTTAGGCCTTTACCATACAAGAATCCCCATCATTTCTTCTACCTTAAATTAAGATATCGTTTTAGTTCTATTAGTTATGCAACTGAACTCTTTTGAATGCCTTTGTAAATGAAATATTAACCCTTAGTGCAGCAAAAGTTCGTCCATCCAATGAAAATTCTTCCTCTAAATGACCTTTTCTTTGAGATTAATATAGTCCGTTGGAGTAGATATCTCCTAAAGACAACGGCATGCAGTAAGAGTTAAAAAATATTTTCTTTAGCTGTGAGCGGGGTTTTAGTAAAGTCTGCCTTAAGCCAGTCGTTTGCATAACATTTAAAAAAAAATGAGATTGCTGTTAAGGAAAAATAATTGTCAGAAGAAATCAAGAAATTGCAAAGGAAGATTCCTGTATTTCACGGCAACTGTCTTGAAAATGCAGAGTGATATCAATCAATTTTCGACCAGACAAGTATTATTTTTTTAACATCTTTTGACCTGTAAAGCAATCGATAGAAATCGATAAGCAAAGCAATCGATAAGCCTGTAAAGCAATCGATAGGAAATGTGTAGAAATAACGCTCTAATGAGCGTTATTTCTACACATTTCCTATTCAATATCAAACATGTCATAGTAAATATAATTAATATAAATGAATTTCATGAATATCCGAGCATACTGTTGCGCAACTTAGAGCATGGGCAGCAGACGGACAACAAACAGAATTCATAAATACTAGTTTGGAAAGTGTTAAAAAGATAAGCCCAAAATACTTTAATAAACTAATTATAGCAGAATAATACAAACAATAGCTATTAAAGCGAAAACTATGTCTTCTTTCAAGTTACGTATGAAAAGAAAGGTTTGGAAAAAGAGAGACGGCTCTTCAAAAAAAAAAAAAAAAAAAAAAAAAAAAAAGAATTGTACCAAATGCTAAAATTTTCAAAATAAATATCCAAATTGGATATCATGTTTGAGTTTTCCCAAAAATATTTACCCTAAAATACCATGCGGGAGGTAAATCTGTGAAATTATTCAGGAATTATGGGGTTGTATAAATTAACTCATTCTCTTTTATTTATTTTCAATAGTTGAAAGCAATCTGCATTACATGTATTTTTTGAATCATAACCAAAAACTACTAGGCAGAATTAACTCTAGTTTTAGAGTTGCAACATATAAAGCTTCTAAAATCAATCTCTGTTAAAAATTTTGTAGGTTAAAATACATATATGTTTTGAGTTATAATTAAAAAATATATTAAATATGAAAATAATTCAAAAAATATATCTATTGCATCCTATGAGAATCTTAACGAAAATCGATAGATAGAAGATTGTTTGGCTTATTATTTAGTTTCCAAAACTACATTTTTATTATTGATCTACTAAAAGTTATTAGAGAAAATTTCGGATTTAATTTTTTATCATACCATTTAATGTTTTTTTTTTCTTTATACAGTCGGCTCTCGTTAATTCGAACTCGCCGGGACCACAAGAAATGTTCGAATTATCCGAAGTTCGAATTATGGAAAATATGAAATGAAAACATGCTTAATATGATACTATTACAAAGGAATTAGTGTTATAGAGTTTTTTAAATTTATTTCGTCTTTTATCATTAGAATATGATTTAATATTAAATAAGAATGTATAAATACATAAACTAATTAAAATATTAGAAACAGGCACAATGGAAGAAAATTTTGAAGTGTCACTGATGGACAGACGGGGCACTAAGAAAGTAGATATCAAATGCATGGTATTATATGGAATGCATGGGATTATATTTATACTCGTTCGGAACTATTTTCACAAAAATCAAAGAAAGAAAGTTATTCAAATAATCTGAAATCCGTGAGAAAGAAAAGAAAAAAGAAAAATCGGAATTATCTTTAATTCAAATTAAATGAAGTCAAGAGAAAATGAGTTCGAATTAATGAAAATTTTTAATGCTGTTCTGCTATTGAAAATTTCGGGACTTCATGTTCAGTTCGAATTAAGAGAAGATTCGAATTATCCGATTTCGAATTAATGAGAGTCAATTGTACCTTAAAAAATCAGTGAAAGAAGATTGTTGAAGAATTTCATCATTTTCTATTTCTTAAATCACTTGTTATTTAAATTAATTTTATTACGATGTCGAAAAAAAATAGAATTTCAAACTTTTTTATTATTTTAATGATCTCACTTTTTTTAACTGGGCATTTGCCCACCATTTTCCATAAGTAGCAACGACAATGTCCAGGTTTTCAAATAATTTTAATTATCTATTTAACCCTTCGAAGCCGATCACGAATATACTCGTGGTTGACAAAATGTTAAGGATTGTCAACACGAGTATACTCGTTTTCCATTAGCAATTTTCTTTCATCCACACACACATATATATAGCAGTATTTTGAAAGGACTTTGAGGCCCAGGGAATCCCATTACTAACCCCGCATATACTGGTGTTTGATTTTAAGCATGAAATAAATCTCCTTTGATAAAATATCAATATTTGAAGAAAAACACTTAGATCAACGCAGACACATACATCCGACTTTACAATTCAAATAAACTTATAAAATTTGAGCTGACATCGAACGTATTAATTGCATCCAAAAAGACTACATCATGTTAATCTGGAACATTACAAGGCGTCTCAAAATTATTAGAGGAAACCTGTAAGGTCGATTTAATATATATCTGGACAATCATATATCACTTTACAATGCGTGATTGTGGTTTCTCATTGTACTACATATTTTCAGTATCATATCGATTGCTTTACAGGTCAAAAGATGTTAAAAAAATAATACTTGTCTGGTCGAAAATTGATTGATATCACTCTGTATTTTCAAGACAGTTGCCGTGAAATACAGGAATCTTCCTTTGCAATTTCTTGATTTCTTCTGACAATTATTTTTCCTTAACAGCAATCTCATTTTTTTTAATGTTATGCAAACAACAACAACAATAATATTAATATTAATAATCATTTTATGGATACTGTATAGTAAACGGTTTTTTCTTGATAATCATAAACCCCTCTAATGCCTCACAACTTAAGTTAAAATTATTATATTGTATAATTATATCTGCTTCCTACTAAACTCTCTATCTCTCCTAAATGTTTTCTCTAGTAAAGTTGAAATATATTGCATTCATTTTTCCTTTGCATTTCGTATATTAGAATATAACTAACCGCATGCTTTGAATTATACATTGTTTAATTCTCTTTAAATATCGAGAAAAGGAATGCACTACAGAGCCCACTAAAGTCGGTACGTCATATTTCATTAACGGTCCTTTAAATTGATAGCAAATGTTCTTTACATTATATAGTGTACATAATATATATTTTAGTATATACTCCATAGATGCATATCAATTTTATTATGCTCGAAAGAGTATAACATCATTAAAAACACTTGAAATTATTTTTTTCCATTGGCTTTAATGTAACGGAATACTTTTAATTGTCCCTGCAATTAAAATTTACATCTGATTTTCATAAAATTTGAAATGACTCGACAAATCTTTGTCGCAATTATATATTTAAATTTCAAACGATTCAGTTGCATAGTTTTTGCTGTGTTACATGCGGACGGACGGGCGGACAGATAAGAAACGACAACTATACAACGAACTTGAACGATGACTATAGGTGCTATGTATTTATATAATTACGAACACATCCAAAAAATTGCAAGTGCTTTTTATAAACGTTCAATATGCAATGAACTTAACTATTCATATTTTCAAAATTATCTGACAATAAGTTCTATGATATTCACTAAAACTTATGCAATGTTATGATATTGAACATAAAATAGTGTCAGTTCATTAAAAATTTTATCGCATAATTTTGATTACTCTTGACGTTAAGAACAAAATTCCAAAGCTTTTCGGTGTGAAATTTCCTAAATTTTTATCTTATTAACTTTTCTTCTGCCGAATGCTCTGTACATAACACAAATTTTACGGATGCATTTTTTTATTATTATTATTAACTGGATAGAATGAGAAACCAATTTCTTCTTTTCCAATAAAATAAAAATAGTTTTCTTTTTGTTATTGCTATTTTTTGAACAAAGGTGGATTGAAAAAGATTGAACATATTTTAAGTATTAAAAAAGAAGACTGCAGTAAGCAATTTGTTTTTTGTAGAAAATCTGGGTCGTAATCTATTTGTGCTGTATAAAACACAGTTGGTATCACACCAGTCCCAACTAACACTTTTACTCATTACTTTAGGAATAACTAAAACACTTAAAGGTAGTTCATCAGATGTGCCTTGTTTTCTGTAAAACATGACGATATCAGGAGAATTGATATGAATGGCTATCATCCTCATCCAAACAGTACTAAAAGAGACGCTTCACATTTTGAAATGTGGTTCAAGTAACTACGGTATCAAAAAGCGAATTATAAGGAACTTGCATATCGCTTACCAAATTACCATCTCATTTTGTACAGAGAAATTAAATCTAATAAAAATTTAGTTAAAATATCCTTATTAATTTTAAAGTTATGAATTACAATTTTAATTCAAATTTGGTATGTGGCACCGTATATATTTGACACACTAAAAGAAGTGTATTCCGAAATCGGTGAATTCTGGATTCCTGTAAAAAAATGATTTTGCAATGTGCTGAACCACTTCTTAAATTACTCAAATATTTCTGAATTACCCTGTAAAATGCATTAATATGCCGTACAAGTATTGAATATAACTACAAAACATAACCTTAAACAACCTTTATTTGTTATCTCCTGACCTAGTTACGTCAGGGAAGCACAGTGCAAAATTTTTATCAAATAAGAGCTAATGGAAAAGACAAAAATTCCTTAAAACTGCATTTTCTCATCCTATCTACTATTCTATATATATTCCAGTTTTGGAGCAAAATCTGTTCATTTTTCTCAGTGGTTTCTCATTCGATTATGGGTGACTCTAAACATCCTAAATGTTCGAGGCATCGCCAAAGAAATAAATGCTGGATCAGAACTTTTTAAGAGTACTTAAGTAAAGAGGATTAAATTATTAGAGATTAAAGAACATTTTCACATAGAATATATTTTTCATATTTGTAGTTTAGCAAAAGGAAAAGCATCGCTGGGTTTTTAAAGAGACGCATTTAAAAAGAAGTGTAATATGTACCGACTAGAATTAAAAATGAAACTTGCATTAATAAAATATTTTTCTTTGGGGTATATTAAATATCCTTTTATAACATTTTTAATTTTTTTTTCTTTTTAAGAAAAAATGAATAATTTTTAATGTAAATGCATTAAATATCATTCCATTATGTTAAAATGGGAGGTTTGTAAATATAACCAATACTTGCTGTCATTCTTATGCTCTGTATTCTTATTTTATTTCCCTTAAATTACAAAATTAACTGCTCTACAAAAAGATGATATTATAGATATTTTATTATTTTTAATCGAAATTTAAATACATTTTTTATTAGGTTATGTCTATTTTCAAAATTATAATAAATTTAACATACAGAAATTTTGATTTTTTTCAATAATGAATAAACATTTCGGATGAAAAATAATAAAATAATTTAAAAAATAGAAAACAAAATTGAAATAGTTCAAAGGAGACACGATAAACAAATTACATTACATTATATTAATTTAGGTTTAATTTTGAACTAAACTTAGAACAAATACGATTGCCACTCTTGTAACAAAATACTTGGTTACTCTTTATAAGTGTACTCGGTATCCAATTATTACTGTGTTGAATGAATCGTACATTTTGTATTTCTAACCCTTTGTGAGTTAATATGAAACCTATTTTATTTTTCTTTAAATTTCACAAAGCAATATCCAATTGAAATTCGGTTCAAAAATAGTGCTAAAATAGTATAAAATAAGTAACTAGAATCAGTGTGTGTTAGTAGCTAAAAACAGTGTTTCAAAATCGCTCCTCCTATATGCACGAATGAAGCTAACAAGATGTTTCATATTGCATATGTTTCATATAGTAATACACTCGAATTTTTCATCATCCTATTATTTTCTTACCATAAAATGAAGTTATTTCAACAGTTCAATAAGAAACATAGTACTTTCAGTGTGAATATGCACAAATTTATTTTTCAGTGTGAGAGAGAACGATAAAAAAAATATATTAGCTCTTCCCTACATTTTCTTGAGCCTTCCTTCCTCCCTTCTCTATTATTCACTTCTAGCTATAAACGCCTGAGAACAGACCTCAAACGTTTAGTTTGATTTAAAATGAAACACTCAAACGGAGTTTCTTTAAGATTTGTTTACATTGTTATTAGAAATCCGAAAAACTATACATAAAACAAGATCCACTAACCACTTTCCTTATTTAACATTTTAAATGTTAGGCATCACAAAAGAAATAAATGCTGGATAAGAGCTTTTTGGGAGAACTTGAGTAAAGAGGATTAAATTATTAGAGATGAAAGGCCATTTTCACGTAGAACATATTTTTCATATTTATATTTTAGTAAAAGTCTAAAATGCTTTTAAAAAGACACATTTAGAAAGAAATTTAATGTGCAGGCACTGCATAGAATTTTAAATGAAACATCTTCATGCTTTAAGATCTTTATTATTATTGTTGTAGTACATTGAATGTCTTTTTGTTATGCAGAAATGAGTTTTATGAACGTATATTTATATCTATATTAATCAATACTAATTTTTAAATTATTTTTAATCTCGTAAATAAATAAAAATACATAATTAAAAAGAAACAGAAAATGTAAGACAAAATAAATATTAAGCACGTTAGATTTAATATTAGACATAAGCATTTAATATACATTTAAATAGCAGCTAAGAGTAGGAAATTTAAGAAGAACGTTGACCTCTATCATTTAATTAATTCTTCAAAAGAAACACCAAAATGTATCGCTATCGCTTACAGGTAAATAAAGTGACGCAACTTTAAAAAAATATATTTTGCGTATCATTCCACTAATGGGTTTGGCATAGGTGTGCATTGTTTCGCGAAAAATCACTTAAGTCTCCTGTTCCTGCTATCAAAACAAATTTACTTAAAATAACATATTTTTATATCAAAGAAATAAGGAAAAAATAATGAAACTTAAACTTATTATAAATGTCTGTTAAATCCTTGTGCATTAAAATTTGGTAAATCATCAATAATAGCCCAAAAAAAAAAAGTCAAAAGTCTGGTAACGCACAAATTTATATCTGAATCTATGTTGAATAATACTTTTCTGATAAAATGGTGATGTAAGGAGATTAGACAGAAATAAATTGTATAATATATATTAATTTGAGACTGAAGAAAAATAAACTTAAGGATTTTTCTGAAACAACAGGCGAACTGAAAATCTCATAAAAGAAAACTTGAAGGGAAGGGCCTAAAATTGGTACTTTTACAAATAAATAAATAAATAAATAAGTTAAATAAAATACCTATATGAGAAGGGCATTATATTCGGGAAACGGTTTATTTTCGGTCCTTTAATGTAATTCAATTTTAAAATGAATACTTTTAGCAATTAATATTAAGAAAAATGTTAGGTATGCAGAAAGTTTTTAATTTAAATTTCTATTAAATTAATTTTAACATATAGCAAACTCATCTCTAAATATAAAGTTATCTAAAGAGAACTTGCTGTCGGAAAGAGACAGATAACATAAAAACAGATAAAATAAACTAATCAGATGTCTCAATCCTAAAAATTCCTTCTATCTCATATAAATTAATACTTTTTCAAAAATACAGCATTGCAGTACTACCGGTAAGGGAATTTACACCAAAATCTAGTCAGCAAATACTTACTTCCCACTGAATCAGAAGTTTCATAAAAATCAGTGCATTTATTTCTGAAATAGAACTGTTGTAGAAATCTTTAAAAAAATATGCATACTAGCGCCACTCGTTAGCTGATGCACACCCAAAACGAATCAAGGTCAATTTTAACCAAATACTCTCTAACTATGAAATTTGATGAAAATTCATGCATTAGTTCTTGTAATAGAGCTATTGCAAAATCGTGAAAAATGCAGCGTAGCAACGTAAACTTGTACCGGGATTTATACTCAAAATTAAAAAACACGATTCTATATTGGAGAAGAGAATGATTGAATCTGCAGTTTGATAAAAAAAAAAAGTGCATCAGTTCTTGAGCTATTCCGATAATCATGAATAATGCAGTACAGTGGCGCCACTTTTTGAGCGATTTGCAATAAAAAGTTCTTAGCACTTAAGTGCATCATGGGCTAACAGAATTTAAAGTTCTTCTTTTTTTTTAAATCCATGATTTTATTCTTGCGACATAAATATTGTGCAAATTGTGAATAATACAGCATAGCAGCATCACTTGTTAAGCCATATACACCAAAAACTAATCAGCTCCAGTTTCTGTCAAGGTCTAATAGAGTCTAAAGTTTTGAGAAATTCATTCCATTAGTTCTTGAGACAGAGGACGTACGTTTTTTTGTACCATACAAAGTGTCAGAGTGACTGACAAACCCACAGATAGACATTTTCTTAACACCATCAAATCATGTTCAGGACCCTCTAAAACGTATAAATCCTTTGAAAATGGGAAGTAGAAAAATTTCCAAGAATTCAATGATTTATTCTTGTAAAGATAGAAGAATGTAAAAAGAGAAAAGAGATTAGTCATGTGTCCCTTACACGCACTGAAGTGCCAAATTAGAGATCCATTGAAGAATCGAAGAAAATATATGCCAGTAAGAAAGATGGACTGAGGTTGCAAATACAATTTTTATTATTTTTATTTTAAAATCAACAACAAATTGCTAAAAAATTACATTAGAAACAAAATATACTTTTCCAATAAAACATTTATTTTGGCATTTGAAGTTACAATAGGTAATTCAAGCTTTTACATTTGCAACAACTTCAGTTACAAGTACCTTTAATCTTGAAATCCTTAAACATTCAAGTTGGAATTTTTTGGTGATGGAATCTTCAACTTTCCCTGCTAGTTTAGTTTTAAATGCACTTAACTGAATAAATTTTGAACTCGTATGAAAAACAACATCATATTGATAGTACTAGCATGGAAAACAATTGAAACTGGGAAAAAGTAAATTTCAGTGAGCATCCTGAAAGTTACGACCTCCTACGTTTAAAATAAACAATCAAATAATATCGTCAAGCTGTTGTCAACATACTAAAACTAACTTGTGCGATTATAAATTACGTGTTTTCATAATAATGATTCATAGACACAATAAACGCATTCGTAATGAAAATCGCAAGCTAAATGAGTTGAAATTTATTAAATTGGGCAAACATGATAGGTAATTATTAATAATAATAAGTTAATTTGATAAAGTCTCTTAACTTAATCATATTAACAGACTTACTTGGATAATATTTGGTAATTATTAATAATAACCGGTTATTATTAATAGTAACATAAATATACACATATCACGGATAGCAGTCACGAATTTATATGGGAATTTTAAACAAAATCTAATTCCTATAAAAAAGTTTTTTTCTTTATAATTTATTGTTATTTGTAATTTTAGGCATTTGATTCAACATTTCAAAAATGTGTAATGTTTAACAGGAAATAAATGCTGATTCAAATTTTTAAGGGTATTTAAAAAAACAGGATTTAATTATAAGAGATTAAAAAACATTTTCAAATTAATATTATTTTCTATATTTCTTTACTATAAAAAGAAAAGCATTACTGTGCTTTTAGACAATTCCATTGCATTTTAAAAAGAAATTTTATACGAGAGTTTCAAATTTAACTTAAAATTAAACATATTTACGTTGAGCACAATAATTACAATGAGAGAACAAAAAATTTTTAAATTAATGCGTAAATAAAACATTATTATATTGAAGCAAACTCTGTAAACATAAACAGTCATGGATAAATTATTTTTATCAAATATGATACAAGGCATTAAGGTAATTTTTTGTATAGCTCATCATATTTATTATTTTTTGAGTTTCAATATCACATTATCAAACAAGAAAAAAAACATTATTTTAAAATTCTTCTTCTTAGTAGAAAATATTAATTATAAAATTCTTCTTATATAAAATGCAAATATAAATTTTAAAACAACATTAAAAACGCCAGAATATAGGTAAACATTAAGCAGACTACTTTCGGTAGCTTTTAATGTACCACCTTCATTACAAAGGATTACGTAAATTTGCTCAATTATATAGGTAAGAGAAGCGGATTTAAGTAAGGAGTTCATAGACCAATAGGAAAGCAGTAAAATATGGGAACCAGCCAATAGGAAAATAGAATAGATAATGCAACCAGAAATGTGAAAAAAAATATTAGTAGTAATTAACAAAAGTATGATTTGATGCCATATTTCCAACAACCTGATAAAGGAGGAATAGCAAATTCACAATTAACAATATTGTCCAAATTTTTATAATGTCTATTTTTTTAACCAAGCAGGACGCGCACAGGGCGTAAAAGACCCGGAGAGCGTATGGTTTTTTACAATTGCAACCACTAATTTTTTTAAAGTAATCTTCGACATATTTTATAGCAAGATTTGTAAAAAATGTTTCCTTCTAAATAAAGCGACTGTTTTAGTTTGATATTATTGGTGACAAAGTTAAAACCATTTATACCCTGGGTATGCGCGCGTTCTCCTGGGTTAAGAATGTTTCTATTTATTTTTCCCTTATCTTTACAAATAGATATTTCGGATAAACATTAATTTAAGCAATAGTTTACAAAAACAGAGACCGTCCTGAAAAAATTTAAATAGCCAAAATAAAAATTAATTGATTACATTCGATTACATTACATTTTTCAGTCGAACTCGTTTAATCAATGGGCTAGAACTAAGAACGGTTACAACGAGCAATTTGCAAGTTATGAATCGTTTAACGTTAAAACTATATTAATAATTTCACTAATTACAACAACAAGCTTACTAATAATACGACAAAATATTATTTTTCATTTCAACGCGATTGTCTGTAAAATTTAACAAAAATTAGAAGAAAAAAAAATCCCTTTTTCCAAACTCTGTCAACGATAATATTTTTACATTAAAACTGTGTATCGAAATCTTAGTTACTTATCAATTTTATCAGACAGAATTTGAATCTTATAGGTTACACCTCCTGCCCCCCCCCCCCCATTCAAAAAAGAATGAATATCCTAAAGCTTTGAAAGAATGAAAAAAATAAGAGAGAAATAAGAATTTTTCAAATACTAGAACTTTTTCAATTTAATTTTTTTTTTCTTTATGTCCGGATTCTAACCCATGTTAGCTAACCGATTATTTCGTTGTTTTTTATTGGTCGAGAAAGTCAATTCGTCCACACGTTGTAACAACAAATAAAAATAATACAGAGGTTTTAAAAATAACCTCGTATTAGAATCTCCATTATTTCAATTTTTATTAGTCATTTTTGAGCTTACACAATCAGCGAAGAATTGGGCTAAGATGTTTACAGGTGGCAATCTAGAAATCTGTTTTACATACATAACAGCAAGGTGTCAGAGAAGGAATAATCTAAAAATCATATCCGCAAATTCTCTCAATTTCCTAGCATAATAAATTTAACACAAAAAAGTAATTCCTAATGTATCCATTACTAAGAATATATGGATAATTTTTGATTTAATGATTAACCAAATAAGTAGTATCCATGAAATCCATCTAAATATACGATTGCACAAGAATTTTGGCAAAACAACGCGAAGCCACAAAAAAAGTAAAATAATTAGGAGAAGTTACACATCGTCATTATGAGTCTAAAAGATAAAATCAAGAGCAAGGAAGAAAACATAGTACTTTCATTTTAAAACTAAACTGAATGCATTAACACAATAGAATTCATTAGTGGTGACGTCACAACTCCAGAAATTGGATCAAAACAAACCACAGAGTTCAGAAAAGATAGAGATGAAATGTGTTGTTTTATCATGAAGCTAAACAATTCCACCTTGAAACTGATTTTAAAAAGTTACAATTTGGCCCAAACACTTGCGGATCGCTTTTAAAACTTCACCCAGTTCAATGAATTCAGATTCTGAACGATATTTGATTACATATTGAAAGCCTTTTTGATGGTATATTGTGCATCTCTAACACACTCTAAACTCTCTCGGTTTGTTTTAATCCAGTTTGCTTGGAAATGTGGGGTTAAGTTGTCTGTGACGTCACACTGATGAGCTTTATTTCTAGTTTTCCGAAAATTAATTTTGAGTTCAATCCAGTGACCCCGGGTCTTAATCTTTGAAGTAGAAATGTGATCTTAAGGGTGCTTGAGTTTCCAAATTCTCCTCCGTAATGTTAAGTCTATGGGCGCTTGATGCACTTTTATACTCAAAACATCTCCTCAGAAAATTAATATTTTATTTTTTTTCTGTATACCCTTCTCTAAGCATGCGTCTTTTTTTCTTAATTTTCAAAATATCTCTAAAAGCTATATTTAATTTTATATAAAGTGTTAAAATTTTACTCCCAGTTTACCAGTTCTTTAAACATAAGACATTAAATTCAGCAAAGATAGTTTGAGAACTAAGAAAAAAAAAGGATAACCTTTAAGAAGAGAACACGGAAAAAATTAGTTAAAAATATTAGTTTTTTGGGGAGATATTTTGAATATAACAATGCATCAAACGCCCGTAGACTTAATATTACGGAGGAGAATTCGGAAGCTGCGTAACCAGTACACTTAATGTTCAGCAAAAATGTTAAGTGTACGTAATCATTTTACTCAGAATTTTAAGTTCTACACCATTAATTTTGACATTTTTTTTGTTCTTGTTGCTTTGGGATATTGTTATGGTGACTAAAAAAACGTGCTTTTTTATTATAAATTTATGCATATTTCCTAACGCTCACCTTGCACAAGGGGAGAAACATAGTATGCATATTTTTGATCTAAACTAAAGGGATTAAAACAATTTCGAGTTTTTCTTGAATTAATTCCGAATTCTACTCCCTTACCACTGGTCTAGATATATAAATGAATTGGATGTTTTTTCCCTTTATTTGTATACATTTAACAACATGTTCACATTTACTCTGCACCATATTTCAATTCTCTTATTTTATTTCGAAAAAGTTTAATAGTACATACATCTTTCTATTTATATTATTTAACTTATTTTATAATGCATTATTTTGATACAATAATTTATCATATAAGTTTTAAATTAGTCAGAACGTCATACATTTATTTTTCAAAACCATTAAACAAGATATTTTATTTTAAACATAGTACAGTTTTATCGGCTTAAACTTCTTTAACGGCTTTTAAGCCTTTCCCATCCTAAAAAATAATGAACATATAGAGAATTCTGAATTCCCAAATCCTTGATGCATATTAAAATAAAGCAGTTTTATTCTGAGACTTAAAATCCTTTTCTGATGAATAATCTGAAGAGTTTTTGAAATCAAAATTTTCTTTATCAAACACATCATTTAGAAAGAAGTGCATTAAAAGTAACAGCATTCGGGTGATAATAAGTATCACTGTGTTTTATACTCTCTGATGAATGCAGAATTTATTTTAAAATAAATTTCAAGTAAATTCTCGCGTGATATCTGGCAATTTGTAAAAAGCCATTGAACTGTATATTTGTAATTCACATCTGGTAATGAAAAAAAAAGAATATTTAATGAAGTCATTAGATATTTATAATTTAGATGTGGTCTTCGCACGTAATATTCATTTTATTCAAACTTTTTGTCTTTAAAAATTCCGGAAATTTAGTTTGTTTGCATCTGAATTTCTTTTTTTTTTTTTGTATGTTTAGAGATAGATTATTTTGACACGAGAAAAATCACATTTTGTTCCGTTTGTCTTTTGGTGATTCTACATCAAAGTAAATATAAGCAGCTTACTTGCCAGGTAAAGTAGAAATTGCTTTAAAAAATAGCTTTTACCATCATTCAATGTCTATCTTTAAAATTACATCTAGTTTGTGTCTGTAATTCATATTATTCCAAAATAATAAATTTATTATATATATATATATATATATATATATATATATATATATATATATATATATATATATATATATATACATATATATATATATATACATATATATATATATATACATATATATATATATATATATATACATATATATATTTTGCTTTGTTTCTTTTTTAAGAAATGGCAACAGAAATGAAAAAACAGTCTCCCTCTTTTTCGGTTTAAAAATAAAAAAAATAACATTTTACAGTGGATATTATTTTTTTTATCGAAATTAAATACATATAAATAAGGGGGAAAATAAAAATTTTATTTACCGACTTGTTTTTCTCTTTCTTTTCGGTAAATTTATATTTTGTTTGAAAAGAAAGAACTTCAAATTTTTCATCACGATGCCCGTAAAATAAAGTATGTGGATAAATATATAGATTTACAATGTCACTTTGCAATTTCGCAAAATGTAATTAAACTATAAATAAAATAAAATAAAAATTGTATCTTATGTGCTCCATAATCCGAAGCGAACATCAAATAAAAGTAAAAGAGAAATCTGCTTGTCGGAACTTAAATAAATAACGGCATTGTAATCTAATTTTTCAATGATTTAGTGTGTTACGCAGTTAATTCTGTGAATGGCAGTATACGTGGACATGTACGTTACATTAATTACATATGGTCAGTAACATACAGGATACGTTTACAATTTTGTTGCCCAATTAATAATCACTAAAACTTTAGATATAGAGGTATAGTTGGGATTAATTTTATTTTATTTATTTATTTTTTAACATCAAAATATGTTGAAGATTCAGAAAATTTATAAAACATCATGACTGAGTAAACTTTAATCGCACAAAAAAGCTTTATTGCTTTAGTTTGTCTGGGCGTGCACAAAATGTTTTTAATAAAACTCATACATCTCTGTGAAAATATAAAATTTTAGTTTTTCATAATAACTATTTATATAATAATTATTATGATACACTGGAAGAAGAAAAAAAAAAGTTTTCGATAAAAGCAACATTTGAAACAATTTTACAATCGGTACTAATCTAAAGTTAATGGTTTATACCTTAGCTATTAAACAGTAAGAGAGTTTCTTTCAGGTAAGCGTAACATTTTTATAAATCACCTTGTTAAAAAATCTTTTTTTGTGCAACACTTTATTATTTATAATAAAAAATCAAGCTCAAGAAGAGAGCAAAGCTTCTTTCAAGATGCAAAATTTTGTAAATGAGTAAAGAAACTCAAAAAACATTGATCCAAAGCATCATTTGACCTTTGATTTATTCTGTTGCGCTGATCCAAAGTATCAGACTAGATTACGTGATCTTTAAAGTCCGTAGGGTGAATCAGTCCTCCAGTATTCGTCAGGGATGGCTCACTTAGAAGAGCAATAACGGCTTTATCCAATACATCCCTGATTCGAATCCTGGCCTGGACTTTTTTCATCGACTTGGAAATTTTACATCTGTTATAAAGAAACTCACTTTACTCAAAGAAACTAAACTATATGAATCTTTGGAAAATTACAGTTTGTTTTAAAATTCTAAATGAATTATTTTTCGCAGTCTTCTTTATTATTCCGTATAATTGCATTTGTCTGAAAATGCCGGCTAACAATTTTGCCGAATAGAAAAATATACAATAAAAAACCAAGTTACATGAACAGAAAACAGAAACTCTGCTGATTGAAGCAATATCTCCAGTTTAATTTTAAGCATTTTTTATAATATATCTTTATTTTTATGGAAGTAACATTGACTAATAGATACGTAATGTCAGGAAATTTAAGATTTAATTAAAGAAAAAATTAAAAACGTAATAATTTAAAGTCTGCAACTGTATATATTCCCTCTGTAAACTTACAATAAACAATTACTTATTTTTGATATTTTGTCCGATAAACTATTCACAATCAGAGGTAAGTACTCTGCAATACTTAATGAAAATATATATTTTTTTAATTATGCCTTAATTTAATTTCTAAAACTATCAGCAGTGATCTGCATATTAATACGCAAGTTTATTCAAACAAAATTGAACACATTGAAAGCCGTTCTAAAGCAAATTTTAAAAGAAAGAAAAAAAGAAAGAAAGAAAAAAGAAGAAAAAAGAAAGAAAAAAAAGAAGAAAAAAAGAGAAAAATGAAGAAAATAAAATAATATTTGTTCAGCTAACTAGGATTGAAATCCTTTTATTCTGTCAAAAAATACAAAGTATCCCACGTTGATCCTAACGCAGAGTTTTATTCATTTTTTTTTTTTTTTTTTTTTTTTTTTTTTAATGATGAAGATATTGTTCGATTGTTCGAAATTTTCAATAATTTCACTTTCCTTTTGTGAGAAAAAAATTAATTTTCCAAAAGAGCTGAAAGTGTAGCGTAATACGGTCAGTGATACAGTATTTATAAATAGTCAGATTCCAAAATATGGAGCGTCTATTTCCACGCTTTTTCAATACTAATGATAATTACTTTCACCACTTTTCGCAATATCTTTACATTTCACAAAAAAAGCAAGGTAAATGATGGAAAATTCCGAAAAATCTCTTACTAAATGCTAAAGTTGCGAACTAAAAATCTTGGAAAGGGGGGGGGGCGGTTACAGTAAAATGTATAATATTTTTGAAAGTATAAATGACTTACGATCCTATTTGCTTAAAATTGTTTACTGAAATGTTCTCAGCAATGCATCAAAATTTATCTAATCTTTTTAGTTGCGTTTGTAATTATATAAATACGTAGCACCTATAGTCTTCGTCTAGTACATCCATCTGTCCGTCCATCTATCCTCATATATCAGAGCAAAAACTACCCAAACGTATCATTTCAAATTTAAAATGCATAATTTTTGCATAAATTTGTCGAGTGATTTCAAATTTTATAAAAATTGCATGCACAGTTTAACTACAGGGACAATCAAAAGCCTTCGGATACATTACGACCAATGGGAAAAATAATTTCAAGTGCATTTTAATAGGTTACACTCTTTCGATAATGAAATTGATATGTATCTATGAAATATATACTAAAATATACATTCTGTATAATCTGTGGTGCAAAGAATATTTGTTGTTAATTTACAGGGCAACACAAAAGTATTCCATTGCAAAATGACATAGGGGTAAACATTCTTTGGAACTTATTTTAATAATATTAAACTATTTCACATTTTGTGAAATTGATATACGTTGTTATGGTTTACTACAAGTTACTTTCTGTATAACAGAATGCAGATAGTATTTACAAAGATACACAAAAGATTTCGGATTCTCTACTGTATCCGAAACTATATCCGAAGTATTGTATACTATTACATCATGATTTGAATATTTTTAAAATTCCCTTATTGTACGAATGCACCTCATTTGCTACGCTTGACGCGCAATTTCCACCTTTTTTTCTTTTATTTTACTTTCCTTTATTATTATATATCTTCAACATTCTGGAATAAAACATCACATATCTATTCATTAAAATAAAATTTAAGTTTCCAGAAGTTTCTACTCAATATATTCTATTCGACACTATGCTGTAAATCGTTCGTCAAACCTAAAAATATCTACTCCTGTTCCTAAACTACTACCTTGATTATCCGCTTACGATATTTTATGGCACTGCACGAGTTAGCATTCCTCTAATACTAGAGGTCCGTGTTAAGTGAATTTGCAAGCCTCTTTTAATAATATCTGGAACGGTTAAGACGCAAATGAGAAAACTTTCTCCTCGTGTTGTAATTATAGGGTAAAATAATGGATAATGGTGCGCTTGAGTGACTGCAAATTAAAACTCGAGCTTGTAAATCTAAAATTTCAGCACCCGAAGCTAGGTACATTTATAAAGTACCTGGGTAATGCGTTTTCTTCAAAATGTCCAGAGATTATAATCATATGTCCTGGACATTTTAAAAAAGAGAAATTGAAAGGGTTGTTCTCTAGAGTTCGTGTAAAAATTAGAATAAAATTAGCTAAGACAAGAGTAGGGTGTGAGAACGGAATCTTAAACATTTACTTCTTTCTGTACTAAAATCTTTCTTTTTTATGAGAACAAAATAAAGAAATAAAATGTGAAATGTCGGAAAACAAACATGGGGAGGAAATTTAATGTTTAATTTTTTACGTATTTTTTAGATATTTTATTTTATAATAACATTCTTATTTTAGAAATGTACAAAAAAGCAAAAATATCATATTGAAAGAATTAAAGCATTTTCTTATAAACATATAAACTCTATAGCTGTATATACACTATACTTTAATCTTTTAATATTAAAAAAAATAATATATTAAATGGTAAAAATATTTTCCTACTATAGGGAGATTTAGATAAATTACTTTAAAATTTCATCCATCTAATTTAAAAGATAAATATACACGATTTAAAGAATATCAAACATGCATTATTTTCTGGTTTGCTTTTTATAGCATTTACTTATCATTAATCCAGTTACGTAAAATGTAAAATAATATTTTAATGCATCAAATTACATTACCTAAAATTTAATTTGTTGTGACATTTTCTGAAAGTAAATGAAATTTAAAGAGATGCAAAAAATATCTGTGCTATGGTGAAATACTTAAAATGGATTATCAGTACAGCAGATACTAATTTTAAGATGTATAATTTTAGAGAAAACTTTATATTAACTCAATCTTCAAAAGGATACACACATATTTCAAAAAATAAGGGTTGTTCAAGTGTTAAAGATGTCAAAACCTGTACGCAAAACTGATAATGATAGAAGATGTGTATACAGTATGGGTTTTATAGTACATTTGGTATAACATTTAATTGCACGTACTATGGCCCTATATAAAACTAAATTAGTAGCCAGTATAACTTACATAAAAATCGTAGAAAAATATCGACAAATAACTAATGCGATTAAAGCGTAAGCTTTTTGAACATATAGATAAAATATTGGTCCAATATTGGCTACATCTTGGAGCAATAGTGGTACATTGACGCAATACTGGCATGAAATATTGCTCCAATATTGGGGTGTTTACATTTTACCTTTATTTAGACAATATTTTGCAGACAATATTATGCCAATATTGGTGTTTCATTGGAAATATTACCAATGTAACGCCAACATTTGTACAATATTGGGAATTCATTGGAAATATTTCCAATGTAATGCCAACATTTGTACAGTATTGATAATTCATTGGAAATATTTCCAATGAAATACCAATATATAAACTATATTGGCGTTTTATTAACAATATTTCCAATAAATCAAATAATGGCGCAACGTTGGACCAATATTGGTTTGCTACTAGGGACGTGTCCGTTCAGGCCGGCCGTGTCCGATAGGACAGTTAGTCATGCGATTCAACGAAATTTTGCTTTAATGGGCTATAGCAGTAGAATATTGACTCGGATGTCATTACTAACAGCACGACATCGCCAACAGCGAGCTTCTGGGCTCGTGTCCATATCAGTTGGATCATAGACGACCGGAAAAAAGTTGCTCGGTCAGATGTCTTCGAGCTATAACTGTTCGTGGTGGGTTTGAAGAAAATTCTGGACAATTCCAGCGGATTATTTGGCCACCACGATCGCCCGACATAAATCCTATCGAACGTTTATGGGACATAATCAAGAAATCAGTTCGTGCACAAAATCATCCACTGGCAACATTTTCGAAATTATGGATGTCTGTAGAGGGGCATGGCTCAATTTCTCTCTAGAGAACTTCCAACGACTCGTGGAGTCCATGTCACGTCGTGTTGCGCACTTCGCAAGACAAACGGAGGACCGACACGCTATTAGCAAGATATCCCATGACTTCTGTCACATGAGTGTAAATATATATGTATATATATATATATATATATATATATATATATAGGATTATATTGAATTGATATATATAATACAATATTATATTGATTTTTTTCATTTATTTTATTGATTAATTTATTTGAAATTTTATTTAATTTTATTAAATTTGTTATTTTATATTTCTATTAAAAATTTTATTTAAATTTATTAAAATTGTTATTTTATATTTCTGTTAAAAATTTTATTTAATATTTTTCAATAGATGAAGTTCTGAAATTGTTTAATAGATAATGGTCAAATAAAAAGAATATTGCCCAGTTAAACTGATGGCATTGAGCTCACAGGCTACGCATACTAATTGTACATTACAGCCTTATATTTTCAAGGGTTAATTCCGTTCGAAAAAAAAAAATAAGAAGGGGAAACAGCTCTCCCCTTTCCCTTTTTTTTATACTTAATCATTGAACCTCCTAAACTATCAAGGACACGCTTTATCATACAAAAAATCAATATCCAAAATTCAGAGCAAATCGGATAATTCTTAATAAAAACCCATTTAGCATTTATGTAATTTAAGATGAGTTATCCTCCTCTTTTATACTTAACCATTAAACTTCCAAAACTATTCAGAGATTTGAACGAAATCTGACAATTCTGCTTGAAAAACCCATTTATATAAATTAAGGGGAGGGGCATTAAAACCCCCGTTCCCCCTGTTTATACTTATTCAATGAACACCTAATAACGGTCACGGAATCGCCTCATCAGAATGATCCTATATCTAAGTTTTGAACGAAAACTGTTAATTCTGCATGAAAAACCGATTTATATCAATTAAAGGGAAGGGTATGAGTCCGCCGTTCCCCCCTTTTATACATATCAAATGAATTCCAAAAATTAATCAGGTAAGCGCCTTATCAGGATATACCTATATACAAAATTTCAAGAGGATCAGATATTTTTGTCATGAGTTATCGCGTTACGCACGTACGAACGAACATACATACATACAGAACCGACGGGCACATAAGCTCTCAGACTATGATAGCCTGTGAGCTAAAAAATTAAAAAAAAAGAATATTGCCCAGTTAAACTGATGGCATTGAGATCACAGGCTATACCCACTAATTGTACATTACAGCCTTTTATTTTCAAAGGTTAATTCCGTTCGAAAAAAAAATTAAAGTATGGGAAACAGCCCCCCTTTTCCACTTTTTTTACTTAATCATTGAACCTACTAAACTAACCAGGAACATGCTTTATCATATAAAAAATCCATATCTATAATTTAGAGAAAATCGGAAAATTCTTAATAAAAACCCATTTATACAATTTAAGAAGAGTTATCCTTCTCTTTTATATACTTAACCATTAAACTTCCAAAACTATTTAGAGATTTGAACGAAGTCTGTCAATTCTGTATGAAAAATCCATTTATATAAATTAAGGGGAGGGGCATTAGAACCCCCATTTTCCCTGTTTATATTTATCCAATGAACACCTAATAACAGTCACGGAAGCGCTTCATCAAAATGATCCTATGTTTAAATTTTGAAAAAAAAACTAATGTTTCTGCATGAAAAGCCCATTCATATCAATTAAGGAGAGGGGGATGAGCCCCCTTCCCTCTCTTATACATATCGAATGAACTCCAAAAACTAATCAGGGAAGCGCCTTATCATGATATACCTAATTAAAAAATTTCAAGTGAATGGAATATTTTTATCATGAGTTATCGCGTTACGTACGAACGTACATACAGAACGAGCGGGCACATAAGCTCTCAGGCTATGATAGCCCGTGAGCTAAAAAGATTTTTTATGAAAACATAATCTACACTTTATGTTAGCACTCTATTGAAATGCTAAAAAAAAATAGATTTATGTTGTGTGTATAATTCATGCATAAACATGAAATATTTTGTTTTTGTATAGGTAAATTCTGCAACAGTAAATGTGATTCTTGAAAATTCTTATCTTAGTTTTGAAACTGGTTGCATGGTAAGCTTACGCCTATTTGCAAGATGCATGTAAAATCTGATGTAACATAAATTTTACATTAACGATTTGAATTTAGGACGTCTAAGAATAGGACATTTTGAAAAGAACTAAATTTCTTTTAATAAATTTTATATTTTCAATGAAAAAGGCTTTTTGAATATTTATGGCCATCTCAAAAAGCAAAATACAAAAGAAAATTCTACTCTAAAATCCATTTATGTTTTTGGAATTTAAGCTCTTCTAAGCGGCTTAAGTATCTAAATTGAATTTCGAAACATTTTACATGTGCTTATAGATTTTAAAGTAACACAGGTATATTTGAAACATTTTTTCCGAAAGACTTAAATAGTTTCTTATTTTTAATTTTGTGGTGCATTTCACATAAAGAAACAAGATTTATTGTTATGAAATTTAAAGCTACTCAGATTTAAATTAAACAAATGCTAAGTACAGTATTTTTTTAATTGAACTTAAAAGTTTTTATAACTGATTTATAAATAAGGTTTATTTTATTTCAATTTAATTTATTTTTGTCGCTTTTTATAAGTAATTTGTAGTAGATTACCAATTAAGGCTATTAAAAATACTTTAGAATTCTTTCTTTCTTTCAAAAATATGTATATTTTTTCTTTTAGTTACATAGGCGTAGCCAACCTTTTGAACGAGGGGGTGCCCAGATTTTTTAACCCGCACCTGTTGGGTACAAACAATATCTTATATAATAAAACCTGTTAAAACGGAATCTCATGAGACTGCTCGAATTTCCGTTTTAAACAAGCTTTTATCTTAAAAGGTATAATTGTTTTTTTTTTTTTTTTTTTTTTTTTTTTTTTTTTTTTTTTTTTTAAGGGCCCAAAAGCAATTTTGTTTTTGTGAGGGGTATTAGAAGAGGTTCAAAACTAAATCTAATGGTAAAAAAAAAAGATATAAATTTTCTTACAGCAGTGATATAAGACACAGACTGTGTGTGGACACAAGTATAAAACTTTTAGTCACCCTAAAGTCTAATAAAAATTAAAAAAGGATTTTTATTATGCTGCAAACTTCTGTAGGCGCAAAAGAAAGCTGCATGAGATCAAAATATCGTATTAATCAAAGTCTTGTAGATGAAATTTAGTAGGATGATATATCTCATCCGGCGAAACACACATACATGTGTGTGAGTTAGAGATGAGTTCGGGCTCGTTTTCCGGGACCCGGGCCCGCACGAGCCCGAAAGATTTTTTGTTACCAGAGCCCGAGCTCGATACCAAAAATATACGAAACAAAATTATATGGTATTAAAAATATATTATTATGTTAATTACTTATTTATGTTAATTATTTATGTTTATTATTATTGTATTATAAATTTATTATTATGGTATTAAAAATTTCTTACACAGATAAAATTGTTAAATGAAAATTTAAATTCAATCTTATCAAAATCCGTATCAAATAAATATATACTTGACTCTTAAAATAAATCTCAAATTTTTCCCTAATTTAAAAAGTAAATTTCATTTACATATTTGTGACTTAATGAATAAATGCATGAAATTTGCAGAAACTACTATTTGTAATCTGGCAAATCGAACAACGTTCTTCAATTTTCTGTAAAAAATGTACAACCTTAATTATAATCGATGCCTTTCTCATAACAATGTTCCTTAATTGATAGGTGACAAAAAAAAAAAAAAAAAAAAAAAAAAAAAGGATGACGTTATTTTAAAGGTCCGATGCTTTTATCGGAAAAGAAGAAACAATGAACAATTGCTTTATACCAGAATAAAATGGTAATTATGTTTACTTCGAAAATGTATACCGTCCTCAGCATGAAACAGTGTTTATGTTGACAAATAGATAGAACAATCACTAATTTTCATATGAAAAACGACAATAACTCGTGCACAATAGAAGCCTAAAACTAAGAGAATAGCCTCCAGCTAACTTTCGTCTATTAATAACAAAAGAAAATATTCTCTTCGCGTTATGTAACTAAATAATAAATTAAAAAAAAAAAAGATCCAATTAAAAGAAAAAAACTTTTACTAACGAAAAGCCAACTAAAAGCAAATTCATAGCTGGTGTTTATTTTGAATGGCGTCATTCAGAAGTTGTCGTCGGAAATTATTCAGGCATAAATCTCTAATTATTACAAATTTTCATTTGAAACAACAATCAAATACTAAAATAAATAAACACTACTTCGGTTCCCCGTTATTTTGATCAAAATGATTTCAAAAGGAATAAGTACGCAATTTTAAATGAAAAAAAGTTTTTCCAATCTTTTCTACTCATGAATAAATAAAATCTTTCGGTTTCAGAAAAAAATGAGCCCGTTCGGGCCCGAAAATTAGAATAAAAATAGAGCCCGTACCCGTGTCGGGACCAGGCTCGGGTTTTCGGGTACGGGCTGAGTCCATTTCATCTCTAGTGTGGATGCGCGTATATGCATAAATCAGCAGCATAATTATGAACATAATAATAAATGTCACAATAAATAAAAAAGTTAAAGTATTTAGTCAAATTTTATGATAAAACCACATTATAAACTCAGATCTTAGTGCCACAATAAAGATATTACTGCTGGTGTTTCGTAACCAGGTACCACGTCGGATTAGACGTACCACTGATGGATTCAGTCATAAGTAAACAAAGCAAATACAAAAATTTAAGTACAAAAGTCACTTAAACTCGATAACTTTATATTTATCAAAAAATGGAATACGCAATTCGATTCCAAATTGCTTCAATATACACGTCTATTGAAATCGAATCTTGTGCCTTAATTTTGTGCCTTTACGTTAAAAAAAAAAAAAAAGTCATAAAATGTGTCAAAAAGTTTCGCGTTTGTTAAGCACAGATTTCAGAACCGCTTTAAGAGAGCATAATAAACTATTCTTACTTTCTTTGGTTACTGTGGCTTCTGGAGATTTGACATCATGTTGGGTAGTTATTTTTTCTTTAAAAATACCCTGAATTGTCTTGCATTTTTGCGGGTTTTTCTGAAGCTCATTTTCTCTTTTCTGGCCGTCCCATATTTTTTAAATACGCTTGGTAAAGTGCGAAGTATATTAACAAATTAAATATAATTTTTTAGCCCATTTCGGAATGATACAAGTCAAGAGAATGAAAACTGAATAAAACAGATTTTCTCTGTTTAATATTTATTATTATTATTATTATTATTTAAAAGATAAAAATTATTAAGCTTAGCTTCCATATCTAGATTCAAATGTTTTTGTTTTTTTCTCAAATATCTTCAGTGTGGGGGGGGGGGAGTCTATTGTCACTGTGAACATTTAATGTAATGGCGTCTTGCAAACGTTGGATTAACGATAGTCCAGAAGTGTCTGGCGCCTGCTTACCGAACATTTGAAAATCTAAAATACTCTACTTTATAAAATATTTAAAATATTGATAAATGAGTACAAATGTAATGTGAAAATATTAATTATCAGCTGCTGCATCATGATACATGAGAAATTTTTGTTGTGTTCCGCAGAAGTGATATATGAACAGGATGTATGAAAAATAAAAATTGTTAATTGTTTTTAATTACATTGTTTTCAATTATTCTTTTTTATGAATGCTGATTATTTTACTTAGGTTTTAAAATCCTTCATGTGTCTGCGTGAACGGGGGGATGCCCGGGCACCCAGGGCACCCCCCCCCCCCCCCTGGCTACGTGCATGAGTTATATAAAATCCTTGAAATTTACACATTTCGTAAGTAAAATCTTTTAGCGCTTCATAATCAAAAAGTCAATTTTTTTTTTGTTGTTGTTAATACTTATCGTTTGCAACTTTTAGACAGTTCTGAATTTCATTCATCAAGTTAAGATGTTAAATTTCGCATATAAAGAAGATCCGAGACACAATAATGTCAAAATAAAAAAAAATAAATAAAAAAAATATATTGCATTAAAAATTTCTTTTTTTTCTGCTTAAAATGAAGATTTAATTATGTTTCTATCTTAATTGGATCAGAAAATATTACTTTTTATTTATTTATTTATTTTTTACTTGTTTGTTTCGTTTTAGTTTCTTTTCAAAATCTTGCTTTCAAGCAATTGGCATGGAAATAACTTTTTTGTGAAAATACGTTATTCTTCGTGATGGATTTTTTCATCATTTCTCTTATTTAAATTCTTATAAGTAAAGAACCGTTAAGGATATATGTTCAAAACTTAGGACATGTCTTAGCTTTTTATCTGTATTAACTATTTTATTTAAATTTTTATTCAATAAATTTGAAAAAAAAAATATTTACTTTAGAAAATATTATTATTTTTTTTAGTTACATCAGTTTTTTTTTATTTATTTATTTTTACTTTTAATATTTTTAATTCTATTTAACTGATATTGTAAAATATGCTGAATCAAAATTTAAAATATAGATATACCTGTTTATTTAAATGAAAAAAAATCTACAAATAATATTTTAAGTTATAATGACTTCAATTTACACTATTTTAATTAATAAATTTTAAATTTTTTAAAAATAATTAGAGAAGTTTTTACATGTATTATGCTTGCAAATAATATGGTTAACCAATAGAAAAAATTCAAAAAATAATTCAATAAATAAAAAATATAGAAAAATGTGTCTAGAAACCCCATTAAAAACTCTAAAATGACCAAAAATAGTTCAAACAGTAACTCCATTCCTAATAATTTTTCCTCTCTGCATAAGAAAAAACCTAGGGTGTCACTGAAAAAAGTAGTTAAAAATCTGTGAAAACGTCCATTCTAACATGAGACTACTTTAGGTAAACGAATCGTCAAAGTTTCAAAAATATTCAAAGTTATAATATTGAGAAAAGGATGAATTAAAAAAAAAAAAATCTCAAAAAAATGATAATTAAACTGAGACAGTTCACTTGATACCAGTTTAAGAAAATTCAAAAGGTTTAAAATTTTACATCATCTAACAACAAAAAGTAACACTTCAAAAATTGTACAGCATCAATGAAACGAACTTCCTAATTACGATAATGGCCAAAAGTATTCAAAAATTTCACCATCGAGACAGCAAACGAATTTGATAGAGGTATGAACTCACTCCACCAACTGTTATCGAAAAGACCGAATGGCCACTGCGTGCTATTTTGGCCAAGTGGCTTTTTTATGAGTTTTTGATCTAGTTTCAATGCATATATCTATTTATTTAATACGCTAATGTGACGATTCCGGGTTTACCCTCATCTTCGAGAAAAGCAATTTATGGCTGCCCCGTTAAGCATAAATATTTACATGCCATAAGTATGCTGACTGTTCAACATATGGAAATATATATATAATCTTTATTGTATCACATCCATTCTCCTTTTATTTTCTCCAAAAATTTCAAAAACTATCCAATTACAATGTATTAAATTCTAAATTAAAAATAAAGGATACCAGGCTATTATGAACATCGGATAATCAGATATAAATGAACCAAATCTATTTTGGTGGGGCCATCTAAAGACAAATGATATAAATAAAAATATTTGAAGTAGTAATATAATTCGATATTTTTTAAACTTCGGTTATATACTTTTAGAATTTTGTTAAATATAAATAAAATTAATTTTATAATTTAAATTTAATCTAATTAATTTTTAAGGGCTTAACACTTGCCTGATTTTTTTTTCATTATGAGTAAAAAGAGTTTTTTTCCCTCCCAGATGTACATGAATTTTGATATTGCATTTGCATAACTGAAACTTATTTTTTCTCTTATTAAATTACAATTTTATCTTCACTCCAAAGTTATGTTCGAATGTTACTACATAAAAATCGAAATTTTATCTGTATTGATATAATTAATATACATAGTACATAGTACTACATTTTAATTACATATTGCTTACATTTTACTTATATTTTGTATGAAATATAAATTTTATTCACCATGTAATCAAATTTCAAGTGGACGCAAGCTAACCTCTGTGTTGAACTATTTCATAAATTGAAAAATGATTAAAAATATTATCCTCATCATTTCTATTTATAGAACTCATTTTTAAAATGTAATTTTCTACAATGCAAACTCTTCATTTGTTTGAAGGCTTATGAAAATGAAACGCAGTTAAATATTGCCGTCATTTTTGACGGGAGTTGTACATACTAGTATGTATATAAAAGATTTCAAAAATATGACTTCGAAGTGGATAACTACAGGCATACAAATACTATTCTCTAAACTCATCTAGCTCTGCACTTTCGGTATCTTCAGAACACAGCGCACAGACAGACAGACACACATATAGAAAAAATATACTTTTGTTATCTTTACAGATACTAGCGATTAGATAAATGAATGCATGAAGATAAAATGAGGCCAAACAAATTTTTCGATTGTAGCCAACTAAACTGCAATGATTATGATAACAGTTATAAAAAAATTTTTAAATTCATATTAGAAAAATATTTTTTATATTTGATCCATCTACGTATTTAAATAATGAAGATTATGACAAAACTATGCATAAAGTATTAATGGGATAAAATTCTTAAAAGCACCAGAAAAAAATACATATTTTACGTAATTCTTAACTTGATATGTTCTTTATTTATAATTATTTTGTATGAATGATAAAGACCATGATGATTAAAACTGCCTATGGTAATTTCTGCCATTTTTAATGCTATGTTTAGGTGAATGAAAAATATTTTTTTCTTGGAATGAGATGTTTTTGAATTTAACGAGGTAAATAATAAATCAGACAAATAAAATAAAATAAAATAAAATAAAATAATGATTTAACTGTAAGAAACTTATACACAGTTTTAAAATTTGACTGACAAATTCTGAGGAATGAAAACAGGCTATAAAAAGGATGAAAAAATGTGGTTGAACATAGAATCGCAAACCACTTATTTAGTCACAAATACAGAGTATTTCTTACTTCTGAACTTAGATTTACGGTAATAATTTTGAGAAAAGTAATAACATTGCAATGAAATTACAACAATATGTACCTTGTTTTAACCTCTTCAGACCTGATGTATAATGTGGGATACACATTTTTTTTTTTAAATTTATTTTTTTATTTATTTATTTGATGCATATAAATAGTGTTTAAAAAAAGGTAAATGAGTGCGTGTGGAATCTAAAAGACAGCAGAACTAAAAAAATAGCAATCATTTTAAAATAGCGCTTTTTTTAGCGAGCTACATGTTATATAAAAATGGATTTCAGTAGAAATATAGGGAATGTAAAAAAATTAAAACATAAATAATTTTACTGGGCGTTAAAATACCATTTGTAGAGTCCATTGGTAATAATTACTTTTAATTATATATTTATTTTATGGTTTTACAACATTTTTGCGATGCAAAAAAAGCAAAATACAATTCAATAAATCACAAGAAATTGAAAAAAAAATGCACTTTTTGGGTCCCCATGTATCATAAAATTTTATGTAGAAAAAAATAATAAATAAATAAATAATTTTTTCGCGGTACAATCTTTCTTAGTTATCAGTCTGTTAATGTAAATCCATGCATAAAGAAACCCTGGTGTCTGAAGAGGTTAAGCGAAATGTTATAACATCGCGGATAGTTCTGGAAAAACAAGGTGAGTCAAACAATCGATGATACCGTATCGTATGAACTAATAATCGCAGTCCAAAATGTGGAGCATCAAATGGCGCAAATAATCAAAACTTATATCATGTTTCATTATTACCATATTTGTAATAAAGATTGAGAATGTCTATAAAAAGTTTTTATTTATTTCAGTTTCCTGAAAGTTATTACCATCAACACAAACTGTGTTAAAGTTACACTGTGTAATTGTGATCAGAGTTCTCGATAGGTTTTGACCAATATTAACAATCTGGGGAATAAGAAAAAAAAATTGTAGCCAAATGAAAAAAAAATGTTAGCAAAATAGATTCGGTGTGGAACACTGAAAAATCTATCTTAACTCCTTACTGTATCGCTTTTTTCAATATGATCATAAATAACCTAATATTTGTATTTGCTTATAAAATAGTAATTCAACAATCCGCTACAGAAACTATTCAAAATAAATTCCTTCTAAATTTCTCCTAAATTTGTAAATGATTCAGAATTCCTTTTAGCAGTGTAAACAAAAATTCAAAACAGCTATCTTTGATTTACCTTCGTGAAAATATGTGTTAAAAATTGCTATCAGATTTTCACTCTAACCGGTTAAATATATTCTCCGGCCTATTGTACCGGGTGATCCAGGAGTTCCAGGAGTTTTGAAATGCTAATAATTAGCAAACTATACACAATAGAAATATGACGTTTTCGCAGAAATGCTTAGAACTTATGGGATTTTTTTTTTTTTTTTTTTCGATGAAACAAACATATTATGTTATTTACAATTTTTGCGAACAGCTGGCGCTAAAATTGATAGTATTATTTTTATATGGTTTTTATAGCTTACTAAAAAAATAATTAGTGTCCAAGGGTTAAAAATTTTCTTTATGATTCCCATAGTTTATAAGTATCGCCGTGAGCCGATCCAAAACAAGGTGCACAGCATCCTCAGGGCAGAAAGAAATCCCATAAGAAATTTCAGTTCATCGTGAAATTGCAAGTGTACTGCACTCAGTATGAGCTGATGATTTCCATTGAGTATTGGCATCGAATTCTACCTTATTTACAATTGCAACAAATGTTTGGGGCCTCCTGTTTCTATTACGATCTTCAAATGAGCCCTTTTCTCGAACCTTATTTACCATAGGTTTCACATTTGTAATGGCCATAGCATCTTTTGAAGCTTTAAATTCATGTATTGTCACGCATTCAGAACACAACTAGACAAGCAAAGAAAATATGTCTAAACTTAACAGTTACTCATCGAATTTTGTATAAAGAAAATCCTTCAATGCAATTTCAACTACTTTCTAAAAAGGTGTTTGAACATAAACCACTCTTATAACGAAACTCATCAATATCCTAGAAAAGATGTTTCGCAATGAACTCATGTGTCTATATAACTCATGGTATAAGTACAATCGGTGTTGAACAGCAGCGCCACCTGTTGATAAAAATTTTAACTATATATATTTAACCCATGAGTGCCTACCGTCCCATTTTCGGGACAGTTTTAAAAAATTCAAGTAAGCGCGTTTCACACCAGTAAAAAGGAGTATGAATAAATACTTCCTTTCTCGAGAAATATTCCTCAATAAATAAAGATAAAATTATTCTTGTTTTAAAAGTGGTGGGAAAATGCAAAATTTGAATTTTAACAAAGAAAATAGTTCAGGCACTAATGGGTTAAAAAATCATTCTAAACAAAAATTCCACATATTTCTGAGAGTATATCTGAAAAGCGGGCCTTTGTATTTTACATAGTTTCCTAATTATTAACATTTCAAAACTACCGAAACTTCTGGATCACCCGGTACGTCACCTTCAACTGAAAAATGATTAATTTCAACACTGGATTCAGCAAAACTTTTCTCTATTTGGCGTTTGATGCGAGTATTAATAATAATAATAATAATAATAATAATACTATTATTATATCATTATTATTATTATTATTATTATTATTATTATTATTATTATTATTATTATTATTATTATTATTATTATTATTATTATTATTATTATTATTATTATTATGTGTGTTTGTGTTTACCAGCGCATGTGTCATAAACTTTCAACTGGGAAATACCTATAGCAGAATTCCGTCCGTGCTTTAGGCTGTTGCTAAAGTAAATTGGTGTTGATTGATTAATATAAATAGCATGATGTAAATAGCTCGATGCGATTGAACTTGTAAAGTGACATCAATCGGTGAGTAACGCGGTAAAGAATCTCGATTGTATTGGCACACATACAAATACACACTTACACAAAGAGCAGAAATTGAACACTTGCAATTTGGTGAGTATGATAATTCTTTTACTCACCAAATGGAGCACTGAGTTGCTATTTGGTGCAATGGCGAGCAGAAGCGAGAATCCTGATTGTGATTAAATACTAGTTTGTGACCCTATTTCTTAATGTAGTTTTTCGTGCTCTTGATGCCCGCTATTACTTCTCGGAATTTGTCAGGCGAATTCAAACAACGCACTGTATAAAGATTTACAGCTACTAGTTTGAATAGGTATTTACTACCAAATCAGTAATATTTTCAGAAATTCTTGGAAGTACATTTTTGAAATATTATACATGTTCCAATTAACTGAGTAATTATATGAAATATAATAAATAAATTTACTACGACTTTTAAGCAGCACATTTTAAAGGTTATACTTATCTTGTGTGTAATTTTATTCATTGTAATTAATGCTTTAATTATACGCAAAAAACAGCTATTCATTAAATGTAAAATACGATAAACTATTTACTAATCCTGAAATCTACATTTTTTTTCTAGTATTACTGCACATCTAACATTCAGAAATTAAAAATATTCGTATAAAAGCAATATTCTCAGAGATTCGAAAGAAAAAAAAACAATGTAGCAATTATCTATAATCTTCGATTGGTCAAATTTGGTGGCCGCCGTTTTCTTTTCAATACAGCTAAAGTAGAATCTTTAAAAGTGCACTTTTTCTGCTTGTAATTTTTTTCTCCTTTTAATCACATTAAAACAGGCGGTTGAAGGTCGCCGAACTCTCCTTGAATCTTAAGGAGGAAAAAGCTAGAATCAAAAGTATTTTTGATTCAGTAATAAAGTTAAGAATACTTGATTTAAGAATTCTTGAGTGACGACTTCATTCGACTTTTCTAACACTTTATAGAATAATATGCGTTCGAATAAATAGCAATAGAAAACTTACATCTTAATTTTGTAAAGATGAAATGTTTCTACTCGAGAAAATGACGTGTTCCAAAGATAACTGGTAATTTCATTCATAAAACCGAAATTTTTTCTAAACTTATAAAGACATTTTTATTAAAATTGTTCAAAAACATTCTCCGCTACGTAAAAATTTAATAAATTTAACAATTTTAATTTAAAACGTACAACTTATTAAATAAAATTTATTTAAAAAAAATTGCTTTATCATATTAAAAACTGATGGATAAATAAAAACAAATACTATAAAAAAATATTTTCAAATCTTTTCTTAAAAAATTGCAATATATTACATATTATTTTCCTAAAATACCCGATTCGGAACCTTTCTATATGAATTTTATTGTTCAAAAACATTCTCGTAAAGTATAATTACTAAATAAAATTTATTCAGGAAATTTCTGCGTCTCCATAATTAAAACATTTTGAACAAATTGAGTCATTTGTGCCACATCCGTCTTTGTAATTATTCGCAGAGAGTGACACGAAAGGATAGAGGCTTGAAGCACGTCTCTTAAATTCACTTAAGTGTTTAACTAGTAGAACTAAAGAGGTCGGTGTTAAGGGCTCGAATTCAGTAATGACAACATTTAAAAGCAGTTAAATGATTTAAGTATTGAATAAGGTAACCCCAGACGAGCTTAGAGTATAGCTCTATGCGCATATTGCCGCGCATAAATGATTAAAGTACAGTAATTCTGAGAATAAAGGTTATTAATAATGCTGATGTTTAAAACTAGTATAATAATGACAGCCGAAAATTTTGAATAATAATATTATTTTAATACGCGTGGTGTTTGTCGGAAGTAACTGTTTAACGCAAATGCAGTTTATTTATAAAGGCTGAAAAAAGACTTATCTAGTAAAAATAATTGTGTACATTTAAGGAATTTCGTAATGAATTGGTAAAATTATGAAAGTTTTGAAATTTAGCTTATGTTAGGTATTATTTATGCATAAAACTTATTCACGTCTCACCAAATAAATAAATTAATTGATTAAATGATACTAATAAATTTCAAAATATCTAATATATATTATAAAACAAAAACATGTTCATGTTCATTTTTAACGCGGACGTCAATTCGACTTGGCAAAACCTGACTAATAAACTTCGCTTTTACTTCTTATTTTTAACTTTTAAACATAGAAATGTTTCGTCACACTGTCGAATAGGAAGAAAAAATATGTCTGATTCAGTTTATTTGAAAACTGTATCTCATCAGGGTGGCGAATGGTAAGGGAAAAAAACACAATAAAAAAGTAATAAACACTAGTATTTCATTAAAAAAAAAAAAAAAAAAAAAAAAAAAATCGTCTTCTTTAATCTCTTTATATCACTTAACTCGCCACCCCGTTCATATCACTAATCTTATGTGGTTTTAAAATTATTTTCAAGTGTGAATTTTTTAATAATCTATATCTAGCTCTAACAGCTTGATCTTTAAAAATTAAGAAGTTTATAAAATAGTATAAGTAGTACTGGGCCATTCGATGCCAAGTGTGAAACAGCTTTTCTAAATATTTCTGCTGTTTTAACAATGTTATTATGGTCTCAAATTAAAAAAAAAAACCATGTTCATAGAAAATATAAAGATTTTTGTTACTTTTTATGTCTAATCTATGTTTCAACTACTTATAAGTCAATAGTATTTATGTAAATTTCACACACAGGACATTTCATCAGTTTTTCATACAGTGGCCCTGAAACGATAAAAATTACACAAAATCTAGGATTTAAAATGTGCAAACTTTTACTGTCTATTATTTTTATTATTTATTTATTATTAAAAGTGGGTAGCTTACTAAGATCTAGGGTTTAAAATGTGGAGATTTTTAGAACTATTAAAGGGACATTTCATTTCATGGATATAGCAGCTTTTATACACATTACTGCTGCTTTAACAAAGCTGCTAATGTATACTCAGATTAAAACAATTATGCTCACATGAAAATATAGATTTTTAACTAATTTTAATGTATAATATATATTTTAGCAACTTATAAGTTAATAAATATAGGTATTTATATAAGCGTCACGTGCAGGACATTTTCTCAATTTTATTTCGAATTATCCTTCTGTATTTGTTAAAAGTTAATACCAAATAACGAAATTAAAACGTCATCAATACATAAAATATAGAAACACTTAACAGAGTAGTAAATGACTGTTAAAATGAGTGACTCGCTTAAATCTAGAAAAATTTTAGAATAAAATAATAATGCGGTAAACAGGGAAATTGTTGGTGATTTCTTTGATGACTAACTGCTGGCATCCGATTAAAAAAAAATATATCGCTTTTAACAAATTCAAAAAATAATTTAACTGTATAACTGATATTTTACGCATAAAAAAGCTTTATTAGAAATGTGCTGTCAGTGGAAAATCTAAAAATATCAATACATAAATTAATAAATCTACTTGTTTTCAATGTAAAGGTTTAGGTTTATTTTGTCGTCCGATTATCTACACTAATGGGATATAGGACCAGAGATGAGTGCCCTTCGTGGGGGTCTTTCTAAGGGAACCTAACCCGTATTTACGCAAGGTTCGAAGAAAACCACGAAAACTCCGAACGGTTAGACCGACAGCCGCGATTGGGTTCGAACCCAGCACCTGCCGTCTACCAGTTTGAGGTCAGAACCTCTCGGCCACTGGTGGGGCCTTCAATGTAAAGAAATTGTTTTATCAAATTAAAATTTCCGGGCCCCCTTGTTGAATCCCCTAATATTTTATAAAGTGCATTATGTGCCATATCTTGCACATACGAAAAAACACTATGATTTTCATCGCTGAAACTCATCAAATACAGTCCAAAGAATGGAATACACTTATTTTGTCCATGTCAAATGACTGCATTTGACAAAAAATTAGAACTTGTTCTTCAGCAACAAAAAGAGATTTGCCAAAAGAAATAAAGTTAAATTTACTTTTATTATTTTTACTGAATACTTAAAAAATGATATAAAGGAAGTTGCAGAATATGAAACAGATAAAATTAATTAATTTAAGTCCATTTAATAGCAAAATGTACCAATATAATATTTAAAAACCCTAATTGTGTACATAGGGTATACACCATAAAATATCAAATTTTAGCTGAAAATTTGAAATGTTACTATTTTTCCCATTATTAGACCGATATATGTGTTTCAAATATTTTTTTTTCATAAAAATAGAAAAAAATCGTGCAGTTAAGGGTTAAAATGCAGAAAAAATATACTTAAGTGTGTTGTATTATATTTAGATGTAGTCAAGAAAACTCTTGTTATTTGTCTTTTTGAAAAAGCAGAATTAAACACATTTGAATTAGAGTCTCAAATCGCGTAATGAAAACGTTTAAAAGCTGTTAAACGATTGAGTATTAAATAATGTAATTCTAAACTTTAGAGAAGCTTTATGCTATTCGTTGCGTTCATCAAGCACAGAAATTCAGAGAATAAAAGTGATTAATTATGCTGGTGTTTAAAACTTGTAATAACGGTAGCTGAAAAGCTTAATTGGGTAAAGTTGCAAAAGTGATATTATTTTAATATGCCTGTTAGAAGGAAAAGCCTGTTTGTCATAAATGTTGATTATTATTTTATCTAATAATAAAATAAAAGATAAAGATATGTATGTATATATACATTAATAAAATATGTAAATAATTTTGATATAGATTTTAATTAGAGAAATTCGTAATGAATTAGGTTTAATCTTCGAAAAATCAACAGAACGAAATGTACACTTTTTTGTTATTGCTGTTGTTTTAGTTGTTAAATGGAAGTTTATGAGCTTTAATGGATACAAAATTTACACGTGGTTACAATAAAATAAAAAACTTTTGTAATAAATTGAAGTTATATTTAAGGAAAATTCAGATTCAAGTTAAAATGCATCAAGGTAATTAAGTGTTATTTCTAAATTATTATACTTTGAAATAGTCAAGGAAACTCTCTGTTTATTTGTGAAGGAAATAAGATTAAGAGATGAAAAGGAAACACTGAAAACGTTCAAATTACAGGCTAAAATTCTGCAATGACAGCGTTTAAAAGCAATTAAATGATTGAGTATTGAATAAGGTAAATCTAAACTTTAGAGCAGCATTATGCTACTCTTTGAGTTCATCAAGCACAGAAATTCGGAGAATAGAAGTAATTAAATATGCTGATGCTTAAAATTTATAACAACGGTAGCTGAAAAGTGTTATTGGGGTAATTTGTAAAGGTGATATTATTTTAACATGCGTGGTAGTACTAAAAGCTTTTATTAGTAATGTGTTCTCAATGGTAATATAAAAAAACATCAATAAAGAAATCAACAAATCTACTTGTTTTTTTTTTTGTTGTTGTTTGTTTGTTTGGTTTTTTGTTTTTTTTAAGTTTAAAAAAAAGCTTTTTCATCTTTATCCTGAGCGGCCCCTGCTGATCCATTCGAATTTAATAAAAACCAGATTCATGTTAAAGTAAGTAAAAGTATTTAAGTGTGTAGTTATACTTAGACGTAATCAAGAAAATTCTTCTTATTTGTCTTGTTGAAAAGACGGAATTAAAAACTTTTGCATTGGAGGCTCAAATTCCATAATGACAACGTTAAAAAATGATTATGTGATTATGATTGAACATTAAATAAGGTAAACTTAAACTTTGGAGTAGCTGTATGCTACTCGTTGCGTTAATTGAACACAGAAATTCAAAGAATAAAAGTGATTAATTATGCTGATGTTTAAAACATATAATATTGGTAGCTGAAAAGTGTAATTGGGGAAAATTGCAAGGTGACATTATTTTAACATGTGTGGTAGTACTAAAAGCTTTTGTTGGTAATGTGTTGTCAGTGGGTAATCTAAAAAAACAAAAAAAAAAAACAAGTAAATCAATAAATCTACTTGCTTTCAATTTTTTAAAAAAGGCTTTTCTTCTGTAATCCTGGGTGCTCCTGTTGATCCTTTCGTATTTAATAAAAGCTAGGTTCAAGTTAAAATGCATAAAAGTACATAAATGTGTCATATAATACTTCGACGTAGTCTAGAAAACTCCTGTTATTTGTTTTGTTGTAAAGGTAGAACTAAAAACGTTGGAATTAGAGGCTCAAATTCCGTAATGACAATGTTTAAAAGCAATTAAATGATTGAGTATTCAACAGCCTAGACTTTAGAGTAGCTTTATGCTACTCGTTGCGTTGATTAAACTCAGAAATTGAGAGAATAAAAGTGATTAATTATGCTGATGTTTAAAACTTGTAATAACGGTAGCTGAAAATGGGTAACTGGGGAAATTGCAAAGGTGATATTATTTTAATGTGTGTGATTGAAAAATTTGCTTATCGTAAATGCAGTTTTTTATTTTATCTAATACTAGTGAGTTTTAATATATTAAAGATTTACACCTGCTTGTAATAAAATTAAAAACTTTTGTTAAAATTGCAGTTATCTTCAATAAAATATCATTAAAATTAAAGTACTTAAAGTAAATTAAAATTAAAATACTTCAAGGTAATTAAGTGTATATTATTATACTGAGAAATAGTCAAGGAAAATTTGTGTTTATTTATGAAAAAATAAGACTAAGTGATGAAAAGGAAGTACTGAACACGTTCGGCTTAGAGGCTCAAGTTCTTTAATGAAAACGTTTAAAAGCAGTTAAATGATTGAGTATTCCATAAGGTAATCCTTGACTATAGAATAGCTTTATACTACATGTTGCATCCATCAAGAACAGAAATTCAGAGAATAAAAGTGATTAATTATACTGATGTTTAAAACTTGTGATATCGGTATCTGAAAAGTGTAATTGGGGAAAGTTGCAAAGGTGGTATTATTTTAATATTCGTGGTGGAAGGGAAATCCTGCTTGTCGTAGCTTATCATTTTATCTAATAATAATATAACAAAAGACCCATATACGTACACACAAATATATATATATATATATATATATATATATATATATATATATATATATATATATATATATATTTAAATAAGACTGATATATTAAACTCAAATCGCACACCATATTTAACCAACTAAAGAAATATATAAAATATAAAAATATTCTTAAAAGCAAAAACTCACGAACATCTACACCGCTAAACAAACTTGAAAAACCACTACGTGAACAATAACTAATCCATAAATTATAAACTGATCCAACAAATAACAACTCATAAATAACTTAAACAAGAAACTCGAAAAGTAACAAACATGGAGACGGGCGGCATGGCTTATGACATGCACTGCTGGGTTAAATCTGATTTTATGCATGCAACATTCCCCATGCCCGTCACAACCATAAATGAATTTTAGCTAAAAGCATTCATACTAAAAATAAACTATCGACCAGCAATAACCTTCAAATGACCCTTAAACTAAAACATTAAACTTGTCGAACTATCAAATCCATTCAATAATGATTTCAGTTCATTTCGACGACTACTGCCCCTAACAAAATCATTCATAATATTTTTCATAAAGTTCCAAGGGTAATCTTGTTCAGAACCCAGTCTGTACCACTCCACAATGTCATTAATCGCATCTCCAATTTCTGAACTCAACCTATCAATACGAATTAAACCATTTCTGAAAATATTTCTTTTTACCAAGACATGTACACATGAATTGAAATTCATTAACTTTAAAGTTCGGAAACTAAAAGTGTTCCGTTTATCAAATATCTTTGTAACCAATTTTTTACGCTCTAAAATTAAGTTTACATTCAAAAAATCAATATTTCTGCAATCCAGTGAGGAGGGCTCTAATTTCAATGTTGTAGGGTAATATAAGAAATCTAAAATTATATTATCGTTATTTAATTTAACCATTAAAACATCATCAATGTATCTATAACACAAAATATTTTTATTTAAGTTATTGTTACGTTCATATAAATATAGGTATATGTCAGCTATAATAGAACTACAACTCCCCCCCATTGGAATGCCACGAATTTGTCTAAACGTTTTTTTACAGTCGTAAAGGTAATTTTCTTCTACAACAAATTTAAATAAATTCAAAAATAAATCGATATCAGTTTCTGATTTACACTCAGTAACATAAAATTCCACAATTTTCTCTTTTAAATCCGTTAAATCTATATTATTGTATAGGTCTGCGAAGTCATATGCATACAGACCTGTAATGTTTTTTATATATATATATGTGCATAGAAATAAAATCTGTAAATAATTTAGATATGCACTGCAAATTCGCGACACACAAAAATAAACACATTATTGAATATTTTTTGTCACCAAACCTACAACACATTCATGTGTTGTGAATTAGAATACTTCATATACAAATCGTTTTTTGTGTTGTGAAATGTTCATAATATGCAGCAAAATTGTTTCTACCTAGAAATGTGATCTAAAATAAGGGTTTTAATTGTGTTGAAAAAATGTTGGAAATAATGTTGTTAAAAATATTTTCTTACAATATTGTTGTATTGAACATAACTTTGTCATCAAATTAACAAAGTATTATAAATACCACACAATTTAAAACACTGTAAACCAACGCAAGTAAAAACATCCACAGTCCACATGGTGCATTTAAAATTTTAGAATTAAAAAAAAAGAGAGAAAAAAAGAAATAACAGACCGTTTTCTTTATAGAAGAAAAATTGCAGGAGTTTACTGAGTTTTGCCAATAAATATCAATAACTGCATTTCTGAAAAAATTATATCATTTTTAACAACACTTTTTGCACTATCTTTTTCCTGGCACAAAACAATTACAAAACAGTCAAACACGATTTTAGTTAGAAGTGTTAATTAGTATTTTCAGTTAGCGTTTTCAAAGTGTTTCCTGAATTTGTAGTGTACATTTTAATTAGGGAATTTCTTAATCAATTAGATTTCATCTCCGAAGAGGTTTATTATTAGAACAGAGCAATAATAAAAAAAGTGTACATTTTAATCAACAGAAAAAAGTACATTTTTGTGTTATTTCTATTGTTATTGTTGGTCAATGTAAATTTTTGAGCTTTTATAGATAGAAAATTTACACGTGTTTGTAATAAAATAAAAAATAAAAAACTTTTGTAATATATTGCAGCTATCTTTAATAAAAAAATTAAATTCGAGTTAAAATACATCAAGGTAATTGAGTGTGTATTATTATACTTAGAAATAGTCAAGAAAACTCTCTGTTTATTTATGAAAGAAATAAGATTAACTGAGAAAAAGAAGAACTGAAAATGTTTGAATTAGAGACTCAAATTCGATAATGACAACGTTTAAAAGCAAATAATGATTAAGTATCAAGTAAGGTAACTTTAGAATTTAGAGTAGCTATTAGAATTTAGAATAGCTTTATGCTACATATTGCGTTAATTAAGTACAGAAATTCAAGGAATAAAAGAGATTAATAATGCTTATTTTTAAACTTGTAATAACTGTAGCTGAAAGGGGAAATTGGACAAAATTGTAAAGCCGATACTATTTTAATATGCGGGATAGAAGGAGAAGCTTGTTTGTCGTAATGTAGTTTATTATTTTGTCTAATAATTAAAAAGATACCAAGATATATATATATATATATATATATATATATATATATATATAGGTGAATATCATAAAATGTCAGATTTTGATCATCTAAGATATTGAAAGTAGCCATTGAAAACAATTCAATATTTCAAGAGGTAAATTTATTTTCTATTAGAGAATACAATTATTTTCTATGTAAAAATGCTAAATTTTGAAGAACTTAAATAATAATTCGATTTTTATATAATTATATGTCATTTCTTGGCATATGTATGCCAGTATAATGGCAATTTCACTGTAAAACATTCTTTATATTCTTGTTTTTATTTTTTTTAAGTCAAACATTTTTATTTTGTTTAAAGGAACATATTTTCTATATTGCAGTTCAAATTTCATGTAATGTTGAATTTCATTTGTTAATTTATGAAAGCCAGGTAAATGAAATAATAAAAGTCTTCTCAATTTTTACAAAGACTTTAATCACATTATTTTCAAAGAAATATCTGAAAATCTTGCTGGTAGCTACGATTTTACTACTTCTGACTTGAACTATGTCAAAAGTAAGAAGAATCACTCTGCAATGCCATATTTAACATGATAAATAGCTAAAGGGCAGACAAGAAAAATGACACTCATTTTCAGTGACAATGATATTTTAATTATGAAAAATTATTTGTAAAATACGAATGTATTACTCTCCTCATATATTTGTTTTATAAGGTATAAATATTAATTAGTAATTTAAAAAAACTGGAAAAAAATATTTATAAAATATAGCAGAAGGCCCTTTACTTTCAGAAATCACATTTTATACATGCCAGGAAAACGACAATCTGAAATTCTAAGTCTTTTAGTTGCTCAATTTATGTTGCTAGAAATGAAATGTCTCTTGAAAAATACTACTATGGATACTTTTTATTAGATTGTATCAAAAGGAATTTTAATAGGAACATTTAATAGGAATGTAACATTTAATACTAATTTCACTGCAATTTCCGTAGTTTTTTTTTCATTCATCTATGCAGTAATAAAATCTATTTATAATTTAGATGCACATTTTAATCAGTAAAATTTCATAATGAATTAGGTATAACCTCAAAAAAGCCACAGACCAAAACGGGCACTCTTTTATTGCTGTTGTTGTTAAGTGTAAGTTTTTTAGCTTTACTGGATACAAAGTATACAATAAGCTTATAAATACTTTTGAAATAATTTGCAGTTATTTTTAATAAAAATTCAGATTCAAATTAACTTACATAAAAGTAATTAAGTGTGTAGCAATATACCCAGAAGTAGTTAAGGAAACCTTCGTTGCTTATTTATAGAAGAAATAAGATTATGTATGAAAAGATGGAACTAAAAACTTTTGAATTAGAGGCTCAACTTCGATAATGATAGCATTTAAAACCAGATAAAGATTAAGTATTAAATAAAGTAACCCTAGACTTTAGAGTATCTTCATGCAACGTATCGCGTTCATCAAGTACAGAAATTTCGAGAATAAAAGTGTATATTAATGATGATGTTCAAAATTTGTAATAAGATACCTGAAAAGTGTAATCGGGGAGTATTGTAAATGTGACTTATATTAATAATCGTGGAAGAAGGAAAAACGTGTTTCAGATAAATATAGTTTATCATTTTATCATAATACTAAATAATAAAAAACGAAAATATGTATAGCAGTAAAATCTGTACATAATTTAGGTGTACATTATAATTAGGGAATTTCTTAATGAATCAGATTTAAACATTCAAAAAGTGAACATAAAAAAAACCGTAAACTTTTTTTACTGTTATTAAATGTACATTTTTGATCGATACTGGTTACAAAATGCACTGTAATAATAATAAAAAAAAATCTTTAATTTTACAGATGTAATATCACTGAAATTTATATCCTTCTTAAAATTTTATTTGTATACTGTGAAATAAAGATATAAATCTGAAAAACAAGTTTTTGTATAGATATTGAAATCTGTAGCTTTACAAAAGTATCTACTGAAATTACAGTAATCTTACTAAAATTTTGTCTGTAACGCGGGTTGCAGCTACATCAAAAACTCTAGTAATCCCACTTAGCTAAAACACTCTTAATAACCGTACAGATTTTTAGGTGCGTTCATAATTATGTAAGTACGTAGCACCTATAGTTGTCGTTCAGTCCGTCCGTCTGTCCGCATATAAGAACACAGAAACTATCCAACCGAATCTTTTGAAATTTCAAATATATAATTATTACATAATTTTGTTGAGTCATTTCAAATTTTATGAAAATCGGATGCATAGATCAATTACAGGAACAATCAAAAGTATTTTGTTACATTACGGTCAATGAGGAGAAAAGTTTCAAATCCATTTTAATCGTTTGGAATTTAAAATATATAATTATTACATAATTTTATCGAGTCATTTCAAATTTTATGAAATTCGGGTGCATACGTCAATTATAGGGACAATCAAAAGCATTCCGTTACATTATGATTAATGGGGAAAAAAATTTTGCAAATGCATTTTAATAGTGTTATACTCATTCGAATATAATAGAATACATGAACCTATGAAGTATACATATATATATTAATATATACATTTTCTGTACAATCTGTCATGCAAACAATATTTATTATTAAATTACAGGGCGACACAAAAGTATTCCACTACATAATGCTGTACGGGAAAACATTGTTTGGTCCCTGTGTTAATTATATTAAACTATTTCACATTTTATGAATATGATATACGTTGCTGAGATGTAATAAAAGTTTCTTCCTGTATATATACAGGAACACAAAAAAGATTTCGACCATTACACTACATCCGAAGTACTGTCTACTATAATAACAGCAAAATCTGAATATTTTAAAAACTTCGTTATCGTACGAACGCACCTTATTTGCCACGCTTCACATGCAATTTCAAGCTTGTTTGATTTACAGTACGAACTTGTATCTATTACATGAGTTTTTGTTCTTTTCGTTACATAAAAAATTCTAGAAATGCAAGTTTTTGCAAGAAAAATTTTTATACAAATTAAATACAAATTTTTTAATATGGATTTATTAAAAATTTATAATTTGTAATTACCTAAAAAGGTATTATTATTAAGTTCATTTATAATGTAATAAAGACCAAAATTTTATAAATGTCTAATTTTTAGTAATCACTTAACCATATTAGAATATTCTCAAATTTACTGGATTTCTGAAATGGAAATTGCTTTTCTCATGATGCCATATTTTAGAGAAAAATAAAACTAGCTGAAATACAGTTTCCATTTTAAAAAATATATCAATTTCCGAGCTAAAAAAAAAGTTAAAATAAAATGTCTTAAAAAAGTAATAATAACAGTAAAAAACATAAGTCTTAGCTTTTAACTTTAATAAAAAAAACAAATATGAAAAAACAAAATTTTATTGCCCCTTTTATTATATATTTCATCTATTTCGAAAATCAAGTTTCTTTTATTTCAGAGCTTCTGTTTTATCGGATAGCAATTACATTTTTCACAATTTACAGGGAATATTTTCCAGAATCGTTTTATCCTGAGTATAACCTATGTATGATAGCAGTTTTATTTCTTTAATTCTGTAAGTGTTAAATAACAGAAAGAGTTAACTCAAAATGTGTGTTTATTGCATAAAAACGTTCAGATATCAAAATTTAAGCATCGCGAAATAAACTGTCAAAAATTATAATTGTGGGAAAATATCCTGATTAGATAAAATTACATGTACAGTAAGTTTACGAAAAAATTGATTTTGCATAACTAAAAAAGCAGAATAAACTTTCTTACAAAATGAAAAATAATGTGTTTTCAAAACACAAAATTGCAGTTTAAAACTCTATCGTATGTTTTTTTTAATTATAATTTCTAAAACATTTACTAAAATTTACATTCAAACTATTTCAAAAGATAGTTATTTAATTAATTAAGCTCCCTAGATTATTTGGCTTAAGAAATCTTAAGAATTGGCTTAAGAATTGAAAATGCATTCCAAAATTATTATTATAAAGCAATAAATGATGTTTAAAGGTACTTGAAATTAAATCTTAATTTAAAAAATGCAAAATTCTTTTCCTTTAAAATCTGATTAGTTTTAGTTAATCCATGCAGTAGAAAAACTAAAACTAGTATTAGTTATTATATTATTAGTATAATTATTAGCTGTATCAAAAAGTATAAGACTAATTGCGCATTTTTACATTTATTAGAATAATAATAAAAAAAGAAAACTTGGCATTTACCAATATTACATTTTTCAACGTTACTTATTTTATTTTTTATTTTTAATCTAGTTTAAATAATATGTTTCTATTTTAAACGATAAAACTCCAAATTTAAAAATGAAACTAATATCAAACCTTTGTAAAAATAAAAAAAATCTTAGCTTTTCAAGAAGTAAAACAAATAAATAAATAAATATAAAAGAATAAAGTTTTACTGCGCCATTCGATTTTTTTTCCATAAACAGAACTTTCATCTATTTTGAAGATCAAGTTTCTTTTACTGCAGAACTTATGTTTTATCGGAAAGCAATTATTTTTTACAATTTACAAACAATATTTTACAAAATCATTTTATCCTGAGTGAAACCTACAGGTGATAGATTATTTGCAGATATTTGCAGATTTTCACATTTATTCTAATGATAAAATAAAAAAGTTGAAATTTAACAATATTACATTTTTCAACGTACCTTATTTTATTTTTATTTTTTTAATCTAGCTTAAATAATATGGTTTCTATTTTAAAAGATAAAATTCCCGACTAAAAATGAAACGTTAATATCAAATATCTATAAAAATAAGAAAAATTCTTAGCTTTTCAATATAAAAATAAATAAATAAATAAATAAATATGAAAGAACCGAGTTTTGTTGCCCCATTCGATTTTTTTAAAGTAGAAATTTCATCTATTTTGAAGATGAAATTTCTTCTTCGGTAGAATGTCTGTTTTTATCAGAAACCAATTATTTTTGCACAATTTATCGCGAAGATCTTCTGAAATCCTTTTGTCTTGAGTGGTAGCAATTTTCTGTTTTTCTACTTGCCTTCGGTAACAGAAAGAGTAATTAATTAAATGTCAATTTTTGTGTAAACTGCTGAGATATCAAAACTGATTTTAAGCATCAAGTATAAATTACTACCATATCCAAAATAATAAATATTTTGAGATTTTCTACAAAAGTAAAATTAGGTATAATGTAATCAAAGGGAAGGGGAATCGTGTTTTGTTTTAATGTAATTTCCACGGGAGGAAATTTAAAACTTACCTTGTTGTAAATATTTAAAAATATAATGTCACCAAAATACTAATACATTCCTTAAAGTTATAACTAAATTTTACGTAATTACATGCGTAACATAAAAACTAAAAATAACAATTAAATAAAATTTTTTTAAAAAAAGTAGTTGGATGTGCCATTTCCAAAACTTTCTTATATCTCACACATCTTAATATTTCAAAAAGTAGTTAGAGATATTCTTCCATATTATTATTTCATACTTCCATATTATTAGTCCAATAGATTGCCAACTTTGATTTTCCTCTTAACTTTCTGATTCAGTCAATTAATTGGAGTAAAAACGTGTTTTTTCAAACGTAATCATACATATTAAAACAGAAAGTTATTTCTGTACAATCACAAATTTGACATATTTACGCATGCAACAACTCTCTTATTTATTTATTTTTTAAAGAATATTTTTAATTTAGAGGGAAGTAGAACTAGTGTATACTAGTGTAGCGGGTTAGAGCAACAGTTTAAACATCTGAATTTTTGTAGAAGATGCTCATTTGAGTTCAGCATCCGGCAAAATAATTTCTTTAATATTTTTGTCGATAATTTATTTCAGTAATAACATATTTTATTAGAAGAAAAAGTGTATGATTTTTATTTCATTATTATTATTCATTGAATGCTTTATAATTAAATAAAATTTAACATTCAACAATATTTTGAAAAAAAAAAACAATTTATATTTTAATTATTTGAGCTAAAATATTTTGCATGTAATTTTCAATTAAATAAATTGTGCTGATCTACAATTTTTATTATATTGCCTATAATTATGAAAAATAGATTAATATTTGTGTATACGCCAGAAAGGAAAGTTTGTCATTCTTTTTCGTAAAAAATTAAACAGAAAAAATGAAAATATTCATATAAAAACTACAAAAGAAGTTATCTTGATGTCCCTTGTAAGTGTAAAATAAAGTGTAAAATAAAATTTAAAGTGTAAAATAAAATTCAAGAAATAAAAAATACATATTATAATACATTAGCGGCATAAAATCTGAATTTAAGCTTTTAGAGAATGAGACTGATAAAAATAAAATTCATGGTAACTTTTATTGGTTGTGAAAAAAAATAAAATAAACATATTTATTTTTTTTAAAATGGTCGTAGTAAGTAAAAATAAACGCTCTGCCCAGTATTTTTAGGTAAATTTCAAATTAAAAGCAAACATACTTAATTGTAAATTATGAAATTAAAATTCTTTAACTTCATTGAATAGGTTAGACTAACAGAATCATATATTTCACTAAAGAAATAAGAATCACCTTTGCAATATAGAAATCGGTTGCAATTTCAAAATTAATTTAAACGCAGCTAACTAAAAATTCAAGAATTTTTTAAATGAAACACTCATTCATTTACCGTCAAACCTTTATGGGTCCTATTTAGTAGTTATTAATTCTGGTCGTTATTCTGGTGTATATCAGCAAGAGCGAATACCCAGCTCAGCAGGACGCAATCTTTACACGCTGCCGATGGAACTATAAATAATCGATAAGATAATAACACAAGAATCGCTATAACAACGTCCCTTTCCGGAGTAATATTTCCAAATTCAAGGAAGCCCTGCTGACTGTAGCCAAAAACATACATAAAAAATGGTTCAATTATATGCATAACTCCATGCACTTTTTTAGCTACAATAAAGAAAAATGGCACACATTTTTTTTATTACAGCTTCTGTTTCCAATAGATTTGTTTTAAATTCAGGGAGAACCTGCTTTACATACCCAAAAACAAGCAGAAAAAATTTTGCTCAATTCTATGTATAACTTTATACAGTTTTTAATGGACAAAATAAAAATGGCGCAGACATCGCTATTAGAGCATCATCTTTCGGCGGAATATTTCAAAATTAGAAAAAGACTTGCTGGCCATAGCTAAAACCACTACACAAAATATTTGGTTCAATTCTATGTATAACTTCATTAACTGTTCAACCATACAATAATAAAACTGAAACAAACATCACTATTACAATGCCTTTTTCATGCAAATATTTCTAAATTGAAAGAAGACCTGATTGACACGGCCAAAAATCTACATAAAATATTTGCTTCAATTCTAAGCGTAATATCATTCACTTTTTGATGATACGATGATAAAAATTTCACAAAAATCGGTGTTACAGCGTCCTTTTCTGGCGGAATGTTCCTAAATTGAAGAAGGACTTGGTTGTTTTAATCAAAAATATACATAAAAAAAATTGGAATAAACTTTGAGTGTCAGAAGCAAATTCCTTATGATTTTAATGAGATATTCGCACTTTTCCTCTCTGGTTCCCAGACAATGTTCCACATAACTAATCTTTTATTATTATTTATTATTATTTATATGTCAAAAATTCTCTTCGACCAGAAAATTCATTTTTTGAAGTACATGCAAAAGCATCTCGAGAAATATTTTGCCATCAAATCTCTAATATTTTGAAAAGAAGGTATTATAGAAGTTTTGGACAAATGAAAAAAGATTGTAGAATAGAAGGGCTCTTATAAAATTTAACAAATGTATTTTAATATTTAAATCTTCTGCGTTTCAATTTTCTTTCAAAATCAGCGCGAACATCCCGGACAACCGAATATAATGCATGAAATAAACAAAGATTTTTCAGATATTTTTTGATATTTTCTTGCGTATGCAAAACCTTTCTTGTTAGTAATTTTCCATTTAAATCCATTTAGTTTGTTAATCAATTGCTGTAAATATTTATTAACAATCAACATCTAAATATAATAAATATTTGTGTAAACATTTAATAACAATAAGCATCTAAATATAATAAATGAATTTGCATCGCTTTTTATTTTAAGAATTTGACACTTATTGAAATACAACAACAATATCGGATCTTTTTTTTTTTTTTTAATTTTCTTCTTTTTTAAAAAATTACATATCTCTATGACATTTGAGTTTGAAAAAATAGGTAAAAAAAGGTTTCCATGCTCAAAAAGATTTTTAGAAAAAACTAACAATAATTTAACGTTAGTATCGAATCTCGATAACAATAAGAAAAATCTTAGCTTTTAACTCCAATAATAATAATAATAAAAATATGAAATGAAAAAGCCTTACTTCTGAGTTTATTTATTTATTTTAATCAGAAATTTCATCTACTTTGAAGAGAAAATTTATTTTTTCGTAGAACTTAAGTTTTTATCGGAAAGCAATTATTTTCGCACAATTTACAATGAAGATTTTTTGCAATATTCTTGCCTTGAGTATAACATACTCAAGGCAAAATAAATACAGCAGTATACAAAAATACAGCAGTTTCTTGCTCAGTCTTTTGGTATACAATGTCAGAAAATGCAATTAACAAAGGTATTAAGTTTTGTTTTAAAATATTCTGATAACAAAATTTAGTTTGCCAATTAATTATACAATGCTCGTGAAATGTACTGTCTAGAATATATTTTACCAAAATATTCCGAATTCATAACATTGCCAAAGAAGTATGATTTTTTCTAAATATGCCTGTTGTTATTGTCATTATTATCATTATCACTATTATTATTGTTATTGTTATTATTTTATTATTATTACCCGTGTGCCTTATTTAACTGAAACATAAAATTTACTTAATTTTAAATTAAAAACGTTATCATACGAATTACATATTTCCAACTGAGGGAAAAATTGTCCAGGCCGGGTATCGAACCCAGATACTTGGCTTAAAAGGCCAATGCTTTACCGTTTAAGCTAAATGTGCACGACAACTGGTGACCATTTTTTGCTCAGACAACCTTTAGGTCATAACATCTGGTATATCATTTAGACAATTCAACAGAATAGACCGCAGGTAAAGAAACTCCATAGGACGATGGATGCGTAGATAATTGCATTTTTTAACACAATCAAACTAATTGGTAAAGTTATCATACGATTTTTTTCGCTCAGACGATTATCGTACGAATTTTTTCGTTCCCGCACTGGCTATGTATATAAATATATATATATATACAGTCGAGTCTCTATATAAGGAAATCCATTGTTTGATTAAAAAATTCGTCATATAGAGAAATTAGATAAATAGAGAAACACGTTAAAATTCTTATTTAATGTGTAAATTTTGAACAATTGTTATTTTTTATGTGTTTAATTAAGAATTTTAAATTGTTCATAACTCTGCTTAAAATGTCACTATCAGTAAGTACTGTATCAGTGCTGTGCAATAGTGCGATTCTAATCCACTTAAAAAAAAAAAAAAATCAGAGATATATTGCTGACATCTCCTAATTCCTTAATTGATTACCATTTTTGTTTTTAAATCTGCACAAGACGCATCTTCTCCTTCCTCAGAATCCACATTATCCTCTAATATACAAAATTCAACCTTTTTGAAGCAGATGTAAATTGTTTTTTCTTCATTACCCCCATTGATCCCATTCTTTTATGTATAACTATCTAATTGACACTATTTTGAGAAGGATGTTAAAAGGTGTGTGGAAGAAGGGTGGGGGGGGGGTGAATTCGTTGGACTTAATGAACAAGGAGATTCAAGCAGAGAAGTAATATAAAAAAAACTCGGCACTGAACGATAAAGTAGAAATAAGCAATGGAAAACTGATTTCATGTGGTTTCGAAGTTTTTTACAACTGAATAAAGAATATTTTATGAAAATATTCGTTATATGGAGATAAATATTTCGCTATATAGAGACTGTTTTTAATGTAATGATGGAAAAAGGGGAACGTTCCTACTAAAAATTCGTTATATAGAGAAATTCGATGCATGGAGTTTCGTTATAGAGCGACTCCACTGTATATGTATGTATATAAAACCATTAATTGTAAAACATTATATAAACCATTGAATTTATTACAAACTTACCACATTGACAGATGGAAAAAAAAAGTAAAAAGAATAAAATATTTATAAATGTGTGTATATATATATATATTAATTTTAAAAGTTTTTATGAAATTACTATAAATGTTGGCTATCTGTGGATTACTTCAATTGTTTTCCATTGTTGCAAAGAAAAGATAAATAATGAAAAATATTACAACACATGGCTTTTTTGAACACATTTTTTAATTTGCAAGTTAAATTTTGGTAAATAAAAAATATTTGCGTAAGTATGTTTTATTTTTAAAAGAGAATAAAAATTCATGGGTATTATCATTTTACGAGAATACTGTCTATTAGATTTATTTGATCTTTATGAATTATAATTTTACTGATACTTATTTCTTCATTACAATGAAAATATGTTTTAATTTTAATGCATGCTGGGTAATCGTAAAAATACTGAATTTCTGTATATTTCTCTGCCAAAAGTCTAGTTTTGGAAGCCAGACAAAGCCCAGTTGCAATTTTTAAAAGTATATAACGATGATGAAAGCGAACGGCTCTATTGTTTTCTCTTTAGTCGCTCGAACATTACTTCTAAACATAGTACAACTTCGACTCTTACACCATCAAATAGAAACAAAATTTTTATTCAGATATTTAAGAGAAAAAACTGATACTCAATTTAGCCACTTTTAAAATATTGTTCATGCATGAGTTATTTTTTAAATCTATGTTAACCGACTTAAAGAGTGCAAGCAAAAAACGATAAATCAAATGATCGTTTTTTCGACAAATTCCAGCATTTTGGCTCTAAACTAAAATCATCTAATCAAAACACATGTCTGTTAAATACATGTTTTCAGTTTATGTTAAACATAAAACTAAAGTATCTTAAATTAGTTGAAATATGTTTTGCATCAGTATATAATAAGAATTGTATTTTTTTAATCAATTAGTACTATTTTATCTCTTGAATATGTTAGTTTAAAAGAGCGAAAGGTTTCCAGATTGTAGAAAACGGACAGTGTTACAGATTATGGTAAGATAACAAAGAAAGCATACAATGAAATCAGTTTGTAGCAATAAAATCTGCCTCCTCTTGCAGATTGTCCTATTATTGAAAAGTATATCTTTCTTTTTACATAACAAATAATTAACTTGAAACAGCATATATGTTTTAGAAGAAATGAAATTAAAACGAAAAATGACCGAAGAGGGAATTTAAAAACTGTTTTAATGCCAAATTTTGACGGGTTCATCTTCGCATATCTTAAAATTGTAATCATACAATATTTTAAGAACATGCCTAACATCGCAAATAAAGTATCAGTACTATTGAAAGTTTCAAAATATAGGAGCTAAATTAACTAAGTTGCTTCGATATTTTGTTATTATTCAAAATTGGTTAAAAATAAATTACCGTAGGAATAGTAAAGCATGCTAAAAGGTACTGACTTAAATCTCAAAGTGTAAAATACAATTAAAAGTTTACAATACCTAGAATCCTTCCTCTTGAATCCAATTCTCTTTTTGGTTTATTCATATAGGAAGTCAATAATTATGTGAATATTTTTAGATACTGAGGAATTTTAAATAAATGAAGAATATGATTTTTTGGAAAATTACATTTCTCAACCATTCGACCAAAAAGAAAATTGTAATTTAACAAATTTAACAAATTACAACGACTGTTTGGATGCGATATTTTCAAAGACTAAACTTTAAAGACTTATAAATAAATTCTAAATTTAAATTAATAATAATAATAAACATCATTTTTAGGATGATTATAACGAGTCATATATTATGAACGCCGTGCATTAAACATTAATATTCCTAGACCAATGATAAAAAAAACAGTAGTTTATAGATATGAGCTTTAACTGTTTAAAATGTGCATTTTTATTGAATGGAGTTAATAAGACTGACTTCTGAATTACTCATATTACGTACGACATGGAGTAAACATTAATATTCCGGAACCCATCCTAAACAAATTTTTAATGAAATTTCAGTTTTACAATTTTCGGAACTGCAAATGTTTAAACTTCTAATCATCGTGCATTTTAAATTTTTACACCGTTGCGTAGAGAGAAAAATGCACTTTTAAATGAAATTTGTGAAATCTTTATCACAATTTTTTTTCAAATTATTATTATTATTTTTTAGTTTTTATTGGCTATTTCCATGAGTACTTGTAGTGTAAGTCACAGCCTACGATTTTTGGCTACCAGTATTATAGAATGAAAAAAAATGTGATTAATTTTATTGGCACATTCTCATTAATTGAATAAGGCCAAGCAGACTTTTCGAAAATAAAGGTGGCTAACAAGCATAGCAATTAATAAGTTATGTGACTTACACTACAGAACCCATGAAATTATCTTATTACCTTTTTGGTCATCCTGGCAACAGAAGTATTCCAGTTTTACACAATAAACATGGACCAATCAAAAAACGAATAAGTTGCGGAATTCAACCCATAAAAAGACTCGTATACTCCAGATTTCGCAATTCTTCACCGACGACAACAACTATTTTCCAAATACTTAAAAAAACTATTTACCAAAATACCATATCAAAAAATAAATGAATTCCCAATTATGAATGAAACGTTATTATTGAATCCCTGTAACAATAAGAAAAATCTTCGTTGTTAATTTCAATAAAAATAAATAATATAAAATGTGATTTTATTCTCAGGTTTAATTTTATTTATTTATTTATCTCAGAATTTTCATTTATTTTGAGGATAAAATATTTTTCTTCTTAGTGTTTCTGATTTATCGAAAAACAATTATTTTTCCACATTTTATAGCGAAGATTTTCTGAAATCCTTTTGTTCCGAGTGTAACATAGATGTGATAGTAGTTTCTTGCTTTGTCTACTAGTTTTCACTAACAGAAATATTATTTAATAAAACTGTCATATTTTTCTTAAAATATCTAAAGTACCAAAATTTGGGTTTGTTCATCTAGGCAGTAAATTATTACATAAATATTCTTAGATTCACTAGAATACTTAAAAAAAAAAGAATATGAAATTTGGAAAAATTGCAATTCTCAACGATTAATATTCGAAAAAAGAAAAAACTATTTGCCAACACACTATATTTAAAAATAAATAAATTTCCAATTAAGAATGAAACGGTAATGTTGAATCTCTGCAACAATAAGAAAAATCTTAGTCTTTAAGTTCAATAAAAACAAATAAGAAAAAATAACGTTTTATTTCTGGTTTTATTTTATTTATTGTTATTTTTTTATCTTAGAATTTTCATCTATTTTAAGGATCAAACATTTTTCTTTTTCGTATTTTTGATTTATCGAAAAACAATTCTTTTTGCTCTATTTATAGTGAAGATTTTTTGAAATCTTTTTTCTCCGAATGTAACATATATGTGACAGGAATATCTTGCTTTATCTAAAATATTTCAATAATAGAAATATTAATTAATAAAACTGTATTTTTTTTTCTCGGAAAATATCTAACGTGCCATAATTTATTTTCATAGTTAATCAGCCGTTTTTATAGAATATGTCTTATTCATATCAAAAGTATAACAGTTCTGAATAGATAAAATTATCAGTGAGATGTGTTTCCACTAAACACGTGCATTGTTTCAAGCATTCATGTATTTTTCAAAACTCTAAGAGTAAAAATTATTTCTTTCAAAATAAAAAGCACGTGGATTAAAAAATTACTAAAGGATAATACCGTACAGTTCGAAAATTAAGATATCTTTTGGAGACGGGAAATTCTAGTGATTTTAAAGGATACTTATAATTGGAATTGTAAAATAGATAGATAAAATTATGAGCATGTAGAGATATGTTTGGAGTTTATAAATTTCCCAGAATTTTTACAACTTGCAAAATACATGAGGGGGGGGGGATTTTCATTCGTTTCATACATTTGCATTCGTATAATTCGTATAGCAGTTCATTTCACTTGACTGTATAATTTAAAATTATATTAAAAATCAAACTTTTATTATACAATTTTGTAAGATTCTAAGCTTTTAAGATTTTACATCGGATTAACTTGCTGTATGTAAAATTTAGGAGTTTCAAAACTTTTAGCGTTGAGCTTAAAAACTTCCTTCAAAACAATAAAATCATAAGACGAAATATATTATTAATCCTTGATCATTGTTCCAATCCCAAGTACTGATCTTTTGATTCCAGTTACGCTAATTATAGTTTGAATCACCGATCAGAAATGAAGTGAAGTATTTGAATGCATGGAACTTCAATAAATGAAAATATACCCTGATGATGGCTATGGGATTTCAGACAAAAAGTACCCGGAAATTTACGTAAAATGTATGTTTTTAAACTTGTAACATTTTTATTATTATTATTTACTGGTAACCAAAAGTTAAGCATAATTCGTAAAATGCTAAAAAAGTTTAGTAAATATTCGTAAAATTATTCAAAATTATTTGTGGAGATTAATTGGTTGAAAAAAAAACATTGGGTTTATGCAAAACTTTTGAATCGACTGCGTCATGCGCGAAATACATGCGCATGTCGGAATACTTAAAAACCGCTTCACGCGGTTTAGGCAATTCAGACAAATTTCGTACAACTGATGTGCCAAGAAACATTGTTACAGTTAAACAGGATGAATGGATGGCACAAAGACTCGAATTGGACATGTTTGCGAAAGGAAGAATCGTTCGAATGCTGGAATCCGGACGATCACAAACCGAAAAGTCTCGAATTCCAAACGTGGACCAGCCTGTGATCTCAAAACTGATCTCAAGACAGAAGTTTCAAAGTACAGTAGATGTTACCTTACGACCAGTACCAGGTTGACCAAGAGTCACAACCCTTCGACAAGATCGATATCTGGAAAGAGGTACGCGACGTCAGTGGGGCAGTACTGTCAGAAAACTGGGTTCGGCGTTCACAGTCGCCATAAGAACACGAATTTCGAGACAAACTGTTTACAGGAGACTCAGTCATGCTGGTCTGTAAGCCAGAAGACCAGCAGTTTGAATTCTTTTCACGTCTGCACATAAACGCGCTCGTTTAAACTGGAGTTTGAAACATCAACTTTAGAGTGAGGGAGAGTGGATCTATGTGATGTTCAGAGACAAGTCCCGATTAAGTCTTAGTGATTCTCGTCAGATAACGATATGGAGGGAACATGGAACACGTTTTGAACCAAGAAACATAATGGGAATACATCTTTTTCCATCATGGGGAGTAATGGTATGGGCAGGCATCATGTTGGATGGCCGCACAGACCTCCATACCTTTGACAATGGGTTTGTGACTGGTAAACGGTATAGAGACGAAGTTTTTAGCCTTATGTTTGCTTGTTTCAAGCTGCTGTTGATCCTGAATTCATATTCATGTATGATAACGCGCCTTGTCACCGTGCGTTACTGGTTGACGACTTCCTTGAAACGGAATACATTCACACATGTCGTGGCCTGCGAACATCCTATCGAGCATGTATAGGATATGCTCGGGAGACAACTTGCAACCCTTTCGCATGCTTCCACCAAGCTCTGTTCCAGAACTGAAAGGAGCTCTCAAAGGAGCTTGGAACTGTTTGAACCCACATCTCATTCATAATCTCATAGCAGGTATGCGAAATCCCTGTGCAGCGAGCCTAGTTGTCAGAGGTGACCACACGCTTTATTAAACTGCAGCATCACTATTTTATTTAATGCTTTCTTTCATTTTTCTTTGAAAGTTTCTTTTCTTTTAAAGTTCTTTTGAACACTTACTACGCTCAGTTTTCTTTCAAACTGCTACTTTGGATAATAAAAATAAATATTATCGTTCTTTTGAATTGTTTCCACATTCCTATTTACATTTCTTTCAAATTTACTTAATTACCAATTATGCTTATTTTTTGGACACCAGTGTATATTGTATTTCATATTTTAATCGTAAATTATGGGTCGTATAGGTTGATTTTTTAGGCATTTTTTTATGTATTTCCAACATGAATCTGGCTGTGCTGAGTTCGGGCGCCATTTTTGGGACACCCTGTATATTTAAATAGGGCGCTTAAACGCTGAAACAGTTGGAATCAAAAGTCTACAGTTAGAAATGAAATCTATAATCAATAAAAAAAATCCTCGTATGATGCTAATACGAAAGTATTGCTTTTAGTAAATTCCAAAACGTTATAAGAAAACATAATATATGTATATTTTTATATAAAAAGGTTTTACGTTGTCATTGATCAATGTAAAGTTATATTAAATGTATAAAATATGTCAATGTTTTTTTATGTTTTTCTTCTATCTTATGTACACTTTACAGTATGTTCTGTAATCCGGAAAAGCTCCGTCTCAAAAGAAATAAGAAAAAAATTTTCTTTAAACATTAATAAAAATAAATATTAATAAAAAAAAAGAAAAATTATTTCCCAGTCTCTCTATTTTTTTCTTTCCTTAGATTTTTCATCTGTATTAAAGATCAAATTTCTTCTTCCGTAGATTTTCCACTTCTATCGGAAACCAATTATTTTTGCAAAATTTATTTGGACGATTTGTTAAAATCCTTTTTTCTGAGCGTAACATACTTGAGATAGAAATCTCCTGTTTTGTCTTATTGCAGCACAACGCTCAGTAATTCAAAGTGTAATTTATAAAACTGTCAGTTTTTGTGTAGAATAGCTGAAATTATAAAACTGAAAATTAATGACTTTTGTAGACTTTATTTTTAATGAAGCGCAGAAATTTGGACTGGAGGAGTTTTGATAAACTCATGAGAATATGCCTGCCAATGAGTTTCATGATATCATAAACTGTCGTATTCACTGACCTATTCTCTCGATTTTGCGTTGAATGCATGTTTGTTTGTGTAGCTGTTTCCTCGAAAAGCTCAATATTCAAACTGTGGTTAAATTTTATTTTGACGAAGATTATTAATTAAATAAATAAGATAAGATAAATAAAACACAAATTTAACAGACATGTAATTGAATAACGTGCCTAAACACTGAAACAATTGGACTGAAAAGTCTATTGTAAGTAACTAAATCTAAAGTTTTTTTTTTTTTAACTATTAGTATACTGTAAAAAAAAATATGTAATTCTACACATGAAAAGTTGCTGAAATCTGTACGCTTACTAACATTTTACCTGTGACCTTACAAGGAAAGATGTAAGTCTACAGAACTAATTTTTGTAAAGCAATAGAAATCTGTAATTTTACAAACAAATCTACTAAAATTACAGTAACCTTACTCAAATTTTATCTGTAACATGCGTTGTAGTTACATAAAAAATTCTAGGAATTCCAGTTTCCTAAAAAATTCTTACTAACTTTACAGAATTTTTGATTTTCAGTGCAAATCTGTATCTGTTACATGCACTTTTGCTGTTGCCGTTACATAAAAAAATCTGGGAATCCCAGTTTCCTAGAAAACTTTTTGTAACTTTATATATTTTTTTCAGTGTATAGTGCTAGCTTGATACTTTTATATTATAATACGAAAGTATCAACTTTAATAAATTCTAAATTTTATATTAATATGTACTTAATATTTTTTATATATAAAAAGGAATTATGTTGTCACGGGTCAATGTAAAAAACACATTAAATGTAAAAAATCTATTAATATTAACAATTAAAAAATGGTTTTCTCCTATGTTCTGTACATCTTGCAGTATGTTCTTTAATCTGGAAACCGTTTCATCTTAATAAAAATAAGAAAAATCTTATCTTTTAACATCAATAGAAATAAATATGAGCTAACAAAATTTTATTGCTCCGTCTCTTTATTCTTTTCTTTCCTTAGACTTTTCATCTATTTTAAAGATCAAATTTCTTCTTCCGTAGATTTTCCGTTTTTATGGGAAAGCAATTATTTTTGCAAAATTTATTGGGGCGATTTTTTAAAATCCTTTTTTTCTGAGCGCAACATACTTAAGATAGAAATCTGCTGTTTTGTCTTACAGCGCAGCGTTTAATAATACAAAAAATAATTTATAAAACTGACAGTTATTATTTTTTTATTCTTTTTTTTTTTTTTTGTAAAATAGTTATAACTGTGAAACTCAAATTAATGACAGTTCACTGTTGCAGACTTGATTTTTAATGAAGCACAGAAATTTGGACTGGAGGAGTTTAGATAAACCCATGAGAATATGCCTGCTAATGAGTCTCATCATATCATAAACTGTAGTTTTCATTGACCTATGCTCTCGATTTTGCATTGAATGCATATTTGTTTGTGCAGCTAGTTCCTGGAAAAGCTCAATATACATAACTGTTGTTATTTTTTGAAAAAGATCATTAATTTAATTGGTAAATAAGATAAGATAAATATGACACAAACTTAGTAACAAAATCTATATATATAACACTAGTTTGGTACTAGTTTGATACTTTCATGCTATAATACGATAATATTAATTTTAATGAATTCCAAAACTTTATATGAATACGTAATTTATATATATATATGTTTCATATAAAACATTTTTATGTTGCCACTGCTCAATGTTTAAAAAAAATTAAAAGTAATATGTTTATTGTTGTTTCCAAAATAATAATAGTGATTTCATCCTATGTTCTGTACACCATGCAGTATGTTCTTTAATGGGAAAACCGCTTTGTCTGAGTAAAAATAAGAAAAATATTATCTTTTAACATCAATAAAAATAAATATGAGAGAGCAAAATTTTATTGCTTTGTGTCTTTATTTTTCTTTTTCCTTCCTTAGACTTTTCATCTATTTTAAAGATCAAATTTCTTCTTCCATAGATTTTCCGTTTTTATCGGAAAGCAATTATTTTTGCAAAATTTATTGGGACGATTTCTTAAAATCCCCTTTTTCTGAGCGCAACATACTTGAGATAGAAATCTCCTGTTTTGTCTTACACCGTTCAGTAATACAAAGTGTAACTTACAAAACTGTCAGTTTTTGTGTAGAAGAGCTAAAATTATGGAACTCAAATGAATGGTAGTATACTTTTGCAGACTTGATTTTTAATGAACTCTATTTCAAATATTTCACCATACAAGTAAGTGCAAATTTCACTCTAAAAGTGTTACAAAATTTTTAATCCATTTTTTTTATTTAATTATAGTTAAAAAAATGATAATACATTTACATTTTTAAACGATCTAATTTTGTGTAAGTCAAATCTGTTTTTATACATACATTTTAAGATGTATATAGGGGAGACTGCGGTACAATGGACCACTTTTGTTAATTTTGAGTGTTTACTCTTAAAATATTCAATTTTTTTTAAAAAAAACTCACATGCATGCATGTTATCCATACATTATAGTTTAGATTACATCTACTAAAAAATAACACTGCTGCTTTCTAGTGAAACATTAGAATTTGGAAGAATCATTACAATACCGTAAAAATTTACAACAAGAGATACATCAACAATATTGGAAAACATAAATACATTTTGGTTTGATTTTCAGCACATGAATCTCACAAAAACAGGATCATCATCATTTTTTTTTTCTATTACTAAATCAACAAAATGAATCTATGGTTTCTTTTTTTTTTGGTCAAAAATTTAATCAAAATGTAATTAACAGCTTTTATTTCACTACTAAAATTAACATCATTGTGTGAAATTTTATCATTACTACATTCTGTATCACTACTGAATAGAAATATTCTCAGAATCATTCAAACTTTCTGATTCATTTTTCTTTTGAAACATATTGCGGGCATTCAGTCTTATAGTTCTCTGTAGCTAGGTAATTTTTTAATTTAAAAAAACCACAGAATACAAGACTGGGGTACAATGGAGCATGGTCCATTGTATCCCGGTTTCTAGTGGTCCATTGTACCCCATAGTGACTTTGACAAAAAAAATTATAAACAAAGAAGTTTTATATTCACTTATTTTACTTGAAATGAATGTATGTAATGTATTGTCTTACTTTTTTATTGTGCTGAGCGATGTCTTCAAAATTACAAATCTTTAGCGCAAAAAATAGCATATGTTTCACTGAAAGTATTTACTTTTGCCTGTCTCTAATCAACTATCAAGAACAAAATGACAAAAATTGCAGCTATGCACATGGTTTTAAATTTTTATTCACTACTGAAGGGCTGCCACGCATGTACCAAAATATGAAGCATTCAAAAACAGAAATAATATAAAAAATAGGGGGTGGACCACTGTATCCTGTGTTCCATTGTCTCCCCTACGTCATTATACAATCATTGTGTCAAAAAGACATCCATATATATAGTATATGCACTAGATTATACATATATGTAATATAATGTACATATTTTACATAGAACATTATATAATCACTCTATACGTCATTACATTAAAATTACTATCTTGTTGAAGCCGCTGGAACTCTTCAAATGTATAACGCGTCTGAAACTGCTGCAGCTCGTTGATACCTTAAATTTATCGAATAGCTTTATATTTTCTGGTGGCATGTTCCATGATCGAGTTCAACTACTGTTTCTAACAAGTATTGAAAGGAAAAGGACCTGCAAAGGGTGCACGTCGTTTTTCTTCGAAAAGTAGTGGGAATCGGTGTTGAAAAAGATTTTTCGTTTTCTGAGGACACTGGCCATCTTTAAAGATTATCTTTATATTGACAGGTTAACACAGCCATTCGGTTAGTTTATTCTTATTCCAATCAACGCATTTTCATTTAGTTTTTTAAAAAATGCTGAGTAAAATGTCTTCAAAAATGGGGAGTGTTCTCAAAAAAAAGATAACATCTGCTTCTTTATCTTTACATGCTATATAGCAGTTCTGTATTACATTAAGGATCTCATACAGTAGAAGTAGATTATATAAAATTAGAAGTACGTTATTTCAAGTTGTTCCATACATAGCTTATGTAATGTTTATCATTAAGAAAATCTATATTTATTTATCATATTAATCTATTTATTTAGTTATGTTAGTATATTCTTTATATTTGTTATGTAAATAAATAAAAATAATTGCTATTCATTTTAAATCATTTTCATTTAACAGAATAAAATAAAATCATGGAAGAAATCATGCAACAGTAAATTTATTTATTCATACTTTTAAAACATAATATTGACTTAAATATTTTAAAACGAAATGAAATTTTTCTGTCTATATTTTCACGAATTTGAATAACTTCAAATAATATTTATATAGCAGCATATTTAATTTATGCGTGTATGAATTGACACTACTTACATTTTTAAAGTTAAAAATTGTATTTGTTTAAAATAAAATCCTTTTAAATTCACAATTTTTAAGCGATTTTGAAAAAATGTTGTCCTTTGAATCTAGACGTTTTTCCTTCATTGTTTGTAGCTTTTCTTTTTCTAAAGTCTCTAACTAATACACAAATATTTGCCTTTATAATTTACCTAAAAATTGGATAATAATTTTCGACATTTGCAATTATACTTAAGATGCAATGAATAAGTTAAAAAATATTTTAAATAAATATGACTATTATTAACTAGCATTTGGTAATTTTTTCGCCTGTGCTCTATATTAAAAAATAATAAATAACCAAAAATACATTTTCAAAGGTTTCACATATTACTGAGATTTTTAATAAGGAAAAAATATATGTTTCATAAAAATTTTTGGCTAATATTCTGTGAAATCATTTGAGAAACGTTAAAAGCTAATTACTTTATTAGTATTAAAACCTCATTTTAAGAGTTTTTTTTAATTTTCTACAAAGAAATATAATGCGACAAAACTTGTAAAATTGTTAAAAGTTTATTTTTGAATAACTACTTAGATAAATGCAGGCAAGTCTTTAAAATACATAGCTTTTTGTCAGGCAAATAAAATTGGAAGATTTTTGATCAATTGATTTTTCAAAAAGAGACATATCATAAGGAAATTATTAAGGAAAATGAAAACAAAAATTATCATTGTTATATAAATCAGTTTTAAAAATTGTCATTTATAAATATCATCCTTACAATAATAGTTTCATTAAGTATTGTGCGGCATACAATAGCAAAAATAACAAGAAACAATAAATAAAAGAGGTAAAAAAGAAGTAAGAAGTAAGAAATAAGAAATAAGTTAAGAGTTGTGTTACTGAAAAATGTATAAGTATTTATGTTATTTCTGAGCAGAAAACATATGGTAAACTGGAAATTAGGCAGATTATTTAACGTTGTGAAAATTATACATATACAGAACCTTTTTTTTCTACTTACAATTAAACGATTTAGCAATATATATATATATATATATATATATATATATATATATATATATCACATGTTGTCAAAAAACTTTTTATTGCATGGACAAAGATATTGTGAGACGATAAATGAAATAGTGAAATGATAAAGTTTAAAGAACCAGGATCGATTAATTTTAAACAAATGTTTAGAGAATCCAAATCCGATTTTCCATACCAAATGTATCATGTGAAATCCAGCCAATACAAAAGCAAGTGTACCAATAACAGCAGCTGAAATGAGAACATATGGTGATATTATTGACCTGAAAAGACGGATCTTATAATTCGTACGTTTCTGAAAAAAAAAAGGTGGCCATTTGTTCCAAATAAACCATAGAATAATTTACACTCCAACAGAGACTACAAAAACCAAAGTGCTGCTAATCCCTGCAAAACAGCTACAGAAAAGATCGCAAATACTGATGCACTGAGTAGTCACAAACCAATAAAACAAACTATAAGTAACCCAGATGTCTTGCCGACATAATTCGAACCAGCTAAATTTGAAAACTCATTTAGTGAAGTGCAAAAAATTTCAAATTGCCGAAGCATGTCCGCACTTCCAGCGAACACTGGAGCTATCAAATGAATAAAAACTCACATCGGAATTCCGCAAAGGGAAAAGAGTTTAGAAAACTCTCAAAAAAAAAAAAAAAAAAAAAAAAAAGGATGGACAGCTGTTAATCCAATTAATGGTTCAGAAAGTTAGGCCTGCACATAGCCAAGTCATTAGTTTGCAACTCAGAGAATCGAGTTTCGTAACTTAAGAGCATTTACATGGAAACAACAGGGTTAAGTCACCCGCGTACTGTAAAGCAACTTAGCCTCAAATGATAGACCTAATACAAGCAAAAGCAAAATCAGTAACTACAATAGTTAACTTTCAGGATAAAGCATCATACGACTAATGTAATAGGTACTGGTAGTCCGCAACGCCTTGTCTCAAGAAAAGAATTCATAAATTTCCAAGCAACAAAATGACCAAAGTTCAGAGCAAAAACGTGGACAAAAGTCCCGTTTACTCCAATGGACCAATATATTTTGCTTTCGAACGGACCGCTTGTGGGTGCATTCGAAGGGAGGGAAGTTTAACTATAGCTACCACCGACAGAACCCATAAGGACTGTAGTGCTTCCCTCTCATCTCTAAAAAAGTCTAAGCATTGTCTTATCCCTCTTATCAAGAATTTTTTCTAGAATTCTAATGAAGACAGGACGTATAAAACGCATGTTACAAACAAGAAGATAAATCTATAAAATTTACAAATAAATAAATAAAATAATAATAAATAAATAAATAAATCAAAATATCTTTAATTTTTCTTACATAAAATCTTTTACCTCTAAACTCTTCAATTGTAAAAATCAAAATCATATATCTTAATTTAAATCTTAAATTCAATGTTAGTATTTAATTAATCGCTTGAGGGGCAATCTTATACTCATTTTTGTATAGCTACGAACGTCTACACTTTTTTACTATAATTCCTTTGCATGCAAATCTTCACCTTTTTTCCTACTTTAATTGCAAATATTTGAGATTGAATAAAGTGAAAATTTATTATTTAAAAATAACTTAAAGAAAGAAAGCTTAATAAAAAAGGAAATTGGATTTTAAGTTACCAGCCAAAAAATGTTGAATTGATGTTATTTTCAACATACACTAGGACCACTTTTTTGTTAAACAGAGTTTGTTAATGTGATTTTAGACATATTTCTATATAGCAACATAATCTTTTTTACATTTTTCAAGGCTTAAAGGAGTTATGACTTCAGGTTGTTGGCATCTAGCTACATTCCCAGTCAGATTCGCTGTTCAGTTCATGGATTTCTACGATATTCACATATTTATTATATTTACTATAAGAGGATTTCTGGTGAAAATAAGGTTTGTAGTATTTAGATTTTTTTTCTTTACAAGAGCCCACAAAAAAATTTCATAACTGTCTATGAGGGGAAAAATTTTTTACGGTTCATTTTAATGATGTCACAAAATTTTAGATTTAATCAAATTGATATGCATCATTGAGATCGACTAAAAAATTCTTTCTAAAGAGTATAGCATAAGTAGTATTTATAGTTAGTTTACAGGAATGCAGAAAATTTTCATTTCATTATATGTTCTTTTTTAACCAGTTTACTTTAATTTTGATTCAGCAAATTAAAAAATATTTATTTTTAAATTTATAATTTTTTTTAAGTTTTTTTTTTTTTTACTTTAAATATTTATAATTTTTATTCAAATTAATATTTTAAAAAATGATGAATATTGTACTGATTCATATATTACTTTTTATTTAAATGAAAACAAATTAAAATTCTACAAATAATATTTTGAGTTATAACGATTTTAAATTGCCCAACTTTAAAAAAAAATTAAATTAAATTTTTTAAAATATAATATGGAAAGTTTAAATATTCAATTTTTGTTTACAAATAATATGATTAACGAACCCGAAAAATTTCAAAATTTTAACTCAATAAATAAAAATTATTTTAAAGTGTGATCCGGACCCCTCAAAGTGGAAAATCGATTAGATTCCTTAAATTTGCATTTTATTTATTGACTGATAAATGTTTTAATTTTTGTTATGATATATAATCTGGAAACAAACCATAACCTATTTATATTAATGTAAATGCAAACGGATTTATAGTTTGTTGTCGTATACACACGATAGAGACAGACTTAAAGCAAATTTCATGCTTCAAAATTATTTTAAAAACTATAAAAATTGCAAAAATTGCGATTCAATTAAAAAAAAAAAAAATCTGTATATTTTTCGAACAACTTGCATTTAAAAGCCGTTTCCCTGCCTATTCGACTGTGAAAAAACTAAAAACATTTTATATTTAAAAATTTGAAAAATTAGAATAAAATTTAAATTTATTCGTCTGCAGTTGGCACTATCAAAATTACGCACAGACACATTTGTCCTTTATAATGTAAATGGATTGGTCTTTTATTACTGGATTTTTATGAAATTAGTTCTATTTTAAATTGGGCAAAAATTAGTGGTTTTATATAAATTCTTCATACTATACATGAAATACAAAAATAAACTAACTGTGAAAGATTTAAAATAATTTTAAATTAGGTCATTTAAAAGATTTTATGTTCTACGAAATTTGATATTATGAAAGCAATTTGATTTTTTTTTGTAGATTTTAGCGCGGGTTTTTCCATTAATATTCATCATCTATGTTAACGCATTCAGTATGATGAATATTCAAAGACTCTTTATTAGGAAGTGTTAATTTTCTCATTTTTTTCATTTGAATTGTAAAATTATTCACAATAAAAATGAAAGTGCAGGGTAATTTACATGCCAAAGATTATATAATTTTTCTAAAAATTACGAAAAAGTAGATCTTGAAAATGATTACAAAGTGAAAAAAGTAATTGTAAAACTCTGATTACAAAATGAAAATATAATTTACGACAATAAATAAATAAAAACAGAAATAATTTGGAAAATATCCTTAAATTTCTTTAAATTTGAAACAGTGAATAATTTTAAATTTTGAAAATGTATAACTAGTAAACCTATGATTATGAAATGTGATTTATATAGATCGAAACAATAGGCTAATTCTTTAAATATTTCCTCTAGACACATATTTTCAATTAATTCAAAGTTATATATAAACAAAAGGTGTAAAATATGATTATATACATATTAAAACTCCAAGAATTGTCTATTTAAAAAAATACAAAACTAAAAATATGAAACTAAACTTTCATTTTTAAACAAGTGGCTTTGGCGCTTCTTTAAAAATAAAAATTATAAATATTTAAAAAAAGCTATAATAAATATTTTTGGCAAAACTTTTTAATTTCAAACAAATTCTAACCATATTGAAGAAAAACACTATGTTTATTACTAAAAATACTGTTTTGTAGAAATTGAGTCAAGCCGGGGTGGTCCCCGGCTAAAATTTAAACTTTTTTTCCATGTCGGCCGAACTTTTTTTATGGGTTGGTCCGGGACCATACCTGAGTATTTCGACTCGTTTTTACTTCTAGTAGAGACTACCAACATATTTTGAAAGCATTTTTAATGTAAAATCTATACGCTGCTATTTTATGTGCAAAGGAGAGGCATTTTTAATATTGTACAATAGAATTTTCAATATCGTACAATATGTGGATTATCCTTATCTTGAATTTAAAATGAGTCAATTAAATGGTATAAGTCATAAATTTTGTATTTTAATATTTTTGCAAAATTTAAAAATATCGAGGTGATTTTGTATTTAGTGCAGGAATAGATGAGGATTTTTTTTTCTAATTGGGAATTTTACGCTACGGGAGCCGTATAAAAATTTTGCTTTTGTATTTACAACAGACCCCTCTATGAAGCTGCAACTTATGTCATTAAATTTTGTACTTGTTTTTATTAAACTCTGTAATTCTAAGTATGTGACTAGGGACAATATTTAACGATACAGCCTATTGTTACCCTCTTTATAAATTATCCTGTATATGTTTATAAATGCTAAAATTTGAACTTCTTATCTCTTTATTGATTGGAGCGAATTGTAAGTGAAATGCCTAAGAAATTTTAAGTAACGGCCACCGAAAAAAATACGTAGCAAATTCATTTTTATAATACATATATGTACATATTAATGTGAAAAGTTAAGTAAAATTTTTTAGAAAATTGGGATATCTAGAACTTTTTATGCAACAACAGCAAAAAAGTAAGTAATTATCGCTGATTGCCGATAAAGTTTTAGTAAGTAAGCGTACAGATTTCTGTAATTTTACAGAAAATAATTTTGTAAATTTACGTTTTTTTTTTTTTTTTTTTTTTTTTTTTTTAACAGAGCAAGAGGTTTTATTGTGTTTAAGGAGATCGTTATAAATCTATTCTTTGCACAAAAAAAACCGGACTATTTAACGGAAATTGTATTGTAATGGGAAGCCAGTACAATTTAAAGTTCTTAAACGAAAATTTTCCGTAAATTTCAGAAAGAAAACCGGAATAAACAGAAAAGATTCTGGAATTTACGTAATTTTTTCCGTTAAAAAACAATAAATTGTACTGGTGTCCGGATTACCAGCACAATATCCGAAAAATCGTCCTTTTTTTTTTTTTTTTTTTTTTTTTTTTAGTGTGAACAGTGTGTAATAATGTTCCACATAGATGAAAAGTCTCACAGTATTATATACTGTGCGCCCTTTCTATTTACTATGCACCATTTCTTTAAATAAGCTTATAAATACTGCAAATTGATAGGAATGAGTAGATTTACTGTGTTTAATAATAATTTTTTTTTTTTTCGTGCATCCAAATAAACTTTAGTAATTGGATTAAGCTTCATTGTTGCCATCTGTAATCTAATATCTTTTAAAATGAATGTGAATATAAGAAAATTTTAAAGACTCTTTTAAATTACATTTACTTAAATAAGCTATTTGGCTATGGATCTGATTCCGGAAAATTAACCACAAGATCAGATTAATTTTAAACTACACTTTCGCAATAAATTGATATGTAACAACAAAAAGACAGATTATTTTTTATTTTTTATAGTATTTTATAATTTAATTAATATCCATTAAGTATTTTAGCTATATTTATTTTTTATATAAGTTCAAACATTGATTTAATATATACTCATTTCAAAAAAAAAAAAAAAAAAAAAAAAAAAAAAAAAAACAATAATTTTCCTTACTTTCGAACTGAAATTCCTTGCTTTTTTACACAGTCTTCATCAAAGCTAGATTTTTTTTCATCAGGTTTCAAAAGAAAAACAATTCACATACTTATTTAAAACCATGATAAAAGTTTACAGCATATAAAAAACAACAACAAACTCCTAATTAATGATTCACACTAAGCTTAAACTCAAACAAATTTATCTAGAAGGACATCTTCAATTTATGAATGGCTTTACGTTGCCTAGAATCAAAAAATTTAGTTTTAGGATTCTCGTCAGAAGAGTCGAAACAAAGCCTCTCCCAAAATAAAAACATCTGGATTCCATTGTTAAAAATATCTCCAAAATATCAAAGTCAGACGCTTCAGAAACATATGATGGTCGTTAAAAGTATTTCTGACGATCGCTTAAATCTTAATTGGTACGAAGGTTATGATAAATTAGTGCCAAATTTGTTTCATTCGTTTCTATGTACATTTAATGCCCCCTTTTTTATTAATGTTCAATAAATGTTTTTTCATGACACAATTAAAATAAAAGTTTAAGAAAGAATTTTTCTTCTGTAAAAAACAACAGTAAAATCAAAATGATTGCTATAAAATTATAGTATTTGGATCGTTTTTGAAACAGTAAGTATCATTTTTTAAGTACAAGACGATAAAAATTAAACAATATTATGTATTTAAACTTCTATAAAAAACATTGGATAAACCAAAATTCTCACTTATTCACAATTTTGTTGTATGTACTTTATTTAATGCTTATTTTTTTATGATGAATCATTGTTTTTAATCTCACAATTAAAAACATTTTAAGGAAAAAAAAATTCTACTGTCAAAATAAAAAAAAATAAAAAAAAAACAACGATGAAATCAAAATCTTTGGAATTGGTATAAAAATACGGTATTCGATTCTTTTTAGCTCACAGGCTATCATAGCCTGAGAGCTTATGTGCCCGTCCGTTCTGTATGTACGTGCGTTCGTGCGTAACGCGATAACTCATGATAAAAATATCGGATCCACTTGAAATTTTGTATATAGGTACATCCTGATAAGGCGCTTCCCTGATTAGTTTTTGGAATTCATTCGATATGTATACGAGGGGGAACGGGGGGCTCATGCCCCTCCCCTTAATGGATATAAAGGGTTTTTCATGCAGAATTAACAGTTTTTGTCCAAAATTTAAATATAGGATCATTTTGATGAGGCAATTCCGTGACTGTTATTATGTGTTCATTGAATAAGTATAAACAGGAAGAACGGGGAGCTCATGCCCCCCCCCCTTAATTGATATAAACGGGATTTTCATGCAGAATTAACAGTTTTCGTTCAAAATTTAGATATAGGATCATTCGGATGAGGCGATACCGTGGCTGTTATTAGGTGTTCTTTGAATAAGCATAAACAGGGCGAACGGGGGCTCTAATGCCCCTCCCCTTAACTTGCTTAAATGGATTTTTCAATCAGAATTGTCAGATTTCGTCCAAATCTCTGAATAGTTTTGGAAGTTTAATGGTTAAGTATAAAAAAGGGGAATAACTCCTCTTAAATTATATAAATGCTAAACGGGTTTTTATTAAGAATTATCCGATTTGCTCTGAATTTTGGATATAGATTTTTTAATATGATAAAGCATGTACTTGATAGTTTAGGAAGTTCAATGATTAAGTATAAAAAAGGAGAAAGGGGAGAGCTGTTTCCCCTTCTTAATTTTTTTTTTTCGAACGGAATTAACGAAAATACAAGGCTGTAATGTACAATTAGTATGCGTAGCCTGTGAGCTCAATGCCATCAGTTTAACTGGGCAATATTCTTTTTATTTGAAATTCTAGATATCACATTAAGAACAGGAAGATCAAAATTAAGAAAGATATACTTTTAGACCTCTTTGATATAAAAAAAAAAACACTGGATGAACTAACAATCATACTTATTTACAGATTTATTGATGTTCTTTGCAATGGTTATACAGTTGAGATATATATCTTACATACCCCATTTTGGCTCTTATTATATTTTTGATTAAATATTAAAAAAAAAATTTACAGTTCTGTATTATAAACTACTTCGGAACTACTTGTTTTTAGGGAGGGGGGGGGGAATCAGGCTTTTCATAGTTATTTTCAGATTTTGTGACAGTTTCTGTAAAAATCAATGTTTTTTCTTAGAAAATATGCAATTGATTTGTTTAACACTTTAAAACATGAAGTATTTCTCAAAGTGAATATTAATTGCATTTCATTAATATATACAAGTAGCTTCTACCTTACGCTTTCATTAAAATTGTTTTAGTGTGTGTTATTCCATAAGAAAAGAACGTGCCAAAATTAAATGTTTGTACATGAGCGGGATTAGTTTACACGAAGAGTCATATTTCTATTCTCCTAGTAATAAAGTATATTTCTTATACTACGTATTCATATATTACAAATATATTCTGACTATAGCAGATATAAGACAAATCTGTTTAATGAGATAAATAAAATCAGATAAGCAACTACCGATTACATTATGTGTTGCATTTATGAGTTTCAATGTTTGAAGAATTTAGGAATTGTTTCTCGATTGAACAAGGCCTCAAAATATTTTTGTGATTCTCCTAGCTTTAACAGTTATTCTGTTTACGCACATATATGCCAGCAGGTGCTTTTGGTGTAAAACGGACCTACCTGTCTCATAAAGCTTCAGTTTTTACCAAAAATTTGCATCTTTTGAACTTGTGTTAATATGGAAGGAAATTAACTAAACCGAGTGACTTTCTGCCAACTTCATCATTTATTTTTATAAACCTCAAAATAATAGGTTTGTCCCAATAAAGCGTTCCAAAAGTCTTAACCGATACCGCCGGAATTTTTTTTTCTTAATGTTTTCGAATGGAGTCTTTAAAACTCTCGACACAAGTTGAAAATCTCATTCAACATCCTTATAATTGTATTTCTTTTATTTTTGTTTCTTTTTTGGTTTTGTTTTGTTTTGTTTTGTTTTCTCCATTATTTTAAAAATAAGCTCAAGAATTCCGAATTTCGCCACTAGGGGTACTGCAGTTATTTCAATATTATAACATATGCTCGTTTAAAACTAAGTGAAAAAAATACGCATCTAGTTTTATCCATCCAAATGTTATTCAAAGTACATCTAGTCTTTAATTTGTAGCGTGTATTGAATTGGAGTAGTTTTTAATTTTATAAAATTTATTTTTCACGAAATATTTACAGTTTATTTTACTTCGTTTAGTTGCGATATAGTTAAAAAAAATTCTGAACTATTTTCATTCTGTCTCCTTTATTCCTAATAATACAGATCAAATAAATGAACTCGAAATCCGACGAAATATAATTAACAATAGAGCTTAATCCTCAGAAATCAAGAAAAGCTATTTGTCTTCTTCCTTAGGTCGTAACTCATTTATTACGATTAAATAGGACTTCTCTTCTCGTGTTACCAAAACAGAAAATAAAAGAATATACATCTGGAATTGTGTGTACAAACTACGAAACCGTTTTATATTTATTTTGCAATTGTAGTTTGTAATGTAACATTATTTGTAAGCTTATTTTACTTTGCTCTTTAAAAAAAGGCAGTTTTGAGTACAAGCACTTTTGTTGGGATTACTTTATATTATATTTATAAGAAATTACATTAATGACAAGGGAAAAATACTAAAAAGAGCTGAAGTTGTGCATCCCAGCCATGACGAAAATAAAAAGCTTTGAAAATTGGTGTTTCTTTGTTTTAAAACTCCAGGAGTCGTCTTTTTTTTACAACATTTGTGTACGTATATGTTTTTATTAATATTTACATATATTTTCTAATCTACAAAGACCATTTTTGGTGGTTTTTTTTCATTTTATTTGCCATGTACATTCGAGAGAACACGACAGCGTACAAACGGTTCATACTGAATCCAAATTTTGAAGATGCGTTTCATAAGTAGTCCAGTGTATCAAAAACACTATAAAATTTCGAATAAATCTGTCTCTTAGTTTGTTTACTAAACTATTTTTAACCCTTTGTACTCAAGAAGAGGCTCTCATTCAATGCTAGTGCTGTTAGGTGAGTCTCGTAAATCGGGACGTCAAATGCTTTGGACACTTTACAGTCTGTTTTACCATTTTTGTAATCACAGTTTATTCAGACATTACATAAGGCGAAGAAAATTAGTTTAAAAATGAAAATTAGTTTTGCTCTGGTGTCCAGAGCATTTGCAGCAACCGTTTACGCAGGACATTAGTGTTCAGTGAGAATCAACTTTCAAGTGAATAATAAGTCACATTTTTTCGTTCTAATTTATTGGTAGCCAAAAATCGTAGTATGTGATAGACATGGCATCTTTTCATGAAAATAGCCTTATATGAATTTACGAAGTGCAGCTGATGATAGATAAAATGCATTTTTAATTATGATATGCGCTTTTAAGTTTTACTAAATTTATGCATATTTTATGGTGTGTATAAATGTTATAGTTGATATACAGGCCTACACAAAAGAGCTCGTAAATGTTACTGAATATAAACGCGAATTACTTGAAGATGGATTTTAAATAACTTATGATTTTTGACGGTGAATTGCATTCAATTTTCTAAGAAATGTTTGTAAAATATAGATAAAATAATATACAGGGCCACGCAAAGAATTGGATAGATGGTCACTTATTGATGATAATTTCTCTAAAAGGTATTTCTGTAGTTTTAAGAGCGTTTTAGTTTGAATTAAAGGAGGTGGGCTAATAAGGGCTATTTTTCGCCCATCACATGCCCGAAAAAAAAATTTCGAATTCCGATAATTGTTCAGTGGCTTTGGATAGTTAAAGATATGTATTTTTGTTTGGTATAAGCTTCACAGGATAAATAAAATGGTAAGTTATGGAAATTATAGCCCGAAAATAGAGTGTTTTGGCTTTTTTCTACATTTTTGTCATTTTTTGCGTCTTTGAGTTATTTTTTTTCTAAGAAGCGCTCGATGAACCCAATTAATTTTGACATGCAATGATACTACTCCTTATAAGCTTTCATAGAAGCAGTATTTTATTTGGGTTCAGTGTGCACTTCTATCTTTTAAAGAAAAAAATGTATCATCCGGCAGAATCAAATTCACTGTTATCGGAGCGCGTTCAGATTTGTTTTTCCAAACTCAAAAAATACTTATGTTGTTGAGAGGTAGGTCAATGTTGTTTTCTGAAACTATTTTTGTAAATATTTATTAAAGAAATTACTAATAAATAATGCTTGGATGTCAGTGTCATTGTTGTAAAGAATGACGGAAAAATATCGATATTTAGATGTTCGAAAAACTGCAATCTACAGAGTGGTTCTATGTAATGCTCTGAATGTAGATAGTATGTATTTCGTGATCTTCAGTCTCGAAATACTTCTATTTCTTCTTCTTTTGTAAAAATAAGAGATTATGCGGCAACGATTACTGCCGACGAGACCACAAATAAGAAACCTATTATACATTTATAACTACCTTATTGTGAGTACTCTAACACTTGTTGTATAATATGGAAATGTAAGAACTGCCTTATTGCAACATAAGCTATTGAAATTTAAGCCTTAGAATCTAAAATCTATATTTCGTCGGGAAAACGATGCTGTAAAACTCATTTTTCTTGATCGGTCTTCAGTAAATTATCTTTGAAAGATTTACTCTCTGTAAATGAGAATACATCGATGTAGGAAATATATGTTGAAAGTATTTAAAACAATATCAGAAATGTTCAAAACAGAAGACTCGATTTTGATACACCTGGACACTTTTCTAAAATCGATTATTATACTCTCATGGGTATATCTCTGAATCATTTTAGTTATATCTTTAAACTAGTAAAGTTCAAAATAAGTTCCTCAAAAAAGAGGTCATTTCGTATTTGCTTTTCAGTGTTACTTGTAAAACTTAGAACTGGTCACTCTAATGGTGTTCTGTCCGCATTATTCAATATAAGAAAAAAAATAATATCTTCTTTAAATATCAAAACAAACATTGATTAAGAACTTAGCCCCACAATACCTTGGAATCTAACGCATCACAAAAATACAGGTTATTGAAAAATATACGAGGACTTTAGCAGGAAGATTATTTATTCCGGATGACGACAATGATACTGTAATCATTATTTTTGATAGAACGTACTTTTATAACCAGAAGAATGCAAACTAATCCTTTCAGAGACATTCATTTTGGCTATACAAACTTTCCTTAAGCATACGGTATTCGTCAATACTTCAAATAATATTTTGGATGTGTTCAGCCCTTATTTCGCAGTATCAAAGAACAATTACGCGAACATACTTACACATATATTAAAAAAGATTCACATAATATCAGAGAGTTGCTAAAGCTAAATGATGTTAGAGAACTGTTAGATTTTTACAGGATTGTTTGGAACTTCTGCAAGAAATGAATATCGATCATGACACGCCAAGATTCCTAAATAAGTAAAAACATATTCCAACAGAGGATACTAAGGGACACCTCTCGTGACCGAAGTTTGATTGTTCCACACAAAAATATTAAAAACTGTATCTATAAAACTTGGATAAAAAAAAAACAGCGAAGCATCATCACAGAATGGCAATGGCAATGTAAAGTAGGGGCAAGTGTCTAAAAGTACTAGATGCCTGATGCTTCCGTATTATGGTTTCTGGTTTACTTGTGCCATAACTCAACCAAAATTTTAAAAACAGGTATTAAATATGCTCATATACAACAAGACGCGGCCACTGGATTGTCCAGTAGTGATTCTGGTGAAGCAACCAAAGACGAAAATAATCTGAAATATATTGCCAAAAGTGTCTGCAACTGTACGATTATATTTTCTGCTACTGATTATTTCTGATATTTTATATATTGAAATAAAAGACTTAATAAGCTCAATTCATCGTAGTTTAGCATTTAGTGTTGTATTTACTATTTATTTTTTTGATTAAATCTAATAACAATAGTGCTTATGTTCATTAATGTACATCATATTTACTTAAATATATATTTTATTTTCTCACCAACTATTAAACTTTCATCCAAGATATTATTATTTTCTTACATGTTATGAAGTCTACTAATGAAAAAAACGTATGTTACATCTAGGTTCTGATGGGCGAAAAATGGCCGTTATTAGTCCACCTCCTTTTAGCCAAATACTGGCGTGTGGTAAAGGTACTAAGTAAACTACAGGGCTGAACAAAAGTATTCGAGTATATTTCCATCTGTTATTATAAATTGCTCAAAGAGAAAGTTTAACCTGTTGTTAGGCTTTTTTCTGTGCTAAACCAAATACATCCATTATATAGTATATATATATATATATATATATATATATATATATATATATATATATATATACAAAAAATTAATGATAACTTACTTGCCAATAATCGTAAAATTAAAGGATTCTATAAATTATTAGACATTAACCCTACTAACTTTAAATATCCTTATCTAGTCCTTATACCCAAATTTCATAAGCATCCTGTTAAATTCAGAACTGTTACAATTGGTTGCAATACTTATAATAATGCTGCTAACAAACTTCTATTAGTAATTCTTAATCAAATATATAATATCACAAAAAAAGTGATAATACACATTGCATAAAAAATAGTTATGAACTGGTCTATATTATGAAAAATCTTAAATGTATAAACAATATCACTACCTATGATTTTAAAGATTTATTTAATAATATCAATTTATCAGATTTACATAATATCATAAATGAGCTTTTTAAAAAATATCAACACGAGTTGGATATATCACATAATATCGATTCTGAATATTTTCATACCTTAACTAATTTCATTATCTATAATAATTTAAGCATGCATGATAACAATAAATATATTCAAAATGTTGGTATACCACAAGGTGGTAGTACATCTAGTGTATTATCTGACTTATACTTATATTACTATGAACGTCATTATTTAAATAATACAATACATTTATATCGATATATAGATGATGTAATTTTAATTGATACTGATAACACCTGTATATCTCAATTCCCTGTTGATTATCCTTCTAATCTAGAACTTTCAAAAAACCTACTTTTTAATAATACAATCAATTTCTTAGATATTAAAATTATATTAAAAGAGAACAAATTTATAACTGATATTTATGACAAAAGGAAAGAATTTAATTTTAAAGTTAATACTTTTACTAATTTTAAATCATGTCTTCATAATTCTGTATATCGTAATATAATACTTAACCATTTATATAGAATAAAATGCCTATGTTCTTCCCATTTAATTAATACTAATATTAAAAAGCTTGTATATGATGCTATAAATAATGGTTATCCTAAAAAATTCATATATTCTTTAATTTATAATTAGATATTACATGATCTTATAATTAATTCTTTGCATAAAAAATGTATAAAAAAATTATAAAACATAAAAATAATAATAATAAATTAAAAATGTTAAAAAGTAATAAATATATATATATATAGGTTGGTTGGGTGGGTAGATGTTAGAGTACGGAGGAGGGTGGTGTTGTCTGGATAAAAACGCAAAGGTTAATTATTTATTTAAAAAAAATTGAGAGTGGGTTATTTATTTTAACATAATTTTTAAACTGTTTAATTTACACCAATATATGGATATTCGTCTAGTTATATCTATAGTTAAATAGCTATATTTTAAATATCAAATTATTTTTAATGTTATTGATATAATTTTTGGTATTATTATTAATAATATTATTACTATTATTATTTTTTATTTATTTATTTATTATTATTATTATTATTATTATTTTTTATTATTATCCTATATTAAGATAATGAGTTTTTACCATGTAAAGTCACAATAAATGTTACTGATTAAAGTAACAATAATGTATTTTAAGTTATATGTTAATATGAATGTTATCTCTTAATTCTAATTTTAATCATTTTATTAATTTAATTTTATGTTAATATCGATTATTATTTTTTCCGGTTCAATTATATTTCCATTCAGCTTTATCTTTTTTGTTTGTTATGGATAACTATTATTTTTACTTACTTTCAACTCCTTTTTGTAAAATATCTTTGTTCCTTGTTTAATAATTTGGTTTTTGTGTGATGGTAGTCCCAAATTCGTATTGTTTTGCTTTTTCATGGCAAATACGAAGATGAAACCACACACTCCATTTGTAGTTCCAAAGTATTTGGGACCTGAAGATTCTGCTTTGGTTTTACAAATTTCAATTGTATTCATATTATTCTTTTTTTCCTTCCATGTTCAATGTGCTATAAGTTATTATATTCAATGGTTAATTTCAAATGGTTAATATTGTTTACTATAATTCAATTTAATTCTTCGTTTTGGTTTATTGTTTTATTGATAAAATCCGTTGGTGAATCTTGTCTACTTTTAATGGTATTATATATATATATATATATATATTTCAACCGACATATAAAGTACAGGCTGTTTAAAAATATTGGAATACGTATTTGGCAATGGACAAAAACACGTTTTTCCTTTATCAGGAATGTTACTATATCTAGGAATCAAAATTGTATTAATACATTTGTTAGTTCATTTAAATTAATTGTTTTGCCAATTAGAATTTTCTAATTCTTTATTGTAACTTTAATGAAAACAATTAATTTTTAATTACATTTGTTTTTATCAGAAGTTATACCCTTTATTTAAGAAACAAAGTAACATTCAATACATAAACTACTGTTAAAATGCTTTAAATTTACGAAATAAAAAAATATTAATGCATTTTTATTTATTAGTGCATATGCAAGATAATATTAAGCATTTTTTTAAAATTAATTATTGATGCAAAAAAGAAAAAAATACAGAATGTTTTATAGAGGTCACACTTATGAGAAATGCTGTAAACTATAAGCAAATCATACCTGAGTATTTTTTTTTAATTTAACCCTTTTTTTACACTTAATATGGCAATACATTTGAAAGAAATCATTAAGAAAAATCAGCCTTGTCATTTTTCTTAAGGAGAGGCTCATTTAATACGATCAAACCTAACTTTTGTTTCCACGTTGCAAAAAAGAAAATAAAACAAAAGAAGTGCAATAGTAAATGAGAGGAATGTTATACAAATGCAATAAAAAATATTTTCTTTTTGTTATGAATTTCGTTTCACTTAATTACAAATTATTTGTTCTTAAGATACATAATTTTTTATTTTGTTATTTATTTATTTATTTTCAAAATGCACATATGAAACCATTTAATTTAATATTTTTATAATTAAAAAAATACAAATAAAATAACAATAAATCGAAATATTGATATCGGTTTGATTTGTACCAGTATATATAGTGCTTAAATCGAAAAACATTAATATCACTATTAATTTCCATATAATAACAAATTTATTTATTTACAAAAGCTATTTTAAGTGATATTTTTATACATACATAGATGACTGTTTATAAAAGTTTATTTTTACAATGCTTCAGTGTTTAAAAAATGGACTCAGCTTTATGAAAAACATAATTTTACACTATAAATATATATTATTTTCGATGACTTTAAATGCTAGTATAATTATCAAAAGCATTATATAATTGATTTGAAAAATAAATGTTAAAAGAGAGCATTAATTTTAATTTTAAAGTCTTTTAAATTGTATTTGAGAAATATGTATGACTTCAATTTGTATCCGTCTGTTTAGCGATGCTCTAACAGTGATAAATAAACTCAAATTGGCATATAGTAAATATAAATCATTTAGGTTTACTACAGAATGTTTGCTATTGAAAATAAAGAATGTATACAATGCTGTAACGAAATAATCTGTACATAATATAATAATACAAATAACAGCATATAGGCTGGGGACAGTAATCGCTAAAAAGGGATCTTTACTTCATTACGTATATATATATTTTTTTTATTATTTATTCAGGTACTTCCTTTCATCCTATGAAAAAAAAATGTAATTTTTTAACTATATATTAATACTATTACAAAGTAATTAGTAATTTTTTTAAACATGTCCCTTCTGTTTAATATATATCCGTAATTTTTGACAGCGTTATGATGTATTAATTTCATTTTAAATACATCATAAATAATTTTGTAAGTGTATCGTAATTTTTTTCTGATATATCATTTAATATTTTAATTTTAATAAAAATAATTGTGAAATATTTAAAAAATTCTTCTAAACTTTTATCTTACTTTTCCATTGTAATCTGTCATAATTTGCTTTCCTGAAAATAACTTTCCATGATATTTACTACTTATCAACTAGTTCTTTGTTTATAACTAAAAAATAACCGAGAAATCCAGGGATAAATAATTAACAATAGAACCAAGCCTCCAAAACAAAAAAAAAACTTATTTATCTTCTTCCTTAAGGCGTGATTCATTTATTAGAATTAAACCGATTTTCTGTTTTCGCGTTACTAAAACAAGAACAAATAACTTGAATTGTGTGAAAAAAACTTTAATATGACTCTTTTTGTTTAACTTTACGCAGAATAACACATTGTTATTTGTGTTCTCATACACAAATTCGTTGTTTTCTTAAAACCATTTATAAATGTAAACAATTTCGTTGGTGTTACGTGTTTAAGAAACACAGAGAGAGATTTTTCTTTTAAAAAAGGCGAAATGTACTTTGCTGAATAAAGGGCTCTGATTTCGTACGATTCTAAGCAGTTGTTCTAACATTGTGTTACAAATTAGAGGCGAAAACTTTGATAAAAAGACTTACCTTTATAAATATCTTTTATTTAGACAGCATTATCAAAGGAAAAGAGTAGAAGTAACATTTCAACCAATAAACTTAGTACATTAAAATCGGGTCGCATAAGATTATGCATGAACCTACATTAAGAATGAAACAAAATAAATATAGTAAACTGCCGGAGTAACTGTAACTTTGTTTTAGTTAAAATTCTATTATATCTGCACGCTTTTAATTTTAGGTCCTTTCGTAATTATGTAAACACGTAGTACAGATAATCGTCGTTCAGTCCGTCCATCTGTCCGCATATAACTGAGCAATTACTACGCAATCGAATCATTTCAAATTAAAAATATAGAATTGTTGCACAATTTTGTCGAGTCATTTCAAATTTTTCAAAAATAGTTTGCTCAGTTTAATTATAGGGACAATCAAGATTATTCCGTTAAATTACAGCCAGTGAGGGAAAATGTTTTCAAGTGCATATTAATGGTGTTACACTTTTTCGAAAATAATAAAATTCATATGAATCTATGACGTATATACTAAAATATACATCCTGCACAATCTATAGCGCTAATAATATTTGTTATTAATTTACAGGGCTACACAAAAGTATTCAGTTACATAATGATATAGGGGAAAACATTGTTTGAGGCGCATTTTAATAACATTAAACTATTTCACATTTTCTGAAATTGGTATACGTTACTGAGGTTTACTACAAGTTACTTCCTGTATAATAGAAAAGAGATGGGGTTTACAGAGATACACAAAAGATTTCGGATACTCTTCTGTATATGAAGTACTGTAATCTATTACACCAAGATCTGAATATTTTTAAAACTTAGTTATAGTACGAACGCACCTCACTTGCTACGCTTAACATGCGATTTCCATCTTTTTAATATTGATGAAAATATGTATTTTTTAATATGATGTAATACTAACAATTTTCTTGATGTAGCCTATTTTAAAAACTACAGAGAGAAGTTTTTCTTTTTGTAAAAAAAGCAAAAAATGTTCTTTATTGAATAAAAAGCTCTCTTTTCATACCAGTCTAAGCAATCCTACCAATATTGTATTATAAATTAGAAGCAAAAGATTTGTAAAAAGACTTATCTTGCTTGATTTATCTTATTTTGACAGGACTATCAGAGGGGAAAATGTTGAAGCACCGTTTCAAACAATAAACTCGTTGTAATATTAAAATTGGATCATACAAAATTACACACGATCTACATTAAATGTAAAGGAAAGTAAATACACCAAACAGTATGTGTAATTATTTTTATTCAAGTTAGTTAAAATTCTATTGAATCAACGCACTTTTGATATTCTGTTTATTTTTGGTTAAAATATGGATGTTTTTATTTTAAATGAAATATTAAAATATTTTTCTTTCGTGTATTAGTTTGTATGTAGTATAAACTAGCTCTTTGTTATAACTAAAAAATACTCGATAAATCCAGGGATAAACAATTAACATTAGAACCAAGCCACCAAAACAAAGAAAACTTATTTATCTTCTTCCTTCAGGCGTCATTCATTTATTAGAATTAAACCGAATTTCTGTATTCGCTTTACCAAAACCAAAACAAATAACTTGAATTGTGTATATAAAAGACTATAATATGACTCTTTTTATTTCACTTAAAACGAAATAACGCATTGTTATTTGTGTCTTCATACACAAACTCGTTGTTTTCTTAAAACCATTTATGGATGTAAACAGTTTCGTTGCTGCTGCCGGTTTAAGAATCTCACAGAGAGATTTTTCTTTGAAAAAAAGGGCGAAATGTACTTTGCCGAATAAAAGGCTCTGATATCATACGAATCTAAGCAATTATGCTAAGATTGTGTTATAAGTTAGAGGCGAAAACTTTTATAAAAAGACTTACCTTTATTCATTTGTTTTACTTAGATGGGATTATCAAAGGAAAAGAGTAAAAATAAGATTTCAAACAATAAACTCAATACATTAAAATGGGGTCACACAAGATTGTGCATGTGCCTACATTAAAAAGGAAGCAAAATAAATACAGTAACGTGGCCGAATAACTGCATCTTTCTTTTATTTAGTTAAAATTCTATTATATATGCATACTTTTAATCTTTACGTGCGTTAGTATTTATGTAAATACGTTACCACGTTCAGGCCGTCCAACTTTTCGCCTATTACAGAGCAAAATCTATCCGACCGAATTATTTGAAATTTAAAATATATAATTGTTGCATAATTTCATCGAGTCATTTGAAATTTTATGAAAATCGGATGCTTAATTTTATTTATAAGGACAATCAAAAGTATTCCGCTACATTACAGTCAACGAGAAAAATATTTCCAAGTGCATTTTAATAGTGTTACACTCTTTCGAACATAATAAAATTCATATGCATCTATGAAGTATGTATAAAAATATATATTCTGCACAATCTGTGGTGCAAAGAATATTTGTTATTAATTTAAAGGGCTACACAAAAGTATTCAATTACATAATGATGTAGGGGAAAACATTGCTTGAGGCGCATTTTAATAACATTAAACTATTTCGCATTTTATTATATTGATATGCGTTACTGAGGCTTACTACAAGTTACTTCCTGTATAATAGAAAAGAGATAGTGTTTATAGAGATACACAAAATATTTCGGATACTCTTCTGTATATGATGTACTGTAATCTATTACACCAAGATCTGAATATTTTTAAAACTTCTTTATAGTACGAACGCACCTCACTTGCTACGCTTAACATGTGATTTTTATCTTTTTAATATTGATTAAAATATGAATTTTCAAATTTGATGTAATATTAACAATTTTCTCGGTGCAGTTTATTTAAGAAATACAGACAGAGGCTTTTCTTTAAAAAAGGTAAAAATTTGTTATACTGAGTAAAAAGCTGTGTTTTCGTACGAATCTAAGCAACTGTGTCAATATTGCATTATAAATCAGAAGTTAAAACTTTGTATAAGACTTATCTTGATTGATTTGTCTTATTTAGACAGGACTATCAAAGTAAAAGGGTAGAAGCATAACGTTATGAATAATAAACTTATTTTAGTACTAAGATTGGATCACACAGAATTATACGTAATCCAACATTAAAAATAAAGCAAATTAAATACAGCAAACAGAATGTGAAATTAATCTTTGTTCAAGTTAGTTAAAATTCTATTGTATCCGCATACTTTTTATATTTTATTTATCTTTAGTTAAATGTGGATATTTTTAATTCAATGAAACATTAAAATATGTTTCCTTTTTGTATTAGATTGTATATAGTACCAACTAACTCTTTGTTTATAACTAAAAAATACTCGAGAAATCTAGGGATAAATAATTAACATTAGAACCGAGCCTCCAAAACAAAGAAAACTTATATTCTTTTCCTTAAGGCGGGATTCATTTATTAGAATTAAACCGATTTTCTGTTCTCGCGTTACCAAAACAAGAACAAATAACTTAAATTGTGTGTAAATAACTACAATATGACTCGTTTTGTTCAATTTAAAAGAAATAACGCATTGTCATTTGTGTTTTCATACACAAACTCGCTGTTTTCTTAAAACCATTTATGGATGTAAACAGTTTCGTTAGTGTTGCCTGTTTAAGAAACACAGAGAGAGATTTGTCTTTTGAAAAAGAGCGAAAGTGTACTTTGCTGAAAAAAGGTATCTGATTTTATACGAGTCTAAGCAATTGTGCTAAGATTGTGTAATAAATTAGAGGCGAAAACTTTGATGAAAAGACTTAACTTCATTCATTTCTTTTATTTAGTCAGAATTATCAAAAGAAAAGAGTAGAAGTTAGATTTCAAACAATAAACTCAATATATTAAAATTGTATCATACAAGATTATGCCTAGCCTACATTAAAAATGAAACTAAATAAATAAAGAAAAGTGCCGTGTAACTGCATTTTTTAATAGAATATTTACAAAGCCTTATAGGCTTTTATTTTAAGTGTTAAAATATTTTTAAATATTGTTTATATACTTATTTTCTCATTGGTTTTATTTTAAATTTCTAATGAGTAAATTTTTTTTAATTCATCAAATAACTTTATTTATTTATTTATTTACAACTTTTGCATGTATTACTTTTATTTTTATAAATAAAAACATCATATTAAAAAAAACCGACAGTATAAAAATGAATTATAAAACCCACTTCAACAGTGGTGTATGCCCTATATTTGGAAATTGCTCTATAACGAAGCATCATAGAATAATGTGTTACGTACTTAAACTGTTGCTCAAAAATCCCCTAATTAGCAATGTAAGTCTCATAAAAATAATATATAATGTTTATATAAACATCAACAATATACTATTTTTATATTTTAAGAGTTATAAAAATATTCTTTGATGAAAAGCCTGATTTAGGCTTGGAAGTACTAAGATATTTTAAATAAAATTAACTATTAATATCTCTTTTTAACTATTTTAATCGCTTTTTAAGTGAAACTGAACGTTTTAAAATTCATATTATATATTTTGTGTTTAAAACAAAATGAAAATACCGTTTCGTTATATGTTTTCATTTGCGTCAATAATGTTTAAAAAATGACAACCCTTACCTTATTATTAGATTACCCTCATTAAAAGATGTTAAGAAAATTACCATTTATGATATTTATTACTCAAATAATACGTATATTGAATAACTAAATAATAAGCACAATAAAGATTTCGAGTATGAATCTACGTAAAAATACACTGAAACTTTAAAGCTAGCTTCTATGCGCAGAGACTTTCCTCTAGTTCCAATCAGTATAATCCCGGGACTAACTCATTCGCTGTAGCGTGATTTGGATTCTTCCAAATTTGTTAGGTTTCCCTGCTAAGCTGTTTCATCTTTCTGTTATTTATTTTTTCCCATTTTTTTTTTTTTTTTTTTTTTTATTTATTTCCTACTTCCGAATGCATGAATCCATAATCAGACCTATGGCCTAGACCTGATTACTGACATCGACTCAGGTTCATGAACTGAGGTGATTTAGCTATACAGATTCAGTTGAGGAAGACAATACGCTGGAAATTTCGAAGAACAAAAATATCAACCATTTTTATTGCATTCAAGAGAAACTTTGAAGAATGTCTTTATGCAAATATCTCATCATTTGACTGATTTTAGAATTTCAAATTTTTCTTTTAAATACATTATTCACAAATTTTTTTATTTGTTTATTTATTACCTATAATACGAAGTAAAGAGTTAATCTTTCAATCCTTTTGGAAATCGAAAAAAAAATTATGGATTTACACATTTCAGACACTGGAGATTCCGAAAAACATATTTTTAGGGAAAAAAATTGCGGTCCGTCTGTCTCTCTGAGTGTCTGTATACGTTTGACAATGACATTCACTTTTGACATTGAACACGTTACACGTGTTTGTTACGTCGTCAAGTGATATTTAATTCGAAGTTTTACTTATATTTTTATTAATCTTTTACTAATTTATTTGTTTTTTCGTTATTTAAAATAAAAATTATGTCAATTTGTATAATTTACGAGTAGTTTGGCGATTTATATAATTTGTCGAAATTGATGGACGGGATAATCAAGTAATACCTGCAATTCCGTAATAGAGCATTACTATGCATTAAAAATATTTAAATATACATTTGAATTTTATTTTGGAATTGCGATGCATCTTATAAATAGATTACATATGTTTAACTTTCATATTTTATATATGATTATCCATGATGGGCAAGTTTTACGGTGACCCCCAATGACTAATTTACATTGAGCTAACATTTTCTTAAACATGTATCTAAATAAACAATTTTCAAAAAATTAAAAGCTCTTTACATTTATATTTTAATTTGCTTCAGAGCCATAAAATAAATACAAAATAATTGTTGTGATGAATAAACATCAAATGCCACATTAAAAAAATAATAAACAAAATAAAGACGTAGTTCAGTGCCTTTATAAGTTCACCTAAAAAGAAAAAGAAGAAAAAAAGGGAAACATATTTTAAAGCCGAAAAGCTGTAATATTCATTTCAAACTGCCTTGCACTTCCTAGTCTAATTAATGTTTGCTAAACAATAAATCTATGCAAGAGTGCACATAATACATTAAAAGTTAAAAGAAATAACAAACAGAAAATATAATTATGGTAGTTGAACGTTGCTTATCGACGGCAATGAATTTTTATATACTATGCATATGAATGCAGCGCAAAATGCAGCACTTGTATTATTTCATTAATAAGGATTGTTAATATGTTATATAAATATATTCAAGAAATTTACGCTTAATAAAAGAGATAAAGAAAGCATCTAGTTAAAAAGAAGAAAATTGCAAGATATTGTTGTTATATTGTTGTATTCATTATTGTTATTATTATTATTATTAGATATTTATTTTATTTTATTGTTTCTTCATTTTCGAGATAAACATCCTTCTAAATAAGTTAATGCAGTTTACGTATAAAGTAAGACTGCACAGCAATACTGTCGAAATACAGCGAAATAACATGCATCAAAGTATCTAGTAGTTTAAAATCACTGCTTTATTACTTATTTACATTGACAATACCATTATTTTTATTTCTTATTATGATTTTTCATTTTTAAGATTAATGGCATAATTAATATTCAAATTTATGATTCTAGCGACTTACATAAATAAAAATACATTATAAAAAAATTTTTTCTATACATATAGAAACTTGCGGCGCACCCTGTCGATTATATGTTGGATCTGAAAATAACACAGGGCCGTGACAGATGCGGCCGCACTGGGCCTCGCGCCTAGAAAGGCCACGCGCCTAGAAAGGCCACGCGCTCGAGTAAAATAAAAAGAAAAAAATATCAATTCAGTTTTTAAAACATCTACATTTTTTAAAAAAAAATTGCTACATGTTATTTATTTCACGATTAAATTTAGATATTTAAAATGGTTATTTGTAAAATGTAAAACTTTTAATGTCAAAGACTGTTCTTAGTTTTCGTCAAAAACTAAAACGAATTCACATCACCTTTTCTTTTACGTATAAAAACATTTTACATTTATTTTCTTAAAACAGGTGTCACAAATAAAAAATTAAAATATTGACATGTTTCGGTTTAATAATAAGAACCGTATTCATAACACATTAAATCAGTAGAAAACTAAATGGCATTAGATACAAATATAATTTAAAAATCTAAAACACAAACACTACAAATAAAAATAAAAAATGTAGATTAGTGTTCATTTGAAGTTTATACCGTAAGTCAATTATCCGTGAATCTATTGAGATATATTCTAGGAGGGATAGGGTGTGTAATGACTCTTTTTCTTATGATATTCCGATTTTTTGGTTAGAATTACTTAATAAATACTTAGAGAATGAGTCTAATAGGGGGTTTTGTTTAGTTTGTTTATAGGGGGTTTTGTTTGTCTAATAGGGGGTCTAATAGGGGGGTTTGCGCAGTGTTTCTGTTTTAGGTTTTTAAATTATATTTGTATCTAGTGTCATTTAGTTTTCTACTGATTTTATGTGTTATGAATACGGTTCTTATTATAGAATCAAAACATGTCAACATTTTTAATTTTTATTTGTGACACTTGTTTTAAGTAAATAAATGTAAAATGTTTTTATACGTAAAACTTTTATCCATAAAAAGTTAGACGCGGATATTCGAAAGCAAAAAAATATTCCCTGTAGTCGTCTAGTCTCCATAGTTTATCTTTAGTTTTGTGAACATGTTGCGAGATTGTTGCAGAATATGTGGAATAAAATTTTCTTAACAGAAAAACAAAACAAAACTAGCCGCCACTCAGCAAGCCTCGATTAGATAGCAATTCTGAGTTTCCCTTCCCAGCATCACCCCTTACCCTCATTATAGACATTTTGACGCTAATTCAGTAGTCAGTGCTGAAACAACAATAAGTGATTAATTTCATTTTAGTATTTAGCAATTGAATTAAACGCATTCAGTATTGTTGATGCTGTTTTTATTCAAAAGTTCAGGTATTTATCTAGATTTTTCAATTATTACTGAAACTTGTGAAAATATGTGCTAGACTTCTTAGCATAAATAATCGTATTTAGAAAAGAGGAAAGATTATATGTTTACATTTTACATGATTAATATGAAAATTATAATCATCAGCCACATTAAATAATTAATTGATCTGTATTTCGTCATAAGAATTCAGATAATGTATATACGTATATATATCATTGTTGAATTCAGAGAAGGAACGGAGGGAGGGGCAATTTCTCCCCACAGAAACGAGATTTCCCCCAGAAGATTTGAAATTTTGTGTTTTCAGTTGTCAAAAAGTGAAATTTTCGATTTCCACCTCCGGAACTCAAAAAAAATTCCTTCCGGGGGAAAATGCCCAAATTTAAACTACGACCGAAGAGAAAAGGATGCTACTACGACCAAGTTATGACTACGACTTAGATTATGCTTAAAATAGTGCATTCATTTAAAATTTAAATATTAATTGTCTAAGTTTAACATAAATAAATAAATCAATTAAAATATATTTAAATTGCTGAAAATTCAAAAGAATTTTGTGAATTTTAAAGCAAAATTTCAAATTTTCTCTAAATAAAACAATTTGTTAAAACGAAATTTAAAATTCCAAAATTTCAAAATTTTAACCCCTTTGCTACTAGAACCCTTTGCTTAATTTTGAATCTTTTGCCACTGTTTTTCTTTTTTTTCTTTCTTTCTTTTTTTAACGAAAATTTTCTGTAATCGCGAAAATGCTTTAATTAAATAATGTAAACTTTGCAATTAAGAATAACTAGTGGGAATAACAAAGAAATCTGAGCAGCTTAAGAGCCCATAATAGTCACTGAAAAAGTACGCAAAAAGACCCGGATGATTATGTAAAGTCTATGGGAGCGTTCTTTTCTAATATCTCGCTCAAATTTTAATGTTTTTACATGATTTTTTTTGCATAGGCTAGCTTAGGACGATCTACAACCGGGCTAGTTTTTATTTTTTCGATTTTGGTTTCATATTTAAAAAAAAAAAATATTTTAACTTTCAAAACCTTTTTAAACCGGTTCTGAAATTGAAACTATCATAATATAAAAAATATATGAGCAAAATCGAAAAAGTAAAAACTAGCCCGATTGTAGATCGTCCTAAGCTAGCCTATGTAAAAAAAAAAATCATGTAAAAACATTAAAATTTGAGCGAGATATTAGAAAAGAACGCTCCCATAGACTTTACATGATCATCCGGGTCTTTTTGCGTACTTTTTCTGTGACTTTTGTGGGCTCTTAAGTGGAACGTATACACCGGTCACTCGTCCCCTAGTGGTTAAACAATTGAGCAAAGTTTAGTCGAAATTTAAGTTTTCGCAATTTCATACAATGTAGCACCAATTATCCGAACAAGTTGGGACAGATCCTAGTTCAGAAAAATAGACAGGCAATTTAAGGCATGTTCCTGATTGTAAAAAAGTAAAAACTTCATACGTTATCCTAACTTAAGATTGGTAACGCCAGTTACTTTTGGCGTGCTTAAAAATTGTTTTGTCTTTTTAATATTTTTATCACTAATTTTTTTTTCTCTCTTTTTATCATTTTCTGAACTCCAGAGATTATAGTAAATAAGCTTTTGATGGCTGCTTGCTTCAACGAAGACATTCTTTTAAATACTGCCACATCTCTATTTCATCTTAAGTATGTTAGTTGTATAGTATCAACGATTTTCTGCCGTTTGAGCCATTTCATAACTGTTTCCAAACGTTCGAAAACTTCGTTATGTGATAGAATTGGATTGATTTCAGAGCATTTGTTTTCTTTTCATCAAATACTTTTTCATCACAATTTTCATCCAGAATCTCATCATCATTTAAAATCTAATATCTAGGATCATGTACTTCATTATTTAATCACTCGTTAGTTTCCTTTTCTTCATAGCTTAGGATTCTTCCTATTTCTTTTATTATTTTATTTTCCTCATTATCTGATCAGTGTTTTTCTATTTTTAAAAAAAAATTTCCAAGCCAATGGATAGTTGGGAGTTCGGTTAAAATTTTATTTTTTGAGAAATAGGCTGTTCGGAAAGCTGGAAGCTCGGTTAAAAAAAAATTTTGAGAGAAATAGGCTGTTAGGATAATTTAAATATTCTGATAACATTCTCTGTACTGTAATTGATAAAATATTTTGTATCATATTTTGTGCTTAAAATGACAAAGAATCAATTAGAATAATAAAATCTATTCTGGGGGAAACTTTTCAAATTTTCATGCCCAGCTTTGAACCAGGAATCATTTGAATTACAAGTAAATGTGCTACTTCTGAGCCACCTAATCTGCTCGGAAAAAAACGGAAATTAAGGTTCTGTTTTAAAATCTAAATCGCAGATATAGTCGGATGGAATTAAATTAATTCATTTAATTCATGTAAGAGTTTTTCAAAATTTTGTGATTTGCATGTGATGGATATATTCAGCTATAAGTAAGCTCAGCAATATGTCAAGTTTTTAATTTACACAGCTCCCGAGAAAGAATTCTGAGAGACAAACAGAGGAGTTATTCTAATAGAGTTTACTCAGATGAACGAAACCCTAAAAATTAATGTCAACCTGGTCCGATTCGATACAGGGATGTAGCCAGAAGTGCAAATAGGGGGGAGGGGGTTAAAAAAAATATAAGGGGACGGGCTCATATTTTCTCTCTCTCATTCTCTCTTTCTCTGACAAATGCACACACGAAAAACGTTTTAGGCACTATGTTTCTTATTAAACGACTTGTAATAACTTCATTTTATGCTAAGAAATGAATAGGATGCAGAGTGAAAAATTCGAGTGTGTAATTAGTGCAAAATTATACATCCTTTTAGCCTCATATGTGCAAAAAGGATGTGCGAGTGTTAAAACACTTCTTTGCACTTTCTATACAAATGCTACAAGTTAAGACTTCTGTAAAACGTGGGCCTCGAAACTAAATTCGATTTTTTAACAGAATTTTGGATAAGAAATTCCGTTAATGACCTTGGAATATTTCTCAGGGAAGGCTCAAAATGTTTTAGGGGGGGGGGCGCTGAGTTCCTCCCCCCCCCCCTTGGCATCCCCCCCCCCCTAGTTATGGCCCTGATTTGATATAAATGAAAGGGTCTCGCAAGATCTAGCACCCGGCCTCGCCTTTGCTAGGGACGGCTCTGAAAATATGAATCAGTTTTTTTTTTCTTTGAGATTATATGATTTTTTTCTTTCCAGTCATTAAAAAAGCGTTATATTATGTATGTAAAAAGAAGTAATGACTGTTTTTCCCCTCCAGTGAATGGATATATAGTTTATTTATTTGCTGTTGGTGATAGAACCGTTGCTATTATATCATGAAATTGAATTCTGCTACTGTTTAATTTCAGGACGTCTCACAGCTATTGTGAGATTAAATATGGAGGGAGAAGTTAGAGAAAAAAACAATTGTTGTTGAAAGAATTGAAACATTTTGTCTCATTGCTACGGGAATTATGTTTTTGAAACTGATAGAGTACATTCACTACCCTTCATTGCGACAAATAAAATTAGGAGATGTTCATTTCTTTCATTCATTCATAATGTCCAATCAAATTATTTAAATACTAAACAAAATTCCAAATGTTTGGAAAATCTAAACTTGTAAAAATCTAGCAGTGATATAAATAAAATTTTAAATTTCTAAAAAGGAAAAAAATCATTTAAAAGAAATTTAAAATGCTTAATTATTAATAAATCACAACATTTTTTTAAAATAAAAAATATACATTTTTTTAAATTTTTTATGAAAATCAGATTAACGAAACTCTGGTCATATGAACCCTTAAAATGACAAAAAATACGATATTTCTTTTAATTAAATCTACTTTAATGTGAAAATTTTAAGTTCCAGCACCAGAGTTCGAACTAAGCTCCTTCTGTTTACTAGCTAGATGTTTTATCTCCAAGCTATGATATCTACATAGAAAGTGTTGAAGTTAAGATTCTCTTTTGAAATTTAAATTGCAAAAATTAATAGATGATATTAACTAAATTCATTTGATTAAAATAACAGACTTTCTTCAAAATTTTATGATTTGTCGTGTGACACGAGGTATTCAGATGTAAATACACAAAGTTTAAAGCCTTTGAGTTATAAAGTTTTTGTGTACGGACGCTGTGACAGTCAGGCAGAGGACAGATACCAATATGGTTTCGTCAGTGAATGAAACCCTAAAAATGGTTCATAAAATTTATGCTTATAAAAATTCACGGAGCACACTATCGATTATACTTTGTAACAAAAAATAAGTATTCGTTTTCTATTCCTTTCGGTTACATGTTTTTCCTTCCAGCCATTAAAAAAGCTTTATATTGTGTATGTTTAAAAAAAAAGAAGTAATAACTGTATTTTCCCTTCAAGTGAAGGGATATAGGGTTTAATTATTTGCTGTTCGTGATAGAACCGGCGCTATTATATGATAAAATTGAATTCCACTACTGTTTAATTTCAAGGCGATTCTACAGCCATTGTGAAATTAAATCGCGAGGGAGAAGTGAGAGAAAAAAGCAATTGTTGTCGAAAGAATTGAATCATATTGTCTCATTTCTACGGGAAACATGTCTTTGAAACTGACAGAGAACATTCACTACCCTTTAGTGCTATAGATAAATGTGGAGATGTCCATTTTATTTCTTTTAAATGAATTTCTTTCGCAATTATTGTAAGAAAACTACATTATGATGAATAAGGCATCTTGTAATAAATTTTTCAGAAATCACAATCCATTATTATTTCAATTTATTTTATTTTTGTAGCACACATTATTTAAAATACACATTCTATACTTTACCAAATGTTTGTTTTTAAAATTACAAAAATTAATGTACAAAATCACATAATATTACATAATTGCCGATTTATAATAAATAATGAAATTATGTGTATATATGTATATACATATACATATTAGTATAAAAACGTTTATGTTTATTGTTTTGTAGTGTATTTTTCTTAGCAATATTTTAGCATTCTTGTATTTTTTAGTATAAATTATATCAAAGGAATTTTTTTTTTATTACGGAATGCTTCTGGTTGACTTGGATTAAGAATATTTTATCTCTTTTATTGTCCTTAGAAACGGCAAAATGAATTGCTAATTTTCCGCAATCACAGATAAGAAAAAAAAATTAGGAAATATATACAACAAATTTATAGGCAGAATTTCTAGCAAAAATAATGCAGAAGACAGAAAATTCAACTCATCTTAATAAACAGATTCGGAGTAATTTTTACCAAATAATGAATTTTAAGCGGAAATTTTAATTATATTTTATAAAAATTAAATCTACAATGATTGCATGAAAATTACATAATTTTCTACACGTTATCAATTGTGATATCTGTTAGAAAAAAAGTTTTTTAATTTTCTAGAAAAAAAAAATATTAGCTATGTTTGAATTCCTAGTTATTACATGATGCATTTTATTGTCTTAATTTTATTTATTTATTATTATTTTTAGTGTTTGTATCAGAAAAAAATGGTCTGTAGTTTAAACAATTAAAAAAGAGATATTTTTATAATCATAAACTGTAGGATTTGTCTGACAAAACATGTGTATGTATTAGTCAAAAACATTTGTTTTTGAGTTGGCAGTAATTTTAAGGCTCTAAAATATACGTTAAAATATACGTAAGTGTTAAGATCAGACAAAATTTATATATTTCTTAAAAATTCATGCAAAACAACAATAGTTTTTATATAGAGAGATAGATTCCCCTTTTTTGTCGATGAATTATGCAGTGAGATAATGAAATCTAAAAATTTACTTTAGTTCACTGGTATTATTCTCTTGAAAAAAAATGTGCGACTGAAAATAGTGACCCCCCCCCCCCCTTTTTTTTTAATAACTTATTACTTTTCGTTCCGAAGATGTTTAATTCGAATGTATAAAGAGAAGAATCAGGACAATACATGCAAAAGAATATTTTTTCTATCTCACAGGCAATAAAAGACAAAATATATTTTTCAGCTGTAAACTAAAAATGGGCAACGAACAATTTGTTTTTATTTTTCCTCATAACCTTTAAATCTTGTGTAATCATTGAAAAGTGTTTTGAAAATACATGTAATTTCATAGAAATATTTTGAAAATAGAAAAATCATCTCGTGCTATAAAATTATTTTTACCCGCAGTAACAAAAAAGAGTGATATTTTTTCAGTAAAATATTTATTTAGTTGCTTTCCAAAAAAATCTTTAAACCTTTAAAAAAAGTTCTAGTCTTTTCCTAGATTTTTTTTTGTGAATATATTTTTATGGAGAGATTTCAAAAAACTCGAGTACATAAGCAGATTTTTTTTGCACAAAAATAAATAAAATCATATAATACAGAATTTAACTGATTTGATTAATAAGCAGATATTTTTAGTGCATATATATATTTTTTAATTTTTGGGTAATATTTTTCCGTAAAAAAAAAAAAAAAAAAAAAAAAAAAAAAAAAAAAAAAAAAAAAAAAAAAGTCCGTTTTTATTTTTTGTAAAAAATACTACCTAAAATTCTCTCATATATTGCAATTTATGAAAACTTTTTGCAGATCTTACGCTGATCATGGTCCCTGGAATCCAAAATCCTCTTCATTTAAAAACTTTAATTATCTATCTATCGATCTATATTGTGCAAAGTTATAGAAGTTATCTCTTTAGAAAAAGATAACTTCTATAATTTTGCACAAATTTCTTCTAAAGTCATACAGAAAATCTTAGTCAAATTCGTTAATGATCAAAATAGGTCCATGGGAGGGGGGGGGATTGGTAAAATTATTTATAGTTCAAGGAAAAAGACCAAAAATTTATGTATGGCAGATTTTTGATATCATTAAAAAATGAACTCAAAGGTCCCAAAAATAGGGCTTTAAGATGAAAAAAAGCAAAACTTCGTCAATTCACAAAATAGTAAATCCACTTAATATTTTTTTTAATTTTTCTTAATATTTTCTACAACATTTATACTGCAAAGTTTTCGTTAAGTTCAACTCTCATAACTATAAATAAATAAATAAATAAATATATAAAAATAAAAACAACAAAAAAGTGGGTATTTAAGAAGTAAAAAGTCATAATTTCGTAAATTAACAGGATTTTAAATCCACTACGATTTCTTATAAATCAACTTAATATTATCTGCAACTTTTATATTAACAAGTTTTTGATATGAGCAACTAATATAACAAAATATAGGGGGTATACTTGTAGAAGAAAAAAAAAATTACTCTGCATTTTTTATTTGGTATTGCTTTATTTTTGCTCCAAAAGGTTTCTAAATCTTTTTATATTCAGAAATAAAATCTCTAAAACCTCATTTTAGTTCGTAGGCAAAATTTTCTGGGACAAAGTAAAATTAATAAAAAGAATAAACATTAGTTTGAAACTCAGTTATTACATTTCCTTATAACTGAATCTTACTTAATCAGAAAAAAATACAGATATTGGAAACATATTCAAGTGTATGTTTGTTTTGTTTTTTCAACACAGATGATATATTTTTTAAATATATTTTCGGGCAAAAAAAAAAAAATCTTATTCGTAATGTTTTATTTTCAAACTTACCGAGCATTTGTAATCTTGAATAAAAAAAAAAAAAAAAAAAAAAAACATTTAAGACCACATTATAGCTGAAGGATGTATTTTCTGTAATGTTTTTCACAGACAGTTTACCTTAGGGGATTAAAAAATATAAATTTCGGGAACATTTATGTTTATATAAGTTTTGCATTAAAATATTAATGAATGTTGTAAAACTTTCTATAGCAAGTACAAAGGATTAAAAATTTTCATAAAGAAATATGCTAATTTCACATAACCAATAGCATTCTCAAGACCAATAACGATAAAAATGACAAAATGTTAGGAAAAAAAAAAAAAGATTATGTTGATGAAAAAGATATCTTGAAAGTATCATCGATTGTGCCCGCAAAATCAGCATGCCTGTTTATTAAATGTTTTTGAATCCTTGTATTTATTGATTTTTTTTCATGAAAAAATAAAAATAAAAAAAAGTCGTAAAATGGCATTTTCTGAAAATAAAAAGAATGAACAGTATTTTTAGAAGCCTATTTATGATCCCTCTTTGGTATCTAAAACATCTTAATGTTATTCAGAAAAAAAAATAACGAAACAAATTTCTAGTTTTAATTTAAAAAATAAACCTTCTTTAATGTTTTTCATAGACAAATTTCCCATAAAAATAAATTTGTTACTAGATACTACAAAAAAAAAAAAAAAAAACACACACACACACATATATATACAGGGGTTGGACAAAAATATGGAAACACCTTAAAAAAAAACACGTTTCCTTGCCTAGTATTGTGTGCGGTACCCGTTGTTATCCAAAACAGCTTGCAGTCTTCTCGGAATGGATAAATACAGTTTCTGTATGTTTGCCAAGATAATATTGTACCATTATTCCTGCAAAATGGTGGCAAGTTCAGATAACGATGTTGGCGGTGGATAGCGAGAACGCACTTTCTTCTCCAATGTAGACCGCAAAGGTTCGATAATATTCAAGTCTGATGACTTTGGTGGCCTGGGGAGATGCGAAAATTCATCGTCGTGCTCAGAAAACCAGTCCTGGACAATGTGAGCTGTATGAACGGGGACGTTGTCGTCTTGGAAGATACCATCATCATTGGGGAACAAAGCTTGTACCATTGGATGGACTTGATCGGCCAAAATGTTCACATAAGTCTGAGCAGTAATACGCCCTTACAGAGTTATCATGGGGCCAGAAGAGAACCACGATATGGTTGCCCAAACTATCACCAAACCTCCGCCATGTTTCACTCTTGGCAACAAGCAATCTGTATTATAGGCTTGAGATGGCGTTCTCCAGACGTAAGCTCGGCCAGAAGTGGGGAACAATGTGAAAGAAGACTCATCAGACCATATTACGCTCTTGCACTGCTCTATAGCCCATGCTTTATGACTTAACCACCACTTTTTTCTGTTACAGGCATTAGCATTACTGATGGATGACTTTTCAATTGCAACACGGCCAGCAATTCCCTATTTATGAAGCTCCCTTCTAATTGTTTTGGTACTCAATGGATTTGGTAACACGACATTCATTTCAGAAGTAACTTTTGCAGCTGTGGACTGCTTATTTTTCGCGATAATCCTCCTTAATGATCGTCTGTCACGATCACTCAGCACACACTTTCGTCAGCGCTGTGATTTAGCGGATGATGTTTTGTCCGCATTTCAAATATGCGGAATAAATCTTCGATACAGTACCTCTTGAAACACTAAAAACCTCGGCTACCTTGCTTACGGAAGCACCCACCATACGCGCGCCAACAATTTGTTCACGTTCGAAGTCTGTTAACTCTGACATAATGCAATGATAATTCTCACATAACAGTGCTCCAACAACGACTGAACGGTGCAGTGATTTTAGGAAGTTGTGTAGGTGGAGTCAGTAGGCGAAAACTTCAGTGCCATCAACATAGTTCATTATAATCAATCTTTCTTTTCAAACATGCATTTCAAAAGGTGTTTCCATATTTTTGTCCAACCCCTGTATATATATATATATATATATATATATATATATATATATATATTAGTTCCCCTCCCTATTCATAAGCAAAAAAACCTATAAAATTCACAGGTAAAATTTTCTTGGATAATAAAATGATTATAAAATTGGTGCAAATTTTGCTAATAAAAACAATAAACATTATTTTTAGAAGCCCAATTATTATCTATGGTACTAAGGAATTATGAATCTTAAGTAATAAATAAATAAATAAAAACTAGAAGCAATCATTCATCACAAAGAAGATCATACATTTTCCCCCAAAAATATAAAAAGTTTTTTTTTTAATAATGCCTTTTGCACAAAAAATAAAAATAAGCACTCCTTTTAATAAATATTATATTTCCAATAAATATTATATTTTTAAATTTTACAAAATTTACAAAATTTTGTAAAATTTTAAAAAAAAGGAGAAGAAAAAAATAGGAACAGAATTTTTTAAATAAATTTGCACATATTTCCCAGTAAATAATTTTTCCCTATAAATCTTAAATACTAATTACTATCTCTAATCAATCGTGACTTGAAAGAAACTTTTCTACAGTTGAATTTCTTAATTCAAAAATCATACTCTCAACGCACATATTTTGCTTATATTCAAAAATGAATAAATTTTACAATTTTAATAACAATGGCTTTTAGAACCAATAACGAAATTTTAACTTTGATTATTTTTTAAGAAAAATAATTTTCAAAAAATCAAAACTATATTTCACATTGCGAGTAGAAAACAATCAAAAGATAATAAAGAATAGGAAATAATCTGCCTAGCGAAAACCAAATTGTAAATTAATTTGAATAATTAAAGATGTAAATTCTTCCTTTCTAACCATTTATCAAACTTGGATGAATAATAATGATGTAAGCAGCTAAAGAATTTGTGTTTCATTAGTATTTTATTTCTGTTTGTAATAATACAGGGTGTACTTTTTTTTCGTATTCAAATGACAAATGACAAAGTAGATAATTTAGAAATTTAAATTATTAAATGAATATTGTTAGAGAAAGTTTTTTGAAATTTTTTAAGTTTCTTTCAGTTAAATTCTTTAGTGGTATCCAATATTAAAGTTGAAAACTTATTAAAACCTTAAAAAAAAAAAAAAAAAAAAAAAAAAAAAAAAAAAAGAGAGATCGTTTGAATAGTTTGAAAATCGAATATTTTGCTTAAATTTTCGGTTACTTCCAGAGATTCTCAAAATAAATAAATAAAGGAAATATATATTGTAAAATGAAATACATGTAATGTTACATGACTTATTACATAATTTAAATTGCGATTTAAAAACATTTATGTTCAAAATATTTTTGGTTCAAAGTATTTCAGAAGAATAAATTTCCTTAAATACAGTACAATCTCCTAATATTTTTTTACTATCTGCTTAAGGATTTTTTTTTTACTATCTGGATTGACACAAAAAATTCCATTGTCCTATTTCATTATAAAAAATATTCACTTTAACAAATCTTTCAGCAGAGCAAATTTAGTCGAAATATTAATAGAAATACTTTTTAGAAATATCTTTTAATGAGATTTTACTACATAAATAAATAGTGTATATCATAAATTCCCAAATGAGTTACTAGTTAGAAAATAAGTTTATTGGTTATTTTTAAAGGATAATAAACAAAAATACTATACATTGTAAAAAAGGGTGAAGGATTTCTTAATCTGATGTTTCTTAATTTCTAAAAATAAAACATAACCACAGACAAAAATACACATTAGTATTTTCTTAATAACCTATAGTTCCAAAATGTGTATTTTAACATTAGAAAACTTAATTGATTTATTTTCGAGATTCAAAGGAAGGAAAATAAAAACAATGTTGCTTTTGCTGCCATGTAATTTCGGACGAGTAGTTTTCCTAGTATAGTAATCGTTTTCCAAGTCTCGAATGTAGGTTTTAGAATGCTAGAAATTCTAAAGTGAAAAATTTCAAAATGGAATTTTTATGCTTAACAATCATTAAAAAAATAACAGTAGGGCAATTTCACGGTAACAGACTTATCAGTCGGTACATAAAACATCTTACAAAGATGCTAAATATGTTAAATCCTTGTTTTATTGTATGAACTTTATGAAGAACAAGAATTCTGATTCTATATAATGCAATTAAATTTTGAAGATTCTCAGAAACAATATTTTTTTTTCTGTAACAGAGTATCTCATAAATGAATGTCATTTTTATGCCTTTATAAAAATTTTAAATTTTCTAAAAATAATTAGTTAATATTGAAATTCTAAGAATAAAATTTAACTGTAATTTATTTCAAACAAAAGTATGATACTTACATATGACCTCATAAGTTTCTTATGAATAAAAAATATTGGGGCAAATTGTTTCATTTATGTAAACACCTTTTTTTCAATGGACTTATCACCAGGAATAACGGATGTATCGCTTTGAATTTATTGACCTTTTTTAAGCCATTTATATTTTTTGTTTTAAAACTTTTAGATGATAATCACACCTCGTTTCTAGTAAGCAGAAACTGTTAAGGTCTCATAAATATATTTATTAGCATTAAGTAATTGCAAATTATTACAAGTTATACTGTGAAGTTATGTTCAAATGATAGTCTTCCCCTGTTGTCGAAAGAAAATTTTGGAAGCAATGATATTACTTCCTCTTTACTGATCGTTGAAACATCATTTAAAGACCACACAAACTTTTCTGAAACTTTCTTAAGAAACATCGCTAATATATTGGTACTTAATGAATAAAAACTCTCACATTTATTAATTTATCCAACTTTCCAATTTATCTACTTTGGCTTACTTCAAAATGGAATTGTTTAGTATTATTATTAACATTATGATTAATATTTTTTGGGTTTTTTTTTTTTCGCTTGTATAAATTAAGTTACGCAGCAGCAAATGTTTAATTTACAATAGCTAATATACTAAAAAATGATCTTTCGATTCGAGAAAACTGGTTGATAGATTAGAAAATGAGTCGATGATACTTCCAAAAACCAGTGGCCGGAAAAGAAACTTTGTGTTTTATAAATACTTCCAAAAATTTCAAAAACATATTAATTTCCAGTGTACTTGAAGAATTCCTTTCGAAATCGTGAATACGTCGGAAGAGGTTATTCTACTTTATCGTACATAGTTATCTCATATTTTCATCTATTTTGAAACTTTTGTATGTGTGCATTTTTTTACAGTGTATTTTGTGTTTGTTTGTTTGTTTATTTTAAGTGCATTAGGCATGAGAATAAAGAACAGAAAAGTGCGTCCAAAACTCGTATTTTACAAATAAATAAATAAATAAATAAATAAATAAATAAATAAATAAATAATAATAAATAAATAAATAAATAAATAAATAAATAAATAAATAAATAAATAAATAAATAAATAAATAATAAATAAATAAATAGGCCCGGACGAGTAAAACCACAATTTGCACAAAAATATGATAAATCCGTGAAACATTATTTAACTGCATAAAAAACCTTTCTTTTTAAAAGAAAATAAAAAATGCAAAAAGTTTTTTTTAAACTCTTTGTAAAATTAATTTTATTGCACAATACACATAAAAAATTACTAACTAAACGATTTATATTTTTTATACATTTCCTTTAACCTCGGAAAATCCTAACTAATCCATGTGAATTAATAGCACAAAATCTATATAATATAAGTTATTCGTACATTGCCTTAATGATTAACAGAAAAATGGAAACAAAAATGTTGTAACAGTAAGAGAAAAAAGCCAACCTCATTTACTTTTTATCCCACTTGTACATACTAAATTGCCTTTGGGAAAAACAACTTTAAGGGTGCAGCAAAAATTCAACATGTTTTGTTACATTAATTACTTTTACCGTTGCATAAAAAATTCTAGGAATCTCAGTTTCCAACAAAAAGTTTAGCAACTTTACAGATTTTGTTTAAGCGTGCAAAATACATTTAGAAAATTACTTACTAACCGATTTATATATTACATTTATTTATCCTCAGATAATCCTAACTAAACCATACTTATCATAAAAAAATACACGTATATAAAACTTTTCTTTTTAAAAGAAAATAAAAAATTCATTTTTTTTTATAATTCTTTGTAAAATTAATTTTACTACACAATACACGTATAAAATTACTCACTAACCGATTTATATTTCTTATACATTTTTTTTATCCCCAGAAAATCCTACCAAAACCATACGTATACACAGCACAAAATCTATATGATATAAGTTATTCATACATTGCCTCCTATGTGATTAACAGGAAAAATGGCAACAGAAACGTTGTAACAGTAAAAGAAACAAGCCAACCTCGTTTCTTTTCTTTTTCCACTAGTATATACGAAAATGTATTTGGGTAAAACAACTTTCAGGGTGCAGCGAAAATTCATGTAACATGTCTTGTTACATCAATTTTTGCTTTTACCCGTTGCATAAAAAAGTTCTAGGAATCTCAGTTTCCAACAAAAAATTTAACAACTTTTATTAGATTATCGGAAAAAATAAATATTAAAGTAAAGTTTTAAAAGCATCTGAAAAAAATATCCAATCGAATAATTTACAATTACTGTAAATATCAAGATCAGGAGTTTTTTTAATTAGACAGCAAAAAAATTGAGACATTAACATTACCACTTAAAACAGTTTAATAAAATTATTAAAATAATAAGTTTATATTACATTATTTATATATATATATATATATATATTTCAAATTTCATTTTAAGGGTTTTTTTTTCTTCTCATGGAAATTTTATCGACGAAAAGGTACTGAAAGCTTAATGCAAAAATTAAAAAAAATAAAGCAAAGACTTTAAAAGCTTTTAAAAAGAATTCTTCTGACGATTCATTTATAGAACATACTTTATTAATTACATCGGTTATTAAAAAAGGTAAATGAAATTAAAATTCCATAACTTAGCACCTATTTAAAAATATTTCATAGATCTATTCTTTGAAAGATTTATTTTTCTTTTTTAAGGTTTGAAATTAATATAAAGATTTTATTAACTTACCACATCTAATAAAGTTTTGATTGTTTTTTCCTTCTGTTAAATCACAAAGTATGTTTTTACAGTATTATCTAGTCACACATTTGGATTGTTTGACATTTTTATTTGCCGATGAGCACAAATGATTAGCTTCTGGTATTTTTTACATGCACCACTTAACACGAAAAATACGGCACGATCACATTTTGAACATGTTTTTAAACTGTTTTTCGGCAAACTGTTGGCAACGCAACCGCGGCAGACGATCGTCTGCGAAGGACTGAACGCCATTCGCTGAAGAAGTCTTAAAGGGGCAGTGGGAAACGCCCCTGCGCAGTCGCAAAAAAGGGGTGTGCGATTTTCTTTGTGGTGTTGTTCCGGGCATCTCTTCAACTGACTCCTGAAGTACTATTAGTCAAGCGCCGGGCGTAATTGCCGCAGAGTCAGAAGATATTAAAATTCCGACGTCTTCTTATTTATTTTTCTGTTTATCTATAAACTTGGAAAGTGTTTCGATCGATGAGAGAGAGTGAGAGAGAGAGAGAGAACATGAGAGAGAATCTGTTTTTATTAAATCATTCATCATCAGGTGGGGAGGGGAACACGTGTTTAAAATTGTGCGCGAAAAAAAATCGAAGTCACTGAAGCATATTGTTTTATCGTTTGCATCTTGATTATTATTATTATTATTATTATTATTATTTAACAGTTAATATAATTTTAGAGTTGTAACTTACCGTACTTTAATCGTTGTAGTTTCGCTTTTCTAGTGGAATGGTTATTTATTATGAATATTACTAGACCATATATATTCTGGTAACTGAGATGCAAAGAATTTGACTAAAATAAATGAAGATAAAGAATGCAATGCAAGGATAAATGAGAGAGGAAATTTCTTTTTACTAAATCATTCATCATCATGTGAGGTGGAAACACATGTTTAAATACTTTAAAAAAATAAAAAAAATAGTCGTTGTCACTGAAGCATATTATTTTATCGTTTGCATTATTTATTTATTTATTCATTTGTTTGTTTCTTATATAACAGTTAATGTATTTTTAAAGTTGTAACATAGCATATTAAAATCGTTGTAGTTTGGGTTTCCAATGGTCAAAAAGGGCAATTTCCCTCCCAGAACTCCATAATGTCCCCCCCCCCCCGGAGCCATAGAAGTCCCTCCCAGAGAAAAGTGTCTGAATTCAACACTATGTGGCCTTTATTCTGATAACTGAGAAATAAAAAATTTAACTATATAAAAGAATGGGTACACGACATTTCGGTCCCGCCATTTCGGTCCCGCCGTTTCGGTCCCGAGACACTTCGGTCCCTGGCCATTTCGGTCCCGAGACAATTCGTTCCGTGGACATGTCGGTCCCCAGCAACTTTGGTCCCCTGCCATTTCGGTCCTTAGTCGTTTCGGTCCCTTGTTATTTCTTTGCTCGCTGCCTTATAAGTCGGATTCTAATTGTTGTGGGCCTGCCATTCGAGCCTTTTTTTAATTTTTTATTTCCCAAGTTTTATAAAAAGTTCAATATAAGAGTCCGATAAATTTAAACTTTTGATAATGAAATCACAGCGAGCTGAAAATTTTGTTTCATTAAACAAAGTGATATAAGTTTATGGAATATTGTCTTTTGCTTTTAGTAAGGTACCCTGGGGTAATAACGCCACGTTAAGGTTCTACCAATTTTCACGGCTTAGTTTTAGATTGCATTTTTCAAACAAATATAGGATCTGATACAGCAACTCATTGACTATCTATATAAAACAAAATAATTTAACAGATATACATGCATAAAATGTAATGGCGTTTTTTCTTGACCCATGCTGTTTGGCGTTATTACCCACTTATATGGGTAATAACGCCATGCAAACAAAACTATGAAATAAGATGGAATAATTGCATGTAGATAGCCCAATTCTAAAAATACAAACTCTACAAACTTAGAAATTGACAAATTGCATTCTAAGATATTGAAAATGTTCAATTTTTGTGAAAGTGTAAAAAATATAAAGGTGCGGTGTGGGAGAGGGGGATGAGGCAAATAAATATCAGACAGTGAGTTTCTTTTTGCTTAAAAAGGACCGTTTAAATAGAAATATGAGAAACATTGCACAGTTTTAACTGTGTTTATTTGAATCAGTATTTAGGATGTAGCTCGGCCACTGTAGGCAATCAACCGGGGTATTAATGTCAAGAATTGGCGTTATTACCCCGGTATAGTTATTGCGCAGTACATTTTAAATTACAAATTATCTCGAGAAGATATCCAAAATCTTCAACAACATTTTAAAAGTACATGAAATGCACTACAAATTTATGTAATTAACAAAGTATTTCCGGATAAAAAGATAGTCTTCACATATACAAAACGTATCTCGCAAATTTTAGATCAAGCGTTAATTTTAGTTGCTTGTAAAAACAATAAGACCTAAAAATGAAACAAATTAACTTGAAGCTGTTTTTTGCGATTTATATGACTCAAAACCCTTCTGCGCAGAGCACATGGGTGTCATTTACCCGATTATTTCATAATTATGCAAAATATAAGCACTTGGCGTTATTACCCCGCCTGGCGTTATTACCCCAGGGTACCTTAGTATTATTATTAATCAGAATAAGTATTTTATATTTTATTATTAATTATTAGTATCGGTATTTTATATAAACTTCTATAAAATAGTATAAACTAAAAAGTATTTTATATAAACTGTCATAAATATTTTTTTGGCTGTTTACGTATATTTTATTAGAACCTTTAAATTAGCATTAATTAAATAATTAAAAAACTGTGCTTAATTTTTTTCTTCCAATTAGTTTAATAATATATGTCTTTAACAATTCAGTTAGACAGTTATAAGTTATAATATATTACATATTTTCTCAGATCACCCATCTATGCCCTCTCCTTTGATAATTCAGAAATGAGATATATTTATTGAAGAACAAATTTTTTATTTATATTTTTATATTTATAATACAAAGTTGCATCTTATAAATTTGTTTTCATAAGCTACTTTCCATTATTAACATTGCGAAAGCAATAGTGATTTCGTGACTGGGCATGCTATGAAAAAATAAAAAATGTTCTTAGAAATTTGCCTCCGCCACTTTTTTTTTTAATAATAATAATAGTATTTATTGATTGTATTTTTTAACACGTTCGCTGCCGCTCACGCGATAGCGCCTGATATGGTGCCAACGATTAAGGGCCACTCACGCGCCAGCGCGTGATGTGGGGTGATGTTCAATAGCCCGTCACGCGCTGGCGCGGGAAAATTTTTCACTGATTCTTTGTTATAAAAAGTATATCGGCTTCTGGGGAAAAACCACTTCTACAATGTGGCATTAACTATCATCACATCTTCATGTAAGCGGCAGCGAACGTGTCAACAGCCTTCTCACGCCATGAAGACCATTTTTGTGAGTTAATTTTATTGAAAATGGGCCTATTTCATTCTAAAAACATGATTTTTTTTTATTTACATAAAATTAATATAATGATATTTCAAAATATAATAATATAAATATTATATATAAAATATACTATATAATTTAATAAAATATATTAAAATGTAATATAATAATATTTTAAATAATTTTATTTTCAATTTTTAAGTGACAAAACTAACTTTTTATTTATTTATTTATTTATTTGTATTACCTATTTGCTTCTACTTTCCTAGAAAAAATAATAATAATTCTTATTTTAGTTTTATTTTTAACTATACTAATTGATTTAAATTTCTGTTAATTTTAAATATACAATAAATTAACATGCAAATGATAAATTTCAGTTTAGTACTACTAGAAATTATAATGATATATTGAATATAAAATGGATTATGTATTGGAGTTTATTTTAAAGTAAAATTCATTATGTAAATTAAAAATGTTATTAATTAATAAATATATTTAATAAAATATTAATTTGAATTTTATAACAAAATTACTAACTGTTTTGAGAATTAGGATTACCAATTACAATTAGGATTTCCATACAAAATTTGTGTGAATTATAATATTTTGTGTAAGAGTTATACGTGTGTGCGACTTTCGGGCACTTATAACCGCTTTACACTAAAATTTTATGGCTTTCAGTTTAAAAACTCTGCAATGTTCCCTATAATATTATGTCTCATTTCACAAAATTTCAGTTTGCAGGAGAAGGGACCGAAATGTCTTGGGACCGAAATGGCTCGGGACCGAAACGACGGGACCGAAATGGCGGTACCGAAATGGCGGGACCGAAACGTTCTGCTTCCTAAAAGAATGCAAAGCGAGGATAAATGAAAGGTCATCTGTTTCTATTAACTCGTTCAACATTAGGTGGAGTTGTGAACTCGTATTTAAAACTGTGAGCGAAAAAAAAATATATATCGCAGTCATTGAAGCTTACTGTGCTACCACGTGCTTCTTGAATCTATTTCTTTTCCATTTAACAGTTAACATATTTAAAGTTTGTACCTCAGCCTATTTCAAACGTTGTAGTTTCCATTGAATAGTGAAGTGGATATTTATTATGAATATTATTATAGATCCTGAATTTCTTTTTTATGAATATGGATATTCATGATATAATATCCATATTATTAATATTTCTGAACTTTGCACAACTATTGTTGAAGGGTGAGTTCGAATTCAGTTAAATAATAGTTCAATAAAAATATATAAATTGATGCCTACCTTGCTAGGCGTCTTCCTTGAAGATAATATTTTTCTTCTTCACTTAAGGCAACTTTCTGTACAGCTGGAAGAATAATGAATTAATATTTTATTAGATATTATGTTCTTTAGAACAAAATGACGTGATGACTTCTGGTTTCGGTTGAAAACCTTTTTAATTCCATGAATTAGAAGAAAATACAGAAGATTATCACCAATACACACACAAAAAAGGATGAAGAGTAACTTAAATTTTATAATTTAAAGTTTTAAATAAAGTTTTAAGTCTTAATGTCACGGAGCTAATAATTTTGCTTCCTTAAAAACAGTTTGCGAGAATGTCAACAAAACGCAAGCAGAATAGTTTCTAAAAGTAAAAGCAGCTCTGCAAAAAATGTGATGTCAGTAGAATGTTTTGGGGGAATTCCTTTTGGTCCCAGGACAAGACTTTCGTGGTACTACCATCTTGCGCAACACTTTGGAAACAAACGAGTTCTTATGAAGAACAGTCCTTTTCTAATACCCCCACTTTTGTTTTCAAAGTGCTTGCCCCAGTTGCAGATGAGATTTCAAAGTTTCAAACTGAGGTTTCGCAAGGGGCTTTGTCATAATGTCAGCAATCATTTGCTTTGAAGGGCAATAGTGTAGACACATTTTTCCGTTTTCTGTCATAGTCTTTACGTTGTAATACTTGACACATGCTTACTTCTGGATAAATATTTCTCATTTTTTGAGATTTTTATGCATGGAATGTTGTCTTCATAGATCGCGATCGGTAAGGTTTGTGGTAGGTCTAAATCTGTCAACAATGCGAGTAATCACTCCATTTCTTGACAGGTGTTTGAGACAAAAATATATTCTGCCTCAGTAGAGGTCGGTGCGACACTGGTCTGTTTTCTACTTGACCAGGTCAATAAGTTATTGCCAAGTTTAAAGATATTACAGGTAGTTGACTTCCGGTCAGTTTTATCTGATGCCCAATCAGCATCACAATATGCTGTTAAGATGGGCTCTTTATTTTTGTCAATAATTAATTTGAGGTTTTTGGTTGTTTTTAAGTATCGAATAACCTTTTCAACTGCTAGCCAATCTACATCTCGTGGTTTTTCATTTCTTCTACCTAATATGTTCACACAGGCTGATATATCCGGTCTAGTAATGGTGGAAATATATAAGAGTGCCCCCACTGCTTGTCGATAAAGGGTATTATTACTCATTAGTTTACTATCAAGATCTAAATTAAAATAATCCGTATTCATGGGAGTATAAGTTGGTTTAGAATTTACTAAGTTAAATTTCCTAACAATTTCGTTAATTTTATTTTCTAGATCTAACATTAGACTTCCATCTTCTGTTTGTTTGATATTTATCCCCAAATAATGCGATACTTTACCTAACGATTTTATTTCATATTCCCTTGATAACTCTTTGTACATCTCTTCTGTATCCCGTTTCTTTCCTGCTACTAAAATGTCGTCAACATATACTATAATATAAGACATGTTTCCGTTTTTATTTCGTTTGAACAAGCATAAATCTGATGTGCACTGATTAAATCCCATGTTTTTGAGTGTTTGGCTAATTTTTAGGTGCCAGGCTCTAGCAGCCTGTTTTAGCCCGTAAATAGCCTTATTCAGTTTACACACCTTTCCCTTTTGATCTTCTACTATATATCCCTCGGGTTGTGTCATGAATACCTCCTCGTCTAAGTTTCCGTATAAAAATGCTGTTTTTACATCTAAATGAATTATTTCTAAATTTTTATATACAGCAGCATTTAGGAAACTTCTTATTGTGGTGTGTGCCACGACAGGGGCAAAAGTTTCATCATAATCACATCCGAATTTTTGCGAATAACCCTTCGCAACAAGTCTCGCCTTGTAGCGTTCTATTTCTCCGCGCGCAATGCGTTTTGTTTTAAAAGTCCATTTACAACCTATATGTTTTCCCGGAGGTGGGTCGACTAATTCCCAAGTTTTATTTTGCATAAGTGAATTGAATTCCTCATCTGTTGCTGCTAGCCAATTATTTTTAATTTTTGGGTCTTTCATATTTTCTATATCTTCCCAAGTTTTGGGTTCCTCAACCTGACACATGTTTGCGCTAATTCCATACCTATCGGGAGGTACTCCCCTGTTTTCTCTTCTCGATCTTCTAAGCTGTATTTGACTCTGATGTGGAATTGCGTCCGCGTCATGTTTGTCACCATCTAATTTAATTTGAACAACTTCGGTTGGGGTCAAAATGTTATTTTGATCTTGTTTAGTGTCATTTTTCATGTTTTCTAGAAATTTTATTGATCTAGATATCATTGCTCTATTATCCCCGATATATATCTATATCCCTTGCTCCTTTGGTCATATCCCAAGAAAATCCCTTCAATGGCTTTCTCATCGAATTTAGCCCTTTTAGAATTTTCTACATAGGCGTATACCTTGCAGCCAAATGTTTTTATGTGTGACAAATTTGGTTTACGATTATTCAAAAGTTCAAATGGGGTTATATTGTTGTTTGCTTTAGTAGGCAGCCTATTTGTTAAATAAGTGGCAGTGAGAATTGCTTCACCCCAAAATTGTCTTATCAGACTTGCGTCTGGCAGCATTGTGCGTGCCATTTCTACAAGGGAGCGGTTTTTTCTTTCAGCAACACCATTTTGAGGTGAGCAAAATGGTACACTTAATTGGCGTTCTATACCGTTAAGGGTTGAATAATCTTCAAAATTTTCCCCAAGATATTCCCTTGCATTATCCGATCTAAAGGCTTTTATTTGTTTACCAAATTTATATTTTGCTAATGCAGAGAAATCTTTAAATTTTTCTAGGGCTTCCGATTTGTGTGAAAGTAGATAAACCATAGTAAACCTGCTATAATCATCAATGAAAGTAATAAAGTACCTTTTACCTGAGAATGTCTCCGTCTTCATGGGACCGCAAATGTCACTGTGGATTAGTAAAAGGATTTCGTTAGATCTATTTGATGCTATCTTTGGATAAGGTAATTGTGACATTTTACCTTCAATACATTTAGTACATATATTATCATGTTTGCACTTACTTAAAGTTATACCATCCGCTAACTTATGGTTCACAAGATATCTGATTGATTCAAAATTTTTGTGTCCTATGTGTTTATGCCAAGTTGTAATACAATTTGGATTATCACAAAGCATTTGTGTTTTGACAGCATATCCGTACTCATCTGTAAGACAAATTTCATATAGATTATTATTTAACTCCGCTGTTAAAACTATGTTATTGTCTTTAACAAAGTTACAAGAATCTTTTTCAAAAATGACTTTAAAGTCGTTTTCTGTTGCTCTCTTAACAGATAATAAATTACTTTGTAATTCAGGACAGTAAAGAACATCTTTAAGTATAATTTGATGTGGTGAATTTATACAAAGTTTAATATTACCCATACAATGTGAATCTAGCTTATTTCCATCCGCTATCATTATGCTACCAAAATTTCCGGTTTTGAAGTTTATGAAATTTTCTTTTGCGAATGCTACATGTCTTGTGCAGCCGGAATCGATAACGAATTTATTTACATTAAGTTATTGTGCGCTATTAGCAGACATTAAATCGCACGCAGGATAATTTTGTTCGGAGAACTTATAAATGTTTTCTTCCGAATTTGTTAAGGTAGAAAAATTATTCGAACCTATTTAAGAGTCAACATTACCTTTAAAACAGAAGTTGGAAGTATCCCTTACATTACCTTGATTACCTTTGTAATTTCCCAAACTATTTCTGAAAGAGTTTGAATTATTAAAAAACTTATTTCGATTTGGATTATTTCTCTGGTTATTATTTTGCATTTTATTCTTTAAATGATAACAGTCTTCGCGTACATGGTTATCTCGTTTGCAAAACGTGAAAAATTTCTTATTTCTAGCATTTTTATTTACTACCTTATATGCTGAGTCGCGTGAGCTCGAAACAGCTTCATGATTCTTAGATCTATTTATTGCTTTGTAAGCCGAATCTCGCGAGTTTGAACTCGCGTCTCTGTTTTCGCATCTATGTTTATATTCATCAATCAATTTATTTTTTACGTAATTTAAAGTTAGATCCGTCTCGCTGGCTTCTAACGCTGTAACCATTGGGTCAAAAAATCTAGAGAGCGAACAAAGCAGGAGGGCACATACATGCGAGTCAGGGATTTCCTCGCCAATAGCAAATAATTTATCTTTAATAGATAAAATGTTGTTGATATGGGATCATGTCTCCCCCCTCACTTAATTTTTGAGAATACAATTTTCTAAGGAGAAAAAGTTTGGAAGGCAGGCTACTTCTCAAGTGAACATTTTTCAAAGCTTCCCATATATCTTTGGCATTTGCCAGATGTTTTACATGAATAATTTGAGAATCTTCTATACACAGATTAATAATCGATTTCGCTTTAATATTATCTTTGTTCCATTGAGCAGTGACAGGATCCGGTGGGGGATTTCTAATTACCGAAAACACATTTTCTTTTTGTAGAAGATTTTCTAGCTTAAAAGCCCAATTGCTATAATTTTGGTCATTCAGCTTTTCAATAAGGGCTATATCTCTAGTAGCCATTTTATTTATTCAATCAACATCAATCATTTATTCAATAATCGTAATTATATATATTTTCAAAACTGTTTAGAGTTTATTACTTTCAAATAAAATCATGGGCAAGCTTTTTTACTTAGATACATAAGAACATTTCAGAACTCATAATCTGAAGGGTGAGTTCGAATTCAGTTAAATAATAGTTCAATAAAAATATATAAATTGATGCCTAAATTGCTAGGCGTCTTCTTTGAAGATAATATTTTTCTTCTTCACTTAAGGCAACTTTCTGTACAGCTGGAAGATTAATGAATTAATATTTTATTAGATATTATGTTCTTTAGAACAAAATGACATGATGACTTCTGGTTTCGGTAGACAACCTTTTTAATTCCATGAATTAGAAGAAAATACAGAAGATGATCACTTTTACACACACAAAAAGGATGAAGAGTAACTTAAATTTTATAATTTAAAGTTTTAAATAAAGTTTTAAGTCTTAATGTCACGGAGATAATAATTTTGCTTCCGTAAAAACAATTTGCGAGAATGTCAACAAAACGTGCGCAAAATCATTTCTAAAAGTAAAAGCAGCTCTGCAGAAAATGTGACGTCAGTTGAATGTTTTTAGGGAATTCCTTTTCGTCCCAGGACAAGACTTTCGTGGTGCTGCCATCTTTCGCAACACTTTGGAAACAAACGAGTTCTTATGAAGAACAGTCCTTTTCCAATAATTGTTTCCAAAGATGTTGTTTTACCAATACTACATATTTTATTTTTGCTTTATTAAAGCATGTTTGATTTTGATGAACAAATTTTGCAGAAATATCTTTAAAAGGTGAATTCAATCTTTTTATAAGCAAATTTCTCACATTCTCTCAACCATTGCAGAAATTTAAAGAAAATATAGAAAACACATAAAGGGAGGGGATAGCGGATGGGAAATTTAATCCTCAAAAATTTTGTCTATGCAAACCATTATAATTTCTGCCTGAATTGTTTGGCAAAACAGTCATCAAATCAAGAGACAACTTATGTTATGATTATCTGAAAAGCATGTATATAAAATTGTTTAAACTGCCTTTCCAGAATGACTTTCTTTTGGACTTTCAAACCACGTAGAATATCTTAATAAGTAAAATGAAGCGTTTACCTGAATCAAAATATCCAGATTCGATGCGAATTATAGTAACTCCCAGGAAAAACAAAACAAAAAATAAAATTTAAAAAAATTTAGTCTTCTTATAACATTAGGTTCTAGCTAAGGACCATCTGTTCAAGTTTTCGAATTTTTGAAATATGATAAAATTGCGATATTTTAAAAAAGGAAATTATTTACTTTTAAAAAATTGTTCTTTAAATTTATTAGAGAAACATAAAGAAGTTAAATTTTAAAAAAATGGCTCGATGACACTTAGCCAATTCAATTATGTATAAGTACACATGTATATAAGTACACATTTTCTCAAGTGAATAAAAAAAATATTCAAGTTATCTTGCTGCGAGTGTTAAAAAATATAGCTTCCAGAAAACCGCGTTTAACTTTTTTGAAGAAAAAAAATATGCTGATAAAAATAAAGGAGTAAAATGTTTAAAATGCCTCAATACATCTTCACAAATGTAACAAATAGCAATGAAAACATGTATATGTGAGTTTCTATCTGAATGTTTGCTACAAGTGGCTAAACCTCTGGGCCACAGACGGCTATATTAGTATTTTGGCCGAAGTGTCTGGTAAGAAAGAGCACTCTATCAGTGGCACTAGCGGGTCCGTCAAAAACTATCATGACGCCATGCCCTCAATTACACTTGAAATAAAATTATATGACTGCCATTTTCAACATAGTTTCAAAACTCGGACACTCAAACAAGTCCATTATCAGATTTCAAGTCTGTTACCGCACGGTATTTTAATGATTATATTTTTTTCACCATTTTACTTTTATTTTTTATTCAACTAAAAAACAAATATGTAATTTCTTAAAATTTAATAATTTACGTGAATATATACTGTAATTATTAAAAAAAGTTATTGTATAATTTCTATGTGATCAAATCTTATGGCTAAAAATGTCTCTCATTTCATTTTAATTTAAGTTTTACTGATAACTATCATGTTTTGAAATTTAGGGATATAAGACATTTCAAAGTAAGTTGGTTTTAGGAAATTTAATAAATTTAAAGCTGAGTATTTTCCGTAATTTTGTATGGTAACGGACTTGACAATTTGCCTTACAAGCCAACTTTATATAGCATTTACATATTATATTATAGGTAAAAGTGCACAACCATTTTTTTTCCATGTTTCTTATACATTTACTTTAACACCTGCCTCCATTTAAAAAAAAATTATTAAGTTTAAAAAAAAAATCTGAAATGTAAGCGAATGGTGAAAACGGTCCATTAGTATTTTGCCCAAAGTGTCTGATAAGAAATAGCCCACTATCACTGGCACTAGCGGCTCCGTCAAAATATATCTTCAAATGTCGCCCAACTTCTTTAGAGAGACTATTCACTCTGATCAAACTTGGTATTTTTGACACCTTGATAAAGTGAATGCTCACTCCTGCGAAGAGAATATACACTCTAAACAAGGATGAATAATCACTCTCTCAGGGGAGTGAATATTCACTCTTGCTAAAGAAGGGCTTTTTTTCTCACCTGGTAGGAGATAATCGGCACACTTTATTAGGAGTGAATGTTCATTTTTTATGCAGTGAATTGTTTTTTTTTATGTTGGTTTAAGGAGATTTTTTAAAAAAAATCACATATTTTATAGCATGCCAAGAAAATAAATACAAGCGTGGTATAGATTAAAATAAAATAATTTATTGACAATGTTTATTTTATTTAATTCATAGTTTGTAACATTAATTGAACTTTTAAGAAAAAACTTACTTAAAGTTACACATGAATTAAATTAGATTACTTACAAAAATAAACTGAAATATTTTATTCCACTCATATCCCTTTTGTTTGCTTTCATTGAAATCTCTATAAATAAATGATAGTTTTAAAATTCTCCTAAGAGCAAGTAATTAATCGAAATCTTAATTAGATAATATTATATTTTCCTTTTTAGATACCGTAGGATTGCCGTACCATTAAATTAATTAATTTTTTTATTACCTTATATCTCTCCGTAAAAGCCGACTATAAAATTTTTCAGTAAAAAAACGTGCAAAATCGTAAATAATATATAAGCCGATGATAAAAAATAGTGGGGAAAAATCAGCAAACGAAAAAACACTTTTATTTCTTTTAAACATAGATAATAGATTTAAAAAATACTCTCTCAAAAATTATTAATTTCTAATATTTTGTACTGGGCGAGCTGAAAAATTTATTTAATTGGGCCCTGCATATTTTATTATGACATGCTCGTTCATAAAAATCAAACAGCCTACTTTTTTCCCCTTGAATTATCACAAGAAATGATCGTTTAATCTTTCAAAAGTATTGCATCAACAAAGCGATGGATGGAAATTTAGATACTGCTTTTTTTAAGACAAATGCAATTGTGGTGGTGATGAATTAGACTGTGTCGAGATTCATATGTCATGTACAATTGACAGAAACCAACTTTTATGACTTGCTTGAAAATTATGGTAATGATTTGGATAATGAATGAGGACTGATAACTTTTTTAATTCAAAAGAAGGAAATTTTAAAGCATTTAAAGATATTAGTAAGTGTTTTTAAAGTTTTATTTTCATGCGTACCATCTTTTCTTTTTAATTTTTAGAATATCAATTTTTGAAATTTTTTTATACTCGTGTATAGTTCCCCTCCCTCCTGCTTTTAAGCCAAAAAAATGTTAAAAATTTCTTGGCTTATATACAAAAATATATGGAAATGCCAGTGATGTACGTTCTTTCAATTTTTTTAATGTGTATTTCAAATTTATTGCAGAAAAACGATATTGCAACAGCTCATGTTTTTAAAATGATATGATAAACCATATTTAATTTTAATTTTTTTATTCCCGTATATATTTTATTTTATGAATATGATTTAAATAAATTTCATATGTTTTATAGGAAAATATTGATCTAGAAAATAGTAAATAAGAGGAATTATAAAATGAAAGAAATGACTACATATGTACTGTCTTTATTGTTTGAAAAACATTTTTAATGAACAGAGACGTTATTTATCTCTTTAAAATATAATCCATCTCATATAAGTGATGCTACAAACTTTAAAAAATATTTTAAAGCAGTTTATTCTATAAACATCAGTCAAAGAAATCCTATATTTCAATAATCAATTATGTTTTTTTTCCAATAAATACATGTATTGTAAACAAAAATAAATAAATAAATAAATAAACGGTCAAGCACGAATATTACTCGCGCTCAGAGGGTTCCATACAATACATATATAAATTATTAATCGCATTTTATTATTAAAAAATCTTTATTAAAACCTTTGCTAAATCTTTGTAAAAAATACTAAAATAAATAAATAAAAATACAACGTAAAATTGGTATAGTTGTCTAAACCAGAAAACTATGAATGTCTGTATAATAAATTTTCAAACAGATATGAAGCCTAAATAATATGAGATATTGCTACTCTCTATACTCTCTATACTCTATTTAATGCTATTTAAATTTATTTTCTCTCCTTCTTCTTCTTTTTTATATGGACTTTCTTTCGTTCTAACCGATGACCAGGCCCCTACCTGCCGAGTTACCTCAGCTTAATTTGTTGGATACCTGGTATCGGGCCGGGTGACCGCCTAATTACCGCGTAGTGGCAATAAACGTGATTCCTTCGCTTCGCACGTCATCATACAGACTGTTTCAAAAATGACCGGTATATTTCAAAAATCAATAAAAATTAAACGGGCAGCAATAGCAACACACTGTTTGTTGCAGTATGCTTGAGACAGTAAATTTTTAGGCAGACAATCTTTCGAAATTAGTTACAATTTTTAACAACAGTTGGCGCTGCAGGTGATTTGAAAGCTATAAAATAAAACGCAGTCTGTGAGTTTGCCATTCTGTAAGTCGTCTTTCTGCTGTAAGCGTGTGCTGTTCACAAATTGCATGTTTGTTGTGAAAAAATGGTTTAATCCTTAGAACAGAGGATATTTGACTTGAAAGATCAGGTGTACCTCCACAATCATTAAACGTTGTTATCAAGGCATTAAAAGAAGATGGTACATAGGGTAAGCGGGACCGGTCATGATGTATGTCCAAATCGTTCGTATCTTTTAGTGTTAATATCTCGCCAAAATTCCAACGATTTTTTCGAAAATCTTTATCTACAATGCTTTTACAAATCTGTTGTGTTAGGTACCTCCAAAGCTTCTCAAAACTTTTGGGGAATGCTCGTAAATCGAAATTTGTGTGTAACGGAAAAATGCTATTTTCTCAAAAACTATGCGACCTAGGAAAATCGCTGTACTTTTCCCGCAAGGTTTAAATTAATGGTTACTACCTCTAATTTTTTCATAATTTTTATTTCAGTAAATTCAAAAATAGATGGGGAGAAACATATTTGTGTTCTACCTTTTCGACGATGTTTTCGACTTAAAAATATAATGCCTATAATTAAAGTATATGTGTTTTTGTGTTCAGCGTTACAAAAGCTTTCACATGATACTCCATATGATGGACGAAGAAAACATTTTTTTTATTAAGTAACCTAATTATCCCTTCTATATTTTCTCTAAATATATTTGTGAATGCTTAAAAATCTGTAAATATGTGGGTCAATAGTTTTTATTACTTCCCCTAATTTGAATTTTCCACGTTCAACACACTGTAAAAAAATCCTTTAAAAATATACAGCGAAAACTTCTGGCAGCGATGTTACCAGTAGTTTTTGCCGTAAAAATTACAGTAAAATTAGATATAATAAAAAAAAAATACATCTAATTTTACTGTAATTTTTACGGCAAAACCGTTGGCAACATTGCTGCCAGCAGTTTTTGCCGTAAATTTAACGGATTTTTTTTGATGCACTGTTTACGAGTAAAATAGCTGTGACAGACAGACAAACACAGAGGGGATCTTATAATGGTTCTGTTTTCCCTTTTTAAGTACACATCCCCCCCCCCCCAAAAAAAAAGAAAAGAAAAAAATGTTTACAGTAGAAAAAAATTTAATAAATTATTCAGAATGTTTATAAATAAATGTTTGTTAATATCATAAACAGCATACGCAGGAAAAAACCGCTTACGTGCAGTTTAAAAAAAAGAAATACATTAATTTGAAAAATAATAATTAGTATTTTATGATTATGTTGGTAAACAGCAACAGACTCTAACAGATAAATTAGATCTATTATTAAATTTAGCAATTTTTCAGAAATCCTACCATATGTTATAAAAAGTTGCTAATAATTTATAAATTTGGAAAATGTTGAAACTGAAAAAATTAGTATGAAGATTTAGGATTTTAAATAATAATTTAAAATATTAATAGTAATAAAAAATCTTTGAAAAGTTTAACAACTGTATCATATAAGAAGGCATCTCCTTAGTATAATGCTAATTTTCAATCTGAAACCGTTTCGTAATATCATAATAATCGAATATCATATGTCAATCTAAAGTAAAAAATTTACAATAAATGCCGTAAGTGTTAGTCATCAGAAAACAGTAAAAAACCGAAACAAATCCTACAGTACAAATTACTGTCTCAACACATCTCCATTTTCAAGTAATTGCAAGTTAATGCTTACGTTTTTCTATAAATGGAGTGAAATGAATTAGACTTCGCGTTAGTCTTTTGTTTACGATCAGATAACAGATAGCAGATGGCAGGTAAAGTTAATTTACATTACAGTGACGAATAGGAAAAAAAATCTTTCCCATTCCTGATCAACCTTTTTTCTATGTAACATAAAACTATTTAACTCGTGATCGTAACATTCAAAACCTACCGGAATAAAAAGTTTAAATTTAAAATCACTTACGCTTACGTTTAATAAATAATCCCTTTAATAATATCCGTGTATTGTAACCTTTTCGGTACTGAATATTAATGCTGTATCATGGATTATTAATGAATTATTTCTTATCTGTATCTTCTCTAATTCCAATGTAAGAGTATCAATCTATCTATATTATTTCAAATGATAAATAACGAAGTATATCATTCTAAGATCGAAATTTCAATTACTTTTCAGTATTATTAATAAAAATAAAAAATATAAAGGCCCACATACGTGAACTCAGGAACTGATGATTAGAAATTAAAATTAAACTTGGCGTGTTAAGCGCTCTTCGAAAGTATATCACAAATTTCTAACATTGAGTTTAATCCTAAAATGGCAGACGTATTTTTCTTATCATAAAAAAGGTGACAAGACTTCTGATTACCACTGACTCTTTAAAAAGAGTGAGTTTAAAATACCAAACAAGCGTAATTTCCCAGAATATTGACTAAATTGACCAAAATTATTCTTTTTATGGATATTGTGAATAAAAGTTTTCTTTATTTTGGTTACTAATCTTCTTAATGGATGAAAGCTAGCCAGAAACTCGCCGTAAAAATGCCACTTGTAATTATGAAGAACAAAATCTAAGATGTCTGCTATTACGCATTTAATTGTTATTTTAAAATTAAACTGGTTTAAAGCTAGTCACAATGTCGCAATTATGCTGTGAAGTTATTTATGCATAAAACAAAGCTTATTCTACATATATATATATATATACATACATACATATGTATATATATAAACATATATATAAATATACACACATACATATATATATATATATATATATATAACCATTAATCGTATTACAATACATGAAATATTGAATTTAATAGAAAATTACCAAATTGAAACACGTGAGAAAATAAATAAATAAATAAAATGAATACAAATGGAATTTGCAGAACCAAAGCAGAATCGTCAAGTCCCAAATACTTTGGAACTACAAATGAAGTGTGTGATTTCATCTTCGTATTAACACTGAAAAAGCAAAATAATACGAATTTGGGGCTACCAACACACATATAACCAAAATTAAATGAAGGAAAAACATCAAAAACGAAACACACAAGGGTCGCAGAGTCCCTAAGATTTTCGCTGTTTCCTACCACAATTTTAAAACGATAATATTTATTGTAGAATTTCGTTGTAAATGTTAAAAAAATCTGAGATAAAGATTTTTGATTTAAAATACTGATAGAAAAGTGCGAAAATTTTAGGGACGCTGCGAACCCTCAACACAACAAAATTACTGAATTGGATAGAAAAAATTAAAAGAGAAAAAAAATTAATAAAAAAAATATGTGTTAACAAAAAAAATATACCATACATTAATATCTAAACAAAATAATTTAATTTGACTATTCTAACCTAAACTCATTATCTTATTATAATATGAAATAAGAAATAAAAGTAGATAATTAATCTATGCATTTAATACATTTAAAATAGTATTTTAAGAATCAAATTTGTTAAAAGTTAAATATAGGTTAATCATGTAAATTAACTAATTTATATAAATAATATTAATAGAACTTAATTGATGTAACTACACAATTATCCCTACATTAGTGTCAAAGGAACAACCTGCATAAAATGTTCTGCAATTTAGCAAATACCTCTCCCCTTCTCACCTTTTTAAAAATATATATAACCATTACGTATTATTCAGACAACACCGCCCTTCTCCGTACTCTAACATGTTCCCACCCAGCCATCCTATATATACATTGATTAATAATTAAATGATAAAATGTTTTTACATGAAGATTATACCAATGCTTATTTCTATGCTTTTCAAGAAAACTAATGAATTCACTTATCTTGAAATCTTTCAGCAATATTCAAAACAAAATGCTTGACATGAAAAACATATAATTTGTTTATTATTATTTCAATTAAATAGTATAAAAATTTATATGAAATATCATTTTCAGGTAATAGAATTTCACATAAATTTTTAAAAATATAAATTGAGAAAATAAAGAAATTAATTTGCTAAGTTAAGCATTACGTTTTGGGAAATTTGAGAAAAGTTCAAGGAAAGTGAAGTTATAGTTTTCTTCAAAAGTATACCTATGTGACATTTAGTATTTGACTCTCATGCAAAAACACCATATTCTTCAAATACTATTGGAAAAAATAATTTTTTCTTATAGATTAAGTTTTGAATTTATGTCCTAATAATATATATAAACTTAAAAGGATCTAACATATAAAACATATTTTATATTTTAATATGCGTATGTCATTTTTTTACTTATCTTTTCATTGTTTTTTATATAATAATTCTGTTAGTTGTACACTTATTCATGAAAGAATGAAACCATGATATTCTGAACCACAATAAATATTTTTGCATCATTTTATTTATATTCTCTTTACTATTCTTCCAAATATCTTATTAAAAATTCGATGTTTCACTAGTTAATGAATGACAGTTTTAAAATGATTTTTCTGACATACTTTAAACACATAAAATGTAGATTTTTCTCTCATAGTTTAAAAGTCAAACATTTGAAAAAAATATTATTTGAACCGTTTCAGAATCTTTGAGTAATATTTGCAATAATTAGAAAGGTCATGAGTATTTTAATTATTTTTTTATTTTATAAATGAAAATTTTTTCCAATTTTTTCAATTTTTATTAAAATTGACTTAATTGTTTTAGTCGATGAAATTTTCTCGAGGACAATTTTCTGCATCCAAAAGAAGAAAAGAAAGTAACTTTCATTTCAAAGTCATATCTTTTATAAAGACACAAAAACCAGCTATTTTTAACAATTCTACCGTGATACTGATAACCCTAATGATTTAAAAAAATTATCCAATCTTATCACAGATAAATAACTAAGTAATATTAATAAACTGAATGGAATACTGAATGTAAAGATATTTGAAAAAACTACATTCTAAAAAAAATAACAAGAATAAATAAATAAACAATAAGAATAAATAACATAATAATACATTTTACTGTCTCCTAACTTAACCCCCCTGACCGCCGAGTAAAAGGGCTAAATTGTAATGTTTTTTTCTCTGCTATTTATTTTAAATGTTAATAAAAGAGGGACTTTATATTATGGTATAATTTTTTTGTTACATATATGCTTATAAGTCGTTCAGTTCTCTAGGTTTTCATATAGTTGGGTGCAGGAAAACACAATAGTAAAGTTCACCACATTTAGTTCAACACTAAAACCAGATTTTCGGTGTTTTCCAGCAAATTATGACTTGGCAGACCGATTGCGTATTAATATGCGAACCAAGTTTTAATTAATACTGGAATTTCAACTGTTAACTCGATGAGGTAATTGTCTTTGCCACCGCCTCTCCCGCTAAACCTTAAAAAGAATATATCTCCTATTCTCAAAAAGCTTTGGGATATATATATATTATAAAATTTTAAATTTTATTTCATAATACCAAACAAGAAGTCATTCAGATAAACAATTTGTGAATTATGAAGGTTCGAAGTTTGAAGCTTCAGATGTTAAATTCATTTATAATCGCTGCAAAACAGATTTAAGTGAGGGTAGTTTTTTAGGAATAATACAAAAACTCATTCACGGAATGAACTATAAATTTGTTTTCGAATATATTTATACCTTGGAACAAAAACGGCCAATGTCCATTTTTCTTAAACGGAAGAAAAGGCAATTTAAGTAGGGGGATTTTAAGAATATTGTAAAATTTTTACATTAACTGTAAGTAACATAGGCCTGAACAAAATATTTTTTTTTCAATGATCTAATATTGGGAGGACTTTGGGCCTTTTAACAATTACTTTATGTCACATCCTGAATTCATTCGTGCATTTAACTCATATTTCTTAATTTTGGACATTGCTCCCTTTTTTTACAAGGTACAGATATAAAGCTTCTAGAAATTGATTTTACTTTAAAAGTTGATAAGTTACATTTCATATTTTTTCCATAATCATATTTCGTAAAAATATATATTTTGTTTTAATTAATTTCGATACTGATCTCAATTTAAATTTTTTTGTAAAGTATCGTTCAGTGCACGGTTGATAAACTTTTTACCTGAATACCAACTTTTTCGTAAAATACACTGGCCTCAAGAAGTTAAGGATCAACAGGTTTTTCGAATCTCACCATAAAAAAATGGCAGTAACAATAAATTTCATAGTTTATATCAGTTAATGATGAATTAATGATGATTAATGAACTTAAAAAAATAAAAAAAAAATGTAGCTACCACTTTTATTTTATAGTAAAGAGCATGTATATATGAATGAGAGAAAATTATACAAACATCAAGTTTTCGTAATTTCGTGTACAAGTTCTGTTGCATTTTCAACGGTTATTGGCAGTTTCTTTGACAATAACCAGTAGGGTTTTAGCAATGTCTAGAACAGGGTCGGCGAACTTATAGCACGCATGCTGTAAGTGGCACGCGGTCAATTACTTTCGGTATGGCATAGATTTAATTTCTCACATCATAAGATATTAAAATATCTCGAATGAAATAACATTTGAATTGAACAAAATGTATAAATTTTGACTAACTAGGTTTGTCTAAATTTGATTAGTTCAATTGGTTTCCTAGTTCAATATTGGCTCAAAAAAGTTTCAGTTTATGAGCCAATTCTAAATGAAAAAGGAAACATCCAGTATAGGCTTTATAAGCGAAAATGACGTTGAAAAATTTTAATTTGATTGATTACTTATTATCTGACACGGAACAACAGAAATATTACTTTTAATTTACCTTATAAAATATAACACCAAATATTGCACATATATATATAGTTTAAAAAATAAGACGTTTGGATTAATTAACTTTTTTGTTTGTTGGCACGTCAAAATCACGTTAATTATATTTTTTTGAAAAAAATTAGCACGCGCATGTGAAAAGGTTCACCATTCCTGGTCTAGAAGAAGTCGTTTGTCCGATTTACTAAGATTGTAATCGGTCGGATGAATGGAAATGAAAATGCCACAAGCTGATGCTGCTAGAGTGTCTCTGTGTCTCACAGTGTGATCCAACGACTTTGGGATAAATATCAATCAGAAAATTATGTGTCCAGAAGGCGTGTTCAAGGTCGACCACGAGTTACAACTCCTGTAGAAGACCATTTTTTAGCACTTTTCGGTATGAAGGAGCTGTATAGTAGTTCATTTTAGACGATTGCTACTTTCAAGTGCAGAGAGACATAACCACTATTTGCGGTCAGAAGTCGGCGTGTTTTGTATAATGACTTTTCCATGCCAAGCAAGGAAAAATTCAATCCAATTGCAAAGCAGGAAACCTTTCGGCTCCGAGCACACATGTATTTTGTACAACTTCAACGGAATTCGAGAAATCCTTTTTTCTCCTCCTTTCTGCGGTTTATTGACAATAGAAAACAGAGGTATATTACAATGGTTCTTGAGATAACTATCTTAACCCTACTTAGGACAAAAGTGTCTGTCCTACAGTTGAATTGAAGTTTTCCTTTCTTGACATGGAAAAGTCATTATACATCAAACACGCCGCCCGAGAACATAAAACACGCAAACGTCTAACCGCAAAAAGTGGTTATGTGTGTCTGCACCTTTTCTCGAATATTGTTGATCTTCTTATCAACTGAACCATTGTAATCCCCTCTTTTTTCTATTACCAATAAACCGCAGACGAAGACGAAGAAAGGACTATCTCAAATTCAGTTGAAGTTAGGCAAAATACACGCGTGCTCGGAGCCTTAAGGCCAAAACACATCGGACCACTTCTTGAAGTTCGGTGTTATCTCGTTTGTGTTGACGACGCGGTGTTTTTGATCTTAATGAGATTTGCAGGAAAGGGACGGTTGTCCGGCAAAGAGAAATCTTTCCGTCAAGTAGGATGGATTGCTTACCTCCCGATCCTTTGGTTAATCCCCTACGTTCTATTATTAAGGAACCGCAAATGGATCCTATACAAAAGACTTCCCCACTTTTCCTAGAAATCAGTTGACAGGGAGAGTATTGCAATCTGAAGGGAGCCTTAGATTGGCACTTCAGCGTTAGAGAAAAGAATCTCCGCTACAACGTGCGAAGGCGCCCTCACAATGTGGGTTTCTATGCAAGGAGATCAATTGTCTGTGTCCCCCCCTCCTCAACGAAACGACAGAAAAATTTTCACTTATGTTGAGCAAGAGAACACGTTTCCTAGATCCGACAGTAATGGGCTTCTGTAAACTTCATTTGAACATTTCATTTGAATCTTATTTTTCCAGAAAATTTAGCATTGAAAATTTTTCTCGAAGAGGGCCGACTGAAAACATGATTAGAAACACTCAGTAAAAGAGATCAAGTTCTTATAACTAATTTCGCCATTTACAATCTTTTCATTCGAATATGGCAATTTAATTTGGAAATTATATTGCTCTAAGCTTTTTTTTCTTTTCAGATAATATAATTTTATTTATCATGTAATCAACTTTATCTCCTTTAACTCTTTACTGCATCGTGTGCCACATGTAAAAACATTCCTAAAAACGCTATAATTCTCATTATGTGCCCTGAACTTGGCCAATATCATCGCTGTGATTGATCAACAAGTGTCCAAAGAACTTATTTTGTCCATGTCAGATGTCTGCATGTGACAAAAAATTAGAATTTGGTCTTCGAAAGCAAAAACTCTCGATCAGGCTCTTAAGGCGAACTTTACTTTTATTATTTTTACTGAACGCTTAAAAATATTAAGGGGACAGTGGACCTTTATTTGAACAAAATTGTCGCAAACAAGGTCTATTTCTGTGGTATAATAGTACCGAAACAGTTTTTTCTTATCAATATATCATTTATGAAGGTTTAAAGAAGCAAATAATAAAGGTAAGTGTATTTATATACTTTAAATCTGTTTTTTTTTAAACTAATTTTTCAGCGTTTTTAGATTTTTGAAATGTTTTTTGCGATGTAATTTTTGATCGATATTTATGAAACTGATAAGAAAGCATCCTGATATTATTTTGAAAGAAATTGTGTAAGCTTTTTTAAATTCGTCTTCATTAAGACAGTCAAATTTGATTTTTTACTTATTAAAAGGCAAAAGTTTGATGAAAATCGCTATGGAATTTAGAAAAAAATCTGGAAAACATTAACTAGTCAAGAGATTTAAAAAATCTTACACAAATCTGTTTGTAGTACAGTTTTAAGTGAAAAATGCAAAAGCAAGAAAATATCTCAAAAATTAAGAAACGAGGAGCATTTTAAAATTTTATTTAAAAATTTAAAAATGTTTAAAATTTTATTTAAAAATTTAAAAATGTTTAAAATTTTAATAGGATTGGAAATTATTTTGAATGTACTATATATGCTTTTGGTGAAATGTCTTTTATATTCCTATGATGAAAAAAAAATAACGTCCACAGACCCCTTAATATTAAGAAATGTGCAGCGTGTTAAGCAGATAAAATTAATTAATTTAAGCTCATTTATTTGCAAAATATATTGCAATAAAATATTTAAAACCCTAATCATGTATACAGGGTACACGCCATAAAGTACCAAATTTTAGCTGAATTTTTGATTTTTTTTTTTAATATTTGCCCCATTATTAAACAGATATATAAATTTCAAATAATTTTTTTAAATAAAAATAGAAAAAACCGTGCAGTGAAAGTTTAAATATATTTACTATGCAAACAGTATAAAATGTACTATTAAAGATAATATCAGCAATAAACAGTCTTATACTTTTGCATATTCGCTAAATTATGTGTGTTTAAATAAATCCTACAAATGAACAAAGGTGAGAACGAAACAAATCAATAACTTATGCATTCTCTCCATTGCATAGCGCCGCTAACAGTTCATACGCTTAAAATGGTAATTTATTATCAAGATATTTAACGTAAGGATAGATTATGATTATGATAAATTCATATTCAGTTTATAGGTCTAGAATAGGGTTGATGTAAATTTGTAACAAATCTAATGCTGTTGCAAATTATGATAGATTTAGATATGAGTTTATTCTACCATAGTTAACTCATTTGCATTAAAGACTAATTCATTAACACAAGAAATGTGAAGTCAACTATAAATTAATAGAATATTTGGGCCATTTTCAGATTTCGCTTGTATATGCTGACCAAGAGTAAAAAGAAGAAAATTCAAACATAAATTAATATTTAAAGTTTGATTTGACCTATGCATTAGCTAAAGAAGATTATATTGAATATGTCTAACATGAAAAATTAAAAAAATCAATAAAAATTTTTGAGATACAAATCTTTCAAATTTTGATTTTAAGCAAAAATGCCTGTCCCATTCGAAGTTTTATGTTTTTAACTATACTTTTTTAAAATTTGAGCTAACTTTTTAAAATAAAAATTCTTAATTATTTTAAATATGAACTTTTAGTGTTCTATATTAACGAAAAAATTATTACAAAATATATTTCGTTTCAGAAATTAACAGAAATCTTTTGTCCTTCACTTTTTGTCAAGTCCGTTACCTTGTGATTAGTTCAGTCAAAATAGGTTTCGAATTCTGCCTGTAATAAATATTCGGCGATATAGTTAAACTATTCACGCAACTAATACTTGCCATTTTTTACTCCTTCAATTGTGAAGCAAAGTAATAGTAGCAAGGATAAGCTTTTATCAAGGTTGGTAATTTTTTTCACTGTCAAGTCTAGTAAATTTTAATATTAAAATAATGATTTTTGCACTTTTGTAATTAAATATTGTTTACTAAATAGTTTTAGAAGGTATGTGTATTATTATCTAAGTTAGAAAATATGCAAGCTAGTTTATTTCTAATAGTTTTATTTGAAATGTCAATTTCGTTACTTGTCAAGTCTGTTACACTGTAAAAAAATTCATGAGGTTACTAAAAATTTTTTAGTAAATTTGTATTCCACAGAATTTTTAAGTAACCATTCCAAACTTTTTTTTGCAAGTGAAACAAACCTTTCTTTTGTAAACTGAACAAAAGAACTTTTTGTATAACTATCTTAAATTTTTTTAGCATGAGCCAGCCAGCAAATTTTAGTAACAGCTTCAAAATTATTTTTAGTAACCATTACTCACGGATTCTTAGTAGCTAGTCCAAACGCAATTTTTGCAGCGGTAGATTTCCGGCAACGCCTCAATAGATGGCAGCATCAAACATTGTCACCTGCGCAATGTTGATTTCATAACCCCTTTACTTAACGAACTTAACCCCTTTACCACACTGCATACACTCGGTACGTCTTTGGTGGTGTCGAGCTTCGAACCCGAGGCCTTTTAGTCTGGAACTCTGTGCTATGATCACTAGGCTATCACGGCCACACCAAGCGAATTTTTGTAATAGCTATTAAAAATATAAAACTATTAACTCTATTCATTGCTAGCTTTTTTCTAGTTACTATTACAGATTTTATTGTAACTAAATAAGATTACTATTTTTTTTTTTTGTAATTACAAGGATTACTAATTTTTTTTAGTAGATCGACCCTTTTTTTTTACAGTGTACCATATTTGTAAGCGATGAAATGTCAGCTGCTAAGTAAGTTTACTAAATAGTTTTAGAAGGTATGTAAATTATTATCGAAGTTAGAAAATATGCAAGCTAGTTTATTTTAATAGTTTTTTCTAGTTTATTTGAAATGTCAAGTCCGTTACCATGAAATGTAAGCGAATAGTGAAAAAGGCCCATTTAATAAAATTATTATATGCGATTTATAATATATTATTTAAAATCTCATGTATGAAACACAGTTTATACGCGCCTTCTTTTTCTCAGCCATAGTTAAAATTCTCAAAATAGATTTATAAAGTACAATTGCGAAACCTAAAATTAATTTTTATTTTTTATGCATTTTAATTTACATTAAAAATTAATTTATGTACAGACGAAATATGAAATCAACAATAAATTAAATGCCTTGATATTTAGCATTTTTAAGAGTTTAAATTTTATTTGCAATATCATGTTGGTTTTCTGTTACGAGAGTATTTTAGACATAGCGTACCGTCCCGGTAATTCTTTAATTAATTTTATCTAATAAATTAAATTTTTCACGGGTAGGATTTTTTTTTTATTATTGCAGTAACTTATTATTTTTTTTATTTTTTATTTATTTTTTTATTTTTTTAAGCTGCGACAGATAATAATGTGTTAGATAAACGATTAAAGGTTATTTTAAATAAGAGGGTAAATTAGGAGCAAACTAACGGAACAAAAGGGAAGCAATTCTCTTTTTTGAAAAAAGTCTGTGGAAATTTATTTTTTAATCTATCGCATATCTTAGTTTTTAAATTTCCGTACTGATTTGCATACAATAAATTAAAAATTTCCTTGCACGGGATTTCTGGCAAAAATATTCTAAATATAGCATATTTTATGGATATCCTTTCGGGACCAAATTTTTTTCTATTTTTAGGAAAAAAGTACTTTTAGTTAATAACATTAACACTAGCTATTCAAATAGATTAATTATAATTTAACGAACATTGTCCAAAATACAGCGAATGTTGTTGTTTAGCGTACTATTCAATTATTATTCATATGACAATATTCTGAGGGAAATTTTTCGGAAATGGTTAGAAAATGCATTACAACAAGATTCAACTGAAATTACAATTTTTTAATGCTTCTTGCACTTTACTATACATGATTATTTCTGGAAAATAACCTTAATTTTAAATTTCAAGAATGAAGAATATATTTCAAATAAAAGAATCGCAAACGATGCAAAGAGAATTAAGCAAATATTTACTGTCCATCACTTTTAATAAATGCTTAAACATTAATGAAGTCATATAATAAATGCATAGACACATACTGCAAGTAAACAGTAAAAAAAATACTTGTTAAAACAAAATAACACTCAGTTAAAAGACATGTACTATTAATAATACACCAGATTCGAAAGGGATCTATTTCCTATTTTGTTTATTCCTCCCAAAATCTATAACTGCTTTGAATTTCGTTTGTCTATCCTCATGCTCTTTTATGCAAACACTATCAGCCAATGAATAATTTTATCCATTTTTTAATCTTAGTTCATCTTTTTACTTACCCATCATACGTAGTATAGGGTAAGTCTTGCAATCGTTTTGAAAATCGAAAATTTTTTTTGACGGATTTACACGTTTTAGATCGTGAAGATTCCGAAAAACATATTTTTAGAAAAAAATTTTTGCCGTCCGTCTGTCTGTCTGTCTGTCTGTCTGTCTGTCTGTAAACGCTCTATCTCCCGAACAAATTGAGATAGAGACTTGAAATTTTGTATGTAGTTAGTATGTAAGAATGGGACGAACCCTATTTAATATCAGCAACCTCGATTATCCGGAACTATTTTTTTCGGACAATCGAAAAATTCGTTCTGATGAAAGGTACATAAAAATTTTCGAATTTTTTTGTTCTAAGGAATGGACGTAAAAGGCAATAAAATAAAACATATTTTGCATATAGAACGAAGTCGATCGGATTATTAGTTGCCGAGATATTTGTAATCCTGTTTTCCACATTCTTCGATTTTTCATGACCCTGTATTTCATTCAAATTTCAATTCAGAAGTATATTTTAATTGGAAATAAGACGCTTAATCCGACGCAGTTAATTGTTAGTTAATAGAATCATTATTTTTGGAGTTATAAGGATGTTTCTTTTACGCAGCTCGGTTCTACTTGAATAGTTTGGCGTTTTATATAATTTGTCGAAATTGGTACATCAGCAGTTCTTTAATACAGCATTACTATGTATATTAACAATATTTAAGTTTTGTTTATGAATTGCAATGCATTGTATAAATAGTTTCACATGTTTTATTTTAATATACATGTCCATGATGGGTAAGTATTACGGTGGCCCCCAACGACTAGTTTACTTCCCTATCATACGTAGTATAGGGTAAGTCTTGCAATCGTGTCGAAAATCGAAAAAATTTCTTTGACGGATTTACACATTTCAGATAGTGAAGATTCCGAAAAACATATTTCTAGAAAAATATTTTGCCTCCCGTCTGTCTGTGTGTCTCTCTGACTGTCTGTAACCGCTCTATCTCCCGAGCAAATTGAGATATAGACTTGAAATTTTGTATGTACTTAGTATGTAAAAATGGGACGAAGCGTATTTAATATCAGTAACCTCTATTATTCGGAACTATTTTTTTCGGACTCTCGAAAAATTTGTTCTGATGAAAGATATATAAAATTTTTCGAATTTTTTTATTTTAAAAAATGGATTTAAAAAGCAATAAAATAATACAAATTTTGTATAACAAATAAAGTCGATTGGATTATTAGTTGCGGAGAAATTTGCAATCCTGTTTTTCACATTCTTCGATTTTTCATGATCCTTTATTTCTTTCAAATTTCAATTCAAAGATATATTTTAATTGGAAATGAAACGCTTTATTCGGCGCAATAAATTGTTAGTTAATATGATGCTTATTTTATGAGTTATAAGGATGTTTCTTTTACGCAATTCGATACTGCTTGAGTACCTTTGCTGTTTTTATATAATTTGACGAAATTGGTTCATCAGAAATTCATTAATAGAGCATTTCTATGTATATCAAAGATTTTTAAATATACGTTTACATTTTATTTTGGTTTACCGATGCACTTTGTAAATAGTTTACGCATGTTTTATTTTCATATTTTATATTATACATATCCGTGATGGGTAAGTATTACTGTGCCCCCCCCCCCCCCCCCAACGACTAGTTCCGTCTTATTTTTTTCTTTTTTTTCTAATCTCATCGGTTTGTGCATGCCAATTAATTCCTTTCGGAGAGTTTAATAAAATGTAACGTGGATTCGATTTATTTAATTACTAGGATTTCGAATATGTAAATGATGCAAATCCTAACATTTTAAATTATTTCAAAAGTCTCATTCATAGATGGTGAATGAAAATTTAATTTACTTTATAACATAAACAGCACCAAAACCGCTAACTAATATTCAAAATAATTTCGCTTGCCTTAACGTAGAGTTCAACTAGTGAAATTATGCATGCAAATAGAATTACTTCTAACAAGATTTTAACTGCTTAAATTTTCTTAATTATGCAGATTAAAAAGGTTTAATTCCTTATAAGATTTTTAAGAAATGCTTAATATGTTACTTATTTTATAAATCATAAGCTTACACTAATTGTATTCTTTTTAATCAAAGGAAGAAAAAAAATAGGTTTTTTTAGTCTTAAAATTTAAATAAATTTATCCGTTTAAATGCATTAAAGTTTAAATTTTTTGCGGACTTATCCGAATTCCATACAGCGTAGTATTAACTTATATATTTATAGACCGTTCATTATTACATAAACATTTTATTATCATTTTGAATACCCATACTTTAAAAAGCAGAAAACCAACGTTAAATTGGTCTGATGTGGTGGCCCAATGCAGGTATCTCAATGCAATCCCGTGTTATGCATGTTGATACTTCCTGAAAATTTTCACATTGCAGCGCCCCCGATTGGGTGGTTTAAACCAAAATCTGGTTAGCAACAACTTATGTGAACTTATTACTCTCCCAATGCAATCCTAATCTTATGCATGCTAATACTTCCTGAAAAAGGCAACATAGCAGTGCCCCCGGTTGTTTTGCTTAAACAAAAATCTTGTTAGCAAAAACTTATGTGAACTTATTATTGAATCTGAAGTTTGATGAAATTCCACGCATTAGTTCTTGAGATAGAGCTATTGCAAAATCTTAAAAAAATAATAAATAAAAATTTGCGTAACAGTGCCACATGTTTTGTGATGCACACCAAAAACTAATCAGGATTTTTTTTTTTTTTATCAGGTACTAATTGAATCTGAAGTTTGATGAAAATCCATGCATTAGTTCTTGAGATACATTTATTGCGAAATCGTGAAAAATGCAGCATAGCAACGTCATCTGAAGGGCGATGTATACTAAAAACTTAACAACACTAATCTATACTACGGACTAACTGAATCTGGTGTTTTAGAAACTTTCGTGCATATCGTTGAATAGATGGCGCTGCTATGTTGCCTTATTCACAATTTCTTGAATAACTCTATCTCAAGAATTAAAGCACGTAATTTCATGAAACATTCGATTCAATTAGTCCTTGATATAATTTGCTGATGACTATAATTTGGCATAAATCGCTCAACTGGTAGCGCTGCCATTATTTGCGATTATCGCGATAGATCCTTAGAAAGGTCCTCAAGAAGTAATCACGAATTTTTAACAAACTTCAGATTCAATTAATTCTTGATATAGAATAGTGCTGGTTAGTTTTTAGAGTAAATCGTGCGATGGATTGGCGTTGCTATGTTGCAATTTTCGATTAGCGATTGATGTATCTCAAGAACTAATGCATAGATTTTCATTGAACTTTAGATTCAGCTATTATTTGATAAAAATTGATCCTGGTTAGTTTTTTGGTGTATATCATTTAACAGGTGGTGCTGTTATGCAATTATATATATATATATATAAAGAAAAGGCAATTTTTTAACTCTTTCCGCCAAAGCTTAAATTTCTTTAAAAGTTGCTGGTGAAAATCGCGTTTAAATTACTGGGATAAAATATAAAATATTTCCCACAGCCCTTCAAGGAGTTAACATGTAAAAATAGAAAAAATTTGGGATTGCCACATCTGACTTGTTTTATTTGGTTTTATGATTTATGCTAGTGCAGTTGTGTACATAAAAATAAGTGTATTCATATAAACTTTCTTGAGTTAATAAATTGCCTAAGTATTTAAAAAAAGACTTACAGGTTAATTTTTTAATGTGTTCAAATTGAAATCTGTTAAAAATTCGTTGAACATTTATAACAGAATTACCAGTATTTGTCGATATTTCTCGAAGATAAAGAAAACCATATGTTTTTAAAAAATATTACACAAGTCTGTTAATAATTATAAGTTGAAATTTGTTAAGTCATTGAGCATTTAAAAGTGAATATAAAATATATGTCAATATTTTTTCGGTTTCAACTAAATTATAGGCATTATAAACCTAGATCAAAGTTTTAGGATTGCCACATCCGACTACTGAACATAATTTTGAATTATTTTTGGTAACTTATATAAGCATACTGAAAAATAAAAATTCTTTTTTTCAAGATTTCTGATAACTGTACATGAAGCTTAGTCTCGATATGAGTCCTACTTGAACAAACGTCATACCACTGAACTACCTTGCACTCGATCTACAAAGCTTTCACTATATTTTAAATATGCTTTTCTGGCTATAGACATTAATTGTGGTACCAAAGTTGAGCAATTCGGATAGGGTCGATGTGCCAGTAATGGACCACTTTCCAGTAATGGGCCACCTCGCACTTTTTTGTTTATAAAAAAATAATAAATAATAGTTTAGCTTTTATTATTTTTTTCTGAACTCCACCTTGCATGCTTTATAAGCTGGATTAATTTTTTACACTTTTCTTCAAAACAATTAGGAAGCAGAAAATAAAGTTTCACAGTTTTTTTGTTTTTCACTGAAAATCTAAATGAACATGCTAAGAGCAGACTTTACTTACTTAGTTTATAACTTTTTTATTTTTCCGTAAAAATTGAATGTTTTTGTTTGGTTAGCAATATAAAACATTGAATTTAATGTACCAATGGCCATTAACAAAATTTCATTTATTTTTAAGATTTTAGGAGGGGTGGTCCATTACTGGAGTTCTTATTTCGCGATGTTCCAGTAATGGACCACCCAAGTGACCAGTACAAAAAGTGTTATTTCAGTAGAGATAAAATATTTTGATTTAACTGAAAAGCTAAATAATCAAATTTAATACTTAAATTTTACCTATTAGAATTTAATAAAGGCAATTTCTTTATAAATAGTTGTTTTTAAAAAGTCATCCAAAATTGGTATAAAACACAAACAGAACATTTGACAAAATCTAGATGTGCCGTTACAAAAGAAGTTGGTTCAGAAATGTAAAATCATATTTGGAAGAAGATATTATTAATATTTTCTTCCGAATTCTAAAGCATACAGAGAGAGTTTTCAATAAGGTTAAAACAAGGTTTCTTTTGTGCTCTTAAAACAAGGAAAATTTTGGGACCAAAATCAGTTAAAGATGTGTATTATGTAGTACCAAATAACGAAAAAGAACAAATCACTGTTATGGGATGTTTTTCAGCAAATAATGAAATTGTTCCATTGGTGATAATATATCCATATAAGCATCTCTGAAGGGAAATTGTGGAATCAATCTGTACCAAATTGGTGGGCTATATGATTATCTGAAAATGGAAAGGATAGTGCAAGAACATTTATCATTTTAAATGCATTCTAAAATTCCATATTGAACAGTTTGGACTATCGGAAAGGGAAGATAAAATTGAAGATCTGTTATTTATATTTCACAGTTGCAAAGCACATCATTTAGATAATGATATGAATGAACATTGGAGACTTTTTTTAATGCCTTATTTTATCTAAACTTGATTTCAGTAAAACATTGTCTTTATCTTGTAAATCCTTTAAATTTTAAATATTTTGTTGTATATCTTTACAATATAAATCCTTTAATATTAGTTAATAATAAACAGTTAATAATATCATTAATATTTTGTTTTATATCCACATTATAAATCCTTGATTATAATAAATTCATAACTTAAATTTAAATATTTTGTTTTATGTTTTTTCATTATAAATCCTTTAATGTAATGAATTTCTAACTTAAATTTTAATATATTTTTTTATTATTATTTTTTCATTAAGTTCTGAAGCAAAATACAATTGAAACCAGTTGGAAATTGCACGAGAAGCGTAGCAAATGAGGTTCGTTCGTACGACAACGAAGTTTTAAAAATATACAGATCTCCTGATATAGTAGACAATACTTCGGATACAGTACAGTGGTTGAACTCTTTGTGTTCCTATAAACACACAGGAAGTAATTTTCATTACACCTCAGCAACGTATATCATATTCATAAAATGTGACGCAGTTTAATATAATTAAAACATGTCCCAAACAATGTTTCCCCGTATAGCATTATGTAGTGGAATACTTTTGTGTGGCCCTGTAATTTAATAATAAATATTCTTTGCATCTCAGATTGTACAGAATTTATATTTTAGTATATATATATATATACGTCATAGGTTCATGTCAATTTTATTATGTTCGAATGAGTGTAACACCATTAAAATGCATTTGCAACTTTTTTCCTCTTTGACTGTAATGTAACGGAATACTTTTGATAGTCCCTGTAATTGATCTATGCATCTGATTATCATAAGATCTGAAATGACTCGACAAAATTATGTAATATTGATATGTTTTAAATTTCAATCGATTAAAATACATTTCAAACTTTTTTCCCCATTGACCGTAATGTAACGGAATACATTTAATTTTCCCTGCAATTGATCTATTCATCCGATTTTCATGAAATTTGAAATGACTTGACAAAATTATGTAATAATTATGTATTTTAAATTTCAACCGATTCGGTTGGATAGTTTTTGCGTTGTTATATGCTGACAGACAGATAGAAGGACAGACAAACGGACAGACAGACGGACGGACTTTATGACAACTATAGGTTCTACGCATTTACATAATTACGAACGCATCTAAAAGCAATTATCTGTTATTTTTTGTAGGGTGGCCATTACTGGAACATAGGCGGTCCATTACTGGAACGTAGGTGGTCCATTACTGGGCTTTTGGGTGTTTAGACATATTTCTATTATTTGAAATTAAATTTTTATTTCTGTTGGGAAATGTAACTATGGGATTAGTTAAATATTGTTGAAGGATTAATATAATATGAAAAAATATTGTATACAATAATTATAACTATTAATAAAAAATTATTTTTTAGATAAATTCCTTAAGGGGGTCCATTACTGGCAAATCTACCCTATATAATCTAGCATAAAAGAGTAGGTATTTGAAAGACTGGCACACCCTCTCATAGACCCATGGTGTGCTATTGTGCTTGTCTGCTTTAATAAGGTTTCTTGCAAAGATAGCTACAAATCGTGGTACACTGTTGAAAATCTTGTCCTAGTTTGAACCAAATTTTGGTGTTCAGTATCTGCCACTGTAAGATGGTGAAACTTGGAAACAACATTTGGGGCTCCTGTTGAAGCATAGTTCCAATAATTGGAACGAGGTTAAAAAGGGAAACTCCAAGTATTGGGACGAAATTTTACCATTTTATGGTGGCAGCTACTGAGCACCAAAATTTGGTTCAAACTAGAGCAAAATCTTTAACAGTGTATCTGTCCTTTTCGGACGTTATTCTTGTTAGTATTCTTCTTATTATTATCATGATATTAATTTGAAGCGTTAAGAATTTTATGATTTTAAGGAATAAAATTTGTTTTAGCTGGTTTCAAGTTTTATTAGCCTTGTTCAACCAGTCAGCTAAAACTAGTGATGTTGCTTCTTCTTACTAGAAATGTTCTGCAGAAGCGCTGCTTCTACAGCAGAGATGGCATTAACCACTTAACTGTTCAATACTTTTGAAAAAAAAAACTTTTAAATAATGTCTATTTATTACATGTCTTTTATAGAATTTTCAATTCCTTATCACCGGTTTTTCAAAACTCTAATTGAATAAGAAAAAAGTTCTGATTAAATAATGCAAAATTTAGAATAAAATTTTGTTGGTGAGAATAATTAATTATTATTGGATTATGGATGCCCGTACGTGGTACGGGCAAATAATGATTGACAAAAACACGTTGCCCATACGACGGCGACGTTGGGCAAAACAGAGAAGCGGTTAAATTTTGAAAATTTCTGTATGTTGGCTATATTGCTAAATTTCACTTTAATTTTATTCTAAAAGAATTATAATCATAAGGTTATATAGTAAATATTGTTGATAAGTACTACAGTTAGTCCAGGGAGTTCTGTAAACCCTTTTAATTTTTCTTAAACATTTTGAAAGTACACTGCATATCAATTTTAGTTTCAATTGTGTTAAGTAAATATTTTTCATGCTTTTAAATAATACTATTTTTATTTTCAAAAATAATCATTTCGTAAAAAAATTACTTTTGGAAATACCTTGCGTTTTATGCAACAGTCAAAAGAGTCTTCCATAAAAGAAAAATGTTTAGAACTTTCACTGGCATGTCATGATAATAAGTTTGAACGATTATAGAATTTTTCCTAAATTGTGAATTAACATAATATACATTTAATATATATTTTAAATATAATCTAAAAAAATATTATAGTTCATTCTTGCAATTTATATGGCATCTGTCATTATCTGTAATCCTATTTTCCACACTCTTCGATTTTGTATGGCCTTGTATTTCATTTAATTTCGAATCAAATATACAGCGTGATTAGTAATTAACATGAGGTGTTCAGAGCCCTCTAGCGAGTAAAAGTTTGGTCGAAACATAACCAAATTTGATCAGCATACATAGTAGACCATGGGATTTCGTATTCTTAAAAATAAAAATAAACTAAACAAATAAAAAAATTCCCACTAGTGACGATTTTAGCGTTGTTTACCGACTAAAATGCATTAATTTGCATAAAAATTAGTTCTGTGTAGCGACCAGGAGTATAAAAGGAAAGGCTCTCACCTTACGGGATCGTGCTTTGCTAGTCAAAATAAATAAATAAATAAATAAAAATAAAATAAAAGTCGCCACTAGGGGTAATTTTGGCGCATCAAAAATGTATTAGTGTAAATGTTGAATGATCAAATGCCAAAAAATACAGTACAGATCAATTTTATTCTGATGAGATACTGCCTAAGCGCTGACGGTACCCTGCACATTTTTCATCTCTTGTTCGACAATAGCAGTTACAACTTCGTCAACTTGTTATTGGCTAGTTACTTTGCGCCTTGGCCTTGTTGCCGCTTAGTTCAAATCAATGAATCATCTTTTGTAAATTTGTTACGCTCATAGGTCCTTTTCGCAAATTCTTTAATCGGCGAAATTCAGGAAGAGCAGCATTGCAATTCTCATTCTGCTGATAACACAGCTTGACTAGCAAAGCATGGCTCCATATGGTGAGAGTTGATAATGATGAGAACTCTCCCAGACTTTCCTTTTGTACTCATGATCGCTACACAAAACTGATTTTATGCAAATTAATGCATTTTAGTTGGCAAACAGCTCTAAAATTGTCCCTAGTGGCGATTTTTTAATTTTTAATTTAATTTATTTATTTTTAAGAATTCGAAATTCCATGGTGTACTATGCATGCTCATGAAATTTGGTTTTGTTTCGTCCAATACATTACTCCTTAGAAGGCTCTGAACACCTCACGTTAATTACTAACCACCCTGTATATTATAAATGGGAAATGAGACTCTTAATCCAATGAATAAATTATTGGTAATATGATAATCATTTTTGTAGTTATAAAGATGTCCCTTTTACGCAATTTGGTACTACTTGATTATCTCATCAACCAAAAAATGTCACCCAATTTGTTCTCTACTGGGTGATATATCGCCATATCTGGCGACAAAAATTTCTTGCCGAAAGGGGTGCCAACTTGGTGTTATTTCTGGCATTACGTCAAATTCCCAAAGATTTCCATTGTAATCCAATAAGTAACCTTTTTTTTTTAATATTTAAATATACATTTATATTTTGTTTTGGAATTGTAGTACATTTTATAAATAGATTACAAATGATTTATTTTCATATTCTATGTTATATATGCCCATGACGGGTAAGTATTACTGTGGCCCCCTACGATACTAGTTTTTTTTTGTGAAGCAAACACTCTCATATCATCACTGCTCAGTTCATCACTGATTCCTTTCCTTTTGTTTATTTTTTTTACATTATATCTGTAATACTTATACCCAAGTATTTAATACATTCCCTAGGATTAAATAAAGTATAGCTTATCTTTTAATTATTAAAATGCATAATATTTAAATGATATAAATTTTCACGTTTTTAATTTTTCAGTGACTTTGCATACCTGCTTACAGTGTTCATCGACAGTGAAAGACAATTTTGTTTACTTTTAAACTTTAAAGAGCAACCAACGCCATTTGTTCATACTCGAAATAATTACTAGCGCATGTACGTACACCGCTTCTGAAGAGATCAATTTATAAAATTATGTATGTAAATACAATTATATATAAAGGGATTTTATCAGAATAAATTTTCCTAGTTACGCATATTAAATGAATTTAATTACCCACCACATTTATAAGAAAGAATTGATTCATCATGTATTTTATAATTGAGACATTTATGCTGAAAGGGTTAATGAATGTGGGAAAGAAATATTTAAATTTAATTTTTTTGTAGAATTTTCTAAGTTTTATATAGAACACTCATGTTGAACACGTGGTTGTGGGCCACAACTGGCCTGCCGACAACTTATCTGAGGCCCACGGAGCTTTTTACATTTTTACCTATATAAAAAAAAATCTTATTAATTTTTTTTTAAGTTTGAGATAGATGAAAAAAAAAGTTGGTTTTATTATAACTATGATTGTTTATTTATAATATTCGATTAATTGAATTTATTTTTTTACGAGTTAATTTATGAATTTCTTTATTTAATGAATAATGTTTGATTTATTTATAGCATATTTTTAAAAACATATTTAAGATAGTTCCATAGGATATTTTAAAATAGCCTACGAATATTTTTAAATGTAAAAAAAATATATATTTAGAACTCTTACTGCCATGATAGTAAGTTTGTGAACGATTTTAGGAATTTTCATAAATTGTGAATTAACATAACTTATATTTAATATATTTTTTATATGTAATCTAAAATGTATTTATTATTAACACTTGAGTGTTACATGACATCTGCCAACGATGGATTTCTTTCTTTTTGTACTTTATTATTTTTCTCTATGAAGCGAACACTCTCAGTTCAGCAGTGATTAACTTTCTTTTCTTTATTTTTTACAGTATATCTGTAGTTATTATAACTCAAATATTTAATCCATTCCCTATGATTAAATAAAACATAGCTTGCCTTTTAATTATTCAAATTCATAATATTTAAATGATGCAAATTTTCACGTTTTGAATTTTTTAGTGACTTTGCATACCTGCTTTACCGACAGTGAAAGACGTTGTTTACTTTTAAACTTTAAAGAGCAACCAACGCCGTTTGTTCATATTCGAAATAATTACTATCGCATGTGCGCCTCTTCAGAGGAATTGAATTTATATAATTACGTATGTAAATACAATTATCCTTAAAGTGATTTTGTCAGACTAAATTTTCCTAGTTATGCATATTAAATGAATTTAATTATTTACCATATTTATAGGAAAGAAGTGATTCATCATGTATTTTATAATTGATACATATATGTTGAAAGGATTTTATTCTGTTATTTATCTCTGTGAAGCAAACACACCCATTTCATCACTGCTCAATTCATCACTATTTCTTTTCTTTTGTTTTTTTAACAGTATATTTATAAATATTATAACCCAAGTATGTAATCCATTCCCTGGGATTAAATAAAACATAGCTTGTCTGCTACTTATTCTAATTCATAATGTTTAAATGTTGCAAATTTTCCAAATTTTCAGACTTTGAATTTTTCAACGACTTTGCATACCTGCTTACAGTCATCGACAGTGAAAGGCAATTTAATTTACATTGAAATTTTAAATAACAACTAATGCCGTTTGTTCATATTCGAAATAATTACTATCGCATGTGCACCGCTTCTGAAGAGATCAATTTACAAAATTACGTATATAAATACAATTATCCTTAAAGGGATTTTATCAGAGTAAATTTTCATAGTTATGCATATTAAATTGATTTAATTATCCACCACATTTATAAGAAAGAAGTGATTCATCATGTATTTCATATTATTATTTATGCTGAAAGGTTTAATGAATGTGTGAAAAAAATAGTTTAATTTAAGGGGACTCAGGACTTGATCGACACGGAAAAACATGTAAACAGAGCTCTCACTTCGAGTCCATATGAAAACAGAAGTAATCAATGTAATTAATTTAAACTTTCTGATATTTTAAAGGTAGGCATGTAGTCTTATAATATTACAAAATGAAGTGCTTCAATTTAATATAATAAAAAAAGCAAAATTTATATAACACAATTTAAAAAAAAAAAGAAAAAAATATGTGTTATATCATCATCCGCAAGATATCTTAACTTTGAATTAATATAAAAACCTATTTTTGCTTTACAATGATCAGGAAATTTTAATCCATAGAATGAATGAAAGATATAACTATCACTCAAAAAAAACTATTAAAAAAATTTAAAAATTTGAAAATTTAAAAAAACTCCTAAAAATACATTTTTTTAATTAAATATACTTTAAATATTAAACTATCTAAAATATATTAATTCATTCTATAGATAATGATGTTATATGCATGCAAAAAAATATGTGTGCCACTCGGGGACTGCCGCGGTAAAGCTATTGCATAGCATTTTTTATCAACTTATGCAAAAATACCGCGTCAATGTCTGCTGAAGTCTATCGAAGGATACCTTCCCGAAGTCTGCCAAACTGAAACTTCGTTAGCCGGATTGTTAGGAATTTTTCTCGTTGCGGAATTCTTAAATTCAGTCGCCGCGCTCAAAGCCCGCGATAAAAGCTATGCAATAGCTTAATAAATTACCAAACAAAATTTGGTCGAGCTACGAAAATTAGATCGCGAGTTATAAGCATTTTAAATTTTTCGACCCTCACGGTGGGGGGTGTCCTGTCAATAAAAATTAACACTGTCTCATAAAAAATTACCAAACAAAATTTGGCCGCGCTACGAAAATTAGATCGCGAGTTATAAGCATTTTAAATTTTTCGACCCTCACCGTGAGGGTCTCCTGTCACCAAAACTTAACACTGACTCATAATAAATGAATAAACAAAATTTGGCCGCGCTACGAAAATTAGATCGTGAGTTATAAGCATTTTAAATTTTTCGACCCTCACCGTGGGGGTTCTCCTGTCACGAAAAATTAATAGTCTCAAAATAAATTACCAAACAAAATTTGGCCGCGCAACGAAAATTAGATCGCGAGTTATAAGCATTTTAAATTTTTCGACCCTCACCGTGAGGGTCTCCTGTCACCAAAACTTAACACTGACTCATAATAAATGAATAAACAAAATTTGGCCGCGCTACGAAAATTAGATCGCGAGTTATAAGCATTTTAAGTTTTTCTACCCTCATTGTGGGGGGTCTAATGTCTCCAAAAATTAACACTGTCTCATAATAAATTACCAAACAAAATTTGGCCGCGCTACGAAAATTAGATCGCGAGTTATAAGCATTTTAAATTTTTCGACCCTCACCGTGGGGGGTCTCCTGTCACCAAAAATTAACACTGCCTTATAATAAATTACCAAACAATATTTTGCGAAGCTACCAAAATTAGATCGCGAGTTATAAGCATTTTTAATTTTTCGACCCTCACCGTAGGGTGTCTTCTGTCACCAACAATTAACAATGTCTCATAATAAATTACCAAACAAAATTTGGCCGCGCTACGAAAATTAGATCGCGAGTTATGAGCATTTCAAATTTTTCGACCCTCACCGTGGGGTGTCTCCTGTCACTAGAAATTAACAATGTCTCATAATAAATTACCAAACAAAATTTGGCCGCGCTACGAAAATTAGATCGCGAGTTATAAGCATTTTAAATTTTTCGACCCTCACCATGGGGGGGGGGGTCTTCTGTCACCAACAATTAACTATGTCTCATAAAAAAATACCAAACAAAATTTGCCCGCGCTACGAAAATTAGATCGCGAGTTATAAGCATTTTAAATTTTTCGACCCTCACCGTGAGGGTCTCCAGTCACCAAAACTTAACACTGACTCATAATAAATGAATAAACAAAATTTGGCCGCGCTACGAAAATTAGATCGTGAGTTATAAGCATTTTAAATTTTTCGACCCTCACCGTGGGGGTTCTCCTGTCACGAAAAATTAACAGTCTCAAAATAAATTACCAAACAAAATTTGGCCGCGCTACGAAAATTAGATCGCGAGTTATAAGCATTTTAAATTTTTCGACCCTCACCGTGAGGGTCTCCTGTCACCAAAACTTAACACTGACTCATAATAAATGAATAAACAAAATTTGGCCGCGCTACGAAAATTAGATCGCGAGTTATAAGCATTTTAAGTTTTTCTACCCTCATTGTGGGGGGTCTAATGTCTCCAAAAATTAACACTGTCTCATAATAAATTACCAAACAAAATTTGGCCGCGCTACGAAAATTAGATCGCGAGTTATAAGCATTTTAAATTTTTCGACCCTCACCGTGGGGGGTCTCCTGTCACCAAAAATTAACACTGCCTTATAATAAATTACCAAACAATATTTTGCGAAGCTACCAAAATTAGATCGCGAGTTATAAGCATTTTTAATTTTTCGACCCTCACCGTAGGGTGTCTTCTGTCACCAACAATTAACAATGTCTCATAATAAATTACCAAACAAAATTTGGCCGCGATACGAAAATTAGATCGCGAGTTATAAGCATTTCAAATTTTTCGACCCTCACCGTGGGGGTCTCCTGTCACCAAAAATTAACACTCTCATATTAAATTACCAAACAAAATTTGGCCGCGCTTCGAAAATTAGATCGTGAGTTATAAGCATTTTAAATTTTTCGACCCTCACCGTGAGGGTCTCCTGTCACCAAAACTTAACACTGACTCATAATAAATGAATAAACAAAATTTGGCCGCGCTACGAAAATTAGATCTTGAGTTATAAGCATTTTAAATTTTTCGACCCTCACCGTGGGGGTTCTCCTGTCACGAAAAATTAATAGTCTCAAAATAAATTACCAAACAAAATTTGGCCGCGCTACGAAAATTAGATCGCGAGTTATAAGCATTTTAAATTTTTCGACCCTCACCGTGAGGGTCTCCTGTCACCAAAACTTAACACTGACTCATAATAAATGAATAAACAAAATTTGGCCGCGCTACGAAAATTAGATCGCGAGTTATAAGCATTTTAAGTTTTTCTACCCTCATTGTGGGGGGTCTAATGTCTCCAAAAATTAACACTGTCTCATAATAAATTACCAAACAAAATTTGGCCGCGCTACGAAAATTAGATCGCGAGTTATAAGCATTTTAAATTTTTCGACCCTCACCGTGGGGGGGTCTCCTGTCACCAAAAATTAACACTGCCTTATAATAAATTACCAAACAATATTTTGCCAAGCTACCAAAATTAGATCGCGAGTTATAAGCATTTTTAATTTTTCGACCCTCACCGTAGGGTGTCTTCTGTCACCAACAATTAACAATGTCTCATAATAAATTACCAAACAAAATTTGGCCGCGCTACGAAAATTAGATCGCGAGTTATGAGCATTTCAAATTTTTCGACCCTCACCGTGGGGTGTCTCCTGTCACTAGAAATTAACAATGTCTCATAATAAATTACCAAACAAAATTTGGCCGCGCTACGAAAATTAGATCGCGAGTTATAAGCATTTTAAATTTTTCGACCCTCACCATGGGGGGGGGGGTCTTCTGTCACCAACAATTAACAATGTCTCATAAAAAAATACCAAACAAAATTTGCCCGCGCTACGAAAATTAGATCGCGAGTTATAAGCATTTTAAATTTTTCGACCCTCACCGTGAGGGTCTCCTGTCACCAAAACTTAACACTGACTCATAATAAATGAATAAACAAAATTTGGCCGCGCTACGAAAATTAGATCGTGAGTTATAAGCATTTTAAATTTTTCGACCCTCACCGTGGGGGTTCTCCTGTCACGAAAAATTAATAGTCTCAAAATAAATTACCAAACAAAATTTGGCCGCGCTACGAAAATTAGATCGCGAGTTATAAGCATTTTAAATTTTTCGACCCTCACCGTGAGGGTCTCCTGTCACCAAAACTTAACACTGACTCATAATAAATGAATAAACAAAATTTGGCCGCGCTACGAAAATTAGATCGTGAGTTATAAGCATTTTAAATTTTTCGACCCTCATCATGGGGGGTCTCCTGTCACCAAAAATTAACATTGTCTCATAATAAATTACCAAACAAAATTTGGCCGCGCTACGAAAATTAGATCGCGAGTTATAAGCATTTTAAATTTTTCGTCCCTCACCATGGGGGGGGGGGTCTTCTGTCACCAACAATTAACAATGTCTCATAAAAAATTACCAAACAAAATTTGCCCGCGCTACGAAAATTAGATCGCGAGTTATAAGCATTTTAAATTTTTCGACCCTCACCGTGAGGGTCTCCTGTCACCAAAACTTAACACTGACTCATAATAAATGAATAAACAAAATTTGGCCGCGCTACGAAAATTAGATCGTGAGTTATAAGCATTTTAAATTTTTCGACCCTCACCATGGGGGGTCTCCTGTCACCAAAAATTAACATTGTCTCATAATAAATTATCAAACAAAATTTGGCCGCACTACGAAAATTAGATCGTGAGTTACAAGCATTTTAAATTTTTCGATCCTCACCGTGGGGGCTCTCCTGTCACCAAAAATTAACAGTCTCATATTAAATTACCAAACAAAATTTGTCCGCGCTACGAAAATTAGATCGTGAGTTATAAGCATTTAAAATTTTTCGACCCTCATCGTGGGGGGGTCTAATGTCCCCAAAAATTAACACTGCCTCATAATAAATTACCAAACAAAATTTGGCCGCGCTACAAAAATTAGATCGTGAGTTATAAGCATTTTAAATTTTTCGACCCTCACCTTGGAGGATCTCCTGTCACCAAAAATCAACACTGTCCCATAATAAATTACCAAACAAAATTTGGCCGCGCTACGAAAATTAGATCGCGAGTTATAAGCATTTTAAATTTTTCGACCCTCACCCAGGGGGGTCTCCTGTCTCCAAAAATTAACACTGTCTTATAATAAATTACCAAACAATATTTTGCCAAGCTACCAAAATTAGATCGCGAGTTATAAGCATTTTTAATTTTTCGACCCTCACCGTGGGGTGTCTTCTGTCACCAACAATCAACACTGTCCCATAATAAATAACCAAACAAAATTTGGCCGCGCTACGAAAATTAGATCGCGAGTTATGAGCATTTTAAATTTTTCGATCCTCACCGTCTGGGGTCTCCTGTCACCAAAAATTAACACTGTCTCCTAATAAATTACCAAACAAGTTTGCCGCGCTACGAAGATTAGATCGCGAGTTATAAGCATTTTAAATTTTTCGACCCTCACCGTGGGGTGTATCCTGTCACCAGAAATTAACAATGTCTCATAATAAATTACCAAACAAAGTTTGGCCGCGCTACGAAAGTTAGATTGCGAGTTATAAGCATTTTAAATTTTTCGACCCTCACGGTGGGGGGTCTCTTGTCACCAAAATAAATAAGACCACCAAAATAAACACTGTCTCATAATAAATTACCAAACAAAATTTGGCCGCGCTATGAAAATTAGATCATAAGAAACATAAGTTTGAGACTTGATATTCTAATATCTGAAAAATACCGCGTCAATGTCTGCCGAAGTCTACCGAAGGATACCGTTCCGAAGTTTTCCGAAAGGAAACGACGTTAGCCGAGTGTTAGGTTTTTTCGTTACCGATGTGTTAGGATTTTGCGCGTTACGGAATTTTTGGATTTGGTCACCGCGCTCAAAGCCCGCGATAAAAGCTATGCAATAGCTTAAAAAAAAATTAAGCCTTTTTATCAAATAAGTTTATTTTAGTCTTATGGATAGTTATAAAAAATAAAAGTTGAGAAAACGCGACTTAAAGTTGAAATTATATGGGTGCGGCTTTGAAAGTGTTGATACATAAATGCTTATAACTCCGTTAAAAATGCAAATATTTTTATGCGGTTTTTTGCATTGAGTTTAGAATTAATAAAATAATCAAAATAGATTATAAAAAATCGATTTTTTGAAAATTTTTCAAGTCCTGAGTCCTCTTAATTTCTTTTGTAGAATTTCCTAGGTTTTATATAGAACACTATTATTTAATGAACTACACTGGTGTCCAAAAGTTATATTAAGCATAATTGGTAATTAAGTAGTTATTTTTAAGTAATGAAAGAAATATGAATCGGAATGTGCTGAAACTCCAGGTGTGTAAACAAAATAGTACGCGTCACATATTTTCGCGAAGAGTTTTCCCCGAAATCGAACAGGGGACCGTCAACAAATTGAAAAAGAACGAAGATCTTTTGGATAACCCTGTCAAAACTAATGTAGCAAAAGCGTTCAAACTGCACATTATGATTAATTGGCTTATTGTAATGTACTGTGTTAATTTTTACAAGGATAGCATGTATACTCGTAGAGAAATTAAGGTTTTTATAAAAACAGTCCTAAATTTTTCCAAGTATTTTGCTTATAATTTGCAGAGTTCTTATTATAAAATAATGTTCTTTTCTGAAAATATGACAAACATCATTGTACACAATACCCAGTCATCAGAATTTAAAAATAATAAAAATTGTATGAAAAATGAGTATGTTTAGTAAATAATTTTTCATTGCGCATGCGTCAACGATATCAAAACGTCATTTGCATATTGTGTTAGCTAAATGTATAGAGCAACTTCTGTAAAAGTTTCAAAAACATAGCTTGAAAATTCTGAAAATGGGAGCCTATAGAATCAACTCAAAATCCTTTATTCCCTAAATGAAGCAAAAAGATGAGGGGCTGTATCCATATTCCATTGTTTAGTGCCTACACAATATTGCACGCACAACTATATTTAGGTAAAACCCCTGATTTTTTTGCTTCCTTTAGGAATAACGGATTTTGAGTTGATTCTATAGGCTCCCATTTTCAGAATTTTCAAGCTATGTTTTTGAAACTTTTACAGAAGTTGCTCTATACATTTAGCTAACACAATATGCAAATGACGTTTTGATATCGTTGACGCATGCGCAATGAAAAATTATTTACTAAACATACTCATTTTTCATACAATTTTTATTATTTTAAAATTCTGATGACAGAGTATTGTGTACAATGATATTTGTCATATTTTCAGAAAAGAACATTATTTTATAATAAGAACTCTGCAAATTATAAGCAAAAAACTTGGAAAAATTTTGGACTGTTTTTATAAAAACCTTAATTTCTCTACGAGTATACATGCTATCCTTGTAAAAATTAACACAGTACATTACAATAAGCCAATTAATCATAATGTGCAGTTTGAACGCTTTTGCTACATTAGTTTTGACAGGGTTATCCAAAAGATCTTCGTTCTTTTTCAATTTGTTGACGGTCACCTGTTCGATTTCGGGGAAAACTCTTCGCGAAAATATGTGACGCGTACTATTTTGTTTACACACCTGGAGTTTCAGCACATTCCGATTCATATTTCTTTCATTACTTAAAAATAATTACTTAATTACCGATTATGCTTAACTTTTGGACACCAGTGTATATTATGAGTTGATTTATGAATTTATTTATTTAATGAATAATGCTTGATTTACTTACAGCATATTTTTTAAAAGCCTATTTAAGATATTTCCATAGGATATTTTAAAATATCCTACGAATATTTCAAAATAAAAAAATATATATATTTGGAACTCTCACTAGCATGTCATGATAGTAAGTTTGTGAATGATTTTAGGAATTTTCATAAATTGTGAATGAACATAACATATACCTAATATATTTTTTAAATGTAATCTAAAATGTATTTATTATTAACTTTTGCGTGTTACATAACATCTGCCAACAAGGGATTTCTTTCTTTTTGTAGTTTATTATTTTTCTCTATGAAGCGAACTTTCTCAGTTCAGCACTGATTAACCTTCTTTTGTTTCTTTTTAACAGTATATCTATAATTACTATAACCCAAATATTTAATCCATTCCCTAAGATTAAATAAAACATAGCTTGTCTTTTAATTACTAATGCATGTACACAGCTTCTGAAGAGATCAATTTATAAAATTATGTATGTAAATACAATTATATCTAAAGTGATTTTATCAGAATAAATTTTCCTAGTTATTCAGATTAAATGAATTTAATTATTTACCATATTTATAAGAAAGAAAAGATTCATCATGTATTTTATAATTGAGACATATATGCTGAAATGATTGAATTCTATCATTTATTTCTGTGAAGCAAACACTCTCAGTTCATCACTGCTCAATTCATCACTATTCCTTTCCTTTTGTTTCATTTTAACAGTATATTTATAATTATTATAACCCAAGTATTTAATATATTACCTGGGATTAAATAAAACATAGCTTGACTGTTACTTATTCTAATTCATAATATTTAAATGTTGCAAATTTTCAAAATTTTCACGTTTTGAATTTTTCAGTGACTTTGCATACCTGCTTACCGTGTTCATTAACAGTGAAAGACAATTTAAATTTACTTTGAAACTTTAAACAGCATCAACGCCGTTTGTTCATATTCGTAATAATAACTATCGCATGTGTGCCGCTTGAGAAGCGATCAATTTATAAAGTTACGTATGTAAATACAATTACCCATAAAGTGATTTTATCGGAATAAATTTCCCTAGTTATACACATTCAATGAATTTAATTACTTACCACATTTATAAGAAAGAAGTGATTTATTTTATAATTGAGACATTTATGCTGAAAGTGTTAATGAATATGCAAAAGAAATAGTTTAATTTTTTTTTCCAGAATTTTCTGATTTTTATGAAGAGCAGTCATATCATACATGTGGTCGCGGGCCACTTCAGGTCAGTTATGACCCGCGATAAGCCTGCCGTCAACTTATCCGTGACCCATGAAGCTTTTGTCATTTTTACCGTTAACTGTACTTAATTTAATTATTAGAATGAGCATGCTGCATATATAACTTGCATGAATACATGTGTACCAAATGTAGTTTTAGCACTGGCGAACATCTAAAAGAAATGTGTGAGTAGTTCGATTGAAATATTCGAATATTTGAAATATATTCGTGAAATATTCGAATAATCATCTATAATTAGGGGATTACGATTTTCTTTTAAATTGGAAATTATGATTATGAATTTTTAAAAGATCGTCAATAGGTAGATAATTACAAGATTACAATTTTCAGTTTAAATTGACAACTATGATTATGTATTTTTAAATGATCGTCAATAGACAAAATACTGGATGTTTAAAAAGTCCCGGACCCATTTTGATGTTTAATAACTCACAAAATAATAAAGATAGATTAAAATTAATAAAATAAATGATTAGATAGGCTCAAAAAGTTTCATGACCCTTGTCAATGAACTTCCTTGTGTGCCTCTTTCGTCGCATGGAGAATATCAAGTCGATAGTCCATTTCACGCCAGGTAGCGCAAGCATGTTGGCATCTACAGAGGCTATTGTGGTTGTAATTCTGGCTTTTAAGTCATCAATGTTCAACACTCCCTTCCTGTAAACATTTTTCTTTACAAATCCTTTTACATGTCTTTATACAACAAGATGGTGCACCACCTCATTGGGGTACCATCGTCCGTATTTCTTTGAATGACCATTTACCAGGAAGATGGATTGAGCGCGGAGGTCCAATTCCTTGGCCTCCCAGATCACTTGATATAACGCAGCTGGATTTTTTCCTTTAAGGATTTGTAAAGGACAATGTTTACAGAAGGAGAGTGTCGAAAATTGATGACTTAAAAACCAGAATTACAATCGCAATAGCCTCTGTGGATGCCGACATGCTTGTAGCAATCTGGCGTGACATTGACTATCGAGTTGATATTCTCCGTGCGATGAAGGGGGCACACGTGGAAGCTCATTGACAAGGGTCATGAAACTTTTTGAGCCTATCTAACTATTTATGTTATTAATTTTAATCTATCTTTATTATTTTATGTTATTAAACATCAAAATGGGTCCGAGACTTTATAAACACCCTGTATACGTGGAATATTCACTCGAAATTACAAAGCACGTACATAAATGTAACAATTGATTTGAAATGATTATTCATTACATATTACTGCAATTAATCAAAATTCAGCGCCATACCATAATAGCGCAAAAATGTATAGATATGAGTTTTCCAATTTTCTGTAATTATTCATCTTTTGACCAACTTGTTGAAATATAGTGTGCACCCTTTTGTTATTTTTCAAAACAAGTAAACGTAACTTAAACCAGAAAGTGCATTTAATAAATGAAATAAAATAAGTAATGCCTAGATATAGAATACATCTTATTAAATAGAATTTTGATTCAAAATACCTTTATTTTTATTTTTTAATTTGGACAAAACTTGAAGATTGACAGCTATACCTTCGCTAATTCACGATTAGCGTATACAATGTACGTTTAAAATAAATACAAATTAGAAAATTGAATTAAATTTTATAGGAAATGTGTAGAAATTGTATCAGTATAGAAATTTTTCTACTATCTCTATACACTTGGCTATCTTATCCAATGAAAAATAATAGTTCTCGTACAGAAGATATATTATCAACAAAAACAAGAATCGGTAATCTCAATGTGTGTAAGTGAAATAGTAAGTAAAACAATGCACAAGTTAAAAATACATTTAATTATTATGAAAACATAACTTTGTTATCATGAGATTTCTGGTACTGGTGTTTACTAATGTAGAAACATATATTAACACTTAGTTTGCCTCAGTACTTGTTTTTCAAAAACAATAAAGTAGAAAAAAAGCATGTTCTCATAAGCAAGAAGTGTTGAATTTCATCGAGAATCTCAAACAGATTTAAATATTTCTGGATATTCTGTTCGTATATTAATCTAGAAGGAAATTGAGGAATTTCTCTTGAAATATCCTTTTCTGTTGAAATTGTCGTATCTTTTTAAACCGATGAAATAAAAGATATATTTTGATGACAAACCTCGATTGTTCCGCGACCCATAGATTGGGAAAAGCTGCTGTAGATTATTCTTAAAAATTGTAACTTGAGAATATTAATGGTAAGCTGATCTAAAAAATTTACTCACGCGCCGGAGAACAAGGTAAAATATTCTGGATTGAAAATTAATCAGAATCACTTAAAACATATAAACATATATAAAACTTTTTAAATCACAGTAACTCTTTCATAATATCTGGCAGAAACATTCCAGTTTTTCTCATTTTGCAATTAAAAATGGTTCTCAATTCTTTCTTTTCTTCCCTCCTAACAAACAATCTCATAATCTTTTTCTTTCCCTTTTTTTTAATAATGCGTGATTATTATCGTAGGTATTCTAATGCATTTAAATGCTGCAAATTTTCACATTTTGAAATTTCAAAGATTCCGTACGTCTGTTCATATAAGGCGAAAGAAAATGTAATTTAGTTCAGAATTTTAAACAGCACCGAAACCGTTTGATGATATTGGAAATAATTTCTTTCGCCTCTGCCTACATCTTAAGTAGAGTTAAGTTATTAAATTACGCATGCAAATAAAATTATCCCAAACAAGATTTCAACTGCTTATGCAGACTAATTTTTCCTAATTATGCAGATGAAATAGATTCAATTTCTTATTAGATTTTTAGAAAAGGTTTGGTACGTTATTTGTTTAAATAATTTAAAGAATCGGAGAAAAAAATCAATGAAATGTTTTTTTTTTTTTTTTTTTTTTTTTTTTTTTTTTTTTTTTACCAGTGTGTTTTCGAAAAGGATTTTTTTTTTAAATCAAAATATTATATAGAGTGTTCGAAAAGTGTTTGGAAGAAGCTAGATCGGTGATGGTATCTTCTGAAAAATATTTACTATTGAACATATCGTCGGTCGTAGAGACTGTAGAGAGAGACGTACACTGTAAAAAAAAGATCTGTAATTCTAAGGAGGTAAAGTTACGGAATCTGTATACTTACTAAAGTTTTATATTTACATTGTACGAAAAAGGTGTAAATGTACATAACTAGTTTTTGTAAAACTACAAAAATCTATAGCTTTACAAAAGAATCTGCTAAAATTACATCAATCTTACAAAAATTTTATTAGTAAACCGAATTGAAGTTGCATAAAAATGTCTAGGCATCACAATCTTCTAAAAAAAATCTTAGTAACTTTGCAGATTTTTTTTATTTACAAAATAAATTTGTATCTGTTACATGCATATTTGTTGTTGCCGTTAGATAAAAAGTTTTAGGAAACACAGTTTTTAAAAAATATATTCCGCAAATTTACATATTTTTTTATATATTTCTTTCTTTTTCTTTTTATTTCTTTATTTCTTTTACATTATAATGAAATTTTAATTAGCAGAATTTTGTGCCATGAAATCACATATAAAACGGGGAGCGGAAGCTTACGCAATCCCTCAATCAATTCATTAAATTTCTATTTGCATATTAAAACGCAATCGGCCGATCAAGTCATATCTTGGTGGAAAACACCTAAAAACCCGGCAGTTAACAAGTAGGTTTACCATTGTGCTTTATTGCACCTAAAAGTATGAAAACATAAAGGATTGGGAACAGGAAGACATAATGTTAAACCAATGGAACCATTAAAGGTTGAAAACGCAGCTGGCGTAAAAATAATAATAAAAATAATAATAATATTTTAAAATAAAATCGAGAATCCCACATTTTAAACAAGCATATTAGAAATATGAAAGCATATTTTTATTAAAATATGAAATATTTGAAGTTTTTTGCTTAATGAAACAAAATTACATTAATATCATTGTTCATGTATTTTAATTTTTTCCCTGTTAAAAATGGTAAATTATTCATTTAAATACCTTTAAAAATTTTTAAATAACAATATGTTTTCTGGTCTATAGGCATGTAAAGTGACACATTTTTTCTACTTTCTATTAAACATAAAATTTCATATTTAAAAATGTACTTATACGTTATAAAACATACGTTTAATTGTATTTTTCATAGTATTCAACCATTATGAATATTTTTTCAATTACAGCTCAAAAATAATTGGTAGAAAGGTTGACTCATTGAGATTCGAATTAACAAAAAAAAAAAAAAAAAAAAAAAAAAAAAAAAAAAAAAAAAAAAAAAAATCGGAAATCTAGTATGCTGCAAACAACCCTGCTTGCCAAAGAAGGAACTTTATATTATTATAAACAGTAGCGTAAACTTTGCAAATTATTTTCTGAAGACTTCTGGTTATTGCGTTTTATAGCTGTCATATATTTATTTATATTCTAACTGCACTCTATGGAAACATAAACGTTCACAGAAGTCTGTTTTCACCAACCTTGAAATCTCTATTTGTCATTTGGGCATAGCTGTTTTTTCCTTTTTACATTTTATTTTTTATCAATGTATGTGTGTATCAGGATTGTGCAAAATTTTACTTAGATTAACAACTGAAAACTAACGATTTTTTTAAAATCCTGACTAAAGATTGATTGATTAAATTTGGTTTCGAACCAGCTTATAGATTAATGTACAGTGATTATTTTCATGTAATTAGTGTTTTGATTATGATTTGATAAATTCAATTCTACTGATAAACTAATGACCATTGATTATTTCTATGTAGTCACTTGCTTTTATCACGATTAAATCAATTCTCTATTAAATAATCAATCTAAGTAAGAATTAATGATTAAAAATATCATTATTGTTTTAGCTATGGGACTTTATTTTATTTTATTTTTATTTTTTAAAGCTTCATCTGATTTAACCACTCTTAAAAGCTTCTTAGGTTCTGCATTGGGTCTTGTCTTAGACCTGGTTGTCTTTAAACAGTTTGGATTTAGTTCAGTTTCGAATAGGTTTTGGACTCTTGCTGATCGAGCTCGAATGACTGGATTTTTTTTTAATTTCTGAATATTTTTCAAGTGAAGAAAACTATAGTTAACAATAATTTTATAAGTACTCATTTTTATACAAAATAGATTTTGATATTTACCTTACGTACATACATATAGATATAATCCTAATAAAACGATTTTATGACATGACTTTTTGAAAATGTTTTATGAAATCACTGATTGAATGAATATAGGTTAAATGAGATGTTTGTGGAACGCTACTACACTGAAAAAAAATTCAAGAGATTACTAAAAAATTTTTAGAAATTTTTTTTCCCACAGAATTATTTAGTAACCATTACAAACTTTTTTTTTGCAAGTGAAACAAACATTTCTTTTGTAAACTGAACAAAAGAATTTTTTGTATAACTAACTTAAAACTTTTTAGTATGAGCCACCAAGCAAATTTTAGTAATAGCTCCAAAATTATTTTTAGTAACCATTACGTGTGCCCGAAGGGCAGGAGCTTCCTTCGAGGTGCATCCAGTGGGTAAAAAGACAGACTTCTGAAACGGAAGATTTTCGGCAAAGTCGCAATAGATGGCAGCACCAAACATTGCTACCTGCTCTATTTTGACATGTTTCTAAAGGGGAGGGAAAGCTCAGAGATCATTACCCACGGTAAATGCTATGACAGGATTTTCATATTCCCTTTATTTAACATGTACTTACATTGCATACATTCGGTGCATATTTGGTGACGACCAGCATCGAACCCATGTACCTTCAGCCTGGAGTTCGGTGCTATGACCACTAGGCTATCATGGTCACACCAAGTGAGGTTTAGTAATAGCTATTAAAAATGTAAAACTATTCACTCTATTCATTGCTAGCTTTTTTCTAGTAATTATTACAGATTCCTTGTAACCGAGTAAGATTACAAAAAACTTTTTAGTAATTACAAGGATCACTAAAATTCTTTTAGTAGATCGACCCTTTTTTTACAGTGTATAGTGTAATTTTAATAACTTGTTGCAATTACTTATAGCATTCCCCCCCTCCCCCTGAAAAGTGTATGTAAAATATATGTGTATATCAGGTTTTTTTTGGTTTAAATGCCGTTTAAAAGAATGCGAATAAATGTCAACACATTTTTTTAGCATTTTATTTTAATTTTCTAAACTGGAAGTTCCTCCAGTTGGCATTACTCTAGCATTTTTCACTATAAAATTGAAATGTTCGTGTTTACATTATAAGTTAATGTAATTAATAATGGTATTGTTTCTAGTCAAAATATTTATATGCATATCATATTGCAACTTTATCTTAATTCTTATATTCTCCACTATAGGACGATTTATTTTTTCTTCTTTGCTCTTTTTGCCTTTTCTTTTCTTTTTTCATTCACATTTGATATCGTAAAACGGGCGGTGGCTACAAAAATGAATAAACAAACGGCTTACAAGATGAAATTGTGATGTGGGAGAGAGAAGCTCCGCTGCACACACTCCTTATGTGGAGCTCCCGGTTGTATTTCTCAAGTGTTATAAAATTTTCTTCTGCTACCTCGTCCCTGTATATTGACGATGACTTATAAGAAGACTTCCATGTCGAGCACACAAGTCAGATGAATGCTACTTAATAAATTAAATTATGATGTGGGACAAAATTATAAATGATAGTTAAATAAATGAGTCACTCCTCTGCTTCGGCATTACTTTTTACGATATGAACAGCAAAGGGAGTGGGTTTCTCATTTTGGCAGAAATTAAATGTCAATGAGCCCAAGATGAAATCTATGCAAAGTTAAAGCTTAAAGAAAATACTTTTACCGGAGGACTTTCTCCCCCCCGGCACAGAAAGTTTATGATAAAAATAATGTCAGATAGTACAACTGAGACGCACATTTTCATTGTATTATCCCGTAGGTTACTATTTGAGTGTGTTTTAAGATTAATTAATTGTTAAGAAACAGATTATTAAGTGTACCTTAAACAGGTGTTTATTTGTTACGTGATATCTTAGTAATGTATCAGCAAAATGGGATGCTAAATCATCATTTAGAGTTACTAATACGTTATTCAATCTCGGCTTTAAATTTTGAAAGATAAATTAGTAGAATCAATTAGTGATTCATTCTGCTTCTTTATATTTTGATGCAGTTCGAGTAGAACGTTGGCGATGCCAGTCCGTTAGTTTTGCGACATTATCACGATCTATCGAATTTCGGCGGGCAGTTTTATGTTGTAAATATCGATTAGCAAAATATAAATTATCAGTCTGCTTCACAATATATTGATAGATTATGTGCATAACAAACCACCAGTTCTTCATTTTCGAGATATTGTGCAATCACAATTCAATGTGAAATTTGAGTAGTTTTCACCGAGTAGATGAGTATTTGACAAAGTACCATTTTGCCATATTTGCCAGTCATGTTATCGAGTTTTGACATGAAACTTTTACATGTTGCAGATTTTGACCAGTATTATAAAATATTTAGTCTATTCAAATTTTATAATTATTCACCTACATTAACCCCTTCGTGTTTAACATAGCGAAAATTAACTTTAATAATTTTCAAGTGGGTGAATCTTCTTTTCTTTTGGCTCCTTACTTAAACAGTCTTCAAGAAAAACAAAGGTAAAAGTGTTTTCTTTTATCCAAAACAAAATATTTAGAAATTGTTGTTACACAGCGTTTAAAACTTTGAAGTAGCTACCATCAAGCAAATTTAAAGTTTCTCTCCTCATCCATATAATATAAATTGCAATCTCAGAACTTTTTCACTTCTGCATTCATTAGAGGTTGTGGCACCAACATAAAATATAGTCTATAATAAAGCAGGGATTATCACCATCAATTTGGACTTCCACTGATTCATTGCTCCTATCTGCCTAAAATAATTACAAAAGATCCTGCAAAATTTATATGAAAAAAAGGTTTCAATTGCCCCTAATCTCCTCTAAATAAGGTGGTCTGGTGTAATAACGCCAGGCGGGGTAATAACGCCAAGTGCTAATATTATGCATAATTATGAAATAATCTGGTAAATGACACCCATGTGCTCTGGGAAGAAGGGTTTTGAGTAATATAAATCGCAAAAAACAGCTTCAAGTTAATTTGTTCCATTTGTAGGTCTTATTGTTTTTACAAGCAACTAAAATTAATGCTTGATCTAAAATTTGCGAGATACGTTTTGTGATGTGAAGACTAGTTTTTTTATCCGGAAATACTTTGTTAATTACATAAATTTGTAGTGCATTTCATATACTTTCAAAATGTTGTTGAAGATTTTGGATATCTTCTCGAGGTAATTTGTAATTTAAAATGTACTGCGCAATAACTATACCGGGGTAATAACGCCAATCCTTGACATTAATACCCCAGTTGATTCCCAACCGTGGCGGAGCTACATCTTAAATACTGATTCAAATAAACACAGTTAAAACTGTGCCGAAAAACCTCGGCCCGAAGCCAGAGCCCGGCCCGGCCCGCGGGCCGGATTCGGGCCGATTTCCATTAACGGCATTCGGGCCGGGCCGGGCCAGGCCGGGCTCGGGCCTTAATTTTTTTTCCTGGAGTATCGGTTCGGGCCGAGTCTAGCTTATTTTTTCCGTACGAAGCCGAGAATAATTTTGTTCTTCCTAGTCTTCACGGACCTTAATAATCAGTTCCTGTTGAATCTTCCCGTATGAAAATCCTTTTCTCGACGTGGAAAAGTCTGTTCATAAATGAGTACAGTTTGGCTTGGTCAAAAATTTTTTGCAAAATTGACATATACTTTTAAGTCGTCATTATTCTACAATTAAACATTAAAATTTAATCTTTTTAAAGAATCGTAGATCACTAGGCGTCTTAAAATATAGAATTAAACACATTAAACATGATTATGACGGAATTTTCGTTTAAACTGAAAACTGCAAATTTCTTTTAAACTGTTCATTCATGCAAAATGAATACAACAATACGGGAAAAAAAAATTACATCTGTTAAGAAGGAAACGTATTTTTTTTTTTTTTTTTTTTTTTTTTTTTCAATGTCTTAGAAGATTTTACTTTTACCATATATCATTCTTTAGATTTTTTTTTTATGTATTAATAATACTAATGATAACTGAAACATTTACATACAACAAACAAAGGTTCATTAAAAGCGTAAATATCGCAACCTATGACATTTTTGCATAAATAAAGATTATAAACATGGAAGAAAATCAAAGACTAAAATAAGTTTTTTTTTTTTTTGGTCTGAACTGTTTCTTTTGAGTAAAGATCAATGTTCTGTAGAAATTTACCAGAGCCGGGCCGGATTCGGGCCGAAATTTTAACTTTCGGGCCGGGCCTGGAAATTTCGGACCGTGCGGACCTCTAGCTCACAGTGTGATTTTTTTTGCCTTCTCTACCCCCACACACCACACTTATTTTACTTACACTTTCACAAAACATTGAACATTTTCAATAGCTTAGAACACAATTTGTCAATTTCTAAGTTTGTAGAGTTTGTATTTTTAGAATTAGGCAATCTACATGACGTTAATCCATCTTATTTCTTAGTTATATTTGCATGGCGTTATTACCCATATAGGTGGGTAATAACGCCAAATAGCATTGGTCAAGAAATCGAGCCATTACATTTTATGAATACATATCTGTTAAATTATTTTTTTATATAGTTAGTCAATGAGTTGCTGTATCAAATCATATATTTGTTTCAAAAATACTATCTAAAATTGAGCCGTGAAAATTTGTGGAGCCTTAACGTGGCGTTATTACCCAAGGATACCTTAATTTAAACGCACTGACCTGTGTTTATATTAGTAATTTTATATGTTCTTGTATAATATCCAATAAGGAGAATGGTTTAGTGGCAGTAAGAATTTCTTAGCAATAAAAATTATTTTAAGAAAATAAACAGGACGATGCTATTTAATTTTCGTCTATAGTATTATTTGTAAAATTAATCGCAATTAATTTTACAAAGTAATTCAGATTGAATTAATACAGATTGAATTAATCACAAAAAACTTTTTTAAGTTCAATTACTTTTTCAGTTTCAATCATGATAAAGTGAAACAGGAATAATTTCGCATGATTAAATAGTTAATCAACTAACCAATCGATTAAAAAAGTAATCGAATAATGTGTATATGCAACTATTATCCACCAAAGAATTTCTTTCTTTCTTGAGGATTAAATAACATATAACTTAGATTTTAACTATTGTAATTTGGAAAATTCAAATAATGCAGATTCATAGATTCTTAATTTTTCTATCACTTTGCATGTCTTATTTCTAAATAAAAAAAAGAAAAGAAAATTTACTTTGAAATTTCAAACAATTCCATATTTGAAATAATTACTGCCGCCTGGGCATCCTTCAAGAATATGCCGATTTACAAAATTACCTATGTAATTGCAATTATCCCTAATGCAATTCTAGCAGAACAAACTTTTTTAGTTATGCATATTAAATGGATTCAATTACTTACCACATTTTTGAATAAGGTTGTATTTTATAAATCAAATATGTATCGCATACACATTATTTTAATTTGCAAGAAAGAAATACTTTATTGTAAGTTTTTGAAAGTATTATCATCTGAACTAAATAATTTTTTGAGACAATGATAACAACTAACATACAGGGTGCAAATTATTACCAGTCGTCGACTTTTCATTTCTATACCGTTGATCGTAGACATATAGTTACAATTAGAAAAAACGTTTCAATTAAAAAAAAATATTCATGCCGTATCATTGTTCAATGTCAAAAATCAATTATATAAAAATTACGAAATCTAACTTTTTTTAGGGTTCCCTAATCCCTATAGTTATACAGGATGTCCAGTCTCAACGGTAGCCAAGGACTAATTCTTTAACTGATAGTCATAGACATATAGTTCCAGTTAGATGTTTTAAACGAGGTAATGAAATACTATAAAAGCGATTTGGGTGAATAAAAACATTTCTCAAAAAATTACGAAATTTGAGTTTTTATACATCCCCCGGGCCTATAAGATATATTTATTAAAAAATTTCCTACTGCTCTAAAAGTAAGAGGAAAAAAATCTAGTTATTCTATGATTAAAACGACCGATTACCAGCTGTTTAAAGTTGGAGCATATTTTTTACTGAAAATTAGAGTTCATTCATAAATTTAGTTAAAATAAAATAGCGGTAGTAATATTTAAAAAAAATGGTTGAATGTAAAATTAAAATTGCAATATAAATTTTAAATACTTAATTATCCTAAAACATGAATGCAAAATATACAATTTCTATAAAATATATAAGGGGAAAAAAACTAAATTTTTGTTAAATAAAAGGAAGAAAATTAACAGTGTCAATTCGTTACAAAAGGATACATATTTTAAAAGGTTATTAGATTACGCTAGCCGGCAAAAGATAGGTTAGGTCACGTTTTTTAGCTTTTGATAATACATTTTTATGATAAGATTTTATGATTTTAAAAATAATAATAATAATGATAATAATAAAATAATAAAATGTAATTAGAGAAAAACCCAGTTTAACAATTTTATTTGGCCGCTTTTGAAGAAATTTTAATTTCATTTTTCTGTAAGAACCGGTTTTATCAGAATCATTTTAAGCTAAATTAGGCTCAAATGCCCACTTTGACAGCATTTTTAAAAATATATTCTGACTTTATAAAACAAATTTCTAATATGATAAAACTGCCAAACTAAATGCATTTCAGAGCAAAAATGGGTTTCAAAAATGAATCATAAAATAAGCAGTTTGTTATTTGAATACATCCTCAAATCTTCAATCATGATCGCTTAGGGAAATTTTGTTTAAAATGGCTACTTTTAGAACATATTTTGAAATATATTCTGCCTTTGTCAAAACACTGACCAATACGGCACATTATACAGTTTCTAAATAAGAGAACATGTCAATTGGATGCGTTTGAGAGCAAAAATGGTTTTAAAAATGAGTCTTAAAATCAGCAATTTGTTATTTGAGTACTTCCTCAATTTTTCAATCACAATCGCTTGGAGAAATTGAGTTCAAAGTGCCTTTTTGGCAGCTTTTTTTGAAATATAGTCTGTCTTTATCAAGAAACTAACCAATACGTCACATTATATAGTTCCAAAATAAAATAATTTCCCATTTGGAGGCGTTTAAGATCAAAAATGAATTTAAAAATGAGTCATGATATAAGCAGTTTGGATTTGTGGTTTTTTCTTCAACTCCTACTTTTCTTTAATTTATTTTTGCTATAAGAATTGGTCCTATAAAAAACTTGTCAATATAAAAGTTGTAGATATTATTGAGTAGATGCAAAATAAATTTAATTGTACGTGGTATCTTAAGAATTTACGAAGTTATCGATTTTTTTCCACCACCCTCCCCTTTTTCTTATCATTTTTAACTTTTTTCATTGGTAAAAATTGGTCCTATCAAAAACTTGTAAATACAATAGTTTTAGATAATTTTTAGAACATTTATAAAAAATTTAGTTGGATTTGATATCTTCAGAATTGACGAAGTTATGAATTTTTTCCCCAAAAATCCTATTTTTTTTTTTTTTTTCGCCTTTTGAGCCCGCTTTTAATTTTATAACATATGTGTCATGCATAAACTTTTGGCCTATTTCTTAGAAGTAGAAAAAACTTTAAACTGATTCGATATCTATTTTATTTAAGAAGTTATGGCGTTCTATCAGTTTTCACACAAAACCTCCCTATTTCTACATCCTTGGTCCGATTTTGCCCATTAATGAACTTGACCGAGATTTTATGCTCCTTGATTTTATGTATCAGTTTGAAAGAAATTTGAGAAGAATTGGAGAAGTTATCCTGTCCATAAAAAAGTGATATACACCGATAGATAGATAAACTTTTTTACTGATAGTAGTTTTGGGGTCTAGAGGTCGTGATCGGCGTAGATCTGCAAAATTTTTTCAGAAATTCCAACATAGGAGCGACCGCAATAGGTAGTATTTCATACGAAATCTACCTAAAAGAGAGAGAGAAAGAAAGAAAATTGATAACATAAAATAGATTTGATTGTTGTGTTTTTAACTTTTCAAAATTAATTTTTATGTATTTTTTATCGCTGAATCCGAAAAGGATTTTAATTTTTAATCATCACGTCAAGATTTTTCGCAAATTGTAAATTTCAGAGTTTAAATATTCGAAGTTTAAATTGAACCTCTTTACCCACGTCATCTTACTCCTCAGTTATATAGTTGTAAGAATCCCAGAGTAAGCCAAAAAGCTGAATAAATTATTGAATGAAATAAAAATAGTTTTGCTTCTGTTTTATAGCATCAGTTTTTCACTACATTTTAACTTTGACATTTACGATTAAAATTTTTTTTTAATGTGATGGTTAAAATGAGGATCATTACTTTCAGATTTTGTGCTACAAAATACATAAAAATCTATTATCAAAAATTTAAAAAATGCAATCATCTAATTTTATTTTATAATATCCGATTTTTCTTATTTTTTAACTTTGAGAATTTATAATTTATGAAAAATCCTGAGACGGTGGTTAAAAATTAAAGTAATTTTCGGATTCAGTGATAAAAAAAATGCATATTAGTTAAAAAACATAACCATCGCAGTCTTGTGTTCTGTAATCTATAGCATTTTTTAAAACTTTTTCGCAGTAATCTGTCAAAATTGGTTTTATTATCCTGTAATATATTATAATATAATATATATAAATGCTTGAAAACCACCGAAATTCATAACAATATTAGATTATCATCACTTTATGTCTGTATGTAAATTTAATCTGGATCGGATATTTGAACGTGAGTTAAAGTTCGAATACAAATTTTTAACAGGAAAAACATACATATGATCGTTGAAATTAAATAAAATCTCATAAAAATAACATAATTTTTGCTAAAAGAAATCACGGAAATAAACTATTTCAAATCTTTACAAAATGAAATATTAATTAAAATACAATTCTTTTAGACAATCTAAAACTTAATAAAAATCTAGATCCAAAATGTTTTCTTTTAAAACTTTTCAAAGTTACGTTATCGAAAAAAAAGTTTTAATAGCTTTTAATCAATTTCTTATTGCTTGTAAACCTTATATAAAAGACCGTGAGGCGACAGCACTGATAATCATTTCAAAGAATTCACAGCTAAAGTTCCAAAGTTAGTTATAACTCAATTCGCATATTAAAAAGCAATTGCTCTGCCAAGCTATATCTTGATGGAAAACACCTGGAAACCGGTTTTAGTGTTTGACTCGTAGATTTACCATTGTGTTTTACTTCTCCCAGTCTTCCATATTTTTATGCTTTTGTGTGCAGGAAAACACAACGGTAAACCTTCGAGTCAACCGCTAAAATCGGGTTTCTAAGAGTTTTCCACCAAGATATGACTTAACAGACCGATTTCATTTTAATATGGGAATCGAGTTTAAAGTAATTCTGGAATTTCAGCCGTGAACTCGATGAGGTGATGACGAAGGTTAATTTCTGTAAATCTTCTGTAAAAGCAATATCTTTAAAAATTCGCCGTTATTGTCTCCTAAAAATTCATTTTAAATCTTTTGAAATGCAGAGAATGTTTTTAATTCAAGTAAAAATAATTCATATTTGAGAGACTTAAGGTGAGTTCAAATAACTTATAAAATTACGCATGTAAATGCAAACAATTCTTAATAGAATACCAGCTACTTAAATTTTCCTAATTATGTAGATTCAGTAGAATTAATTACTCATTAGATTTTTTAAAAGTAATGTGGGATAGTTTACTGATTTACAATTTACATAATAAGTAATTTACAATTCATATAATTAAGCCTTTTGTTCAATGGTAACAAGAAAGAGTATTAGTATGCATTTGTTGTTTTGTAGTTTAGCAAATAATGATTTTTGTTATTATTTTTTTTACACAGTGTTATAATCAAAATAGTCACATAGTCACATATCGATTTTAAGTTTTTAAAAGAAAATTAATAATGTATAGCCTATTATTTTTTTAGTTTATCGAATAATGTCCTTTTTTCAAAATACATACTTTGTAAAAAATTACCTGTAATTCTACAGGTATTAATTTACAGAAATCTGTATGTTTACTAAAATTTTAACTGTACATTGTACAGAAAAATATGTCAATCTACAAAATTAGATTTTGTGCAGTTACAGAAATCCATAGCTTAAAAAAAATACTAAAATTACAGTAATCTAACAAAAAATTTTGTTGCAACCCGAATTGCAGTTACAAAAAATCAATTAGCATCCATGTTTCTAAAAAAAAAAAAAAAAAAAAAAAAAAAAAAAAAAAAAAAAAGTAACTTTACAGATTTTTATTTACAACGCAAACGTTTGTAAATTTTGTTTTTTGTTTTTGCCGTTATATAAAACGTTCTAGGAATCCTTGTTTCCTCATAAAAATTTTAGTAATTTTACAATTTTTTTTTCCTGTGCAGTGATAATAATCAAAATATCATGAATGCATCAAACTAAATTGTAAGCTAAAAACTAATTTGTAACGTATCAACGTTTATGTTTTTTCTTTTGTAGTTTGTCGAATAACAATTTACTCCTACTATAATTGAAGAACGTTTTTCTGTATTCTCGTGGTCAAAATTATTTGACAATATCTGCAAATAGCTGTGAACATAAGAGTGTTTTAGTAATTATAATTCTAGTTTATAAAGTCATTCGAAAAATCAAGTGATAATTTCTCGTTACTGAAACGATTCAATATCGTTTGTTAACCAAGATAACAAGAAATTAGAAATTCTAGACCTTTTTGTCTATTCAGCCTAATCGTTTACCCTATTCGCATAGTTCGGAAATCTATAATTCTAGTTTAAGGATTCAGAAAAAGACTAACTACTCATTCTACGTGAAGGCAGTATTTTTTTTTCTCATTGAATAAATAAAGTGCTATCGAACTAATGAAAACAGGTTAACGGCAAAATTTAAAAAAAGCAAGAGTCATATTATTTAATAAAATGACTACTTGCAGCAGATGATGAACAAGCAAAAATTCGCTTTTCGATCTCATGGATCTGTTTTAAATCCAGAACAGACAACAACTAAATAATCAAGAAGACGCATAGTCCATTTGAAAATCTGATTTCTTCTATTACCATTAATAGTGAATAAAATATCCGAGTTTTATTTCGTTCAACCATGTATATGATCTATAAATTTGCATGTAAACCTTACGTAGTAGGCTGACATTTAACTGGATTAGACACATGGCACAATTGAAAATTCCCGCTGTGAAATTTTCGTCATTAAACAGAAATGTACTTGAAATCTTTTGTAAATCCCGATAAATGACCTACATAATTTATTCACTCCAATTAATGTACAAAAAATAGCTAATTTTAAAAATGTGTGCGGAATTGCATACGTACTTCCAGCATTTAATGTTCAAAATGAGTGCTGTAAGCCAAATTTATTTGTGTATCCCTATAAATAAACAATAAATCCTATACACACATTGTTTTTACATCGATATTTTTCACATCATTGCAGTTCATTTATATACAGTGTAATCTCTGAATAACGGTCACTCGTGGAACCAGTGAAAAGTGATTGTTCTTTAGAAATGTGTATTATTGAGAAGCTTCCTTTAGAAAGTTCAAAATTACATAAATTTAAATAGAAACACGCAGTCATTTTAATTAATACTCGTTGTTTTAATACAAAAAATAAGTGATTAACAGTTTCCTTTTTATCCAGAAAAGTAGCAATGTGAGTTGTTTAGATATACAACTCAACATCATTATAATGCACAATTTTAGATTTCATGAAATTTGTCTAATCTTCGATATATATGTTAATTTCGGAAATATTGAGGAAGTCTTTGATTCCTGCTATTTCTTCCTCCACATCACTTCCTTTTTTCTCTCTTCCACTATTTTATGTATGGAATCAAACATGGCAGTAACTACCAAATCATTGTCCAGACTTACTCTCTGACTTTTATGTTTTTATGATTATTGCTCTAAGAATAATATCTAAATTTTCCCCATCATTATTATATCCATTTGCTGTTTGTTGTCATATCAAGTACATTTTGTTTGATTTGCTTAGTATTTCAGTTTACAAATAAATATGAAATTGCATCAGGATATGTAAAATTATTTTTCTCGTGATTTCTCAGCGACCGTTTGTTCAAAATTCCTTATTTAGAGGTTCGTACTAATGTTAATGTTATGGAACGTGTTTGGCTCCATCAATATGTGACCGGTGCATATAAATTTCAATATGTTTACAATATGCAATATCATTAAAATACATCGCAAATGATTTCTCTTTATAGACTGTATTTCAGCGGATTGATTTGTATGTCTCTGTAAACGAATTGAAAATACTACAAAAATACTTATATCAATTTTACAATCATCATGTATAACTAATGTATATCAATTTCATGATAATCAGAATATATTTACTGGAATTAGAGCACGGACTAGTGACAAACAGACCTACAGACAAATAGACTGAGAAATTGAATTCATAAACACATCTCAACCATTGTATAAATTGTTTTTAAAAGATAGCTTTTTGTTCGTAAAGCTAACAAACGACATTTCAGGTATTTTCTAAAAATAGCGGAACGATAAGTGTATATTCATCAATTCTAGTTTTATGTAAAATAAATTACTGTAATTTATGAAAAACAATTTAATGACTTTTATTTAGAGCATTTTTTTTGTAACTATGTATGTGTAATTAATTTAGCTATCATATTATGTATTTGTAATATAAGTATGATGTGTTTTTCGGTAAAGAATTGACAAATTATTGGAAATGGCTTATCATCCAGCTATTTTTAAAAAAGTAATAGATAGCATGCTAATAGACTGGCTCTAAAAACTAAAAAAATCTCGAAAGCACCTTACGATTGTCGAGAAAATAGGTTTCATAAAATAAAAATTATATAATTTCAATACATAGTGATTAATGAAACAATATTACTTTGGTTTAAAGTCATTTCATTTCTAAAATATAAACAGCTATTTATATATTTGTTTCAGATATTAAGTTATTTTTTTATTATAGGGAAAAAAACATGATAGCTCTTTTTCTCTCCCTGTCTTTCTTTGTGTGCGTATGTGTATGTATATCTAAGTGTGTTAATTACCTAGAAGCTTAATTAATATAAAAGAGTAAACTTGAAATTATCATCATAATTAACGTAATCGACAAGGATGTCGATAAATTGGGTTTGTCTGTCCCTCTATCTGGCATAATCATACTCAATTGCCATGTAATTGATTGGAGTTTATCATTGTATGTTTGGTATTGAAAATGAAATGTTTACTATTTGTCGTTCATTTATAGGGGTATTTAAAATTATTCCGTTGTATTACAATCTATCAGGAAAAATCATTTCCGGTGTATTTTAATAGAATTACTATTTTTAAACATAATGAATATTATATGTATTACTACTGAAGTACACCGGAACGTGATTACTATAGAATATGTTATTCCGTAAGCATACAGGAAAACTCAAAAGTATTCTTTTATATTGTGCTTTAAGAAAATCGTTTGCGGCATATTTTAACAACACGTAACTCTAATAGAATCATAATTAATTATATACGGATTTCTGAGGCATGCTTTTGCATGATAGCATGAGGCATGAGGCATGCTTTTTTTAGAAGATAGGCTGCAAAGCATTTTATGGTCTTTAACAGAGTCATAAAAAAGAGTTATTTAATGGTCTACGGGGACAAACCTCGTAGCGTATTTCATGAATGCTGCATTTTTTAATGCGATGAAATCGATATACATTACTGAGTTTTACTAAAAGATGCTTGCAGTAGATTATGAATCGTATAATACATTTACTGGGATATGAACTATATTGCCATTGATTATTGGACACTTGCGATTTTAGACATTTTGTTAAATATCTGGAAAAATACATGAGGAATCATATCGAAACTCTTAGTGTATAAATATAAAAGTATAAGTCATACATCTCCCTGAAGTTTTTTCCCCGAAACTCCATAGGGGACCGTCAACAAATTAAAAAAGAATGAATATCTTTTGAATAACCCTGTCAAAACTAATGTAGCAAAAGCGCTCAAACTCTAGATTATGATTGAATGCCTTATTGTAATACACTGTGTTAATTTTTATGCAAATAGCATGCATACTCGCAGAGTAATGAAGGTTTTTATAAAAATGGTCCCAAATTTTGCCAAGTTTTTCCCTTATAATTTTCAGAATTCTTAATATAAAATAATATTATTTTTCAGAAAATATGACAAACAATATTGCACACAGTACCCTGTAATCCGAATTGAAAAATAATAAAAATTGTATGAAAAATGAGTAGGTTTCCTAAATATTTTTTTACTGCGCATGCGTCAAAGATATCAAAATTTCATTTGCATATTGTGTTAGCTTAATGTATAGTGCAACTTTTGTAAAAATCTCAAAATCATAGCTTGAAAATTCTGAAAGTAATCGTCTATAGAAATAGGACAAAATCCGTTGTTTCCAAAATGAAGCAAAAAAATGAGGGATTTTATCCAAATGTAGTACTACATCCCGTATTGTGTATTCTATATTGACACTAATCAATGAATATATGGATACAACCCCTCTTGTTTTTACTTCATTTTGAGAATAACGGATTTTCAACTTATTCAATTGACGATTATTTTCAGAATTTTCAAGTTATGATTTTGTGACTTTCACAAAAGTTGCTCTATACATTTAACTAACATAATGTGCAAATGAAATTTTGATATCGTTGACGCATGCGCAGTAAAAAATTATTTAGTAAACCAACTCATTTTGTATAAAATTTTCATTATTTTTTCATTCTGATTACAGGGTACTATGCGCAATGTTGTTTGACATATTTTCTGAAAAAAATATTATTTTATATTAAGAACTCTGAAAATTATAAGGAAAAATCTTGGAAAATTTTGGGACTATTTTTATAAAAACCTTAATTACTCTGCAAGTATGCATGCTATTTGCATAAAAATGAACAAGGTATATTACAATAAGGCATTCAATCATAATCTAGAGTTTGAGCGCTTTTGCTACATTAGTTTTGACAGGGTTATTCAAAAGATATTCATTCTTTTTTAATTTGTTGACGGTCCCCTATGGAGTTTCGGTAAAAAATCTTCACGGAGACGTATGGCGTATACTATTATATTTATAAACTAAGAGTTTCGAGATGATTCCTCATGTATTTTTCTAGATATTTAGTAAAATGTCTAAAATCGCAAGTGTCCAATAATCAATGGCAATATAGTGAATAAAACATTTAGGATGGAATACTGTATCCGAAATGTTGTCTATTACGCATGATTTCTTAAAGTGCATTTGCTTTTATGATACTAAGTTTTTGCATATTACAAGATGAGCATAAATTCTATAGAGACTGTGTAGAGCAGCACAAAAAATCAGCAAACATTGCTCAGAATGAGCGTGAATTGTATAAAGTGTTTGAGTTGAAGTTTACTTTGAAACTCAACTACACTCATTATACTATAATATTTATTATTTATTATAAAATACATTTATTATAAGATAGGTTTATAGCATATAAGTAAAATCAAAGGCAGTGCTACGCAAAAAAAAAGAAAAAAAATGATGCGCGGATGCCTAATGATAGTAAGTGATTCCTTGGAATAATAAGTGACAGTAAGTGATTTAGATTGTTTTAGCAAGTTTATGATGCCGAAATTAAAGTTTAGTTTAAAATGTGACGAATATAAAATTCTGTATGTTATACACAGTGTTATACAAAAGAGTTCAATTACTTTTGCATCTATTGGTAGCATTTTTTGAAGATAAATTTTTTAACTGTGTTATGCCTTCATATTAAAATAAATTATAGCATGTTATGTAGCATATGTACAAATTTGTAGATCATTTACAGAGCTGCACAAAAAAGCTGCAGTACATTTCATGATACGGATGGTAACTGTTGAAATCTGCTTTTAAAATATGAGATGCGTTATCTAAAATTTTTACATCACTTTATCTTCTTTACCTTATAAAACGGCATAGCTTTATTGAAGTAGATGGACAGCGTTTAAAAAACTATGCTTGGTGTATAATTTTTCTTTCTTTTCTTTTTGTTATTATTTTTCTTCCGTTTTTTTATTTTTATTTTGAGTCGTATCTTTGAAAATGCATGAAAACAACTTTTATAGCAACATAAAATACCTCATTTTTGCCACGTCAAATCAGAAATATAACTTTAATTTTGAGGTTTTGTTGAAACGAAATTTCAGTCTGTCATTTATGGATGAAATACTCTGGTTAAGTCTTTCTCTCTATTCATCATTACAATCTTTTATAATTTTCGCCCTTTCACAACAAACGTCCGGAGACATACTTGAACCTGTTCGCTGCACAATAACGTGAGAGCGGCGAGCATCTCTGATTAAGACCTTAAATCACGCTCCACAGAGCACTCCAGGATTTAAGTCACTCTATAGAACGTTTGTCCAGAGCTTAGTCCGGGATTACGACGTCTATCCTTTTGCGCTCGATTTTTGGAATTACTCATGGAGTGTTTCGTATTCGACCAATGTGGATTAAGAAATATGCCGAAGGTAGACACAGTCATTTTCAGCGTTAGAAGTAGCAGTTATTTGATTCTTGGCCGAGAGGAAATAAAAGTATTAAATTTTGCAAATAGAAGTTTTGGGCGTTAGAAAGTGAATTATGGAGAAGAATTAGTTCGCAAAAATCAAATAAATCATGAAAGTAATCATTCACAGATTCAATAAATTCCTTTAATAAATAACAGCTAACTGTATAAAAATAATTGAAGAAACAGAATTTTCCTATTTGTGTTTTCTAATGTGAGAAGCAAAGGATTGTGTCTTTTTAAGCTTTCGGTCACCCATCAAAACCCAATTTATCTCTGTCCTTCACAAAGTCCGTACACAAAAATTGCATAAGTGAGAGACGTCACATTTTGTGTACTTACAGCTGAATAACTCGTGTCATGCGACAAATCATAAAAGTTTGAAAAAGTCTATTATTTTAATTTAATTAATTTTTTTCAATGTCATCCATTTATTTTTACGATTTAAAAAGAGGAGCTTAATTTGAACAATTTGCGTGTAGACATCATGACTTGAGATAAAAAAGCATCTTGTAAATAAACAGAAGGTTCTTAGTTCGATCCCTTATACGGGAATATAAAATTTTTATTTTAAGATGGATTTCGTAAAAGGAAATTTCATATTTAAGGGTTTATCTTATTAGATTTCGTTCTTCTGACATTCATATATATATATTTAAATTCCGATTTTTTTCTATTTAACAAAACGTTGCGATTTATCAATGATTTAAAGATTTTAAATTTAATTTTAAACAATTATCTTCGGTTTTAAGAATTAAAAATTTTATTTGTATCACCGCTTTATTTCGGATTTTCAAAAAAATTAGAATTTTCGATTTTATTTAAATGATTTGATTTGAGCATTTTTAATTTCATTAAAATGAATAACTTTCTTTTATATTTATTTTTAAATTAAATTCATTGTTGCTACCTCTATGCAAGAATTTAACAATTATAAATTAACAATTTGTATTTATTAATTAAAGGATAAACCGTTTTAAAAGGAATATTAAACGAAACTCTCTGTGCGATCTGCAATAATACTTATCCAGTTGTTTATCAGAGTATTAGCATTATTAGATCATATTATGTGTGAACTTTTAGCAATCTTTTATTATTTAATTTAATACGAAAACGAGACATTATAACAACCGCAAATTTATCGGAATGCATCCTTGTGCAATTATATTCGATCAGTTCGTAGTAAAATTTAAAACGTGATATTAAAGTAAAATAATTTTTTGTGGTTAAAAATTTAATAAGTGAGATTGTTACAAAAGAACCAGATTTTAGCGTAAAACTTTTGACGTAATTATACTTAGGTTTTTTAAAGGTGAAGCAAAACAATAACAACATATGACAATATATATATTTAATTTTGAAATGGCTAACTTTATGACACCAATCTCAATCATTAGTCATTAATTTACGAGGAACATATCAGTGACTTATGCGCGTATTCTCCATTTACTTCAACCTAGAACACCTCGGTCAAATGTTTAAATGAAATTATGACATTTCATTAGACATTAAGACAATCAGAAAAAAAAAGATGAATACCGTTTGAGCGGTAACTCGGGGTTGAAATAATTAATGAATACGAGCGCTCATAATCGTGATTTAGCTTACATTAGTACTACATCACATGTAGTAAAGTAAATTGTTCGTTATATTTGAGAAAAAGTGGAAAGCATTTTCAATTGCTTCGAAGAAAGCAAAGAAAGATAAAGAGTGAAGATTTGGACGGCTATTAAGAGAGATAGAAAAAGAAAATATATATACGTGCATTTTTTACAGAAAAAATTATTAAATGTAAGGTGGTCTGGTGTAATAACGCCAGGCGGGGTAATAACGCCAAGTGCTAATATTTTGCATTGTTATGAAATAATCTGGTAAATGACACCCATGTGCTCTGCGCAGAAGGGTTTTGAGTCATATAAATTGCAAAAAACAGCTTCAAGTTAATTTGTTTCATTTTTAGGTCTTATTGTTTTTACAAGCAACGAAAATTAACGCTTGATCTAAAATTTGCGAGATACGTTTTGTATATGTGAAGACTATCTTTTTATCCGGAAATACTTTGTTAATTACATAAATTTGTAGCACATTTCATGGACTTTCAAAATGTTTTTGAAGATTTTGGATATCATCTCGAGATAATTTGTAATTTAAAATGCACAGCGCAATAACTATAATGGGGTAATAACGCCAATCCTTGGCAGTAATACCCCGGTTGATTCCCTACAGTGACCGAGCTACATCCTAAATACTGATTCAAATAAACACAGTTAAAACTGTGCAATGTTTCTAATAATTCTATTTAAGCGGTCCTTTTTAAGCAAAAAGAAGCTCACGGTCTGATATTCTTTTGCCTTATCCTCCCAACCCCCCCACACCACACCTTTATTTTTCTTACAATTTCACAAAAAATTGAACATTTTCAATAGCTTAGAATGCAAGTTGTCAATTTCTTAGTTTGTAGAGTTTGTATTTTTAGAATTGGGCAACCTACATGCATTTATTTCATTTTATTTCATAGTTTTGTTTGCGTGGCGTTATTAGCCATATAGGTGGGTAATAACGCCAAATAGCATTGGTCAAGAAATCACGCCATTGCATTTTATGAATACATATCTGTTAGATTATTTTTTATATCTAGATAGTCAATGAGTTGCTGCATCAAATCATATATTTGTTTGAAAAATACAAACTAAAACTGAGCCGTGAAAATTGGTAGAACCTTAACGTGGCGTTATTACCCCAGGGTACCTTATTTTTATGAAGCAGAAACATTTATGAAAACTAAATGTAACTATATGTAACTTTAGCGTTACCGTTATTCCAAGAAATCTTTTTTTTATCTTCAGATACTGTTCAGAGAAAAAGCTGAAGTCGCATAAGCTAAAAAAGTACTGAAAATATTTGAGGGGGTTTATTATGTAAAAGAACGGCTTTACATCCCGCAATTATCAAAAATTTACTTTATTGTTTTTCTAATTTGAAAAAAATGAAGTATTTTTCTTTTGTTTTAAAAGGAGTGTACGCATAGCGTTTAAATAGGAATTGTTCTGCAGAAATTAAAAAATGATAAGATTTTAGATTCATAAAAACATAAAAACCACAATAAAATAGCGATGGTAATAATAACTAAAAATAATAATAACGCATTACAATAAACATCAATTAAAACAGATTTCATGACTAATCACATGATTGTTATAAACTTTATATGTTTTGACTTTTACTATGGATCTACACTGGTTTCCAAAAATTAAGGAGAAATCACAAAAATAGCGATAATTCAAAATATTACTTGTAGATTTTAATGAAACTCAGCCACAATATACAACGCATAGTAAGGTATAAAATAACATGAAAAGAAATTGCCAGACAATTATGGTGTTTCAAAAATTAGCATAATTATAAAATTTATAAAAATAATTATAAAAATCCGTTTGCCAGTTTGGTATAGGAAAAGTACCTTGAATATGCCGCATTATCACCCCTAGTAGCAATACAGGACATACAGCGATGCGTCATACTGTCAATTATGCGGTCGATGAGTTCGCTGGGAAGTAAGAGCCATTGCTCTTCCAAAGCAGTTGTAAGCGGGGCAAGGGTCAGAGGAGGGGGATATAGAGCAGCGACATGTCTCCCTAAAGCATCCCAAACATGCTCGATGGGATTCAAGTCCGGTGATCGAGCTGGCCATTCCATTTGCTCAGTTGTCTGGTGCTGAAGATAATCTTCCACGATGCGAGCCCTGTGCGGTCTAGCGTTGTCGACCTGTTACAGGAAATCATTACGTACTGCACGGGCATAAGGTTGAACATAAGCATCAAGGATGTCATCTCTATAGACGTGAGCATTCAAGGTTCCATGTGGAAAGACATGGACGTCTGTGCGTTCGCCCAAAGAGATACCACTTCAAATTCAGACACTGCCTCCTCTGTATGAATCTCTTTCACGAATGTTTGATGGATGATAGCGTGTTCCCTGTTCTCTCCAAATCAAATAGTGCCTACTATCGCTTTGAAGGCTAAACCGGAACTCATCCGTGAAGAGAACACGCCTCCATTGATCAACCGTCCAGTGGACATGTTGACGTGCCCACATCAAACGTTCCCTAAGGTGATGCGAGGTGAGCGGCACACAAATTGCTAGTCGCCTCGCGTAAAGTCCACCTTTGTGAAGCCTTCTACGCACAGTAGGCACTGACACCAACCTTCCAGTCGCTGCAGCTTAGCAGGATCTATGGTGAGATAGGGTTGCGGTTCTATTCCTTCGTACACATAACCGCAAATATCGGTCATCGGCACTTGTCGAAACCCTTGGCCGTCCTTGGCTGAACCTTCTTGAACCCGAACCAGTGGTTTGAAATTGTTGCCAAAGCCTATGAACCACCGAAGGACTCACATTTAGCCATCTAGCCCCCTCTTCCTGACTTTGTCCTGCCTCCAGTCTCCCAATAGCTCTAAATCGCAGTTCTGCGGGCAAATGATGCCTCGAGGTCATTGTAATGAATTGGCTATCCTAGATTTATAATATCACTATCACAGCGACAACTGCAGCCTTACTCTCTAACGTGCATTTTTATGTGCCTCACGGATGACACAATGCGATTGCAGCGCCACTAATTTGCATTTGGTATTTTTATTCAGCATCTTTTATTTAACAACATATGCAAATTTCATACGGATTGCTTTCTTTTTGAACGAGTTATCGCTATTTTTGTGATTTTTCCTTAATTTTTGGAAACCAGTGTAATTAGCGTTTTGAATAGTTGAATAAATCTGTTCTAATTAAAATATTGACTTCTGAATTCCATGCAATTTATTGAAGATTTGTCTTGAAAAATGTACCCTCCGTTAGAGCATTATATTTAGAAAACTAAAGATATCAGAATTGCGTCTGTCAGATATATGATTAATTTTGTGTAGAAGACTCTTCCTACCAAATACTTCTGATGACATTTTAACTTTGTTCATGACATGTTTTGAATCTACAGTAAGTTTCTGTGGTAAGTTTACTTCTCTTTGTAATTTCTATTACTCAAATTTTACTTTTTAGTTTTGTACTATTTTTTTAATTATGAAAAAAAAAAAAAAAAATATGTTCAAAAACAAACTTTTACACATACGACGCATTTATTTTATTAATTGTTTTTCAAATATAATTATAGAGAGTAGAAAAAAATAGTTTATTAAATGTAAACTCAAATACAAATTGCATACACGTTACATCATTGCTTTTTTTAAACTTCAAATACAATTTTCAAATTATTGTATTTTAATTTTAAAATCCATTTTATTTCTTCTGGTAATAATCTTGCTGATTGAATATGTATTTAAACAATTATGTCGATATTCAATAAAATCTGTATCTTGTAAAAGAAAATACAATGGAAATACCTTGAAAAAGATACCTTGAAAATCTCAGGTAATATTATTTTTATCCAGTAACAAACACAACTGATGCGAAAAAAATATGCTTTATATTTTTAAATTATCGTTTATATCGTAGATATAAAATGTCTATTATTAAAATAAAGTGTGAAATCGAGTATATTTGAATTTAAAAGAAACAAAATTTTTTTACTATAAAAATGTTTATTTTATAAAAATCAAATCCTCATGGATGAAACAATAAAATTTTTATATTTTCATTTTACAAAATAAAGCCCACATGACATCCAGAAATAATTAAATCAAATACCTGTATAGCTGTTTGCTAAAAAAAAAAAAAATAAATAAATAAATGCGATAGCATAAGCAGTTAATTCTTATTTAAAAAATATGTATCGATCGTGATTTTATTTTTAAAAAAATTGCTAAATATTGTGAAAAATAAAGGAGTTCTTTTACGTAGATATTTATACCATAAATAGACTTTTTTTAAGTAGGAGAAAAGGAGAGATTTTTCTACATTGCACTAGCATTTAGATACAAGTGTCAAGAATTGGACAGTAAAAATATTTTGTTCCACTTTAAAACAATGATCTATTTTCCAATGCTCTAAAACATTTTTGAAAAATATAATATGTTAAAGCTTAACTGTCTCATTTTAAATAAAGAATAATGTAGGCAATAAATATGTATAAATTATTTTGTGATATTGACACACATTTTTTCTACATTTAAGAAAAAAAATGGTCCTAAATAATATTGTTTTTCTTATTACAAAAAAATTATTTAGTTTTAACCAAAACCGTAAAATTCAAATTATAACTCCTGCAAGGGAATTGTTTCGAAAAAAAAAAAAAAAAAAAAAAAAATACAGAACAACTTCATGAATGATTCTAGCAACCTTTTTCTCTCACTTATGCGGAAGGATCCTATGTAGTGTCATTATCCTGTCAGTTACGTCACTTCATTCGGATGCATAAATTCTTACTTTTGTCACTTACGTCATTTTTCCCTTAAAAATTAGTATTGTTTTATTTAGCTGACATTTAAAAAAAAAGAAAACAAGAAGAGTAAAGAATTTATTTCTCTGGAGCCCTTTTTATTCCTCCCTCATCTTGTGTTTGCTTTGACCAACCAAATATTATAGAATTTGCGTGCAAATCACAATTTTTGCTTAACATCTACGCATCACGAACTAATCGACTGATCAATTTCGATTGAAACTAAGCGAGAATGTAGCTATTCTCGTAGGCATTTCAAAGATTACGGCATTGGTTCAATCCTTTAGCCAGTACTCAAGACTATAAGAGAGGAATTCTTTGAGCCTATTTTAAGCTTTTAATTTTTTTCAGCCTGATGAAGGGGATACAAGAATCCTTGAACGACCGTATGTAGGTTTTATATTAGGATGTTGCGATTTGTGCATTTGAATTTTGTTGAGTTTAAGCATATTTATTTATATCTCGCACAAAGTGATTTATTTATTATAATTTTCTTGTATAATCCCTATCCCTTAATATTAGTTATATTTTTTCTACTTTTGAATACTTTCTTTAAGTTTTTTTGTCGTTTGTTGTTGTTGTTGTGTTGTTGTTTTTTGTTGTTGTTGTTGTTGTTTTTACTTACACATCATACTTAGTTTAGGGTAAATCTTACAATCGTTTTGAAAAACGAAAAATTTTTTTTGACGTATTTACAAATTTTAGACATTGGAGATTACGGTCTATAATTTAGATAAATATATTTTTAGAAAATAAAATTATTGGCCATGTGTCTGACTGTCCATCTGTCTGTCCGTCTATTTGTCTGTCTGCTAATCTGTCTGACCATTCTGTCTGTCCGTCTGTTTGTCTGTCTGTCTGTAAACGCTCTGTAAACGCTCTCCCGAACACATTGAGGTAGAGAGTTGAAATTTTGTGTGTATTTATTACGTAATAATGGAAAGAAGCCTAATGAATATCAGCAACTCGATTATCCAAAACTAATTTTTTTTATTCTCGAATTATTTGTTCTGATGAAAGGTACTTAAAAATCCTTTAAATTGTTTATTTTAAGAAGTAGCTGTAAAAAACAATAAAAAAACATAAATTTTGCATAAAGTAAGAAGTCGATTGGATAATTAGTTACCGAGATATTTGTAATCCTGTTTTCCACATTCTTTGATTTTTTATGACCCAGTATTTCATTCAAATTTCAATTTAATTATATATCTTAATTGGAACGTGCCACTTTATCCGACACAGTAAATCGTTAGTTTATAGATTTATAATTTTTAGAGTTATAAGGATGTTTCTCTCATAAATTATTGATTATTCCTTTTAGCATAAAATTGTCTCCAAACTATAAGATTAAATGCATCACCTCAATAAATTATCTACTTTAATAACTAAATATATCACTAGAATTTTCAAATAATAATAAGGTGAAATTTGGGTTTTTTTAAAACTAAAACTGAATAAAAAAAAATGACAATTATAACTTTTTTGTAAAATATTTACAGAAGTGATTACATTAATTAACGAAAAATACTTTTATAGAAATATCACAATTATTATAAAATCAATGTATTTAGATGTATTACTATCTTCTCAGAAAATAGAAAGTCTTTTGCAGTTGAAAATGTTTTATCTAACTATTGTATTTAAAAACAAGTTAGAAATTGCGCATCAAGCGAAGCAAATGAGGTGCGTTCGTACTTTAACAAAGTTTTTAAAATATTCAGATTTTGATGTAATAGTATATACAGTATAATGACTGAAATCTTTAGAGTGTCTCTGTAAATACTATCTGCTATCTATTATACAAGAAGTAATTTGCAGCAAAGTATACCTATTTCATAAAATGTGAAATAGTTTAATAGTATTAAAATGCGCTACAAACAGTTTTTCTCCCTATACCATTCAGCAATGGAATACTTTGTGAGGCCCTGTAAATTAATAGCAATTATTCTTTGCACCACAGATTGTGCCTAATGCATATTTTATTATATATTTCATAGAATCATAAATTCATGCCAATATATTATATTAGAAAGAGTGCAACATCATTAAAATGTACTTTAAATTATTTTTTTTCCTACTGACCGTAATCTAACGAAAACTTTTCATTATCCTTGTAATTAAATTACGCATTCGATTTTCATAAAATTTGAAATGACTCGACAAAATTGTACAACAATTATATATTTTAAATTTGAAAGGATTCAGTTGGGTAGTTTTTAGTCTGTTATGTGTGATCAGACGACGGACTGAACGACGACTATAGGTGCTACCTACTTACGTAATTATGAACGCCTCTAAAAAGTTATACCTATGTAAATGATTAAGAAAATTGCCACTTTTTGAAAAACATTCATCTCGTCTGTTTTCCTACGCTTTCTAAGTACAATCGAGCAGAGTAATTTTGCGTGGAAAGGAAAATAAACTTTTATTAATAGACAGAGTAGATGAATTTATATTATATTTTCTTCACTGGTACCTATAAGTACCGTCAGATTACAAAAGGTTAAAAAATTACTTTTCTGTCTCGTCATTCTAGGTTGAATCTACAATGTGTTATCGTGTCCACCGCTTGACATTATTATTATTATTACTATTTTCACAGCGCTTCGATCCATTATCTGTCGAGATGTTATGTATTATACACGTATGCATTAAGAAAAATACAATTTTCTACTCTAGTTTATGTATAGTATTTTAAATGACCTTTTTTTGTGAACACAGTTCACATTTTTTAAAACAAAAGCCCGAAAATTTCTTAAGAGTTTGGCGTCTAAATGATATTAAATTTTTCTATTAGAACAAAATGTGAGTAAATGTTTTTGTTGTTGTTGTTTAATTTAGAGCAGCATACTTCTCAAATTTATGAAAATTCTGAAAAATAAGTTTTATTCGTTTACTGCCATGGCTTATAAATTTGTTGTGTTATAACTCACCGTGTTGTTGGATGGCGAAAAGAGAAATATTAAAGTTGTAGAGCAATAAATCAAGCATATTTAATGCATTTCCGAATTTTCTCTCTCACTTCAATTCAAACTAATCCAGCTGATTGACAGTTAAAATATTTCTCAGAAATAAAATGTTATGAGCATAATGATGGAAATAAGGTCAAACTCGTTTTCAGTATTGAAATTTAAGTGCCCCCATTCCTTTACAGCAACTTCATATGATACGAGTTGAAATTTTTTTCAATACTTGGCTGCATGCCATCTTTAATAGTTGAAATTCATAGTTTTATATGTTAGCAATGATTGAAGTTAGACATATATTTTTGTATATTTACTTTCATTAAATAGGCATTAGTTGATTTTATAAGTTTTCACATAACAGCAACTGCAATTTGAGAGAGAATTAATTTGAACATAATAAATGGTCATTCTAAGCATAAAACATAACTTTAAAAACAAGTTGGAAATTGCACGTGAAGCGAGGCAGATGAGGTGCCTTCTATTCTACGGAAGTTTTAAAAATATTCTTGACGTATTTGTATACAGAACTTCGGATGCAGTAGAGTATACGATTATGTAATGGAATAATTTTGTGCAGCACTGTAAATTAATAAAATATATTCTTTGCACTGCAGAGTGTACAAAATATATATTTTAGTATACAAGGTGAGTCATAAATATCGAAACAACAGGCTATCACCTTAAATATTGCCCCTAGACCAATACTTACAACTGCAAAAATTCACAAAAAAAGGTGATATTTCTGATAAGATAAGATGCAACTTCATGGAGGGTCTATTTGAAAAAATACGAAAATTAATTCTTTATACGGCCCCCGTAGGGCAAAATTTCCAATTAAGAAATTATTCCTTATCCATTCCTAAATTAAACAAAAAAAATTTCATCTAAATATCTAAAAACCTGACAGAGATATTAAAATCCGAAATCCTAAAATAATCGTGACTTACACCACTTTACCATGCCTGTAAACGAAGAGTTTTTTGCCAATTTTCAAAGCAAGTGAGCGATTGTCTATAAATTATCTATTATTAAATGTCGGTTTAAGACAGTGTCTCTCATTTGGACATAACAAAGCAGCGTATTGAATTAAATCTAGACTGCCAACATGTTTTCAAAATATGTTGGCAGTCTGCACCGGAAGTCTGCATGGATCAAAATATCTAGGTCAGGTCTCAAACCGACCCACATGGGAAAAAATTCGGCCCGGCCTGAAAAAATGTTAAAACCATAACCCGGACTGGTCTGGAAAATAGTTTAAATCATAGCCCGGTTAAGCCGCAAATTTCTACATAGTTTTTTACTTCGGTGTGGGAAAAAAATTGTTTCGTATAAAGGAGTTCTGACCAAGAATTCCTTTTATAGTTTTTCGTTTTCTATATTTATAATTTTTATTATTAAAGAAGCGCCAAAGGCTGTAATATATTTATTTTATCAATGAATCTCTATTATCAATGAATCTCTAAATGTAAATGTTTCAGTTATGTATCGTTAATCCATATCCCATGCGTTGGAGAGTTTGAAAAATGTTATGCAGTAAAACCTTTTATGACGAAATCACATAGGAAAGAAAAAATACATTATAGACAGATGCCCTTCCTACAAGGTGTAATTGGAGTTTATTTTATTTTATTATTATTATTATTATTATTATTATTATTATTATTATTATTATTATTATTATTATTATTATTATTATTATTATTATTATTATTATTTTGTCAGGTAATATTGTATTTATTTTGCATGGATCGACATATTTTCCGCGTAAGACAGAATTCCGTCATGGGCGGGTTTTTTTTCATTGGTTTTATTGTATTTAATTTTTTAGCCTTTGAATATACTATTCTTTGAAAAAGGAATTTTTAAGTTTTTTTTTTTTTTTTTTTTTTTTTTTTTTTTTTTTTTTTATGTAAAATAAAGATTTCAAAATCTTTGTGTTCTTCGTAAAAATTTTGATTGAGCCGAATTTAATTTATTTTATGCACGTATTAAGTCAGCCAGAAACAGTGATTTTAATACGGGTTTTGTCGAGACTAGAATTGAAAATTTCGTCCAGCGTACACATAGGAAGAAGGAAATAGTTCACTCCTTTATGAAAAGTACGTTAGGCCCGGCCTGGCGAGTCTTTAGAAAAAAGAAATGTTTCTGTCCTGGCCCGGCCTGGGCCCAGAATACAGACTTTTTAACATAGCCTCCAGGACCATAAAAAGCCTGAAGTTGTCAGATCTAAGTTTTAAAAAAGAGACTTAATCTGCATCTTAGAAAAAGCATTCTTTTGAATAACTGACGGGCATTTAAACAGAACGCTTTAGTTTTTTTGCATAATGAACTTTTTTCCCACTATTTCTTGTCTTTAAATTATTAAATATTAACAATTTTTAAAGAAAAAAGAACTTGAAACACGTCATTTTTTATAATTTTACATTAGTTTTGTTTCGAAAAATTTGAAAAAATATTTACTTTTGAAAATATTTTTTTTAAAGTTATATTATTTTTTCAATAAATATTTTTAATAGTTTTAAAATTATTAAAAAGAAAAATCCTGGAACAAAACTAAAATCAGATTTTTATCTTTAATTAAATGGAAAGAAATTGAAATCCTATAAATAATGTTACGACTTACAACGATTTTTAATCATCCCATTTAAACCAGTACTAACCACATGAAACTTTTATAAATTGTATGAGAAATTTTAGGATGTGATTTTCTTACCAAATTATAAGGCTAACCATCACAAAAAAGAAAAAAAAAATCAAAATTCTAACTCAAAAAATAGATTTTTTACGCGTTTCTTAGAATTGTTAAAGTAACATTGTTTTTAGGTGCGTTCGTAATTATGTAAATACGTAGCACCTGTTGTTGTCGCTCAGTCCGTCCGTCTGTCCGTCCGCATATAACAACGCAAAAACTATCCAACCGAATCGTTTGAAATTTAAAATATATAATTATTACATAATTTTGTCGAGTCATTTCAAAGTTTATGAAAATCGGATGGATAGATCAATTACAGGGACAATCAAAAGTATTCCGTTACATTACGATCAAGCGGAAATAATGTTTCAAATGCATTTTAATGGTGTAACACTCATTTGAACATAATATAATTGACATGAATCTATGATGTATGTACTAAAATCTACATTCTTACAATCTGGGATGCAGAGAATATTTATTATTAAATTACAGGGCCACACAAATGTATTCCACTAAATAATGTTATACGGGGAAACAGTGTTTGGGGCGTGTTTTAATTATATTAAACTACTTCATATTTTATGAATAAGATATACGTTAATGAAGTATAATAAAAATTACTCCCTGCATATTTACAGGAACACAAAGATTTTGACTACTGTACTGTATCCCAAGTACGCTCTACTATATCAGTAAGATCTGAATATTTTAAAACTTATAGTACGAACGCACCTCATTTGCTACGCTTCACGTGCAATTTCCAACTTGTTTGAATTGCGAACATTTCAATTTGTGTCTAATCCCTTAAAACCTGATGAATTTTTTAAACGGCTGTAAATTTGCGAGTTTTTAAGATATGAAAATGGAACTTTTTGTGTCTTATTCAGGACTGAATAAGGAAAGTTTTCCCAATTGGAATTTTTATCCTACGGGGGCCGTATAAAAATTTAACTTTTGTATTTTTTCAACTAGACCCCCCCATAAAGTCACAACTTATCTTATCAAAAATTTCAATTTATGAATTTTTGAAATGGGAAGTATGGATCTAAGGGCAATATTTAAGGAGATAGCTTATTGTTTCGATATTTATGACTCACCCTGTATACGTCGTAGATGTATATCAATTTTATTATGTTCGAAAGAGCGTAACGCCATTAAAATGCACTTGAAACTATTTTTTCCATTAGCCGTTATGTAACGGAATACTTTGATTGTCCCTGTAATTAAACTATGCATCCGATTTTCATAAAATTTAAAATGACTCGACAAAATTATGCAACAATTATGTATTTTAAATTTACAACGATTAGGTTGGGTAGTTTTGGCTTTGTTACATGCAGATGGATGGACGAGCGGGCTGAACGACGCGACGCGGCGAATATAGGTGCTCCGTATTTTTACTTTCTTCTATCTTTACAAGAAGAAAGTATTGGATTCATGAAAATTTTCGACTTCCGGTTTTCGACGCATTTATAAGTTTTAGAAGGTCCTGAACATGTTTTGACTATTTTTAGAAAATGTCTGTCTTTGAGTCTGTCCGTCTGTCTGTGAGTCTGTCTGTCTGTATGCGACAAAAAATTTGTGGACGCTCTATCTCAAGAACTAATGCTCGAAATTTAATAAAATTTTATATTCAGTTAGACCTTGATATGAATTAGTGCCTATTGGTTTTTGGTGAAAATTGGCCTGCAGATGGCGCTGCTATACTACGTTTTTCATGATTTTCGCTATTGCTATATCGTAAGAACTAATGCACAGAATTTCACCAAACTTCAGATTCTGTGTCCCCTTGATATATATAGACGTTGATTAAGTTTTGATGTAAATTGGCCAGCAGGTGGCGCTGCTATGCCACATTTTTCATGATTTTCATGATAGCTATATCTCAAGAACTAATGCACAGAATTTCACCAAACTTCAGATTCCGCGATACCTTGAGATACATAGCCGCTGATAAGATTTCGGTGTGAACTGCCCTATAGATGGCGCTGCTATGCTACATTTTGCACGATTTTTGCGATAGCTATATCTCAAGAACTTATGCAGAGAACTTCATCAAATTTTAGATTCTGTTACTCTAGAATATATAACATAATTAGACGTTGATTACATTTTGGTATTAACCTTGCAACAGGTGGTGCAGCTATACTGCATTTTGCACGATTTTTCCGATAGCTATATCTCAACAACTAACGCACAGAATTTCATCAAACTTCAGATTTTGTTACAAAATGACATATAACATAATTACACGATGATTACGTTTTGTTATAAGTCCTTCAACTGATGGTGCTGCTGTGCTATATTTTACACGTTTTTTTTAAACTAGCTATATCTCAAGAACTAATGCACAGAATTTCATCAAACTTCAGAATTTTTTACACCATAACATAATTAGACGCTTTTTTACGTTTTGGCATAAATTGTCCCAGATATACTGTTGCTGTGCTACATTTTGCAAATTTTTTGTTATAACTATATCTCAAGAACTAATGGACGAAATTCCATCAAATTTCAGATTCTGTTAGGTCTTGACATAAATAGATGCTTATTAGGTTTTAGTATAAATTACCCAACATGAGGCACTACTAAGCTCATTTTCTCAGAATATTAATTAAATTTTGCGTTTTAGGTTTTTCGGATACCAGAATCTCATTAGGCTAGGTCAAATGTTCGAGGAAATTCGATAGTGGGTAACTTTGGGGTCACCACGTTTTTGTTTTTAAATATTAAAATGTACTTATGAGATAGAAGAAAGTTTTGGGACATACACATCCAACTAGTTATAATTATGAACGCACCTGAAAAATATGTGACTGTGGGAAAAACATTTCTTCCAAGAAGCATATTTTCTCTAAAAAAGTATAATATGTGCATGTAATAATATTTATGTAAATTTTTTATCGAATATTGCAATAATTTATATCACAGTGTATCGACACGAATAAAATATCGTTGCATAACAATTAATTTTCACATATTCTAGAATATAATTATTTTTCGCGTCAATATACATATGTTTTCTAAATTCTTATAACATCTCTTATAGACCGGGACGAGGCTTTACAGACTATCACCTTATTGATTTCTTGGCTGAAATTCCAAGATTACATGGAACTCTATTAGCCAATTAAAATGCTACAAATCGAATCTCGGCTGGAAACTACCTACAGACCCTATTTTAATGATTGATCGCTAAACATATCATTGAGCTTTCCTATATACAAAGATACGAAAAGGTAGAGAACAGGAAGCAGGAAAAGACAATATTAAACTTATCAGTCAATCACTAAAATTGGCTTTGTAAATATTTGTGAACAAGATATGAGTTGGAGACCAGTTGAATTTTAATATATGAATCGAATTTTAATTAATCCTGGAATTTCATCTACAAACTTGAGGCGTATTCACAAAGGTCTGATGTTTTTTTAACCCCCTTTCCCCAAAAGTGCATTTATATATATTTTTTATTTATTTGTTTGTTTTCTGTAACAGTTGATCTTATCAAAAACTTGTCAGCATTAAATTTGTAGATAATATTAAAGCGATTCATAATGAATTTAAGTGGATTTGACGTCATGTGAAAAGACGAAGTTATGAATGCTTTCTTCTTTACCCCTCCCCCCATTTTATTTATTTTATCTTATTTTATTTTATTTATTTTTATTTCATTTCATTTTATTTTATTTTATGCTGTAAGAATTGTTCCTATCAAAAATTTGTCTCTATAAAAATTGTAAATTACATCAAGAAGGTTTGTAGTAAATTTAAATAGATTTGATACCATTTGATATGGCAAAGTTTTTTTCTTTTTAAAACCTTTTTTATTTCGCTATTTGAAGCCATTTTTATTAATATAAAAAATCGGTCATAAATAAATTTTTAGCCCTTTTCCCAGGAGTAACAATAACTTTAAAATGGTTTAATATGTATCATGGTATGAGGTTTCTTCTTTTTTTTTTCGCAAAAATCCTTTCCATTTCCTTCTCTTTAATCCGATTTTGGCCATTAACCCTTTCGAGATGAGCGATGTATGTATGCATCATCAAAAACTGCATGTGGAATTTGTTTATGGCCCCATTATTAAATAAATGTAATATTTATATTTTTAAACCAGATAAATTTTTGGTATCCCACTTGTAAAGGCGTTTCCTTTACATATTAGTTAATAATTGTTTCCCCCCCCCCTTAGTTAAAATTACAATATTCCCTTAATTTTTAACTTTGTTTAATAAGCTAGATTTTTAATCCCTTTTATTCTTTTCAGTTACTAACGACCATTTTCCTTTAAAATATAATTTCAGTTATCTCTAATTCTTTCTTTAAAGCCACAACATATATCCGTTTCTTCATGTAACTGTAAGTATTTTCCCATAGCAACAACCATTTAAAGAGTTATTTCTAGCCTGTATTTATTCATAGTTAAACGCTATTCACTTAAGAAACAGATGCGCTATGTTTGTCTTTTATTTTATTTCATTAGAATTAATTTCCTTTCTGAACCCGTCAGACTTTTGTTAACCCTATGTAAAGAATTCAATCCTTGTGGTTTTCCGGGCCATATGCTATCTTTTATCATTTGGCGTTAATTATTTCAAATTATGCACTTTGGTTTCTATCATTGAATGTCTATATAACGGAAACTCTCCATGTGCCTTCTCTCATCGCAATTTGTGCGTATCAGTCGTTTTTTGCTATTTTTATGTACATGTATCGCGCCAACACTTGACGATGTGAAAAATGTAATTGTGACCACTCTTTTTCTGTAACCGCTAGCGATCGGACCTATCTCTGCGAGGGTCCCTCTCTGACACGGCAACATTCTTGGAACTGTGAAATTAATAAAAACTTGTCTCTAGTAAATAGCCTCCTGTGTTGCCTTTCTCAATATTCATGGATTATCTACGAACTTGGGATTGGAACTATAACTACGATTTAACAACACAAAATTCCTATACGATGTTGAAATCGTCCTCATACCACTAGTAAAGGAAACTGATTACAAATTTTGCCAAGCAAATAAAATTTTTATAGCGGCTGCCGTCTTGAAAGGGTTAACGAACATGACTCAGTTTAGCACCTTGATATAATATATTAGTTTGTAAGAGATCTGAGTAGAATTCAAGCAGTTATCGTGTCCAAAAACGGGGATATGTATTTAGATATAAGGTATTCTGGTGTAATAACGCAGGAGGGGTAATAACGCCAAGTGCTACTATTACGCATAATTATGAAATAATCCAGAAAATGGCACCTGTGGGCTCTGCGCAGACGGTTTCTGGGTCATATAAAACACAAACAACAGCTTAAAGTTAATTTGTTTCATTTGTAGGTCTCTTCGCTTTTACAAGCAACTAAAATTAATGCTTGATCTAAAATTTGCGCGATAAGTTCTGTGATTAGAAGGTTATATATTTATCACGAAATATTTTGTTTACTATTTAAATTTGTAGTGCATTTCACGTACTTTCAAAATGTTGTAGAAGATTTTAGATATGTTCGCCAGATATTTTGTAGTTTAATATGGACCGCGCAATAAGTATATCGGGGTAATAACGCCATTCCTTGGCGTTAACACTCCAATTGATTCCTTACAGAGGCGGAACTACATCCAAAAGGGGGTTTATTTTTTACTTTACGTATGAGACAGCACTATTGTCATTGTTAAAAGGGTTAGATTAAAGGGAAGGGGAGGGTCCAATACCCATAACTGATCTTTCTGTTTTAATACTAATGTAAAAAACTATTTTAAACTCTTATAAATAAAACAATTTAAAAATGTTTTCGATATTCTAATTCATGGATTTTCGAAATCAGGTTTCTATTAAATTCCCACTTGAAAGTTCAATTGATTTCTAAATTTTAACTGCCTGCGTTTTCAACGTTCTCTTCTTTAAAATTTTCAAAATTTAACCTTTAACTGATGTGATATAAATTGTAACGTAACTAATATGATGGGATCCTTGAGACCGCAAAATCAAAAGATGAATAAAAGGCATGATTAACTCATAGGATGGTATTTTGTACTAAACGTTTTATACAAGACAATTATAATTAATATGCTTCTATTTAAAAGTGTCTGGTAATAGTACTAAAATTCCAAATGAAACAAAATTTTGATAGTGCTTGTAGTTAAACTGAGAATTACAAGTTAAAGTAGAAAATTTTTAAAAAGAAATGGTCTGTGAGACCGGTAAAATTAGTTAAAGGTTAAAGGGCGATCAATGATTAAAGCTCATAGAGTACTATTTATGCACTAAACTTTTTGTACAGGATTAAGTTTATTTAAGTTTAATCTATTTAAATATTTCTAACAATAGTACGAGGACTTCAAACGAAAAGTTCTTCCAAGAGAATTTCAGTTGTATCTATAGTTAAATTGGAAACTACAAGTTAAAATCTGAAATTTGACAAAAGAAAAAAAAAAAAAAAAAAAAAAAAAAAAAAAAAAAAACAGCGTTAAGTGAGAGTGCTAACAACAGTTAAAGATTAATTTTGTTACTAACATAGAGATAACGAAATATAACCACATGAATCATGTATAAAATTTAATAAGGGATCTCACAGGGATATTGACAATAGGGAAACCTTATTTACTTAATTAAAAATACAAATTTATTAAGGAATGTTTAATATAACGCCGACATTTTAACTTTAAGTTTGAGCTAATCCACATTAGTGTGGTGGTTACGGGTTAAAAGTATTTAAAAAACTTCTATAACAGTGCTAACAAAAATATTTATTACACATAACTCTAGTTATTATAAAATTTCACATGATAAAAATATTACTTTATGATTGCAAATAAGGTTAAAACCGTGCAATGTTTTTTATAATTATATTTAAGCGAGACTTTTTCAGTAAACAGAAGCTCAGGGTGTTATATACTGTATATGCTCTCCCAATCTTTTTTTCCTTTCACTTTCACAAAAAATTGAATCTTTTCTATCGTATACCATGCATATATCTATACTAATAAAATCCGTGCGCCTCTGTCTGTCTGCTTGAAGCCGATTACAGTTCTCAACGCGGGCGAGTTGGAAGTCGCGAGAGGTGTCTTTCGATTCGAAAAATTCCGGGAAAGTCATTTCGGGCATTTTCGAGACCGTGGAACCAAAATTAAAAAAGTTATGAATTAAAAACCGGTCGGGAATCGGAACGAAAAACGTCACATTTCCCAAACGGGGCTCAAACGGACCTCTCAGGCAGAACACTGCGCCACCTTGCGGTGATCGACCAGAACTTTTCCCCTTTGGCTAAAAGAAGAAGCAGCCAAAAACCCCTTTTTCTCCCGTGTCATTTTGTTAAAGAATGTATAAGAGAAAAATAACTGATATGTAAAAAATGTTAAAAACGGTTTAATTAATATAATAAGTACAACTATTTAAGCACAGCAAGATATGTTCACTAAGAGGTAATAGTGTTGCTAATTAATATTTTGAGGATCTCAGATGTAACTGGCTATTCATGTATTTATTCTGTATGTGAATATTAATCGTTGTAGCTCATTTTCATACTTTTTCTTTTTGGTAGCATACACGAATATTGTGTAACCTAAGATTTACGCGATTAATACTAATTTCTGTTAGTACAAACGGAAAACGAGCTGCCAAAATTATATATTAGTTATGTTGTTTGTGATATTAAAGAAATTACTTATTTTCTTTTAATAGCAGTCTTTTGCAGTTTTTAATACCCAAACTTTTTTTTGCGCGTTTTTTCTTAAACCATCATGCAGACAGTTTTTAAAGTAGAAAAAAACTGATTACATATTCAGAATCTGCGTAAAAGTCTGCTTCTGATGAACCAAAAAATACGAGAAATTGTATTATGGGCGCGCAGCGCCAACCGTGCAAAACCAAATATTTTTAACGGGACGATGGCGACTATGGCGCGTAGCGCCCACTGTGCGAAATCACATATTTTTAACGGGATAATGAGCGCATAAAAACCATAGCTCTTTAATTTACTTTTTTTGTGCTTAAGGATTCGAACACCAAGACTTGCTTATTAAATGAATTTTTTTGCTTATTATATACTGCTTAATATCAAGGTTCGTTTTGAAAAAGTGGCCCAGCTAGCGGGCGTAGCTCGCTAGTCTGTACTAATAAAATCCGTGCGCCTCTGTCTGTCTGTCTGTCTGCTTGAAGCCGATTACAGTTTGCAACGCGGGCGAGTTGGAAGTCGCGAGAGGTGTCTTTCGATTCGAAAAATTCCGGGAAAGTCATTTGGGGCATTTTCGAGACCGTGGGACCAAAATTAAAAAAATTATGAATTAAAAACCGGTCGGGAATCGGAACGGAAAACGTCACATTTCCCAAACGGGGCTCAGACGAAGCTCTGAGGCAGAACACTGCGCCACCTTGCGGTGATCGACCAGAACTTTTCCCCTTTGGCTAAAAGAAGAAGCAGCCGAAAACCCATTTTTCTCCCGTCATTTTGTCAAAGAATGTATAAAAGAAAAATAACTGATTGGTAAAAAATGTTAAAAACGGTTTAATTAATATAATAAGTACAACTATTTAAGCACAGCAAGATATGTTCACTAAGAGGTAATCGTGTTGCTAATTAATGTTTTGAGGATCTCAGATGTAACTGGCTATTCATATATTTATTCTGTATGTAAGTATTAATCGTTGTAGCTCATTTTCATACTTTTTCTTTTTGGTAGCATACACGAATATTGTGTAACCTAAGATTTACGCGATTAATACTAATTTCTGTTAGTACAAACGGAAAACGAGCTGCCAAAATTATATATTAGTTATGTTGTTTGTGATATTAAAGAAATTACTTATTTTCTTTTAATAGCAGTCTTTTGCAGTTTTTAATACCCAAACTTTTTTTTGCGCGTTTTTTCTTAAACCATCATGCAGACAGTTTTTAAAGTAGAAAAAAACTGATTACATATTCAGAATCTGCGTAAAAGTCTGCTTCTGATGAACCAAAAAATACGAGAAATTGTATTATGGGCGCGCAGCGCCAACCGTGCAAAACCAAATATTTTTAACGGGACGATGGCGACTATGGCGCGTAGCGCCCACTGTGCGAAATCACATATTTTTAACGGGATAATGAGCGCATAAAAACCATAGCTCTTTAATTTACTTTTTTTGTGCTTAAGGATTCGAACACCAAGACTTGCTTATTAAATGAATTTTTTTGCTTATTATATACTGCTTAATATCGAGGTTCGTTTTGAAAAAGTGGCCCAGCTAGCGGGCGTAGCTCGCTAGTCTATACTAATAAAATCCGTGCGCCTCTGTCTGTCTGTCTGTCTGCTTGAAGCCGATTACAGTTTGCAACGCGGGCGAGTTGGAAGTCGCGAGAGGTGTCTTTCGATTCGAAAAATTCCGGGAAAGTCATTTCGGGCATTTTCGAGACCGTGGGACCAAAATTAAAAAAGTTATGAATTAAAAACCGGTCGGGAATCGGAACGGAAAACGTCACATTTCCCAAACGGGGCTCAGACGAAGCTCTGAGGCAGAACACTGCGCCACCTTGCGGTGATCGACCAGAACTTTTCCCCTTTGGCTAAAAGAAGAAGCAGCCGAAAACCCATTTTTCTCCCGTCATTTTGTCAAAGAATGTATAAAAGAAAAATAACTGATTGGTAAAAAATGTTAAAAACGGTTTAATTAATATAATAAGTACAACTATTTAAGCACAGCAAGATATGTTCACTAAGAGGTAATCGTGTTGCTAATTAATGTTTTGAGGATCTCAGATGTAACTGGCTATTCATATATTTATTCTGTATGTAAGTATTAATCGTTGTAGCTCATTTTCATACTTTTTCTTTTTGGTAGCATACACGAATATTGTGTAACCTAAGATTTACGCGATTAATACTAATTTCTGTTAGTACAAACGGAAAACGAGCTGCCAAAATTATTTGTTAGTTATGTTGTTTGTGATATTAAAAAAATTACTTATTTTCTTTTTATAGCAGTCTTTTGCAGTTTTTAATACCCAAACTTTTTTTGCGCGTTTTTTCTTAAACCATCATGCAGACAGTTTTTAAAGTAGAAAAAACTGATTATATATTCAGAATCTGCGTAAAAGTCTGCTTCTGATGAACCAAAAAATATGAGAAAATGTATTATGGGCGCGCCGCGCCAACCGTGCAAAACCAAATATTTTTAACGGGACGATGGCGACTATGGCGCGTAGCGCCCACTGTGCGAAATCACATATTTTTAACGGGATAATGAGCGAATAACAATCATAGCTCTTTAATTTACTTTTTTTGTGCTTGAGGATTCGAACACCAAGACTTGCTTATTAAATGAATTTTTTTGCTTATTATATACTGCTTAATATGGAGGTTCGTTTTGAAAAAGTGGCCCAGCTAGCGGGCGTAGCTCGCTAGTGTGAACATAAATACTGATTTAGATAAACACAATTAAAACCGTGCAGCGTTTCTAATAATTTTATTTAAGCGGTCCTTTTGAGGCCAAATGAAGCTTAGGGTCTCATTCTTTTGCCTCCCCCTTCCCTTCTTTTTCTTACACTTTCACAAAAAATTAAATATTTTCTATCGCTTAGTAAATTTTTTGTCAACAATTTGTCAATTTCTAGGGCTGTAAAGTTCGTATTTTTAGAAATGGGCAATCTACATGGGTTTATTCCATCCTATTTTATAGATTTGTTTGCATGGCGTAATTACTCACATAGGCGGGTAATAACGCCAAATAGCATTGTTCAAGATATCGCGCTATTTCATTTTATAAATGCATATCTGTTAAATTATTTTTTTCTATAGATAGACAATGAGTTGCCGTATCAAATCCCATATTTGTTTGAAAAATACAATCTAAAATTAAGCTGTTAAAATTGGTAGAACCTTAACGTGGCGTTATTACCCCAGAATACCTTACATAGTTTTAATATGAGGGTAATATTGGGTTTTAAAGGTCATAATTGGTAGCGATCCACAAAAATTTTACAGATATTCTAACACAGGGGAGAATGCAGAAGTCTATCTAAAATCATTTGCAAAATCTCAAACCTCAATCCTATTTAAAATGTGTGGCAAATTTTAGATATATAGTACGGAAAAAGCGAATTTTTAACAAAGCTGATCCTACGCAAGATCTTAAGAGCCCACATTACTGACTGAAAAAGTCCCTGATGATAATGTTAAATTTATGGGGGCGTTCTTTTTATATATCTCGTTCAAATTTTTATATTTTTACATGTTTTTTTTTTTTTTTTTTTTTTTTTTTTTTTTTTCATGGGATATCTGAGGACGATCTACAATCCGGCTAGTCTTTACTTATTCGATTTTGCTTCCTTTTTTTTATATTATGCTAGTTTCAATTTCAGAACCGATTCCATCCGGTTTCGAAAGTTAAAGAAATTTTTAAAACAAATCTGAAATTAAAATTGAAATAGAAAAAACTAGTCCAGTTGTAGATCGTCCTCAGCTATTCTATGTAAAAAAAAATCACTTAAAAATATTAAAATTTGCCCTCATAGAGTTAACATTATCATTCCGTGTCTTTTTCAGTGAGTAGTGTGGGGTCTTAAAAAAGAATGTCTAAAAATAAGCAGCAAACCGTGTCTCAAATTAATCGAATAAATGCCCAGACGATTACACCCTGTAATTGCTGCAAACGGCATACACACGAAATACTAATATTTATTTTTACTTTTAAATATTTACTGTGTTTTTATTCTCAATGCCAGTGTGCAAATATATTTTTGGCATCGCAAATGTTACTTTTTTATAACTTATGCTTTTTTTTTTTTTTTTTTTTTTTGCTTTTTTTATGCTTTTTTAATATAAATACCAAGTCAGATATTAAATAAGTTTATTTGTTTTGTAAATATATATATATATATATATATATTGCATTCTTAAATCATTGTGTGTTATTTATGTGTAATTTGACAAACATTCCTGGCTCAAAAATAATTGTTTTGTTCTCTGTAAATGTAATATCATATCAAGCTAAAATGATTTATACATTACATTGTATCAGAATATTGCCTTTCAAGTTTCTTTCTTTTTTTTATCTTTAGTATTATTATATTTATCATTTTGCAATACTCATGCCAGTAACTTTCAGAATCTTGTTCAGGTAAAAATATGATTAGCATCTAGTCTTGTTTGAAATAATCTTGGGATTTATTGAGTTTCAAACTAATCTAGTATCTATTTCGAATGAGAGTTTCAAAAGTATTCCACGCTCCATATCGAGAAAATATTGTTTAAATTGCATTTGTTACATTTAAATTTGTAGATGGAGAATTCAATTCTGTAGAATATTGTCTGTTTATTCCATTCCTTTAACACAGAATATTTAAAATAATAAAATTTTAGATGTAACTTATCTTATGAGCCTCATTGTTATAAAAGTAATAAAATGAAAAAAATGCGTATCTCTTATGTAAAAAATATACAGTAATTGTTCTAAAATTTGATAGAAATTTATTTAAATTTACTACAAAGATTTCATCATATACACATATACATGCATGGTATATATATGTATATATATATATATATATATATATATACGTGTGTCTATAAGTGTATGGTGTTGTGACATGGGAAGGCAGACGAAAATCGTAGCACACGTCGTTTTTGTAAAAGGCGAAAAGTATCCCAATTCAACACAGGATTCGTGGCAAACGAAAAAAATAATGTAGACTTCATAAAAAACTAAACATTGGCAACTTCAAATTTTTTTATTTAAATGCAATTATATAGAGCGGGAAATGCTCTAACTGTACCGGCGAAATGAATCTAATTGCAGAAATAAATATTCTATTCTAAATGATTGACCACTTCGTCTTTCTCCATACCACCTGTCAACTGCTAGACCACCTACTCCGAACTAACACACGTCTTCCATGTCAAAATTTCCTGGCGGAAAACGGAATTCTCTGGAACATTCTATATCCTAGAACTCGATGCTTTTTATTTAAAGAATATTTTAATATCTGGCGTCGAGATCAAAGCAACGAAATCGAATGTCTCCCGCAAGCGATAATTTTATTAAAAAAGATTATCATTTAACATATTTTATAATCGAAAGCAGTTAAAATTCGAATGTATTTCACAGACAATCATTTCATTAAAAAGAAAAAAGAAAATAATTTTTTCATTCATAATAAATATAAAATGCGAGAAAATAAAAATAAAAGAACAATGTTTTGAAAAAGTGTGCTTTTTTGGAATAAAGTTAATACGACTTTTAAAAAGGGGTGAGAAAAACAGGGGAAAAGTGGGTTTTATTATCATTTTTAAGAAATAAAGTTTCTTTAAGAATATTTTTATTCAGAGTCATTTTTTTAGATTCCCGGTATTGAAATAAATGTTTTTTTAGGCGAATTAAAATTTTTTATCGTTTCTATAAAGATAAATATATAATATCTAATAATAGGATTTTATTTTCATATGCCAAAATAAGTACAGAATGTTATTGTTAAAAGGAAATTAATATGTTTAAGGTTAATTTTGGCGAAATAAGTTAAATTTTGTAGTATTATCTCCTTCCTGAAAGAGCTTGTATGAAATTGATAGTTAAATAAAACTAACAAGTTCAGACAATAGAAATATAATAATTTAGGAAAATTAAATTTCGAATCAAAACTGTTCATCCAGGAAACAAAGACGTGGAAGAAAAAAATAACACAATTTAAAAATTAATAGTGATATTTAAAAAATAGTTAAGAGCAATTTAGCTAGAATTAAAATCGATATGAGCATTTTCCTGAAAAAAAAAATACAATAATATTACAATAAATCTTACCATTTGTAAATGCACATCAGAGACAATACATACAATAAAAAATAAATAAGCAATAAATATTAATAAACATGAAACAATAAAATTTCTTTTTCATAGGAGTTTATGTAATTTCAATAATATAATCGGTAGTTTTTATTTCTTTCAGTTTAAAAATGAATTTTATTAATTAAAAATAAAGTTCAAAAAGTCCTTTCAATTATTTACTAAATCCTTTCAATAGTAATTAATAAATAAGTCTTTACCAAAGTTTATTGAATAGTCTTTTTAATACTTAGCTAAATCTTTTCAGTAGTTCGCTGAATCTTTCCCGTAGTTTACTAATGCAGTCTTTCAAATAAAAGTCCGCAAATCTAGTTCACTACTTGACCATATATTGCCATGGGTTCTGTGGAATTGTAGTTTACTAATAAACTCCACAAATTTTCCATTTTTAGTTGGTGTTGGATTTAATCTTATGTTGGATCCAACATCTTTTAATGAATTTTCTAATAATAAATAGCATAATTCTCAATACTATAATAATAATAATAATAAGTAATATAATAAAATCAACTTCATAATCCTAACAATAATATTTTTCCATATTTACTAATATTCCCCTATAAGTGAGTAATTCAATTATATTTCAATATAGAAATATATAGAAATAACAAGACTAATATAAAAATAATATAATTGAAAGAAATGCATCACAGTTTGTTTACTTACTGATAGAGGGGGGGGGATGGGTCAGCCAAGTGAGGAGACCTACCATATGGCTTAAGCTTAAAATTTCTCACCTAATAGGAGTTATCTAATTTAGTTCCAACTAAACTCCAGCCATGGAGATAAGTAATAAATACAATTTAAGATAGTATAAAATTGTGGTTTAAGTTATTTACATATATTCGGAATATTTGCAATTTTTAGGTATTATATTAACTAAATAAGATAAAGACCTAATTAAGTTTTATCTAGTTTTCTAATTCAAAGATGTCAGTAAGTTCAATTAAAAGATTGTGAATGTCTATAAATTTTTTAGATATACTTATTATCACAAAGTTCAACTATCAAAAGTTTCATAGAGTAAATGTTTTTAGAAATGTTTAAATAGAAATATGATTTTATAATAAACTTCCTAATGCGCAAGTTGAAATATATACTGATTCTTTTCAACAGGGTTGATGCAATCAATTATTTTCTGTAATACTTCAACACACATGAAAACCATTCATTTAATTGCATATTTGATGGCTTTCGCAGGTGAAAAGTTGTAGTTAGTGGGCAATTTAACATGAAATTCAAGGAGGTACTTCTGTTCCCGCAACTAACAATGTCTGAATTTAATTTATTAACTTTAACTAGATATGAAGAAAAAGGACTGATTAGAAGTGAATAAGTGTAAATTTCGATGAAACAGTAAAAAGTCTTCTGAAATTTTTGGTTGAAAGTCGTATATGTATCTATCGCTATCTGCATAATCCCAGTAGTTATGTAAATCTAGATTTAATTTTTTTTAAATATAGATACTGGTAATGGATAGAATTTCGATTCTATTTCTGATGATTCCAATGTAGCTGCTTTTGCCAAGGTACTGCTAATTCATTTCCTTTTATACCAATGTGGCCTCTTATCCATTTGAAAACATAATTTTTAGTTGTTTCCTGTAATAGTATTATGATTGAATTTACTAATATATCTCTTGTACTTTACTTTTACTTTTTTCTTGTATTATTTTAAGGCTTCTAGACTTGATAAACTGTCTGTGCACTGTTCTGCAAGGATCGCTAATTCCCAGTGGGTTAAAGCTGCACCTTAAAGCCTACCTTACTGCAAGTTTTACCAACTTACAGTTTAAAGGCAGTGACTCGGAATAGGGAAAGAAAGAGTAGATAATATTTTAAACAATTGTGATTTTCCCAGCAATGAAGTTATATTTCGAAATGCAAACATTAATACTGATTTTATTCTCAATTAGCCCAAATACAGGTATTATCACAGTTTACTTTAAATGTTGAAATATTACTTTACATTAATTACATTACCAGACAATCTGGTAGTTCCAAATTATTGAATAAATATAACATTCATGAGATCCATAAAATTCAACAACTCTAATAATAAAGGTCAGGGGAAAACATAATTTAAAAAAAAAAGGAGAAAACTACCAGGATTTTTTTATAGGAAATACTTCAAATAGTATAAAGGGATTAAAAAATCCGAATTCTTCTTTAATAAAATACTGTTTTTCAACACCTTTTTGATTAAGTTTTTCCCTGACAACTCACCAGCCACTGTAAAAGCACAATCATACATAATAAATATCTAAAATTCAATCTCCCAAAATTGTAGCATAGTTTTGCACAGTTATTTAATATTTGGTTAAATTATTAATAATTGCAGGCAAAAAAAAAAAAAAAAAAAAGAAAAAAGAAAAAAAGAAAAAAGAAAAGAAAAAAAGTTGAAAATCATATAAAATATCCTTATAAAATTCATAAGCATTTCACACATATAACACAAAAATTAATATATTGAAGCTGAACTGCAAGTAATAATAAAAAAATGACTGAAACAGGAAAAAACGCCAAAAATCGAAAAAAAATCGCGATACGAATTTTGAATAAACTTTATCGAAAAGAGAACAAAATTTACTATAAAAAACTATAGGGTTAAAACCAGATTCCTTTTTCTAATGTGGAAAAATTGAACAAATAAAAAAAAAAACCTCATAAAAATCGGTTAGAAAATTAATTAAAACAAATGTAATTTGTTTTAATTACATTTAATTAAATAATTACATTTAATTAATGCTATGAACTACGTTCGTAGATCATAGCATCATGCGTTCAATTAAAACCTAACGAATCTTCTAAATTTTCTTAGCAGCGGTCACTTAAGAAAACTACAGAAAAAGAGATAAATTTGCAGACAAAAGCATCCATATTTATTATTATATATTTGTACAACATGAATGTATTATAGATAACTAAAAAAGTATTTTTTTTTTTGTCTAGATTTCCCTGTATATTTAAAATAACTTTAGAAATCTAAATTTATTAGCAGCTGTAATTATTGTTTATACTTAATTTCATTCATATTTTATATTATATTAATATTTAAAACACAAGCGAAAATAATTTCAGTAATAGTTTATTAAAAAAAAAACAGTTGATTAGTAGTAACTAACTTTAATAAAAAAATTTTAATAAGTTAAATAATGTAAGTTAATTTAGTTGAAGATTTAAGTAATGAATTTTCCAGCCAACAAAAGATACTTCCGTCTATCTTGAACATTTAATTAGTATAAAATTAAAAGACATTGTATTTGGATTTAAAGAGAAGACAATAACAAACGTTCATATGATGATTAAAATATGAAACATATCTTGTTCGTTTAGACTTAAGATTCTACAGTATTATGAAATTGTGAATAAAATAATAGTATCAAATAATAAATTTATTGTGCATTTTGCATTTCAGCATTTTCAACCTAACAAAGTAGAAAGCCTCAAATGGGAGACATATGAGAATTGTTAATATTATAAAGGCTTTTAAACTCATTTTGCACACACAAGCATAAGTAATTCTAATAATAATTTCTAAAGTATAAATCTAGTAGTTTATTCCTTAATCTTTATTTTGGAGGAATGTAAAAATTCCTCTATTGGAAACTGGAATTCGAATCGACCGGCGGTAACAAATTTTGCTTTCAGCAAAATGGGATTCAAAATAGAACATGTTGAAATATGTATAAAAGGAATTGCAAATGAATTATTTTGTTTTAAGAGGTTTAATTCTTTGATTTGTCTATTCTTTTTAATTTATTTTTAATATTTCCAATCTAACACTTAGTTTGAAAAATTAAATGTAAACTTTTATAATTAAATAAATCATTTACATGAGCTTCATGTGATACATATCTCGTATTTAACTTTAATTTTTCGTAGCAGTTATTATTAATTTTAAATATATCTTTTTTCTATTTGTATATTGTTTTTACTACTAAAACTTCGTTAAAAGATATTCTATATATTACAAAATAATTCAACTCTAAAATTTCCGGAAGAATCTTTTATCAAATACCTATTCAACTTAAGTAATAAGAAAAATATAAGCAAAGTTCGTACGAGTACCGTTATTTTTCCAGGTTTTCTGAATTTTACAGGTTAAGTACCAGTATTTTTTCTTTAAAAAATAAATCTAATTCAAACGCGCAAAATTTTCTATGAGAAAATACTTATACCAGAAAATTTCCTGGTCTTGAAATTCCAAGACTCGTACGAACCCTGATAAAGCAACTGTCTTCTGCAGTTTCTCAAACCTTACACATGGAACTATTAAAAAAAAAGGAACTGTCATGTTCTTAAAATGGTGAAGCATCAACTGTAAACGCTCATGCAGGGATTCAGAATTATAGCGGAAAAATTCCACCAATAAATTTAAGCAGAAAATTTCTCCTTATTTAAAACTCCTATTAATGAAAATTATAAATCAAAAACAATGGCAAAAACTGAGATTCATTTTTACTGGAGGATGCATACTTCAGCGGTAGTAGTTTCGCCACATTGTGGCAACCAAGATAACCCCCTCTCTGTGTTAGCGAAAAGATTATAATACTTAATAAAACTGACACTAGTAAAAAGAAACAGAAATTTTTGAACAAATTTGTGATAGATATTTCTCGTCAGTAAGGCTCAAATGTGGCTGAATTTTCTGTTTAAGATTACTGGTGGAGATTATCACCAACGGTAATCAGAAATTGTTACACCGATTAAAACGAAACAGCCTGTCATCTTTTGACAACTTCTTCAGTTACTTCACTCGCAGTAGACAATACACTATATGACTCCTCTTCTTTATTCATAACTCCATTACCTTACATTTCACAAACAGGCTGTTATATATTGCAGTAAAAAACACACTTGAGCTTATATAGGGTAACTGTTATAGAACTATATGTGAATTATTTAAAATTTACTGAATGCACAAATTTGATAAAACATGTCACTACAGATATTCGGATTTTTGTTATGACATATTCGACTGCTGCCATCATTGGCTATAATGTAGCGCAGACGAATAGAAAAATGACCCGCTGAAGTGTTGGAACATTGATGCTGTCGATAAGCTCGTGAATGGCTACTTTGAGCTTAGAAGTGGTTGTTGGGTTATTTCTGTACACATTGTCTTTAATGTCATCTCCACGAAAATGAATCACATGTGTTCAGATCTTGAGAATATGATTATCAAGATAATCCCATAGCAGTGACCTCTGGGTAATTTAGAGTCGGAATACGGTCCCCAAAGTGTTCCTCCGAGAACTTCAAACACTTTCTTGATACGATAGGGTCTATCTCCGTCTTGCATGAACAACAACGTGTCGAAATCAGGATCAATTTTGATAATGGGGATGAAACCATTTTCCAATACCTTCACATATCGTTCAATTGTCATCGTGTCGTCAACGAATATCGAGACGATTATTCCGTGACTGGACATTGCACAACACAGAGTCATTTGTTGAGGTGGAGTGACTTCTTGATTGTTAAATGTGGATTCTCAACCCCCCAAATGTGCCCATTTTTGCTTATTTATGAATCCATCCAAATGAAAGAGAGCTGGTAGCAACAAGTTGCATGCACTTACACCTGCTAACTCCTATCATGCCCTGTGGTCAACCACAAAGCTTCAACTTTATCACGCAAACCGTTCAGAAATTGTGACGGTTTAATTCCATATAGTTCAATAGTTGTCATCTTGCATTATATTAGATGACAAATAGGCAAACGAGAGGTTCAAATATCTTTTTCTGAAAACTAATAATAAATACGTGTTTGAATCATTTTAAAACATTCTGTCCCGCTTAAAGATAAAAACTGTTAGACTTCAAGTTAATAAAAGTTATGAAGATCTCACAACGCTGTAAAAAAATAAAGAAAATACTTCTTGTTATGAGAGAGCCATTTATAAAAGTTTAGCATAACTTTGCTTTTATAGTTTATTCTGGAAATTTTCTCTTACCTTCAAAATTTGAAGCTAATCAGAAGTATCAGAAACCATTGGTTTATGAATTTTAACAAAAGATTTATTTTCAAATTTTATAAGTTTAAATTTATTAAACATCTGTATAAACCCTGTAAACCAGTTCTTTTATGAGTTTTGCGATTAATAATTCTCAAAAGTTTTTTTTTTTTTTTTTTTTTTTTTTTTAATATTGGAAAGGTTACCAGAATGCTGGATACTGATAATGTTAAGTTGAATTTTAGTAAAATTTTCTTCGATAAAATAGAGAATTTAATTAAGTAAAACATCTTAATATGATGTATTTTTACTTCTTTTTTGCCCGTTTTTCAATACCAATAATATAAGGCAATTTTTTAATAAATTTAATTATTAACTGTTACCCTTTTTGAAAATTATTGTACTTCAAATTACAAATTTTAAACATTTGAGTTCCTTATCGTTCGAACATTAAAACATTCAATACTAAAAATTGACACATTTTCCAATCTTAATATCGTTGTTCGTTTACATACAACAAATCTGAAACTTCCTTATTAAAATAGAATAATGAAGTTTATTGTCGGCAGAACAGTCAATAAAACTTATCAAGTTTCAAACAACATCAGAAGTATTTAGATTAAAGTAGAAATACGCAGCTTTCAACATATATAATCTGTGATTGAAAAGAGAAAACCTTTCTTATTTTCAGAGTAAACGAATATTTGCATTTTGACAGGAATTTTAACGAAAGTCAGTGACATGTGTAACTTTATGCAGTATTTTTATATTCGCTTAATAGATGTTTCATGCCAATGTTTTATTACTTATTTTCATTCATTATTCTTAAACTTTTAAAATGTTTCACATAAATTCAAATGGGTTTTTCATTACACGTTGGAGATGAATAATTTGTAAAATAGTCATAAATATTCATAAATTTATAAAGATTTATATACATGTTATGCAATCATATATGCAGGGTTGCAAAAATCTAAACGCCAGCTAGTCTCTCGCTCCTATAATTTAAAAATTTTCTTCGTTGAAAATTTAATAGCATTCTGGCCAGAATTTTATACGAAATACTGGACAATTGAAAAAGAAATAAATTTAGTGGTAAGAGACTGCCTGCTGGCTCCTAGATTTTTGCACCCTTGCATTTATGTATAATCATAAATTTATGCGTTTATTAATATTATTGAGAATAATTTTACATTTATAAAAAATTTATGAATTGAAAATATTTACGAAGGTGGAACCATCACACCATCATAACTTTCATAATTTCATCTCTCTGCAAACATCAAAAATTTTCTTGAAATGCATATTTCCGCTAAAGTGTGAAATCCTTTAATGCACATATTACAAAGTTAATCTGCAGATTACCATTTTTCTTCCGTTAAAATACAGAATAACTTATAAAACAATCGTTCTCTGCACTGTATGTTTATTATGTGTACATGAGCATATTTCGAAAAGTTTTACATGCCATTAATTTACTTTCTTTCTTACTCAGTCCTCTTCTGTCCCCTACTGCTGATTGGAGCATATATCGCCAACGACGCATTGTTTCCTGCATCAACTACTCACAACGCCCGGGAATTCCACCAGAAGGCTGGCTCATAGTATACTTACACGCACCCTTTTATTAAACAATATAAACTAAAATACAACTTAAACTAAAACATATCCATAACCAACTATTCCAAATCTTCATTCTAATAACTTAGCCTGGGTATGCAAACAGTTCTTGCTGCTCCTCAGTGCGACTTTTGTTGCACATTCATCCGCCCACTGTCGCGTAGGCGATCTGTTCCCCGGCAAAAATATTCCTATTTTGTCATTTTCTTTTGTTATATGATTCCTGCTCGTTCCTGTTTTATCTAACTTGCCCTCTGTCGCGTTAGGCTCTTTTGCACTTGGCAGGTACGGCCCTGATACGGGTATTTGTATTTGTACTGCCCGCTGTAGCAATTCCGGCAGTTTCAGCTTTGACCGAATTCTGTTTTTAAGACCTTAATAAAGGCGACCGAGAGAGATACTATGCTCTACAGACCTGGTTTCGTTGTTTGAGCTGTCCCTCTTAGGCAAACAAACAAATCAACTTCTCATTGTTTGGGTTGGCTTCGAGTATTTAAAAGATATAGATATATATATTTTAACTCATTTCTGTTTTTGTTTTAATTTTCAATTTAAGAATACAAGCAAATACTAAATCGCTCAGTAAAAGTAACAACAAATTCAGCCTTAATGTCTTTATTAAAGATACAAAATTAAACAGTTATTTTAAGGACAAACCGAAAACCTGATTACGTTCTTGAATATGTACAACGATTCAAAACTTTCAAAATGAAAGGTTCATCTTGATATTATCCAATAACTGAATATAAAACAGTTTTGTCTGCATCACGCTGTTAACATTTCATTCTTGCCGTTCTAAGGCATTGAGAAAATGTAAAAAAAATTGTCGGCGTATTAAAATTATTTGTTACTTGTAGTATACTTATTTTTCACTTGGTGGAGTAGTAATTAACGCTGAAATGGTTGTAAGAAATTTAAACACATCCAATGTTAAAGAAATGTCGAACTAACATTTTAAGGGTTGAATATCACAAATATTCCGATTTTGATAAGTTGAGATTTTGAAAGTATCCACTGAAACAATTCAAAATTTTAAGAGGTTTTATTTTCTGTTATTTAATAGAGGATTTTCTATATAAAATCGTTAAGTTTTGAAGAACTTAAATAATAAGTTAATTTTTATGTAATCATACTTCATTTCTTGGGATATACATGCCAAGATAATGACAATTTCCTTCTAAAATATTTTTTTATATTCTTTCTTTTTTACTTCCTTCTATCTTTACAAGAAGAAAGTATTGGATTCATGAAAATTTTCGACTTCCGGTTTTCGACGGATTTATACGTTTTAGAAGGTCTTGAACACGTTTTGACTATTTTTAGAAAATGACTGTCTGTGAGTCTGTCTGTCTGTATGTGACAAAAAATTTATGGGCGCTCTATCTCAAGAACTAATGCTCGAAATTTCAAAAAAAAAATTATATTCAGTTAGACCTTGATATGAATTAGTGCCTATTGGTTTTTGGTGTAAATTGGCCTGCAGGTGGCGTTGCTATACTACGTTTTTCATTATTTTAATGATTGCTATATCTCAAGAACTAATGCACAGATTTTAACCAAACTTCAGATTCTGTGAGAACTTGATACACATAGACGCTGATTAAGTTTTGGTGTAAATTGGCTTGCAGGTGGTGCTGCTAAGCCACGTCTTTCATGATTTTCATGATAGCTATATCTCAAGAACTAAAGCACAGAATTTAACCAAACTTCGGATTCCGCAATACCTTGAAATACATTACCACTGATAAGGTTTTGGTGCGAACTGCCTAATAGGTGGCGCTGCTATGCTACATTTTGCACGATTTTTGCGATAGCTATATCTCAAGAACTAATGCAGAGAACTTCATCAAATTTCAGATTCTGTTACACTAGAATATATAACATAATTAGACGCTGATTAAATTTTGGTATAAACCTCACAACAGGTGGTGCTACTATGCTACGTTTTTCAAGATTTTCACGATAGCTATACCACAAGAACTAATTCACAGAATTTAACCAAACTTCAGATTCCGGGAGACCTTGAGATACATAGACGCTGATTAGGGTTTTGTATGAACTACCCAATAGGTGGCGCTGCTATGCTACATCTTGCACTTTTTTGTGATAGCTATATCTCAAGAACTAATGCAGAGAACTTCATGAAATTTCAGATTCTGGTACACTATAATATATAACATAATTAGATGCTGATTACATTGTATATAAAAATGAAATTGATCATATACACAGTTAAAAAAGAACTGTATTGGAAAATTAAATAGAATTAGTTTTACATAATACATACAGTAAAATTAAAAAGGTTAGAGTGAAAATTAAGATAATGAAACAAAAATTATGTATATATATATACCTATGCGCTAAATCGATGTAATTATTTGCACTTTTTAAATGGTTTAATTGACGTGATTTAAATAGAAGAAAATTTTTGCGATGGCCACAACATACTAGTTTATTTTCAGGTCTAAGATTTTTAATTTTGTTTAACGGAATTTAAAAAGAATTTAAAATTTTGAAAATTTTTGAAGCTTTAAGAGGTTTTAAAACACAAAAACCTTTAAATAATAATTAAAAAACTTACTGTGTTAAAAATTTCTTTGAATTTTTCTGTTTAAAATCCAAATGTATAAAATTATCCAAATATAGTAGTCCGTGCCATACTGTGTATTCTATATTGCCACTGATCAATTGATATATGGATACAACCTCCCATCTTTTTGCCTCACTTTGGGAATAACGAATTTTTGCCGATTCTATAGACAATCACTTTCATAATTTTCAAGGTATGTTTTTGAAATATTTACAGACGTTGCTCTATACATGTAGCTAACAAAGTATGCAAATGAAGTTTCGATATCGTTAACGCATGCGCAATAACAAATTATTTAGTAAACCTGCTCATTTTTCATACTTTTTTTTTATTATTTTTTTATTCTAATGACAATGCACAATGTCGTTTGTCGTATTTTCAGAAACAGACATTATTTTATTTTAAGAATTCTGCAAATTATAAACAAAAGACTTGGGAAATTTGAGGCTGTTTTTATAAAAACCTTAATTTTTCTACGAGTATACATGCTATCCACATAAAAGTGAATACAGTATATTACAATAAATAACTTAATTATAATCTCCAGTTTGAGCGCTTTTGCTGTATTAGTTTTGACACGATTATCCAAAAGTTATTCGTTCTTTTTAAATTTGTTGACGGTCCCCTATAAAATTTCGGGAAAAAAAAATCACGGAAACGTATGACCTGTATTATTATATTTACACGTGTAGAGTTTCATGATGATTCCTCATGTACTTTTCTAAATATTTAATAAAATGTCTAAAATTGCAAGTGGCCGGTCATCTTTGGCCATATAGTGTAGTCGTACATTAAATTCACAATTTATCTGTAAAAACTTTCTTTATAACTTAAAAAGATCATTATAATTGAAAAACACATTTTATCATGGGGAAAATATGAACACAAGTGCACAGTGTCCGTTTCATCTAATTTAGATAAAACATCTCTTCAAAACTTGTCAATAGTTAGTTGAAACATTATAATCTTTTAAAAGATTTACTAGAATACATTTTTCAAAAAATAAATAAAATTTATGTACAAAAAAAAACATTAAAAAACATTTAAAAATACACGAGTAAACGTTTCGTCAAGCTACACGCAAGGCCTCATCAGTACAAATAATAATTCACTGCATAACAAACATTGGAACAAATCAAGACACTTACTTAAAGTTATTATATTTTAGTAAAAGATAATATTCATCCGGACATCACCTCATCATTCAGAGTCGGTTGTCGTAAACAAGTGAACCAACCTTTATTTATTTTTAAAAAAAATTATTCAAGTATGTCTTAGTTCATATTATTCAATTTTTTAATAATTTTTTTTTTTTTTTTTTTCAGTTCAGACGTTAAATGATTGTATATTGCAAAAATTATAATCTGTAACACTAACTTGTAGATCCGTTGTGCGTTCGTTTCACACCAATTTGTTTTTTTCAGAGATCAGTTGTAAACATAACTTCTGAACTTTTAAAAGTAAAAACGAGTTTCAAAAACCTCTAATGCTTAAAAAAGACAAGAGAATTTCTAATTTTCTTTTAATTGTTTTGAATTATACTTTAAATACTATTAATAGGACCTTATATAAATTATGCATATATTTATCACACAAGAAATTTCTAAAACGTGGAAGAGGAGGAAAATAAGGAACATACTTGCATATTTCATGCGTTATGGAGAAGTTTTCAAAATGCCCCATGCTCATCCCATATCAATTAAATCCCACAATCTTTTGTTAATGCAGGATTGGTTCACATACAGAAATGGAACTACACATAGTTTTTTTTTTTTTTTTTTTTTTTTTTTTGAACAAAATGTAGTTTCAAAAATTAAAAATAGTAAAGTTCAGAAATATTATGTAAAAATTTAGAACGTATTTTTATTACTTACAACATATTTTTACTACTTATAGAACATTTTTTGATATTCAAATATATACAATTCGAAACACAGATTAATTTATACATTTAAATATGTGTTTATCTATATAAATTATTTTTCATATTGGAAAATAATATGATATCAGTTGCAATATGAAAATATGAAACAGTGATTATTATTATTATTGAGGGTTTTTTATCTTTATTTGTTATATTTTTATAAATCGTTTTACAATTTTTATTCAAAATTTAATATTGTTGTTGAAATTTTTCAACCTAATAATACTTACGGGCTAATGTTATATAATTAAAATAAAATATCAACTTAAATGCAATAATAGTATCTCTTAAACTAACGTAGAAACATATTTTCAAAATTTTAATTATAAAGATAAAAATTATTTTAAATGTATCCCGGAGCCCCTTAAAAGTCCTAAGACGCCTTAATTTTTTTAATTTGCATACTACAGTTTCATGTTATTCTTTGCAATAGTGCGTTCTACTACCTACATTTTCAACTTTTTTTTCATGCCACACGAAATCCCATTTAATGAAATTATTAAAATATTCAAAACGTGTGTATGACTTATCGATTTATGTTTTTTTTTTCTTTTAATCACATTTTACTTTCGCGCCAGGCTTTTAAATTACTCGGAATATTTATTTACTTATGTATGAAAATATGGGAAGCATTTTTTTTTTTTTTTTTTTTTTTTTTTCCAGAAAAAAACATTAAATAAGCTGAACAGAATTTCTGTCTCATAGTCATAACATTTCAGTATCTGCAAAAATGAAAATAAATCAAGTACTCTCCCAATCCAATGGAGAACATTCGAAATAAAAGAGTAGCAACAAAATCAAAATACTTTTTTCGCTTTAAAAGGTTAAAACATTTTTTTTTTTAGAATCTATTTCTTTTTTTCTCTTCCTATTATTTCAATTATTATTTTTCCTTTGAGAAATATTTTTGTAGCTGCGAAACTTGTTTGCAATGAAAAGATTTGTTTTGAAACAGCTTTCGATCAATTAACGAATTTCTAGAAAACTTTAGGATAGTATTTTCTAATGATTGCATACAATAAACGTAATTTTTTTACATGTGATGTTCGAAGAGCAAACAGACATGGAAATATATTACAATAGAAAATACATAAGTACTCAATTTTAAAAAGAAAGTTTATATATTAATGGAAAACTTTATTTAGGAAATTTCTATGAGTATTGCTTTAACCCTTCTGAGTTCTGAGCCTCTTACACAAGTTTTAAATGATCGGTACCACTTTTTCAAAAGTAGACGCTTTACGTTACACAATTTCCAAAATCATCTAGTTACATGAGACACATATTATTTTCCTTTATTAGTTTGTAAAAAACAAAAACACATTTTGAAAAGAATGATGATGTCCAGTCAGATTGGACATGCAAATATAAAGGTTTAAAATATGTAGAACTGCGGATAATAGAAAATTAAAAAAATATATTACGAAAAAGGCTTAAATATATTGTAAATTTTGATGTGAATATATAATTTATAGTCGTACATTAAAATCAAAATTTATCAGAAAAAGATTACTTTTCTTAAAAATTCCCTATATTTGAGGGAAAGAGAAAACATTTTATTAACATTTTATTAATAGGAAAACAAGTACACAATGTCCTTTTCAACTAATTTAGATAAAAAAGTCTTTCAATACCTGTCAATAGTTGGTAGCGAAATCATAATAGACAGGGAGGTGGCAGAGCAGACAACCACCTTATCAAGTTGACAGATGAAATTTTAGAACTAAAGAAATCTCTATTTGCAAGTTAAAATACAATCCGTTTGCCTAATCATATGTTGGCGGAAAACACCTGAAACTCCGATTTTATCTGTTGACTGATTAATTTATTATTATGTGTTTCTGCTCCCAGCCCTCCAGGTTTTCATACTTTTTGGTGCAGGGTGCAGGAAAACACTATTGTAAACCTACGAGTCAACTGCTAAAATCAGGTTTTTAGGTTTTTTTCAACCAAGATATGACTTGGCAGACCGATTTCATTTTAATCTGCGAGTCAGGATTTGACTAATCTTAGAATTTCATCCGTAAACTCGATGAGGTGTGAGTGTCTGTGCTGCCGTCTTCGGTACATTATAGTCGTATATCAAATTCACAATTTATCTGTAAAAACTTTCTTTATAGTTTAAAAAACTCATTATCTTAGAGGAAAAAACATTTTACTATAAAAGAAATAGGAACACAATTGTACAGTGTCAGGTTCATCTACTTTAGATAAAACATCTTTGAAAACTTTTCAATAGTTGATAGCGAAATTGCAATCTGTCACAATTGCAATCTGCTTGTGGTATTCGTATCACAGCAATTTATTTGTAATAAATGATTAGCAAGCGTGACCGAGCTAAGCTCTGTCAAAATTAACTTTGCGTTCAACTGGATATAGTATTATCATTGTATCATTCACTCTTTATTATAACTGTAAAACATGTTATTTATAATAGTATTCTTTTCAAAAACAAACAATCAGAAAACTATGTTTTTATGCACATGTTCATAAATTTTACTTAATTTTAAAATTTATAACGAGAGGATAACGATCCAAATCACTTTTTTTAGCTCGACTCTGATTGGTTTAACCATGCATCTCGAATCCTATTAAGAATGCATAAAAATTTCTTCACATTCTGAAAGACAATATTTTTTTGCCATTTATAGCCAAATTTGGAGACATTTTTTAATTTGGCGACAAATACGTGTTTTAGCTTTCGTAATCTTAATAGCCGATTTTTCTGCTAAATGTCGCCAATATTTTGTCAAATATCGCCAACTTATTGACTGTTGCCATATTCTCGTAACTCTAATCCATATTACACAAAATGACCCACTAATCAAATTTGATCAAACATGTCACTTAGCTCAAAGGTCTTCAGGTAATTAAAAACAATAGAATGTAAAATTGAATCAAAATCGTTTAAGCCATTTCTTAGGTAAAGTTAGCTTGACAGCATTCAGCAATAAAGCGAAATGACCCACTAATATAATTTTGTTTAACGTGCGACTCAGTCAATAGTCTTCTTGTGACAAACAACGTTTCGTTACAAAATTTAGGTAAAATTGATTGAGTCGTTATTATATATAATTAGAATGACCCATTATGACCCACTAATCGAATTTTCGCGAGCATGTATCATAGCCCAATGGTTTTCTCTTGCTCGAAAATCATATAATACAAAGTATAGTCAAAATCGTACGAGCCATTTTCTACATAAAATTAGCATGACCCATCATGATCACAAATTACCCTTATAATCGACATCTCACGAACATGTGACTTAACCCATTAGTTTTCTCGTGTCTAAAAATTGTTACATACAAAATTTCGTTAAAATCGGTCCAGCCGTTCTTTAAATATAAATAGCTTGACCCAGAACCTTTATGACCCTTTATGACCCATTAATCAAAATTTCTCACACGTGTGACCTAGCCCAATGATTTTCTCGTGCCAAAAAATGTTATATACAAAATTTCGTTAAAATCGATCCACCTATTCTTTAGATATAACTTGACATGATCCATTATGACCCACCATGACCCACAAATGACCCTTATAGTCGAAATCTCTCAAACATGTGATTTAGCCCATTAGTTTTCTCATGTCAAAAAACTTTTACATACAAAATTTTGTTAAAATCGATTACGCCGTTCTTTAAATATAAATAGCTTGACCCAGACCCTTAATGTCCAATATGACCCATTAAATTTTTTTCTCGAACATGTAACCTAGTTCAATTTTTTTCTCGTGCCCGAAAACCATAGAATGCAATTTTTAGCCAAAATTGCATGAGAAAATCTCCAGATTAAAATAGCATGACCCACAATGACCCCAAAAATGACCCACTAACCGAATTTTCTCGAACATGTTGCTTAACTCAATGGTCTTCTTGTAACCCAAAACGATAAAATATAAAATTTGGTCAAAATCGTTAGAGCCGTTTTTTAAATAAAAATGGCTTGACCCATGATGACCCAAAAATGACCCACTAATCGAAATTTTCGAACATGTGACCCAGCCCAATAGTTTTTTCGTGCCAAAAAACGATTGGATACAAAATTTCCTTTAAATCGATCCAGCCGTTCTCTAGATATAAATAGCTTGATCCTGACCCATTATGACCCAAAATGACCCAATAATCGAATTTTCTGGAACATGTGACCTAGCCCATTGGTCTTCTCATGCCCAAAAATGGTAAAATCCAAATTTTTGCGAAAATCGTTAGAGCCATTTTTGAGATAAAATTTACACACACACACACAATTTTTGCTTGCATGATTGTATAAGATAAGTGGTAAACAAAACTTCTGAACTTTTAAGTTTCAAAAGCCTTTCTTGTTTAAAGGAGACAAGGGACTTCCTAAAGTATTATTATTATTATTATTATTATTATTATTATTATTATTATTATTATTATTATTATTATTATTATTATTATTATTATTATTAAATTGTACTTTAAATTTTATTATGATGACCCTATATGAAATATGGCATATATTTATCACACAAGAACAAGAAATTAAAAGAAAATGGAGGCGGAGAAAAATAAGGAATTCGAATTTCGACGAAAGAAAATATTTAAGAAGAAACGATTTCATTGATTGATTTGAATAGAAAATACACTTTATATTGTTAAGTCTAACTCTTAAATAAATGATATTTAAACTAAAAGTAACAAACTAAAAACACTAGTTCCATAAAGCTGAGTTTTAAAAATTATTAAACTTTAATCGTAATGTAAGCAGTTAAATAAAACAGAGATCTGTTATTATGGTAAAGTTATCAATTACGGCTCTTATGCTTGGTATTCCAAAATAAGAAAACCAGCAAAAGTTATTCCACTTTGACTAAATCACAGAATCTTTTCCCGAGAAATCTAAACCCGACATCATTTTCACAGTCTCAAAATTTACGTTTCCACATCTCACATCTGTATTCACCTTTTTAAAAAATGGTATTCTAATTTGATAATTTTAAAATCCTTTAAATTCAAAACTTGAAGTCTCGATTGCTGTTAGCTGGACACAGATACTAAACTGTTTATATTATTTTAAGTGAAAATGAAAATTTTTGAAATAATCTGTATTCAATAAATACAATAGGCAATATTCCAGTGACATCACATAAGGTAAAATGACGATTTTGCTTGTGTCGAACTCGAATTATTGCAAAGAATTTATTTATACGCTTGTCTAACTTGGAGAAGTGAATTCCTCCAGTCGAGAATCGTTAAATTCTCTAATATAAATCGTTATTGTTTGTACAAAGATACCATACACACTGTATATCGCGGCTCTTCTTAAAAGACACTCTAAATTTCTGTAAAGCATTGCATTTTATCAGTGTGTGATTTCGATTACATTATCATCGAAAGTAAGGTATTTTCACGAGATGTATTGCAAAGAAACTGGGGTCAAAATGACGTATTTCTACAAAACATATTTCATTCATAAGAATTAAAAAGCACACATTTTTAAATAAAACTACGCCATTTGCATTCGCTAAAGCATTTATATTTTACGATCTAAGCATCTATAGTAAAGTATAAATATGAAGACATTATCACTGAAAGAAACCCAGCAAAAGAAAAAAAAATCGTTATTCAAGAAGGAAATTTGTTATCTTAATGATTCACATACCTTCATTTGTTTATTTTCAATAACTCCACGTTTTATCGAAAATCATTCATTGATAATTCTTGAAATTTGGGAAAAACATTAATAAATCTACATTCTTTCAGCTGTTTTATGCGAATTAAAGGAAAGCGGGGGGAAGACATCGCAGAACTAGTCTTTAAAATGCATATTTGTGAAGAGAAAGTTTTGCATCGAATGTAAATAAAATTTGTAATAAACTAAAAATCCCATTTAATTGATAAATAAAAACAGAATAAAACCAAAATTCACCAGGTTTTATAACAGACGATTTTTTGACATAGCGCGCACATTTTAATTTCAAATTTTTTAAAAACTAAAAATCCCATTTAATTGATAAATAAAAACGGAATAAAACCAAAATTCACCAGGTTTTATAACAGACGATTTTTTGACATAGCGCGCGCATTTTAATTTCAAATTTTTTCACTTTTTATAAAAAAATGGGCAACTAAAAGTTTCAATAATCTTATTTCCCTGCTGAATTTTAATAGACATGAAATGGTTTTTTTTTTGCCACGATTACAAAAGCGATATTTACTACGAATAACAAAAACTACGAAAAAAAAATCTCATAAATAAATTATAATATAGTTTTCAAACAAATTGCATTTAAAAGCACATTTTCCCCCTATAGAATGGTGCAAAAATTGTAAATGTGGGATGTTTAGAAGTTTAAATAATTGTAGTAGGATAAATTGCAAAACTGAAATTTCATTTCATATTTCAAAGTGTTGCCATTCGCCAACTGACGTATGCGTTACGCACAGATACGTTTGGCCTTTATAATATAGATATAATTCGAAGCACAATTTTCTTTATGTATGCAATTATGCATTTATACATGTAACTCTTATTGGAAAATAATATGATATCAATTGTAATGCACATATGAAATACTGATTATTATTATGTATTATTGTGGAGGGTTTTTTTTATCTTTCTTTATTAATTTGTTAGCTTTATAGTTTTTATTCAAAATTTAATATTGTTATTGAAATTTTACTCTTACTACTTACGAACTAATGTTATGTAATTAAAATAAAATATCTACTTAAATGAAATAGTTGAATCTCTTAAACTAACATAGAAAATTATTTTCATATTAGAATTTCAATGATATTTTTTTAATTATACTGCTAGAACTTTAATATTGACTGAACTCTTTTAAGCAAACTGTAAAACAGTTAAGTGTATTTTATTCTAACAGTCTCATAATTTTAGTCGCTATTGTTTTAGAGCTGTTGATAATTTTTGGACTAAAAAATTAAATTAAATTATTGTAAATAATTAATTATAAATTAGATTATTAACTTTACAATAATTAATTTTGTGTTAAGATGTATATGTGTTTTTTTTTTTTTTTCAATGCAGTTAGGAATTCTATCAAGTTATTATTATCAATAAATACAACAGATGAAATGAGTAACAGGCTGTTATTCATAAAATAGATCTTTTTTCCTTTCAGACAAAGAAGGTCGGTTTATCAAAAGCCAATAAAATTTCGAAATTTCGCATTAATGCTAAAAGTCATATAGAAAGTCAGATATATTTAGCTGGTGTATTTGAAAGAATTAAAATTCATATTTTTGAAAACCGATTGCACCAAGAAGGTTTTGGCTTTACGAACATGTTTTTGGCACTTCTACTTCTAAAATTGTCACCTGGAAGGGCAATGCAATAAGGACAATGCAAATGGCTCTTTTTCATTTTCTTGTTCTTTTTCTTTTTTCTTTTCTTTTCTTTTTAGCCTTCGATGCTATTTCTTTCAGACAAGCTAAAAAATGTCGTATCATCAACCCTGAATTTTCTACTAAACCGATTTTGATAATTATTTTTTTAAATGAAAGCTATTTATTTGTAGTTGTGCGCATTTTAGTTATTTTTTAATTTATTTACATTTTTATATTTTATTTTTAATTTTAAATGCTTTTTACGATATTTGTTCAAAATGGTGGCAACTCAGTTTAGCTTTTCTCTCGCTAATAAAAATTTATTTTCCAAAACGATTGCGTATAATTATGCACTAATTGAGGTTTAAAAAAATATATTTACTGAGAAATAATATTAATAATGTAAATAAAATAACAGAAAATAATTTATGAAAAAATTAATGTCTAAAGCAAAATAAGAAAAATTTCAAATGAGGAAAATGATCTCATTCTGCAACCACATAAATGGGAATTACAATATTATTACGGATGCCTTTTTCATATTACTAATAAAACTAACTTTTAAAAAACATTTGAGGAGAACATGACGTCACTATTTAAAACATCACATTTTTACTCATAACGATATTACTTACTACTCTGTTATCCCGTCGACCAATTTTGCCAAATTATACAAATCGCCAAACTAATAGTTAAATTATACATATTGAGATAATTTTTATTTTAAATAACGGAAGAACAAATAATTAGTAGAATATTAATAAAAATTTTAATAAAAAGTCGAAATAAAAATCACTTAATGACATTTTAAACACATGAATCGTATGTAATGTCATTGAATGTGACATTCACGTTCATCCATTATTGGCATTTAATCTTATAGTTTGGCGATAATTTTTTGGGCAACGGGATAACCTAGTAGTACTCGATATTACATTTCAACATTTCTTTTTATTATGGACATTGAGATTGAGGTTTTACTTTTAGATGACTTCAGTTAGTGAAAATAATGTCACAGTAAAAATGAAATTATTTTTTTGTTTAGATACTACTCTGTTATTCCGTCGACCAATTTCGCCAAATTATACAAATCGACAAACTAATATCCAAATTATACATATTTACATAATTTTTATTTTAAATAACGAAAAAACAATAATTAGTAGAATATTAATAAAAATATTAATAAAAAGTCGATATAAAGATCATTTAATGACATTTTAAACACGTGAATCGTATTTAATTTCATTGAATGTGACATTCACGATCATCCATTATTGACATTCAATCTTATATTTTGGCGATAATTTTTTGGTCGACGGGATAACCTAGTAGTACTTTTTTTTTTTAATAAAACTATTTTTCTGTGGTGCATATAAAATAAAATTTCTTGATTTCGCAGGCACTCAGATTACAATTTTAACTGAAGATGTGCGAATATTTGCATGCAAAATTGTAACTGGCAAATTTGACATTTAGTTTGTAAATATATTTATTATATATTGATTCAATAATGTAATTACTTTTGCTTTTTTTTAAAACGAAATCGATCGGGTCTTTTAAACATTTCACTCGTCGAATTCGACGGGATTCCACTCGTTTTTTTGTTAAATTGCATTTTCTTTTACAGAGTCTATAAAAAAGCGTTTAAACTAAAGAAAAAAATCCGTTTTTGATGAATCTAGTCAATGAAGAAGTAGCACGTCAAATTGTATTTCTTTATTATTCCGCAATTCCAATGTCTCAGAGAGAAATTGCTATTCAATTGGACATTTCACGCCGTTCTTTTTGCTATTATAGTGATAAACACAAAAAAAAATGAAGTTAGTTCATTGCAATCTAAACGGGGTCGCCCTTCTAAAAAAAACCTCTATTGATTTTTTTTTTACTAATCGGAAGCGAAACTCAATTCTGTAATGGCAGAATCTACATTCAACTTGTCTTTTCTTTTCTTTTCTTTTTTTCTTTCTTTCTTTTTTTTTTTTTTTTTTTTTTTTTTTTTTTTGTTTCAAAGGTTTCTTGCAACATTTTTTTCAAATTGATTGCGGCATTCGATACGTAACAGTCTGATTTTTATGTATTTCAATTTTAACTCTGCCGAGTGGTTTGGTCGATTCGGATTAAAAGAAACAAATAAATGTAATAAAGTCAAAAATGTTTTCTCATTAGATTCCGAAGTGTAAATAGCATGCACCAGCGATCATTTAGACGACTTTTAGATAAAAATGAATTGCGATGTTTAATTAATAACTAAACTATTTATTAAAATTTTAAAATTCTGAGTAGTTGCATAAGAAGACATTTCGGGCTTACCTCATCCCATAATTTTCCGCCTCCTACTTGCGGTAGATTTTGCTAGCCATTTTACACACAGAGAGAACTTTCTTTTATTAGTATAGATTTTAAAGCGTCTATCATGTTTTTTTTATTATTATTTTATTCATTTCTCTTTCCTCTTTTTGTTTCATAAGGCAGTTTTATAAATGAATAACAGATTTAATTTATCTGAAATTATATTAAAGAAAATTTCAGCGTTATGTAATAGAAGAACTGTCTTCAGAAAAAGTGCGATTATGGCATCTAGAATCTAAGTTGTGGCTCTTGAAAAGATGGTCCCGTGTCATCCGTACAAATTCTAATTCCCATTGCTAGAGAGATCTAGCTTCTCCTATTAGAATTGAAGAGCATTCGCCTATATTCTTGTAGTCAAATTTATGTAAAATTCTCTGCAAATAGATGCGAACACAAAAGGTTAGTTTTAATAACTATAATTCTAGGTTATGAAGCCATTCCCGAAATTAAGTGATAATTCTTGCCACTGAAAGGATGAAATATCGTTTCGCCACCTAGAAAACAAGACACTGGAAATTTTAGATCATTTCGTCTATTCAGCTCATTTGTTTACTCTATTCGCATAGTTCGGTTATATATATTTCTAGTTTAGGGTATTCAGAGAGTGAAAAACTATTCATTCTAGGTAAAGGCGGTATATTTTTTTCTCATGTGAAAAACAAAACAAAACTAGGGTATACGCTAGTATAAATATTTTTCGTCCAGAGAGTTTAAAAAGAATAATAAAAATCTGTATGTTTGTATCAATTGCACATATAAACTCTCAAGAAAACATTGTCTTTTCTTTATAAAACTTTTAAAAATTAAATAACGACAACTAGAAATTCAAAAACAAAAATTTGTTTAATGAAAAAACTTATTTAACTTTGTAAAACATATTTTTAACAAATTTCGTTTCTCAAATGTATAAATCTTAAACAAACCAGACAAAAAATAAAATTACAGAAAGGAGAATAAATGAAAAAAAGGGATATTGAACTTCCGTCATCCAAAAAAACAATAAACTTTAACTTCTTTTAAGTTCTACACGAAATCATAAACCTCCTATCGCACACTTCAAAATCATAACTAAAGGAAAAACCCTGCACAATCCGATAGAAAAACCCTCGAAAGTAAAAATTTGAAACTTATCCCCGAATGGTTTCGCGGTTCCACAGGGTTTCAAACAGCACAATTTTTATTTCCCTTTTTATCTCCCCCTTTTGTAGTTTCTTTCGTTTTCGTTATCACATTTTATTCCCAAACTATCCTGGGATTATAACAGGATTCTTCAACAAAAGTTTTTGTTTTGATATTTTTTTTTCTCTGTAGTAATACATAGAAAAACATGTGAGCGAGAATGTGTGAAATAAAATTTGAGGTCCATTTATTTAGTGTCAGGTATTATTTAAGTTATTTTAATTTCATTCGAAATGTTAAGTATTAACCCTCCCTAATTTTTGTGTCCTATATAAAACCTGCTAATAAAAAAAAATGCTGTGCGTAATCTCTCGAATCCACGTCGTACCGGTCATTCCTTGAGTACAGTGATATATATCAATGAATTTATATGCTATATTATTAATTTTTTCTTCGTGATATTTCTTTTTTATCTCCTTTTCGTTTTGCTAAATTACCGACCTTTCACTAATTTCCCATTCTTTAATGATATCTATCATTAATTCTATAAAATTCTTTTAAAATTAATCGTCCCCTATCTTAATTTACTTAAATACAAAGCTTTTAGTTTATTTATAAATTGTATCATCGTTTTTGATCATTTCTATTATTTAATGAGAATTATATTGTTTTGAAAAGAGCATCTTTTTTTACTTAGTTTATTTTTATGTCTACCAAACGCTGGGATAATTTTTACTCATTTTACTTAAGCTTCCAAATTGACCAAAATCTTTACAAAATTACTCTCATTTGAAATGACATAGGCTCTCACGAGTGCCTCTATTATTCCTCATTGGTCATAGCGCACTCGATGTAATGGTGAACTTTAATTTTACTGGTGTTAATGTGAGGATTAAACAAAAAGCTGGTGCAATGAGGTAAGGTGCCAGATTTGTTCGATTTTTCACTTTCTGCTATCTATGATGTATCGTAGTTTTATGATTACCATAGGTTTCTCATTATAATTTCTGCTAAATTAATGATGACTTCTTCACATTAAAAACTTGAGTTCTCACAGGAATTGTGGGAAATATTTTCGGTGACATGTTACTAATAAAGGTATGAAATCTGAAGATGACTCATTATTTTTTTTATGGAGAAACTCCTTGTTAAATTCATTCAACAACTTGCATGTGCCCACTTCAACATCGGCAAAGCATCGGCTGTTTATCAAATTATAATGATTTTATGGCAGAATTGCTACATATATCATATTTATCCGATATTTATTTTCAAATAACAGGATGTTTTATATTTTCGATATTTTCGTTTATTTGATGCTGAATTTAAACATACTTGAATGATATTTTTTATGTTTAGAATCAAAATAAATGTAAATCAATTTAAAGTGTTATTGACTATGTAGTTGTGTAGACAAAAAAAGTCTGCTTGATAGTGATCTCTTATAGCAAAAAATCAAAGAAATACACCTCCCAATGTTTAAAATTCCTTTAGAACAGCAATTGATATATAAAATATCTAACTTAAATAACAAGCTGTTCAAGTTTTATTAAAACCTTTTCTGATTTTGGTTTACTTCAGTTTAAAATGAAAACAGGTTAAGGAATGAAAAAGCAAACAAGTTTACATTTATGTTCAAAATTTTCAAAAACTTCTCAAAGTTGTTCTTGAAACTATTTTGTATTTAAAATGTTATTGTATAAAACACAAAATTTCTTGACATTGAATCTTATGGTTTGTTTTTCTTATGTAAAAAGCAAATCGATTAATTTATAAAAAGGTTGCTTTTTATTTTCAGTTAGTAAATCTTATGTTTTGTTGTAAGTGAAAAATAAAAGTTTTTGAGTATTGTAATTTTAAAATTTCGCATTCAGTACAATGTGGTTTACTTTCTATTATGTGTGAAAATATTTATAATCATCGATAAATTGAATATTTTGAAAATGTAGGATAAGCATAAGAAATATCGGATCTATAAAACATCGGATATTTTTAATACTTTTAAAAATATCTTGATTTTTACAAACGCAATTCCTAATCCATAAGGTCCTAAAAAACACAGTCATTTCTAATTTTTTACTTTAAAAGTATAGTTCCAGTTGCATAAATGTTTCATGCGTTATTTTTCATCATATCAAAACCGTTTAAATTAAACTAGTCACTTTTATATTTACTATTAGTACTTTAATGTTCCCATTGCTCGGAAAAATAAAACAATCAAATTTTTCTTCTACACCAAAATTTACCGAGTTATTATACTTTTAATTATACAAATTTTCAGCATTTATTTGCTGTAAAAAATACGTTTTTACGCGTTAAGTACCATAAATTTCAGCACTCGGCATGTTTTAGTCATATTTTCAACATGCATTCAATCAAACAAAATAACTTCCATACAAAGAAAAAAATGCGATTTTTCGGTGTCTGCTGCTAGAGAAATCCGCGCTAGTCGAAAGTCCCTACCCCCTTCCCGCTTGACCCAGGCGAGACTTGTATTATTTTTTTAGTATATTTGGTCTAGATCTGGCCGATACTGGTTTTAATTTTTCAAGGCAGGATTCGGCATATCTTTTCCTTCAGACTCTATGAAAGGGCCGACCTAGACACTTTTTTCTGAGCGAGTTGGGCTTGGACTTCATTCGTTTCCCCAAGAACTTGTTTGGCAGGCTTTTATTTACTAATTTTTTTAAGTATAAATATTGTTTTAATCAACTTTTCTTGAGAATATGTTTAAAATTATGTTTTTTTCAATCTAATTTACATTGATTTCCTTATTAAATTTTCATTTGGGTGCAACTATATCTATTTCAATTATTTAATGCGTTTTTATACTCGCTAATGTCTAAATGATCGTTAATATCATTGTTATTCTGCATCCTGTAAATTGTGGACATATAATATGAAAATAAAACCCTTGCATAAGTACGTGATTATTTTATTTTTATTTTTATTTTAAGATACTGTTGCTTTATAAATGTCGGTTGTATTGTAGAAATTCAATCGGCCTGGTCCGTCCAGTTTAGATTTCCTGATATGAGATAAAGAGTCCAAACGTTCAGCTTTTATGCTGGATTTAGTCGGGTCAATAACTTTTTTCTGTGAACCGGACACATATTTTTGATTTATGAATCTTAATCTTCGTACTGATGGAAGGAAATGAAATAATGAATTCAGGCCCTTTTCTTCGGGAGAGATTCCTGTAGCTTTAGGGGAGAGGGAGTGCACTTTTTGACAATTGAAATCACAAAATCTCAAATCTCCCGGGGAGGACATCTTAATGATAAGGAGGAGGATATTTAAAGTCCCTGGATTCAACACTGATGAAATGCCCGCAAAAGTTACGTCCTTTTAACGAAATTTTAAGGGTTCTTTTTTCTAATTTTATGAAGAAGAAATCGCTTTTTCTTTTTCATAGACGTAAAATTCTTCTTAGATTAAGTGCCTTAAAGGGACAAAATGGTTATCTATTGTTGAAAATATCTTGCAGTGTTTTATCTTTGTTTTTCATAATTCGTTTATTGTTTTGTTACTTTCATTAATAAATACTTTTGCATAACGAAAACAATAAAATATTTTATGAAAACATCATCGAGCTCTATTATCCTAATACCTATTATCAACTCTAAATGAACGTAATGTTTGTTAATTGTTTTCTTTATACTTAATGAATACACGTTTTATTTAATTATATTTATCTGCATACATTACATGGCCGAAGATGAACGGCCACTTATAATTTTAGAAATTTTGTTAAATATATAGAAAAATATATGAGAAATTATCCTGAAACTGTAAGTGTGTAGACATAATAGTACAGGTCACACGTTTCCGGGAAGATTTTCCCCCGAAACTTCGTAGGGAGCTGTCAACAAAATTGAAAAAGAACGAATATCTTGATACCGATTAACCCTGTCAAAATTAATGTAGCAAAAGTGTTCAAACTGTAGGTTATGATCAAGTGGCTTACTGTAATAAACCATATTAATTTTTATGCGAATGCATGTATACTCGTAGAGACAGATTAAGTTTTTTATAAAAACAGTCCCAAATTTTTTCACGTTTTTTGCTTATAATTTACTGAGTTCTTAATATAATATAATGTTCTTTACCAAAAATGTGACAAACAACATTGTATATAATACTCTGTAATCAGAATAAAAAAATGAGAAAAGTTGTATTAAAAATGAGCAGGTTTACTAAATAATTTTTCATTGCGCATGCGTGAAGGCTATCAAAATTTCATTTTTATGTTGTGTTAACTAAATGTATGGAGCAACTTTTGTGAATCATAACTTGAAAATTCTGAAAGTGATCGTCTGTAAGTGAATAAGCTCAAAATCCGTAACTCCAGAAATGAAGCAAACAAATGAGGGGTTGTATCCAAATATAGATGTATGTGCCATATTGTGTATTCTATATTGACACTGATCAATGGACAAATGGACACAGTCCCTCATCTTTATGCTTTATTTTCGGAAGAACGGATTTTGAGTTTATTCTATAGACGATCACTTTCAGAATTTTCAAGTTATGATTTTGAGACTTCCATAAAAATTGTTCTATACATTTAGCTAAAACAATATGCAAATGAATGTTTGATAGCCTTCACTCATGCGCAATGTAAAATTATCTAGTAAACCTGCTCATTTTTCATACAATTTTTATTACTTTTGAATTCTGATTGCAGGGTATCGTGTACAATGTTGTTTGTCATATTTTCGGGAAAGAACATTATTTTATACTAAGGCTGCGCGCAAACAGCACTACTTTCGGTTACACTAAAAGAGCAATAAATCTATCTTTGAAAAAACAGTATTTCCGAACGGAACAAAAGGTTGCTAGTTTTGGAACCTCTTTAAATTATTTTTGAGGTGTGAAGCCTATTGAATTGATAAAGGAAGGGAACGTTTATCTCTCCCATCTTCTGTCATAAAGCTGTCAACTGATTTCGAGTTCGATTTCTCTCTTGAAGTTCAAATTCAGTGCACTGAAAAAGCAATTTTACATCAAAATGCCGACACGAAAGATCAAAAATAGTGAAGCCTAACCACAAGAAATTAGTGCTATGTGTCCGGTCCCTAAGAACACTGAAAATTATAAGCACAAACTTGAAAACATTTGGGACTGTTTTTATAAAAAAAATTAATATATCTACGAGTATACATGCTATCCGCATAAAGATGAACACAGTTTATTACTATAGACCACTTAATCATAATCTACAGTTTGAACGCTTTTGCCACATTAGTTTTGATACGGTTATCCAAAAGCTGTTCATTCTTTTTCAATTGGTTGAAGGTCCTCTAAGGTGTTTCGGGGGAAAAATTCTCACAGAAATTTATGACCTGTGCTATTATATTTTCACACTTAGAGTTTCAGGATGATTCCTCGTGTATTTTTCTTGATACTCAACAAAATGTCTAAAATTACAAGTGGTCGGTCACCTTTGGCCATATAGTGTATATTTATTGGAAAAGTATAACATTTCTTGTGGACTTATCAAAATAAAATAAAAATAATTATTATGTGAATTTTAATTATACTTTATTATTGTTATTATTATTATTATTTTACAAACAGTTAAATTAGTGAATATTTTTTGAATTAGAAACAATTTCTAGGGTTTTGGAATTAATACATGTTTAAGTTTACTATTATCTTTTATTTTATTTCTATAAAAACAATTTTTTTAACCTTTTTTTTTAACCAAAGATAAAACAACAAAAAATCTCTTTTAAACTAATTCCGCCAAAGAATTCTTGTACGTTAACCCCATGCAAGTAAACTAGAAAACTTTTATTCTCTTGCAAAATAAGTTTTTTTTTTTTTTTTTTTTTTTTTTTTTTTTTTTTTTTTAATGCACGCACGCCGCATATATTCAGTCTGTCATAACTTCTTTAGAAAATTCAATCGTTTGTCTTTCTAGTGTTTCTCGAATTACAGTTTGGTATAAAAAAATAACGCTTGAATAAATTTTATTTAAAATAAATGAAAAAAACTGCATTGTATGTGTGGTAAAAATGCTTCTTCAAAAAAGAACAGAAAGAATGGTCTGTTTGAGGCTGTCTCTCTCCGCCAAAAGAACAGCCATTTAGAAATGGTTCTATTTTGTTCTATAGTTGAACACTTTTTAACGAGTTACAATTTGGTATATAAAAACAAAGTTTGAATAAAGTTTATCTAAAATAAATGAAAAAACTGCATTATGTTCTACAAATTTTATGCCTAATAAAAATATTTCTTCAAAAAGGAACGGAAAGAATGGGTTGCAACACAGTCTCTGTTTGAGCTCTCTCCACCAAAAGAACAGCCATTTAGAAATGGTTCTGTTTCGTTCTATAGTCGAACACTTTTTAACGAGTTACAATTTGGTATATAAAAACAAAGTTTGAATAAAGTTTATCTAAAATAAATGAAAAAACTGCATTATGTCCTACAAATTTTATGCCTAATAAAAATATTTCTTCAAAAAGTAACGGAAAGAATGGGTTGCAACACAGAGTCTGTTTGAGGCTGCCTCTCTCCACCAAAAGAACAGCCATTTAGAAATGGTTCTGTTTTTTCTATAGTCGAACACTTTTTAATGAATTGCAATTTGGTATATAAAAACAAAGTTTGAATAAAGTTTATCTAAAATAAATGAAAAAACTGCATTATGTCCAACAAATTTTATGCCTAATAAAAATATTTCTTCAAAAAGAAAATATATGTATTAAACTCCTTAATTTTTAAATTCAAATTCATAAATACCATTTACACGCATTTTAAAACCTATTGATAAAAGATTTTGAATTACTTTGAAATCGTTTTATTTTGGCGAGAAAATGTGCTGCTCGCCAAATGGAGTGACGTTTTTCTCTTTTCACGCCAAATATTCGAAAGTATTTTATTTTTTTACAAAGTTTCTACTTTAATTCCACCTCTAAATTTGACTAATCCTTTATTACATACATAAATCGTTTTATTACGATTTTTTTTTTTCAAAAAATTCTAAGTATGCCCAGTATGGAGACCTTCCTCGTAAGTAATCCATTAATGTTGCTATTGTGTATTTCCTGTAAAATATACTATAAAATCATTCCATAGATATGATTCAGTATTATCTAAAGGAATCTTAATTATATAATAATAATCTAATTTTTTTAAAAATAGCTGCGAAATTTTACCATTTTTGAATATTAGCATTTTTAATAACAACCTTCATCTAGTTTAATCACTAAAATCTGCAATTAAACAATGCTAATATTATTACTCAATAAGCTTAATAAGATAGTGTTTTCATACTACATTCTATGTGAACAAAATGATAATTAGTCAATACCTTGCAAAAATAAATAAATTTATGCACGATTTTCTTAAAAAATTGTTTTCACGTTAGAGGAGATAGTTCGAAATATTTACAATTCAGATCACGAATTCTTCCCCTAAAAAGTTTACGTTCAACAATGAAAAGTTTATGTAATTAAAAGGAATTTTTAAAAAGTTTAAATTATTTAGGTGACTTTAGTCAAGTAATTTTAAAAGTTAACGTGTCTTATAATTTAGAAGTTTTACTAAATTCAACTAATTTATTTTTAAATAAAGTAGATGACTTAAAAATAACTTCAAATTAATTTCTATTAAACAAATTGTTTAACAGGACTTCTGTTAAACAAACTGTCAAGTTAACTTCTTTAAACAAATATACAATAATATGTTTGTTTAAAACACAAAATAAATTTAATCACTTTGACGAAACCTCATATAATAGATTAAAAATTTTTTTCATTTATCAGCGTTTGTAGGATAAATCACTTCTGAAACAGATTAATGATAATATTAAGATATTATTGTGGGTTTTTTTTTTCCTAAAAAAATGCACAGTATTTCAGTCTTATATGATCCTTCATTTGTCTTCTAAGTGGATTATTGGAAAAAAGTAGCATTTAAATTTTTATAAAACTAAATTGAAAGCTTGATGTTTTTTAACTTCTTTGAAAATAAACATTTACGCAAGTTTTCTTTGTATTGTATATTTCTTTGATTTTGTACATGTATATGTATTTTCTTTACCCTTATTTATTCGTACTCTAAAAGAAAAAAAAAAGTCTTCAAACTTTAATTAATAAATTTTATTTTTAAAATAGGAAAGTATTGGAAATGTTTATAAAATGTACTAAGAGATGGTCTTTTTACATTATATGTCCCCATAATGTTTTATAAGTAATATGTTTCACTTTTCAGTAGTTATACAATTATTGCAATATATGATTAACTACTATATCATGAATGATCAGCTGTTGTAGTTGGTTAGAAACCATTATCGGAATTTGAATTTTCATATTTACAACCGCGTCATACAAAATAAGCAGACCACGGTATTCAATTGATTTCGATTGCTCTGAATACCACCGTAACATCATAATTCATAAAAACTATATTACTTGATTAGGTGATAGCCGAGAGAGATTTCAGCATCGAACTCTGATGCTAGAGTTCTGACACAAAAATGGCGGATCCAAAAATGTTTATGAAATCACTTAATTTTAATATACAAATTCCACAATGAAAACAGAATTTTGGATGTTACCTTTTTATTACTCATGTGAAAAATTTTTCTGTTTGTAAGTAAATTTGCTTATAAATTCTTGTGTCATTTACTCATTTCAACATTTTAGTAATGAAAGTGCTTTGTCCCTGAAAGAGTGAAGGTGGTTCTCAAATTCGTTGTTCAACAACACAAAACTTTGACGCATTTTCTGACTAATTTTTAACTGTAAAGGCAGAAAATTGATGAGACCGACTATCGAAGGGAATTTAAATCGAATGACGTTTTCCATTTTAATAAATAAATTACATGTCGAGGTAAAAGATATTCTTGTCACACGGCTGCAGGTTTTTTACTCTCTTGCTGTCACTTCCAAAATAATATTCAAAACGCTAATTTTGGCAGTTTTTCTTAAATCGCATTCTTTTTATCAAAAACTGTATAACTTTTTTATTATATAGTTTCTGAATAAGAGCATATGACAGACTTATGCGTTGAAATGAATTCAGAAATGTGTCAGAAAGTAGTTCCTTTGGATTTGAGAAAAACCTTAATAAATTGCTAAGAAATATTCTCACAAATTTACTTTTTGTTATACAGCATGACATGTTGTGATGCTTTATTTTTTTTACTATTTTAAGCTACATTAAGGGGCGCAGGATTTTTGAGTTTGTCGAAACAATATAAAATATCGCTCTTTTCAAACAAGCAAAACACAAAAGTATGCAATTAAGATTTTTTCTGCCCATTCTGCACTATACATTAATGATCGGATATTTGTGATTTTAGACATTTTGTTAAACGTCTACAAAAATGCACGAGGAAGTATCCTGAAACTGCAGGTTTGCAAAAAGAATAGAACAAGTCATGCATTTCCGCGAAGACTTTTTTCCCGAAAACTCCATTGGGTAGTTGGAATTTTACAAATTGGAAAATAACAAAAATCTTTTGGATAACACAGTCAAAACTAGCAAAAAGCTTTTAAACTGCAAAACATGATTAAATGGCTTACTGTAATAATAGTCCATTTTCTAATTACAGCTTTTCATAGGTCCGTGTGCAATTTTATGATTAAGTATCCTGAGTGGTCTCATTTTGTTCCTTATGTATTGTAGAATAAGAAAAGCGATGGTGGACATCTGGGACCCGCGACTGGGGAGGGGGAGGGGAGGGGAAGGGTTGAAAAGTGCAAGGGAAAAAAATTCCATTTCATAAAAATTAAAGAAAATTATCTATAAATATTAATGTTTAAAACATTTATAGATTAGGGAAAACATTTGTGGACATCCGGGATCCGCGACTGAGGAGGGGCAGGGGAAGGAGAGGGGTTGAAAAGTGCAAGACAAAATAAATCCATTTAATAAAAAATAAAGAAAATTATGCAAAAATATTAATGTTTAAAACATTTATAGATTACGAAAAACATTTGTGGACATCCAGGAGCCGCGACTGGGGAGGGGGAGGGGAGAGGGAGGGGTGGGGGAGGGGAAAAGTTGCAAGGTGCAAGTGAAAAAATTCCATTTCATAAAAAATAAAGAAAATTATGCAGAAATATTAATGTTTGAAACAATTATAGATTAGGAAAAACATTTGTGGACATCTGGGACAAGCGACTGGAGAGGGGGAGGGGGAGAGGAAGGGTTGAAAAATGCTGGGGGACAAAATTCCATTTCATAAAACATAAAGAAAATTATGCATAAATATTAATATTTAAAACATTTATAGATTAGGAAAATCATTTGTGGACATCCAGGACCCGCGACGGGGGAGGGGGAGGGGAAGGGTTGAAAATTGCAAGGGACAAAAATTCCATTTCATAAAAAATAAAGAAAATTATGTATAAATATGAATGTTTAAAACATTTATAAATTAGGAAAAAACATTTGTGGACATCCGGGACTCGCGACTAGGGAGGAGGAGGGGGGATGAGAGGAATTTGAAAGGGGCAATAAAAAAAATTCTGTTTCAAAAAAAATTATACATAAATATCAAAGTTAAAAACGTTTATAGAATGAGAATGGCATTGAATGATACTCGGGACTTGTGATTAGGAAGCCGGAGGTAAGGAAAGAGGAGGGGAGTGGAAAGTGTTCAAAAAGGCAAGAAAAAAATGCCATTTAATCATATATATATATTAGTATTTAAATCTTTTATAGAATAAGAAAAGCAATAGTGGGCATCCGGGATCCACAACTAGGCTAGGGGGAGGGGGAGGGAAGAGGAAAAGGTTGAAAAGGGCAAGAAAAAAGGGTACTTCTAGGTTATCCCGTCGACCAATTTCGCCAAATTATACAAATCGCCAAACTAATAGCCAAATTATACATGTTGACATAATTTTTTTTAATAACGAAAAAACAAATAATTAGTAGAATATTAATAAAAATAATAATAAAAAGTCGAAATAAAAATCACTTAATGACATTTTAAACACGTGAATCGCATTTGATGTCATTGAATGTGACATTCACGATCATCCATTATTGGCATTTAATCTTATAGTTTGGCGGTAATTTCTTGGTCGACGGGATAACCTAGAAGTACAGAAAAAAGATCTGAAGCTTTAGTGGGACTGCATTCTCTTTCTGGATCTGACACCACTGGTTCATTCAGTGATAAATCAAAAACTAGTTTTTGGAAGAGCTTCATAAATGCTGACGACAGAATTCTAAAAGCACTTGGTCAAACAGATATCCTTGAGAGTGAAACATATATTGCACTTGAAGAATACATATGTTCAGTGTACATGCCAAATTAAACATTAAAACACTGAGTGAGCTAAGATGGTGGTTATTTACAAAAAAGCAAGTTGAAGGAACAAATATGCCTCCAACTCAAGCCGCCCTTTACCCAGCCAATAAGAAGAGTTCATTACGAAGCAATAATATGATATGGCAAAGAGCACACATTTTAAAAACTAATATTCCACTCCCAACTGATTTTGGTTGGATAATAAAGGAAAAATAATACCTACCTGTCTTGTGTAACATGCCATGTGCTCCTCAAGAACTGGTTTAATCGGTGCGTTGTTCGTGTGTCAAGTCAAGATGTGTAGCATCCTGTAAATGTTCACAAAATGATTACCTTGTAACTGAAATGTGTTTATGCTCGGATGAGACTGATAAATGTGATAATGTTGGAGGCCTTGGTGATGTAAATTATGATGACAGTGATACCGATGATCCTACTTTGTTCTGAAGTTAAACTTTTACTTGCAGTTTAAAATTTGAAGGTTTTTACTATTTAGGTATATGATGTATAATATAGAATAACAATACAAAGATAATAAATAATATTTAGCGTTACAAAATTTGTATCATTTAGAATTTATCATCACTCAGTTCTTTTTCAATTACCTTTATACTTATTTTTTCCCTTGCACATTTCAGTCCTTCCCCTCCCTCTCCCCCCTCTCCAGTCGCGGGTCCCGGATGTCCACAAATGTTTTTCCTAATCTATACACGTTTTAAACTTTAATATTTATACATAATTTTCTTTATTTTTTATGAAATGGAATTTTTTCCCATGCACTTTGCAACTCTCCCCCTCCCCCTCCCCCTCCCCCTCCCCAGTCGCGTGTCCTGGATGTCCACAAATGTTTTTCCTAATCTATAAATGTTTTAAACATTAATATTTATGTATAATTTTCTTTATTTTTTATGAAATGGATTTTTTTTCCTTGCACTTTTCAACTCTTCCCCTCTCCCTCCCCCTCCCCAGTTGCGGGTCCCGCATGCCCACAAATGTTTTTCCTAATCTATAAATGTTTTAAACATTAATATATATACATAATTTTCTTTATTTTTTTATGAAATGAAATTTTTTCCCTTGCACTTTGCAACTCTTCCCCTCCCTCACCCATCCCCTCCCCATCCCCCTCCCCACTCGCGGCTCCTGGATGTCCACAAATGTTTTTCCTAATCTATAAATGTTTTAAACATTAATATTTATACATAATTGTCTTTATATTTTAAAAAATAGAATTTTCTCCCTTGCACTTTTCAACCCTTCCCCTTCCCCTTTCCCTCCCCAATCGCGGGTCCTGGATGCCCACAAATATTTTTCTTAATCTATAAATGTTTTAAACATTAATATTTATTGATAAATTTCTTTATTATTTATGAAATGGAATTTTTTCCCCTTCCATTTTTCAACCCTTCCCCTCCCCCTCCCTCTCCCCAGTCGCGGGTCCCGGATGTCCACCATCGCTTTTCTTAGTCTACAAGACATAAGGAACAAAATGAAATCACTCACTATACTTAATCATAAAATTGCACAAGGGATGTAATTAGAAAACGGACTATAAACTGTGATCATTTTTATGAGGATGGCGTGCATACTCTTAAGGGCAATTAAGGTTTTTATGAAAACAGTCCTAAGTTTTTCTATTATAATTTGCAAAGTTCTTAATGTAAAAAAAATCTTCTTTTCAGAAAATATCACAAATAACATTATGCCTAATACCCTGTCATTTGAATAAAAAAATAATAACAGTTGTAGGAAAAATGAACAGGTTGACTAAATAATATTTCACTGCGCATCCGTGAACGGAATCAAAATATAATTTGCACAATGTGTTAGCTAAATGCATGGAGAAACTTTTGCGAAAGTCTCAAAAACATAGCTTGCAAATTCTGAATATGATCATCGGTAGGATAACCTCAAAATCCGTAGTTCTGCAAAAGAAATAAAAAGATCTGTGATTGCTTCCAAATAAAGTAGTAGGTGCAATATTTTGTACACTGTATTGAGACTAATAAATGGTTATATGGGTACAGTACGTGATATTTTTACTTCATTATTGATTGCTAGTAATTTATTTTAATGCCACCAACAATATATAAAAAATGACATTCCAATTGACCTCGTTCTTCCTCTACTATTTCAAATGCCATCTACTGACAGGAAAAAGGGCCAAACATAAATATCACATTTGTTTGACGGTAACACTAAAAGAAACGTTCAAGCTAATGTTAAGTCTATGAGAACATTATTTTCAAATTTTTTGTTTGCATTTAAATATATATTTATGTATTACATAGGAAAAATAACTTCAGATACAAATCATGAAGGATCATTAAATATTTAAATGTTAAACTTACTTCAAGTATGCATTGTTAAGTGAAAAAGTTAAAATATTAGTATTGAAATTTCTAATTTTAATTATTAAACATTCGTAAATACTAAGGGATTTTTAAATAAAACACAATAACGAATCTGTAAACATTAAATTATATTATCTTCATTTGTTTCAATTTGCATTTCTTTATATTTTTACCTTTTTTTCCATTTTAACAGACATTCTCATTAAATATTTAACAAATACATAAATCACAGAAAAATGCCTCAAATGTTTTGTTAATGAAATATGTTACTGTAATAAGTAAGTATACTAAGTATACTAACAGCACACTGCGAATCAACTTCATTCTTTGTTACCGCAAGGGAGTAATTTCAATCAAATACGAAGCAGGAGTAAAAATAATTAACCAAACCTTCGGATCTAAACATTTTGACGAACTATTGAATAACCTTTCAGATAAATCGATAGAAAATTATCGTGCTTTAAAAAATAGTACGGTGGTCAATTTTTGAAGAAACATTTGAAAATTAATTTAGTTCGCAAAAATTGCCTGCATTTGATAAACCTGTTAAAATATATGTCCTGCTTGATATAGTTTAATTAATACTACATTTAAAAAAATGATTTCTTAAACAGTTTTATAATATAAGGCAGATTAAAAATTTCAATTGTAAATTGTTAAATTTTTATCAAGTTCTTTATTTTTATGCTTGTTTCTTAAGCATGTCATATGTTGAAAAAGCAGCTGCTAGATAAATTATTTAAATTTAAAAATATGAGTTTTCTTTTCGATGCAATACTAACTTAATATAATGTATTAATTAGTAATGTAACTTAGTGGTATTAACCTTTAACTACTGTTAGTGGTCTCACAGACCGCTGGGTTTTTTAAGTTTAGGAGTTTAGCTCGGAATGTTTAGCTTAACTATAGATACTGGTAAAATTTTGTTTCGTTTGGAGCCAAATTACTATCTTCTGAGACTTTTGAATAACTTAATTTTATTTACAATAGTCCTGTATATAAAGGTTAAAACAAAAATAGTATTCTGAGAATTATTCTAACATTTTATTCATCATTAAGCGGTCTGACTGACTGCTCACATTAGTTAAGCGACAATTTTTAAGCAGTTAAGGGTTAAGTAATGTATTACTTAGTGTTATTGATCTCAAACGGAAATATCGATTTTTTAAATGTTATCAATTCTCAAATAGTCCTTAAAAAACATGAAAATTATAATTTACAGGCAGAGCTTTAGCTGGCACATTTTCTTTCCAAACTTATTACGATTTTTAGCACTTGGAAATAATTTTAGTTCGAAGAAATGCTGTCTTGTTTAAAAATAAAGGTTGAAATATATAAATAATTCGATGACAATCTTATTAATCATAAATCATTTCAAAAAATTAATTATAATCAACTTACATAATTTCTTTACCTTAATTGAAAATCGAGTCTAATACAGCAAAATTAAATAAACATTTTTGCATTATCACATTTTTTGTAAATATTTTTTAAACACATGCATGTAAAATAAATTCACATACCTCTAATTCAATCTTTAGTAAACATGTTAAAGTATTTAAGCATAGTATTCTAGGAAATGATAATAACAAATTCAATGTCAATCAACCTCATACCTAACTACCATAAAGAAGCTATGCTTCAAAAGAAAAAAAAAATGTAAAATAAACAGAACAAAAAATAACTATTCGTTCTTATTAATATTATCGCTTAGCATGCAGTTAAAGAAAGTTTGTTTTTCTATCCATTTGTGATAATTATTTATCCATCTTTTAACGGAAATGCATTTTTATATATTACGCAAATTAGTTAGTAATACTTTTAAGTATAAAAAAGTAATCGGAAACAATTCTTCTTTCTTGAAGTGTATTTATTAAGAAGCAAATTAATACATTATTCAGAAATAAATTTGGATAAAACTCTTCACACTGTTAACATATTTACATATTTATGTAATTTTTCACACTCTTTTAGTTAAATTTGTTACGTTCTTCAATCTATATTGAAGGAAATTATTTTAATTAAAGTATTTGTACCCTATGTGGACAGGGCTCTCAATATGCTCACCCCTAATATTTTTAAAGGTAATAATTTTAATCGAGAGATGGCTCAACATTTTCGCGAAGAAAAGCAATTGAAAAGATAATTAAGGATGGAAAGTATAAAAAAGCGCGCTGTTCGCCATTTAGGAAGAAACTTGCTGTTTCGAGATATGCTAATCTCAATTACTTGTAAGCTTAAATTCATATTAGATATGGTAAAATTACATTAAATGTTAAAAAGTGCAGTATTTTAGAAAACTAATAAAACATATTTTCGATTGCTATTGCATATTTTGCTTAAAAATATTTTCCTTATTATTTCCTTATTAGTAGTTTATTAGTTTCCTTATTTCCTTTCCTTATTAGTTACAAGATTTAGTAAAACTACGCCCGGTTTCCAATATGGACAGCTTATGTCCCCATCGACTACAACTACAAGAAAGAAGAAAATTCAACGTTACCAAGCAATAAATTAAAAAGGCATCAAAGTGGTAAAATCTTTGTTCAACAAGATGCCATTTAAACAATCTTCCCAAAAAACCTTCCTCCAAAAAACCCTTGCAGAAATATAAAAAGAAGCCCCCCCCCCCCGCCAGTAGGATATCTGCTGGCGAAATCGTAGGTACCAATGGTATGACTTCCTCAACAAAGGAGAGCTGGTACTGCTTCTTTTGCAGTATTGAAGCTTTTTCAAACAGGCGGCCATGCATCACATGTGGTAGCTATGTTCATGAGAATTATGTGGGACTTACTGCCCATGGTGAAAAAGTTTCTATTTGTCCATGCTGTGAAGACTGAGTAATAACAGATGTAAATTCGTAGACGATGCTATAAAGTTAAGTAAAACCAACAATATTGTTTCATAATATTTACTAGTAACTAAGGGGCTTTGCATGGATCTTCGAAGGATAAAAACCGAGAATGCCCCCCACCTTTCTAAAATGCATGTTCTGAAGAAATTTACGCCCCCCCCCCCTCCTCCTCAGAATACTTTAAGTTACATTTTTTTATTACCTCTCCTCTAAAATCCCTTGGAAAAGTGATTCTTCCATACACACTGTGTAGAAAGTCAATAAGGAAACGCCTGTCCATAATAGGGACAGGTAGTTCCTTATATGGACACTTTTAAACATTTTTTTTTTTTTGTTTTTATCATTTAAATTAAACCTGAATAATTACAGGTCGTTAATTTTAATATTGATAGTCAATAGTCCAAGGATAGTGGACACATATTTTTGGAGTCCTATGACTTGTACATGGGGGTGAAAAAAATACATTTTCCTTAGGTTGCCCATATTGGTTACAGGTACCTTACAGTTTTTTTTTTTTTTTTTTTTTTTTTTTTTTTTTCGATTTCTAGTTTTTAACATATTTTTATTTTTAGGGTTCAGAGATCTCGAAAATCTTTTTTGTGTCTGTTGGTGTGTATGTATGTGTCCTCTATTGTTACATTGAGAAATGAATGAAGTTACGCATGCAATTAGAGAAAACTTTACATGTTTTTATATATATACAGCATATCGCAGTTGAATTTGAAACATTTCGCCGAAAGGGGTCCTGTAATAAAATTTTGTTTCATTTACTTTATGATATTATCGGTTATAAATTGAATTGATCCAAATTCCAAAAAATATATTTTTGGTTATAGCCAGTAAGTCACAGTTGAATTTGGAGATATTTCGCCAGAAAGGAAATTTTGAAATAAATATTTGTGTCATTTTCATTATTGTATCACCAAAAACTGCTTGAAGTTATTAATTGAGTTGATTCCAATTTCATAAATATATTTTTGGATACGGCCAAAAAGTCCCAGTTGAATTTAGGGATATTTCGCAGAAACTGGGTTCTGTAATAGAATTTCATACCATTTTCATTCTTATATCACCGGAAATTGCATGAAATTATTAATTAAATTGATTCCAATTCCATAAATAAATTTTTGGATATGGCCAGCAGGTCCGGGTTGAATATGGGGCCATTTCACTTGAGGGGGAGCTCTGTAATAGCGAATTTCGAGACATCTTCAAAGTACACGAAGTTATGCATAAAATTGGATAAAATTTCACATATATGATAATGACTATGGTTATCAGCTCTCAGATGAAAATAATTATATTCCCAAAGAAATCTCCAATATCATACCGATTTTTCTGCGATTTTCTAGATTTGACACATTTTATGAGTTTCATTGCCAAAACTAGCAAACTGAATTTATGTTTTTTTATGATATTAATTGTTGTATAATATTTTAAAATCTAATCATTGTTAATACATTGAGTGCCACGGGGACTGACACTGAACTTCCCGTTTAGGCCGTGCCTGTCACCGGTGATTGACATTGTAAAATATGATATAAAACTAAAAAAAAATATATTATTTTAAGCAATTATTAAAAATATATAATCCTGTGATAGATAAAAGTTAAGTAAATTTTAAATAAATTTTCAGTAATTAATATATAAATAAATATATATATATATATAGTTTTATATTACATTTTGACTGGTAAAATCACTGGTGAAAGTAGCGGCCTAAACAGAATGTTCAGTGTTAATCACCGACAGATGTGGCACTAAACGTTTTATTGTATCTTACCATATGCAGTGAATTTGAGTCTTCCCCCAGAATCGCATGTATGCTCTAATCTAAAATGAAACCTGGGTATACGGAGCGGATATCCCTGTCAATCCTGCAGTTTAATTAAAGAATTCATGAATATTTTCGACTATGTGTTACATATTTAAATATAATGTAATAGGTCGACATTTTTTTCGTTATTTTTCTTTAGAAAACCGGCCTGAATGCGGTGGTATAATGCACGGAATAGAGATAGACCATCTGTTCATATCTACAAAAGTTGTTAATAGTTTCTTTGAAGCCAATTGTTTTGTGACATCTTAAACTTTATATTAAAATGTTTAAATCTGAAAAAGGATAAATCTGTAGATTTGATTTTATGAAAGATCTATTTTTAAGACAAAGAAATTTGTGAAGTGTTCTATTTCAAGAAAAAAATGATTTTATTTTATTTGAACTGGAATAAACATGTTGAGTAAGAAATAATCTTATGAAATTAGTCACATGTCTTTTCTCCCTTACCTAAATTAATTTTTTTCTTAATAATTAAATAGACAAATATCTTATTAGTCAGAGAATGTTACATAATTGATAAATTTTTGAAAATATAAAAATTGCTTGATGAGGGTAAATATCAATATCAAACTTTTCGACCAATCAAAATTTTTTTAGCTTAAGTCTGATCAAAAAGTTAAAAATGGAGTAAAATTGGATAACTTGCTCAGTAAACTTTAAAACTAAGTAGTCTCCAATGACAGAATAAAAACAAAAAACAAATATTTTTAATAGTAATTTCTCTGTAAATATTTTTTAAGATAAAGTATGAGTAAAAAAAAATCCCAAATTTATCGAAAAGGAAATACATATTAAACTATTTATGTACGTAATTAATAAAGAACGGTAATAACACATTCAGACTAAATCAGCTTCTCATTTGCTGCCATACGGGACCCATTCCATACAAATAAGAAAAATAATAATAATAAATCGAACTTCCCTTCTCCTAACATTCACACAACTTATTCGATTAAAGAATGTTTAATCTTCTATTCATTTGCTCTTTGATAATGAATTCGAGAACTTTTTCAAGTTATGCATTTTTAAGGATCGTACATAGTTAATAATGATACAATGTCTTCTATTTCAAGTTTTAAAAGTCGAAAGAAAAATCATTTTTCAAACATAGATTACGAAACACTTTCCAAAATTTCTAAGACACTGTTACAAAATTTCAGAGTCTAACAGGGTGAAAGATTATGTCTACGAAAACTATTTGAAAAAGTTTTATTTATTTAGTTAGAAAATTCATAACACATTTGAAGATTCTAATTTAGCAATTTCTACCAATAGACGAAAACGTACTTGCATTCCTTTTTACAGCCCTGTATATTACCTACAGATTTTTATACGCGGCAAACATGAAGCTGAAATTTAATTCAGGCAAAGATACTTTTAAAACTTCTGAAATCATTTTTCCATGAATTTAAATAAATGGCCATGTATCCAGTTTTTTCCATAACTCTGTATATGATTATTATTAGTGATTGACGAAAATTCCGTTTCATTTTCGTTTTCGGGTGAAAATCTGAGTTTCTTCGAAAATTCATTTTCGGCGAAAATGCTGCTCAAAATTCGGCCGGACTGAAACTCGACCGGAACTGTTTCCAATAATCTCGTTTCTTCCTTCGGAAATTTTCAACATTGCTCATAGATTTGAGCGATCAATTGAAGTGGGACTATTTATTGCTCCGAACTGTTTATAATAGTCATTCATGACTAACTTAAGATGCAAGTGCAAGTTATAAAGCAAGCAATGCATATATTATTAAACTTTTTCACTTGTTCATTAAAAGCTGCTGACTTAATTATTTAAAAAAAAAAAATAGTTTAAAACCGCAGGAGTATTTCGAATACTCTTTAAGAAAGTTCTGGTATTACAGATGATCATTTACAAAAAAAATATTATTAAAGATAAAATAAGGTTTGTATACTAAAAATAAATAATATTCGCATAATTTGAAATGTTTCTGAGTTGTTGATGAATTAGTTACGATCATTTTGTTTGAAAATAAAAAGATTTTAATCAAATGCACACAGAGCCGACTTGTGTCGCACTTATAAATAATTCATATTTATGTGTTATATTTAATAAATGCATGTAATTAATTAATAGTTATTCATTATTTCATACTTCACATAGTTAATTAGTAATAATGCATATTTACATTAATATTAATAATTATTAAACATCATCTATGCTCATACATATTAATCTACTATTCTTACGTACTATTCATTAACAAATAAATTAAATTAAACATAAAATGATAGAATTAATGAACTTTTATGACAAAAATTTAACAAAAATATTTAATTTCATAGGTTTTTATTTAATATTGTCACCACAAATCTAAAACAGAGCTTAAATTGGTATCACAGGTAATAATTGTAGAAAAATCAAAGAGATGCTTTCGCAAATGGCATCAACGTTATAAGAAGATCAATATATGTCATTAAGAAAACTTTGGTGTCAGTAAAAGCTGCCGCAGTACAGATGAGTCTCAGTGCAAATGGAAAAAAATAAATAAATAAGTATATTTACTGAGTTGTGAGAATCGACATTACTTTAGATATCCGGTTCGAAATGACTCAAGATAAACATTTTTATTTTCAACGATCATTCGAAATTTCTACAAGTTTTTACGGTAAAATGGCTATAATGGGGCTGTTTTCATAAAAAAAAAAAAATTTACTCCACATGCTTTTTTCGATTTTGAAAACAATTGGGTTATTATAATATTTTGTGCCATTTAAATATATTTTATACATAAGGCACACGTATACGGTGGCGGTCAAAAGTTTCCGGCCAGTAAATTTTTTAGTTAATTTATAAGTATACCCATATGAAAAGGAATCTCAAATCTACTTATAACTCTACTTATACATTTTATCGACATAATAGTTAGGAACTTACTTAGGTAATAATAAATAAATATCAATAAATTTAGCTGACAAATTTAAGTACAAAGAAAAAAGCATGTTCTCAAAAGTTTCCGCCCAATTTCGCAAGTTTGGAAAAAAAATGGCATTGCAATAAAAAATAACAGTGATCAACAACATTTACAACTAGTATTTTATCGTCATACCTTTAGTAATAAGTACTGTGGTCAGCAATGTGACATCGATTTAATCAACGGTTGAAGATCGTCTAATGGTAGGTTTTTTCCACACTTCTTGCAATTATTTGGAAATTTCTACTAAACATCATTATTTATAGTTTCACACACGTTTGCCAAGCTCTTTTTAGGGATTTTCTATCGAATGTATATCGGACTCTTTTAGACTTGCCCTTTCAAAAACGATTTTTTTTTTTTTTTTTTTTTTTTTTTTTTTTTTTTTTTTCTTTTTTTGCGAAAGTCATTGCTTGATAAGTCTGCATACATTTTTTGGCCGTTATCATGTTGAAGCAAATAGTTGCGGCCACAATTTTTACTCTAATAAGGCGGCAAATGATTTTGAAAGATATCCTTATGCATTGCATCTTTCATCTTGCCACGGATTTTAAATAACGGACCGTCACTTTTTATTGAAAATGCTCTCCACAGCACAACGTGCCCTCTTCCATGTTTCATTGTAGGTATAATATAAGTTAAATCATATATTTTGTTGTTAGGTCATCGGAAGTAGTGTCTGCCATTATTCTTTAAAAGTTACAACTTATATTCATGGTAAAATATACTTTTCTCCAATTTTCACATGACCAAACTTAGTGTTTCTTGAAAAATGCCAATCGGGTACGTTAATTATTTTTTACTTAGGTTTTTTAAGACCGACTCTTCCATAAAGTTTTGCGTCACGTCAGCATCTTTACACGGTACATCGACTTATTTCAGCACTATTTTCACTCCTTAAATCGCAGAATATTGCAACGGAACTTTTACTAGTCCATCAACTGCTTTTCTCCTGATGATTCTGTCCACAAGAATAATTATTTTCCGTGGTCTCTTGAATCTCATGAAGTCCTGAAAGTCATGGCCATTTTTATATAATTTTTAAACGTCATGACTGTTGATTTTTACGGATAGATAACTTTACCGTGATCTCATGAGAAGATTGGTCGTTTATAAACTAATCACTCATTTACGAGCAATAATTATTGAACTTTTCATTTTTGAATTTAAACTACGCTATTCACGCTGATTCATTCAGAAACATGGACAAAAAAATCTTTACCGATAGAAAAAAAAAAACTAAGGAATGACGAATAGCTGGAAACTTTTGCATACGTGAATTTCGAATTCCTCCCCTTTGCATCAATCAGTATTCAATCAAAATGCTTACGTGGTGCGAAGTCACTTACATATTACAAACTTTTGGAGCAAGTGTGCATTTCCTTAGCCGAAACCAAATCAAAGAAATAAACTGGTTGGAAACTTTTGACCGCCACTGTATACGAGGGGTATAGGTACTGATTCGTGGTCATCAATCGCCACGGGACGATTAATTTTCGGAATGCTTTGATGAATTTCGCATTTTATCCTCGATCTTTCGGCGAAATTTGCGTTTTTTCTGTAATCTCTTGACAATATTCGCATTTTTTCTGCAAATTTTTGACAAAATTAGCGTTTTTTTACGATCCTTTGATTGAATAAGCTTTTTTCCGTTATCCATTGACAAAATTTTGTCTCAATTTTTTGACAAAATTTTTTCTCAATTCTTTGACAAAATTTGTGATTTTTTTTCTACTTACGATCGAAAAAAATAATTTTCTTATCGACTATTTCTTGATATTTACGATAATTTTCCATGATATTTTTTTATGTCCGTATTTTCGGAGCCGTATGCCCTAAATTTTTGGAAAAATCGAAACGGAATCAATCATGTAATAATCTGTGACATAAAAAAAAATATTTGGTGTTCTTGAAAGACAAATGTTTGAATTGCATTTTGATTTTTACAGTGGAAAATAAACTCACATTTTTTATTAATATGTACTCTTGTATGATGACAAAATGAAAATGAGAAATATTGTTTGCGTACTATTGAAGGATTCTGCATTTGCAGCTATAATGTGGGGGTATCGCAAAATTTTAATTACATTCAAATATTTTTTTAATGCTACCTCTTACCACTTTATCAAAACGATTTTAATTTTCGATGCCTCTAAGTAGGGGTTGAAGTAGTTCGTGAATAGGACCGTAAATTGTACTGCTAACTGAAGTTAAACTGAAAATACAAGTTAAACTTTGAGATGGGTAAAAGGTTACAAGCTATGAGACGGCTAAAATAATTTAGAATAAAATCAAGCACACTTATATTCGACGTGCAAAATTTAAAAATAACTCAGGATACGAATTTAGATTTATCTTAATTACAGTAATTATATTTTATGTTACATATTGAATAAATTCGAAATAGTTTTATTCTACTGAAGGTTAAACTACTGTCCTTTAAATTAAAAGGGAGGGGGGAGGGCAGCAGAAAAATTACCAACAGCACAAAAAATATAATTTAAATTTATGAAGAAACATAAAGAGGGATGAAGTCTTCCTAATTTTGCTTTAAAAATGAAATCTAACACTATTCCTGAAAATTACAAGTAAAATTGTGAAAAAACAGCGGTCTTCGAGACGGTCGAAAGAAATTACGATTTAATCAAAAACTAGAATTAAAAAATCAAGCATTCTTATATTTGATGTACAAATTTCGAAAGTTAATTCGGAAAACGAAATTCAAAATAACTGATTAAATGAATAAAATTTTACGCTAAATGTAACGAAATATTGTTACATGTGCCGAGATTAATTTTTTTTTAACTTGTGTTAAATGATCACTTGCTGATGAAACGGGGAGGGTGAGAGAGGTGGTCAGAGTATCTTATAAAAATAAATAAATATATTAGTTTATTATTTAAAAATGCTGTTACAGCAATGCAATGACATCATGTTATTTATGGAAGGGGATTAGTGAAATAAAAAGTGTAGCTCTGAATATTATGTAAGCCTCCCATCCCTTATGTATCATCTACTTTAAAATTCACATATTTATAATTTTTTACACACTAATTAGTGTAATTTCAGGTGTTATCTACATTTGCACATTTTTCTAAGTTTATGAACTGATAACAACTTACAAACTTAATGCCATAAACTAAACACTTATTAAAATAGGTATTTTTTGTAGGAAAAGTGTATTTTTATGACAAGTGGGTGATTTTAGAAATTTACACACTTAACTATGTATATATCATTATGTATAAATTACAATAACATACCAATTTGTGTAAATTCAGTCATTTTTCAGCATTTACACATTTATTTGTGTTTTTCACGTGATAACAAAATACATACTTAGTTTTATCAGCTAAAATACACATAAAACCAGGTAAAACTTTGCAAAAAGTGGGTAATCTTCATGTCCGGTGTGTAACTTTAGGAATTTATATACATATATATGTAAATTTGTCTAATGTACACATTTATTTTTTAGAGTGTACAGCTGTTCAAAGGTAAAATTTTGAGGTAATATATTGTAGCTAGATGTTAGAATCATTACTTTCATTTTATGACAAGGATACAAAACCAAATCACATTTCGTATGAACGTAAAACCAGAGAAGATAGCCAACAGGAAAAATGGAATTCGTTGTGCAACAGTCTCCAAGATTTTTTTAAATTCACATAAATTGCTGTCACAAACAGATGGGAGCATCACGCACCTGTTAAGTCGAAATAAAAATCACTAGATGCATCAAATTCACTGTGTAGCAGTCTCTAAAATTTATTAAATTCATTAAAATTCCAATCACAAACTGACATGTGAGCACAACACGACCATTCAATGGAAAGTTAACATTAGTAGATACATAAAATTTGTTGTACACACATCTTCAAATTGACTGAAATTTATTACAACCGAAGTCACAATGCATATTTAAAAAAAATCTTTAAAATACCTAAAATAAATTAACAGAAATATTAAAATGAAACATATCATAAACTACAAAGAATTTTTTTTCAAAGTGAAGCTATAAACAATAACTCAGATTATCGAAGATCACTGGCGGTACTACGTTTCTTTCTCAATACGTCATCTCGCGCTACACGAAAGCTCTTCAATTTTTTGAGTTATGAATTAATTCCATAGTCAGTTTCAACAAAGTCATAATTTTTAGTTAACCTTAAATTATTTAGTCTCTTCTTTTCAAGATTTATGTATAAAAATTTTATGCGTCTTACTCTATTTTCACAAATCCCAAACTTTCACAATGATAAAACAAAACGAAACGTGATAAAAATCTGCTTAAGCCATTGGGGACGAGTAACGTATACGTTATATGTGTCGCAAAAAGCCTTAAGAATCCTTTTATATAACCACGAGTAACATTTTACTGTAAAATCTGCTTTATTTAATCGGAGCATTTTCTGGCTTTAATAAAACACAAATTTCTGATTTTAAAAACCGGTGACAAAATTTAATTTTTTTTTTAAAGCGAAGGGGTTAAATGTAAGACAAATTTAAACTTGCTTCAGGCTGCTTTTTTGCATTGTAGTCTTATAAAAATGATTTCATTCCGTCATTTTTTTATGATAGTTACATACTAATAGCGTCATTAAACTCTTCAGTACTGAGACAAATATTACGAAGACCACAAAAACCTGTTTAAAATTTCTGTAAAACATTTCCGTCCAAAGATTTATCAGCCTATATATCATTCCTTATAATATACACACATTTACTTAAAATGTGTAGAAGTAATTTTATTAATTCTGGAAACATTTAAATTCATTTAGAATACATTCTTTAGAGTCTACTACCGGCGACATCAGGACTGACGAGGTTAAGAGAAAACATGTCATTAACCCTTTCCGACGCAGACAAATTTTGCTCATAAAATAAGCAATTATTAATTGACACCGGAATTTTAAAACAACTTTTATAGAAATGAAGAATTATTAAATTCACGTTTTTATCATAAAACCGAAATTTCTTTAAAATATTCTTGGTGCCGTTTGCAAGTTCGGAATAAAAATTATGTGTTCGGAGTGGACGCACTGCGCCGGAAAGGGTTAAGAGGAAGTATATACAGGTGATCTTAAAAGATAATGAATGCTTGCAACAATATGAATGACGGAATATTTACAGAGATATTATAGAAAGAAATCAATTAAACATCGAAGTTGAGAGACAACATTTCGAGCATGCTGTGTGAATCGAACTTTTTGAGTTTGTTTCTATGATTTAAAACTAAATGTGTTTGCGTATATACTGCTTCATTTTGACGTTTTTGTTATGCGATATTATCATATACAGTTCATTTAAAGAACACCATTATAAATTTCTACGTCGTCGGGATTTACAATGATGAAATATCATTTCCAATGATATGCAAAAGAAATAAAATTATTCTTTTTATCTGCGTTATTATTCAATTAATTTAAGCAATATACGCATACAGTTCTTGTTAAAGATCTTTTTGAAGCAGAAATAAAAATTATCACAGTTTTTTTTTTTCCTCAGCAAAAAACACACTAATTTGTTTTAATCCAGCATAAATATAATTAAAATTTATGCTTTTTGAAAATTAATGTAAGTTTTATTTCATTAACATATATATATTTTTTGTACTTTTTTTGAGAATTTTTCAAAAGTTATACTGCCTACTTGTCACCAATAAATAAAAAATTAAAGCATAATTTAACCATTTTGCAACACTCTGTACAGCAGAGTAAATAGATGTTTCTGTGAAACGAATCAATTGCCTGAGAGAATAAAGTCTCTTAAAATAATATACTTTCCCACCTTAACGGGAAGCTTTAATGTTTATTTTTTCCATGTTTGAGTTTAAGATTTAGAAATTTACGAAAACTACACAACTGATTTGGCGTTATTATGAGTTTTCTTTTATGCACTTTTTGATTTACAAAAGTAAATTTTTGATTTACTTTGGTAAATCAAAAATTAGAAATGAAAACATTAAATAAGACAATAGCTAATTTAAAATGTAATTTTTGTACATTCTTATAACCTGGAGAAAAAGAAAAAGAAATATTTTCCTTAAAAAAAGTAACTTTTAAACAATTCTTTAAAAGTACATAAAGCATGGCAAAATTAAATATTTATTTAATTCCCTTTTGTGTTTGAAAAAAAAATTCATTCTAAGCTAATTCAATTACGTATTAAAAGTGCAAATATTTTCAAGTAGACGCTTAAATAAATAATATGATACATGAAAACTAAGTTAAACCTTTTTAATAGTATTGTTTCGTTTTTATTTTTAAACATTTTTTCAATATGAGTTATTTTTTTAAATTTCTCTGATTTGAAAGATTTAGTTTTGTGACATAGTTCCCATTTTATTTTTATTACACGTGAAAGTGCATTTATTATTCATGAGAGAATAATTATTATCTTTACACATTAAAATAACATATTTTTTAAATAATAATTAAAAGATTGAATACTTTTATAAAGATAATTATGAATTCATGATAATATCAAAAGATTTTTGAATCTTTAAAAAAAATATTACTGATTAATTTTTAGACTTTATGGCGCTGTATGTATATTGTTATGTTGATTTATTCACTACCTCCAGGAAAATGCAGGAACAAAAAACATTCGTAAGTGGCGTCTTTGTGTGTTAGAATTATAAACAGGGTCGACCTGTTGTAAAACGTACAATGTATATGTATCAATAATTTGGAGGAGGGACCTCTGATAAATTATATGTTCTGAGTAAATTTCAATAATTAAATAAGGTAAAGTTAATTTCTGTTACCTGTGACCTGAGAAGACAACTGCTCCAGGCCGCTTTTCAGTTTTGGTACAGAAAAAGGAAAAACTATATTATTTTTTATGTGTCATATTTGACATAGTTGCCAGTGTAAGCTTCCGTCGATGACTAGATGTTTTATTAAATTCAGTTTTAGTTTAGTTTAGTAAAAGAAGTTTATCTAGATGATTAGTAAAAACTTTAATTTGATTTCTAGATTATATGTGGATTATAATATCCGCAAGGGAAAAAAAAGCACGCTTCCCGTACAGAAAACCTACATTGTTTCGATGCAAGAATACAGAAACTGTTGATAAACTATTATTTTAACACAATCAAGCTGATTGGAAAGCTATCATATGAATCAAATATATCTAACTCAGCAAAAAATACCCAACCCGATAATCGAACTTGGATCCTTGGCTTACGAGGCCAGTGCTATATCGTTTAATCAAACTAAGTCGAGAACTGGCGAATATATTTTGCTCATAACTGCCTCAGTTGAGCTGTCTATATGACAAACCAGATGTTATTATCAGTAAGATTATCTAATTGAAATATGTTCGCTGGTTATCTTCACACATAGCTTAAACGATAGAGCGTTACCTCTTAAGTCTAGGATCGGGACTCGATTACCGGGATGGATTATTTCTGCGGCACAGCCTGTTAGTTGAATGAGAAAATGCTGGAAATGTATTTTAACTGCATTCATTAGTCACATAAACTTTAATTTAATATAGGGTGTGTTTTGAAATACTGTGCATCAAAGTTTCCACGAAATATTTGATGTTACTTTCTATGGATAGTATTTGCTAAAAGCAAATTTTCAGATGAATTATAAGTTTTCTACGTGATTTAAATTTGAGCAATCTATATAGTGTGTAAGCATATCATAAATAGATCATATATATGGATGCTTAAAAAATGCGAAAATTTTATTAATTATGTGTGCTAACTGCTGAATCTGCTGTTTAATTATGGTATGCATTTTCAAAATAATTTATTTGTATATCTTTTTTTTTTTTAACCTTACTAAAAAGTGAAGTTTTGTTATAATATTATGGAAAGAATTTAATAGTTCACTCGTGACAAATGATTTTTCTTACTCGTTTAGTTATTAAAACACTTATTTTTATTTATACACTATATTGCCATTGATTATTGGACACTTGCGATTTTAGACATTTTACTAAATATCTAGAAAAATACATGAGGAATCATCTCGATACTCTTAGTGTATAAATATAATAGTATACGTCATACATCTCCGTGAAGATTTTTTACCGAAACTCCATAGGGTACCGTCAACAAATTAAAAAAGAATGAATATCTTTTGAATAACCCTGTCAAAACTAATGTAGCAAAAGCGCTCAAACTCTAGATTATGATTGAATGCCTTATTGTAATACTCTGTGTTCATTTTTATGCAACTAGCATGCATACTCGCAGAGTAATTAAGGTTTTTATAAAAATGGTCCCAAATTTTTCCAAGTTTTTTCCTTACAATATTCAGAGTTCTTAGTATAAAATAATATTTTTTTCAGAAAATATGACAAACAACATTGCACAGAGTACTCTGTAATCAGAATTAAAAAATAATGAAAATTGTATACAAAATGAGTTGGTTTACTAAATAATTTTTTTACTGCGCATGCGTCAACGATATCAGAATTTCATTTGCATATTATGTTAGCTAAATGTATAGAGCAACTTTTGTGAAAGTCACAAAATCATAACTTGAAAATTCTGACAATAATCGTCAATTGAATAAGTTGAAAATCCGTTATTCTCAAAATGAGGCAAAAACAAGAGGGGTTGTATCCATATATTCATTGATTAGTGTCAATATAGAATACACAATACGGGATGTTACGACTACTTTTGGATAAAATCCCTCATATTTTTGCTTCATTTTGGAAACAACGGATTTTGTCCTTTTTCTATAGACGATTACTTTCAGAATTTTCAAGCTATAATTTTGAGACTTTTACAAAAGTTGCTCTATACATTTAGCTAACATAATATGTAAATGAAATTTTGATATCTTTGAGGCATGCGCAGTAAAAACTTATTTAGTAAACCTACTCATTTTTCATACAATTTTTATTATTTTTTAATTCTGATTACAGGGTACTGTGTGCAATGTTGTTTTTCATATTTTCTGAAAAAAATATTATTTTATATTAAGAACTCTAAAAATTATAAGGGAAAACTTAAAAAAATTTGGGGCCATTTTTATAAAAACCTTAATTACTCTGCGAGTATACATGCTATTTGCATAAAAATGAACACAGTGTATTACAATAAGGCATTCAATCATAATCTAGAGTTTGAGCGCTTTTGCTACATTAGTTTTCACAGGGTTATTCAACAGAAATTCATTCTTTTTTAATTTGTTGACGATCCCCTATGGAGTTTCGGTAAAAAATCTTCACGGAGATGTATGACGTATACTATTATATTTATACACTAAGAGTTTCGAGATGATTCCTCATGCATATTTCTAGATATTTAGTAAAATGTCTAAAATCGCAAGTGTCCAATAATCAATGGCAATATAGTGTATTTTCAGTAAAACAAAATATTTTTACGCAGACAACTTTTTTAATGAAAAACGTAACATTCAAAACTAAAGTTTGGAGACAAATTGCACATTGCAAACATAGTTTTTTAAATGTGTTTAGGATAAATGATATTTTAACTAATACAGCTCTGTAATAATTCATATTTTAATAATAAAAAGAAATTTTGATGGGTTATAAACTAATAGTACTTTTTGGAAAAAGGTTGGCTAGTTGCCAAAAAACATTCATTCCATTTCGACTCCATTATTTCCTTTATTGAATATATATATATATATATATATATATATATATATATATATATATATATATATAATATATATATATATATATATATATATATATATATATATATATATATATATATATATATATAAATATATATATATATATATATAAAGTGCAATCGAGGCCAGACGTCTGGAATAAATAGCATCTGATGTTTGATAGGTTTTACAGAAGAGCCACCTCATTTTTTTGGAAATTCATATGCTGACATCGATTAGAAAACTTTTTACATGTTTAAAACTCGTAGAAAGTTTATATTTTACAGCACTAAACAATTTGTTGACGTCAAAATTTATGCCTAAGATGCCATTAAGGAAAATTGGCCATAAATAACGTTAGAATGACTCTTTTTTTAATATAAACTTAAGGTTTTTCTATAATTGGAGTAGATACTAATCTTACAAAACTAAATTTTGTAATATTAGCATTTACTTAGATTCTTTATTGTAAATTGTCTCTATAAAAATAAATTCTTAATCCTTTGTAATTTATAATAATTGTTTTATTAATGAATTAAAGAAAATATGAAATATCCTTTTACTTAAAATATACAAAGTTAGTAAATTAAACAATGTAAAAGATTTTACTTTATAATGTAACAGAAATGAAAGTTTAACTGATACATTTTAAAACTTACAAAAATGTTCCTTACATTCTTTACATTAATTTGTCTTCATGTAAATAAATTATTAACCATTTATAATTTATAATAACTATTTTATTAAATAATTATGGAAAACATCAATATCCTTTTACTTAAAAATATATAAAGTTAGTAAATTAAACAATGTAAAATATTTTACTATATAATGTAACAAAAACAAGAGTTTAATTTATTCATTTTACAAAATTTATCTACTACTTTATACTCCAAATGATAAAACATGGAACTTACTTGATATTTATTACATGCAAATAGCTACTTATTGTATTTCTATTTTCACAATATAAAATTTCATAAAAGTTTTCAAACATAGTATGACTTTTCGAGAAAATTCAGTGTGCAATTACTTAAAAGTCCGCAAACTCTTTCAGTGCCCTCAACAGCCGTTTGGAAAAAGATGAACCAGAAACCTCAAAAACATTAAATTTCAGAGTTTTAAAGAGTTTCAAAGTAAACTCTGATTTTCTACTTTTAAATTTCTCGAAAATTATTTGTTATTAATGTAGAAAATTTATTAGCTTCTGATATTTCTACCTGAATCTTTTCTTAAAGGTTTTCAAAGAAGTGTCTATAATTTTCTGTAACTATAAAGTTACACCAAAAAAACAATAAAGATTTCCTCTGTCTTCAAGAAATTCTTGAATCTGTTTTTCAGCATAGCAACTTATTAGATGTAATCGGAATTTTCCAAGCTATTTCACAAATTATTGAACAATGAGCTAAATTTTTGACCATTTTAATTAACTATGAAATTACACTAAATTAATATCAATTTTGTAGCCGTACAGATACAGGATGCGGCATAAAAATCTTTTTAAGAGGCCAATAAAAATATATAGGACATTGAAAACAAATATTTTATGTTTACATTCGAAAGGAATAATTTTTGCCATTTATTAATTTTTACAATCTGTAACAATTTTTGCTATTAATTTCGAGGTTTTGTTGTACGAAGATATTGATATTATCTAAATGTTTTCCTTCGATCTCTTTACACTTATGAAGTCCATCCCAGAAATTTAGGATAATTTTTTTCACCATTTCTTGAAGAATTGCTGTAACAGTAACGGATCACTTTTCTAGACATATGGAATTATTTCCTTTAAAGGAGACTTCTGCTAATAAAGTTGTTGAATCACTATTTAAATATTTCACCTGTTTTGGGAGACCTTGCGTAATTTTGTCTGATCTAGGTTCCCAATTTATTTCCAGTGTTAACAACATTTTTAATGAAACATTAGATATAAAAATATCTCATGCATCAGTCTCGCACCCCCAATCGAATTCGATTTCTTAAAGAATCAATTAATCAATTAAAACCTCAATTAATACTTTATTACTTGAAGGACACTCTTTTGAGCATGCATTGTTGATTCACAAAACCTTATACAATGGCTCTACACACTCATCTACGAAATTCTCACCAAACCTTTTACATTTTGTGCGTGAATTATCATTAATATTTGATACATATGACACTCATGCAAATCAACCATTTCTTGATAATGTTGACACTTATAAATTATTAAAAGTACTGGATGGAATGTACCAAAAAGCTTATGAAAACATTGTGTCTGTTCAACATCAAATAAAGTGCATATAGATAGACTTTTACTTGCTCCACCTAGAAATGCATACCTTAATTCTAACTTTAATAAAAATGCAAGTTCTAATATTAATAACAACAATAATAATTATCAGCAGTACAATAGCAATAACTCTCCTCAAAACATTATTTCAAGATATAATCTTAGGCGAAGAAAATAAATGTAATGCCACATGTTTTGTGTTAACTGGCCAGGGCACAGAATTATGGTTGGTTGTGTACTATGTACTGGATCTTTTACTGGTCTACTGCTAGTTCTGTTCATTGTATACAGGGTGAGTCATAAATATCGAAACAATAGGCTATCTCCTTAAATATTGCTCCTTAAATATTACTTCCAATTGCAAAATTTCATAAAAAAAGTGAATTTTTTTATAAGACAAGTTGCAATTCCTCTATTTTAAAAATTACGAAAATTAAATTTTTATACGGCCCCCAGAGGATAAAACTTCCAATTAGAATAAAATAAGCTTTTTAAGAAAAAAATATCAACCGACTTCAAAAAAGCGCTAAAAAGAATTAAATAATTCTTTAAAATTCTCTAATGACAAAACGTTATCCAATAAGCACACATCGGATATCAGGTACCGACATAAAAACGGTTAAATTTAATATGTATAATTTAATATCCACCAAACATAGATTTTAGAGATAATATTATTTTACAAGAGATGAATTGACATATTTATGATTTATTTTATGAATATATACATATAAAAAGTAATGAATTACTTTTTGAAGTTGGTGCCAAACAATCACAATCGATAATGATTATCCCCATTTTAATTATGGTACTAGGCATAATTTAGCTACAATTCTTAATATACATCAAATAGTTTGGCACCAACTTCAAAAAGTAATTCATTACTTTTTATATGTATATATTCATAAAATAAATCATAAATATGTCAATTCATCTCTTGTAAAATAATATTATCTCTAAAATCTATGTTTGGTGGATATTAAATTATACATATTAAATTTAACCGTTTTTATGTCGGTACCTGATATCCGATGTGTGCTTATTGGATAACGTTTTGTCATTAGAGAATTTTAAAGAATTATTTAATTCTTTTTAGCGCTTTTTTGAAGTCGGTTGATATTTTTTTCTTAAAAAGCTTATTTTATTTCCTACTTTTTAGTTATGTATACCGTAATACATAATTATGTGTACTGGCACACGATAGCTCTTTGCAATGCATTACTAACGTACGCACTTTGCTAAGTTCTCATGTATTCAGTTTACTTGTCACTGTTTGATTGTCAACTTTTCTGAAACCACTTACAATATCGATTAGTATCGTTGTGAATCTTAAGAATTTCTTTGTATGGTAACTTCTTCAGACAAGATCTGCCACTTCGAAAAGCTACCGCATTTATGAAATCTTAGTCTGCATCGAATCCTACGGTCATCGAAAGTGGGTATCGAAAGGTGACAATCCATCAAGTAAAGTGTCCTTACACATAAGAGCGCGACATAGTGCTTCTATATATGAGCACGCAGCAAAATGACTTCATATATTAATGTATAGTAAAATGCTTTTCTAGTGTAGTCAGTCAAAAGTACTCCCCCTTCACTCAGAAAAAGGAAAAAGAAAGATTTTTGCAAAAATTGCACTATGCTTCAATCGATAAACAGCAACAATCTAATATCTATACAGGGAGTAATGGCATCGGAAATGAGCAGTGGCGATTCGACGAGGAAACTGAAACTCATAACCAATACCTGGCTGCCTTTATAAGAGAGTGACAGCATTTGATTCCCAAATATTTCTTTTACTGACGCTTTTGTCCCAACTGCACTGTTAAAAATTTGAAAATTTTGCTGTACACTGTTAAAAATCTGCTGCATTTTTTTGCTACGCACTCCAGCGCTTGTATGGAAAACGGTTACTTGACTGTATTAAGGAGCATTCTCATAGGTCGCAGTAGAGACATTATAAACAAGCGGCGGAGTGCGTTGCAACAAAATGCAGCAGATATTTAACAGTGTATCATCACTTTACCGCTTATATAGAAAATGATTAGTTAAATGCATTATGAAGAATTCTCATTGATAAAAATAAAGATATTCTATAAAAGCGATGGAGTGACGATACAGCAAAAGTTGCAAATTTTTAACAGTGCATTGCATTGCCAGGCATTTTTTATTATGGAATTTGATGATGATTTCCTGGAAGAATTCGATTGTACTCGTATGAGAAGTTAACAAGATTGACGAAAATTGCCCGCTCAACAAGATGCTTGGTGACTCGTTTCTGTCCAGAATCGTTTCAACCAATTATATACACTGTTAAAAATCTGCTGCATTTTGCTGCAACGCACTCCCCTGCTTGTATAGAAAACGGTTACTTGGCCGTGAAATGGCGCTTTCTCATTGGTTGGAATAGAGATATTATATACAAGTGGTGGAGGGCGTTGCAGCAAAATGCAGCAGATTTTTAACAGTGTACTGTGCTACATGTGTCATCATATTCATATCGAGGAATCCTACACTGTAAAAAATTTGACACTTTTGCTATATCATCACTTTATTGCTTTTATAGAAAACGATTACTTCACCCAATTACGAAGCATTCTCATGGGTCAAAAGAGGGGTATTCTACAAACGCAGGGGTGTGACGATGCAGAAAAAGGGTCACATTTTTTACAGTGATACTGTAATCGGAAATGAGCGTTGGCGTATTCGATGAGGAATCTGAAACTCATTACCTATACCTGGCTGCCTCTATATGAGAGTGACAGCATTTGATTCCCAAATATTTCTTTGACAGACGCTTTTGTCCCAATTACACTAAAAAAACTTTGAGCCTTTTGCTGCATCATCAGTCCACCGCTTTTATAAATAACGATTACTTTACTGTGTTATGGGGCAGTCTCATTGGTCATAAAAGACATATTCTATAAAAGCTGTGGTGTGACGTTGCAGCAAATGGGTAAAATTTTTAGCAATGTATCATGGAGCATTCTCATGGGTCAAAGGAGAGATATTCTATAAAAGCGGGGGAGTGACGATACAACAAAAGGATCAAAATTTTTACAGTGTACACTGTAAAAAATTTGGCCCTTTTGCTGCATCGTCAATCCACCGCTTTTATAGAAAACGATTAATTCAGCCTATCGTGGAGAATTCTCATGGGTCAAGAGAGAGATATTCTATAAAAACGGGGGAGTGATTATGCAGCAAAAGGGTCAAATTTTTTATAGTGTACACTGTTAATAAATGTGAACTTTGTCCAGTTAGGATTTCACACTTTGAAAAGATCGTGTGTCTATGTAAGTGTAACTTAAAAACATGAAAAATGAACGTTTCTAATTGGTCGATTGCTTCGAAAAGATATTGAATTTTAATGTTTTAATTTTTTAAAAAGTTCTAATCCACAGATTTTTATGAAATTTGAATGGGACCACATGGGCCCCATACGCTTTCAAACAAAAAAAGAATTATCAAAATCGGTTCATATTTACGAAAGTTATGCGTGAACAACAAATACATACAGGTCGAAATCATAACCTCCTCCTTGAAGTCGGTTAAAAATTTTCCTTATTCATTCCTGAATTGAGCAAAAAAAAAAATTCATCTCGATATCTACAAATCCCCGAAAGATATTAAAATCCAAAATTTCCCGAAATTCGCGACTTACACCACTTAGCATACCTCTGAGAGCAGCGATATCAGTTCATTTGAAATACAATTTAGGGATCGATCATAAATTTACGCATTATTAAATGTCGATCAAAGACAATATTTCAACTTTTAGATATAAAATAAAAGCGCATAGGTTTTTGCTTTAAACTTCTTTGAAATATGCTAGGTGTCTGCAATATCTTTGCACCAGCCTTGTAATTGGCACGATCCATTGGCCGGGCCGTCTTATTAAACACTTATTAAAAGTGTTATTAAATTAAGTGATATTAATTAAACTCTCATTAAAAGTGTCTTAAAAACTTATTGCCGCAGGCAATAAATTTAGTAAAAATAGTACTAGCGATAATGATACTTCTATTAACAGAATCATTGGAAATATATTTTAATAAATTACACCGAAATATTTTCAAAAATCTACTTTTTACTATTCAGCTTCAAAATTTTTGATGGTTTTAAACCTATTTTTACTTTCTTCTATCTTTACATGAAAAAAGTATTGGATTCATGAAAATTTTGAATTCCGGTTTTCGACGGATTCACGCGTTTTAGGGCTCAGAGTTAACAAAAATCATATTTTTACAAAATGTCTGTCTGTGAGTCACTGCTCCTGTATCTCTGCATATGACATAAATTTTGTGAACGCTCTATCTCACGAAATAATCCACGGAATTTAATAAAAAATTATATTTACTTAGTCCTTGACATAAATTACAACTGATCAGTTTTTGGTGTTAATCGCTTTACAGGTGGCCCTACTGTACAGGCTTTTGTGCGATTTCCGCAATAGCTGTATCTTCAGAATTATACGCCTAGTGTCGCCCGTAACTAGAGGCATCTTTTACGCATCCTGCAATAGCACTTTTAATAAGAAAAATATGGAGTTGACAGGGCCAAAACAATGAAAAAATTGTAATCGATGTGATAAAAAAAAATGAAGTTTAAATCAACTGACGTATTTAAACAGTAATTAAAGAAGGTGAAAATGACAAAACTTAAACAAAACCTGAAATGGGAACTATACAGGACGGAGTTAATTACCTAGAAACTTTTAAAAAGCATTTAAACATTAGGAATCCATCTTTGTTTAAAACTAAATGCACTTTCTTACACCAAATGTTTTTATTTCAGTATTTCTCATTTTTAAACTGACATAAGTCAATAACCGTCGGTTATGGTAACAGTCCAGAGAGTTCAATAGTTTTTTAACATTCCTCCCCCCCTCCCCCCCCCAAAAAAAGCCCAACGCTCCAAAAGATGTTTTCACCTCAGAAAATAAAAAAAAAAATTCTTTAAAAAAAATGCCCAACGTTCCCAAAGATGTTTTCACCTCAGAAAATGTAGTTTTAAAAATATGATTTGTATACAAAAAATTGCATCTCTATTATATTGCTATTTAATTACTTTTATTTAAAAAAATAAATAAATATTATTTAAAATGCTGAATCAAAATTGAAAATTAGACATTTTCATTTAATCAAAAGAAAAAAATTCAACGCGACAAATAATATTTTGAGTTATAACAATTTTAGTTTGCTCTAAATTTTTTGAAAAAAAAAATATTTTATTAAGAAGTCTGATGTTACAATGCTTAAAAATTATATGGTTAACCATCACGAAATATTAAAAATTCTTACTCTATAAATCTATACATATAATAAAACAGTAGGACCCGGTGTGTCTGTACATTGAAGATAATTGACAAAAATGGAGTCAGGGCGATAAAAGAAAACCAATGAAACACAAAAAAAAATTTTTTGAATTTTTTGTCTGTCTGTCTGTCTGTCTGTTTGTTCGAGGTTATCTTCGTAACTACTGAATGGATTTTTATGCGGTTTTCACTAATGAAAAATGCACACTCCCGGGCAGTGTATAGGCTTTGTTTCATCAAAATCGGACAACAGACAAAAAAGTAACAAAAAGAAACAAAAGAAACTATTAGGTGCGCTGCTCACGTTTTTTAGTACATAACGTTTTTTAGTACATATAAAATCCAATAGATGTCACTGTGCGATTTTAAAACGCGCTATCTTTATGTTTTCGCCAGTCTACTTAAGTATGAGAAAGTTTCAAGCTGGCTGTCGTTCCATGTGGTTTAGTCGGTAGAACGTCAGTGCGCCATACTGATGGCCCGGGTTCGATTCCCAGCATGGAATTTTTTTTCACTATGTTGGCATTAACGCCTATAAGCAATTAAAAGAATTTGAAATATTGTATTCAAGGCGAATTTTCTCTCTGGGAAAATTTCCTTGCATTAATATGTCAGTGTAATTTTTTTTTCGATTTAATTTTTTTTTTCGAAACTTTGTTTTTCTTAAAAAATTACAGTAAATATTTGATATTTCCCAACGTTTTTTGAATGATCGACTTGCTTTTTTTTTTTTTTTATGTATGTCTGAACCTTATCTAACTACTTCTTCAAGATTTCTTTAGATAAACCGACCAGCGTAGCGGGCGAAGGCCGCTAGTAAATAAATAAAACAAACGTTTCCTTGACACATTACAGCAACATTGTTTCTTCAATTACACGCATTTCAATTAGTGTTTGATCCCTAGAAAACTCACGATTTAGTAAAATTGCCATAATTTCCTGAGTTTTGAAGATATCGAGATGAAATTTTTTTTGTTTAATTCAGGAATGAATAAGGAATTTTTTTCTAATGGGAAGTTTTATCCTCTGGGGGCCGTATAAAAATTTAATTTTCGTAATTTTTAAAATAGACCTGACCCCCAATGGAGTTGCAACTTATCTTATCAAAAATTTCACCCTTTTTTATGAAACTTTCCAATTGGAAGTATGGGTCTAGGGGCAATATTTAAGAAGATAGCCTATTGTTTCGCTATTTATGACTCACCCTGTATAAGATTCTCTATGCAGTGTACAATTTGGTTTTATATTTTGTTTTCATACTACTGTTTTGATATTTGTATACTTTAATAGTTTGACAATTTTATTTCATAAGGTACTGAAGTAAGTTTTCTCTACACTCTATTAGAATGGCATTTTATATTCCCCAAAATTTTTTTAATACTGATCAGCGTTGAATTTTTTTTTTATTTACATATTGTGCATATTTTGATTCTTGCATTTTAATAAAGGTATTATATTTATGTAAATTTCATTGAACTATAAACATTGTATCAAGTAAATACTTAGAATTTTATAAAAAAAAAAATTCTTTTTCAGCATTTATTTAAATGTGTGTTTTAAACAGCGTATATAAACTGTTACAATAAATTATTTAACAAGTTGCAAGTGTATTTTCAAGCAACATCAACAAAAAAACAATTTCTACAAATAAAAATTATGTCATCTAAAAATTTGTTTTTACAGCAGAACTGTTTTATGTAATCACTTACACTTGAAAGATGAAAAGAAGAATATAAAAAATATGTTGTGTATATATATCAAATGGCTTGATATTAAAAGCAGTGACTAGCATATATGCATGTATATAAAGACCTAGACATCAGTTGAAGTTTAATTTTTTTTGGTAACATTTCGTATATTGTATTGTGTTTTACATATATCATTCATATAACTTGTAATTTTTATAAACATATAGTTATTCTTATTTTATAAGTATTTTTTTGCTAGTGCATTGTACATAGATTCCCAACACTTTACTTTCATATAAAAAAAATATTTTTTTCTTCGCCCAAAAAAAAAAATATTTTTTTTGGTGGTTTTTCGAGCGATAATATGTGATGCAACACATATTCTATTATGCATATTTTCATTAATTATTCAAATATTAGCCCCCCCTTTTTTTAATTTAATTTTAAAAGAAAAGCATTTTTAATAGGTATTTTTAGTGTGTGTTCGTCTCTAATTGCACATAAACTAATAATAATAAATCACAAACAAATAATAAATTAGTTTTAAAACATCATTCCATTTCTAGATTTTGCTTTTTTCTTCTTCTGTTGATTAAATATCAAACGATTTAAATATTTTTTCTGTTTTAAATAACTGCTATTTGTATTTCCCAATCATTTCATTTTGTTTTGTATAAAGTACTTAAATTGATACCGAATGTGTAATTGTCTTTTAGGGTTACTGTGTGTTGCGCGTTTTTCGCCGCGGGCGATAATTGTTGTATTCTTGACAACACTAATTTAAAATTTTTCCCATGGCTTATTATATAACGGTCCTTTTTACCGGTACATTTTTTCGCTGAGATTGGGAATCTATTGTATGCCACGAGACTTTCTCTTGGCGTTTGTGAAATGTGAAATTTTATTCAGATTACGTTTTGTCTTGGTGAAGTGAACATGCACGCTCGTGATTGCCAAAAATAACAAATATTTTTCATTATGTTCGAGAGCATTTATGTTAGCCTGCTGCATTCTTATGTGAAAATTTATTTAGATTACGTTTTGTCGTGGGCATGTCAACATGCACAAGTCGTGGTTGTTGAAAATTAAAGATGTTTTTTTAATACTAGTGATCGTTTTGTGTGAATACGCTGCATTCCAAGTGTTTTGATGTGCTCATATTTCTCGTATTATGCAAAATAAAGACAATTTAGTCAAGATGCTTATGAACTGAGTCTCTTTATCAGAAAATGCTTATATCACTTCATTCCAGAAAAAAAAGTAAAAAGTGGACCTGGTGTATTCTACAATATTGAACTGCGATCTAGGTCAATCTCAAAAAGGTGGCTTATTATAATTTTTGCCACCATAGCCCCACCCTGTGTAAGTTATTAACTCTGTATTTTCATAAAAAGGCATAACAGATTAAAAAGTAAGATAACAGATTAAAAAAGATAGACTACTTTAGTGTAGTGAAAAAGTTACAAAAAAAGAAAGAAAATGTTAGTTGTAGCAAAAATGATAACAATAATATAAAAGACAGTCCCACTTGAAGTTCTATCATGTAATAAACCTTCTCTTCTCTCTAAAGTGGTAACGTTAAATTTGTGCAGCCGTTTTTCGTTTGTATTTAGGAAATCATTTTAAATTTTGTTTACAGGGTAGGAACTGTTTTAGTGTAATCTGAATGTTTCCAATGTTATTTCAAGAATAATGATAAAGCATTTTATTATATCGCTTGTCTTCAATTGTTTTAAGAACTATCTGTGGATGGCAAATAAAAGCCAATAGATTTGGAGTTTACAAATTATTTTCGGTATTGATAAATTAAATAATAGCCAGAATAATTAGAATAATATTTATATTCATCATAACGATAATAATAATAACTATGATAATGATAATTACATAACTAAAATGTAACTAATAATTTAAAACTATGCTTGCTATTATTTTTTCTCCACTGATTGAGAAAAAATTCTTTTCTTTTTTAAAACAATCGCTGAGGAGAGAAATGGGATATTTTTTAAGTGAAATTAGAAATTTTGTTGACTACCATATCGTATGAAATTTGTAAAACCACGCTCAATAAGCAAGCGGTCAAATTAAAATTTAATGGTTAGTATAAAAGAAGTATTTAAATAAAATGAAAGCGAAACATGAATAATTGTTAAAAGTACTGTATAATTAGTTTATATATGAGGAATTCAATTTTAATACCCGCCTTAAGCAAAATTTAAAATCAAGTTTTCTCTATTTGTTAATGAACTCGCAGCAAGAAAAAAACTACAGTCTGCAAAAGACAGCTAGCTTTATCGTGTATTTCGCTAGCTTTATCGTGTATCGTGTATCTTCATCGTAAAATCTTGCTGTACAATGGAAGTCGGTGGACTCAATGAGAGACCTTTTGTGATCTCCAAAAATTTGATTTTCTGAATAAGGCGATTTTTGAAACCCATGCCCTGATATAGGTATATATCAGGGGTCGATTTAGAAAAAGAAAGTTGCATAGCAGTAACTGCTATACAAAGTCAGTTTTGAATAGCAGTTAGACACTTTTGTATAGCAAGTAAGAAATAGCTAACGTAACTTTTAAATCTTGCAAATTTACATTTTTTTTTAAAAGCAATATTTAACCAAAAGCAACAAACGCGCACAGTAAGCGAAGTACTGTCGGAGCGAAGAAGTGGGGTCAGAATCTGTGCTATCTGTTTCAATGCATAAATATAGTAAAAGGATCGTAACAGTGAGTGTTCATTTTAAAACCACTACAGCATGCACATCAAACTTCTATGAGCAAACGCAGTGATTAGATAGTAACAGTGATTCAGTAATCAATCATAGCGTCAGGGCGGGAATAAATCATGTGTTTACTGATTTGTTTGTTTGTTTGTATATATGTCGACAAATTATCTACACTGTGAGATATAGGCCCTAAGGGGTGGGATGCCCTCCGTGGGGGTCTTTCTAAGGGAACCTAACCCGTATTTACGCAAGGTTCGAAGAAAACCACGGAAAACTCCGAACGGTTAGGCCGACGGTCACGATTGGGTTCGAACCCAGCTCTTACTGTCTACCAATTTGGAGGTCAGAACCTTGCGGCCACTGGTGGAGCATGTGTTTAGTGGGAAAACTGCGCCCAGCAATGGCGTTTCGCTGTACTTCCATTGTAAATAAACACTTGGGGAGAGTGAAAACACAACGCATGTCGTGTAAAAACCGTGGAACTATTAAGGAAGAGGAACTGACATATCCTTAAAATAGTGAAGCTTCCACTGTAACCGCATTCACAGGGATTCATTACGACTACATCGAATTTTAACCAATAAAATTACGCAGAAAACTTTTCTTTATTTAAACGGCTCATTAATAGAAATCTTCAATCAAAAAGAATGACAAAAACTAAAATTCACTTTTACTGGTAAGAGTTTACTTCTGTGGTAATAGATGCGCCACACTGTGACAACCAAAACTATATCAGTGAAAAGATTATAATACCTCGCCAAACTGACACCAGTTAAAAGAAATAGAATTTTTTTTACCAGAATTGTCAGAGAATTTTTCAGTCAATAACGCTCTAAAATAAGACGAAAATTTCTAGTTAAGTTTACTGGTGAGAGATTTCACAGGCAGTAAAGAGAAGCTGTAAATCTGATTAAATGAAACAACTGTCATATTGTGACAACCAACTCAGTTACTTCACTCGCCACTGATAGAAAATAGACTATATGTCTCCTCCTTTTTTTTCACAACTCCATGGTAAAAACATCTTTAAATTTTAGCTTTAAGTGTACATGACATAACAAAGGGTGTGGGAAATATGCATCGCAATGATTGCGATTTAATGCATTTCTTGGATCGCATTTTAGTTAAATTTGAATCGCAAATTGCGATGCGATACCGCTTAAATCGAACCCTGGTATATATGTATATGAGAACCTCGGAAGCCAAGTGGTATCAGTGACAAAATTGAAAAAAATTGAACTAAGTATACAGACGACCTGGAAATATGCTTTTTTCATTTCAGGTAAATATAAGTGATTTTCTAATTATGTGCTGCTTTCTAGAGATAAACCACTTTTGCCCAATAACAATCAATGTTGATTAATTATAAATTTAAAGAAATTTGATTTGTGATCTACTTTTTTTTAAGTTCTTGAAATACGAGTTCAAAGACCACAAAGAAACCAGCGGCAGATTCCTGATTCAAATCAACCAATTATATTTGATTTTCAAATTTAACGTCAATTATCTTTAAACGCGATTTACTCTAAATCGAATTTTTCTCATTTGTATCCCTTAACTTCTGAGGTCGTCATATATATATATTATATACATATGTAGTTATATATCCTATATACAATATTTTCATAAATATCAGTAATTTCAGCTGTAATTTTTAATTATCCGGGTGGGTGGATAAAGAAATTACGAAAAGGGTACATGGTAAGCAAAAACTTAAGAAGGCCCTAATTAGAATAAAAGTAAAATTCTTAATAAAAATCTAGGAAACAAAAAGGTAAGGTAATATTCTATGTTTTTTCCTCTAAAAAAATTCCCCGCGTCAACGAGGCTAAATGAATATATATGTATATATATAAGTATATATATATAAATCCAAAAATTTTTACTTAAAAATTTAGGAAAGTAGCAGATTAGAGATTTGTTCAAAAATGTTTTTCTTATAGCACAGGTTCCAATTCTCATTATTCTTGTGGATTTCGGTACATAAAACTCATATCTAGAATGCTTGAATAAAGTTAACAAAGCAGTCGACGTTAATACTATTCCGCAAAAGTCTATGGGATCACCTAAATTATTAGACAGATATCTCTTTCCACATTTACAAAAGTTACCAATAAACACTTTCAAAATGGATTAAACTTTACTGACTCTATGCTTCTCTTCAAAGGTAGAATTAATAAACTTCATTGACTACGTTTTTAACAAATTTTCACACTTCCATACAGAGACACATGAAAATAAGCATTAAAATGTTCTGGTTACATTGAAAGCTGCGATATTTTGACGAACCCGAATGATTTCTGTTCGAAAACATTACCTTTTGATTGTGTTTCCGACAATTTCGGTTACTCATCGTTCATTTTCTGTTTTTGGTGCTCATAACCATTTTGACTTCAATGCTCCTATCAAGAAATTTTCACTCATTTACAGCTGAGATAAGAAAACAGTGTTTTTATTCCCGGCCTCAACTTATCTCGGGACTACCGTTAAGGGAAGACAAGACTAGATGCAATTCTATGGTAAATATGCGAGTTTTCAGATCCGTTTCCGCGGAAACTACCCAACTTTTTTAAATGAAATTTGGAATACATAATCACTGGGCTACGCTCAAAATCTATGACAATCTTTTTTTTCGATTAAAACTTTTTATTTTAAAACATTGACAATTTTCCAACAAATTTTATTTTTTCAAAATAAATAAATAAATAAATAAATAAATAAAATTCTGAATCGAATAAGTAATTTTTAAAACCTGTCTGCTACATATTATCGTATATTTATACTCTGCCACCAGAATTTTTTCTTTTTTTTTTAAATTGCTTGAGTACATTAGAAGTTAGTGGGATTTTTAACTGAAAAGTAAGATTCTTCAGAAATCTTAAAATTTAAGGTACTTCAAGCTTGTATGGAATTCTCGCTCAGTTTCATCAAACACTTGAATTGAAGTACATATAAGCATTAAATAAAAATTTAGTTACATGTAATAAATAAGTATAAAATGTTAGAGTAAATTTACTCTATCAAGGCGAGGCGTTCCTGTAGTGTCTTTCCTCAGCTTCTTGGGGACGAATTACCGGTATTGGTGCCAAGGGGGGTGTTTATAATCTTTGATTTTTCTCACCAATAAAATTTTATTGTAAATATTGCCACGCATTTTCCCTATTCATTAGGACAAGAATTCCTGTTTTTAAAAACCGATGATTAAAGATTAAAAACTCCGTAAAAGACGCTCTTTCTGAAGTAAATTAACTTGTTTAATATTGTATTACTTTTATTTCGCAAAATATCCTAATTTTTTACACATTTCATTCACGACATTCCACAATCAGTCATGATAATTAACAAAGTATCAAGTGTATCACTCTAATCTTATTTGAATTTAGTGCACTTTGCCGCATTTCAAAGGGTATAATGCTCCAACTGTCATAGAAAGTAACATTTTGTGTGTAGGTACAACTCATTCACTACTGCTTTTACATTAATTTGTTACAAAGTGGACCTTAGTACTTGGAATTGTTCCCTGCTAGAATCTATTTTTCAATTTTAAATAGAATCACTCAGATGTTTCAGGGAACGTCACATTATAAATTTGTACGAAATAATTCCCATTCTTTAATGCATTGTAGAAGCTGATATAGGGCTAGAAAGTCGAGGATCTCAAGTTTTCAAAAATTGTAGAAAACCTGAATAAATGAGATATTTTTTCAATAGCTAACAGCACTATACATTTGAAATTAATTTACAAGTAGAAATTTCAATTGTAGTTTTTGTTGTAATCTGTAAGAGTTATTTGTTTTGTGAAAGATAATGATTACAGAATTGAAACTTTCTGAAAGACGAAAAAATTTTATTTTTAAATATTGTTTTGCAAAAAAGTTTGTTTTTGCTAATGTTAATCTATCTATTTTAGTAGGATGGAGAAAAGTTCCATATCTCCTACAAAACAATATCATATCTGACTGATTTTTTTTATGAACGGCTGATTTCTAAAGAAATTCTGCCCCCCCCCCCCCTCACAGTCTTTTCTTTGCCTCTATGATTTTTAATTGGGTAAATTAAATGAACCTATGAACCTGTTTTTACGAATAATCACACTCCATCATTGAACTTTATACAAATATTGAAGATGAGTTAAAAGAAAAAGTGTTAAAATATTTTAAAAAGTTGCCTCAAAATTAAAAGAATCATTCAACTTAGAAAAAGGGTCACGTTTGCAATATCTTTTGTAACAATGTTTTCGCTCAATTTTCTGTATTGTTGCTCTTTTGTTTATTGTTACTCGTTTTCTCTATTGTTACTCTTATTGTTACGGTATTGTTACTCTTTCAAATTAGCTTATGTTCGGAAATTTGAATCATGTATATATTTTATTAAACAAATAATTTTCATGGGTTGCACGACTTTTTAATCATCCTGTAAGTAAATCAAAATATCTCGGCTGATATTTAAGTATTTCATAAACATTTCGTTTTTAAGTCTTCTCTTTTCTTTATTTAAGATTAATATGACTTTTAAAAAGATATTTTCTTTCTTGTTTCACTTGAATTTTTCTATGTTATCTAACAAGGAATCCACTTTTGATGTTGCTCGCACCGAGTATCAAGAATTGTTGCATTTTGTTGCCCTATGCATAAAAGTTAGAGAAGCGTTAAAAATTCTCTGCTAAAAAGATAATTTATTTACTTTTTATACTTTAAATTTTTTATTATTTGATTTTTACTTGTTTATTTCACGCCAAAAACGAGTTAAATTGTCAAATAAGGTTCTACGAATTTTTTGCTTGCCTAATTTCGGGGGTGTGACATTCGGCTAGGATTGCCGAAAAACTCTGCTTTTGAAAATACGCCAACTTTTTCCCAGCATAAAATGTTAATACAATGTCATAATTTTACAAATCCAAATTTGTAGGTTTTTGAACTAGTTTTTAAACTTTTTTCAATAATTTATATTTATTTTTAATTAATTTATATTTATAAATGTTTTTCTTTAAATAAAAACTATTGTAATAGTCCGATAAGTGGCCTCGAAAATAGCGTTTTCAGAAAGTTATGCTGTGGCAAAATCAAAAAGTATGACTTTAACAGAATTTTTTTTTTCGATTCTCAAAATTCCTAATATAGGGCTTCAAAATGCATCAAGTTTCAAGCAACACAAAAAGTGGTTTCCTTGTAAGTATGCATCGGTTTATCTATATCGATTGGGATAAGATAGATTGATTTCTGTTGCTAGAAAAGAATATTTTTTATTTCAAACAAATGTTTAAAAATGTATCTCTGTCTTTTTCTGTTTATTATACATTCTCATAAAATTCAACAACTCCGCTATTAATTTCAATAAATATTTTAGCTAGTGTCAGTCAAAACTTCATTTTTACTGCATTGCCGTTTTCTAGTTCTCCTTAATTCTACTTGGAAATTTCTGGCAGGTATTCATTTAGGAGCAAAATAGCTGTCTTACAGAGATGCCCGTGCATTTCAAAAGTAAATCACGTCATCAGTCTCCAATGAATCGTTAGAAAAGAGGGACGTTCCAGCGATACACATTTTGGTACTTCCATTCGAGATTTCTGTAAGTATGTTTTTATGGTTTTTTGCATCATTTTCTGTTATAAGAAGTATTAGTTTCGCATGTATTTTTGAAATTGATGAGAAATAACTTTAACTATTCAAAAAGAAATATTTATCTCCAGTTTTGTCTTTATTGTGATTATTGTGTCTAGAGGACAGAACATTGTGGGTATTTATGCGAGTGTAGGAAACATGTGGGGAAATAAATCTTAGATAAATGTATTTTTCCTCATAAAATCGACAGAAATTTTTTTTTAATAAAATACATATCGCTTTCGTGGTTCATAATAATATAAAAAAAATAAAGCAAAAAATAAGGGAAATTACTGCGCGTAGTTAAAACAATATCTGTAGAAATATTTTCGTTATATTTGGAAGGAATTTCCAAATTTTTTAAATTTTTATATTTATTATTAACTTTGTATTTTTATACGTTTTTCTTTTAAAAAAAAAACCTTCTTAATAGTCCGATAAGTGGCCTCGAAAATAGCATTTTTTGAAAGTTATGCTGCTGCAAAATTTAAAAATATGACTTTAACAGAGTTTTTTTTTAATTCTAAAAACTTCCTAATACAAGGAATTTTAAAGGCATCTAGTTTCAATGCTAGGTGCTAGCAACATCATAAGTGGTTCTCTTGTAAGTATACATTGGTTTTATCTATATCGATTGGTATAAGATAAATTACTTTCTATTATTACAAAATAATATTTTTTTAGTTCAAACAAATGCATAAAAAATATCTCTGTCTGTTTTGGTTTATTATACATTCTCATTAATTTTAGAAACTTTGCCATTAATTTCAATAAATATTTAAACTAGCATCAGTCATAACTTCATCGTTACTGATTTGCCATTTTTTAGTTATCGTTAGTTCCACATGGAAATATCTACTGGGGCAAAATAGTACTCTATAGAGATGCCCGTGCATTTTAAAAGAAGAGCAAAGTAAATTACGTCATCAGTCTCCAATGGATCGTTAGAAAAGATGGACGTTACAGCGATATACATTTTGGTACTTCCATCCTGTATTTCTGTAAGTATGTTTTTATGGGTTTTGCATCATTTTCTGTTATAAGAAGCGTTAGTTTCGCATATATTTTTAAAATTGATGAACATAGAAATAACCTTGATTCTTTAAAAAGAAATATTTGTCTGCCTTTATATCTTTATCGTAATGATTGTGTCTAGAAGAAAAAACATTGTGGTATTTATGCGAATGTAGAAAGCATGTAGGGAAATAAATCTTAGATAAGTATATATTTTTTTTCTATTGAGTACATAAAATGGACTGAAAGTTTTTAGCTAATGAAATGAATATCACTGTCATGGTTCATAATAGTAGGAAAAACTGCGAATAATTATAGCAATACCGGTGGAATTTTTTTTTTCTGGGATATTTGTTAAAGTTTCGGTTTATTTTTGTTGATTATTAATGATTTCTCTCAACTTCTTATTTCCTTTCATGATTATATAATCATTAAATATATTTTAAGGAACCATTTTTGATATTCTGATTTACTTTAGATATAATTTTTTTTAGTGCAAACTTATTTCGAATTTGCTGAAAGTTTGGTTTTAGTTAATAAAATATAATTAAAGACTAACAAAATAGTCAAAAGTACATAATAATGGTATTAGATTAGGAGGCGGCAGCTCAGACAATCACCTCAACGAGTTTACGACTGAAAATTCAGAATTAGTTAAAACTCGATTCGCCAATTAATCGCAATCGGTTTCCAAGTCATATCTGGTGGAAAACATGTAAAAACCCGATTTTAGCAGTTGACTTGTATAGGTTTACAATTGGGCTTTCCTGCACCCAAATGCATAAACACAGGGAGGATTGGGAGTATGAAAACACGTTGATAAACGTACGAGGAAACTGATAAAATAGGGTTTTCAGATGTTTTCCATTGAGATATGACTTGGCAGACCAAATGCGTTTCAAAATGCGAATACATTATTAAATAATTCTGAAATTTCAGACATGAATTCGATGAGGTGATTGTCTGTGCTACCGCGTCCCGATCTACATTGTTGTAAAAATTTGCAAAATAACTTTTTTTTTCTTACAGCTAATCCATATTTTTTTTTTAACCGACTTCAAGGAGGAGGTTATGATTTCGACCTGTATGTATTTGTTGTTCACGCATAACTTTCGTAAATATAAACCGATTTTGATAATTCTTTTTTTGTTTGAAAGCGTATGGGACTCATGTGGTCCCATTCAAATTTCATAAAAATCTGTTGATTAGAACTTTTTAAAAAATTAAAACATTAAAATTCAATATCTTTTAGAAGCAATCGACCAATTAGAAACGTTCATATTTCATGTTTTTAAGTTACACTTACATAGACACACGATCTTTTCAAAATGTGAAATCCTAACTGAACAAGGTTCACATTTATTAACAGTGTACACTGTAAAAAAATTGACCCTTTTGCTGCATAATCACTCCCCCGTTTTTAAAGAATATCTCTCTCTTGACCCATGAATATTCTGCACGATAGGCCGAAGTAATCGTTTTCTATAAAGGCGGTGGATTGACGATGCAGCAAAAGGGCCAAATTTTTTACAGTGTACACTGTAAAAATTTTGATCCTTTTGTTGTATCGTCACTCCCCCGCTTTTATAGAATATCTCTCCTTTGACGCATGAGAATGCTCCATGATACATTGTTAAAAATTTGACCCATTTGCTGCAGCGTCACACAACAACTTTTATTGAATATGTCTTTATGACCAATAAGAATGCTCCGTAACACAGTGAAGTAATCGTTTTCTATAAAAGCGGTGGACTGATGATGCAGCAAACGGCTCAAAGTTTTTATAGTGTAATTGGGACCAAAGCGTTTGTAAAAAGAAATATTTCCGAATCAAATGCTGTCACTCTCTTATAGAGGCAGCCAGATGTAGGTAATGAGTTTCAGATTACTCATCGAATACGCCACCGCTCATTTCCGATTACAGTGTCACTGTAAAGAATGTGACCCTTTTGCTGCATCGTCACTGCCCTGCTTTTGTAGAATATCTCTCTTTTGACCCATGAGAATACTTCGTAATTGGGTGAAGTAATCGTTTTCTATAAAAGCAATAGAGTGATGATATAGCAAAAATATCAAATTTTTTACAGTGTAGGTTCCCTCGATATGAATATGACACATGTAGCACAGTATATAATTGGTTGAAACGATTCTGGACAAAAACGAGTCACCAAGCATCTTGTTGAGCGGGCAATTTTCGTCAACCTTGTTAACTTCTCATACGAGTACAATCTAATTCTTCCAGGAAATCATCATCATCAAATTCCATAATGAAAAAATGCCTGGCAATGCAATGCACTGTTAAAAATTTGCAACGTTTGCTGCATCATCACTCCATCGCTTTTATAGAATATCTTTACTTTTATCAATGAGAATCCTTCATAATGCATTTAACTAATCTTTTTCTATATAAGTGGTGAAGTGATGATACACTGTTAAAAATCTGCTGCATTTTGTTGCAACGCACTCCGCCGCTTGTATATAATGTCTCTACTGCGACCTTTGAGAATGCTCCTTAATACAGTCAAGTAACCGTTTTCTATACAAGCGCTGGAGTGCGTAGCAAAAAAATGCAGCAGATTTTTAACAGTGTACAGCAAAAGTTTCAAATTTTTAACAGTGTAGTTGGGACAAAAGCGTCTGTAAAAGAAATATTTGGGAATGAAATGCTGTCACTCTCTTATAGAGGCAGCCAGGTATCGGTTATGAGTTTCAGATTCCTCGTCGAATTGCCACTGCTCATTTCTGATGCCATTACTACCTGTATAGGTATTAGAGTGTTGCTCTTTATCGATTGAAGCATAGTGCGATTTTTGCTAAAATCTTTCTTTTTCCTTTTTCTGAGTGAAGGGGGAGTACTTTTGACTGACTACACTAGAAAAGCATTTTACTATACATTAATATATGAAGTCATTTTGCTCATATATGGAAGCACTATGTCGCGCTCTTATGTATAAGGACACTTTACTTGATGGATTGTCACCTTTTGAAAGCCACTTTCGATGACCGTAGGATTCGATGCAGACTAAGATTTCATAAATGCGGTAGCTTTTCGAAGTGGCAGATCTTGTCTGAAGAAGTTACCATACAAAAAAAATCTTAAGATTCACAACGATACTAACCGATATTGTAAGTGGTTTCAGAAAAGTTGACAATCAAACAGTGACAAGTAAACTGAATACATCAGAACTTAGCAAAGTGCGTACATTAATATTGCATTGCAAAGAGCTATCGTGTGCCAGTACACATAATTATGTATTACGGTATGCATAACTAAAAAGTAGGAAATAAAATAAGCTTTTTAAGAAAAAAATATCAACCGACTTCAAAAAAGCGCTAAAAAGAATTAAATAATTCTTTAAAGTTCTCTAAGGCCAAAACGTTATCCAATAAGCACACATCGGATATTAGATACCGGCATAAAAAACGGTTAAATTTAATATGTATAATTTAATGTCCACCAAACATAGATTTTAGAGATAATATTATTTTACAAGAGATGAATTGACATATTTATGATTTATTTTATGAATATATACATATAAAAAGTAATGAATTACTTTTTGAAGTTGGTGCCAAACTCTATTTGATGTATATTAAGAATTGTAGCTAAATTATACCTAGTGCCATAATTAAAATGGGGATAATCATTATCGATTGTGATTGTTTGGCACCAACTTAAAAATGTAATTCATTACTTTTTATATGTATATATTCATAAAATAAATCATAAATATGTCAATTCATCTCTTGTAAAATAATATTATCTCTAAAATCTATGTTTGGTGGACATTAAATTATACATATTAAATTTAACCGTTTTTTATGCCGGTATCTAATATCCGATGTGTGCTTATTGGAAAACGTTTTGGCCTTAGAGAACTTTAAAGAATTATTTAATTCTTTTTAGCGCTTTTTTGAAGTCGGTTGATATTTTTTTCTTAAAAAGCTTATTTTATTCAAAATACTGTTTTATGAATTATTTTTGCTATTCTCCTTGCTGGTTCTGATTTTTAAAGAATTCCCTTTTCAAATTGCATTTAATTTTAATAATTACTTACGATTTCTTTCAATTACGCATTTTATTTTATTGTTTCATAATTATAATTTATCTTTCATGGAATCTTTTACTATAGCCTTTTGCTATTCCAGCACATCTTAGACAAATACTCATGCTTAGTGATTGAAAGGTATTAGTTAATGAAACAGAATAATTGTGGAAGCACTTTTTATTTACCATTTATAACTCTACACTCTTTGTTCAGGCCAAATGTACAACTGAAGATGTTTTTTAATTCATTAGCTCTCACTTTTACCTTCCGTATTTGTCTTGAAGAGAGAGGATCGCATTATAGAAAAAAAATAAAGAAAAATATTTCCTATAATTCCCCTGTTTAAACTATGTAATTAAAAAATATATAGGATAGCTTAGTTTTTATATTTATGACGTTAGACGAAGAGCCAGTTTTCCGAATTCTAACATTTTGTGCGTAAAACAACCACTTATACGTCCATCTTTCACATTTGTAAAGTATGACTGAATCTCACTGAATCTGATTGTTGCTGTTATTTTTCGCAGTCATACACTAATTATTAGGTTTATATGGTCCGCTGGCATAATTGAAATAAATACGCTGGTATAACTGAATAGCATAGGATTTTGGTCGGATTTCGTCATTTGAGACCAACGGGATTTACTTGCTCTTGCTTGTATTTTGCTTGGGATTTTGTCCGCGTGACATTAACCAGAGTCTATGTGAGCTGTTCTTTCTAGTTGAATTAACTACGGAGAAGTTCGATGACATTGTAAGATATTACTGTGTAGTGTTTTCAAATAAATAGAATTTGGAATGCAGGATGATTCCTTTTAGTGCTATTGAGGCATTGTACCAGTCACTTGACCAACGCTTCAGTTCATCTTGCTTAGGATTGCTATTGTTATGCTTTGCTTAGGATTTTGTTACTTGACATTAGCCAGTGCCTATGTAATCTGTTCTTTTTAGTTGAATCTACTACAGAGATATCCGCCGTCATGGTAAGACGTTGCCATATAGTGTTTTCCAGGGTTGGAAAAAAAACCATGATTTTTCTTTAAAAAATCTAAAAAATTGGATTTTTTAAAATTTAAATCAGATTTTTTTTAAAATCGGATTTATTTGATTATTTTAGAATTCTATTTTTTAATTATTGTGTTTTTATGTTTTAACACTATATGGAGCAGTTTTTTATAATAAATAACTAAAAAAGAATAAATAATATTTGTAATTTATAAAAATAATATAAGAAATAATTATCAAGTTTAGAAAATACTATATTCCAGTTACTGATTTATACTAAAAATTAAACATCTAGGTTTTAATCTAAAGCCATTCTATTATTTTGTAATTGAATTGTGCATACTAAATAAGAAACAAATATGTTGTAAATGAATAGAAAATGGTAAAAATTAAAAAACAAATTTAATATTCATTTAATGCAAGCCATTTATTAAGAGATACAAATCACACTTAATTCAATATTTTTTAAGCAAATTGAAAAAAATCAGGTATTTAATTCTTTGAATAAAAACACTAATTTAGAAGCTTTGTCCACTCCTAATTTATCACGAAGGCTTGAATGAACTAGTTCAAAAACAGAAAATTGTCTTTCTACTTCAGCAGATCAAGCCACGGCTGTTGTTATTTGGTAAATAAATTCGATTTTAATTTTGCCGATTCTCTCTTTACCTCCTATTACATAAAAGGACTTTCACCAATCATAATCTGTCATAATATCTGAAACTTTATTCTCAAGGAATGATAATTTTTGGAATAAGCAATTTTTTGCTAAAAAATGTGCTACAGGGGTGAGAAGATTTGGACAAATTTCTTTAATGAATGCCAAATCTTCATTATTTTCTTCTACACTAAGTGAAATTTTATTTCAATTTAAAACAAGGGGACTTAATAAAGCTCCAGCAAAATGTCAGCCATTAATAGCTTGTTCATAACTTGCTTTAAAGTTTGTAATTCTATCTTTATCTAATACTTTTTCTAACTTTTTACCTAAAATTTTCCATTGATATGTGCATTTGGAAAGGGAACAATCTTCTTTTTGGATTATATCTAGGGCACAAACAATGGGTTTCAAAACTTCAATCATATGCTCTGCATTTCTTTTAATATTTAATTCCATTACTGTTTTCTTGATATCAGAATTTATATTTCCTCGGTGCTCTTCACATACTTTTACTGTTTTTGACCAATTTTTTTTATATGAGGACCCCAGAAGCCAAGGGGTATAAGTGACAAAATTGAAAAAATTGAGTTAAGTGCACAGGGTATCTGGAAATATGCTTTTTTCATTTCAGGTAAAGAAATATACGGTCGTTTTCTGATTATTTGGAGAGTTATAGAGATAAACCACCTTTTTTCGAAAAACAAACAATATTGATTAATTATACATTTAAAGAATATTGTACTCTATTTTTTTAAAAGTTTTTGAAATGAGAGTTCAAAGATTAGAATGCAACAAGCAGATGTTTCCTATTTCAATTTAGTCAATTGTTATTGATATTCCTAGTTTAACATCAATTATCTTTAAACTCAATTTACTCCAAATCGAAATTTTGTCACTTGTACCCCTTGGCTTCTGGGCTCCTTATATATGATTGAAAGCAATCAACATAAGAATTCCACGTTACATCTACTGGAATAAGTAATGCAGTGCCGCCTTCACTATTGTACCAAGCTTTAGGGAAATGAGTATTTCGAAAATATTTCACTATTTTTATATGATCACTAATCTTTTTACTTAGTAGATCTTTTGCCAAAAAGTTTAGAACATGAGCAGAACACCCATACGTAATTATATTATTAAAACCTTTCTCTTCTAATTAATTTCGCATTTTATCCATGTTAGCCAACACCTGTTATTTATTTACATCTACTTCTTATGCCTCTGCTGACTAATTTCCAACATAAAAAAAATTATTTAAATCAAATGATTTTTTAAAAAAATCAGCTGATTTAAATCTTGATTTAAATCAGTTGATTTAAATCATTCCAACCCTAGTGTTTTCCAATAAAAGGAATTTGTAATCCAAGATGATTCCTTTTAGTATTACTGCAGTATTGTGCCAGTCACTTTTTAAAAAAGTGTTTTCATCATTTCCATTAATCTGATGGAAACTTTCCTTCCGTTTCTGAGAACTGTGAGAATCACCGTTTTAACGTAAAACTTTATTTCCGTTAATTTAAAAGTCCTGTTTTCTTGCTTTCATTAATGCTTTTAAATAATTCTGTTAATTGTATTTTTATTTCAATGGTTATCTATTTCGATGTTACATTCCTAAGGATCTGCCCCAAATTATATAAGTTGGTAAAAATATAAATTAAAAAATATATATTTTTTTTCAAAGTTTGTACATAATAATTCGATATTTGGACAGAAGGGACGCAAACTAGAATAACTGTGATTCTATAAAATTTTGCATTTAAAACAAAATGCATGAAAAATATTTATACATTTTCTGTCTCTTATGTCTAGATATATAATTCAGCCTTACATTTCAATCTTAATTTTTATTAAATTCATGCCACTCATTTTTTTTTTTTTTTTTTTTTTTTTTTTTTTTTTTTAAGAATTACCACCATTTGCCGTAGTTGTTGATCTTAGATCAATTTTTTTTTTATGTTATATCAACAGAAATACATATGCACATCAAAAATTTTCAGACAGACAAGCTTTCGAAATTAATTACATTTTTCAATAATAGATGATGCTGCGGTACGGAAAAATCTAAAGTGCGATATTTTCCACATATCCACCATGTGCAGCAAAAATATGGCGTAGTCTCTGAACGAAATTACCAGAAACCTCTATAAACGTGTCAGGCGAGATGGCTTCATATGCAAAAGCGATGTACTGCTTCAGTTGTTCAATTGTTTCTGGATTGTGACGGTACACCTGGTCTTTTAAGTCAAAAATCCTCTGTTCTAAGGGATAAACCATTTTTTCACAGCAAACTTATAATCTGTGAACAGTACACGATTTCAGCAGAAAGACGACTTACAGAATTAGTTCGCTGTTCTTATTCTACATCTTTCAAATAGCCTGCAGCGCCATCTGTTGTTGAAAATTTTAAATGATTTTGAAAGTTTGACTGCCTGAAAATTTACTTTTGTTCCAAGCATTTTGCAACAAACAGTGTATTTCTATCTCTGCCCGTTTATTTTTTATTGATTTTTAAAGTATACCGGTCATTTTTGGAACACCCTATATATATATATTTATTTATTTTTTATTAATGACTAATGTATAAGTAACTTAAAAGCACTTCATAAAGAAATAGTTGTCTGCAGTTATATCTTTAATTCAAAGGAAAATTTTGCAGTATATGCAAGAGAAAAAAGTATTCTTGGACGTCTTGAAAAATTAATCTTCGAAAATATTTTTTACTATGAAGTATATATAAAAATAAATATTTTAAAGTTAATAATAGTTAATACAATGTATGGTTAAAAGTAGTATCACTAATCGAGAAAAAAAGGGAGAAAAACGGCAGCACTTTGAAAGCTACAGAAATGGTTTGCCTTTACTGATATTATTTTCAGAAAAAAAGTTAGTTTTTAATTTTATTTATTTATTTATTTTACTTCTTATAGCTCCAAATTTACCTTGAAAACCTTGCACAGCGGGAATTAAAGTAAAATTTTAATAGTTTTTCCCTAGCTTTATAGTTTTTACATCGTTATAGATGATGCATGTTCTATCAATACACATTTTGGTATTTCCCTTTGATAATTCCGTATATATGTTTTTCTGGTATTTACATTTCTTTCCTTTATAACGTTGGTTTAACATGTATTTTTATTGATGAATATAGAAGTAACTTTAAAGCACATAATGAAGAAAGATAAGTCGGCAATAATAATTTATATCCTGAAGATTGACTATATTGGTAAACAAGTCAGAGAAGAAGACGTACTATTCTGAAAATTAAATATTTTTTTAATGTGTATTTTTGCTATGAAGCGTATAAAAATAACTAATTTAAAGTTATAAAAATTATATAATTAAAAGTAGTAACACTAACAAAACAAATCGAAAACTGCAATTCAAACGTAGCAAGTTTGGTGCGTTTGCTTTATAACGGTGTAATAGTATATTTTACTTCGAATACAGTATAGTAGCCAAAATCTTTCGTGTGTCCCTGTAAATACTATCTGTTTTCTCTTATACTGGTAGTAACTTTTAGTAAACTTCTAACAATTCCATAAAATGTGAAATAGCTTAAGGCCCCACACTAGTAAAGTAGTAGTGAAAAAGACCCGGATGATAATGTAAAGTCTATGGGAGCGTTCTTTTCAAATTTCTCGCTAGAATTTTAATATTTTTACATGATTTTTTTTTTTGCATAGGAATTTGGGTAGTTTTTGTTCTATTATATATGGACGGACGGACTGAAGGACGACTATATGTGCTACGTGTTTACATAATTACGAACTCACCTAAAAAGGAAAGTCAGAATTTTTTCAGTCAAAAATGCATTTAAAATTTCTACAGATATTTCAGAAAATTACTAATCTAATGAAAAGCTATTCAATTAATTAAACTATTGAGAGACTATCCAAGACGAAAATACACAAACACTACAATAATTTCTGAATGTAAAACATTTTTTTTTTTAAAGAATAAACATGAGTAATGATTTTAATCTACATTTACTTTGACTTTTTTTCATCTTAAAAAAATTAAAAACCTATAAAAAAAATAACGTCTATGTTTTGCTTTGCCAAAGGCAATTTAAGAGCTGTGTTTAATATTTTTATTTTGTATATTTTAGTAGGAATTTCCATTTCGTTTAAGCTTAGTTATTGTTTTAAACATTTTCAAAATTTTATTATAAATTATTTTAATTATTTTTTTATAAAGGGTATTTATATTTTATCGAAAAGGAGATAGGAAAGGTAATACTACTAATGATAATAAATATTAACATTCGTTTTAACTCAAGATTTTTCCAAATCATATGAATTGCTGAATTTTTTATATTTATATTGTGTATTCATTTTGGTGGCTGATTTTTCAATAGATAAAAATGCATTAATTGTGTTTTTATTTATTTACTAAAGGTATTTAAAAATCATAAAGAGATTAATTAAGAGTAAATATTAATTTTTAAATTACTCATGCGAAGCAATATTTTTTCTATTCCACATTTATACAATTATACATTTATTAACATAGTTTTTTTTTGCATTTATTCTATTGAAATAAACATTTTCCCGTTTGTTATACATGCATAGATTAATATGTAAAATAAGGTTACGTAATTAATTTGATATTTTTAGTCGTTTTTAAACATATCGATTGTTAAAATCTGAAATAAATAATACTTTTTTCTATAAAAAAGATCAGTCTATCTGAATTAAATAATTTCTAAACTTCTTTATCGTTTTATTAACTCATTTCTTGCTGCAGCATCTTTTCATTAAAAGTTAAGCTTCATACTAATGTTTTATGATAAGTTGATCAAGTTATTCTCAAAACGAAACGAAAAAAATAATAATCATTAATTTTGTAATTGTAGAAGTTGTAAAAAGACACCATTAGTGAGAAAAATAAACAAAACATAATATGTAATCAAATATTGATTTTAAAACGAAAACAAAAATATGAGTAAATCTCTTTATAAATAAAAAAAAAGACAAAAGGTATCAAATTTTACCTATTTATAAAATACAAGTGTTCGTAAGGTCATGGTGCGCTTTTAGCCGCTCACAGGAAATCAATGAAACAAGATGGAAATGTGAAATCATCACCAACTAAAAGAATATGATTTCATATTTGTTCAGTGCAGTTCGATGTGGCCTCCATTTATTGCCCTATACACACCTAAACGACATTAAAGTTCCAGAATGAAAAATGCCTGTAATTCTCTGTTTCATATGGAGGCCACAACAAACTGTACTGAACAGGTATGAAATGTGGAGAATTTGTAACATGACTTTTTGGACACACCGCATTTCAAAGCCCGTAGGAAGTATAACACCTTGCACCGTTTGGATAGAGTCAAAATTATTCTTTTATCTCTTTCGTCACAATATTTTGTAAAAAAAAAATCATTTAACAGGTAAAATAATTTAATTAATTAAAGAAAACCTACTACTAAGGAAATAATTCTTCTCAATCCAAACGTTAATTTTAAGGGCTAAAAAATTATGCATCAAGGCAAAAACTCTTTTTTTGGATAGTTGAGTTACAGCCTTAAAATTATTTCTTGGTTTTTACACTTGTACGAAATCAACTGAAAAGATCACTGAAGTTTAAGTGATTCCCTAATTTTGAAAGCTAAATTAAATTATTATCATTAAAAATAAATTTGCAGAGTCTTTTTAACGATGTTGATTTACATTCGGTCTGACTAGCAAATGAAAATTTGATTTTATATCCTGAAAATTTTAGCTTTGTAATTCTCTATTTCAGAAAAAAGATAAACTTCCGATGAACGGGTGGATTGTGCAGTAATAAGCTCAGTTGTTTTTATTTTGTCTCTACTTTCATATGATACTTAAAATAGCAGATCTTATCCTTTACTGGAGGCCACTTCCAATTTCACAGGAAGTTGATCACCACATGTTGATCTGTGGTCCACATATTATCATGCTGCTTAATTCATAAACCTTGGATGTTATTTTAGAAAAAGAGACATACATTTCTCTGCATTGGCTGTATGTCTATAGATAGATTTTTTCCCTGTTTCTTTCATGATATTCACCACCTTTATACATTCACCATGATATATTCGCCATGATATTCACCATGATTTCACAACACAATTTTACCATGATAAACATTACCTTTTTTTCATCCTAAAATATTGTAAATCTAGTTTTTACTTTTCGAACTATTTAATCCTCAAGGAGTTTTTCTCCCTTAAAGGAGAACTCCGGCAATGCCAATGTCCGTTATGCTGACCTGCAATTGCTTTCCCCTTCTGTTTTATAAACAACCTTGCTTTTGGAATATTAAAATGAAAGAATACTATCATCATACTCTAGTGACCTGATTTCATAACTCGTACAGAATTTTCAAGGTTTTTTGTAGGGTCAATGTCTTTTGCGGTTGAATTTTCTATATTTCGTTTTATGAGAATTCTTTTTAGTCATAATTAAGAATATCTCTATCAGTCATATAAAAACGTAGAAAAAATGAGATTTGAAACACATCAATATTTATAATCTTTAAAAATGTGTGTATTTGATTTCTATTATTATGTTTTGATATCTGTTTTATAAACAACCTTGCTTTTGGAATATTAAAATGAAGGAATACTGTCATCATACTCTAGTGACCTGATATCATAACTCGTACAGAATTTTCAAGGTTTTTTGTAGGGTCAACGTCTTTTGTGGTTGAATTTTCTATATTTCGTTTTATGAGAAATTTTTTTAGTCATAATTATGAATATCTCTATCAGTCATGTAAAAACGTAGAAAAAATGAGATTTGAAACACATTAATAATTATAATCTTTAAAAATGTGTGTATATGATTTCTATTGTTATGTTTCGATATCTTTTAAATTTTCTTTTCTTACTATTGTTCAAAAGTCATTTAATTTAAAATATAACTTAGTAGCAGACTTCGTCCGCTACGCTGTTCAGTTTCTGTAAAAGAATCTTGAATGAAACAAACTATATTTAGAAAAGATAAAAAAAAAAAAATAGAATAATAAAATAATAATATTTAATTAATCATTCATAATTGTTGTTTTATTCGTATAATCTTACATTATGTGGTTCAAAATCGATGTTGATGACATAATAGACAAAATAGCTCCTATTTTAAGTACCTATTTTTAACTATTAATAGGTGTCTAGAATTTTCTTGCTTCTACTCAAACCTGCTACAGAGCTATAGCGAAATGACCTAAAAGTGCGATCGCCTCATTAAATCGGTTAGGTGCAAATTTGTAAAATAGGTAAAATATATGTTTAAGTTTATTTAATAGATTAAGTAACCTCAAATTTATGCCTCTATCTAAAACTGCTACTGAAGTATGGCAAAATAACCAAAATTTTCGTATGTCCTGTTAATCCTTTTGTACGGGGCGAAATCGCTGAAAAACATGTGTAGAAGGAATTGTTCAGAATGTTAGTAGAAAGAATTTTTTAATAGGCTTGTTATCTTGAATTTCACGCTTCTACCTAAAACTACTGCTAGGATATGAGTAATGACGGCCTATTCTCAAAAATTTAACAATCGAAAAAAATAGCAATCGTAAAAAAACAATCAATACAGTCATCAATTAATTCCCACAATCTAAAATCAAATTGTCCTACAGTCAATCATTAAAGTAATTATATTTATATGCTTATAATGTACTTTATTAAATACACGGAAACTAAAGACGAATGGAATTAAAAATCAACACACCGGAGAAAGGCTAAAAGTCACAGTAGTGGCAAAGTCATATGACTACATCCCCTGTTTGCAAAAAGTTGAAAAGACGCAAGTAAATATAAAAAAATAAGGGAGTTTAAAATTATGAGGGAATATAAAATATTACAATTTTTAGCAGCAAAATGATAAAATAAATAAAATTTAAATACACTCTTGGTGGCAAAAACAGGAAATAAATCGATGCTAAATGAGATCAACATTTTTTATTGATTTTTCTAGGTCATTGAAATCAATTCTATAATTATTTCCATTATTAGAAAACCTTTGGATGAAATACAGCAACTGTATCCCCCGAGAAGATCAGAGTGTTGGGAATAGCTTGGGAAGTACATAATATGAATAAGTGGTCAGAGGGCTTTCAAACGATATATCACACATGAGGGGTGACAGCTAAATTTAGAAAAGTGATCCTCCCATAGGCGCAAAGTGGGAGTTGAGAGGCACGGGAGGTGTATAATATGAAATAGTAGTCAGAGAAGTTTCCAATCATATATCAGATGAAGGTATGCAATTATATATCACGTGTATGATAAATAATATTTATCAGAGGGTATCGTAAAAAAATGCGATCTAAAAGGATAAAAACACTACGATTTCAAAAAGTTCGAAAACAGCCCTCCCCCTGGGAGGCAAATAGAGGGGAAGCAGGAAGAAATGCTCATGATGTGAAAAAGTTATTTGAGTGCTTTCCGATGATATTTCAAATGACGAATCCAAAAAAAAAAGTTTGGGATTTTTCTACCCTTACTTTAAGCTCATCGGGGGTGAAAATTTTAAAATCACTGAAACACGTGTTTAATTATTTTTTAATAGATTTATTTTCCGTCGTTTCACTCTTCTATTTAAAAAACGACAGTTGAGATAAGCCAAATGTTCATAATTTTTCGATCTCTTTCTAATCTTTTTAACCAGGAGATAGTGTGGGGGGAGATTTCTAAAATCACTTAAATACGGATTTAATTATTTTTTTTTTTAGTAAATTTAGTTTCCAGAATTTTTCGCTTATATCTTAAACGGAAGCAGAAATTTAGAAAGATGTTCTAGAATTTTCGACCCCCCCCCCCCCGTTTGTATCTCTTAGGGGGAGAATTTTCAAAAATCCAGTCTTAGTGCAGGCTCACATCTTAAGAAGTACATTTTCCCCAATTTTTTTGTTTTTAGGTTTAGTAGCATGAGCTGTGTGTTGATTATCAGTCAGTTGAGACAAACTATTTTATATGTGAGTAGATAGATAAAAGAAGTTACAAATCTTAAAGTCCGGACTGTTCATTCACTAGGAAAAATAGCAAATGTATCCTTCCAGTGAATGAACGACTGTTCATTCATTTAATTTTAACATTTCTCTAACCACTTATTAAACATCCCTATTCTCAAATTGTACATATTCTACAATGATTAAAACAATTAGTAATATAACTCTAATATGCATATTTAATGTATGCACAATGAAATTAGTGCACAATGCAAAAAAAACATCAAATTATTATCCAACAGATTAAATGGCATAGCACTTACATTATTACCACAGCATAGAAATAATGCGTTCCTCAGACATGAATTTTATAACACATTCTCAAAGTGAAGTAATATGACTTCAGTAGCAAATCAGGAATGTGATAGTTTCATATTTAATAGACTTAAGATAATGTTGTAACCTCATCTTAGTAGGAAGGTTTTCAAACCTTATTATATTAAAATAATAATTAATTGTTCATTCACTGGGAGATACTCACATACTGATCTTACTACCCTATAAATTTATCGGATAATTTCTCTGTTACTTAAAGAAAGTCGGTTTTTCAAATCTTTGTAATTTTGCATAAGACTTAAGAGAATGGGTTTCTGTATATTCTCAGTAATTTCACAGAAATTTTTTAATCAGTGTGCATTTGAATTTTAACCCATCACTGCACGATTTTTTCTATTGTTATGATAAAAATTGTTTGAAATCTATATATCGTTCGAATAATGGGAAAAATAAAAAATAATGTTAAATTTCAATTTTTCAGGTAAAATTTGATATTTTATGGCATGTGCCAAGTATACACAATTAGGAGTTTTTTTTACACAATATGAGAATCTTCACAGTATTTGTTTAATAAAAGTGAGGTAAGAATAATAAATTTATTTCTTACCTTGCTCGGTCGCGCTGAATAATCGGGACCGACGGTTGCATCACGATCTCCGCCAAGGGTAATCCGACTAACCAGCATGTTGATTTGTGAAAATTTTATAGAAAATTGTACACACACAATAGCTCCTGTGTCGCACTATAATAGACAAAATATGATTAACAATTGCAAATTATTCAGAATGATGGAAAGAAAATTCCGTGATTATCGTGTTAAGAACAAGATTTTTAATGTCGTTTTCTTGATTAAATAACTTAGAGAGAGAGCATCATTTTAGCTCTTCCCTTCCAAGTGAAAATACATACAGCAACTAAAAATTAAAAAGAAAAGATAAAAAGAAAACAATTAGAGTCTGAAAAATATGAATCAAGGTTCAATCTTAACGCTGGAAGCGGCTTATTCATATGCAGAAGAAAGATAATAGCTAAAACCGTGTGTGGAAGATTACAATAATTAAAATCAACGTTTAACACACAATAAATAAACACACACCTGATTTCATATACGTTTCACGAGCACTAGGGCTCGCTTCCTCATTGTATAAAAGTTAAAATTTTTAAAAACAGAACCCCCCCCCCCCCCCAAACTGACAGCAAGTTAGAGACCCAAATGATCGCAAACATAATACCAAAATAGCCACAAGCTTCAGCAACCAATAAGATTAAACCGGAAATGAGGTGTTATGACATAATAAATCTAACCGGCACAGTTGAAAGATCATTAACCAAGGAGTTTTTTGCTTTATGTATATGGAGTGCTTCGAAAAAGTCTAAGTCTAGCGGAGTAGTGCATTTTTGGATAATAGTAGCAGAGGTAAAACTAAAATTATGGCCCTCCTCCCAACAATGAGAAGCAATAGAGGAATTCTTTAACTCTTTTCTTTTAACATAAGATATATGTTCAGCGACTCTTTTTCTGAGTCAAGAACTCAAGAAGTTACACAAATGCTTAATATCTTAATGATCTTTCAAGTGTACCGTACATCTCAACTTTCTGGTTAGATTTATTATGTCATAACACCTCATTTCCGGTTTAATCTTATTGGTTGCTGAAGCTTGTGGCTATTTTGGTATTATGTTTACGATCATTTGGGTCTCTGACTTGCTGTCAGTTGGGGGGGGTCTGTTTTTAAACATTTTAACTTTTATACACTGAGGAAGCGAGCCCTGGTGCTCGTGAAACGTATACGTATGTGGTGTTTGTTTATTTATTGTGTGTTAAACGTTGATTTTAATTATTGCAGAAGAAAGAGTTTGTAACCGCAAGTTCAACTACTGCTTAGATGTAATTCTTTCTTGTTCAAGAGTTTAGTCTGGAATATATGGAGATTAAAAGTCGAAAATGCTCTTGGATAAATGTTTGCACGAAAGGGATTATCGCGTTTCACTGTGTTGCAATACCTCGTAACACCCCCCCCCCCTTAAGCCCTGAAGTGATCTATGTATTTAGTATGGTTTTCCGATGAATCACAAATTTGGTCTCGGGGAATGGTTTGGTTAGAAGATCAGCAGTCATCATTTCGGATTGGATATATTGCAGTCTTATCAGTTTCTGCTCGACCAGGTGTCGTAATAGATGGCACCGCAAGTCTATATGCTTGCTTTTGTTATAGAATCGGTCCGTAGAAGCAAGCTTAATGGCCGACTGATTGTCGTCGAATAATGTTATTGGACATTGTTGTTGAAGATCAAGTTCCTTTGATAGGTTGATTAACCACGATTTCTTGTGCTGCACTGGCGGCAGATACATATTCTGCCTCTGCAGAGGACATTGCCAGGCACGACTGCCTTTTAGATTGCCAGAGGATTGGGTTAGTTCCCAATGTAAACAAATTCCCAGACACGGATTTTCGATCGTGCGGATTGTTTGCCCAATCTGAGTCGGCATATGCTCTCAAGACAGGTTCTTCAAAATTTGTATATGTTAACTTTAGATCGATAGTAGTCTTTAAATATCTGATTGTTCTCTTTACCGCTTCCCAGTCCTTTACTCTGGGATTTTCATTTCTACGACATAGAATATTTACGGCTGCGCAAATATCAGGCCTTGAAACGGTCGATATGTAAAAATGTGCGCCAACCGCCTGTCTATAGTTTATATTATCCGGTAAGAGATTTTCATCATCATTCAATTTAACATAACCCGGTTCCATAGGTGTATCGGTTGGTTTAGAATTTTCCGAACCAAATTTAATTATTAATTCATGAATTTTGTTTGTCTGATCTAGGGCCATTGTGTTTTGGTCTGGACGATTAATGTTTATACCTAAATAATACTTAGCATCGCCTAAGTCCGTGACAGGGTATTCTTTTTTCAATTGTGATATTAGTTTACAAATGTTTTGATCTTCCCCTGCAATGAGGAGATCATCGACATAGACAATTAAATAAATTGTTTCGTTATCTATGGTTCTCTTATATAGGCATTTGTCAATTAAGCTTTGGTTGAACCCTAACTTTAATAGCGAGTCATGTATCTTTATGTTCCAAGCTCTCGCTGCCTGCTTTAACCCATAAATTGCCTTTTTGAGTTTGCAAACCTTGTTTTCAGATACGGGGACTTCATACCCTTCAGGCTGACGCATGTAAACTTCCTCCTTTAATTCCCCATGTAAAAAAGCAGTTCTTATATCGAGGTGTCTAAGATTTAAATTTTTGTATAAGGCCATTGCTAAGAAGCTTCTTATGATTGAATGAGACGCAACGGGAGCGAAAGTCTCATCATAATCAACCCCAAACTTCTGTGAGAAACCCTTAGCTACTAACCTCGCCTTGTATTTTTCTATTTGACCCTGACTGTTATATTTTTTACTTAAAAGCCCATTTGCTACCAATGACTTTTGTCCCTGGTGGAACTTCTACTAATTCCCAAGTACAGTTTTCTTTGAGTGAATTTATCTCGTCTAATGTAGCATTTATCCATTTTTGCCTTTCTACTGGATTCTCTATTTTCATTACATCATCCCAGCACTTTGGATCTTTATTTTGAATATCATTTGTTAAAAATGCAAATCTGTCAGGGGGAATCCCCCCTGTTTGTTCTGTTGGACCTACGTGGTAGATTTTGTGGGGAATCTGGTGTATTGGGATTCGCATCCTGATTATGAATATCATTATCGGTACAACCCCTTTCATCTTCAATTAATTGCATTGTCGGTTGCACGGTTTTATCAATTAGTGTGCCATTGTTTTCATTTGACATGTTATCTTTAATTAAGTCATTATTTTTATCCTCTAAAAATTTTACTGCACGACATATAACAAATTTCTTTCTGTCCGTGCAAATCCTATATCCCTTACTTCTATTGTCGTATCCGACAAATATGCCCTCTTGTGCGGTATCATCTAACTTTCCCTTATGAGATTTTTGAATATATGCATATGCACGGCAACCAAAAGTTTTAATGTTAGACAAATCTGGTTTACGACCAGTCCACATTTCATATGGAATCCGATCGCAAGACGAAGGTGGGAGCCTGTTTTGAATGTACGTCGCAGTACAGATGGCTTCCCCAAAAAACGAATTAGGCATACCGCTTACCTTAAGAAGACAGCGTCCCATCTCCACTAAAGTGCGGTTTTTTCGTTCCGCCACTCCATTTTGTGGTGAGGAGTACGGTACGGTGAATTGATGATCAATTCCCTCATTTTTTAGATAGTTTTCAAATTCTTTCCCCGAGTACTCTCCTCCGTTATCGGAGCGTATTGCCTGCACCTTTCTGCCAAATTTGTTGGCAGTCATTGCTATACATTCTTTAAATTTTGAAAATACCTCATCTTTACTACTTAATAGATATACCACAGTAAAGCGACTGAAATCATCAATAAAAGTTAGAAAGTAATGTTTTTCCCCAACCGTAGCTGTTTGCATTGGGCCGCAAAGATCACTATGGATCAGCTCGATCGTTTTCGTAGCTCTAAAACTAGCGGTTTTGGGATAAGGGCTATTTGTGAGTTTTGATGCTATGCAAACTTCACAATCATTACTGTGTTTACAATCATCAATTTGAATCCCTGATGCCATACCTTTATCAACTAATTCCTTTATGTGATTAACATTTCTGTGACCTAATCTTACATGCCATTTATGCAGACAGTTTTTCTTTTCACAGTAATATGTCATATTTACATCTTGTATCGGATCAGGTTTTACCCTATTTTCATACAGGTTGTTATTTACATAACCCTCGAGATATGTTATACCATCATAAGTAATTTTACATGATTTATTTTCAAATGCAGCTACGCAACCATTCTCAGTTGCTTGTTTTATGGAAATTAAATTGGTCTCTATTTCTGGCACGTACAAAACATTTTTTAATGTAATGGTTTTACTCGTATTGTCTGACATTATAGTATTTAATTTTACAGATCCATAACCGTCAGAATGTAATTCTTCACCGTTGGCAATAGTGACATTTGATGTAACATAATTAAAATCATGAATTTTACTTTTATCGTTACAAATGTGCGTTGAAGACCCTGAGTCGACAACCCATAAATCTTTGGAGCTAGTACCAACAAAAAAATTTAAGTTTTTATCCGCGTGTTTTTCCTTATTGAAATTTTTAGTTTTAGAAGTATTCGCGCTTACGTTGTCTTGGGAGCATACAGCCGACCTATTAGGTGAACTGAAATTTTTGTTTACAAAGTTATTTTGTCTGGGGTATTTATTTTTATTTTGTAGCTTCCAGCACTGATCGATATCATGCGAATTTTTCTTACAGTACTTGCAATATTTATTCGGTTTTGGTTGATGATTTTTTCTGTATCTTAAACGCGGAATGATAATTTGAATTTTCATTATTATATTGTCTTTTATTAAACTTGTCGATCAATTTTCCTCTAATAAACTTCGTTGTAAGGTCATCATCATTCCTGACCTCCACTACACAGATCAAAGTATCATAGCTGGTAGGGAGAGAGCACAGGAGCAGGGCGGCAAGATGTTGATCATCGATGACCTCCCCAATAGCCGTTATTTTATTCAAGTGATCTATCATATTTCCTGTCTCTGCTAGTCTCGTAGAATAAAGTTTCCGCAACAAGTACAACTTACTGCACAAATTAGTGCTTTCATGCGCATTTCTTAGAGCAAGCCAGACTTCTCTGGCTGTTTCCAAATTTTTCGTGTGTACAATCTGATCGTCATCGATCAGTAAATTAATTATTGCCTTAGTTTTACGGTTTTTATTTGTAAATCGTCCGTTCTTGGATTGGGCGGTTCATTTATTATTATATCAAACAAATCTTCCTTTTGAAGGTAGTTTTCTATCCTAAATTTCCATATATCATAATTACTAGAATTTAATTTTTCGATTATCGCTTCTTTTAGCAGACTCATTTTATATATGTAAATAATGAAATCATATATAATATGCCGTTAATAATATAAAAATAACAATATGAAAAAATTGATTGCTTTTTAGATATGAGTCTTAATGATTATCAATCATATTTATTGATTTGTTTTATTTGTTTCACTTTTTCTCTTTTAAGAAGCGATTAGCGACCACTTCAGCCGCATAATCTTTTACACAATATGAGAATCTTCACAGTATTTGTTTATTAAAACTGAGGTTAGAATAATAAATTTATTTCTTACCTTGCTCGGTAGCGCTGAATAATCGAGAACGACGGTTGCATCCACGATCTCCGCCAAGGGTAATCCGATTAGTCAGCATGTTGATATGTAAAAATTTTATAGAAAATTGCACACACACAATAGCTCCTGTGTCGCACTATAATAGACAAAATATGATTAACAATTGCAAATAATTCAGAATAATGGAAAGAAAATTCCGTTCTTATCGTGTTAAAAACAAGATTTTTAATGTCGTTTTCTTGATTAAATAACTTAGAGAGAGAGCATCATTTTAGCTCTTCCCTTACAAGTGAAAAGATATACAGCAACTAAAAACTAAAATGCAAAGAAAAAAAGAAAACAATTAGAGTCTGAAAAATATGAATCAAGGTTCAATCTTAACGCTGGGAGCGGCTTATTCATATGCAGAAGAAAGAGTTTGTAACCGCAAGTTCAGTTACTGCGTACTGTATTATGTAGATGTAGTTCTTTCTTGTTCAAGAGTTTAGTCTGGAATATATGGAGAATAAAAGTCGAAAATGTTCTTGAATAAATGTTTACACGAAAGGGATTATCGCGTTACACTGTGTTGCAATACCTCGTAACAGTTTTTAAATATTGTGTTGTTATATTTTGCAATTAAATGGGTTTTAATTAATTAATTTTATCTCTTTAACACTCTGCAATTTTCTTTATATTAATACTTTTAAGTATTCAGTAAAGAACTATAAAAGTAGATTAGGCCTTAAAAGCATGATCATTTTTTTTTTCTTTCCGAAAGATAAATTCAAATTTTGAGTTTATTGCAGCCATCTTACATGGACAAAATTAGTGTTATTCCATTCTTTGGACTGTTCTTGATCTGTTAAAGTGATCATATTGGCCAAATTCATAACACATAATGAGAATTATTGTGTTTTTAAGTGTGTGCCATATATGACCCACAGTGCAGTGAAGGATCAATATAGAATAACATGCCACAAATGTTTCAGAATACTACGAATCTAATAAAATTATACTAAGTTTATTAAAATAGACACTTTTTCGTAAAAGTCAAGTCTTTAAGCGTTTATTTATTCATTTATTCATTTTATGTTTTAATAAACCGTTAGTTCAAAAAATAAGTTTCAGTATTGATTTCAAATTACAATATTTACTATTTTTTTCTTGATAAACAACAAAATTCTGTTTAATTTATGAAGACTCTTTAGACTTCACTAAAAAATTAATAAATAATAAAGAATTTGTTTTATTTTGCCGTAAGGCAAGTTCAGAATTTTATTTTAACATTTAAATTCGTATGTTTTAAAAACAATTTCCATTTTTTAAAATCTTAGTAATTGCTATTATTATTTTTCAGAATCTTACTACAAATTAGTTTTTATGTTTTTAAATATGTATATGTATCTGTATTATATATATATATAAATGATGTTTGAATCTTATTTAATATTTCATTTATAAATGATTAATTCGTCTCAAAATTCATAAGGGATTTGTTAATTAAATAAATTTTGTTCCAAATTTAATATGCATAATGTTTGTATGATGCTTTGATACTCTATTTATAAATTATATTTGACATAGATGTTGCACTGTAAAAACAAAATACCCAAATTGGGTTGAAAGATTTCTGGGTACAGAATTGTTCCAATTTGGAAAGTTCAGTTTGTAGCACAAAATCGTTTTAAATAAGTCTGATTTTTAATGACATTAAAACAAGTAAAATATCTTAGATAGTTTATACATTATACCTCAGAAATTTTGATTAATTTAATGTTAATAAAGATCTGCTCTGTTTTGAACCATTTTGGGTTATCTATTTTGGGAACAATACTCTACCATTTTGGAATCCTTACTGTACCATTTTAGGAACATTACTATACCCAGAAATCTTCCAACCCAATTTGGGTCTTCAATTTTTACAGTGTGATTTGTAATATTTCTTTTTAATTCATTAATTATAAAAGAAACTAATTAAAACTGAAATTTTAGTTTCCAAAATGCGTAATTTTTTACATTATAAAGCAAAGATTGTTTTTAAATTAAACTTATTTAATTATAAACATATTTTTTGCTCATATATATCATTTACTGTATAAAATAATGTGGCATACACAGTTGTATCTTTGTTATTTTGTAAGTAGAGGAACCCATAAAATCATCGATGAATTTATCACATTTATTATAATTTGAAGTATTTTTATAATACCTTGAAATTTTTTCAAACAAACATTTATTTAATAATTTAATGTAAAACAACATTCCAGGTTTATTTCAGAAATTACAAATCTAATAAATGGGTATAAAATTTAGTAAAATGCAGGTAGTTGTTCGACGGAGAAAAGACTTTTACTATTTCAATATTTTCTCTAAACAGAACACAGATCTTTAGTTGATTATGCTACAATACTTATTTCAAATTATATATATATATATATATATATTTCATTTTCTTATTATGCTGGAAAAACAGAACCTGTTAATTTCATCAGAAGTCTACAAGAAATTGAAAACGTAATAAAACTTAATGCTTGTATTTCCTTTGGCCGAAAGCAATTAAAGAACTGTATTTTAATATTTTTATTTTATATATTTCATAAGAAATTTTCATTTTTTAAAGATTAGTGATTTCTTATATGATATTTTGAGTCTTAACTTTAAATTAATATGCTCGTTTAAAGAAAATGTTTAATTATTACTATATTTAAAGAGAGGTTAAAAAAACGATATTACTAATGATCATAATTATAATTCTTTTAAGGGTTACAGACATTCTCAATTTTCAAAAAATAGATTTTTGTTTTTCATGGAAATTAAATCCCTATAATGTGTATAAATATGACAAAAATCATATCTCAAATATTAAGAAATATGTGATCAAAATTGTGAACGTCCGCACAATCAAAATGTGTTGAATCCTAAAATTTTAAACGGGGTTTCAGAGAAACTACGTTTTTCAACATGGGAAGCATAATAATTTTAACAATTTTTAACATTTTTGAAGAAAACTTCCCTTTTATCTACGCATAATTAAATTGTCTATGGAGCATAAAACCTTTTATATATTTTTATTTATTTATTTATTTATTTATTTATTTTTTATTTTATTTTATTTTATTTTATTTTTTTTGAAAAATAATAGATTATATTTCTCAGTAAGTTTAAAATTGTAAAATTTCAGGCAAAAAATAAAACTTTTTTCAAAAGAGCGCAATTTTTTTATTGTTACAAAATTTTAGCCATTAACTACAAGTATAATTAAAAAAGAAAATAGGGTTTCATTCTTTTTCTTCTATATATACTGTTAATATACTGAGAAAACATTCTCGAACAATTTGCTTCAGGTCAACGTGGCTGAATACTTTCGAAATAATTTGTGATCAAATTAAACAGCAAAAATATTTTTAAATTATAGAAATAATAAAAAGATAAAAGAAAAATCATGGGTCAGGCATAGATGATGAAATAATTTTCAAGGCTTCATGAATATTTTAACGGAATTTCACCGTTTAATAAGTTGAAGAACATACCTAACTAAAGATTTTAGAAAACGTATGACACATTTGAAAATTAAATTTAATCAATTGCACCAATAGTGAAAAAGTTACTCCTGTATTTTTGTGCAACTCTGAATTTGATATATATGTTTTAACAGAATCTACATATTATGATAAAAATTAGTTTTGTAATTAAAGTGTATAAAACAGATGAACATTCATCCTTAGTAACTTATACCATTTGAAGGAATCATACTTGCTTCATTTTTGAATTAAAGGATTTTGAACTTATTCTATCGACGATCACTTTCAGAATTTTCAAGCAATATTTTTGAGACCCTCACAAAAGTTGCTCCTTAAATTTAGCTAACACAATATGCAAATGAACTTTTGATAACGTTGACGTATGCACAATGAAAAATTATTTAGTGAACCTGAAAATTTTTCATGTACTTTTTATTATTTTGAAGTTTTGATTGCAGGGTATTGTGAACAGTAGTTTTTGTCATATTTTCTGGAAAGAATATCTTTTATATTTAGAACTGTGCAAATTATGAGCAAACAACTTGGAAAAAAATCGGACCGTTTTTATAAAAACCTTAATTTCTCCACGACTGTACATGCTATCTGCATAAAAATGAACACCGTTTATTACAATAATCCACTTAATCCTGATCTATAGCTTTTGCTAAATTAATTTTGACAGTATTAACCAAAAGATGTTCGTTCTTTTTTAATTTGTTGACGGTTCGCTATGGAGATTCAGGATAAAAATTTCACGGAAATGTATGACCTGTACTATTATGTTTACAACCTTTGATTTTCAAGATAATTCCTCACTTATTTTTCTGGATATTCAACAAAATGCCTAAGATTTAAGTTTCCGGTCACCCTTGGCCATATAGTTTATATGGCAGGATAATGACAATTTCATTTAAAACATTTTTTATATTCTTGCTTTTTTTAATTTTTAGGTCTAAAATTTTACCAAAGCAGTATTCAAGTCAAGCGTCCCAAGATCTATGGAAGAGTGTCCGTAAGATTAAAGGCGGAGTCAAGGACTATGCCTTCTAGCGGCAGGGGTGTACAACTAGAGGATTATTAAGTAGATCGCAGTTTCTTTTATGTGAATGGCAACATAACTTTTTTGTTTCCATAAAATGTTACTTATAAATATTCCGTAGAATAAATTTTAGGTTTCAAATATTGTAAATAAATATAAAATAAATAAGTGTAGTACGACTAAACATTAACATAAAATATACTAAGATGAAGTATCATTTAACTATACAAATATCGCTGATTTAAATATGTTCGATTTCAATTATGTTTTTAATGTAATGAAAGGTGACTCATTAAATTTAGGAAGTACTTAATAAATAAAGACAGGATTTTGTAGTAGTGTCATATTTTACTAAATTCTTGATTTTATACAAAATCGTATACACTGTTATATTTCCTATGATAATATAATGCTCATCAATGTTTAGAATATGTATAGAATTTAATCTATACTAATAAAATAACAAATCGCTCTGTCTGCGTGTGTGTGTGTGTGTGTGTGTGTGTGTGTGTGTGTGTGTCTGCGATGGCTAGCAAAATCTATGGGACGTACGAAGCTCAAAATTTTTATGAGAGTAGCCCAATATCTCTCCTGATGCACCTGAGCTTCAGAATTTCGAAATTCTATTTATTAACTGAGTAATTAATTAAATTCCAAAGATCACTCTCATAAAAAATCGCCTTTTTTCTTCTTTTTTTCTCTTCATTCAGTTATGGTTGGTTGGTTGCATAAAATTTTCGCATAAATAATTAAAAAAGCTGGGAATAGACCTTTAAAATTCATAGACTGGCAAACTGTCAGTTTAAATGATGATTTTTTATCACAGCGGTTGTAAACCATGGAGGAAAAAGATAGGTGGTGGTGAAGTGAACCGAAAAAAGGGTTGCAATATTAAATCATTTATCGCTCAAATTTTAATGTCCCAAACAAAAGCATGTGGAAGTGATTTTGTATTAGTAAGACGAATTGAAAGAAATGAATTACAGCCGAAGCGTATTTTATGAAGAAATAGTAATTTTTTAAAATGGTCTTTTTTCTATTATATTATTTATTTTTAAAAAAATGTTTGCTTTTAAAATAATTGAAATTGATAAATTCGAAATAATTAAATGTCAAAATAAAATAAAATAAAATATTGAAAACATTTGATTTGAACTAAAAATTGTATTACTAAAAGGTTTCTTTTTTTTTCAGAACTTTTTAATACTTTATAACGTAGATGAAAATATGGTTTTAATATAACAACATATTAATAACTCTATATCAATATATAAAATATATTTATGAAAACATTCTTTTAAAATCATGCGCGAAAACTTAAATAACAAATATTAGTCTAAAATCTAGATTTCAGAGTGCAGACGATTTTAAGACATTAACGAAAGAATGCTAACTTTTCAAGCAAAATCTTAAATGATGCTTCTATATTGATATTTCAAAGTGACGGCTAGGTTACATTTATGTTATATTTAAGTTACGGTAGGGTAATGTTAAGTCGCAGTTAGGTTACAGACAGATTATGGTTATGGTACAAAAGTTTACGGTTAGGAATTTGTCCACAGAGTCAACATTACGCATGCTTTGATTAAAAATATACACTTTTGTTAAATGGCTCTGAAATTATAATACTATATACCAATCTTTTATCATCGCGTATCAATTCATTCAAGGTATAGTCGGATTTAAGAATGATATAATTAGTTTGAAATTCAAAATATTTCACTTGGGATTTCTATGTGAAAAAAATAATTAGTTACGTGATTTAACAGTGATTTTTACGGGTAAATATCAACACTTTAACACGAAACTAACGCAATCGTTGGATACATGTTCCCTCCCGTGTTTCTCATTGCTCATTTTAAGTATTTTTAGAGCTTAATATTAGTTGTTGTTTTTAAAACCGATTTTTCACAAAGTCAGCTGCAACGTATTTCAGACAATGCATTTCTGCATGCTTCCAGTTATTGATAAAATCATACAAATTTCAAGTTCGTTTAATATTGTTAATACGGACCCGGGCAACGCCGGGCGGGTCAGCTAGTACTAAATAAAATATTCAACTTTAGCTCCTTTTTTTCATTTACCGATTGCAGACGATAAAAATCCAATCGTTTTTTGGTCGTATCGACTTTTATTATTTAACGCAAACATTTCATTCTTTTAATTTAAAACCTATTTCATTATACGTATATTCGGAATAACTTTAATTTTAAATGCATGTATTAAATGTTGTTTTGTTAAACAAGGAAGTATTGTTAAATTATTTGTTTAAAAATTTTGCAATTCTATACAATAATTTTTCCTAAAATAATTGATTAGACTCTCTCTCTCTCTCTCTCTCTCTCTCTCTCTTTTTTTTTTTTTTTTCAGGCAAAACTAGAATTCGCTTTCAAGAATTCGCATTAAAAATTCAATCATAAATTTCAAGCTATTCTCTCAATCATGATAGATACATCAAGTCTACCAGATTTATTGCAAAATATTTGTTACAGATTTTTTTTAATTAAAAATATGTGTATTTAAAAAAAAGTCGTATTGTCATTTTAATTTTAGGGTAAAGTCAATATTTTTCGTAGCATAATATGGTACTTATTAATGCTAAATTAGTACTATTTCTCCCGAAATTAAAATGATATTGTGGCGCCTCCGTAGCCGAGTGGTTAAGACGCCGCTCTGCTAATCTGGAGGTTGTGGGTTCGATTCCCACTGGCTCTATTGCACACACACTTTGTGTAAAGCTCCTGCTTGTATTTCTCTTGTGATGTAAATTTCCTTGTATATTGACCATGACTTATAAGCAGGCTATCATGTCGAGCACACAAGTCAGATGTATGTTATAAAAAATGATATTGTGACTATTTTTTTAAATGTACATGATTTTATCAAAACAAACTGTAACAAAAATATTTTGCAATAAATCTGGTTAGAGTTGAATAATTTGTCATGATTGAGTAAAAATTCAGAAAATATGCGCAAGAGATGCGAAGATAATAAACATCTGCGCATATGGGTGATTCTCCCATAAGTGGGAAATTGCCGTCCCTTAGGGTTACGTGCTGTTTTTTGTCATTCATATAGTTTTTTTAGCATAAAATGTATCTTGTAATGTATTTCTACAATTTAAAAAAGTATTATCGAGAAAATTACGGTAAAATTTATTGTAATAGTATTTTAAACATTCAATTTGTCACTCCTCACCTCATGTACTGATCTTCTGGAACAATTTTAAGTGTAATGACAAACTGTTTTTAACAATTTTATCACCCAAAATAAAAAATTATTCTCCAAAGTACTTAATAAAATATTTTAATTGTAAATTAAAAATACTTTTACATTTATTCTGAGTCAGAGAAATGCTGTAACCTAGTTTTTATGTTACTACTGTCCTCTTGTAAAAAGCTGCTAAAGTGACCACCAGGTGGCCAGATAAAATTTGGTGAACATCTACATTTAATAAAAGGAGCTATCTTAACTGCCCAGAAAAATACATGGCACAATTCTATGTACTTCAAAAATAGTTACAAACTACAAAATGGAAAGAAAGGTAAGAATATGTTTATTACTTGTCACTACTATCCCCTACTTAAACTGTCCTTGTTATTGTTATGGTTTACTTATTATTTTGTCATGGTATAACATTCTTTTGCTTAGTACAAAACATTACTAAACTTACTAAACCTAACTTACTATATACACAGAGCATTTTTCTTAATTGTGTCACTACTGTCCCTGTCACTTCTGTCCCCTTTCAAATTATTTATTTGAGGATTGAATCTCCGAAGCAGATATTAATGCCACAGAAGACTTGAAGCCAAAGGATACAGTGATACCATCTATTCCAATCTATTAAAATTGCATCTGCTCACTTGGAATAAGTTTGAAAATGTTAAACTTGAACTGCGTTATTTAAGCTGTTTCACATGTGACACACATGAAAAATGTCAACACTACTGTTCAGAACCATCATTTGTAGACTTATCTCTCTATTTTAAATATATTCCCAATGATTATAAATATACTGAAGTGTCATCTCTTAGTTCTGAAAGTGAAGATATTTGTGTAGGAACTTGGGTTGCAGCTGTGTAGGATGAAAATGGTTTCCTAATGAGTTTCAAATTTTTATTTAGAATTAAATTATTATTTTAAATTTTTATCAACATATTTCATTTTTTATATTACTTATTAAAACATTTGTTTTTAACAAATTTAATTGAAGAAATTAATGATGTCATCCTTAAAATAAACTATATGTTTAGGAATGGAAGCCGATTCTATTGTCCAAATGCACCCGATATCCAGGATGTTCCAAAGATTGAAATTTTGTGTGCTATTGATATTCCCCTCGACCAGTTACTTCTATAAATTTTACTATAGACGAATTATATGATATAAATTTTAAAATTAGCAGTATTTCTCGCACTTAAACAATTTTTTCTAACTAAAACATTTGTCCAGATAAATTCACTTATTTATTCATTATCTTATTGTTGGTAATTTTTTTCCTAAAAGATTATTCAAATTTTTAAATAGTAAAAAAATTATAGATGTTAAATAATTTATAATTGTTAAAATATTCAAAGCTAAAAAGTTATAAAAGTATATCACTTCTGCCTATGTAAATGTCACTCATGTTCCCTTATTCTTAAAACTTAAAAAATATTCAGATTTATCAGAGATGATATATTAAACATTATATTTTTTCTACTATAAAAAGATGCACTTTAATAAAATACATATAGTTTTCAAATAAAATTTATTAAAATCCTGGTTTATAAAGTAAACAACTATCTTGGGGACAGTAGTGACATTGATTATCAAATCAATCTAAGAAATATTTTTAAAAATATATACATAGTGCTTAAAGTTTATGCCGGATTGTTGTATATTACTCAGTAACATATCCTGTATCTAATTATTAAAAAATATTGGTTAAAATTTAATTTTTATTTTCCACTAAATCAATGAATGAAATTAGCCACTTATTGGAGAATCACCCATTTATGACGGCATATTAAACCCGGGGAATTCATTAGCACCCTTGCCACCAGCTGGCGCAGCTATGTTAATTTACAACAGATTCCAGCATTGTCTTGGAACACTTGATATGTATGTAGTTTTGCTATTAAACCGAGAAAATGTTCCGATTAAATAAATTAAGTTTTGCAGTAAAATTTTACTGGTGCGAATGAACAATAATTCTTAAGCGTTTTTGCGGCACGTATACGTGTCGTTCATCCCCAACGAGTATAATATATTCATAGGGGATAGGGGATATATATAATAGGGGAAATATATTCATTCATGTTCAATTTGTTGTCTTTCCCCTATGGAGTTTCTTAATCTTCACGGTAATATATGACCTGTACTATTATGCTTACACTCCTGGAGTTTCAAGAAAATTCCTCATGTATTTTTCTAGTTATTTAAGAAAATGTCTAAAATCGCAAGTGGCTGGTCAAATTTGGCTATATATATATGTGTGTGTATATACAGGGTGTCCGGAAAGTCTGGAAACGGTCGAATAACTCGAGAAATACATATGAGATTGAAAAACGTAAATATACGTGTTAAATATTTTTAAATAAGCTACTCAGTGATACCAAATTTGACCTTCGAAACCGACCCCCTGGGGGTCAGAGGGGGTCCATCTTTGAAATCTTAAATTATAACCCCCATTTTTTATTGCAGATTCGGATTCTACGGACACAAATACGTAACTTTTGTATTTCATGTTTATTTCGAATCCTCGTTTATCACGGTGTAATTGAGCATATTAAATCGATACATATTTCGGCTTTTCCAACGGGATTTTCCCTAATCGAAACTGATTGGGGAAAATTTATGACATCAAATTCCTCGTCTTTTGCAATAATAGCGTTTCCTGAAAATCACCCGTGCCGATTATTTCGGTAGTGCTACACAGTTAAAAATTTGATCTATTTGCTGTAGCGTCACTCCACAGCTTTTATAGAATATATCTTTCATGACCAATGAGAATGTTCCATAACACAGTAAAGTACACTGTTAAAAAATTGACCTTTTTGCTGCATCGTCACTCCACCGCTTTTATAGAAAACGATTACTTTACTGTGTTATGGAGCATTCTCATTGGTCACAAAAGAGATATTCTATAATAGCTGTGGAGTGACGCTGCAGCAAATGGGTCAAATTTTTAACAGTGTAGCACTATTGAAATAATCGCCACGGGTGATTTTCAGGAAACGCTATTCCTACAAAAGACGAGGAATTTGACGTCAAAAATTCTGCCCAATCAGTTTCGATTAGGGAAAATCCCGTTGGAAAAGCGGGAATATGTATCGATGTAATATGATCGATTACACCGTGATAAACGAAGATTTGAAATAAACATCAAATACAAAAGTTACGTATTTTTGTCCGTAGAACCCGAATCTGCAATAAAAAATTGGGGTTATAATTTAAGATTTCAAAGTTGGACCTTTTCTGACCCCCAGGGGGTCGGTTTCGAAGGTCAAATTTGGTATCACAGAGTAGCTTATTTAAAAATATTTAACACATATATTTACGTTTTTCAATCTCATATGTATTTCTTGAGTTATTCGGCCGTTTCCAGACTTTTCGGACACCCTGTATATATATATATGTGTGTGTGTGTATATAAATGGGTGTATGTGTGTGTGTAAAATATACATAATAACCTCTCTGAATTGCTATCGCTATGAAAAGTTTATTTTATAAGTTCATTAACTCGAATCGCAGATTTGAAGAAAACTTTTACAGTCAGAAAAACTAATGTTTCCACATTAATTAGTGATTCTTTAGTGAAAGCAGATGCCAATTAAAAAGAATAAAAGAAAGTTCACGAAAAAAAATATATCAGCAAAATTGTAAGTTATTTAATGCATGACATTAAATTTCCTGTTTCTTTCCAATTTCTGGCATTTTACGCACGTTCCAATGAGCTTGTGAAGGAGTTTCGCTCTAACATTTATTCAGCCTGTTGCATTTTAAATTTAAATTAATTAGTGAATGCAGGATTATGGAATTATTGTAACTTTTGCTTAACAAATTCAAGAGAATCTTTCTCTTCCCTATATCTTGTCCTGCTATATATGGTAAAAAAAAAGCAATTGTCTCGACAGGTGTAAAGTTCGTTCTGATTTTGTTACATGCCTATTTTATATCACATAACATGAAGTACCTAATTTTCAAAGTCCATTGCAATGAATGAATTATTTTTTTTATTGGGTCGAAAAGACAAATATATACAGGGTGAGTCATAAATATCGAAACAAATACGCTATCTCCTTAAATATTGCCCCTAGATCCATACTTCCAATTGCAATGTTTCATAAAAAAGGTAAATTTTTTGATAAGATAAGTTGCAACTCCATGGGGGGGGGGGGGGGGCTTGTAGTGGCTTTTTGTAGTAGCAGATATTGTGTTAGAACACTTAGAAGAAACGAAATAAAGTATAGTAGTTCAGGTCCAGATGTGAAGATAGCGAAAAAACCCCACAATGATTGTTAAGTCACTTTTTATTTAAACATGTAGTAATGGGGGGGGGGTACACTTATAATGATCGGAGAAAATCTCCGAACAGAGATTTACAACTTATTCAGTCAAGAGCAGCCAGTCAAGTGTGTTCGTACATAGAAACAAACCGCCACTTTTGGCGTGAAAGAAAATCGCCAACATACACAAGTTCGCTCATGCACAATGGATAATATACTCCAAATTACAGTTAAAATGCAGCCGGCATGATGAGAATTCAATTTGGCTGCCCAGCTGGGATGGGGAAAGGATATGGTTGCCAATAGATAAATGTTACACGTGTTGTTATGTCTAAGCAAAGAAGCACACAGAAGGGGCACCAGATTTTAATGCGCAGATGTTACATTCTTTTTAGGATTTTGTCAAGAAAGGAAAAAGAAGCGTAAGCATAAATTTTAACCGCGATAGAGAGAGGATCTCCTTATAAGGTAATGAAGAATTGATTCGATCAGCATTAGCCGACATCTGGAAATTGTTTTGAACGGTTGATTAAAAATGTGGGTGTATCTCTCACAGATAATCTTGGCAGCTGCAGATTTTCGGTTAGAGAAATAATAAGCGAGGAAAATGGAAAAGAAATGAAGGACAATTTAAAACTAATTTTGAATTGAAAAGGGAAGGGGGATGCAAAGGAATAATTTAAGAAAATAACCAATATATAACGAAATAATCGTTATATATATATCAATGAGATCATCTTGGTAGGTATAAACACCTTCTAACTGTAATTCATCAAGTAACGAATCCATTAAAGCTTGGAAAATCGAGGCGCTCGATTTTAATCCGAATACTAATCTCTTATACCGAAAAGAACCAAACATTGTAGTGAATGTGAACTGATTTTGCAATTTTGCAGGCAAATCAATCTGATGATATGCCTGATGAAAGTCGAGAGAAGAAAAAAACGATATTGTGAAAGATTTGAAATAATGGTTTGAATTTTTGGAAGGGGATAGGACGAACCTTGAATTATAGTGTTAACCATTCTGAGATCTAATGCAAGTCTATATTTCTGTATACCTGTACCGTCTGGTTTCTTTTTAACAAGAAGCATGGGGCATGCCCATTCGGAACAATGACGTTCAATGATTTTGGCATCAAGCAACTGTTTGATTTGGTTTAAAACATCCTTTTGCAATGCTTGGGGAAGAGGGAAAGGGAGTGTCTTTATGGGGTAATCATTAATGAATTTCAAATCAGGTACAATTTTATCAGTATGACCAAGTGTGTCTAATTATTTGGAAAAGGCAGGATAGTAATTAAGTAACAATTTAGTTAGGTTCTTTGCTTCGTTAGATTTTAAGTGAGAAAGTTTAAAATCATTAGCTGATAACTCCTGCTTTTTTTTTGGAATATTTCATTAGAGGCTTGAATAAAATTTAGAAAGTGCTGTTCCGAGTTATTTTGCATGCAAGAATTTTCAGACGGATAATCAAGAATTTCCTCAATCTCAGACAATTGACCTATTTTTGTATGTTTAGGAAGATGAATGGCCTTTTCAGAAGTGTTTTTATGTGTTATCGAGAAGAAATGGTGTATTTGTGAAGTTTTCCTTTTTTTATTGGATGATTTATTCATTTGAATAATGGCATCATTTCCTATTAATTCTTTTGTTTGTGCCAAATATTCAAATAGATAATTTCTGTCATTGTTGATGTTATTGGAAACGTAAACAGAGCACCATATTTGTTGTTGAGGTTCTAATATTATTTTACGAGTTAAGAACACACCTTGATTCATTACAACATCACTCAAAGAATTGCATAATTTTGATTGTTTCTCTCCAGAAGATTCCTTACTGGTTTTTAAAGGAACAGAGAAATTATTATTGACATGGAGACACTTGTTAAAAGTATCGATGACAACATTATATCTAGTTATGAAATCGAAACCTAGAATGCCTTCAAAACTGGAAGACTCAGGTATGTCAACAATATAAAAGTGATGTGAAAAAGCTTTTTGTTTTAACTTGATGGATGTTCTGATGCACGCGGAAAACGAGACGTCAGAATTGACAGTTTTAATATTGACGTCAATGGAGAGTCTTTTATATTTCAACACAGGTTTAAGTTGATTAAATAATTTTTGTGAAAGTAAAGATATACTACTACCAGAATCAGCCAATAAAGTAATATCATGGTTTGCTATGGTGGCTTTAACAAGAGGAAGAGATGGTGACATAGAGTTTACACTACAAATTATCTGAACATTATCACTCTTTGTTTGTGTACTGGTGTTATTTGCTATGTTAATGGAGTCAAAAGTTTGGGAACCTACTGAATTAACTAGTCTCGAACTTGAAATTTTAGGTAAAACAGCGTCAAAAACAAAAGTTGCTGATGTAGAAGTATTAGACTGAGACACAACACCATCAGCATAAAAATTGTATCTCTGTTTCAGTTTTCCTGAAATTGTGGAGTGGAATTTGTGTAATTATTTTTTCTTTGAGTGTTTGCCCTTTTCCATTTAAAACAAGAGAGAGCGTCGTGATTGTTTCGTCCACATAACTGACAAATAACTGGTTTTTTATATGAAAACTTGTGTGGGGGATATCGTCTAGTGTAATTCCGATTCTTATAATTTTTTTTGAAACGTGAAACGCCTGCAGAATGTTTTGGTCTAGTCTGCACATTTCTTTGCTCAGATTCTGTTTTAGTATCTGGAGGGGCAAAAGACAATGCATTTATTAACCGACTTCAAAGAGGAGGTTATGATTTCGACCTGTATGTATTTGTTGTTCACGCATAACTTTTGCAAATATGAACGGATTTTGATAATTCTTTTTTTGTTTGAAAGCGTATGAGGCTCATGTGGTCCCATTCGAATTTCATAAAAATCTGATAATTAGAACTTTTTTAAAAAATAAAAACTTTAAATTTCAAATTCATTTTGAAGCAATCGACCAATTAGAAGTGTTCCTTTTGCATGCTTTCATGTTACACTTACATAGACACACGATCTTTTCACTGTTAAAAGTTAAAAGTTTTTGCTGCATCGTCACTCCACCGCTTTTATGGAATATCTCTATTTTGACCAATGAGAATTCACCATAATACAATGAAGTAATCATTTTCTATAAAAGCGATGGATAGACGATGAAGTAAAAGTTTTAAGTTTTTAACAGTGTTCAAAATGCAAAATCCTAACTGGACGAAGGCCAGGATTCACATAAATTTTGCGCTGTTTGCGAGATTTATTAACAAGAAAATTTATTTAAAACATTGAAAAATTTGCTAAAATTCAGGCTTCTGATTCGTTAATCTGGTTTCGCTAACAGCGCAAATTCTACCTGGATTCCGGACAAGTTCTCTTATGCAAGAAACCGGAAATATAGCATCTAGGGGATATAGTGTGGAAATCGGCTAACTCAGGGCGTGTTCAGAGCAACTTACAAAAGTAACCAATGTTACCAACCGATTGTAGGGCAGTACGAAAGCAAATTGTAGCATCAATGAAAACTATTCTGTTGAATTGTAGCTGACGTCACACTTCGCTTTGATTTTCATTTCGTACTTGTCTACAATCGGTAAGTGGTCGGTAAGTAACCGGTAAGTTGTGCTGAACACGCCCTCTGTAACACTTAAAAAAAGCGCTAAAATGTTCTATTCATTAAATGTGCAACAATGCCAAAGAAATTTAAAGATAGAAGCGACATCTGCAGGACATTTTCTAAAAATGCAAGAATGCTAGTCTAGATAATGTATCACGAAAATGCCGCAGATGTCGCTGTGATCGGCACTTTGGAATTCAGTAGTATCGTTGCACATTTAAAGGATACAAATTTTTAGCACTGCTTGCATTGTAAAAAATTGAACCCTTTTGCTGCATCGTCACTCCATCGCTTTTATAGGAAACGATTGCTTCGCTCTATTATGGAGCATTCTCATTGGTCAAAACAAAGAATTTCTATAAAAGCAATGGAGTAACTATGCAGCAAAAGGGTCAAATTTTTTACAGTGTTGATAGCAGATTTTCACTCCATGTATTCCAGACTCTCTCCTTCGAACAATGAAAAGTTCTCAAAAATGAAGGCTTATGATTGGTCAATCTTGTTTTGTTTAACAGCGAATAATCCTTCTCGATCCTAACCACTGTTGCAGAGATGCTAGTTTTTTTTTCAAAGTACGAAATCTTAGCTGGAACAATTCTCGTATCCATCAAAGTGAAAGATCCAGATCGATCCAGACATGAGAATACCACGCTGCTAATCTCTTGAGAGCGTAGGAGATTGTGGGTTCGAATCCCACTGGCTCCGTTGCACACACTCTTTATGTGTAGCTCCCGGTTGTACTTTTCTTGTGTCGTAATATTTCCTTGTGCTATCTTGTCCTTGTATGTCCACGAATTTGTAAAATAATATGGATTATGTATTTATGACTGTGTAGAAATAAAGGATCATTCGGCGTGAAATCGAATTCTACCAGGAAATCATCATCAAATTTTATAATAGAAAATGCCTAGCATTGCGATACATTGTTAAAAATTTAACTTTTGCTGCATCGTCACTCCCCCGCTTTTATAAAATATTTGTCTTTTGACCCATGAGAATGCTCCATGATGGGCTGAAATAATCGTTTTCCATAAAAGCGGTGTTTCAAATTTTTAGTTGGGCCAAAAGCGTCCGTGAAAAAAGTATTTGGGCATCGAATGCTGCCACTCTCTTATAGATGCAGCCAAGTACAGGTTATGATTTTCGGATTCCTCGTCGAATCATCACCGCTCATTTCCGATGCCTTTACTGCATTTATAGGAGTTAGATTGTTGTTGTTTATCTATTGAATCATAGAGCGATTTTTGTTAAAATCTTTCTTTTTGCTTTTTCTGACTGAAGGGGGAGTACTTTTGACTACACTAGAAAAGCATTTTACTATTCATTGATACATGGAGTCATTTTGCCGTTTACTCATATATGGAAGCGCTTTGCCGCGCGCTTTTGTGTAAGGACACTTTACTTGAGGTATTGTCACCTTTCGATAACCACTTCCGATGTCCGTACGATTAGATGTTGACTTTAAGATTTCATGAATGCGGTAGCTTTTCGTCGTGCCAGATCTGAAGAAGTTTAAACATCCAGAAAACCTAAAGATTCACAACGATACTAACCGATATTGTAAGTGTCTTTTGAAAAGTTGACAATCAAACAGTGACAAGTAAAGCGAATACATCAGAACTCAGCAAAGTGCGTTCATTAGTAATGCGTTGCAAAGAGCCATCATATGTCAGTACACATAATTATGTATTACGGTATAAATAACTAAAAAGTAGGAAATAAATTTAACTTTTTCAAAAAAATGTATAACCGACTCCAAAAAAAAAAGCGCTAAAAAGAATTAAATAATTCTATAAAATTCTCTAATGACAAATCGTTATCCAATAACCACACATTGACTATCATGTACCGGTATAAAACGGTTAAATTTAATATATAGAATTTAATATCCACCAAACAAAGGTTTTCCAGAGAATATTTTTTACAAGAGATTAATTTACATATTTTTGATTTAATTTTTGAATATATACATATAAAAAGTAAGGAATTACTTTTTGAAGTTGGTGCCAAACTATCTTAAGTATAGTAAGAATTGGGGATATATTATGTCTAGTACCATAAATAAAATGGGGAAATCATTATCGATTATGATTGTTTGGCACCAACTTCAAAAAGTAATTCCTTACTTTTTATATGTATATATTCAAAAATTAAATCAAAAATATGTAAATTAATCTCTTGTAAAAAATATTCTCTGGAAAACCTATGTTTGGTGGATATTAAATTCTATATATTAAATTTAACCGTTTTATACCGGTACATGATAGTCAATGTGTGGTTATTGGATAACGATTTGTCATTAGAGAATTTTATAGAATTATTTAATTCTTTTTAGCGCTTTTTTTTTGGAGTCGGTTATACATTTTTTTGAAAAAGTTAAATTTATTTTCTCAGAAATTTCTTTTAATTGCGATTCAATGAGATTTTCTGGTCTGTGTACCGAAGGTAAGGAATGTAAAATTTTTTCATTCCTTAAAATTTCATGAAGGGTTTGCGCTCTTTCAACTGCTGTTTTATAATCATTAATGCCTTCTTCCTGTAATTTTATTCTAATATTTGAAGGAAGGGCCTCTAGAAATTTCATGAGTTTGATAGTGTTGCGTGCATTTTCGTCGTTAATATCTGCATAAACTGTAGCCGCAAGAACATTTAGTCTATGGGCTAAATCTTTTATGGTCTCAGAAGGCATAAGTGCTAAACTGAACAATTCAACAGAAGCAACACATTTACTAGGGGGGGGGGGCGAAGAATGACGCAAATTCCTTTTGCAGCAAATCGAGGTCTGTTATCTTTTGTAGGTCAGGGTTTTGGGCTAGAAATTTTTGTGCAGGCCCAACTAACTTTCCCTTTAAGATTGCGATTGTTGTCTGTGGGTTATACTTATTAATTTCCGCACAGACTCTAATTTGATCAAAAAAAAATTTAAGTAAATCTGGATCTCCATCAAATTGAATGATATTTATCGGAATTTGTTTTGCCGCCATGATTACAGTTTTTTTTTTTTTTTTTTTTTTTTTTTTTTTTTTTTTTTTTTTGTTTAAGCCCACAAGTTATTGAGAAATTGTTACACAGACCGGACTTATACCCCAAAGCACATTGAAAACGAGTAAATTTCCTAGCAAGTAAAATATATAAAATAGCAAAATAAATAGACCTTAAAAATATAATACTTCACCTTAAAGATATCTTATAGCAAAATAATTACACTTTGAAAACAATATCTGTATATTCCTTCACTTAAAAAAAACTTATTTTATCCTTAGATAATAAAGCAAAGAAAACTATATAGAAAACCCCAAAAACTGTTAGTAATCAAGCAATAAAATGAAATCTTCTTTTAACTTCTTTACACAAGGAAAAAGTTCCCTTTTCGTAACTTAAAATATTTTTATTTATTTTATTTATTTTTTTTTAGATGAAAAAGAATAATCTTATTTTAACTCATAATTAAAAGTTCAAAACTGGCTAAAAACTCATCTAAGCATACTAGAGAATCTAAATACAAAATTGAAAAAAAAAACAGAAGGGGGGTGGGACGTTAAACATGAAATACTAGCACATAAATGCAAATAACTGATAAAAAAAAACTGCATAAAATGACACTAAAAATAATAACTAGAAATGACAACAGTTACCGTGCTTTCGCAAATTAAAAATCTTTGCAAAAACACAATAACAGGATTATATTAATGCTCTGGAACAGAACATAAATGTTGACCGTTGTGTCCTGAATGTGAAAGCAGAACATGAAATAAACAAAGTACATAGGTTGACTTACTGATTTAGTTTTAAAAATAATTAAATAATTACTAATTTAATTACACAAAAAAACTAGGGAAATGGGACAAGATCTGCTCCCACATTCAACATGTGTATTATTTCGATGGTGATTTAAGTTGTTGCACACTATTACATGATGATGCATACGATGAATTATTTATGATGAATTTAACAATGATAATTTGAGTTGTTTTTATTTCACACCTGTACCCCACAATTTTTTTTTATCTTTGTCACCTGCCAGATGGATATATTCTAATTTGCACATCACTGGAAGAAAGAACTGAAGACTTATATATTGCATGTGCAATTTTCACTTTCTTTTGCAGACAACAACGGATGAATCACTATACAGAATTACTATTTTTAGTACGTTCACTTTACGATGCATAACTACACAGGAATACTTGTTACACACCAACACACACGAAATTCCCATGAGATTTTATGAAATTTCTGTAGAATACGTTCACTAAACACACAGAACGCACACACTATGAAGGGGGTGTCGATGGTAGTGGCAACACACAGATATGACGATTTTTTTTAAGGTTGCTTATTTTGAAGAGGCACACTTTGTATAACTCGTACACAAACAGAGATCACTGCGAAACACCCGCACACATCAGCTGGGGGTGACGATCGTAGGAGATATTCACTGCAGCACTCGTTGATTTCTGCTGCCCCTTGTGAGCACGAACCGGAGGGCACCCAGGGGTGGATTTCGCAGCAGACGATTTTCAGTACGGGAACCGGTGTACGAATCTTCGACGGAGAGAACAGGTGAAGACAGGGGCGTGAATTCCATTTCGGCTGACCGTAGCAAGCGACACAAATAGCAGTTAAATTCTCTACCGGGGCATGGAGAGAAGAAAATAGAAGAAACGAAGATGCATCACATCCGCAGGAAAGTGGCAGTTGATTGTACCTCCCCTATATTTTATTTTTTTTTAATGTGGGGAAAAACGAAAAGGTCAGACGGCACCAGAGATTCTTGTAGTGGCTTTTTGTAGTAGCAGATATTGCGTTAGAACACTTAGATGAAACGAAATAAAGTATAGTAGTTCAGGTCCAGATGTGAAGATAGCGAAAAAAACCCACAATGATTGTTAAGTCACTTTTTATTTAAACATGTAGTAATAGGGGGGGGGGTACACTTATAATGATCGGAGAAAATCCCCGAACAGAGATTTACAACTTATTCAGTCAAGAGCAGCCAGTCAAGTGTGTTCGTACATAGAAATAAACCGCCACTTTTGGCGTGAAAGAAAACCGCCAACATACACAAGTTCGCCCATGCACAATGGATAGTATACGCCAAATTACAGTTAAAATGCAGCCGGCATGATGAGAATTCAATTTGGCTGCCCAGCTGGGATGGGGAAAGGATATGGTTGCCAATAGATAAATGTTACACGTGTTGTTATGTCTAAGCAAAGAAGCACACAGTAGGGGCACCAAATTTTAATGCGCAGATGTTACATTCTTTTTAGGATTTTGTCAAGAAAGGAAAAAGAAGCGTAAGCATAAATTTTAACCGCGATAGAGAGAGGATCTCCTTATAAGGTAATGAAGAATTGATTCGATCAGAATTAGCCGACATCTGGAAATTGTTTTGAACGGTTGATTAAAAATGTGGGTGTATCTCTCACAGATAATATTGGGCAGCTGCAGATTTTCGGTTAGACAAATAATAAGCGAGGAAAATGGAAAAGAAATGAAGGACAATTTAAAACTAATTTTGAATTGAAAAGGGAAGGGGGTGCAAAGGAATAATTTAAGAAAATAACCAATATATAAAGAAATAATCGTTATAGGGCTATTTTAAAAAATACGAAAATTAAATTTTTATACGGCCCACAGAGGATAAAACTTCCAATTAGAAAAAATTTTCCTTATCCATTCCTGAATATCCATTCCTGAAAATAAATTCATCTTGATATCTTCGAAACTCAGAGAGTTATGACAATTTTAATAAATCGTGAGGTTTCAAGGGATCAGACACAAATTGAAATGCGTGTAATTGAAGAAACAATGTTGCTGTAATGGGTCCAGGAAACATTTATTTTATTTATTTATTTCTAAAATTAAATTTTGAATGTTTTGTGATGGTTAACCATATAATTTATAAGCATTATCACGTCACAAGACTTCTTAATAATTTTAAAAAAAGAGTAAATTAAATTTGTTATAACTCAAAATGTTAATTGTTTCGTTGAATTTTTTTTCTTTTGATTAAACGACAATGCCTAATTTTCAATTTTAATTCAGCATTTTAAATAATATTTTTTTTAAATAAAAGTATTTAAAATAGCAATATAAAAAAAAGATGCAATTTTTTGTAAACAAATCATATTTTTAAAAGTAAATTTACTGAGCTGAAAACTTTTTTCGGCACGTTGGACATTTTTTTTTTTTTTTTTTTTTTTTTTTTTTTTTTTTTTTTTTTTTAGATGTTAAAAAATTATTGAATTCGTGGGACTGTTACTGTAACCGATGGTTATTGACTTATGTCAATTTAAAAATGAGAATCACTGAAACAAAAACATTTGATGCAGAAAAGTGCATTTAGTTTCAAACAAAGATGAGCTCCTAACGTTTAAATGATTTTTAAAAACTTCTAGGTGATTAACTCCGTCCTGCATAGTTTCGATACAGATTTTGTTTAAGTTTTGTCATTCTCACCTTCTTTAATTACTGTTTAAATGCGTCAGTTGATTTAAACCTTATTTTTTATCACGTCGATTTAAAATTTTTTCATTGTGCAGTGACTCACAGACAGACATTTTATAAAAACATGTCTTTCGGTATCTCTGAGCCCTAAAACGAATAAATCCATCGAAAACCGGAATTCAAAATTTTCATGAATCAAATACTTTCTACTTGTAAAGATAGAAGAAAGTGAAAATAGGTTTAAAACCATGATAAATTTTGAAACTGAATAGTAAAAAGTAGATTTTTGAAAATATTTCTATGTAATTTATTAAAATATATTTCCAATGATTCTGTTAATACAAGTGTCATTATCGCTATTATTACATTTACTAAACTTATTGCCGTAGGCAATAAGTTTTTAAGACACTTTTAGTGAGAGTTTAATTAATATCACTTAATTTAATAACACTTAGAATGAGTGTTTAATAAGACGGTCCGGTCAATGAGTCGTGCCAGTTACGAGGTTGGCACCAAAGTCGAAATTTTGCAGATATCTAGCATATTTCAAGAAAGTTTAAAGCAAAAACCTATGCGATTTTATTTTATATCTAAAAATTAAAGTATTGTCGTGGATCGATATTTAACAATGCGTAAATTTATAGTCGATCCCTAAATTGTACTTCAAATGAACTGATTTCGCTGCGCTCAGAGGTATACTTAAGTGGTGTAAGTCACGAATTTTGGAAAATTTTGGATTTTAACATCTTTCGGAAATTTGTAGATATCGAGATAATTTTCTTTTGTCCAATTCAGGAATGGATAAAGAAAAATTTTCTAATTGAAAATTTTATTCTCTGGGGGCCGTATAAAAATTTAATTTTCGTATTTTTTAAAATAGACCCCCCATGGAGTTGCAACTTATCTTATCAAAAAGTTCATCTTTTTTTATGAAACTTTGCAATTGGAAGTATGGGTCTTGGGGCAATATTTAAGGAGATAGCCTACTGTTTCGATATTTATGACTCACCCTGTATAATTTACATGCTAGACATCTTGAACATTGGGAAGAATAAAATGTAAGTTTATATTCTATTTTTCCCAAGTATCGACGCTAATAAACAACAATAAATGTGTTTGCATTTAAATATTTTTCATTCATATTTTAACAATGTTAAGAAGTGAAGTGTTTCACACTATCAAGGTATTTGTAACAAACTAAAGCAGCTTTAGAAGAAAAAAAAAACAAATAAGATCAAGTAGGAAAAAAATAAATCAAAGCAAAAAAAAAAAAAAAAAAAAAACTTTAAAAATAAAAGTAATGTACACTATGTTGCTTTAAAAGTATCTCAAAGTCAACAGTATACAGAGGTCTCCAATGACTCGTTCGACAAGCTGCTTGTTGAAGCAAAACGCATTTCTTCGCGCGGTCTCAGATTCTATCATATCTACTTTTTATAGCAGCTATTTCTTTTCCACATCATTTAGGTCTGTGATTTGTGTTTTGACGCTTCTTTAGATAGATATCCAAACCTTAACGTATTATACAGAGAGATTTAGTGAGTTTGAGCTTTAAATGTGGTTTTGTAATGCTTTTATTTTATAAAGTTTTGTGTATTCTTTATGAAATATTCTAAGATGATCCGAGACAGTATTTATATGTATACATACATATTATTAAAATAAAAATCACTCTCTTATCTTCGAATGTAATATATATTTATCGCTATTCCTTTACAAATGCAAATTCCTCATAAAATTTTAAAAATGATTTTTTAATTCAAAATTTGTAATTTTAGAGATTTATAAACTTTCGTAGCTTTCTCAGAAAATTACGCATTTTTGAATAGATTTCATATTTAAATAAAGAAAAATTGTTCATTTGTTTTCAGAACTTATGAAAATATTAATTCATAAAAAAATGTGGGAAAATGAATCATTTTTTTATGATTGCTTTTGAATACGAGTATAATACATATATATACATATTCATTTATTTATTTATTTATGAATTTGTATGTATGCAATGTGTTAAGAATTTTTTAGATCACTAATGTACTGGTACACTTCTTAAGAAGAAAACACAATTTGCAAACTTTTAGTGAGTTTGAGCTTTATATGTGGTTTTGTAATGCTTTGATTTTATAAAGTTTTGTGCGTAAATTTTGTACATTCTTTATGAAATATCCTAAGGTGATCGGAGACAGTATTTATAAGTATTTATACATATTATTAAAATAAAAATCTTTCTCCTTTCTTCCGATGTAATACATATTTATCTATATTCCTTTAGAAAAGCAAATTCCTTATAAAGATTTTTAAAATGGCATTTTAATTCAAAATTTGTAATTTTAGATACATAGAAATTTTCATAACTTTCTGAAAAAATTATGCACTTCTAAATGGATTTCATATTTGAACAAAGAATAAATATTAATTTGTCTTCAGAACTTACAAAAACATTAATTCATAAAAAAATTTATGATTACTTTTTATGAAGAGTATAATATGTATGTATGTATATATATATAAACCATAAAATGTAATCCACAAGTTATATTAAAACATGGGAAAAATAAATTTAAAGGAATATAATTGAAACTCTTAGAACCAAAGTAAATTCATTAGACCCACAAATATTTTGAAACTGCAAATAAAGTGAGTGGTTTCATCTTCGTAATAGTCATGAAAAAGCAAAATAATACGAAATTGGGGATATCAACACACAAACCTAGAAAAAATGGGAGAAAACATCCAGATTAAAATGTAATTCAAGATTAAATTTGGTACAAAAAGAAATATCATACCTATCAAAGACTAAAGATCCACTTTAAAAGATGCATGAAAAAACATATTGGCATGATTACATGCAAATGTTGCCAAAAAATTGGAATAGTTTAAAAATAATGGAGCGAGGAATATATCTTTATATACAGGGTGAGACATAAATATCGAAACAATAGGCTATCTCCTTAAATATTGCTCTTAGACCCATACTTCCAATTGCAAAAATTCATAAAAAAGGTGACATTTTTTATAAGATAATTTGCAACTCCATGGCGGGGGTCTATTTGAAAAAATACGAAAATGAAATTTTTATTTGGCCCCCGTAGAATAAAAATCCCAATTAGAAAAACTTTCCTTATCCATTCCTGAACATGACACAAAAAACTGCATTTTCATATCATCAAAATTCACAGAGTTATAGCCTTTTAAATAAAACAAGGGATTAGACACAAATTGAAATGCGCGCAATTCGAAAAACAATGTTATTTTAACAGTTCTAGGAAACGTGTAGAAAATCTATCTTTTGAGTTAGAATTTTGATTTTTTTTCTTTTTTGTGATGGTTAGCCATATAATTTGCTAAGAAAATCAAATCCTTAAGTTTCTCTTAAAATTTATAAAAATTTCATATGATTAGTACTGGTTTAAATGGGATAATTTAAAATCGTTATAACTCGAAACATAATTTATGAGATTTCAATTTCTTTCCATTTAATTAAAGATGAAAATCTCATTTTAGTTTTGTTCCAGGGTTTTTGTTTTTCAATATTAATTTTAAAACTATTAAAAATATTTATTGAAAAAATAATATAACTTCCTTCTTCCTAAGTCTGCACTGAAGGAAGTATTCAATCCCGGTCTCGAACAGTCCGTATTAAAATCACCTTCTCTGACTGACCTAATACGTGCATAAAATAAGTAAAATTTGGTTCAATCAAAGTTTTTACGAAAAACACATTTTGAAATTGCTTTTATTTTACAAAAAAAAAAAAAAAAAAAAAAAAAAAAAAAACAAGCCTTTAAAATTTATTTTTAAAAAATAGTGTATTCAAAGGCTAAAAAATTAAATACATAAAAACCAGTGAAAAATCAGCCTATGACGGAATTCTGTCTTAAACGGAAAATGTTTTGATCCATGCAAAATAAATATAATAATAGCTGAGAAAAAAACGAACTCCATTTACATCTGCTAGGAAGGGCATTTGTCTATAATGAATTTATTCTTTCCTATGTGATTCCTTCTTTAAATGTTTTACTGTACAACAATTTTCAAAGTCTCCAAAGCATGGGATATGGATTAACGATATTAAAATATAAGTGAAACATTTACATATAAATAAAGATTCATTGCTAAAATAAATATATCACAGTCTTTGGCGCTTGTTTAATAATAAAAAATAAAAATATAAAAAACGGAAAACTGTAACAAGTATTTTTGGTCAAAATTCCTCCGTACTAAACAATTTTTAGACACACCGAAGTAAGAAACTATGTAGAAATTCTTTGCTCAGCCGGGATATGATTTTAACTTTTTCCCAAGCCGGTCCGGGTAATGATTTTAACATTTTCCCAGACTGGGCCGAACATTTTCCATTTGGGTCGGTTTGGGACCGGACCTAGATATTTCGATCCATCCAGACGTTTAGTGCAGACTACCAATATATTTTGAAAATAAATTTAGCTTTAAATCAATGCGCTGCTGTTTTATGTCCAAATAACAGGCACTGTCTTAAATAAAGATTTAATACCGGATAATTTATAGACGATCCCTCAAATGCGTTCAAATTCAATCAAAAAGTCTTCCTTTACAGGCATGGTTAAGTGGTGTAAGTCATGAATTTTTCAGAATTTTGGATTTTAAAATCTCTGTGGGGTTTTTAGATAAGGAGTTGAAATTTTTTTGTTCAATTTAGGAATAAATAAAGAATAATTTCTTAATTGGAAATTTTGGTGCACGGCGGCCTATAAAAACTTAATTTTCGTATTTTTTCAAATAGACCCCCCATGGAGTTGCAACTTATCTTATCAAAACCTTCACCTTTTTTTTATGAATATTTGCAATTGGAAGTATGGGTCTAGGGGCAATATTTAAGGAGATAGCCTATTGTTTCGATATTTATGACTCACCCTGTATAAGCTAGAGGCTTCAACAATGGCATCAACGCGTCCTAAAGTACAGTCAAAGTATTTTGTTTTCCCCTAAAATACCTTAATAAATACATACATATATATATATATGTGTGTAAGTGCGTTAAGAAATAATAAGATCATTAACGAATTGGTACACTTGAAGAAGAAGACACAAGAAGAAGAAGACACAATTAGCAAAACTTTAGCGTATGTACTTAAAATTGATCGTAGAACTTTTCTGTTATAATTGCTACATTAAAATTAAGTTACATTTTATTAAAATCTTCTAGCTTCTTTAAAACGCAAATAAGCTGACTGTTAACAAATTATAAGACAACCAGAGGAATATTATATTTCATATCAGAATCACTACAAAATGTATGCGTTTGAATTTCGTGAAAAAATTTTCGAGGAGTAATTGTGCAGGTTTAAATATGATATTTAAACACGAAGTCCAGACTTGAACCCTATGAAAAATCTTTGGGACGTTTTAAATCGCAAAGATTCTGCTACTAATAAACAGTTTTTTCTAATCTGCCAATGAATTACAAGCAACCATTGTAAAAGAATGGCTCAGTATTTCTGAATCTGTACTAATCACTTTCAATGAAAAACAGAGTGTTTGAAGTTATAAGGAAAAATGGAACACAATATCGTATTACTTTACATAATAATTTTGTTTTTAGATAAGCAGTCTTATAATTTACTAACAGTGTCTTTTTCAATGATTGCTTATATTTTTGTTAAAATATTTATTTACTGCATTATTCAAAACTATTGCCAACATATCTATATTATAAAGGCCAAACGTATCTGTACGTAACGCATACGTCATTTTGCGCATGGCAACACTTTCAAATTTTAAATGAATTTCGGTATTGCAATTTTTGCTACTAAAAGTTTTTTAACTTCTTAATGTCGCACATTTTCAATTTTTACACCATCGTGTAGGGAGAAAAATGTACTTTTAAATGAAATTTGTTTGAAAGCTGTATCTTAATTTGTTTTTGAAATATTAACTTTTTTGTAACTTTTTATACTTCTTTTCTAATCGTGACAACAGGAGTACCCCATTTCTATTTAAAGCAAAGGAAAAAAAAGGGAAAAAATTGAGTGCTGTATCTTTATGTTGTCATTTTCTCATTAAAAGGGAAAAATATAGAAATTTAAGTATCTTCTGTTATAAAACCCGGTGAATTTTGACTTCATTTACAAAATTTGATTTACAAGTAAAAGAATATCAACAGTTTAACCCTTTCCGGCGCGGTGTCCCTTAAAAAGGACACCTAATTTTAATTTTACTGGCACCAAGAATATTTAATTAAAATTTTCCTTTGATAAAATGCCTGAAAATAAGCAAGTTCCTATTCTCTAATAAATTCGTTTATAAATTCTGGTGGCAGATAATTATTTCAATTAAACTTACTCCGCGCCGGAAAGGGTTAATATCTAATTCAGCTAATAGTCATTCAGACTTCAAGTTTTGAATCAAAATTATCAAATTAAAATGCCAATTTTTTTTAAACGTGAATACAGATGTGAAATGTACATTTGTAAATTTTGATAAGGTGAAAATGATGCCGGGTTTAGATTTCAGGGGAAAAAAATTCTATGATTGAGTCAAAGTTACATAAATTTTGCTTTTTATCATTTTGGAATACTAGCATGAGAACCTTAATTGATAACTTTATCATAATAACATATCTTTATTATTTTTTACTACTTACATATACGACTAAAGTTCAATTTTAACAATTTCTACTACTGCGTTTTCTAGAAATAGTATTTTGTTAATTTGGCTATAAATATCGTTTGTTTAAGAGAGACGTACCAATATAAAATGCATTTTTTACTATAACTAATTTTGTAGGTTTATTATAAATCTATGAGACAGTTCCTTTTTAAACATTTACTTTCGTCGAAAATCGACGGGTTCTACCTTGTTTTAATAAGTATGTTGTAATTTGATACCTCATGAGTTTAAACTATAATTAGAACCTCTATTTACTTAATAAATTTTAAAATCAAAATAGTCTTATAATTTCTTACCCACTGTATATACATACCTTTAAAAAAATCCCGAATACTATTTAAACAATATTAAGATGAAAGCAATGCACAAAGATATTTAATTTTATTTTTTGAAATATCAATTTAAATAATCTGATTATGCACCTGAACACGTTACATTCTTTCTCATCTAATAACTTAAGAGCCATTATTTTGAAATTCAGACAAAAAAGTGATGTTTTGATAGTTATTTTTTTAATTTGCTTGGTTTTTTTATGTTGAAGTAGATCATATTTAATGAATAATGTACAATTTTGAAGCCCTGAAAAAATTTCAGCTTCCCTATAGAAAATGTCAAAGTTCAAGGTTGTGAATGCCATTTCTCGTGAAAAATGAAATGCGAGTATGTTTGGAGTGCTATATATCTGACAAGCAACAAGATCCCAAAACGCTTTTGCCATAAACTGTTAGTATAACCCTACTTGCTTATTAAAATTTAGTTGTTCCCATGGGGCATTGTTATTTTACATTGTTATGTTGCCATGAAGTACAGTCAAAATGATGTTTTTGTCCATTTTCCGCATCTAATATCTTATTTAAACAACAGTACCCTAAACTTATTTTCGTTGAATATGAAAGTGTATTACTAAGAAAATTAAATAATATAATATTGCATCGAGCTATTGTTGCTGTTAGCAGATATAATCTGCTAAATATTCAAAAATTTCAAAATCTGTAATATTTAAATTAGCGTTATCTAAAAAAAGCGCCACGGTTGAATAAAACAAAATCTCTCACACAATAGTTTAACATATATACAAAAACATGGAAAAGAAAAAGAAGTGGGTTCTTTTGATATTTTTAGAGGGGGAAATGAGAAAAGTTACAAAAAAAACAATGATAATGACCACATGTATTCTCTATCAGAAAATGAAATATCCCATTTCTGTTTCAGAACGGGACAGAAAAAATGATATTCCACTTCCTCACAGAGAAAAACATAGAAAGAAGCAAGAAAAATAGGATTTTTCCTCTTCTGGTAGGGAAGAAATGTGATCATCGACATTGCTTGTTTGAAAATTTTGTAATTTAAAAAATATATATCAAGAGACCACACTTTTTCTTTCTTTTCAATGTTTTTTTACATATGTTCAACTACTGTGTGAGATATTGTGTTTTATTCAATCGTGGCGCTTATAGATAACACTAATTTAAATGTTACAGATTTTGAAAATTTTGAATATTTAACAGATTATGTCTGCTAACAGCAACTATATCCCGGTAGACTATTATATTATTTAGCTTTTCCTAGTAGTACACTTTCGTATTCAATAAGAAAGAAATTGGGGCACTGTAATTTAAATAAGATATTAAATGCGGAACATGGAAAAAACGTCATTTTGATTGTACTTTGTGGGAACATAACAACGTAAAATAACAATGCCCCATACAAAAAAAACTAAATTTTAATAAGAAGGTAGAGTTATATTAACAGTTTATGCCAAAAAAAAATTTTCGGATCTTGTTACTTGCCAGAGATATAAAACTCCAAACATATTCGCATTTCACTGTTCATGAAAAATGGCATTCACAGCCTTGAAATTTGACATTTTCTATAGGAAAAGGAAAAAATTTTCAGGATTTCAAAATTGCACATTATTTATTAACACTAGAACCGACGAGTATTTTACTCAAATTTCATAAAAAGGGTTTCTCACCAGAATTTTAATTTTAAACTATTTTACTTACTTAATTAGTCTATTTTTCTGCTGCAGACATTTAACATATCTTATGAAGAAAATTCTGGTTCGAATCAATTATTATCAATCTGGCAAGGGTCATTTCGACCCCTAATGGTGGTTCTAGAGTTAAACGTGATCTACTTCAACATAAAAAAAATCAAGCAAGTCAAAAAATACAACTATCGCACTTTGTCTGATTTTTAAAATAATGGCTCTTAAGGATGTAAAATTTGAGACAAAATTGCTTACAAAACGACTAATATTAATAATACATAACTTAGCTTATAAAATCTTTAACCAGTGAAACTTTTATTGGTCTTACGGTATTCCAAATACACTGCTCAAAACAATTAAAGGATATTGCAATTTTAGGTGGATTTTGTATCTGGGAAACTTTTTGGCTGATTTATACATGGTCGACAGACATAGTAGGTTATATGAGAATAAATTACACATGTTTGGCAGAAAAAAATGTATTTTATTGCGCATTTGTGTACAAAAGGAAAAAAACACAATTTGTGCAAATGAGAAAAAAAAGAGTAAGAAAAGGTGTTTTCTTCAAAGAAAATCATTTTCAGTAGGGGGTATGGTTTCTACGGGCGGCCAGCAACGTTGAATACCTTTGAGGCATGGACTCAATGAGGCTATTAATGACGAGTTGGGGTATTCTGCCCCACTCTTCCAGAAGAGCTCTTTCCAGTGCTTGGAGAGTTTGTGGGGGTTGTTGGCGGCTAGAAACTCGTCTTCCTAGAGCATCCCAAACGTGCTCGATTGGATTCATGTCTGGAGAACACGCTGGCCATTCCATTCGAACGATTCCTTCCTCGAAAAGGAAATCCTCCACCAGGTTTGCAAGATGTGGCCTGCAGTTATCGTCCATTAAAATGAAGTTATCTCCGATTGCTGCAGCTTAAAGGACTACAATAGGTCTGAGGATCTCATCCCTATATCGGCGACCAGTTAGAGCTCCATCTCGAATAATGTAGAGGTCAGTGCGCCCGTCAATGGAGATGCCACCATACACCAACACTCCTCCACCGCCAAATCTGACACTTTCGTGCACGAACGCAGGATTATTCCTACTGCCACGGTCCCTCCATATGAAAATACACCTATTATCCGGATGCACAGAAAAACGGGACTCGTCAGAAAACAGAATATTGCTCCATTCATTTCTCCTACAGTTGTCATGCTCGGTTGCCCACTCCCTGCGGTCGCGACGAGGCCTTGATGTTAATCTAACACATACCATCGGTCGGCGAGCATACAGACCTACAGCATGGAGCCGGTTTCGGACAGTCTGAGTTGAAATCGTGGTGCCTGTAGCCGAGCGAAGGTGTTGTTGGAGAAGAGTAGCGTTCATGTTTCGGTGTCTCCGAGCTGTTAACGCTAAACACCGATCTTCATTGGGCGTTGTTGCCCGTCTACGACCTTGCCCTGGTCTTCGGCCTGCACATCCACTCTCCAAAAAACGGTTCCAGATCCTGGAAATGACATTTTATGACACTCCAATGGCTTGCGCTACTTCGGCTTGAGTTTGGCCCCCTTCTAACCTACCAATAATTCTCCAAGCTTCTGAATCTGTCAAATGACTTCGCTGAGACATCGTACTCATCAAACAAAGCAATCACTGAATACCGATCATCCTTGTCTTCATTCTCTTTTATCCAGTTGAAAGTCAAATTTCATTCACTGCCGCTGAAGCGACATTTTTGACGTCGAACTCAAAATTTGCATACTCGACAGTTTGAAAACCAGAAAAATTTGCATTTGTGATTCTCTTCTTCTATTTTCGGCAAAAAAATTTCGTTTATACCTTTATTTTATATAAAACTTCAAATATCCTTTAATTGTTTTGAGCAGAGTAGTATAAATGTTATCTTGAGTTTTGTTAATATATGTTTTCACAATGTTCTATTCGCAATATGTAATTTCATTTACCTTGAAAAATGATTTTACTCCATTTGTCCTAATATTATATTTATGCAAACTTTTTAACACTTTTTTATGACATTTCAAATGTATTTCAGTCGATCTTTTTTTAAAATCGTTTGTAGAAATTGCAAACCCTCAATTGTACTTAAAATGTTTTCAGTTTTCCTCTAAGAAATGATACTTGAACTAATACGATCCTTTGAATATTCCTTCCGAATGTTGTTTGCCAGCAATTCTTGTGATTTTCATATACCCGCAATTGAAGACATGCTTATTTAAAACTATCTAACGCGTCAAAGTAATTAACTTGAATATTTTAAATGTAACATCTCTCGGACAATTTGTATTTTAAGGATTTATCCATATATAAGAAAAAATTTCCATTGGTTATAAACTAAAGAACTTTTTTAGAAAGAGATAGGCGAAAAAACGTGCAATCCGTCCCGAAGCCGTTCGCTCTTTTAATGAAAAACACTTTTTTATGTATAAATGAGCATCGACATTGGTATAAATATCAGTCTAAGTTGGACAGGTTTTACTCAGTAACTTGTTCATTATTTTGAGAATTCATGTACTGAAATCGATTCAAAAGATTTTATTTTTTCTAAATCCCTGAAAAATCTATGTTTCACCACAGAAAGGTTATTTGATGACATGAAAATGTACGTCTTTGAAGTTATTAAGAAAACTGACAGTAAGTATGATTTGGAATAACGTGGAAAATTTTTGATTAAGATTTATTAATAATCAGATCAAACACTTATCTCATAAAATTAAAATGTAAAAGTTCTATCTATTAAATCCTCTTACACCTATTTAGAAAAAAAAATATTCAATTTTAAAATATTCATTTTAGATCATAGAGTATCATTTATCATAAACACTTTTAAAAAACTAAATGTCCAACATGATTTTAAAACTATTAAAATTTAGTCATTAATTATTAACTATGAAATGTCTTTTCTTAGAAGGTATAAAATTAATAAAATTTAAGAAACGTAAACTGTTTTGTCGCATAATTTAATGGAAACAAAAACTTAAACTGGTTCTTCTTATACATCTGTAAGTTATGTATCCGAAAAAACAAAATATTGGTATCCTTTGATGATTATAGTATGAAAATTATTACTTATCACATTTGTATCTATATAAGATAAAATTTCGGAAATTTTTTTTCTAATGTAGAAACAAATATAACAAAAATTTAAAACAAATCGAATTATTGAAGATTCTGGAAATTTTTAAGTGGCCTGCTTCAGCAGCCATAAGAACGCCCAATCGCAAATCTCAGAAAACGCTACGCTTCAGAGTTTTAAAGTAAAAAACTGTTTTGATGTCGAAAAAATATTTATAAAAATCGTAAAACTTATTTTATTCCTGTGATGTTTATTTGGATCTTCTCTTAAATCTTTTTGTAGATAAAGCTAAAGTTTCCGCAATCTTGGATAGCAATCAAATTACATTAAAAATTTATGAACTTTTCCTTTATGTTCAGGAAAGGTTTCCGAAATTTTCATAAAGTGTAGAAATAATATAAACTGAGTTTTTCAAAAAAATTTAAAATATAGGTTTAATCTTTGAAATAGATTTTTTGTTTTCATATTCACATAAAAGCTTCCTAGGTATAAAACATGAGAGACGCAACTTCTGAAGTTTGAAAATAATCTATGACAATATGAAAGCTTGACACGCGAAATTAAGTTTACGAGAAAAAATGCACATTACAGGCATTTAGTTTACCAAAACTGTTTGTGATAAATGATATTTTAACTAAAGCATCTCTCAGATGATTTATATTTTAATAATTCTTTCTTATCTGGTGAGGAATTTTGTTGGGTTATAAACTAATAGAACATTTTAGAAAAAGGTAGGCTAGATGCCAAAAAACAAGCATTCCATTTCAATACCATTCCTACTTTTATTTAAAAAAATATTTTTTAAATGAAACCGAAGACAGACGTCTGGGATAAAAAGCATTTGATTTTTGATAGATATTCAAGAACAGCTTATTTATTATTTTTGAAATTCATATACAGACATCGATTCGAAAGTTCTTAATTTTTTTTTACTTGTGGAAAGTTTATATTCCACTGCATAAATCAATTTTTTGACATGAAAATGAACGCGCAAAATGGTTTTAAAGAAAACTGGCAGTAAATATGAACTAGAATGATGTTTTTTTGTCGAGTTTAATATTTTACTGTAATTAGAGCAGACACTCATCTTAAAACTCTTTTAAGAAAAAGTTTTAACTGTTAAACAATAATCTTGCATCTATTTAGGCAAGATTAATTAAAAAAATATTTATTGTAATTGTTAAATTGTGAAAAAGTTAAGATATGCTATCATTTAAAATGGTTAATGTTAATGAACTAGAAATATATAAATTATTTTATCATATATTTTATCGAAAATAAAATATAAATATTTTTTTAACGAACTGCATCTAAAATTTTATTATACTTCGATTTATAAAATATGCATCCCACTTGATAATAAATAAATTACTATTTATTAGAATTGTATTTAGATAGTATAAAATAACATGTTTTCTAATGTAATAACATGTTTTGGATTAACGGAAGTTTCAATTACTGCGATGACTCTTTACATTAAGAAAATATTTTTAGAGAAAGATCTGTCAAAATCTCTTAGAACAACGTTTTTAATGTAAAGAAAAAATGTTTAGATTGAAATTGCATCGTAAATACAGGAAAGGACATTTCTGAATTTTTGGAAAACTATTTCTTTTAGAGATTTCTAACTAGATTTTTCTTTGTAGTTTTTGAATATAAATGTAAGTTTTCTATAATATTAGATACATTAATCATACATTTTATCATATAATTTAACAGGAAGAAAATTTTAACTAAATCTGTTCACAAAATGCACATAAATTTTTATGCTACAACTATTAAAATGAAGTCTCTTTTGATAATTACAATGCATATATATAAATACGTATAGATATCTACAAATTATAAAATTAAAAAAAATTTGTAATGTAACATGACCTTTAACGAAAATTCAGAATAACTTAAATTATTGATGATTCTGTGAGCACCTCCATTATTCTCAGCAGTCATTTGATTAAACGAGCAAAAAACTTCAGAAAACACAATATTTCATTACTCTACAGGAATTTGTTTAAAATATAAAATCGTTTCCAGTTTGAAAGCTGCAAAATAGTTCATAACGGTTTGATTACATTAAAGTAGAAAGACTTTGCGGTCCAAAGTAGATGTTACACTTTATCCTCGCATTTATCAAACGATAATCAAAGTCTTGCTAGATGGGAAAATTTACTCTCCTGCAGGAAACAGTTTTCACTGTAAAATGGACCTAGTCAGCTGAAACTTCTCTATACCTCTCTATCAGTGATTCTACTTTTCAGGTTTACGAATGGGTCAGCAGAAAACCATGACACGCCTGTACATGCTACAAGCAACCTCTATGCTTGACAGTTGGAAGGACACAATGGCGATTATATGCTTGAGCAATTGTCTTCCAAACGTGCACGCATCCTGTTGTGGAGAAAATGTGAAAGATGATTTGTCTGACTTCATTAACCTTCTTCAACTTATTAATCGACCAGGTTTTGGGGTTTCGACACCAATAAGAATTGACAATCTGCTGCAAAATTTTGTTTTTAAAGTTGTCTCCGAACTGTAAATAGGGACATTGGAGCTGGGTGATCTCTCTGTGGTAAGTTTCGCTGCAGTTGTTTTCGTTTTAGATATTGCAAGCCACTTCAATACGTGTCTATCTCTTTCACCCAGTTTCTCCTTCTGTCAACTATTTTACTTTGCCTAGCTTGTCTTGTATGCTGTGATGAATCTTCACTACCTCTAAAAACTACTGGAAAATGTGATTTTTTTTTCACAGTTTATTCAGCTAGTCGGGACCCACAAATTGGCCTCTTTGAAAATCTGTGAGGTCTGACACTTTATACATATAACAAAAATCCAAGACATATACCATTATATATATTATTTATATCTTACATAAAACTGCTTGCTACAGTCATATTTTAACGCTTACCAAGAGAACTTTTTAAAATCACTTATATTCACAAGTGTTTCTTGATTATTTCGATAATTAGATATGTTTGTGATAATTTTGGAAAGTTGTTGGTTTCTGAGATTTTTAACTTAATTTTCATTTAAATGTTTCGAATGATAAAATTTTAAGATTTTCGGATGGATATGAAGCTACACTAAACATCTGCGAAGTTATCCTCTACATTCAAAAATACCTTTCAGCAATTTTCTGTAGTGTAACAACTCATGTGATGCAATTTGAGTTTTCCAGCATATTCATAGCCAATGTTTATATTAACTTATTTGTCTTAGATTGACTTAAAAAGTTTCTTGGGTCCCCACACGAATAATGCAAGTACAGTAATGGATGCTTATTTATGGTACGAAAATTTGAAATACTAAATCATAACTGAATCATTTCCATTTCTTGTATATAAAATTTCAAAATTAAGATATTCAGATGCAAGTTCTGTGAAAGTACAGAAAAAGTTTTAAAACAGTAATTCCACCACACAAATTATAGTAGCTAATATATCAAATGAAATTTGTCGTCTAATAGAACATAATTTTCAAAGAAGTACTTGACTTATAAATCTACTTTTTTTTCTTTATATAAAAATAATTTAAGTAACACAAAACAAATTTTAATTCATCAGATTTTTACAGTTTCTATGTAAACATACAAGGGTATCGATTAAATAAGTTGTTTTGATAAAAATAAAACAAATATAATATAAAATAATCCTATTACTTAATAATAAATTTCATTTGATAATATTTGTAATTAAAAACGCATTATTAAACAGTACATTTGCCTTTCTCTGTTTTTTAGATGTTCCCCACTGCCAAAAAATCTATAATGTTACTAGACTTTTTTAGCAAACTGAGATTCCTAGAACTTTCCATGTAACGGTAACAGCAAAAATTCATGTAATTGAATAGATTACATGAATTTTTGTTGCTACCATTACATGAAAAGTTTTAGGATTCCCAGTTTCCTAGAAAAAGTTAAATTACGTTACAATTTTTTTACAGTGCAATAGAATTTAGTAACGTTTTCAATTACATTCTAAAAAATACAATTTAAACCGACGTCAGTTAAAACTTCTTCTTCTTTTTTTTTTTTTTTTTTTTTTTTTTTTTTTTTTTTTTTTTTTTTAACTGCTATCATTTGCAATTTTCGTTAATCCTACATGAAAATCTCTATTCAGTATTCTGTTGATAGCAAAATAATTCTTTATTGAGATACTTCACTCTAAAAAAAATCTGTAAAGGTACTAAACATTTTCTAGGAAACTGGGATTCCAAGAACTTTTCATGTAACGATAACAGGAAAAATCCATATAACTTGTTCTAAAACTTGAGTTTTTGTTGTTAGCGTTACAGTTCTTAGAATCCGAGTTTCCTAGATAAAGTGTAGTACCTTTACAGATTTTTTTTTACAGTGCTGTACATTTCAAAAGTTAAAAAAAATAAATAAATAACTCAAACATCAGTCTCCAACGGATCGTTAGAAAAGATGGACGTTCCTGGGATATATATTTTGGTATTTCCATTCGACATTTCAGTAAATATGTTTTTATGGTTTTTGCATAACTTTCTGTTATAAGGAGTGTTAGTTTCGCATATATATATTTTTTAAATTGATGAATATAAAAGGAACTTTAAAACACTTCATAAAGATATATTTGTCTGCAGTTATATATTTATGGGGAAGGGACATTTTGGTATGTATGCAAGAGAACGAAATATGTTTGAATATTATGAAAAATAAATCGATGAAAGGTTTATTTTAACACTGAAGTAAACAAAAACGAATAGTTGAATATTAAATGAAATACACGGTTAAAAGTATTATCGATAGCCAAAATGTATGAGAGAAATGTCAAAAAATAATTATAAAAAAAAGCTCTAAAAATATTCTTTTAAATTTATCGAAATTTTAAGCGTTTTGTTTATTTGAATACTTATAGGGCCATTCCATTGTCACGTGCAGGACAATCAGACACCATTATTCCAGCAAAATTGTGTTATAGGGCTTAAGATTTTTCAGAAATAGGAATAAGCATATTTTTATAAGCTTATATTTGGTATAACAATATTTGAGGCATGGACAGAATTTTCCTAAATGGTTTTCTGATTTAGTTATTAATTAATTTGCATGTGTCACGTGCAGGACATCTGAAGTCAACCACTTGTAATTTGCTGCATGATCCAGATAACATTTCTGCTCAATTAATTTTGCAATTTCAAAACAAAAAATATGTATTAGGAGTTAAAGGTCCAATGCTCTTGAAATAAACATCATTTTTTGAAAAATAAATTTTTAAACTGCTAAAAAAAATATAACGTATAGTGTCACGTGTGGGACATGGTTGTCACGTGCGGGACATGGTTGTCACGGACATTTGCAAATGGGACATTTGCAAATGTCATTCAAGTAACCTTTTCAAAAAGACAAAAAATAAAGAAATGCAAAAAAAAAAATACATGTTATACATTTTACAATACAAAAATATTTATTTTAACTTTATTTTTGGTACAAAATAAATGTTCAAATTGACATTTTCAACATAAAACAAAGTAAATGCATAAACAAAATTCAAAAATTTTCGAGCAATTTGAAACGACCTCTATTATTAGCTACACTGGGAGTTGATATATTTTTTACCACAGCTTTAAATGAATACAGAATTTTATCTGGATACTGTAGCCACTTGTAGAATTTACCACTCTTTGTCATGACAGACACTTCAACACTATCATGATTGATGCTTGTAATTTCACCAGGATAATTAATGCCATCATATTTTACAACTACCCACTCACCTATCTTAAAAGAAGCTGCAGTTTCTGAAGAGATGTTTAATATAATTGCTTTTGGAGGATTCATAGCATTCTTAAAAAAAAAAAACTTTTTATTTGCATATTTGATAACATGGAAAAATTGAATTCCTGGAATGCTTTCAACATTTTCCCATATTTTTTTTTCTCCCAAAATAAGACTTATTTCTTCTTCAGAGACATGGATCACAGTTGTTGCTTTGATAATTTTTTTTTGCAGTATTAACAAAGTCAGCTGCACATTGTACAGTTGTACTTCTGCTCATCACTTGTTAACGGACAAGATGCTTGGCATTTCCACCAACACCGTCAACTACACCTTTCCCATGAGAGGTGGCAAAATATTTCCACGAGAAAGGCTTGTTGTATTTTTATGATAGAATTTGAACTACCTTTACCATGAATTTATTTTTGAATTCTGATGTGGGACCGTCACGCCATATAATTTCTTCCTTCACAAAGGAACTGTCAAAAGAATAAAGTCTATCATACAATATAATTAGCAGAGGATAGACCAAATTTTTATCCTTTGTCTGTACATCTGACATAAAAGGAAGGTATTGCAACAGCCATTTTAAAAGGTTGCTGCTGTGAACAATGTGACACTTGCTCTTGACCATGAAGCGCTTTGAATCTCATCTTGGTACTCACAAGAAAACGACATTACATATATAAAAAAAATCCCTATAAATTAAGCAGCTGAATTCTTACTGGAAAACAATATGTTCTGAAAATAAAAATAACCATCAAATTGATCGAATTGTATTACAATAATTTCAGAAATAAAAAAAATTACCATCACAAAAAAGGAACTACCATAAAAAATGTTTAAAAAAATCTTAATTTCGTTTTAGTTACATAGAATATGTTCTTAAGACAAAACAATCATTAAACAGTTCAAACTATGCTACAATAAATCTCTATTTAACATTCAGAAATCAAAAGTAATCGCCCGGCTCATAAGGTGTCACGTGCAGGACAATTTTGTTTTTATATTTTTCTCCAAATAAAAATTTGGCCCAAATTTTTAACTAGCATAGAATAAATGTACTATACTAATCTGCTTTAGAAATGCCAATAAAACAAAATAGATGCATTTCTTTTTTCTACTAACTGAAAAAATTCATCTTTTGTGTCACGTGTGGGACACAGAAACAAAGATTTTTTTATGTGCTGTAAAAGTTATTAGAAATTATCCTAGATTTTTAAGTTTACTGATATATAAACAATGAATGTTAGACTTATCTAAAATGTTGATTTCAAAAGTTTCACTGCATTTTCTTTATAAAAAATACTCACTCGAAATGCATTATAAAACTCAGTATACTTGAATGCACATGGACGCCATCTTCAAACTGTCGTGTTGCCAATCGACAAAAGACAAACTTTAAATTCTTACTCAAAACATAAAATTTGACATATTGCCATTCAGGAAATACCAAACTTATTTATTTATACAAATTTTTAAAATTGACTATCAATTCACCTTTTTTCATGGAATGGCCCATAGCGTTGTATATGACTACTTTCAAAGACTCATTTCATATGTATATTTCATAATCATAAACATTTATTCAAGTATTATGTTTTAATTCCAATTTTTTTTCAACACACCTACAAGTAAAACTTTTTATGGATGGCTGATAATTATTAACACTAAATATTTGTAAATAAACAACATTGCTAATCAAAATAGAATAACGGCTAAATTACAAAAACTTACTGAATAATATTGTTAAAATATTAAAATATACTAGCAAAAGCCGTGCTTTGTTTGGATTCGCGAAGCATTATTTCATAAGATAAATATTTGAAAGTAACATTAAGCAAAAACGTTTCTCTCATGTTTTGGCGCATTTAAATTTTAGAAGTGTAAATTCAGCCAAATAACTAAGAATTTCCTCAGATTTTATTTATGATATAAGGCTGGTATAAATAAAAATATTTTCGGAGCAGAATTTTACAAAATATTTTTTAAATTTTGCACTAAATGTTTTAAGGATGTTTTTACATTTTCCAATGGCCAGTAATGGCGCTCGTTGTGGCCATTAAGTTCTTTTTCTCGACATTTTTAAATTACTAATACATTCCAGAAATTATTTATAAACGTAGTTAATATATTTAATTTGGTTGAATTAAATTAATCTTCAATCAATTAAAGTATTCTTAATTTTCCTTTAATCTTTCATTTCGAATATCAAACTTACCAATTTTAACAAAATATTTCACTTTAAATACCAAATATAAGAGTTAATTTTACTTGTTTACGATTCTTTTGTTGCTTCTTTACCAAAGTAAATACCTAAATAAATAAATCATAATGTAATTCTTTTAAAATCCGTAAGTATAAACTGTGTAAATAATTTTGGCAGAATAATGAAAATATATTTTATTTAATATACAGTGAAACCTCCGAATAAGGGACACCCATGGGACCGGAACTTTTGTCCCTTAAATAGAGGTGTCCCTTATTCGGAGTTTTTACATTTTTTAAAATTAATCATTCATAAGGACATAAAAAAAACAAAATATTAAAATTTAAATTTAAATGTACCCGAGGGTTATAAATTACATTAATTAGGCACAAAAGTAATATAGAATTAATTAATTATTTTTTTAATTGATTACTTAATTAGTAAATGATTTGTAGAGTTATTGATTTGTATTTTTTAAGTAAATGTTTCTGTAATGCATAAAGTGCAACATTATTTTAAAAAATCTACTTGTGATGTAATCAATAAAAGTGACTGTTTTGCAGATTTCAATTTTACTGCTACTAAACTTCTCAGACATTCATTTACCATACTTAAGTTTTAGTCCTTCATTATGAGCAGTATTTACGAAAAAAGTATTCAACTGCTTTGCATATTTTAAAGCATCTGTGAAGCTCTTTATTTCACAATTTTCCTTTCTCTTTTATTTTCAGAATCATTCCTTACACTTTTCAGCATTTTTTTCAATACAGACTGAGAGGTGGCAGCACAGACAATCACCTTATCGAGTTCGCGGAAGAAATTCTAGAATGAGCTAAAACTCAATATGCATGTTAAAACACAATTGGTCCACTAAGTCATATTTTGGTGGAAAACACCTAAAAATCTGAATTTAGGGGTTGACTTGTGGATTTACCATTATGTTTTCCTGCACTCAAATCTATGAAAATATGGAGGACTGGGTGCAGGATACCTCAAAGATAAACCTACGAATCAACCACTAAAATCGGGTTTATATGTGTTTTTCACCTAGATATGACTTGGCAGATCAAATGAATTTTAATTTGTGAATTAACTTTTAACCAATTCTGGAATTTCAGCTGGGAACTCAATGAAATTATTTTCTACACTGCCATCTCTGGCTCTAATTGGGATAAACCTACTTCGATATCTTCATCTGAATTGTGGATAAATAAATGCTCATCATATGCATACCCCTGTACCAACATAACAGCCTCATCATATCAAATGCAAAAATCAACCCCTTTAACATTTTGCACTCATATGTCCAGTATGACTGGGCCGCATCTTTTTTTGCAAAATTTGTTTTTGTCATACCAGTAACAAAGGAAAATAAATTATTTAATTAGTTATTTAATTAAAGCTTTTTTAAATTATGTACTTGAAGGAATTTTTTTTAAGTGGTATCAACTGAATAAAATTTGTAAGAAATGCCCGAGTCGAAAGGATTAATCTCATTTTCAAGTGTCCCTTAAATCGAGTGTCCCTTATTCAGAGGTAAATACATTGCACTTCCTATACTAAGGGACTGGGACCGGAACTTTTGTCCCTTAAATAGAAGTGTCCCTTATTCGGAGTGTCCCTTATTTGGAGGTTTCACTGTATTAATCATGATTCTATCTATAATTACTAACCCCATGGTTTATTTTCCTTCTTAAAAATAAAAAGATACGGGTTCAATTTTTTTATTTGCAAACGATTTTAGCGGAATAATGAAAATATATTTTATTTAATTAATTAATCATGATTCTATCTATAATTACTAACCCCATGGTTTATTTTCCTTCTGAAAATAAAAAGATACGCGTTCAATTTTTTATTTGGAAAAATATGTCCATAATAGAAAAACATGTAGAATAAATTACTTATTAAAATAATATTTTTAAAGGCTATTCTGTAAAAAAATAACATTCTGCAAATCTACATATCATAATTTATTCTTATGTTTAATTTCAAGTCAAAACACTGAATAGATTTTTTATAAAGTGTACGACAAAATGTAACTTGAGTGGCCTAGTAAAGATGTAGTGTCAGAATTGCGCAATAGTTACCAGTGGAATAACTTTATGGCTTCATCTAAATAAATATGGATTGAAAATCGAACTGACTTACGTTTATTCCGGAGAAACTCCTAAAGGAGCAAATCCATGGCTTATCCACTTACCAGAACGACTGCTCAGCTCATCCCGCTATTGATTCTTAGTGAATAGTAATATTCTACAGCAAACAAGGTATTCCAATAGAGCTTATACATTATTATAGAGCATCGTAGTCATATCATCATCGCAGTCTTAATAATTTTAAACAGTTATGCTATATATAGCTTATGCATCCTTCAAGCCTCACGTAGTTTAAAGGCTAATAAGGTTCGAATAATACATAGATGAAACAAGTAAACTTCGACGAAGACAGGAAAAGGGAGAAAAAATAATGGTTGTAGTACTTAATTCATATTAATTAGTGTTTAACATTAAAATAATACCTCTTTTCCGTTGAGATTTCGTCTGATTTTAGATTAGACCCGATGTGCGGGATCTTACAGATAATTTGCTCTTTTTCTTTTTCTTCTTTTTGGTTCAGAAGGAGGATCAATTGCCATTTTCAGTAGTTACTTTGCATTATTGTAGCAAACAAATGCTTACTGTTAAGATCCTACACTAGTCGCTCAAAAAGACACGGATGACAGTGTTAAGTCTATGGGGGCGTTATTTTCAAATATCTTGCTTAAATTTTAATCTTTTTACATGGTTGTTTCGATAGGATAACTGAGGACGATTTATAACCGGGCTAGTTTTTACATTTTAGATTTTAATTAAAAAAAAAAAAAAAAAAAAAAAAATTGGAACCGATTGAAACGGGTTCTGGAACTTAAATTTCTTAATGTAAAAAATATTTAACCAAAATAGATAAAGCAAAAACTAGCCCGGTTGTAGATTGTCCTCAGCTGTCCTATGAAAAAAAATCATGTAATCATTTTATTCTGTACAATTGTTTCCTATTTCCAAAGTTATATATCTTCATTTTCGTTTCTTCAATTATAATTTGATGAATTGAAAAGAAATATCTTTCAAAGTTTTTGAAACTAGAATACATTTTAAAATTTATTATAAAATAACATTACACAGATATTTCAGAATATTATAAATTTAATAAAAGAGTATTAAGTTTATTAAAATACTATTTTTCCTAAAAGAAAACTCTTGTACTAAATTCAATACTTTTGTAAATAGAATATGCTTGTTTATGAAAATCAACTTCAACATTGATTTAAAATTACAACATTTATTATGTTTTTTTATTATTATTCTAGAAAAAAAAGAGTATGTTTAATTTATCAAGAGTCACGGAGAGATTGAAAAAGAAATAAAAATTAATGTTACTGTTTCATTTTTCCAAGGGCAATTTAAAAATTATGCTTTAACTTTGTTATTTCGTACATTTTTTGAAAAAAAAATACCTTTTCTTTTAAGCTTAGAAACAGCTTTTTTGATTTTTTGGTCTCTAAAAATTAAGTTGGACATTTTATATAACATATATATGTAATGATATGACTACGATGCTCTATAATAATGTATAAGCTCTATTGGAATACCATGTTTGCTGTAGAATACTACTATTCACTAAAAATTAATAGCGGAATGAGCTGAGCAGTCGTTCTGGTAAGTGGATAAGCCATGGATTTGCTCTTTTAGAAGTTTCTCCGGAATAAACGTAAGTCAGTTCGATTTTTAATGCATATTTATTTAGATGAAGCCATAAAGTTATTCCACTGGTAACTATTGCACAATTCTAACACTACATCTTTCGCTCACCAAGCTGCAACAATCCGGCGTTCTACATTCTCGGAAAAGAATGAAATGGGCGTCTTAGTAGTTTAAAAGTTAGTCGCATTCTGAGCTCCGAAAAACCTAGAATAAAAATCCAACACTCGCACGAAAAACTAGCCCCTCCTCTCTCCGCGTCAGTCATTTTAAAATCCAATTAGGATTAACTTCGAGGCTACGCGTCGGAAATCATCACCTCTGATTGGTATACGAGGCGTGGCCTTCCGGTAGGAACTATATCATGTCTCGCAAATAGACTAACCTGCTAACACCTCAACGCATTAACACAGATCAGGTGATGTTAATAAAAAATAAATTTAAAATCCCGAGAATATTCTAAAAAAGAAAAAGATTACGAAGTCGCTTCCCGCACTTTTTGAGAAACAAGCAATAAAGTATTGATAAGTGAAATAAAATAAGAAAAAGAATTTTAGCTGTTAAAAGATTAATACATTACGAAACTAAGATTAAAAATATATTCCAGAAATTTAGAATTAAAAGCTCAGAAAGAACAAAATGGCGCAATTTTTTTTTTATTACATATATATATATATGTGTGTGTGTGTGTGTGTGTGTATGTGTGTGTGTAATAAAAAAAACCGGGTGTCCCAAAAATGACTGATGGATTTTAAAATTCAATAACTGCAAACGGTGACAGCTATTTAAAAAATTTTTGCAGGAGGGTTATGTATAATGTCAGGAGTTTTTTTACCATAATTTTTTATTTTAGTTCGCATCTCAAACAATAGGTGGCCCTGACGGCGATTGAAGGCCAGGTCGACGCTTCACTCAGCACTGATCACCTAGCCTTCAATCACCGTCAGCGCCACCTATTGTTTGACATGCGAACTAAAATAAAAAAATATGGTAAAAAAAACTCCTGACATTATACCTAACCCTTTTGCAAAAATTTTTTTTAATTGCTGTCACCGTTTGCAAGTTATTGAAATTTAAAATCCATCAGTCATTTTTGGGACACCCGGTATATATATATATATATATATATATATATATATATAAGCATGTATGTATAAAATAAATTAAAATCACAAATAAATAAGAAATATTAAATAGATAAATAGAAAAACAGGATGAACATATATGCAGAAGCCTTAAAACTGTGAATAACATACAGATTCATCAGAGGTGCTATGCATGATAGTTCATAGAAAAGATATGTTATTTTGTCGAATTTTGTCATAAATATGCTTAAAAAGACAAAATTAAGCACCTTAAAACATATTGGAAGTCAATAACAATTTAAAGAATTGTAGAAGAAAGAAAGAAATCAGTGAACAAGTGAAATTAAATAGAAAAAACAAAATGTAATACTTGAAACTTACTAGAAAAACTTTGTAATCCAATTGATAATGAGAATTATATACAAGCTAACTTGAATTAGCAAAATTTAAAGGAATGAGAAAGGATGAATACGATATTTTAGTGATGTCTTCTATCAGAAGAAAACCGAAATGCAAAACTGCGATTATATTTTGAAACTGAACCAATAGAGAATTCCACAGCCGAGCGCAAGGTATCATTAAGAGAAAAATATGAAGATAAATACGTGTATTAAAATCAGAAACCTAGTTTTTCTTGTATACAGAATTTTATAATTTTTTTAAAAATATTTTGTAATTGTTTTAATTTTTTTTTCAACTATCATCTACCCTATCATCTATAAAAAGTTTTCGATTTTATAAATGTTTTTTATATGCGTAATATGATTCAAAATTTCGGACAAAAGTTGTAAAAAAACATAATTCTGAATAGTTCACAGAATCGAAGCGTATCCATCTTCAAAGTAGTGGCCTTGGGCGACGATATACTTCTGCAACAGTTCCTATAACTTCTGGAAGCACCGCTGGAAGTTCTTTTTCTCAACCTCTCATAAGACCTCCTGAGATGTTGTTATTACATCATCTGATGACTTAAAACGAAGTCCCTGTAAATGTTTTTCATTGAGGGGGACGCGAAATTTTAAAATAGAGGGCCAAAATCACAGTCCGGTGAAATCCAAACACCTCATTGGTCATTGAGACGTGTCTTTTTCATTTAACAATCGCTTAACGGTAGGCGAAATGTCGCCTTACTCCTTTTTTCGAAAAAACGTAGCGTCAATTTTGATGTAAATCTTATCTGTTTTCATTTATAATCTATTTTTCACTCTCATTTTATATAATGTCATCAAAATATTTTATTTGAGTTAATTTCGATGGTTTATCTTAAATAAGAACAGACGGTAACAATTGCTTCAAAATTACTTTACCCCTTACTCTTTTTCAAATGGAGAAACGCGTTCGTGATTTTCACCTATACCACACGACCAACGAGGTCGCTGGATCACACCTGACTGTGATTTTGGACCTCCATTTTAAAATTTCGCGAGGGGGACAGTTAAAAGTCACACGGAGCTATGTCCTGTTGATAGGAAGTATGATGTGAAAGCACATTAGTTGTAGTTTTGACTAGGAATTGTTTTACCAAATGGCATCGATGTAATGTTGCATTGTCAAGCAGAAGGTATCAGTGTGTAGCCTCAGCGAAGGTTTTTCAATACATTTATCTTCTTCAATGGATTCTCGACCCTCTTTGAAACGTCGATGTCATCCATAAACCTTGAATTTTACCATGGTAGATTCATCGTACGCCTAACTTAGCATTTTCAAAGTCTTCATCGGTGTTTTACCTAAACATGGACAGAATTTAAAGTTGCAACAATGCTCAAGAAAAGCCACTTTTCTTACATCGCAGGGCAAAGGTAAATAACTTTTGGCGATATCAGCTGTGCGTGCAGTTCGGTCACATGACATAAGCTAAACCAATATGAATAAGTAGGGAAGGGTTGGGAAAATACATTTCAAACGGCTCTACATAAGGCACTTTCTTTCGTTGTCAAGAATGGTCACATTCCCCGAGTTTTTGAATCGTACTAAGTATTTTGTACATTTTATAACTTTTTATGCATATATTTTCGTCACTTGTACCCCTTGCTTCTGAGGTCGTCATATGACGTACAGATATCGGGAAATATTTTAGGAAGCACTGGAAACAAGACTGAAAACTGAGTTCACGACGGTTCATGTTGTAAGTATTCCCGTAGGAAGACAGATTGCAACGTAATAGATAAACGAACCAATCAATGACATTCGCATGGCCGCTCAGCTAATGTAGGGACAGAAGGTGTGTTTTGGGAAAAGGAATTCCATGGCTGCTAACATAAGGTTTTCGGTGTAAAAAAGTTTAGCGTTGGAAGTTACGCGAGAATCTTGATTCATTAAATGAAATTAGAATCAAAAATAGCAAAATGTCACTTAAAAACCACTCGAAAATGAAAATTTGCTTCTTCCAGAACTATAGTATGGGTATTTATAATAATTTATGAAGGAATTAAGTTTTAGATAAAGATTTCGAATAAGATTATTAATAATATACGCGCGTTTTAAATTTAAGGAAATTAGATAGGAATAAATATTCAATACTTAAAAAATAGGAAAATAGTGAATGCGTTGGATAACTAGAACAATTTAGATGAATATCACGAAGTACAATTTTTATATAACATATATATGTAATATACTTGAATCAAAATATATCTTAGAAATTCATATAACAATATTAATCAAAATCTTAAATAAAGATGGCATGTATTAGCATTATATGGCAATCGTTATACTAAAACAATATAAAAGTAAATCTAACTGGCGTATAGAACACACGAAAAAGTCTCAAACTACTGAAAATACTAAACTTTTTAATATTATAATATTGTAAATTTTGCATGAAAAGGGAAAAAGGAAAAATGGAAAAATGCAGCATCAAAAGTTGGACGAAGGAAATTTGTAATACGAAGAAATACAAAAGAAATGTGGTACGATAAGTTAAAAAAGGAATGTTAAAAGATAACATGTATAAAAATTAAAACATATTTTTTTTTTAACTTTTCTTCAAGGATAATATCCCACAAATATAAGGTGTTGTTCATATATAATTATATCATGTTAAGAGGAATACTGGAGTCTCTTAACTAATATCGTAAAATACCAGTTATCTTACGATAAAATTACCCCCCAATATCTTACGATATTGGGGGGGGGGGGGGGGGGGGAGTTGCTTTTTAGGTGCGTTCGTAATTATGTAAATACGTAGCACCTATTGTTGTCGCTCAGTCCGTCCTTCCGTCCGCATATAACAACGCAAAAACTATCCAACCGAATAGTTTGAAGTTTAAAATATATAATTATTACATAATTTTGTCGAGTCATTTCAAATTTTATGAAAATCGGATGGATAGATCAATTACAGATACAATCAAAAGGATTCCGTTACATTACGTCAATGGGGAAAAAAGTTTCAAATGTATTTTAGACGTTTGAAATTTAAAACGTATATTTATTACATAATTTTGTCGAGTCATTTCAAATGTTATGAAAATCGGATGCATAGATCAATCAAAAGTATCCCGTTACATTACATTCAATGAGAAAAAAAGTTTCAAAAGCATTTTAATCGTTTGAAATTTAAAACGTTTAATTATTACATAATTTTGTCGAGTCATTTCAAATGTTATGAAAATCGGATGCATAGATCAATTACAGGGACAATCAAAAGTATTCCGTTACATTACGATCAATGGAAAAAAAATGTTTCAAATGCATTTTAATGGTGTTACACTCATTTGAACATAATATAATTGACATGAATCTATGATGCATGTACTAAAATATACATTCTGTACAATCTGGGATGCAGAGAATATTTATTATTAAATTACAGGGCCACACAAATGTATTCCACTAAATAATGTTATACGGGGAAACATTGTTTGGGGCGTGTTTTAATTACATTAAACTACTTCACATTTTATGAATAAGATATACGTTAATGAAGTATAATATAAATTACTCCCTGCATATTTACAGGAAAACAAAGATTTCGACCACTATACTGTATCCAAAGTACGCTCTACTATATCAGCAAGATCTGAATATTTTAAAACTTATCGTACGAATTACGCTTCACGTGCAATTTCCAACTTGTTTTATATCGTTATCATTTTTTATCCAAACACATTTTTTTTTCTTTTGGTAGCTTTTTATTTATATCAAAATAGTGGACAACATATGATGATTCTATGAAGAACATATGCATTCTTAAAACAAGAGAATGGATTGAGCTTCTCCGAAAAGAGCTGTATTTCATTGGATCGTGAATGACTTGCTTTCTAAACATTTTACTCATCTTGATTTAGATAGCTCAGAAATAACTCGTTCATTCGAGTTGTTTCAACTCTTTACGAGAAACTGACTTTCAAATCGTGAGATGAGTGGATTTAAGCTCAGCTTGAGTTATTTTGTTTCTGAGGTTTTGAGAGAGTATCTTCCATCTATGAGCAAATTTGATATTAGAAATACTAATTAGAGTTTATTATTGTAAATTGCATTTAACTAAAATAAAAATTGGATGTGCTGTCTTCTATAGTTTAGAAACTGGGAAATAAAATATTTAAAAAATTAATTACATAATAAATATTAGGATTAATAAATATTATTTATATCTAAGTAATACTTCAAAATCGCACATTATAATTTTATGAAATATATTATAATAAAATAAACATAACCATTTAATATCCAAAATTAATATTATAGTAAACCCTTATGTGAATTCATAGAATTGACTAAAATATTATTATATTATAAGATTTTTGAATACATCTAGAAAATAGATGATAGACTCAAAAATCAAATTGAAAAAATGCATTTTCTTCCAAAGGATAAAATCTCTGTTTTCTTGTTTCGAACTTACTAAGAATTACTAAGAGAATTAAGAAAATTATAAACAATTAATTTTGACTGAAATTTTATGCTTTAATTACATATGTCTTTTTTTTACATTCTATTATGTAAAATTAAAAATGATTTTTAGGTATCCATTATATTATATCTATAGTTTTTTAATTAACATTATGCATAAGAAGAATTTGCCATAGATAACTGTACACTCATAGTCCTTTAAATATTTTCTATGTACATCAACTATAAAATTTGGAGATAAATTAATAGAAAATAAAGTACTTGATTGCTGTTTTACAAACATGCAAGATCACTTGAATGCTTAGAAATATGTATCAGAAAATTTTAATCATGCACACGTTAGAAGTATCTAAATAGGGATTTAAATATATAAATAAGATATTCTATTAAAATTATTCCAAAAAGAAAGATGTGATATAGTTATTTTTTATTTATTATTATTATTATTTTTTCTTTTTGAATTCCTTATCTTGGTTTTTTTATGAACTTGTAAGTAAGTCATACAATTATTTTTCAAGCACACTTAAAAGTTTAATATAGAAAAACATTTCACAATATTATAAATCTAGTAAAAGGGTTTTAAATTGTTAAAATGCGTGTACTATTTCAATAATCACTCTAAATAGTTTCAAAGAATAAATCACAATGCTGATTAAAAAATAATAATATTTACTTTTTTTATTTTAGAAAAAAAAAGTTTATTTTATCAAGACACTCGAAGAGATTGAAAAACTACTAAAAATGAATGCTTTTGTATTGTTTTGCCGAAGGCAATTTAACAATCATATTTTGAGATTTTTATTTCATATGTTTCATAAAGAATATCCATTTTTTAGAGCTTAGTAATTGCTTTTATGATATTTCAGAAGTTTACTTAAAGTCATTTAGATGTAAATTAGTTATAAAAAAATTACTTATTTTTCTATTTTAAGGAGACTAGAAATAAAACTACTGCACTGTAAAAAAAATCTGTAAAGTTACTAAACTTTTTCTAGGAAACTGGGATTCCAAAAATATTTCCTGTAACGGTAACAGCAAAAATTTAAGTTTCAGAATCGGTTACACGAAATTTTCCTGTAACCTTTACATGAAAAGTTCTTGGAATCCCAGTTTCCTAGTAAAAGTTTAGTATCTTTACAATTTTTTTTTTACAGTGTGTTAATGATAATTATTTCAATATAATTATTATTTAAGGGTATTAATTTCCGTTTTTTGTTAATTTATCTAAAATATTCGTTATTCTTGTTCTTTTTGCTATCATTGGGTACTACTGTGGTAATAAAATAAAAGGTTATTAATCAACGAAGGTTTTATTTCGAGGTTTAAACAAGTATAAAAATAAAAATCACAAAAATTAAAATACACTGTAAAAAAAAAATCTGTGAAGGTACTAAACATTTTCTAGGAAACTGGGATTCCAAGACCTTTTCATGTAACGATAACAGGAAAAATTCATGTAATCGATTCTGAAACTTGAATTTTTGCTGTTACCGTTACAGGAAAAGTTCTTGGAATCCCAGTTTCCTAGAAAAGGTTTAGTACCTTTGCAGATTTTTTTTTTTTTTTTTTTTACAGTGTAGAAATTATATGTTTTGGATTTTCTTTAAAACTATCATCCAAGTTACATTAGTGAAGCAAATTTTGGAATAAATATACATTGGTTATCAACTTTTTGTCTTATTGTCATATTTGTATGCAATATTCAGCCCTTCTTTATAATGCAGAGGAGTATTTGAGTTATTGTTATTATTATTATTCATATGAATTTAACTGAAGTATTAAGATAGAAGTAAAAAATAAATAATTAAAAATAACATTTTAGTTTTAAATTGCATATACACTGTAAAAAAAAAATCTGCAAAGGTACTAAACCTTTTCTAGGAAACTGGGATTCCAAGAACTTTTCCTGTAACGGTAACAGCAAAAATTCAAGTTTCAGAATCGATTACATGAATTTTCCTGTTATCGTTACATGAAAAGTTTTTGGAATCCCAGTTTCCTAGAAAATGTTTAGAACCTTCACAGATTTTTTTACAGTGTACTTTTTTATGTCCCATTATACTAAAAAATTATATATTTAAAGCATTATATTATAACGCATAATTCTTTGTTTTATAGATCTGTGTGTATCTAATTTATTGTATAAAATAACGTGACATCGATTCTATTTTTTTTTTTTTTAATTTGAAAGTTTTTAAACAAACGTGCAGTTAAATTGTAGTAGAGAAAAGCAAGTAACAGATATTTCAGACTGTTACAAATATGATAAAAAGTGTTAAATTTATTAAAATATTGACAGATTTTCCAAGGAGAAAATAAATCTACAATTTTAATAATTTATGTAAATACAACACTAGTTTAAATGAATAAGCCTCAGTACTCATTTCAAAATAAAACATTTACTTTTTTTTCACTTTTGTGTATCTATTTTTTTTTTTTTTTTTTTTTGAAAGTTTTTAAACAATCGTGCAGTTAAATTGTAGTAGAGAAAAGCAAGTAACAGATATTTCAGACTGTTACAAATATGATAAAAAGGGTTAAATTTATTAAAATATTGACAGATTTTCCAAGGAGAAAATAAATCTACAATTTTAATAATTTATGTAAATACAACACTAGTTTAAATGAATAAGCCTCAGTACTCATTTCAAAATAAAACATTTACATTTTTTTACTTTTGTGTATCTAATTTATTGTATAAAATAACGTGACATCGATTCTATTTTTTTTTTTTAATTTGAAAGTTTTTAAACAAACGTGCAGTTAAATTGTAGTAGAAAAAAGCAAGTAACAGATATTTCAGACTGTTACAAATATGATAAAAAGTGTTAAATTTATTAAAATATTGACAGATTTTCCAAGGAGAAAATAAATCTACAATTTTAATAATTTATGTAAATTCAACACTAGTTTAAATGAATAAGCCTTAGTACTCATTTCAAAATAAATCATTTACTTTTTTTTCACTCTAAAAAAAGTTTATTTATTTTATCAAGAATCTGGAAAAGATTGAAATAGTAATAAAATAATATCTTTGTTTTGTTTTGCCATAGGCAAGTTAAGAATTCTATTTTAACATTTTTTTTCATATGTTTTAGAAGCATTTCACTTCCTTTTAAGTTTAGTAATTTCTTTTATACTTTTTTCAAACCGCATTATAAACTAATTTAGATGTTTTATTTAAAAAAATATTTTTTAAACGCAGACTGTAAAGCAAATACAGCTAATAATTGTAATTATTAGCATTTCTTTCCATTTTATTTTTATTTTTTCAGGAATACACGGATAGCAATTTTTTTAAATTTATTTAGTATATTAATTTTGTTTGACGTTTTTTCTTTGAATTAAAAACAGTTTTCATCAGCAGGAGCGTAGTTATGGTGTTACAAAAGATGCAAACGTATTTAATTAAAATTAAATTTATATTTCTGAATCATATATACAAAAACTATTTGTTTTTATTATATTAACTCTTTCGACTCCTGCGTTTCTTACACAAATTTCATTCGGTAGGAAGCACTTTTTTAAAAACCTACAATTACACTGTAGCTTTAAATGCTTTAATTAAATAAGGCAAATTTTACTTTTCTTCGTTACTGGTGCCAAAAACGAATTTTAAAAAGAAAGATCATGTCACTTCAGACTTATCAGGAGAGAGTATAAAGGATTAAAATAAACGCAGTTTTTAAAAAACTAAAAACTAAAAGCAGAAATCTATGAAAACAAACATCTTTTTGGGCATTATATATATACAAGATGAGTCATAAATAGCGAAACAATAGGCAATGTTTTTAAATATTGCCCCTAGGCACATACTTCCAATTGCAAAGTTCCATAAAAAAGTGCAAAACCTAAACTGCAACTTCATGAGGGATTTATTGAATTGAAAAAATACAAAAAATAAATTTTTATACTGTCCCCGTAGGGCGAAATTCCCAATTAAGAAATTATTCCTTATCCATCTCTGAATTAAACAAAAAAAATTATATCCATATCTAAAAATATCACATAGGTATTAAAATCCGAAATTCTTCGAAATTCGTGACTTAACTATTCCTCTAAATGAAGAGTTTTCGACTCATTTTAAAAACAAGTTAAGGATCATCCACAAATTGTCCGCTATTAAATGTCGCTTTTGACAGCGCTTCTTATTTAGACGTAAAAAAGTAGCGTACAGATTTAACGCTAAACCTGCTTTAAAAATATGTTAGTATTCTGCACTAGAGGTACGCATGGGTCTAAATATCTAGGTGCGGTCCCGAACTGATCCATAGAGGAAAAAATTTCGGCCCGGCTTCGAAAAATGTTAAAATCATAACTCGGCCCGGCCTGGAAAAAAGTTTAAATCATATTTATTTTATCAATGAATCTTTATTTATATGTAAATGTTTCACTTATACTTTACTAGAGTTTATCCATACACCATGTGTTGGAGACTTTCAAAAATGTTATACAGTAAAACCTTTTAAGACGGAATCAGATAGGAAAGAAAAAATACGTTATAAATAAATTCCCTACTTAGGAGATGTAAATGGAGTTTTCTCATATTAATTTTTCATGGATCAACACATTTTCCGTTTAAGATAGGATTCTGTCATAGGCAAAATTTTTTCACTGGTTTTATTGTGTGTTTTTTTTTTTTTTTTTTTTTTTTTTTTTTTTTTTTTTTTTTTTTTTTTTAGCGTTTGAGAGTACTATTCTTTAAAAAATGAATTTTACAGTTTTTTTAAATGTAAAATAACGGCAATTTCAAAATCTATGTGTTTTTCGTTAAAATATTTATTGAGTCAAATTTTACTTATTTTATGCATGTATTAAGTCAGTCAGAGACAGTGATTGATTTCGGTAAAAGTTAAACTGAATCGGAAGTTTGAGCAACAGAAAGGCGTTCCGTTAAACTTTCTATTTTTTAGAAAGCATTTAAACATTTCATTAGGAGTCAAACTTTGTTTAAAACTTTAGATGCATTTTTCTGTGTGATGAGTTTATTTTCCTCACTATTTCTCGTCTTTAAATTATTAAAAGCCAAGAATTGTTAAAAAAAAATTCAAGCTTGAAACCTGTCTTTTTTTATGATTTACATTAGTTTTGTTTCGTCAAATTTGAAAATATATATACTTTTGATATATGTTTTTTTTTAATAAGATACATCATTTTTAAATTAATATTTTAAAAATGAATGTTGATAAAAAAAAAAGCCTGGAACAAAATTGAAGTCAAATTTTCCTCTTTAATTGAATGTAAAAAATTTAAATCCGATAAATAATATTTCGAGTTATAACGATTTTAAGTTATCCCATTTAAAACAATACTAATCATTTGAAATTTTTATACATTGTTTGTGATATTTTAGGATGTGACTGTGTTAGCAAATCACATAGCTAATCATCAGAGAAAAGAAAAAATAAATAAAATTCTAACTATAAAGATGTATTTTTTACATGTTTCCTAGAACTGTTAAAGTAACACTGTTTCTTGAATTGTGAGCATTTTAATTTGTGTCTAATCTCTCAAAACCTGATGAATTATTTAAACGGCAATTACTCTGCGAGTTTTATAGATAGGAGGATACAATTTTTTGCGTCTAAATCAGGACTGGATAAAGAAAATTTTTCGAACTGGAATTTTTATCCTATGGGGGCCGTATAAAAATTTAACTTTCGTATTTTTTATATGTATCCTCGAAGCAATTGCAACTTATCAAAATTGTCACTCTTTTTTATGAATCATTGAAGCTAGAAGTATGTGCTTAGGGTCAATATTCAAGGACATTAGCTGTTGTTTTGATAATTACGACTCACGTTATATATATACATAATTAAGGATGCTTACGAAAGTCCTTATTAACACTTTGAGTTCTTTTTTCACACTATTTCAGCCACATATTTCCTTCTGGAATGTGGGTATTTGTCACTTTTCATGATTTTTTTTAATTACTTGGAAGATATATATTTGAGTAATTTATTTAATTCACAAACTTCAAACTGTTCTTATTCATAAAGAAGAAACTATTTCAATACATTAAAAATTAATATTTAATAAGAAATCATTGAAAAAAGCATGTTTTTTATTTATAAAAAAAATGTTCCACAGAAATAAACATAATTTTTTAGCGTAAAAGTTTACATAGACTTTAACATAAACTTACCCAAATATTGTACAAATAACTGAAATTAGGTTTTATTTGTATATAAACATTATTTAGTAAAATTTACTTTCGTTTGGTACATTTCAAAGCAAGAATTTGTGCAAAGAGCAACAACACAAGGTCAACATCACGCTCCTATTAAGCTCTGGCCGAAGCTTTCGTATTAAACTCACATTCTTACTTCTGTTTATTTGTGACAACTATACATTTTCTTTCGAAATAAAAAGTTTAGTAGGTAATATCTGAAAACAAAGACGAGAACGTACATTGTAGATACTTTAATAGCTCAGAAAGTTTAAAGTTGACCCCAAGCGACTCTCGAGTTTACAAGAAAGGTGTCCATACTAGGCATATTCAGAATATTTTGAAAAAAAAAAAACTTATTAAACTACTTATGTAAGTAACAAAGGATCAGTCAAATTTAGCGGTACAAAGAATTACAGTACAAAATTTGTAAAAAAATAAAATAATTTCGATTATTTAGTGTGAAAAGTCGAAAGAGCCACGCTATTTGACGAGCAACATTTTTCCTCGCCAAAAGCAAACAATTTTCATGTAACTGAAAATTGTTTGTTGATGGATTTTTAGTATGCGTATACAGCTATTTAATGAATTTAAAGTTAAATAAGATGCGAGTTTAATATATATATCATGTTGTATTGCATATATATATATATATATATTGCTTGTTGCAACAGTTATTTAATTTTAATACTGTAAAAATAATTTTGAGTATAAAAAATATTTTCATGCATTCAAGCGTATTCCAAAATAAAGGCTAGATGAAGAATGCTGCAGTAATACATTTCAATATCGGAAAATATTTTGTTTCCATAGCAACAAAATTGAATTGACAGTTCTGAATTGGACTAATTTTGAGATTGAAACAAATTTAATTAATTTAAATTTCGTTTTAATTCATAAAATTTCATTGTCAACTATCATAATAAATACATATATTACAAAACTATAGTCATAACAAATTAAAACTGACAAAAATGAAGTTATTTAAATAAATATTTTTAAAAATAGTTCAACATTAACATATTTACCTTAAAAATATTTGATAAAAAAAAAGTATTTTTTCATCGCCAACCGGTCATAAATTGTAAAATAAACGAAATGTCCATTATTTTAAGAACGTTCTATCGGGATTCCGCCGAAATTATTTTATAACTATATAAGTCCACATGAGAAGAACATTCTGTAATTTTTTCAGAATTTTCTGTCAGTATGCCCAGTATGGAGACCTTCCTTGTAAGCCGTACTCATCGAAACCCTCAGGGCCTGAAGACAGGAGGTGTGGCATCATCACTTATATACCAAGCGCTTACTAGTGTTGGAAAACACACCGGAATGTTTTGAATAACAGTTCTCTTTTATTTTATTTTTGGAATATCTATCATTTTAATAAAATAATAACAATTATTTAAAATCAGCCAGATGCTCAACACTGTGGCATTCCGAATCTGGCTGATTTTTCATTGGGAAATTCCAGGTTATCATCTGTAAGTTTAAATGATTGCTATTATTTCATAAGATGAGAGATATTCCACAAATATAATAAAAAAGAAAGTCGCTATTCAAAACTTTCCGATGTGTTTTCCAACACTGGTAAGGGCATGGTACATCAGTGATGATGTCACACCTCCTGTCTTCAGGCACTGAGGGATGTCAATGGCAGCGGCTTAGTTCGCGTCACCGTAAACTGCAACAAGGGTGATGCTCCGGCTCAGACTTAAGAATGTTAGTAAAAACTATATTTCTTTTTATTACATTAAAACAATAACAAAACAATTTCCAACAATTCCAACTGGAATATTTCCATGCAATTCGGAAGATATGATTCAGAAAATAAAGAAAATTGAAAATTTAATATTTGTTTTCTAAATTTTCCAAAGGCTTTTAATGACACTTAAAAATCTACTGCAGGTCATTAATTGTAGTTAAAAATCCACCGAAGGCCTTTAAACAGAATACAACACAGATAAAATAGACACAGATGAAAAAAAAGAAACACCTGAGCAGCGCGCTATTAGAATAATATTGCTTCATAATTATTGAAGTCAAGCATTTCTATATTCGATTTTTAAGAAAAGTCTTTATTTATGTGTCTTCTAATGTTCTAGCAGTTGAAAATATTTTGAAAATGTAAGTGAATGTAAGTTCGTTTCATTAAATTTACCTATAGGGGGAACTGGGGCACATTGATACACTCCCTGTACAGCACACAGGGTCATTACAGGAAGTTTCATAACAGCTCCAAAAGGTGATGCTAATGAAATTAACTACATACAGAAAGTTTTGGAATGATTCAATAGTTTGATGAAATGGGATGGGTGATTAATTGTTTTTGTAGGTCAAAAGTAAATTTGAGTTGTACAATTGAAATGGTATTATACAACTGTTCCAGTATTTTCAACCGTAAAGGATACCCTCCCTGGCAAGTAAAGATATTCTTTATCAGTTCCTCATTCTTTATTGTTAGATAAATTATGAAGTGTTGGATTTGCGACTCATTTTATTCAAAATGGCTGTATGGGGCACATTGATACAGTCTTTGTCGGGGCACATTGATACAACCTAAATCCTTTTTTAGCTCATTTTTTCATTAACTTTTTTTTTTAACATACATTTCTTAATTCAATCATTTTTCGTCAAAAATTTCTACTATTAGTTTTTATTGAAGTGAAATAGCTCTAATTTCTTTATATTAGAACATTTTATAGTATTTTTGCAAACAGAAGACGTACAAACTTACTCACCTGGCACATCTCAAATTTATATCGATTCTCCAGAGAAAAAAGTATTATCGACATGAGAAATGTTAAGTAAGAGAAACAAGCTGCAGAACAGTACAGGGTAATTATATTATAAACATAATTTTTAATATAATTATCCTTTATTTTCTGTCTGTAAACCGATTTATAAACAGAAAACCTGGTAATTCTTTCACCTTTTCTAAGAAAAAAGATAATTCTTAAAATTCTTTAAGTGCTAGATATGACAAAGTTACCACAGCCAACAAACAGACAAGGAACAGCCAGAACATCAGGTCATTATACATTTCATTTTGATTGCTTTAATATCGCTTACAAATAAATTGTGTGCGATTTTAATGTCTATAAATATATATAAAATGGTTTGCTAACTATTTTTCTATGAAAAATATGCATTGGTGTTATTTTGTCGCCATTCTTCCCAGACGTGTCAAAGTGTATCAATCTGCCCCGGGGATGGGGCACATTGATACAAATTACTTTTTTTGATTTTTTAAAAATTACATGCAAAAAATAATATATAAAACTACGATTGTACATTTTTATAACACACTACACTTGTTTTGCTGACATCACATCGAAAAATAACTTGAAATTTCTACTTTCTAGACACCAAAAAAATTTTTGAAAAAAGCTGTATCAATGTCCCCCAGTTCCCCCTACTGTTAAAAAAGAGGTGTATCTTAAACTACGAAAATTTACCATAATTATGTACACAAATGTTCAATAAACGCTTCCAAGTCACTCAATATTCCGAAAAGCGTTCCCTTTTCTTTAGAAACGTTTGAAAACAATTTATTGTCGAAATTAAAAGATTAATTTAACAATCATTTTTATTAACTGCCGAAAGTTTCTAGAAGGTTTTCGAGTAGCTTTTACAATGCATTAAATCGTTCTCTCAACACGGAAAATCGGTTTTTCGGATGCTTTTATGTCTCAAGTAAATATTTTCAGAAGCATAATTGAATTTGTGCATGTAAATGTAACCTGCACATGTGCATGTAATGCTAATTTTAATGTTAATGCTGTTAATTCTATTTGTTTTTTAGATAAAGATGTTTTCTGAACATGAAAATATTTACCTTCATGTTCAGAAGAATATAAGAATCTCTAAGAATCCAAAATACCGGTTTTCTGGGTAGAGAGAACTGATTAATGCACTGTAAAATGTTTCCGAAAACTACCGGAGCTCATAAAATTTCACTTTTCTAAATTTTTTGTTAAATTTCAAAGATAATTTCTTTTTGTGATGTTTATGAAGATAAAGCAATGCGTTTAGATGTAACAATTGATGAGAACTAAATTGTCTAAAAATTGGATGTCTGAAATCTATGATCATTTTAATAATCATAGATTTTAGAAACCTCTTATACTTATATTAACCCCTCTTGTACTAAACTCTCTATTTTTGTAGCATTTTTTTTATCACATTGTAGTTTTACGTAATATTACTGAGCTAAATACCTATAATTAAATTTTTTTTTCAACTCAATAAATGTTGTTCTACGTGTTTACAATGAAAATTTTGTATATCCTAAAATATTTATTACAAAAGCAATAATTTATTTTAAAAAATAATCCTCGATTTTTTTTATTTTATTTTTTATTTATTTATTTATTTTTTATTTATTTTTATTTATTTATTTTATTTTATTTTATTATTTTTTTTTTGAATAAAACAGTTGAATAAACATATCTCAAGAAAACCTTTGTCGTTACAGAATTAAAGTTTTACGATTCTTGTTTTACATAAATTATTTATTTTTTGTTCTGGAAAAATATTTTCAAATCATACATAATGACAATTAAACTTGAAAAATATGACTTTGTAATTCACTAACTTTTCAGTCATGTTTTTGAGTGTGCTTAAACTAATAAGAAACAACTCTTTAATCCAAATACTGTTTGGTGAGACATAGCTTAAGGATTTCAGCAGAAACAACAGTTTTCCAATAAACATTTTCAAAAATGTTTCCCATGTGGTTAAGGTAGATTTTATGAGCGAAATTAAAGTTCTCTTTTCCCTCCTCTTTTTAATTTTTTGAAATACTCGAATGGTTCAGACAAAGAAAAAAGGAAAGAAAATAAAAGAAAGAAAGAAAGAAAGAAATTTAGAGGAATGTCTAATTTCAGTAACTTGTAATGCAGTCATAAGGCTTAATAGTCACATGTAATTGAAAAAACATATTTTTCCTGTCTCATGTCACCTTAAAATATAATTTAAAAAAATCATTTTAAAGTTTCCTCTTTATTTTAAATTAATAGTGTGACATATTTTCCTAAGTTACATTAAAATCTATTCTAATCACAAGAAAACATTCGCAAGCTGATGTAAAAACCTATGGAAGCTTTTATTTTAATACTTTTAAAATATTTTTTACATTTGATCATTGAAGATCGATCTTTAGTATTGTTAATTTGTAAATTTTTTATTTCATTTTCGTTTTAATTTTTTTTATTGCTTATTCTATTCAGAAAAAAAATATATGAAAATATTGAAATGCGAAGAAAAAAAAGAAAAAAAACTTTCTTATAGAATTAACATTAGCTGACGAGAATTTTCAAACAAATAGTATAGACACTTTCAATGCACGAAATAAATGTTAAGTGTTTTTGAAGAACAAAAACGCATAATTACTGCAATCAGTCATATAAGTAGTAAAATTTTGGCTCCTCCACCACGTTTTCACATCTTTGGGTGCAAGAAAGTATAATGATAAATCACAAGTCATCTGCTAAAATCGGATTTTAAAGTATTTTTCACCAAGATATAATTTAGCAGACTGATTGCATTTTAATTTGCGAATCAAGTTCTAGCTAATTTTGGTATTTCAGTCTTGAGCTTCATGAGGTAATTGTATTTGTTATTCTAGGTAGTTGTATCTGTATTATATGCTGTTATTCTACAGAACCAAAGCTTAATCATGCGGAGAATATTGTGCGAAATGAAGATAAAACTTTCATTAATAGACAGACGTAATAAATTTTACATTAAATTATTTTCTATGGTACCTTTAAGTACCGTCAGTACATAAAGGATTAACTTGTGTGATATAAATGTTTATTACTGAAGATCAAAAATCAATTCATCTACATAGAATTTTTTTTTTTGAGGAAATGTTTGTACACATATATAATAACAATTTGAGACTAATATGTTATGGATTATAGCCACTAAATATACATTTTATTACAAAATAATTTCTAAATTACGCTTATTAAGAATATGCTTCGGATAATTAAATACAATATTTGAAGTAAAATAATCTTTGCTGAGAAGCAGGCATAAGCTATTCAGAAATTCAAGTAACAACAACTGTTCTTAAATAAACATTTTCAATTCACTAATGCTTCCCTTGTGACAAATTTAATGAGAGGAATTAAAATTTCACGTTTCTATTCTCTTTTTTTAAAGCTTTAAAATTACAGGAATAAATAGGAAACGCGTGTGAAATGGACTGTTGTAAAATGTCGCAGCAGAAATCTTGTGATGTAATATGTTCATATGTGTTCATAATTCAGTAATAGGATTTAATGATCCACTGAGATTCTAAACAAGAAAAATAATTTTTGTCTAATACATTGCTTTAATAGTGTGACATATTTTTTTAAGTTACTTTAAGATCTATTCTAGTTGCAAGCTGAAGTAAAACCTATGAAAGCTTTTATTTTAACACTTTTAAATTTAATTTTATATATAATAACTGAGTTCGATCTTTAGTATTGTTAATTTGTAATTTTTTGACTTCAGTTTCGTTTTATTTTTCTTTTTACCTTGCCTATTCTATTTAGAAAAAAATACATCAAAATATCGAAATGCAAAGGAAAAATTAAAAAATAACTTTCTCATAGAATTAACATTAGCTGACGAGCATTCTCTACTAGCTAGTGTAGACATTTTTAGTGAAGAATATAATGTTAAGCGTTTTTAGAATAAGAAAATCATATAATTACTGCAATCAGTCATATAAGTAGTAAACTTTTGGCTCGCCCATCATGTTTCAATATCTTTGGGTGCAGGGAAGCACAATGATAAATGCACGAGTCAATTGCTAAAATTGAATTTTCAAGTATTTTCCACAAATATATAACGTAACAGACTGATTGCGTTTCAATATGCGAATCGAGTACTAACTGATTCTGGTATTTTAGCTGTGAGTTTGAAAAGGTCTTTACTGCCACCTGCCGGTCTACTTTGGTTTCTTTTCTACTCTATCAAAACTTAATCAAGCAGAGAATGTTATGTGAAACGAAAAAAACTTTCATTAATATCCAGAGAAAATAAATTTTATATTAAATATTTTTCATTGGTACATAAAAGTACTGTCAGCTCATAAAAAGTTAACTGGTCTGACATAATATATTTTTATTTAAGATTAAAAATCAATTCTTTTAAAAAGAATATTTTTTGGCGGAAAAATGTTTGTACACTTACATGAATAGCAGTTCGAGTCAAAGATGTTACGGATTAAAGCCACAAAATATACACTTTATTACTAGGTAATTTCTAAATTACGCTTCTTAAGAATATGTTCAGGATAATTAAGTACAGAACTTGAAACAAAATAATATTTGTTGAGAAACATACAGAAGCTATTCGAAAATATTAGCAGCAACAACGGTTATTAACGAAACATTTTTAATTCACAAATGCTTCCCTTGTGACGAATTTAACGAGAAAATTCGTCAAAATATTCAATATTTTAATTATTATACACACACACAACACAATATTTTAATCACAATATTCAATATTGCAATATTTTAATTATTAGTATTAAAATATTGCGTTTCTCGTCTCTTTTTTTAAAGTTTTAAAATTTCGGGAATTAATTGGAAACGCATGTGAAATGGATTGTTGCAAAATCTCGGAGCAGAAGTCTTGTGCTGTCAGTTATTCATAATGCAGTAATATGATTTAATGATACGCTGAGATTCTCAACAAGACAGGGTTGGCACGGTTTAAACCAATTGGTTTTACCATGGTTTAAACCACGGTTTAAACCAAATGGTTTTTTCTCAAAAAAACCAATTGTTTTTTTTAAAGAAATCTAATGAGATTTTCTTTTTTCTACATAACTCAAAAGTTTACAATCATTGGAAATGAATAATTTCTACTTTTAATACTTTATTTTATCAATAAGCATTAGATACTGGGAGTCCAGGTCATGTTTATATTCATAGGATGGAAATTAGTAGTGTTGATGAACATATCTACTATTCTAAAGAAAATTTTTAAAACATGTGAATTTTTGAAAGATGAAATAAGTTTAAAATAATCAATTATTTAGTATAAAATATTTTAATTTTAGAAAAATGCAAGTATATTTTTCCTGAACCTGTATTAATAATAAATTGCATACACAGTGTATAACAATTTATTCTTTGAACATAAGACTATTTACTAATACTGTTTAAATTAAAATATGATTTTTTTTCAATTTTCTACATAAATTAACTGTAATTATTTAATTAAATTAGTTCCAAATGAAGTTATACTACTTATGTATCCAACAATGTCTATTTTGATCAATAATTTATAAGTATATGTAATAAAAAAATATGTTAAAAAAACCGGTTTAAACCAAAAAAAACTTGGTTTAAACCAAATAAACCGGGTTTTTTGGTTTTTTTCAAAAAAACCTGGTTTTTTTCCAACACTGCAACAAGAAAAATCTTTTTGCCTAAAATAATGCTTTAATGCTGGGACACATTTTCTTAAATTACTTTAAAATCTATTGTAGTCACAAGAAAACATTCGCAAGCTGATGTAAAACCTATGGAAGCTTTTGTTTAATACTTTAAAAATATTTCTTTATACAAGATAACTGACGTCGATCTTTAGTACTGTTAATTTGCAATTTTTTGATTTCAGTTTCGTTTTAATTTTTTTTCACCTGGCCTATTCTATTTAGAAAAATTTATATCAAAATATTAAAATGCAAAGGAGAAAAATAAAAAAAATTCTCATAGAATTAACAGTAGCTGAAGAGTATTTTTGAATAACTAGTGTAACCACTTTTAATGCACGGAATTAATATTAAGCGTTTTAGAAGAACAAAATCACATAATTATTGCAAGCAGTCATATAAGAAGAAAAATTTTGGCTCCTCAACCATTGGGTGTAGGTAAGCACAAGTCAATAAATGACAAGTCAACTGCTAAAATCAGATTTTCAAGTATTTTCCACCAAGATATAATTTAGCAGACTAATTGCATTTTAATATGGGAATTGAGTTCTAACTAATTCTGGTATTTCAGCCGTGAGCTTGATGAGGTGGTTGTCTTTACTGCCACCTCCCGGTCCACTTCGGCTGTTTTTCTACCCTATCAAAACTTAATCAAGCAGAGAATATTGTGTGAAACGAAAATAAAACTTTCATTAATAGGCAGACAAAATAAATTTTACATTAATTTCCCTTCAATGTTATCTTTAAGTACCATCAGTACATGAAGGATTAGTTTGCGTGATATAAATCATTTCATCTACATAGAAATAATTTTTAAGAAGTAATGTTTTTACACATACATAATAGCAATTTGAGACAAATATGTTATGAATTAAAACCACTAAATATACATTTTATTACAAGGTAATTTCTAAAGTATGCTTTTTAAGAATATGCTTAGGATAATTAAGCACAGAACTTGAAATAAAATAATATTTGTTAAGAAACATACATAAGCTATTCGAAAATATAAGCAGTAATAACTGTTCTTAGGTGGACATTTTCAATTCACAAATACCTCCCTTGTGACGAATTTAATGAGAGGAATTAAAATTTCACGTTTCTATTCTTTTTTTTAAGTTTTAAAATTACAGGCATAAATGGGAAATGCATGTGGAATGGACGGTTATAAAATGTCGGAGCAGAAATCTTGTGATGTTAGTTATTCATAATTCAGTAATAGGATTTAATGATCCGCTGAGATTCTAGACAAGAAAAATAATTTTCGCCTAACATATTGCTTTAATAGTGTGACATATTTTCTTAAGTTACTTTAAGATTTACACTAGTCACAAAAAAAAAAAAAAAAAAACATTCTCAAGTATTTTCCAAAAAGATATAACTTAGCATACTGATTGCGTTTTAACCCCTTCGCAACAGGAACCTTTTATGAAATTTTTTATTTTATTTTTTTCACTGGATTTAAAATACAGAAATTTGTGTCTTTTTAATCGAGAAAATTTTCCGATTAACTAAGGCAAATTTTACAGTAAAATTTTACTGGCGGGGATAAACACGGATTCTTAAACCTTTTTGCGGCACGTATAGGTGTCGCTCCTCCGCAAGGGGTTAATATGCGAATCGAGTTCTAACTAATTCTGGTATTTCAACTACAAGTTTGATGAGGTGGTTGTCTTTGCTGCCGTCTCCCCGTCTACTTTGGCTATTTTTACTGGCGAACATACATAAGCTATTCGACATTCGACTCTGCGATATAGGCTATTTTTCTACTCTATCAAAACTTAATCTTTTAGAGAATATTTTGTGAAAAGAAAAAAAAAACTTTCAATGATATCCAGAGAAAATAAATTTTATATTAAAAATTCTTCATTGGTATTTAAAAGTACTGTCAGCACATAAAAAGTTAACTGGTGTGACATAAATATTTTTCATTTAAGATAAAAATCAATTCTTTAAAAAAGAATTTTTTTTTTTTTTTTTGGGGGGGGGGGAGGAAAAAATGTCTGTACACTTACATGAATACCAATTTAAGACTAAGATGTCACGAATTAAAGCCACTAAATATACACTTTATTACTAGGTAATTTCTAAAGTATGCTTATTAAGAATTTGCTTAGGATAATTAAGCACAGAACTTGAAATAAAATAATATTTGTTAAGAAACATACATAAGCTATTCGAAAATATAAGCAGTAACAACGGTTCTTAGGTGAACATTTTCAATTCACAAATACCTCACTTGGGACGAATTTAACGAGAGGAATTAAAATTAACGTTTCTCTTCTCTTTTTTTAAAAGCTTTAAAATTGCAGGAATAAAAGGGAAATGCATGTGGAATGGACTGTTATAAAATGTCGGAGCAGAAATCTTGTGATGTTAGTTATTCATAATGCAGTAATAGGATTTAATAATCCGCTGAGATTCTCAACAAGAAAAATACTTTTTGTCTCGAATATTTTAAGAAGATATTTGTGAAAGATATTAGCTCAGATTTAAATTTTAAATGAAATTATTAACATGTCTAAACCAGGTATTGAGAAAAGTTAAATAAAAAAAAGATTTTTTAAACTATACACTGCTAAAATGTTGTCCTACTTTGAACAAAACTTTGGTACCCGGCAGCTGCCACACAGTTAAAAATTCGAAACTTTTTCTGCATCGTCACTACAACGCTTTTAAAGAATATCTATATTTTGACCAATGAGAATACTCCATAATACTGCGAAGTAATCGTTTTATTTAAAAGCGGTGGAGCAACGATGCAGCAGAAATTTCAAATTATGAACAGTGCACCATAAGATGGTGAAATCTCGTACCAACATTTGGAGCTTCCTATTATAATCTCTTTCCAACTACTGGAACTATGCTCCAATAGGAGCTCCAAATGTTGGTTCAACATTTCACTATCTTATAGTGGCAGCTATTGGGTATCAAAACTTGTTTTTAACAGTGTATATAACTTCTCGCAGCTTCTATCTCTGCTTAAAGTTTATTACAATAAGAGGCATCTCCGCATGTATCTTCGAATTTTATTTAAAGTAAAATACTCAAGCAAAACAAAATTGAAGGAAACAGTTGCGGTCAGTAAAACTAACGTGAAACCGAAAGTAAATTCAGATTAAGAGAAATAACTGAGAAGAATAAGTTTAAGTATATATATATATGTGTGTGTGTGTGTGTGTTATTAATAATATTTAGCAATTATGTTCAGTAAGTGTAATAAATTTCATCTCATTTAGTTTGATATTTTTAATACGTACTAGCAGGGTGCACCCGCTAAGCTACGCCTGTTTTTCCAAACGAATCTTGAATCAAACGTCTGTGACTTTGAATATGACGTATTTTAAGGCACTATGGATTCCTACTATAATATATTTCCTGATTTCGGGAAACGAAGTAAACGCCATTGCGGTCTTGATTTAGTGAGAAAATGAAGCCACTATTGACAACATGAATCAAAATGTTTTTTACTCGCTACTCTGCGGAAATGAAGTGTATTACAGAGATTTCAAAAATTGTCCGTAGAATCAAAATAATGTTCAGGATTCCTTCTTATTTGTTAGTGTTTTTAAATTCCAGACTTCTCGGCTTCTTACCGTGTATAATCCTGGTAGTTTAAATGTTATACCTCGTACAGTGGTGGTCATAATTATAAGGACAAGGCAAAAATTGTCATATCTTGGTTACATTTGGCGGGAGACTTATGCACATTTAATGGATGGAAACCAATGAAAAATGAAGATTATTTTTGTATGTTTTTATAAAAATATGTGGTAAATTCATATTCATAAAATGTATTATAAATTTATACAGCCATTGATTTTGGACAAAATTATAAGAACAACTGTATTTGCGTGTTCTAAAAAGTAAAATTTGCATGTTTTTTGCTCTGCACACAGAGCTTCCAGACGATATAAATGCGTAGTAATCGTTTGGGATCGTATAATTCTGTTTTTCAATCATGCCGCAACGTGCAGAGCTTTTGGAGTTTCAGAAAGGAAAAATGGTTACATTTCAAAATTCAGGACTTTCTGTATAATAAATTACTGCAAAGTTTAATAGATCAAGAATGGTTATTTACAATTATCTTTAAAATTCCGGTAAATATGGACGGCAAAGACATAGAAGCAGGCTATCTTCTGTTTCTGAATAGGGGGAAAGAAAGATAATAAGGCAAGCTTATTCCAAAACACGAGAAAAACCGTGAATTGAACATAGAATGCAAGTGCTCGAACTGTTCGACGTGTTTTATAAAAACGAAGAAAAAGGTTTGCTGTAGTAAACATGTGTCAAGACCGCGTCTTACAAAAGTTCATGAGAGACTGAGGATGGAGTTTGCCAAAAACTGCAACACTATGGGGGAAAAGTGAGATTCTGTATTTTCCGATGAGAAAAAGATTAATTTGGATAGACTAGATTGTTTTTGCAACTTCTAGTATGATCTTCGTAGAGAAAACACGATTTTCTCAAAGCATGTATTTGGAAGTGATTCAGTAACGGTCTGGAGAGGTTTCAAAACTGGTAGAACTACTCCAATAGTTTTTGTGCAGGGTAGGAAGAATTCTAAGAGTTAAATTGATGTATTGGGCGATAATCTTCTATCAAAAGCACCGTTAATAGCGATTGGAGGCTATTTTTTCCAGCAGGACAATGCCTCGGCTCATGTTTCTCAAACTTCAAACTGGTGGTATAATGCTAATTCCGTGAAACTACTTAATTGGCCAGCCAGAAGTCCTGATCTGAATCCAATGGAAAAATCTGTTGGGTATTCTGACACACAAAGTTTGCAAAAATAGTATATAATCTCAAAACAACCAAGAACTCATGTCTTCCATCGAAAAAGATCACTCAAAATCTTCCAAGAACGTTCTTAAGGAATTGTCAAACTCCATGACGTCAAGACTGATAAAAGTGATTGAGAAGAAGCGGGGAGATTATTAATTATCAGTGTGTTTCAGATAAAAACATTCATTGTCCTTATAATTTTGTCCAATTTTGTCCAATGTCATATTTTGTTACTTGTGATAAAACATTCATATTTTGCATTTTCCAATGTTTTGAATTCTACAATGATTTCTAGCGTAGAAAATCATTCAGTGTATGAATTTCACTTTATTTAGTTCAGAAATAAATCTTTTCTGCGCACGTTTCAATTGTTCTTATAATTCTGACCACCACTGTAAAATGCAAGTCTGCCTCAGTTTTTTACACTTATATTCCAGCAGAAAAATGCAGTTAAAAATGTAATAGCAATAAATAAGATTGTGGCTTCCACCATCCTTCAAAACACAGCACTCTTTATAATACATCACGGAAAGCCATCTCAAATAGAAAAAAGAAATAATTTTGTTATTTTATTTCATGATATTCTTAAAAAAAAGATTATTTTTAATAATCGGGTTCACAAAATTTAAACATTTTCCCGTAACTTTATAACTAATGGAGCAGATAAATATGTTACACACTTAACCCCAAAAACTAACGTTTTCTACCAAATAGTGTAAAACTTTCATTTGAAATGCAAATTTGCGTTTTATATATGTGGTACATGATGATATGGTTTTCTGTAATTGGATATATCATGAAGGTTTCGCTTCAAATAAAAAATTCGAACATTTTATTTAATTGGTGAGATATTCGGAAACGTAAGATTAGCCTGGAATGCTGTGAAAAATTACCTACTAAAGCCAAAGATTTCGCTGAAAGCTGAAAAAAAAAGAAATAATATATGACAATAGACATATAATCTAAACTTTATTTCAGCAAGTACTTGTTTCAAAATGAATATATTCATGCAAATAATATTACTACATAATTTTATAAATATCCGTAAGAAAATCTTTAATTTGGAATTCCTGAAAAGCTTTATACTAACAAAAATTAAAAAGATAATAATAAATTAAAAAATAAATAAAATTAAGAGAGGAAGAGAGAGAATGTTATAAACAGCAACTTAAGGGGGTAGTAAGGTTAATTCGAGGGAAAAAAAAGCATATTTTCTATCATTATTTGTAAGGATACAAATAATATTTATTTATTTGTATAGTTATAGTATAATTATATGTCATTTAAAGAGTATTCTGTGAAATTTCCATTAAGAAATATTAAAAAATGAGCCGATGACAGCGAATCTTCGAAGACGTCCCAAAAAAAAGTTGATTCGCGGTGAACCGCATAACTCATGACTGGATCAACTGAAATTAAAAAACCAAATTGATTTAATTAGTTGATAAGTTTCCTCGAGGAACGCTGTCGAGTTTTTTTTTTTCATTATTGATTTTTAAATTTTTTACAAGGCTCGGAAGTCAAAATACTGATTTTTCATCAAAAAAAATCTGATATTTTGTTTTTTAAAAGTAAATTAAAACTAAAAAAAAAAAAAAAAAAAAAAAAAAAAAAACTCGACAGCGTTATCTTGTAATTTATATAAAGAAAGAGTGAGTAAAATTTTAAAAAGATCGGTTCAGTAGATTTTGAGCTACGGAGTTCACCGGCTTCGAAAAAGCGAAGTGTTAGAAAAACACATTTAAAGTTTCATAGACGTTTTTGTCGAAATAGATATTTGTAAATTACTGCTTTATTCATATACTTACACAGAATCATCAATGCACCGTGTACACACGTGTACGTGTACCTTCGGAAAGGTCCATTTTTTTTTACAGTATGCCAGGACAGGCCTTTGAAACCTGGTCAAGCAGTAGCAGCTACTTGGTAGCTGATTGTTGCGGCCACATTCCTCAGTGTGAAATCGGTGGTCGGAGACTTACAAGTGTATATCTCCGTCAGTTTTACTTCAATTGCTTTCAAATTTTCACAGAATAATCTTAAGATGTTGTGCATTAATATAAAATAAAAATTAAAAAATGCAAAAAAAGAAAAAAAAATACCTTACTACCCCCTTAATGGAAACGGAAGATTTCGCTCACAGCTGAAAAATAAGAAGCAATACATAAAAATGGACATACAGTGCGCGAAAAAATTATAAGGACACGCGAAAAATCGCCAAATCTAGAAGCCTTGTTATCAGAATCGTATGCAAATTTTTGCAGCAAAAATAGATGTAAAACTAAAATATTTCATGCGTAAAGTAATTAAAATTTTCCATTTTAAATCTTTTAAAATTTAAATTTTGATTTTTGAACTAAAATGAAAACGGAAAAAAGTATAAGGACATTGCTTTTTCTCCAGTAATTATTTAAAAATTTGCATATTTGAAAGCAACAAATGACATTTCCGAGTTAAAAGATTCCTTTGCGAAAAAAATTTCCTACTCGGCGACTTTCAGTGTAAATTTGTAACGATGCCCAAAGGAACTCAACTTTCTGACTCTGAAAAAGGAAAAATTGTTGCTTTTCGAGAATGTGGATTAAGTGGATGGGAAATTTCAAAAAGAATCAAGAGATCTAAAACGGTAGTTTATAATTTTCTAAAAAATCCTGGGATGTATGGTATGAAAAAGCGAACTGGGAGACCCGACATTCTCTCTCGTCGACAAAAAAGAATGATTGTAAGAAGAGCTTGCGAGAAAAAAGAAACCGCAAATGAAGTTAGACAATATTTGAGTTTACCATGCTCAACGAGGACTGTTCAAAATGTTTTGAGTAAACATCCTCAAGTTTCTTATGGGAAATTAGTGTCACGTCCCCCTCTTACAAATCATCATAAGAAAAGAAGAGTTGACTTTGCCAAAAAATACATTTCTCTTGGTCAAAAGTGGGCTGATGTAGTTTTTTCGGACGAAAAAAAGTTCAATCTTGATGGACCTGATGGTTTTCGTTATTTTTGGTATGATTTGCGAAAGACCAAGGAAGTGTTTTCCAGGCGTCAATTTGGTGGTGGCTCAGTTATGGTATGGGGCGGTTTTGCGGCAAATGGAACCACTCCAATTGTATTTATCAATCATAAAATGAATTCGGACAGGTATGTTGATATGTTAGGAGAAAATTTGTTACCTGAAGCGCCACTAATTACTTCAGGGGACTATATTTTTCAGCAAGATAATGCTTCGATACACGTTTCTAAGAGCACAAAACTTTGGTTTGAAGCTAATTCTGTAAAGTTACTTGATTGGCCGGCGAGAAGTCCCGATCTTAATCCAATCGAAAACTTATGGGGACTTCTAGCCCGAGAAGTTTATAAAAATGGCACACAGTATCAATGTAAACAAGATCTTGTCGTCGCTATCAAAGACGCTTGGGAAAAAATATCTGTGGACATTTTAAAAGATCTGTCAGGATCTCTGACCTCTCGGCTTATTCAAGTGATTGAAAAAAAAGGTAATTTTCTTGATTATTGAAATATTTTCAAAGTATTTTGGAACATGTCCTTATAATTTTTTCCGTATTTCCTTTAATGTTAAATTTTGTAAAATCAGTATTTTGAAGCTGTATTATGTTTTTTATCGGGTATAAATGTTATCACAAAATTATGTAGCAGAAGTAAGATGTATAAAAATTTCATTTAGGTGAAATGAAAATAAAGCATATTTTCATGCAATTAAATGTTGTCCTTATACTTTTTTCGCGCACTGTATGATCTAAGCTTAATTTCAGCAAGCACGGTTTTTTTTAATTGCTTGATTTATGCAAATAATATCATTACTATTAATTAATGCATAATTTCATAAATATCCGTATGAATAATCTTTAATTCGGAATACCTGATAGATTAATACTAACAGAAAATTTTTAAAAAATTGTAAAAAAGAGAAAGAAGTAAGGGGAAAAAGAGATTATACACTTTCCTAACTGGTGTAAAAATTCAAAAATTTTAACCAAAAATTTTGAGATATATCAACGCTAAGATGAAATAAATTTATTATTGCCATCATTTCCTAACGCAAAAAAAAAAAAAAAAAAAAAAAAAAAAAAAAAAAAAATTTTATTACCAATAATCATAATTATAAATCTTCGAATCCTCTAATAATGGCCCAGGTGTCTCAATTTGTCGCCAGATTGTTCATTACGGCATAAAGTGTATTCATGTGAAAACTGAATAAGCGAAACACAAAAAATTAAAAAATAATCCCTAACTATAAATTCGACTCATTTTTTGTAATAGGACTTATTGTTAAGTATCCCCTTTCAATATGAAAAATGTTTTCAATATATAACTTATATGATGTGGGAGGGGTTACTTAGTTATAGAAGATTAATCAAAAATCATGAAATCTCCTATCAGAAAAAAAGGTGTTAGATTACTTGTACTAAAAAAAAATAATTCGTAATTACATAAATATCCATAAGAATAGTTCTAAGTTCCCTCAATTAAGTTTTCTTAGCTATATTTTAAACAAAATACAAACAGTTTTCAAATGATGTTTTTTTCCTTAATAATATAGCCATGTTAGTCACTCAGTAATAGCGTAATATACAGGGTGAGTCATAAATATCGAAACAATAGGCTATCTCCTTAAATATTGCCCCTAGACCCATACTTTCAATTCCAAAGTCATAAAAAAAGGTGAATTTTTTTATAAGATAAGTTGCAATTCCATGGGGGGTCTATTTTAAAAATTACGAAAATTAAATTTTTATACGGCCCCCAGAGGATAAAACTTCCAATTAGAAAAATTTCCCTTATTCATTCCTGAATTGAATAAAAAAAAATTCATCTCGATATCTACAAATCCCCGAAAGATATTAAAATCCAAAATTTCCCGAAATTCGCGACTTACACCACTTAAGCATACCTCTGAGAGCAGCGATATCAGTTCATTTGGAAATACAATTTAGGGATCGACCATAAATTTACGCATTCTTAAATGTCGATCAAAGACAATATTTTAACTTTTAGATATAAAATAAAAGCGCATAGGTTTTTGCTTTAAACTTCTTTGAAATATGCTAGGTGTCTGCAATATCTTTGCACCAGCCTTGTAATTGGCACGACCCCAAAAGTGTTATTAAATTAAGTGATATTAATTAAACTCTCATTAAAAGTGTCTTAAAAACTTATTGCCGCAGATAATAAATTTAGTAAAAATAGTACTAGCGATAATGATACTTCTATTAACGGAATCATTGGAAATATATTTTAATAAATTACACCGAAATATTTTCAAAAATCTACTTTTTACTATTCAGCTTCAAAATTTTTGATGGTTTTAAACCTATTTTTACTTTTTTCTATCTTTACATGTAGAAAGTATTGGATTCGGGAAGATTTTGAATTCCGGTTTTCGACGGATTCACGTGTTTTAAGGCTCAGAGATACCGAAAAATCATATTTTTACAAAATATCTGTCTGTGAGTCACTATTCCTGTATCTCTGCATATGACATAAATTTTGTGAACGCTCTATCTCACGAACTAATCCACGGAATTTAATAAAAAATTATATTTACTTAGTCCATGACATAAATTACAACTGATCAGTTTTTGGTGTGAATCGCTTAACAGGTGGCCCTACTGTACAGGCTTTTGTGCGATTTTCGCAATAGCTGTATCTTCAGAATTATACGCGTAGTGTCGCCCGTAACTAGAGGCACCTTTTACGCATCCTTCAATAGCACTTTTAACAAGAAAAATATGAAGTTGACAGGGCCAAAACAATGAAAAAAATTGTAATCGACGTGATAAAAAAAAATGAGGTTTAAATCAACTGACGCATTTAAACAGTAATTAAAGAAGGTGAGAATGACAAAACTTAAACAAAATCTGAAATCGAAACTATACAGGACGGAGTTAATCACCTAGAAACTTTTAAAAAGCATTTAAACATTAGGAATCCATCTTTGTTTAAAACTAAATGCACTTTTCTACACCAAATGTTTTTATTTCAGTATTTCTCATTTTTAAACTGACATAAGTCAATAACCGTCGGTTATGGTAACAGTCCAGAGAGTTCAATAGTTTTTTAACATTCCTCCCCTCTCCTCCCCCCCCCCCCAAAAAAAAAAAAACCCAACGCGCCAAAAGATGTTTTCACCTCAGAAAATCAAAAAAAAAAAAAAAAAATCTTTAAAAAAATGCCCAACATGCCCAAAGATGTTCTCACCTTAGAAAATGTAGTTTTAAAAATATGATTTGTATACAAAAAATTGTATCTCTATTATATTGCTATTTTAAATACTTTTATTTAAAAAAATAAATAAATATTATTTAAAATGCTGAATCAAAATTGAAAATTAGGCATTTTCGTTTAATCAAAAGAAAAAAAAATCAACGCGACAAATAATATTTTGAGTTATAACAATTTTAATTTGTTCTAAATTTTTTGAAAAAAAAAATGTTTTATTAAGAAGTCTGATGTTACAATGCTTAAAAATTATATGGTTAACCATCACAAAATATTAAAAATTCTTACTCTATAAATAAATAAATAAAATAAATGTTTCCTTGACACATTACAGCAGCATTGTTTCTTCAATTACATGCATTTCAATTTGTGTTTGATCCCTAGAAAACTCACGATTTATTAAAATTGCCATAACTTCCTGAGTTTTGAAGATATCGAGATGAAATTTTTTTTGTTCAATTCAGGAATGAATAAGGAAATTTTTTCTAATTGGAAGTTTTATCCTCTGGGGGCCGTATAAAAATTTAATTTTCGTAATTTTTAAAATAGACCCGACCCCCAATGGAGTTGCAACTTATCTTATCAAAAATTTCACCTTTTTTTATGAAACTTTCCAATTGGAAGTATGGGTCTAGGGGCAATATTTAAGAAGATAGCCTATTGTTTCGCTATTTATGATTCACCCTGTATAACACCTAGATGCTAAACAATGACCAAGAGCAACCTTGGAAACCTAAAATAAAAGAGAAATATCAAATTTTAAATTAAAAAACAATAAGAGTTGTTTCGTACATGTATACAAACAACTCCGCAAACTTATCCGATCATCACAAACAAAATAGATCTGCATTTGTTTAAGTCAAACCTGGCATACTTAAAAAAAAGAATGTAAAACTGCTATTTTAGTTAAATAAAATTTCATTAATTATTTCCTTATCCAGGTGCCAAATATAGGCAAGAAAAGAGGATAAATTGCAATATATTCTTTCATTGGATCGGCTTTAAAAATGAATACTTATTTTAAGCCGTAAAAACATTTTGCTTTGATATTTAAATTACAATTTTTCGTTTTATAAAATGTTTAAAATGCAAAATTTCATAATTTTTTTTTTCAGAAATATGTTTTTGAAAGTTATTTTAAACAGTTTTCAGCAAGGTTTTTTGCAACGAATATTGTATGTATGCGATTAATTCATGGTGTAACAATTTGGCAACCATTTACAAAAACTCAAAACATCGAAAAATATTGGAGTGATAATTTTTCAGTATTTTCTCTATAATGTATCGCTATTAAGGATTCAAATATATTCTTTAAAGTAAAAATAATTAAAAATTTAAACATTTTAAATCCAATAGTATTTGTTAACCACAACTATTCTTAAAAACAGTTTAATTTGCTATCGATAACTCCCCCTCCCCCACCCTCCTAAAATTGGCTAATTATATGCCAATAGTCATCACCTTGAGATTTTTTTCTTTCAGAAGATGCTTTTCATAGTTAGAAACAACATTTTAAAGTTAATAACGTTTAATGGTAAGTAGCTTTAAACTTTCGGAATAATCAAACAGAAACAACTGTTTTCCGATAAATATTTTCAGAAATTTCTCCCTTGTGGCTCAAGAGGCTTGAATGAGAGGAATTAAAATTGAAGCATTCAGTTATTCTGCTTAAAAATTTTGAGTTAATTCAACTTTTCATTAAATGCATATGAAATGGACTGTTGTAAAAAAATGGAGAAACGTTTATGACTTCTATTGCTATTAATGAATGATATGCTTTAAAAGTCCTTTGAGATTCGAAGCGGCTGAAGTTTTCTCTATTTCAAGGCATTCTCCATTATCATTTGCAAAATAATTCAGATCAGATTTTATCGTTTTCTAGAAATTACAATTTAATGGCATTTTTTTTATAATAATACCACGATAGTAAATAACAAAGATCTGCTGAAAAGAAATATCGTTTTTCGAATTTTATAAATTTTTTAACTTATTTTATCTGATTTTTTTTTTTTTTTTTTTTTTTTTTTTTTTGCAAGTTTTATAAATACTTTTTATTATTTTTAAATAATTATTAAAAAGCTAGACAACTTGATTTTTTTAGTCAACATATTTAAAAGGAATAACTACAAATGGAAATAAAATTTAATTAGAAAAAAAAAGAGAAAGAAAAATGTAAATACGAAGCACCTATAGGCGTCGTTCAGTCCATCCGGCCGCCCGTCTGTCTTACCATAGATTATGATCCGTCTGCATAAAAGAGCAAAAACTACCCATCCGAATCGTTTGAAATTTAAAATATATAATTGTTGCATAATTTTCTCTAGTCATTTCAAATTTTATTAAAATAGGAAGTATACTTTAATTACAGGCACAATCAAAAGTATTCTGTTACATTACGGCTGATGGGAAAAAATTCTTTCAAGTGCATATAATGATGTTACACTCTTTCGAACATAATACAGTTGATGTCCATTTAAGAAGTATATAATAAAATATACATTCTATGGAATTGGTGGCGCAAAGAATATTTGTTATTAATTAACAAGATAAAACAAAAGTATTCCATTACATAATGGTATAGGAGGAATTATTATTTAGGGCGCATTTTAATTATGCTAAACTATTTCAAATTTTATGAAATTGATGAGTTTTACTAAAAATTACTCCCTCTAAAATAAAAAGCAGACAGTATTGACAGGGACCCACAAAAGTTTTCGGCTGCTATACTGTATCCGAAGTACTGTATAATATTACACCAAGATCTGAATATTTTAAACTTCGTTATAATACGGATGCTCTTTATTTGCTACGTTTAATATGCAATTTCCGACTTGCTTCGTTTGCTTTCAATCTACGAGTCGTACATGGCAATTCAATAGTGTGACGTCTTTTTGTCATATTTTGAACAAATTGAAATATAAAAGTATATTTAACTGAGGCTTTATTCGGTAAAAACCTGTTTTAAAATGAGAAATGAATAATATTTATCGAAATATGAAATGTTGGAAAAACGAATAAAACAATCCTTCTGTTATCAGGAATTTAACTAAAATATATAAGAATGCACGACGATAATGAATTATCATGCCTTTATAGTCCTCCAAAGTTCTGTTTAATTCATAACTTTTAAGATCTCGACATTTTCAAGATGAAAATTTACTTGAGTTACTCAATTATTCTATTTTACTTTTAATCAGTGTATTATTTAAAGATTATTTTATTATTTGTTTCCTTTTGTAAGAATAATCTTTCTTAAACACCTCAATAAAAGGTTAAATTACTATAAGCAAAAATCATTCAGAAACGAATTTATAGCTTGACGATTTAAGTTGCATTTTTAATTAGAAACTGCTTTAAATAATTAGGAACAGCAATTTACAGTAAATAAATTTCAATGATGAGCAGTGTTAAGCTTTCGGAGAAATTAAGTAGGGACTACAGTTTTTCGATAAGTAGTTACTTTTACGAACGTTTCCCTTGTGACTCACGTGGTTTAATGATAGAAATTGAAATTTATGCGTTTCTATTCTCTTTTTTATAGTTTTTGAATTACTCGAACGCATGTGAAATGGTCTGGTGTAAATAGATAGTTTGAGAAAAGGGTGATTGTAGTTCTAATGACGATGTGCTTTAAAAGACTCCTGAAATTTTCACTCTTTTAAATAATTCAACATAATAATTTGGCAAATAATTTAACTCCGATTTCTTCAGTTTCTTCAAATTATAATCATGACGCTATTTCTTGTAAAAATTCAATTTCATATGATCACATAAAAGCTGTAAATAAGCTCAATATCCTAAAAAGAAAAATCCTTATTTTGAAGTTTCTAATTTCATTTAAATCTCTTCTCTTTTTTATCCCTTGTTTAACAGCTTAAAACTTTTTAAACATGCATGAACTTTCATTCGCTCATAATTGGAATATGTTTAAAAGTATTTAAATAAAAAAAATAGTACAGCTTTTATATTCCCGAGTAAATAAAAAATATTTTTATATTTTATTTCATAATATCGATGGTTCCTCGGACTTTCTGGTGAAACCCATTTTGCAACTAACACGTTCCAAATATCAACTTAAATAAAAAGAATACTACCCAATTAAACTGACGGCAATGAGCTCACTGCCTATGCCCACTAATTGTACATTAAAGCCTTCTCTTTTCAAGGTATAATGTCCTTCGAAAAACTAATTAAGAGGAAAAATAGCCCCCTCCATTTCCCCTCTTTATACTTAATCATTGAATCCACAAAACTAATCAGTGATACGCCTTTTAATATAATAAATCTATATTCAAAATTCGAAGCAAGTCGAATAATTTTGCATAAAAACCCATTTATATGATTTAAGAGGAGTTATTCCCCATACAATACTTAACCATTAAACCTCCAAAACCTATTCAGAGATTAAACTTTTCAGAAGAAATCTACATCCAAAACGTAAAGCAATTTGAATAATTATGCATAAAAACACATATATATATTTTAAGAGGGTAATAAATCGTTCTCCTTTTTATAGTTAAAAAAAAGAATCCCACAATTAATCATAGAAGCGTCTTATCACTATGAAAGCTGTATCCAAAAACTGAAGCAAGTCGGTAATTCTGTATGAAAAACCACTTATCTAAGTTAAGAGGGATAGTATCCCTTATCCCCTCTTTGTACTTATAAAATGAATTCCCAAAACAAATCAGGAAAGCGCCTTGTCAGAAGGAACTTACATTCAAAACCTGAAGAAAATCGCATGTAAAACACATTAACCTAAATTAAGAATGGGTATTCCTATATCTTCCTGTTACACTTATCCAATGAACTTCCAAAACTAGTCATGGAGATGCTCTATTCAGAATGATTCTATGCCTAAATTTTGAGTGAAATCTGATAATTCTGCATGAAAAATTCATTTATCTAAATTAAAGGGAGGGGGTATTAACTCCCTTTACCCCTGCTTAAACTTATGCAATGAAATCCAAATATTAATCAAGGAAAGTCCTCATCAGAAGGATCGTACATATAAAGTTTGAATGAAATCTGATAATTCTGCATGAAAAACCCATTTATATAAATTAAATCGGTTATCCCGCCCCGTCCTCATCTTATACTTATCCAATGAACCCCCAAAACTTATGGAGGGGCCCTCATCGGAAGGATTTTATATCTAAAATTTGATTGAAATCTGATAATTTTGCTTGAAAAACCCATTTCTATAAATTAAGGAGAAGGGGATTAGCCCCCATACCCCCTCCTTATACTTATCGAATGAACTTCAAAAACTAATCAGGAAAGCGCCTCATTAGAATAAATATCCATCCAAAATTTCAAGTAAATCGAATATTTTTATCATGAGTTATTGCGTTACATACGCACATACATACATCTTTATATACATAAATCTTCTGTGCGTGTGTTTGTCACTGAACTCCTCCTAAACGACTGGACCGATTTTAATGAAAATTTTTGTGTGTGTTTCAGTTGATTCGAGAATGGTTTAGATTCACATTTCATCGAAATTGATTCAGTACATTTTTAGTAATTAGGTAAAAACTAATAATTAGTGATTTTTCGCTAATTAAAAGTGTTGAATAAATTTGCTGAATAGAGTGCAGACGGAATGGCCGAGCGGTCTGAGGAGCCAGATTGAATCTCTAGTTCTCGAAGAAAGAGATAGTGTGTTCGAACCCCCTCCTGACATACGTGTATGATTTGCAATATTTTTTTTCTGTATTATAATTTTAATTAACCGACTTTAAAAAATCATTAACATTTAACTAAAAAGAGAAAAATAAACTTTTCTATCAAAAATTGAACCAACTTCAAAAACTACTGCAAAATGAAAAATAATTTCCTTATATAATTGTAATAAGAAATTAAATTAAGAGCGTAGTACTTATCATGCGTATTATTATATTTATGTACATTTATTTGATTTTTTGGAGTCAGTGCCAGGACAACGTCTGTCCGGTCCGCTAGTAGAGTGGACACATAAGCTCTCACAATTTGCTGGCCAATATGCTAAAAACCAATTTTAAAAGTTTTTCTGTAAAACTCACCTTAACGTTTATTCTGATTTGAAAAACGGTATTCGTTTTCTTTATATCTGAATAAGAAAAGATGAGTTTGAACGTTTAACTCATCCATCAATAAGTACAAAAATAAACAGTGTTGACTTTATTTTATTATTTTTTAATTGAAGTTTTTGATATTTTTTATTGATTTTGCATCCTTATATTTTTCAATTATTTCAATATTGTATTTAATTTAAGCTTAGAAAACCCAGCTGAGTTAATTAACATACTAAAAACAAGCAATTAAAGTTTGACCAAATTTTTCTGAAAAAAAAAATATTAATTTTATAGGATGAGTAAAGTTTTACCCATTATTCTTGACAATTGTATGAAAGAAACTTTTGCTAAAGATCACTGTTGAAACGTAGATTAAGCTAAGGATTGCTATAAAACTAATCAACCGATAAGTTCTGTTATAAATAAGTCAAGAAGTTCGAATGAGTTTAATGAATAATTAATAATAGTTTTTGTTTCTAAGTTATAAATCTACATAATTAAATATACTTTCTTCGACAAAAATCTTAACAAGTAATCTTTCAACGAAATTTTATTTCTGAAGATCTACTATTAATCGAAATATTTCAGTGACTTTCAAAAATGAAAATTCATGTGAGTTATTTAGATAAGATATAATATTTTATTTGTATTTTTAATTTTCTGTTATATTTAGGCAGCAATAATGTTTCTAAAGCATAGGTATTTTCAGTAAGATGTGAAATTACTGTCAGAATTTTTTTTAAAGGGACATAATCTTTAACTTTTTTATTTATCTTTATGTTTAACTTAATTGGGAATAGCTTTTTTAAGTAAATAATGTTTAATTTTAAGCAACTTTAAAATTTTCGAAATAAAATGAAGCAGAAGCAACATTTTCGCGATAAATTATTTTCCGAATTATTTCTCATTTGACTTAGAAGGTTTGGAAGAGACAAATTATTTTCTTTTTTTTACGATAATGTGTTATTTGAACCACTTAAAAAAATATGTGAAATTACATGTTGTAAATAGCCTGATAGTAGTAATAACTGTAGTAAATAATAATAAAAACATACTTTAAATGCTTATTGACATTCAAAGTAATTAAAATGTTCTTTATTTCAATTCGTTATACACTATTGTTGGATAAATAATACTATTCAGATTTTCCCATTTTCTTTTAATTACAATTACGATCCCATTTTCTGAAACAGATGTTTATTTGAATAACCCATTTATAATAAATAAGCTTGATATGTTGGAGAGAGAATAATGTTGTTTTTTACTTTTGAGTTATTTTCACTAATTGTAAAAAATATTTTGTAGTTTTAATAATATTTAGATTTTCTGTCAGAATAATTTTTAGATTTTCTGTTTTCATGAAATCCTGATTTTAAACACATTTATTCTGATTTTCTGGCACGTCTTTCAATATGCTGTTATTTTGTCCGCATATGCATTGTGATCAAAAGATAAAAATTGTAGATAAAGTATTGGTCCTTTATTATGATTAATCAGTGTCATTTTATGTTATAATCAACATTTAGATTGAGTACAAGAGATTTATCTTTAAAACTTTGTGAATGTTACTAAAGTCATATTTGTTAGAAATAATTTGTCTCAATTACGAATTATTTAAAACGGTAATTATTTAAAACTGTAATTATTTAATCAATGTAGTTTTCATGTACAGTAAACACACATAGCTTTGCTATTCGAATACGAGTAATTTGTGACTATAAAAAAAATAGGAAATTGCAGTCCCCGCATTAAAATTCCTATTAAATGTTATATAATGTAATTTCTTTTTATACATTCTAATTTAAAAAAATAACTTATAAATATTTTCAAGGGATGTTATATTTCTAAAAAAAAAAAAAAATAAAGAAATTAAAAGATTTAGAGTTTCAGTTTGTCATTTTCCTGGCATATAACACTGTGATGTGTGCCTTCTGCTGTACTGTATAAATATATTTTTCTATTTTTTTAATTTCTAATTGATATCTATACCTTATAAAACAAATGTATGAAGAAAGTAACAAATTCTATATTTTAAAAAATTCCATAATTAAGTATGATTGTCACTGAAATGAATGTCACTTTCTTGGCATGCTTGTTATAGCTCTTTATCAGGTATAAATTAAACATGGAGCTGTAGAGTAATTCTTCTTATTTTTGAGATAGTTCAAGTCAGAAGCAGTAAAATCATAGCTACCAGTAAAATCTTTTAGATATTTTTTTTAATAACGCGTTTAATGTGGTTGTAAAAATTGAGTATATTCTTTTTTTGGTTTCCATGAATTAACAAATAAAACTAAACATTAAAGAATATTAGAGCTACTATATTGAAAATATGCTCCTTCTAACAAAATTAAAATGTTAGATCTTAGAAAAAAAAAAAAAAAAAAAAAAAACAAGAATGTAAACAATATGTTTTTCAATAATATTGTCCTTCATCTTGACTGCCATAATCCTGGCATTTCTCCTATATTCTTTTTTTGGTTTCCATGAATTAACAAATAAAACTAAACATTAAAGAATATTAGAGCTACTATATTGAAAATATGCTCCTTCTAACAAAATTAAAATGTTAGATCTTAGAAAAAAAAAAATGTAAACAATATGTTTTTCAATAATATTGTCCTTCATCTTGACTGCCATAATCCTGGCATACATATGTCAAGAAATGACACATAATAACATAAAAATTAACTTATTATTTAAGTTATTCAAAATTATGCAATTTTACGTGGGAAATCCTATAGTCTGTAATAGGAAATAAATTTACCTCTTGAAATTTTGAATTCTTTTCAATGGATACTTTCAAAATCTCAGATTTTCAAAATCCGACATTTGTAGATAGTCACAGTAATGTACTTCCCTTACCCTTTTTAAATTAGAGTGGTGTACTTTCTTTCTTTTGCCCAGAATAATCAAATAATATTTAAAATTAAATTTATATTTAAAAAGTTTTCATTTAAGTTTTCCATTATCTATTGAAGTGTTTTACTTATTTATCTGTCCTTGTCTACATTTTCTCCTAAACAACTCACCCGATCACAACAAATTTTTCTTTATAATACTAATGTATGTTTATCAAACGAATTAAAATTTTTTTTAAAGAAAATTCTTATGTTTTATTAAGGTTTAAAATCACTCCTTTTTATTGTTTTTGAATAAAAACTATATGTATATATATATATATATATATGTATATATATATACGAGGACGGTTCAATAAGTACCCGTGTTAGAAATGGAGACACCGTTTTTTTTTTTCAATTTTTTTTTCAACATAGTCCTCTTTTAGAAAGATACACTTCTCCCAACGTTCCGGCCATTTTTCTAACCCCTCCAAAAAATAGGATTTGTCGAACTCTGCAAAATACGCCTCTGTCTCGGCGATGACTTCCTCGTTTGAGCTAATTTTTTTTCTCTCGAGCCATTTCTTCATGTTATACCCTGTTCACACTATGGATAGTTAAGATATCTCAGGCCCGGAACTCTCTCAGAGAGTTTCAACTCTCTCGGACTAGATACAGGAACAACCACTCACTCTCATTGGCTGTAAAGCTTTGCTTTTACTGATTGGCTGTTGCGACCGTCTTTATTTCGAGCGCATGCGCATGCGTTACATTTGTTCAGTTCAGAGATACAATGACATTCGCTGAGATATCTTAGGTAAGTTTTTCAATGTGAACAGTCATCCAATTCCGGGAGGGTCCACTTCAAACACGGCGATCTTAAGATATCTTATGTTTGTGGTGTGAACAGGGTATTAGGGAACAAGAAAAAGTCGCAGGAAGCCAGATCGGGTGAATAGGGGGGTGCGGCAGCAATTCATAACGCTATTCATGCAGTTTGGCGGTGACAACTCCAGATGAATGTGCTGGTGCGTTATCGTGATCGCGGCACCCATCAGGCCGACAATTTTTTCATTCCCAACTTGTCATGTAAAATAGGAATTGCCGTTCCAGTCGACACGCCTACAGCCTCTGCTTCTTCGCGCACCTTCGTTCGTCGATGAGCGAGAATCATGTCGTGGACTTTTTCAATGACTTCCTCGGTAACCACATCTGGTCGCTCCTCATCGAAAACGGAAGTTCGCCCTCGTTTAAATTCGTTGAACCAATATCTAACTGTGGTCATAGATGGCGACATGTCCCCATAAACAGCATCCAACTTTGCTTTTATCTCCTCGCATTTTGTCCCATCCAAAAGCAAAAAGCGGATTACCGAACGATATCCATCTTAGTGAAAATCACAAAACACGTCTTACTCGAATGACTGCCAAATCCAAACTAACCTATCAATCAGTCTGAAATTTTTATAGATGTCGTTTTATAGATGGCAGCACACGATGATAACAGCAACTTCCCTGAGGAACGTCCTTTGTCTTCAAACACGGGTACTTATTGAACCGCCCTCGTATATATATACAGGGTGTCCCTAAACAAATGGTATATACGCTAGGGGGTGATAGAGCACATCAAGACGAGTAATAGTAAATAGGAAACCAAGGGTCCCAAACGTTTTCCAAAGAAGATAGCCGCCATTAAAGTTTGGGGTCCAAAATTTCAAATACACATAAAAAACGGAAAAATTGGTCGATTGATTTGCAGTTTTCACTAAAGTTATTCTTTATGTTGGTATTTTCTTGAAAATAAATTAAAAAGATAAATTTCGAAAAATGCCGATACAGGGCGCTTTAAACTTTGAAGTAATGAAAAACTATTTTTTGCCGTGATTTTTTGCATCTCATTAAATGGTTTCGCAAGCTTAGACTTAAACTTAAAGTTTGAGCTCAAAATCTGAATAGTTCGAAGCGGTTAAGTAGCACAAACTTAACTGTGTTTAGAGGGTTTAAATTTCAAATGATTATAAAAAACGGAAAAATTGGTCGATTGATTTGCGGTTTTCACTAAAACTATTCTTTATGTCGGTATTTTATTAAAAATGAATTTTAAAGATAAATTTCAAAAAATTCCGTTAGAGGGCGCCTTAAAATTCAGAGTAAAAAACGACAAATTTTAACCGTTATTTTTTGTATCTAATTAAATGCTTTCCAAAACTTGTTAAATGTTTTGAAATCTTAGATTTAAACTTAAAGTTTGAACTCAAATTCTGAATCGTTGGGAGGGGTTAAGAAGCGCAAACTGAAGTGTGTTCAGGAGTTGAAATTTAACCCCCCCCCCCCCTCGAACACAGTTCACTTTTGCGCTATTTAAACACTCGCAACGACTCAGAATTTGATCTCAAATTTTAAATCTAAGCATTTGAAAGCATTTAATGAGATTTAAAAAAATAACGGTTAAAAATAGTTGTACGCTACTCCAATGTCTAAGGCGCCCTCTATCGGCATATTGTGAAATTTATCTTTAAAATTTATTTTCAAGAAAACACTGATTTAAAGAGTAGTTTTAGCAAAAACCGCAAACGAATAGACTAATTTTTCCATTTTTTCTTTTTAAAGTTTTCCATTTTGATTGAAATTTAAACCCTCTGAACACAGTTCAGTTCGTGCTACTTAACCACTCCCAACTATTCAGATTTTGAGCTCAAAATTTAATTTTAAATCTAAGCCTACGAAATCTTTTAATGAGATGCAAAAAATAACAGCAAAAAATAATATTAGGATAAGTTATTTCGTTAATCCAAAGTCTAAAGCGCCCTCTATCGGCATTTTTTGAAATTTATTTTTATAATTCATTTTCAATAAAATACCGACATAAAGAATAGTTTTAGTGAAAACCGCAAATCAATCGACCAATTTTTCCGTTTTTTATAATCATTTGAAATTTAAACCCTCTGAACACAGTTAAGTTTGTGCTACTTAACTGCTTCCAACTATTCAGATTTTGAGCTCAAAATTTAAGTTTAAGTCTAAGCTTACGAAACCTTTAATGAGATGCAAAAAATAACGGTAAAAAATAGTTGTTCGTTACTCTAAAGTCTAAAGCGCCCTCTATCGTCATTTTTTGAAATTTATCTTTATAATTTATTTTCAAGACAATACTGACATAAAGAATAATTTTAGTGAAAACCGCAAACGAATCGACCAATTTTTCTGTTTTTCATAATCATTTGAATTTAAAACCCTCTGAACACAGTTAAGTTTGTGCTACTTAACCGCTTCGAACTATTCAGATTTTGAGCTCAAAATTTAAGTTTAAGTCTAAGCTTACGAAACCATTTAATGAAATGCAAAAAATCACGGCAAAAAATAGTTTTTCATTACTTTAAAGTCTAAAGCGCCCTCTATCGGCATTTTTCGAAATTTATCTTTATAATTTATTTTCAAGAAAATACCAACATAAAGAATAACTTTAGTGAAAACCGCAAATCAATCGACCAATTTTTCCGTTTTTTATGTGTATTTGAAATTTTGGACCCCAAACTTTAATGGCGGCTATCTCCTTTGGAAAACGTTTGGGACCCTTGGTTACCTATTTACTATTACTCGTCTTGATGTGTTCTATCACCCCCTAGCGTATATACCATTTGTTTAGGGACACCCTGTATATATATATATATCTATATATATATATATATATATATATATATATATATATATATATATATATATATATATATATATATATATATATATATATACATATATATATATATATATACATGCATATATATATATATATATATATATATATATATATATAAATATATATACATACACATATATATATGTATATATGAAAAAAATTGTTTGAAATTACCTTTATTCAAATGATTCCCATCATTTTGGTTCATTTTCATCATTCATGATCTATTTTGGGATAAAAAATGTTTTTTTTTTTTCCTCAGAAGAAACAAAAAACCAAAAAGATTTAACTGGGTTTTTCTGCATATTTTTTAATTTGCATTCATATGTATGCATACGAGTGTTGTTTTCAATTCACAAGTTCTCTAGAATTTCAATTATTTCTAGAGGACATATTGAGGCGGAAATCTAAAATGCATTTTTTTCCTGTAAATAACCCTCAATAAAAAAATTCTCTTAATTTATCTTAATTTTTTTTCATCTAGAATTTGGCAAGTCTGAGTTACAGATTTATCTTTTTTTTACATATTTATATTAGGGGTATCAGTAGGGAAATTCGAAAAGTACCAATTTCCGTATTGTTATGTTTTTAAAATCTGTAATTCATGACCTTTAAATTGATAATAATTAAATTGCAAGCACATAAACGGCCTTAATCCTCTTAATGGCAAACCCGTGTTAATGCGTTCACTAGGCTCCAGGTTTCCCTGTAACATGAATAAAGTAGTATATATGTAATGATTTAATAAATTTTTAATCCACTGTATAATGATTAATATTCTCAAGTGTCATATTCATATTTGTAATTAAGTATTTTTATGTATGTTGAAGTATTTCTGTGTTACTAGCATTTAAAACGAAATTAAAAGAAAAGATTATTACAAATTTGCCCTTTTCCAAGAATGTCAGAGGGAATGTAGTAGGATGAAAACAACTTGACCTATATAAGAAAAATTGTCACATCTTGAGTTGATGAAAAGTATGTATGCATGGGAATACAAAAAATTGTAATGAAAACTTATGCTTTTATTACAAATCCCGTACGTAGAGTCCTGTATTCCTGAAAAGACATTTGTGCAAATAAAACATTATTATTGTATACTTGTGAAGCAATCCCATCTTTTAATAAAACAGTGCTTTTTTAATACTTCTAGGTATTTTAATTTAAAAAAGTATAATATGTAATTTTAAATATTCTTTCATGTGAAATTGAATTAAATTATGTAAATATAAAATTTCTTACTTTAAAAGTAAAATTGTTCAAAGTTCAAAAGAGAGTAGAAATAAATGCGCTTAGGAACTTTCTATAATCAAGCTTCCTTACATGTGTAATAAAATGTTATTCCAACATTTACTATAAACACAAAGTTATTACAGAAAAATCATGCATAGTATACATAAAATTGAACCATGCTGTGATATTTTATTTTTACATGTGTCAAAGTAAATACCGGAAGAGCATAATTAATTATGTTTGCAGTTCTAAGCAATATAGCTGTTAAATCTTGTTGTTTTGTGTGTATCTTGATATTACAATCGAATTAAACATAAGTAACTGTTATACTATCTTAGACTTCTTTTATATTCCTTTTATTTTAAAAAAATTGCAGTTTGTAATAAATATCTGCAACAGTTTTTTGTTTTGTTGTATTGTATATATCAGTTTATTATAGAAAATAAAATTACATGACAGTAATGCACAATTGGGGAAATTTATTATATCCTTCCGTTATATTTTTCTGCATTGTCTCATTTTCAATAATGTATTTCTTTTTCCATTTCGAAATATGTCTCATATATACGCTGATCCTATCGAGTTGTACACTTTTAAAAAGGAAATAATATTGGTATTTTTCAAATTTAAATTCTTGTATCATTTTATTTTAGCTGGGAAATGTTTTATACCTTTCTTCCATGTGTTTTGTAAAAACGTTCAAAGGAGATAGAACAAGACATCAATATCAAGAAAAGCACAAATCACCATAAAGTAAATTCTTCCTGGTTGTTATAAAAAAATCGAATTATATATGATGTTAATTCTCGCAAATGAATGGTCACATTTTTTTATGTAAACCCATGGAAACAGAAACAAGAAAAAAAATCATGCGTCAAACACAGATTATGAGGCACTTTCCAATACATTCAGAATAATGTAACAAAACTGCAAAGTTTAAAAAAAATAAATACGTCTCATTTCACTATATGGAAATGTATAGCGCTTTTCAAAATAGAATTTCAGCTGTTATCATATACAATCAGAAAATTATCCGAATTTTTAAGCTGCCCTGTATATGATATAAAAATTTCTATTTATTAATAAATGCAATTTAAAATTTTCTTAATTAAAGATATGCATATATTTTAGTTAAAAATTCCACTTCAACAATTTCTTCTAATAAGAAGAATGATATGTGAATACATTTGTTCAGCCCTGTATATGAATATGGAATTTATATATGAATAATAATATGCAAAAAACTAATTAAATTTAAAAACACATACTGAATTTTAAAGCGTACTCTCCAGCAATTATTACGCAAAGACAGCACTGTAACCGATTTCTTTTGTGTGCCCCTGTAAATTAACAAAAAATGCTATGAATGCTCTGTTTTAAACGTGATCGTAGTCAAATTCAGTGATTTATATCCTTTTCAATGCATTTGACATAGTATAATGTCATTAAAATACTCTCCAAACGATGTTTCATCATATGTCATAACGTAATCGAATTCTTTTAAGTATCCCCATAAATGAATCTTTAATCATACATACTTTATATGCTGTACTAAACATTCTTTGGTAACCCTAAATAAGCTTCATCAATTTCATGAAAATTCGAGTATATTTGCGAGAGTTAGAGCGTAGAGAGACGGACAGACAAACGGTTCAAACAAATTCAATAAACTCTCACTTTAAATATTAAAAAAAAGATTAATTATAAACTTGAATGTTAAATACATATACAATAATATTAAATACCCCCATGGAGAACAAGCAAAATAAATTTCAGATCTCTATCTAAATTTATAAAATAGCCTTAATGCTTATCAAACAAGCAAATTATAAAAAGTTGAACACGATGAAAAATCAGTTTAAAGTTTTCATTTGTATGGTTAATTGTGCTGGATCCATTAACAAAATTTACAATGCCTCGCGATATAATTTTCATATAGGTAGAAATAAGGTGTCAAAAATATTCACAATTAAAGAAACTTTCAGTTAATATTAAAAAAAGAAAATCGATAGTTCGATTAATTTTATGGTACTGTGTCCCCTTAAGAAATGTATATTAACCCACAGCTACTATTATCAAAAAAGATCATCGAATAAAATTTCGAACATTATCAAAAATATTTCAGATATATTAAATGCCAACCATATCTTCTTAACAGATATATTGAACTTGGGTTGTATTTGTATGCAATGGTTTCCAAGATATCTCATACTTAAACATTTGGACGCACAGCTGTTAGTCTGTTCGCATTTGAAGATAGAGTTAGAAGTGATATTACAGTTCAAATTTAGTACGTACAGGAAAAGATTCTGCCTTAAAAATATGAATTTAATTTTTGTAATAGTGTTTATTTGCATATTAAATATTGCACCAATTTTTATTTTTCAACTGAATTATAGCAATCACTTTCGACACTATTTTTTATTACTACCTCGGATCAAAACAACGCAGAAAATATACACAGATTATATCTGAATCTTCATAGAGGCATAGTCTTTATTCTAAATCTTCATAGAGTTAAAAGTTAGATTTTTAGGATAGTTCACATCACAAAATTTAAATTCATATTAAAAATTAAAAATTATTAACTATATTAAGTGTTGCATAAAACAGACAAATTATCAGAATGATTAGTGTACAGCTCATTCAAAAAATTAGTTTTATGGATAATATGGACATTTTACATTTCAACGTTCTAAGGAGACCACCCTCTATTAGCAAACTAACGACAAAAAGTACGTTTTATGTCACAGAAAGATAGTTTATGGTACATTCAAACACTCTGTATAATTTATTAGATAAATAACAGGGTGTTTTCGGTACTTTTCTTTGTATACCATAACTTTATCTTAAAAAAGATAAGGATTCATTTGTGATACATTTTCTTTAATAAATCTATAAACATTTATGGGAGAAATATTATAAATGCATCTTTTTTGGAATGTTTTCATCCAAGAAACTCAAAGAAAAATGTGATAGATGGGTTAACTATATGAAAAATCTAAGTTAGTGCAGTTTTTATTATAATGGCAGCTTCTATTACAAGTTTTGCATAAGGTATCCTGGAGTAATAACGCCACGTTAAAGGTCTATCAATTGTCACTGTTTAGTTTAATTTGTTTTCTTTTAAACAAATATAGTATCTGATACAGAAACTTATTGACTATGTGTACAGGAAAGAATATTTTAGCAGACATGTATTTATAAAATTTTATGGCATTTTTTCTTGACCATTTCTATTTGGTGTTATTACTCAAATATTTGGGCATTAACGCCATGCGAACAAAATTACAAAATTAGGTGGATTAATGGCACGTAATTCGTCCAATTTTAAAGATACGAACTCTAAAGCCCTACAAATTGAGAAATATGAAAAAATTAGCAGCATTTAGGACGCATGAATTTCTCTTTTTCCTTTTTGGTTTTCAATAATCACAATAATGCTCTATCGTGCATTAAAAAAGGAAATAAACGGTTTTCGAATATAATTACAAAGCTGAAAACAATAAACCGGAATAATTACGTCAGTGGATTACGTTATTACTACTGTATACATATTGCGCAGTAGGGGCAACTGGGGCACAGTGATACTTAGGGCACATTGATACACCCCCTGTACAGCACACAGGGTCATTACAGGAAATTTCACAATGGCTTCAAAAGGTGATACTAGTGAAATTAACTATACACAAAAAGTTTTGGAATGATTCAATAGTTTGATGGAATGGGATGGGTGATTAACTGTTTTTGTAGGTCAAAAGTAAATTTGAGTTGCACAACTGAAATGGTATTATACAACTGTTCCAGTATTTTCAACCGAAAAGAATATCCTCCCTGGCAAGTAAAGCTACTTTTTATCAGTTCCTCATTCTTTATTGTTAGATAAATTATGAGGTGCTGGATTTGCGACTCATTTTATTCAAAATGGCTGTATGGGGCACATTGATACAGTCTTTGTCGGGGCACATTGATACAACCTAAATCCTTTTCTAGTTCATTTTTTCATAACCTTTTTTTTTACCATACACTCCTTAATTCAACCATTTTTCGTCAAAAATTTCTACTATTAGTTTTTAATGAAGTGAAATAGCACTAATTTTTTATATTAGAACATTTTATAGTATTTTTGCAAACAGAAGACGTACAAACTTACATAATATCTAGTGCTAGTAGATTTAACTAAAGAATTGGACGACAGCCTGACAAATCTCAAATTTATATCGATTCTTCAGCGAAAAAAGTATTATCGACATGAGAAATGTTAAGTAAGAGAAACAGGCTGCAGAACAGTACAGGATAATTAAATTATAAACATAATTTTTAATATAATTATCCTTTATTTTCTGTTTGAAAACCGATTTATAAACAGAAAACCTGGTAATTCTTTCACCTTTCCTAAGAAAGAAGATAATTCTGAGGTTAAATTGCCAGATATGACAAAGTTACCACAGCCAACAAACAGACAGGGAACAGACAGAACATCAGGTCATTATACATTTCATTTTGATTGCTTTAATATCGCTTACAAATAAACTGTGTGCGATTTTAATGTCTATAAATATATATAAAATGGTTTTCTAACTATTTTTCTATGAAAAATATGCATTGGTGTTATTTTGTCTCCATTTTTCCCAGACGTGTCAAAGTGTATGAATCTGCCCCGGGGATAGGGCACATTGATACAAATTACTTTTTTTGATTTTTTAAAAATTACATGCAAAAATAATATATAAAACAACGATTGTATATTTTTATAGCACACTACACAGGCTTTGCTGACATCACATAGAAAAAAAAATTGAAATTTCTGCTTTCCAGACACCAAAAAATTTTTTTGAAAAAAGCTGTATCAATGTCCCCCAGTTCCCCCTATATATTAAACTACAAACATCGAAAATCTTCCACAACGTATTGAAAGCACGTGAAATACACAACAACTTTACATAATAAACAAAGTATGTCATGATAAATATGTTCAGATCACGGAACTTACCTCGCTAATTTGAGATGTGGCGTTGACTTTTACGTACTTCTACCAGCGATAAGACCTACAAAGAGACCAAATTAACTTTAGTGGTTATTTGTGATTCAGATAACTAAGAGCCCTTCTGCTCAGAAGTCATATGTACCATTCCCCTGATTTCTTCATTATTATGCATAATATTAGCACTTGGCGTTAATATCCCAGTAAACCTTTTTTAATTCGCAAAGCATAGACAATTCCCTTTCAAATGGTGCCTCGCGTATCTTTCTGCGATAATTTCGACAAAAAATATCATAGGGTATTTTTTTCTTTATTTGTTTAATATATTTTAATTTGTGATTAAAAAATGGGAATAAATATTCATTTAACTGATAAAATATAAGCTACATATCTCTTTTTTCTTCGAAAATACAATTGACATACCGATTGTCTTAAATTAAGGCTATAGAAATGAGTAATAACATGTGAACCTTTCTATTTACAGAATATTTAAACATAGAGCGACCATAAATGTTATCAGTCAAGATCGTGAAACTGAGTAAGAGGGGAAAAATCCACTAATATATAGCTACTTTTATTACGGAGTTACAACACTTGTCATTGTGTAAATTGCAATAAACGACTTATGCGAAATGAACGTACTGTACTTTATGGTTCTACTTCGATAGTTTAAGATAAGTTCTTTGATTTATATACCAATATGGGCACCACGAGATTTTCGCAACATTTATTAGGATTATTTAGAAGTAAAAATACGGTATTTTTTTTTTTTTTTTTTTTTTTTTTTTTTTTTTTTTTTTAGAATTAGGATGGTCGGTATATCATTCTTTAAATATTGTCCTCACATCAAACTAATTTTCTTTTAAATCAATATTAAATTAATTCTAAATAAAATTAATTTAAAATGAAAAGTTAACCTTTTTTTTAGAGGAACGTAAATGAAATACATTTGTGTTACAAATAAAACATTAATTATAGTTACATACTGAAAAGTAATCGATTAAAAATAACCACTTATTTGGATTTATTTATAGAGAATAACCTAAGGTACCCTGGGGTAATAACGCCAGGCGGGGTAATAACGCCAAGTGCTTATATTTTTCATAATTATGAAATAATCAGGTAAATGACACCCATGTGCTCTGCGCAGAAGAATTTTGAGTCATATAAATCGCAAAAAACAGCTTCAAATTAATTTGTTTCATTTTTAGGTCTTATTGTTTTTACAAACAACTAAAATTAACGCTTGATCTAAAATTTGCAAGATACGTTTTGTGATGTGAAGACTATCTTTTTATCCGGAAATACTTTGTTAATTACATAAATTTGTAGTGCATTTCATGTACTTTTAAAATGTTGTTGAAAATTTTGGATATCTTCTCGAGATAATTTGTAATTTAAAATGTACTGCGCAATAACTATACCGGGGTAATAACGCCAATCCTTGACTTTAGTACCCCGGTTGATTCCCTACAGTGGCCGAGCTACATCCTAAATACTGATTCAAATAAACACAGTTAAAACTGTCCAATGTTTCCCATATTTCTATTTAAGCGGTCCTTTTTAAGCAAAAAGAAGCTCACGGTCTGATATTCTTTTACCTCATCCCCTCCTCCCACACCACACCTTTATTTTTCTTACACTTTCACAAAAAATTGAACATTTTCAATAGCTTAGAATGCAATTTGTCAATTTCTAAGTTTGTAGAGTTTGTATTTTTAGAATTGGGCTATCTACATGCAATTATTCCATCTTATTTCATAGTTTTGTTTGCATGGCGTTATTACCCATACAGGTGGGTAATAACGCCAAATAGCATTGGTCAAGAAAAAACGCCATTACATTTTATGAATACATATCTGTTAAATTATTTTATTTTACATAGATAGTCAATGAGTTGCTGTATCAGATCCTATATTTGTTTGAAAAATACAATCTAAAACTAAGCCGTGAAAATTGGTAGAACCTTAACGTGGCGTTATTACCCCAGGGTACCTTATATATAAACAGAACAGTATTAAAAGAATTACGTCAAATTTAACGTTCCAATGTAATAAAAAAAAAAGAAAACAGATAGTTTTATATATATGACATAAAGCCATAGAAATTTAAAATTAGGAATAAAACTAAATACATTTAAAGCCAATTAGTTATTACATTTAGTTAACAGCTGTTTGTAAATTTTCAATTTTTTCCACAGATGAGCATATATTTTTTAATGTGTTTACCTTGATAAAAATATCCAGGTATATATCGAATTTGTAAATACCCAATATGCTAAGCTCTTTATATCAAATATTGGAAATATGTGAAATTTAATTCAGCAGTCACTTTGATTTCATCACGCTAAAAAATTTTACGTAAAGTTACCATTTACAGATAAAGAAGAACAAACTCTGCAAAATTTACCTAAAGATAATCGCATACTTTTTATAATGCAATTTTGCTATTAGATTTTGTTATTTAAAGCTCCTATCCTTTCCTTCTCCACATCCTTCTTTTTTTTACTTTTTCGATTTTAGTTGAAGCTATTTTTATACAGTTAATTTCACTTTTAAAACTGGTTCCGAAAACGAAAGTGTCATTAAAAAAAATCTGCAACCAAAATCAAAAAAGTAAAAAGGAAGCGATGTGGGGAAAGACCTCAGCTATCCAATACAAAAAAATAGTGAATAATTATAATGAAATAATGAATAATTATAGTGAAAAATGTCCAAATGTCCAAAAATTTCGATTTATTCGAAAATAACCTTCCCATAGAAATAGCATTAGCTCGCGAGTGTTTTTGCTCACAAGAACAGGATCCTTAAGCTCCCTGAATATTTATTAATCGTTAAATAAACTTGTATATAAATATTGTAAAGAAAATTATAACATTGGATGCATCTATTAAATTACAAGATAAATCAATCACTTTTTCCTATTTTAGAGCTAGTTATTTTATGTCATTTATATAAAGTGTATTTCTTCAAATATATTTTTCTTACATTATAGACATTATTCCAAGTTATCAATATATTTAGCCGAAAAAACCGCTTTTTAGCTGTGACTTTCAGAACAGCAAAGAAAAATTCATGATCTAAACTATCAAAAAATTATATGGTTATAAATGAACATAAATGCTAATAAGCAGCAGCTTAACACCAATTTACTTATGGATGAATGGCAAACCTTCATTTTAGGACTTCTTTCTCGAGATAGGAAATTCAGATTGGGTCAGAAATAAATCATATGTCCAATCTAACTAATTTTAAGGTGCGCATTTATTTGTTATTGTTTTTTAAACGAGACAGTCATTTAGAATTTTTAGAAATTACATAGGATTAAATGCCAAAAGTGTAGTAATTTTTGGACCAATAGAACCATGCACGTTTTTCGCACAACAATCGTTGAGCTTATTTTCATACGTTTTTCATTAATTTATAAGTAACTACAATCTTTTTATCAAACAATTTGTTTTAACAAAATATAAGTGTACCAAGTAAAATGTCTCTTCAAAATCGTTTCTAATAATATGCTATTCATCGTTGAGTGTTTTGTATGTATATAGAAAAGGGGATTTTGACATCAGAAAAAATATGTACGATGATACTTAACCTAATGTGCAACGAAAATTTAGTACACAGTGTCGGATGTGGGTAAAGAATCGTATCCAGTGATGCTTCATTTATTATTGTACCCTAAATATTAGTTAATAAAAAATAATGCCGACAACAAAAAAATATATAGGATTATCTGTGAAAAAATTAACTTTATAATGTCATTAATATGTTGGTTTCTATACTGTTAAAAAATCTCCAGCAAACTGTCCTTCATTCAACCGTTTTAAAAATTGACAGTTACTTGATCCTTCTATGGAGCCTATCACAATATCTTATAAATAAAATAAAAAGAAATTATAGTTATGTAGCCGTTTTCTACAAAACGGTCGAATAATCAGACAGTTTTCTGTAAATTTTTAACAATGTGCATTGGCTTTGAGACAATTATCGCGTATTAGATTATGCACAGGCAAATAAATTGGTTGTGCATGGTATTCAGGGTTTTGTAATTTGAAACAAAGAATTTAAATAATTTCCTCTTTGATAAAACTCCTTGAATGTACAGTATGAAAACGTTTATCTGGAAACCAATTAACTAGAAAACTCGTAGAACGATATTTTTAACTGGCTGATTAGAAAATCGTTCCAAAAAAAAAAATCCATACAATATCAATTTGTTATGTAATAATTAGAAACATTGTAACATGCACTGTGTAAATTGATGCCATGATCTAATACTTGAAATGGAACTATATTTAGTTAGGTATTAAAATTATACATAGTTACATACTTTTATGCAGATGAAACAGAGTAATACTTGTTTCCAATGTTTTCTATTGAATTGGCTCTTAAAGGTTGATTAATCGTTGATCTTGTTTAAACTTGATTCTTAATCTGCGTAATGCAAAAAAGTTAATTTGAAATAGGAAATAATGGCATAATCACTGGTATTCTACAAACATGATCAAATGGATGCAGCATAGTTGTTATTTATCTAATTCTGCAAAAAGCTGATAGTTTTGAAACAAAATTCAGTTCTGAACGACCAAAGACAACAATTAAATGACGAGGCAGACGATTTTGAGATTAACTGCAACCCAGAACCTGTCTGCATGGTCCGTTTCTAAAGCGTTCCTGTGTCAAAATGCAAGATCCAACAACATCTACAGGGAAACAAATTTCTTTATTATTGCAAAATACGTGGTTCGCCAAAGTGTACAAGACGGCATAAAGATGTTCGTGTACAATGGGTCTGAAATTACATGAACTGGGCGAATGAATGGTTGACCGTTTTTTCCTATGATAAAAAGAAACTTAGTTAAAAATAATAAAATATTCAAGCAGTTTTGAGTAGTAATAGATTTAATATAAAAAAAACTGCTGTACCAAATATTTGTAAACAGCCCGTTTTAAATCTGATTTATGCATTAATATCCAACATTTGCGTATTCCAAGATGATGTACTTGTTACGCAATAATTTCCTGAGATAAACACAAATCCTGGCTTTTCTTTCCGACATAATGAGATAGTGCTTCGCATTGTGCAAACTTCCAAACAGGAGATTTTGCATATCTATTTTTTAAATGTTAAAATATTTTTTTTCATTTTTGCAAAATACGGTGTTTTCTAAAGTGTACAAAATGGTATAAAGATACTTATGGGCCTGAAATCACATGAACTAGACAGATGAATAGTTGACCATTCTCTCCTATGATGAAAAAAAAATTAGCTTAGAGTGCCCAGATGATGGACAGATTACTGGCACGATATTTGCAAGGAACCATTATGATAGTGAATTAAACATTTTTCTGAAATGGTAATATTTATTTTTAATCATCAATTGGATATTTACAACTGCGTAATTGAATTTATACATGTAAGAGTAGCAAAGTAATATAAATTTTTATATTTATGTTAATGCAATTAATTATTTATTTGTGCCTATTAGGGATTACTCAGACAATGAAGACTTGTCTGTAGAGCATAGTGTCCCTTCCAGTCGCCTTTATAAAGGTTTAAGAAATTAATTTTTTCAGTTACAAGAAAATAGCAAAAATTTACAGACTAAATTCAGCAACCGGGGCACAGATTGCCCCCTCGCAACAGAAAACGGCAGAAAAAAAGATGAAATGTTCCATATTTTGGTGCAATGCCCGCTGGCGCAATTGCCCCTCGCGACAAAGACGAGAGAGAAAAATATAAAATGTTCCACATTTTAGTGAGATGTCCGCTGGGGCTTGTGCCCCCTCGTGACAATCAACTGGTATGATGGGATGGAGAAGTTTCGATTTCCTGTTATACGACAGACAGACAGGCCGCTAAGTGGTTAGGATGGAAACAAACATTAGATAATTATATGTGTTTCTTACTTTAGAAAGCAACGCTGGACGAAATAACACCCTTTTTAGTCAAGGTTTAGGGGGAGAAGGGTGATATCTGAGATGCCAAGCTTCAGTCAGAGTACAGTGATAGTAGGTATGATCTAGGGTTCTCACTTCTTCACATTCACAGAGTTGTGAAGAAGCGTAATGGGATTTCTTTAGATATTGTTTAAAAGATCCGTGGCCAATGAGGAAGGCTGTGGTAAGTGAAGAAAGAAAATGAAGTTCTCAAGATACTTTTGGGAGGAGGTTGTAGGCATGGCGTCCCTTGTCAGGATCGTGCCACCTAGTCTTCCAGGTGGGTAGGATTCTTTCTTTTAGGACTCGTTTGACATGGGAGAAAGCACTGGGAGTTCAATTTCTATTGTTGGATTTTTTGTTGCTGCCTGGCCAGAACATCAACCCGTTCATTGCCCTCAATGTCAATGTGGGCCGAGACGTGACCAAGGGAAGTTTTATGGACTAAGATCATTAATTGCTGTTTTATTTTTAGGACTATGGGGTGTTTAGTACGATGTAAAAAGATAGTTTGTAAAATGGTCAAACTATCACTGTGACTAAACCCTGATGAATTCCTAAGGTTGTCCAGAGATTCATTCCAGTGCCCGCAGGATTGCAAGTAGCTCCGCTTGATATACGGAGTTAAAGTCGCCAATCCTGCAGGCCTACTGATGGGTCATCTCGACCCCACTCATGACACAGAACGCTGATGCCACGCCTGATTCGGTTCGGGATCCATCTGTGTATAGTTGGATCTCTGGTTGGTTTGAAAGTATGCTTTTCCAGGTTTATTTGCAAATACGACGTCTCCTTCGTAGGATGCAGGATCCGGCTGTCGACTTTTCGTTGTATCTCTGTGTTTGGGAAATGGGCTTGTTGTGTTGTGTCACGTTGTAGGTGCAAGATCTTCCTTCTTAGATATTCAAATTTAAGTGTAATTGCAGAGGGAAGGATCCCTGTTAAAATTGCAAGGACCTCCGAGGAAATCGTTTTCTTTCCTCTACTCAGGTGGAGTAGGAGTATTCTTTAAATAGAGGTTAGTTTATTCTTCACCTGTTTGATGAGGCTGCCTCCCCAATTACCCACGAAATAAAAGATGACCGTCCCACTATTGAATTATACCAAACTTTGAGCATTAGGGGTTTAATGCCCCAAGTTTTGGCTGTTAATTTGCGTGAATTGTTATGCAGTTTTGCGAGTTTCTCTCTGATGTTGTTAATGTGTTCCGTCAAGCTCTTATGTTTATCTATTGTGAGGCCTAGTAGTGTTAATTTCTGTACATGTTTAATCGATTGCCCACCGATTCTCATCGTGGGCGGACGTTGAATATCGGGTTGTTTTGCAAATGTTAGTTCTGGTGATTTGCCTGTGGAAAGCTAGAGGTGTGGGCTAGTTAGCAGTTGGAGAAAGAGGCGGAAAGCTCGAGTTGCTTCTCTTTCAATGTCAACACGAACACGGCCCGAAAAGAAAAATCTGAAATCATCAGCAAAGGCATAAAGAAGGAACCCATGTTTTTTTAGCTCTTTTAGAATTACATTAGCTATTAGTAACCAGAAAATAGAGCCTAAGCATGATCTCTGCGGGCAGCTCTTTTGAAGATTGTGGTATGATGAACCAGAGTCCCACCCGTAAAGCATGGTAACGTCATTGTGACGTCGTTGTGAAGTCACATTGTGACTTAGTGACCATCGATTGTCGATGTGACGTCACGTAACGTCGACGTGAAGTCACAGTGACTAATATGTGAAGTCGTTATGGCCCTTTTAGAGCTCTTTTGCGACGTCACATTCTGACCACTTTGTGACGTCACGGTGTGACAAATTTGTGAAAAATGTGTCATTTGTGACTACTTTCACATTAACATTGTGACGAAACTGTGACAAAAGCGACGATATTTAAATTACCAGAAACATGTTTTTTAAAGTAAATAACATGTTTTGAAGGATACTTATAAATGTCTAAAGATTTTTAAGAAAGTCACATCTCAGTCACAATGTGACGTCACTGAGTGGTGGCATTTTGGTCACAGATGTGATATGACCAAAATGACTCACAATGACGTCATTGTGACGACGTCACTGTGACCACGCATGCTATGAGGGCAGTTAGTAATTATTCTTCGTTCTGATAAATATGAGTTGATGTTTCCAGCTATATTTCCCGGATAGCCAATTTCAATTAATTGGAACAATATATCCTGCTACTCAACATTATCGAAAGCACCTTTTATGTCTGAGGAGACAGGGAAGTGTAGTTTCCAGCATCTATGTTTAAGGCGCAGGAGGATAAAATATCATTCAAAGCTTTTTCGCAAGATCTGCCTTCTCTGAACCCATATTGTCTGTGATGGAGGATATTGTTTGTTTCCAGAAAATGAACCAATCTCTTAACTAAAAATTTCTCTAGTAATTTTCCTAAGATTGGTAAGAGGCAGATTAGCCTATAAGAAGGTGGGTTCAGAGGGACCCTTCCCTTGCTTCTGGAAATATACTACTTCCTCTTGCCTCTGAGTGAGGGGGAAATAAATAAAAGTTAAACAAAGATTTGTCCAGCGAATGAACATTTTAGGGAAATTTTTGAAAGTTAGTTTTAAGATTCTAGAATCTATACAGACTGGACCCGGTGCTTTAGAATCGTCCAGACTGTGCAGCGCTGAAGAGAGTTCTGCTTTGGTGAAGGGGAGGTCACTCAATTATCTGTGCTGGGGTATAGAAGTTCTTTATTTAGGTGTTCAAGATTGGATTGTTTGGATTACTTAAGTGAGGGAAGCTCAAGCCTAATCTCATCGGTTTTAAAAACGTTCCCTTGAAAATTTTCTGAGCAGTGCCATGAGGTATTGTCTTCATGTGAATGTATTTGTTGAACGGGAAAATGTTTTTTAAGCGATATAATCCAAAAAATGTACATTCTGTGGGCTGCGAAAAGTGATTTATGTACTTCAAAAATACTCGAAAATGTTTAAAAAAATCAGCGGCAACAGAAATGTATATATTTATATATCTTTCTATATCTACATATGTGTATATATATAAATGCTTTTTGATGTCACGGAAATTTATTGTTTTTGGGGGTTTAGAAAGGCAAAAACGATTTTTTTTTCAAAAGCTTATGCATTTGGAGGGGCTTTTTTTTTTCGTTCATGGATGATTTCCATTTTCCTAAATTAAGAATTTTTTTCTTTTTTTACAGTATATTGTCTCTTTTAAATGTTTTGGTTACATTTTTGTAATTTGTACTAAATCGGGAGTAACAGCAAACCTTAAAGAAGATTGGTAATCCCCGTACTATGTCACTTATTTGCTTTCTTTTCTTACTAAAATTGATTTTTATATCCAATTCAATATAATATAGTTTGAAAGTATGCAGTAAAATTGTTTAGAATAGTTAATAAATATTAGATCAGGCCATTTATTGCATTAAAATAACCAAGAAATGATAGTTTCAGGATATATTGGTATTTTCATCTGATAAACACTTATACATGGAACAGAAAAAGCTCTTAATATATGAAAACTGAAAAAAAAGATCTTTCAATATAAACAGGTTTTGACACATGCACAGATGTAAATAAAGCTTAAATAACATTCGTTTAATCTCTGATTTTACATCCAAATGCTCTGTGGATTGCTATTTCCAGTGGCAAAATTCAAATAGTTCTGTTATCTGTTTGCTTTGCATTCTTTATGTGAACATTTATTAAGTTTTATAACCATGAAAGGCGATACAGAAAAGATATTTCACATATTGGTCTGAATTCTAGATTTACAAATATTTTGTTCTGTTGTGTCAGTTGGTAAATAATGAAGGATGAAACATTGATTTGATTAAATTATTTTAAATAAAAGAGATTTGAAATTGTTCGATTTAAATGTGTGTTAAAGTAAGCTTTTGCCTCTTTTATCAACATTTTGCATTGAATTTCTAATTATTAATAATATATAACATAACTGAATGCATAATGTACATGTGTGTATGTAAGTACAGAAATTTTTTTTTAACATTTAAGATTGAATTATTTTTATTTTTCATATCATCATATATGTCATTTTTCCCAAATGTAGCATACAAGCTCATTGTTGATGACAACTGTAATTCTTATAAATTGTCAGAACCTTAACTGAATAGGTATAGAGCCTAAAGGCACATTCTTTGAAATTTTTGATTGAAATCACATACCTCACGTAAAAGTTTTGTTGAAATGCTGCATACAAGTACTTTGTTGATGGCAATGCAGTATTTATGTATTGCCAGGATCGTAAATTAACAGAAAAAAGATCTAGAGGAAAACCCATACTTTCTAATTTTAGATTGAAATCCAATATTTAAGAGACCATATTTGCTCAAATGATGCATATAAGCTCATTGTTCATGACAATGGTATATTTGTGTATTGCCTGGACCCTAAATCAAAAGTGGGAGAGAGTCGCTAACACATTCTTTTATATTTTAGAATGAAATTAAATATCTAACATAAAATTTTTGCACAGCTATTGTATACAAGCGCATTGTTAATCACGGAGCAATATTTATGTATAGCCAGAACAGTAGATTAAAATGGAGAGGGTCCAAGGGTAGATACGTCTTTTCAAATTTTACATTGAAATCACCTCTGTAACGGACGAATTTTTTTAAGTGTTGAACACAAGCTCATTTTTGATGACAATATATTATTTATGTATTACCAGCTCAATAAATCAAGAAGGAAAAAATCCTGATGCAAGCAGGTCTTTTCAAATTTTAGAGTGAAATTAAATATCTAACGGATCAATATTTGCTCAAATGATGTATAATAGCTAGTGTCATAGCTTATTGATCACAATGAAATGTTTATGTATTACCATGGCCGTAAATCAACAAGAGAAGGGTTCAGAATCAAACACATTTTTTGAGATTTTAGATTGAAAGTATAAAATTAAAGTAAAATGTTTTGTTGTTGTTGTTGTTGTTTCTGTTTTTAAATTTTACAAACAAGCTCACTTTCATTGTTAGAATATTATTTATGTATAACCAGTTCTGTAAATCAACAAGGGAAAGATCCTGATGTAAGCAGGTCTTTTCAAATTTTAGAGTGAAATCAAATACTTAACGGATCAATATTTGCTCAAATGATGTATAATAGCTAGTGTCATAGCTTATTGATCACAATGAAATATTTATGTATTACCATGGCCGTAAATCAACAAGCGAAGGGTTCAGAATCAAACACATTTTTTGAGACTTTAGATTGAAAGTATAAAATTAACGTAAAATGTTTTGTTGTTGTTTTTGTTGTTGCTGCTGTTTTCAAATTTTACAAACAAGCTCACTTTCATTGTCAATATAGTATTTATGTATATCCAGTTCTGTAAATCAACAAGGAAAAGGTCCTAATGCAAGCAGGTCTTTTCAAATTTTAGAGTGAAATCAAATACCTAACGATCAATATTTGCTCAAATGATGTATAATAGCTAGATCATAGCTTATTGATGACAATGAAATGTTTATGTACTACCGGGGACGTAAATCAACAGGCGAAGGGTTCAGAATCAAACACATTTTTGAGACTTTAGTTTGAAAGTATACATTTAACGTAATCTGTTTTGTTGTTGTTGTTGCTGTTTTCAAATTCTACAAACAAGCTCACATCCATTGTCAATTCGAAATACAACATATTTCTAACTTTCTAGAAGCAGTCTGTGGGTTAGAAATGTTTTTAAGTTATTTATTGAAATCAAATACCTAACAAACCGATTTTGATCACATTATGAGTAGAAGGCCATTCTCGATGATAATGCATATTTAAGTATCTTTAGACCATACTTTATAAGGCGCCACAGGTAAAAATATATTTTACGCTCTTTATTGAAATCGCATATCTAATGCTCACAGCTATGATATTGTTTACATTTTCTAAAGTCTATTGTATGTTCGACATTGCAATAAATTTTGGATTAAGAGTGCTTTACCAAAACTTTTAATTCATATTTCATCTTTTGTTATTCATTGCAACACAGTCAAGCGACTCGTATATTCTAGATGAAAATTGCAAATGTTACCAGTTTTCCTGACAACATTTGTACTATTTTAGTTAGTACTGCACTGTAAAAAAAAATTGGGAAAGTTACAAAATTTTTTCTAGTAGAATTGTATTCCAAGAACTTTTTATGTAACGGCAACAATAAAAATTCATGTAACAGATACAGATTTGCACTTTGAATCAAACAAATTTTAAGGTTACTAAGAATTTTTTTGGGAAATCATATTCCAAGAACTTTTTAAGTGACGATAACGAGCATTATAGATAAAATTTTAGTAAAGTTACCAACATTTTAGTAAATTCTTTTGTAAAGTTACAGATGGTTTTAGTTTTGCTTACAAGTTTTGTAGATTGACATCATTTTCTTGTACAGTGTACACATAAAATTTTAGTAAGCATAAGAGATTTCGGTTAATTTAGATTACTAAGGTTACAGATTTTTTTTACAGTGTGTAACTGAATTCTTTTTTATGATTTCTTGTAACCATATAACAGCTTATAGCTTATAAAATATGTTCAAGTCTGACTCAGTGTCAGTTTCATTATGTTTAAAATACCGTCACATCATCAAAATGTACCACAAACGACTTATAACAAGAGATCATAATGTAATAGAGTTCTTATGTATGTCTTTCTAAACAAACTGTAATATGTATAAATTACTTGAAAATTCGATTATATTTGTGAGAGTTAGAGCACAGACTAATGGGCAAACAGGCAGGCAGACATAAACCCGAAGTCATAAACATTTTTAAATATGTTGGAAAAGGGATTTAGGCTTAGTTTAATTTTTTTCTCGTTATTACAAAAGGTAGGAATTGTATTTATGATATTTTCCTGATTATATTTTATTTGAAACAATCCTGATTATTTTTAATACCATTTTTACGATTATGTCTATTTTAATTTTAAAAACTCACTATTTTAGAAAGAGTTAACAATAAATAATAGTAACATAATTTGTTTCTTTATTTAAATATTCAGTACTAAATTAATATAATTAATAAATGTTTTTCATCCATGTATCAAAACAATTCTGTGTCAAAGCCAACTTCGTTCCATCGCCAATTTAGAAAACCATGCGCTCATTGTTATCGAACATTGTTATATTTATAAACATAATTATCAGATTACTGTTCTCATAATGCATAATAAATAGGTAATGCATAATTTAACCGAAAATAGATGGAGTTTTATTATGAATGTTTCTATTTTATCAGTAACATTCTGAACTACACTAGCACTGCACTACAAATATATTAACATGAATCTGAAGTGAAACAGAATATCTCGACTGGAAGATAAACTATTTAAGCAAGAAAATACGTATTTTTTTGCATTTTTTTTTTCGAAGATTGCAATATTTTTCATTGCAAATTTATTCTTTTACGCTGAGTAAAATTTCGAAAATTTCTATTTCAACTGCTTTCCAAGATGAGTGAAAAAAGATGAGTTCAAAGATTTATGATTTGATGACTAGATGTATGTAATTTTTATAAAACATTGTCGTATAAATAATTTAAATACAGTGTTATTTAATATGTTAAATGATCTTTGTTTTATATGTCTTTACTTCTTGCTTTTCTCACATAGTCTTTCAGAATAATTCTGAAACATAGCGGATTAAAGGATTAGCCGATTACTTAAAATGTGTTAAAATATTCAATAATGTTTCAAAAGTTACTGAAATTTAAAAAAAATAAATGTAATTAGTTATTATTCTTAATTTATCTATCTGTCTGCTTATTTATTTGTACATTCTACAGGGTGTCCACTCTCAACGGCGGTCAATGGCTGATTCATTAATAATTAGTCTACAATAAATATAGGTTTAAAAAACTAAAACACGCTTTTTAAGTATATCAAACTAAAAAATGAAAAATAATTCGTACTATAAGCTGAAAACGAAAATATATGAAAAATACTATATTACTATAAAATCATTGTTATTATAGAAGTCAATTAATAAGCAATAAATAAAATTATCGTGGAAAGAAAGCATGGGGTGCTCCATCTACCATGCTCCATCTATCAGTTCTTAAGAAGCACCCCACGCTTTTTTTCCACGATAATTTTATTTATTGCTTATTAATTGATTTCTATAATAACAATGATTTTATAGTAATATAGTATTTTTCATCTATTTTCGCTTTCAGCTTATAGTACGAATTATATTTCACTTTTTAGTTTGATATACTTAAAAAGCATGTTTTTTAGTTTTTTTAAACTATATTTATTTTTCACTTTTTAGTTTGATTACTTTAAAAGCGTGGTTTTTAGCTTTTTAAACTATATTTATATTTAATACAAAAACCAAATTAATCGGTTGGATAGTTTCAGAATAATTGGTGAACATACATAGAAAAAAAATACATACGCGTCGAATTGATAACTTCCTCTTCCTTTTCTGAAGCCGGTTAAAAATAAAAATTGTTATACGGAATTTTTTTTTTATTTTACATAGATGTAAATAATGTCAGGAGTGGAGTTCGAACCCACAATCTCTTTCGAAAAACAGAGCTTCAATCCGGCGCCTTAGACCGTTCGGCCATGCTGTCTACACTCCATTCAGTGAACGTATTCGACACTTAATTAGCGAAAAATAATTAATTTTATTAGTTTTTTCCTAATTACTAAAAAAGTACTGAACCAATTTCGACGAAACTGAAGTGGTACCGAATCGAGAGCATCGTCTTTCATTTAACACCAAAACCAAGTTAATCGGTTGCATGGTTTCGGAGTAATCGGTGAACATACATAAAATAATTAGAGTTACAAACTCACAAACTCACAAACATACAGGTGAAGTTAATAAAAAGCGTGGTAAAAATGTTTAAACTGAGATAAAGAAATATTTTAAAAGTGATTTAGGTCAATAATAATATTTTACAAAAAAAATACGAAATTTAAATTTTTATGCAGTCTCCCGGTCTTATAAGTTATATTTAGTAAAATTCTTTTGTTACACTGACAGGTAAGGCAAAGAAAGTCCCGTTCATATAACACTTAAATTGACAGAATTATGAAACTTTAAAATATAATGACTTATGAAGCATTTGAAGCACATGATTCATTTGTCTGCATTTGAAGACAAATGAGCATGCTTTGAGAGGTCATATGCCAAGTGCTTAAAGTATTCGAATAACTTGTTTCATGTTTAGCTGCACTTGGAAAAATGTCGTATAGGTTTCACGATTAAGTTCAGTTTGATTAATATTTATAATGACTAAATAATTGTATTTTAATGTATTTTTTATTTTGTATGTACTTGGGACTGTTTCTTTTCATAATTTATTTTTGCAAAAGTGATTTATTTTTATAAGTGTTTAACTTCAACAATCGTATAGATGTTTTTGTAATTCAAAATTTATACTCGAACTTTAAATCACTTTCAAATATCCGAACGATATTAACCTTTAAACACTGATGTAAATCCGATGATAATCTAATATTGTTATTGTTCTAAGTGGTTACCATGTATTTATATTTATTTCACAAAATAACACCAAAAAATTTTATAGATTACCCACAAGAAATTCAAGAAAAAATTTTAAGAGTAGGTAACAAAAGACTCCAATAGTTAATTTTTTTTTTTTTTTTTTTTTTTTTTTTTAATTTCTATATTCGAAAATTACCTTAATTTTTAACCATTATGCCAAGTTTTTTTGCAAATGATAAATTATCAAAGTTAAAAAATAGCAAAAATCGGATATTATAAAATAAAGGCGATGGCTGTGTTTTTCTAACTTTGGATAATTGATTTTTATGCACGTTTCAGCACTAAATATGAAAAAAAATCTTCAATTATAACTATCACGATATCGTTGTAAATGTCAAAGTTAAAATGTAGCGTAAATCTGATACTATAAAACGGATGAAAACATATGACAAATGAGATATATAATTAAATATATATATGTATATTTAATTTAATTTTGTTTAATTCAATAATTTATTCGATTTTTTTGCTTATACTGGGATTCTTACAGTTAAATAGCTGAGGGTTCCAGTGAACTGGTTGAAGAGGTTCAATTTTTAATTTGAACTGTTAAAAATTGAAATTTACTTGCGAAAAATCTTGACAACATGGTTTAAATTGAAGGTCATTTCCAAATTCAGAGGTAGAAATACATTAAAATCAATTATCAAAAGTTAAAAACACAAAACAATCAAATCTACATTATATTATCAAATTTCACTTTTTTTAACTTTAAAATTTACGATTTGGGAAAATTTTTACGTGATGGGAAAGAATGAAGATCAATTTCAAATTCATTGGTACGTAATACATAAGAATTAATTATTAAAAGCTAAGAAACATGACCTACCCATCTTTTACAGGCTAATGTAATTTAATAACATTTCAAAATATGCATCATTTTGTAAAGAATGAAAGCTGTTGTTTGCATCATTTTATTTAACAAAAATTTTCTTATATATATATGTGTGTGTGTTTGTTACAAATTATGTATGTTGCATTAATTTGTTGGATGATTAAATATTTCAAATTTATATTGCAGTTTTAATTTTACTTTCAACCATTTTTAATACATCTGACAAAGTTATATTGCTACTAAATTTGTGAATGACCTCTAATTTGCAGCAAAAAATGTGCCCCAACTTTAAACACCTATTACTCGGTCAATTTTAATACAAGAGTAATGGGACTTTTTTATTTCCTTACTTGTCAGTGTAACAGAAATATTTTATTAAACATAACTTATAGGACCAGAAACCGTATAAAAATTTTAATTTCGTATTTTTTTAAATAAATGCTTTTACTGACCCAAACCGCTTTTAACCCCTTGAGGGGCGGTGGTTTCATAGATATACCACTTAATTTTAATTCCCAAACGCCAAATTCGCACCGGAATTTTGTTAAAGAAAATTGCTGTTTATTGAATTCGTGAAGATTAGCGTTCCCTTATTTAGAAATAAAGTTGTTTTCAAATTCCGGTGCCAGTCATTAATTTCAATACTTAAACAATGAATTTGCCCTGCCCCGCAAAGGGTTAAAGTATTTCAGTTACGATATATTTTCTTTTAATTTTAACTACATGTCTGTGACTAACGGTTAAGGAATTAGTCATTGGTCACTGTTGCGAGAAGACACCCTATATAATTATAGCTAGAAAGTGGAAAAAATAACCATAATATATATTTAAGTTAATGAAATAGCATTTTTTAAGCGTAACCAAGGTTGCGTAATAAGATAAATTTATTCAAGTCGGTCGAATGCAAAAGACGAAAATAAAATATGTCATGAATATATCATTTCACATTGTAAAAAAAATATTTAAAATCGTTTTAATGATTGTGACTAGCTCAAGAAATCCAATATTTTAGACGTTTTAAACTATAAGGCCTGAAGTACTTAAATATTTTTTTTATTATAAATATCTAGTCCGAAATCAATAGTTAGGAAATCCATTTATGGAAATTTCAACCACATATCGAAAGAGAGTCGAAAGTTCAACCGTCCCCAAATTTCAAAATATTAAATCATAGTTATTGAATATTGCCCTATTTTCAAATCTGATTTATCGGATTGCTTTTGCCAAAACACATACTTATATAGAATAAACGTTTTTGATGTTTTGTGATGAGTGGGATCATGTAAACTCCAGCTTTTTCATAAAATTGATCCAATTCCAGAACATGAAAAAACAGGAATTTACATGATTTACTAAATGTTATTGAAATGATTTGTTCGAGTAATTTTAATAATTTAAACAATTTAAGAAATAATTTTTCAAGAGCTGAATTTTTTCTCTTTTATTAACATATAGTTCAAAATCAATACGGTCGAAACGGCAGATATTCAATAAAAATTTATTTTAAACTGTAAACAATTTATGTAATATTACTGAAACGATTAATTTGAAAATTTTTAATATTTTAAGCATCTTAAATGATAATTTCTAGAAAGCTAAAATATTTTTTTTTCAATATCTAACACGAATTCTGTATTTTGAAAGTGAATTTCATAGAAATTTCATTCAAATTTTGAAATTCTTATGTATTTAAACCTAATGTAGTTCCGTCTCTAATTGCGACGCGGAAGTCGTCGTTATATTTGCACTCATAAATATTAGATTATATTTCTCAATACTCTTTTAGATGAAACTAAATCAAAGCCAATACATATCCTCATTGCTTTAGAGGTGAACTTGCTAATAGGAAAGATAATGACAGGATTCATGTGATAAATTCATGTGATTTCGAATTGGAAGATAAATTGTTGAAGTAAACATCTATACAAAATTTTAACACTTTCGCTCAAAAATATCGAATACTTATTTTTGTAATTGTTAAGATAAAGTTCAAGGTCTATAGTTTGCAATGGCAAAAGAACATGAATTTCCATATTTATTGTTTAACGTGTGTCTGCGTATGAACTTTATTGCTATGAATGCCCATAATTTATGTGCTTATCTATCAAATTACTTACTATACTTTTCCATGATTTTCCATGCAATCTCATTTTATTTAACTCCATGTTGATTGAATTTTTTTCATCTAAAGACCAGTTCTTAAATTTTTAAAAATTAAATTATAAAAAGATAATTTAAAAAAATTAATGTTTAAAAAACATAGTTACAATTAAGCTCATATAATGCACGCAGATAAGTATAACTAACAAGGAAGGTCTCCATAGTGGGCATACTCAGAATTTTTTGAAAAAAATACTGATTAAACTACTCATGTATGTAATAAAGAATCAGTCAAATTTATCGGCGGAATTACAAAAGAAACTCAGTAAAAAAATAAAATACTTTCGAGTATTTGGCGCGAAAAGACAAAAGCGTCAAGCGATTTGGCGAGCATCATTTTCCCTCGCCAAAAACAAACGATTTTAATGCACCTGAAAATTTCTTGTCAATTAAATTTTAGAATACGTGCAAATAGTATTTAATAAATTTAAATTTAAACAATGAGAGAGTTTGACATATAGATGTATTTTATAATGCATATTTCTGTTGCTTTTGCTGCTGTTATTTAATTTTATTACTTCAAAAATAATTTCTTATATAAAAAATACTTCCATATGAAAAGTATTTTTTCATATATTTAAGCGTATGACAAAATAAAGGCCAGAGGAAGAATGCTTGCAGTAATACATTTCAATATCGGAGATGTCTTTGTTTCCATAGCAATAAAATTGAATCGACAGAGCTCAATTAGATTGGAGTTAATTTTGTGATTGAAAGATTTTAATTTATTTAAATTTTGTTTTAATTCACAAAATTTCACAGTTAATTTTCATTCTAAATACATTATGACAAAAATATAGTTGAAACAACCTAAAGCTGACAAACTAACGTTATATAAATAAAATTTCTTTTAACAAGTTCAAGATGAAACATTTTTACCTTAAAAAGTATTTGACCTAAAAAAGTATTTTTTGAAATTTTGTTTTGTCACCAACCGATAATAAATCGCCAAATAAAAGAAATGTTCGTTATTTTTTTTACGAACATTCTATCGGGGTTCCGCCAAAATAAATTTTACGAGCATATATATCCACATGAGAAGTACATTCTGTAATATTTTCAGAATTTTTTGAGTATACCCGTATGGAGACCTTAAGTAAGACCGTAAGTTATATTTGAAATAAAATATTTTATTTTAAACTGTACAAAATTTATGTAATATTATTGACATGATTAATTCGAGAAAATTTATTATTTTAAGCATTTTAAATAATATTTATATTTATAATATTTATACTCAAAAGTTAATATTTTAAACAACATATTTTATTTTAAACTGTCCACAATTTATGTAATATTATTGACCTGATTAATTTGAGAAATTTAAATATGTTAAGCATCTTAACCCTTTCGGGTTCTAATTTTTTTTCAGTTTTTAGAAAAAATTACTTTAACGTTAATAACATCAACCCTAGGTATCCATATCCATTAATTAGTATTTAACAAATATTTCATTGTCTGAAAGATAACGAATGCTGTTGTTTTGTATGCTGTTCAATTCATATTGATATGACTATAGGCTGAGGAAGAATTTTTGCAGATGTTTAGAAAATATTGCATTTCAATAAGATTTAACTTATATTTACAACTTTCTAATACTTTTTATGCTTTATTACACATGATTCTTTCAGGAAAGTAGCTTTCATTTTAAATTTAATAAGTGAAATATATATTAAATACAAAAGAATCTCAAACAGAATTAAGCAAATAATAATTATTATTATTATTACTAAATACATAAACATAAAGGAAGTCATATAGTAAACGTATAGACATATACTAACATTACTACATGTAAGTAATAGCAAAAGTATTCCTTGAAACAAAATTTTACTTCATTAAAACACATGTACTATTAATAGTACGCCAGACCCGAAAGAGTTAAACGTTAATTTCTTGAAAGCAAAAATATTTTTTTTTCAATATCTAGCACAAAATCAGTATTTAGAAAATGCATTTCATAGAAATTTTATTCAAATTTTGAAATGCTTATGTTATTAAACCTATCACAATTCCGTCACTAATTGCGAAACGTTGAAATAGTCATTATATTTTCACACATGAATATTAGATTGTACTTCCCCCCAATGCTCTTTTAGATGAAAAAAATCAAAGCCAATTCATACCCTCATTGCTTTAGAGTGAATTAGACTTGGAATGATACACTGGAAAAAAATGAAGAACTCAAAAATGAGTAAGTCGATGTACTCATATCGAATTGAGTATGTTTGGATCAAAAATGAACTCATTGCTTTCTCAATTTTGAAACAGCATATGTTATCAAATCCAAACAAATGATAATTTTGTATCCAGTGTCAGTCTATCTCATTCATGACGGCAAAAAGGAGGTTATCAATGTAAATATTAAATTATGGTCTGTATTTTAAAATAATTTTAAAGTATACTTGCAAATAATGTTATTTTCATAAAAATATCCGATTTGGGTATTTTACTTATAATTTTGCTATTTCTTTTAATAAATAACCAATTAAATGTTTATTGTTCATAATTTTGATAAAGAAATAAATACCAGCATATTTTCACTTTAATTTATAAATTCAGGGGACACATAATAGTGTTTTATATTTGAATATAATCATGGATTCAAAAATGGGTACATGTGTTTCTCAGTTTTGAGAATTTTTAAATCAGAGCTATTTTGAGTATGTGAAGTACTTAAAATTGAGTACTTTTTACCCAATTTTGGAAAACCATTTTTTTTTTTTCAGAGTATTGACAGGAATTCTGTGAGAAACCAAATATTTCGCTTTTGAAGATAAACTGTGAAGTAGGAAAACGTCTATACAAAATTTTAACACTTTTACTCAAAGGAATACTTGGCTTTTTATTTGTTAAAATAAATCCAAGATCTATTATTTGCAACGGAAAAAGTGTGAATTTTCATATTTATTGTTTATTATCTGTCTCCATATCAATTCTATTACTATAAACTTCCATAATTTATGTCTTTATTAATCAAGTTACTTTCTCTGTAGTCTCACGCAGTCTTTTCCATGCAGTCTCATTTTACTTAACTCCATTTTGATTTTTTTTTTCATCAAATGATCTATTCTTAAACTTTTAACAGTTAAATTATAAAAAGACAATATAAAAATATATGTTTAAAAAACATATTTACAAGTAAATTCTTAAAATGAACACAGATAATTATAACTAAATTAATATTTGAAAAAAAAAACGATCGAAATATTTAAAATTACATATCTCGTATTAAGCTAGAAAAAAGTTACATTTTCATTAATTCATAAAATATTTAAAAATAAAAAACTTTTTCAAAAAGAATTCATTGATCGGGATAAAAAGTACTTTAATATTTGGATGTTTTAATTTTAAAAGTTCTTAAAAATTTAAAAATACATTATTTAAATATCCATAAAATTTTGTAAAGTAATAGCACAATTATAACAATACACAAAGTAAATTTTGAAATATATAATTTTAAAAAATAGCTTTCTATATATATATTTTATTTATTTATTTTTATTTTTTTTATTTTTTTTATTTTTTTGTACAAATTATTGAATTGGAAATAACAGTTATAAAAAAATTCTAACTGTTTTTAGGCAAAGCTAACAAATATTAAAAAATTATATAAACATTTGTTTATAAGATATTTCACTTTCGATAATTCTAATTTTCAAGGATATGAGAAGTACCAAAATTTCGAGAATACATTTTATTTTTAAACTATGCTGAAATTGTTTCATATTACTTTAAAGATTAAGTCTGTTCTAATCCAAAACATTTAATATTTTAACAGTAACCGGTAATACCCGAAGATTTTAAAACATTTTCTTATTTTTAATGGCTTCCATGAAATCATAAGTATGAAAATGAGTTTCATGGAAATTTCATCCGAATTTCAAAAGAGTTCTATAATAGCCAAACATAGTTCCTTGGCAAATTTCAAAACGTTGAAGTCATATTTATTGAACATTGTTACATTTTCAGATCTGATTATCAGATTGCTGTTCCCAATACGCATTTAACTGAAAATAAATAGAATATTATTACAAACTCGCACTGCTTTATCCGCATGTCTCTATTCTAGAAAAGATAATAACAGGAATCTGACGAGAAACCGAATATTTCGTCTTTCAAGATAAACTTCTGAAGTAGGAAAACGTGTATTCAAATTTTTAATCTTTTTGCCCAAGGACTATGGAACATTTCGTTCTTTATTTGTTAAGCTAAATTTTAAGATCTGTCGTTTGTAAATGTTGGTGAAAAGAGTTTATATTTTTATATGTATAATTATATATAGCTATATTTATAGTTTATACTTATATATCAGTCCATGTATATCAATTCTCTCGCTATGATTATCCCCAATTGTCCGTCAAATTTCATTTATCTTTTTATTTCTAAATGTTTATTAGTTTTTTTAACATTTGCAAAATCAGCCATATAAATAATTTAAATTCGATACTAAATGAAATTTTATTTCTTATTGAAAATACTTTCATAACATTTTAGTTTCTAAAATAATTCAAATATGTAACAAATTAAGAGCCATTATATTACCAATGTTGTAGGATGTTTTAAAGATCAGTGACATTGTACACTGTAAAAAAAATCTGTGAAGTTATTAAACTTTTTCTAGGAAACAGAAAATCCTAGAACTTTTTATACAACAGTACCAGCAAAAACTGACGTAACATAATCGGTTATATTGAACTTGTACTGCTACCATTACATAGTATTTCTTTTTTTTATTTTATGCATTATGGAATTAAAAGACTAAAAATTGTGAGGTACACATATTCTGATTTTTTTCCATTCTTATATATATATATATATATACCGGGTGTCCCAAAAATGACTGATGGATTTTAAAATTCAATAACTTGCAAACGGTGACAGCTATTAAAAATTTTTTTGCAGGAGGGCTATGTATAATGTCAGGAGTTTTTTTACCGCAATTCTTGATTTTAGTTCGAATTTCAAACACAGATGGCGCTGATGGCGCTGATGGCGGCCAGTCGACGCCGAAACTTACTTCATTCAGCTTTGACGGAAAAGAAGGAGATTAAGGCTATGGAGTACATCTCATTCTACAGTACAGTCTTGCTCTCAGGCCCCGATTCTGGACTCATTCGATATGATTCCAATGGAATGTGTTATTGCCATGGAAATAAAAGATTGTTCGATAATGGAATACAGCGTTCAGAAGTGGGCATAAATTTCGCAAGCAGTATTTGAGTTTGCAGAAGATTTTCGTTTAGGAAGTTTTATTTTCCCGGATTAAATTACTTTTTTATGGCACGATTTAAAGAATATTTTATGCATCATATTTTGAAACTAGATAAAGAGATTTTTTCCATTTGATGATTTTTGTTATATTCTTAAGAAATTTTAGATCTTTTAAGAAAATTCGTCAGTAGATTTTATGAATGTTTAAAAAATAATCATGAAAACTGTTGATAGTACATTATTGTGTAAAATAGCTACCAAAAACAAATATTATAAGTTGCTTTGTTTAGCCCTTTTCAATAGGATTAGTCTATCGTTGCATTAAAGTAGAAAAAAATAAAATAAATGTGAGTTAATTAAAATTTATTTTCCCGGATTAAATTACTTTTTATGGCATGATTTAAAGAATATTTTAGGCACCATATTTTAAAGCTACACTGTAAAAAATTTGAAACCTTTTCTGCATCGTCACTTCTCCACTTTTATAGAAAGAGATTATTTCACTGTATTATGGAGCATTCTCATTGGTCAAAATAGGGGATATTCTATAATAGCAGTGGAGTGACGATGCAGCAAAAGTTTCCAATTTTTAACAGTGTACACTGTTAAAAATCTGCTGCATTTTGCTGCAACGCACTCCCCTGCTTGTATAGAAAACGGTTACTTGGCCGTGAAATGGCGCTTTCTCATTGGTTGGAATAGAGATATTATATACAAGTAGTGGAGGGCGTAGCAGCAAAATGCAGCAGATTTTTAACAGTGTAGGTGAAGATATCTTGCTCTTCCACTGTAAAAATCTGCTGCATTTTGTTGTATACGCACTCCGCTTGTGTAGAAACGGTTACTTGATTGTATTATGAAGCATTGTTATTGGTCGGAAAAGAGATATTATATACAAGCGGCGGAGTGCGTATGAAGCAAAATGCAGCAGATTTTTAACACGGTGGGGCCCGATTCTGAACTCATTCGATATGATTTCAATGGAATGCGCTGTTTCCATGGAAATAACAGATTGTTCTATAGTGGAATACAGCGTTAAGAAGTGGGCGTAAATTTCGCAAGCAGTATTCGAGTTTGCAGAAGATTTTCGTTTAGGAAGTTTTATTTTCCCGTATTAAATTACTTTTTATGGCACGATTTAAAGAATATTTTATGCATCATATTTTAAAACTAGATAAAGAGATTTCTTTAATTTGATAATTTTTGTTATATTCTAAGAAATTTAGATTGTTATATTCATGCTCAATTTTGAATATTGTATTTTTTTATAGAAGAATTTGTTATTTCCATGACGACAACACATTCCATTGATATCATATCGAATGAGTTCAGAATCGGACCTCACAGTGTTAAAAATCTGCTGCATTTTGCTTCATACGCACTCCGCCGCTTGTATATAATATCTCTTTTCCGACCAATAACAATGCTTCATAATACAATCAAGTAACCGTTTCTATACAACAAAATGCTGCAGATTTCTATAGTGTAAGAGCAAGATTGTAGCAAGATATCTTCATCTACACTGTTAAAAATTGGAAACTTTTGCTGCATCGTCACTCCACTGCTGTTATAGAATATCTCTATTTTGACCAATGAGAATGCTCCATAATACTGTGAAGTAATCTCTTTCTATAAAAGTGGAGGAGTGACGATGCAGCAAAAGTTTCAAAGTTTTAACAGTGTCGTTTTAAAATACGGTGCCTAAAGTGTTCCTTAAATCATGCCATAAAAAGTAATTTAATCCGGGAAAATAAATTTTAATTAGGTCACATTTATTTTTATTTTTTTTCTATTTTAATTCAACGATAGACTAAATCCTATTGAAAAGGGCTAAACAAGGCAAGTTATTATATTTGTTTTTGATAGTTATTTTACACAATAATGTACTATCAACAGTTTTCATGATTATTTTTTGAACATTCATAAAAGTCTACTAACAAATTTTCTTAAAAGATCTAAAATTTCTTAAGAATATAACAAAAATCATCAAATTGAAAAAATCTCTTTATCTCGTTTTAAGATATGTTGCATAAAATACTCTTTAAATCGTGCCATAAAAAAGTAATTTAATCCGGGAAAATAAAACTTCCTAAACGAAAATCTTCTGCAAACTCAAATACTGCTTGCGAAATTTATGCCCACTACTGAACGTTGTATTCCACTATCGAACAATCTGTTATTTCCATGGCAACAACGCATTCCATTGAAATCATACCGAATGAGTCCAGAATCGGGGCTTGAGAGCAAGACTGTACTGTAGAATGAGACGTACTCCATTGCCTTAATCGCCTTCTTTTGCGTCAAAGCTGAATGAAGTAAGTCTCGGCGTCGACTGGCCACCAACCGCCATCAGCGCCATCTGTTGTTCGAAATTCGAACTAAAATCAAGAATTGCGGTAAAAAACTCCTGACATTATACATAGCCCTCCTGCAAAAAAATTTTAATAGCTGTCACCGTTTGCAAGTTATCTTATCTTATACTATAATGCGAGCAAAAATTGTGTGTGTGTGTGTGTGTGTAAATTTTATCTCAAAAACGGCTCTAACGGTTTTCGCAAAAATTTGGATTTTACCATTTTCGGGCACGGGAAGACCATTGGGCTAGGTCACATGTTCGAGAAAATTCGATTATTGGGTCATTTTGGGTCATAATGGATCAGGATCAAGCTATTTATATCTAGAGAACGGCTGGATCGATTTTAAGGAAATCTTGTATCCAATCGTTTTTTGGCACGAGAAAACTATTGGGCTGGGTCACATGTTCGAAAAATTTCGATTAGTGGGTCATTTTTGGGTCATTATGGGTCAAGCCATTTTTATCTAAAAAACGGCTCTAACGATTTTGACCAAATTTTATATTTTATCGTTTTGGATTACAAGAAGACCATTGGGTTAGGTAACATGTTCGAGAAAATTCGGTTAGTGGGTCATTTTTGGGGTCATTGTGGGTCATGCTATTTTTATCTAGAGATTTTCCCGCGCAATTTTGACTAAAAATTGCATTCTATGGTTTTCGGTCACGGGAAAAACATTGGGCTAGGTTACATATTCGAGAAAAAAAATTAATGGGTCATATTGGGTCATTAAGAGTCTGGGTCAAGCTATTTATATTTAAAGAACAGCAGAATCAATTTCATCGAAATTTTGCCAGTAAGTTTTTTGACACGAGAAAGCTAATGGGTTAAGTCATACGATCGAGAGATTTCGATTATAAGAGTCATTTGTGGGTCATGATGAGTGATAATGGGTCATGGTCAAGCTATATCTAAAGAACAGGTAAATCCATTTTAACAAAATTTTGTATACAACATTTTTTTGGCACGAGAAAATTATTGGGCTAGGTCTCAGTTCAAGAAATTTTGATTAATGGGTCATTTTGGGTCATAAAAGGTCTGGGTCAAGCTTTTTATATTTAAAGTACGACAGTATCAAATTTAATGAAATTTTGTATGTAACAGTTTTTTCACACGAGCAAGCTAATGGGCTAAGTCACACGATCGAGATATTTCGATTATAAGAGTCATTTATGGGTCATTGTGATGTAACACATATTCTATTTTATATATTTCTATTAATCTTTCAAATGTTAGTTCCCCCCTTCTTTTCTATAATTCTATGGTGGCGATGTTTGAAAAATAGGGCACATTTTATGTGCTAGGCCGAGATCGCAGTACTATGTTGTGATGAACACCAGGTCCAGATTTACATTTATTTCTGAAGTCAAAAAATGAAGACATTTTCATGAAGGAAAATCAGTTCACAGAGATCATCTTGACTACTTCTTTATTTTTCAAAGCACAAGAAATTGAATACCTATAAACGTTGAGTATGGCTCACGGTAATATAAAATGCCTTCGAACATTATATAGAAAACATTAGTCAGTATGCAGCACGGTAATATAAAATGTCTTTGAACATTATATGGAAAACATTAGTCATCGCTGACAACAGAGAGCGAGCATCTTTACTTAGCCGTGACAAACGTAAAACTGACAAAAATTTCACATTTCACAAACGCCAAAAAAATTCTTTTGGCATAGGATAGATTCCCAATCCGAGCAAAACAATGTACAGGTAAAAAGAGCCGTTACATGATAAGCAAAGGGGAAAATTTAAAAATGAGTGTTGTCAAGAATATAGCATTTATCGCGCGTGGCGAGAACGTACAACACCCGGCAACCCTAAACGAAATTACATAACCGGTAACAAATTAAGTTCTTTATACAAGACAAAACGAAATGATTGGGAAATAAAAATAGCAGTTATTTAAAACAGTCGTTTGATATTTAATCAACTGAAGAACAAGAAAGAAAAATCTAGAAGTAGAATGATATTTTAAAACTAATTTGTTACTTGTTTTTTTTTATTTATTATTATCATTTTATATGCACTTGGAGACGAACACACAATAACAATAACTATTAAAAATGCTTTTCTTTTAAAATTAAATTTTAAAAGAGGTGGGGGGGTGAACTAACATTTGAAAGATTAATAGAAATATATAAAATAGAATATGTGTTACATCACAGTCATGATGAGTCATAATGGGCCATGTCAAGTTATATCTAAAGAACATGTGGATAAATTTTAACGAAATTTTATATACAACATTTTTTTGGCACGAGAAAATCATTGGGCTGGGTCACATGATCGAGAAATTTTGATTAATGGTTCATAAAGGGTCTGGGTCAAGCTATTTATACTTAAACAACGGCAGGATCAATTTTAACAAAATTTTGTGTGTAACAATTATTATACACGAAGAAACAAATGGGCTAAGTCACATTTTCGAGAGATTTCGATTATAAGGTTCATTTGTGGGTCATAATAGGTCATGGTCGAGCTATATCTAAAGAATGGGTGAATCGATTTTAACGAAATTTTGTATACAGCATATTTTTGGCACGAGAAAAGCATTGGGCTAGGTCACATGTTCGAGAAATTTCGATCAGTGGGTCACTTTTGGGTTATTCTAATTTTATCTTGACAATGTCTCGCGCAATTTTGACTAAATTTTATATTCTATCGTTTTCGGACACAAGAAAATCATTGGATTAGAGTCATATGTTTGAGAAAATTCGATTAATGAGTCATTTTGGGTCATAATTTGTCAAGTTCAAACTATTTATACCTAAAAATTGGCTCAATCGATTTTATCTAAATTTTGTATCTAATGTTTCTCGGCACACAAAAATTAGCGAGCTAGGTCACATGTTCGAGAGATTTCGATATAAGGGTCATTTGTGGGTCATGCTAATTTTATCTAGAAAATCGTTCTCACCATTTTGAGTATACTTTCTGTTATATCGTTTTCGGGCAAGAGAAAACCATTGAGCTAGGACACATGCTCGTGAAAATTCAATTAGTGGGTCGTTTTAGGTCTTAATGGGTTCAGGTTATTTTAATTATATATATCAACGACTCAATCAATTTTATCTAAATTTTTAAACGAAACGTCTTTTGTCACGAGAAGACTGTTGGGCTGAGTTGCATATTAAACAAAATTATCGCTTCATTGCTGAATGCTGTCAAGCTAATTTTACTTAAGAGATAGCTTACACGATTTTGATTCATTTTATAATCTACTGTTTTTGATTACCTGAAGACCATTGAGCTAAGTCACATGTTTGATCACATTTGATTAGTGGATCATTTCGGTAATAAGGGTCAGGATCACGAGAATATGACAAAAGCCAATAAGTTGGCGAGATGTGACAAAATACTGGCGAAATTTGGCCGAAAAATCAACTATTAAAATTACAAAACCAAAACACGTATTTGGCACCAAATGAAAGAATGTGTCCAAATTTGGCTATATCTGGCAAAAAATATTGTCTTTCAGAGTGTGAAGAAATTTTTTCTACATTCTTAAAAGCATTGAAGATGCATAGTTAAACTAATCAGAGTCGAGCTAAAAAAATGATTTGGATTGATGTCCTTTCGTTGTAAAATTTATGAACATGTACATACAAACATAGTTTTCTTATTGATTGTTTTTGTAAATAATACTATTATTAATAACATGTTTTACAGTAATAATGCAGAGTGAATGATACAGTGAAAATACTATATCAAGTTGAAAACAAAGTTAATTTTGACCGAGCTGAGCTCGGTCACCCCTGCTAGTTGAATTTTAAAATCCATCAGTCATTTTTTGGACACCTGGTATATTGGGTGAGTGCAAAAGTTCGTGCAGAGGTGCAATAGATGTTGTTAGAAGCGGCTTAATGTGTTGTCATTAATAGTGCCATCTATGTAAGGCATATCGTTGGAAAGGTGACGTGTGCAGCTTTCATTTCAAACAAAATTTGTGTAGATACAAACTGTTTCAAGAAAATTTACTCTCAAAATGAGTGTTGGAAAAGTGCATTTACGGCATGTTATGCTTTACGAGTTTCGGAAGGGAATAAGCGTTTCAGAAGCTGTAAAAAACAATTAAGTGTTTTATTAAGATCAAGCACCAACTAAAGGAACTGTGAAAAAATGGTTTGCTATATTTCGCTGCGGAGAGTTTAACCTTGTAGACGGACGGCCTTCACAGATAGATGTCGATATTGTGCGTACTTCAGTTAAAAATACTCCGTGAATTTCAACAGAGGAAGTTTCTACAGCACTTAACGTTCATTGATCAACCACTTTTCGGCGTTTAAAAAATATAAGATTCGATTTGAAGCTCGATATATGGGTGCCCCATTTGCTGACCGAGAGGAACAAAATCGAGCAACTTCTGCTGAAGTTTCTTTATTCGGGCGGCTCAAAAACGAGCCGTTTTTTGATCGATTAGTGACGGGCGATGAGAAATGGGTCCTTTAGAAAAATGTTCAGAAATGTGAACATGATGACGCGATGGCAAAGGCCAGTTTGCAACCGATGAAGGTGATGCTCTCTGTTTGGTGGAATTGCAAGGGCATAATTTATTTTCAGTTTTTTCCCGCTGGCCAATCGGTGGATTCAGTCAAGTACTGTCTCGCCAATTAACCAGTCTGAATCGAGAAACCAAACAAAAACGTCCAATTTTGCCAAATAGCAAGGGTGTAGCCTTTCATCAAAATGACGCCAGACCACACGTTTCGAAACAGACGTTGCGCAAACAGAACAGCCTGAAGTGGGGTATCCTAACTTATCCACCGTATTCCTCTTATATTGCACCATCTGATTATTACTTGTTCTGATCATTGCACAATCATTTAAATGAAAAAAAAACTTGACTCTTTGGATGCCTTAAAAAACGTCGTGTCCTCGTTTTTCGAATCTAAACCCACAAATTTTATGATCCAGTCATCTTATGCTGCCAGAACGTTGGACACAGATTATAGAAAACGATGGAGCATATATCATTGATTGAATAAATAACTTTGTTTGTCTAATCACTGTGTGACTTTTACTCTCAAACTCCGCACGAACTTTTGCACTCACCCAATATATATATATGGTGATTACGGAATACTTCAATTTACCTTGTTCTGAAGCAAATTTTATAACGGGAAAGTTTCACGCAAACATTAATTTGATATATATATAAATTATTTAATAATATTTTCACGACTATGGCTACCTAGAAATTAAATATTTTGAATATTTGAAACGATAATGCTTGAAACATATTTTTATTTTGAATTCTAGTAGAAATTCTAAAATTGGAAAACATATTTCAGGACAGTTATATTCAACTATCAAAATAGTTCTGTTTTAAAAACAAACATAGTCACATCGCATTTTATAAAACCTTGAAGTCTTTGTCATTGAATATTGTTACACTTCTATACCTGACCGTCAGATTGCTTTCACAATGCACTTTATTCAAAATAAATCGTGTTTTATAATATATATTCGCAGGTTTACTGGAACCAGTTTATATTAAGAAAGTTATTAAAATCAATCTGATGATAAACCGAACATTTTGTCTCTGAAGATAAACTTTTTAAATAGCAAAATATCTAGCAAATTTTTAGTATTTTTATCTGCAGACTTTAAACTATTATCGTGACATTTCCGTTCTTTATTATATAAATGATTTTTACACAATCAAGTAAAGAATTTTCTCCTAAGTTAAATTTTCCAACAGGACATTGCCCCATAACCTTTACAAAATTTTCCTAGGAATGATTTTTAAATATACAAGTGCATATTACCCAATAGCCTGCTAAATATCCTCATCTGAAACCGTAAGAAAATGTGTGGGGTATCCTCAGTATAATTGCATATTCCAAAGACACACAATTTAAGTCTCTGACCGCCATCATTGAGGCCTGGGATAACATTAATGTTACTGTCGTCCAGGAATTGGTAAATGGTGTGCTACATCGTATACGCTATTCCATATGTAAGCATGGCGGATACATTGACTATTAACACTTGTGACCTTATTTCGGCGGGACACTTTTTTCCCTTTCTTTTCTTATGCATTCGATTTTTTCTGCCCAGATGGGTCAGGGAGTGAGTTCTCTTTATAAACATGAATTTGTCTATAAACTTGGATATTTTTCTTTCATTCTCCTTGTCCAGTTACAATACCAATTACAATACGCTGGCTTTGTTTCCGTGGGACACACCTTACATATATCTCATATGGCATCCAAACAAAGAAACTAAGTAGGGGGAACTGAGGCATATTGATACACCCCCTCCACTGCTCACAGGGTCATCACAGGAAATTTCACAACAGCTCCAAAAAGTGAAGCAAGTGTACTCAACTACATTCAGAAAGTCTTGGAATGATTCAGTAGTTTGATGAAATGGGACGGGTGATTTATTGTTTTTGTAGGTCAAAAGGGAATTTGAGTTGTACAATTGAAATGATATTATACAACTGTTCCAGTATTTTCAACCTAAAAGAATACTCTCTCTGGCAAGTAGAGCTACTGTTTATCAGTTCCTCGTTATTTATTCTTAGATAAATTCTAAAGTGTTTGATTTGACTCATTTTATTCAAAATTGCTGTACGGGGCATATTTATACAGTCTATGTCGGGGCACATTGATACAACCTAAATCCTTCGCTAGTTCATTTTTTCATTATCTTTAATTATTTTCTTTACCATACACTCCTTAATCCAACCATTTTTCATCAAAAATTTCTAATATTATTATTTATTGAAGTGAAATAGCTCTAATTCCTTTATATTAGAACATTTTATAGTATTTTTGAAAACAGAAGACGTACGAACTTACCCAACATCTAGTGCTAGTAGAACTAACTAAAGAAAAAGATAGCAGCCTGGAAAATCTCAAATTTTTATCGATTCTCCAGAGAAAAAAGTATTTTCGACATGAGAAATGTCAAGTAAGAGAAACAAGCTGCGGAACAGCACAGGATAATTATGTTACAAAGAGACTTTTTACTAAAACTATCCATTATTTTCTGTTTATAAACCGATTTATAAACAGGAAACCTGGTAAATTTTTTATCTTTCATAAGAAAGAAGATAATGCTGGGGTTGAAGTGAAAAAGAAGCTATGAAAAAGTTACCACAGCCAACAATCAGAAAAGGAACAGCCAGAACATCAGGTCATTATACATTTCATTTTGATTGCTTTATTATTGCTTGCAAATAAATTGTGGCTGATTTGAATTTCTATAAATGAATATAAAATAGTTTGCTAACTATTTTTCTATGAAAAATATGCATTGGTGTTATTTTATCTCCATTTTTCCCAGACGTGTCATAGTGCCCCATGAGGTGTATCAATCTGCCCCGGCGTCGGGGCACATTGATACAAATGGCATTTTTGATTATTTTAAAATTACATGCAAAAATAATAAATGAAACAACGACTGTACATTTTTATCACACTACACAAGTTTTGCTGACACCACATGGAAAAAATACTTGAAATTTATACTTTCTGGACACCGAAAAAATTCTTAGAAAAAAGCTGTTTCAATGTGCCCCAGTTCCACCAACACAACTCATAAACCAATGCATAAAGTATTTTTGAGGTACAGTTTTTCATTTTATAGAAGTAAAATTAACATCAAAATGGAGATGCCCTCTTTTTGCAAAGAATGCTTTAAATGCAATACAAATATATAAATCTGATTTGTTTATATAATTAGCTGCCCATAGACTCTAATATAAAAAATATCACCACCTGCTACTAAAATTAAACATTTGATTATTCCAAGTAAATGTAATGTATTTTGTAAATATCCTTTTCTACCAGGAATATATAATACAGCACAAATATCCTTTTTACTTAACCATCATACGTAGTATAGGATAAGTCTTGCAATCGCTTTTAAAATCGAAAAAGCTTTTTGAGGGATTTACAAGTTTCAGACATTGCAGATTCCGAAAAACATTTCTAGAAAAGAAAATTGCCGTCCGTCTGTCTGTGTGTCTGTATCTCCCAAACAAATTGATATAGAGACGTGAAATTTGGTGTTTATTTAGTATGTTGTAATGGAAAGAAGCTCATTTAATATCAGTAACCTCGATTATCCAAAAACTATATTTTTCGGACTCACCAAATATTCATTCTGATGAAAGGCATATAAAAATTTTTTAAATATTTTTTTAAGGAGTCAAAAGACAATAAAATAACATAAATTTTGCATAAAGAACAAAGTTGATCGGATAATTAGTTGCCGAGATATTTGTGATCCTACCTTTAAACTCTTCGATTTTTCATGACTCTGTATTTCTTTTAAATTTCAGTTAAAAGATATAATTTAATTGCATAAAAGACGCTTAATTCGATGCAGCAAACTATTAGGCAATATCATTATTATTTTTGGAGTTATAAGGATGTTTCTTGTATGCAGTTTGGTACTACTTGAGTAATTTGGCGTTTTATATAATTTGTCGAATTTGGTTCATCATCAGTTCATTAATAAAGCATTACTGTGTGTTAAAAATATTTAAATATATGTTTAAATTTTATTTTGGAATTCCGATGCATTTCATAAATAGTTTACTCATATTTTATTTTCATATTTTATGTTATGCATATTGATGATGAGTAAGTATTACGATGGCCCCCAACGACTAGTTTTAACCTGTATAATTGCATAAAGTAAATCGAATGGATTTTTTCTGTTAAATGTATGTATTATAAATTTTGTATCAAATGTTTTCTTTTCTAACATGAATCTAAAATGTATATTAAATATCTTTTGAAAAAAAATACATATATTGTACAGTCATGGAGAGAAAAAGTAAACATCCTCTACTAACTGCTAAACAAAATATCGTAGAAAAAATTTACTGATAGCGAACGAAATAAAGTCTGCTTATAAAGGATATATATAAAATTGGCTTAGAGGGCCATCTACATTTTAAAACGAACTCAACTTATTTTTTTTTCTATGCAGTACCCAATTTTAACAAAATATTTCAAATCTTCGGCTCAAACTATGCATAGACATCAAATTTTAAGTCATTTGAATGATAAGGTTTTTAATTTAAAAAGTTCAAAATTTCGTGCTTTCAATGTTAAACAATTTCGTGCTTTCAATGTTAAGCAAGTTACATTTTCATATTTTTATTAATATCACCTGAAATTACACTCCAAAACTGCCAATTTTTTATGAAGCAATAATACCAAAATACCCAAAACAAAAATACGTCGAATTTGAAATTTTTATTATTTCATGATATGAATTATGGATTATCAAAAATTAATATTTGAAAAAAAATGCGAATTACAATCTTCGTTCTTTTGTTGATTTATATGTATTAAATCCTGCTTTATGGAAAACCAAAACTTTAAATTTTTCTTCCAAGCAGTTTTCCAGTTAAGCTTAAAAAAAGACAAAATGGTGGTTTAGGAGGTTTAAATGATTAGATATTTTGAAACGTCTTATGCTGCCCAATAATCTAGCAGTCTTCATTGAGTATTGAGTGACTCCTAAGATGCAATGATAAAGAAGGGGTTCTCTTTATCAACAATCAAGCATTGGAGTTCAATTTGGATATAGTCCCCAAAATATGCTCATTTAAAAATAATTATTTTCTTGCAAGCTTGTACGCATTGCATGAAAATTTGTTGTTAGAATAACTGAAAGATGTAAAGTTTATTTATGCAGTCCGAATTGAGTACTACTATTAAAAAAACAAAAATAGGGCTCGTTTTAATATGAAGGTGGCCCCCTAAGCAAATTTTATATACATCATTTAAAAGTAGACATTATTTCCAGTCGTTCAATACCAATAATTTTTTCTATGATAATTTGTTTAGAAGTGAGTAAGGGGTGTTTAATTTTTTTTCCCACGAATGTACATCAAATATCCTATATTTAAAGTGCACATAAAAATCATGTAAAGTGTATGATGTATACACGTGTATAACGCATGTCTAGAAAACCTACCTTATATAGAAACTGAACTTTCAAACTTCAGCATAGTTGATCACCATAATGTAACTATATACCATGTACTTTCTCTTATACATTAAACGACTTATTTTTCCAAATGTTATCCCTAAATCAAATAATCATCAGTCCACAAATGATAATAAATTCAATATTTTAAAGCGATCATCTTAAATATTTTACACATTTCTAACTATTTTAAAACGAAATGTACTGTAATCACTCCATCAAAACAATAAAATAAATACATAAAATCAAAAACTTTTTTAGTATGAATGTAGATATATAGAGCATTTTGTATGAGTCGGTATAAAACTACATACGATAGCATAAACACTTTAAGAAGATAAAAGTAAATCAGAAAACAAGCTCAAATTAGGTAACATCTTGATCTTTATTTCGCAGACCACAGATAATAATGCAATTGTTTTCGTGAAAGACATATAGTTTAAGTGACTTTCCGTACACTGTAAAAAAAGCTGCAGCAGAGATTCCAGACAATGTCCGTAAAAAAACGGACTTTTTTATATTAAAGAATTTTGCCATTACATTAACGGTTTTTGGACGTAAAACACAAAAAATTACGGGAGTTAACCGTTTATGTGAAAAAAGTGACATATTACTTAAATTTACAGGATAATTCGTGGTAAAGTACCGTAAATTTACATTTTTTTTTTCTACAGTGTGTGATTACACTTATGAAACTGTTTGTATAGCAAGACGCACCTATGATAGACCTATTAGAGAAATAAAACGCAAAATGAATTTTTGCGAGATGTGTCACTTTTCTTGCAGGTGTGCGATATATTACGTACAATGCGATCACTATTTTTTAAAAGCAAAATCTGCTATTTTTTATGGCAGTCATATTAATATGGAGTTATAGGTAAAAGGATGGACAAATGGAATTTCGAGCCTTAAGATGTAAAGTCTGTGGAGGCGTTCCTTTTAAATATCTCGCTCAAATTTTAATATTTTGACGTGATTGCTTTGCACAGAATAGCTGAGGACGATTAGCAACCGGTCTAGTTTTCACTTTTTCGATTTTGGTGGGGTTTCTTTTTTAATACTTTAACTTTCAGAACCAATTTGAACCGGTTATAAAGCTGAAACTATCCTAATATAAAAAGAATATAACCAAAATCAAAAAAGTAAAAACTAGGCCGATTCTGGATCGTCCTCAACTATTCTAGGCAAAAAAAATCATGTTAAAATATTAACATTTGAGCGAGATATTTGAAAAGAATGCCCCCATAGACATTACATTATCATTCAGGTCTTTTTCAATCAGTAGTGTGGGCTCTTAAAAACAAATATTAGGGATCTCGGAAAAGCTCATACACCCATTCACTTTCTTTCTCTTTCACATTCTTTAACAAGTCAGAAATTGCACTTCAAGAGCAGCAAAGGTGACACGTTTGTACTAAAACGAAGTTCTAAAAATATTCGGATCTTGCTGTAATAGATTTCAATATTTCGGATACAGAACAGTATCCAAAATCTTTTGTGTATCCCTCTAAATACTGTCTGTTTTCTATTATACTGAAAGTAAATTGTAGTAAACTTCAGCTACATATATCAATTTTATAAAATGTGAAATTGTTTAATATAATTAAAACGCTTTCCAAACAATATTTCCACTTATATCGTTATGTAAGGAAATAATTTTGTGTGGCTCTGTGAATGAATAACAAATACTTTTTGCACAACAAATTGAACAGAATGCATATTGTAGTACATACTTCAAACTATACATCCGATTTTCAAAAAAATTTAAATGGCTCGACAAAATTAGCCATTATTACGAACACGCCTAAAATGAATAAAAATATACATACGAAGTTGAATCAGATGTAAAGGGAACGTTTTATAATCGAATATTTTTAAAATAACATATACCAAAATTATATCAATTATATTTTCATTGATATTTTCGTTGATAGGTTTCTTTAACGTCTATATACTTTTATCAACATATTAGAGTTGTATTATTATTGTTATTGTATTATAAAAGGAAAAGATCTTGTATGAATTATGCTGCACAAAAGTTCTTTGATTTCTTTATCTGAAGAAATTCTTGTACTTCTTAACGTTTCTTTCAGAGAATCCGAAACCATTTTAGTCAAAAGATAATCAGCTCAGACTATAAAAAAATGATCTAGTGATTTACGCAGAATTTTTTTGCTTTATTACATCAGTTATGTAAGGGAGAAAATCCCAGATTTAGAGAGGGTAAGCACTCGGAAAAAAACTGAGCATTTTAGGACCCATGTGCTGCTTTTATTTCCTCTAAACGTTAACATTACTAAACTGAATTATAGATCTGTCGTTCATGAAGAAATTTGACACACAGAATAGCCCGTAAGTCTCCAAAGTTTTTAGTAACAATTTCATCAGCTTTTGTTTATTTACAGCAATTTCACGTTTTATTTGATAATTCGCACTGTATTAAACTGTATAAAAGCAATATTTTTCATAGTTTTTTTAACAATTTGTACCATTTACACACTTGATAGGTTGTTAAAACTGCATATTTAATCTGCCGCAAATTTTACAAGTTTCATGTTTTCTTTTGCTGAAAAGTTCTAATTATACTTCATGCAACCCGATTACTTCATTCACAGAATTCCTGATTAAATAAATGAATATCTCAAGAAAAAACCAATATCAAACAATTTTTATATCGTAAGGAACTTTTCAAAGTTGTCATAAAAAAATTTAAAATTGCGATCGATATTAGAAAAGACTTCTTCAAATTTTATCGCAAGTTTGTTTCCCGATTCATGCTTCTACTTATAAGTGCATATTGTTAGGTAAGTACTTTTAAACTGAAAATATGTATAGTGAAACCTCTTACAGCGGTCACTCCGAGCAACGGTAAAACCCAGCAAACGGTAACCTCCAACGGTAAATACCGGTTATATTTTAGTGTTACCGAATCCCTTCCTTAGAAATAACATTACGTTAAACCTCCTAACAGAGAATTCCGAACAATGGCCACTCCACAGTATTTTATTTTTAAAGTTATGTTTTTGGAGGTGGATTTTCTTATTTGGTGTCCTTATAATTTCTTTACTAATCTCTAGCGATTCCTTCGCAAGATTGGGCTTGACCAAAAGTTTAAGTTTTTAAATGTATGTAAGCGGTAGTCGTTTGTATTCCCTGTGAATCGTGTGATGATATTTCTCGTATTTATGTGTCAGATGTTTTTCACTAAAATTTGGAATTCAAAGTGAATTTTTTTTACTTGAAAGTTATCCAGAACAGCCAAAAAGGTATAAGTGCACGAAAATTAGCTAAAACGTACAACGAACGGATCTAAATAAATTACATTCTGAAAAAAAAAATTATTTTGAAAAGCCGGTTCAAGGTGTAAATTCATATCTAAAACTAAGCATCGAAGAACCAACCGTTTATAAGACCTGGCGAAAGAAAAATCTCCCATTTCTAACAAATGTTGCTACAAAGTGCTCCAAAAACTGCAGAGAAACTGTATAATTAAAAATTTTATGCTCACTTGAAATGATGATAAATCCTGCAACAAACCAATGCAAATGATTATGCATATAGAGAAAGAGATATTCTTAAATAAAAAGAATAACAACAAAAAACTACGAATAAGCGATTTCTTTTGTTTAAAATAACAGTATGTGTAATAGTATGTATTTTTCAACTGTAAAAGTAGATAATTTTGATCAGTTAGTTTTGATTGTAAAGTAATGTAATTTTGAGTTTTTAAATTCTTAGTTAAGCTCTGAATAACGATAACCTCCGAAGTACGGTAACTTTAACGTTGTCCCAGTGATGGCCGCTATTCAGAGGTTTTATTGTGTATCAAAGGCATGCAAATATTTTATTTATTTATATCTGTTAGTAATTAAAAAAAAAATACGTGTGGCACTCGGGTAAAGCTATTGCATAGCATTTTTTATCAACTTATGCAATTAAACTTATTTAATTATTTTTTATTTATGCAATTTTTTTTTGTCTTTGATATTAATTCAAGTTGCACTTTTTGAGCGTGATGACAGATAACAAAAAAAAATTTTTCCTTTATTGAACTAATGAGAATTAGTTCAATAAAAGAAAAATCGTTTAAAATATTTTTATTATTTTACTAGTTAGGTTAATCAGGAATTTTTATCATTGAAATTATACGTTTATGGTAGCTGAAATAAAAAACATAAGTTTGAGACTTGATATTCTCAAAATATATGAAAAATACCGCGTCAATGTCTGCCGAAGTCTACCGAAGGATACCGTGTCGAAGTCTGCCAAACTGAAGCGACGTTAGCCGAAGTGTTGGGTTTTTTTTCTCGTTACGGATTTTCTAGATTCTTTCGCCGCGCTCAAAGCCCGCGATAAAAACTATGCAATACCTTAATAAATTACCAAACAAAATTTGGCCGCGCTACGAAAATTAGATCGCTAGTTATAAGCATTTTAAATTTTCCGAATTTCAGCGTGGGGGTCTCTTGTAACCAAAAATTAACACTGTCTCATAATAAATTACCAAACAAAATTTGGCCGCATTAAGAAAATTAGATCGCGATATATAAGCATTTTAAATTTTTCGACCCTCACCATGGGGGATCTCCTGTCACCAAAAATTAATAATGTCTCATAATAAATAACCAAACAAAATTTGGCCGCGCTACGAAAATTGATCGCGAGTTATAAGCATTTTAAATTTTTCTACCCTCAACGTGGGGGGGGGGTCACCTATAACCAAAAGTAACACTGTCTCATAATAAATTACCAAACAAAATTTGGCCGCGCTACGAAAATTAGATCGCGAGTTACAAGCATTTTTAATTTTTCCACCATCACCATGGGGGGGGGGGTCTTCTGTCACCAAAAATTAACACTGTCTCATAATAAATTAACAAACAAAATTTAACCGCGCTATGAAAATTAGATCGCGAGTTACAAGCATTTTAAAATTTTCGACCCTCCCCATGGGGGATCTACTGTCACTAAAATTTAACACTGTCTCATAATAAATTACAAAAGAGAATTTGGCCGCGCTACGAATATTAGATCGCGAGATATAAACATTTTAACTTTTTCGACCCTCACGGTGGGGGGGGGGGTCTTCTGTCACCAAAAATTAACACTGTTTCATAATAAATCACCAAACAAAATTTGGCCGCGCTACGAAAATTAGATCGCGAGTTATAAGCATTTAAAATTTTTCGACCCTGAACGTGGGGGGGGGGGGGTCATCTGTCACCAAAAGTAACACTGTCTCATAATAAATTACCAAACAAAGTTTGGCCGCGCTACGAAAATTGATCGCGAGTTATAAGCATTTTAAATTTTTCGACCCTCAACGTGGGGGGAGGGATCTCCTGTCACCAAATGTAACACTGTCTCATAATAAATTTCTAAACAAAATTTGGCCGCGCTACGAAAATTAGATCGCGAGTTTTAAGCATTTTAAATTTTTCTACCCTCACCGTGGAAGGTCTCCTGTCACCAAAAGTAACACTGTCTGAAGTAAATTACCAAACAAAATTTGGCCGCACTACGAAAATTAGATCGCGAGTTATAAGCATTTTAAATTTTTCGACCCTCCCCATGCGGGATTACCTGTCACTAAAAATTAACACTGTCTCATAATAAATTACCAAACAAAATTTGGCCGCGCTACGAAAACTGATCTCGAGTTATAAGCATTTTGAATTTTTCGACCCTCACCGTGGGGGGTCTCCTGTCACCAAAAATTAGCACTCTGTCATAATAAATTACCAAACAAAATTTGGCCGCGATACGAAAAGTAGATCGTCAGTTATAAGCATTTTAAATTTTTCGACCCTCCCCGAGGGGGGTCTCCTGTCACCATAAGTAACACTGTCTCATAATAAATTACCAAACAAAATATTTCCGCACTACAAAAATTAGATCGCGAATTATAAGCATTTTAAATTTTTCGACCCTCACCGTGAGGGGTCTCCTGTCACCAAAAGTAACACTGTTTCATAATAAATCACCAAACAAAATTTGGCCGCGCTACGAAAATTAGATCGCGAGTTATAAGCATTTAAAATTTTTCGACCCTGAACGTGGGAGGGGGTCACCTGTCACCAAAAGTAACACTGTCTCATAATAAATGACCAAAGAAAATTTGGCCGCGCTACGAAAATTAGATCGCGTGTTATAAGCATTTTAAATTTTTCCACCATCACCATGGGGGGAGGTCTTCTGTCACCAAAAATTAACACTGTCTCATAATAAATTAACAAACAAAATTTAACCGCGCTACGAAAATTAGATCGCGAGTTATAAGCATTTTAAATTTTTCGACCCTCCCCATGGGGGATCTACTGTCACTAAAAATTAACACTGTCTCATAATAAATTACCAAAGAGAATTTGGCCGCACTACGAATATTAGATCGCGAGATATAAGCATTTTAACTTTTTCGACTCTCACCGTGGGGGGGGGGGGTCTTCTGTCACCAAAAATTAACACTGTTTCATAATAAATCACCAAACAAAATTTGGCCGCGCTACGAAAATTGATCGCGAGTTATAAGCATTTTAAATTTTTCGACCCTCAACGTGGGGGGTCACCTGTCATCAAAAGTAACACTGTCTCATAACAAATTACCAAACAAAATTTGGCCGCGCTACGAAAATTAGATCGCGAGTTTTAAGCATTTTAACTTTTTCGACCCTCACCGTGGGGGGGGGGGAGGTGTCTCCTGTCACCAAAAATTAACACTGTTGTATAATAAATCACCAAACAAAATTTGGCCGCGCTACAAAAATTAGATCGCGAGTTATAAGCATTTTAAATTTTTCGACCCTCAACGTGGGGGGTCACCTGTCACCAAAAGCTGCATTATCCTACCTTATTTTATCTTAAGACGATTCTTTTCTATACACATTCTATCAGGAATTTTTATTATTGAAACTATAGATTTATAGTAACTGAAATAGGAAATATAAGTTTGAGACTTGATATCCTCTAAATATCTGAAAAATACCGCGTCAATGTCTGCCGAAGTCTACCGAATGATACCATGCCGAAGTCTGCCGAGGTTAAACGACGTTAGCCGAGTGTTAGGATTTTTCGTTACGGATGTGTTAGGATTTTTCGCGTTACGGAATTTTTGGATTCGGTCGCCGCGCTCAAAGCTCGCGATAAAAGCTATGCAATAGCTTAAAAAAAGAAAAGAAAAAATCTGTAATTTTATTTATCTTATCTATTTACAAAAAAATATGTATTTTAACTTCTTACCAAATCTACAATCTCAAGCATTATTTTCTTTGCAAATAAATTCTCGACCCATAACATCTCTAACTCGGAGATCTAAAATTTCCTACGTTTTATTTTACTTGCACTTTGAATAAAACAGTTCATTCAGAAAACAAACAAGAAAGAAATCAACATATGATATGCATTGCACTATTTTCAAAATTCAAAAATTGGCCTCTGAGGGCTCGTTAAATGAGGCAGGTTTTCGAATGTGTATTGATTTCCCATATTTTATATTTTTACTTTAAAATATAGTATTTTAGGCTGTTTCATTTTTGTAGGATAACTTGCGCTGTTTTCGAAATTCTCCACAATGGAAAGTAGTTCATTCTAAGCGGAAAATTCTGGATTTATATTTGTTATGAATATAAATATTGTTAAATTGTTCCAGAGACAATGTTTCATCATTTCTTTTTTATAAAGGGTTATTTTTTACAGCTTTTAGATACTAGATGAAAATTTTGACTCCGTACACGATTATATTTCAAATAACTTAGGCAGGAGAAAATGAAATAAATATTATAATAAGAATTTTAAAAAATTAGATTCATTGATAAATTTTGTTTATGCAAAAAAACATCTAAAATTGATGATTAAATACTGTGTTTTTATATTTAATTTAAGAAGATCTGGAGCACAAAAATCTTCAAATTTTCTTTAAAAAAATGTTGCATTAAAAATTTCTCTTTTTTTTCAACTTAAAATGAGATTTTTATCATTTCAACTGGAACAAGAAATGTATTTTTTTTTTCACTTTGTCTTGTTTTCAAAATCTAAGTATGGAAACGACTTCTTGTAAAAGGATTTGTTTATAACCATTTCTAGTATTTAAATTGTTATAAATCTAAAATAGTTATAGATAAATGATATAAACTTGTAACATGTCTTTCTTAATTGTTTTACTTTAATTTTATTTGAGAAAATTTGAAGATATTATTTACTTTTGAAAATATTATTGTTTTTTTAATTGAAATCTTTGTTTTTTTTTTATTTATTTTAATTATTTTTAATTTTTATTTAAATTATTTTTTAATGCTGAATTAAAATTAAAACTTATATATTTCTGTTTATTTCAATGAAAAAAAATGGAATTCTACAAAAAATATTCCAAGTTATAAGGATGTTAAATTACCCCCACCTTTTTCATGAATTTTAATATTTTTTTTCAATCTGAAAAGTTTTATCATTTTATTTTGTATAATACAAATAATATGGTTAACCATCACCAAAATTTTTTCTCACCAAATGGAATATCTAAAATATATTATAAAACAAAGTTTGGCCTCGTTTTAGAAAAGTAATTACTCCCTCTTCTATGCAACTTTTTTATAACATTATTTAAATGTAGACTTTATTTCCAATCGTATGGTACCAGTTACTTTATTGTACTATAATATCTTGCAGAGTCAGTAAGGGTGTTTACCTATTTTATTCCACGTCTGTACATTAATAAAAACACAAGCGAAAAAAATCATATTTCCGAAGTATACCGTAAAACTTCCCATACATATTTCAAATGAAAATACATTGTCGACATATGAAGAGCAGATCTAATCCCATTTTTGGAGGATACTATTACATATATTTCCGCACTTGAAGGTATTCTAAGCTATTACTCCTAAGGGCTAGATAAGGTCGGATACCAGACACGTATGACAAGTGTAATATAATATAGATGTTTGTCTCAAATTACGCGACCTGCCAAAATATTACTGAAAAGTCTGTCATACTAATATATAATAAAAGATTAACAAGAATGATGAAGATGAATGAATCGGTTTTCGAAATAGATTCTTGCTTTTTAGTTATTTTTGGATATTTTAATAAGTATTTTCAACAATATTATTCCAATTCATAAAAAAGTTCATATTTATTATTAATGAATAATGTTTTGTTTATCAAACAACAAATGACAGTATGAAGGACAATTATAGAAAAACAGTTTATTCTCTTGATGCTACTATTATAATGAAAACAGCGGTTATTAATTTTGATTGTCATAAACGGAATTATATTTTAGAATTTTAAATTATGAAATATTGTCAGCTACAGTTTTTCCGTACTACACATAGTACTTTACACATGTCTTTACAAATAATAACAATCTTAACAACAATAATAATAAATCTCTAAATGTTAGAATAAGAAATTCTAATTATTTTTTTTTTTTTCATTTTTGTTTATTTCCAAAATCTAGCTTTCAAGCAATGGTTTTCATGAAATGATTCCGATTCAATTCCGATTTCAATTCCAGCAAATTTCAAATATATATATATTTGTTTTTGAAAATACATTTTTTAATACAAATTACATCTTTTTTTTAATTTAAATATTTTTAATATTTTATATAAATTAATATTTTTAAATATTCTGAATCAAGATTAAAGCTTAAATGTTTCTGTTTATTTAAATGGCAAAAAATTAAGTTCTACAAATAATATTTCGAGTTATAACGATTTTGAATTACTCCACTTTTTTAATAAATTTTAAATAATTAATTTTTTTTAATTATGAGAAATTTTGTTATGTGATTTTGCTTACAAATGATACGTTAACCATCACAAAAATTTCAAAATTTAATTCAATAAAAAAAATTATTTTAAAATGTCTCCTGCAACCCCTTTACTAACATTAACTAAACTGTTATATACTAACAGGGGATCAGTTAATTTATTAAGTCAGGTAAATGTCACTATTTTTACCACATCCCCCCCCATGTCACAAGTTCTCACGTTTAACAAACGCGCTTGAACTGAGAAAAAAGTCGATTACATATACTGTTTAAATTGAAAAATTATTTGAGAAATAAAAAATCGAATCATGTGGTGAATGATGAATATTTAATGTTGAAATCGGTACAATAGCTTAGTTAAAAAATTTTTAAAGTAACAAAAACTATGAAAAGCAATTTAAATATTTTTCGAAGCCATATATAGAAGCCATATAGTAGTAGTACGTGCAATTTCATGTATTCTACACTGAAACTAAACAATGGATATTTAGATACAGCCCTTCACTTTTTGGCTTCTTTTTTGGGAACAGCGGATTTTGATCTTATTCTATCGACGATAATTTTTATAATTTTCAAGCTATGTTTTTTAAAACTGTCACAAATGTTGCTCTGTACATTTAGCTAACACATTATGTAAATTTTATATTGATGGATTTCACGCATGCACAGTGAAAAATTATTTAGTAAACCTGCTGATTATTCATACAATTATTATTTTTTTTATCACAGCGTATTGTGTGCAATATTGTTTGTCATGTTTTCTGAAAAGAACTTTTTTTATCTTAAGAATTCTGCAAATTATAAGCAAAAAGATTGGCAAAATTTGGAACTGTTTTTATAAAAACCTTAAATTCTCTATGAGTATACATGCCATCCTCATAAAAATGAACACAGTTTATTACAGTAACCCATTTAATCATAATCTGCATTTTCAACACTTCTACTACATTAGTTTTGACAGGACTACCCAAAAGATCTTGGGTTTTTTTCAATTTGTTTACGGTCACTTATGGGGTTTCGGAAATCTTCGAAAAAATATAAAATCTGTACTAATCTGTTTACAAACCTGGAGTTTCAGAATAATTCCTCATGCATTTGTCTAAATATTTAACAAAACAACTGAAATCTCAAGGTAGTCACATTAATATGACTGGACTGTGTATTAAAGATTTATTTTGACTGCACTGTAAAAAAAATCTGTAAAGGTACTACACTTTATCTAGGAAACTGGAATTCCAAGAACTTTTCCTTTAACGGTAACAACAAAAACTCAAGTTTTAGAATCGTTACATGGATTTTTCCTGTTATCGTTACATGAAAAGTTCTTGGAATCCCAGTTTCCTAGAAAATGTTTAGTACCTTTACAGACTTTTTTTACAGTGTGCTTGATCAACGTTCGAATAATATAATGGTCTATTATTAGCATGTTTACATTTCTCCAATATTAATACTATTGTCTAACAATATTTCGCCATTTCATGGCCAATATTTCCAATGTAAAGCTAATTTTTCTAAAATATTGGTGTGTCATTGAAAATTCTAATAATGCAAAGCCAATATTTCTGTAATATTGTCAATTTGTGTTACATATTTTCAATGTTTCCACTGTAAAGCCAATATTTAATGAATAATGTTAATTGGAAATATATCTGATAAATACAATATTAATACAATATTCATTTGTAGTATAACTAATATAACTAATAATTATTTGCTATTGAAAAATTATCGTAATTATCTTTTTATTTGTTCCACATTTTAGATTTAACACATGAAAAATTAATAAACATTACAAACAAAACAACAGACCAATTAATATGTAAAAAAAATTATGTGTGTGTTTAAGTAACATATTTTATGTATACAATTTCTATGCATCAAAAAGCTTTTATTTAGAATAGTTCGATATTACAAAGTATTCATTCATACTACACGTTCTGTTTTCTAATCATATAACAAATACTTATTTCCGGCAATATTTACATTGTGTGTGAAATTTAAAATAACACAACCACATAAATGTGCATAACTTTAATACCATTAAGTTTCAGTTTCTCATACCTTATTTTAGAATGTTATAAGCTTACGCATTAAAGTTCAAATCTCCATCCCGTTTTATTGCGGTTTTCACATGTTTAATTCAAATTCGTGACAAAATTTATTAATACGTGCTTCTCGGTCATGGTATAAACGTCTTGATTATTACGTTGGAAATTTCAAAATAGTATATTTATCAGCTAAGGATTTAAATAAAGTTATTATCTACCTAGAATATAATCAGTATTTAGACATTAAAGGTAAGCCCTATGGTAAATAACATATTCGACAATGTTTAAATATTAAATCAAGTATATTTACTCTGTCTAGACAGAAATATTTGTTTGCATTAGACTTGTCTTAATATACTGTTTAAGTGGAGCAGGTTCAAATTATAATGAAAAAAACTAAAAGTAAATAATCAGGCAGCAATAAATAATTTCTCATAAGTCCAACTTGTAATTTTAATAATAATTAAGGAAATTTTGAATAATACGTATCATGAAATAAAATATATAATTCGTAAAAAAAAAGTGAATATGATTTGTTTCAAATTTTCTTGAAATCTAAACATGAATCAAGCATAATCGAGACTTTTTAAACATCTATAAAAACTTTTTATACTTAATGTCATAACAACCATATCCTATTTCGGATTTAAAAATTTGTTTGGTATCGTTTTACTCTTCATACGTTCATTTATTTAATCGCTTTTATTATAATTGATCAGATATTACCTAGTGCTGTATAAAAAAATATAATCATAAACTTTCAAAAAATCAAAATATTTCACTTGTTGAAACCAACATCCACTAATCGTGGATGTAGGTACATATTGGTTTATAATTCGGAAATTAAGTCTCAAATATATAAGTGACAGAAGTTGTTAAAAATAAGCAGTAATAAAAGGAAAAAAAGCACGATGGTGTATGAAATGATGCAGGAAAAGAGGAATTGCTCAACAATGAAAAACTGACAAAGTTCACAGTTGTATTTTTAGGTTTACAAGTGTACGTCCATTTTCTTCATGAATGCTTCCTTCATAAAAAACGTACAAATAATTCAATATAGTACTGTTAATTTTTCTTGAACAATAAGCAGAAAAATTGTCTTCAACACGTTCTCGACGGTTTTTTTTTCTCCAGAACAATGGTCTGAACTTATCGTCTTCTGGCCAGGAAACTACCCCCAATAGTGTAATAATGAAAAAAAATCTGAATAAGTAGTGATTGAAAGGGCATACGGAAACAAGTTTTAGGATCATAATTTTTTTTATCCTTGTCTCCCCGTTATCGAGATATAAAGTTTGAAAGTTTGAAAAATTAAAACATCTATCGCTAAGAACGGGAGGTTCACTGTCAGCTAGTGAGCGAAATAGTTCATGGTAAAGTAGCTTCCATTCTTATCACTTAAGAAGTGTTTTGAGTAAATTGTCGGTGCCATGTGAATTTATTCAGTTCTGAACCCAGTTTTTGAATACAGAACCAATAAATCGGCAGGTTGCGGCACAGAAAAATCATTTCATCGAGTTTATGGCTGAAATTCCAGAATTAGTTATAATTCGATTCGTATATTAAAACACATTCGGTCTTCCAAGTCATATCTTGATGGAAAATGCCTAGAAACCCAATTTTGTCGGTTGACTCGTAGTTTTATCATTGTGATTTCCTGCTCCCCGTCCTCCATTGTTTTCATAACTTTGGGTGTAGGGACGCAATAGTAAAACCGAGTCAACTGCAAAATCGGGTTTCCAGGTCCGCAGACCAAACATTTGTAACTGAAAAAAAATTGGAATGATTGCTTTTTATTTTCATAAATCATTTATTTTAATATGCGTAATAGCTGAGGAAATATAAATTTTTAAAATCCGATTTTTCATTTGCGTTAACAGTATATCTCTATGATTTGGAGACGATGGTAAATAATTTATGTATGAGTAAATGTATTTCAACATACTCTTTCAATTGCTGCTTACTTAGAATTTTCATTTTATCACTATAGGGTAGTTTCCTAGTGACCAGCAGTTGATCTCAAAGAAGGCGTGAGTAGTCCAATTTATAAATAAATCATTAATTATTTATTCATTATTACATCAGTTCAAAATATATGGGTAAGGAAACTGCTTGCCTGTAACAGCTCCACAAGTCAGTCGATCCTTGGCATAGGTACTGTGAGCTGTTAAAAGATTAAATATTGCATGAAATCATTCGAGCGATGCTTTGCTTCCATGAACAATCTTTAATTGTGAAAAACAAATGTATAATATTAAATACAGTTTCTAGACTAAAATACAAATATTTATAATTTAAAGTTATTTTAAAAGATTCTCCAAAAGATTAAAAGTTGGTTATTTTAAAAAGATTTTGAAGAAGCTTAATAACTTACATCTTATTTCGACGTGGTTAAAGTCTTAACTGAATGGTGAGAATTTAAAAAGTGAATCCAGAGTGAACGGTATATTTCATATACAATTAGTTCACAAAACATTCCGCTGAGTAAGTCTTTTTGTATCAGTTCTATTCTCAACCTATCTTCAGGAAATCTCTCTGAATTTATCTTTATATTTGCCATGATATTGAAATGCGCTTTGGGTATCACTATGTCATGTTCCGTATTAAAAATGAAGTATGTAGCACTAACCGTTCAGTTACAGAGATACTCAAAAGAATTTTGTTGCATTCGTTTGCGGTGTATTTTAATACTATTATACTGTTTTAAACAAAAAATTGATATTTATCACTTAAGTGTGCTACAAGGTTCCCAATATAGACCATGGTGAGCATATAATCTATGATTCATTTACAGGGACGACTGAAAGAATTTTGAAACGCAAGAAAATAACTAATAATTGAATTATTGAAGCTTACGTACAATAATTGCTGGAAGTGCGTTTTCTTTTGTTCAATTTAAATATTTTGTAAATATTACTTGGTGTGTTTAAACCTTGAAGATCTAATACAGGGCTACACAAAAGTTTTTAACAATATCCATTTATTGGCGGAGATTACTGAAAGGAGATTTTCAATTGTGCTTTGCGTTTAACCCTCTCATGCATAAAGTATTTTTCATTATTCACAAATAATCTTTTTTGTGGTAAAAGAAAGGCCCATTCTAAAATAATTTTATTATTGTGTTGCATGCTAGCTATTATCTTTCCACAAATAAGATCTCCATAAATGAATGCTCGAATTTTTTTTTTCTTAATAATGCAATATTTATCTGTCCTCATAAGAGGCCTTTATGCATGAGAGGGTTAAATGAACTAGCTTTTACATAATTTGTAAAATACATACACATCAGTAGCTGATATACAGGACTGCATAAAATAATGGAATATTTTTCGGACTATTTCATGGTAATATCAGAAATTGGGTTTTCAAATGCAATATGCGTTTTTCAAAATGTTCATTTAAACATTAACTTTTCCTTTAGTTAATTGCTAAGTTTTCTTATAGGAAAGTGTTTCATATACTATCTCGTACGCATTATTTTTCGTTTTTCTTTAGAATAAATTTGAAATAAGAGAAGGTGATACGAAATTTTTCAGAAAATGGCAACTTATAAGTTTATTTTAAAATATTAAAAATTAATAATCTATATATAAAGCAAAAATTTGTCTGTGGGTAACATTGGTGCCAAATCGACGGCGGCAATGATATAAATAATGAAATTTGCTTTTTCTTTTACATTTACTTACTTCTAAACATAGTACAGTTTAAATTTTTACATCATCGAATAGAAAGGAAAAATCTACTTTCAAATGCAGTTTTGTGAGGGAGTGACCTTTGCATAAAGGCACTCTAGTATTTCTGAGATCGTGACGTCAATAATTTAACAAGTGTAAGCGTAAAATCGACATCTATCCTCTCTTTTACTTTAACTTTCTAGAGTGTGTGTGCTCTTTCGGGTTCTGCAGTTAGCTCGCGGTTATTAGTAATATGTTAATGTGAAGTATCTCAGTTTGCAGCATATAAAAGCTTGGATTTGAGTGAATGGGAAGTGTCTCTGGCATTAGCCAGCGAGAGAGCATCTGTGGCGGTAGCCAGCGAGCGAGGATCTCTGGCATTAGATATCGGAGTGAATTATTGTTCAGCGAAGTGCTAGCAAATTGAAAAGTAGCAGCGAGCCTCCAGTGAAGCGTAAAGGAGTTTTGATAGTTGACTTGAGAGTTGGCCGGGGTAAGAAACTTTATAGTAGTTTCATTTTGATTATTTGTGAATAAAGAAATACATACAGCCACGGGCTGTCTAATTAAGCTTTATCTAGCAGCTCAGCCAAGAGATAGAGAGAAGTATTAGAAGGTGCCACGATTGAGCTAGGCCGAAGCTTGTGAGTATGTGTTTAGCCTTTTCATAGTATTCTCAGTTGTGTAAAATTAAGACTTGCTCCACTTCCCTTTAGCCCTCATCATTTTAATAAACTTTGTTGTTTTATCTTAAGTACTGAGTATGTCTGCATTTAACTCCCACCACGACCAACCAAACGTTACAAATGACACTCAGCATGCATGTAACGTTACAAATGGCGCCCAACGAAATGTCGGACATTGTGAGATTGTGCCACTGGTGTATTTCACCGGTTAGGGTGATATTAGTGAATTTTTAGTTAAATTAGATGATTATATTTTGTTCAATAATATACCTGAGAAAAGTAGATACGTAGTGCTTAAATGCTCATTGAAGGGCGAAGCACTTTTGTGGTTGGAAAATATAGGAAAGTTTTTGATTACTGATGAAGCGAAAAGATTTGAACAAACTGTGATTGAGTTAAAGAAGGCATTTCCTCCCGTTAAAGATAAGAGTATTTTGAGAAAAGAGTTCTATTGCAACAGGCAGAATATTTATGAGTCGGCGTCAAAATTTTATCTTCGTAAGCTGGAACTAAAAAATAAATTAGATTTAGATATCACATTTGAGGAATTGTTGGACATTGTTTTTCCTCTTTTTAGTCCAAATATACGGGACTTTATTGAAGTTAGAGCACCGAAGAATTTTGAAGAAATGCATCAGATATTATCGAAGTATGAGACTCGGCATAGCTCGGATCAACGGGATTTGCTTAACCCTCGTCAGAGACCTGTCGCGGATAGTAATTTGAGAAATGAGGGGGAACGTAATTTTGTGAGAGGGGGACAGCGATTTCCGAATAATAATTTGCGTAATAGAAATGATGGATTTGGTCGTAATATGTCGAATACGAATAATGGTAATAGGAATTGTGGTGGTGCTAATAGTTTTAGAAGTGGTGAGAGAAATATGTATGGAAATAGACAGAATAGTGGTTATGATCGGAGAGGGGGAGTACGGGACAGGAATGTTTCTTCGCAAGTAAGGAGATTAACTTCGGATGAGAATTTTGAAAGTAAATCAGTGCAAAGGAGAAGTGTGAGGAGGTCGGGTCAGTTAAACTGGTAAGTGACTGTATTTCGGAAGGTATGCAGTCATAGATTAAATCGGAAAAGCCTTCTGTGAGTTTGAATAAAATTACTATTAATCCGGTTGCGTTACCTGAAGTGTTAATTGTGTTAGATGGTATTGTCGTTAAGAGTGTCTTCGATACAGGGGCAGATAAGTCGTTCATTTCTTACGATTGTTATCGGAAATATTTTTCGTATAAGAAGTTGAAAAGGTTAAGTCTGGTGGTTCAGTCGGCACAGGGAGTAGCTTGCGATAATAAAGGTTCAGTAGAATTGGAAGTTGAAATTCGTTCGGTTAAGACATGTTGGGAGTTTTGTGTGTTAGATGGATTAACAGTGCATTGTATAGTTGGTGTGGATTATATGAAGGATAGAGGAATTAGTTTGGATTTCTTTAAAAAGTCGTTAATCGTGAATAATGATGAGAATGTGAGTAAGAAAGAGCATGTTTCAGTGTCAGTTAATTTGGAGGAGTCGGGGTTAAGTGAAATCGAGAAGGAGGAATTTAATAAGTTTTTGAATGAATTTGGAGAGGTTTTTTCTGATAAACCGGGTTTAACGCATGTTGCGTGGCATGAGATTGATACTGGTTTAAAAGCACCTGTTTCTAGTAAACCATATCGTTATGATAAAGTTAAACAAGGTATAATTGATTATCATATTCAAAAAATGCTAGCGGACGATATTATAATGCCGATTGAGTCTCCTTTTGCATCACCAGTAGTGTTATGTCGTAAAAATAATGGGAAAAGTTTAGATAATACAGAGGCATCTAGGTTTGCAGTAGATTATAGAAAGTTAAATGCGATAACGCAATACCCTCAGTATCCTATTCCAGTTATTGATGACATTTTGGCTAATATAACGAGTACGAATTATATGTCAACGTTAGATCTTACGTCAGGTTATTTTCAGATTGCAATGAAGCCGGAGGACATACCTAAGACTGTGTTTATTACTCGGGATGGTTGTTTTGCTTTTAAGAGAATGAGTTTTGGTTTATCGGGAGCGCCAGCAACGTTCCAGAAGGCCATGAATAATATCCTTAAACCTTTGCTTGGTAAGGGTGTCTTGGTCTACCTGGACGACATAATTATAATGGCAGCTACTTTTGAAGAGCATTTAAGATTATTGAGGGAAGTATTTACGTTGTTAAGAGATGCTGGGTTAACAGCTAAGTTAGAAAAATGTAAATTTTTGAGAAAAGAGATAAAGTATTTAGGAGTTAAAATTACGCGTGATGGTATTAATATAGATAATGAGAAAATTGAGGCAATTACGTCAATGAGTCCCCCCAAAAATAGTAAGGAAGTGGCGACATTTTTAGGGATGGTGGCTTGGTTTGCCAAGTTCATTCCACGTTTTTCGGAGTTATGTGAACCGTTGTATAATTTAAAAAGGAAAAGGGTGAAGTTTGTATGGTCATCAGCGGCTCAGAGATCGTTTGAATTATTAAAAGAGGCAGTAGTTTCCCCTCCTGTTTTGGCTCACCCCGATTATTCGTCTCAGTTTGAAGTGTATTGCGATGCGAGTGCAGTGGGGGTTGCAGCGATGTTAGCACAGAAAGGTCGACCTATAGCTTTTGCGTCGAGAATTTTAAATGCAGCCGAAAGGAACTATTCGATTACGGAAAGGGAGTGTCTTGCAGTAATTTGGGCTTTGAATAAATTTCGTTGTTTTTTCACTAATATACCGGTTAAAGTCATTACGGATCATTCAGCTTTGACAAAGTTAACTAATGGAAAGGGTTTGTCGTCTCGTATGGTCAGATGGTTTTGAAGGTAGCAGAGTATAATGTGGTTATAGAACATAGGGCTGGCAAGGAGAATGCGGTAGCGGACGCTTTGTCACGAAACCCGCATGGTGGTTTAGAGGTTACGGAGGAAGTTAAGTGTTGTGCATTGTCATCGTTGGTGTTAAGGTCACGAGAGCAATTAATAAGGGAACAGAAACAAGATGAGGAGTTTGGTAGTTTGTATCGTTATTTGGAAAATCCTGATGATGTCCCGAGCGCAGATGTGCCTATGTTTGAGAAATGGTCCCAATCTTTTAAGCTTATCGATGGTCTTCTTTTTTATTCTAAAATTGTAAATTCACGTGGTGAATTAAGAGTTTTTATTCCGGCTAGTCTTCGTAAGGCCATCTTGAAAGAATTTCATGATAATCCATTAGCAGGTCATTTAGGAATCAGGAAAACTTATGCTCGAATTTGTGAATCCTGCTACTTCCCTAAAATGAGGGAAGCAGTGCGCGCTTATGTCACCAGCTGTAGCACATGCCAACGTTATAATTATAAAAATGTAAGTCCAGCTGGCAAATTAATTCCTATTAAAGTAAATTTTCCTAATGAATGTGTAGGTGTAGATTTAATCGTTCCTTATCCATTGTCTAATCCTAAAAGATATAGATTTGTACTAGTTATAGTTGATTATTTTAGTAAATGGGTAGAGTTAGTCCCCCTCAGGAAGGCTTCTGCACCTGCAGTTGCCGATGCATTTTTCGATAATTATATTTCTAAATATGGTGCACCAATTAGGGTAGTGAGCGATCATGGCCCTTGTTTTATTTCTGATATATTTAAGGCCCTGTGTGAGAAGCTGGAGATCGATCATTCTTTTACTGTTCCGTATCGTCCTCAGTCTAATATGGCTGAACGTGTAAATCGTACATTAATTCAAATGATTTCTTCGTATGTTGGTTCTCATCACGCAAATTGGGACCAGTTTCTTCAGCATTTTGCGTATGCACTTCGTACAGCAGTTCACGAGTCGACGGGGAAAACGCCAGCTGAATTGTTTTTGGGTAGAAAAGTCATTACTCCATTCCAAAGGCTAGTTATGGTGTCAGATGCGGAAAGTCAATACATGTGTCAGGATATTGAGAGGTTGGTTAAGGAAGCTCAAGTTCAGATGGGAAAAGCGCAAGAAAAGCAGGCTCAGTATTATAATATGCGTAGGAGGGAGTTAGAAGTGAAAGTTGGAGATTTTGTGTTAGTAGAAAAGCATTGGTTAAGTTCAAGTCGTCAAAAGAGAGTAGCTAAGTTTGGTCCGAAGTTTGTAGGTCCGTTCGAGGTTTTAGAAGTTCGAAATAATAATTTGATTGTTGATGTCAATGGTGAAAGAATGACTGTTAATCTGGATCAGGTTAGAGTTTATAAGTTTAGAGAAAATGGTAGTGAAGGTTCTCATGTGTCGAGTGGTGTTTCGCAAAATTCCCGATCCAATGAGTGTCCCGAGTCCAGCACTTCTTTATCTAATTCTTTTCATCAATATTCAAGAAGAAAATTTGGTCAAACAGCTCCAAAAACTGTTGTTGAAAGTAGAAAGCCTATCAATCCGAGAGCACAGTATGATAATAAAAATAAGAGAGCTGTGTCAAATACATCAGATTCTGTGTGCCATAAAAGGAAAAAGATTATAAACTGTCCCGTTCCTCCACTTATTAGACAGCAACCTCAGAAACACAAATTATCTAATAGTTCACCATCTTCGGTACTTAATCCCCGGAAAAGATTTCAGATGGACACTCGCCAAACTGTTAAAAGGACTTTAAAGTCGGAATTTTTGCCCAATAAGAAACAGCATAGGTCCGGAAAGAAACGTGGTCTAGGATCTTCAGTAACTTCGGGTGCATCTAGAAAGAGGAGACAACGCTCAGATTACCGGCATCAACAGTGTGAATCTCGCCATGGAGTGACCTCAGCGAACCGGCCAGAGCAGAGTCGTCGAGCGGAACCTACAAGTATCCCACGGCATCCCTTCAGAACCAGGCTGCAGGCACGACAGTCAACTGTGGCGTCACCGTACAGTTCCGATGACGAAAGATCCTTCGTACAAGGTTTCTGGGACAAGAGGAGAAAGCCATCTTGTAGTATGAAGCCTGCCAGCAGCGAATCATCTCTATGATTGGGTGATAATGTTCTTTATTAAATTTCTATTAGAGTGCATATATGTGGTAGCAATGTGAAAGAATAGAAAGCAGAAAGACTGTTTGGTACTTTTGGCCATTTTTGGAATTTTTTGACGGACTCACGATTAGTGCTTAATTGTGTTCAAAATTTGTTTGCAAAATTGTTAGTTTTATGTATGTTTGAGATTTTGGTCTTAACTGCTTTTAAAAATTCTGGATCTATTGTTAAATTGTTGTGTTATTTGTTAAAAATGTTACTATATTGTTATATTGTTCATGTGTTATAAAATGTATGTTAATGTATGTTTAAATTTTCAGAAAGTACAGATAGTAATTTGGGTTATTTTGTACACGCGCCGCGGTTCAGGCGCGCACGTGTTTTGCGGTCAAGAAGTCCTTGACACGCGTTTCTATCTCTTATACTAACATTTAATGAATTAACTTTCTCCTTATCGTTCGTGTTTTATGTGTTGCGTTTGTACTTTAGTTGGGAATGGTTTCCGCAAGTTGCGAATTTTTAAGCTGCGTTTGAATTTGAAATTGTATTGTATTAAAATTGAATGTTAATGTGATTTTCTTGCAGGGAAGTATTCCTGTGTTATGTATTGATTCTGCTATTTTTCTTTTAGTTAATACAGATGAAGAGCATGATGACGTCATTTTGTAAATTTTTGATATTTTTTTTTATTGTTGCATAAGCACAGCGATGTGACGCTGTACGTATGTGCCCCGATTGTTGTTAAAGTGGAGTTAAGTTCTGAAGAATTTTGGGAGTTAGTTCATTGGCTAATGGGTATGTAGGTATTACGTAGTAGCAGGGTTATTTTAGTATGAAGTAAATTTAATTTTAGATGAGTTTGGAATTTGGATGAGGAAAATTTTTGCGCATTGGGTTTTTTGGACTTGGTGCGAATTTTAGTATTAGGAAAGTTATGGAGAGATTTTTTTGGTAAAATTATAGTTGTATTGCAATATTGAGGAAAATTTCGGAAGTTTAGTGTTTTGAGAAATTTTAGCACTCCCAGTGAAGTGGGCTGTTTTGAAAGAAGAAGTAATTAGTTTTGAAAGTTTGACGAGTTTTTGGAAGTTTTACGGAGGCTATTTGTAAGATAGAAGAATGATTGGATTGAATATGTGAATTTTTGAGGCAAACTGAGGTTTTTTGGTTGTGATGGGTTAAAGTTAATATTTTAAAAGTAATGTTTTGGTTCTAAATTTCACCCATCACTGTGTTTTTTTTTACGGCTCGAAATTTATAACAAGAAAAAGTCCTGGGCATGCATTTGGCCCAGTCCTTTTTCTCTGCGGAATCCGAGGGGGGGGGGGGTTGTGAGGGAGTGACCTTTGCATAAAGGCACTCTAGTATTTCTGAGATCGTGACGTCAATAATTTAACAAGTGTAAGCGTAAAAGCGACATCTATCCTCTCTTTTACTTTAACTTTCTAGAGTGTGTGTGCTCTTTCGGGTTCTGCAGTTAGCTCGCGGTTATTAGTAATATGTTAATGTGAAGTATCTCAGTTTGCAGCATATAAAAGCTTGGATTTGAGTGAATGGGGAGTGTCTCTGGCGTTAGCCAGCGAGAGAGCATCTGTGGCGGTAGCCAGCGAGCGAGGATCTCTGGCATTAGATATCGAAGTGAATTATTGTTCAGCGAAGTGCTAGCAAATTGAAAAGTAGCAGCGAGCCTCCAGTGAAGCGTAAAGGAGTTTTGATAGTTGACTTGAGAGTTGGCCGGGGTAAGAAACTTTATAGTAGTTTCATTTTGATTATTTGTGAATAAAGAAATACATACAGCCACGGGCTGTCTAATTAAGCTTTATCTAGCAGCTCAGCCAAGAGATAGAGAGAAGTATTAGAAGGTGCCACGATTGAGCTAGGCCGAAGCTTGTGAGTATGTGTTTAGCCTTTTCATAGTATTCTCAGTTGTGTAAAATTAAGACTTGCTCCACTTCCCTTTAGCCCTCATCATTTTAATAAACTTTGTTGTTTTATCTTAAGTACTGAGTATGTCTGCATTTAACTCCCACCACGACCAACCAAACGTTGCAAATGACGCTCAGCATGCATGTAACGTTACAGTTTTATCGTAAACATTATCTTAATTTAATTTATTATTATTATTTATTTTTTAATTTATTTTCAAGCATCTTTTTCGCAAAAAACTCAGTTACGCAAAAGTAACCCTTTCGCACTTTAAATAATATTAATAGTTCAGTTCCATAAAAAAGTTACAAATCTTAAATAAATATATAGATAAGTAAATAAAATAGTAGGAATAAATCCCAAATTTAACAGATTCGTGAATAAACTTGTGAGGGAATGTCCCTTTGTAATAAAGGCTCTCTAGTATTTTGAGTGAGATCGTGAAGTCAATGTTCTAACATGTGTGGCGCAAAAGCGACATCTATTCTTTATTCTACCTTAACTTTCCGGAGTGCGTGTTTCGCCCTCGGTCTACAGTTAACTGCGGTTATGAGCGTTATGCAAATTTCTAGCTCCGCCTTCAGTTTGCAATGTATAAAAGCTGTGAGTTGGAGTAGGTGTGGGTGTTGTGCGACGAGAGGAGCCAGCAAGGTGTTGTGTGGCGAGATGAGACAGCAAAGTGTTGTGTGGCGAGATGAGCCAGCAAAGTGTTGTGTGGCGTGGTGAGCCGGGATAGCCTAAGATTCTTTAAGCTAAGAGTTGCCTAAGAGTTGAAGGTAGCGGAGTCCCAGCAATCAAGTCGGGTAAGAGTTAATTAGCACTGTGAGTGTTTGAAAATAAAAGATTTTGTGCAGCCACGGGCTGTTTTCTTACAAGTTAAAGTGATATTAGACCGCGACCTGAAAAGAAGAGCCGAAGATTAGTGCTCTGAGCCGGATTTAGTCGTAAATGTGAGTATGAGTTACAGTTTAATCTCTTAGTATTGTGTTTAGTTGTCAGAAATATTGAACTTTGGCTCCACACCCTATTTCCCAAATACAGTGAATAAAAGCGTTGAATTTTAACTTTACTTAAACTATGTTCTCATTTGACCGACACGTCACCGGCGACACTCCAAGCCCACAAACTACGGGATAAACAATGAAATAATCAAAATTAAAAAGGATTCTGTATGTGGCAAAATTTTTCAGTATTCCATTAAAACTTCTGGCTTATTGCTAATATGGATAATGCTATATAAATATAATATAATGCTATATAATAACATGCTTTGTCAGTTTTAATAAATTTCAAAACTGTATTTGAATAGATAATTGATACCCTTCAAATAAAAATGTCTTTCGGTGGTAAAGTGAGCAGTAACAACAACAACAGCAAATTTCAAATGTATAATGTATCAGAATTTTCTATTGAAAATAAATTATTTTCAGCAATGTTTTGTATACTGGGCAATGTGTTCTGTAACTCAGAAAACACGACCATATTATTTAAAATTAGTTAAAATTAGTTAAGGATTAGTTAAAATTATTTTATAAAATACGTGAAAAAATATTTTCGTGGAAAAATTTGAAAATTCATATTTTTAAATGAATAAAAATAATCATAAACAAAATATTACCTCTGTAAATACTAAAAAGCAGATAATTTTAAACTCACATATTTGATTAGTATCCATAATTTTCATAAAAATCCATACGTATGTTCTCAAAACACCTTATACCTTATAATCCTGATAAATATGATTATATCACCTATAATAATGATAAACACCTTATTATCACCTTATATAAGAGACTTTTATATTTTATATAAGAATATAAAACTAATATGGAGAGACATGATTGTGTGTGAAATATATACACTTTATTGAAGTGGATCACACAAATAAAGCCTTAATTTTTATTCTAAAAAGTACTAATACACGTCATACACTATATGGCCAAAAACGACCGTCCACTAGAGATTTTAGATATTTTGTTAAATATCTAGAAAAATACATGAGGAATTATCTTGAAACTCTAAATGTGTAAATATAATAGTAAAAGTCATAAATTTCCGTGAATATTTTTTCACGAAACTCCAAAAGGGACCGTCAGCAAATTAAAAAGAATGAATATCTTTTGGATCTCCCTGTCAAAACTAATGTAGCAAAGTCGTTAAAACTGTAGATTATTCTTAAGTGGCTTATTGTAATAAACAGTGTTCCTTTTTATGTCGATGGCATGTATACTCGTAGAGAAATTAAGGTTTCTATAAAAACAGTCCCAAATTTTTCCAAAATTTTTGCTTATAATTTCCAGAGTTCTTAATATAAAATAATATTCTTTTCTGAATATATGACAAATATTATTGAACAAAATACTCTGTTATCAGAATTTAAAAAATAGTAGAAATTCTATGAAAAATGAGAACCTAATAAAAACCTTAATTTTTCTTAGTATACATTCTATCGACTTAAAAATGAAACTGTTTATTACAATAAGCCACTTAATCATAATCTACAGTTTGAGTGCTTTTGTTACATTAGTTTTGACAGGGTTATCCAAAAGATATTCATTCTTTTTTAATTTGTTGACGGTCCCCTATTGGAGTTTCGGAGAAAAATCTTCACGGAAATGTATGACTTGCGCTATTATATTTATACACTTAAAGTTTCAAGATGATTCTTCATGTATTTTTCTAGATATTTAACATAGTATCTAAAATCGCAAATGGACGGTCATCTTTGGCCATGTAGTGTATATTATCTATAGTATGAAATTTTATACAAAATAAGCTTTAAATGCCATACAAGTAGACTTTTACTTTAGATAGTATCATTTATTTCACATATGAAATACATGATCAGCAAATCAACTAACTATCTGCCAATTATTATTGTCTATGATTTGAACGCATGATATATGAAAGCAAAACTTTTAGTATGTAATCCGTCTCACACGGAGTAGTCCGGGTGAGACGGGCCACATACCAAAAAGTTTAGAAAACAGTAAAAGAAATTCCCTTACAGATATCAACTTCTATATCAAAGCTTTTTTTTAAGAAACATCAACAAATACTATGTTATATTCTGTGAAAAATAAAATATATGTAAATATACAATTTTTTAAGTCGCTGAAAAAACCTTGATTCATCTTACCTGTAATTATCCTATGTTCTCAGCTTTTAGAGAAAATAGTGGGTGCAAGCTCATATTAAATACTTAATAACTGAAATATTATCATATAAACTAGTTTCCTTCTTTATAAATCTTTAAACAATACAATTAGTTACCCCTAATGCTGAAAGTATCAGTTACTCATATTTTATTTAAGCATATTATCAACTTACGCATTAAAGATTAAACTTGCACTCCATTTTATTGTGGTTTTCACATATTTAATGCAGGTTCGATACTAAATTATTATATGTGCTTTTCAGCCATAATCCCGACATCTGGATTATTATGTCGAAAATCCTAGAATAGTCTGCTTATCATTTAAGGATTTAAATAAAATTAATGTAGGCTTCGAATATCATCAGACACATATTTACACATACAAGGTAAACTTTACTGCCGACATCATTTTCGACAGCGTTTAAACATTACGCATCTAGACAGTAAGATATGATTGCATAGGTTTTCACTTTATGCGCCATTTCAAGTGGTCAGGTGAAAAAATATTAAGAAAATACGTAAACAGCCATCAATATATACGGTTTTCTTCGATTAATGAAGTTAATTTCCTGATATTATTGTAATAATAGAAACTGAACTTAATTGTCATGTGCAGTCAAAGATCTATAATCCGCACACCCATAATTCACTGTTTCCTCACTTTTTTCTCATTTTTTTAAATTTTTCTAAAAAAACGTTTTTGGATCACTAATTTGTAAATTTTTTAACTGTTTATTTCATTGTTTACATTCGTAAAATAACGTGAATTATAGAAAATAGTGGATTATAGGTGTGCGGATTATAGATATTTGATTGTATATTAAATGGGAAAAAAAGGCTATACATTTAACCAACCACAGCCACTTTTTTCCAAAACCTACATGTATAAAGATGCAATGCAAGAAATTATTACGATATTGTTTTAATGTATTAATGTTTAAAAGCACATTGCAGCTTGATTCAATTTTTTCAGAAAACTATACCTACTTTTCATGAACTTCCATGAATCAACCATATGTGAGGAAATTTAATAAACAACCATTGAAATACATTTAAATGTCGATTTCAATTTTAATTCTCTAGTACTACGATTCCATATGTTGTTTATATTATCTTATTTATCATTGGGCTAAAAAATTTTATTACATTAATTTCTTTAAAAATTTATTGCAATGCAATTTCGTTTCTTTAAATAGCACAAATTTAATTTATTAAAACAAAAACTTATCTGTCGACAAGAAAAAACTTATTAATTACCAATAACCCATCCCGTTCTCTTTGGAATACGTCTTTGTTCTAACCCCCCCCCCCAAAAAAAATCGATTTTCTGATCCTTGGTGCAACTACTGATATCTAGGTCAGCGGTTCCCAAACTTTCTTGAAAGCGACCCACCTTTCAGTGAATAAAAAGTTCACGACCCACCTTTCAGTGAAAAAAAATTTCGCGACCCACCCAAGATAAAGTTGTATATCAGCATAACAATTTTTATACGTTCTCTATACATTCAGCTATCTTATTTTACGAAAAACGCAAATTTTCGAACGAAATGTTCATTATCAATAAAAACAAGAATCGGTAATCTCAATGTGTGTAAGTGAATAGTAATTAAAACAATGCACAAAGATAGTTAAAAATATGTTTAATTATTATGAAAACATAACTTTATAATCCACGAGATTTCTGGTATTGGTGTTTACCAATGTGAGAACATATATTAACGCCCAGTTTGTCTCAGAATTTGTCTTTCAAAAACAGCAAAGTAGAAAAAGCATGTTCTCATAAGCATGAAATGTTGAATTTCATCAAGGACCTTAAAATTAATTTAAATGTTTCTGGATATTTTGTTCGTATATCAATCTAGAAATAAATTAAAAAATTTCCTTTAAAATATTATTTTCTATTGGAATTGTCATATCTTTTTAAACAAATAAAAGAAAAGATATATATTTTGATGATAAACCTCGATCGTTCCGCGACCCACCAAAACAACTGCCACGGCCCACCGGTGGGTCGCGACCCATAGATTGGAAACCGCTGGAGGTCTATATCTATCAAACGTCCTCTGACACATTTTTTTTTTAATTTTTTAATACTATTTTTATGTTATTTCATTTTTTGTATTTGTTGCAAATTTCCTTTTCACAAAATGTATACTATCATGCTGAAAAAAAGGGTGTCATCGATTTTGTGTTTGCATGTGCACTAAAAAATCTTTCCGCACTAACAGAAGAAGCATTTAAATAAAGATTATTACATAAACACTTTATCTACCGATGATACTTATAAGTACCATTAAAATAACTTTTTATAAAATTCTTTTAATTCGTCAGTTAGTTGTAATACTGTTTAGAATGAGTTACAGATACATTCTTTATCTTGTTCTAAAAAGATTATCGGTTACACAAAACAAAAATATTTTTTAAAGGATGATTTCTTTTGCCTTTGCATCTTTTCAGCTTTCTTGGCGCTGAGGAAGAGGGATGGGGACTTTTCAATGCGAAAATATTTCTATATTTATGTTGTAAGAATATAATATTTGTAAATTTTATAATTCTACAAAATACTAAGAAAATAATTAAAAATAAAACATTTGATTGGGGTTATAAAAATTGCACAAAATCCCTGTAAATTCAAATTTAATTAAACCTTCTAAATCCTTCAATCCTTCTAAAATCCTTGAAATATTTATTAAATGATTATGTAAATGTTTTAATTTAGTTTAAACAATTTGCGTAAAATTTTCATCAATTAATATGCGGTTGATAAGGGGTTAACCGAACTGGGACCGCACTAAGCGCTGGATTCCTGTAGTTATTGATATAAGAAAACCATAACGTCAATCACATTTTTTAGTAAATTTTTAAAGTAATCATGCAGAAAGAAAAGAAAAGGCGATTTTGTGAAGAAATTATTTTAATTGTTGGTAAAATATTTCTGAAACAATAGACTATATTAAGTTAGTAAAATTTGCAGAAGAATTACCATAAAATGAAAATAATACATACGATGGATTTCGAGCTTGAAAGTTTAACCGCCCGTCATTATCTACATTAAACACGTGTCCATAAGGAGGTAAGGTCACAAATGAACAGCAAAAGAAACGAGGAAAGATTACAAATTTCTATGTTTAGCTATAAGTGATGCTCTCAATAAAGCAAAAACCAATCAGAGAGATCACAAGCAAAATTGGAAAGTGTTGCCAATATTATGGAAATCATTTACAAAAGAGAAAATGTAATAAATAAAATTATAAAATATAATAAAAAAAGTAAATACAAAAATAAATATTATTAATAATAATGATTATAAAAATATTCAAATAAGGAAAAATAAATAATAATAATTAAAGAGAGAGTGAGAGAGAGAAATCATAACAAGGTTTTTCTTTACAGTTATAAAAAAAAAAAAACAAGAAAAGAGTGAATGAATTACAAAAGCAATTTCAAAGTTAAGAGAGAAAAGGAGATGGTGAGAAATCATTGGCAAGTTCATTAGATTTCTTATAAATAATATAAGCTTCGTGAATATTCAAGTTAGTGGAAAAAACAGAATAAGAAATAGTTTTAGCTTTGGAAAATTAAAACACTGACTGGAAGGCCAACAATGAGAGGCAGTAGATTTAGCGATTTCTTGGTTTTATACATACCTTTGGTGTTCCCTTAAACTGAAAGTTAAAACTTTCGTAGCTTTTTCAGTTGTGTTATGCCTTTTAATTTTTGAGAGTGAACACTCAAGATTTCCGTTACTGTTTTTTTCGCACTGAATATTAATCATATCCTTTGCATTTACAGCGAAGTAAATCTGTAAATTTATTTTCCTTTCCTTGAGTAACGGGTTTTTGCTTAGCAAGTGTAAATTACAAATCTTCTTGTAACAAACCTGTTTAAAAAAGAAAGAAAAAGTGGGGAGGAGGGAGCTTCTTCTCTTATGACTTCTAATACTAGTGCTCTTAGTATATCTCCTCTTAAGCAAATTATGTTGTTAATTTAACTTCGCATTCCATTACTAATTCCCAGCGTCAGTTTTTCTTTCTTGGCTTGAATTTTTCTAAATTTTCTATTACGAAATTAATTACCCCCATTGAATTTTCTTTCAAAAACAGTATTTTTTTTTCTATAAACTTGATTCACTTCTCCACCTGACAATAGACACTGGCCCAGAAAAAAGTTTGCGATTTTTTTCCGATATCCTGTAAAAGAAATAGAATAAGAATACTTCAATATTTAATTAAAACGACAGAGAGATAGAAAACATGTAAAATTTTTGTGCATTGATCGTATATATTGTGTATATCTGAAAATATTGCATTAATTGTAATAAATATGAAGAAAAAGAATGTTGCACTTATTAATTAAAACGACAGTGTGCTAAAAAGAACATCAAAAATTTAAAATGTGGTATTCTATTACCTGCGATAAATATGATGAAGAAATGTGTATTTTAAACTCCATAAAAGAAAAGGATTGTTACAATAGTTAATTAAAATGACAGAATGCCAAAAAAGAACATCTAAAATTTAAATCGTAATACTTAATTAATTGTAATAAATATTATGAAGAAATATTTTAAAACTCTGTAAAATATAAAGAATGTCGCAATTTTAAATTAAAATGACAGTGTACCAAAAAGAAAATCCAAAATTTAATAAAATGTAATATTTCATTAACTGTAATAAATGCAATGAGGAACGTACTAAAACTCTATAAAAGAAAAAAGAATACTGTAATATTTAATTGAAATGACAGTTGCCAAAAGAACATCGAAAATTTAAATTGTAATATTTCATTAATTGTAATAAATATGATGAAGAAATATTTTAAAACTGTGTATAAGGAAAAGAATGTTACACTTATTAATTAAACGACAGAGTCTCAAAAAGAAGATTTAAAATCTAAATTGTATTATTTGATTAACTGCAATAAATATGATGAAGAAATGTTTCAAAATCCTATAAAAGAAAAATAATATTGCATTTTTTAATTAAAACGACACTGTGAGAAAAAGAACATTTAAAATTAAAATTTTAGTATTTCATTAACTGTATTAAATTTGATAAAGAAATGTTTTAAATATACCTAAAAATCTATGTACAGTAATTATAAATAAATTTAAATTCGATACAATAGCTGGTGTTGTCTTACCTCAAGCTATAAGATATCTCATTATACCTTTAAACACAAAGTTGTTTTTCACGTCTCAATGTGAAACAGGAATAGGAAAAAATGATGAACATGAACATTAGTAGAGTAGATCTTATAGACTAATACGTCAATTCTTGAAGTTTTACATAACACAGCGCATCCATTCTGAAAAGCAAGAATTAAACTTTAATTACATTAAGCTAATTTTATAGGTACTTCAAAAAACTGTTACACTAAATTTCTGATTAACCGTCACTTATGGGGCTGACAGTGTGATGGATATTCGAAAAGCATTAAAATACCGTTAAAAAATCTACTTCTACTCGTCAGTTTAATAAGAATATTTAAATGCTTTGCTTTTAGATGCCCTGTCCAAAGGCATAACGAATAATAAGAAATTTATGTATGTGACAAATTAAAAATTTTACAGAATAAATATGGAGCATCTGTTTTCATACCAAATAATCATTTATATAATTTTGATTGTTTTTTTTTTTTGCTTAAGCTTTAACTGCAGCAAGATTAAAAATTTTACATAATAAAAATATTTCGTTTACATTTTATTCTTCATGCATAAAAAACCAAGTAATGTGTTAATAAGGGAGTTTTCATGATTCCTAGATCACATTCATCACATTCATCTTCTTCAGGTTTCTCTGGATTCAAAACATAATTTTAAATATTTTGTCTTTCGGTAATTCTCCATAACCAATATCATTATTGCCACAAACAAGCCAGTCTGTGATTTTAACGGCCGAATTATTTTTAAATATGTATGTTTGATTCCAAGGTCATTATTTTCAAATCTTTCTAGCTACTGTTTGTTAATACCAGATAAGCATTTTTTTTTCAACCGAATTTATTGAACGTTTGAGATTTCCTTGTTAATTTCTGATTTTTTAAAATTTAGGAAAGTGGTGGTGGTTGATCGAGGACAGAATTCAGGAAAATTGCTGCATTTCACTCTTTATTTATTATAATAAGTTGAATTATTGATACTGTTTTAGATGTAAAGAGCTAATATTGCGTAATATTTCCTGCACACAATAGACATATCTTTTTTAAATCATGCTTGAAAACTATTTCAAGAACCATAAAAAAAATCAATAAAATGTAATACAATTATCAAACAAATTGCATTTTAGGATTAAATTATTTTTCTCTTTCTGATTTTGCAAAAATTAAAATTATGCGCTATTTGAAATTAATTAAATTTACAAAAAAAGGCAAATGTATTAATGAAATCATTGTCATCGTTAACATGACGTCCCTTACGTCAGCACATGACATTGTTGAAACAAAATATAATATACATTATTTAATTATGACATTTAAAAGCTTGTTTGTGTCGCCCCAGTGGCGTGGTCAGTAGCGGTAGCTACTGCCACAACGAGGGGTCCTGGTTCGAATCCGGTTAAGACATGGATGGTTTGTTGTTCCTTTGTAGTGTAATAAATATGTAATGGATATGTGGAATAAAAAAATGTTCTGAATTGTCTCTGTTTCTGCGTGTAATAGATCATTCGAGGCAAAAGCCATAGCTGCTATAAGCCTCAAAGCAATGTCGCATCAAACCAAGCTAGTTTGTGGATCTTTTATATATTTAGCACTTTTTTCCGGTGAATTATTACATTACATAAAATTAAAACGTTTATAGAAAATCCATGTATTATATATATAAGTTGCCTGAAACTTTATAATCAACGCTACATAGAAATGGTTCTGAAAATTGCTTCTATAATAAAACTATTACACATATCTTGTGTTTACTGAAATTCTAAATGGATGAAAAAGGCCTCACCAGTACTTAAAACTGTAACACAACCTTTTCACTAAATATTAATGGCCGATGAGAGAGATGAGAGTTTTTGGTCTTTATTATTATTATCTTTACTGGGAACTATTCATAAATCACAATTACTGAGGTACATTTTGATAATTAGATAAAACCTTGGAAGTTCAGTATAATAGAGATGAATTCTTTGCTTTCAATGATGGAAAAAAAAATTCGAGCATAAATTATGAGTATTCCTGTGTGTTGATAACAAAACTTAATATTTCCTGAGACTAAAGTTCATTTCTTTATTAAATATAGATAATGAGAAGTTTGCAAGAATGATTTTAAAATTTTATCCTACAAAATTATCTTTAAAGAAATAATAATCGTTAAAATTTATTTTATACAATTAATGACGTTGCTAAGCTGCTGTAGCTCTGCAAAATAAAGTTAGATGCAGAGTGTTTAAAATATACATTAAACAAGATTTAAAAGGTAACAGAGCTTACTACAATAAACAATCATTGTATGTGAGGACAGAATATCAATGTATTTTGAAGTTTCCTTGATAATTTCTGATTTTTAAAAAATTAGGAGAAGGGGGGTGATTGACAGAATGACTGGAAATAGAAAATTTACTAAATATCATTCTTTACTTGTTATAGTAAGCTGAACTACTGATAGTGCTTTAAACACAAAACTGTTAATATTCCGTAATATTTCCTGCACACGGTACACATATTTTTTAAATCATTCTTGAAAACTACTTTAAAAGCCATAAAAATTCGATAAATTATGATACTATCAAACAAATTATATTTAGAATTACATCTTTTTTCTCTAACTAATTTTGTAAAACTTAAAATTATGATTTATTTGAAATTAAATATGCGAAAATAGAAAAATGAATTACGGAAATTGTTGTCGTCGTCTACATCTCATCAGTGTTACTTCGGAATATGTTTTTGCTTTATAATATACATTAATTAATTATTAATTTAAAAGTTGGTTTGTGCTTTTTTGCGGACCTTATGTATATTTAGAATTTTTTTTCTGGTGAAGCATTAAATAACACAAAATTAAAAAATAAGAAAGAATTCATATGCTAATTATATAAGTTGTCTGAAATTTTAAAATCAACGCTACATAGTAATAATTCTGAAAATTGCTTCTACAGTAAAACAATTACACATATCTTGTGTTTACTGAAACTCTAAATGGAAGAAAAAGCCCTCACTTGTATTTAAAAGTGTAACACAGCCTTTTCACTAAATATTAATGGCCGATGAGAAGATGAGGGCTTTTGGTCTTTATAATTATCTTTACTGAGAACTATTCATAAATCACAATTACTGAGGTACCTTTTGATAATTGGATAAAACCTTGAAAGTTCAGCATAATGGAGATGAATTCTTCGCTTTCAACGATGGGAAAAGAAATTCGAGCATAAATTATTCAGATAAGTGGTCCTGTGTGTTGGTAACAAAACTTATTTCCTGAGACTAAAGTTCATTTCTTTATTAAATATACATAATGAGGAGTTTACAAGACTAATTTTAAAATTTTATCCTAGAAAATAATTTTTAAAGAAATAATAATTGTTAAAATTTGTTTTACACAATTAATGATGTTGCTAAGCTACGTTGCTGAGCTTGTAGCTCAGCAATGTAAAGTTAGATACACAATGTTTAAAATATATATTGGACAAGATTTAAAAGGTGACAGAGCTCTTACAACAATAATAATTATTATAAGTGAAAACAAAATTGCAATGTATTTCTTAATTTAGAAATATAAGATATCAAACATCAATCCAAAATCTAATTTTTGTTCATAACTTGAACAAAAATGAAAATATTTTTCATAAAATTGACTTGTTTTCGGCATAATTCAATAATACCGTACAAAGTTAAGAAAGTGGACAATTATATGATTCGTGGTAGTATTTGTAATGTTTGTTACAATCCAAATTATAGAACTCTTAGTAGAGATCTGCATAGGCCGATTTCCATTAACGGCATTTGAGCCGGGCTGGGCTGGGACCTTATTTTTTTCCTGGAGTATCGGTCCGAGCCTAACGTATTTTTTCCGTAGGAAGCCGAGACTGATTTCATTCTTCCTAGTCTTCACGGACCAAAATAATCAGTTCCTGTTGAATCATTCCGTATAAAAATCTTTTTTCTCGATGTGGCCAATTCTGTTTATAAATCAGTAAAATTTGGCTTGGTTCAAAAATTTTGCAAAAAAGGCATATACTTTTAAGTCGTCATTATTCTATAATTAAACATTAGAATTTATTCTTTTTAAAGAACCGTCTATTTCTAGGCTTATTAAAATAGAATTAAATTCATGAAAAGAAAAAAAAACATGTTTATGACGGAATTTTCTTTTAAACTATTCATCCATGCAAAACGAATACAACTATACGCATGAAAAAAATATGTTAAACATTTACATCTGCTAAGAAGAGAACATATTACTTTCTTTCCAATGCGATTCCGTTTTAGAAGATTTTACTTTTACCATATAACTTTTTTTGATTTTGATGTCTCCATTACATGGAATATGAATTAATAATACTAATGATAACTGAAACATTTACATACAACAAACAGAGATTGATTAAAAGCATAAATATTGCAGGCTACGGCATTTCTGCATAAATGAAAATTATAAATATGAAAAAAAAGAGAATGATAAGTATTTTGTCTGAAATTTTCCGTAAGAGTAAAGATAAATGTCCAATAGAAATTCACTCAGGCTGGGCCGGGTTCGGGCCGAATTTTTAACTTTTTTCCGGGCCGGGCGGAACTTGTACTGAAATTTTAACTCTCGGGCCGGGCCAATATTTTTTTCGTTCGTACCTGGCCGAATTTTTTTCTGTGGATCGGCTGGGCTCGAGGTTGGAAATTTCGGCCCGTGCAGACCTCTAACTCATAGTATGGCATTGTTTGGATATGGATAGTTGCTAATTCAATTACTTTTCGTGATAAGAAGAGGGGAGAGGATTGTACTTTGTGCTTATCTGGTTTCCATTCCTGTAATATCACTCTCCCTTGCCCCTCCTATTTTACTTGATTTGGACTCTCCTAGTGGGAAGAGACGTCTGATTGGTCTCCTTCTGAGTGCGCGTGCCAGTTTACTTTTACTGCTACTTTGCGACGTTTCATGGTCAGTTCGCCTTAGCGGCGAGCTCTGATGCACAGTTTTATTTTTATTTAACAATGTGACTTATCTTTTACATTTTACACATTTTTAGCACTGATGATGGGACTTTAGAAATCCCGAAACAGCTGTATGCTTTTAATATTTATAATATTTGTGCTCTTTAACGTTGTTTATTTATTTATTTATACTTTTCGTGATGTCCTTACAATTCATCAGAATCGAGAAAGCTCTGTAAAATACTTCATTAAAATACTTCCATTATTGTTCATATAGATCAAATAGAAGAAAAATTGGAATTTGCAATGGAGTTAAATACTCCGTACATTTCTGACTGCATGTATTAACTTCGGACCAAATTTCCAATGAATTAAATTGTTTATTGTAGTGTAACCTGTCGTCTAGTAATAAATCTATTTTTTTAAACATCTTGTATATCATTCTTTTTGAATCAGTTAGACAAATTTAAAAAAAAAAAAATGAATTTCTATTTTTGTATGATATTGACACAAATTTGGTATAAAATTCGTAATTAAAAAATTTACAACAACCATTTAGAAAATGAAATTCTAATCTATTTGACATGTTCAGATTCAGATGACAAAAGTTTACATGATTACTGGATTCAGATTCGAGTTTATTCAATGCTCAGCTAATGGCACAGTAAAAATAATCTCGACGCTGCTATGGTCGTTCTATAGCTTCAGATACCCGGCCCAGAATTCCCTCTTTTCGGTGTTTTTTATTTAAGCAATTTTTTTTAATTTGTTTGATTTCAAATTTTGATATTTTTTCCTTACCTAGCTTCCGCTAGCGACTCGGCTATTCGGAATGTGGATCAGGATTTATGAACCTGGCTTCTGCTATACATTCGCAATATGATAACAAAAGCTAAAGTATCAAGGATGTTAAAAATGCTAAAAAAATAAAATGCGGACATCACAAAGTCTATCCTCGGCCGAAAACAACCATTTTCCAAATGATTAATAAAAGTGAAAAACAGTTTCATTTATTTATTCAAGTAAGTTTCTTGAAACTTTTACATGAACCAATGAATTGAAGGTTTTTTTTTTCTGAGATTGCTTAAGCAGTGAAACTATTAGACACATTTTGTGCTTACTGAAGAAAAAGTCTCACCTGTACTTAAAAGTGTAAGCACAAGCTTTTCATAAAATAATTATGGTCGACGAGAAGAGAGAACTTTTGGTCTTTATTATTAGCTTTACTAGAAGCTATTCATAAATCACAATAAGTAGGGTACATTTTGATAATTAGATAAAACCTTTAAACTTCACTCTATAATGGAGATGAATTTGTTCCTTTCAACGATGCGAAAAGAAATTTGAGCATAAGTTATTCGGATGAGTGTCTTGTAAGTTGGAAGCAAAACTTATATTACCTTAGACTAATGTTCATTTCTTTATTAAAAATAGATAATAAGGTATTTTTAAGAGTAATTTTTAAAGAAAAAATAGTTGTTAAAATTAGTTTCATACAATTGATTATATAGTACAAAACTGCAGTAGCTCTGCAGTGTGATTAAATAACTAATTAATTATTTTGAAAGTGATTTCATAAACGTACTGATGTTAACAACCAATCATAGTTATTCTTTCCGCTGTCAACATCCATTTTTATCTACTAATATATAACACACAAGGATAAATGAGATATCATTGGGTAAAATTTTTTGCCCACATTTGACATCGCATATTGAATTGTAGCGTACAATGTTGAATGGGATACCTTGGATAGGATTATTTTCTTATATCTGACAATATATACTGAATTTTTCTATACATTTGCGTTAAGCATCGTCGGACATATTATTTCTGATGTCGACATCTTCTTTCATGTATATAGAAAAGGCACAACGATGAACAGATATTATAAAAAAGTTTTTGGAACAGGTGTTTGATGTAGTATACTCATAGCTCGTTATAACAAAGTGTTTGGCTAAAACATTTGCAGTTAATCATAAATTTATGAACAATGCATCAGCAAATAAACTCGAAAATTGAAGTGTGTGAGCCTGGAATGGGTAAAGTCATTATTAACTAACAATTAAGTACATTGAAATAATTACTGAGCAAAAACTATTAATTAATACTAATAATACTGCCGGCATGCGCTGCCAGCGGAAAAGAAAAGTCGAGTTTTAAAGGTACAGTGGGCGAAAGAACACTCTGTTTAAAAAAACTGAAATTCATGGATACATTTTTTTTTCTGAATTTCACAGAGAAAGTCATTATTAATGCCAAAAGGGCTGTTTTCGTTAAAAATCAGAAATTTTCACATTTTTCTTGAAAATAACGAAAGAGACAGAGATGGAAGGAAATAACTGAAATACTTCGTTATCTGCAGCAAATTTATTTTGAATATTTGCAAAACTGACATCTTGCTGCACAGAAATAAAAAAACTCAAAGAAAGAGTTCTGACTTGTGTGTAACTGGTTATCATACCGCTAATTTGTAACTGTATTGTTTGTCATCGAGATTAAAAAATGTTATATTTCTAATAAACTTTAGAATACCAACTTTATTCTAACTTTATAACGGAAAGTTACCACTTTTACAAACGGAGGTTTTCCTTCTTTCATTTCCCAAAACAGAAAATTCATTAAATAAAACGGAAAAAGTCCGGACTTTGCTGCCAGTAGCTTTACCACGAATTCACGGATTTATTTTTAACACCGCAGCTAACATTTGGTGAAGCACCACCGAAACTTTTGCTATAAGGTTTATCCAAAAATTTTATCCTTACCTAAATAAAGCACTATTTTGGCTCGGTACTTCGGTACCTCGGTACTGCACCTTTTGCTTAGCTACCAAGCATTCAGTGAAAAGATTATCTTTACCACAAATTTTCCATGCAAATCTGTGGCATCAGTCAGGTCCTAACAGTAGATCAGAGTTCCTAGAAATCAACCACTAAAGTTTTAACTCCAACTGATACTGTTTAATTTTAGTATCCTGACTGGAACTGATGTTATAGAGCAGGGATCTCCAACACGGCGTCTGCGGCCGCCATGGCGCCCTTTTGAATGTTTCTTGATATTAGTTTAAAAGGAGAAAAATTCTTTTAATGGAATATTTTTAAAAAATCAGGAGTATTTACATCAGAGATATTTTCGAAACCCGTAAAATTGCGTTAACCCATTCAGAACCATAGGCGCATATGTGCACCTTCAAAAAACGCACACCGAATTTGTTTTTGGCACCAGTAGAAAAGAAAAGTAAATGGTACCAACCGAATAAAATTTGTGCAAATTGCCTGTTCCGAACGGGTCATAAGCACACTTTGAAAATTTAATCATGCATATTTTCTCGATTTGTAGTTATCGTTTTTAAAATATAACTATGATGGTAAAATTTGGTAATAATTGAAAACAGCTTTTTTTAATACTTAAGAATAAACACAAACATAAATGTTTTTTATTTTCCCCGAGCCCTTAGAAACCCATGTGCATAAAAGGTCAACTTTTTTCTTTTTACTGTTGCCACACTGGCCCATTGGCTGTTTTATACGAGGGATAAAGGGGCTTAATTTTTCCTTCTTGACTTTTGAAATTTTAGGGTTTAATAAAACAATGATATCCATTCATGAAAGCACTTCCAGTCAATGTCTCTGTTTGAAACCACCTATATGGATTGGTTACTATCATGACTGTCTTTGTTTTTGTACACTCTATAAACTCACGCCTTCAAAATAAATGAAAGCGTATTTTCACATCTTAAAAGAAGCTTAGCAATACAGGGTGTTTATAAAATCCCGAACCCATTTTGATGTTTAATAACTCATAAAATAATAAAGATAGATTAAAATTAATAACATAAATGGTTAGATAGACTCAAAAAGTTTCATGATCCTTGACAATGAACTTCCACGGTGCCCCCTTCGTCGCACGGAGAATATCAAGTTGATAGTCAATTTCACGCCAGGTAGCGGCTAGTATGTTGGTATCCATTGACTTTCGACTTCATATTCTCCGTGCGACGAAGGGGGCATACGTGGAAGTTCATTGACAAGGGTCATGAAACTTTTTCAGTCTATCTAACCATTTATGTTATTAATTTTAATCTATCTTTATTATTTTATGAGTTATTAAACATCAAAATGGGTCCGGGACTTTATAAACACCCTGTATATCTCTGATTTAATACTTTTATTTATTTACTATTACTGTTCTGCGTGATTAAAGTTTCTGGGGTTTTACCCTACATACATTTTTGAGGTTGATCGCTCATAGAAAAATCCACGATTTAAAATTCGTTCCATGTAACTTCAGAAAAGTAGGGGCTTTTTGTCTACCGCTGTAAGATTCATTTGCATTACATTAAGACGCACATACATAAAGGACAACAAAACGGAAACATAACAAACGGATTAGAAGGGCGTGAAGAAAATACAAATCACAAAAATTTTCAAAAAATAAAGTAAAATTAATAAAAGTGGTGAAAATTATCTATATATTTTAATATTCTTGTTACTTACTTGGAAATTGGGATTTTTGTTTTTTTCCCCCAACATACAAATCTAAATTTTCTTACATTCATTTAAATGTTTAAGAATGTCGCTGCCAAGCAAATCACCACTTTTTTATGGAAATGTGGTATTATATTATTCTTTCAAGAATTGATATGTAGTTTATAGCTTACAATCTCAATAACAAACTTTAATTCTCCCTGCAGATCATGAAAAGTAAAAAAATAGTTGTCATGGGCAAAATTGCTCATAAAGCGAAAAATAATTAATAAAAATGAAAAATGTATTTTCATTCCAAATTGCTAAATAGTCAAGGCTAAATTTATACATTCATGCTTAAAAATAAGTTTAAAATTGTATCAAAGCTTTGCATTCTTAAGGAAAGGGTTTGAAAATCATATTAAAATTCAAAATATAAATGTTCTAGAACATTTACAAAATAAATTAATATCATTATGATTCAGACATATTTAAAACAAGTAATTAAAATATAAAAAATATTTTTATTACAACGATTAAATTACATTAATACACCATATCAAAATACATAGTTATAATAGTTATGTATACAATTTATTTTCTTTTACACAGTGTGTCATTTACTTTCATATGCAAATCCCTACAGTTTTGATCACTTTGCAGCATTATGATTATCCGCCAGTTGATTTGTTCCGGTTTTTACCACACACAGGGTTGATCAACATCAAGTACCTTAAAGAAAAAGATTCATTCAACATGGGTATAATCATTAAATTAAATTATCGAAGAAAATACAAAAGTAATTTATAGAAATGGTTTTACAAAATCATCTTAAGAGGTTATTTCAATATTCACAAGAAGGAACAAGAATGCTAATACTAATCTTATGGGAGCGTTATTTTCAACTTTCTCGCTATGTTTTTAATATATATATAATTTTTTTTACATATAATAGATGAAGATAATCTACAACTGGGCTAGTTTTTTTCCCTATTTTAGTTATAAATTTTTCATATATATTTCGGTAGTTTCAATTTCAGAACCAGTTTTGAAAGTAAAGGAAAACTTTTAAAAAAAATCTGAAACTAAAATCTAAAAATTAAAAACTACCTCGGGTACATTGTCCTCAGTTATCTTACCACAAAAATTATTTAAAAATATTTATATCCAAGTTAAATATTATAAAATAACGCTCCCATAGAATTTACATTAGTGTTTTCGTTTCTTCCCATGTGTAGTGTGGGACTTCCCATGACTTTTAAGAACCTACACCAGTCCTGTGGCTAAATGCCAATATTAATGTTAAAATCACGGGAAAATTTCCTACAAATTTCTCACTTGTATTTTAATATTTTTATTTTATTTATTTATTTTTTTTTTTTATGTGATACTTTAAATTGATATTTATTGTTGTGTGTGTGTACTTCTTCAACTTTTGTAATAATTTCTTTATGCGAGAATAATTTTATTTTCAGAGCTGCTTTCAAAGTAGAAGCATCTGAATATCGAAAAAGTGTAACAGACAATTGAAAAAGTTTAAATGCGCAATAAAAATAAGTACTGCATCTGTGTGAAATATATATATATATATATATATATATATTAAAGGGGCGGGAGGAAAGAGGTCTGTAAATAACACTACCATAGGATGAATATTTAGTTGAACATTTCTTACCGAGTTGAGTCTAGGCTATATGTTAAGGGGGCTCAGGGGTTGAAAACTTTTCAAACAGTCGATTTTTTTTAATGATCTAATTTAATTATTCATTTAATTCTCAACTCAATGCAAAAAACCGCATAAAAATATTAGCATTTTTAACGGAGTTATAAGCATTTATGTATCGACACTTTCATAGCCTCATCCGTATAATTTCAACTTTAAGTCGCGTTTTCTCAAAACTTGATTTTTGATGACTAACACCAAGATTTAAAAAAAAACTATTTGATGGAATGGCTTTTTTTTTTTCATGCATATAACATCATTATCTAGATTATGAATTAATATATTTTATATAGGTTAATATTTTGAGTATTTTTAATGGAAAAAAAGTTGTATTTTTTAGGGGGGTTTTAAATTTTCAACTTTGAGAGATTTTTTTTAATGCAGTTTTTATTAAGTGATAGTTATATCCTTAATTCAATTATATTCCTTAATTCAATTATATCCTTAATTCAATTATATTCCCTACGATTTCTTGAAAAGTTTTCAACCCCTGAGCCCCCTTAAACAAAGATGGAAATGTCGGAGCTGAAATCCTTAATTTAATACATTCTCTTAACAACGCACACATTTTCAAGTAATTGTTATTTATTAAGTTAAAATTTTGAATTTTTTTCTCATAATTTACCATATCATTTGGAAGCAAAAGTAAGTGACATAATTTCTCATAACGATTTTTTAATTTTTAAATTTAAAAGTTATTAAAAAGTGGGGTAATTTAAAATCGTTATAATATTATTTGTAGAATTTCTTTTCATTTATATAAAAAGAATTATATGAGCTTTAATTCAGATTTAGGAATTTGAAAAACATTAATTTGAATAAAATTTAAAAATATTTAAAGTAAAAAATGAAAAAAAATATAGTTTTTAAAAATAATATTTTTAAAATTAAGAATATATATTTTTTAATTTGCTGAATCAAAATTAAAATAAAACAATTGAAAAAGATTTGTTCCAAATTTAAACCAAGATTTTATTTATATAAACAGAAATATATAAGATTTAAATCTAATTTAGGAATTTTAAAAACATTAATTTGAATAAAATAAAAAAAAATAAAGTAGAATTTTTTTTTTTAAATGTATTTTTTTAATCATATTTTCAAAATTAAATATTTTTTTTTTGATTTGGTGAATTAAAATTAAAATTAAACAGTTGAAAAACACTTGTTCCAAATTTAAACAAGTTTTCTTTAACAGTTCTTGAGTTATAGTAATTTAAATACAAGAAATGATGAAAATACTCATGAAGAAAAAAAGCATTTTCACAGAAAATCATTTCTATGAGAATGATTGCTTTGAAAGCTAGATTTTAAAAAGAAACCAAGCGGAAAAAAATAATATTTCTTTTTCCAGTTAACCCCTTCGCGACGGGAGCATTTTACGAAATTTTTAATGTTCTGTCACCGGTTTTAAAAAACAGAAAGCTGTCTCTTAATAAATTGTGAAAATGCTTCGATTAAATAAGGCTAAATTCTTGATATAATTTTACTGGTGGCGATGGTAGCATTGATTGTTGAAACGTACACGTGCCTATTTGCGGCACGTATACGTGTCGCTCGTCCCCAAGCGGTTAAAATAGAAACAAGGTTTTAAGCATCATTTTAAGCAGAATTTTTTTAATGCAATAAAACTGCTTAACACGTTCGCTGCCGCTTACGTGAAGATGTGATGATAGGTAATGCCGCACTGTAGAAGTGTTTTTTTTTTCCAGAAGCCGGTTTACTTTTTATAACAAAGAATCAGTGAAAGCTTTTCCCGCGCCAGCGCGTGACTGGCTATTGAACAGTACCCCACATCACGCGCTGGCGCGTGATCCTCAGCGAATGTGTTAACAAAATTTGAATGTTTTTGTGTCCCGCACCAAAAATTAGCCGTGTGTGGCATCTGTAATTATAATAAAGAGCAGGGTATGAAAAACAAATCAATTAAAAAACTCAGATTATTTGGAGAAGGGAGGAAGAGTTAAAAAACTTTCCAAAAAAAAAAATTCTAACTATACTAACTCTTCTAATTCAAATATCGACTTTAGTTTGTGTTTGATTTTATTTGCTTTTGAAAAAAAAAAAAAGAAACTATGCTCATATCCACTATTTGTTGCAATCACTATTCATATAGCAAGCTCTTTAGCAGAAAGTTAAAGAATGAAGACGGGTGTTACAGATTTTCTTTTCTCCTTTGTAGATTATTTATTCATCAAACATTTATTTTGCTTTATAATATGATTAACATTTTATTGCTAAATGTAAAAACTTGAGTTAATTATTAATAGAAGTGAATAAAATAAATAAAACGCGTAAAATCGTTACAAGTAATAATATAATTAACGCTGCAATTGCAAAACATTTTACCTGTGGATTATTTTCTGCCTCTGTAGTATGTGTCGCAGAACATCGAAAAATTTTTTGCCACTGGGTATTAGATAGTTTCAAGTCTACTCCTCCACCATTCTTCAAAAATAAATTAGGTAGCCATATTCCTTCTCCATTCCAAATTTTCTGTTGTTGAAAATAAACATATATTATTTCTTAACAATTAAAATATACGAAATGAAAAAAAAAAAAAAGTCTTTATACCAGCCATTTTATTAGTAAATATCAATATTTCTTCTGGATTGCTTGTCAAAAACGGAAAATATGTTTTAATTCCAAAAAATTTTGAAGAGTTTGGGCGAAAATGACTATGAAAATAAATAAATAAATAAAATACCAGATGAAAACCCCTCACTTTTCCGTCATATTAAAATTACACATTATCGAAAAGCAAATGTATTTTATATATATATATATACAGTGTTCTCGCTGTCACTCGCCAATGCGCCAAATTGCGACTAAATTTTTCATTTGGCGAGTAAACAAGCGATTAGATTCGCCAAATTGCTAGTGCTCAATTTTTCTTTTTCTTTTTTACTTTTTCGTTTTTCATACATATGCATATACACTATATTGCCATTGATTATGGGACACTTGCGATTTTAGACATTTTACTAAATATCTAGAAAAATACATTAGGAATCATCTCGAAACTCTTAGTGTATAAATATAATAGTATACGTCATACATTTCCGTGAAGATTTTTTACCGAAACTCCATAGGGGACCGTCAACAAATTAAAAAAGAATGAATATCTTTTGAATAACCCTGTCAAAACTAATGTAGCAAAAGCGCTCAAACTCTAGATTATGATTGAATGCCTTATTGTAATACACTGTGTTCATTTTTATGCAAATAGCATGCATACTCGCGGAGTAATTAAGGTTTTTATAAAAATGGCCCCAAATTTTTCTAAGTTTTTCCCTTATAATTTTCAGAGTTCTTTGTATAAAATAATATTTTTTTCAGAAAATATGACAAACAACATTGCACACAATACCCTCTAATCAGAATTAAAAAATAATAAAAATTGTATGAAAAATGAGTAGGTTTACTAAATAATTTTTTACTGCGCATGCGTCAAAGATAGCAAAATTTCATTTGCATATTATGTTAGCTAAATGTATAGAGCAACTTTTGTAAAAGTCTCAAAATTATAGCTTGAAAATTCTGAATGTAATCGTCTATAGAAAAAGGACAAAATCCGTTGTTTCCAAAATGAAGCAAAAAAATGAGGGATTTTATCCAAAAGTAGTCGTAACATCCCGTATTGTGTATTCTATATTGACACTAATCAATGAATATATGGATACAACCCCTCTTGTTTTTGCTTCATTTTGAGAATAACGGATTTTCAACTTATTCAATTGACGATTATTTTCAGAATTTTCAAGTTATCATTTTGTGACTTTCACAAAAGTTGCCCTATACATTTAGCTAACATAATATGCAAATGAAATTTTGATATCGTTGACGCATGCGCAGTAAAAAATTATTTAGTAAACCAACTCATTTTGTAGACAATTTTCATTATTTTTTAATTCTGATTACAGGGTACTGTGTGCAATGTTGTTTGTCATATTTTCTGAAAAAAATATTATTTTATATTAAGAACTCTGAAAATTATAAGGGAAAAACTTAGAAAAATTCGGGGCCATTTTTATAAAAACCTTAATTACTCTGCGACTATGCATGCTATTTGCATAAAAATGAACACAGTGTATTACAATAAGGCATTCAATCATAAACTAGAGTTTGAGCGCTTTTGCTACATTAGTTTTGACAGGGTTATTCAAAAGATATTCATTCTTTTTTAATTTGTTGACGGTCCCCTGTGGAGTTTCGGTAAAAAATCTTCACGGAGATGTATGACGTATACTGTTATATTTATACACTAAGAGTTTCGAGATGATTCCTAATGTATTTTTCTAGATATTTAGTAAAATGTCTAAAATCGCAAGTGTCCCATAATCAATGGCAATATAGTGTATATTTAATGTATACATATTTTTTACCCGACTACGGCAAAGCCAAAGGAGGGTTATGATTTTGACAGGCTATGTATGTATGTATGTATGTATGTATGTATGTATGTATGTATGTATGTTCATCTGTTCCCTCGTAACTTCTAAACCACTAATCAGAATTCGACAAATGACATATCATTAGAAGCGTCTTAATTGTCCGCTGGTTATAGGCTATATAGATTTTCACCAAATTCAATGTGGCGCCCTCTAGCGGACAAAATATACAGAGTAAAAAAATAAAGTTAAGCTAGATATGCCGTGTTTGGTATCATTTTAAAGCGCTTCACTTGTACATTTCGAATATATATATATTACTAGCATTTGCTTGTGACTTTACCTGTATTCATGGGGTACTTTTATACTTTTTCAGCGTAGTTTTTTGTCGTAGTTGGGTTTTAGTTTTTTTACTTTATCTTGTTATATTTGTAGCACATAGTTGAAATTAGATTAATAACAATCGCTGTCACAGCTATAAAAACTTGGGTTATTTTAGAACATATTGAAAAAAAAAAAGAAAATGCATTAAAGTTTTTTTTCTGCTACTCGGCGAATTTATTTTGCTAATACTTTTCTCATTTGGCGAATGTTTTTTACTTTTAACTAGCCAAATTACTAACGTTGGTCAACTGTCATCGAGAACACTGTATATATATATATATATATATATATATGTAAGAATATACAAAAAAAATCAAACCTATTAATTACTTTTTTAATAAATCGCCCCTCAATGTGGATACGGGCCCCATGACTAATAATCACGGGTTTTACAGGGCAACAAGAAACCTAAGTTTATCGTGTTAATTTAAGTAAAACACATGGCTTTTTTAACTGGTAACCTCTCGGGAGATGAGGAATTTCAAATATACACCTACGCACTTGCTCTCCAGAACCGATGATGTGAAGGCCTGCGAAAAGATTTTGCTATGTTTTAAAATATTTAAATAAATCAAAATTAAAACTCATCCCCTTGAAGTCTGTCGTTTCATGAAAATGCGACAGTTCTTCATTGTCGGCAGGATTTAAAAACCTAATGTGGGAAAATAATATGCGAAATATGGAAAATATTAAAAATACCGGACCCACAGAGTAAGCAAAGCAAAAAACAGCCCTTCTGTCTCGGAAGATCGAGGGAGGCCTCGTAAGGATCTAGCGTCTTCATCATGAGTTATCATCCAGCAAACGTATTCCATATTGGAATACTTAGATGCTATTTTCTACCACTCGGTCGAGCTTTGCTGCATCCTGGACACTGGATTTCTTCTTGAGTGGGACTTCAACTATCGCCGTTGCCCCCTCCTCCCGCCTGTCGTGCCATGAATCATTTCGGCCGGTGCTCCGCAATTTTGTTTGTGATTTATTTTATTTGTGTTCATCTGGTTTCATCGAAGTGTGGTGCCGTATGTGTTTATTCTTCGATGGTGATAATGAGTATCCGAATTCAACAGTGGTGTTTGCTTCGTAGTGATTTATCAATAATCTTCAAAAAGAGCTCCTGTAATCGCTTCATTATTTATCGAAAAGAAAAGAAAGAAAACGCATATTTCTTCATGTGCGCACTCTAAAATTGCTTTTTTTTTTGGTTTAGTGTATGTGTATACCCTGGGGTTGTTATTATTTTTATATGATATTATTATTCTTATTGTTTTTATGATGTTTATTAATATATAAGTAATTAAAGGTAAGTGTTATTTCTAGTGATATTGTGTTTAGTTTTATTATTTCTACAAACCATGGTTTTAAGTGTAATTATATTTTAAATTGAAAGAAAAAATGGATATCCATATTTACGTCTAACTCTTTTATATAATTAATTCTTTTTATTTATTTCATTTCACAATTCTATGCAGATGCTTGTATTATGTTGATATTATTATTATTATTATTTTTTTTTTTTTTTTTTTTTTTTTTGAAGGTCATTTAGAATTTGTTTATATTTAGATTTTTAGGAAGTTGTCATAAAATCAATTTAAAATGGAAGCTATTAAAAAACAAAAAACTGTTCTTAAGGGAAAAATCACTCGCATAAAAAATATTATAAATCCCAAAATTGATAATGAAACTGTAACTCTTGAAGAGTTAGATTTATATAATAAACAGGTTCAGGATATTGAAACCGAATTAAATAAACTCCATGAAAATGCCATTCTTCAGAGCGATGCATCGGAAAATCAGTCTATAATAGACGAATATGATGAGATTGCACTTAAGTTGGATAATTTAACCATAGCAATAAATACATCACGTAATAAGTTAACTAAAAGTTTAAACATTCACGATGGTGGTTCAGAAAGTCTAAATAAAACTACAGGTAATGTTTGTGTAAAAACTGTTAATCTTCCAAAATTTGAATTAAAACCTTTTCACGGAGAAGCTGATCAATGGCTTTCTTTTAAGGAGATTTTTCTTACATCTATAGATCAAAATTTGGAGTTGGGGGGCGTCTCAAAATTGCAATATCTACTGGCTAGTGTAAAGGGTCCTGCTCATAAATTAATTTCTGGATTTCCTCTCTCTGAAGCCAATTATAAAAATGCATGGGACACTCTCTGCGTTCGCTATGATAAAACTAGGGATTTAGCCATAGCACAAATAAGTAAGTTATACAATTTAAAAAACATGAAAACTTGCCCCTCTTCCTCTAAAGCTATTTTTGACATAATAGATACTTGTAATGAGTCACTTCGAATTCTAGAGCCTTTGAATTTGACTCAAAATGCTTTGGTGGCTAACATGATAATTTATACTATAATTCAAAAACTAAATGATAATCTAAAAGAACGATGGGAGCTCTCTCTTACTCATAATGATATGCCTAGTCTCACGGAATTTTTAAAATTTTTAGAGACTCATGCCAAAAGTATGCTAGCGTTGGAGAATCCAACTAAAATAGATTTAAGAAATGTAAATTATTCCCGAAATTCTTCCGATAGATATAAATTCCCCAAAAGTCAAGAAAATACTAAATGCGGGGTTTGCCTTGAGTCGCATGCCACCCATGCCTGCAGAAAATTAACGAATATGTCCATAGATAACCGTTGGAGAACTGTCCAACTAAACAAACTATGTATCAATTGTCTGCGAGGTGGCCACTTTTCAAATAAATGTCCCTCCAAGATGAACTGTAAAAATTGCCATCGAAGACATCATACTTTACTCCATAAATATGATGTCCAGGGCAATGCAGGGACAACAATGAATCCCGATTTGGCAACCCATAGTAATCAGTTTCAATCACAAAATGTCCATGAGTATTCCCCTGATCAAGGAATACCCCATAATGCTTTATGACGGTTTATAGTCCCGGGGTATCTCAGATATGGGAATTACGATAATCATACGTATTCAAAAACTTGTCATGAGGATCAAATACCATTTTTATTGGATAGCGGAAGTACCCTTTAACTTATTCCGGAAAACTTAGTTGCAGCTTTGGATATGACGTCTATTCAAGGCTGTCATCCTCTTAATGTTAATCAAACCCAAGGACAAGTTCAGATTTCTGAAAAACTTCACGTACCCCTCAAAATAGGAAATATCAGGCAAAATAGCACCTTATACCTAGTTAGGTCATTCTTGCCATATGCGATACTGGGAACTCCAGAATTACAAAAATTCCATATATCGATGGACTTTTACTCGAATATTCTGACTCAGGATGGAGTCATTCTTAAGTATGATCAAAACATTTCCAATCAAATTTCTCAGGGAAACTCATTCAATCATACATTAACTTTAACGAGTGATATGAATTGCAAGAAGCCGCTTCATTCTCCTTCCAAATCAAATCAAGAAATTTTGTCGCAAAAGGACAATGTTATCGTGATACTCAAATTCTCTCGGATTATGATGACAAAAGTTTTAGTCATTGTACTACTGAAGAGAACTCACAGTTGGAAGGGCTTCTAAGCGACTTCAAGGATATTTTTGCGCGCAATAGATATGACGTAGGTAGAGTCAGATGGGAACCTCAGCGGGTAACTCTCACCTCGGAACTTCCTATCTTGCTTCGACCTTACCGTGCATCTCCTAGGGACAATGAAGAAATTAAAAAACAAATACAAGAATTACTGGAAGCTAAACTTATTAAAGAGTCCTGCAGTCCTTATTCCTCTCCCGTCACTCTGGCATATAAAAAAGGAGAAGGTAAAACGCGTCTCTGTATTGATTACAGAAAAATCAATGCCATTTGTAAGACTGATTCGGAACCATTGCCCCGTATAGATTGGCTTTTGGACAGACTTGTCAATGCCAAATATTTTTCCACGCTAGATTTAGCCTCTCGCTACTGGCATATCCCACTTCATCCTTCAGACACAGAGAAGTTGGCCTTTGCAACCAATCAAGGTCTTTATGAGTGGTTGGTTCTTCCTTTTGGCTATAAAAATGCCCCAGCTCAATTTGCAAGAGCTCTTCGAAAAATCCTAGATAAACATAAAGTTAATTTTGCGACCAATTATTTTGATGATTTTATAGTTTATTCCGATTCCTATGCCGAGCATATGGATCACTTTAAAATTATATTTAACATTTGCCGTCAAGAAAATCTAAAATTAAAATTTTCCAAATGTAACTTTGCTAAATCTCAAATTGACTTCCTCGGTTATGAAATTAGTAACGGCCAAATAAAACCAGACAATGCTAACACCGAAACTATTAAAAAATTAATTCCTCCAAAAAACGTTAAAGAATTGCAAAGGTTCCTTGGTTCTGTAAACGTATACCAAAAATTCATAGACAAGTACGCTAAAATTAGAGCCCCTGTAAATAAATTGTTAAAGAAAGATGCTCCTTGGAAATGGTCAGATTCCTGTCAACAATCATTTGAATTGCTTAAAAACGCATTAATTTCTAGGCCTATTTTAAAATTATTCAATCCTAACCTTCCATGCCATGTCTATACTGATGCCTCAAAGGAAGCCGTAGGTACTGTCTTAAAACAAATAGATGAAAAAGGGAACTTGCATCCCATTGCGTTCCACTCGAAACAATTAAGGCCCTACGAGCAAAATTACACTATCACAGAACTGGAATGTCTAGCAATAATCGATGCCCTTGACAAATTCCATTATTACCTTCACGGAAAACCTTTTACAATACATACTGACCATGCCTCCTTAATATGGCTTAAGAAGGTGAAGCATTTAACAGGTAGGTTATTCAGATGGTCACTAAAATTAAGTATGTATGATTATACTGTAAAATATAACAAAGGATCCACCAATTTTGAAGCAGACATGCTTTCAAGAAATCCCACTTTTTTTGTAAATCCCCATATTCATTTATTAACATCAGATGAAATTAAAGAAAACCAACAATTAGATAATATAACAGGGCCTAAATTTCAAAAAGTTAATGACATTGTAATAATTCACAAAAAGGGTTTTCAAAAAATTGTAGTACCATTCTCCTTGAGGGAGAAATTATTAATAAAAACCCATACAGAATTTGGCCATCCCGGAATCCAAAAAATGTTACATTTAATTTCCCCACAATACTATTGGAGCAGCATGACCCACGATATTACACAATTTGTCAAGCATTGCGAGGTCTGCCAACTGAACAAAAAATCACACCAACCAAAATTTGGTCTTCTGGAGGCATTACCACCCGCAGAATTACCTTTCGATATAATTTCATTAGATTCAGTAGGAGGTTTTAACTATTATAATTCATCTAAAAGGTATATGCACATAGCTATTGATTACGCTACTCGTTATGTTTGGGGTTTTGCCTCTAAAAATGTTACAACTGAAGTCTACATTAATATTCTAAAACGGATTTTTAATATTCAACTTCTCAAGAAAATTTTAACGGATAGAAATCCTGCGTTTACAGCGTCTAAACTTCGTAAATGGGTACATAAACAGAATGTAAAAAAAATACTTACTTCTTCTCATAGACCACAGTGTAATGGGAAAAATGAGCCTGTGAATCAGTCAATTTGCACCCGACTAAGACTTAAAGTAAATTCTACCCCTTCAAACGGCCCATGGCCCAAAATTCTGCAGGAAGTAATTAATGAGTACAATAACACACCTCATTCGGTAACCAAGTATCCTCCTGCATACTTAATGTTTGGCCAATTACCTTATCCATCTGTATTAGGCAATGAAAATTATTACCCCCCTGTAGAGGAAGCCAGAAAAGAGGCTTTCCAAAGAACAAGTGAACATCACTTGAAAAATAAAGTCAGGTATGATTTAAAGTTTGTGGAAGCGCCTTTTAAACATGGTGACCTTGCCATAATGGAAGAATTTCACTATCCGAATACTCGGAAGTTAAGTCCGCCTTTTTCTGGTCCATATCAAATTATGGAAAAATTATCCAATGTAAGTTTCAAAATAAATAAGCCTAACTGGCTTACAAAAAAGGATTATGAAGTAATACACGCTTCCAAACTAAGATACTTTTTCCTAGTAATCAATTTAAACTACTTACACCAACGAACTGAAATAGTTGGTATCATATGAACTGATATTATATTATATCAGATCTCGGTTTGCATTATTATGAATATTTGGAATTTTAATTACCTTTTTGATTTATTATGAATATTTGAATTTTAAATTATTTTTGCATTATTGTGAACATTGTGTTATGTGTAAAAGTACTATTTCTTGAACTATGTCAAGACAGTTCCATACAAATTTGAAAATGTAAATAACATTGGACTTTTCAGAATCCATCTGCAACATATTTCTTATTTTGATTATCTTATTCTATGTATAATATTTACTGAGTGTTTTGCATTTATTAATACAATTGTTTTTATCATGTTCAATGACGCATAGTGGTACATTTTTTATTATTGTTATTCTATTATTTGTTAAGTATACGAAAGAAATAACTCATCTCCCATTAGCTCACTTAATGTAAAAATTGTTTACCCTTTTCAGGTGAGTATCATGGATGGAAGCCGGCCCATCCCCGGAGACTTGTCTGGAAGGGGGGGAAATTGTAAGAAAATACAAAAAAATCAAATCTATTAATTGCTTTATTAATAAATCGCCCCTCAATGTGGATACGGGCCCCATGGCTTATAATCACGGGTTTTAGAGGGCAACAAGAAACCTAAGTTTATCGTATTAATTTAAGTAAAACACATGGCCTTTTTAACTGGTAACCTCTCGGGAGATGAGGAATTTCAAATATACATCTACGCAATTGCTCTCCAGAACCGATGATGTGAAGACCTGCGAAAAGGTTTTGCTATGTTTTAAAATATTTAAATAAATCATAATTAAAACTCATCCCCTTGAAGTCTGTCGTTTCATGAAAATGCGACATATATATATATATATATATATATATATATATATAAACCATATTTTTTCAATTCTCTAAATAATCAATTTGAAAAAATATATATATCCCACAAGGTTTTGACGTGTAAGAAACAAATGCTGTTAATCAATGATTTTTACAGTTATTAATATTTTATCACAAAAATTAAGCAGGCTGATTTCGAAGATATCAAATAGATGATAATTATAATTTACACTTCCCGTAAAACTTCTAATATTGAGAACATGTGATAAAATATGGATTGGAAGGCACAGCTCTTTGGTTTAAGACAGGGGTGCAAAAGTCTTTGCGAGAGTTGCTCTTATGCTCTCACTACGAAATTTTATTTCGTTTTGTATCATCTAATAATTTGTATAAATTTTTTAATAGATTGGTATTAAATATTAGTGGTGAGTGACTGCCCCCCGCTGGTGCCTAGATTTTTTCACCCCTGGTCTAAGATCTAAATATGTAAAATTCTAAATTTTGAATGTAAAGTTACGTAATCCGGCTCATTGAAAGCAAATTTCGGGGCCTATTTAAGAAAAAAAAATCATTTAATAATAGGTCGTGTCACAAAATCAGACACTTCATCATTTTTACCATCCCAATTAAAAAAAAAAAAAAAAAACGTTTACCAGAAAGTAAATCTTTAACACAAGACTTAAATCCGATTCAATATACTCTCTGTGTGTGTAAAAAAGACAAATTAAAAAAAAATATATATATATATCTGCAGTAATTTGACTTTAACTGGCTGCTTTTTTTTTCTACAGAAGAAAAGGGGAGGAGAGGTCAAGATAGGCCGTAATTCACATTTATATAGCGAAGTAATTGACTTATAAGCTACACATTTTTAAGTGTTTTTAATTAGATTAATGACACTTATATTCGTATGACATTCCGAGTCACAAAATACCGAATCGACTATTTAATCAAACACAAGTTTTAATGACATTTAATTGACTTAGAATTAAAAAAATAACCCAGTTACTAACTATTGATAACATAAATACTATAATAACATGTAGATATGAACTACCAGAGATTTATAATCAGAGTTGCAAACATGCCAGCTGAATTTTAAAAGGGCCATAGAAATTGGTTTATTCTGTGTTTTATAAAATCAAACAGGACGATGACTCTAATTTTAAGGGGACTCAAGAGTTGAAAACTTTTCAAAAAACTGATATTTTTTTATGATCCAATTTGATTATTCAATTAATTCTTAACTCAATGTAAAAAACCGCATAAAAATATTAGCATTTTTAACGGAGTTATAAGCATTTATGTATCAATACTTACATAGCCGCATCCATATAATTTCAACTTTAAGTCATGTTTTCTCAAAACTTGACTTTTGACGACTAACACCAAGATTTAAAAAAAAAAACTATTTGATGGAATGGCTTAATTTTTTTTTTTGCATGCATATAACATCATAATCTAGATTATGAATTAAGGATATAACTATCACTTAATAAAAACAGTATTAAAAAATCTCTCAAAGTTAAAAAAATTTAAAAACCTTAAAAAATACATTTTTTTTCCATTAAAAATACTCAAAATATTAAACTATCTAAAATATATTAATTCATAATCTAGATAATAAAGTTATATTCATCACAAAAAAAAATACGTGTGGCACTCGAGGACTGCCGCGGTAAAGCTATTGCATATGATTTTTTATCAACTTATGCAAAAATACCGCGTCAATGTCTACCGAAGGATACCGTACCGAAATCTGCCGAACTGAAACGTCCTTAGCCGGAGTGTTCGGATTTTTCTCGTTACGGAATTTCTAGATTCAGTCGCCGCGCTCAAAGCCCGCGATAAAAGCTACGCAATAGCTTAATAAATTACCAAACAAAATTTGGCCGCGATAATAAAATTAGATCGCGAGTTATAAGCATTTTAAATTTTTCGACCCTCACGGTGGGGTGGGGGGGGTGTCTCCTGTCACCAAAAATTAACACTGTCTCATAATAAATTACCAAACAAAATTTGGCCGCGCTACAAAAAGTAGATCGCGAGTTATAAGCATTTTAAATTTTTCGACCCTCACCGTGGGGGGTCTCCTGTCAGCAAAAATTAACGCTGTCTCATAATAAATTATCAAACAAAATTTGGCCGCGCTACAAAAAGTAGATCGCGAGTTATAAGCATTTTAAATTTTTCGACCCTTACCGTGGGGGTCTCATGTCACCAAAAATTAACAATGTCTCATAATAAATTACCAAACAAAATTTGCCCAGGCTACGAAAATTAGATCGTGAGTTATAAGCATTTTTAATTTTTCTACCCTCACCGTGGGGGGGGGGGCTCCCGTCACCAAAAAGTAACACTGCCTCATTATAAATTATAAAACAAAATTTGGCCGCTCTACGAAAATTAGAACGCGAGTTATAAGCATTTTAAATTTTCCGACCCTCACCGTGGGGGGTCTCCTGTCACCAAAAATTAATAGTCTCACAATAAATTACCAAACAAAATTTGGCCGCACTACGAAAACTAGATCGTGAGTTATAAGCATTTTAAATTTTTCGACCCTCACCGTGGGGGATCTCCTGCCCCAAAAATTAACACTGCCTCATAATAAATTAACAAACAAAATTTGGCCGCGCTACAAAAATTAGATCGCGAGTTATAAGCATTTTAAATATTTTGACCCTCACCGTGGGGGAAGTCTCCTGTCCCCAAAAATTAAAACTGCCTCATAATAAATTACCAAACAAAATTTGGCCGCGCTACAAAAATTAGATCGCGAGTTATAAGAATTTTAAATTTTTCGACCCTTTCATTTTGGGTCTCCTGTCACCAAAAATTAACAATGTCTCCTAAAAAATCACCAAACAAAATTTGGCCGCGCTACGAAAATTAGATCGTGAGATATAAGCATTTTTAATTTTTCGACCCTCACAGTGTGGGGGGCTCCCGTCATCAAAAAATAACGCTGCCTTATTATAAATTACGAAACAAAAATTGGCCGCGCTACAAAAATTAGATCGCGAGTTATAAGCATTTTAAATTTTGCGAATCTCACCGTGGGGGGTCTCCTGTCACCCAAAATTAACAGTATCATAATAAATTACCAAACAAAATTTGGCCGGGCTACGAAAATTAGATCGCGAGTTATATGAATTTTAAATTTTTCGACCCTCACCATGGGGGTCTCCTGTCACCAAAAATTAACAATGTCTCATAATAAATTACCAAACAAAATTTGGCCGCGCTGCGAAATTTAGATCGCGAGTTATAAACATTTGAAATTTTTCGACCCTCACGGTGGGGGGGGGGGTCTCCTGGCACCAAAAATTAACACTGTCTCATAATAAATTACCAAACAAAATTTGGCCGGGCTACGAAAATTAGATCGCGAGTTATAAGCATTTTAAATTTTTTGACCCTCACCGTGGGGGTCCCATGTCACCAAAAATTAACAATGTCTCATAATAAAATACCAAATAATATTTGGCCGCGCTACGAAAATTAGATCGTGAGTTATAAGCATTTTTAATTTTTCGACTCTCACCGTTTGGGGGGCTCCAGTCACCTAAAAGTAACGCTGCTCATTATAAATTACCAAATAAAATTTGGCCGCGCTACGAAAATTAGATCGTGAGTTATAAGCATTTTAAATTTTTCGACCCTCACCGTGGGGGGTCTCCTGTCACCAATAATTAACACTGTCTCATAATAAATTACCAAACAAAATTTTGCCAAGCTACCAAAATTAGATTGCGAGTTATAAGCATTTTAAATTTTTCGACCCTCACCGTGGGGTGTCTCCTGTCACCAAATATTAACAATGTCTCATAATAAATTACCAAACAAAATTTAACCGTGCTACGAAAATTAGATCGTGAGTTATAAGCATTTTAGATTTTTTGACCCTCACCGTGGGGGGCTATCCTGTCACCAAAAATTAACACTGTCTCATAACAAATTACCAAACAAAATTTGGCCGCGATAATAAAATTAGATCGCGAGTTATAAGCATTTTAAATTTTTCGACCCTCACGGTGGGGTGGGGGGGGGTCTCCTGTCACCAAAAATTAACACTGTCTCATAATAAATTACCAAACAAAATTTGGCCACGCTACAAAAAGTAGATCGCGAGTTATAAGCATTTTAAATTTTTCGACCCTCACCGTGGGGGGTCTCCTGTCACCAAAAATTAACGCTGTCTCATAATAAATTATCAAACAAAATTTGGCCGCGCTACAAAAAGTAGATCGCGAGTTATAAGCATTTTAAATTTTTCGACCCTTACCATGGGGGTCTCATGTCACCAAAAATTAACAATGTCTCATAATAAATTACCAAACAAAATTTGGCCAGGCTACGAAAATTAGATCGTGAGTTATAAGCATTTTTAATTTTTCTACCCTCACCGTGGGGGGTCTCCTGTCACCAAAAATTAATAGTCTCACAATAAATTACCAAACAAAATTTGGCCGCACTACGAAAACTAGATCGTGAGTTATAAGCATTTTAATTTTTTCGACCCTCACCGTGGGGGATCTCCTGCCCCAAAAATTAACACTGCCTCATAATAAATTAACAAACAAAATTTCGCCGCGCTACAAAAATTAGATCGCGAGTTATAAGCATTTTAAATATTTTGACCCTCACCGTGGGGGTAGTCTCCTGTCCCCAAAAATTAAAACTGCCTCATAATAAATTAACAAACAAAATTTGGCCGCGCTACAAAAATTAGATCGCGAGTTATAAGAATTTTAAATTTTTCAACCCTTTCATTGGGGTCTCCTGTCACCAAAAATTAACAATGTCTCATAATAAATTACCAAACAAAATTTAACCGTGCTACGAAAATTAGATCGTGAGTTATAAGCATTTTAGATTTTTCGACCCTCACCTTGGGGGGTCTCTTGTCACCAAAAATTAACACTGCCTCACAATAAATTACCAAACAAAATTTGGCCGCGCTACGAAACTTAGATCTCGAGTTATAAGCATTTTAAATTTTTCGATCCTCACCGTGGGGGGGTATCCTGTCACCAAAAATTAACACTGTCTCATAACAAATTACCAAACAAAATTTGGCCGCGCTACGAAAATTCGATCGCTAGTTATAAGCATTTTAAATTTTTCGATCCTCACCGTATGTTGTCTCCTGTCACCAAAAATTAACACTGTCTCATAATAAATTACCAAACAAAATTTGGCCGCGCTATGAAATTAGATCATAAGAAACCTAAGTTTGAGACTTGATATCCTAATATCTGAAAAATACCGCGTCATTGTCTGCCGAAGTCTACCGAAGGATTCCGTGCCGAAGTTTGCCGAACTAAAACGATGTTAGCCGAAGTGTAAGTTTTTTTCGTTACGGAAGTGTTAGGTTTTCTCGTTACGGAATTTTTAGATTCGGTAAATGCGCTCAAAGCTCGCGATAAAAGCTATGCAATAACTTTAAAAAAAAAAAAAAAAAAAAAAAATAAGCCATTCCATCAAATAGTTTTTTTTTATCTTTGTGTTAGTCATCAAAAATCAAGTTTTGAGAAAACGCGACTCCATTTAAAAAAACTCCGTTAAAAGTGCAAATATTTTTATGCGGTTTTTTGCATTGAGTTAAGAATTAAATGAATAATCAAATTAAATCAGAAAAAAATCGATTTTTTGAAAAATTTTCAGCCCTTGAGCCCCCTTAATAGCAATTAATGTACAAATCTTATTTTATATTTTATAAACATTTAAAACCAAACAAAGTCTAAATATAAATAATCTATTCTAAACATCAATCACATACTAGATTGACGCAGTGGCGTAGCTAGTGGGGGGCAGAGGGAGCGGTCCGCTCCGGGTGTCACCCAATATTCATTTGCAGGTAGATATATATAATCTTATACAATTTTGGAAAAGAATTCTGAAATAAAATTAAATTTCGAGCGTACGAAAAAATAGAGTTTTTTTTTTTCTTATAGAAGTTGAAATTTTATGCAGTCTTGTGTATTTAAAAAAGATATATGCACCAGGGAACAAAAACTAACCAATTCAACGAGTGGGTAACAAAAACAAACTTTAAAAGAAAGAATTTTCTTTTACATACAGACACCACATTGATTTATGCGAATTATGGGTTAAATAAAAAGTCGCCCGTCTGTTTTTTTTTTTTTTCCCCCTTAATGCAGAGCAAAAGGCAAAGAGGAATAATATGGTCATTTGTTATAATAGCGTACAATTGTGAATGAAAAAATATAACGGATCGGCGGCGGGGGGGGGGGGGGGATGAAACTATGGTGGTTGGGGGTAACACAATTTATATCCGCCCCGGGTGTCCCCATCCTAACTACGCCACTGAGATGGAGCAATGACAAACCAATCTGTTATTGTAAAAAGTTTCTGATCAACGTAAACTTAGATTTGTGTAAAAAAAAAAAAATTATTTATTAAAAAAAATTAAATTTGCTTCATATAATTTTAATGTTTGCTGTATATTAATGACTTGTTTACGTGTAGCAGTAATAGTTCCCTGCTTAGAAAACCTAGTATTATATGTTATCCATAATTTAAACTAAACTTAAAAGCAGCACTGTTGTTTTATATAAGCAGTTTAACATAAAATACGATAAGGGGAGGAATGGGACAAGCTAGCAAAAGGAGTAATGAAATAAGTCGAATTCCTTCTTTTGAATAAGATAAATGTAAATTACTAATATTATGCAAATATTCTAAAATAAAGGATTAAATTTAAAGAGGAATAGTTGAAATGTTGAACAGAAAATATTCTAAAACTTACAGATGTCAGTTGCCTATTTTTAACAAAATTTAATCCAACGCTCACTTTTCATAAACAAAGTGATTTATTATCCAATTCTTAGGCAATGTTGACAAACCAATGAATTACATACTTTTAAGACAAAGAAATTTTAATATATATATAGTTCAAATTATTTACCTAATTATGTAAGTTAAAGGAAAACAAAAAATATAACCGAATAGCTCACTCTATTTTGAAAAACTCGGATCGCAAGTTTCCCAGTGCGGTGTTGCCCAGTGACGCCATTAGGTTGGTTGGTTGGCAAATGCTGAAACTTATGATACTACCCGTAAAGGAGACTTTTGTCTCGAAAATTTGACACCATTACTTTCGTAGAAAAAAATTTTCATGTGCTGCATTATCTTACATATAATCTAGACATTTTCAAGGAAAATGTTTTCCTTAGTCAATAATTACGATGGCTTTACTAGATACAAGAATGATAAAATTTTTATTAGGAGCTGTGCGTATATAACATTATAATTTTAGGGGTGAGGGGTTGTCTGACATCCCCTAAAAATATCGTAAGATATCTTTAGGGGAAGGGGGGATCTGCCTTTTGATATCGATATCATTTTTAACCCAATCAAAATTATATCTTTTTCTTTGTAACGTGGTTTTTTGTTCAAAATAGTACATTATGTTTTTTTTATTCTGTTATCTATTTTTATGAAAATACAAAGCTATCATTAAAATCACTAAATTAGAATAAAATTAATTAGAATTAATTAGAATAAAATTATCTAATTCTAAAACATGGCATACCCCAAAGTTTGACATTCCTATTCATATTCATATGTGTATGCATATATAATCCTCGATCGAGAAACCTTATGTGGAGTTTATTTGAGATGCAGCTTGTGTTTTCTAATAAATAAAAGAGAAAGAATGTTGACCACTTGTTCTGTTAATAAAAATTTCTACGTCTTTCACCCCCCCTTCACCCTCATCCCTCCTTTGTTCGGAGGGCAAGTTCAACAACACTTAATTACCGTTGAATGCACTATGTAAAAAAAAGCTATTATAAAATAAAATAAGACACTTTTAAATAGTAACTTTTTTTAAGTTTTATTTGAATAAAGCAATGTTTTAATAAATTCTCTTCATTTGAATCAATAAAGTTTGCGAAAAATAAATTTAACCAGTTTTTTATATTACTCCAAATTCTAAAAATAATTTTTTTTTCACTTTGATAACGATATCATTATCGGGGGGGGGGGGGGGCAGTCGATGGATGATAACGTATGATATCCAAAGGGAGGGAGGGGGGGTCCAAAATTAACTAAAAGTTGATAACGTTATATTTGCAATTAGCCCCTTACTGGTCGTACAATTAGCCACTTACTGGTCGAATGTAATTTTTGTAAATTAACCGTGTGTCTATAATTTACTTGAAAGATGGTAAAGTGAGTGTAAAATATACGATAAGGGAACCATTATTTTACAGACATCCTTAACAGTGTGTTAAGAAGAGCAGATTAATCGCTCCATCCGATGGATCATACTGAGTAGGGTAGGAGACATTGACTATATTTATTTTAAAGCATCAGTGGTATTGTTTCGTCACAACACGAATGATGACCACTGAAGTAACTTGGAAGTATAATTTAACATCTAGCCTAAATAATTTATCCAAGTCGGATGGAAGAGCGACGGGGGAGGGGGGATTGCCGAAGGTTTGGAGACATATGGATGAGATTGTGAATTAACTTTAACTGTCTAAATGGTTTTTAATACTAGAATTTTCCAGAATTTGTGATGGGGGAAGAAAGTGAATTACCAAACGAGAGGCCTTTCTATTAACGAAAATAGCAGCCTCGTCGTATCAGTGTTGAATTCATGGGGTGGCTCTAGGGAAATACCTACCCGCTAAGCAATGAAATGTCACCCCCTCCCCCGGAAATATAGAGTTTTTGTGTTTTCACTAGTGAAAAAGTGCCATTCACCCCGGTATTCTATAATGTCGTCCTCCCCCTGGAGCCACAGAAATCTCTCTCGGATAAAAATGTCTGAATTGAACATTATGCCGTATGGCGAAATAGCGTTATTGTCAGTACGTCGAGTGAGATAGGTTCTAAAATTTTGATTTAAGATTTCTAGAAATTTTGAATTTTACCAACTTTTTAAGAATTGATCAACATGATTGTTATTTATTAATTCCCTGCTCATCAAGATTGGAGTCTGAGGTCGTTAAAATCCTAACAACGTATGCAAAAAAGATTTTTGAATTTTTTCTGAGATTGGTAGAGAAAAGGGGACCAGTGTTTGTAGTATTACCGATGGATTATGCGTAAATCTAAGCCAACTGACTGTTTGGTATTTTATTATGTTTTTCTAATAAGCATGTATTTTTTTATGATAAATTTTTCTAAATTTTGAACGGGGATGATTTGCGGGGGGTGGGGGGTACTTATAGTCTCCAAAATTTCATTATCTGAGCACACACGATACCTTATACCATTTCGTTTTTTTTTTTTTTTTTTTTTTTTCGTAAACAGGTAACGCACAAGCCGCCGATCTTCAATATTTGAGCTATGCGACTTTCGATGCATTAGTATTGTAAGGAACGTTAACATGCACGGTGCTAGTGTGTTGCTGAATACGGAAAGAAAAAACGGTAAAACGCATCGTGCTTCTCAGCTTGGAGTTTTCAAAAAATAAGAAATACCATATTTCGGTGCTTCAGTTTATTTTCCTTCATGGATTGACTCAACTTTGAACGGAAATTTTTAACATTGTATTATTATATTTTTTGAATTAATTTTAAATATTAAGTAATTTTTAGCTGACAAATTTCTTATTTGTCATACCTAAAAAAAATATTTTTTAGACCTAAAATAAATTAATAAAACAAATATATAACATTTAAGAAGAAATTTATTAAGAATTTATGCAAGTTTAAAATGTAATAAAAATACTTGCATGCTAATTACTTTCACTTAAAAATAATTAAAATGTTACATACTTCTTTGTCTCGCACGTCCGGTATAAGGATCCAATTGAATGAAACACAAAGAGCATGCAAATATGAACAAATCCTTTTAACATATATCACTGGCATATATTCAATGGTACACAATATTATAATTCTAGTTACTTGACTTTGAATAACTGATTAATTAAACTAGTTTAAATCCTAAAGTTTCACTTCTACGAATGCTTTAATTCTTCAATAAAAATTAAGGATTGGTTTGACATCATTCAGTATATTAGATTGAAAGTTCCCACTAGAAAGAGATCTATTCAGGCCGTCGAGAGCCGTGACGTGCTCAGGATCAGTCACACATCCCCTTCCCCCTTATACAGACTTTCAAGACACATAAAAAGCATGTGAATCTTTAATAATACATCGGCGACTTTGAAGACTACTTTGTTCGTCTCTCATAAATTACATTATTTATTTTCCTGAATTTAAAGATAACAATTAGATATTAAGGGCGTATTTCGATTCAAACTGCTTATTCTCCTATTTATTTTTAAGTTCATTTTTGCCTTCAAATGTATGAAACTGGCAAATTGTATTATTAAGAAAGTACTCAAGGTGCCGTAATGATCGATTCTTTGATAAATGTAGAAAATATTGCAAAAAAGGCTGTCAAAGTTGCCAATATGAACGGATATTTCAGAAGCGGGAGATCTGGGGACGAAAAAAAGGGTCATACTGAGAGGATAATTGTTTATAAATCAAATTCTAATGAAATGAGCATAAAAACACATCACACGGCACCTTATACGTCATTTCAAAAATCCCCTCAGCAAATTTCATGTCTCTACTTTTAAAATTGTGTCCGAAATTGCATCGGAAAATTTCGAGCTGTTGAAGGTGGAAAAGCGTTTTTTTCGAATACACCCTTAATACTATTTAACTAAAGTAATTACAGACCTTTCCTTTTTTATCATTACATTATGGTTTACGTAAAAATTATAATATACAATGTGTATTGTAAGTGTGCTCCTTTGAGCTCCTTGGGCCCCAAAACAACTTGCCGGCTGCATCCTCCCCCCCCCCTTCCTCTCCTCAGAAATGCGCTCATTACGCAGCAAGAGCAAGAGCATCACTTGAGAGGTTGCCATACACCGAGGCGAAAATACCATTTTTTCCTTACTGAATTATTTTACAGTATAAATAAATCGAAATAGTATAGATACTGCTTTATTATGCCTAATATACCTTAGAAATACGGTACTCATACTGTAAAGATTGAAAACAGTAGAAGTACCATAAAATTTAGGTACATATATTATTGAAATGCTACAAAATGTTTTAGAATGTCATTCATCTTACTGAAAAATAATTATTTTACGGTATAAATACCGAGTTTTTACTGAAAAATAATTATTTTACAATGCAAATACCGTTTTGAATCGAAGCAGTGCAAAATATATTTTTTTACGCTTAATATAACTTAGAAATACGGTATTTATACCGTAAAGAGTGAATGGTGGGAGTACCGTGAAATTTACGGTACATCTACTGGAATTTTACAAAAATTTTTTACAGTGTACATTATTATGTAATGGAATACTTTTGTATGGTCTTGTAAATTAATAAAAATATTATCCAGCCTTCAGTAGAAAAATTAAACAATTCGATATAAAAATCTGGAAAACCCCGTATACTAATTTCTACCCAAGAGAAAAACAGAAAAGTAGAGGAAAGGTTTTTTTGAAAAGCAACAGAAGAAAAAAAATTGTGAAGGTAAATTATCTAGCTAAAAGAGTTATAACATCTAAAGTAAAAATCCACTTCCGATTCTAGTTTTTTAAAGACAGCGATTCAGAGCTTGAATATAATACTAAACTAAATTTTGATAAGGAGTTAAAATTGTTTGAATCTGGCATTGATGAATTGGAGAAAAATAATTTTGTTCTTTTCAAGTTTGTGGGAATATTCACTGCTTGTTCTAAGTTTCTGAAATATGTGAGCTATATAGAATCAATAGAAAATAGAAAAATAGTTTTTTTTTTTTTTTTTTTTAATGGAAAAAAGAAATATTGTGCTACTTTACTTACCAAACTAATGCATATATAGCTGCTTACAATAAAGAAGATGTTATTTTAAAACTTCTTCAGCAATAACTACATTTGAAACATCATCAAGAACATTATCAATCATGCCATGAAATTCTGAGTTAATGTAAAAAATTTTGACTGTCAGATAATAATAGAAACACAGCTGTAGTTTTTTGATATTATTAAAAATTACTGTACATAAAAAGGCATTAATTAGTTTCTGAGAGTTAAAAACAATGTGGTGCTCCAATCTCCTTCTATACCAATTTAACTCTCCTAACGACCCTATGTAGGGGAACATTGGATCAAATCTTTTCATTGTATTCTATAAAGAAATAAAAATTAAATATTTAACTTTTCAATTTCGTTGGACTTTTTAAAGATTACCAAGAGTGTAGACTACACAATACTGATATTAGTTATTTGAACTTAATCATGAGAACTTAAATATGTGATCGAAATTCATGTCCTCTTCTCACCTAATTAGATTTTGTTCTGTAAAATACTTTCAATTAGTTTTTTAAACTAATGACTTCTCGCGTTGTAACGGTTACCTTTTAAACTATGTAAAAATGCATTTTACAATCAAATTTAATTATCCCTAAAACAATTTAGATAAAAAATATTGAAATTCTGATGAAACTAGTAAGGTTAATGGAACAATAAACTAATCACATTATATTTGAAAAACTGTATTTTTTTAATTTACATCAATATATGTCGATATAGCGAGCCCATAGCAACAGGCTCGTTTCAAATGCATTTGGCCGACTCGACATCCGCCCCATAGCAAAGTACAACACGTGTACGACCTCGTTACAGCCACGTGTGAATTAAATGTTGCATAGTTAGCACTTTCACACAAAAGGGCCTCAGCAACAAGTACAGAAGAGTCAGAGAATGATGCCGGATCCAGCCAGTTTAAGACGTGCTCAACCGAGCTCCGGTGGAAAAGACCGAAGATGCCCCTTAATCTTAATCTTTTACTCATTTTTCCCTTGTAAATATTTTATATTAATCAAGAGTATTAAACTTATGTACTATTACCCCTAGACTCCTTAATTTACATGGGGGCGTCGGCCTACTTGTACCCCCAAACAACCTGCGCCACAAGTTCTTATTCGTGCATATGGATTAATGTGCAAGAGTTCTTATTTTTGCATATGGATTGATGTGCAGTGTGCAAGAGGAAAGATTATATTTCCCCTACTCCATCCGACAGCGATATGATGTTTATGCTTTCTGCTTATCAGCGCGGTTCCATAGCTTATTAGAAGGGAGAAAAAGAAAATGAAGAAAGTGTGTCAGTAATGTCGGTCGCTGCCTGTGATTTGTGATGTTCCTGTGCATACTGTGGATTTTATTTTTTTTCATTGAAAAAGTGGCATCGATCACATTGGATTACACTTAAATAGCAGTAAGTGATATTTTTCTTACTATACCTGATTTTTTTTGCTGTGATTAATGGAGCTGCAAGCGATCCCAGTGATCAGACAGCAGTTAAAAACTGCCAAAGCCGATAAAATACAGCTTCTACATTTGTTTATTTTTGGAAAAGACGAAGCGAGACGAAATCGTTCTAATTTAAGGGTTTATACCGGATTACCGTTTAAAGAAGGTAGCCCTGAATTCGCCAACAAATTGAAAGAAACTACTGATACTTTTGATCATTTGCAATTGATAACAGTCGCTAATCTGCTGTCCATAGATATAAATGGAAATAAAGATGAGATAGCGACTCGCATTTTGGTCACATTATCAGACATTGCTGCTTTTAAGGAAACATTTGGGAATATTTCGGCTTCGGAAACGGACATTGAGCATAATCAGAACGACAGTAGTGCCAGCACACAATTAATTTCCCCCTTAAAACTACAACCACAGCAAATGGTTGTACATTCGCAATACACTGCAAGTAAACAAAATATTTCTTTCACCGACATAGAACAATTAATTCCGCCGTTTAGCGGGGATAAATCGGAAAACATCCAAACATGGTTTACACGATTCGAAACACTTTCGGAATCATTGAACCTCTCAGATATTCAAAAATTTGTTTTCGCAGAACGGAGTTTAAAAGGTTTAGCATTGCTAGTAATTAGAGCTGAAATTAATATTAATTCCTATTCCGCACTAAAGGAAGCTTTATTCCGCGAATTTCATTAAACGGCTTCGCCCGCACAAATACATCAAATATTAGCAAACCGCGGATGTCAACCAAACGAACAATTATTGGAATATTTTTTGAAAATGAAAGAAATCGCGCAGCGAGGGAATGTGGATGACATCTCTTTAATTCATTACACGATACAAGGTATTAGAGATACACCCCAAAATAAATCCATTTTATATGGCTGTTCCGATTTAGTAAAGTTTAAGAAAAAATTGCTAATTTATGAAGAAATTTGCGATTCGGTCCCGAATTTTAAAGCATCCCCAGGATATGTTCAAAGGGACTCTCGGAAAACCCACACTAGTGAAAAATACAATCAAATTATCTGTTATAAATGTTCGGAAATAGGTCATAAACAATTTCAGTGTAAACGCGCGGAGCGAGGTCCCAACGGCTCTAAACATTCTCGCCCCAACTACCGTTCGTCCCAATCGACGGGGCGAAATCCCGAAAATATGCCTTCCCACGAAGACATTAAACCTGTTTCAGACACTGTCGTACACATCAATACGATACATATCCCTTCCAAAGTGTGTAGTAGGGCTGCGATCGTAAAAATCAATAATATTTCTTTTGTAGCGGATGCGAACCCAGTACATAACTTAAATTTTGTTAGTAAAGAAACGTATCAACTGTTGGGATCCCCCCCTTTAAATGATTCATCTATAACTATTTTCGATGCTGAAATATCCCAATTAAAGCCACTTCAATATTTTGTTGCACAGACTGAATTTAACGGTAATAAGTTCGAAGATTTTTTTTACTTAAATTTATCCCCTATGCAATATTCCATAATATTCGCTTACGGTATAAATAAACAGTTTGTAGAACGGAAATCGTTAACAAACATTTCTGAAAAAAATTCGCCCTCACATATGCATCCAGTTCCTAACTCTCCCCTTCTCAACGAAATGACGTCAGCTCCTGTCTCTTCGGAAAATGAAACTACCAACTGTGTGGTTGAAAACGAAACCAAGACAGACGGGAAACAGTCAGCTGTCGAAAATTGTATCACCGTAGAACAGCTGCCCAATAAAGTTGAAAAGTTGGCTTCAGATACTAAGGGTCATCTGTTAATGACCTCTACTTTTCCGCTATCACACCATCGCCCAGATTTAAGATGCCAACTCGACGTCATAATTCGATTCTTTGTTTATTTTTGGGTAGCAATGTGTTTAGCACCAATAACGCTGCAAAAAGAGCCGAACTATACAAACATTGAAAAGCACGAATTCGACGTACTTGCTATCGGGATAATGAGCTGTTTATCCCAGGGATCCTTGGTATCTACATCTTATTCACTCGTGTGTCATATGAAAAAAAAAATACGACTTAATACGGAGATTCTCCAGAAAGAAACCTTTTGTTTTTTTTAAGTATACAGAGTTGCACCATTACAGTGTTTTTATTTTTATTTTTTCTCTTTTTCCCAAGTTTTATTTTTTCTAGTGTGATTTTACAGTTCAAGACTTTTGTGATGAAGATTTATTTTTCTCTCTCTCGGAATTTCGTGTTTGGTGTGGCAAGATTTTATAAATTGTGGAAAAAAGAGTCAAGAGTGTACATGTGTGTTTATCTTTTTCTAACTATGCAAGCTGTGCTTTTTTTTTAGCTTGACATAAAATATTTTTTATTATTATTATTTCCCGGTAGTGCTTTTTTTGTGCTTTGCCTATATTTTTTTTTACATACGCAACACGTGATTTTTTTTAATGTTGCATCAAGTGGATATTTACAAACTATATAAAATTTTAACAATACAAAACAGTGACGTATATTTCTTTTGCATACGCAACAGGTGTTTTTTTTTATGTTGCGTCGCGTGGACAATTAGAAACTGTACTGACTATTAACTTTTTAGTGCAAATGAACAGTTCGTGACCCCCATTATTGCCGGCAATAACCTCCAACGTTTTTCTGTATTTTGCTTATTATTTCTACTGTCTTTGTTTTTTAGTTGGCCAACAATTTTTTTTTCTCTTTCTTTTACTATATGATTATTATGTATGTCAATTTATACTAGGTATATGCATATTTAGATATTGTGTTTTTTTTTTTCAAGGTTTACAATGTTTTATGTAAATGTATATTATTACGATTGTTTTTGGTAATAGTTTATTTTAAGTATCCCTATAAGTGTACACGTTCAGCTGTGGTCAGCTGCATGTCGGATTGGCCGAGTGTCGATATAGCAAGCCCATAGCAACAGGCTCGTTTCAGATGCATTTGGCCGACTCGACATCCGCCCCATAGCAAAGTACAACACGTGTATGACCTCGTTACAGCCACGTGTGAATTAAATGTTGCATAGTTAGCACTTTCACACAAAAAAGCCTCAGCAACAAGTACAGAAGAGTCAGAGAATGATGCCGGATCCAGCCAGTTGAAGACGTGCTCAACCGAGCTCCGGTGGAAAAGACCGAAGATGCCCCTTAATCTTAATCTTTTACTCATTTTTCCCTTGTAAATATTTTATATTAATCAAGAGTATTAAACTTATGTACTATTACCCCTAGACTCCTTAATTTACATATATATATATATATATTTATTTATATATTTATTTATGTATGCAAATACATATTGTTTATTGCATATGTTTACATACATATATACGTATGTAAAAATATATATTTATACTTTTTTCTTTTCAAAAAGAGGTATCATTAAGAATTATTTCATGAAAAATGTTATGAATTTTTTGCAAAATTTATTTCAAAATGTGTATTTTTTTCCTCTTTTAAATTTTGTTTTCTTTATACGCTTACTCCTTCTTAATAATCTATTTCATTTATTTGCGAACAGAATTCAAAGTTTCATCAACAGACATTTATTGTTGAAAAATTATTGTTTTTATAGCCCTATTTATTTTCCATTGAACAATTAAAATCAGCCTTTTTCTGTAAATTTCTATATCTGGAAATTCTTTAGCTCAATAATGTTTGATTAGTGGTGGCCTCACGTTCTTCTTTAACACTTCCAAACAAAGTTTAAAAAATTTTATGATTTCGGTTTGCTAGTCCGTCTGTCCCCCTGTCCGCGATCTTACTCTCGTAAATATTCTATGCTTGCCATGAATTTTTGAAAGTTATTGACGTTTTACCCGAGCACGAACCCTATTTCAAATGAAGTTTCTGGTGTAATTAATTTATTTACAGGGACAGTAAAAGTTTTCATTTATATTGCGACCTAAGGGAAAAAATCGTTTCAAATGAATTTTAAAAATGTCAAACATATTAAAATTGATATGCATTTACGAAATGTATTAAAATATGTATTCTGTAAAACATGCGTTGAAAAGAATAATTATTCCTTTACAAGATCACAGAAAAAAATTCCATTACATATTGGTAAAGCAGGAAATATTGCGAAATATTTTAAATTTATTACGCTATTTTGCGTATTATAAAACCGATGCATATCATTGAGGCTTAATATAAGTGTTTTTAGGCATAACACGAAGTGCACAGCATTTACAGGGGCATACAAAAGATTTCAAATAGTATATTCTATCCAAAGTAGTCTATATTATCGTTGGTGGTTGATGGATGATGAAATGCATTTTTAATTATGATTTGCGATTTTAAGTTTCATTAAATTTATGCATAATATATGGTGGATATAAATGATATAATTTATATACAGGGCTACACAAAAGAGGCCGTAAAATCTACTCAAGATAAGCGTAAATTACTTAAAGGTTGTTTTTTAATAAGTTATGAATTTTTATGCTGAACTGCATTCAGTTTTCTAAGAAATGTTTATAGATAAAATTACATACAGGGCCATGCAAAGAATTGGACACATTGTCGCCTATGATGGTAATTTCTGGAAATGTGATTTCAGTAGTTTTAAAAGTGTTTTAGTTTGAATTAAATTTTAACTGAATACTGGCATATAATAAAGGTACTAGATAAACTACAGGGCGGAACAAAAGTATTTAAGTATGTTTCCATTTATTAGTATCATTGCTTAAAAAGAAATTTCAGACTATTCGGCTTTTAAATGAAATAACTAACTAAATTGATTATAAACTAAATTTATCCATTATATAGTATATATCAACCGATAGATCAAATACAGAGGTGACCAAAAGTGTTGGAATAGATATTTGGTTATGGACAATAACACTTTATATACCTAAATAATGAACTTTTGTTAAAGATTTCAGAAAATGTCGGAAAGTGTTTTATAATATAATCTATAACTAAGGCATGATTTTTCTCACTTCTTTTAATAAGGTAAAAGAAGATAATATTGCACATAAGAGTTATTTACTCTGTTAAATTTGTAGAAAAAATAGATTCCTGTCACTCTATTTATCACTCAAAGCATCAAAAAATCCGTCTTCGATTTATTCGGAGCAATATAATAGAAATAACTATCAGTTCCATTATGAAGCATCTAGATAATATTAATACAAAAAAGAAGCATATTAACAAAGTTAGTGAAAATTAAAGAAAGCGAAATCGACTATTCTAAAAGTATCTAGAATCATAATTTCAACAGTGGGAACTGCTGAACAATCGTAAATGGATATAAGGATTAGCAGAAAATTCCCGGGGAATAATGGAATGAATTATTTTTTTATTTTTTATTTTGCCATATGAATCTGTATTTGTTTCAGTAATGTATTTCATTTTGAAGCAATCCGAGTTCACGGAAATAATTGCTCGTTAAAATATTCACCCAATAATTGAATGAAAACAAACTATCTGGAAGATTATTAGCAGGGTAAAATTTAACGTCAAATTAATTCTATCAAATATTTTTATTTCATATTTTATTGTTTATTTCAAATTAATGTTTTTTAATCAAATTTTTTTATTAGACGGACTTGTTATATCGAGAAACGCAACTTAAATGCTGAAACGTATCACAAATGTTTCTTTAAATGATACCATTAAATAACACCAATCGTTAAGTATAATAGCTATACAGAATGACAAATTACAACTATATTATCATTAATAATTAAGTAAACTAGCTTTCATTTTCAAATATATCTATTTGTTTTTCATAAAATTTCTTGATTTTTAAGGTTTCGTTCATCTGATATTCATAATATTTTTTTTGAATTCAATTTTTTTTATTTGGAATTATAACTATATTAAAATTAAATTTATTGGTGCTACAATCTATGCAATAATTTAATAATTATAAATTAACAATTTGGATTTATTATTTAATTATTATTATTTAATTTATTATTTAAGTTGATTTAAAAGAAACATTAAACAAAATCCTCTGTACAACCATGATCACATTTACTCACTTGTTTTTAATAGTGCAAAAAGGAGAACATTGCTCACAAGAGTTATACATTCTTTCAAATATGCGGAAAAAAATAGATTCCTTGCTTTATATTTATCACTGAAAGCATGAAAAAATCCATCTTGGATTTATTCGTAGCACTCCAATAGAAACAACTCTCAGTTCGATCATGAAGCATCCAGATAACATTAATACAAAAAAAAAAAGAAGCATATTAACAAAGTTAGTGAAAATTAAAGAAAGCGAAGTCGATGATCCTAAAAGTGTCTAGAATCATAATTTCAACAGTGGAAGTGCTGAACAATCGTAAATGGATATTAAGATTAGCAGAAAATTCTCGAGGAATAATGGAATGAATTATTTTAGCTTTCTCATTTTGCCATATGAATCTATATCTGCTTTAGTAATGTATTTCATTTCGAAGCAATCCGAGTTCACGGAAATAATTGCTCGTTAAAATATGCACCCAATAATTGAATGGAAGCAATCTATCTGGCAGATTTCAACGATTATTTGCTGGCTAATCTTTAACATTAATTCGATTAGATATTTTTTATTTTATGTTTAATTGTTTAGTTCAAGTTAATATTTTGTTTGTTATTCTTTTGAGTATAAAACCAGATCTTTTTATAAACGGAATTTTTAACCAAAAAAACGTAACTTAAATGCTAACAATTTTATTGATTTTTTAAATGACACCATTAAGTAATGCCAATGATTAAGTATAATAGATATGCAGTATGATAAATTGTAAATATATTATAATTAATGCTTAACTAAACTAGCCTTCATTTTCAAATACATCGTTTTGTCTTTTATGAAATTGCTTTTTTTTTTTTTTTTTTTTTTTTTTTTTTTTTTTTCTTGTAAATACTTTTTAAATTAACTACTTTAATGAAATAAGTGTTTCATAAAGTATATCTTTTTTAGAAATTTCTTTTTAACTAAAACTTTTCTTTTTAACCTTTGTGCACGAGTAATGCTCGCACGTGATCGGTTATTATACAGATTTCTACCTGTCATCGTTTTATCCTTCACACTGTAAACTAATTCCATGTGAAAATCTCAAAAGTTCTTCTTTGTCACACATGTCAATGTCTCAAAAAATTCTTACACATATTCATACTTCAGTGCTATTACTTTTGTAGTAAATAGACTTTGATCACCATCTTATATTTATGCTTCAGTTTCTTTCAATGGGAGTAAAAGTTCGTTAATGCCCATCATAATAATGAATATTTTTCGATATTCTTTTGTATATCAGCTGCTTGAGAATCGTCGGGTTGTCAAGATTCGAGCTGCTTGTCGCTGAAAGAACAGACGATATAAAACACAACTACGAAAACTAAAAAAAATCGTCATCGCAGAGCCCCGTTCAGGGAAGTATCTTCAATTTCAACTAGGGCCTAAAACTCATAGCCAAAAAACTATACATGAAATTTTATTTAATTCTAATAATAACTTCGTATAGTTTCTGATGATGCAATAAGAAAAATGCCACAAAATTCTTTAATACAAGGTGTATCTAAGCTCTTGGACAAAACTTTAAGGGTTGATAGAACACATCAAGACAAACAATATTAAATGGGAAACTAAGGGTCCCAAAAGTCTTCCGAAGAAGATAGGCGCCATTAAAGTTTAGGGTTCAAAATTTCAAATAAACATAAAAAACGGAAAAATTGGTCGATTGATTTGCGGTTTTCACTAAAGCTATTCTTTATATCAGAATTTTCTTGAAAATAAATTATAAAGATAAATTTTTAAAAATATCAAAAGAGGGCTCTTTAGACTCTGCAGTAACGAACAACTATTTTTTGAATCTCATTAAAAGTAACATAAACATAAATTTCAAAAAATGCTGACAGTGAGCGCTTTAGACTTTGGAGTAACAAACAACTATCTTTTGCCGTTATTTGTTGCATCTCTTAAAATATTTCCGGTAGCTTAGACTTAAGCTTAAATTTTGAGCTCAAAATCTGAATATATGGGAGTGGTTAAGTAGCGCAAACTGAACTGTGTTCAAGGGGGGGGGGGGGATGAGATTCAAATTTCAAATGATTATAAAAAACGGAAAAATTGGTCAATTCGTTTTCGGTTTTCGATAAAACTATTCTTTATGTCGGTATTTTCTTAAAATTATATTTTAAAAATAAATTTCAAAAAATTTGGTTAGAGGGCGCTTTAAACTTAAGAGTAACCAACAATTATTTTTAACCGTTATTTTTTTATCTAATTAAATGCTTGCAAAAGCTTAGACTTAAATTTTGAGCTCAAATTCACTCAAATTCATTTTGGGCTCAAATTGCACTGTGTTCAGGAGTTGAAATTTAATCCCCCCCCCCCCCCCTTTGAATACAGTTCAATTTTGTGCTACTTAATTACTGCCAACGATTCAGATTTTGAACTGAAAATTTAACTCTAAGCTTTTAAGCTTTTTGCAAACATTTAATGAGATTTAAAAAATAACGGTTAATAATAGTCGTACGTTAATCCAAAGTCTAAGGCGCTCTCTATCGGCATTTTTTGAAATTTATATTTAAAATTTATTTTCAAGAAAATACTGATTTAAAGAATAGTTTTAGAGAAAACCGCCTTTTTTTTTTTTTTTTTTTTTTTTCTTTAAATCATTTGAAATTTGAACCCCTGAACACAGTTCAGTTTGCGCTACTTAACCACTCTCAACTATTTAGATTTCGATCTCAAAATTTAAGTTTAAGTCTAAGCTTCCGAAAACTTTTAATGAGATGCAAAAAATAGTTGTTCCTTACTGCAAAGTCTAAAGCGCCCTCTTTTGATAGTTTTTGAAACTTATTTTTATAATTTTTTTCTAAAGAAAATACTGACATAAGGAATACTTTTTGCGAAAACCGTAAATCAATCGCGAATTATTCCGTTTTTTATGTTTATTTGAAATTTTGGACCCTAATCTTTAATGGCGCCTATCTCCTTCGGATAACGTTTGGGTCCTTTAGTTTCCCATTTAATATTGTTTATCTTAATGTGTACTATCACCCCTTAAAGTTTTGCCCAAGAGTTTAGATACACCCTGTCTAACACCACCCTTCCGTCAGAAGATCGCTAAATTCAATTGGGAGCTTTTGGCTATACCCCAAAAAATACATATGTTACTAGCAATCTTCACCCGCTTCGCTGGTCGGTTTTTCTAAATTAATCAGGAATCATGAATCATACAAAATACAACTGTATAATGATACAAAAAAAAATAATTGAATATCTAATCAAGTATCCATATTTGTTGTTTTATTCGTATAATCTTATGTTATGAGGTTCTAAATCAATGTTGTTGACATAATAGACAAAATAGCTCAAAAATGACTGAAGTACCTTTAGCTTAGAAGTCTATTTTTTTAGTAGGTATGTTATCTTGAATTTCCTGCTTCTACTAAGCTGCTGCAGAAATATGGAGAAATGCTCTAAAAGTGCGACTATCTCATTAAACCGGCTTAGGTGAGAATTTGTAAAATAGATAAAATAAATTTTTAAGTTTGTTTAATAGATTAAGTAACCTTAAATTTATTCCTCTATCTAGAACTACTGTTCAGATATGGCAGAATGACCTAAATTTTCGTACCTCCAATTAATCCTTTTGGGCGGAAAAGAGGGGGGGATTTATAAAATCGCTGAAAAAAAAAGTAGAATAATTTTTCAATAAGCTTGTTAAAACTGCTGCTAGGAATGGGTAGAGATGGGCAATTCTCGAAAATTTACCAATCGAAAAAAATCTTATCGTTATAAACACTATCGGTACAGTGGTCGATTACTTCCGTGAATCTATAATATCAAGATGTCCTATAATCTATCATTAAAATAATTGTTTTTACATGTTTATAAACGATGATAGTAAATACATGGCAACTTAAGAGAGATGGAATTAAAAAGAAACTCACCGAAGAAAAGCTAAAAGCCACAATGGGGAGAAAGTCATATGAGGGCAAACCCTGCTTGCGAAGGTTGAAAAGACGCGAGAAATTATAAACCACATATTAAAGGTCCTCCATGTGGCAGAAACAGGTATTAAATTTATGGTAAATGGGATCAACTTTTTTTATTAGTTTTTCTCGGTCATTGAGATCAGTTCTATAATTTTTGCCATTATTAGAGGATCTCCTGATGGAACACGATAACAGTACCCCCGAGAGAGGCAAATTGTAGAGAAGAGCATAGGAAGTGCATAATAGGAATAAGTGGTCATATAGCTTTCCAAAGATGTATCAGATGAGGGTAGCTAAATTTTGAAAAGTGACCCCCCCCCCCCCCCGAGGAGGCAAAGTGTAGGGAAAGGCGCGGGAGTAGTATAACATAAAATAGTAGCCAGGAAGCTTTCAAATAATATATACCATGAGCGGTGAAGGCCAAAATTTAGAAAATTGCCCCCCCCCCCCAGAGTTCCAACTATCACGCCCCCCCCGGAATAGACCCTTCAACTCCTCTTGAAATTTTCATGTATATTAAATAATATTTATCAGAGGGCACCGAAAAAAAATGCAATCTAAAATGATAAAATTCTACGATTTCAAAAAGTTCGAAAATTGCCCCTCCCTGGGCAGGGGTGCAAATTGGGGAGCAAGAAGAAAGGAATAATATTAAAGAATGGTCCGAGGGCTTTCCGATGGTATGTCACATGACGGGTGAAAAAAAGGTTGGAATTTTTTACCCCCACTTTAGCTCCCTTCGGGGGTGGGAATTTTAAAATCGCTGAATGACAAGTTTTATTTTTTTAATGGATTTATTTTCTGCCGTTTCACTCTTCTACTTAAAACGACTGCTGAGATGTGCTTAATTGTTTGACCCCTTTTAACCTCTTCCGGGAGGTAATTTCTAAAATCTCTGAAATTCGTGTTTCATTATTTTTTTACTAGATTTATTTTCTAGAATTTCACGTCGCTACCTTAAATGATAGCTGAGATAGGAAGATGTCCCCTAATCTTTCGACCCACCGTTTGCCCACTCTTAGGGGGGCGAATTTTTAAAAATCCCATCTTGGAGCACGCTTACATCATAAGAAATATGTTTTCTCCAATTTTCATGTTTCTACGTTCAATAGTTCGGGCTACGCATTATTTAAAATAAGACTTTATTTCGAGAATCGTTCCATACCAATAAATTGTCTTCTACAATATTTTTTGAGGGGTTAATAAGAAATGTTTACTTTTTTCTTCCACGACTGTACAATAGATAAACATGCCAAATTAACAACGTAAAATTAATGTTACTTTGTTAATATTTTATGTATATATTCAGTTATGCGGGTGAAAATGTTAAGTGAAAAATTGATGGCATTCGAAAAAACGATATTTTGTGTTATCTAATTCTAAAAACTGTAAAAACTGCTTCGTGATATTTCTGAAAATAACGTGCAGTAAAAGAAATTTTTGTTTCCCGAAATATTTCTTAAATGTAAGAGATTTACTGTTTTGTTTTTAAGTTATTGAAGATAAATGAAGCCTTTTTTCATCTTGAATATCTTGTAGGAAGTTATATTATAAAATTGCTTATTAAAAAACATGTCTTTTTTTTTTCTTGCTATTTACTACAATTACATTTATAAAAAACAAACAATAAATTAGAAAATAATAGAACCTGAGAAACAAAAAAAAGTTTTTCTTGGTACTATAGCAGACCGCAACAGAGTAAAAAATGTTGGATATTAAAAAATGTTGACTTAATATAAAATTTTAAAACATTATTCTTCAAATTCCTTACGAAAGATTTCATTTTGAATCATAGGCATAACCAGCCTTCTGAACAGGGGGTGTCCAGATTTTTTGCCTTGAACATGTTGGGTTTAAACAATATCTTATTTAATAAAACCTTCAAAAACAGAATCATATTAAACAAGTGTGATTTCCGTTTTAGACAGGTTTTTCCTTTAAAGTTGTAATTCCATAGCATTTCTTTTAAAAAGTGCCCAAACACAATTTTTGTTTGCATGAGGGGTGAGAAGGAGTTCAAAATTAAATATAATGATAAAAATAAAGATATAATCTCCTTGCAGTAGTGACATAAGGCAGTGACTAAGTGTGGACACAAATATAAAAAGCTTTTCGAATCCTAACTTCTTATAAAGATTAAAAATGGCTTTTAATGATGCTGGAAACTTCTATAGGTGCAGGGTAAAACTACTTGAGGTCTAAAATCATCTCAGTTGAAATCTTTCAGATGAAATTTTGTCAGATGATAAATCTCAGATAATAAATATGTGGTACACCAGTATATACACGTGAAAGTTTTTCAAAATGTGACTCCATGACTTCTGAGGGATCGCTGGCCTGCCCGAACCTGATACGGAAATTATGCAATATGCATATCTAAAACTGCATAACATTTAAAGTTGTTCTAAATGTAATATTTCATTTTTTAACAAATTTTAGATGGAAATAACTATTAATCCCCAGCTCATAATTAGTTTTATGAAATTCATAGTCAGTCGTTTCAAAAGAGAATCTTAGTAACAGATAAAAATGCATTCCCTTAAAAGGATGTTCATTTTTTTTTCCAACAGGCAAATCTGGTGGACACATTAACAAAATCCATTTTATAAACATATAAAATAAATTTTCTGAAATTATTATTTATATGATGAAGAATAGCACAATGTTTTTCTGTTTCCAATAAAAGGTTTACATTATTAAATTCTGTAATCAATTCCTTCCTCGAAACATTTTTTCGTTGCTAGAAAATCAGTTTTATTTAAGAATTTGACACCGTTGTCTTAGAGATCCGACGTTTTTGGGAAAAGAGAAAACACTGCTCGATTGCTTTAGTTGGAAAAACACACACACACATGCTTATGATGCTTATTTACGAATAAAAGAGATTTCGTGAATATGAAGAGCAGAGCTACAGCATATGAGCAGAGTAGAAAAGGAAAATTTGATTGAGTCATTAATGATTATGTTTAAAACACTAAAGAAGATTGAAAATTTTCAAACCTGCAGCTAATGCTTGTTGAATGAAAACAAAAGAAAATATTCATTTCACGTTAGATTTGTAAATAATAATAATAATAATAATAATAATAATAATAATAATAATAATAATAATAATAATAATAATAATAATAATAAACGATTCAATTATAAATTATCCTACTAGCGCCATATTCTAAGTGGTGCCTTAGCAACGTAGTATCGTCAATATTAGTCATAAATCTCAAAATATCAAAAATCTACTTTTAAGATAACATTCTAATGCTACAAAACTAAATACATGAATGAATAAATAAACACGCTTTCTGTTTCTTATTCATTTTTATTTACATCAAAACAACATTAAAATGATTTGAAATAGAATAAGCTACTTTTTAAAAGGTAAAAGTTTTTTTCTATACAAGAATAAGTAAAATTGTTAATTTAAGAAAGAATGAGCTCAAATACATCCGAAACCGAAGACAGGTATAAAAAACGAGTTGCTTTCGGGACCCAAGCTGAGCCCGTCGCATCACTAATGAGTTAGAGATACTTTCGGTTATCGTTTTAAGTTTTGGGCACAAATTTGTATTTCAAACAATTTTGAGCTGTTCCCTAAGAATATAATAATTAGTAAGACAATAAATTTCACCATAAATAATTGTAAAGATTATTCTTTCCGTAATATCTGATAATTTTACCTCAGAATGATTCGAACCTTAAGAAAAAGCAGATCACTATCATGTACACAAAATTTTACCAGAATGATAAAAATAATACTATCATGATAAATCTGTAATAATAAAAATAGGTGTTTGTTTGTCTGTATATGTGTACGTGCACATTGTACTCTCAAGGGGAAAAAATGCAGGCGGAACAACCACAAGATTTGAATCGCGTACTGAAAACGCAAATTTTGTGAAAAGAATGCAAGTTTCAACAAAAGATCGTGAAAAAATCGTGAATTTCAACAAAGTACCGCGATAAAGAAACGCCAATATCGCCAAAGGATCACGTTAAGAAACGTGAATGTTGTCAAAGAATCGCAGTTAAAAACACGAATTTTGCCAAAGGTTCGAGGTAAAAAGTGCAGATTTCAACAAAAAGAAAAAAAAATCGCGATAGAAAAACGTGATTTTTTTTTAACGACTATGGGAAAAAATTATGAATTCCGTCAAATGATCGCGGAAAAAATGACGAATTTCTCCAAAATTTATTGCAATGGGCTATAAAACTGATATCCCGATTTTCTTTTTAAAATGTCAAAAGAACGACACGAAACGGGCAGAAATTCTAAAAATCGTGTAAAAATTTTCAATGAAGAAAATTTACGACATTGTCTTGAAAGATCGCTACTATATTCCTTTTACGAATCTCAAAAAATAGCCGCGAATTACGTATTTCAAATAACGAACTAATAAATCAACCTCCAGATTAATTTGAATTTTGTATACTGTTATTTCTTCTTTTCAAAGAAAGTAGGTCTGAGCACCTCCCCTTTCCCCGGCTATATGTACATTTATTTATTTTGGGTTTGTTTTTTTTTAGATTTTAGACTACGCAAGCAAAAAGACAAATGAGTTTCTACTCTTATCGAGACCTTACGTTAATTTATCTTGAAATTGCTGAAACATGTAAGCGAAAGGAGGCGTTTAAAAAAAATTCTCCCATGAACAGAAAACGTCAAAATGGGATTATAAAACCACTTTTTTTGACTTACTATTAATAATACAAATTTTAGTAAATTTTATAGTTTTAAAAAAGATTAACAAAATAATTTTCTTAAAAAAAAAAAAAAAGAAAGAAAGAAAAAAAGAAAAAGAAAGATCGTGGGTCTCTTTTATTAATCACATTTCAAAACAACGGCTTTTAGATTTTTGTACTAAACTAATTTGCTAAACTAAAACTACCGAATTTACTCTGTATAACGCGCACTTTCAAAAAATCTTAGTAAAAACCTTAGGTGCGCGTTATACACGGAATATTTTTTAACTACTGGATGTAATCACGCAATATACACATGAATAAAAAATGTATTGAAACAAGAAATTAAAACTGGAAAAATGTTATTTAATAGAAGCATTGTTGCGTCTTTATTTCACTCCTTGCACTTTTTTATACAACAGCGATTTCAGCAGCCGCCATTTTTCTGTCAGCGCGCAAGCCTAGTATTCAGGGGACGATACCCTCCAACAATCTTTTCCTTCCCGATACCTAAAAATATACTTTTGCCTTCTTTCCTGGTCCGGTGCCATATTTGTTTCGATCATCTTTGCTGAAATTCATTTGGTCATTCATTCACTTGCATATCAAAATAATAGGGCGCATTATATATGCGATTTAAATAAATCGCCATTTTTCTTTGAAAAGGAGGGGTACGCGCTATAAACGAGTAAATACGGTAACTTTGCTTTCATTTCTTTTTCTTTTCTTGTGTATATTTCAATTTTTTTTTAATAATTGTGCTTGAGTCTGTGCAGTCGAGGAGGTTCCCGGGCACCCAGGGGACACACCCTCCCCCTGGTTACGTGCATGTAAATTTTCCAAGAATTTATTGGCAGAAAACTGTACTTTATTGTTCATAGATGGAGCATGTCCATAAACTCTTCGTATTGCTATATTTAACCGTAACTGGTTACATCAATAAGAAAATAAGAAGCTGTAACTTGTGCTAAAAGTAACGTAATATACAGGGTGGTCATAAAAAAACTTTGCCGATATACGGAGCTCTAGCGGCCAGTCCGCTCAACCGATCGAAATGAAATTTCAGATATAGCTATTCAGAGGTATGAGCTCGAGATTCTGTGGACGATAACAAAATGGTGCTCACGGTTACGGTTATAGTTACAGAAACTCGAAAATTTCCAATGGCAACACCCATTTTTTTTCATCCTAAAATGCTCAGCGCATGCGAAAACCCCAAAGAGCGTTGGAAGGAACCGTACATGTATCGCAAGAAACGGACGTGTTACGCACGCACAAAAAACCGTTCTGGGAATCCTCCCCCCCCCCCCCCATAGAAAAAACTCGATTGGGGCGCAAGGAGGAAATTTGCATATGACACAGAGTCAGTACACTAATCCCTGATTACAATAGAGATAGGAGAAACTAAAACTTTTATTTTAATTACACATCTTCCACATGGGTGCCATCACAGGCAGTTACACATTGCATGGTGATGTCACGAAAATTTTCCGAAAGTATTAGCTTGTTTTAAAACTTTTATGTACGTTTTGATTTGATTGCTACGACGATCGTTAAGCCTAACGACGCAAGCGCTTTTGTGAACTGTTTTCTGAACTTTGTTGTTGATTTTCCTAGTCAACATGGAAGGTGACAAAGGGAAAATAGAAAATCTTGTAGACTAAAATAATTGGTCACAATGGAAATTTCAAGTACATACCATTTTAGATGCCCGCGATGCGTTAGAATTAATCGATGGAATGCATGTGCAACCGAAGCCGGTAGTACTAATTACGATGCCGAATTGAAAAAAAATGAAAGAAAGCCTACAAAGTGGCTAAAGAGATTTTTGCGACAATGGTAAATAAAAAGCCCTTATCTTTAATTATGAACTGTGAAACTGCTAGAAAAATGTGGGTGAATTTATTGGATGTGTGTGAGCAATGATCAGTGGACTTTGTTTATATACTACAAACTCGATTCCGAGAGTATCGCTAAGTTACTGGAGACGATATAGCCTCTTATATCAGCAAAATTGAATCTTTCGTTCGACATTCACTTGAACTAGGAGATCCAGTATCCGATTCATTAGAGATGACAACTATTCTGAATACATTACCTTCACAGTATCGCCATTTTCATAGTGCTTGGAACTCAACATCATTGGATGACCGGATACTGTCGAAATTAACATCTAGACTGATGATTGAAGAAACTAGATTAGGTATTGTTGATGTGAATATAAATCGTGAATAAGCTTTGTTAATGGATTTATACATACTAATTGTGTCAAAAATCAACAAAATAATAGAGATTTTGATAAGAAAAATGTAGATGCTCAAGATTTTGCTTTTGTAAACACACTTAACTCAGATAAATCAGGAAGATCAAAATAGATAATTGACTCTGGTTGTACTCAGCATCAGCATGTGTGTTGGAAACCTGAATTTTTTTCGACGTATAAAGAATTAGAAGAAAAAATTGTGTTTGAACTTGATGATGGCAGAAAAATATTAGCCAAAGATTTTGGTAATATCAGAATTCGTTCAAATCTAGATGGAAAAGAACACCATTTTTGTGATGTTATGTATGTTCCTGAAATGAAAGCAAATTTATTTTCTGTAAGATCAGCAGCAGAAAAAGGTTTCAAACAAGTCATCGAAGGACATAATTGGAAATTTGTGAAAAACAATAAGCTTATTGTTGAAGGAAATCGATATGGAGATATGTATTTCTTGGATATAGATACTCTGGAAAATAAAGAAACCAGGCTTATGGTAAGAAATCATAAAGAACATTCTCTTCAAGTATGGCATGAAAAAGTTAGTCATCAGAGTAAAAATCATGTCAAAGAATTGCTGAAAATGAAAGGAATTGTAGTATCACAAACTGATGAGACAGAATATTGTGATGGTTGTGCAACTGGAAAATTTCAGAGAACTATTTTAGAGAAATGCCAAAAGCCACTAAAGCAGAAGAGCTAATCGTTTGTGATGTCTGCGGACCAATGCAAGAACCATAATTTGAAGGTTCTAAATATTTTGTTACATTCAAGGATGATTATACCCGATTCCGTAAAGTTTATTTTATGCAACATAAGAGTGAAGTGAAAGATAAATTGCAACAGTACTTAGCCTATGTTCAAACTCAAATTGGAAATACAGTTAAGCCAGTGATGCCAGATAATGGAGGAGAATATAAAGATCAAGATTTCATCATCAAGATTGCCTGAATAAAAATGGAATCAAAATTGGACGATCACCTGCATATACACCTCAACAAAACGGACGGGCAGAACGTGAAAATAGAACATTGCTAGAAATGGCAAGAACAATGTTGTTGACAAAGGGACTGCCAAAACGCTTCTGGGCTGAAGCATTGAACTGTCCTGTGTATATCCTAAATCGTAATGGTAAAAGTCGTGAGAAAAGTAAGACACCTTATGAATCATGGTATGGAAGGGAATATTCATTGAAGCACTTGAGAATTTTCGGAAGTGAATGCGTTGTCCAAATTCCTAAGCAAAGACGTAAAAACAAGAAGTTTGGTAGAATAAGTATGGATTGAATCTTTGTGGGGTGTGAAAAAGTTACTTGAAATTATAGAATATATATAGGTGAAAATCGAATTGAAATAAGTAGAGATGTTGAATTTCATGAAGTTTCAGTGCCGAATACATTGATAAATTTGAGTCAGGGAGAGTAAGAGGTGGAATTGATAGGAAAGGAAGATCAAGTTGATCAATTACAACAACAAGAACCAGTGAAGTACTAGTTGAGAGATCGGGCAAGAATACAAACCCCTATACGCTATTCCCCTCTATGTCAAAAGGTAATCGAACTCCAGTCATATCAGAAAGCTATGAAAACACCAGAGAAACAAAAATGGATTGAAACTATCAAAGATGAAATGCATTCTCATCAAAAGAATGGCACTTGGGAACATGTGAAACCTGATAAACCCATAAGACCATTGAGTGCCAAATAGTTTTTCATGTCAAAACAAATGCAAATAATGAAGTTGAATGCTTTAAAGCACGTTTGGTGATTAGAAGATTTGAGCAGCAGTATGGCGTGAACTATGAAAAGACTTTTAGTCCTGTTATAAGGTATGATACTGTAAGCTTTCTGTTTTCATTTATATCATTTAAGAAATTAAAAATAACCCAATTTGATTGCAAGACTGCATTTTTAAATGGAACATTGGATGAATTGATATACATGGAGCAACCATAAGATTATAATGATAGGTCTGGAAGTGTTCGCAAATTGATTCGAAGTTTGTATGGCCTAAAACAGGCACCTAGATGCTGAAATCAAAGATTAACTGATTTTTAACAAATGCTGGATTCAGAATTAATAGTTATGATCCTTGTGCATATCTGAAGTATGTTGGTGAAAATCTAATCATAATTGCGGTATATGTTGATGACGAGCTGATTGCTGCTGCTAATGATGAAGATATCTAGACACTTCTTAGACAGTTGCAAACTGAATTTGAAATCACAATTTGTGAAGATGTCAAACAATTTCTTGGTTTCCAGATTGAATTAATGAAATATAAAATAAGAATTCATCAGACAGCTTATATTAAGAGAACACTCTCAATGTTTGAAATGAGAGATTATAAACCCGTTATAGTGCCAGTAGATAAAAGTTCCTTGGATATCCTGTATCATGAAACCGAAGTAGATTCTGAACATCCAGTTGCATCAGCTACTGGAAGATTAATGCATTTAGTTGTTGTTTCAAGACCAGATTTGGCATATGCAATTGGAATCACTGCACAATGGATGTCAACACCTACTGTTGGTTCATGGAAATTTATCAAGCATATTTTGAAATATCTGAAAGGTTTGTTAAGCATGGGAATCCACTACAGTGGTTAAACAGATGGTTATGTCAATGTGTTTTCTGATGCTGACTACGCTGGTGATGTGCAAACCAGAAGATCCACAACAGGATACATTTCTACTTTAGGTGACGGTGCAATTACTTGGAATAGTCAATGTCAAGGATAAGTGGCACTTTCTACGCCAGAGTCTGAATACATGGCTGCATCAACTGCATCCAAAAAGCTGGTCTGGTTGACTAATTTGATACGTGAATTCCAACCTGGAATAAATGTTCGCCTGCTTATTGATAATCAAAGTGCAATAAACTCTTCTTATTGTTATATTTAACCATAACTGTCTACATCTGTAAAAAAAAAAATAAGAAGCTGTAACTTGTGCTGAAAGTAACGTAATAATTTTTTTCCTTTAATCTCACTTGATATGATTTTGTAAAAGAATCTATACTTAACAGAAAAAGAAATGCATTCGCGAATGTTTTAAAGAAATTGCCCATTGGACATTATTTAAGGGGACACAGTACCTAGAAATTGGTCAAAATATTGATTTTCTTTTTTTTAGTATTAACCAAAATCTATTTTAATTGTGAATATTTTGACACCTCATTTTTACCATTACGACAATTATTTCAAGAGATATTGTAAATTTTGTTAATAGATCCAGCGCAATTACCCATACAAATGGAAATTTTAAACAGATTTTTCTCCATGTTCATATTTTTATAACTTGCTTGTTATAAAATATAAATTCGATAAAATCAAAGGCTTTTTGTTAAATTAAATAAAGGTTAGAATATTTTTTCTTGTTTTCCGTGGTGTATTTAATATTTTTTGCATGGATTTAGCATTCACGTTTATAGTTGTTTTTTAAAAAATATTTAAATTGAGAGTTTGTTGAATTTCCTTGATTTTTTACTATACACGAGAGAAAGAAAATCATTTTAAACCTAATATCTCATACAAATCCATGCACAGTTTTATGTAGCATATTCTAATGAATTTGGAAAAAAATCGGAACAAAAATATTCACAATTATTATAAAAATTATAAAGATTTTTTAAAAAATTAAACTTTTTAAGAAAAATTTTAATTTTGGTAGAATAAACTATTCTACATGGTTTTTTATTTCATTTTATTTATTTTTTAGTATTAGGTATTGTGCCAAAACATGTATTATAATATTATTAAAAATTGAAGAGTTACTTTCAAAGGTATTGCGCCCCCTTAAGCAATTAAACTACATTTAAAAAAGCATTTGCAAATCTATGTCTAAAAAGTTCTTTTAGAAAATTTGCACCTATCTGTTATTAAAGACTTCATAATCACTATAATCCCTGTTTTAGCATCCCAATAAAAACTTGATCCTGAAAAACAGAGTATATATATATACATATATATATATATATATATGGGAAATCTCCTCCACTATTAGATCTGCATATTATTTTCTACGCATCGCAACTCCGATGAAAAGGCTCTCAGTGAGGCAGACGATTTTGAAGAAACTATTAATTCCTAAGAAGCCAGACGATTTAAGCGGTAGAAAAAAGAACTGAACGGAAGAAAGGAGAATGGAATGTTTTTAGTTTTAAGTTGGTGTAAAAAGAACGTAAGATGAAGACGATTTCCCGTATAAGATGTAATTGATTAATTAGAGTTATGATTGTTTGCTTTGTAAATAGTCTATGTAAATATCTTTTTTGTAAATATTAACGTTTAATATAAGTCATTTAAAAGTTTAAAAACGGTGTCAGAATTTAATTTACCTCCGAGTTTATTTACTTATGTGTTCAAAAGAACTTTTTAAAGAAGAATCTCCATAAATTTTGGTCTCAGTAAGTGAGATACAGACGCACGCCCACAGAGATGGAAATATATTTTTTTTAATATCTTGGAAGCCGATATTTTTTAGAACTGTGATGGAATGTCAAGCCTACAAATCTATTTCAGAAGAGGTAAAATTTTGCGATGAAAGTGAAATCAAAGTGTGTGAAGCTGAGCATCTGATTATGAATTGAGTTTATTATTTCATTTTTCTTTTCAATAATGGAAAAATTAGTTGATTTAAAGGAATTAGAGTTTTCTTTGAAAACTGAAAAATCAGCTAGTATTAAGACATTGCACAAATTAATTTTTGGAGAAATCGGTGACAGAAATAATCGACGTAGAATTCGGAATTTTACTGGGTTTACGTTTGAAGTAGATTCCGATGAATATCAAACTAAATTCAAAGAAATTAAAGATAATTTTTCTGTTAACGACTTAATTACCATTTGCAATGTTTTGTGTATAAATAATTCGGGAACTTTTGATGAAATTGCTGCCAGAATAATTTCTAGTTTATGTGATTTTAGTATTTTGAAAATTAATATGATACCCGATGAAGGTACTCTTAGTGATGACGAGAGTGCCGATGAATTTAATGATGATTTACAAGATAAAACTAAAAATATTTCAACTGTTTTTGAGAATAATATGAGAAATGATTCTGGTAGTTCTAATTGTGAAAGTAATGAAAATCAGAAAATTCTGATTCCTGATTATGTTATTAAACCAAGCATTTCTATTAATGATATTGAAAGTATGATTACAATGTTTGAAGGTACTCAAGTACAAAATATTAATAAATGGATTGCCGATTTTGAAGATATTGTTTTATTATTTAACGTTAGTGATTTGCACAAATTGATTTTGGCTAAACGCCGTATGACAGGCAAAGCAAAATTATTTCTTGAAAGTGAAACAAATATTAATTCGTGGTCTAAATTAAAAGCCCTACTCATATCTGAATTTGGTCAAACGTGCAATTCAGCTGAATTACACGAATTGCTGTCCAAAAGAAAAATTAGACCACATGAATCGTTAGATGAATAGTTTTTAAATATGAAACAATTATGCTCAAAAGGCAATATTGAAGATTCTGCCCTTATTCAGTATGTAATAAATGGAATTAATGACCCCATTTCTAAAAAATCTTTTTTGTATGGTTGTCCCAATATTGCTGAATTTAAACAAAAATTAAAGATTTATGAAAAAATAAGATCGGAGTATGAAAATGCAAAATTTCATAAATATGAAGGAGCTAAGCCTAAAATTAAATCCGAAGTTGAAGTTAAGAACAAATTTAAGCCTGTAAAGCCAAATATGCGTTGTTTTAATTGTGGCGGGAATAATCATAAGAGTATTAACTGTGTAAATAAAGATAAAGGGCCGCTTTGTTTTGCTTGTAACGCTTATGGTCATAAATCATTTCAATGTAATAAATCTAAAGATACAAGTGTTAAAAATGCTCAGTCACAAGTAAACATTATTACATCCCAAGATTTAATTCTGAAAGAGATAAAGCTTTATTCTTTGCGTTTAATCTCTTTAATAGATACTGGTAGCCAAAAGACTTTGTTAAAGAAAAGTATTTATGATAATTTGAAGAACTTTGTAGAATTAAAACCTACGAGTATCTCTTTGACCGGTCTAGGAAAAGCCTCAATTAAACCAGAAGGTTGTTTCAATTCAGAAATCAAAGTAGATGGTTCAAAATTTAAAGTTACTATTTTTGTCGTTAAGGACAGTTGCATTAATTTCGATTTAATTATTGGCACTGATGTTATTCATCAAGGTACATTAACTATTTCTGAGAATAAAGTGAAACTGTTTAAAGCTGAAGTTCAGTCTAATGACTTTTTAGTTAATATTGTAAATGTTTTGGATGAGCCTAAAATTGATTTAACTCACATTGCTGACAAAAAATTACGTTCAGAGTTATACTCTTTAATTGAAAATTATGTACCGATTAAAACTAAAACAGTAGATGTTAAAATGAAAATTAATTTAACTGACGAAATCCCAGTTTGTTCTTCTCCTCGAAGATTACCGCCATGCGAGAAAAAAATAGTCGAAAACCAAATTGAGGAGTGGCTAGCTCAGGGAATAATTAGAGAAAGTTCTTCTAATTTTTCTTCGTCGGTTGTTTTAGTCAAGAAAAAAATAACACAATGAGACTTTGTGTTGATTACACATGTCTTAACAAGAAGACAGTGCGCGAGCATTTCCCCTTGCCAGTTATTGATGATGTAATAGACCAATTACATTCTGCCGAAGTATTTACCACCATAGATTTGAAAAACGGTTTCTTTCATGTAGATGTTGAAGAAGACTCGCGGAAATACACCTCGTTTGTTACTCATGAAGGACAATACGAATTTTTGAAATGTCCATTCGGGTTGACCAATAGCCCTAGTGTTTTTCAAAAGTATATTTATAATGTATTTCGAAACCTATTAAAAGATCACATTGTTGTCATTTATATGGATGATTTAATAATACCTGCTAAAAACGAAGCTGAAGGTCTAGAAAAATTAAAACTTGTACTCGAAACTGCATCGGAATATAGATTAGAATTAAATCTTAAAAAATGCAATTTTTTGAAGCGTGAAATTGATTTCTTGGGGTATAGAATCATAAATGATAAATTGTATCCCTCTCCACTGAAGACTAAAGCAGTAATAAATTTTCCCGAACCAAAGTGTACCAAAGATGTTCAAAGTTATTTAGGTATGACAGGATACTTTCGAAAATTTATAAGAAATTATTCGGTTATAGCTAAACCGTTAAGTGACCTGCTAAGAAAAGATTCAAAATTTAAATTCGATATAGAAGAACAAAGAGCTTTTAATGAACTCAAACGTATTTTGTCGTCAGAACCAGTACTTTTAATTTACAATCCCAAAAGTGCGACCGAAATCCATTGTGATGCCAGTATTGATGGCTATGGAGCTGTTTTAATGCAACAATCTCCAGTAGATAATCAATTTCATCCAGTTTATTTCGCAAGTAAAAAAACCACCGAAGCTGAACGAAAGTACACTACTTACGAATTAGAAGTTTTAGCTGTAATTGAAACCCTGAAAAAGTTTAGAGTATATGTGCTAGGTATCCCATTTAAAATTGTAACCGATTGTAATGCATTTAAAATGACTATGGATAAAAAAGAAATGAGTACAAAAATAGCTAGATGGGCAATAATGTTATCCGATTTTGATTATGTTATTGAACATAGACAGGGTAGCAGTATGAGACATGTCGATGCATTAAGTAGGTATCCTATTTGTATGGTAATCCAAGATAGCTTAACTTTAAAAATTATCCAAGCTCAAGAAACCGATGACCATATTAAAACAATAAAAGAAATCCTAAAGGTGAAATCTTATGATGATTATCTAGTTAAAAATGATGTTCTTTATAAATGTGTTAATGGTAATGATTTATTAGTTGTACCGGAAGACATGCAAATGAATATAATCAAGGCCGCTCACGAAAAAGGTCATTACGCAGTTGCAAGAACAGAGAAAAGTTTAGAAAATGATTTTTACATCCCTAAAATTAAACAAAAAATTGAGAAATGTATAGCAAATTGTGATCCCTGTATTTTAGTTAATAGAAAATGTGGTAAACAAGAAGGATTACTTCACCCAATAGAAAAAGAAGAAACTCCATTACATACGTACCATGTTGATCACTTAGGTCCATTAGAATGCACTAATAAAAATTACAAACATATCCTTTCGGTAATTGACGCATTCACAAAATTTATTTGGTTGTATCCCACAAAATCTACCGATGCTGCCGAAGTAATTTCTAAATTAGAAATCCAAAAATCTATCTTTGGAAATCCAGTTCGAATTATATCAGATAAAGGTCCTGCATTTACCTCTAAAGCTTTTGAAGATTATTGCATCAATGAAAATATTAAACATATCCCGATTACCACTGGATTACCCAGGTCTAACGGCCAAGTTGAGCGTCTAAATTCTGTCATAATATCTGTTCTGTCTAAATTGTCTGTCGATAATCCTAAAAAATGGTATACACATGTAAGCAACGTCCAACAGGTGATAAATTCGACTTTTCAGAGAAGTATAAGCACAACTCCTTTTGAATTGATGTTTGGTACTAAAATGAAACTAAAAAATAACATTGAAATTACTAGTCTTCTGAATGCTGAAATACAATCTGATTTTACAAATAATCGCGAAGATATGAGAAAAAATGCTAAAAAACAGATTTTAAAAGTCCAAGAAGAGAACCGTAAAACTTACAACCTCAGACGAAAGAAAGCTAACAAATTTAAGATTAATGATGTGGTTGCTATAAAACGCACACAACAAGGTCCAGGTTTGAAGTTAAAACCAAAATATTTAGGTCCGTACAAAGTCATAAAAGTAAAAAATAATGACACCTACGATGTAAAGAAACTTGGATTCAACGAAGGACCCATGGTCACCAGTACATGTGCAGAGTACATGAAGCCGTGGACGGACGAAGCTTGAAAAAAAAAAGAATTTCACCGATTGTGACATTATACCAACTATGACAAACCACTGGATTGACAACTAATAGAATTTTAACTTTATTCTCGAAAAGACGAAAAGACGTAAGGTAAAAGAAGATGAAAAGACGTATGAAAGAAGACGAAAAGACGTAAGATAAAAGAAGACGGAAGACGTAAGAAAGAAAAGACGAAAAGACGTAAGGTAATAGAAGATGAAAAGACGTATGAAAGAAGAAGACGAAAAGACGTAAGATAAAAGAAGATGAAAGGACGTAAGAAAGAGAAGACGAAAAGACGCGAAAAAAAAAATATATGAATTTTTTTCAAGAAATAATCTAAGCTTTGATAAACAATTTGAATGATGACTTCTTTTTTTCAATTTAGACTTTGGATGCTGCTGTGTTTTTTTTTTTTTTTCTTTATCTTTTCAGATGATCCAGATACTGTTTCCAGCCAACAAGAATACATTCGAGGACGAATGCCTCATCAGTATGGCCGAAATATGGGAAATCTCCTCCACTATTAGATCTGCATATTATTTTCTACGCATCGCAACTCCGATGAAAAGGCTCTCAGTGAGGCAGACGATTTTGAAGAAACTATTAATTCCTAAGAAGCCAGACGATTTAAGCGGTAGAAAAAAGAACTGAACGGAAGAAAGGAGAATGGAATGTTTTTAGTTTTAAGTTGGTGTAAAAAGAACGTAAGATGAAGACGATTTCCCGTATAAGATGTAATTGATTAATTAGAGTTATGATTGTTTGCTTTGTAAATAGTCTATGTAAATATCTTTTTTGTAAATATTAACGTTTAATATAAGTCATTTAAAAGTTTAAAAACGGTGTCAGAATTTAATTTACCTCCGAGTTTATTTACTTATGTGTTCAAAAGAACTTTTTAAAGAAGAATCTCCATATATATATATATATATATATATATATATATATATATATATATATATATTAATAAACAAATTGCATTTTGCTATCGCTTTAATCATGTATCTTATTCATACTTTTGATAAATTAACAAAACTTGATAATATCACTTTTACGATTTTTTTAACGAGTTACTGTTGATTAAAAAAAAAAATCTGCCATTTTTAATTATGTTTTTCCCAAAAAGCTTTATAAACGCTGATTCCTCTATTTATAATTCAAAGGGTTTTTACAGGGAAAATTATTTTTTATGCGGTATTTTTTAGCCTTTGAATTTCATCAGGTGATTTGCTAAATATTTTGATCAGAAGTGAGCACAAAAAGCAATAGTTCGTTAATGAAGTGAATTTTTCATCCGGCTTTAATTAAACATGAAGATTAATTAATCATATATAAAATTAGTTTACTGATATGTATCATTTTATGTGCGGAAACAATTGATATTTTTTAAACACGTATTTTATAATCATACAGTTTTATAGACTTTTTTTTTTAAGAAAAAAAATTGTTTGTTAATTATTTTATTCTATTAACTATCATATTTTCATAGCGTTCTTGTTATTCAAGTTTTTAATCAATTTACATGTATTATCAAAAAGTTAATTTAGGAAGTTGGTAGTTAATACGCAAACATGCAATTCACTGATATTACCGTTCAGAATAGAAGTCACTAATGAATGGTGATGGCGCACAAATAAAGTAATTTTTTTTTACTTTTAATTATTCATACCTACATTCCATGCATAAATTTGTTTTTAAACATCGAGGTTAGACAGTTTCTTACTCACTTTTCCTTTTATATATAAAAATAGTGCTTTTAGGTACTTAAAAAGTTCAGTGAAACCTCGATTATCCGAGCTAAATGGGGCCGCTAATATCGCGGATATCGGAAATCTCGATTGAATGGAAATTGGGTAGAAAAACTCGTCATTCTCCTGAATTCAACACTGCTTAGAATAAAAAATATTAGAGCGTATTTTTAAATGATAAAAATAAATATACATAAAGTTGTGTTTCACAGCTCAACAAAGAAAAACCATTTCCAATGATTCCGTCAACAAAAGTTCACTAACCCCTTCGTGACGAGAGCCTTTTACGAAATTTTAATGTTTTGCCACCGGTTTTTAAAAACAGGAATGTGTGCCTTTTTAAATAGAGAAAATGCTCCAATCAAATAACGCGAATTGTACAGCAAAATTTTATTGGTAGGAATAAATAAAGATTCTTAAGCCTTTTAGCGGCATGCATACCTGTCGCTCGTTCCCAAGGGATTAAGCTATTAATATTTTCGCAAAACATATTGCCTGCCCTGCACATCCTGAGAACAATTATGCCCAATTTTGACCCAGCTCGACTATGAAGATAAAAAAAATGCCAGCCTGATCTCGGCCTGGAACGAACCTGCCGATAAAATAAAGCCTGGGCTCACACACCATGCAACTTTCATGTAACTTTCACCAATGCCGATCTCTATGCTGGTTATAATGCTCATATATAACTATGCATGTTAGATTTCTGTATCAATATTGTCAAACTAGCGTCGGCTCGTAACGCACATTATACATATTTCCGCGAAAGTCATGTTCATTGAAAATTGCTTATATTTTATTGTCTTCGTTTAAATTCTTATATCTTCCGGTAGATCCACTTAATTGGATTCCACTTCATTGGATCTGTTGAAAAAAAATGCCCTAATTCTGTCGTGGTGTGTACAAACCTGGGGCCAAGTCCGGGCTCATCCAGACCTTTAAAACCTATTGCACGGATAATGACTGAAAAGTGTGATATTTTTCAAGACTCATTCACACACGCAAAAATAAATAAATAAATAATTTTTTTTACTGGCTTGGTTAACAGAAACCTCGATTAATCGAAGCTCGGTTAATCGAGGCTCTACTAAACTAATAAATTATTTTAAAAAAAAATCTTTAAACAACCGTATATGAAACTTAATATGATTTCTTTCATTTTTTTTTTCTTACACAGCATCTATTACCTTAACCATAAGCTTTAATAAGTTTCTTTATCATGCATACCATACTTGCAAACACATTAAAATCCCATATGACGAAGAGTGAGGTCGTTGTTTAACAGATTTTCGTCTTAACAGTGTATGATATATAACATTTCCTTTTATGCTTTTACTTTCTATGAAAATAGAAGAAAAAGCCAGGAACTATATAGATTTTTGTCCTGATTTTATTTAAGTAACAAAAAATGTCAAAAATTGGTATTGCGATTTGAAAAATGAAAATGATGTAATTTTTAATCGGCAGACGATTTCCAAATCATGATTTGTGCATACCGTTCAACACATTGCAGACATTATACACAGGTGATTGATATAGCATTAAAAAATAAGCAACTTTGACACAAACAGATAACATAAATCTATTACCTGCAAGCAAAAGGCAAAGTAGTGATCAAATGACGTAAACATAACATAATTTCACACTAGCTTGACGCAAAACTAAAATGGCATTTCCCTTCGTACGCAGATTAATTCCCCAGCAGCTATAACAGTCTAGCGCAGAGCATAGCGGGAAAATTAAAAACATTACAAAACATTATTTTTCTGTGCAAAAAAAAGGTGTATGCATTAAAAATATTTTATTTTTTGAACACAAAAATGGGTGATTACATTAAAAAATCAAAGCACCGTGAACACATACAAAAAAAAATATATAAATAACCAGCAACTATATAAATTTTACAATTTGATTTAATTGCGCTATACCACAGCTGTTGTCATTTAGAAATGAACTGATAAGCCCATGACCTAATTTGCGACTATAAATGAAGTGCTAAAGCCATCAATACAAATTAAAGTAATGAACTGATAGCCCTCAATCTTAAAATCACGAAAAAATGAAAAATTAATTTATAAAAATGTAAATGTAAACTTATATAACAACAAACATCTCTAAAAAGAATATTCCCTAAAAAAGAACTATAGGGCAACCAAAAGGCTTTGCCCTATAACGCACGAGGAAAATAACAACCCAACAGTAAACAAAGTATCAAGAAAAACTTATAACTACAACCGATTGCGACTGCAACAACCAAGATAATGACACCAACTACCAAGATAATACACAATTTATCTATGCAAATAAAACTAGATTATTTTGCGATCATAGAAGAAAACACAGCAACCACGATACATGACAACTATCACCATACTTTGCAATTAACTATAACCTAAGAACTCGTTAATAAGGAAAGTGAAATAAAAAATTTTAATTTGAGAGCAAGCTAAGAAACGTGATCAACAAATTAAACGATAGTGAAGAACTTTAGGCCAACATCAAACGCTGGCAACAAAACGAATTAGTTTACCTAGTCAACGGTGGCCCAGATGATAGAGCATAGCCCTCGTAGCTGAAAGGTCACGTGTTTGAGGCTTATCAAAATCTAAAAACGAGCCGTGTACGTTATTGCATATAAAATCTGTCGTGGATGTAAAGTTCTTCAAGTTCCATATGAGTTATACCCCTGGAAGTTTTCGTCACTTAATCAAGATCCCTTATAAGGCGGCTCGTATAAATTCTGTAGAAGAAAGAGCAACCGCCCTCTCCCCACCTCCCCATCCGTCCTTTCTTTATTTTTCCTTCCATTTTCGACAATGTACGAACAAATCCAAACAGTTCCCGGTTCTAGATTGCTATTGATTAATAGCAATCTAGAACCGACCTGAATGAACTATATATATTGCTCCAGTGAATAAGAGATATTGTATGAAATTGTAAACCTAATAGATGCATTCATTTGTAGTTACAAGCCAAGTGAATCTTTAAACTAATACAAGACATAATCCTAAATATTTTTAACAGTCTTATTTGCAACAGAAGTAGTTGCAGATGATGACTTTTTCCCAGAACTGTATATCTTTATAAATAATTTTAAAAAGTGTAATTAGATATTGTTCAGTAAAATTTACTTAAGGCTGTTTGCGTTATAATGATGACTTTTTAAACCATGAAAAAATAATTCTTACAATAAAATTTAATTATCTCTGAAACAATTTAGATTCAAAACGGCAAAATTCTGAAAAAACTAGTAAGATAAAAGAAAAAAAATAAAATAATCATAGTATTTTTGAAAAAATGTATTTGAAATTTTATTTATTTTTTCTTTATTCTTTCTTTTTCGAGCTAATATTAAAAATAGTTTTTTCCATGAAAGATGTAATTAATCATTTGCTACATTTGATAAGAAAAATGTCCAGCATTTCAATTTTATTATACTTTTACGTCTTTAAAATTGTTTCATTCAAAATTTTGCTTAATGAACTACACTATAAGAACAAAAATGACGAAAAATTCGATTTTACACTTTTTAATGACTACCTACTCCTCTAAGCGATTTATCCGTATTCTTATGTTTCCTCAAAAAAACTTAAATCGGTTGTAAAAAAAAATACTTTTAAAGAATTTTAAGATTTATGTCAAATAAAGAGGCATGAATTGTATTTAAAAAACAAAAGAGGAAAAAAAAATATTAACATAAGTTTTTTAAAAGTGTTTTTTTTTTTTTTTTTTTTTTTTTTTTTTTTTTTACGAAAATGCCTGAAAGCCTTATGATACTCAGAGGGCTAAAGAAATACTTGATGAATGCTTTTGGAACTTTAAGCATAAAAAGAGCATGTTTAATCTCATATTTTTCAGCAAAGGTTTGACCGCTAAGGAATTAAGGGCCAAAAACAAATATAATAAAATAAAATAATAATTTCGAGCTCGCTGTAAAATAAAATGCTCGAAATTATCTCATAACTGCCGTGCATGACTACAGCGTCTAGAACAAAAAGCGTGGATATCCGCATAGCTATTCTAAAAGAAGTAACTAATGCTGGCAGCACTGCTGACAGTAAATTTTTTGTGGCTTAGGCTAGTTTTTAGCTAATATTAAGAAAACTACTGCATACAAAATAAGAAAATTCATAGTATTATAGAGAATTTTTGGATAAATACACTTAAGCAGTCACTTTTCAAATTCACGAATTCTTTTTTTTTAATATTTATTGCTAAAGTTGGCAAAAATTGTTCCAATAAAACAGTTTTATAGAAGAAAAATTGTACATGGGGATTTAATCATTTTTTCTAAAAATATACAATAGAAGCTTCAAGTGTGCAGTTTTTTTTCTTTTTTTTACTCATTTTTTGTGCTTTTATTTTCAGTTTTAATATAAATTTTCAGTATTTCTGGAGACATTTTTTCTATATTTTAAAAAAGATTATTATTTTAAATTGTTTCCAAGTGATCAAAAAATATTTTCTTCAAATGAAAAATTTATTTACACGCAACGATTACAGAAAAAAAAACAGAGAGAGAGAGAATTAAATTATTACGACTTAAAAGTGGGATTTTTTTTTTAAACTACGCCAAAAAGCTCTAGTTACACAAAAGAGAGAGAAAATTTTAAAACATTGAATTCATTATAATGCGTCAACTGTTATAAATGGAAAAAATTACATTATATTTAAAATAGCCGAATAATAATAATGCAAATAGTTTAAATTTAAAAACATATTTCCATGAAACATTTTACATTTTTAAATGATCTTTTAAAGTTTATTGCTAACTTTAAGGTAGCTCAAATAAAAATATTTCCTTTCTAACTACAAATGTATTTTCACGTGAATATTAAAAAGAGAAGAAAATTCCAGAATAATAAATTCTTTAACGTGCTCTAAAAGCAGCAAGGTAAAGGAATTACGTTATATTTAAAATGACCAAATAATATTGTAAAGTAATATTATTTAAAATTTAAATAATTACAAGCGACAGTGCATATTTAGATCAAACATTTACTTCACATTTTGATACGATTTTAAACTACTGTTGTGAATTCTAACACGCCACAAATAATAATTTCTTTCAACCAACAAAAATATTTTCACGTAAATGTTAACAGATAAAGAAAAATTTAGTGAAAATTACAAAAAATTTAAAACGAATGTCCTATTTTTTTTCTTATAGCACGGTTAAAACAGTATCAGGAGGTAAAGACTCTGTGTATTTTAGCTGTATAACTTATCTTATTAATTCAAACATGTAAATAGCCAGTATATGAGGTACATTTAACAGTAGATCATTCTACCATAAAATTCCTCAATCAATGGGAAATGATTGAAAAACTGTTTACAGCGAAATCGACATTTATTTTTCTTTTTTAGTTATAGTTCAATCTTTCGCAATCTTTTAAAAGCCTATCAAATTTGTGCGTTTTTAGAGTTTATGGTATTCTAACAGGGAATTGCAAGCCTGGCTAGTAGGAGACAGAACCTTCTAGTACTTCGAAAAGTACTAAATTATTGAATACGTTAACTATGCAAGGATCCTGAAATACCGAGAGTAGATCGGAGCATCTACAGGATATATTTTCTAAGGCTGGAGACAGTTGCTAATCTAAACTCTGTATTAATACTATGTTTGCATTGAAATTTGAAAATATCACGCAGGTATCGCTGCGCTCGATTCTTCAAATTTCAGCATCATTGCACATTTAACATGTTCGCTGCCGCTTAGGTGAAGATATGATGATAGTTAATGACGCACTGTAGAAGTGGATTTTTCCCAGAAACCGATTTACTTTTTGTAACAAAAAATCAGCGAAAGATTTTCCCACGACAGCACGTGACTGGCAATTGGACATCACCCTACATCACGCCCTGACGCGTGATCGGCAGCGAATGTGTTAAGAGATTCAATATTTTAGCTCTGTTTGAATAGCAGAATTCCACACCATTTATTCTAGGCCCTACAACATGGCTATATGAATATTGGGCAACAGTTGTGCTTAAATAACCGTATATTCATAGAAATATAAAGGTTTCTATAAGAAATTCAAAAAAATTTCGCATTTTTTTTCTTTTTTTCTTTTTTTTATAGCATACAGTATTTTTAACCAAATTAAAAACCGCTTTCAAGAACTTGGCGAAGCACAATAAAAACAATGTAATAGATTTAAAATATAACTATATTGTATTTAATTAAATAAAAAAATTTTACTTTACTTTATTAAAATGCCAATTTTAAGCATTCGTTTTAGATCTTTAACTAAAACTAATGCCTAAAATTGGTATTTTAATAAAAAAAAGTGTGAATGTCGGCATTATAATTATGATTGTATTTATCTACAGTTCTTGAGATTTAAAAAAAATTGTATAAAAAGGAATTAACCACATGCGCTAAAAATTCCTTTTTTTATGAAACGGTACTCAACAATATAGGGCAAGTTGTATAAAACGGCCAATCGAATGTCCTGAAAATTCAGTAGTATATCTACGATATAGTAAGCTTAAATTTCAGTTGTCTTTTGAAATTAGCTAGATGAAAGGGAATTTTCACCACATGTCATTTTTTTTACAATCTGTCTTCTAACAAAGAAATTAGTAAAGAAAAAATTTAGAACTCAATTTTTAAATGGATACGTCATTTTTTTCTGGTGGAATTGTCTCGTCTTCGTGGTATTTTAAGGCATTAATAAAGAATTGATATTTAAAAAAATTAAATTAAAAATGTTAATTTGTAAAAAATTCCTTATCATCCAGCTACTTTTAGTAAATAGCTGAAATTCAGCTCACGATGTTTTTCTGAATTTTCTCAATACTCGACTGGCTTTTCCATGTATAAATTGACCTACACCGTTAAAAATCTTGTACTATAGTTTGAACCAAATTTTAGTGATCAATAGCTGCCACCATAAAATGATCAAATCTCATACCAACATCTGGAGCTACCTATTTCAACCTCGTTCCAACTATTGGAACTATGCTTCAACAGGAGTTCCAAATGTTGATTCAAGATTATACCATCTTACAGTGGCAGCTATTGATCACTAAAATTTGGTTCAAACTATAGTACAAGATTTTTAACGGTGTATGTAGTTCAAAGCAAAATTGTGCATAAAAAATTTTTGTTATGATTAGCGCAATGTGCGATTAAAATTATTTCAATATAAAAGCTCACATTTCAATAAATATTTAATATATATATATTCTAATTGTAATATTTTGTGTCGAGTATGCTTTGTAAAATTTCTGAAAAGTTGCGTTAAATATGTTTAAAAATCTTGCATCCCATAGATTTTTTAAAAAATTGTTTTATCTATAATCTACGAATATGTGTGCTATTTTGTCAAAAATAAACACAAATACTTAACTAGTTCCATAGAAATATTTACTAAAGGCACAGATCATTCCGAGCATTTTACTTTACAAGATTGACAGAAAACATATTTGTTTTATAGGATTTGTTGTTAATTCTTTAATGTTGCAATAATCAGGTGTCCGCTGAAAAATACGAATTCAGTATGAGTTGTCTTTTATGCTCCTGAAGTTCTGGAAAAATGCGTCAAGTATTTCTCTAGATACTTGAAATGTCTAAACGTCTCTAAACGTTCTCTAGATCTAAACGTCTAAACGCCAAAACGTCTAAAATCAGAAGTTCTTCCTAACTTTTGATAATATAGTGTCTGTCATTTATTTCAAAAAAAGTTATTATAATAAAGTTATCGTAATAATATGAATAATTTTGAAATATCATTAAATAAAACTCACAATTGTGACATTAATTTCATGGTTTATTAGCAGCCTAAACATGTATAAAATATTCCGTACTCCTTAAATTTACATCCAAAAAATTAAAAACGTCATCTTCAAATGCGTTTTTTTTCTTTGGTGAATTTAAATAATTTTTCCTTATTTTACTTACACATTGAGACTTTATAAAGAGAGATATAAAAAATGTTTCTAATGCACTCATATAAGGATATTGTACATTAATGTGATGTTATTTCTCATACGTTAGTAACATTTTATTAAATATAAGACATACTAAGATTAAAAGAATAGAGTAGATGTTCTATAACTTTCATTTCTTTTTTCAAAAAACTCGACTGCAATCCTTGCTGGATGAAAAGATGCATTATTATGGTTAATATTTACTTCTTGAAGAATTTCTGGATGTCAATAGTGTACTAATTGGCATAAAAATCTCTTAATTTCCTGAGAGACATTTTTGCATAGAGAAGCAGCATTTTAAAAAAGGGAATTTTTTACAATATATATATATATATATATATAGAATGAACTACCCAGTAATTGACCATTTAGTGCAAGTTTCTTTCTTTGTATTATAAATTTTCCTATGCCAAATTTACGCACATATTTCTTAAAACATTCTGAAAAGCAACAATCACTGATAAGGATAAAAAATAAGTAAACATTTTATGTCTACTTTTTTGCGATATTTTTTTATTTAATATAATAGTTGTGAAGCGAGATTTTGACAGTAATTGTCGCTAAAGTTTAGTAAATGACCATCATCGTGGCAGTAGCTGACCATTTTTCAGTTGAAATGATAAACCTACTTGAAATTAACCACATGAAAAAATAGGGAAGTTAGCCAAGATTTATTTTGTAGGGAAACAGATGCACTTCTATAGAAATGACCACACCATTATCTGCTTTTAAAAAATTAGCGGAGAGATTTTTCTGAAAAAGAAGCTATTTCTGAACAGGGAAAATACTGGCAAACTTCCTCGGTGTTTTAAAAGATTGAAATTCGTAGTAAAACTGAACATTTATATGTAAATATAGGCAAAATAGCAGAAGAAAAGAACATAACTACTATTTTCCACTTAATTCATATAAAAACATAAAATATTAGATGTACATAAAAATAAACTTAATCCTCATCTGTTTTACCCAAACAGTTGATATTCACAAAGTCAGCGTCTTCGTTACACTAAATGCCATCCAATGCAAATTGTTATCTGTGTCACTTATGCACACATTTTATGGAATAGGGCACATTGCAAGTGTCACATTTCATCCACATTTCTTTCACTCCTATAATATGTTCTTCCATCCAGCTTTCTTCACATGCCTTGCACACCTAATGACTTATGAAACTTTATGAAACTAAATGTTATGAAACGATATGAAACTAAATGTTATGAAACTAAAATTCTTGTGTTAGTTTGAACCAAATTTCGGTACTCAATAGCTGTCACTGTAAGATGATGAATTCTTGAAACAATATTTGGAGCTCCGGCTGAAGCATAGTTCCAATACTTGGAAGGAGGTTGAAATAGGATGCTCCGGATGTTGGTACGAGATTTCACTATCTTATGGCGGCAGCTAATGAGCACAAAATGTCGGTTCAAACTAGAGCAAACTTTTTAACAGAGTAGCTTCATTTAAATACGGTAACTATAGACATTGAAATGATTTTTCGTGATTTAGCCTCACTTTAAAATAATCGAAATTCATGCCTTCGTGCCAATTCCATTTTCCCTTCTTTCAAAATTTATTCTATAATAGCTAAATTCCAGGTGTTACCTTAAAATATTGTATGATGGCATAAAGGAGTTCAAATTTAAGTAACTTACTAACGATTATTTTTCGACGAGTATTGTTTGGCCATGTCTCAAAAAGTTTTCTCAATGATACTTTCGTTAATGCTCCATTTTTAATAAAAAAATAAAATAAAAGTTATTATTCTTATTGTGGTGGTTGCTCGATAACCCCCCCCATATTTTTATTTTAATTCAATTTTATTAGCTATTTTATTTCCTATCATCTCCTTTTTATTAATGTTCTCAATTTAAATATTATTTCGATTTCGTTTCTTTTGATGTCGTCGCCTGTATATTTTTTTTCCTTACCTAGCTATCGAATGTTCTAAACCGGTAAAATCTTGTTTGAATTCATTCCTTCCGGTTTGGAAATCTTTCTAGAACAATCTCGATCGTTCTATGGGTGGTATTTCCGGTTAATCTGGCACGCCGCTTGGCCTATCAAATTCAAATCCACAGGTGACGTGATTTAACCAGCTAAGTGCCTGGCCACCTTCTTTGGCCTTCATTCTTTAAGCGTTTGTCATTTTTTTTTCCTTATTAAATTCATATTTCATTATACATTAAATCGTAGCTTGGCCTATTTTCCATTGCTCTCCTCATTCGAACATTGCCAACTTGGCGTATTCCGGGTTTACAGTAACCCTTGTTCTTTTCTCCCTCCTGGCTCTGCGCCACCAGTTGGGTTGCGCAGTTGGAGCTCCGTGGAGTTGGATGCTGTTGGGTGAGCGTAACCGAGGCAGTTGAGATGTGCCGAGAAATTTAGCGGACACCGGGGCAAGTATGCGCGCCCCGAGGCTGTTGTGCGTGACCGTTTGAGTTGAGCAGGTGCCGGGAAATGTTGAGCGGATGATTCCACCGTATGATGGATGTTTTTTTTAATGCTGCGAGGAGCTAGGCTCTCCTACCGCCGCAACCTAAATCCTTTGGTTTTCTTTTTTATTCCGGCTACTCAATTTTGTTTTAAGAGTCGTCATAGTTTATCTTCAAAGAACTCTCGTCAATTTATTATCAAGCTTCTCCAACTGATTTTCATTTCATCATTTTTTTAGTGAATTCATTTTTCCTCTGAAAAGAATGCAGAGAAAGTGATTCATATATAAAATATATCATAATTTAATTCCTCTTCATTTCATGATTAATCGGCTATAAGCATAAATATAATTGTCTGAGCATGAAAACGGCATCCCCAAAATGAAGATATTGAATATCTTTTTGTGATTTTTCAGGCATATTCCTTTTGAAGTAATATTTGATTGATATTCTAAAAATATTTGAGTTTTTCATATCGTTCAAGAAAATGTTATCATGTTATCCAAAAATAAATACAAATATATATGAAGAAGAGTTGTGTTAAAAATATGTCGACTTATGTATATCATCCTTGTGGAGCAATTGTTGTACGAAAATAATAATAATTCTACTTATATAAGTTTGTGCATGATAACAAATGAATATATATCCATATAAAAATGTTCAAGTCATGAAGAATTTCACAAGTGAATATAAATAAATATACTTGTCTTCTTCAAAAATCCTCTCTTCATTTTATTGTGTCTATGCTTATTCATTTGTCTACCTGAAGTTGTCTTCTTCAGCCAGGAAGTCCAGGTAACTTTTCTTCTTATCATTTTATATTTTTACATCTTTGCTATGAGTTAATACTATCATAGTTAAAGATTCACTATTAAGAAGTATCATGCTTGCCTTTTGTTATAAAACTTTTTTATTTAAGGGGTCTTTTGCTGGCCTCCATTCAACGCAATGTCATTTACCCATTATTACGATCACATAGCCTACATTTGAGATGAAACAAAAAATAGGTGTTCTCATCTCCTTCTCTTCCTCCCGAAACATCACACTTATATGTAAAACTTTATGAAAATACGATATTATTTCTTCGAAGTTAACTATGCAATTCTGAAAAGCCTTCCATTTACGTTTCAGAAAAGCTTTCCGTTATTAACTTCAAAAATAAATCAATTTTCGAGATTAAAGGGGGTCCGGGTTACATTTCGAAACAATATTTATTTATTAAGTTAAATTTTTGAAATTTTTTGTGGTGGCTAGCCATATTATTTATAAACAAAATTACATGATAAAACTCCACGGATTTTTTTTTATTTTAAAATTTAAAATTTATTAAAAAGTGTGGCAATTTAAATTCGTTAACTCAAAATATTATTTGTAAAATTTCAGAAATATATCAGATTTAATTTTGATTCAGTATTTTTAAAAATATTAATTTAAATAAAAATAAAAAATATTTGAATTATAAACTTTTAAAAAAGTGATGTAACTTTTTAAAAATGGTATTTTTAAAAGTAAATATTTTTTCAAATTTGCCTAATCAAAATTAAAGCAAAACAATCGAAAAAGGCATGTGTCAAGATTAAAACATGTATCTTTAACGGTTCTTGTGTTATGACAATATAAATGCGAGAAATGGGGAAAAAATTACCTCGAAAGAAAATGCATTTTCACAAGAAGTCGTTATCATGACAACCATAGCTTGAAAGCTAGATTTTGAAAACAAACAAAAACAAAATAATAATAATATTTCGTGTTCCAATTAAGATCGAAATATGATTTAAACGTCATTTTAAGCAGATAAAACCAGAAAAATCTTTAGTGCAATAAAATTACTTTAGAAGACCAAAAGATTTTTGTGTCCTGAAAATCCTTAAAGTACATTTCTTAAACAAAAGTTTGTTCGGTGCCCGTTGAAAAAAAAAATAATGATAATAAAAAAATCGGAACCGAAAGGTTTAACATCTATTTTTATAGCAAAAAAATTATATTTTCAAAGACTCAAATTTTAAAGACTTATAAATAAATTCTATATTTAAATTAATAATAATAATAAACGTTATTTTTAGGGTGACTATAACGAGTCATATACTACGTACGCCGTGCATTAAACATTAATATTCCTAGACCAGTGATTAAAAAAAACAATAGATTAAAGATAGATAACTTTAACTGTTTAAAATGTGCATTTTTATTTGGTGGAGTTAATCAGACTGACTTCTGAACGCTTCATATTACGTACGACATGGATTAAATATTAATATTTCTGGACCCATCACAAAGAAATTTTAAATGAGATTTCTTTTTTAGAATTTTCGGAACTGCAAATTTTTAAACTTCTAAATATAGCACATTTAAAATTTTTACACCTTTGTGTAGAGAAAAAAAATGCACTTATTAATGAAATTTGTTTGAAATCTCTATGACAATTTGTTTTTAAATTATTATTTTTTTTTTAAATTTTTATTACTCTTTTTGTCATTGTGGCAATAGAAGTATTTCATTTTTGGACATTAAATTTGGGCCTATCAGAAAACGAATAAAATAAAAAACAGAAGTACTCCATTTTTTGGACATTAAATTTGGACTAATCAGGAAACGAATAAAATTAAATAAGTTGCGTAATTCAACCAAAAAAAAAGGATCATATATACATTATATTTCCTAATTCTCTACCGAGAACAACAAATATTTTTTTCCAAATAGTCAAAAAAAAAGAAATAAAGAAAAAAAAACTTTAAAAAGCACTCTTTAACCCTTTCGATTCTGGTGTACTATTAATACCACATGTCTTTTAATGGAGTATTAGTTTCTTTTAAGAAATACTTTTGCTACTATTTACCGTGTATTAATCAGTTTTCTCAACACGAAGTACCGTTTTTTCAGAGGATATCAATTCTCAAGTAAACTTTTCCAGAATAACATTCTAAATCAACATTAACGTTAAAATTAATATTATTTCATTACTCTTACACGTACAAATTATCTTGCATGGTTGAAAATGTTTATATAAGAACCGATTGAAACATAAAAACTCATATTTAGGATTCAGAAATTGCTATTACTATAATGTAAAAACTACTGCAAAGCATGTCGTTTTTTTTAAAAAAATGGGCAAAAAAAGAAATATTTGCATCAGAAATTTCCTTGTTTAAATTTCTGATTTCTATTGGCTTCTAAAATAATCGAAGAACTTTTAGAAATCGTGAAATCCTCGAGAAAAATTACTTTATGTTTTCGTAAAGTTTGATTTGATAATACAGATTTTTTTTAACACTTTAAAAAATATTATTTATTTATTTATTTATTAAGTGTAGATTAAATTTTTACATAAATTTTTGATTACATTGATTCGAAAAATACCATATAATAGAATAGAATATCCCAGAATACATGCAAATTTCTTTTATATAACATACACATTTGCCTGCATACAGATGAACATTTTATCTGCAACTTTATAAATGATTAAAATTTCTATAATGAGATTTCACTCACTAATTTCCTTTTAATTCATCTTTTAAACAAATGACCTCTTATGCTGTAATGATTAATTTTTAAAGCATGAAATAAAAAAATCTTACAGTCAAATTCAATTATCTCTGAAGCAATTTGGCGAAAAAAAGGGGGAAATTCTGAAGAAACAAGTAAGGTGAACGAAACAATAAAATAATTACATGATGTTAGAGAAAAAATATTTTTGAATTTTCTTGAATTTTTTAAAACTAATATTACAAAACCTTTATTCTTGAATAATGTAATTAATCTTTTGCTTCTTTTATTAAAGAAAATATCCAGAGGTTGAGAATTTTCTTTCTTTTTCATTTCTAAAATATTTTAATTTTAAAATCTTACTTAATAAGCAACATAATTTATTTTTTTAAAAAATGCTCGAGATGTTACAAAAGGAAATTTGAAAACTTGAAGTTATAAATAAGGCCGCAATTTTAAATCAATATCCGATATCACATAACTACTTTAAAATTGTATTAATTTTTTTTAAATGATATTTAATCCTTTTGGGTCTGGTGTAATATTAATAGTACATGTCTTTTAATTGAGTGTTATTTTGTTTTAACAAATACTTTTGTTATTGTTTTTATTTAGTAATGTTAGTATGTGTCTATGCATTTCCTATGTGACATCATTTATGTTTGAGCATTTAGTAATATTTATAATTATTATTTGCTTAATTATCTTTGCACCGTTTGCGACTCTTTTATTTTAAACATATATTTCACTCTTTAAATTTAAAATAAAGGATATTTTCCTGAAAGAATCATCTGTAAGAAAGCGCAAGACTATTAGAAAGTTGTAATATCAGTTAAATCTTTTTGTAATACAATAGTTTCTAAATATATCCAAAAACTCTCCCTTAGACTATTGACATATGAATGATAACTGAATAGTACGCAAAACAACAACATTCATAATGTTTCAGACAATAATATATTGGTTAAACACTTATTTATCAATTTGGATAGTTAGAGTTATGGTTATTATTGCAAAAGTTTTTTCTTCTAAAAATTAAAAAAAAATGGATCCAAAAAAGTTTAAATAAATTTATTATTATGATTCTAATTCGTTTAAATATAGATACAAAATTATTTGAGATTTAATTATTTATTAATATTTAAATTTGTTTTTGTATTATAAATATTTTGTTTCCTTATTAAATAATTATAATTTCGAAATAAAACTAAAAATTAAGAATATCTGAATGATTTTGAAATATTATATGAAAATTGAAAATGTCAAATTAGAAGTAAAATTTATTTCCCTAGATAGTCATTGCAGTAACTCCTTGTATTGTTTCTGTGCCTTTGTAGTTTTCAATTACATCTAGAATCGACCGCTGCCACTTTTTTTTTTTTTTTTTTTTTTTTTTTTTTTACTGTAGATTAAATTTTTAGGTAAATTTTCGATTACATTGATTCGAAAAATAGCATATAGCAGAATAGTTCACTTGCAACCCCAGACTACTACATGCGAATTTCTTTTATACAACATACATATGTGCCTTCATACTTCATAATATATATATTTTACATACATCTTTATAAACGATTAAAAACTTTTTAATGAGATTTCACTCACTAATTTCCTTTTAATTCATCTTTTAAACAAATGACCTCTTATGATGTAACGGTTAATCATTAAAGCATGAAAAAAAAAAAATCTTACTGTCAAATTCAATTATCTCTGAAGTAATTTATAGATAAAAAAAGAGGAAATTCTGAGGTAACAAGTAAGGTGAACGAAACAATAAACATGATGTTAGGGAAGAAATATTTGTGAACTTTCTTTGAATTTTTTAAAGCTAATTTTACAAAAAAATTATACATGAATAATGTAATTAATCTTTTGCTACATTTATTAAAGAAAATATCCAGAAGTCGAGAATTTAATTTTTTTTTCGTTTCTAAAGTTATTTTAATTTTAAAATCTTTCTTAAGAAGCTATCTCATTTATTTCAAAAAAGAATACTTGAGATGTTATAAAAGGAAATTTAAAATCTTGAAGTTACAAATAAGGCCATAAATTCAAATCAATATCTGATATCTCATAAATATTTTAAAATTGTATTAAAAAAAGTTAAAATGATATTTAAAAAATATATATTAATATGAACCTAATTCATATGAGCGTCCATAAAAAAATTATTTGAGATTTCATCATTTATAAATATTCATTATTTATTGATATCTCTGGTCGGATTCAAATTCCTCCCTATAAAAATAATGATTATTTCTGAAAGATTTAAAGCTACTAAATCCAAACATGACTATAAAATTGTTCCACCACGTACTTTTTTTTGTGTGTGAGAAGTCGTCTTTAAATTTAAAATAGCATTCAATCATTAAAATATTAGCATTAAAAGCCCACTATTCATTTATTTATGGATAAGCATGCGCTTTGTTTCTTATCTCCTGTCTTCTAAAAGAGATTCCTACCCTCTTGTGATTTTTTCCCCTCTTCCGGATGACCTGAATTGTTACTAATGCAATCCCAAATGACCCTCTGTATTCTACCAACACCGACGCTAATAGAGTCGGTGTTGATTCTACCCGCAAGCAGAATTTACCGGGTGTCCCAAAAATGACTGATGGATTTTAAAATTCAATAACTTGCAAATGGTGACAGCCATTTAAAAAATTTTTGCAGAAGGGTTATGTATAGTGTCAGGAGTTTTTTTACCGTAAATTTTTATTTTAATTCGAATTTCAAACAATAGGTGGCGCTGACGGCGATTGAAGGCCAGGTGATCAGTGCTGAGTGAAGCGTCGACCTGGCCTTCAATTGCCGTCAGCGCCACCTATTGTTTGAAATTCGAACTGAAATAAAAAATTACGGTAAAAAAAACTCCTGACTTATACATAACTCTCCTTCAAATTTTTTTTAAATAGCTGTCACCGTTTGCATGTTATTGAATTTTAAAATCCATCAGTCATTTTTGGGACACTCGGTATGTACCGTCTTGAAATTATATAGAGTGAAACCAAATAAGAGACACTCCGAATATAGGACACTTCTATTTAAGGACAAAACTTCCGGTCCCTGTCCAAATTTACTTAAGGTCGTATTGTTATTTATAGACTTTCGACAATTGAGAATTTATTTAACATCCAAATGTAAAAAAACTGTAATCTCGATTTTGAAATTGTTCACCGCATTTAGGAACTGGTCTCCGAATTTCATAATTAGTGATATATATTCCTATAAAAATATAGGAGAAAATGCTTCTTAAGAAAATGCTTAAAATGAAGTAGCGTAAAATGGGGTGAATAGTAAAGAAACTTCCTCGTCGTTCGAATAGATTCAACATAAATATATGTGATGATATTTTAGTTGCTAATTTTTTTTAGAAAAGGGCAATACCATTAAGAGTTGGAACATTCAGTTTTGTCACGTTTGTAGGCATACTGGGTTATATAAAAAAAAACCGCAAAGGGGAATCCCAAAAACCTCATATTTTCAACATCTTCAAAATTTTGTATGTAACTGCAGTTCTTTTTGTATTCTAAAAGTAAGAGATTTGGTTTTTAATAAATGATAGACCTGTAAACGATATTCTGTATTAGATTTTATGTATTTTTAAACTATATAATGAAAAAGTGGAAAATGCTTTGTAACATCACAGTTTTGAGATTTAGAGGGTGAGTCGGAGTACATTTACGGTTATGGTTTATTTTTCGATACAATAATAGTTTTATGTCATATATGAAAACATATGTGTGAATATGTATTGTAACAGTATTTTGTTTGTTCCAGTTACTTGAAGAGTTTAATTTTTGCCAAGAAATTACTTATTTAAACAAAAAAAATCAACTCCACCCCAACAGATGTGGAACACACAAGAGAAGAATTTAAAAATGGCAAATTACTAAGAAACGTTTCAGAGAAATATTCTCTGACAACCACAACATTACACAAATATCTCAAAACGGGAAACCAATTAAAAAAAAGAGAGATGTGCAAACAGCACTAAGAGCTGAAAATGAGGCTGTACCAGTAGATCGTGTCAAAACGTGCAGCGATTGGGATTACCCAATAGATTCATTTACCCAATGACTAGTATTAAATAATAACCTTGAACAGGACTGAATTTGCATTAAATTTCATCTCTCTCAAATGAAATAAATTTTCTTGGAACAAATTTTAATCTTTGTTGAATTCAAAGTTGTTTTCTAGTTTTTGAAAAATCATACCCTCACTTGCATAAAAAATAAAGGATTGGTTTGATAGTAATTACTTGTTCCTATTCCTCCTTTATCATTATTACATGTTTTTATTAACCCTATTACAGTCTGAATCGAAACAAAAAAAAGTTAAAACACTTGTCCCGATTCACCCCTTGCGGGGTGAATCGAAACATCATTAAAAAAATAATACATATATATATATATATATATATACTCTGTAAAAAATGTTTTGTTTTTGCTTTAAATTTCAAGAACAAAGCAAGACCGAAGTTTCTAGTCAAAAAATAGAATAATTAATAAATCGGTAGTTGCTTTTTTTTGCGTTAAAGTTAAAAAGTGTTCCGATTCACACCATTTTACGGTAGTAATATGTTTCACATTTTGTTTCTGAAATGTGGACGTTTGATTAGATCAGTTTTATGTAGGATTCTTGTGCTGGAATTTTAGGTACAAGATTTTATTGCATTTATCAACAATCGTATTTCGGTACGTTAGACTTATATACAAATTATTCATAAATTTATAAATGAATAAAATTACCTTACTTATATTGTATTTAGTAAAATCCACCTAAATTGTCTTTTAAACTGATATTTTAATATGTTGTAACGATTTCTTGCTAAAGCATGAAAAAAAATCTTACAGTCGAATTCAATTATCTCTGAAGCAATTTAGATAAATAGAGGAGAAATTCTGAAGAAACTAATAAGATGAAAGAAACAATGTAATAATTTACATTAGGTTGGAAAAAATACTTTTGAAGGTTCTTTATTTTCTTTGTTTAAAAAAATAATAAAAATAGTTAATATCAAAAAATCTTTTTCCATGCTTGACGTAATTAATCTTTTGTTGAATTTATTAAAGAAAACATCCAGAGGTTAGATTTTTTTATTATTTTGTATTTTTAAAATAGTTTCATTTTAAAATCTTTTTTAATAACCTATGTTGTTTATTTTGAAGAAAAGATATTGAGAATATTTAAACAATTTTGAAATGTTGTATATTGAAACTCGAAATGTGAAATTGTAAATAAGAATGATTATTAGTATAAGTATGAGGAAAATATTTGATATCCGGTAAATATAATAAAAATATGTTCCTATAATCTTAGTCAGAATTGTAAAATTTAATATTTTGGAATAAGCAAAAAGATTTATATTATTTAAATAATTAGTAATCAAATCATATAACATTTGTGTTATACAGGATGGTTAAAATTAAACTGGTGGTATTTCAGAGGTTCTTAGTTCCGGTTGTACTAAATGAAAATATATATTATATAGATCATGCAGCCCAGGTTTTCATACAAAATTGAATTTTCCATCAGGGGGTGCCTTAATGACTTAAAAAAATTGAAGCCCGAAAATCAAAGAAAAACGAAAGGTACAACGTGTGGACGGATTATGCACACATATTAGTTATACACATGTGCGCTTTTATGCATATCTTCTCATTCAACAGTATGAGGAATGTGTACCACTAAATGTGTGTTATCAACTGACGTACGCAACATATCAGTAGGAATAAATTAGATATGGAGTATGATGCTAGCTTTTAAGCTCGAAACAGATAGACCTGCTAACTGTTATCAGTATGGGCATCCTTCATTGTGGCCACGCGGTATTTTTTTTTTTTTTTTTTTTTTTTTTTTTTTTAATTTAATGATAGGGTAACATTCCCAGAAATTGGCATGCACCAGTGATTGGCACATCATATAAACATGTCCTAAAATAAGATTTATATACAGCCTTTTAAAAATGCAAGACCATATACCAGTTATATGCTCATTTACGTTAAAGATTATAACTTTGATTTATGCTACTAAATGACAATAGTGCCTAGGAAAGAGGAACAATTATGGCTTGTATGAATTAGCCATTTTCGTTGCAAATGCTTATTCTTTGGCTTAAGGAAGGCATGCTTTTCAATTCATTATTATCTGATTTATAATATGTTTTAAATTTTAATTGACAACAGTTTTGTTTAGTTAAAAAGGTTACTTTAATTGTGTAAAAGTATTTTCGACACAAATATTTGGATTTCTGAATTAATGATAGATGCCAATTAATGGTGCTTCAATTTTGCTAGTTCCATGTAATTGGCACCTATTCCAATTACAAGAAATTCGCAAGTAATTTGAGATTAAACCACTTATTTTGGAAGTACTTTTAAAGTTATAGACTAATTTTGTTTATCATTTGTTTTTATTTGAAAATATAAAATATTATCAATAATTGGAATCCATTAAAGCTTCATATGACAATTACTGGGGACACCATAACAATTACTGGGTATTAATATAAGTATATTGTATTGTTTTAAAGTGTTCACATTTCAGACTAATATGCTGATTTCTTACTCTCAAAAACCTGAAATATGGCATCTTCATCTACAGTAAATTCATTTAAAGCGATTGAACCCAATGCAAAATGTAAAGTTTTTTTTTTTAATATAAACATGTGCCAATTACTGGATCACAAGGTGTCATACATTGGTGCTCTAGGTGCCAATTACTGGTGATTTCAGCAACTTTTATAAATATATTTTTATAAAAATACATTTTAATTTTTTTTTTTTTTTTTTTTTTTTTTTTTTTTTTTTTTTGCTTTTAGTGGGCAAAATAGATGCACAGGTAAGCATTCTTTGATTTAAAAATATTTCCAAGTAAATATCTTATTTCTTTGTAATGAAAATTGAAGTAAGTTTAAAGACAAATTCTTAAAGTGCCAATTACTGGGGATGTTACCCTATTTAAAGAAAGGAAACTGGAAAGCAGGAACCTTTTCCTCATGTAGATTTGAACTCTTTATCTTGTGACCCATTGTAGATTTTCCCTAATATGTTCTGAATAAACTGCAGAAGGGTCGTAAACAAAGAACTTTCTAGAATTCGGTTGAAGGCTGGCAAAACAAGCTTGTACTTTATTAGTTCTACGTTTTTGATAAATACGACCTTTCAGAAAACTCCACAGCCAAAAACCACAAGGGTTTAGGTCTGGTGACCTTGCTAGTCAGGCAATAGCGAAAGTATACGATATGGCACGTTTATCAAGGAAGTTTATCTTAATCACATTCTTTACACGTCTCGCCATATGAGCAGTTGCTCCATCTTGTATGAATATTGTGGTGCCAAACAGCCTCGTTGCCTTAATGCCTGAGCAATATGATTCTCCAGGAGTCAGCTGTCTCAATCAATTTTTACTGTACATATAAAAAACTCATTCATTGTGATAGCCTCGAAAAAGTAAAGGCACAAAATAAAATTCGCCATGAGTCCACTCCATGCCGGGACGTCATCGGTACCATGCCATACTGTTCAAATTTATCTGTAACATTGTCTCCCTACGTACGGGTGTTGGTTCAATTGATGACAAGCTGTTATTGTTTTAGGTCGAAACATGTTCTGCTTTGTTTTTCATTGTATGGTGATTTTTACAAAATGTATTATTTTTATTATTAATTATCGCTAGTATTTTGAGTGATTTTTTCACTATCTTAAACTAATTTGGGTACTGCACCGTGCTATCCTGCTTTCAACGTGTTCAAATTTACCTCTAACATTGTCCCCCAAAGGACATCTTTTAGTTCAGCTGTTATTGTTTTAGGTCGAAACGTGTCCTGCTTTGTTTTTTTTATTTTTTGGAGATTTTTACAAAGTATATTATTTTAATTATTAATTATCGCTAGTGTTTTCAGTGTTTTTTTTCACTACTTAAAACTAATTTCGATACTGCTGTTTTTGACGTGTTCAAGTTTATCTCAAACATTGTTACCCTACGAACACCTGTTGGTTCGGCGGATGAGGAGCTGTTATTGTTTTAAGTATAAACACCTCCTGCTTAGTTTTTTTATTTTATGGTGATTTTTACAAAGTGAATTATTTTAATTATTAATTAACGGCAGTGTTTCCGGTGTTTTATCATTATTTTGAACTAATTTGGGTGCTTCACCGTGCTATCTTGCTTTCCATATGTTAAAGTTTATCTCTGACATTATCCTCTTACGGACGTGTTCGTTTACCTGATGATCAGCTGTTATTGTTTTAGCTCGAAACACATCCTGCTTTCTTTTTCAATTTACAATTGCTTAAAATATACTGAAGTTTATTTAGTCAGATACATTTAATTTATCTTTTAAACTTATGATTTATTTTGTAGTAATTACTTTTAAAGCATGAAAAAATAAAATTCAATTTTCTCTGGAAAAATTTAGATTTAAAAGAAAAATGAAATTCTGATGGCAATAATAAGATGAACAAAACAATAAAATAATTACATCATGTTTGAAAAATTAATATTAAAATTTTCATGAAAGTTTTTATAAAAGAGCTAATATTATAAAAGCTTACTCAAGAATGTTAGAATTAATCTTTTGTTAAAATTATTAAAGAAAATATCCAACGATTAAATTTATTTTATCTTATTTTAAGTTTTAAAAATTTTGCTTAATAAGCTATATCAATTGTTTCGAAAAGAAAATGTTATAAATATTTGAACAATTTTGAATTGTTAGAAAAAAAAAATTGGAAATGCGAAGGTACAATACTCATTAAAAAACAAAATATAAACTAAGTAGAAATTTTGTTCAAATAAGTTAATACACAGTTTTAAAAATCTTATAAGTATCAGAAATTTAAAAATTTGGAATCTATGTATAAAAATCTATTTTTTTTAACAATTGTGTGATATTTTTACTTCATTTTTTAATTTAAAAAAAATGGGATCAAGTGGAAATATTACTTGCGTACATAGGGTACTGAACAATAAATATATCAATTAGAAACTACACTGGTCATCAAAATTAAAGGATAATGAGTAAAATTGTTCTCACTTAGTTAATTTTGCAACCAATGCTCAATGAATCAATTATTTATGTTAATTAAATACTATTGAATACAAAATTGCGCTTCCACACATAATGTACCGTCGTAAATAAGCAAATTAGGTGATTGTCAGTGCAATGCGCAAAGAATGTACGTTTGAATTCTTGTCTATAGAGTTGTTTGAAGTGAATGCGGTGTCTGGTTGTGATCAGTATTCATTAGTTATGGCTAAAAGGCCTCTTTTAAGTGAAGTTAAAGAGTGGCGAACAATTAGTAGAACCAAATGAGGTTAAATGCAAATGGAGATCACCAAGAATTGAATATTCCTCAAAGTGTCAAAACAAGAGCTTCTAGCCTCTTTTTAAGTCCTAAATACGTTGATGGAAAGCCTGATCTAGGAAGACCAAGAGTGAGAACTGTATCCGAAGACCGTTTTCCGTGATTTTCAACTCGAGGAAACCTCGACATGGCTACAAGAGATTTGATTTCAGATCTACAGACTGCCGCAGGAACTTAAATTCGCCATTGTACTGCAGCGGGAAGCGTTAACGAGGGTGGATTGCATGCGAAAAAACATTAGTTTGTGTCTCACTCATTCCAGCTTCCAAAGGGGCCCGTTTAAATGCTGTTGACATCGTCATGTTCAATAAAGCCAAGAAAACTGTGCTCTGAAAATATAGTATCTAAAGTTAAAGAAATATATTTTTGAGATCTGTGTTACGACAGCTTTCACACGATATATAAAGGAAATATTTTTTTAAGTTATATTTTTAGATTCCATACATTTTCTGTAACTGTAGTTGTGAATAGTCAATAATCTATAGATATGTAAGTCAACAGCCAATTTGAAAATTCTATGTTCCATAGTTTAGGAGGAAATGGCTGGGACAGACAGACACACTAATAATCTTATAATGGTTTCGTTTTCGCTTTTTATGTACAGAACCCTAAGTATCATTGAATTGTGTTATTATCTATAGACAATCTAGAGAAACAATGGCAAAAAAAATGAAAACGAAGAAATGCCCTGTCTCTATATTGTAACAAATACTGGTGAAGAACCCATATTTTCTTTATTCTAATATTTAATAATGATAAAAATCAGAACTAACTATCAAAATAGAGTTTTTCAATAAATTATGGGTTCTCTATTCCCCTTCTGTCTGAAATCTATTTTCTTTCCGACTAGCATCGTGAACATATTAAAGGATCTCCACCAATTTATCACAATCGGACTATACATAATATTATTAAGTGATAATTTAAATGTTACGTATTGTTTCTACGGTTTTTCACTTTTGATATTTATTCAGCTCTGAATAGAAGACTCTTTTCAAAAAATTCATCTGAATATTTTACATGATTTTGAGGTGCATTAGTAAAATTCGGAGTATTTTTTGCATTAAATTAACAGATTTCGTGGGATCATTACTGTAAAGGAAAAAATAATGATGATACTAGTACACAATATTTTCTTATCATGATGAATTTATACGCAGGACAGAATGTAGTTGTCATAAAGCATGTTTTATTGTTTTATCTCACTTGAATATTTTCTGCAAATGCTTGTGATATTGTATTTATGAAGCATTTAACATTTATTGAAATAGTATTTTCTTAAATATCATACAGTTGAACGCAAGCACTGAAAAAAATACGGACTGATTGATTTTGAGAAACAGTTGGCACTGCTTGCTTTTAATTCTTGAAATACAGGAGGTTGTATTCAATTCAGTATTATACAAAGATGCAATATACAGAAATGAAATAGAGGAAAAGAATAATCCATATTAACTTGAATTTTATGACAACTTTGCGTTTTACTTACTGGAAGATATTCTTCTGTAGATGCATCGTATAAATTATGTGCAGTTTAATTTTTATTTAATTTTTTGCAAAGATCACTTGGGTGGCATTTCTGCTAATTTTTTTAATTTAATTTTTAAAAAATTCTGTTTTCCTTAACTATTAAACTTCCGCTATATCACACCTCTGTATGCCTCCAAAAAAAAAAAAAATTCAGCCTGATGGGAGCTAGTTTAGTTCTGTAGGATATGACAAATTTTACATTTAAAGGTTGGTCTGCAGTATGGCAGAGTAGATGAAATTTTAAAACAAGTACTACATAATTTATATCGTATGGGAATGTTCTGAAAATTTAAATTATTTTATCGATATTCATACTTTGGAAGTGAGAACATTTGAATAAAGTATGTGATTCTATGTTTCATAAAATACAATGTTTTAAGAAGCCTTTGTTTACATTTTCATTAGAATTTCTAACAGAAATAATAGATATTATTTTATTTTTCGATATGACACAAATTATCCTAACTACACAAATTCCATGAGCTTATTGAAAAATAAGTTTCTTTAAATAAAAACAATATTTTATATGTTTTTCACGTTCCTTTTTTAATTTTCCTAATCTAACTAATGCAATATATTGCCATATTATAATCCAAGAATTTTTAAAACTCTTAAATTTTTAAATTAACAATCTCAGTAACATTTCTTAGATTTTTACATGAAGCAAAGTATATATTTTTTAACTTTTCAACTCATTTAATGGTTCAAATCATTCTTCGATATCTTTAAATAATGATTCAAAAATATGCTTACTTATCTCTATTACTCTGGCTTTTGAACGAAGCAAAAAAAAATTTGACCTTTAACTTATTTTTTATATTTTGCAATTAAAGGGACACAGTAACCTTTAAACCCTCTCTTCGATTTTGAATAATGCTGTAATATGTGGTGGTACAATATTTAAAAATAAATATTAAATATAATTAAAAAAATTGTAAAATAGTCTATTTTACTCAAATTTAATTTTTTTAATTAACTTTTTAAAAAAAATTTTACTACTTTTTTAAATACCATATTTACTTGTGTATAGGGCGCACGCATGTATAAGGCGCACCCATAATTTACAAGTAAAAATGAAGGTTTCTTCAAATCTCGTATATAACGCGCACCATAAATTTGATACGCTAATGAAGAATAACCAAATGAATTTCAGTACAAAAAAAAATCGAAACAAGCATTACACCAGGACCAGAAAACAAGACGAAAATACATTTTTAGACTTCGGTGGTAAGAGAATGACGGGAAATAGGAATGAGTGACGGTAAAGAGAATTGCTAATTAGTGTTTAGATAATGTCATTAGCTCTGTTGTATAGAAAACTGCAAGGAATGAAATAAATATGCAGTAATACTTCAATTAAGTAACATTTTCCGAGTTTTCATCTATTCTTTGAATAATTTCTTGTTTCATATGTATATCGTTCGACTGCATCCAACAATAAAAAATTATTCCGTGTATAAGGCGCACTTAGGAGTTTTGTCCTAATTTTAATAAAATGAATAACATATATTACCACACATAGACAAATTAAATGATTAAATTAAGTATTGTTAAATAATGTTCTGGTTTTAACTAAGTTCTCGGAATTTATGTTAAATTTCCAGCCATCCCAGTATTAAATTTACTTCTAAGTTCTATAGTCACCACGAAAAGCCACATAGGTTAAAGACGATCTAGAGAACCCACAGATTCCCTAAGATAGTCCAACTCACGTCTTATAATTCTTTATGCCAAGCTTTAACATATTCTTTTACCATTCATACTGCGAATGTTTTTTTTATGTATTTATGTTTCTGCATGTTACATATATATGCATTTTATATAGAAATTTGTGAACAATTATAAAGCTATAATTAAATTATGTTCAGTAAAATCTATTTAAATCGTCTATTAATTAATAACTTGTTCCGTTTACAACAAAGTATAATACATACTGATGCATTATAATTTTGAAAATATATTTTAAATCTACAATTGCATTTTGATTAGTGAAATCTGTTCCATTCTTTTCATAAACTAATGACTTCTTCCATTGTAATTGGTACTTTTAAATCATAGAAAATTGTCACTTACAGTCAAATTCAATTACATCTCAATCAATTTATATTTTTATAGAAGGCAAATTCTGGTAAATTTAGTAAGATGAACGAAACAATAAAATAATTACATTATGTTTGAAAAAATATTTTTTTATTTCTACAAAATATTTTTTTAATTTAATATTTAAAAAGGTTTCGCCAGGATGGTGCAGTTGATCTTTTACTCGATTTAGCACAAAAAATATTTAGACGTTCAGAAAATTTTCTTCTGATTTATTTTTTAAATTGTTTTATTTAAAATCTTGCTTAATAATCTACGTCTATTGCCGAATAAAAAAAGAACGTCTTATATATATTTGAAATTTTAAGATATCATAAAATAAAATCCAAAAATTTGAAGTTATGATAAAGAATAGTTAGCAACATTAGGTATTAATAAAACAATATTCATTACAACAAAAGCATATTCAAAATTATATTCAAAAAGTTTAATCATGATTATGTAAATTTATTTTCTGAATAAGCATCGTCAATTCATTCTACATTATTTTTTAAAAATTGAATCAATGCATAAAATTTTTCTTAAATTTTCCCCCAAAAAATTATAAAAATGCTTATTTCATTTTAAAAGACTGATACTTTTATTAACAGGAATAGATAGCTGCAATTTCTACGTGAACTGAATCTGATATTGTAAGAGCTAAAGTTAAAATTAATAGGCTTAATAAAAAGCAGAAATACCTGTTTTATAATCTGATTTGTTTCTCTTCTCATAGCAGTATCAAGTGCCTTTGCTTAATGAAGATATTTTCTATCTTTTAAAAGAATAATAACCACTTTTTCATGCCCTTTTATTGTTTTTCCTTTCTTGTGTTTGTGTCACTATCTCGCCAGGAACACGTTTTCGACCACATTGCTATGTGATTTCCTATAGGTGTTTTCTATATCTCCTAAAAGTTTAAAACTGCTATGCTAATACACCCTGTATTCTCTTCATTTATCTCTGCATTCAAAAGTGGATAGTGTTGGCAACTCTATGCTTTGCTCTACCCATATGGTAACTCAAGTCTTTAGTAGGTTTTAAACAGAGGAATGTTTCATAAATTATCTATATTTTATTTAATTATATCTTATAAATTCTTCTTCTTCTTTCTTTACTTCTTTTTTAATTGTTACTTTGTACTTTTATTTTTATTGAATATGAAGAAACAATCAATATGAATTTTATTCGTTTGAAATCAAATAAATATAATATATACCATATTCATATGCATTATTAGCATGTAAAAAAAGAATTTTTAAAAAATAACAAAATCAAAGAAAACAAAAAATATCAAATAAGCAGAATCAATGATCTAGAAAGTGCTTAGATTTATAATTTTAGCAGTGGAGCTGCTGAACAATCATCAATGCTTAATGTCAGAAAATTCGTGAAAAATAGTGGAGTGGATTATTTTTAGATTTACCGTTTAGTCGTATGGAGTTATATCTGGTTTAATACATTTTATTCCTTGGAAATTCGTGTTCATGAAAGCAATTGTTTGTTAAAATATGCATCTAACATGAAAACCAATTGGCTGGAAGATTTAAACACTTACTACGGGATAACTTTTAATATCAATTTAATTTTATTAAATATTTCTACTTTATTTCAGAACAAGGTAATCTTTGCATGTATATTTCAGTTTCTAGTTTTTTTTCTTTATAAAATAAAGCTTTATAGACACATATTTTAAAGCAGATTAAACATTTTAAAAGTGAATATATAGTGTCTTTAAAAGAATAAGTATTTTTTTTTTTTTTTTTTTTTATATATATATATATAAATAATCCTCAAATATGTTATTTCATTTTATTTTATGAAATTATGTCTCTTGGATATTGCTTTATTAAACACTTTAAATGCGTGACTTTGCTAATAATAATCTTATAATGATTATAAATTACATAATTTTTGAAATTTTGAAAAAAAAAAGGCCTTGTTCGTACATTTACATTTCTGTGAAGAAGAAAGCATAAGAAAGAAAATTACTGTGGATTTTATTTGAAACAATCAAGCAGAAATAATAACTATCACATTTATCATAAAGTATAAACTTATTAGTATGAAAGAAAAATGCATAAAAATTAGTAAAATCACTAAAAATTGCTGAATATTAATATAAAACAAAGTGAATGATCCAAAAAGGGTTTAGATAAATATATATTAATTCTGAAACTTCTAAACAATTGTAAGATTATCAGAAAATTATCCAAGAATAATTGAATTAGTTATTTTAGCTATGAGGCTCATATGAACAGATTTTGCATATGAGGCTAGTCTGGTTTAATGTATTTCATTTCCCTGCAATCCGATATCACGAAAATAATTGTTCCACCAAATATGAAATCAATAATTGAATGAAATCAAACTGAGTGTATGATTTCAACAATAATCATTTTTATAACCTTTAGCTTTCAGTTAATTTTATTAAATTATTTATAATTGGTTGTGTTAAAATATAATGCTTGAATTTTAGTTTTATCCTTTTAATGCTGCGTTTTTACTAGCAAAAATAAACATTCAGACTCAGTTGTGAACATGTCAGTTTCATTTAAATAAAAAAATATTCCGCACAACTACATAACGTTAATTGAGACCTTATAAATTATTCCTTTTACTTTAATACTAACTGACCTGCCTGGCGTTGCACTGGCCCGTGATATTATTATGTTTTAAAATGGGTTACCTATTTTCCAAAGGACTTTTAAATGAAACTAAAATATGGTATTTTACACGTATATCTTTAAAACCATTTTGTCAGAATTTATACTTTAAATGGAAAAAATTACGAAAAGATATTGAATCGAAAGTATATGGTGTGTTGTGTTTAATTTTCTGCGTAATTTGATATTTAGAGTCTATGCGTACCGAAAGTGAACGACACCGTGATAGAACACTTAGGCTTTCACTGATTTCGTAGAGATTTTCACATTTTATTTTTTTAAGTAATTTTATCCATCCGGACTTTTCAAAAAAAAGTAAGTGATTTAAATCTAATTTAATGACATGCTCAAAAAAGCGTGCGTTAAAATACGCTTTTTCTTAATATAAAGAAAAATACGTATAATGTTATATAGTGCTTTATATACATATAACGCTTTAGTTACTTTTAACGTAGAAAAGATATAGTCTCCATGAAGTAATTTGCGTTTGCCGGTTTGAAACGGTTAAATCTCGTATTTTTTTTAAACTGATTACATCATAGGTTATAAAAAGGTTTTATCTTTAAGAATATATTTATGATTTGTCGGTACCTACAAAATTGCGCCCCGGGGGGAAGGGATAAAACAGCAATGAAACAGTTTAGTTTAATTGATTTCGTCAAATTTTTCATGCATTTTATTTTGAAAAAAAAAAAAAAAAAAACCTTTACCCACCCGCCCGTTCCAAAATTTTTGTAAGGGATGTAAATCTGGTCCATTTAGATGCTTTTAAAATACTATGTTGAAATATGTACGTTTAGATACTTTTAGGGTAGGAAAAATATCCTTTCCATCAGACGCAAAGTGACCTTCTTTTGCCAGTGTTTTAAAAAGTGTTAAAATCCATATTTTTTAAAACCAATTGCAACATCAATTAAAAGAAATTTTCATATTTAAGAGCATATTTCTGGTTTGTTTTTATCTCTAAAATTGCATCCTAAAGGGGCGTTTACATAAGGGTGAAAATTTTTTTTTGAAAAACGACCCTTTTTGATTAAGGTTAACTGCAACATGTTTTCGAATTGGTTATATCATTTGAGACTTGAAAATACGATCTTTTGAAATTCAGGTGGTTCTCGCTAATTCAAAATCGGATAAATCGAATCTTTGCTTAATTCAAACTAAACTTGAAGTCCCGAAGTTTTTAATGGCAGAATAACGTTAAAATTTTTGATTCATTCGAAATCATTTTCTCTTGATTTCGTTTAATTTGAATTAACCTAAATTCCAACTCTTTATTTTTCCTTACTTTTTCACGGACTTTATATTCTTGAAATAATTTTTTTCTTTCATTTGGATCAGAATTGTTCCGAACTAATTTACATATAATCTCATTCATTTGATATCCGCTTTCTTAGTGCCCGGTCTGTCCATCAATAACACCTCCACCTTTTCTTCCATTGTGCTTGCTCCTAATCATTTAATTAGTTTATCTAGTTATATTTTTTAATTTAATATTGAATCGTTTTCTAATAACAACCGAAATAAATTTTAAAAATACTATAACATTGATTCCTTTGTGATAAGATCTTTTTAAACATATTTTCATCTCGTACTTTCCACAATTCGAGAATTTTCGTGGTTCCGACGAGTTCGAATTAATAGGAGCCGACGTTATGTCTCTTAAGTTTAACTGTGCCGAGCGGGTTGGTTGATTCGGATTTAAACAAAATGATCCAGAAATAGAAATAAACTCCGAAAAATGTTTCTTCCTTCGTTTCGGTGCGTAAATGTGCATGTGCGCATATCCAAGCTTTCTTGTTCCCCGAGCAGCAATGAGTTGACTTTTGATGAGTGACAGTTGTGCTTCGTAATTAATATTTCAGAAACTAAAAAAATATATTCTGAGCTTAGGGTACATCAGGAGAGATCTTGGACTAACTTCACAAAAAATCTGAGCCTCATACGTGCCGTAGATTTTGCCAACAGAAATACAGAGCAATTTTTTGTTTTATTAGTATAGATTTAAATATTTATTCTCCGTCCTTTTATTTATATCAAACAATAATAATCATTATTTATTCAATTCGAAAAAAAATCAATTAAAGGGTCTCGGGACTCTTTAAATTGGAAAAAAATGGAAAATAAAGTCTATTTTCAACATTTAATATCATAAAATGCATATGACTTAAAAATACAATATTCATTGGAATGAAAAATATAACTGTTTTCTTTCATTTCGTGTATTTAAAAATTGCAGGATGTAGAATTAGTATTTATAGGGCCATTTGCCGTGCACAAAATTGGTATAACAACTCACACGCAGGATTACCAAATACATTTTGCAACTAGAATATATTTTTTGTGTCTAGTTATACTTCAAATTGTAAAAATTACCTAAACGATTTTGTATTTAAAGCATTTTTATATTTTTAATACAAAGATGTATTTAGCAAATGCAAAATTAATAAATTTTCAACAATCACTTAAATGTGTATATATGTATATATATATGTTCGCCTGAATTCTAAATTAATTACTTCCAAATTCTTTTAGCACTGAACTTTTTTCTTTCTTTTTATAATATTTTAACTTATTATTCTTAATTTCTTACCTTTAATCAACCCTTTTTATTTTATTTTATTCTAAAAAACATAAATCTTTCAAAACAATACTTCTCTTAAAAAGAATGTCCCACTACTTAATTTATTCTGTATCTGTTGCACAATATCTATTATTTTTTTCTCTCAAATCGTTCGATTACCCAGAATTCCTTTTCAAAGGATTTTGGTTAAATGCAGGATCCCAGTTGACTGTACGCGACCGTGAAAGAGAGCTCTGTTCTGTTTGTGTAGGGAGTTCAAATTTCATTGGTTAAAAGTAAATTCTTAAAACTTAATTGTTTGTTTGATAAGTTAGGAGTTTGACGTGATATTCCTTTTTTTCCCCGCGCTGATAACTTATAAAGGTTTACGTTGAATTCCGAGTCAGTTCAATTTTAGTGCAGTTTGTGTGTTTCTTCATATTTTGTGTCACTTGGGCAGATTTCTACGTCGATGACATAAATCTATTTTTATGTCGGTATCTTATTGTAGTATCAAGTTTAAACCAGAATTAGTGGAACTGTTTTACTGTGATATTAAATTCGAATAAAGGTGCTTAATAAAATGTACTGCGCTTCTGTCTCATTTAAGTGAGAAATATTCCAAAGGAATTTCATTGTTGCGTTACCATTTTGTGCCACACGATTGCTAAATATTCGATGGAGTATTCTTGCTAAATGATATGGTGTACAGCAGAATTTTACATGTATATATCTATTTTTTCTATTATAATAAAAATGAAATTTTAGGTTGAGTTATACAGACTAACACGAAATGCATATTTTGAAAATTTCATGAAAACATATTCAGAAGTTTATGAGACATCTTGGGCATTAGACCCAAAAACTTCAAAGCACAAAATTGTATTTAGTTAATACCAAATTTTGAAAATTTTAACAATAAAATTATTTAAATAAACATTTTTTTAAACAGTAAAAATTAAATTTTATGTTTAGTTTATATAGACTAACATGAAATACATATTTTAAAATTTTACGAAAATATGTTCAGAAGTTTTTGAGATATCCTCTGCGTTAGATCCAAAAACATTAAGGCACAAAGATGTATTTAGCTACTACAAAATTTTGAAAATTTCAACAATATGTTAAACCTCAACTTTCAACAATATGTTTACAACAATATGTTATGCACCCTCAAAGTTAAAAAATAAATACTTAAAGGACGCGATTTCTTTACACATTTCATGTGTTCATAGTAATCTATTCTTCAAACTTATTTATTTTCTATCAAAAAATAAAATTTGTTTATGCAACGAAAGAGAATATTCTACACCATTCAGATTCTTACATCGTTTAGTGCAGACAAAAAATTACCTCACGTGGAAATCCGTTCTAACAAGAGGGCACTGTATTTTGAGTTTCAAAATTATTCTATAATTGATGCGGGATAATATATATTTAAAAACTCGGAATACATTATTAATTTTGACAAAGGAAACATTTTTTTGTAAGTTTTAAAAAATTGTAAATTAAATTCCATTTAAGCGCTCAGTTATTTTTAAGCTGGATTTGCAATGAACTTATTTTAAAAAAAAAAAGTCATTTAAATAAAATACCCATTTTTTTAATAACGGACATGATTCATCACTAGTAATCATTCTTCTAGCTGTCTTGAATAAAATAAAACTTGATGTTTTGCAAAAATACCTTGATCATTGTTATCCTTTTAATCACTTATCTTATTTATACTTTTGATAAACTAATGAACTTTATAATATAGCTTTTAAGATTTCTTTTTAACAATGAATAAATTAATAATAAATTGCTAAAAAAAATGCTTGCTTTAATCATGTTTTCTGAAAAAGCTTGTTAATCGGGGTATAACTCTAGGCATAATTTTAAAAGTTTTGTAAGGAGTTTTTTAACTAATTTTTTATTATTTGAGTTTTTACAAATGCGTTAGTAAATGCTGTGATCAAAAGTTCTCAGAGAAAATAGTTGTTTTTAATGGAACACATTTTTAATGATGCTTTGTTAAAAATTAAGTAGGAATATTTATCTATTTAGTTTATTGATGTATGTAATTTTAAACAGAAAATTTTTTTTATCAATACATTTTGATGTAAAATAACTTTATACATTTAAATTTGCAAATTTTTCAGAGCAATGACTTTGTTTTACTTCATCTTTTCATTAAATATGTTATCCATGTAAAATATTAGAGATTGGAAATATGTATTAATTTCCGCAAGGGTATAAAAAATGGTAGTATAGTCATTCAGCTTCGGAATTCTGCTCGGTAATATTAAGTCTATGGATATTTGATGCAATTCATATATTTAAAATATTTCTTGGGGAAATTAATATCTTTAACTTCATTTTTTCTGTGTACTCCTCTTAGAGGATATTTCTTTTTTTTTCTTAAATCTCAAAATATTTCTAAAATCTATGTTTAATATTTTGTGTGTTAAAATATGGCACACTGTAAATAAAATTTTAGCATATCAAGTAATAATTCATCATCTGATCTATATCTTTCGCAACATACTTTAAAACTAAGTTAGAAATTTGTGACAGAAAAAACTATACACTACCCATTAACACGCAGCTTTTAAAAATATAAGAGTAAAAATGATGTAATGTCGTCCGACAATTGTTTTGTAACTTAACTCTTGATTTATATGTCTTCATAAAATAGTTACAAGCATTACATTCTGTGTGTATATCATGCGTTTTTTTTTTTTTTTTTTGCTTGTTATCGAAATGATTAAAGGCAAGTGCTATTTCTATGAACATTGAAAATTTCTCGACGCGTTCTCTTATTAGAATTATTTCTTGGCTTCAAAGTCGCGTTCTCTTATTAAAATTCTTTCTTGGCTTGAAAGTCGCGTTCTCTTATTAGAATTCTTTCTTGGCTTCAAAGTCATTCGGACGAGCAATAGAAGTTAAGTAACAATTCGAATTGGCTCTAGGAGCGCATATTATATAGCGATCCAGCCTAGTACTTAGCAAATAAAATTGAATACCACCTGCTTAATTAATTATAATTTATTTTATTATTTACTTATTTTTAATTGCATTTAATACATTACTCTTACAATGAATAAATTTTCAAAACAAGTATGAATGTTAAAAATCAAAACAAAATTTTCCGGAATTTTTTTCAGAAACAAAGGGAGCTCTACTCTTTCGTCATGTACTCTAATGGCGCCTGGCTCATGGAAAATACCTCTGGAGGTGCCTAGTCATTTGAAGATATCGTTGCCTGATCAAGGTTCTTAATTACAAATCAACTCGAGTACGAAAGCCACCCTGCTGTTACTCGGCATGAAGTATATGTGCGCGATGCAGAGTGAAATTAAAGAAACAAATCCACTTTAAACAACCGGCCAACATAAAACTAAAACAAAGTAAAACAGAGTGACCATTAGGGCGGCACGCAAAACTGCGTTCTGCTCGGGTTAATTAGTAGGGTCCTCGGACAATGAAAACCCCATTCTAAATTTTCTCTCAGCTCAGAACTGATTTGGGGTTACTGCTTCTGTGAGTGATTGATTTAGGCTTTTTATCGCTAGATTGCTAAATGAATTTATTATTTATAAAGAAAATAAGAACCGTATTTCTACGCATTTTTTCAGTGAAGAAAATAAGCACCGTATTACGCGTTTTTCAGTGATATTTCAGTTGAACATCAAAGGAGAAATCGTGTAAAAAATAAGTGACTATTGTTAAAATTGTACTTTTTTTCTCCTAATAACTATCTCATCTTTAATAACGGAGAAATTTACTGAGCCAGAATAAATCTATAAAAAATATTTAAGACAATTTTTAATAAAATTTTTTTGTTTAAATCTTGGAATTGCATGATATACAAATATATGCAGCAAGTAAAATATTTATTGATTATCATGTTATTAAAATTAAATATTAGTTTTTATTTTGAAAATTTAACTCTCCTGAAATTTACAATACATATGTTTATTTGCAATTGATAAGAGTGTAAAAATGAGACAAATAATTTTAAAAACTTTTTAAAAATTATTTACGCTTTTGAGAAAAATATGTCACTATCTGATTTACATAACGCATATTTATTTCGCTATACTGCAAAGGGCTCGCTATAATGGATTTTACCAGTTTAAATAACATGTGAGGCAAGATTAAAGAAAGATAGTTTGTATTATGCCTGTTACCATTTTGATGCCTAATTACATTATTTTTTTAAAAAATCAAAGTGCTCCGATAAAAAACACTTAAAATGTGGAAAACAAATAAGACTTTATCTTATAATGACATATTCTTTATTAGTGTAAGAATTTAATAACAAATGAATAGAAATCCTGATTTCCTAAATAAAAATTGGACACACCCTTTAATAAAGTTAGATTCTGCTTTACAAATAATATTAAACTTTGATTGAATCTTGCTTTAAAATAAAGACGAAAATTTAGTTAATTTCAATCAGATATTAAAAAAGTAATATTAAATAAGTAAATTATCTTTCCACTAAATTTATCCAGTTTTGTGCAAAAAATAAATACTCCTGAAAAACAATTTTTCAAAGAAAGGGAAGAATAGTCTTCTTCTTTTTTTTTTGTGTGTGTGTGTGTTAATGGCCTAGATTACTGTCATGGGCTCATGTAGAGATCTGCTCGACCCCAGGCCCATTCCCAGCCCGAAACGACTACATGAGGTAAACCTTTTAAACTGGTCAGGACAACCCGATTGACAAAACAAATGGGACGGGCCTTCAAAAAAAGTTAAGCGGGCCTTTTGGAACTGTTATAAAAATTTAGACAAAGCCGATGAAATACAAACTATTTTAAATGGATATGGCTTTCTGGAAAATAAATTTAAATATTTTGCACAACCCGATGCGTGTTTGACATACGTCAATTAAAAAATATAAGAAGTACAGCCGTTATAAAAATGTAAACAAAGCTGATGAAATACGAACCATTTTAAATGGATATGACTTTCTGGAAAATAAATATAAATATACCGCACAATCCGATGCGTGTTTGACATACATCAATTAAAAAATATAAAAAGTACAACCGTTATAAAAATGTAAACAAAGCCGATGAAATGCGAACATTTTAAGGCTACAGTGGACTCTCAAAACTAATTTTTTTAATTTTCAATGAATTTTTTTTTATTTCTGGAAATAATCATAATATATATATATATGTCTCTTATTTCACATTTTTTTTTTTTTTAATATATTCAATAGTTTTTGAGATACAGATTTTACTTTTTTAAATTAACAAAAAATGGCAATATTTCAAAATGCTCCATACGAAATTCTTTATGCCCAATTTTTCTGATTTTTGATTAAAATGCTCTCTATGTATGTGTTAACAAATGTTACTAAGCATTTTTAGCATATTACTTCTAAAACATTTAAAAAAAATTATTTTAACTTAATTCTTTTGTATTTTCCGTTAAAAAATCATTAAAAATTTCATATAACTGAAATTTTAAAAATTTACATATGTCTAAAAAATTATTTCTAGTAACATTTGTTATCACATACATAAAGGGCATTTTAAACAAAAAATCAGAAAAATTGGGCATAAAAAATTTCTCATGGAACATTTTGAAATCATGAAAACGACGAAAATATTCATTCTGAGAAAAACAGGTTTTATTAACTATACAGTGGTTATAATAGCTTAATATTTTCTTACTGACACATTTCAGCTATTAAGGGACACAATATCATTTCTAGCTTATATGTAAGTGTTTTATGGTAAATTTACATAAAATATGTGGCTTCAACAGTAATTCATGCAAAGGACGTGAAGTATCTGAATTTTTAAAAAATCTTCTCAAAAGTAACATTTTCTATTTTCTAATGATTTTTTTTCAAATTTTACTAGAAATATTCATGGTATAAATACCTCTTATTGTACAAATTTTTGTTAAATATACTAAATATTTCTAAAAGTTACAGTTAAAGTATTGTTTTGCGAAATCACAAAATTAATAATTTCAGTGCAAAATAACATTTTGTTTATAAAACTAAAAACTAAGCTAAATTTTACGGATGTGAATCGGCGAAAAAGTAAACAGAGGGGAGTGGCACAATCAGCTGATTGGACAAAAATGCTTCTAACTCTAGTAAAAATAGTCAAAATTGAAAAATTCTTTTTGTTTTCAATGACAGGGTATCATCAGGGTTCAATAATAGTATTCCATTTTTCAGCGGTTTTTTTTTTTTTTTTTTTAACTAAATAAACTATTTGTCGAGATATAAGCGATTTTTGTTTTTCTCTTTCCCCTTACTAAAGTGTCCGGAAACATTAGAAAGAAACGTTTTCAAAAGTCTGTTTTTATTATACAGCTTCAAAAGTTTTGATGTTTTTAATCTTTTGTTTTCGTTTATTCTAAACTGCATTAACTACATTAATTATTTTCATGAGTGTTAATTTGAATGCTTAAAAGTCTAAGTATTTAAGTGATTATTAATGTTGCTATTGTGCATGTTCTATTTTTCGAACGCACGGTAATATAAAATATACTGTCATATTTTAAATATAAATGCAGTATCGTTCTATATTAAAAAAAATAACTAAACACTGTCATCGCTTATAAAAAAAAAATTTCTAAACTGTTGATCTTTTTTTTAATATTAGGAAAATTGTCATGTACAATAATATGAAAATTGATCGTATTATAGAGAAATGATTGAAAAACATGCTGATGTAGACGTTTTTTAAACCGAATAATTATTTTAAGATATATTTAATGCTAAAGTTCAAATTATTAAACGAGTTTTTACACATCTAAAACATTTTTAGATCATCTTATACATTAGAGCTGCATTTATTTCTTTATTGACTCATTTTTTGAGGATTTATTTCTTTTTTAAATTTAAATTTTCAGCATTTCGAAAGATATTTTTTAGATATTTTAGAAAAGGGTATTATTTTAACTTGTTACTAACTGCATAAACAGCGCAAGGAATAAGATTTCTTTCAAATTAAAAATTTATTTAAACATGACTATTATAAAAGGAAAAAACTTTCGTTTTAAAATTAAATTATTAGAGATTAAAAGGTGGAAAACACTGAAAATTAAAATACAAAAAACTACATTGAAAAGAGATTTTTTTTTAAGTAAAAGAAGGAATTCAGCAATATTCATTAAAAGTCGCAAATAAATGAGAGCTACGTCAAATTTAAAGTTTCAAATTAATTATATTGCCAAACAGTTACAATTTAAAAAAATGTATTTACACGCACACGAGACATTTATTTCATATTTTGAAAAAAATCAACTTAACTATTATTGTTAATTCTAAGACAACGCAAATAATATTTTCTTTCTAACGATAAACATAATTTTGCGTGAATATTATGAAAAGAAAGAAAAATTTGCTGAAAATTACATTAGATTTAAAACGTAGCATTCAAAATCACTTATTTAAAATGATTTCCTTATAGTTTTTGTTTAAAAATACAGAGAAGAAAGATTGTGTTAATTAAATACATTTTATATTCGCTAATTTTGAAAATCTTTAACAATCTTACTTAATCAAACAGAAAATAGCAATTAATAGCAGCTGATTCGTCTTTGTGCCTCTTCTCAAAAATAAATAAATAAACACTCGTTTACATTGTAATCGCATTTTTTTTTAAATTATAATTACATTTTCCACAAACTTTACAAATCCGATCAAATTAACTCATTTTTAGAGTCGGTACAGAGTTGACGAACGTTAGCTCGTAGGGGGTATTAAAATATTCTTAATTATATGTCGAGGAAAATCTGAATTTTTTATAGAAATTGAGTCAGGACGGTCCGGGTCTTGAAATTCTGTCTCTAGCTGACCTCTAGTTTCGGTTTTAGTTTTCAAAATAAGGAATCTGATATCTAGAGTAGAAAAGGAGCATCGTCAATTAAGTTAAAGAAAACTTTAAGAGCAGTCTTAATACTACGCTACGCTTCAATCTTCATGCAAGCTGCAAACCTGACACTCAAGATTTAATTTTTCATTTGAACAATAAGTATGAGATACCAGAAATTTTGAGGGGAAAGAGAAATTTTTGAATGCTACTTTAAACATTCTGTTTAGCGATTTTCATGTATAACGAAATAAAATGTGTGTTTGGTACTTTAAAAAAACAATAAAAATATGCTACATTATTTTTGTGTACAGATTTTTTTTTAATTTACTCTTATAACAATGGTTTAAATTTAAAATAGCTGTCTAGAGGCACAACCAGAAATAGGCTCTCTGCCATGTCCTGTATATACTATATGATGCTAATAAAGATTTTTTTTTTTTTTTTTTTTGAACCCTCTTCAGTTTATGACCTATTACAACTCCATCCCATAACTTTCCTCTGAGATTATCTGTGTCGTTCGCATAATAAAAAAATAGCCAAAACAATATTGAGGTATTTCTTTCATATATTCATTAGTGGAGTAAACAAAGAGATTTCAGCTTTAAAATACATTCCAGAAAATTTAAAAACTGATAAGATGTACAGAAAACCTTTGCGTTTAAGTAAAAGTATGATGTGTGAAAATCAAAGCAGTGGAAAGCATAAGTATGTTTCAATGAACGAAATTGTTCATTTTATGAGTAAATATGATTCAAAGCACCTCTCAGATGATGGTACTGGCAGCGCCACTGATTGATCCAAGATGTAATATAAATGAAAATGAAAAACGATTAAATGTATAAATGTAAAACGATTCCGTAAGTTATACTGAATACAAAGGTCCTAAGAATGTGTGTTTGTATACTTCGTGCATTGAATTTTCCAAATCAAGTTTTGATACATATTGGTGCAGTATTTCATAGATTACACTTTAATTTACTAAAGGGAATAATTATTTTGTATATCCATAAATACTTATTTTTACTTATTTTTTAGATAATTTTTAATCTTCTGGAAAATGTTTTTTTTCTTTTTTTATTGCTTGTTTTATTTTCTCTTAGGGTTGTTCTCAAGATCCCTCCTCAACAAACGTGAAAGTTTCTGACATATTGTCTAATTTATTTTTAAACATAAAGTCGCAAAGTTGATATTCATGACTAGAGTCTTGCAACGAGTAAACTTGGACTAAAACACAATGTAATCGACCGATGCCAATATCTATTATATCCACATTGATTTTCTTTTTTTTTTTTTTTTTTTTTTTTTTTTATTGATGCCAAATTAGCTTATTCTCTTGAGGCACATTTATACTTAAATCGGTTTTCAAGTATACTGCTTAATAAGCGCAAAATTTCCGACACATTTATTAACTCAGTTTTGAATGAAAAGGAAGAAAATTGTGAAAGCTGGCTAAGCGATATCTGATCGAAACGAGTCTTCCATTTTTTATTAAATAAATCGACTTATATATATTATTGACTTATAAACAATTTTGATCGTGTAGCAACAAATTTTTCTTCTCTCTCTGGGTAGTTTTTTTTCCTTACGTCCAGAAATTCGGTTCAAAATGCCAACTTTGAATGTATTTTCTGAAAGATCATTTATGTATGCCAAAAAATGGAAAACTTCTGTCAATTAACTCTTTATCTACCGATGGTACTTATAAGTACCATTGAAATAAGTTATTATAAAATTCTTTTAATACGTAAGTTAGTTGTAATACTATTTAGAATGAGTTACATATACATTACTTTATCTTGTTCCAAAAGCATTATTGGTTACGCAAAACAAAAATATGTTTAAATAATGATTTATTTTGTCTTTGCATCTTTTCAGCTTTCTTGGCGCTGAGGGAGTGGATGGGGGTTTTTCAATGCGGAAATATTTCGATATTTATATTATAAGAACATAATATTTCGATATTTATATTATAAGAACATAATATTTGTACATTTTATAATTTTACAAAATACTAAGAAAATAATCAGAAATAAAGATTTGAGTGGGGTTATAAAAAATTGCGCAAAATCCCTGTAAATTCCAATTTAATTAATCCTTCTAAATCCTAAAATCCTTCAAATATTTATTAAATGATTATATAAATCTCTTAATTTAGTTTAAACAATTTGCATAATATGCTTTAGAATGTAAAATTTTCTTGAATTCATAATGCGTAGATAAAGGGTTAAAAATATTTTTGAATAACGTCTGCTTATTTTCATATGTTTCCGAACAAAAATGAATTTAAACTTGTGTTGTAATGATAGTTGCTCTTTTGGACTTGAGAGCAGTTTTATATTTCGCTTATGGTAAAATCGTATCCATTGAAAATTATTCATAGGTTATCAGCTTCGTTTAAATTTTTATATCGGATCAGTATTTAAAACTCTGTTCTGCGGTTTCGTTGCGAAAGTTGGCGAAAATTGTCCACCTCCTCGCCAAAAAATGTAGTTTTAAGTAACAGGCAAAAACGCATATTTCCCCGTATCTCTCGACCTCCTCCGCTATTGACCTTTGGGAGGATACAGTAAATTATAGCGAGCTACACGCAGCTTCACCACTAGCAGACCACCGCCATGTAGCGATCGCGTGATTTCTTCTGTTCCCAGGCACTCAGACCCGTAAAACTGGGGGGGGGGCCTGGTCAGTGGTTAGAAAGAGCACTAATTTTTCTTGCTGCGCAGAATGTATAGCTATGTCACTGAAATTCACTCTTTTCCAAAGGAACATGGCATTGGTTTCCTACAATGTAATTTAATAAAATTCATATAAAGGCATTCTTTTAATCAATAAAAAATATTAAACCTCTTTTATGTAATTATTTATTTATTTTTTAACTACACTGCTCAAAACAATTAAAGGATATTGCAGTTTTATGTGGATTTTTTATCTGGGAAACTTTTTAGCTGATTGATACATGGCCGACAGACATAGTAGGTTATATGAGAATAAATTACACATGTTTGGCAGAAAAAAGTGCATTTTATTGCGCATTTGTGTACAAAAGGGAAAAAAACACAATTTGTGCATATGAGAAAAAAGAATAAGAAAAGATGTTTTCTTCAAAGAAAATCATTTTCAGTAGGGGGTATGGTTTCCACGGGCGGCCAGCAACGTGGAACACCTTTGAGGCATGGACTCAATGAGGCTATTAATGACGAGTTGGAGTATTCTGCCCCACTCTTTCAGAAGAGCTCTTTCCAGTTCTTGGAGAGTTTGTGGGGGTTGTTGGCGGCCAGAAACTCGTCTTCCTAGAGCGTCCCAAACGTGCTCGATTGGATTCATGTCTGGAGAACACGCTGTCCATTCCATTCGAACAATTCCTTCCTCAAAAAGGAAATCCTCCACCAGGTTTGCACGATGTGGCCTGCAGTTATCGTCCATTAAAATGAAGTTATCTCCGATTTCTGCAGCGTAAGGGACTACAATAGGTCTGAGGATCTCACCCCTATATTGGCGACCAGTCAGAGCTCCATCTCGAATGATGTAGAGGTCAGTGCGCCCGTCAATGGAGATGCCACCATATACCAACACTCCTCCACCGCCAAATCTGACACTTTCGTGCACGAACGCAGGATTATTCCTACAGCCACGGTCCCTTAAGATGAAAATACGCCTATTATCCGGATGCACAGAAAAATGGGACTCGTCAGAAAACAGAATATTGCTCCATTCATTTCTCCTCCAGTTGACATGCTCGGTTGCTCACTCCCTGCGGTCGCGACGATGCCTTGAAGTTAATCTAACACATACCATCGGTCGGCGAGCATACAGACCTACAGTATGGAGCCGGTTTCGGACAGTCTGAGTTGAAATCGTGGTGCCTGTAGCCGAGCGAAGGTGTTGTTGGAGAACAGTAGCGTTCATGTTTCAGTGTCTCCGAGCTGTTAACGCTAAATACCGATCTTCATTTTGCGTTCTTGCCCGTCTACGACCTTGCCCTGGTCTTCGGCCTGCACATCCACTCTCCAAAAAACGGTTCCAGATCCTGGAAATGACACTATGTGACACTCCAATGGCTTGCGCTACTTCGGCTTGAGTTTGGCCCCCTTCTAACCTACCAACAGTTCTCCAAGCTTCTGAATCTGCCAAATGACTTCGCTGAGACATCGTACTCATCGAAACAAAGCAATCACTGAATGCTGATCATCCTTATCTTCATTCTCTTTTATCCAGTTGAAAGTCAAATTTTATTCGCTGCGCTGAAGTGATGTTTTTGACGTCGAACTCAAAATTTGCATACTCCACAGTTTGAAAACCCAAAAATTTGCATTTGTGATTCTCTTCTTCTATTTTTGGCAAAAAAATTTCGTTTATATCTTTATTTTATATAAAACTTCAAATATCATTTAACTGTTTTGAGCAGAGTATTATAAAATATTTCGCATATCTTTTGATCTAAAATATCTGCTAATTCCACATTTCGAACATGCCATGCATTGACGCTTTTTATGATAAAAATTCATATAAAAGGAAGTCTAAGAACTTTTTTACATTTATTTTCCTGGATATAAAAACACAAGTTTTCGAAAGGCGTAAGTAGAAGGTGTAAAATACAATCTGTCTTTGTTTTTTCGGTTATCTTAAATGAATCAAACGTGTAAAGTAAAACTATTATTTCAGAGTCTGAAAATCTGTTGTTCGGATTTTAGTATCAAGAGATTTGAAAAATGTTCTGTTTTTTAGAAAATGTGAAAAGGCCTTATATCTTTTTCGTTCCAAAAAACACATAAAAGGGGGTTTTTTTATTTATTTTTTCATAAAAATCAATTTTATTTAGAACATATTCAATTAGAAAAATCCATTTCCATTCAAAGAAATACAAAATTTTCTAGAATTACACAAAAATTTGTTAAATATTTATTGGCTTTTCATTCCTCTGCCACCAAGATCAGAATATAAAGGTTCTAAACATTTTTTTTTCACGCTGTACAGCCCTAGAATCCTAATCTCAGAAAGGTGAATACTTCTGGTCATGACAATGAGGCATGCTTAAAGGAAATCCTATGCTTACATTTATTAAGAATTCGCATTTTGTTACACTTTTCTCAAATAACAATAAATATAGATTATTTCTTTTATTCTGCTGATACAAAGATTGCAGTGCTAATTTCAAACAGGCGAAAGGCAACAGCTTGTGAAAAAAATTTCATGTTTAATGAAATTTTGCACTTACATTCATAAAACTGAAACAAAATTAAGGAATCAGGAAAGAGGTAAAATTTCATATTAACAATTTCTTATTTAAATTTTTTTAACTATTTTAAAATCATTATTTAAAAGTACAAACATGTTGTTCAAATGCCTCATATTAATTGGAAGCGCTTTTAAATACATCATGATGTTTTAAACGGCAAGGTTTAATAATCGTGACGTTAATTCAGTCTTTGTCAACAGATAGAATAGTTGCTTGAACTTCAAAATAATTACCCTATCAATTAGCTGCCCTGGTGTGGTTTTGAATTTGAAAAGGATCTTCAGAAAATAAGAGGAAAATTTTGAAACAATCTCCAATACAGAAGAATGTGAAAAATACTTTAGCGATTGGGTAGTGCTGATGATCACTGGTGACACTTGTATAAGCACTTAGCGTTCACGAAAAAAAGCATTGCAGACAATAATGTCATTACATTCGCATCTCAGAAATACGAGAAATTCGGCAATGCCGCTATCATTACAACGCATGTATGCGCATTTTGCACCTATGAAATTTTTTTTTAATCATCTCTGGATGCACCAAGATCACTGCAGAGGAATATATAAAGCATATTAAATCAAAATAATGCGCGATAAAGTTAACCGTCAATAACTTTAAAGTTTGGAATTCTTTACAAAAATTTTGCCCATCTTTATAGAAGAGCAGTGATGTACAGTGTGCATGCTCAAATCGGAAATCTTTGCCAAAAAGATAAAAATTCATATTACAGAATTTGGCGATTCTTGCCTGGGTGAATTCACTTCGCCGAGTCTAACAATTAAATAAGGATGATCAGGGCAATATTTGCAGTTTTTAAATAAAGTCAAGTTTCCCAAGTTTTTATCCAAGAATCGCTTACCTAATCAAATTTTATTGCTATTCTTTAACACATTCTAGTATAATTTTATCAAATAAACATAAATTTGCTTAGTGTAATTTTTCATAATTTTCAAGTTTTCTACTGAACAAATTTTACTAATCATTATTTTTAACTGAAAACTGTCCATTATTCACGCACTAGCTATTTCTTAAAATACTTCCAATGTAAAATTTTAATTTGAGAAGTTTTTTATGAAATTTCTTCAAAATGGTGGCAACTGGATCACTTTCATTGTTTGAACAGTCGGTTTGTTGTATAAGATTTTGTGACGCAAAATCCCATCAGGGTCATGTTTTCCTTATTTTTAACAAATTACGTAATTATTAATGTCTATATTTTTAATTAATTTAGACAACTGAGTTTTACAAAAATAGTATTTTGGTAACATTAGATTAAAATGTTTGCGAGTGAAATTAACAAAGATAAGTTACATTTTTTATGATAAATAATGCTATAAGTTTATAATAAAATCAATGAAACTCGCTCCTAAAGCTTCATTCGTCGAATTTCGACGGGTACCACCTTGTTTTTTGAAGGGTACTTCAATACAATACTCATTCTGCACGTCCAACTTTTACAATTTTTTAGTATGAATACATCTCAAGAGAAATTTCACTCTTCTCTAGTCACAGAAATATGCGATTGCATATGCGATTAAATTTCAGTCTTCTCTATACTTCTCTAGAAATTTCAGCCTTCTCTATACTTCTCTAGAAATTTCAGTCTTCTCTAGTCACAGAAATACGCGATTGCATATGCGATTAAATAACTGAAAGATTTCTCTGTGGAATTTTTGACGACAAAAAATTTTAGTAGTTGGCAGTTACACTGTTAAAAAAATTCTGAAATTCACGAACATTTTTTTCCTGAATTTCACAGAAAAGCTCCCTTTTAACAACTAAAGGGTATTTTCCGTTACAAATCACAAAGTTCCATCATATTTCCTGAAAAAAACGAAACGGATGGAAATAAAAACAAAAAACGGAGACACTCCGTTCTGTGGGGAGCTCCATGGCCGAGTGGTCAAGGCACCACACCGCTAATCGCCTGCGAGCGCAGATTGTGGGTTCGAGTCCCATTGGCGCCATGGAATAATGAAACAAAAAATTCCTTTTAAATTACATTTTTTTGTTTATTTTTCTCTTTTTTTCTTATTAAAAATCTTTTAATTTATTAGCCAAAAAATAAATAAAGAAATAAAGAAATAGTGTACGACAATTTAAAAAAAAAAGTCTATATATATATATATATATATATATATTGTAAAATAATTGTTAATAAAAAAAAATTTATTAAAAAAAACAGTGGTTTCAAACAGTGATTTTTTTTAATTTAAACTATTTAAAAAATTAAAAATGATTTAAAAAAATAATAAGTATTATGCATCAGTCTAAAATAATCCGTTTACAAACATTCTAAGGAATATATTTGAAAGGAAATCTTTAAAAAGCACAACATATTTTCCCACTAACTCATAAAAGACATATTTTGTACCGTTTAGCATCAACAACTTTGGCTCAGTTCGTAAGAATTTGTTCCGCAATCTGAAGGTCCTGAGGACGGCGTGAACTAAATTATCCAAAATAACAATTAAGTAAAATAACATAGCAGCATAAAATCCCTCGGTGATTTCGAATTCTTTGAAGATTAATTGGTAAATCATTTTTAAAAATTATATTAAATTATTACTATTATAAATCAAACTTTGTAACGGAAAGTTACTGATTCTTACACCGGAGTTTTCCCTTCTTGTATATCCCACAACGGAAAATCTACTAACGGAACGGTAAAAGTTCGGCTACATTGCTGCCGGTAGTTTCACCTGGAATTCACAGATTTATTTTTAACAGTGTACAATTATCTGCATTGGAAAACTGTTTTATGATGTTTAATTTAATCTCATTTTGTGAAAATTTTGTTAAAAAGAAAATTTTCTCATAAGTCTTGAAAAATAAGAATTACATATGAAAATTATAAAAATGAAAAATGAAAATTTTAAGCTGAGAATTCGGTGTAGTTACATCTATTTCATTTACGAGATCCTGTTCAATTTATCAAAAGAAAATTATCTGAAAGCATTATCTTAAACTTTAAAACTCACAGAAAAACTTTTTCCTCAGTTTATATTACAGTAAAAAAGTCTAATTAAACAAAAAAGGGAAATAATTTAATTAGTATAATCTTCCGTCGTGAATAACTAAAACTTTTGAAAGAATCCAAACAAGTATAAAAATGATAGATTATATTGACTGTTCTTGACAAAAGTGATTTAAGTCCTTGTTAAATGTTTTGATAGAGTTCAATACCTTTTTAAATCAAATAAATATCATCGATATTTTCTAGTGAATTTTATACATACATGAAATTACAAATGAAGAATTGACTAAACTAAAACTTTTCTCTCATAATATCCTTCTTTTTATTTGGACTTTATTTTTTTTTATTAATTGATGCATTGAAAATAATAAATGATGCTTAAAATAGCGCATTAAAAATACATATTTTTCCACATTTTAAGCGTTTTAAAAATATATAATATTACAAAATATATATGTTTAATTATTACAATTTATTACATTCTAAATTATCATAGTATAATAAAATATGTAGAATACGTGAAAGATTTGAGAACAAATTAATGACTGCTTTTACACAGGAATATTCACGAGGGATAGAGCATATTTTTTTTATTTTAATGGTTTGTACAGGTGACGACACACGCATCAGATGACATCCTTTATTAAAACTATTGCCAGCCGCAATAACCGCCTTTACAGGTTGTCAAAACTGATTGCCAGTAATGATCAGATGAGTGTTTTAAACGTTTGCCACTGCATATACAATGTCTCTCTTGAGAACTGCAACATTGTTGTGTGGATGACAACAAGGAGTCCATCTCAACTACGCCCTACCGACTGAATGGTAGCTTAAAGTTCAGATTGACATTGTGATGAATGTTTTGGCCATCCATTTTTGGTTTGTATGGGGTGTATCAGATAATGCAGAGTCTTGTTAAAAATTGTACGGCTTCCCACCTGTTAGAAAAATAATTTAGTTCTTTAACCCCTCTATAAGCAACGGCATTGATACTACGCCTTGAAGAATGCAATGTGAATGCATCATATCGTCCTCGCTTCTCGGTAGCTCCATCCCTCCCAGGATCGTCAGTGATGTAGGAGATTTTCTGTACATGTCTGTCAGAACCTTTGCGGTAATTGTACAACATCACTGATCTTAAGTTTTTCTTTTTTGGAAAGGTACGAGAGCATTCCTGACTCCTCTTGATGTTTCAACTTGTTAATTAGGCACTTGTATCTGGTCAGGCGGCTATCCTTGATTCTCTCGGAAAAGAACTATATTCTCCTCATCAAATACGACCTCTAGAAAAGGTCCTATAATGAATACACATCAGATCGGGCCCCTTCAACCAGCATCTGCCTCGCGAGTTCCCTCGTGGACTTCACTGGTAAATTCCTTGATGATTTAATATTTCTGCCAATGTTGTTTCCTACATGAAACTTTTCCCACGTGAATCCTGGCAGCTTTCAATTCTTTCCTTACATTAAAGATGAATGCTTCAAGAATTTGACAATATCTAAATCAAAGTTTTCTTGAGCCGATGAGCGAATTCCACCATCCGTCTTCATACATTAAATTAGTTTAGATTCTGGCATGGTATACATATAACAGAAAATTGTTTGTAACTGTGATATACAATATGATATATTAGATATAATGTGCGATCTCGAATACCTAGTGCACTTTGTATTGTATAATAATATTTAAATATTATTCATTTTAGGTTTCTACTGAATCAATCTATGTAAATGAAAGTCAGTTAAACCAATTATTTAACTTTTCAAAAGGCCGCGTGATGAAATTCGTAATGTTCTAGAATAGTTATGAGAAAACAATGTTGACGCATGAAAATATTTCATGCGTGCATGAAATATTTATGCATGTTTTCCAAAATTATCCAACCAGCAAACGAATGCTACGAAATAATTAATGTTTATTGTTAACAGATTTTATTTCACGATTAATGTCCCGCCTATTTAAGCACTTAACCTGTGCTGGCAGCATTCTTAAAATTTTCTATTTTTACTACTATTGTTACTATTTGTTACCATTATTTCAAACAAATAATCTTCATGGAAGATGACTTTCCCTTAACATTTGAAATAGAAAAATACTACAAATATTACTGATTTGGAAAGATGTTGCATAAGTAAAATATTTTAGGAACGGTTCGAATCCTGGTTTAACGCACAAAAAGCACACATTTCCTCAAATCTGCAAGTTGGAACTTAAATCAAATTCACGTAGCCAGAGATAACACATATAAATGGAGTTCCGTTAAAAACCCCACAATGCATTGTTAATCATCGTCAAACGAATTTTCTCCCATTACATTATGTTGCCTAGTGTAATTTTATTTTTTAAACCATCTAATATAAACAATACTATATTTTTTTATTCAAAAATTTTAAATGCATCATATTCAAAAATTTTCATTTTTTTTTTTTTTTTTTTTTGTTCAGCATTAAATTAAATATTAATTATAACATTCAAACTTACTTTTATTTAATTCATACAATCAACAGAAGATTTTTGTTACAATCAAAAAAGATTTACAGTCTAATTTTTCTAAAACTGCTGGCAGCGAGTCTTGCTTCAATGCATTGATTTTATTTAAAAGAAAGAAAAAAAAATATTTTAAGTAAAAATATTCTACCCATTACCTTGTGAGACTTTTAAAGAATGATGTGAAAAAATGTATAAAAAATTAATCTTTGAAAGCATTTAAAAATGTACTTAAGATTATTACATCTCGGGTATTTTTTTAAGAAAATCTTGAGAGATTTTAAGGAAACTTTTACAAAATATTTAAAATTAATATAAATTCTAATAACTGCGATCGAAATCTTATTAGCCTTTTAACTATTATTTTTAATATATGTGTAATAAATAACTTGTAAAAAATATTCGGTTATATCAAATTTAAGTGACAAAATTTAAAATTCTTCTACGGAATATTGCATACGATCAGAAAAAGCAAATATTTGCATTTAACAGCTGTCATCGTCAACTTTTCCGTATTTACATATTTCTCATTACCCATTAGAATCTATTATTTTATTTTCACACATTTTTTGGCATGTTGACCATTTCTCCATAATTGCTTTTTTTTTTCATTTTCGATATGATGAAAAATAAAATCTAATTAATGAAAACATACTATAGATTTATTTCTTTAATTTTCAAAACAAAGAATATTTTAAGAAGAAATTAACATGAAAAATTTGTAAAATAAAAGACAATTTGAAAATGTTCTAAATATAAATCTATGTATGCATATTGTGTAAAAAGTACCCGAATTTGTTAAATAAAATCCAAAAAAATAACTTATTCGTTCAAAACTATTTTGTTGCCATCAAAGCAAATCCCACCGGGTTCAATATTACTATGTCAGCTCTGAACCCAATCCTTCTTTCATTTTTCTTACGCAATTTGGGGTATGGCTTTTAGCTCCTTCGGAGAATTTTTAATCTCTTCTATCCTTACAAGAAAACACTATTTTATTTGTGAAAATTTTAGGCTTCTTGTTTTCGATGACTTTGTAGTTTTAGAAGATCCGGAATACGATTTGATAGTTTTTAGGAAATATCTGTCTGTATGTGACAAAACTTTTGTAAGCGCTCTATTTCAAGAACTAAGGCACGGAATTTCATACAGTTTTAAATTCAGTTAGAGCTTAATATAAATTGGTACTAATTAGTTTTTGGCGTACATCTCCTAACAGCATTTTTTTTCACAATAGTTTAACCTCAAGTTTTATATCAAGAACTAATGCATGAATTTTCATAAAACTTCAGATTCAGTTAGTCCTTGATATGAATTATGCTGATTATGTTTTGATGTAAATTGCTCAACAGATTCTTTGCTGCAGTTTTTAGGATTTTTGCATTAGCTCTATCTGAAGTATTTATCCACGAACTTTCAATAAGCTTCAGATTCAGGTATTAATTGATAAATATTTATGCTGATCATCTTTTGGAGTAGCTCTCCCAACAGGTGTCGCTGCTATGTTGCATTTTTCACGATTATTGTACTCGCTCTATCTCAAAAACTAATGCACGAATTTTCATCAAGCTACAGATTTCGTTAGATGTTTCCATAAGTTGTTGCTGATTAAGTTTTGGTTCAAACTATCAACCGTTGGAGTTATTCTGCTATTTTGTATTTTTCATGATATACGCGATTTTAATGATAGTTACATCTAAAGTACTACAGCACGGAATTTCATATCTTTAGAATCTTTATGATGGGCATAGATTGCCATTTAATTTTGGCACTGTGATAGTGAATATTGAAGTATTAACATGTATAATATAGAAGAATGTTTTGGGTTTGGCACATCCGACTGAATTAATGTCCTCAACGGACTCAAAACTCCTTTCACAAAATGATAATATTAAATCCACGAAGTAACAATGTTAGAATGTTTCCTGAGAATAGAAAAAAGTCTCACGAGGTCATATTAGTTGAGTGCAGGGCTTGCTCGATTACATTCGCTGAGTTTTTGGTCAAAAGCTCTTGCGGAATGATAGAACAATATTCAGTGCTTTTTAAAACAGTCGTGAGGTGACATGTTTCACGCCCAAAAAATTAGTCATAATTTTATGAATAGACTTAAAAGATATGTTTATCTCTTAGGCCAACCTCTTAAGCCATCTGTCTTAACAAAACGCATACGGGGATTTTCGAGCACCAAGTTCTTGATTTTATCGATGTTTGAGCTATTGGTAAACGTTAAAGATCAACCAAAATAAGGCAAGTCAACTATTACTTCACGAAACTGTTTGAATGCTTTATATGACACTTTTTAAAATATTCCTATAAAATTACGAGTAGAAGCCAAGCTCATTATTTTGTGCAGGCCGTAAAACAGGATATAATGCAATTTAAAACTCAATAACACTTTGCTTACCATTCCTTAGCATGTAACACGTAAGATAAGCATCACAGCACCGCATTTGGCTGATTAAAAATATGTTACGATTAAGTGACATTATTTTTCGAAACACGGCTAAAATGAAGGGTTACAGTCAAGCGGATGAAAATGTATAGGGTCGTAATTAGGGATTACAATCCCGATACTAATTTTCTATCCCGGGATTTCGGGATTGTTTAGATTTAATCCCGGGATCCCGGGATTACGAAAATTACAATTTCTCTAATATAACCAATTTTTACAATAGCTAAATTTCACAATATTGTAAAAAATAATAATTAAAGCAAAAATACAGCCTAACTTATGAAAATATACCAAGTTCAAAATGTATTACTTTAATAATAAAAAAGTATAGGATAAATTAGAACAATTGGAAATTAAAACAAATATGCTGTTAATGTTTGACAATGTAAGAAAAAAATGTTTATGTTTTATTTTCCAAATATTTTTTTTTCATTTGATGTTAAAAAGTCTTTGAATTGGTATATATTTACAATATGAAAAGATAATTAATATCAGTAATTAAATTTTGAATTATTCTCATAACCAAATAATTAAAGATTACAAATTTAGGATATCCAAAACACAAGATTTTCCCCCTACATAATTCTTTTTATTTTGATTGCAAAAATAAAAAAATAAAAGCACTTAACACATGCACACACATAACAATAAAAAATTAAATAGATGTATTATTTAAATTTCTAATTATATGTGATCGTTGTTAAAATTTGAAAACGTTGCATAATATAAAAAATTATTGCATACCAAGATAAAAAAAGAAGATTAGTTTCAATAGCTCAGTGTTTTTTAAAATTAATCGGTTTTCCTTTGAAAATACGATCTAAGAAATATCAAGCATCTAAAGTATCCTCTCCAAGTTGACATCTAAGTTTGTTTGCAGTAAATTCTGCTGCTGAAAATGTTCATTCTATTCTACACTCGCGGGAGCAACTCTCAGCAAATATTGGTAAGCTAATTATAAATGATGACTGCATACGCCTTCATTTTCAAAAAGAGACATCTCATTTCTAATTTGTGTTGATAAATCCTTTTGTTGTTGTGTTTCAGGTTCGACAGTTCGCATGCTTTTTTCTATTTCTTGTAATTTTTCCTTATGTTCGGTTATCCGTTTGCCGTTTCGCAGTGGGCTCAATATGCGTTATTTTTGTATCTTGCGAAATTGCCATTGTTAACACTCTTTACCCTTCCAATTATTGCTTTCACTTGCTTCTTAATAACAGTTTTGTTAGGAATAGAAAACATACTGTTAGTTTCTGCACTCAGGTCATCTCGTTTAGGATTATGCAAGTCGTTCTTCTCTAATGTGTAGTTTTAGCGCGTCTGTCATTTTGTAAGCAAATTTTAATTTTGTTTCCAACAATTCATTTAAAATAATTTTTAAGGTTGCGTCTGCGGTTAACAAATTAGAACCCCTACAACAGATTGCTTCTATTGTAATTTGTATCGGTTTGAGGACTTCAACAATTTCGTTTATAAATAGAAAATCGGAATCGTCAACGCATATCTCATGCTCTAGATCGATTAAAGTTAGTTGTATGATATTTTTTAAGAAATAAAATCGTTCAAGCATAATTACTAGGCTATTCCATCTAGTCATGCAATCTAAAAGAATGGGAAGTTCTTTCTCTTTTTCAGATTTAACATACTTTTAAAGAACTTCTTTCCTTGTTGCAGCTTGGTTAAAAAAAATTACTAATTTTCCAACTTTTTTAATAAGTTCATTGATATATTCATCAGAGTATAAAAAGCCCTGTTCATCTTCGGAAATTAAAACAAACCCCGATTCTAATTGAAGATAATTTCTACATACGCAACAAAATCGAAATAAACAAACGATTTCATTTTTCCTTACTAATAGCTAGGTGGGTTACATCTGTTTGCAAGTCAAAATATTTCAGCTGTAAAATATTTCATCGCTTAGAAATATATGTAAAAAATATTTGAGGTATATATTCTTTTTCAAATCATATATAAACTTCATGAAAATTGATTTTTTCTTCCCCAAAAGCGAAAGTTTATAAATATCTTTTTTTAATTTCAGCTGAATATCATTCCACTAAAAAAAAACAGACAATCCCGAAAATCCCGGGATTTTTTCTGATAAATCCCGGGATTTTCGGTATTAAAAATACACCGGGATCCCGGGATTGTAATCCCTAGTCGTAATGTAATTTTGCTAACACATGGACTAGAACTGTAAGAATATGCAGATTGTCCATAATTTTCTAAGAATCTAAGAGATAAGACCGCTTATTTAGTGAATCAGACTGTTTTTCATCAAATAAGGCTGTTGCCCGTGAAAATTAATGAGAAAATGCTCAAATTGCTCTGACGCTCAAATTGCAATAAATTTACAGTTTTTTTTTTTTTTTTTTTTTTTTTTTCTGTGGGTGTATTTATATGCCTGTGTTTTTGGTATAAACGATTCATCTCAGGTCTTCTGCAACATTTTCAGTGATCCGGAATAGGAAATTTTGTTTGAAATTCAAGGTAAAAACGTTGTTGATTTTTTTTTTTTACATTGTAAAAGTTGTGGAGCACTCTAAAGTAGTCTGAAAAAGCAACTAGTGTAAGCACACTAAGTCAAATTCGGTGCTAAAACTCCCCATTGTAAGTCATACTCGGTATAACGGTCTCAAATTACAGAAAAAGACATTGTTGTGATATCTTACAGCATTTTGAGATGTGCTTGAAAGCTGGAGAAAAACAGGGATTTCAAGTTTTCATTTGATTTATAACAAGTATTGAGATTATCTTTCGGTTTCAATTTGAAACTACATAATTGGGATCATATCCAGGAAAGTTTAATTTCTTTGGAAAGAAAAATAAATAAAATGTTTATTTGAGCAACAATCTAAAGGATTTGTCTTCAGTCTGAAGCTCAATTTCGTAGTCATACCCAGCCATATTCAGTTTCTGACACAGATTTTCATATGTCTGTTTAAAAATCAGTCTAAAGTTATTTTTTTATCCTTATTAGTTCGAAGATATTGCTCAGCCGCAAGGAATGTAGTGCATGTCAACAAAAGTAAATTTCACAAAAGGTGCAAAAGGAGATTCAGATATTTTTACTGAAACATGAAATTATACACTTAGTATATAAGACAAAAAATTGCATAAAAGCATAAAATCTTTGAAAAGGAAGACACAGATGAGGTTTGTAGTGTTGGTAATTTTACCTCCCTATGCAATTTTTTCCCTTTTTGTGGTCACGAATGGACAATGGACGTATAGCATAATAAGTTGACTTTTCGGTTTACTACATTTATGAAACTTTTTCTGTAACAAGACACACTTTATTAGTCGAATAAAATATGAATTTTTTTTTTCAAATGAGCAAATATATTTGTGATCATACCAGCAGTATGAGTTTTCTAAAAGTGCATTTCATATGTAGTTTTAGAGAGCTTCTTAAAATGTACTTTTCTTCTTGTTGTTGTTTTCTTTTATTTTGTAATCTAAAGGTACATTTTCATGGACAAGTACATATATACTTAACCTGCGGTAAATTTCTTACATCAATTTCAGTATTTGATTATACTGTTTTATTTATTAGTTTATTTAATATAGCATGTAAATCGTAAAGTTTGAAACTGCAATTTTACGATTGCAACTGCAATCGCAAAACTGCAAGTTTGTCAATTTAACATAATATTTCACAAGTACATCTTTCCGCAATAAAATTTTAAGAGTTATGTAAAAAATCGATATCACTTTTGTTAGAATGAAAAACAAATGCAAAAAACTTGTTTGAAGTATATTGTGTTTCCAGAAAAAAATTGTTAAAACAACTGCAAAACTTAAATTTCCTTAGAATTTGATAATACGAAGAACAAAAAAATAGTTCATAATGTTAATTTACTTCGCAATTTCAAAAATTACATGTTAATTATGTTACGTGATCTTTCCTATACTAGATTTCATTTTTTATTTTACTTTTGCTTTCGATCAATCATTCTTAATTGCTATTGTTAACCAAGTACAGTCAACGTGATAAATGGGGCTTACAAAAATGCTTTAAAAAATTTTAATTAAATTATAGAATACTTTTAAAGGGAAATAAATCCTCCTAAAATTTTCAGGTTAAGAAAATTAATATCTAAGAAGCCTTTAACTTAAAATATAACCTTCTCATCTATATAGTTTAAGAAAAAAATCTGATTAAATTAATTAATCTCTGCTCTAAATTAACTACTTAACTTTATGTAAATCTTAAAAGTAATTAATTTCATGTGTTGCTTTCAAAAAATCAGCATTTTGCTTCTTCATTTTTCTTCTATACAAACATTGGTATATAATCATTTACCTTATTTACTTCAAAGATAATTATAATAGATAATTCTTCAAAAATTCAATAAACTAGAAAAACTTTCTATGGATTCAATTTTTTAACCAGAATTCTTTTATGAATAAACCAAAAAATTAAATTAAAAATTAAAATAAGAAGTTTTCAATCGAAAATTTAATGCATTGTTTGCAACGATTGGCTGTATGCAATATTAAAACAAATTCGGTACGTCAGATATGAAAGTTTAATCGAAAACGCAAAAAAATATTTCTGAAATTTGATCCTGCGCTTGGTAAGCCACACTTCCAACAATATATAAATACTGCACTGTCATCAACAATGTACTTGAGAATGAGAATACACTCTAAAAGGTAAATGTGTAAATTTGTATAAATTACATTCTTAGCATAAAATTTACACTCTTGTCGCAAAACTAATCTGTGTTTAATGTGTATCTATCTGATTAATCGAAAATTTGTTATCCCTTCAAAAATTTTGACAAGTGTGCAAATGTAGAGAAATGGAAGGATTTACTCAAAGTAGAGTGTATTGTAAATTTTGCCATTTGCAAATTACACAAAAATCTGTGTATTTATTTTGCAAATTATACAAAAATCCATGTATTTTGCATATCACGCAAAAGTATATGTATCAGAACAGATTATCATATCGATACATGCGCAAGGAACAGAATATTACACAAAAATTAGTATATTTCGTATACCACACAAAAATATGTGTAAAAATAGAATATTACATGTGTGTAAAAACAGGATATTACACGGAAATATAAGTATGAACAGAATATTACACAGAAATAACGATACTTGAAATAGTGGCTTGTACAATTGTAGTTCAATGGTGAACATTGTGAACAAGAAAGTCACAACTCCCAGTTCATATCCAGTTCAAAATACGTTATTGCTTGTCCACTGTAGAATGATTTAAATAGAGTATTTTAATTCTGGATTTAAATGTATCATTTAATTCATAAGGGAAAAAATCAATAAAATGTGGAGGCTCTTCATTGATTCAAGGTCCCCTTAAGCCGTATATTTCACATTTGCTGATAACTTTTTGCACACTTAAGCCACTTAATGTGTTATCTTCAAAATACACAGAGCAATCTGTATTTTTAAATTGACCCTCCAGGCGTGCACTTGATAGACACGCTATTTTACACATATAGAGAATTCGTTCCTGTATCATCAGTTTACCTGTTTCATTGGGTAACTTTACGCATATTTTTTAGAGTGAAGACACGGACGAATAAAACAAGATTTTTTTTTTCTGGTACCTTATACTTATTTTGGTGATATGCAGATAGCCTAAATTAAAATGTAATAAGTGTAAATCAATGTACAATTATATTAATGATTAACATAATACCTAAAAAGTCTGTAATTATAAATAATATTTTTTTAAGAAGATTCTAAACTTAAGAAAATGCTTCATATTTAACCTCTCTCTTTTGAATATACAGTACGCGGGCCTATGTCATTTTACGTAAACGAAATATATTAAGATTCCGGTATAATTTTTAAGGTTATATTTTTTAAATATAAAAACATATATATATATTTTAATTATATAATTATATATTAATTATAATTAATTATAATTAATAATATATATTAATTGTAATTGCAAATATACTCTATTCTAAGTCATTAATGAAAAAATCTTCAAAAATTATAAAAATTGTAATTGTAAAATGTACGTATTTAGGCTATACTAGTATTCTGGTGCAAGATTTAAAAACAGATCTCCGGATGTATTTTGTTACTTACTCATCATACGTAGTATAAGGTAAATCTTGGAATTGTTTTGAAAATAGAGAACAATTTTTTGACGAATTTACACGTTTCGGGCACTGGGGATTCCTAAAAACATATTTTTGGAGAAAAAAAAATTGCCGTCCATCAGTCTGTGTGTTTGTAAATGTACTATCTTCCAAACAAACTTAAATTGAGACTTAAAATCTGGTCCGTACTTAAAATGCAACAAAACAAAGAAGCCTATTGAATAGCGGGAACCTCAATTATCCGAAACTATTTTATGTGACTCTCGAAATATTCATTCTGATGAAAGGTACACAAATAAATTCAATTTTTTTTAATTTTAGTGAATGAATGTAAGAGACAATAAAACAACATAAATTTTGCATAAAGAATGAAGTCGATCGCATAATTACTTACTGAAATATTTGTTTATTCCTATTTTTTACACTCTTCGATTTTTCATGACCCTGTATTTCATTAAAATTTCAATTCAATGATATATTTTAATCGGATATGAAACGTTAAATCCAACGCAATAAACTGTTAGTTAATATTATTATCATTTTTGGATGTAAAAGGATTTTTTTATGCAGTTCTGAAAACTACTTGATTATCCTTTTGTTCAAACAACTATCGCCAAATTATAAGATTAAATACCTGAATAGACTTATCGTAAATAACACATTCACTTGACATTATACACGTTACATGAGTTTGTTACCTCATCAAGCGATTTTTAATTCGACGCTTTATTTGTATTTTTATTAACCTTTTACTATTTTTTTTAATTTAAAAAAATTACCAATTTGTATAATTTTGCGAGTAATTTGGCGATTTATCTAATTTGTTGAAATGGGTCGGCGGGATAACCATTTACTTTCCCCAATTCCATAATAGAGAATTATTATGTATTAAAAATATTTAAATATGGGTTTAAATTGCATTTTGGTATTGCGATGCAATTTATAAATAGTTTACACATGTTTCATTTTCATATATCATATTTTGCATATCTCTGATGGGTAAGTATTATGGTGACCCTCAACGACTCGTTTTTATTATTTTAATTTGTTTTATGATATCATCAGTTTTTTACTTTCTTCTATCTTTACAAGAAGAAAGTATTGGATTCATGAAAATTTTCGACATCCGGTTTTCGACGGATTTATACGTTTTAGAAGGTCCTGAACGCATATTTTTTTTTTTTTCCCAACTTGGTTTTGCCATCCAAACTGCATCTCGCAATCTGATTGGTCAGAACCTTCGGCATGAATTCGGTGTTTCTTGGCGGCAATCGCGCTTGGCGAAAAACACTTTTTTGTTTTAATTTTCTGAATCTTTTTTTTTTTTTTTCCCCTACGAATTTTATGTTGATTATTAACGGAAAACGGCTCGTATCAGAGCCAATTTCTGAAAATAACTTCTCAGAAAGAATCTCGGTAAATCATGTTTATTTTTTTTAATTGAAATAATACGGCTTTTCTAAAATACCTTTCTGAATTTAATTTTATTAGAAAGCACATGAAATTGGTTAATGTTATAATTACTAAACAATGTAATCGAATGGTGTTTTAGTTTTTTTTTGGTAAAAGCAGAAGATCTTTTAGAAAATACTGTCAAAGTTAACTTTTTTTTTTTTTTTTTTAATAACGAAGTTTATTTTTGAGAAATTTCTATAACAATCGCAATGATCCCAAATATTATATAATATTGAATATAAATAGTATAATATACAATTAAAAATTATACTAAAAGCAACAATCAGTTAAGTGCAAGTTTTACTCACACAGAAGAGATACCGTAATGCAAAATACAACCAGGTACAATGTTTAACCATAACATTTTATTAAGTGCGAAAAAAGGTCTCAAACTTGCAATATCGCCTTGATACGTGGCGCTTTTTCTAGATAGGTTTCTAATTAATAACATAGCTAATTACCAACAATTTATTTCCGAAAATTATTATCAGTAATCCTTGGATGAGATACTTTAAACAATATATTCTCACAATATGCATTTTTTTCTATCAAGTAACTTGAATTAATGCTCCTAGGTTTTTTGTAAATATACTTGTGAATAGTTAAAAATATATAAATATGCGAATTAATAGCCTTTATAATCCGGATAATTTCGAAAGTTTCACATTCAATAATTTTGCAGAAAATTAATTCTGACGGTCAGACCGACACACGAGCGATCTAATAATGGTTCCATTTTTACTTTTTAAGTAAACAACTTAAAAAAACTTTCATTTTAATGTTTCAAAATGACCATTTTTATAACAGTGTTTATGAGTTCGTTATTTCATATTAACTGAAACTGTTTTTTTTTTTTTTTTTTTTTTTTTTCACTTGTTACTATTTTTACAATAAGAATGAATTGGATTCGTGAAAATTTTCGAAATCTGGTTTTCGACGGATTTGCATGTTTTAGGGGGTCAGAGAACCCGTAAAACATGTTTTTACAAAATGTTTGTCTGTTAGTCTGTCCGGTAGTCTGTATGTGACAAAAATTGTGAGCGCTCTGCCTTAAGAATTAATGCACGGAATTTCACAAAACTTTAAATTCTGTGAGACCTTGAAATATATTAGATCTGATTAGTTTTTGGTATGTATCACTCAACAGGTGTCGCTGCTATGCTGCATTATTCACAATTTCTATAATAGCCATATCTCAAGAAGTACTGCATGGATTTCAACAAAATTTTAGATTTAGCTCTTACTTGACATAACATTATGCTGATTACGTTTTGGTGCAAATCGCTCTACAGTTGGCGCTACCATAGTGTATGATTATCGGGATAGCTCTATCTCAAGAACTAATGCATGAATTTTTCTAAAACTTCAGATTCAGTTATTCCCTGATATAAGTTACTGTTGTTTAGTTTTTGGTGTAAATCGCACTACATATGACTCTGCTGAGTTACATTTTTCACGATTTCACAATAAATATATGTTAGAAATTAATACATGGGTTTTCGTCAAAATTCAGATGCAGTTAATACCTGATAAAAAGTTGATCCTGATTAGTTTTTTGTGTACATCACCCAACATGTGACGCGGTTGTGCACATTTTTTTTTAAGATTTTGCAATAGCTCTGTCTGTAAAACTAATGCACCGATTTTCATCAAACTTCATATTCAGTAATAAGTTGACATAAGTTGTTGCTGACTAGATTTTGGATTAAACCGCCAAACCGGTGATACTGTTATGCTGCATTTTGATGAAGTATTAACATGCATAAGAGAGAAAAAAGTTTTGGATTGCCAGATCTGACTAGTTTTTTTTTTTTTATAACTAACTATATTGAGGGTTGGAATTTAAGTTTTGTAAACTAAATTATTTTTAGTGCCCTTAATGCATACGTTTCAAAGTTCAAACAGATCCTAATGAAATGAAAACATTAAACTAAGGAATAACTAGTCGGAATGTGACAATCCCAAAACTTTCTTCTATCTAATACATTAATACTTTAAAGTTTGCTCCCACAATTCCAAAATTGAATGAAAATCTAAGCTCATCGTGAGGATTCTAAAGGCATGCAATTCCATGTATTAGTTATTGAAATTGCACTATTGTAAGTATTGAAAGAATTGCAACATAAAAGCGCCCCCTGTTGGGCGATTTATGCGAAACATAAACAGCAATAATATTTATCAATCTATACCCCAATCTAAAGTTTGATGAACATTCGAGAATTAGTTCTTGAGATTGAGATATTACAGCAATTGGGGATCATTCAGCATATCAGAGAAACCTGTTGGGCGATTGACGCCAAAATGTAAACAGAATTAGTTCATATCACAGATTTACTGAATCTGAAGTTTAATAAAAATCTGTGCGTTAGTTCTTGAGATAGAGTTATTGCGGAAATCATGAAAAATGCAGCATAGCAGCGCCACCTGTTGAGCGATTTACACCAAAACGTAAACAACATGAATTCATGTCAAAGATTAACTAAATCTGAAATTTGATAGAAACTTGTGCATTAGTTAGAGATAGAGTTGTTGCGGAAATCGTGAAAAATGTAACATAGCAGCGCCATCTGTTGAGCGATTTGCACCAAAATTTTAACAATTCATGTCAAGGACTAACAGAATCTGAAGTTTGTTAGATTTCCGTGCATTATTAAAGTATAGCTGTGTAAATCGTAAAAAATGCAGCACAGCAGCGCCACCTGTTGAGCGATTTATTCCAAAGCTAATCAGCATCAATTTATAAAAGGGACTATCAGAGTATAATTTCTTACCAAATTTCATGCATTAGTTCTTGAGATAGAGGCGTAGATCTTTACACAAATTTTTAAAAAGCATGTTTTTTTTTTAATGTCTGATCCCTAAAACACGTAAAACCGTCAGGAACCGGAATTCGAAAATTTTCATGAATCTAATAATTTCTTCTTGTTAGGACAGAATAAAGTAAAAACTCAACATTATTAAAGTAATTTAATTATCCAACAAATATAACAGTTTCAGACAATAACAATATAACTGGATCTTCAACTAAAAGGATAGGAGTTTTATGAAGATGCCCAATTTTTAATGAATAATTATTGTGTTATATTTCAACAACATATTGGAATTTTATAAGATGTTTTGTTTAGAAGATGCCCATTTTTAAATGGATGAATGCTGTGGTACATTTAACAACATATTCGAATTTTGTAAGCATTAGATTATTTTTCTTTAAATAACATCATACAGGCAAAACAAAACAAGGCAAACAATATATATATACAGATAATTTATTTCTCGTCTTCTTTAAAATAAAACAAAAAGCGATTTGAGCATCATTTTCAAAACGGAACATATTAGTTTCCTTAACATATTTAGAATAGAAATTCAGATGCATAAATATATGTGCATACCAGAAAGAAACAAAAGAAGAATATTGACCAGCTAAACTGACGGCATAGTGCTCACAGGCTATGCACACTAATTGTATATTACAGCCTTATATAAAAATGCTCTTCGAAAAACAAATTAAAGGACCCCCATCCCTCGTTTCCTTTCTTTATACTTAATCATTGAACCCCCCCAAAACTAATCAGAGATACCCCTTATCATATAAAAAACCTGTATCCAAAATTCGAAGCAAGTCAAATAATTCTGCTTAAAAACCATTTATCTAATTTAAGAAACGTTGTCTTCCGTTCCCTCCTTTATACTTAACCATTAAATCTTTAAAACTGTTCAGAAATTCAACTTATCAGAATTAACCTACATCCAAAATTTAAAGCAAATCGTATAACTCTGTATAAAACTCTATTTAGCTAACTCTAGGGAGAGGTAATCGCCCGTAAACCCCTTTATACTTAACAAAAGAATACTACTACTAATGAGGGAAGCTTCTTTCCACTATGAATCTCTATCCAAAAACCGAAACAAATCGGTTAATTTTGCACGAAAAAACTCTTTACCTAAATTATGAGGCGTAGTTCCCCATATCCCCTCTTTATACTTATCCAATGAACTCCAAAAACAAACTAGGAAAACGCCTTTTCAGAATGAACCTATATCCAAAATTTGAAGCAAATCGGTAAATTTTGCGTGAAAAACCCATTAACTTCAATTAAGAGAGGGAGGACAATGACCCCCTATTTCTCCTAATTAAACTTATCTAACAAATACCCAATACTAATCACGGAAGCACCTCATCAGAATGATCCTATCCCTAAGATTTGATCGAAATCTGCTAATTCTGCATGAAAAACCCATTCATATAAATTAAAGGGAAGCGCCTCCCTTTAATTTACATAAATGGATTTTATATAAATAACCCCCGTTCCCCTTCTTATACTTATTGAATGAACTCTTTAAATTAATCAGGAAAGCGCCAATAAGCTTATATTCAAAATTTTAAATAAATGGGATATTTTTATTATGCATTACGTATGCAAGTACATACATACAGAACGGGCGGGCTCATAAGCTTTCAGGCTTTGATAGCCAGTGAGCTCAAAAACTAAGATGTACTGCTTACAAACTGAACTGTGATGTACCTAAAAATGTTTTATCGGAAATTGCAAGGAGGAATTCAGGTGGTTGGCTATTGTTTGAACAAATATTGAAAATACTTTTTAAATATAAATACTTCAAAATTGCATACGCATTTGGGCAGGAGAAATTAAAATTTCAAGTGAAATTTTTGACGACGGATTATTTACTTGCTATTTCAGAAAAATAAAATCATTGCATTTTCTTTTTTTAAGTTTTAAAATTTTTGTATATCACTGATTTCTACTTTTTCTAAATAGCACAGATAATCCTCTCATCGAGTTCACGGATTCACAATGGTAAATCTACCAGTCAACCTCTAACAACGGGTTTTCACGTGTTTTCCACCAAAATTTGATTTGGCAGACCGATTACGTTTAACATGCAAATCGAGGTTTAACTAATCTTAAAATTTCATCCGTAAACTCGATGAGGTGATTGTCTGTGCTGCCGCCGCCCGGTCTAAAAGATTTTTTTCTAAATTTAATGCTGTCTGAAATTTCTACTTCCAGAAACTCATGCAAAATTTACAATCTATAATTATTTATTTTTTAAGTCATCCCTCCTATTCGCTATTTTTAGTATTTTATTATATCTTCTACGATTCTTCAACTATTGACAATTTTATTTCTCCCTCTCCAATAACATAATCCTTAGAGCTTACAGAGTTTCATAATTATGAGGATTATTAAAATTAAAATATTTAAAAATGGGTAAAAATTATAATCTATTTGAATAATTGCAATTAAATTCTTCAATTAAATAAATTTACAATTATACCACATTATAAATCAATAGAAAATTTAAAATTGAAAAAAAATATTTTAAATTTAAAGAATATGTTAAATTTTAAAAAGTAAAAAAATATCAAAATTATTTGGATTTTTTTAAACTTTTTAATAATTTTCTAATTTGTAGTTAAAGTAAATGACCTTATCATATCAATCTCCTCTCTTCTGAAATTTTCACTTCGGCACCTTTTTTTCTACCAACATATAAAGTTTAATGCCATATATGTATGTGTATTAAGTAATGTACACAGTCTCCCTCATGATTCTTTAAAAAGTGGCAAAATGCTATCGGAACGCAGATGACCCCCCCCCCCTCCCTTCTCCTGTTTTCTCACATTTCTTTTAAATTATTGAAAATGATCTTTTTTCTGCAGAAATCACTTTTGCCATTGACCTCTAACTTAAACAAACAACAGAAAAATAAAAAAGAATATTGCCCAGTTAAACTGACGGCATTGAGCTCACAGGCTACGCATACTAATTGTACATTACAGCTTTGTATTTTCGTTAATTCCGTTCGAAAAAAAAATTAAGAAGGAGAAACAGCTCTCCCCTTTCTCCTTTTTTATACTTAATCATTGAACCTCCTAAACTATCAAATACATGCTTTATCAAATTAAAAAACCTATATCCAAAGTTCAGAGCAAATCGGATAATTCTTAATAAAAACCCATTTAGCATTTATATAATTTAAGAGGAGTTATTCTCCTCTTTTATACTTAACCATTAAGCTTCCAAAACTATTCAGAGATTTGAACGAAATCTGACAATTCTGATTGAAAAATCCATTTATACAAGTTAAGGGGAGGGGCATTAGAGCCCCCGTTCCCCCTGCTTATACTTATTCAATGAACACCTAATAACAGCCACGGACTCGCCTCATCTTCATTTAGATCCTATATCTAAATTTTGAACGAAAACTGTTAATTCTGCATGAAAATCCCGTTTATATCAATTAAGGGGGGGGGGCATGAGCCCCCCGTTCCCCCTGTTTATACTTTTTCTATGAACACCTAATAACAGCCACGGTATGGCCTCATCAGACTGATCCTATATCTAAATTTTGAACGAAAACTGTTAATTCTGCATGAAATTCCCGTTTATATCAGTTAAGGGGAGGGGCATGAGCCCCCCGTTCCCCCTGTTTATACTTATTCAATGAAAACCTAATAACAGTCACGGAATCGCCTCATCAGAATGATCCTATATCTAAATTTTGAACGAAAACTGTTAATTCTGCATGAAAATCCCGTTTATATCAATTAAAGTGGGGGGGCATGAGCCCCCCGTTCCCCCTGTTTATACTTATTCAATGAACACCTAATGACAGTCACGGAATCGCCTCATCAGAATGAACCTATATCTAAATTTTGAACGAAAACTGTTAATTCTGCATGAAAATCTTGTTTATATCAATTAAGGGGAGGGGCATGAGCCCCCCGTTCCCCCTCTTATACATATCGAATGAACTCCAAAAACTAATCAGAGAAGCGCCTTGTCAGGATATACCTATATACAAAATTTCAAGTGGATCCGATATTTTTATCATGAGTTATCGCGTTACGCACGAACGAACGTACGAACGTACATACAGAACGGACGGGCACATAAGCTCTCAGGCTATGATAGCCTGTGAGCTAAAAAGTCTATCGAAATGCAGAATACTATTTTTTTCTTTCCCCGTCCATCTTATCTAAATTCTCTACTTCTTAATTTCGCCAAGCATAATTCCTTCCCGAAAAGAAAAGCCTCTTTGATGCAGAAAGTTCTCACCAATTAGATTACAAGATGGCAAAACCCAGTTGGGAAAAAAAAATACGCGTCCTAAACACGTTTTGACTATTTTTAGAAAATGTCTGTCTATGAGTCTGTCCGGCTGTCTGTCTGTCTGTCTGTCTGTCTGTCTGTGACAAAAAATCTGTAGGCGCTCTATCTCAAGAACTAATGCTCGAAATTTATTAAAACTTTATATTCAGTTAGACCTTGATATGAATTAGTGCCTAATGGTTTTTGATGAAAATTGGCCTGCAGGTGGCGCTGCTATACTACGTTTTTCATGATTTTCAAGATTGCTATATCTCAAGAACTAATGCACAGAATTTCACCAAACTTCAGAATCTGTGACCCCTTGATATACATAGACGCTGATTAAGTTTTAGTGTAAATTGGCCAGCAGGTGGTGCTGCTATGTCACGTTTTTCATGATTTTCTTATATTCAGTTAGACCTTGATATGAATTAGTGCCTATTGGTTTTTGGTGAAAATTGGCCTGCAGTTGGCGCTGCTATACTACGTTTTTCATGATTTTCAAGATTGCTATATCTCAAGAACTAATGCACAGAATTTCACCAAACTTCAGATTCTGTGACCCCTAATATACATAGACGCTGATTAAGTTTTAGTGTAAATTGGCCAGCAGGTGGTGCTGCTATGTCACGTTTTTCATGATTTTCTTATATTCAGTTAGACCTTGATATGAATTAGTGCCTGTTGGTTTTTGGTGAAAATTGGCCTGCAGGTGGCGCTGCTATACTACGTTTTTCATGATTTTCAAGATTGCTATATCTCAAGAACTAATGCACAGAATTTCACCAACTTCAGATTCTGTGACCTCTTGATATACATAGACGCTGATTAAGTTTTGATGTAAATTGGCCAGCAGGTGGTGCTGCTATGTCACGTTTTTCATGATTTTCTTGATAGCTATATCTCAAGAACTAATGCATAGAATTTCACCAAACTTCAGATTCCGCGATACCTTGAGATACATAGCCGCTGATAAGGTTTTGGTGTGATCTGCCCTATAGGTGGCGCTTCTATGCTACAATTTGCACGATTTTTGCGATAGCTATATCTCAAGAACTATTGCAGAGAACTTCATGAAATTTTAGATACTGTTACACTATCATATATAACATAATAAGACGCTGCTAACATTTTGGTATTAACCTTGCAACAGGTGGTGCATCTATGCTGCATTTTGCACGATTTTTCAGATAGCTATATCTCAACAACCAACGCACAGAATTTCATCAAACATCAGATTTTGTTACAAAATGACATATAACATAATTACACGATGATTACGTTTTGTTATAAATCCTTCAAGTGATGGTGCTGCGGTGCTATATTTTACACGGTTTTTTTTTAAACTAGCTATATCTCAAGAACTAATGCACAGAATTTCATCAAACTTCAGATTCTTTTACACCATAACATATTTAGACGCTTTTTTACGTTTCGGCATAAATTGTCCAAGATATGGTATTGCTGTGCTACGTTTTGCAAATTTTTTGTTATATCTCAAGAACTAATGGACGAAATTCCATCAAATTTCAGTTTCTGTTAGGTCTTGACATAAATAGATGCTTATTAGGTTTTAGTATAAATTACCCAACATGAGGCACTACTAAGCTCATTTTCTCAGAATATTAATTAAATTGTGTGTTTTAGGCTTTTCGGATACCAGAATCTCATTAGGCTAGGTCAAATGTTCGAGGAAATTCGATAGTGGGTAACTTTGGGGTCAACACTTTTTTTTTATATATATATACATATATATATATATATATATATATATATATATATTAAAATGTACTTATGAGATAGAAGAAAGTTTTGGGATTGACATATCCAACTAGTTTAATTTAGAAATCAACAAATTATCGCTCTCTTAAAGTACAACAGATCTTTTCTACAGAAAAAATACTCTCTTACCATAAATCATATTTCGCCCTTGAGAAAGACTTGGATAAAGAAAGATAGCAACAACACAGAATGAAACGAATAAGATAAAATATCACCACTTTAAAACTTTTTGAACCGCTTCAAGTCTACAAAGCGCTTTTTTTCGCCTAAGAGATTTTCTCTTTACTGCTTGTCGCGGGCTAATGATACTCAGGTACTGATAAAAACTTGATGATATCAGAACCTTGACTTTTATGAATGGAAATCATAAAAATTGGAGGAATAAACTTTTTAATATCTTTATTTTATTTTTATTTGTATTTGTTTTTGTATGTAGCATGCATTACTTAATTTTCTCTTAAAGTTTTAAAGAAAAAAATAGGTAAAATAGATTAGTAGTGGGGTTTTTATCGTCTTTGTATTTTTATGTATCCTTTACACCAGGATCAAATTATAGTTTAACTACAACTATTCGGACAATTACGTCCTAAGACAATCTGGATATTTATTACGAAAAAAAAAATTTTTTTTTCTATTAAGACATTTTTATAATGAAATGCGATATTTTTACAGTAGCAATTTTAAAAAAAGCATGGTTCAGTAAAAATATATTTTCAGTAATCGTTGCCCATATCATGTAGTAAAATGTTTTCTGTATCTCTTTGTACATGATCTACAGAAGCAATGAACATCTCGTAATATATTGAAAATTTAATATTCTTAAAAAATAAAAATCACAGCAGATAACACAATTCCAGCAATTATGGACCTCAACCAGTCATATAATCGAATTTTTGTGTACATTTCAATAAATTAACAATAAGTGCTATGGATTTCACACTCTATAGAAAAAATACATGATTTCACCGCAGTAATACTTCTTGATTTCAATTTTTGAAGAATCATACCGTTATTTCTAAGCACCACGAATGCTTTTTCCCCATTGATCATAATATATAGTTCTGTTGTGCATCCCTGTAAACGAACTGTAAATTTTATTTATTATACAGGGTGATTCCAAATTTTTTTTACAATAACAGAAGGGTGATAGTACACATGAAGACAAACAATATTAAATAGGAGACCAAGGGTCCAAAACGTTTTCCAAAGGAAATAACCGCCATTAAAATTTAGGAACCAACATTTCAAATAAACATAAAAAACGGAAAAATAAGTCGATTGATTGGTTTTCACTAAAATTATTCTTTATGTCGGAATTTTCTTGAAATTAAATTATAAAGATAAATTTCAAAAAATGCCGATAGAGGGCGCTTTAGACTTTGGAGTAACGGACCACTATTTTTGCCGGTATTTATTGCATCTCATTAAATGTTTTCGTAAATTTAGACTCGAACTTAAATTTTGAGTTCGAAATCTGAAGTTGGGAGTGGTTTTAAGTAGCACAAAGTGAACTGTGTTCAGAGGGTTCAAATTTCAAATGATTATAAAAAACGGAAAAATTGGTCGATTGATTTGCGGTTTTCACTAAAACTATTCTTTATGTAGGTATTTTCGTGAAAATAAATTATAAAGATAAATTTCAAAAAATGTCGATAGAGGGCGCTTTAGACTTTGGAGTAACGAACAACTATTTTTTGCCGTTATTTTTTGCATCTCATTAAATGTTGTTGGTAGCTTAGATTTAAACTTAAATTTTGAGCTCACAATCTAAATAGTAGGGAGTGGTTAAGAAGCATAAACTGAACTGCGTTTAAGGGGGGGGGGGGGTTCAAATTTAAAATAATTATAGAAAATAGAAAAATTGGTCGATTTGTTTGCGGTTTAAAATAAGACTGTTCTTTAAGTTAGTATCTTCTACAAAATAAATTTTAAAGATAAATAAAAAAAAATCCATTAGAGGGCGCCTTAAACTTCAGAGAAACCAACAATTAATTTTAACCATTATTTTTTGGTTCCAATTAATTGCTTGCAAAAGCTTATTAAATGTTTTCGGAAGCTTAGATTTAAACTTATATTTTGAGCTCAAATTCTGAATCGTTGGGAGGGGTTTTGAAGCGCAAACTGTGTGTTCCGGAGTTGAAATTTAACCCTCCCTTTTCCTCGAGCACAATTCAATTTTTTGCTACTTAAACACTCCTAACGATTCAGAATTTGAGCTCAAAATTTAAGTCTATGCATTTGAAAGCATTTAATGAGATTAAAAAAAGATAACGGTTAAAAATAGTTGTACGCTACTCCAAAGTGTAAAGCGCCCTCTATCCGCATTTTGTGAAATTTATCTTTAAAATTTTATTTCAAGAAAATGCTCATTTAAAAATTATTTTTAGAGAAAACCGCGAACGAATCGACCAATTTTTCCGTTTTCTATAATCATTTGAAATTTCAACCCTCTGAACACAGTTCAATTTGTCTACTTAACCACTCCCAACTATTCAGATTTTGAGCTCAAAATTTAAGTTTAAGTCTGAGCTTACGAAAGCGTTTAATAAGATGCAAAAAATAATGCCAAAAAAGAGTCATTCTTTACTCCAAAGTCTAAAGCGCCCTCTATCGGCATTTTTTGAAATTTATCTTTATAATTTATTTTCAAGAAAATACCGACATAAAGAATAGTTTTAGTGAAAACCGCAAATCAATCGACCAATTTTTCCGTTTTTTATAATCATTTGAAATTTGAACCGTCTGAACACAGCTCAGTTTGTGCTACTTAAAACTACTCCCAACTTCAGATTTTGAGCTCAAAATTTAAGTTCGAGTCTAAGCTTACGAAAACATTTAATGAGATGCAATAAATACCGGCAAAAAATAGTTGTCCGTTACTCCAAAGTCTAAAGCGCCCTCTATCGTCATTTTTTTGAAATTTATCTTTAAAATTTAATTTCAAGAAAATTCCGACATAAAGAATAATTTTAGTGAAAACCGCAAATCAATCGACTTATTTTTCCGTTTTTTATGTTTATTTGAAATTTTGGTCCCTAAACTTTAATGGCGGTTATTTCCTTTGGAAAACGTTTTGGACCCTTGATCTCCTATTTAATATTGTTTGTCTTGATGTGTACTATCACCCCTCTGTTATTGTAAAAAAAATTTGGAATCACCCTGCATATTCCTTAAAAAGCATTTTTAAGGCCGCCGCACTGTTACATATCTATTTCATTACGGTGTAAGTATCATTATATTAATGAAATGCCCTGCGAATGATTTTTCTCCCTAGAACATAATGTAACATAATTTTTTTTATTTATCACACTAAACGAACTACAAATGGAACACACTTCATTTTTAATGTCGAACATTTCATACTAAGTCTCATTAAAGTACAAAATTGTTGTATGACAATCCAAATACATTTACGATAGACGGCTTGTAAAAGAAAAAACATACATGGTTTCTCATTGCTATGAGACTTTTAGAACAAACTCTATATAGTTGACTAAGATAGGAAAAATACGTGCAATTTTCATCTATAGGAACGTCCAATCAGAAATTTTGTGACAATTCCTGGAAATTTTACTAAATAATCCCAATTATTTTATTAAAAAATCTAAGTAAGATTAAAATTGATATAACCAGTTAAATACCATTGTGTTCAATATATCTATGTTATATATATATCTAAATTGTAAAAAAAAAAAAAAAAAAGCATTTTATTTGTCTATCTATTAAATCAAAATTTTATTACTCTTGTAACAAGAATGTCACAAGAGTAATAAAATTTTAATTTATTATATAGACAAATAAAATTTTAATTTATTATAAAGACAAATAAAATGTTTTTTTTTTTTGTTTGTTTTTTTTTTTTTTTTTTTTTTTTACAATTTAGATATATATAACGTGAGTGGGGCACAGTGGCTTTTAATTGGTTATATCAATTTTAATCTTAATTAGAATTTTAATACAATAATTGGGATTATCTATGAAAACTTGCTTGAATGGTCACAAGAGTAACAGTGGACTTTTCTCTTTGTCTGGAAATTAACCCTTTTGGCGAACTATACTGCGATTCACATATTTGATTTTATCATTAACCAGCGGGTATGATCAAACTATGATCGGTCAAAAAAAGCTTTGTGTTCAAATCTATATATTATTCTCACTGCATCATTCTTACTATTTTAAATACAATTTGCTTGAGCCTGAGTCATGGTGATCCAAAATGATCCACTGTTCAAATTTATTCGAGCATGCGATCTAACCCTAGTGTTCTTTTTGAGTCTTTTTAAATACAATTATCTTGACTCAGACCCATAGTGACCAAAATAGATCCACTAATCAAATTTTCATTTTACTCCATGGTCCTCCGAAGTTTGAAAACAAAAGGATACAAAAATTAATCAAGTTCATTAAAGCCTTTTTGTAGGAAAAAACTTGTTTGATCTGTAGTTAGCCAAATTCGACTCACTAATCAAAATTTCACGAACATGTGATCTAATCCAGTGATCATCCCGTACCTGAAAATATAAAAAATTTCTCAATATTGTTAAAACCTTTTTTTAGATGCAATTAACTTCACCAGCACCTACAGTGACCAAAAATGACCCACTAATCGAAATTCTACAAACATGTAACACAGCCAGGTGATCTTTTGGTATAATATATTGTGTCCTGAAACAGCATAATGTAAAGTTTTATCAAAATCATTTGAGACTCTTTTTAGATAGAATTAATTTGACTCTAACCCATTGTGACCCAAAATGACCCACTAATCGAATGCTCATGAACATTCAATATAGCCCATTGGTCTTATTGAGCCTAGAAACGAAAAAATACAAAATTTAATCAAAATTACTTGAACCATTTATAGGTAAAATAAGCTTGACCCCCAGTGACCCCAAAATTATTCATTAATCGAAATTTCACAAACATATGATCTAGCTCAGTGATCATTTCCAGCACAAAAATAATATAGTACAAATTCTTGTCAAAATGTTTGAATCCTTGTTTTACACTGAGGTGACAAAGATCATGGGATAGCAATATGCAAACATATAGATGGCAGTAGTGCCGCTTAGAAATTCTATGAATGGTCAGTGCCAGGCAGGACTTTCATTTGTATTCAAATACTTCATGTGACAAGGTTTATAATGTGATTAACGCCACACGATTAGAATTAACGGATTTCGAAAGCAGTATGCTTGTTGGAGCAAGACACGTGAGACATGCCATTTCGGGAATGTTACAGAATTTAACATTCCGCGTTCTACAGTGTCAAGAGTGTGCCAAGTATACCTAAATTTAGGCATAACCTTCCAGCATGAACAACGCAGTGGTTGAGCGCCGGAACTTAATTACTGCTACCAGCGACGTGTGCGTAGATTTGTCAGCGTAATCACACAAGCAATACTGTGCGAAACAACTGCAGAAATGAATGTGGAACGTCCAAAGGGCGTGTCCGTTTAGACAGCCCGGCGAAACTTGGCTTTAATGGTCTATAGAAGCAAAAGACCGACTAGGATACCATTACTAACAGCACGACATCGACAACAGCGGCGCTCCTGGGCTCGTGACCATATCGGTTGGACCATAGACGACTAGAAAAAAGTGACTTGATCCGATGAGTCACGATTTGAATTGGTAAGAACTGGTGGGGTGCGAGTGGGGCGCAAGACCCTATGAAATCATTGATTCCAGTTGTCAACAAGGCCCTGAGCAAGCTGGTGGTGGCTCCATAATGATATGGGCTGTGTTTACATGGAATGAACTGGGTCCGCTGGTCAATGGTTACTGGAAATGATTACGTTCAGGTACTGGGAGACCATTTGCAACCATTCCTGGTCTTCATGTACCCCAAAAATAATGGAGTTTTCCAGGCTGACAATGCGTCATGTTACCGGACAATAACTCATCGCGATTGATTTGAAGAACATTCTGGACAGTTCCAGTGGATGCTTTGGCCACCAGGATCGTCCGACATGAATACCATCGAACATTTATAGGATATAATCGAGAGATCAGTTCATGCAATATCCTCCACTGACAATACTTTCGAAATTATGGATATCTATAGAGGCTGCATGGCTCGATATTTCTCCAGAGGACTTCCAACGACTCGTGGAGTCCATGCCACGTCGTGTTCTCTCATTTCGCCGGCCAAAAGGAGGACCGATACGCTATTAGCAGGTTATCCCATGACTTTTATCATCTCAGTGTAGATACAATTATCTTGATCCAACCCTATAATGTACCAAAGTCATCCATTAATAAAATTTTTAACGCAAATGAACGTAATTTAATGTTCTTCTCGATCCCGAAAACGATAAATACTAAATTTAATCAAAATCATTAGAGTCGTTTTCTAGAAGATTAGTTTGACCCATAATGACCCAAAAATGACTCACTAATCAACATTTCTCAAACATGTGACGTAGCTAAATGATTTAACGAAACGGTAGAGTACGAAATTTTCTCAAAATCGTTTGAGCCGTTTTTTAAGTAAGATTTGGTAGATATAGGAGAAATTACTAAACAAATGCCTGTAGATTTCGTAAATGCAAAAGTGGCAGTGTATGATTTTCAGAATTTTGACAAAACGATATCTGAAAAAGTAAATTGTCTACCTTCCGCATTAACTTGTCCTATACATGAAATTGGAGAATAATTAATTTGAATCCAATTCGAATCTGTCTAATTCAGATCCAAAAATGGTCAGTTTTTATAGGCCACCTCATTTACATACTTTTGGAAGATCCAGTTATATTAAAAACACGACTTTCTTAAATAAAATCCTCCATTAAAAAAATGAAAAGAAAAGAAATCCCGTATGCTGTATATATATTTTTAATCCAAACTTAACTTCAATATCGTTTTTTGTTCTCTTTACTTGAATTTATGCATTTTATGCGGTTTTTTGCCAAACGTGTATTTTACCCATCTAATTCTACGGAAAACAACGAAGCATTTTGCACAGTTTAAAATATTTCCCATTTTGAAGTAAGAAAAATTTTCTTGCAGATTAGTATATGTTATTTTATTTTAAGGCGAATTAACACAGACATAAAAAAGTAAATTGGCAAAATTTCAAAATAAACGTAGTAAGGGATTTCGTCAAATGGTCTGAGGAAACATGATTTCAACTTGCGTTCTTTAACATCGTTTAAAAAGCTGTGAGAGTCATTTACAGAAATCAGTCAGCTTGAGGGTGAGTTACGAATGTCATAAGATTAATTTACAAAAAACATTTATTTTAACGGCTTTATGTTCTCATTTTGACTTTTTTTTTCTCCCGAGTTGCAATCTCTCATCAGACAAATCCGTCGCTAGTCTTTCTCCGTTGGCAGCTAATATAACACGTTATTTCAAGATTTTATGTATTTTTCTTTTCATCCATGTAACATTAAGTGCTTTTAATGACAGGCGAAAGTTTTCTTTTACATATTTCAAGTGTAACAACTTTTTTGCTCTTTATATTTATTTTTAACATTTTGAAAGAACGTTTCATTTTTTAATGGATTTTGCTCTCATTTCACCTATCTCTGATTGAGCAAACGACTGAAAGCACTGAAAGTGTTATTAAAAATTTAAACCTTAAATTATATTTTCATATCTCACATGCGCGCAGAAATTTTTTACGTATATAAAATATATAAAGGAAGGGAAAATGACGAGTCACTGTTAAAGCTTTCTGAAAAAAATAAAAAGAGAAATTTTCCGTATATACACGCTAAAAGTATTTAAAACGTTAACGGTCAATGTTATCGATAATTAGTTCACACGCTTTACCATTATATACAGTGGGTGACCACATTATTAGTTACACATACATGTTTTCTTTTTCATCCATGTAACATTAAGTGTTTTCAGTAGCAAGTGAAAGATTTCTTTTACTCATTTCAAATGTAACAGTTTTTGAGTTCTTATTTTTTACACTTTCCAAAAACATTTTGTTTTTTAAAGGATTTTGCTCGCATTTGAAATATCTCTGATTGAGCAAACGACTGAAAGTAAGTGCCTTTAAAAAAATTTGAAATTATAGTTTCATGTTTCCCGTACGAACAGAAATTTTTAAAGCATATAAAATATAGCGGAGTGCAAAATGATAGGAACGATACACAAACAAGAAAAATTAGTTTGTGTTTGCTAAGTAAATGCGTAAACCTTTCTATTGAAATCAAGTACACGGTACTACAATTAATATTAAAGTAATCGTTTACAAAACTTACATATGCATTTTAATTTCTTTTCAAAATAAGCATTTTGCTAAATCTAAGCTGGAGATAAGAACGCAGTCAATATTTCCAAATCCACGGAAAGTTATTGGCGGATACTTTCGCACATCATTTAAAAACGCATTTAAAAAGATTCTTAGCACATTCGTTCAGTTCGCAAAACATTTTAATTACAAAGTGAATTAAAATGCTTTGTAACTTCCAAAGAGGGCGAATTCTACCTTATAATAACATCGGAATGCAATTTCAAAAAATTGCTGATAAAACTAAACTTTCGAACAGTGTCATCTTTAATTTCTTATAGAAACCAACTATTTATATAACTACAAAATCTGCAGGGAGCTCAAAAAATTTTCAAAAAGATCCGAAGGTTTGATTATTCGTATAGTTCCAATGTAAAATAATGAGAGCAAAAGAATTTGATAGCCGGATAAATACGCCAGCTTCAGTATCGACCGTAAGAAGAACAATAGAAATGTCGGCGAATTAACACAGGTGTAAAAAGGAAATTGCCAAAATTTCAAAATATACGTAGTAAAAGATTTCGGCAAATAGTCTGAGGAAACATGATTTCGACTTTCATGCATTCTTTACATCGTTTAAAAATCTGGAAGAGTCATTTAAGAAATCAGTCAGCTTGAGAGTGAATTACGAATATCTTAAGATTAATTTACAAAAACATTTATGTAAAAGTTTTATGTTCTCATTTTGCACTATTTTTCCTCGCAAGTTGCAATCACTCATCAGACAAATCCCTCGCTAGTCCTTCTCCTTTGGCAGCTAATGTGATGTTATCTCAAGATTTTAAACATGTTTCTTTTTCATCAGTGTAACATTAAGTGACAGGTGACAGGTTTTAATGACAGGTGGAAGTTTTCTTTTACAAATTTCTAGTGTGACAATTTTTTTTCTTTATTTAACAGTTTGCAACAACATTTTATTTCTTAATGGATTTTGCTCACATTTCAAGTATCTCTGATTGAGGAAAAGACTGGAAGTAAGAGAAATATTCGTAACATTTGTCAACATTTCTACCATTTAATAGCGTGAAATTATATTTAAAAAAATGTAATAGTGTCAAAAAGTTTTAAGTGGTGTATCAAGCAAATTCCCTCTTGCCCTTACGTTATAAGGGCAAATCAGTTAAGTGGTTAGTCATAAATTTGGTAAGTTTAGGAGAAATTACTAAACAAATTAGGAAATCTGTGAATTTCGTAAATGCAGAAGTAGCATTGAATGAGTTTCAAAATTTTGACAAGAAAGCCATTTAAAGTTGAAAAGTATCTCCCTTACGCAGTGACTTGATCTATACACGAAACTGGAGAATAATTCATTTGAGTCTAATTCGAATCTCTCTAATTTGGATCCGACAAATGGTCAGTTTTTATAGACAACTACATTTTCGTACTTTGGGAAGATGCAGTCATATTAAAACCACGACTTTCTTAAATAAAATATTTCATTTGAAAAAAAGAAAAGAAAAAATCCCCATATTCTAAGAATACTTTTAGTCCTAACTGCACTTCTGTATCATTTTTCTTTCCTTTTTCCTGGAACTATACATTTTATACAGATTTTTTGCAAGTGTACTTTACCAACTTAATTCTACGGAAAACAATGAAATATTTTACACATTTTAAAATATTTTCCATTATGAAGCAAGAAAATTTCTCTCGCATATTAGTACGTGTTATTTTACTTTAAGGTAAATTAACGCGGACGTAAAAAGGAAATTGGCAAAATTTCAAGACAAGCGTAGTAAGGGATTTTTGCAAATGGTCTGAGGAAACATGATTTTGACTTGCGTTCTTTAACATCGTTTAAAAAGCTGTGAAAGTAATTTAAAGAAATCAGTCAGCTTGAGGGTGAATTACGAATGTCATAAGATTAATTTACAAAAGACATTTATTTTAACAGCTTTATGTTCTCATTTTGCACTTTTTTTGCTCTCTTCAAGTCGCAATCACTCATCAGACAAATCCCTCGCTAGTCCTTCTCCGTTGGCAGCAAATGTAATGTTATTTCAAGATTTTATGTATGTTTCTTTTGCATCCATGTAACATTAAGCTTTTTTAATGACAGGTGGGAGTCTTCTTTTACACATTTCAAATGTAACAACTTTTTCGCTTTCTTTTTAACACTTGCAACAACATTTTATTAATATTTTTTTAAATGGATTTTGCTGAGATTTCAAATATCTCTGATTGAGCAAACGACTGAAAGTAAGTGGTATTAAAAAATAAAAATTTTAAATTTAAATTATGGTTTTATATTTCACATGCGAGCAGAAATTTTTAATGTATATAAAATATACAAAGTAAGGAAAAGTGTTGACTCATTATTAAAACTTTCTGCAAAAAAATAGGGGAAAATTTCTGTAAATACGCACTAAAAGTATTTAAAATATTCGATCAAGGTTATCTATCATTAGTTCAGACGCTTTACCAGTATATACACTTGATAGCTAAATTATTAGTTACACGGAAGTTTTCCTTAATGTAAATATTGGTTTAATTATTTTGTGCTGACAATACTGACAGGTGACATTTGACAGATATCGTCAACCAGCATATATCTCACTTACAAGGAAGGTCTCCATACGGGCATACTCAGAAAATTCTGAAAAAATTACCGAATGCTCTTCTCGTGTGGATATATATGTTTATAAAAAAAATTGGCAGAACCCTGAGAGAATGATCGTAAAATAATTATGAACATTCCGTTTAATTGGCGATTAATCGTCGACTAGTGGCGAAATAAAATTTAAAAAAAATTATGTCAAATCTTTTTAATAAATTTTTTTTTAGTGTTGAATTTGAAATAACTTTTAGTTTTGTCAGATTTAGTCTGTTTTAGCTATAGTTTTCTCATAAATAGTATGTATATTTACTGTGAATTTTTATGATTTAAAGGAAAATTTAAATTAAAATTGTTTCAATATCAAAATTTATTTCAATTGAACTTTGTTTCTATGAAACAAAAACGTCACCGATATTGAAATGCATTACTGCAGCATTCTTCATCCGGCATTTATTTTCGAATACGCTTAAATGTATGAAAATATTTTTTATATATGAAAATATTTTTACAGTGATAAAATTATATAACTGTAGCAACAGTCAATACAAAAATGTAATTCAAAATTTATTAAACTCACATATTGTTTAAATTTAAATTCATTAAATACTATTTACACGCATTCTAAAAATTAATGAAAAAAACAATTTTCTTTTGCGTTAAAATCGTTTGGTTTAGCGAGGAAAATTGCCACTCGGATTATAATCTAGAGTTTGAATGCTTTTGCTACATTAGTTTTGACAGGGTTATTCAAAAGATATTCGTTCTTTTTCAATTTGTTGACTGTCTCCCATAGGGTTTCGAGAAAAAAATCTTCGAGGAAATATGTGACCTTTACTATTCTGTTTACGCATCTGGAATTTTATGATAATTCCTCGTGTATTTTTCTAGTTTTTAACAAACTGTCAGTAATCGCAAGTGACCGGTCACTTTTGGCCATATAATGAATTTAGAATACATAAATTTAAGATCCTGTGAAAATTATAGAAAATTTAAATAAAGCAGTATGATCTTTCCTATTTTGACATTCTTAAAAGTTTAAAGTAATAAAATAAAACAAAAATCAATTTAAAATTAAAGTTACTTTCAGAACATTTCTTTTTTAATGTTTTAGTTAGTTGCTTTTTTAGCTTTATCAATTTTTCTAATGGTTTTATCGTAATTTTTTAGTAGCAATAATTGAAATTAATTTATCCAGTGAAAGTTACTTAGCTACAAAAAGTGCTCGTTTTTAATCTCAATTTTTTTCTCTATTTTAGTTAAAATAATGATTTACCTCGTTGTGATTTTTTTATTATGCAAGTATCTAATCTACATTTTAAAGTTAAATTTACATAACGATGTGATATTAAGTCGCTGAATATAACATGGTGAACTAAAAAGAAAGATTGTTTAAAATTACAAAATACTAATATTAGTAATAACTGGGATGAGTAGAGATATAATATTGATTATTAATATTAGCTAGACACAATCAGTATAATTTGCTCTTACCTAGCTACTTCAGAGAGTTGCACATAATGAAATGTATTTATAGTTTTTTTTTTTTCAGATCGTCTAATAGAATCACAACCCTGTTTATTATGTAGAGGAGACTGAGGTACAATGGACCACGGGGTACAATGGTCCACCCCCTATTTTTTATATTAATTCTGTTTTTGAAAGCTTCATGTTTTAGTATACAGAAGGCAGTCATGAAGTAGTAAAAAAGAAGTTTGAAACCATGTGCATAACTGACATTTTAGCCATTTTATACTTGATAGTTGATTTGACACAGGAGGAGTAAGGCAGAAGTAAATATTTTCAGTGAAACATATCTTCATTTATTTATTACAGATTTGTAATTTGAAAGACATTGCGTGGCAAAATAAAAAGGTAAGACAATACATTATTATATTTATTGTAGCTAAAATAATAGAATTCTAAATTTCTTTTTTTATCATCAAGTTTTTGTCAAACTTCCATATGGGATACAACGGACCATTAGAAACTGGGGTACAATGGACCATGGTCCATTGTACCCCAGTTTTGTATCCCATGTTTTAAAAAGTTAAATATTATATGTGAAATTCAGAATTAATAAATTATTTTACTTTTGTGTTTAGATTAATTAATGATTCCTGCTGTGTAATGCATTTTTTAAATATTTATTTGCATAATATATGCTTTCAAACATAAAAATTAGCCCAAATTAAGAATTAATAAATTATTTTATTTCGTGTGTGAATTAATTAATGATTCATGTTGTGAAATGTATTTTTAAAATATTTATCTATATAATATAAGCTTTCAAATTTAAAAATTAACCCAAATTGAACACCAAAAATTAGTAAACAAAATATTTTGTGCATTTGAGGGTTTATATATATATATATATATATATATATATATAATTTGGTAATTCAATATTCTTGCACTGATGCATACATGCATCCATAATAAGTGTGATTTAAATAAAATAGCATTTTTGAAATATTTATCTATATAATATAAGCTTTCAAATTTAAAAATTAATCAAAATTGAACACCAAAAATTAGTAAACAAAATATTTTGTGCATTTGAGGATATTTTTTTTTAATTTTATATAATTTTTTAATTCAGTATTATTGCACTGATGCATACATGCATCCATAATAAGTTAGATTTAAATAAAATAGTAGAATGTGAAAAACAAAAATGCATCTACCTATAAATTTGTATCTGGATATAATAATTAAATAAGGTAAAATTCATTAAAAAAATACAGATAATGTAAAGTAGATAGGAAAAATTAATTACATTTTTTCCTTAGTCATATATTTAGAAATATACATTTCTTATTATAAAGGTTTATATTTAACTTTAAATAGCATTATTAGACAAAAAGGATATATATTATTTTTCATATTTCTTTTAGCAATGGCAAGAAAAAAGCCTAGGAAAACCAATAGAGGTTCTGTGCCACATGAAGTTATGGAACAGGTTGTAAAAAGTATTGTGGAAGATAATAAACGTATTCGTTCAATCTGTGACCGGTATAATGATTTAATGTTAAAAAAAATTGAAAAAAAAATGGTACTTTAGTTAGAGCTAAAAGAGTGAATAAACAAATAAAAATGAATAATAAAATGTGAACAAACAAATTATGATACAGTTTATCTTTCTTATTGTTAAAAAATGAACTACACTGATATATTTTTATTCAAATTACAAGTGGTCCAAAGAGCCCCATGCTGTGGACCATTGTACCCTGGCATTGGGGTACAATGGTCCTCTTTGTCACTTGTTATTTAAAAAAATATATAAAAAAAAGTATGCATAATTACTATTTTTGAGTGGATGCAGTATAAACTTTAATGCATAGGTAACATGCATGTACTTGATCAAAAGAAAAAAAAAACAATACTTTAAGAGTAAACAGTCAAAATTTACAAAAGTGGACCATTGTACCCCAATCTCCCAAATGGAGAGAGCTCAAAAAAATATACAAAATTCATAGTTATTGGTGCCAATTTAGGGCACATGCATATTCTGAATGAATTTTAATCCCAGATACTTATTATAGACTGAATTCCTACGCATGTATTTACTCGTGTATCGGGCGCACGCGTGTATAAGACGCTCCCCTACTTTACAAGCAAAAATGGCGATTTCCCAAAATCTCCTGTATAAAGCGCACCATAAATTTGTTATGCTAATGAAGAATGACCAAATGAATTTCAGTAAAAAAAAGTCGAAACAAATATTACACCAGACCAGAAAACAAGACAAAAATGCATTTTTATACTTCGTGTTGTAAGAGAATGACGGGAAATAGGAAGGAGTGACGGTAAAGATAATTGCTAATTAGCGTTTAGATAATGTCACTAGCTCTGTTGTATAAAAAACTGCAAGGAATGAAATAAATATGCATCAATACTTCAATTAAATAACATTTTCTGAGTTTTAATATCTTCTTTGAATAATTTCTTGTTTCATATGTATATAGTTCGACTGCATCCAACAGTAAAAAATTATTCCGTGTTTAAGGCGCACCTAGGAGTTTTGCTCTAGTTTTTTGAAAAAAAGTGCGCCTTATACACAAGTAAATACGGTATTTACAGGTAATTATCCCAAGAGAAGAGAGGATATGTATTTTAGCTATTATCATTAATTGAACTAACTACTTTTAACATTACATAATAATTTTTCTTGGCGGCATTTACAGTGCATACGTATTTTGAATAAATTTTAATAACTGATAATCATTGTAAACTACCTTGTAACCTAAAATGAACTGATTGATTTTAAAATTCAATAACTTAGAAATTGCGACAGTCATTGATCGCCAATGCAGGGTTGCAAAAAAGCCGGCTAAAATTTAAAAAAGCCAGACCGGTGGCTTTTTTTGGTTTTAAACGGCTTTTTTGGCCAAAATTGGCCTTTTTGCCATAATTGGTTTTTATATGGTAAAGCATTTTAATTATAAGCTACACATTTTAAAGTGTCTTTTAACTAGTTTTAATTATGTTTAATTTACTTTGAGTTTAATAAATGTATTTATTAAAATGAAAAATAGGGATTTTAATTATGATTCATTATGAGAAAATGGGTTATAATCCAATTTTTCAATAATGAAGACATTAATACTAGAATAACACATTGATAGAGTTGCTAGTGGTTTATAGTCAGAATTGCAAATATGTCAGCTAAATTATAAAAAAGCCAAACCAAGTGCTTTTTCTGATTTACATTGACCTTTAATCCCACCCTTGTTTTTCCATTTTTACTGCTTTATAAAATTAAAGAGGACAATGGTTACTTAGTTACATGTTTTATTACTTAACTAACTTTAAGAGTTATTAAAATGCCATGTTTTATTCCCTATAAACATTCAAAATCATACATAAAAAATACCATTTCTCACTATTGAAAATAGTATTATGAATTATGCATATTTCATAATATATTATATTTCACGATTTATTTCAGTATTCTCAATTAGCATATACATGAACATATTCAAGCAAGAGCGCATATATGCACTTTTAAATACAAAGAGCTATTCAAAATTTTTAATTCAACAAATTTTATTAGGACATTTTTTGTTTTTGTTTAATTTTAGATAATTATGCATTAAACTCTCCTCAAATACTGAATCCTTCCTAATTTCTCTTTCAACGTTTTTCATTCTATGACTTAATCTTTGCATATTGCCATGTAAGAATGTTTCCATCAATGATTGATGTGTTACATTTTGTCATAATCCAATTAAATATAATTCTTAAGAATGTGTAATATAAGTAGAACTATGAAATATAGAAGTTTAAAACACATTTTTTGAGTATATTTTCTTTTTTCCAAGATTTATATATTTTTTCAGACATAATGCCTTCACAGTTGACTTCTAGCGGTTATAAAGACTTATTTATTTGAAAAATTAACTAGAAAATTTATAACTTTTTTAGTAGTAAACAATTAAAAATGTAATAAAAATAAATCAATCCAAATTTAATATGGATTCAATATAAATTAACACTTAAAAAATAAAAGCCGGCTTTTTTTAAGTCGATAAAACCAAAAAAAAAAGCCGGCCGGCTTTTTTTGGCCCGGCTAAAAGCCGGCAACTCTACGCCAATGCAATCGTATTAACAATCCACACCATTTCTTTAACCTCCTTTCTTCGCATCAATGCTGGAAGAAAAGAGAGTCCAAAAAATTAAGCCTTTTTTAACGCCTCTTGCTAGCAACGCCATTTATCGCTGCTATTTGGAACTAAAATCTTGAATCTCATAAGAAAAATTTTTGACATCTTCCATAATACTCTGGCAAAAAGTGTTTAATAGCTGCCACCATTTTCAATTTATTGAGTTTTAAAATCAGTTGGTTCATTTTAGGACCCCAGGTGCATTCATACATGTAATTGATTCATCAATACTCATTGTTGAAGAAACTCGAACAGATCATGTCTTCGAAGTTTATTGAAGTCATTATCTTAAAATGTTCTTTTTGATGAAAAACGCGATATCCCCATTCAAAAGCATCGACTTCACGGGGGTGAAGAAGACAATCAGTAAACTGCCACTAATAATTTTCAAAAATCCTCTGTTAGTCCAAGCCGCACAAAACTTTTAAGTCATCGAGCACAAGAAAAATTCCTTTATTTTATGGAGGAGTAGTAATAGGGGAATCTAATGATCCATGTCTGCCTGAAGCGAAGTGGTGCATAAGCCAAAAGTTAATACCACTAGTGGTTGATTCGTAGGCTTAGCATTATGTTTTCCAGCACCCAGTTTTCCATGTTTTCATACTTTTGATTGTACGGCAAACACAAGTATAAAATTTTAATTTTAGATTTCCCACTACTTTTAAAAGAAGAGTATTTTTTATGTTATTTTATCAATATTTTATATTTACTGACGGGTGTAAAAGATGCTTTCTTTCCACTACTTTAGTGTTCTAAAAATATACCACTGGATGTTAATGGGTTAATCAAATAAATGCAATGATATTCGATACATGGCTAGTTCGCATTGAGAGGATCTTACAATACCCCTCTCTTGTTTTAAAGAATGTATTTCGATTCAAACTGCTTATTTTTTTATTTATTTTTGAATACACTTTTGCTCTCAAACTCATCGAACTCGCAGATTATCTTATATAGAAACTACTCAAGGTGCCGTGTCTGTCAGTTTTTTCATAAATGCAAAAATTATTACAAAAAATGCAGTGAAAGTTGGCCTTTTGATCCAAATTTTCCGAAGCGGGAGATCCGAGAACGAAAAAAATCCCTTTCGGCATGGCCTATAGGCGGAGGTAGATTTCAAAAAGTTTTCATCACAAAAAAAAAAAAAAAAAAAAAAAAAAAAAAAAAAAAATATATATATATTAGAGATAAACCCAGTTTAACTCGCTTTTAAAATTTTTTTAATTTCATTTTTCTGTAAGAACTGGTTTTATCAAAATCATCTTAAACGAAATTCTACTCAAATGCCCATTTTGGCAACATATTTTGAATTATATTCTTACTCTATTTTAAAATAATTGACCAATATGCTCATTATATAGTTCCTAAATAACAAAAAACTGTTAATTAAATTCGTTTGACAGCAAAATTGAATTTAAAAATGAGTCATAAAATAACCGATTTATTATTTTAATACATCCACAATTCTTTAATCAAGATCGCTTTGACAAATTTTGTGCGAAGTGCACACTTTGACAGATTTTTTTAAATATATATTTAGCCTTTATCAAAAATCTGACCAATACACAGTAATTACACAGTTCCTAAATAACAAATAACTGTCAATTGCATGCGTTTGAGAGGAAAATTGAATTTAAAAATGAGTCATAAAATAAACAATTTGTTATTTGAATACAGCCTCAATTCTTTTATCATGATCGCTTTGGGAAATTTTTTTGCGAAGTGCTTACTTTGACAGCTTTTAAAAAATATATATTCACCCTTTATCAAAAAATCGACGAATACGCACATTATATAGTTCCTAAGTAACAAAAAACTGTCATTTGAATGCGTTTCAGAGTAAAATTGGATTTAAAAATGAGTCATAAAATAACCAATTTGTTATTTGAATACCCACAGTTCATTAATCATGATCGCATTGGGAAATTTTGTACAAAGTGGCCATTTTTGCAGCCTTTTTTTAAATATATTCTGCCTTTATCAAAAAACTGGCCACTCCGTCACATTATATAATTCCTAAACAAGAGAACCTGTAAATTGGATGCGTTTGAGAACAAAAAAAGATTTAAAAATGACTCGGTAAAAACGCAATTTCTTAAATTTCCTCAAATTTCAATCACGATAACTTATTGATATTCTGTTCAAAATACCCTTTTTGGCAACCTTTTTAAAAATACATTCTGCCTTTATCAAAGAACTGGCCAATCCGTCGCATTACATAGTTCCTAAATAAGAGGACCTGAAAATTGGAAGGGTTTGAGAACAAAAATGAATTTAAAAATGACTCAGAAAAAACGCAATATGTTATACTTCCCCAATTTTTCATTGACAACTTCGGGAAATTCTGTTCAAAATACCCTTTTTGGCAGCCTTTTTAAAAATATATTGTGCCTTTATTGAAATACTGGCCAATACGTCGCATTATATAGTTCCTAAATAGGAGGATCTGTCATTTGGATGCGTTTAAAATCAAAAATGAATTTTAAAATGAGTCAGAATATAAGCAGTTTGGATTTAAGGTTTTTTCTCCAACTCCTATTTTTGTTTATTTTTTTTTTGCTATAAGAATTGGTTCTATGAAAAATTTGTTAATATAAAAGTTGTAGATATTATTGTGAAGATGTAAAATAAATTTAATTAGATTTGATTGCTTAAGAATTTAGTAAGTTATGGATTTTTTTCTTTTTCCTCCCCACTTTTTTTTTTCGTTTTTAATTTTTTTCATCGATAAAAATTGGTCCTATCAAAAACTTGTAAATACAAAAGTTTTAGATAATATTGAGTACATTTATGTAAAATTTAGTTGGATTTGATATCTTGAGAATTGACGAAGTTATGATTTTTTTTCTCCCAAAAACCATGTTTTTTTCGCCCCTTGAGCCCATTTTTAACTTTATCAAAAATCTGTCATGTATAAACTTTTTGCCCGTTTCTTAGAAGTAATATAAACTTTAAACTGATTCTATATCTATTTTAATTAAGAAGTTATCGCGTTTTTTCTGTTTTCACAAAAACCCTCCCTATTTCCACCCCCTTGGTCCGATTTTGCCCATTAACGAACTCGACCGAGATTTTAAGCTCCTTGATTTTATGTAAAAGTTTGAAAAAGATCTGAGCATAATTATGGAAGTTATCGTGTCTAGAAGAAAGTGATATACACCGATAGATAGATAGATAGATAGATAGATAGATAGATAGATAAACTTTTTTACTGATGGTAGTTTTGGGGTCTAGGAGTCATGATTCGTGTAGATCCGCAAAAATTTTTCAGAAATTCCAACATGGGAGACAATGCAATAGGTAGTATTTCATACGAAATCTACCTAAAAGGGTCATATTGAGAAGGTAATTGTTTATGAATCAAATTCTAATGAATTGAGCGCAAAATGACATCACACGGCCCCTTATACGTCTTTTCAAAAATCCCCTCTGCAAGTTTCATGCTTATACTTTAAAAAATGCGTCTGAAATTGTATTAGAAAATTTCAAGCTGTTGAAGGTGGAAAAGTATTTTTTCGTATACACCCTTGACAGTTAATAGTGGAATAGCCGTGAGCGGTCCTTTTAACTGCTACCATACGGATATATTTCGGTTCAAACCAGAAGTTGTATTATAAAAATAAGTATAAAAGATACAAATAAGAAAAACGTTAAATAAAAAAAATTAACTATTTTAAATGAAAATTCTGATGTGAAATGTTTTTACAAAACTTGACTAAAATTTTTGGCCTTTTTAGTGTTAAAACTTATCTGGAAAAACGTGGCACGGACCATGGCGGTGTTAAAAATTTGCAACAGGTTTTCAAAACGCGATTAGCACATTGTCAAATTTGGACTGTAAACAAATGGTTTTCATTTTAGCAATTCTGTCAAAGTAAAAGGTTATAACTACGTTGAATTTACTTTTATAAAATGCCAAATAAAAATTAAATATGTACTATTTTTATTGTCCGTACAAATTACGTTCAGAAAAAATAAAAATAAAAAATAAAACAACAAATAACAGATTAAAAGAAGATTTAAAAATATTTATACAGAATAGCTATATCTGATATAATTTAGGCTTCATATCTCTATGAAATTTTACTATATAGATACTCATACTTTTCTGGTAGATAGAGCTATATCCAGCCCTTCGTTGAGTTGTTTTTTTACAGAGTCTTATTATTCTTTTATCAAAGATTTCTTTCAATAATATAATACAGTTAATAATTCTTATATTTACTGTACGGAACCCTTTGAGCGTGCAACTCGCACGCTCAAAGGTCAAAGCAAAAAGCTCGCACTTAAACGTTTATTTACTACTGGAATAGACCATCATCTGGATCAAAAAAACTGGAATCATCCAGTTTTTTTTTTTTTTTTTTTTTTTTTTTTTTTTTTTTTTTTAACATTAACATAGTGGATTTTTTTTAAAACATTTACAGCTTTTGTTTTAATATGGCATAAATAAATGGAATATGTAAAATCATAAAAAGTGTATAATATTTACTTACATGAGGACATATCATTCATTTGTTATTTCTATGTGTATGTATTATGTATTTGCATATATTTATATAATTATACATAATTATATTATATTTATGTTTAATTACATATTTGTAGAGAAATATCTAAAATGCATATATACATAAAAATATTAATGTAAACATCGTAAGTAATTTTTTACATATATTGTATATAATGTTTAAATTAAATGTGTGTTCATAAATTATTTTAAAATCGCGTTTTTACGCAATCTTGACAAAAGTGGTAATTTGCTAAAATGGCTTTTTGTCGACACTTTTAATTTTTTCGCAAATCGTGCCAACCAGAACAGGGTATGAAATTCTTCCCCGAAATTAGTCGAAGAAAGATTGGACATTGTGTGATATTCTATCCAACTATATGTATCTGTTTGAGAATTCTTATCGGTTCAGGAAGCACAACGCAATATATTAGCTGATATTGTATCTGCTTTTTTAATTTAATTTCTGCAAAATTTAAGATTTTGTATAAGTATCTTTGTTATTTTATCTTTATATATATATTGTAAGAATTTTAAGATAATAAATGTTTTTGAAATACTCGTAAATTTCCTCAATCAGAATATACACTTGTCATATTTTCTGTAGCTCACCATAAATGAAGCCACCAATGTATTGTTTTAAAGTTTTATTTCCATATTTATAATGCATAAATCATAGATCAATCGCAGGTTCTCATAATTGTGTTTCTACAAATATTATAATTAAGTACACGACAATCCTCGTGAGAAACGATGATGGAGAATAGCCCTTAAGCAATTACATCATCAATGGATTTACAATGAATTTTATCAGCTTAACAGAGTTTATTATATTAACAACTTAGTAGTTTGATAATTAGTTGTGAAGCAGCTATTACATCAGCCCGGATAGCCTTTAAGTGCACAAAGAGATAAATGCTTTGTTGTACGATATGTTTCCAAATCCAATTGTAAGGAGATAAAAGCACAATTTAGTGAACATTCAGGTAAACTGTTTAAGCTTTCATTACATGAAATAACGTACTTACGCGTACATTTTCATGACTCTTTTGCATTGTACAGTGTTTCAAATGCGTTCCAATAATGCTGAATTTACGTTAATTAAATACATGAACACTTATATCCTGGTATTATTCCTACACTGTAAAAAAAATTCAAAAGGTTACTAAAAATTTTTTAGTAAATTTGTATTTCACATAATTTTTTAGTAACCATTACAAGCATTTTTTTTTTTTTTTTTTGCAAGTAAAACAAGCATTTCTTTTGTAAACTGAACAAAAGAATTTTTTGTATAACTAACTTAAAACTTTTTAGCATGAGCCACCAAGCAAATTTTAGTAATAGCTCCAAAATTATTTTTAGTTAATTAAAAATTATATTTAGACTTCTGAAGCGGAAGATTTTCTGCAAAACCACAAGAGATGGCAGCACCAAACATTGCTACCTGCTCTATTTTGACATGTTTCTATAGGAGAGGGAAAGTCCAGAGATCATTACCCATGGTAACTGCTACGACAGGATTTTCATAATCCCTTTATTTAACGAGTACTTACATTGCATACATTCGGTGCATATTTGGTGGTGTCCAGCATGGAATCCGGGTACTTTCAGTCTGGAGTTTGGCGCTATGACCACTAGGCTATCACGGCCACACCAAGTGAGTTTTAGTAATAGCTATTAAAAATGTAAAACTATTAACTCAATTCGTTGCTAGCTTTTTTCTAGTAATTCTTACAGATTCCTTGTAACCGAGTAAGATTACTAAATTTTTTTTAGTAATTAGAAGGATCGCTAAAATTTTTTTAGTAATTAGAAGGATCACTAAAATTTTTTTAGTAGATCGACACTTTTTTTTTACAGTGTATGCATGGATCTCAAGAAGAATTTTATCTATATAAATATGGATTTTATAATTTATTTTCGAAATAAATATTACAGGGAAAGAATTTTTTCTTTAACTAAAGTTTTAAAAGCTAAAGTATATTGTTATCGTTTAACCGCTTCCTTGTTTTGCCCTCACGTCGTCGAACGGGCAGCGTGTTTTTGCCAATCTTGATGTGCCCGAGTTAAAAACCAGTATATTGTTGAAAAGAAATTTTCCTTCTTTAATCCTTTTTATATTATTTGAAGTATTTTCTACGAGAAAATATCTGTAGTTTCCTTTTTTTTTTTTTAATTCTGTTTCTCCTTGACCACTCGCAAACCTGTGATTTTACAATGCAACTTATTTTATAAGTATTTTGTATACAGAATTTAATTCTAGCTATATGCATTCTATATCATTTTACAGCTTAGTTTGAACACTTTCCAAATTAGGGTAAACTGAGGTAGTTTTCAGACAGAGGAATGAGGGCTAATTAACAGACAGAAGTAATATCCATACATTAATCATAATCTGGTCAGAACAGTTTTTATTTTAGTTAAATCAACTATTTTTTATTTTATTTAATATTTTCTTAATAATTTAGCAACTTACTCTGTTTTGTAAAAAATTGGTTTCCTGAGTGCTATAAAAAAATTACTATTTAATTTTTTGCTTCACTGATTTCGAATTTCAAATTCTAGCGTGCGGCAACTTTAAACACAAATGCAACTACGGTTTTGGATACTAGGGTATGTTGTCTTTTTAAAACAACGAAGTAACATTGTTTGAATGTCCATCTGGGAAAAAAATGAATTTCAAAAAACTTTTGCTTTTAAGAAACACCGGGGTAATTATCAGACAACATTCGGGGTAATTTCTAGATACTAATATGTGTTACAAATTATATTTTGGTTGAGCTTACATAGTGAATTAATTGTTTGCAGTGACTTAAAAAAGATTATATATTAAAATATAATTTCAAAAGGTGATCTGTAAATTAAAATGAAAATGCTGGGTGTAATTCAAGCTAAAATTCAAGATTTTTGATGAAGGACAAAGATTTATGGGATATGAGATATGCCAATTTCAAAAAAGAAACATACATATATGATGTATATTACGACCAAATATTCTATCTCGGATGAATACAAAAGTAGTTCCATAAACAGGATATAAAAAAAATTACTAAAGTTGATCTACCCAAAAAATTGAGGAAGAATTCAAAGTTGGCCATTATAGTGTTGTTCGCCACTTACATTAAATTTGCAAGATAGAAAGATTCAATAAGCGTATGCCGCCCGAGTTAAATGACAAGGTCAGAAGGTCAAACCGAAAATCGCACAATTGACCTACAAAAGTTACACGAGTTTTTCTATGAAACATTACCTCACCCACTGTACTCACCTATCATCTCGCCAATGATCTACCACTTGTTTCAGCATTTAGAGAATTTCTTTAAGAAAAACATTTTCATCAGTCAAGATGATGTCAGAAAATCCTTCCGATAGTTTGTTGCCCCCAGTATCAGTTTTATGTCACAGGAATCTCTAAGCTCGTTTCTCGTAAAAGTGCATTGATTAGATTAAAATATATAGATTTGATTTAAAACGCTCTTACTTTCATAAAATATATTTAGCTTTTAAAATTTATAGTGTTTTAAATTTGAATTTAAAAAATCATACCTTTTTTTTGCACCAACTCATTATTAATATTGTTTATTAAATATTTTATTGGTAATTTGGACACAGGGTGTTCCTTTTAATCGTTCATTAACAGCTAATACCTAAACCACTTGTTTTAAATGCATTGTTTCAATTGCAAAATATTTAAAATGCTGTTGTTTATCATATAAATATCCATTTACATCAAAGTAGTTATGTTTTAAAAAAATCACGAAATTAAAAAATCTATACAGTCCCATGGTCTTAAAATTAAGAATTTCAAAACATTTCTCCATGCTTAAAAATGCATTAGTAAGAAATATTTTTTCGTGTGACCAAAACTTACCGAGTAATAATATGTTGAACAGTATGAACTTTCAACGTTTTTCAGCTTTAAGAACGCATTTTTCCGTTTTTATGTGAAGGATACAAAAAAAAAACTTTCTTAAAGTTATGAACAACAAAGTTTAATAGTAGAATAGCTATTTATTCCGTTCTATGCACGGATTTTAAACGTAGCTACACTAGTTCTAAATTTCGTACTCGTACGGCTGTTGTTTCAGCGTTTTTGAGCTGATAGAGATACTCACACAGATTTTAATATATATATAGTTGTAAATATTAAATAAAAAAATATGCAATAGTCAGTGAGCATTATATCCTGTTTTCAAAAAATAAAAAACTATGTAAATGTCTATGATCCTTTTTTTCACGGTGTTTTTAAAATTAAAATCCATAGTAAAAAATAATAGCATATATAAAAAATTCAAATCAAATAAGACATAATAATAATCGAAAATGAAACGAAAATCAGCATAAAACGTAATGACAACAAACAACTTTAATCTCTAATAATCTCTAATTATTACCATGCGCGGTAAAAAAAATTACCTATTACAGCGTTTACGTAATAGGTATATCTCACATTGAGCAAATATTTAGAGCTGGTTTACTCACATTCTCGCGTTTAAAAAAAAAAAAAATTGATTTAACAAGTTACTATAATTATAGAAAAAATTAATTTTTTCAAAGACTAACATTTAACGCAGATAAATTTCATATTTAAAAAAATAAAAATAAAAAACATCATTTTTATGATGATCAAAGCGTGGCGGCTTATGTAGTAACAGACTCATATATTACGTACGTGGATCAAACGTTAATATTCCTGGACCAACAATAAACAAGTTTTAAATGAAATTCCAGTTTTACAATTTTCGGTACTGAAAATTTTAAACTTCTAAACATCGCACATGTTCAAATTTTACACCATAATCTAGGGAAAAATGTACTTTTAAATTCACTTTTGTTTGAAAGCTCTCAACTTGTTTTTTTTTTTTTCAGTTTTTTTTTTTTTTTTTTTTTTTTTTTTTTTTTTTTTTTCAGTTTTTAATACTTTTTTGTCATTGTGGCAACATAAATTTGTCACATAAATCGCAGATATATCTTTTCTCATCTCAGAACAATAATTTTCCAAATGATTAAAAGGGCAAAAAAATTTAAGTATATATAAAAAAATCTACTTAATTTTTTTTAATTTTTGACCCCAATCGTTCATGAACTGCCTACAGTAACCCGTGTGTCAAATTTCGTAGCATTGCATCCTGTGGTCTCCGAGTTTTTGAGGTTACATAGTTACGCCCCCAGATTTTAATAGTATAGATTTGACGTCTTCATTAACAAAAGCAAGCAGTGTTTTGCCATTTGCACAAATACCACCAAAAACCATAACCGAATGGGACTTTTCGCGTTTCTTGAGAATGGCTGTGAAACTAACTAGGAAACCTTCCCAGGTGTAAGTTGTGGATTTGGACGCGTGTGGTACCGAAAGAAAGAACTTGTCATGTACTCTTAAAACGTGCAATGGAACTACCCGTCCGAATCCAACCGTTTTCGAGATATCAGCACTTGAAGTGTGAATGAATAACTAAATAAATTGACAGGCAGGTATATGCATTTTTGCAATTTAAACTTTTCTTTGCATTGTTTTTAATCCTCCTGCCAATACCTTTTCCCGAGCTACAGGCAAAATCTTTTATGCTCAGACATTGCCAATTATTTCCACTCTTTTAAACAGACACTTCACATTCTATGAAGTTTTCGCGTACGGCTGCATTCGAAGAGTTTTTCCATCTGTTTTTGTTATTTCCAGCACCTTGTTTTATGCAAATTTTTCGGTAAATGTGTGGCGTGACATAATGGATAAATTGTGAATGTATATTGTGTGTAGAATGCTTTTCTTAAACTGGCTTAACTTGCGAACAATTTATATATCTGCTTGTCAATTTCTTTATATATTCTTTCACACTTCAAGTGCTGATTTCTCGAAAACGGTAAGATTCGGACGGGTAGTTCCATTGCACTTTTTAACGCACATAACGAGATCTTTTTTTTTTTTATACCACACTTGTCCAAGTTTACAACTCACACCTAGGAGCATTCCCTAGTAAGAGTTTAATTCAATCGAATCCGAATGCTATGTTAAGTCTTGTTTTTTTATGTTGGACACTGTAAATTTCTGGAGGTGCGTCATTTTTCAAAACTGACATCCAAGAAATATTTTTATACTTTGTCAAATCGTGTTTTAAATGATATATACAATGTACCGATCTCAACGTTTTATTTCAAAGTTTATGAATTCAATCTTTATGATCACATTGCATTTTTTAGAAATTCTCATTGTTCGCTTTTTATTTATTTATTTATTTATTTTGCATTCAGCCCCTATTATCATTTAGGCATGTGGATCATTTCATGACATCCGCCATAGTCTAATTTGAAACTTTCAGCTTCAGAATTAACTTACATTACATCATGCCTTTCAATGTTTAGAAGCAAGAACACAGAAAAAAATTCTCTTTTCTTTATTGTATGTTAGAATTCAATGTCGAAATAGTATTTTTTTTTTTGGGGGGGGGGGGGGGTGGCTGTTATTAAAAGTTAAAAAATTCTGTATTGATCCAAAACGCATTTTTCCTGTAGTGATAATAAAATTTTAGTGATAAACTTTAGTGCTATTTTATTATTATTATTATTATTATTACAGTGAACTCTGCAAAAGGGTAAATCAATCGTTACCGAGGAAAGAGACTAACCGGATAAGCATAACAAGATGGCCCCCGGGGCCGCAGCTTAAAATGACGCGTGTGGTAATAAGGTTCACTACGAGAATACAATGTATTGTGTTAAACCCTTAACCTTGAACATTCCTTGAGATAATCGAGGAAGTATGCGCGGCACTACTAATTTCAAATGCGTTTTTAAGAAGAAATACAAGTTTAAAAATTAAATCAACGCCAAATGTTGGAGAATTTGTTCACATGTTATACTTTTTCACATTTTTACGCATATTTAAACATATAAAAATAAACAAAAATATTTAAAAAATATATTGATGTAGTAATTATTTATTTACATCATTCAAAAAATTACAGAATAATGCTCTAAGTATTGTACTTTTAACTGAAACAATTTCGTTAAAATCGAAGATGCGCTTTTTCATTTATATTAAAAATAGCGCTAGCAAATTTGCTAAAATATTTGTAACTTTCTTTGTTTGTATTTCTGAAATGCACTGATATCAATACATTGACAAATTCGTGAAATTGAGCAGGATGCACAGTCCGCCAAAATAAGACGAATTTTCGTACATATCACTTCCCTAAAAGTTTATTTCCTGTTCGTATTTAATCTGTTATTTTGGCATAGTGCGCATCCTTTTTCTGTAATAACACCAAGAACTGATAAACAAAACCATAACATTTGCTTACTGTGTAAAAAACCGTTTACCGCATAATTCTATCGATCTTTGTTTTTGAGAAATTTAATTTTGAAATCAGGGTCCTATATGCTGGACACCTTGTATTTAGAGTATTATTCTGTAATTTTTTGGTTGGTGTAAATATAAAAATAATACATAATATTTTTTTTATATTTTTTTTTTGTTTATTTTTATAAATTAAAATATGTGTAAAAATTTGAAAAATAAATATGATATGAAATAACATATTCTTCAATAATTGGCTTTTTTTTTTTTTTTTTTTTTTTTTTTTTTTGAACGAGAAAGACGCGTTTGAAAAATAGTATCGCCGGCACATACTTCCTCGATTATCTCAAGCACAGTTCAAGGTCAGGGGCTAAAAACACACTGTATTGCATTTTCATGATGAGCCTTATTACCACACACTTTATAATAATCATCGGCTGGGGGCCATTTCACTACTCCAGCTAGACCCTTTTCAGTAGTAGACAATATTCCACCTTAGATAAATTTTACTCAATGTCTATGGATTCGCAAGGACTTGAAAATCATTCCGAATTAGACAGATTTTTGCTTTACACAGAGCTTACTGTATTTCAATTTGGAATATGTCTGCATTATTTTAGGCCAAAACCTATGTTTCTCTCCATTATATTTTTATGTTTTATAATCCATTATGTCTATTGAGTATTTTTACAGATAATCAAAATACATTCGTATAATTTTTTATTTTAAAGTTAGTTTATTTGGGTTAGAGCTTCGAACTACTTGTATTTGGAAAGTTTAATCTCCACAAAGATTTTTCGGGGTTCATTTTCGCCTATGTGAAAAAACACAAGATGGCCCTGAATTAAAATTTCGTATCATGTTTCAACCATTTTTTGTTTCCGTATTTCGCACATCAAATTTTCGCAATTTAGGTGTTGCGTTTTTGCTTAAAATTAATTGCAAAAAAATATTAATTGTTTACTAATAATTTATAATCAAGGATGAGAACTATTAAAAATCTTGCATTTACATTGACATAATAAGGGAATTGATTAGATTTATTTTCAAAAAAGGATTTTATTGATAGACAGAATAATTCTTATTAAATTTACAATTTTTAATTGATGTGATAATGGAAAAATTAATAAGTACAACTCGATAACTGTTATTTTTTAAAACATCTGATAATCCATTTTCTGAGCCCTTAGACTAAATCGGTACGCTGCTTCTGAACACTGTCGGTCTACCCATTGAGTAATGCTGTGTTTCTAATCATCAATAACTTTAATATTGGTAAAAATAGACAAAGAATTGTCCTATAAATCCTATAAACTTTTGATAAAACATACTTCACTATTTGTTCTTCCATTAAAATTAATGTGTTAGATAAGAAGTACGCAGTTCATATCCCGAAATTGGACATTGCAACTGGTTCAGAATTCCTTGAAGCTGAAAGTCTATTTCTTTTTAATCATATGTCCAAAAAAGATGTAAAACACTAAAGACACATAGACATTTCGAATAAAAAAATTTAATAAAAATTAAATAGAGGCAAGCTCAGAAATATGCATGAAGTAAAATTGCCCAAGACAGATCATGCAAAAACCGAAATAAATTTCTTAAGCGGGTCCGAATTTTACTTCATTTTGTGACCAAAATTAGATTTTTTTAATAACGTTAAGCGTAGCTAATCAAATACTTACGGAAGTTTAAAGATTATTTCGTTGCCTGAAATGTAACGGACGTACATATTTCGAGTACTGCTTCAGTTTATATTTATATGATAATAAGATAAAGAAGAGTTTTTGAAAACGTTTGGAAAATGAAGTATTTCAACAGGATTTGAGAGAGTATTAGAAATTTCTAATGTATTTTTGCTTTGTATCACAAATGATTTGTTCAAATATAGAGTAAAATATTCAAATGTAGTAAAAGAATCACCAAATCTGCAAAGAAATTTGAGTACATTTTTATTATTATTACTATTATTAATATTATTATTATTATTATCATTACTATTATTATTATTACTATTATTATTATTATTATTATTATTATCAAATGTCAAAACATGAAACAAGTCATAATAAGAAAGGCATAGCCATTTATTATCAGTTTCGTTATGTAACTAAAATTCAATGTAACTAAACAATAGCTAAAATAAAACAATAATCGATGAAAAGACATGTACAATTAATAATACATCAGACACGAAAGGGGTATTAAAAAATAAAAACATCAATTTCATATTTAAAACATAAAAAATAATAAAGCTGAACAACAGCCTGTAAAAATCTTTTCCTGAAACATTACCTGCACCGGTGATTATTGAAGTTACTGCTTATTACAACTCACCCTATAGATTGAATTATGCATTGAATTATGCATTTAAATAATTCGATTGTTTAAGCAAACTGGGATTCATTTCACTCGAGTACGCATCGCGTTGGTTGGCACATTCGTAACAGTTCAGAATTCAACTATCCGGACACTAACGAACTAGTCAGGTAAAATTGTGCTGTAGCAGTTACATCAACCATTAAATTACATGCGCAGGACTGCTCGTATATTATAAGCATATCCTTAGGTGATTATAGATTCCAGATATATCAGCGGTATGCATGGGAATTGCTGTTTAAATTAAATGCTTGTATAGGAGATCATATTCGGAATCTGGCTACGATTAGCAAGTCTAACATTTCATGATCTTAAACCGACCAAATGAAGAGAATAAATGTCAACAAATATCAACAATTTACAAACAATGTTTAGCATTTACTAAAATGTCGGTTGCGCTTGCTTTAAGGGCCTTGCAAAACTAGTCTAAAATGCATTATACATATAACTAGAGATCTATTATTATTCTTTTAACAATGTAAGTTTTTAAAAAAAATTTATTCCTTAATATTTTCGTTTCAATAATTGTTCTTTACATTTAAGTTTCGTGAAAGATTTTTAGCCATTTTAAAAACAATAATTTGGATGTTGTAACAAAACAGGACTGCAATGAGAAATTTTTTTTATAATTTTAACTGCTCGTGGTGGAATTTGTGGAGCTGAATTTAAATATACTAATTAAAATGGTACGTTATATACGACTCGACTTTAAACAAACATTAATGCATCGTCAAATCTTCTTAAAGTATGTCTGGTTAAATTTATAATTTCAAACAAGTTTTCGGACATTTAATTACGTTATTCAACAAAATTCCATGCATGTTCATTAAATTTAAAAGTTTTTATAAGAATATTTATCGTTAGGAGCTGTACAATATTCTAAGCGCGTTGGAAAGGGTTTCATAACCTATACTTTCAAGCCTGCTCTTTCTTCCTTAATACCTTCTATGAAAGTTATCTCTTAGATTAATACGCACGAAGCAAAACTTTGTCGATAAAATGTTGCAAAGACAGATCATTCTGAAACATTACCTGCACCAGTGCTTATTGAGTTACTTTCTATTACAATTTACCCTATACACTGAATTATGCATTTCAATAGTTCAACTGTTTAAGCAAACTGGAATTGATTTCACTTGAATACGCATCGTGTTGGCGAGCACATTCGTAACATTTCAGCATTCAGCTATTCGGACACTAACTAACTAGTCAGGTAAAATTGTGCTGTAGCAGTTACATTAACCATTAAATTACATGTGGAGGACTGCTCGTTTATTATGGGTATATCCTTAGGTGATTATAGATTCCAGATATGTCAGTTGCATACATGGGAATGGCTGTTTAAATTAAATGCAGATCAGATTCGGAATCTGACTGCGATTACCCAGTCTAACATTTCACGATCTTAAACCGACCAAATGAAGAGAATAAATATCAACAAGTATCAACTATTTACCGGCAGTGTTTAATTTTTGTAAAATGTGAAATGTCGGTTGCGCTTACACTAAAATACACTATATATATAACTAGAGGGCAATAATTATTATTTTAACAATGTAAGATTTGAAAAAATATTTTTTTACTAATTAATATTTTTATTCACATTTTACATTCAGTTTTTACACTTATTTTTCAAGAAAGATTTTTTGCCATTTTAAAAAGAATAATTAGGATCTAATAATAAAACAGAACAACAACAAGAAAATTTCTTTGATTATCTTAACTACTCGTGATGGAATATGTGGGGCTGAATTTAAATATTCTTATTAAAATAGTGTATTATATAAAATTTCGGACAAACATTAATTCATCGTCAAAGTTATAATCTTCTTACACTATGACTAGTTCAATTTATAACTTTAAACAAATTTTCGGAAATCAAATTTTGTTATTAAACAAAATTCCATGCATGTTCATTGAATTTAAATGTTTTTAAGAATGTTTATCGTTAGGAGCTGTACAATACTCTAAGCGCATTGGAAAGTGTTTTATAATCTATGCTTTCAAGACTGCTCTTTTTTCCTTTCTACCTTCCATGAAAGTGATCATTTACATTGATATGCATGATGAATAACTTTGTCGATAAAATGTTGCCAAGACAGATCATGCAAAAACTGAAGTAAATTCCTTAAAATAAAAAAATACATCAATTTCATATTAAGAACATGAAAAAATAATAAAGTTAAACAACAGTCTGTAAAAATCTTTTCATGGAACACTACCTGCAAGGAACTCAATGTAAAGACATGTACTTTTAATAGTACGCCAGACACGAAAGGGTTAAAAAATAAAAATAAAAACATTAATTTCATATATTTAAAATATCAAAAAATAATAAAGTTAAATAACAACCTCTAATAGTCTTTTCCTGAAATATTGCCTGCGCCAGAGGTTATTGAGTTACTGCTTATTACAACTCACCCTATACACTGAATTATGCATTTCAATAATTCGAATGTTTAAGTAAACTGGGATTCATTTCACTCGAATACGCATCGCGTTGATTGGCACATTCCTAACAGTTCAGCATTCAGCTATTCGGACACTAACTAACTAGTCGGGTAAAATTGTGCTGTATCAGTTACATCAACCATTAAATTACATGCGCAGGCCTGCTCGTTTATTATGGGCATATCCTTAGGTGATTATAGATTCCAGATATGTCAGCTTCATGCATGGGAATCGGTGTTTAAATGAAATGCTTGTAAACGGAATCTGGCTACGATTAGCCAGTCTAACATTTCACGATCTAAAATGGACCAAAAGAAGAGAATAAATATCAACTAGCAGTCAGGTAAAGCAATTTACTAACAGTGTTTAGAATTTAGTAAAATGTCTGTTGCACTTACTTCACAAACCTTGCAAAACTAGTCTAAACTACACTATACATATAACTAGAGAACTATTATTCTTTTAGCAATGTAAGTTTAATTTTTTTTTTCACTTATTAATATTTTCCTTTAAATAATTGCTCTTTACACTTCATTTTCATGTAAGAATTTTAGCCACTTTAAAAAGAATAATTAGGATGTAATAATAAAACATCATAAAGACTACAACTTCGAACAAAAATTAATTCATCATCAAAGATATGATCATAGTCAAATCTTCTTACAGTGTGTTTAGGTTAATTTATAATTTCAAACAAATTTTCGGTCACCAAATTTTGTTATTCAACAAAATTCTATGCATGTTCATTGAAATTAAGAGTTTTTAAGAATATTTATCGTTTGGACCTATACAATATACTAAGGGCGTTGGAAAGTATTTCATAATCTACGCTTTCAAGCCTGCCTTTTCTTCCTTGTTATCTTCCACGAAAGTGATCTCTTACATTAATATGCATGAAGTAAAACTTTGTCGATAAAATGCTATTAAGACAGATAATGAAATAAATTCCTTAAAATAAGAGACGTCAATTTCATATTTAGAACATGAAAAAAAAATTAAAGTTAAATAATAGGCTTTTAAAAATCTTTTCCTGAAACATTAACTGCATCGGTGATTATTGAGTTACTGCTTATTATTACTCACACTGAATTATGCATTACAATAATTCTACTGTTTAAGCAAACTGGGATTCATTTCACTCGAGTACGCATCGTGTTGGTTAGCACATTCGTAACAATTCAGCATTCAGCTATTCGGACACTAACGAACTAGTCAGGTAAAATTGTGCTGTAGCAGTTACATCAACCATTAAGTTACATGCACAGGACTGCTCGTTTATTATGGGTATATCCTTAGGTGATTATAGATTCCAGATATGTCAGCTGCATGGTTGGGAATCGCTGTTTAAATTAAATGCTTGTAAAGGAGATCAGATTCGGAATCTGGCCACGATTAGCCAGTCTAACATTTCACGATCTTAAATGGATGAAACGAAGGGAATAAATATCAACAAGTATCAACAGTTTACCGGCAGTATTTAGCATTTAGTAAAATGTAAAATGTCAGTTGAACTTGATTTACAAATTTTGCAAAACTACCCTAAAATACACAAGGCACATAACTAGAGAGCTATTATTGATCTTTTAAAAGTGTAAGTTTTAAAAATATATATTTTTTCATTAATTAATATTTTCACTTAAATAATTTTTAGGGTTTCAATGATTTTAGGGTGGATGGGGGGTGTCTGAGAAATGATATTGTAAGGTATCTGGAGTGCGAAGGGAGGGTTGCTTTTTGAAATTGATATCATTTTTGATCCAACCAAAATTTTCTCTTTTTATTTGTAACATGGTCTTTCGTACAAAATAACATGTTACCTTTTTTATGAAACTACAAAGTTATTATTAAAATCACTAAATTATTATAAAATGCTTTCATTCTAAAATATGAAACACTCCAACGTTTGGCATTCCTATTTTTCTTTATATATATGCATATTTAGTAACGGTTTGAGAAATGATTTGTGGGGTACATTTGAAATGAAGTTGTGTTTACTAATAAATAAAGAAAAAAAAAAGGATTGTTGTCTACTTGTTTTATCGATAAAAATTTCTATCTCCCCCCCCCCACACACACACACACATACACACACACCAATTCTCCTATCGGGGCAAGTGCAACAGGACTTTATTGCTGTTTAATGCATCATGCAATGTAAAGCTATCATAAAATACTTTCAAATAATAACTATTTTTTTAAGCGATATTTGATATAAAGTTTTCTTGTTTTATTTTTCAATATGAAAAGTGATATTCTATCGATTTCTCTTCTTTTGAATCATTAAAGCGTGCGAAAAATAAATGTAACCAGTTTTGTATATCACTTTGAGCAAAAGAAATAGATTATGGAAATAAAAAAATTTTGCACTTTGTCTCTTCCTTATTGGAGGGAGGGGGGGGGGGGGTTAAGGGATGATAACATATGATGTCGAAAAGTGGGAGGGGTTCCAAAATTACTAAAAAGCTGATAACGTTACATATGCACAGCCCTTTACACTTATTTTTCATGAAAGATTTTTAGACAATTTAAAAAATAATAATTAGGATGTAATTATAAAACAGGATTACAACTAAAAAAATTCTTTGATTATTTTAATTGCTCGTAATGGAATTTCTGGGGCTGAATTTAAATATTCTAATTAAAATGGTGCATCGTATACCGCTTCAAACAAACATTAATTTATTTTCAAAGTTACAATCATTTTACAGTAATTACAAAGTATAGTTTAGTTTATAATTTCAAACAGGTTTTCGGACATCAAATGTCGTTATTCAACAAAGTTCCATGCAGGTTCATTGAATTTGAAAGTTTTTAAGAATATTTATCATTAAAGGTTGTTGTACAATACTTTAAAAGTGCGTGGGAGAATGTTTCATATTCTATGATTTAGGCCTGTTCTTTCTTCTTCGCTACCTTTCATGAAAATTATAACTTACGTTAATACATATTACTTTTCTTCGCCTATAAATATACCATTTAAGTTCTTTCATATTTATATTATAAACTATAATCGTAACGCTGGCATCATTTTTTAAATGGCAATAGCAGATGATTAAATTTAGCTTTTATTATTTTTATTGCAATTTCTAAATACCGCTCATTTTCAATTGTTACACTGTCGATTAGCGAAAAAAATCTATTGACAAATTCAATTTGTTTGAAAACAATATTGTAGTTCGTTTAAAAACTACATCGCAATTTGTTTGAAAAATGTATCGCAAATTAATGTTTTTTTTTTGTTTGTTTGTTTGTTTGTTTTTTTTTTTTTTTTTAATTTTTTATCAAGTATGATTTTTTAAAGATAAATCTATTTTCATTAAAATTAATGTAACTAAAATAGTTCAGAATTTTTCTCCGGGTTATATGAAATGATAATGAAACTAAAATTTTATCAATTCATAAATTCAACACAAATTTAAGACTGTTAATCGAACCACGTGCCACTGAAATTATCAGAGTGAAAAACGTTAGCGATTTTTTTGCGATTTCTTTAAATTTTAAATCCTAATACGCGATGAATACAGAATTATCACTTTTAATAAATTTTAAATTTTATTTTAATACGTAATTTCCATTTTCCATATTAAAAAGATTGTTGGTGATATTAATGAAAAATCTAAAAAAATATATAGTAAATGTAAAATATTTGTTATAGATTTTAACTAAAAAAAATGTATGTGGTTTTCCCTTGATTCTGTAATATGGAAAGCCCAGATTAGATCGTATGATTAATCACGAACAAAGTAAAATATTCCATTCAATTTATACAGACGTGATATCGATTTTACCTGTAGAAATATATCTGCATTAATGTTTTGCCAGATATTGAACTGCAACTGAGATTTAGTAGAAATATCCTTGATGAAATCACATTAAATTTTATGAGTAAGGAAAGGAGGTGCGTTTAGTTCTCAATATCCTATTCTGAGATATGGCAGGTATTTACATAATATTGTTGTTCAGATTCACAATTAGATTAGAGAAAGTGATATGTTTTCTAGTCTTATGAAAAAGGGTGCAGAATAGGTCTGGCTGAATTTTGTAGATCACTTTGGTGATTTCAAACTTGTTATTCAAATATCATTTAAATATGATTGTGATCCAATTATTATTGATACATTGGTGCATGACTGACTAACGATTAACTTAATCGTTGTATCATAATATTGTATACCTGAAACATACCCAAAAATCCTTTATACTCCTGTAGGTTTTAAAAGATGATTTCATTGTGATTGCTATTATTAACATAGCAATTAATATAAATTGTTCCTAGAATCATCAACAGATGACAATTGTGAGTTCGTTTATATCCCAAAATTACGTTTATCATTTGTAAAGTTTCGCGCTGATATTACTGAAATGAACTTTGACAATTTTGTAAAATTAAAAAGGCTGTAGCCATTCAAAAATACTTTTTTTATAAAAGTAAGTTTCTATACTTTAGAATTTAGAATTAGAAAATTGAAGTGCGTAATTTTTTGTTTATTGTAGACGTGGAAAAAATACCTGCTATTCAATTTATACATTTTTTATGTTTTAACATTTTTATTTCTTTTTTTACATGTTTTAAATAATGTATTCTAACATCAGAATAAACCTTCATCAAATCGGAGTTATTGAATCATAAAGGGTTAACAGACTAACAGCATATCTTTGGACCCATTGTGCTAGAACATCGGTTCTCAACGTATGGGTCGCGACCCACTAGTGAGTCGCGGCAGATGTTTCAGTGAGTCGTGGAATAATCGAGATTTGTCACAAAAATATATTTTTTATTTCTTCTGTTTAAAAAAATATCATTTTCAACAGCAGCTAATATTTAGAGTTTTGTGTTTTTTCGAAAGTCCCCTTGGGATGCCGGAGAAGAGGATATTTACTATACTACTGAGTACTTATAATTTACATTTTTTAGTATGTATCTTATCTTTTCTACTTTTATCTGAATTTCGGGTACTACGAATTGTTTTTAATCCGAACAGGCACAGGTTCCATTTAGTTCGGATTAAAGAAGTTCTACTATATTAGTGTTCCTTCAACGAAAACTAATTTCGATCAACATGACACCTGTGATTAGACCGCTGAGGATTTTACTTGAAAATGTCCCCCCCCCCCCCAAAAAAAAAAAAAAAAAAAAAAAAAGGTCTAACAAATTACAAAGACTACAATTTTAAAGACTTATAAATAAATTTTCTATTTAAATTAATAATAATAATAAATATCATTTTAGGATGATTATAACGAGTCATATATTATGTACGCCGTGCATTAAACATTAATCTTCCTAGACCAATGATAAAATAAACAGTAGTTTATGGATAGACAACTTTAACTGTTTAAAATGTGCATTTTTATTTGATCGAGTTAATCAGACTGACTTCTGAATGCCGCATATAGCGTAGAACGCGGTATTAACATTAATATTCCTGCACCCATCATAAACAAATTTTAAATGAAATTTTAGTTTTACAATTTTCGGAACTGCAAATTTTTAAACTTCTAAACATCGCACATTTTAATTTTTACACCGTTGCGTAGAGAAAAAATGCAATTTTAAATGAAATTTATTTAATATCTTTATCACAATTTCTTTTCAAATTATTTTTTTTAAGTTTTTATTACTTTTTTGGCAACAGAAGTATTCCATTTTTGGACATTAAACATGGACCAATCAGAAAACGAATTAAATAAAATAAGATGCGAAATTCAACCAATAAAAAGATTCAGATTTTCCAGTTGTCTAACAAAAACAACAACTGTTTTTCAATTTTTTTTTTTTTTTTTTTTTTTTTTTTTTTTTTTTGTATTTCGATAAATTTTGAAACTATATTTATTCTTGAGGTTTAAAAAAAAATAAAAACTTTTTCGAACAATTCAGAAGAGGCTATTGTAGGTTTTCGTATGTAGTTATATATATCATATTTTTATATTTTAGCAGACATTTTCCTGTTTTCATAGTATACAAGGTAGTTGTGGCCAGTGCAATTCAATGTTTAAAATATAGGTTGTTATTTTTCTGCACTTACAGTGCAACCTCGATTATCCGAGCTAATTGGAACCAATAGTACCTTGAATATCGGAAATCTCGGTTAATAGAAGTTGTGTATATAAACTCCTCATGCTCGGGAATTTAACATCTCTTGGAATAACAAATAATCGAATGTTATTTCAATGATAAAAATAAAAATATATAAAGTTATGGTTCACAGTTCAAGAAATAAAAATAATTTTCAATGATACCGTTAACAAAAATTAGTTATGCTATTAATAATTTTACAAAACATTGCATTCCCTACACATCTGAAGAACAATTAAGTTCAATTCCGGTACGGCTCGACTATGTAGGAAAATAATGTAGGCCTGATCTCGGCCTGGCAAGAGTTGGCTGAAAAAAAATTAAGCTTGGGTTCAAAATCCATGAACTGTGTGATGCCGATCTCTACGCTAGACGTGCAACAATTCTGTATGGATGTTTCAAATTACATCATTTCGTGACGCACATTCATAGGCATTTATGCGAAATGGTTCATATTTTATCGCCTTCATTTATATTTTAATATCGGGCGGGTAGGTCCCCTTAATCTTTTATTGAGTCGGCCTCTTGAAAAATTGTCCCCATTCTGTCGGGCCGGGTAAGAACCGGGGGCCAAGCCCGGATTCGTACAGACCTCTAAGAATTGTTGCACGGACAGTGAACTAAAAAATTTGATTATTTTCAAAAGTCATTCACAAGAAAAAGAAAAGAAAAAAATGAAAAAGAAAAAAGAAATCAGACTTTATTATCGGCTCGGTTAACAGAAACTTCGAATTATCAAAGTTCGGTTAATCGAGATTCTACTGTATTTATTTCTTGAAACATGTTTTCCGAATTAAATAATGTTACGCACTCCTACACACATCTTATTTCGTCAAAATCCTTTTATTTTTAATCCGTTTGTCTTTTACCGGTTACAGATTTTACCTGCAGACACATACAAGCATTAATATTTTGGAAGATATTGAATTATAAAAGTAAATTAACCGTAATATTGATCAAAAAGCGTTACATTTTACAATTGCCAGCGTTACTTAGTCTCTTAATATTCCTACTGCGGTGATAAACACAATGATACGGCAACCATTCATGAAGTATCATCGTGCCTATTTACAATGATATCGCATAAAATAGTATGTTTTCAAATTGTGTGTAAAGTATTACAGAACAAATCTAACTCTAGTTGAAGGTTTATTCTGAACTTTCAAACACTTTATTCATACATTGTTTAAATTCTATTGTAACGCAATTATTGATTAGGTACTGTTTTACAACTCATAAAAGTTTAGTTTCACAAGCAAGCAATATCACATTTATAAAGTAAACTATCGCCTCGCCGCATTTATTTACTTCGTGAAACAATTGTTTCTAATTAAATAATAGTAAATATTTTTATACAATATCATAGATTTTATTTCATCTTTATTTTATTTTATTTTATTTTATTTTATTTTATTTTATTTATTCAATTTACATTTTGTTCAGTTACAGATTTCATTTACAGACATAAATCCTTGAAAACATAAAGAACTGGAAACAGAAAAAACACAATAATACACTAAAGAGGCCAAAACAATATGACCACAATCATGTTTTGCAATAAACTCACCTAGATGATGTGGAAGACACGTAATCCGCTGGGAATGGTACTTAAATGCTGTTATAGAGTCTCAGGAATCACATTTGCGCTTACATCTGCTTGAGAGAGTGAAGACTGTTGATCTAAGCTACTTTGATTGAGGGCAGAATTCAGTCACCTGATGACTCAAAACGAGTAACTTCGAAACTGTACTTGTCGTGGGTTAGTCTAGACTTATGGTTGTTAATACTTGTATAAAATGGATGAATGACAATAAAATCACCAGCAGAAGCCATCGCGATAAAAACTTAGGCATTGTGAAATAAAAAGGACGTCGGAGACATCACCTCTGGGTAAGGCAAAATCGGCAACAGAGATCGGTGCAATTTACATCCAAAAACAATGTAATAATGTAAACAATGTAATTCTGAGCATTCTGATCAGGTGACACTATTAAATGTTAGACTATGGAGCTAAAGTTCCGCACATGTGCCCCTGTTGTCCAAGCATCATCGCCAAATTCCTACACTAGGTCCAGAAACATCATGACTGGACTATGAAACCTACGGAGAGAGTTGCCTTATCGGATGAAACGCGACTCTTCCTTCAACACGTCGATGGCCGTATTTAGCTACGCCGTCTTCTATGCGAATTGTTAATCTCTCTTATCCAACAAGCCATACACAGGCAAGTTGTGGACGCATTAAGCTTTGGGAACATGCTCATGGGCGTCCCTGGAACCTGTGGTTATTGCAGAACTAGGACCGTAGCTAGAAGTGAACAATAGGGCGGGGATCAAGAGAATGTAGGGGGGGTCATATTTTTAGTTTCTCTCTTTCTGACGCAAAAAGATAAATTAGTGCATATTCACATTCTAGATACTATGTTTTTTATTAAATTGTTGTCATAACTTCATTTTATGTAAAGAAAAGAATAGGAGGATGAAAAATTTGAGTGTATAACTTGTCAAAAATTAAATATCGTGTTATCTTTCTATGTACAAATAGGATGAATGTGTGTTGAAATGCTTATCTTAGATACAATTTAGAAATTCTGCAAAACTATGAAAGGGCCTCAAAACTAAATTAGAATTTGGAACAGAATTCCATTTGAATTTTTGGAATATAAATTCATTGAGTGACCTAGGAATCTTTTCCAGGGGAGGCTCAAAATATTTTAGGGGGGGGGGGCTGAGCCGCCCATAGCACCCCCTTAGCTCCGGCCCTGAGTAGAACAGACCAATGCCACGAATCAGCTGAACATCATTGCCGGTCCATTTGTATCTTTACATAGTATCTGTCTTCTGAAATGAAAATGGAGTCTTCTTGCAAAACAATGTTCCATCCATGCCATATGATCCGGAATGCGCTCGAAGGGTTCCAGAAACAAAATACTGAAATGTCACCATACTAATAAGATAAACTATTGTTCCACTGAATTTATTTACTTCTTAATGCAATTTTTTCAATTAAACTAGCTTTAAATTCTGTTATATATCAAATCTTTTACTTTACCAAGTAGTTTATTATTTGATTAATTTATCTATTTTGAGATAGATGAAAAATTATTGATACCTTTTATGCTTTTGGATAAGCGATAAAAATTTATCCTTTTTTCTTTAACAACTTATATGAAACAGTCGCTTTCTATCTGTGTTTTTTCACTTATAATTATATCTTCTAAGCACTTTATGTAACAGAATAATTAACTGAACACAAAGGAAAAAATTTCGTTTTATGTATACCAGCACGATATTGATTTTACCTGAAGAGACATATCATTATTAATGTTGTGTAAAATACTGAACAGCTCCTGATATTCAGTACTGATAATATTATCGATGAAATCACATCAGATTTTATGAATGAGTGAAGAAAAGACTCGTGTTTAGATTTCAATATTATATATCTCCAATAAATAAGAGATATGGTAGCTATTTACACATTATTTTTGTTCTGACGTATAATGAGATCGCAAAAAATGCTATGTTTTCAAGTTATAGAAAAAGGCTTGAGAAACAAACCTAACTGTATTTCAAATATTACCTTTGAAATGTGAAGCAGATTATTGAGATATTTTTTATTATAATACAGTTTACCATATATTGTTTTAGTATTCACAAACGTTTAGCTTGATAATTTAATAGCATCGCTTATACTACTTGTACTGAAAAGTTGGTTGGATTTATGACGGTCGATTATCAAAATGTGGCATACGGACCCTAAGGGGGATGCCCTCCGTGGGGATCTTTCTAACAGAATCTAACCCATGTTTACGAAACGAAATACAAGGTTCGAAGAAAACCTCTGAAAAACTTCTAATTAGGCCTATGGCTGAGATTGGGCTCGAATGAATCCAGTACCTGCTGTCTACCAGTTTCGACGGCAGAATCTCTCAGCCACTGGTGAGGCTTCTTGTACTGAAAAAATGTGAAGCACAAGTGGGGTTGTTTTGTGAGTTAGTTGAATATCAGCAAAGTCTTTTATTACGATTTTTAATGATAAATCTTCGTTTTATTTAATTGTGCAATTTATGTAATCAAATAAGATAAAAATCACTATTAAAAAGTTGTGGTAGGAGACTCGACGTTTAAGAAACTAATTCACAAAAACATTTCAACACGCGTAACACATCTTTCCAACTAGCTTAAATAATGGGAGTATTATAACAATTGTAAATTTCCAGGTAGGTGAAAAATGTCCAAACAAGAATTCGAACCAGAGATATAGACACCAATGCTCTTTGTAACTGAACCATCCCGGATGCATCTTGAGTTCATCCAAATTCAGCCTTGGATCGAATCTTTATCCCACTTTTTTTCACTCACTTCGAAATTTACAACTGCTATTTACCAAATAAATGATGGAGTTTAAAAAATACTCTAATGTATAAATATACATGCAGAGTTTACTGCCGTTTCAAAAGATAACCTTCGATTTATTGTGTTAGGCTGATTGACTTGAATTTTACATATCACACATTTTATTTCATCAAATCAGTTTATGTCTAATCCGTTTATATTTTTTCAGGTATCGATTTTTCCTATAGACACACAGAAGTATTAATAAGTGTGGAATAGACTGAATACAAAGTGATATTGAAGAAATCGCATTAAATTTTACAATGGACAATATTTTCACTTTGAATTCGGAGTTACAAAAATTCGTCTGATTTGGAATAGCATTCATAACCTCGCCACTGAAAAACATTGTGTTTAGAAAAATTTATACTTGGGACCGTTCAAGTATTAAATCATATTTTTAGTCGTTTTGTACCCCCTCCCCCCCCTTGTAAGAAAATATAAGCAAATGCTAGACCCCCCCCCCTTTGCTTACGTAAGATTTTATGACAGTTTATACATCAATACTTCTTGACTTATAAAAAGTTACCAATCAATTACATTAATCCTACAAATTTATATAGGCATATAGGGATTGTGATATCAAAATATATAAAATGTTTTTCATATATTGTTGCTTATTGCATTAAACAAACAACAGAAAACAAAATGGTTTAAATATATTGGTATTTATCACACTGAACAATAAAACAAGATATACAAGAAGTCTTAATTTACTTAGGCATCATAACTAAAATGTTTGACATGAATTATATAAATGTTGGAGTTCAATTTGGCGTTCATATTTTAATCTGATGTCCAGGATCCTTGAACCCATGTTTCAACATTGTCTATTATAAAGTTTTCACTGGAACAGTGGCCTGGGGGTATTGCAAGTTTCCGGTCCTTGTTCTTCCACTTCTTCTTTCTCCAGCCACTCAACGTCTTCATCACCACTCAGGGCTTGAAGAATGCACATAATTTCATTGGCTCGCCGAGCCGCTATACGCAGTGGACGCACTCTTGTCTGAGGGACATTTTGTTTATCATTCCCATGAATATTTTTTATGGCCATCAGCTGATTTATTGGACGCATTATAATGTCCACAAACCTGACAAATACGTTTTGATAGCTTCGGTTTCATTGTTGGAGAGAAATAATCGTAAGGCAATTGAATGAACCCTGCTGAAGAAATTTCTAAATCTAGTGCAAGGCGGAGACTTAGGTCTAGAAATTCTCCTTCGTCACTTACGATGAGATCATATGATGTTTGATTCATTTTAGCTGGTGGTGGCAAGTAGCGTGATTTCAGAATCTTAAAAATTTCGCTTGTAGGCTGAAGACAGCACGTTTCATTTTTACATTTCACTATTTGAAGCAAATATTGACTTTTCCGAAAATGATCGGAATACCATTTTATATGTTTCTCAATTGGAAGTTCGGGCTCTCCAGAATTGACGTAAGTGGCGTGGACAGGATGTCCATCGATGTTCATGGTGCTCCAGATCTCCGCCAACACTTTCCCAGCAAACTCGAAGTTGGATTTCTCCAAATCAACATTTATTGTACAGCCTTTGTCGTCGAGATCGGAGCCAAAATGATCATGATGCAAAATTAGTCCTGCCAATTCCCGACTAAGAGGAGCCTTTCTACGTTCAACTCTGTTGAATGCACTTCTTCCTGGTGCATTAGTAGCAATGAATAATGCATCCAGATTGTACATTTTGAAGTGGCGTATAGTAAAAGCGATTGCCTTGCTATAAATGTTGAATGTTTAAAAATATGTTAGCGTGTCTGCAATTTGGATAACAAAAAAGGATGAAATGGAATATAATAAAATTATAGAATTGGGATTTAAACAACAATTTTTTAGCACATTATTATTATTTATTTATTTATTTATTGCAATATCTTCTCAAAGCAATAACAATTAATTAGCACATTCTTTTAAACACACGAAAAGAGACTACAGTAGGTAAATATTATTGAGAGGCAGGCATTTTTTTAATTACATTTTTTTTTAACAATTTATAATTAAGACTTATATATTACTTCATAGCTAGAGCGGAAACGCTAATCTATAATAAGATTAAGAAATATAAATCTCAAACATCTTTTTGAAATAAAAGACGAACCAATTGACATACAAAAGTAATATATTTTAAGATAGAATTTGATAAGATGAATAAAAAGGCAATATAAAAATTTAACATTTAAATAAAGGAAATTTTAGAATTTAAAATAAACAAGTTTTCAACAAACATAGAAATTTGTCGATTTTTTTTTTCTTTATTAACTAGAGAGCTATGTCAAGACTTTAGAAATCACTCTTGAGAATATAACGTAAGCTACTCTATATTTCTACGAACTTTAATATTTGTTTGATAAAATTAAATACTTACCTTAGTGAAAAAGTTTAAAAAAAGTTGATTTCTTTTCGGTTGCAATCTGCAGTTCTTCCTCAATTCTCTTTAAAACAAGTCTTTCATGATCTTTGTCGCACTTTGCTTCATTTTTGTACCGTCGCCAAACATCATTCGCCATTTTTTGCACTACTTGGGCAGGAGTATCATTTCGAGATTTTTTAAAGCTCTGATAAAGTTTCTGATACAATTAGGGTTTGTTAATATTAGTATCCATAATTAAATCCGACTAAATTCACTATGCAACTAAAAGCAATACTCTTTCACTAAAAATTCACTATGTAAATGCACTATGCAACTGAACTAAAACAATAAATATCTGTGCTGTGTATCCGAGCCAAGAAAAATACAAAGTAGGTTTTCTGTTTTCTAAAGTTCCAAAACCTGTAGAGAAGGAAATTCGACAATAGGAGCGAAAAGACAAAAATTTCCAGAAATTCTGCAAAAATTCTCTGAATTCTATGACCAATTGAACGGGAGAAAAGAAAATACCGGATTTCCTAAATTAAAGTCAACTGACCACTTACCCTGGAAACACAAGCCTGCCACATTGGTTCCTGTATTTTTCTAGTCTTGCAATGTACTTGAATTGGCACACCTTAACAGACAACTTAACAGACAACTACTTAACAGACAACAAAACTTTAACTTAACAGACAACAATGAAGACAAAGGACGAGTGGGTGATGCGGGTCACGCGACTGCCGATGGATAAGCAAAGGATAAAATCAAAAATAAACGGCGAATTTCGAACGGACTGTAGAACGCTCTTTCCTCATCATACTTTGTTTGCTTGTTGAATTTGAACTGCAGTTGCTTCGTTGTTTAATGCTTACGTAAGAATTGTCGTGACTCCCCCCTCCCCCTTGTCAGAAAAAATAAGCAGACTCTGGACACCCCCCTCCCCCTTTAGTGCTTACGTAATACTTGAACGGTCCCCTTATATTTATTTTTAGAGAGAGTTTTAGAACTTTTCAGTACCATATATAGCCCTCTTTGTTCTCTTTTCACTATTTTAATAAAATTACATGCTATTTTTAATTTAATTTATAAAATTAAAATTTTATTAATAAGTATGTATGGGTTTTGATTAATACATGAATAAGTATTCATAAAAAATAATTTATAAAAAACAAATCTGCGGTATTTTACGCATACATTTTTATCTGTATTTAGGCTGAATCAAATGATGCAATAAGGTAAACACCAGCGCTAGCCACTGTTTTCACACCACGTGATACTCACTCTGACATCACAGGAATATTGTCCATTAAGAGCGTATTTTAGTTCTCAACTCTCCTATCGTGGTAATAAATGCAAAATATGGCAGCTATTTCACATAATATCATTGTTCGGATTCACAATAAGGTCGCATTAAATACCAATTCATTTTCAACTCATTTGATAAGGGAGGAAGAAGAGCCATATACGCATTTAGGAGTTTTCTTCTGAAATTTCAAACAAACCATTCAGTTGTTGTTTAAATTCTATTGTTTTCCATCTGTTATTCACATATTATTTCACAACTATCAAAAGTTTGGTTTAATAGACAAACATTATCATATTTATAATATTACTTACCTTGTTCGCGAAACAGCTTTTCCGTTTAAACTAATACTAAATCCTTTTACAACTATATAGCACAATTTTTTATCTATTCATCTGTCTTTATATTTAACAGTTTTAAATATTTTTGATATTTTATTTCTCAGAAAATAATATCCGGTATTAATATTGGAGAGCATATTTTGTTAAAAGAAGCATTGGGATTTGTTTTTTAGGAGTGTCTGTGATATTTTCAGCACGTTTGTTAGTGACAAATATTGTTTTGCAAAAATTCCAACTAAATTTTTCACCAATGTCTAACACGTACATTTTAAGTATTTTTTTCAACTAAATCTCGACAGCTTTTGTTTCACCTGGGTTTTAAACACTTTCTAACAAAATTAAAAAGTATTTATGAATTCGGTTAGACTGTAAGTCCTCTATTTTCCGTAAATATATTCGGATTTCCATTTAATTAATGTAGGTTATCGTGATTTAGCATAGCATGTTCTCTATTGAAAATAAAGCAAGTAGTGTTTATAGTTCATATTCGGGAATACTCAAAAATCTGCCTTTACATTACGGTCTGTGAGAGGAAAATCATTTGCAGTACGTTTTAATGATGTTATACTATTACAAACAGATATCGCATGTTATTGAGATGCACTACAAGAAGATAGTTACAGAATAAGGTATGCACAGTATTTATCGTCCATTTACAGGGGTACACAAAATATTTCGATTGTAGTTTTGTCTATGAACAATCATTGCTGGAAGTGCGTTCGAGTTGTGATACGAATTTTGAAATAGAAATATATATATATTTTTTTCATATTACTTTTTGTGTTTCATTTTTACTTGTCATGTACTGGGCTGCACAAAATATGTAGAATACATTTTATTTTATTGGCGGAAATAGCTACAGGGGGATTTTGAACTGTGCTGTGAGTTTCCAAACTAAACTAAATTTCAGCATATAACATAGTATATATAGAAATCTATAGAATAGATATAGGGCTGTGCAAAAAGGATAATATATTACTAATGGTGATTGCTAAACTGGTGATGCAATTTCCAAAATCTTTACGTAGACAACAACACAAATTAAATCCCGTATTTCTTAATACAGTGAATTCCTTATTTTTTATTTACATTTTTTATTAATTAATGTTTAAAATATTTCGTTTCTGAAGCTTCACAGTCAGTTAGCCTGTTTTTGCCAGCGTCGTTCGCACATAATTAGTAAACTTTTGTAGTAACTCGTATACAATTGTAACCATACAGATGACTTGGCTGTTTGTCCCTTGTGGCGGGTTTTGCAAGTTAAATACTAATTTATAATTCAGCTCTAGAAATATTAAAATTTTGTATTGTCATCAGAAACAATCCTTTGTACACAATTATTATAATTTTAGCATAACAGGAAACGTATTAAAAATTCTCTGTTTATGAACGAAAACAAATTTAAAATATCTGCCTAATTTAAAATAGATATGTTCATGAAAATTTGCGATTTGTTCTAAAGAAAAATCAATTACGTTCCCAAGCCTGTTTTGATTTTATTTAAAGGTTTATTAGAAGGGAAGTTATTTCTAATTTAATAAAAAGGACGTAATGATTCAACTATCAAAAATAGGATAAGAAGGCCAGGAAAAATCTAAATAATGTTTCTATGCATCCCTTCTTATGTTTTTTAGTTAAAAATACTAATAAGCTTTAATTGACATTTTTAGATTAATTTTGTATGTATCTGAAATATATATATATATACATATATATATATATATATATATATATATATAGGAGCACAATATATAAAAAGTTGCAATTTTTAATAACAATTTTGAATTTTGTGACATATTTTAGTTAGTTTTGAAGCTATTACAAAACTCATAGTTCATTATATAGCTTACTGTAATAATAGTATGTAGCAGAAATTAAATTGAAATAGCTTTAGTTGAATTGAGTGTACTCTTCCTGGCGTAATCATAAAATTTAAAAAAAAAAGAAAAAAGAAAACAAAACTTCAATTATTTAAAAGGTCATGACGATATTGCTCAGATTTTATGTTTTTTCATCATTCTGTTTTGCGTCTGAACTAAATATATGTGCATCTATACAATATTGTACAAATTTTCATAGAAGCGTTCCGCACACAGACAAGACACCTTAAATTAAACAAGGAAGTGTAAAAATAGAATTACTTTCAAATATATCACATATATCTTCGAAACGCAAGGTGTCAAATTGTTATAAATAAATTTAACAGTATGCAAACGGGTACAATTATAATTTTAAAAAAAAATAGCCTTGATTTCAACACAAAGATTCTTATCTCTAGACGGATTCATATTTAGTGCCAAATAGCACCTATCTTACTCTAGGAGGAGCTGTTTCGAGAGTGACGGTGTAAAACGAAAATACTTTTTGTTCAAATGTCTGTAACAACCTGTTATCTCTGGCAATGTGATTGTCACGATCACTTGCTGAATAAGTAAAGGCTAAAAGAAGTTACATAATGTAAAATATGTATGAAAAATTGTGCGATATGCTATATTATCGGATAAAATGCAAATATAAAAGAAAACTTTTAAATGTGTTATATATTTCGTCAAACTACGTTAATACATGAAACAAATAAATTCATTTAAGTCCTCATATTAATGGTTATTTGTGATACACGTGAAGTAAACAAAAAATTAAAACAAGCATATAACTAAACTATTTACTATAGATGGCTTTAAGGCGACACATTATCTTTTTAACTTTTTTTTAATATGGTTCAAATGGTGAACTCGTTGTATTTCATTGCTCAACTAAGATGCATTTTGCAAAATAAATAAATAAATGCATCTATATATTTAAAACGCTAACTTCTTTCTTTCTATAGCCCGTCAGGAGAAACTTGTTCATCAAAAAACACCATTCTTTTTTAAATGAAAGATATATGCCTACGGATTTGTTGTCACACATTCGTTCGTCGAAATATTTTATTAATTAGCCGTGATTTTAGCCAAGATTAGAACGCATATAGATATAAATCGGATAAGAAATATTTCCGTAGAAAAGGTTAATATAGATTTCAGAACAAAAATCTTTATCTTTTGTTTATTGTCAAGTGTTAGGTGCTACCTGAAAATAATCTTGCGCTTTGTAGAGTAGATTCTGACTGTCACGATGATGCGAGAGTATTTTTTTTTCTTCACATCCGTTACAGCTTATGATACCTGGCAAAGATTTTCGTTCTTTACTAAGATGAGCAAATATTGTTTAAAAAAAGATGTATAGCATAAGGAAATATGTAAGAAATTATGTGTTCTAATATTATTAATATATGATAAAGCATGTATATTTTTAAGCAATTCTGTAACACATATTTTAAGAAAACACATTTAGATTGTTAGCATGTTACACCTGTAGAAAAACAGTTGGTAAAACTAGCATTGCTTGTAAATGTATCACGCATACTTTCATACTCAAGACATCAAGTTGTTGCAAATAAATGTATTAATACACAAAGGAATGTAAATCGTTTAATAAGATATAGCACTGAATTCAATATAAAGATTCTTATCTGAGAATCCATTTATTATCAGTGACTGAAGATTATCTTATGCTTCGTAGACATCACTGCAAATGCTCAAACACAAAAATAAACACATTTCGGAACATTTTTTGATCACACATTTGATCGAAATCCTCAAAACGTTGTTATGTTGTGATTGTATTTTTAATGTGTTGCAAAAGTGTTGCTCTCTGGAAATGTGTTCTTAAATATGTTGTGAAAGTATTTCTATTTAGAAATGTGTTCCAAATATAGTGTTGTTAATTTTGTTTAAATAGTGTTGGAAATAGTGTTGATGAAAATAGTTTCTTAAAATTACTATTGTCTCTCTTGTCTTCACTAACAAGGGGACCACCAGACATGGTGCTCACAGATTTTAATGATTTCAAAGTACGTTGTAGGGGTCATACCACTAATTATTCTGGTGAAAGGGTTCCTTCAAATGGACCTTGGTTTTTGAGAAATTGGGGGTCAAAGTTCAGCGCATATTTCAAATACCTAATTATACAACGTCTGAATGTCAATTCGTGGCGTCGTCGTGCCAAAGTACGTGTTTGTGATTCGAAAGGTTGTGAATTCGAATCCATCCTCGGCTTCTATTTTCTGTTTTACTTATATTTATATTTTTTACACGTTACAAATTTTAAGTATTTTTATTACTAAAAAAATTGCTACAACTTTTATATTTTCTTAATAAATTGCATTTACATTTTTTGAATTTTTTCATGAAAATTAATTTTTTTCTGCAATTTTTAAACTAATATTTCTTTTGATAACACAGCAAAACTAATTTAAGCCTAGAACTTTTTTTTCTTAAATATTATCTATACTAGCTGACCCGCCCGGCGTTGCCCGGGTCCGTATTAGCAATATTAAACGAACTTGAAATTTGTATGATTTTATCAATAACTGGAAGCATGCAGAAATGCATTGTCTGAAATACGTCGCAGCTGACTTTGTGAAAAATCAGTTTTAAAAACAACAACTAATATTAAACTCTAAAAATACTTAAAATGAGCAATGAGAAACACGGGAGGGAACATGTATCCAACGATTGCGTTAGTTTCGTGTTAAAGTGTTGATATTTTCTTAGCAGACGATTTTTTGTGATAAATACATTATCTGTTTTATATTTCTTAATGATATTCCTCTGGACCGAGTTGGCGCATTGCCAAGATTTGCTTCCTCTGGACCGAGTTGGCGCATTGCCAAGATTTGCTTTCCCCTGTGCCTCAATTAATTATCCTCGGAATTCCTTTTATTTATAGAGATTTTTTACTTTATGCACAATTCTGAAATAATGATTTTTCTTTTTTCTATCGCTTTTTTATTTTATTTTATAGTACTTTAAATGCAAATTTATCCTTTTTTGTATAAATAATACAAAATAATTTTCACGAGAAATTTCTTAAACGTTTATAGGATTAGAGAATTCAAGTAATGCATACCTTCGAAAGAGTAATAAAATATTAATACAGTAATGCTAAAATGCAAGTTGTTACCAGCTATCCAAATTTTCCAATTTTCTGTAAACACATTTTTATCTCACAAGTTCAATCTCAACAAAATTTATCGTTTGCACAGATAAGAAATGACAGGTTACATTTATTTTTATTGCAAATCAAAACACTCTTTCCCTAATTCAATTGGAGTGCAAAAATCGTCTGTTAATAAAATTTACGATATATATAAAAATACTATTTTTTTTTCTTTTTTCGTCGGCTTTCCTTTTCTCCATAATATAAAGATTTATTTTTATCGATCATATATTTGCACTTATACAAAAGATGATTAAACTTTTTTTTATCTTTTAATGTATTTTTAAACATAAGGTATTTGTACCCTATATGGACAGTGCTCTCAATATGGACACCCCTAATATTTTTAAAAGTAACAATTTTGATAGAGAGATCGCGCTATATATCCGTAAAGAAAAGCAGTTGAAGAGATAATTAAGCCTGGAAAGTACAAAAAAGCTCGCTGTTCGCCATTTAAAAGGAAACTTATTGTTTCGTGGTGTGCTGATCGTAATTACAGGCAAGTTTAAATCCTTATTAGATATTGTAAAATTACTTTAAATATTGAAAAGTGGGGTGTTTTAAAAAGTTTTTAAAACATATTTTCGATTGCTATTGCATAGATTGCTTAAAAACATTTTCTTTATTTATTTATTACACGATTTAATAAAGCTACTCCCGATTCCCAATATGGACACCTTATGTTCACATTGGAAGTACAGTAGGTGAATCTTCAGATTCACAAAAATAGAAATATAAGCAAAACCAACTACAATATTTCATAATATTTTGTAGTAACTGAGGTGCTTAGTTAGGTGCGATGTTCGAAGAGCCACAACCGAAAATGACCTCCCGTTCTAAAGTGCATGTCCTAGATATTTGCTGTGCCCTACCCTCCCCGCAATACTTTAAGTATATCTTTTTACCTCCTCTCACCTAAAATTCCACAGAAGAATGGCTCATTCATACCCCCTGTGTAGTAGGTCAATAGGAGCCACCTGTCCATAATAAGGACTAGTGGTTCCTTATATGGACATTTGTAAACATTTTTTGTTTTTATCATTTAAATAAAAACCATAATAGTTACAAGGTCGCTAATTTTAATAAGGATAGTCAATAGTCCACGGATCATGGTCACATATTTTTGGAGTCCTATCACGTGTACATGGAGGTGAAAAAAAAAATTTCCTTAGGGTGTCCATATTAGGCACAGGTACCTTATTTATAACGAATTAAGTATTCAAGGAATATAATTAAGGAAGTTTTAAAAAATGAAGTTTCACATAAATTAAATCGGATTTGCTTCTAGATTAAAAATTTAGGTAAAAAATACTGATTTTCTCTAAAAGTTCTTAAACGTAAACTTAATTTCTTAAGGGGACAGTTTACCCCAAAAAATCAAAAAATCAAAAAATCGATTTTTGTTTTGAAACATTAAATGAAAGCCTGTTTAATTGTGAATATTTAAAAACCTCTTTTTCATCCATACGACAATCATATCTTGGCATGTTGTAAATTTTGTTAATACACCTAACGCAATTCCCACACTAATGATAACTTTTTCCATTATGTTTATATTTACTTCGCTTTCATGTTTTAAAAATGTTAAGGTTTTTTTTTTTTTTTTTTTTTTTTTTTACTTGTATTTGATATAGATATTTAAAATGTTTTGTACAATTTGATTGTTACATACGTGTTGAATATGCGCATGAAATTAGACTTAACGTTATTATTATTATAATTGTTATTAATAAAAGTATATATGAAGATGTGTTAGATTTCACCACTTTGCACAACTTATATCAAATAAAAATATATATTAAATGTAGCATTACATTATCTAAAAATCCTTGCACAGTATTGTGTAATACACATTTGAAGAAAAAAAAAAGGTGATTGATTAATCTAAAAATATTATTATTTAAAATTGTGGAGATTTTAAAATATTAAAATTTTCTTATACTTTTTCAAAATTTTAATTAAATACGCATTTTTATTTAATTATTTGTTTCAAAATGTACTTTTAGTTGAACCTTAACTGCAGTCAGTTCACCAATTGAGCCATATTTTTTGAAATAATAGTAATAATAAAATATTGAAAAAGTAAACTGTCCTCTTCAGAAAATATCAAAAGGTTCAAAGCTGTAGAAATCCCAATTCTGCTTAAAATTTGTAACATGTAAAAAATATAAATATCAGTAAAAAAGAAAATAGTAGCCGAAGATGAATTCGAACTCACAACCTTTCGATTCACTGACATATGCTTTGGTACGACGCCACGAATTGACGTACAGCGTTGGTACTAATAAGTATTTGAAATATAAGCTGAACTTTGACCCCTAATTTCTCAAAAACCAAGGTCCATTTGAAGGAATCCTTTCACCAGAATAATTAGTGGTATGACCCCTACAACATACTTTGAAATCATCAAAATCTGTGAGCACCATGTCTGGTGGTCCCCTTGTAAGATGAGCAAATAATATTTAAAAGAAGATTTATAGCATAAGGAAATATATGAAAAATTATGTGTTCTGGTTCATTAATACCAGATAATACATAGATTTTTTTTTTTTTTTTTTTTTGTTATAATTCTATAACACATCTTCCAAGAAAGAATATTTAAATTGTTATTAAATTCCATTCCTAGAAAAAAAATTAATTGCTTGTAAATATATCATGTATATCTTCACACTCCAAGTGTCAGAAATAAACTTAAAAGTATATATGCGAATATAATTTAAATATAAAGGTAGTCTTGATTTGAAGACAAAGGTTCTAATGTGTGAAAAGATTCACATTCGCCGCCAAGTAGTAACTGAGAATAATCTTACTCTTTGTAGAGTTGTTCCGACGACCGACGATGTAAAGAGAGTACTTTTTGTTTAAATGTCTGTTACAGCCTGTTAAACCTGGCAAGATTATTTTGGTGCGCGTTTAACTGGGCAAGTAATGATTAAAACTAGATACATAATACAAGGATATATACTAATTTTTTTATTTGTTTTTAAAACTTAAAAAAGGGACGAGAAAAATTTGGCGCTATTTAAATACACTATATTGCCATTGATTATGGGACACTTGCGATTTTAGACATTTTACTAAATATCTAGAAAAATACATGATGAATCATCTCGAAACTCTTAGTGTATAAATATAATAGTATACGTCATACATCTCCGTGAAGATTTTTTACCAAAACTCCATAGGGGACCGTCAACAAATTAAAAAAGAATGAATATCTTTTGAATAACCCTGTCAAAACTAATGTAGCAAAAGCGCTCAAACTCTAGATTATGATTGAAAGCCTTATTGTAATACATTGTGTTCATTTTTATGCAAATAGCATGCATACTCGCAGAGTAATTAAGGTTTTTATAAAAATGATCCCAAATTTTTCCAAGTTTTTTCCTTATAATTTTCAGAATTCTTAATATAAAATAATATTTTTTTTCAGAAAATATGACAAAAAACACTGCACACAGTACCCTGTAATCAGAATTAAAAAATAATGAAAATTGTATACAAAATGAGTTGGTTTACTAAATAATTTTTTACTGCGCATGCGTCAACGATATCAAAATTTTATTTGCATATTATGTTAGCTATATGTATAGAGCAACTTTTGTGAAAGTCACAAAATCATAACTTGAAAATTCTGAAAATAATCGTCAATTGAATAAGTTGAAAATCCGTTATTCTTAAAATGAAGCAAAAACAAGAGGGGTTGTGTCCATATATTCATTGATTAGTGTCAATATAGAATACACAATACGGGATGTTACGACTACTTCTGGATAAAGTCCCTCATTTTTTTGCTTCATTTTGTAAACAACGTATTTTGTCCTTTTTCTATAGACGATTACTTTCAGAATTTTCAAGCTGTAATTTTGAGACTTTTACAAAAGTTGCTCTATACATTTAACTAACATAATATGCAAATGAAATTTTGATATCTTTGACGCATGCGCAGTAAAAAATTATATAGTAAACCTACTCATTATTCATACAATTTTTATTATTTTTTAATTCTGATTACAGGGTACTGTGTGCAATGTCGTTTGTCATATTTTCTGAAAAACATATTATTTTATATTAAGAACTCTGAAAATTATAAGGAAAAAACTTGGAAAAATTTGGGGCCATTTTTATAAAAACCTTAATTACTCTGCGAGTATGCATGCTATTTGCATAAAAATGAACACAGTATATTACAATAAGGCATTCAATTATAATCTAGAGTTTGAGCGCTTTTGCTACATTAGTTTTGACAGGGTTATTCAAAAGATATTCATTCTTTTTTAATTTGTTGATGGTCCCCTATGGAGTTTCGGTAAAAAATCTTCACGGAGATGTATGACGTATACTATTATATTTATACACTAAGAGTTTCGAGATGATTCCTCGTGTATTTTTCTAGATATTTAGTAAAATGTCTAAAATCGCAAGTGTCCCATAATCAATGGCAATATAGTGTATTAAGGAATTTGCTATGAAATCAGAAAAAATAAATAAGCAAAAACAATAATTTGAGCTTGAAAAAAATGTATTCTACTTGTGCAGGTTGAAAAACCGAATGACAAATGATATTTCTGTTAATTGAATGTTCTTTGTAAAAAATTTTTAAACGGGGCGGAGGAAATTTAACAATTCTCGTTGATCTCGAAAGCCCATATTAGCCATCCAAAGGGATGATTATCTTGTACAATGATGTACCTGTACAGTTATCTTTTACAGTGATTACTTTGTACAATGATGTAAATTCGGTATTTAATATCAACCTTCTAATACGTACATGTTTAATTTTTTCTTTTTTTTCAAAAGTTGCATTTCTAAACTTTGATTTTTTAAGAACATTCAAAAAGTAAAAACTTTATAATTTTTTATAAAATGTTTAAAATTTATACACGAATTTTTTAAATATAATGTTAAAAGTTATTGACTTTTATAAAATATGTAAAATTTATCTAGACATTTTTTTAAATACAAGATGAAATTATGTAAATAAAGTTCTAAAGTTAAATGCAAATTTTAATAATTGTATTGCATAATCAGTAATTAGCTAAATAACTTAATATGGAATATTGCGATTGCTAATTTTATTTTCATTTCAGTCTTCAGTCTCAAAAAAAAAAAAAAAAAAAAAAAAAAAAAAAAAAAAAAAAAAAAAAAGATTCCGTTAAATAAAAAAGTATTTTAATAATTTATATGATATGCGATTATTTCAATATAAAACATTAATTTTTTTTAACGTTTACAATGAACGAATCTCAACACATTCGCTGCCGTTCACGCGCCAGCGCGTGATATGGCGCCAACGTTTAGGGGCCACTCACGCGCCAGCGCGTGATGTGGGTAGATGTTTCAATAGCCAGTCACGCGCTGGCGCGGGAAAATCTTTCTCTGATTCTCTGTTATAAATTGTAAATCGGCTTCTGGGAAAAACCCACTTCTATAGTGAGGCATTAACTATCATTACATCTTCACGTAAGCGGTAGCGAATGTATTAATAGAGTTCACCACACTACCAAGAGATAAAATGACTATTTTGGCATGTGAGGAGACGAAGATTTCATTTACTAATTTAGTGCGTCATTAAATAATTTTAAATTATTCTGAAAAAAGATTGTTTATTTCCCTCTGAAACAACATGAAACTTTCAGACGCATTCACGGGCATTTTAAACTTAAAATCACTAAAAGCATCTTAGATTATGAATGTTTGTTATAATAAGATGATATTCATCGGCCGTCATGTTCGAAAATTCGGTTCAAAATGCCAAAATTGACAATATTTTCGGGAAATTTTCTACTTTTATCGAAAAACAAAAATCGCTATATGAATGCATTATTTCTTAGTAAGGAGTTCGATAATTTTATTTGCTTATGAATAAAAATGAATTCAGGAATGTATCAAAAAGTAGCCAGTTAAGATTCGAGAATAGTCTTAATAAAATAATGAATTCATCTTATTCATCGAATGAGCTAGTAGGAAATCACGTGGCTTACATGCCAGTTAAATCGTGGTCTAGTAGTATACAAGTGGAACTTGCTTCACTTTTTAGAAAATCTCGCTCTAGACGGTTTATAATTATAAAGTGCACATTAACTATCAAATTCGAATATCCTAAATAAATTAACTTAAAAGTTGAATACGCAGTAGATAAGATTTTTTTTTCTAAGTATACATAATTAAAAAAACTGCTTTGAAAAATTTTAGATTGAGATCAATGAAAGGCCTATAAATTCACAAAAGTTATGATTAAATAAACCTTATGTTTTGAAGCAATATAAAAAATAACTAAAAACCCACTTATATTTATATAAGAATAATCTAACTTTAGTTTTAATCAAAGCAGTCATTAAACATTTACTCCATTAACAAACAACAATTTTTTATGGACACTTCCGATCAAAATATTTACTAAAGTACATATTAAGCTTCATAGAAGAAAAAAAATAGCGCTATAAAAAAAATTGATTTTCCTTGCAAAATCCTCTGAATTATAAATAGAGGTATCAACGTTTATCAAATTTTTTCTGAAAAATATAATTAAAACTGGCAGTTTGTTTAAAAATAATAATAAGTTCGAGTAATTCGTTATAAAAAAAAAGAAAAAAACTCGTAAAAATCATATCATTAAGTTTCGTTAATTTATCAAAAGTAGGAAAAGGAATTAAGGATACTTCATTAAAGGGATAACAATATGTGATTTTTTTCTATCGGGGTAGCTTTAAAAGGAATTAGTACTGATAAACCAAATCTGAAGTAATTGATAGATGCATTTTAAATAAAAGATTTTATAAAAGAAAAATATCAAATAAAATCTCAAGATAATTGTGGGCTTTTCTTTTACCTGAAAAAAAAACTATTGGAAATTCTTTTACATCATTTATATTATTCAACTACAAATTTTCAAATAAGCATTCAATACCATGAATAATATAAATATTTTTTTTAAAAATCTACTATCTGAAAATACATAACTTGTAAAACATAACTTGGTAAACATGCCTTGTAAAGCAATTTCACTTCAAATAGAATTATTATTATTATTACTGATAAAAAAAATCAAAACCTTCAGTTACAAGTAATTACTGGCTTAGAACGATATTTATCAGACGTTCAAATATTCGGTTCAAAATGTCAAATTTGGTAGTATTTTCTGAAAAGATTATTTATTTTAAAAGATTAATTAAAAATATGAATACTTAGAAGTTCAGAATTTTTTTTTTCAAATACATAATTTAAAAAAATTTGCTTTGAAAGATTTTAGATTGAGACCTTTAAAAGGCCTATAAATCCTGAAAAGTTATGATTTAAAAAAAATTATGTTTTCAAGCAATATAAAAATAACTAAAAACCCACTTACATTTATACAAGAATAATCTAACTTTATTTTTAATCAAAGCAGTCATTAAACATTTACTCCATTAACAAACAACTAGTTTTTATGGACACTTCCGATCAAAATATTTACTAAAGCACATATTAAACTTCATAGAAGAAAAAAAAATAGTGCTACAAAAAAAATTGTTTTTCTTTGCAAAATCCTCTGAATTATAAACAGAGGTATCAACGTTTATCAAACTTTTGTAGGAAAATATAATTAAAGCTGGCAGTTTGCTTAAAAAATAATAATAAGTTCTAGTAATTCGTTGTAAAAAAAAAAAAGAAAAAAAAGAAAGAAAAATCTAGTGGAAATTCTTTTACATCATTTATATTATTTAACCAGAAATTTTCAAAGAAGCATTCAATAACATGAATTATGTAAATATTTGTAAATGCATAACTTGGTAAACATGCTTTGTAAAGCAATTTCGCGTCAAATAGCATTATTATTATTGCTAAAAAAGTTATATCTTGAGTTTAAGTGATTGCTGGCTTAGGGCGATATTTATCGGACATTCAAAAAATCAAATTTGATAGCATTTTCTGAAAATTTTACTTTTTTTAATCACAAAATAGAAAGTACTATATGAATGCATTATTTCTGATAAGAAAGACCACCAACTTTAAGTGTTTATGAATAAAAATGAATTCAGACATGTAAAAACAATTACCAGTTAAGGATTTTTAAAAAGCCTTAATAAACCATTTCATCTTATTCAACGAAAAGGCTTGTCTGAAGTCGCGTAGCTTGCATGTCAGTTCTGGTAATATACAAATCGAACATAACTCACTTTTTAGAAAACTGTGCTCTTGGCGGTCTGTATTAATAAATTTCGCATTAATTACCAAAATTTAGCACCGTAGATAAATTATTTAAAAATATGAATACTTAGAAGTTCGGAAATGCTTTTATAAATACATAATTAAAATAATTTGCTTTGTAAAAAATAGACGGCTGTAAAAGGCTATATAAGGCTGTAAATCTTCAAAAGTTGTTTTTCCTTGCAAAATCCTCTGAATTATAAATAGAGATATCAGCGTTTATCAAACTTTTGTAGAAAAATATAATTAAAGCTGGCAGTTTGTTTAAAAAATAATAATAAATTCGAGTAATTCTTTGTAAAAAAAAAAAAAAAAAAAAAAAAAAAAAAGAGAAGAAAAAGAAAAGAAAGAAAAGAAAAGAAAAGAAAAGAAACCTCGTAAAAGTCATATCATTAAGTTTAGATAATTTATGAAAAGTAAGAAAAGGAATTAAGATACTTGATTTAAGGGATTTGTTTTTCTATCAGGGTAGCTTTAAAAAAATTAGTAGTGATATACCAAGTCTAAAATAATTGATAGATGCTTTTTAAATAAAAGATTTTTTAAAAGAAAAATATCAAATAAAACCCAAGAAGAGTGTGGGCTTTTCTTTTACCTGAAAAAAATAGTGGAAATTTTTTTACATCATTTTTATAAATGGTATAAAAGAATTTCAACCAATAATTTTCAAAAAAGCATTCAGTAAGATTAACTATATATTCTTTTTTTCAAAATCCATTAACTGAAAATATATAACTTGTAAATACATAAATTGGTAAACATACCTTGTAAAGCAATTTTACTAATAATAATAATATTATTATTATTATTATTGATTAAAAAGTTAATTTTTGAGTTATAAATGATTCTGGTTTAGGACGAAATTTATCGGACGTTCGAAAATTCGGTTCAAAATGTCAAATTTGATAGTATTTTCTGAATATTTTACTTATTTTATCGAAAAATAAAAAGTACTACATGAATGCATTATATCATAATAAGAGAGTCCATTAACTTTATGTGTTCATGAATAAAAATGAATTACGGAGTGTATCAAAAAGTAGCCAGTTAAAGATTTTTTTTATAAAAGCCTTAATAAATCATTTCATCTTATGCAACGAAAGAGCTTGTCTCAAGTCACGTAACGTACATGTCAGATAACAATGGTCTTCTAGTACACAAATAGAATGTAACTCACTTTTTAGAAAACTGTGCTCTAGGTGGTCTATATTAATACATTGCACACTAATTATAAAATCCGTTAATAAATTAATTAATAAATATAGTTTAAAAAAAATACGTGTGGCACTCGGGGACTGCCGCGGTAAAGCTATTGCATAGCATTTTTTATCAACTTATGCAATTATAATTATTTATTTATTTTTTATTTATGCAGTTTTTTTTTCTTCTTTTTTGACTTTGATATTAATTCAAGTTACACTTTTTGAGCGTGATGACCGATAACAAAATTTTTTTCCCTTTTATTGAATAAATGAGAAGTTAATATCGTTTAAAATATTTTTATTATCTTACAATACATGTGGGAATATTGAGTGATTAGCTTATGATTTAAGCAAAAGTAACATTCTTAAAAAAATAAAAAGGTTTAATAGACATAAAATATGTAAGTAACATTCAATGATAACAGTAGAACTGAATAATATTTAAAATAAATAAGCTTCTCTGAGCTTTGGATTAAAAATCCATCCAACTCGCCATCGCTGAAATCTATAGAACACCTCGTTCTTTTTTATGCATCCTCACGTGAGTCTCAATTGGGATATCACGTTCATTAAATCATTGAGTATATTATCTTTAATTGCTTAATACTTCATCCTTTATACCCACATTTTCGGTCATCCTGACGTTCCTGGCGACCTCGCCAGCTGCCCCACGGCTTGACGTATTTTGCAATAGTGGATATCTTGTCCACCATGGTCTCCAATCCTCTTTGCATCATAATGATCATGTGATTTTTCTATAATGTTTTTATTAGGTCCATGGAATTTTCTCCTTTTCATTCCTGTTCCATACTGCATTTCTTGGATTAACTCGGTATCATTTAATTCATATCTGTTAGGTACTTTTCTCATCATGTTAAATTGCTTTCTATAACTACCATTACTCCAAAAATATAGATTTCTACGCGGACCATTAAAATTTGTTTTTATGCTTCTTTTGCCTTTAAATTTAAAAGTATCCTTTTCACACGGTTCAGCCCTTTCTTTTTCAAAAATTTCATATTTTCTTTCTGTTTGCTGTACCTCTAAATGTTTCTGTTTGCTGTTTCTCCAATTTTCATATGTGTGACGTTTTCCATCAAAATTATTTCTCGAATAATATTTCTTTTCTTCATCTCTATCATTGTAATCACGCTTCTTGTAATTTCTGATAAATTTCTGTTTATTTGCATTAACTCCTTCAACATTCCTTTCTTCCCTCGTATTTTTCCGTTTATAATATTTTTTAATTTTCCTCGTTTCATTTTTATTTTCATTGGCGCGTGCACATAAATTGCGTTTTTCTTTTAGGTCATTCATTCGTCCTGTTTGTGATGTCTCGTTTCTTTCATTCAATCTTTTCTTACTAATTAAATTTTCTTCTTTCTCATTTATTTCTTTTCTAATTTTCAAATTTCTCACGTGATTCAAATCAATTTCATTTTCTTCTATGACTCTCGCGAAATTAATCAAGTGATTACCTCCTGCATTATTATCATTTGCAAGTATAACATTTTCATCGCGTGAATTATCTAACGTAGACGTTTTCATTTCATTATTATTTTTGGCAGCATGATTCAATTTTATATCAGAATTCTTCTGAACTTTAGTGTAACCTACTTGAATACTATTGCGTTTGCCAACGATCTTAATTCCATTCTCGTCTATCGCCAAATTTAATTTGCTAATGACATCATATCCCAGTAAAATATCATATTCAAGAGATTCCAGCACGTACAAATTTGTTCTGATTAGAAAACCATCAATATTAAATTCATATGGGAAGTATCCTTTTGGATAAACAACTATTTTATTTATGCCGGACAAAAAGATATTATTTGAAAATAATCTTGGCGAGCCTATTTTCGTATAATATTCGTAACTCACCAAACTGATATCACTTCCAGTGTCGAAGAAGATCTGTGTCTTTTCACCGTTAATATCAATATTTTTCATGTAATCTGATTTGGCACTGTTAGTTTGCTTGATTACTGCGGAATTCATCTCTTTGTAGTTGGATAATCGCGGATTTTGGCTCCGATTTTGGCTGTCATTTTTTATTTGTTTATTATTCCCATTATTACACTGCGATATTACGTGGCTAAGACGATTACTTTTGAAACACATAATTTGTGCCCTGTTCTTTTCATTTAAATAAGAAAATTCATTTACATTATCTGTATTATCTTTAAATTGTTGTCTTCTTAAAGTATTATAACGTTGATATGGTAACCATGGTTTTGTGTTGTTGTTTTCGCGCATTTTTGGCTCTCTTTCTTCAAAGCGGTGTAAATTTCTATTCAGGGTTTTAATATTACGTCTTGCTGTTTCGTAATCATCTAGTTTACAAACTAATGTATCAACACTTTTAATTTTTGGAAGATCATCGATAAAATGTTCTTTCATTTCTATCGGTAACCTTCTCTTGATTTGATCGACTAATATTAATTCTTTTAAATCTTCAAAATTGGATACATCAAGACCGGTAATCCATTCTTCTAAATAATTCCTTAACTCAAATGCTAGATCGCGCCAAGTGGCTGAGTTTTCTTTCTTATGCGACATTAATTTTTGCCTAAACTCTTCTGGCGTCAATTTGAATCTTTTGAGCAGCAAGTTTTTTACATAATCGTAGTTATTTGTTAATGTTTCTGGTTCTCTAGTTATAACATTAGCAATTTCTAGCGGCATTAAACTTAATAAGTGCATGACCCAATTCTCTTTTGTTATATTCATCCTAGAAATCTGTCTCTCGAATAGAGCTAAGTAGATACTAATATCACCCTTCCCATCAAAGTGTGACATTAATTTAGACAAATTTAGTTGCTTACCTGTACCAGTTACAGCCGAACCGTTACTTGTATTTATCATATTTCCTTGAAGTTCAATTTTTCGTAATTCGTACTCCATTTCCATCTTCTTTTCCTCTAATCTTCTTTCTGCTTCTAACCGTAACCGTCTTTCTTCTTTTTCTGCTTCTAGTCTTTTTTCTTCTTTTTCTGCTTCTAGTCTTTTTTCTTCTTTTTCTGCTTCCAGCCTTAATCGTCTTTCTTCTTTTTCTGCTTCTAGTCTTTCTCTTTCTATTCTCTCCGCGGCTATGACTTCAAGTCGAACTTTTACAAAATTTTCTTCATAATCCTTCGATTCAGTCACCAACTTTATCAAATCAATGATTCTTGGACTCTGAGGCACAACTATACCTAGGTCATCACACAATGTTAACAAGTCCGCCTTTCTAGCTTTATTCAGAACAGACATTATAATTTTTGTTTACACTTCAACAAAACAATATAGTGCACTATCTTGCAGGCTTGATTACGGATAATTTCTAATCATTACACATATAAGAAACAGTTCCTTTTTTACATAATACGTATTAGTTTAAAAACAAAACATTTTTCTTAGACTTAGATCTTCTTAGTGTAAAATAGCTTTCATCGTGAAATTCAAATTCAAATATAAATCAGCGAAATCATTCAAATCCTTCAATCCCGGCAACGAACCCCCAAAACTTGTGGGAATATTGAGTGATTAGCTTATGATTTAAGCAAAAGTAACATTCTTAAAAAAATAAAAAGGTTTAATAGACATAAAATATGTAAGTAACATTCAATGATAACAGTAGAACTGAATAATATTTAAAATAAATAAGCTTCTCTGAGCTTTGGATTAAAAATCCATCCAACTCGCCATCGCTGAAATCTATAGAACACCTCGTTCTTTTTTATGCATCCTCACGTGAGTCTCAATTGGGATATCACGTTCATTAAATCATTGAGTATATTATCTTTAATTGCTTAATACTTCATCCTTTATACCCACATACATGTAGGTTAATCAGGAAATTTTATCATTGAAACTATACGTTTATGGTAGCTGAAATAAAAAAACATAAGTTTGAGATTTGATATTCTCAAAATATCTGAAAAATACCGCGTCAATGTCTGCCGAAGTCTACCAAAGGATACCGTGCCGAAGTCTGCCAAACTGAAGCGACGTTAGCCGGAGTGTTAGGGTTTTTTTTCTCGTTACGGAATTTCTAGATTCTTTCGCCGCACTCAAAGCCCCCGATAAAAGCTATGCAATACCTTAATAAATTACCAAACAAAATTTGGCCGCGCTACATAAATTAGATCGCGAGTTATAAGCATTTTTAATTTTCCGAACCTTACCGTGGGGGTCTCCTGTCACCAAAAATTAACACTGTCTCATAATAAATTGTCAAACAAAATTTGACCGCACTACGAAAATTAGATCGCGAGTTTTAAGCATTTTAAATTTTTCGACCCTCACCATGGGGGATCTCCTGTCACCAAAAATTAACACTGTCTCATAATAAATTACCAAAAAAATTTGGCCGCGCTATGAAAATTGATCGTCTGTTATAAACATTTTAAATTTTTCGACCCTCACCGCGGGGGGGGGGGTCTCCTATCACCAAAAATTAACACTCTCTCATAATAAATTACCAAACAAAATTTGGCCGCGATACGAAAGTTAGATTGCGAGTTATAACCATTTTAAATTTTTCGACCCTCACCGTGGTGGGGGGGGGGGTCTCCTGTCACTAAAAATAAAAACTGTCTCATAATAAACTACCAAACAAAATATGGCCGCGCTACGAAAGTTAGACCGCGAGTTATAAGCATTTTAAATTTTTCGACCCTCACCGTGGGAAGTCTCCTGTCAAAAAAAATTAACACTGTCTCATAAGAAATTACCAAACAAAATTTGGCCGCGCTACGAAAATTAGATCGCGAGTTATAAGCATTTTAACTTTTTCGAACCTCAATGCGGGGGGGGGGGTCTCCTGTCACCAAAAATTAACACTGTTTCATAAAAAATCACCAAACAAAATTTGGCCGCGCTACGAAAATTAGATAGTGAGTTATAAGCATTTTAAAATTTTTCGAGCCTCAACGTGGGGAGTCACCTGTCACCAAAAGTAACACTGTCTCATAATAAATTACCTAACAAAATTTGGCCGCACTACGAAAATTAGATCGCGTGTTATAAGCATTTTAAATTTTTCGACCCTCATCATGGGGGATCTCCTGCCACCAAAAGTAACACTGGTCTCATAATAAATTACAAACAAAATTTGGCCGCGCTACGAAAATTAGATCGCGAGTTATAAGCATTTTAAATTTTTCGACCCTCACCATGGGGGATCTCCTGTCACCAAAAGTAACACTGTCTCATAATAAATTACCAAACAAAATTTGGCCGCGCTACGAAAATTAGATCGCGAGTTATAAGCATTTTAAATTTTTCGACCCTCACCATGGGGGATCTCCTGTCACCAAAAGTAACACTGTCTCATAATAAATCACCAAACAAAATTTGGCCGCGCTACGAAAATTAGATAGTGAGTTATAAGCATTTTAAATTTTTCGACCCTCACCATGGGGGATTTCCTGTCACCAAAAGTAACATTGTCTCATAATAAATTACCAAATAAAATTTGGCCGCGCTACGAAAATTAGACCGCGAGTTATAAGCATTTTAAATTTTTCGATCCTCATCAATGGGCGGGTCTCCAATCACCAAAAGCTACATTATCCTACCTTGTTTTATCTTAAGACGATTCTTTTCTATACACATTCTATCAGGAATTTTTATTATTGAAACTATGGATTTATAGTAACTGAAATAAGAAATATAAGTTTGAGACTTGATATCCTCTAAATATCTGAAAAATACCCGGTCAATGTCTGCCGAAATCTACCGAAAGATACCATGCCGAAGTCTGGCGAACTGAAACGAAGTTAGCCGAGTGTTAGGTTTTTTTTCGTTACGGAATTTCTATATTTTTCTCGTTACGGAAATTCTACATTCGGTCGCCGCGCTCAAAGCCCGCGATAAAAGCTATGCAATTACTTAAAAACTAAAAGACACGCTTTTTAAGTATATCAAACTAAAAAGTGAAAAATAATTTGTACTATAAGTTGAAAACGAAAATAGATGAAAAATACTATATTACTATAAAATTATTGTTATTATAGAAATCAATTAATAAGCAATAAATAAAATTATCCTGGAAAAAAAGCGAGGGATGCTCCATCTACCTTGCTCCATCTATCAGTTCTTAAGAAGCACCCCACGCTTTTTTTCCACGATAATTTTATTTATTGTTTATTAATTGATTTCTATAATAACAATGATTTTATAGTAATATAGTATTTTTCATCTATTTTCGTTTTCAGCTAACAGTACGAATTATTTTTCACTTTTTAGTTTGATATACTTAAAAAGCGTGTTTTTTAGTTTTTTTAAACTATATTTATTTTTCACTTTTTAGTTTGATTACTTTAAAAGCGTGGTTTTTAGTTTTTTAAACTATATTTATGTTTAATACAAAAACCAAATTAATCGGTTGGATAGTTTCAAAGTAATTCGTGAACATACATAGAAAAAAAAAATACATACGCGTCGAATTGATAACTTCCTCTTCCTTTTCTGAAGCCGGTTAAAAAAAATTGTAATACGGAAATTTTTTTTTAAATTTTACATAGATGTAAATAATGTCAGGAGTGGGGTTCGAACCCACAATCTCTTTCGAAAAACAGAGCTTCAAACCGGCGCCTTAGACCGCTCGGCCATGCTGTCTACACTCCATTCAGTAAACGTATTCAACACTTTTAATTAGCGAAAATAACTAATTTTATTAGATTTTGCCTAATTACTAAAAAAGTACTGAACCAATTTCGATGAAACTGAAGTGGTACCAATTCGAGAGCATCGTCTTTCATTTAACACCAAAACCAAGTTAATCGGTTGCATGGTTTCGGAGTAATCGGTGAACATACATAAAATAAGGAGAGTTACAAACTCACAAACATACAGATGAAGTTAATAAAAAGCGTGGTAAAAAGCTAAATACTCAGACTTTCAAAAATGTTTTTACAATAAAAAATTAAAAAAATTGCTTTGAAAAATTTTAGATAGAGTTCAATAAAAGACCTATAAATCCTCAAAAGTTATGATTAAATAAACTTCATGTTTTCAAGCAACATAAAAATAACTAAAAATATACTTATATTAATATAAGAATAATCTAACTTTATTTTTAATCAAAGCAGTCATTAAACATTTATTCTATTAACGAACAACTACTTTTTATGGAATTTCCGATCAAAATATTTACTAAAGCACATATTAAACTTCATAGAAGAAGAAAAATAGCGCTACAAAAAAAAAAATTGTTTTTCCTTGCAAAATCCTCTGAATTATAAATAACGGTATCAATGTTTATCAAACTTTTGTTGAGAAATGTAATTAAAGCTGGCAGTCTATTTAAAAAATAATAGTAAGTTCGAGTAATTCGTTGCAAAAAAAAAAAAAAAAAAAGAAAGAAAAAAAAGAAAAAGAAAAGAAAAAGACAAAAAACTCGTAAAAGTCATATCACTAAGTTTCGTTAATTTATCAAAAGTAAGAAAAGGAATTAAGATACTTGATTAAAGGGATAACAATATGTGATTTTGTTTTTTGTAGTTTTGTTTTTCTATCAGGGTAGTTATAAAAGAATTAGTAGTAATAAACCAAGTCTTTAATAATTGATTGGTGCATACTAACTAAAAAATTTTCTTTTAAGAAAAAATATCAAATAAAACTTAAGAAGAATCTGATATCTTTTCTTTTACCTTAAGAAAAAAACTAGTGAAAATTCTTTTGCATCATTTTTACAAGGGGTGATCAAATGAAAAGGTACGTAACGACACGGTGGGTACACATGTAGACTTTATTCAAAATATTCACCATAGACATGAGCACAACGACTCCATTGATGAACAAGCCACAGGATTCCTTGTCCCCAGATTTCCTGTGGCCGTGACGAGACCCAGTCTTTCATATAGCGTCCTTGAGTACGTCGTCCGAGTTGAAGCGCTCTACTTTCATTTGTTTCTTCAGTATGTCATCCACCTTGTCGATGAGATCACTCATGATGACAGTGCTTGCCTGGCCTGGTCTCGGGTCATCACCCAGACTCTCACGGCCAGGCACTCCATTTTCTGACAGGCTTGTCAGAGACACATTTCTCCCTGTAAGCTGTCACCATCCGGCGATGAATAGCCGCCGGTTTCTCACTTTCCGCTGTCAGGATGACACCTCGCTGCGCCTCAATCGTCAAATTTTGCGAACCGAAAGCCATCCTGTCCTCATACGGACTGCCGCTTTATTTGGACGCCGCTTTTGATAAGAGCTTCCTGCGCATGCGGGCATCCGCGCATGCTCCGATCCCAGTCAAAGACTCCAATCGCATCCCGAGATGTCTCGCTACGTTCTCCCATCGCGGAATATGCAAATATTTAACTGTTACGTTTTTACGTCGTTTCGTACCTTTTCATTTGATCACCTCTTGTATTATTCAAGAAAATTTCAAAGAAGCATTCAATAACATTAATTATATAAATATTTTTAAAAAAATTACATTAACTGAAAATTTAATAATTTTAAAGCTATTGATTATTACTATTTTAATACTTCATTTGTTTTAATTTTAAAATATTTTCTATTCTTATATCCCTCCTGAGTTTACAGCAAAAATTAAGCAGGCTGACCAGCACGATATAAAAATTTAAACGAATGTAGACTTTTCTTTTACTTGAAAAAATAAAAAAAAATAAGGTACCCTGGGGTAATAACGCCAGGCGAGGTAATAACGCCAAGTGCTTATATTTTGCATAATTATGAAATAATCAGGTAAATGACACCCATGTGCTCTGCGCAGAAGGGTTTTGAGTCATATAAATCGCAAAAAACAGCTTCAAGTAAATTTGTTTCATTTTTAGGCCTTATTGTTTTTACAAACAACTAAAATTACCGCTTGATCTAAAATTTGCGAGATACGTTTTGTGATGTGAAGACTATGTTTTTATCCGGAAATTCTTTGTTAATGACATAAATTTGTAGTGCATTTCATGTACTTTTAAAATGTTGTTGAAGATTTTGAATATCTTCTCGAGATAATTTGTAATATAAAATGTACTGCGCAAAAACTATACCGGGGTAATAACGCCAATCCCTGTCATTAATACCCCGGTTGATTCCCTACAGTGGCCGAGCTACATCCTAAATACTGATTCAAATAAATACAGTTAAAACTGTGCAATGTTTCTCATATTTCTATTTAAACGGTCCTTTTTAAGCAAAGAGAAGCTCACTGTCTGATATTCTTTTGCTTCATCCCCCCCCCCTCCCACGCCACACCTTTATTTTTCTTACACTTTCACAAAAAATTGAGCATTTTCAATAGCTTAGAATGCAATTTTTCAATTTCTAAGTTTGTAGAGTTTGTACTTTTAGAATTGGGCTATCTACATGCAATTATTCCATCTTATTTCATAGTTTTGTTTGCATGGCGTTATTACCCATATAGGTGGGTAATAACGCCAAATAGCATGGGTCAAGAAAAAACGCCATTACATTTTATGAATAATTATCTGTTAAATTTTTTTATTTTATATAGGTAGTCAATGAGTTGCTGTATCAGATCCTATATTTGTTTGAAAAAAACAATCTAAAACTAAGCCGTGAAAATTGGTAGAACCTTAACGTGGCATTATTACCCCAGGGTACCTTAAAATAAACTAGTGGAAATTCTTTTGCATCCTTTATATTATTCAATTAGAAATTTTCAAAGAAACATCTAATAACATAAATTATATAAATATTTTAAAAAAATTCCACTGACTGATAATTTAATAATTTTAAAGCTTATTACAATTATTATTACTATTCCATTATTACTAGTCCATTATTACTATTTTAATGATCCATGTGTTCCAATTTAAAAATATTTTCTCTTTACCTATGTCTCTCCTGGGATATAAAAAAAAATTAAACAGGCTGACCAGCCTGATATAAAAATTTAAGCCAAGCAGATAAAATATAGACTATTTTCAATGGATATGTTTTTCGCGAGAATAAACATATATGTGCTCGAGCCAATGCTCATTCAACAACTTCAATTCAAGAAATATATAACATGTGGAGGGTAAAGATCAACATCAGCCAATCACATGGTGTCAGATCCTGAGCATAATTTTTCAGACGACTTAGACCAGGTCATGATCAAGTTTTATCTTCTTTTTTTAAACGTAGTCGAGCAGCACAGTGTGCGATTTTGCAAATCAGCGGGAAAAAAGTCCAAAAAAAAAAAAAAACTTGTAGTAATTTAACTTTTAAACATTTCAAATAACATCTAATACATTGGAAGAAAAAAAAGTAAAGTAATAGCGGCCTAACTCTATAACAACACTATCAAAAATTGGCTCAAAAACTGAATTTTCTTTTAATCTTTTTAGAATGGCAATCGATATAGTTGTAATTTCCCATCGATATTTTTCGCTGAAAACACACTTATTTTTTTAAATCTTTACAACAATGTAGATACATTTTTTGTTATTGTTGCAATAGTTATTTAATAATTTTTAAATCAATATAAAAAATATTAGAAAATTTAATACTATGTGATAAATTTTTAAAATCTGATAAAATTTTGTCCACGCCGGTCCATTGTATTTTTTTTAATTATGTATGCATATAGATATTTTTAAAAAATCAATTTCAGCTGCAACTACACTATATGGCTTAGAGTGACCGGCCACTTGCGATTTCAAACATTTACTTAACTATCTAGAAAAATACACGAGAAATTATCCTGAAACTCCATGCATATGAACAGAATAGTAAAGGCCATATATTAGAAAGCACGACGTTTCGGTCCCGCCATTTCGGTCCTGCCATTTCAGTCCCGAGACACTTCGGTTCCGAGCCATTTCGGTCCCAAGACATTTCGGTACCTAGCCGTTTCGGTCCCTAGCCGTTTCGGTCCCAAGACATTTCGGTCCCAAGACATTTCGGTCCCTTCTCCTGCAAACTGAAATTTTGTGAAATAAGACATAATTTTATAGGGAACATTGCAGAGTTTTTAAACTGAAGGCCATAAAATTTTAGTAGAATGCGATTATAAGTGCCCGAAAACCGCACACACGTATAACTCTTATCCAAAATATTATAATTCACACAAATTTTGTATGGTAATCCTAATCATAATTGGTAATCCCAATGATACTTGGTAATCCTAATTCTCAAAACAGTTAGTTATTTTAATATAAAAATTAAATTAATATTTTATAAAATATATTTATTAATTAATAACATTAAAATAACTATAAACTATAACTTTAAAATAAAATCAATACATAATCCCTTTTATATTCAATAAATCATTATATTTCCTAGTAGTTCTAAACTGAAATTTATATTTTACTTGTTTATTATCGTATATTTAAAATTACAGAAATTTAAAACAATTACTATAGTTAAAAATAAAACTGAAATAAGAATTTTTTTTCTGGGAAAGTAGGAGCGAAAAGATAATGCAAATAAATAAATAAATAAAAGCTTAATTTTGTCACTTAAAAATTGAAAATAAAATTATTTAAATTATTATTATATTATATTTTAATATATTTATTAAATTATATATTATATTTCATATATAATACTATATTATTATATTTATATATAACATTTATATTATTATATTTTAAAATATTATTATATTAATTTTATGTAAATAAAAATAAAAAATAATCATCTTATTAGAGTGAAATAGGCCCAGTTTCGGTAAAATTAACTCACGAAAATTGTCTCCATGGCGTGAGAAGACTGTTAAAAATGCAATCAATAAATTCTATTATTAAGAAAAAAAAATAAATAAATAAATAAAACAGCGGCGGAGGCAAATGTCTAAAAATAAAATTTTCTCACAGCGTGCCCAGTTATGAAGTCACTATTGCTTTCGCTATGTTAATAATGGAAAGTAACTTATGAAAACAAATTTATAAGATGCAACTTTGTATTATAAAAATAATAAGAAAAATAAAAAATTTATTCTTCAGTAAATATATCTCATTTCTGAATTATCAAAGGAGAGGGTATAGAGGGTGATTTGAGAAAATATGTATATATTATAACTTATAGCTGTCTAATTGAATTATTAAAGACATTTATTATTAAACTAATTGGAAGAAAAAAATATTAAGCACGATTTTTTTATTATTTAATTAATGCTAATTTAAAGGTTCTAAAAAATGTACGTAAACAGCCAAAAAAATATTTATGGCAGTTTATATAAAATACTTTTTAGTTTATAGTAGTTTATAGAAGTTTATATAAAATATTGATACTAATAATTAATAATAAAATTTAAAATATTTATTCTTATTAATAATAATAATACTAAAAGCAAAAGACAATATCCCCTAAACTTATATCACATTGTTTAATCAAACAAAATTTTGAGCTCGCTGTGATTTTATTATCAAGAGTTATAAAAGTTTAAATTTATGGGACTCTTATGTTCAACATTTTATGAAAATTAGGGGGAGGGAGGGGTAGAATTAAAAAAAAATTAAAAGGGTCCGAATAATGTTGAACTTATGCCATTTGGCAGACCCACAACAATTAGAATCCGACTTATAAGGTATCGAGCAAAGAAATAACAAGGGACCGAAATGGCTACGGACCGAAATGGCTACGGACCGAAATGTCTCGGGACCAAAATGGCCAGGGACCGAAATGTCTCAAAACCGAAATGGCCAGGGACCGAAATGTATCGGGACCAAAATGGCCAGGGACCGAAATGTCTCGGGACCGAAACGGCGAGACAGAAATGGCGGGACCGATGTGGCGGGACCGAAGTGGCGGGACCGAAATGTCGTGTACCCGTGTATTACCATGAAGAATTTTTCCCGAAACTTCATAAGGAAGATTGTAAACAAACTGAAAAAGAACGAATATCTTTTGGATAACCCTGTCAAAACTAATGTAGCTAAAGAGCTCAAACTGTAGATTATGATTAAGAGGCTTATTGTAATAAACTGTGTTCATTTTTATGTGGATAACATGTATACCCGTAGAGAAATAAAGGTTTTTATAAAAACCTTTCAAAGCAAGTTTTTTGCTTATAATTTGCAGGGTTCTTAATATAAAATAATGTTCTTTTCTGAAAATATGACAAAAAATGTTATACACCCTGTAATCAGAATTACAAAATAATAAAACTTCTATAAAAAATGAGCAGACTTACTAAATAATTTTTGACTGCGCATGCGTCAACGATATCAAAACTTCATCTGCATATTGTGTTAGCTAAATGTATAGAGCAACTTTTGTAAAAGTATCAAATACATAGCTTGAAAATTATGAAAGTAATCGTCCATAGAATAAGCTCAAGATCCGTTGTTCCAAAAATGAAGCAAACAAAAAAGGGTTTTATCCAAATATAGTAGTACGTGCCATAATGTGTATTCTAGATTGACACTAATCAATGGATATATGGACACAACCCCTCATCTTTTTGCTTCATTTTGGGAATAACGGATTTTGGCCTTATTCTATGGACGATCACTTTTATAATTTTCAAGCTATGTTTTAGAGATTTTTACAAAAGTTGCTCTATACATTTAGCTAACACAACATGCAAATGAAATTTTGATATCTTTGACGCATGTACCATGAAACATTATTTAGTACACCTGGTCATTTTCAAGGCAATTTTTATTATTTTTTAATCTGTTTACAGGGCATTGTGTACAATGTCGTTTGTCATATTTTCAGAAAAGAACATTATATTAAGAACTTTGTAAATTATAAGCAAAAAACTTGTAAAATTTTGGGACTCTTTTTTATAAAATCCTTAATTTCTCTATGAGTATACATGCTATCCACAAAGAAATGAACACAGTTTATTACAATAAGCCTTTTAATCAAAACGTACAGTTGGAGCGCTTTTGTTACATTAATTTTGACAGGGTTATCCAAAAGATATTTGTCTTATTTTTCAATTTATTGACGGTCCCCTATGGAGTTTCAGAAAAAATATCTTCATGGAAATGTATGACATGAACTATTATATTTACACACTTAGATTTTTAAGATATTTCCTCATATACGCAATCCATGAAGATAAGTAATTTTTTTTCAGGTTCGGATTTTATGTAATTTAGCATTACACTTGGCTATAAGATAAATACATCTGGTTTTAAACATTATAAATCAGGACTTTAAAATCTCTGTAAAAATATAGACTGGTTGAAATTCATCCTGAAGTTTTAACATTCATACTTTCTTACAAATAATAAAAGAATAGCAAACGACAATAAATGACAGTGATTCACTTTAGGATAACACTGGTTTTATAGCAGTGTGTAATGAATTAATTATATTTTTAATACAAGAAAACTCTTATTGTTGAAAATAAATGTGTACTACATTTTTAAAAATATGCACTAAATGCTAACACAGCGTCAATGTATGAAAATAACTTTTTGAATCAATTCAAAATTCTTTTTATTATTATTATGATGATGGAATGACAATGATGTAATTTCTACAATAATATATGTAAAGATATATATTTTTTCATAATACATAAACATTTTATCTCTAGTAAGATCTCTATTAAGAATATCATAATATTATTATAATATTGGTAATTTTCAAAAATTGAATTTTGACCAGCTAGATTCACAAAATCTTACACTGTGAGCCGGGGCAGAACTGGACCTCTCGCGACGTGCAGCACAGGCAATATGTTATGTAAAAATAGTAACAGCGATTATGAACTTCTGTAAACAGAATCATTAGAAATATACCTTAATAAATTATAGAGAAATTCTTTCAAAAATCTATATTTTAATATACAGCTTCAAAAGTTATGTTGAGAACAACATAACCCTCTGTTTTCTTTTATTTTAACCTACATTATTTTTTAATGATTCTTTATGTGAATGTTGAAAAGGCTAAGTGTCTAAGCAATTCGATTAATGAGCTAGTGTGTATTTTCTGTTAGGCGAACAGTATTACTATTTCTAATCACTTCTTATCTTTTTAAATAACTAATTCAGTTTTCTTTAAATCAGTTTTTAAGGAAATTTATCAGTATCTAAAATATACTGGTAACTTGTCTCATAAATATGCATGCAGTACTTTTTTTTTTTTTTTTTTTTTTTTTATCTTGATTGTATGTTAAGAAAAGTTGGAATGTTTTGTAGAAATTGAGTCTTGTAAATGAGATAGAGCCTAATGTAATTGATTTTGAACGAGCCATTATGTGTCTGTTTTCCCTCTTTTTTTTTTTTTTTTTTTTTTTTTTGTACGAGCCGGGCTAGGCCATGAAATACAAGTATGTAAATGGGTAGAACCGGGTTTGGGCCAAACTTTTGTTCTTTACACAGGAACGGGTCGGACAAAGGTAGCTTTCGTTCGTGCAGGGCCAAGTCCGGGACTGGAAATTTCGACCGGTGCAGACATCTACCCCTTACACGTAAAACGAATCGCTATATTTTTGTGAAAATTGATTTTGAACAAAATCGTGACCTTTTAGAGAGATTTTATCCATTAAAAAAGAAATCTTTCAATGCGTATAAAGAATAGAAATAATCATTAGATCGCCTAAAGGAACGATTATTCTCTAGATATTATTGTTTTCAAAAACTGGTCAAAATTTAAATAAGATTGGTTAAAATTTATTTGAGTTATAGCGATCATCGACTTTAAAAACATAGTTTTAAGATGATGTTCAAAAATTCGAGATTTTTTTTAATATAAAAACATAGAACAAATATATATATGTATATAAAATAGTATATATACATATATATAAAATAGTATCTATATATATATGTTACAGGCCAAACCCGATTTTAGGCCAAACTAGATTGGCCTAGGCCAAACCGGTCTATCCTAATGCCCATCGGACAAACTAGTTTTTCCTAGGCCAAACTAGTCTATTCTAAGCCCCATAGGACAAACTAGATTTTCCTAGGCCAAACTAGTTTGGCCTAACTCTTTTAGGATAAACTAGTTTAGACTGCTGTTTATTGGTCTGAACTGGTTTATCCTAGGCCAATTCAATTTGGCGTGATTTTATTGAATTCAATGACCGCCTCAACGCCAACATTCTTGTTTGTCCTAGGCTGATCTAGTTTATCTTAGGCCAATATAGTTTTACGTATTTTTAGCTTACGGGCGTAAAAGCCAGAGAAATAATGGGCTTACAGGTTCTGTGTATACAGGTACGCATGTATGTACGCATGTATGTACGTATGTGCGCAGGTATGTACGTAACGCGATAACTCTTGATAGATATATCCGATTTGCTTCAAATTTTTGATGTACGTTCATTCTGATAAGGTACTTTTCTGATTAATTTTGAAAATTCATTGGTTAAGAATAAAGGGGAGGGGAACGGAAGGCTAATCTGCCACCGTTAATTTAGAGAAATGGATTTATCATGCAGAATTATCAGTTTTCATTTAAAATTTTAGATATATGATCATTGTGACAAGGCGCCTCCGTGATTAGTTGTGGATGTTTATTGTTTAAGTCTAAAAGAAAGAGCAATGTAGGTAACACAATATAATTTAGATAAATGTTTTTTGACGCAGAATTGATGAATTTGTTTCAACTTTTTTAGATACAGATTCTTTCTGATAAAGAGATTCCCTTTATAGTTTTGAGGGTTTAATGGTTAAGTATGAAGGAAATAATGAAGGATTACCCTTTTGCGTAGGAAAAATTAGTTTATCCTATGGACTTCAGATAAACAAGTTTGGCGTAGGAAAAACTAGTTTATCCAATTGGCGTTAGGATAAAATGATTTGGCTTAGTCTAATCTAATTTGGCTCGATATTAGGTTTGGCCGGTAAAAAACATGTCTTTCACAAGAATAAGTATAAATGTGTGTAAAGAGTCATTGCTTATAACATCAATACAGAAATTTAACATCTCCACCGTAGAGACATGATGCATTGGACATGGTGTTTGCTTATTTTATTTTTTTTCTGCAGATGAATCCTAATTGTATGTTAAGTAAGATCTCAATTTTTTGAAGAAATTGAGTAGGACCAGATTGAGCCGGACTGAATCTCTTTTCACTGATTTTTGTACAAGCAGGGCTCGGGCTGAATTTTTAATTTTTACACCGGGTCAAGGCAAAATAACTTTCCTTCGGGAAGGGCGGGGCCCGAGCCTCGAAATTCCGGCCCGTGCAAACCTTTGACAGTATTCTACAACTATTCGAATAAAATACATTATATAAAGGTGATGACAAAACCACTTTGCACAAGGTTAGCTACGGAGCAGTAGTCGGGATCAATATTAAAAATAATATTGCCCAATTAAATTGAAGGCTTTGCATTCACAGGCTATTTACACTAATTGTGTATTACGGTCTTATTTTTTTAAGGAATAACACCCTCGAAAAGTGAAGTAAGTTGGATTACTTATTACCATTTACCCCAATTATACTTAACCATTGAACCCTTAAAACTAATCACAGATACGCTTTATAAAATTAAACAATTATCCTAAATTGAAGCAAATCAGATAATTCTGCTCAAAAAAACATTCATCTGGTTTAAAGAGGGTAATCCCCTATTACTCCTTTTATACTTAATCATTAAAACCTCAAAACAGTTCAGGGATTTGCCTTATAAAGAAAAAAACTATATTCAAAATTTACGGCAAATCGGATAAATCTGCATAAAAACCCATTTATCTAATTTAAGGTAGGCGATAAAATGTCCACTACCACATTATACTTAACCAAAAGAAAAAAACACATATTAATTAAAGAAGCACCTGATCAAATGAATTCATGTCCAAAATTTTAAGCAAATTGGATAATTCTGTATTATAACCAATTTATCTAATTTAAGGAAGGAAATAAATTGTAAGTTTCCCCCTTATATTTAACCGAAGAACTACCAAAATTAATCAGTAAAGCGCTTTATTAGGATAAACAAATCCAAGATCTGCAGCAAATTGGTTAATTCTGCATGAAAAACCCATTTGCCATAATTAGGTGGGATCCCCCCGTTCTTCCCGTTGTTCTTATTCAATAAACCCCCCCCCCCCCAAAATAATTAGGGAAGCGCTTTACAGGATGAATTAATTTCAAAAATTGAAGAAAATCAGTAAATTCTGCGTGAAAAAAGCATTTACATAAATTATGCGACGTTACCCCTATTCCTCCCTGCCTTTATGCTTAAACAATGAACACCCACAACTAATCATGGAGGCGCCTCAAGAGAATGCACCTATATCTAAAATTTGAATAAAATATGCTAAAATGCATGGAAACCCATTTATTTGAATTAAGGAAGGGGTGAATCAGCCTCTCGTTCTCCCCCCCCCCCCTTATTCTTTTCTAATAACCTCCCAAAATTAATCAGAAAAGCTCCCCATAAGAATAAATCTACAGTGAAAGTTTGATGCGAATCGAGTATTTCTATCAAGAATTATTGCATTACGTACTTACATAGATACAGAACCTACGTGCGCATTAGTTCTCAGGCTTTGGTAGCCTGATGAGATAAAAACACGTCAAATACATTATTTCTATCAAGAGTTATCGCGTTGCTCACAGACGTACGTACATACTGCGTACATACATACATACAGTACCAGTGAGCCCATTAATTCTCTGGATTTGATGCCCGTGAGCGAAAAACACGTAAAACTACATTGGCCTAGGATAAACTAGATCAGCCTAGGACAAACAAGAATGTTGGCGTTGAGGCGGTCATTGAATTCAATAAAATCCCGCCAAATTGACTTGGCCTAGGATAAACTAGTTCAGACCAATAAACAACAGTCTAAACTAGTTTAGCCTATAAGAGTTAGGCCAAACTAGTTTGGCCTAGGAAAATCTAGTTTCTCCTATGAGCCTTAGGATAGACTAATTTGGCCTAGGAAAAACTAGTTTATCCGATGGGCGTTAGGATAAACCGGTTTGGCCTAGGAAAAACTAGTTTATCCGATGGGCGTTAGGACAGACCGGTTTGTCCTAGGAGAAACTAGTTTATCCGGTAGGCCTTAGGATAGACCGGTTTGGCCTAGGCCAATCTAGTTTGGCCTAAAATCGGGTTTGGCCTGTAACATATATAAAATAATCTTGTTCAATAAAAACAAGAGCAAATAAAACAAATTAAAACTGCATAACTTACGTAATGTTTTTTATTTTATTTATTTATTTATTCGACGAGAAAATGCGACTGATACTTTTTACTAATTTCACTATCAAAAAATGACATTAAAATGAGGGTTTTTTTTTTTTTTTTTTTTTTTTTTTTTTTCATTTTCTAGGTTGATGTATCCCCGTCAAAATCGTTTTAATCATTGCTTACATCATCATTGAGGAATACGTGACATAATTTTAGTCATACCTAGCTTAGTTATAAAATAAAAATACACTGTGCGGTTTGTTTTAAAAGGCCTAAAACATGCTTTTTGATACAAATACATATTATACACATATTTCTTTTTTCTTATACATTTAACTGTAAAATACTCCCTTAATATGACTGATTAATGTTTTCTTTTTTATCACATTAAAAACGAGAACACTTTGGTTCTAATACAGGGAACAAATACAATAAATTAATAACATGAAGTTAAATACGTTGCACAAAAATATTCGATACTGCACTCAGAACATATGTTTTATGATCTAACCGTCTGCCGAAACTTTTAAAAGCGCTCATCACCCCACTACATAAATGAAGTGAAGGCACTCATCACTGCCACGTGGGGCCGTTGCCAAGTTTTGTAAATGTGTCGCGAAATATGTTACTTGGCTGCTTGCCTAAACTTCATCATCACTCGTTCAAATCTGGTTATTACTCACCTGCCTCGGTTGTTTATTACAGCTACTTACGTCTGCCAAACAAACGTTATGCTTCTCTGCCGAAATGATTAATAAAGAGATGGTGGAAAAAAATAAATGCTAACATTCTGTTTTATCATTTTATGGAAGTGAAATTTAAAAAAAAAAATGCATAACATTTCATACTGAGTTTTATGAACGAAGAATTACGCGGTTGTGAATTTGAATGTGTTAATGGAATTTAACAATTAGAATGATATATATATATATATATATATATATATATATATATATATATACTAGAAGGAGTGACCGAGCTAAGCTCGATCAAAATTAACTTTGTATTCAACTGGATATAGTATTTTCGCTGTATCATTCACGCTGTATTATTATTATACAACATGTTATTTATAATAGTATTATTTTCAAAAACAATCAATAAGAAAACTATGTTTGTATGCGCATGTTCATAAATTTTACTTTATTTTAAAATTTACAACGAAAAGATATCGACCCAAATGATTTTTTCAGCTCGACACTGTTTGGTTTAACCATGCATCTCGAATCCTATTCAGAATGTATAAAAAAAAATTCACATTCTGAAAGATAATATTTTTTGCCAGATATAGAAAAATTTGGAGACATTATTTCATTTGCACCAAATACGTTTTTTGGCTTTCGTATCTTAATAGTCGATTTTTCGGCCAAATGTCGCCAATATTTTGTCAAATATTGCCAACTTATTGGCTGTTGTCATATTCTCGTAACCCTAACCCGTATTACCCCAAATGATCCACCAATCATTAAAGATGTGACTTAGCTCAATGGTCTTCAGGTAATCCAAAACAATAGAATATAAAACTGAATCAAAATTGTTTAAGTCACTTATTAGGTAAAATTAACTTGACAGCATTCAGCAATGAAGCGAAATGACCCACTAATATAATTTGTTTAACATGCGACTGAGCCCAATAGTCTTCTCGTGACAAAATACGTTTCGTTACAAAATTAGATAAAATTGATTGAGTCGTTGTTATGTACAATTAGAATGACCTTAACCCATTATGACCCAAAATGACCCACTAATCGAATTTTCACGAGCATGTGTCCTATCTAAATGGTTTTCTTTTGACTGAAAACGATATAATAGAAAGTACAGTCAAAACGGTAAAAGCCATTTTCTACATAAAATTAGCATGACCCATCATGACTTACAAATTACCCTCATAATCAAAATCTCTCTAACATGTGTCTTAGAACATTAGTTTTCTCGTGTCTAAAATTTGTTACATACAAAATTTCGTTAAAATTGATCCTGCCGTTCTTTAAATATAAATAGCTTGACCCAGACCCTTTATGACCCATTAATCGAAATTTCTCGAACATGAGACCTAGCCCAATAGTTTTCTCGTGCCAAAAAATTGTTGTATACAAAATTTCGTTAAAATCGATCCACCTGTTCTTTAGATATAGCTTGACTTGACCCATTATGACCCATCATAACCCACAAATGACTCAGCTTTCTCGTGTCAAAAAACTGTTGCAGTCAAAATTTCGATGAAACTGATTTTGCCGTTCTTTAAATGTAAATAGCTTGACCCAGACCCTTAATGACCCAATATGACCCATTAAAATTTTTTCTCGAACATGTAACCTAGCCCAATGTTTTTCTCGTGCTTGAAAACCATAGAATGCAATTTTTAGTCAAAATTGCGTGAGAAAATCTCTAGATAAAAATAGCATGACCTACAATGATCCCAAAAATGACCCACTAACCGAATTGTCTCGAACATATTACCTAACCCAATGGTCTTCTTGTAATCCAAAACGATAAAATATATAATTTGGCCAAAATCGTTAGAGCCGTTTTTTAGATAAAAATGGCTTGACCCATAATGACCCAAAAATGATCCACTAATCGAAATTTTTCGAACATGTGACCCAGCTCAATAGTTTTCTCGTACTAAAAAACGATTGGATACAAAATTTCCTTAAAATCGACAGAGCCGTTCGCTATATAAAAATAGTTTGATCCTGACCCATTATGACCCAAAATGGCCCAACAATCAAATTTTCTCGAACATGTGACCTATCCCAATGGTCTTCTCGTGCCCGAAAATGGTAAAATCCAAATTTTTGCGAAAATCGTTAGAACAGTTTTTGAGATAAAATTTACACACACACACACACAATTTTTACTTTCATTATAGTATGAGATATATATATATATATATATATATATATATACCGGTTGGAGTGAAATTTTTGTTGTTGTTGTTGTTGTTGTTGTTTTGTTTTGTTTGCTTGTTTTTGTTTGTTTATTGGTTTTTACTATTAAAATTATTTATATTATCTTCAGACATTGATCGTTATGATACATTTTTAGTGTGTATATGTGTAGGTTCCTGTAACTTTCAGTTTTATTCACCGATTTGGCCCTTTTTTAACTATATATTTTTTAAGATACAAAAACGTCGTGCTTATGTTTTTTGCCAGCAATCCCCTTCGCCCATGCTCTGATTTTCGCAAAAATGTTCCAAACTTCGATTGTTTGTTCAGACAAGTAGCAGAATGTTTCTTTTGCATATAATTATTATTTATATATGTGTGTGAGAGTGTATGTATTACGGGAAAACATAAAACAAGTATATGTGTGTGATCGCATCTAAGTTGACTGTTTGCTGATCTTCAGTATGGGAAAATGTTTCGGTCTGTTTTAAGGTATCCGTAAATAATGTACCCCATAGTGCAGAAGCTACAAACCTCAAGACTACATGAACGTACTGATTTTACATGCTGGTATATGACAAGAATAGCTGTTAGCAATGTACACTATATGGCCAAAAGCGACCGGCCACTTGCGATTTTTGATGTTTTGTTAAATATCTAGCAAAATACATGGGGAATTATCTTGTAATTCCAGGTGTGTAAACAACATAGTACAGGTCATATATTTCCATTTTCGAAGCTTTTTTTCCCGAAACCCCATAGGGGATCCTCAACAAATTGAAAAAGGACGAATATCTCGTGCATAATCCTTTGGATCCAAGTATAGTAGTACGTGCATTATTATGTATACTGTATTGAAACTAAACAATTGCTATATGGATACAACTCCTCAAATTTTTGCTTATTTCCACAACGGAATTTGAGTCTATTCTACTAACGATAATGTTCAGAATTTTCAAGCTATGTTTTTGAGAATTTCACAAAAGTTGCTCGATACATTTGGCTAACACATTATGTAAATTACATTTTGATTGCTTTCACGAATTCGCAGTAAAATATTATATATTGCATCTGCTCAATATTCATATAATTTTTATTATTTTTTAATTCTGATTACGGGGTATTGTGTACAAAGTTGTTTTTCATGTGTTCTTAAAAGAATATTTTTTTTTATAGTAAGAATTCTGCAAAGTAGAAGCAAAAAACTTGGCAAAATTTGACACTGTTTTTATAGGTATTTTTAAGTAGGGATGGGGGTGCAATATTCACAAAAGGTAAATTTTAAAAGTCATCAACGGTTTTTTATAAAATAGCTTATGGCCCAGTTACCTCGCGAATTTAATTACTCCAGCTTACCTGATACTTTGCTGGTGAAATATACAAAAAAAATCGCTAACAGAATTGTTCGCTAACCAATCATAGGTTTAGCATAGATTTGTATAATAAATCAATTAATTCCTTCTTAAAAATAAAAAAACAAGATATGTCATACCTTATTTTCTCTACGAATATACATTCTATCCTTATAAAAATTAACATAGCGTATTACATGAAGCCACTTAATCATAATCTACAGTTTGAACACTTTTGCTGCATTAGTTTAGACAGGGTTATCCAAAAAATCGTTCTTTTTCAATTTATTGAAAGTCCCCTATGGGGTTTCATGAAAATATCTTCTTAGAAACATATGACCTGTACTGTTTTGTTTACACACCTGGAGTTTTAAGATAATTCCTAATGTATTTTTCTAGATATTTAACAAGACATCAAAAATCGCAAGTAGCCGGTCACCTTTGGCCATATAATATATGATCTCGAAAAAATTGTTTCAAAGTGAGAAATGCATTATCGTTGGAAGATTACTGGTTATTCAGAATTACCGCATGTGGAAATACTGCTAGCCTCAATATTCTGCATAGAATATTGAGTACGTACGTTCTGATTTCGTGACTGTAAGGTGTAGATTTATTATTCATTTCAGTTTCCAATTTTTTTATGAGATCTCTCTTCAAAGTCCGAAAAGGTGTTCACAGACATGTTACAAGTTTTTGTTATTGAGATTTTCTAAAACAGCAAGTTACTCCTGATTGACAGAACGAGAGTTTAAAGATTATCATCTTCACGAGTGAAATGGTGCAACAACCTTATTGGACGAAAGATAAGAAAACTGTTTCCTACTCACTGTTGGGTTGCCAGATTCGGCCTTTTTTTTATTCTGAAATTTTACATACACACCAGAAATTATGCTTTCTTTATTTAACGACAGACACTTCGTGATTACATAAAGAAACATTCATCCTTCAGAATTTCTGATGTGAATCCGAAGTTTTCAGATTGAAATTAGAAGCCAAACTGATAATCCAGGCTCACTTTGGCAGATGATCGTAGGTAACTGAGTAAGTTTGAAACGTTTTCTCGTTCTCCTGTTTTGAATTCCTGGGAATTTCGGCTGTAGAAATTCCTGAAAAGTCAAATCTATGAGGTACACATACGTAGTTCTTTAAGAATCACATCCGGCTATTGTTGAATATGTAGAAACTTGTTTTGAAATGTAGTTTGTAATGAAATAACACAGAAATTATCCTTGTTACGTAATATTTTTTTATGAATACAATGTGCTTTCTTTGTTGTATTCGTCACGTTTTTTCACAAGTGGGGAAAATTTGAACAATTGTTTTATTATTATTATTATCTTATACTATAATGCAAAAATTGTGTGTGTGTGTGTGTGTGTGCGTGCGTGTGTGTAAACTTTATCTCAAAAATGGCTCCAACGATTTTCGCAAAAATTTGGATTTTACCATTTTTTGGTACAAGAAGACCATTGGGCTAGGTCACATGTTCGAAAAAATTCGATTATTGGGTCATTTTGGGTCATAATGGGTTAGGATCAAGCTATTTATATCTAGAGAACGGCTGGATCGATTTTAAGGAAATTTTGTATCCAATCGTTTTTTGGCACGAGAAAACTGTTGGGCTGGGTCACATGTTCGAAAAATTTCGATTAGTGGGTCATTTTTGGGTCATTATGGGTCAAGCCATTTTTATCTAAAAAACGGCTCTAACGATTTTGACCAAATTTTATATTTTATCGTTTTGGATTACAAGACCATTGGGTTGGGTTAACATGTTTTTGTCAATTTTGACTAAAAAATGCTTTTTTCTTTTTTCTTTTCTCTTGTTATGGGTTCTTCGCTTATTAATCGTTTCAAGCATCTTCGTTTGAAGCGGGCTAGGTTTTTGAATAGGCTTAATTTTCTTTTAAGGTGTAAACGTTCACACGTTGTTCCTAAGTTTATTAATATTATTTACAAGCTTCCTTCATCCTTTCGCGTTCTAAATGCCTTAACCAGGAGTAAGTTTGCTGTTCTTAGAGCCATTATTCAAGATGTTCGGCACTCTCTTTCGTGCATTTAATATGAATTATATTCCTTACATTTGCTGTTAAGTAATAGGTGGGGCTTGTTGAGCTTAAGCCATTTGGTAGGCCTCCCCACCTAGCTGAAACAGAAACTGCTGTTAAGTAAATCTGTTATTTATTTCCCTTTTCTTGAGAAACGGATTTTTGCCTACGTTGATTACAAATCTAAATGTCACAGTGCTATATTGGATAAAAAAATTTCGTCACTTCTGACTTCTAATTCTCCTGCTCCTGGTATCTCTCCTCTTCGGCAAAATTACGTTGTCAATTTATCGTCTCATTCTCTTACTGATTCCCAACGTGATGGTCTCTCTCTTGGTTTGAATTTTTCGCGCGTTTCCAAACCTTCTATTCCGAATTTAATCGCTCCGATTGAACATTCTTTCAAAAATTGTAAAATTTCTCCTGGTCAACTTTATTCTCTTCGCTACCTTTTGGCTAACGTCATTTCTTCTAATAAATCTTCAGTTAAATCTAATCTTTCTTCTTCTCAAAAATCTGCTATCAGTGAACTTAATTCTGTCCCTAACCTTCTTATTACTAAGGCTGATAAAGGCGGTCAAACCGTTCTTCTCAATAAGTCTGATTATATTTCTCATGTGGAATCTATGTTAAACTCCGGTCCTTATTCTAAATTAAAGAAAGATCCTTCTACTAAACACCTTTCTGATATCAAGGAGGTCTTTAATAAGTCTGTCATTCTTAATAATAACACTAAACATATGGTCATTCCTTCTATAGCTAATTGTGCTCGTTTCTATGCTCTTCCTAAGGTCCATAAACCTACTCTTTCATTTCGCCCTATCGTTTCTAATATTGGTACTGCTTCTTATAAACTTGCCAAGTTCCTTTCTAAGTTACTCGCTCCTTTATCTTCCACTAATTTTCACACTGTTAAAAATTCTATTGACTTTGTTGATAAAATTAAACGCCTTTCTCCTTGTAATTACAAAATGATTTCCTTAGATGTTAAATCCCTCTTCACTAACGTCCCTGTTCAAGGAGCAATTGACTGTTTGGAAAGAAGGCTACACGAATTCCATTACTCTTCCATCGAGATTGACGAGATCTTGCAATTAGTTAGTATTTGTGTTAGGCAAACTGCTTTCCAATTTAATAATTCCTTTTATGTTCAAACGGATGGTTTAGCCATGGACAATCCTTTATATCCTCTTTTATGTGACATTTATATGCATTTTGTGGAAGAAAGACTCTTCAGTTTATTTGATTTTCCCTTCTGGTGTAGGTATGTTGATGAACTTTTATCTTAATTCCTTTTGAGCTGGATCTCCAAAATCTCCTTTCTCTTGTCAACTCTGTTGATCCTTGCATCCAGTTTACTCTTGAAGTCGAAGAGAATGATTCTCTTCCTTACCTCTATGTCTTGGTTACTAAACACCCTGATCGGTTCTCTACCTCTGTTTATAGAAAACCTTTCGCTGTATCTCTACCTCCGCATGCTTTTTCTAGCCATCCTCCACAGCATAAAGTGGCTTCCTTTTATACTTTTGTTTACAGAGCACTTCGGATTTCTTCTGACTCTTCTGCTCTAAATAAGGAAATTAGTTACCTCAAATCTCTTGCCCTCACTCGTGGTTATAATCCCTCTTTGATTGACAAAGCTCTGTATAAATTTAATAAGCCTAAACGTCTTCTTACTGATTCTAATAATTCGTCTAATATTAACTCTATAATTCTACCTTTTTATTCTCCTCTTTGTTTCAAAATAGCTAAAATCCTTTCTCGTTTCAATTTTAAAGTTATCTTCAAACCTATGAATAAAATTAAATTCTCGTCTTTGAAAGATCCTATTCCTGTTAAGAATCGGTGGGGTGTTTATTTCATTCCTTGCTCTTGCAATTTGGGTTATATTGGTCAGACCAGAAGAGCGTTGAAGAAAAGATTGGATGAGCATCAGAGATACATTAAAAATCAGGATTTATCTAGGTCTTCCATTGCTTCTCACTGTTGGTCTTCCGGTCATTATTTCAATTTTTCCATGGCCAGAATTATTTCTAATCCTGCCTTTCCTTCTCATTTAGATACTCAAGAAGCTTATTTTATTTATAAAAATTGTAATACTCTTGTCAACGATCTCTCTTCATCCCCCTCCCTTTCTCCCGCATGAAAATTACTTTTGTAGTTTATTATTACTATAATTTTTTAGTTTTATTTAATTATTATTATTTTTTTAATTAATTAATTTTATTTTACTTTTATTTATTTATTTATTTATTTTATTTTATTTATTTATTTTTAAGCTATTGCATAGCTTTTATCACGGGCTTTGAGCGCGGCGACCGAATCCAAAAATTCCGTAACGCGAAAAATCCTAACACATCGGTAACGAAAAAACCTAACACTCGGCTAACGTAGTTTACCTTCGGCAGACTTCGGCATGGTATCCTTCGGTAGAATTCGGCAGACATTGACGCGGTATTTTTCAGATATTTAGAGGATATCAAGTCTCAAACTTATATATCTTATATCAGTTACTATAAATCTATAGTTTCAATAATAAAAATTCCTGATAGAATGTGTATAGAAAAGAATCGTTTTAAGATAAAACAAGGTAGGATAATGTAGCTTTTGGTGAGTGGAGACCCGCCCAATGGTGAGGATCGAAAAATTTAAAATGCTTATAACTCGCGATATAATTTTCGTAGCGCGGCCATATTTTGTTTGGTAATTTATTATGAGACAGTATTAATTTTTGGTGAAAGGGGACCCCCCCCCCCCATGGTGAGGGTCGAAAATTTTAAAATGCTTATAACTCGCGATCTAATTTCCGTAGCGCGGCCAAATTTTGTTTGGTAATTTATTATGAGAGAGTATTAATTTTTGGTGACAGGAGACCCCCCCACGGTGAGGGTCGAAAAATTTTAAATGTTTATAACTCGCGATCAATTTTCGTAGCGCGGCCAAATTTTGTTTGGTAATTTATTATGAGAAAATGTTACTTTTGGTGACAGGAGACCCCCCACGGTGAGGGTCGAAAAAGTTAAAATGTTTATAACTCGCGATCTAATTTTCGTAGCGCGGCCAAAATTTGTTTGATGATTTATTATGAGACAGTGTTAATTTTTGGTGACAGGAGACTCCCCACGGTGAATGTCTAAAAATTTAAAATGCTTACAACTCGCGTTCAATTTTCGTAGCGCGGCCAAATTTTGTTTGGTAATTTATTATGAGACAGTGTTAATTTTTAGTGACAGGAAATCCCCCATGGGGAGGGTCGAAAATTTTAAAATGCTTATAACTCGCGATCTAATTTTCGTAGTGCGGCCAAATTTTGTTTGGTAATTTACTATAAGATAGTGTTACTTTTGGTGACAGGAGATCCCCACGGTGAGGGTCAAAAATTAAAAATGCTTATAACTTGCGATCTAATTTTCGTAACGCGGCCAAATTTTGTTTGGTAATTTATTATGAGACAGTGTTACTTTTGGTGACAGGAGACCCCCCACGGTGAGGGTCAAAAATTTAAAATATTTATAACTCGCCATCTTATTTTTGCAACGCGGCAAAATTTTGTTTGGTAATTTATTATGAGACAGTGTTACTTTTGGTGACAGAAGACCCCCCACGGTGAGGGTCGAAAAATTTAAAATGCTTATAACTCGCGATCTAATTTTCGCAGTGCGGCCAAATTTTGTTTGGTAATTTATTATGAGAAAGTGCTACTTTTGGTGACAGGAGACCCCCACGGTGAGGGTCGAAAAATTTAAAATGCTTATAACTCACGATCTAATTTTCGTAGCGTAATTTTGTCAAATTTACTATGAGATAGTGTTACTTTTGGTGACAGGAGACCCCCCCATGGTCAGGGTCAAAAATTTTAAATGATTATAACTCGCGATCTACTTTTCGTAGCGCGGCCAAATTTTGTTTGGTAATTTATTATCAGACAGTGTTACTTTTGGTGACAGGAGATCCCCCATGGTGAGGGTCGAAAAATTTAAAATGCTTTTAACTCGCGATCTAATTTTCGTAGTGCGGCCAAATTTTGTTTGGTAATTTATTATGAGAAAGTACTACTTTTGGTGACAGGAGACACCCACGGTGAGGGTCGAAAAATTTAAAATGCTTATAACTCGCGATCTAATTTTCGTAGTGAGGCCAAATTTTGTTTGGTAATTTATTATGAGAAAGTGTTACTTTTGGTGACAGGAGACCCACCACGGTGAGGGTCAAAAATTTAAAATGCTTATAACTCGCGATCTAATTTTCGTAGCGCGGACAAATTTTGTTTGGTAATTTATTATCAGACAATGTTACTTTGGGTGACAGGAGTCCCCCCATGGTGAGGGTCGAAAAATTTAAAATGCTTATAACTCGCGATCTAATTTTCGCAGCGCGGCCAAATTTTGTTTGGTAATTTATTATGAGACAGTGTTTCTTTTGGTGACAGGAGACCCCCCACGGTGAGGGTCGAAAAATTTAAAGTGCTTATAACTCGCGATCTAATTTTTGCAGCGCGGCCAAATTTCGTTTGGTAATTTATTATGAGACAGTGTTAATTTTTAGTGACAGGAGATTCCCCATGTAGAGGGTCGAAAATTTTAAAATGCTTATAACCAGAGTTGGGCAAATTCGTAATCTAATTACTTTGTAACTTAATTACAATGTGACGGCACCCAAGAGATTACAATTTTAGTTACATGTATTTATAATTTTAATTTGAAATTAAATTAGAATTGTTATTATAATGGAAAAAATTCTAATTATGATAAAATGCAATTATAATTTAAATTTGAAATTAAATTAGAATTGTAATCGTAACTATAAATGCTATGATTATCTTTATATAATTGTAATTATAAAGGAAAAAAATTCTAATTACGATTAAATGCAATTATAATCTGAACTTGAAATTAAATTAGCATTGTAATCGTAACTATAAATGGTATGATTATCTATATATAATTGTAATTATAATGAGAAATAATTCTAATTACGATAAAATGCAAATATAATTTGACTTTGAAATTCAATTAACATTGTAATCATAACTATAAAAGCTATAATTACTAATATACAATTGTAATTATATTTGAGAAAATTATAATTACAATTATGCGTAACTGTATTCTGAATTTTAAATTCAACTAACGATGTATTCATAATTATAATTACAATTACGGATAATTCCAATGGCATTTTTTAAGCTATTGTATAGCTTTTATCGCGGGCATTGGGCGCGGTGACCGAATCTAGAACTTCCGTAACGAGAAAAAATTGTTACTTTTGGTGACAGGAGACCCCCCACGGTGAGGGTCGAAAAATTTTAAATGCTTATAACTCGCGATCTAATTTTCATAGCGCCGCCAAATTTTGTTTGGTAATATATTATGAGACAGTGTTGATTTTTGGTGACAGGAGATCCCCTCCCCCCACACACACACGCTGTGAGGGTCGAAAAAATTAAAATGCTTATAACTCGCGATCTAATTTTCGTAGCGCGCCCAAATTTTGTTTGATAATTTATTATGAGACAGTGTTAATTTTTGGTGACAGGAGATCCCCCACGGAAAGGGTCGAAAAATTTAAAATGCTTAGAACTCGCGATCTAATTTTCGTAGCGCGGCCAAATTTTGTTTGGTAATTTATTATGAGACAGTTTTAATTTTTGGTGACAGGAGACCCCCCAAGGTGAGGGTCGAAAAATTTAAAATGCTTATAACTCGTGATCTCAATTTCGTAGCGCGGAAAATTTTTGTTTGGTAATTTATTATGAGACAGTGTTAATTTCTGGTGACAGGAGACCCTCCACAGTGAGTGTTAGAAAAAATTAAAATGCTTATAACTCACGATCTAATTTTCGTAGCGCGGCCAAATTTTTTTTGGTAATTTATTATGAGACGGTGTTAATTTTTGGTGACAGGAGACCTCCACGGTGTGGGTCGAAAAATTTAAAATGCTTATAACTCGCGATCTAATTTTCGTAGCGCTTCCAAATTTTCTTTGGTAATTTATTATGCTATTGCATAGCTTTTATCTCGGACTTTGAGTGCGGCGACCGAATCTAGAAATTCCGTTTCTAGAAAAAAAAATTTACACTCCGGCTAACCTCGTTTCAGTTCGACAGACTTGGACACGGTATCCTTCGGTATACTTCGGCAGACATTGACGCGGTATTTTTCAGATATTTAGAGAATATCATGTCTCAAACTTATGTTTCTTGTTTCAGTTACCATAAACCTAGTTTCAATGATAAAAATTGCTGAATAACCTACATGTATTGTAAGATAATACAAATATTTTAAACGATATTAACTTCTCATTTATTCAACAAAAGAAAAAAATTTGTTTTCTTATCGGTCATACGCTCAAAAAGTGTAACTTGAATTAATATCAGAGAAAAAGAAAAAAACTTGAATTAATATTAAAGACAAAAAAAAAGTGCATAAATAAAAACTATATAAATAATTATAATTGCATGAGTTGATAAAAAATGCTATGCAATAGCTTTACCGCGGCAGTCCCCGAGTGCCACACGTACTTTTTATTTATTTTTATTTCATTTTATTTTATTTATTTTTCAATTGTTTTCTTTATCTTTTATTAGTTTTTCTCTGCCACCTGGGTTCTTTTAGCCAGCGCCACCTGGGGCACTCTTTGTAATCTCCTCCCTCCTTCTTTGAGTTTATCTTTACTTTTCTCTTCCTCCTTGGCTCTGACAAGCAGCGCCACCTGTAGTACTCTGTGTAATCTCCTCCCTCTTTATTTCACTATTATTTCCACTCTGTCCGTTGTGACACGTGTTTGGATCAGCTGATGACGAGCGGTAATTTTGCAGCTCGAAACGCGTCCTGTTTAATTTTTCTTTTTATAATGATTTAACAAAGTTTTTATATTTATTGATATAAAAAATGCATTCTATGGTTTTCGGGCACGAGAAAAAATTGCACTAGGTTACATGTTCGAGAAAAAAATCTAATGGGTCATATTGGGTCATTAAGGGTCTGGGTCAAGCTATTTATATTTAAAGAACGGCAGAATCAATTTCATCGAAATTTTGCCTGTAACAGTTTTTTGACACGAGAAAGCTAATGGGCTAAGTCACACGATCGAGAGATTTCGATTATAAGAGTCATTTGTGGGTCATGATGGGTCATAATGGGTCATGGTCAAGCTATGTCTGAAGAACAGGTGAATCGATTTTAACGAAATTTTGTATACAACAAGTTTTTGGCACGAAAAAACTATTGGGCTAGGTCTCATGTTCGAGAAATTCCAATTACTGGGTCATTTTGGATCATAAAGGGTCTGGGTTATTTATATTTTTTTTTTAAAGGCTCAATCGATTTCATCTAAATTTCCTTTCCAAACGTTTTTCGGCACGAAAAACATATTAAGCTAGGTCACACGTTCGAGAGATTTCGATAATAAGGGTCATTTGTGAGTCATGATGGATCATGCTAATTTTATCTAGAAAATGGCTCTTACCATTTTGACTATACTTTGTATTATATTGTTTTCGGGCAAGAGAAAACCATTAGGCTAGGAGACATGATCGCGAAAATTCAATTAGTGTGTCATTTTGGGTCATAATGGGTCAGGGTCATTCTTATTATATACAACAACGACTGAATCAACTTTACTTAAATTTTGTAATGAAATGTTTTTGTCATTAGAAAAGACTATTGGGCTGAGTCACATGTTAAAAAAAAATTATTAGTGAGTTATTTCGACTTCATTGCTAAATGCTATCAAGCTAATTTTACCTAATAAATGGCTTAAATGATTTTGATTCAATTTTATATTCTACTGTTTTTGATTACCTGAAGACCATTGACCTAAATCACATGTTTGATCAAATTTGATTAGTGGGTCATTTTGCGTAATACGGGTCAGGATCACGAGAATATGGCAACAGCCAATAAGCTGGCGATATTTGACAGCATATTGGTAACATTTAGTCGAAAAATCGACTATTAATATTATGAAAGCCAAAACACGTATTTGGTGTCAAATGAAAGAATGTCGCCAAATTTGGCTATATCTGGCAAAAAATATTGTCTTTCAGAATGTGAAGAAATTTTTTTGACATTCTCAATAGAATTCGAAATGCATGGTTAAACCAATCAGAGTCGAGCTAAAAAAAGTGCTTTGGATCGATGTCCTTTCTTTGTAAATTTTAACATAATGTAAAATTTATGAACAGTGCATATATGAACATGTGAATACATAGATAGATTTCTTATTGATTGTTTTTGTAAATAATACTATTATAAATAACATTTTTTATAATAATAAAACAGAGAGACTGATGCAGTGAAAATAAAATATCGAGTTGAACACAAAGTTAATTTTGACCGAGCTTAGCTCGGTCTCCCTGCTAGTTACTGATTATTACTGAACTCTGTTAAAAATAAATCTGTGAATTCACGGAGAAACTACTAGCAGAAAATTAGCCGAACTTTTACTGTTCCGTTAGTAGATTTTCCGTTTTGGGAGATAAAAGAAAGGAAAACTCCGTTTGAAGAAAAAGTAACTTTCTGTTACAAGGTTTGATTTTTAATGATAATAATTTAATATAATATTTTTAATTAATGAATAGATAAAGAATATACTTATTATTTTTTTTAATCAATTTTAATTTTTTAACTAGTTTAAATTTTAAAAAATTGCTGTTTAAATTCACTGGGCTTTTTTCCTTTCTTTTTTTTTTTCCTTGGATGAATGAATGAATGAAAAATATTCATTTTTTACAAAAATAATGTTATAGACAATTTGTCGTAAGTAACTTTCTGTTACAAGGTTTGATTTTTAATGATAATAATTTAATATAATATTTTTAATTAATGAATAGATAAAGAATATACTTATTATTTTTTTTAATCAATTTTAATTTTTTAACTAGTTTAAATTTTAAAAAATTGCTGTTTAAATTCACTGGGCTTTTTTCCTTTCTTTTTTTTTTTTCCTTGGATGAATGAATGAATGAAAAATATTCATTTTTTACAAAAATAATGTTATAGACAATTTGTCGTAATGTTATAGACAAATTGTCGTACACTATTTATTTATTTTTTTTATTTTTATTTATTTATTTATTTATTTATTTATTGCTAATTAGTTAAAAGATTTTTTTTATAAGAAATAAGACAAAAACAAACAGAAAAAATTAAAAGGGGTCTTTTTTAAGTAATTTAAAAGGCATTTTCTATGTTTTCATTATTTCATGGCGCCAGTGGTATTTGAGCCCACAATCAGCGCTCGCATGCGATTTGCGGTGTGGTGCTTTTACCACTCGCCACGGAGCCCCCACATGACGGAGAGTCTCCATTTTTTGTTTCTATTTCCATTCGTTTCGATATTTTCAGGAAATATGGTGGAGTTTTCTGATTTTTAACGGAAAAGGGACTTTTTCTGTGAAATTCAGGATAAAAATTTTCGTGAATTTCAGAATTTTTTTTAACAGTGTAGATTACTTTTCTTCATGGTGCATATAACGTATAAGGTTACGTGGGACAACTGGGCCATGATTTAACAATATAACTCGGGAGATTCTGGCAATTCAACTTCCAAAAGCTAATATTCTAATGAATTAAATCTGAGCTTTTATAAATGTGTTCAGTTTAGTTCACTTTATCAAACAGAAATTTCCAAAATTGCATTTAAAGCAGTCTAAAAATATTTTTTTTTTTTGTCTTTCTCTTTTTTTACAGATCCATCTGACCATAAAAATGGAACAAAAGGACCGGGCTTGTCTTTGTTCCTCACACCTATGTTTTTTTTTTTTTTTTTTTTTTTTTTTTTTTTTTTTTTTTTTAATACGGGTTATCAGGTTCTGTTTGAAAAAGTGTAAATACATTAAAAAATTTGTACCAGGCAGATCATGTAAATTATATATCATTTAAAGATTTTGTAAGAGAAACGTTTGCTGTCAAAGCATCTGAAAAAAACACCAGGTGTGAAATTATCAGATATGCAACAAATATAAAAATTAAGTAACTACATGTGTACCTAAGTATAGGTAATAAGCATAAAAATATACTAATATAAGTATTTTAGGGGAAAATAATCAAAATAAATCTGTGAACAAACGGGTACGTTAGTACTTAAAAATCTCATTTTTTTTTTTAACCACAGTGAATGTTCGAAAAGTCCAATAAATCTGTGGAGAATGTAACCATGTTTTTACATTGAACAAAACTATTTTTTATTGGTTTCGATAATTTTCTAATATAGTCACTTTGACTTATGAATTCCTTATTTCCTCTGTATCGTAAATTTTCGTGGTTCGGCTACATCACTTAAGAAATTTTGTATTATATCCACCGACATGCCTTTAAAATTTTTATTATGTAATTTTAATAATATATTATATAACTTCTTTTATTGCAAGCAAAAATACAATGGAGAAATTAATTTCCTGCAGTAAGAGTAACTCCAAAAAAATGTTTATAACTGTTGGCATAACTAAATCCCACACCCCTAATATGCACTACATGGCCATTGATGACTGTCCACTTGCGATCTTAGACATTTTGTTGAATATCTAGAAAAATACATGAGGAATCATCCTGAAACTTTTAATCTATAAATATAATAGTACAAGTCATAAATTTCCGAGAAGAATTTTTCCCGAAACTCCATAGGAGACCGTCAACAAATTAAAAAAGAATAAATATCTTTTGGATAACCTTGTCAAAACTAATGTAACAAAAGCGCTCAAAGTGTAGATTATGATTAAGTGACTTATTGTAATAAACTATGTTCATTTTTATGTTGATAGCATGTATACTCGTAGAAAAATTAAGGTTTTTATAAAAACAGTCCCAAATTTTTCCAAGATTTTTGCTTATAATTGTCAGAGTTATTAATATAAAATAATATTCTTTTCTGAAAATATGACAAACAAAATTGCACATAATACCCTGTAATCAGAATTAAAAAATAATAAAAATTGTATGAAAAATGAGTAGGTTTACTAAATAATTTTTCACTGCGCATGCGTCAACAATATCAAAATTTCATTTGCATATTATGTTAGCTAAATGTATAGAGTAACTTTTGTGAAGGTCTCAAAATCATAGCTTGAAGATTCTGAAAATAATCGTCAATAGAATAAGTTGAAAATCCGTTATTCCCAAAATGAAGCAAAAAATTGAGGGATTTTATCCAAATGTAATAGTACGTCCCATATTGTGTATTCTATATTGACACTAATCAATGAATATATGGACACAATCTCTCTTGTTGTCCTCTCAATTGATTTTTTTTTTTTTTTTTACAGCGATCATATAGGCAAAATTCATGAATTATAATAAGAATTATAGTGTTTTTAGGTATGTTCCAGACGTGGCACAACGTGCAGTGAAGGGTTAATTCGTTCTTCAAAATAAAAAGTAAGGTATACATTACATTTATAATAGGGTACTACTTTGTTTAATATGAACATATCGTATTTTGATGGCTTAGTTCTTAATTTAAAAAAATACGTCATACATATATACAAAAAGTAAATGACATGATCCTTGTAAAAACTTTTAGGATTACATGACTACGGCATTAAATCATTAGAATTTGTCACTTTGAACTTCTTGGTTCCCTAAAAGATCGCGTTTGTTGCAGAGCCGATAGAACTCATGTAAAATCTACAGCCTGTGAATAATTTGTGAACCAAATTTCAATTAAAATAATTAACTTGATATTAAAATTATTGCTTTAAAAAAGGACATAAAATATAAAAATTAATGTTTTTAATATGTTCATTAAATTTGGGGCTCTAAAATGTAGGGTCCGAACTCCCAGCAGCCAATTAATTCATTAAGCCATACGTATGCACTTGTTGACTGTACTTACATGTTGTGACACTTTTTCAGTATTTTTTTACCCCTCTCGCACTTTGTAACAAATTGTCACACTTCATCATACTCCTTTCCACATCTCTTATCACATGTCACGGTATATTATATAAGCATATACCTGTAGTTCAGAGATAAAAGCACTAAGTTATAGATCATATTTCAAATTTTATTTTTAAACTTTAACCCTTTCCGGCGCACTACTCTTTAAAGTTGGAATTTAAAGAAAAAAAAATTAGGCAATCTATTTAGGCCTAGAGAAGTACACGGGTATTGTTTTGTAAAGATTGCACTAACCATTTTAATTATACAGCTGTTGCCGAAGTGGCAAACTCCCATAAGTAAAGCATTGATAAGCGCAGTGAGAAGAGCATTGCTGTGAAGCGCGTTTTACAGTAAAACATTTTACCTATTATTTAAAAACAGTAGAATTTGATCTCTGTGTTGCTGCCATCTAGAACTCATAAGAAAGATTTAAAGTAGCCATTAGAGTAGTTTTTGAAATATTCTCGAAGTTTTTGTGTCTCTAAACAGGGGGAACTTTAGGTGTTGCCGACCCGGCAACACTGCGCATTAAGGGGTTAACTATGTGTTTTAATGACATTTGTGAGCATAACAATAAAAAGTATTCATTTACTTACTTTTGTATGAAATAAAATTAAGGTTTATGATAAAAAACATAAAAAAATATATATACAATGTAGTAATAAAATATTAATATGAAAGAGCAATTGAAAACTGTAATATTTTGGAATCTAAAATGGAATTTAATATATTTGGTTTTATATCACATAATGAAAAAAAAATAGCTTTCAATTACAAAATATTTTAATATCAAAATAACTTTAAATTTTAATCTGCTGATTTTAACCGTTAAATGCATAGGATAGAACGCGTTCCAAAAAATGCGCAATTCAACAAATCAGAATTCATACCAGAAAAATAAAAATCTAAATAGTAAATTTTTGTTTATTTAATTACGAATCGTCTGTCATTAAATAAAGTGAAAATTGCTCTTTTAAATTTCTGGTGAGAATACGGAATATGTGAATAAAACCCCCAATAAATTTGGGAACACTTATGGTATCGAAAATGATACAATATGCATTTAAGGGTTAAACCGAAATGTGTGATGTCATATTCCTTCTTATCCCCCTCCCACTTCATTGTCACAAATTGTCACAGTTTCATGAAATCCTGACCCTCTCCCCCTTTCAAGCATAACATCATTTGTGGACCGCCCCTTATAATATTCTCTAAGTCTGCAGTAGATGCAATTAAATACAGTTCGGCAAATCTGAAACACAGCACTGCTCCTTCTTGCCTTGTTCGATATCCGAATTTAAAAATCTCTCACTAAATTATTTGTTAACCGAACAAATCATTAAACGATCACCCAGTGTACCATAAAATTTATTTATTTCCTTTAAATAGTGGTATGAATAGAATATAAATGTAGCCACCATTGCCAAATGCATGACGTTCTGATGCGTCAAAAACGCTCAACGCACCGCCCTCTAAATATTAATCCTTAGCATTGGCAGAAAAATGGGGGCTGCCGAAGGTAGATTATTTTTAATGCATGAATGGTCCTTTAAATTTAGCCACCAGAATTTTACAAATGATTTTTATTGCTATTTAATCTCAGAAAAATGAATCAGATTTTTTTTTTTTATATATTATTGGTAGCAAAATTCAAGGGACTGTTCAAACGCTGAAAAAAAAAATCATCTTCGGCAACCATCTTTTTTGTATTAGCGCTCAGGCCTTGTTTTCGGGAGTGGTGCTCAAAGTGTTAATAAACTTTGCATTAAGTGTTCAGAAGCAAAAGTAAAATAATTGAAATTAAAGAAGTGTAAACAAAAAGATATTAAAACATAATATATTATTTAAAATTTTCTTAGTTTAAAAAAAGGTATTTTGCATTAATGTCATTTGAAGAATAAATCGATTCTTTCAAACTATTACATTTTTAATTTCTATCAGAAAAAGTATTACGATTTAATATCATCGAAATGAAATTATATTTAAAAAACCTTTGTTTTGCTTTTTACTTAAAAGCCAGAAACACGACTATGATCGATAAAATTCTATGTTTAAAATATTGATCTGCGGAAAGAATATTTCATTACATTCTATCATTCACTGCCAAATAAATTGTTACTTACAGAATTAAATTTTATCCACCCGTTCTCGACATTCCTTTAAATTCTACGAACTTTGAGAGTCACGATTTAACCTTAGATTTGATTTAGTTCGTGATTTTTGCAGTTTAAATTCATCTAAATCGATTTCATATTTAATGAATAAAACTTTGAAACATTTTATATTCTAGATACATTTATTTTTACAAAGTATTCGGGTAAAATTATTTTATGTGACAGTTTGGATGATAATACATTATTCCGAATGACGAAAAAATGTTTTACTTTGATTTAAAAACATGCGATTATATTATTAAACATATAAATAAACAAGAAAGAAAAAATCATGCGTCAAGCATATATTATGAAGCAATTTCCATCACATTTAGAATAATATAACAAAATTGCACCGTTCAAAAATAAAAATAATTTCACCATATGGAAATGTATGATACATTTTAAAACCGAATTTCAGCTGTTCCCTCTACAATCGGTAATTATAGCAACCCTGTATATGATATCTAGATTTGTCTATATTAAAAACGTACATTCCAAAATTTAGTTTATTTAAGAGATATGTAAATTTAAGAAAATTCCACTTAAGCAATTTCTTTCAATAAGGAGATTTCTTTTAATGTTTTTTCTAAGATACGAATTAAATCTTTTTTATAAATTTAGCTCTCACAACTTCAGGCTTTTTATCATCCTGGAGAGGTTGTTAAAAGAAATCTTTATTCTGGATCCATGCCGGGCCTAACGTATTTTTCATACCGGAGGGGACTGCCTCCTTCTTCCTAGGTCTGCACTGGACGAAATTTCCAATCCCTGTCTCGATACAATCGGCATTAAATTCACTGTCTCTGACTGACCTATACGTGCATAAAATAAGTAAAATTTGACTGAATCAAAATTTTTATGAAATGCATACAGATTTTGAAATTTCTTTTATTTTACAAAAAAAAATAAAATAAAATAAAATAAAATAAAATAAAATAAAATAAAACTTTACAATTTATTTTTTTAAAGGAATCGCATATTTAAAAGCAATTTAAATAAATAAATCCAGTGAAAAAATCTGTCTATGACGGAATCCTGTTTTAAACGGAAAATCTGTTGATCCATGCAAAATAAATATAACAATTCCCGAGAAAAAAATAAACTTAATTTAGATACCTCCTAAGTAGGGCTTTTGTCTATAACGTATTTTTTCTTTCCTATGTCATTCCGTCTTCAATTTTTTACTATATAACATTTTTCAAAGTCTTCAACGCATCGAATATGGATTAATTATATTAAAATATAAGTGAAACGTTAACATAGATAGAGATTCATTGATAAAATAAATATATCACAGCCTTTGGCGATTCTTAAATAATATAAAGTATAAATATGAAAAACGAAAAGTTATAATAAGTATTTTTGGTCAGAACTCATCCATACGAAACACTTTTTAACCACGCGCAGTAAAAATCTCTGTAGAAATTCACGATTGAGCCGGGCTATGCTTTAAACTTTTTTCCAGGCCGGATCGGGTTATGATTTTGATATTATTCCAGGCCGGACCAAATTTTTTCCCTGTGGATTACTGCAGGACCGGACCTAGATATTTCGACTCGTGCAGACCTCTAGTGCTGATGTCAGTAGCATATTTTCATACAAAAATAGCGTAAAATCTATACGCTGCTATGTTATGTCTAAAGAAAAAGCACTGTCTTAAATCGATTTTTATTAAAGTGCAATTTGTAAATGTTCCCTATCTAGCGTCGAAATTCGGTCAAGAAATCACCGTTTAGAGGCAGGGAAATGTGATGTAAGTCAGAAATTTTGGAGAATTTTGAATTTTAATATCGCTGTGAGTTTTTTAGATATGGAGATGAAATTTTTTTTTGTTTAATTTAGAAATGGATAAGGAATAATTTCTGAATTGGGAATTTTGCCCTACGGGGGCCGTATAAAAATTTAATTTTCGTATTTTTTTCAAATAGACCCCCCATGGAGTTGCAACTTATCTGATCAAAAATTTCACAATTTTTATGAATTTTTGCAATTGGAAGTATGGGTCTAGGGGCAATATTTAAAAAGATAGCCTATTGTTTCGATATTTATGACTCACCCTGTATATTGGACATATATGAATTTATTTATATGTAACATATATGGCACAAAAGAAGTAAATGATATATGTATAATGAATTGGTACATAACAGTGTTTGTAGTGTATTCATATCATATATATATATACATATATATATATGCATACAATCTTCGGAATGATCTTGGCGAGATCATAACTTTAATTTTGTTATGAAATTTATAGGGAACACATAAAATATAATTAGTTAATATCGAATTCTCTATTTATCTCTCTTTTTCTAATTGTTGTGTAGCTGAAAGAATCACCAGTAACATAGAACTCGTAATACGCATATTAAATGAGATAAATTAATTTCATTCAGTTTCTCTACAGTTTAAAGAATACAAAAAATATTGTATAGAACAGGATATTACTTTTATATAAATTTATTTCGATAATGCTTCAAGAATTAAACAGAAATGTTTCTTTAGAAACAGTAACTTCTAAAAGATGCGATTTTTTAAAGGCAGTAAAACACAAATGGATAATTTTCAAAAAATCGTGTCAAATCGAATTTTTAACAGTTTTAATTTTTAACATTTCCAGTTATAACCATACTTTCTGCTTCAGGATGTTATATATTTTAGTTAATGTGTCATTAAATTCTAGTTCTAATAGCTATCTTAGAAAGTCATGGAACTAGAAATTCTGATTTATGAAACCAGAAGTTATTGTTTTGAAATTTAGCCATTTTGAAAATCTAGCTCGAAGCCCGTTTTTTTTCTAGTTCTGGGAACAAGAGAATTCTACTCTACTCAATCAGAATATTGACTAGAAGACGCTAGCAAAGGAAACTAGAATTTATAAGAATGACATGGAACTATCTTTTCTAGAGTCACAATTTATTTTCTAGACTCCAGTGGCAGATTTTTTTTCTCAGTGCACCTTTCTTTTTCTTGCACTTTCACAAAAAAATTTAACATTTTCAATAGCTTAGAATGTAGCTTCAATGTGTGCTTCTAGAGCTGTAGAGTTTGTATTTTTAGAATTGGACAATCTACATGCCATTATATCATCTTATTTTATAGTTTTGTTTTCATGGCGTTATTACCCATATACGTGGATAATAACGCCAAATAAAAATGGTCAAGAAATCACGCCATTGCATTTTATGAATACATATGTGTTAATTTTTTTTTAATATAGATAGTCAATGGGTTGCTGTATCAAATCCTGTATTTGTTTGAAAAATACAATCTAAAACTAAGCTGTGAAAATTGGTAGAACCTTAACGTGGCGTTATTAGCCCAGAATACCTTATTTACATTTCATACGTTGCGCCGTGATGAGTAAAACAGTATTTTGCTATACTATAATGACAAATCAAGCGTAAAGTATTGCTATCTTATGAAAAGCAATTGCTATATATTCATTTGTATTGCAAAATAAAGTTGAAATTAATATTTTTCATTTTTCTACACATATTGAAATCGTATTTTAACCCTTTCGTATCTGGTGTACTATTAATAATACATGTCTTGTCATGATGTATTATTTTGTTTTCAGAAATACTTTTACTATTATTTACGAGTAGTCATGTTAGTAAATGTCTATCCATTTACTATATGACTTCATTTATGTTTAAGCATTTAGTAATAATAATAATAATTTCTATTTGCTTAATTCTCTTAACACCGTTTCCGAATCTTTTATTTTAAACTTATATTTCACTCCTTAAATTTAAAATAAAAGTTACTTTCCTGAAAGAATATTGTGTAATAAAGCTCAAAAATTATTAGAAAGTTTTAATAGGAGTTAAATGTTATTGCAATACAATATTTTCTAAACATCTCCAAACTCAGTCTATTATAATATGAATATTATTTTAATAGTACACAAAACAACAGCATTCATTAACTTTTAGACAATGAAATATTCGCTAAAACTCTAATTAATCTATTTGGATAGCTTGTGTTAACGTTATTAACGTGAAAATAATTTTTTTCTAAAAATTGAAAATAAAATTGAATTCGAAAGGGTTAAGATCAAATCAAAGATCTTAAAAAAACATAATATTGAAATGTTAAATAGTCAAGGTTATGATGAAAACATTCTACTGATATTTTATTGATATGTCACTTCTTCTCTTTTACAGCTCTCACTATTTGTTGAGCAAATATACTTTGGACTATATACATCATTTTAATATGAAACAACTCGTAAATTGTACGTCAATCGTGGCAAATGATATGCGTTCGTACTACACTGTAAAAAAAAAATCTATACAGTACTAAACATTTTCTAGGAAACTGGGAATCAAAGAACTTTTCATGTAACGGTAACAGCAAAAATTCAAGTTTCAGAATCGGTTACAAGGATTTTTCCTGTTACCATTACATGAAAAGTTCTTGGAATCCCAATTTCCTAGAAAATGTTTAGTACCTTTACAGAATTTTTTTTACAGTGTAGAAATGCTCTGTAAATAATTACCAAAACATTTATAGAAGTGTGCTACATTTATAGAAGTGTGTTTTTTACAGTGTATAACGATATTTTTAATTTATTTGAAAATTTCCCTGTAAATATTATCTGTTTTCTACTATACAGGTCTTGGTGTAACAGTACTTAGTACTTGGGATACAGCAGAGTATCCGAAATCTTTTGTGCATCCTTGTAAATATTATCTGCTTTCTATTATACAGGAAGTAATTTGTAGTAAACTCCAACAATGTATATCAATTTCATAAAATGTGAAATAGTTTAATAGTATTTAAACGCTCTCCAAACAGTGTTTCTCCCTGTGCCATTATGAACTGAAATGTTTTTGCGTGGTCTTGTAAATGAAAAACAAATAATCTTTGAACCATATATCGTGCAGAATGTATTTTTTAGACTGTACTTCAACCATGCATATCAATTCCATTATCTTCAAAGGAATATAACATCATTAAAATGTACTCGAATTTTTTTTTTCCTCATTAGCCAAAATGTAACGGAATACTTTTGATTGCCCCTGTAATTATGCATCCGATGCCTCGGAACTATGCATCCGATTTTCATAAAGTTTGAAATGACTCGTTAAAATTATGCTACAATCATATATTTTAAATTTCAAACGATTCAACAGGGTAGTTTTTGCTTTGTTATCTGTGGACAGGCGGACAGACTGAACGACAACTATCGGTGCTACGTATTTATATAATTACGAACGCACCTAACAATATTAAAATGGTAAATAATCCAGGTTCTGATGAAAACATTCTACTGATATTTTAAAGATATGTTCGTCACTTCTCTCCTACAGCTCTCACTATTTGTTGAGCAAATAACATACGGGCAGTCCTGTCAACATCTAAATTAGACTCAATGGCGTTTTGACGCCGTCTGTCCATCAGAGATCGGATTTCTAACGAAATAATCGGAGGGCTGCTCTGGAATGAGAGGCAAACATACCAATATTGAATGTTCCAATTCAACAGATATGTTTAACTTGCGGTAAGAGATGAGTGTTCATCTCTTAAACATAAATCAGGAATGTACGAATTCATATAGTGCAAGCAAAGGGGCTGATTGCATTCGCTGTCTATCCGTTTGGATTTTAAAATAAAATTCGGTATTAATAGATATTTTGATACGATCTAAAAAAAAAACTTTATATCTACAGAAGTAAATTACTAGAAAAACAGTATGTTTATTAAAATTTTACAGAAAAATATGCAAATTTACAAAATTAGTTTTTGGAAAGCTACAGATTTCTGCAGCTTTACTAAATTACAGTAATCTTACTAAAATTTTATTTGTCGCTTAAATCGCAATTACGTAAAAAGTTCTTGGCATCCAAGTTTCCTAAAAGATTCTTAGTAACTTTGCAGATTGTTTTGATTTTCTATCCAAATATGTATCTGTTATACGAATTTTTGCTGTTGCCGTTACATAAAAAGTCCTAGGAACCTCAGTTTTGTAGAAAATGTTTTATAATTTTGCAGAATTTTTTTTTTTACCGTGTATGAATGCGCACTGCAAAAAAAAATCTGTCTATGTGTCTATGTGTCTATTTTTGTCGGCCGATTATCTACGCTATGGGATAAAGGCCCTATGGGGTGGGTTGCCCTCCGTGGGGGTCTTTCTAAGGGAACCTAACCGTATTTACGTAAGGTTCGAAGAAAACCACGGAAAACTTCGAACGGTTAGGCCGACGGTCGCGATTGGGTTCGAAGCCAGCACCTACCGTCTATCAGTTTGGATGTCAGAACCTCGCGGCCACTGGTGGGGCCAAAAAAAAAAATCTGTAAAGGTACTACACTTTATCTAGGAAACTGGGATTCCAAGAACTTTTTCTGTAACGGTAACAACAAAAACTCAAGTTTTAGAATCGATTACATGGATTTTTCCTGTTATCGTTACATGAAAAGTTCTTGGAATCCCAGTTTCCTAGAAAATGTTTAGTACCTTTACGGATTTTTTTTTTTTTTACAGTGCGGGAAAACGAAAACATTTTGAATAGTGTTATGGGATGTATAGGGAGATGTCCTATTAAGATTCTTACATAGAAACTACCAAAATAAATATTGGAAATTCTCCTATGTAACTCTTGACTGCGAAAAGTTATATATTTTTATACAGGGTGTCCACTCTCAACGGTGGCTAATGGCTAATTTCTAAACCGTTAGTCATAGACATATAGTTCCAATTGCAAAAAAAAATTTAAAAAGGTAAAGAATTGTTTTCCAAGCGATTTATTTCAAAAAATCTTTTTATTAAAAAAAATACGAAAATAAAATTTTTATCCGGTCCCGCGATCCTATAAGTGATAATTAGTAAATTTTTACCACTACTCTAACAAGTAATACAAAAAAGTCCCACTCCTCTACGATTAAAACAAACCGAGTAATAGCTGTTTAAAGTTGAGGCATATTTTTTTCTGCAAATTAGGGGTCAGTCTCAAATTTACCGGAAATAAAAAGAAACGCAAGATATAAAATTTAGCATTAAACATTGTAAGTAAAATAATTTTTACAACATTATTTTTAAATTTATGTTGATGATTACATATTAAAGCGAAATTTGTAATAAAAATCTAAGTAAAAAATTACAGAAAGTTTGTTAATTTAAATTGTGAAAAGCAACAGTTACAATTGTTACACAATGACATATATTTAAAATTCTATTAGATTACTTAACATAACAGAATTTGGTGTAGTCCTATAAAATAAATAAATGGTACGCACCTAAAATTGTATTAATATTACAATGTCATTGGACATAAATAAGTGGGCAAGTTGAATCTCGATCGGATATTTGGAAGTGAGTTAAAATTTGAATTGATATTTTGAACTAGGGAAACTTACATACGAGCGTTTTAAGCAAAAAATAAGATTATCAAAATAATACACCTTTTTAAAATAAAATCGCGATTTTCCAAAATTTTATTTTCTCGATAAAGAGAATTTTAAAACTCGCGTCTTCAACTATTTTAACAATCTAGAAGTTCATTAATAAAAATTAACACTACCGTAAAACTTATAAGGTGGTAGCATCTACAGTTAAATTGCTTTAAAAATATTTCTTTATCTTGTTTAAAACTTTTTTGTAATTGGAACTAAACGTCTGTGAGAAATGGTTTAGGAATTAGCTGTTGAACAGCATTGGAAATGGATGTCCTTTATAATAATTTAAGCACTTAGCATACGCTCCCTGAAAACTAAGTCCAACTCATTCGTTTTCAGTTACAGAAAATTATTTTAAGTCATGAAATTTAAAGTTTCATAACTCGGTAAATTTTAATGTTTGAGGAATGGGACTTTTTTTGTATTACTTGTTAGAGTGGTAGTAAAAATTGGCTACATATCACTTATAGGACCTAAGGACCGTATAAAAATTTAATTTTCGTAATTTTTTAATAAAAAGTTTTTTGACATAAATCGCTAGAAAAAACATTTCTTTACCTTTTTAAAGCATTTTTGCAATTGGAACTATATGTCTATGACTAACGGTTTAGAAATTAGCCATTGTCCACCGTTGAGAATGGACACCCTGTATAGTTGTTGAAATCTAATTTTAAGAAACAAACAAAGATCTTTGAAAAACATAATAATATTAAAAGGTTAAATAGTCCAGGTTGTGATGAAAACATTCTACTGACATTTTAATTGATATATTTTTTTCTTCTCTCCTATGCAGCTCTGACTATTTATTGAGCAAATGTCAGATGGCAGTATTGTCAACATCTAAATTAGGCTCAATTGCGTTTTGACGCCGTCTGTCCATCAAAGATGGATTTCTTACAAAATGATCGGAAAGCTGCTCTGGAATGAAAGGCAAACACACCAATATTGAATGTTCCAATTGAACTGATCTGTTTAACTTGCGGTAAGAGATGAGTGTTTATCTCTTAAACATAAATCACGAATGCACGAATTAATACAGGATAATCAAAGAGGCTAATTACATTCACTGTTATCCATTTGTATATTACAATAAAGTAAAATTCGGTGATACATACATTTCGATACGTTTATTTGAAAACGAAAACAGTTTGGATAATGTTAATGCTGTGTTGCGATTCTTAAATTGAAACCATCACAATAAACATTGGAAACTCTCCTATGTGATTCTTGACTGAAAAAAGGATAGGATGGTGGTCTAAGCATATTAAAATTCTGAGTATGCCCAGTATGGTAACCTTCCTTGTTAGAAATTATTGATAATCAAAGAACGGAATATTTAAAACTCCTGCATATCTCTTCAATAGCACGTCCCAATATGTGCTTTTTCTTCTGTTACTCAACATGTAGCCCACATATGTACGTTTTATGCATTGCGTCATAAATATTTTACAATAAGATAATGACTAATCAAACGTAATCTATTAAAAGCGTAAAGAATTATTAGGTTGTAAAAAAGCAGTTGGTATACATATTTGTATTGTAAAATAAAGTTTAAATTTGTATTTTTAATTTTTAAATATTTTAATATAATTATTGAAATCTATTTTTTAGAACCAATCAAAAATCTCTAAAAAATATAATAATATTAATATGATAAATATTCCAGGTTGTGTTGAAAACATTCTATTGATATTTTACTCATATGTCGCCTCTTCTCTTCTACAACTCTCACTGTTTGTTGAGAAAATGTCATATGAGCAGAAGTGTCAACATCTAAATTAGAATTAATCGCGTTTTGACGCCGTCTGTCCATCAAAGATGGGATTTCAAATGAAATGATCGGAGGGCTGCTCTGGAATGAAGGGCAAACACACCAATATTGAATATTCCAATTCAACAGATGTGTTTAATTTGCGGTAAGAGATGAATGTTTATCTATTAAACATAAATCATGAACATACATTGTAAAAAACTGTAAAAAAAATTCTGTAAAGTTGCTAAAAGTTTTCTGGGAAACTGGGATTCCTGGAACTTTTTATATAACGGCAACAGCAAAAGTGTATGTAACGGATACAGATTTGCACTCTAAGAATCTTTTAGGAAATTTGGATTCCAAAAATTTTTTATGTAACTACAACCCATGTTACCGATAAAATTTTAGTAAGATTACTACAAATTTAGTAGATTCGTTTGTAAAGTTACAAATTTCTGTAGGTTTACAAAAATTAATTCTGAAGATTTACATCTTTCCTTGTAAGGTGCACACGTAAAATGTTAATAAGCCAACAGATTTCGGCAACTTTTCATTTGTAGGATTACAGACTTTTTTTTTTTACAGTGTACGAATTAATATAAAGTAATCAAAAGGGCCAATTACATTCACTGTTATCAGTTTGGATATTAAAATAAAATTCGGTGATAATACGCATTTCGATGCGAATACGGGATAACGAAAACAATTAGCAGGGCTGTCCAACGCGGCGCTCGCGGGCGCCATGGCGCCCTTTGAAGATTTTTTTGGCGCCCTTTTGAAGGTTTTCTGTTATTATACTTTTTAGAAATAAAATTCCATTATAAAGGAATTTTTCTTTAAAATAATTTTTATTTCCATGAGAGATATTTTCAAAACCTGAGAAAATATATTAAAAACCAGGAACATACTTTAATAATTTAATCTAATAATTTAATCATGCATATTTTCAAGATTTCTAGTTTTTGTTTATAAAGTGCAATTAAAATGGTTACATTTGGTAATAAGTGAAATTGCTATTTTTCCTATTTAAGAAGTAACAGAAAAATAAACCTTTTTCACTGTTTAAAAATTAATTAAAAAAACAGTTCAAAATGATTTCCATCTAAGAAAGCACTTCCAGACTATCTCTCTTGAGCCAGCCAGCTATGTGAAATGGTCACTATCATTCTTGTTTTTCTTTTCGTACTTTTTATAAAACTAAATTCACGCCTTCAAAATAAGTCAAAACATTTTTTAGCATCCTGATAGAAACCTAGTAATATATTTGACCTCCATGTTTATTTATTTTTAATTTTTGTTATTGTTTTTATTATAGGGATGTTTAAAGTTTTTGGTACCTTACCCTACAAACATTTATGAGGTAGACCTTACATAGAAAATTGTATTATTTGAAATTTAATGCATATAATTTCAAAACTGTAGGTGTCTTTTGTCTACTACCTTAAAGTTCATTTTCACATTGTTAAGATGTGCATGTATACTAATACTGTGCAATAATACTTCCACATGTTTTCAGTCATATGAAAAATGGCGCCCTTCACTCAGTACCAAGAGCTGATGTGCGCCCCTGCTTACTGAAAGGTTGGACAGCCCTGCAATTAGGATAGTGTTAATGTTCTATTAAGAATCTTAAATTGAAACTATCAAAATAAATATAGGAAATTCTTCTACGTAATTCTTGGAATACAATTTTGCAAGAAAAATTTTAATACTTTCCTTTTTTTTAATGGTGTACATCAGAGCTGTCCAACGCGGCGCCCGCGGGCGCCATGGCGCCCTTTGACGATTTTCTTGGCGCCCTTTGAAGGTTTCCTGTTATTAGACATTTTAGAAGTAAAATTCCAGTATAAATAATGCTTTCTTCAAAATCACTAACACTTGTATAAGACATACTTTCAAAACCTGTAAATACGCATTAAAAACCAGGAACACACTCATGCATATTTCCACAATTTCTAGTTATTATTAATAAGTGTATTTAAAGTGTAATTATATAAAGCTTAAATTTGGTAATAATTGGAATTAACTTTTTATATTTAAGAAATAACATAAAAGTAAACATTTTTCACCTTTTATCACCTCTTTCAAGACACATATGCATGAAAGTTCAGCTTTTATTTTTTTGCTGTAGTCACATTGGCCCATTGGCTGTTCTATACTAAGAATAAAAAAGCTTAAATTTTCCTTTTTGATTTCTGAACTTTTAGGTTTGTTTATTTATTTATTTGATTAGGAAAATTAATAAAACTGTGAGAAAGATTTGCATCTATGAAAGTACTTCGAGACTATCTCTCTGGAACCACCCACATGGGTTCACTATCATGGCTGTCCTTGTTTTAGTACTTTTTATAAAACTAGTTCACGCTTTCAAAATAAATCAAAGCGTATTTTCACTTTTTAAAAGAAACCTAGCCCCCCCCCCCCCCCAATACCTCTGATTTACATGTTTATTGTTATTTTTTCTATTATAGGTACAATTAAAATTTTTTACACCATATCCTACAAACATTTTTGAGATAGATTTCTCATAGAAAATGGGCAATTTAAAATTTAATGTAACTCCGAAACTGTATGAGCCTTTTGTCTACTGTTGAAAGATTCATTTGCATTATGTTAAAACGTATGCATATACTATTGCTGTGCGGTAATATTGCCACATGTTTTTGGTCATGTGAATAATGGCGCCCTTCGTTGAGTGTCAAGAGCTGAAATGCGCCCTTGCTCAATAAAAGGTTGGACAGGCCTGGTGTACATATCTCAAGGACCTTTTTTCTTATAATTTTAATTCTTACACAAAATTTTCAAAGTAATTTTTGTTAAAATATTTCAATAATATTTAATGGGACTTTTCTTCGATCGAAAAGTATCCTTCATTTAAAACTAATTTTTTAAAAAACTCATAACATTAATTAATAAAAATCACTATCAATAAATAAAGTACAATAAACATTGTTTACATCACTGTTAAAAAATAAATAATAAACGTAACCTATTTTATTTTATACGGAGTTTATAATGCTCCAGTTTTAATAAAGCAATTAACTCCATAATTGTTCAATATTAGGAAGTAACCTATCAAACATTTTGCTCGGTATTCGAATTCACAGGCAATATTAGCTTCACCTATTACTCCTAAATGAATGTAAATATGGGATCAGCTAGTCACTAAAGCAACAAGGTCAACTAAATTAATCACGTCCTGATGTTGAATATCCATCAAGAGGGAATTCCTAATAAAATAACTGTTGACTGATGTAGATTACGATGCACTCTTAGACAGAGCACCGCTGTTCAATAATGACTTCGGGAGCAATGGTCTCTTTTAGTAATAATAATAAAAAAAAGATATAGCTGTATAGTTGCTTAAATATAAAAGTCTAAATGTCACTCACACTGTATAGAAAAAAATATCTATTTCTCTAAAAATGTAAATGTACTGAAAACTATATGGCCAATAAAATTTTATCTGTACACTGTACAGAAAAAGATCTAAATCTACTAAATCAGTTTTAGTAAAGCTACAGAATTCTATAACTTTACAAAATAATTTACTGTTGGGTCCCTTTTTTTTTATGCTGCTACAGATCATAATTTAATTGATTAAAATAAATTCCATTCAATAAAATTGTTTTTTCATATAAGCATTACTATATAAACAATCATTTCTACACTTTATTTCTTAATCAGTTCAAATACTTCATCTACTTTACTAATGAATTAACTGAGATCATGACTAGACTACCTTCTATATGAATTTTGTTGTAATTTAAGATAATCAAAACAAAAGGAGATTTCATAAGGATAAATACTATTAGGTAACACAAGTTAAGTTAAGAAATTACAGAAATAAGAAAGATTACCAAGATAAAATTTAAAACTAATAAAAAAAATACATATTCATTAAGTTTCTATACATATTAATGATTTCCAGTAAGTAATAATGATAACACAACAAAATTCTCAATCTGTCTAGATCTCAGATGTAGCATACAAGGATCTGTAGCAGTGAACCCAATATTTTGCCAATGTTGTTTTATGGGATATCAAACTCGAATAGATAACTTTAAAGCTCAAGACCTTTGTTAAAATTTCAAAAAAATAGAAGAAAGACCCTGGAATCTCCCATCTATTTGTGGGGAGCAAAGAAAGAAAAAAAATTTTTATAAACAATAAGATTTCTACAATATAAACACAAGTATCCCACAATACAACAATGACATTATGGCCAAAAAAGTATAGTGTTAGTACATCTATTTTACTTTCTCCATTTTTTTTTTTTTTTATAAGATAAGTTAATTCATTCTAAATCATGTGAACTTCTCAACAGTTTTGCTTTAAAAAATTCTATTAATTAGCTAAATATCTTTACTCAGTTTAAGATAAAAGTGTATTAATTAATCAGTGCTTATGTGATTTCCAGCCTGATAAGTTACTTTAAAATTCTGAATAAAAAAAAGAAATGGTTGAAAACTATTTTTACTTTTAAACATTCAAAGAAACTACTTTAATTTCATGGTATTACAAAATTTAGTATAGTTATTTTGACACTATTGAGATTAAAATTCAAACAAACTAATATCAAGGTAGGATAAATAAAAAAAAACTAAAGAACTACACTAAAGCATATCCTTTAAATACATTCTCCTTTATTTAATTTAACAAAAAAAAAAAAAAAAAGGCATCTGAATTCACTAACACAAATTTTGTTGCAAACATATGGAAGTATTAATTCATAACAAGAATATTCAATAATAATAAAAGAATTTAAGAACAAATACAAAATACATTTCTTACCTACAGCTATTTCTACCATTCACCCATTTAGGGTATTTTCATATGTATTGTTCACGTGGATCACAAATTTTCCTTGCACCAGAGCACTTTTTTAAACTAATTTATGGCGTTTCTGTTGCCCAGATTAGACTTGGAGTAGTCTTAGAAAACAGTCTCTACGCTACTCTCCCTTCGTCTGAAACAGTACGCTGAGCTACGGTAACTTCATGAGGGCTTTGCGACATAATCGCCTATCATCCATCAGCGACACGAATCGTTAGGCTGAGATTTTTCGGCTCTTGAGTATCCACATTTTACCTTGAGAAGTATTTGAAACAACAAAAACAATCTTGGACGTTCACTGCCACATGCTAACAGTCATTTGCAGCCAAGGGGCATTTAATACGCTGCTCTCGATAAAGGCTTCCGTTAAGCACGTATCTCAATAAGCCTTAAGAGTGCGGGAGCTCGGGAAATCAATTGTACTTATGGTATACTCAACTGCAACATGTCGGATATTTCAACTTAAAACGAGGGGCTCCGATCCCTTTTTTCTAGACCAATAGTTCGGAAGGGACATATTTCTTCAGTAAACTCTGAGTTATATTTTGCAGGCAACACTTCTGCGACTTCCACTTAGCGTATCTCTGGGAGTAATGTCGAAAAATCGTAGAATTCTTTTTGGCCTCCCCTCTCCCAGATCCAAAACAGGGGAGGGGGGGGGACAGAACTTTTGCATCTCTTCCACCAGATGCTCTCCGTACGACTCCTATCACCAGGACTGACTTTTATTTTCAAAAACCAATTGCACGTAAACCTCTAACATACGGGGGTACTTTTTCTGGGAACACGGACGCATCCCCCACTTTCCCCAACCAAAAAGGTGACTTCCCGTTGGTCAGTGCGCAAATACCAAATCCAATGTCCATATAAGGACATGTTTCTATATCTCAATCACGTGACTTACATGAGGTTTTTCACAGGCAGGTGTTTTTCAGCTCCCGTTCCCATGAAATCTACAGCAGGGATTCCAAGTATTGCACACAAAAGGAGTAACAGGCACGGGGATATTTTTATGGTCGAAAATGTATCTCGCTCTCTCTCTGAAATGACACTATACAATTTTTTATGGGTCATAAAAAAAAGGAGTGTACTTTTAGCAATATTACCCAGGGCTTAAGAAACTGTGTGTGTGGCCAATTATTATAGGGTACGCTATTTATTGTCTGACAACTCATAGCTTGGGAAACACACACATCTTTAATCTTAACAAAAGGGCTTTTAGCAATTACTGCACTTCTCTGCCGAGCAGGGATTTTATGCAAGTCTTAAGGGGAGGGGGTGTGCTTTTCTTTCTAACATTCACCAACGCTTGCGAAGGCGTGGGAACGGAAAAAGGAATCACAGGAGTATTAAGGCCTGTGCGTATCTAGAAAAAAAAAAGGAAAGAGGTGTTTTGAATTTTGAATAATTAAAATTTTAAAGAGAAGCAGTAATCAAAAAAAAACTGTAACAAGAGCTCCCCCTCGTTGAAAAAAAAATAAACATTATTCGTTTTGGTCAAAAAACAAGAATTTTATTTTTTTTTTTTGCTAGAAGATCCCAGAAGGTAAGTCGAAGAAAAGTACAAAAAAAAATGAATCCAAAGTGAATGGAAAAGTGAAATGACAAGTTAATGTAGTACCCCGGTTGACTAGTTGAATTAAGATTACCGACTAGAGCAGATCACACAACGACCCGAAAAGTTGATAACTTCACCCTAACTAAATCACCACAACAACTATGCACTCCGGAATGCAATGTTGAAGTTTGGGTATAACATTTGAAAGTTAAATGTATACTAGGGCCTAAGTTGCTATTGCAAAACCTACACTATTTACGTGGCATACCCACCTAGATTTTCAAGCTGGGCATACAGTTACGAATACCAATACACTGGGATTATTTCTACATGCTACCATCTCTGTAAATATTAAGCCCTTAAAAAAAAAGTTTCCCACAGGTCGAATGCAAGGAAGATTTGTCCAGTATAAAGAAAGGAATTTTTGAAAAATTTTGAATCCTGTGAGCAGGACTGAGCCAAAGGGCCGAAACAACCAATTCCATAAAAATCACTATAAATATATCATTGCAGCTGGAGGTATCACAGATATGTACACATATAAGTAGGATAATATGTTGTATACACATATACAATAAAAAGAGCAATACCTTGCATTACATACATAGGGTATACACACACAAAAGAAGGTGAAATTAGCACTTACACTTGATTATATTCAGTGGGGACAATTACATAACGTGCGCACATAAAAAAAAACAATATAATGTATTTTACCTTTCAAACTGAAGTACACCAATGTATGGACATTTAGAACATAACACTATATTTGCATAGGTTACCTTGTGTAACCTCGAGTGATAATTGTATACCTTTGTTACCACTGATGAGGAACTAGTTTTTATACAGACAGTAACAAAATATAAAGTCCTTACAATATCACAAATAACACCTAAAGTGAAATAATATTAACTCCACACGAGAGCTTGCCAATTTCTTTGACCAGGAATACGAGCTTTTTCAAAATACCCCATTTACACATATAAGGGGAAGGGTCGATTGTTAGAAAAATCAAACAACATAAAAAAATAGATAACACAAACAATATATATATATATATACAAGATGTACAAAAACTAGATAAGTATATCTGTGGGGGTGTACCTGTACATTGCTTGTATCAGAAATCCTCTATCTCCCAAATAGAGAAACAAATTTCCAAAAATACCCCAAAAAAAGGTAAAGTTAAAAAAAATTGCAAAAGTTTTTACCTTTATTTTTATTTTTTTTTTGTTAAAGAATAAACTATATTTACACTAGTAACTATACTATATACAAAAAGGGGTGCACCTGGGTTTTACAGGCATTATATATATTGCTATCATGCCTACTTTCCCAAAATTTCCTGACCAGAAATTTTTCTAAGTTCCCAAAATTAGCGTTAAAATCCACTAAAAATTAAAAAAAAGAATACAAACAGGAGGCGGAGCACTTAATTGATCCTAATATATCGTAATATTACTAACATTCCCAAGAGAAAATAAGCTGCAGGCTAAAAATCCACATTAAACAATTGCGGATTAAAATCAAAACAAAGCACCATTAGGTTCACACACTATCTAAATTTGTTTATATTGGGCCTACAATTTGTTTAAAATAAATACAATTACCTATATATATACAATCTTAAAAAAAATAAAGCTAAACAGCTCTAAAATCTATAATTAGGACGCGAATTCCTGTTTCTCAAAGAGTAATAAGCTCCCGATACTGACCGCCACTTCTGTTGTTTTGTTTTGATGCCGGATCGTTCTCGTGAACGACTCACACGGCCTGAATCACTAGACGTTCCTACTCGCATCATTTCCGCTTCGCGCCCAACGCTATCCGATAAGTCCGTCTTTCCTTGTGTTTCAACAAGCAACCTATCAACCTTTCCATCGATACGCTCGGATGGAGTTGAGTGTGATGGGGAAACGTCGCTGGCCATCTGTTTACTAGTTTCGTTTTCCCACCCGGGTCTAGTTTCGCTATTGCTTTGCTCGTGACGTCTGCTCGTAGCACGGGGACCTTGCGTATCAGGTTGGATGGATGCTGTACGTGGTAAGGGTGGCGGGAATCGATTTATGAACCGATTTCTTTTCTTACGTGCAGTACAATCGAATTGAATATTCGATTCACTTGTTGTTGTTGACATTTGACTTTGGCTGTGGTTTTGGTCTGAATGAGTGTCTCCATTCTGTTTATTTACACCTGAAATGCATCTATCTTTGAATAAGGTGAGGCGATCTACATGGACAACCTGGGTTTTTGAAGGATTAGCAATTAATGCAATTTTAAAATTGACCTCACTGAGTTTTTCAATGATTGTAAAAGGTCCGTTGTTTAGTTTTGACAATTTTCTCGTATTACCAGCAGTTATAGACGGATTATACAGCCATACTCTATCTCCTATTTTTAAATCTTTAACGACCGCTGTTTTCTCTCTGTATTTTTCTTGTACTTCTGATACTTTAACCAAATTATCGTACACTTCGGCATATATTTTTTGGAGGGCGGGGATTAACAATTCACAGAATGATGGAGCGTCATTATAACTAAATCTAGGTGACTGAGAAAATAGGTTATATGGTAAATTTAAATTCCTGCCATATAAAATTGCTGCGGGTGTTAATTTTGTTGAGGAGTGCACAGCTGAACGCATTGCTAACAGGGCAAATTTAAGTTTAGTATCCCAGTCTGATTGGTTTTCATTTACTATGTGACTAAGGGCATTTTTTAACGTAGAATTTTGTCGCTCGATCTGTCCATTCGATGCCGGATGAAAGGCAGATGTTGTGATATGTTTAATGCCGAACATTTCGTAGACATGTTTGATCGCTTCGGTTATCAGATTTCTCCCATTGTCTGTTGCTATCACCGCAGGCGCGCCATAACGTGAAATGAAATCAGCAAGCGTATCTGCGATAACATCAGATGTGGTGGAATTAACTGCATAAGCTTCTGGCCACTTAGTAAAAGAGTCGATATACGTGACAATATAGGTGTTACCTGAAAATGTAACCGGTAGTGGGCCTATTAGATCTAAATGTACCTTGTTCATGGGAAACTCGGGTGTAGGCATCCGTTGAAGGGGTGCCTGCTGGTTAGGTTTGTACGCCCTCTTCTGTTGGCAACTAATACACGACTCCACTAGGTGCTTGATATCAGCTGACATTCCGGGCCAGTAAAAGTGCTCTCGGATGCGGTCAATCGTCTTTTTAAAACCTTGATGACAAGCCGCCAAAGAATCGTGTGTTAGAGCGAACACTTGCTCAATCATTTCCCTAGGGACTACCAATTTAATTGGGTTACTTATTATATTCGAATCTCTAGTGTCCTCACACACAAGAATGTCATCTCTAAAAAAAAATTTCATATATTTAGGTGCTATGTTTAAATTTTGGTCTAATTTTCTGGCTATTTCACAGCACTTTTTATCGAATTTCTGCAACTCACTAATTTTATCAGTTAAATTTGAATGCGGTACAAAAGTAGTTTCTTTTTCTACCTGTATACAAAAATTACTGCTGCTAATCTCAGGTGTTTCATCAATTTTTGCAAATCGAGAGAGAAAGTCTGCTACACTATTGCACTTGCCTTTTATATATTTAATGGTAAAGTCAAAATCAGATAGAGTACATACCCATTTGGCTATACGTGAAGTGGGATCATGAATTTTTAACATAAAAGTAAGGGGGGCATGGTCTGTAAAAATGGTAAAATGGGTGTTAGCTAGGTAGCACTTAAAATGGCTAGTTGCCCAAACTAGAGCGAGAAGTTCTCTCTCAGTGGCAGAATATCTCGTTTCTGCACCTTTGAGTCGCCTACTAGCAAACGCCACTGGATGAATTTTATTCTCTTCATCCAACTGTGACAGAACTGCACCCAATGCTTCTCCACTCGCATCAGTATAGACATAAAATTCTTTACTAAAATCAGGTAATAAGAGGCACGGTTTAGAAATTAGAGCCTTTTTTAAATCCTCAAATTCCTCTTGGGCTTCTTTCGTCCAGGCAAAATGCCCACTTTCCTTTGTTAAATCAATTAAATTTAATGCCCTTTTTGTGAAGTCAGGTATAAAACGCCTGTAAAATGAGAGGGTTCCAATAAATGACCTGACACCTTTACGTGTCATAGGTGGTTGCAATTTTTCAATTACTTCAATATTTTTATTTACAGGGGATACTTGCCCGCTATGAATTTCAAAGCCTAGGTATTGGATTTTATTTGAAAGAAAAGTACATTTTCTGGGTTTAAGCTTTAGTTTATGCTGCCTTAATCTGTCAAAAACCAGTTTTAATTTTTCAAAGTGGGAGTCTACATCAGAAGAAGCAATGACAATGTCATCTATATATACTAAGATTCCGAGATTTCCTAAATCTCCAAAAATGGCATTCATTAGCCTTTGAAAACTGTTCCCTGAATTAGATAACCCAAAACAATTTCTATTCCACTCAAAAAAGACCTTTATGCGTGATAATAGCAGTTTTATGCCTGTCTTCAGGTCGTATGACCTGTTGAAAAAAACCACTAGTCAAATCTAGTGTTGAAAAAAATTTAGCTCCACTTAAAGCATCCACAGAATCAGTAATGTTTGGGATAGGATATGCGTCTTTGACAAGATTTTTGTTTAGTTTACGAAAATCAACAGCTAGTCTATAAGAACCGTCTGCTTTTTCTACAAGTATTACCGGTGATGCGAATTCTGACATAGATGGGGAAATAATTTCAGCTTGTAGTAGAATATTAAGTTGATCTTCCATTTCTTGACGTAATTTATATGGAACTCTGTACGCTTTGGATTTTACAGGTTTATTAGAGGTTAAATTGACAACATGGGGTATGGTATTACAGCCTGGTAACTCTAGGACAGATGCTGCAAATACATCTTTATTTTGATCTAAAAATTCTTGCATTTTAGATTTTAGGGGAGGGTCTAAATGGCTTAAGTCAATATTAGAACTCCAAGTGAGATCAGCATGATCAAAGTCAGCTATTGGAGTAGTCAAATTCACATTACAACTTAAACTATTATCCGTTAGTGGTATATTAGACTTATCTATACATTTCTGGATTTTTGCAACATATGTATTTTTGCTTAGCTTTATAGTATGATTTGAAAAATTTGCAAGAGAAACAAAAAGGCTATGTTCCTGAGTACATATGGCTCTAGAAATAAGCAGACCTTGGCTTAAATTCTTCGCTAAAGGTTCTAGCATTAGAACATCATTTTCTGTTATGGAATTATTTTTATTGCACTTAACTTCAGCTATTAATTTTGAATTAGGGGGAATAGAAATCCTTTCGCATAAAAGAGCTAAAGTAGTAATTTCACTACTGTTGTTGTTATTATTGTCAAGATTGCTTTGTTCACCAGTCTGAGGTGTCCTATTTTGTAAATCACTTTTATTAGCATGGACTGTTTGACTCGTTGTTTGCTGTCTAAGGTCTAAAGGCTCATTAATTTCACATTCATTTGTACTCGAGTTACTGCGTGATGTATTTTGTAAACAAAAAACATGTGCAGTTTCATTATCTGCTTCATTTGCTTTAATTGTCCTGTTTAAATCTGCATTCACTTTCATACTGGGATATGTAGTACCCTGAACTGTCACATTTTTACTACTAAGATTCCCACATTTTTCTTTTAAACTTTCCTTACCCTTTTTGGTTACAATTTTCATAGGTGTGTCATTATTACTATACTCATCTCCCTGTTTATTAGCAGAAATGGGGACATTTGGCCTACATTTTGACTGATCATTACAGATATCTGCTTGTTGACATTCTAAATCTGCACTATTCACTCTGATATCACTGGTATTATTTACAATATTTATTTCTAGGGAATTTTTCAGTGGTGACAATTTTTTTGCATGACTCTCTACTACTTGTTTACATTGTGTTTCTACTGGCATACTTAAAACAACATTATTATTTTTACAATTTATACCAGCCTGATATTTATTTAAAAAGGGCATCCCCAAAATCACACTAAATTCATCGGCTAATTTACCCTGGACAATAAAGAACTCAGACTGACATAATAAATCATTAAATTTAAAGTTCAAAGAAACTTTTTGGCTTAGAATTACTCTTTCGCCAGTTACCGTTAAAATAGGAGTATTGCACTCGACAACTTCACAAAAATTTAAATTAATAAGTGCTGTACTACTTAAAATATTTATGGCTGACCCAGTATCACACAGTGCAGTAAGAGAAATATTATTTACCTTTATCACAGCAGTAGGTAAATGGTAAGAATGGGGGGAGAACATACTAAAAATGATTGGGGGGTCTGGAGGCCTATATGGAGACGACTCGACCAAATCGAAACCAGCCGTTACACGTTTAAAGCATTATTGGATGTAGTAGGGTTACTGTGTTCATCCTGACGAGTATCACCGCTCGCATTATCATCTCTGTTTCTTCGGTTAGTCTCATACCCTTGATCAAAATTGCCCCTCTGTCTCCTATATCCACCTCTATTATTATTTCCTCTATAATTCTCACTCTGATAGTTCCTGCCCCTGGAATTTTGTCCACGTCCCCTGGGATTTTGATGGAAGCCCCTTCCATAATCATTTGTGTACCTGTTTAGGGTACAATTTCTTGCATAGTGGCCTGGCAAACCACATTTGAAACAGTAAAAATTTCCAGTTTGGCTACTTTCACATCCCTGGTTAAAATTATTTTGGACTTCTTTGGATTTTATTTCAACTAGACTATCAATTTTAGCTGCGAGCAGATCAATTTGGGATTTTAAATTTTGAATCTGTCTGTTATGGGACTCATTATCACTTTTCTGAGAAAATACGGCAGCACATGGTACATTCTGGGGGTTCGGTATATTCTCACTACTTTCATAAGAGTTGTAGAATGGATTTACGCTTTTATAAGCTTTTTCCTCAAGTAGGGCTATTTGGAGGACTTCCTCGGGCGTTTTTGGATTTCTAGCAATGACACCTTTTCTTATTTCAGGCGACAAATTGTTGAGTAGCACTGAGTGAAGGAGTGCTTTTCTGCTTTTTTCTACAACATCGTCTTGTATACCCTCTATTACGAGCGAGTTTAGTGACAGATCGCATGCTCTGTCATAAAAGTCCTGTACTGTCATTGCTGGAGTTTGTTTAAAATTCATTAATTTGTTAAGCTGCACATCTGGGGTTATGTACTGACTATATCTGTTTTTTAAAATAGAAACTAACTCCTCAAAAGACTTAATTTTGTGAATTTTTAGCAGTCTAGCAGCTGCACCAGATAATCTAGATAGCAATGCAAATTTCTTTTCCTCATCATCCCAGCCAAACATGTTGGCAAAACTGTCCAATTTTTCATAAAAATCCCCAAAAGAAACTGAATTACCCTCGCCACTGAATGGCGGAATATAACTGAGATTATCAATAAGGGCAGTTTTTCGCTGAATTTTCGCCATCTCTTTAGAGGGGTCGAGTGCCATTTTTGCGTTTTAAAATGCACAAGATACGATACAAAATTTGAAAATAATAAAGATAAAAGAGGGGAAAAAAAGGGAATAATAAAATATTCACACACAAACTTTTACTACTTCTAAATATGGCATAAAATACCCATAAAATAGCAATGTATACCCCTATTACTCAAATTTACAACATACAACAAAATAATAAAAATAGAACAACAATACATATATTTATTTACTTTGAAGCACACTTAATATAAACACTGTTTAGTAAAACTCAGGCTCTACAGTACTGTGCCAATTTATTGTGTATATAGCAAAAATCAGGCATTTCAACATGGCATCAACTTATTGTGTATACCGTAATAATTAGGCTCTGCCACACGGCATCAACTTATCGTGTAAATTGCAATAATTAGGCTCAGAAACACGGCACCAATCTTGTTGGGTCCCTTTTTTTTTATGCTGCTACAGATCATAATTTAATTGATTAAAATAAATTCCATTCAATAAAATTGTTTTTTCATATAAGCATTACTATATAAACAATCATTTCTACACTTTATTTCTTAATCAGTTCAAATACTTCATCTACTTTACTAATGAATTAACTGAGATCATGACTAGACTACCTTCTATATGAATTTTGTTGTAATTTAAGATAATCAAAACAAAAGGAGATTTCATAAGGATAAATACTATTAGGTAACACAAGTTAAGTTAAGAAATTACAGAAATAAGAAAGATTACCAAGATAAAATTTAAAACTAATAAAAAAAATACATATTCATTAAGTTTCTATACATATTAATGATTTCCAGTAAGTAATAATGATAACACAACAAAATTCTCAATCTGTCTAGATCTCAGATGTAGCATACAAGGATCTGTAGCAGTGAACCCAATATTTTGCCAATGTTGTTTTATGGGATATCAAACTCGAATAGATAACTTTAAAGCTCAAGACCTTTGTTAAAATTTCAAAAAAATAGAAGAAAGACCCTGGAATCTCCCATCTATTTGTGGGGAGCAAAGAAAGAAAAAAAAATTTTATAAACAATAAGATTTCTACAATATAAACACAAGTATCCCACAATACAACAATGACATTATGGCCAAAAAAGTATAGTGTTAGTACATCTATTTTACTTTCTCCATTTTTTTTTTTTTTTTTTTTTTTATAAGATAAGTTAATTCATTCTAAATCATGTGAACTTCTCAACAGTTTTGCTTTAAAAAATTCTATTAATTAGCTAAATATCTTTACTCAGTTTAAGATAAAAGTGTATTAATTAATCAGTGCTTATGTGATTTCCAGCCTGATAAGTTACTTTAAAATTCTGAATAAAAAAAGAAATGGTTGAAAACTATTTTTACTTTTAAACATTCAAAGAAACTACTTTAATTTCATGGTATTACAAAATTTAGTATAGTTATTTTGACACTATTGAGATTAAAATTCAAACAAACTAATATCAAGGTAGGATAAATAAAAAAAAACTAAAGAACTACACTAAAGCATATCCTTTAAATACATTCTCCTTTATTTAATTTAACAAAAAAAAAAAAAAAGGCATCTGAATTCACTAACACAAATTTTGTTGCAAACATATGGAAGTATTAATTCATAACAAGAATATTCAATAATAATAAAAGAATTTAAGAACAAATACAAAATACATTTCTTACCTACAGCTATTTCTACCATTCACCCATTTAGGGTATTTTCATATGTATTGTTCACGTGGATCACAAATTTTCCTTGCACCAGAGCACTTTTTTAAACTAATTTATGGCGTTTCTGTTGCCCAGATTAGACTTGGAGTAGTCTTAGAAAACAGTCTCTACGCTACTCTCCCTTCGTCTGAAACAGTACGCTGAGCTACGGTAACTTCATGAGGGCTTTGCGACATAATCGCCTATCATCCATCAGCGACACGAATCGTTAGGCTGAGATTTTTCGGCTCTTGAGTATCCACATTTTACCTTGAGAAGTATTTGAAACAACAAAAACAATCTTGGACGTTCACTGCCACATGCTAACAGTCATTTGCAGCCAAGGGGCATTTAATACGCTGCTCTCGATAAAGGCTTCCGTTAAGCACGTATCTCAATAAGCCTTAAGAGTGCGGGAGCTCGGGAAATCAATTGTACTTATGGTATACTCAACTGCAACATGTCGGATATTTCAACTTAAAACGAGGGGCTCCGATCCCTTTTTTCTAGACCAATAGTTCGGAAGGGACATATTTCTTCAGTAAACTCTGAGTTATATTTTGCAGGCAACACTTCTGCGACTTCCACTTAGCGTATCTCTGGGAGTAATGTCGAAAAATCGTAGAATTCTTTTTGGCCTCCCCTCTCCCAGATCCAAAACAGGGGAGGGGGGGACAAAACTTTTGCATCTCTTCCACCAGATGCTCTCCGTACGACTCCTATCACCAGGACTGACTTTTATTTTCAAAAACCAATTGCACGTAAACCTCTAACATACGGGGGTACTTTTTCTGGGAACACGGACGCATCCCCCACTTTCCCCAACCAAAAAGGTGACTTCCCGTTGGTCAGTGCGCAAATACCAAATCCAATGTCCATATAAGGACATGTTTCTATATCTCAATCACGTGACTTACATGAGGTTTTTCACAGGCAGGTGTTTTTCAGCTCCCGTTCCCATGAAATCTACAGCAGGGATTCCAAGTATTGCACACAAAAGGAGTAACAGGCACGGGGATATTTTTATGGTCGAAAATGTATCTCGCTCTCTCTCTGAAATGACACTATACAATTTTTTATGGGTCATAAAAAAAAGGAGTGTACTTTTAGCAATATTACCCAGGGCTTAAGAAACTGTGTGTGTGGCCAATTATTATAGGGTACGCTATTTATTGTCTGACAACTCATAGCTTGGGAAACACACACATCTTTAATCTTAACAAAAGGGCTTTTAGCAATTACTGCACTTCTCTGCCGAGCAGGGATTTTATGCAAGTCTTAAGGGGAGGGGGTGTGCTTTTCTTTCTAACATTCACCAACGCTTGCGAAGGCGTGGGAACGGAAAAAGGAATCACAGGAGTATTAAGGCCTGTGCGTATCTAGAAAAAAAAAAGGAAAGAGGTGTTTTGAATTTTGAATAATTAAAATTTTAAAGAGAAGCAGTAATCAAAAAAAAACTGTAACATTACAACAATTACAGTAATCTTATAAAATTTTATCTGTAATCCGATACGTAGTTACGTAAAAAGTTTTGAGCATCCCAGTTTCTTAAAAAAAATTCTTAGGAACGACAGAGTTTTTAATTTACAGAGCAAACGTGTATCTATTACATGGATTTTTGTTGTTGCCGTCACATAAAACTTTCTAGAGATTCCTGTTTCCTAGAAAAAATTTTGTAACTTTACATTTTTTTTATTACAATGCATAATTTCTTTAATCAGATAAATAATTTCTATAAGAGGAGATGCCAGATTTGAAGGGAAAATGATTTGAATTATCATTTTCGAGGAATATGGAATTCACAGTAATATTCCGGAATTCCATTCCGGCACCACCACACAATAATTTCAACCCCCGAACATTAGTTCAAACTCTTAATTTTTGCCGCCAGCATGTTAACTACTGGATTGAACTGTGCTCAAAGTAGCAAAGAAATATTAAGATTAAAAAATGAAATATATAATATATGCAACACTTAGGTAGTTTTGATAAGTAACAACATGGCCGTACCTATAGCTTATGGTTAACCGAACACAAAACTCAATGTGAAGAATTGGTTCAAAAATTCAGTTAGAGGCCCTCATAATACATTTATAGCTACAATTTATATTAAGATTTAGAAAATGACATTGATTTTATGCTTTCGAGGCCTCGTTTAGTACTGGATCCTGAGAAGCTCTCCCGTTTGCTTTTGCAGTAATCAGACCCTGCATAAAAACTCTTTAACCCTAAATAACTTACGTTAAAAGAAAACAAAAATACGATATACTTATTCAGTGCTTTAAACTGAAAGATCCTTTCATTCAAGATAAATTTGCAATTGAAATTAATTTAAAATAATCCTATAAAACTTCTCTTGTGCTTGTTTACTTTTCAGAAAATGCATTAAACTTAGCAAATAAAACTGTGTATTTCTGGTCCCGAATCTGAGAAATATGTCCGATTAAGCGGTGCTAAAACATTTTTACTTAAAAAAAAATAATTACACCAAATGTTTTTATCAAACCAACTAAAATTGCCCTTTATTAATCTCCTAACTTGAACCTTTTAACTCTAGGATGCTCCTAAGATTGTTTTCTCCCAATTCAAAACTATTTACATGAACTGTTTAAACTGTTAAACATTTTTAATGGTAGTTATTCATTCATAAAAAGACTATGGTTACATTACTGTTATAGAATAAATAGCCACTTCTCTTTTTACTTCAAAATTTTTTTATTTTTTTAATGAATTACATAAAAAAAAAACTTTGCATACTTTATGCATTTACAACCGAAAAAACGTGTGCACTTTCCTGAGTAAATACGATGAGCACCAATACAGACAGCACACTTCTATAAATGTTTTGGTAATTATTTACAGAGCATTTCTACACTGTAAAAAAGATTCTGTAAAGGTACTAAACATTTTCTAGGAAACTGGGATTCCAAGAACTTTTCATGTAACGATAACAGGAAAAATCCATGTAACTGATTCTAAAACTAGAATTTTTGCTGTTACCGTTACAGGGAAAGTTCTAGGAATCCAAGTTTCGTAGAAAAAGTTCTCTACAGAATTTTTCTTACAGTGTAGGGTGTTCTCAACTGCTTTGCTCAACAAGCGTAAAACCTTTTGACACATTCACTAATTTATTTTTTAACACAACGATATAAAATTGGAAGGCTTGAGTATGAAAGCGATGTCGAATCGCACTTAGTTTTCCATTTTATAATAATTAAATTACCTATCAAGTTATAAGCGTTTTCGATCACGTGATCACACTCTTTTCTTCCTTTTTAAGACTGGTTTTTCTGCTTTCGTCAAGAAATTTCGTTTAAAACGTCAATTTTGACAGCTTGTCCTGAAATATCTATTGCGTTTGCAAAAAAAAAAAAAAAAAAAAAAAAAAAAACGGAAATATGAGTGCGATTAGGTAGCTTCTGAACAACAATACCTGCTAATTTCACGCATTTCCGATAAAAAATAAATTAAAACTTATGTCACAAAGTTGCCCTTTGATTTACGAACAACCTTAAGAAATCGTGGAGAACTGCATTCAAATCATCAGTTATGTCTGCACTGTAATTTAAAAAAAAATCTGTAATTCTACAGATGAAAATTTGTAGCAATCTGTTTGCTTACTAAAATTTGATTTGTACACTGTACAAAAAAAATATGTATATCTACAAAACTAGTTTTTGTTAAACTACTGAAATCTGTAGCTTTACAAACGAATCTACTGAAATTGCAGTAATCTTACTAAAATATTATCTATTACCCGAAATATAGTTGCATAAAAAAATTAGGAACCTTGTTTTCTAAAAAGCTCTTTTTAATCTTACAGATTTTTTGATTTACAGTACAAACAGATTACAGTATAAATGTGCATATGTTACATGCATTTTTCCTATTTCCGTTACATAAAATAGTCTAGAAAACCCAGTTTCCAAGAAAACTTTAGTAACTTTACAGATTTTTTTTCTTTTTCTTCTTTTTTTTTTTTTTTTACAGTATATTAAGATTTATCTCAAAAGTTTAAGCACAAGCATAAAATGTCTATTTTTAAAGAATTATTAAAAAAAAAATAGAATAAATAACTTTTTTTTTTTTTTTTTTTTTTTTTTTTGGCAAATCTTGAAATATTATTTAAATAAATGATACCAAAAGTAGAAAAAAAATAAATTACATAATTGTAAAAAATATAATTTAAAAAATGTTTAAGAAAAACTGTCTCAAAATTTTATGCACAGTGTCAAAAACAACCAAATATTTATAATTTTTACAAAACTTTTATTGATTATACCGTGATTTTGGATTTCTTCAAATAAACGTGCGTCCATCGAAACTATTAGTTTTTGTAGAGTTTCTGATGATAAAGAGTACCGTGCTATCTCAATAGCCTCTTGGAATTCTTCAATAGAGTCATACAACTTTCCATTGCCTTAAACCTGGCAGATTAAAATACCCCAGTCGCATTTTATTATATGTAGATGATGTAATCACACTCTTTAATACATCTATGAACAGTGTCTTTGGACACCTGTACACTGAGACTATTTTTAATTTATATGAATTGAATACTTCCAACTGAGTGAAAAATTTCCCAGGCCGGAAATCGAACCCAGATACTTGGCTTGCAAGGCCAATGCTTTACCTGTTAAGCTAACTGGGCGATAGCCGGCTGGGATTTCTCGCTCAAATAACCTTAATGATAATAACATCTGGTCTGTCATTTAGACAGCTCGGCAGAATAAACCGCAGATAATGGAACACCATATAACGATGGATACGTAGATATACTATTATTTTAACACAATCAAACTGATTGGTAAATGTATCATACGAATTGAATATTTCCAACTGAGTGAAAAATTGCCCAGGCTGGGAATCGAACCCAGATATTTGGCTTACAAGGCCAATGCTTTACCTGTTAAGCTAACTAGGCGATAGTCGGCTGGGATTTGGCATTGTAAGCCAAGTATCTGGGTTCGATTCCCGGCCTGGGTAATTTTTCGCCCCGTTGGAAATATACAATTCGTATGATACATTTATCAGTCAGTTTGATTGTATTAAAATAATGGAATATCTACGTATCCATCATTTTATGGAGTCCCATTAGCTGCGCTTTAGTCTACCGAGCTGTCTAAATGACAGACCAGATGTTATGACCAATAAGGTTATCTGAGCGAGAAGTCCCAACCGACTATTGGCCAGGTTTCTTAACAGGTAAAGCATTGACCTTGTAAGCCAAGTATCTGGGTCCGATTCCCGGCCTGGACGATTTTTCGCTCAGTTGGAAATATTCAATTCGTACGGTACATTTACTAGTCAGTTTGATTGTGTTAAAATAATAGTATATTTTTAATTTGCCGTATTGACATATTTTATCTAGATACCAATCTCCGTATTCTCCGATCAGTCTGAACAGTCGTCATATGGTCGTTCTCATCGTGATTTCCCGTTAAAATTATCATTTCTAGATATATCACTCTTTGATATTTTGATCGATTTAAAACTTTTGAAATTTCAGAAACAGTTTTATTTTGCGATTTCAATTTTAAAATATTCAAAATCTCACACGTTGTGAATTTTTTACCCTTCGAAATTTTTAAAACGAGGGGAAATAATTTCTTCACCTTTATACTTTTATAAAGTTACAATATGATGTAATAAAACGTTATCAAATACGGTTAATCCCGTGTTTGTAAGAAAATTTATATAAAGTGCTTGAACATTTGAGACAACATTTCTTCAAGAAATAAGGAAAATTAAATAATTTTTCTTTTAATACCCAAAATAGCTTTTTTTATTTTATTTTGATTAAATGTCGAGTATTTATTGTAAATTAGCATAAAATATTTTCTTCTTTAATTATTTTAAACCAGATTTTCAAAGTGCTTAAATTTTTGGGACAGAGTACTGCAAATACAGAAACTTTAAAAAAATGTCTCGTTAATCCATAAAATGTCACACAAGCCTGCAATTAATGTACTTTTTAACTTATGATAATTGATTTTTTTTAATTTTTTTTAATTACTGAATTTGAAAATGGCCTTTATTTTTCACTATCATATCAGTCTTTTCATCAAATAATAACTTTCAAAGTTAAAAAGTGAAAAAACAGCGAAAATAGGTCAAATCAATTTATGAAAGCATTACCAAAAAAAGGAAATGTTTTAAATACATCTAGTACATTTTTAAAATTATCAGCAGTTAAGAAGATACCGAAATGAACCTTATAGAGGATATAAAAGAAATAAAAAGAATATTGCCCAATTAAACTGATGGCATTGGGCTCTCAGGCTACGCATACTAATTGTACATAACAGCCTTATATTTTCAAAGGTTAATTCCGTTCAAAAAACAAATTAAGGGTGGGAGGACAGCTCCCTCAATTTTTCCGTTTTATACTTAATCATTGAACCCCTTATGGGTCAATCCATGAGATTTTGTAACGTGAGTTACGAAGATTATAACTGCAAAATTGTTGTCCACCGTTATTTTCAAAAAGTTTTCTTGGCTTTATTGAATTTCCTCTAAGTGTTTGGAACGTAATATTCCGTACACTAAGCTCCAGGTTTCACTGCGATATAGGCAATATTTAAGGCAATATAATTCTATAGATTTAACGATTTTTAAATGCATTGAAGAATGATTAATACTCTCAAGGGTTACATTCATATTTGTAATTAAGTTTTTTTGTATAATATTGAAAGAATCATAATTTATTAGCATTTAAAATAAAATGCAGAGAAAACAACATTACAATTTTACCCATTTGCAAGAATCTTGGAGGATTAATGAGGTATCCGCTTTAAAATAAGTCTCATTTTTCAAAACGAAAATATTGGTAGAAAAAATCGTAGTTCGTAACTCACGTTACAGGCGTGCATGGAATTACCCTTATACTAATCAGCGATATGTTTTATAATATAAAAAATCTGTATCCAAAATTCAGAGCAAATTTGAAAATTCTTAATAAAAACCCATTTATTTAATTTAATAAGAGTTATCCCCTCTTTTACATCTAACCATTAAGCTTCCAAAACTATTCATAGATTCGCCTTACCAAAAAGAACCCACATCTAAAGTAAAAGCAAATCGGATAATTCTGCAGAAAAACTCATTTATCAAATTTATTAATTGCAAATAACTCCTTTTAACTTAACAAAAGATCCCAGCAGCTAATTAGGCAAGCATCTTATTACTATGAACATGTATCCAAAACTTGAAGTTTGAAATCAGTTAATACTGCAAGAAAAAATATTTACCTAAATTAAGAGGGGGGGGTAATCCCACCGATCCCCCATTTATACTTATCCAGTGACCATTTTATGCTTATCCAAAGCCAGTCAGGAAGCGCCTTATCAGAATGAACCTGTGTCCGAAATTTGAAGCAAATCGGTAAATTCTGCGTGAAAAACGTAGAGTTTACCGATTTGCTTGCCAAACATCCAAATTGAAGCATTTTTGATGCTTCGGCTCATGTTAAAGGTTCCCCTTCTCTAAATGATTGCCTACATAAGGGATTAAACTTGATTGAAATGATCCCTTCTATATTGCATCGTTTTCGGAAATATCCTGTTTGTGCAGTATCTGATAAGAGAAGGCATTTCTTCAAATTGGTATTAAAGAAGAGGATACATGATAAACTGAGATTTCTAAGGAAAAATGACATAATTTATAGACATAAACGTGTAGTTTTTGGAAGAAATCGTAATCCCTTTTTATTAGCGGCTATTTTGAAACATCACTTAGAAAGTACGACAGATAATCTTGCTTCTACAGTAGAAACTTTGAATGAATCTTTGTATGAAGATAATTGTTTTTATAGTTTCAACATAGTTAAAGAATTAAATAAGTTTATATTTGAGCCTCAAATGTTACTATTCTCTGCAAAATTTTATCTCTGGGGATGGCTGTCAAATTATTCCATTCAAATTATTTCTGAAAATTCAACAACTAATATGACACCAGTGTTAGGTTTAAACTGGGATCTGGAAAACGATACCCTATCTTGCAAAATCTGTTCTGTTTAGGAAGAACAAATTATTCCCACAAAACGAGCTCTACTTTCATTGGCTCAGAAAGTGTTTGATCCTCTTGGATTTATCTCACCTGTGACTTTGCTCCCTAAACTTATTCTACAAGAATGCTGGAAGTTGAAAATTAAATGATATGAATTACTCCCAACGAATTTAGTTAAACAAATTTTGAAATGGATGCAAGGATTGAAGCTGATTTCTGGCATCAAATTGCAGCGATGGATGTATTTTGATAATTATGAAAGTAACGACGTAGGTCTTCACATATTTTGTGATGGAAGTAAGCATGCGTACGCTACTTGCATTTTTCTAAGAATATGGAGAAAAGATAAAATTCTGGTAACTTTCATACAGTCAAGCGCAAGAGTAGCTCCCCTTAAGAGCATTACGATATCCCGGTTAGAACTTTCAGCATGTTCTATTGGAACCAGGTTGGGAAGTCGAATTATATCTGATCTATGAATTCATAATTTAGAGATATTTTATTGGTGTGACTCAACCACAGCTTTAAGATGGATAAAGCAAGACGAAAGATGGGGAACATTCGTTTGGAATCGCGTAGAAGAAATTAAAACCTTAACTCAAAAAGACCAGTGGCGACACATTGCGGAAAATTCAATCTGGCAGATCACCCTTCTAGAGGCTGTTCAGTTGAACAATTCTTACAGCTAATATGGTGGGAGGGACCGGACTGGTTGGCTCAGCCTGAATATACTTGACCTCACTGTCGAAATTGCAGATGAAGAAATTATAAACGATGGAAAACGGAAAAGTGTCATTTCAGCAATAAACAAGAACACAGATTGGTATTATCGACGGTTTTCATCTTTCAAGAAAATTATAAGATTGGTCGCCTGGATCTTAAGATTTTTAAATAGTTCAAGAAATTGAAATTTAAAAAAAAATTCTGAACTTACGTGTTTGGAATTAGAACAAATCGAAAGAAAATTGTTAATTTTGATACAGAGAGACAGATTCAAATAGAATAATAATGAGAAGATTCGTAGCTTAAGGCCAATCCTAGATGATGATGGTATTATAAAAGTGAAAACACAAGTTTCTTATAGAGAAGGTACTTTCAAATTTAAATGTCCTGTTCTTTTGCCTTCTAACAATCCTGTAGTCTACCGTCTGATCCCCTGGAAACATCAAGAGCTTTTACATGCAGGAGTGGCTCTTTTGATGATATCGTTACTAGAAGACTACTGAATCCTAAAAACAAGGAAAACTATTCGAGCAGTTGTACAGAAATATGTACGATGCAGAAGGTTTAGAGCACAAAAGACAGAATGAATTCCTATTGCATTACCAACAGAAAGAGTTGAAGATGCAAAGGCTTGGATTGTTTTGTATACTTGTGCGGTGTATAGGGCCGTACACTTAGAATTAGTTACGTCATTATTTACAAATGCTTTTCTTCAGTCCTTCAAGCGTTTTATAGTCCGAAGAGGAAGAGCAACCACAGTGTATTCTGATAACGGCGGGAATTTCGTCGGTGCAGACAAAGCCTTTTCGGAAATAAATTGGGGAAAAATCTCTGACGTTGCAGCAATACAAAAGATTCGCTGGAAATTTAACCCGCATACCGCTGCCTGGTGGGGCGGTTGGTTGGAGTGATTGATACAAATGGTGTAACGCATTCTGAGAAAAGTTCTAGGTAGAGCTTCATTATCCTACAAAGAACTGGTCACAGTTCTCTGTGATTGTGAACAAGTTGTGAATGCTAGATCACTAACATATGTTACTAAAGATGTGAACGATCTTGCACCGTTAACACCATCAACGTTTTTACAGGAAATAAGATCTTCCGGAGTGAGAGATTTCGATGCAATTGACGCACAAGAATTAATTAAAAGAGTTAATTATAGGCAACAAGTTCGAGAACACTTACGCAAACGATTTCTTATTGAATATTTAAGACAGTTGGGCCAGCAAAGTTCTCTGCAAAAGAATGTCAAGCAACTGACCATTAGTGATGTCGTACAGGTAGATTCTGATAAGAAACGTGGCTATTGGAATTTAGCCCGTATGCAAGAACTTATTTCTGGTAAAGATGGCCACCCAAGAGTTACACGAATAAAAACTGAAAAAGATGAACTTTTGAGACCTGTGCAAAAACTGTACAATTTAGGAGATTCCTAAAGAACTTTCTAATGATCCAGTATTAAGAACAAGAAGTGGCGGAGTAGTGACTGTTCCAGAACGTTATTGACTCTAAATATTCTTTCAACTAAAGACTTTATTCTTATTTTTTAGTATATTTCATAGTGTTAATTCAAATTTGTAATAATATGTTTAATTTTATTTGAGTTTTCCATAAGAAGATGTTTATTTACCCCTGTTTTTAGAAAAAATAATATTGTAAGAATTGTATGTTTTTACTGTAATGTAAGTATTAGTCATATTTTATTTTATTTTATATTTTATTGTACCCATTGTTGAGTTTATTTGTTAAAAACTCAAAGTGGGAGAATGTCGCGAATTTTATTAATAGTGTGTAATTACTTTCGGTTTGCATATTTTCATAGTGACTCCATGATCATAATTTTATTTTCATGCAAGTGATCAAGGTTACTTTCACGCGTTTAAATTAAGACGACGATGATTATATTTTCGTGTAGAACTTATATCATCAAAAATCGCACTGTCTGCGATGAAATATATATTTTTTTAAGGCGTAATCTTAAAAGTCGTTTGATTTTCTGTTAAAAAATAAAAATTATAAAATATAAATGTGAAATAACTACATACGCGTAATTTTATTAACCGACTTCAAGGAGGAGGTTATGATTTCGACCTGTATGTATTTGTTGTTCACTCATAACTTCCCTAAATATGAACCGATTTTAGTAATTCTTTTTTTGTTTGAAAGTGTAAGATGCCCACATGGTCCCATCTCAATTTTATCAAATTCTTGCGATTTGAACTTTTTAAAAATAAAAACATGAAAATTCCAACTCTTTTTGAAGCAGTCATCCAATTAGAAGTGTTCATTTTTCAGGTAATCGCAGGCTTTCATGTCGAGCACACAAGTCAGATGTGTGTGTACAATAAATAAATAAAATTTCAGGCTATAAATAACTCTTACACCGATACTAGATCTTTTAATTTCATTAAATTCTGATGATTAGAATATTTTTTAAATAAAAAAATGTGGATTTGCTAAAAAAAATAATGATTTGTCGCAAATCATCTTTCATTGTTGCAACTTTTTCAAATCATACCCATATTATTAAAACTATGCATTCATATGCGTTAGGGCCAACTTGTCGCCAAACTTGATACTTTTTTTGAAGTCGGTTAGTATTTTTTTAAAAAAAGCATATTATATTATTTAAATCAATATCATAAAATAGAGTGAATGTGAGTAGTTTAATAAATAGTAGCAACACATTGCTGCCGAATAATAAATTTCATTGGCGTAAGCGTTTCTGAAACATAGTCCTTTTAAGCATTCTGTAAATCACTGAGCCGTGGTGTCAACATAGGCATTAGGGTGCCATGTGCCAAAGCATCTAGTATCCATCAATGAGAGTATTTAAATGAAGTGATTATCAAAATGAAGGGAGATATCAAAGCTAACGTACTCATATTAAGAGTCGGAGATTCGGCATACACATGAATATTATGATGTTTATGGAATTACGACAGTGATTATTATGGCTGGGGTCGAGATACGTATAGTGTATTTAATGAAGTTTAGGTAAAGAAACTATTAAACTTTTTTTCTTTTTAATGAAATCATACCGACAAATAATGTGAAATTTTGTATAGTTTTAATTCTATGTTTATTAATATTTTACAGGTCAGTATTCTTAATCGCGAACATCGAACTGAAAAATTACTTTAAGAACCCACACTACTGACTGAAAAAGACCCGGATGATAATGTAAAGTCTATGGGGGCGTTCTTTTCAAATATCTCGCTCAAAATTTAATATTGTTACCTGATTTTTTTTAATAGGATAGCTGAGGACGATCTACAATCGAGCAAGTTTTACTTTTTCGATTTTGGTTACATATTTTTTTTTATATTAGGATAGTTTCAGTTTCATAACCGGTTCAAAACGGTTCTGAAAGTTAAAGTATTTTTTTTTTTTAATCTGAAACCGAAATCGAAAAAGTAAAAATTAGCCTGGTTGTGTAGCGTCTTCAACTATCCTATGCAAAAAAATTTACGTCAAAATATTAAAATTTGAGCGAGATATTTGAAAAGAACGCCTCTATAGACTTTACACCGACATCCGGGTCTTTTTCAGTCAGCAGTGTGGCGTCTTAAGGTATGAAACAAGATCGGACTGATTTTATTTTCTATGTGTCATACTAAATATATGCATTTATTTTTAGTTCGATTGTAATACAGAGGAGTGAAAAAACATGAAATCATAGCAATATTCATGATTTTTTTTTAATCATTATTTTTATTAAAATTTAACGTTTACGCCAAACAGCATACACTTATTTCACCTGAACATATTTCAATTTTCTTTTGTGCTACATACTACTATTGCACTTACCTATGCACTGAACTAGAATTTTTACAATATTTTCAAAATTAACTGAAATATTTCAAAATATATCAAAAAATGTACATTTTTTTATTAAAAATATATATTATTTTGTTATAAATATGCATAATATATTATTTTCTTATGCTCGATTACCTATAAAATAATTACGTCATTACATAGGTCATAAATTCTAGTTCTGAACATAGCAAGTAATATGAAAAGCATTCTGGCAAAATTTTATTGAAGTATGTTTAAAATATTTTACATAATTAAGTTTCTCGAACATGGACATAGGGGAAAATTGACTTTCTGAAATTGTGTTTAAAGATTTCTTTTTTTTTTTCCTTTTAAGTACATATAAAACTAATCTATAAGTTCTATAAGTATCAATTAACGTTTATTAGTGCTTTTACGTAAAAATAGTGAGAAAAGGATGCATAAAAACATTATTTGCATTTCTCCTGGCCTTCCTATTCCCACTTCTGGTTTTTTTAATCATTACTTCTTGTTTATTGAATTGGCCGTAACTCCTCTTCTAATAATCATAGTAATAAAGTTAAAATATACAGTCGACTCTCGTTAATTCGAAATCGGATAATTCGAATCTTCGCTTAATTCGAACTAAACGTGAAGTCCCGAAATTTTCAATGGCAGAATAACGTTAAAAAATTTCATTAATTCGAACTCATTTTCTCTTGACTTCGTTTAATTCGTACCAACTGGAATTCCAATTTTTCATTGTTCTTTCTTTCTCACGGATTTCAGATCATTTGAATAACTTTCTTTCTTTGATTTTTGTGAAAATTGTTCCGAACCAGTATACATATAATCCAATGCATTTCATATCCACTTTCTTAGTGTCTCGTCTGTCTATCAGTGACACTTTAAATTTTTCTCCCATTGTGCTTGTTTCTAATCTTTTAACTGTTTATGTTTTTATGTATTCTAATTTAATATTAAGTCATATTCTAATGAAAAAAGAAGAAATAAATTAAAAAAACACTATAACATTAATTCCTTTGTAATAGCACCATATTAAGCATGTTTTCATTTCACATTTTCCAATAATTCGAACTTCGGATAATTCGAAAATTTCTTGTGGTCCCGACGAGTTCGAATTAACGAGAGTCGACTGTATTTGGAATTGTTAAAATATTGCTTTTTTTCAAATAAAATCATTTTTAAAATCGGAAAATTTCCCAGAAACTACCATTTTGAAGTAGGCAGATACCTTAAGTTATATTTTGTTCGTTTTGACGTGAAAAAATTAGTAGCTATAAGTGAAAGGTGGTTCGACTTTTTCAGACAAATTATTTTTTTTTAGCTGTGAAATATTAAATGCATATAAAATAATAAAAGTAAACTTGAAACTTTTTCAAAAATTCACCATTAAGGTCATAATATTGGTCACAATATAGGTAGGTTACAATATTAAAAGAACATGAAATAGAATAATTTAATAAAAAGTACTGTAATTCTTAAAATTTTCATATTTTCAGTTTAAATAGGCTGGTGAATAGAACATTACCTAGCAATGGGTGTGTTTGTATGTGTGGAGGTGGGGGGGGGGAGGAGAGATCACATTAAGTGTGCGCCAGTGTGTAAGGGAATAACGAAAAAAAGGGTATTTGACCATTCTAAAAATAGGGGCGTTTTAGCGACCGTAGCAGTTTTCTATCCAAAAAATATTTTGTTCACGTTATTCACGTACATTACGAAATCTTGTATAATACAGCTCCATGTGCAAGGGGTCGTCTTAACATCGAAAAGTACTGCAGAAGAGGCTGTGGGACATCGGAAACGCTGAATCACATCCTGCAGCAATGTCACGAGACCCATTTTGCCAGAGTTAATACAGATGATGCCTTAGTGGACTACACAAGAAGAGTAAATCGTACAAGGAACTAGACAGTCCATAAGGAACCTTAAACCGGACTTAGTCATCTACAATCCAGATCGCCTTGTACTCGTTGATGTCCAAGTCATAAACGATCAATTTTCAGTTGAAGAAGCGCACAAGAACAAAGTCGCTAAATATCGATGCTTACGATAACGCTTTATGAGCTTCGTCCGGGAGAATTCAAAGGCCTGACTGTTGGCACACTGACAGTTTACTGGAGGGGTGTTTTTGCAGAACCCTCCTGTAAGGAACTAGTAGATCTTGGTGTGATTAAGAAAGATGACATTAAGATCTTGGCCAGCAGGACTTTAATAGATGCCATACACATTCATAGGGTATTCCAATACATGACGTCTACCAAAAGAAAGCAGAAGAAGGAAATGGGCTGATCGCTTTCAGCTGCATCTTGGGTAGTATCTGTACGGATTAGAGAAAATACAACCACTGGATTGCCATTCAATTTTTGTGGCATTCTTTTATCGAGTTTCTTCACTATTTTGCTCTAAGTGACGAAAGATACTGGAATGATCAACTTGAGTTCATTCGTAATTTCTCGAGTTGATTTGGTTGCATGAACTTCGGCTATTGCCTTCAGTTGATTAACGTCAATAACAGAAGAATGCTCGCGACCACCTTTGTCTTAAAAGTCGAAAACTTCTCCATGATATTTAAAAAAAAACACTGAACTGTGATTATGTTGATGCTTCCCTCACCCCAAACTTCATTAATGTTTCGTGCTATTTGTGCTGCGTTACGACGGAATTTAAACTCGGAAAAATAAATTTGTCGAAAATCTTATTTTGTCATCTTAGCTTCTGAAGCGCATTAATAGCCTAAAAATTAAATTAAATAAAACAATTAATTTGGAAAGAAAGGACATAAAATAATCTTTAATATTATATTTTATACATACCACTAGCATTAAACATGTATACAAAATTCTTATTAAATAAGTTGCATTGTAAAATCATGCATTTTTGTTTCCACCAACCTAAGAACTTATTTTCGCAGCAACAGTTTTTACTCTAAAATTGTACTAAAAATTTCAAAGGCAAAAAAATATTTTAAACAACTAGAATTGTATGATTTTATTGTATTATAACTATTGATAGCATAATAAATAATAATGACAAATTGATTACGAATAAAGAATTTCGTATCCAGACGTAAACGATTGTGAAATACAGTCCTCTTAAGCATTTTGTAAATCACTCATCCGTGATGTCAACATCGATATTAGGATGTCAGACGCCAAAGCATTTAGCATCCATCAAAGAGAGTATTTAAATGAAGTGATTATCAAAATGATAGAGGATCTCAAAAGTAACGTACTCGTATTAAGAGCTAAGGATTCGGCACACACGTGAATATTACGATGTTTATGAAATTACTTCAATGGCTATTATAAATGGGGACAAAATTCTTGTCTTTAATAAAGTGTGCATAAAGAAACTATTAAATTTCGAATTCACATTCTTTATTACATTTGTTGCATTTTGAACAGTTTTAATTTTACGATGGTGATTCAGATGAAATCTTTAATAATACATCATTGATTCAAATGACAAAATATGCAAAAATCAAATATTTCTTTAACGAAATCACCATGATGTAAAATGTATTTCTTTGAGCACTTCGAATGTTCGAGGGAACTCTTGGGAGGAATTTGTTTAGGTGTGACTGCAACAAGTTATTTTCATCTCTTTATTGCTTCGAAAATGGTTTGGCTCTCCTGAGCTCTTGGAGGCATCTTAACATGAAAGGCACTTGAGGTGATGTCAGGAGAACTGTGCTGCAACGTCACCTAAATGTACAAACTTGGATATTTTGCGGTTATTTTCATATATCAATCATATTTCTAAGTATAATATTTTTGAATAAATCGAGTTTTGAAAGTGAATGATTCTTTTATAGTTACATTGTACAATATCGTAGCTACTCACTTTTTCTGCTGATTGTACAGTGCGTGTCAAAAGTTTAAGCACAATAGCAATTTTAAAATAAAACTTTAATTATTACTTTAATTTCAATATCTGTTTGTATATGTTAATAATATCTATTTTTACACCATATTCATTTAAATTAACTTTTACATTTTATTTCAAACCATGGAGTTTAAGAATAGAAGAAAAATGACCGTGTCAAAAGTTTAAGAACAAAATCGTTCTTATGCAAATTTTACAGTCTGACGTAAACGGTTGCGCACGCAGACAATTTGTGGGTGTATAAGAAGCAGTCCGCTGTTGTTTTTGAGTTAGTACAAAATGTCCAAGTCGAAAGAATTTTCAGAGGAGGAGATGATAAAAGTTTGGAGTATGAGAGCAAAATATAATTCTGTTTCTGAAATTGCAAGTGCATTAAAAAGGTCAAAACAAGGTATTCATCAAATTTTGGCTCGTGATAATGATTTTAAACGAAAATTTCGTTCAGGAAGGCCGCGAGTGATTAGTTTGAGCGAAGGTAGCCGCATCAGAAATTTGGCTTCAAGTGGTAATTACTCCCTTTCGGAAATAAAATATGCAGTTGAAAAACAAAAACTGAAAAAACTGTTTATAGAAGAGTTTTGGAATTCAAATACATTAAATACCGTAAAATGGCTTGATTACCGTGTCTCAAACGACACCATAAAGAAGCTAGATTACAATGGGCCAAAGAGCATATGTCATTTGGTGAAAAGTGGCTGAATGTCATATTCAGTGATGAAAAAAAAAATGGAACCTCGATGGCCCTGATGGGTTTAAGTACTATTGGCATGATCACCGCAAAGAACCTAGGAGTGTATTTAGCCTATAACATAATGGTAGCTCTATAATGGCATGGGGGGCTATTTCTTTCAATAGTCAGATATCTCTAGCATTCATCAGTGGTCGTGAAAATTTTGAAAACTACTAAGAGACACTTGCCAAATATTTGCTTCCTGTTTCCGAGATTTTTAGCGGGAGAAAAATGGTTATTTCAACATGATAATGCTTCCATCCATACCTCAAACTCAACTCCATCGTGGCTTAAGTCGAAAACAGTGTCTGTTTTAAAATGGCCGGCAATTAGTCCTGATTTAAACTTTATAAAAAATATCTGGGGTATTCTCACTCGTGCAGTTTATCCAAATGAAAAGCAGTATTCTTCAGTTAAAGATTTGAAAGATTCCATTGAGAACACTTGGTTTAAAAATGAACCAGAAACAATACAGAACCTCATTTTAACGATGGAAGACCGTATATTTAAAGTAATTCAGCAGAAAGGAGCAATAATCAAGTATTAATTTTTTTTTTATTCTTGTTCTGCTAAAGACTAAAAAACTACTGTGCTTAAACTTTTGACACACTCATTTTTGTTGTTTTGGTAAATCTTACTATGTAAGTTAAATTTTATAGCATGAATCTGTTAACTATCTTTTTAAAACTACAATTTGTAGGCTATGTGAAAAGGGAAGGAACTTTCACCCATTAATAAAATTTTATTTTGAAATTTTCTGTTGTGCTTAAACTTTTGACACGCACTGTATATATGTTATGAATACCGTTTTTACTATTGAACCGAAACATGCCAACATACTTAAGATTTTTATTTACCTGACACCTATTTAAGTAAATAAATGTAAAATGTTTTTGTTTATATAGCTACTCATAGTTATTGCTTTTAAACAATCTTGACAGTAATTGAGTCTATATATCATTCTGTCACCTAGCATAATATCGCTGGCTATCCCCATATCATTGCTTTTCCGGAATCATTGTGAATGTTTAATCGAGACTCAGCCATAAAGAATACTTAAGGGTCCTTTCCCTGCCCGCGAAGACACTCGCGAGCTAATGCTATTCCTATGGGGAGGCATTTTTCTAATAATTCTTTTACATTTTGGCTTTTTTTTCTGCATTGGATAACTGAAGTTTCTCTCCACACCGCTCCTTGATTACTTTTTCCAAACCTCCAAAACCGGTTCTGAAAGTGAAAGTAACTTTATAAAAACTACCTGCGGCCAAAATCGAAAAAGTAATCAAGAAGCGATCTTAAGAGGGACTTCAGATATCCAATGCAAAAAAAATTATTTAAAAATGTCAAAATGCGAAAGAGTTATTTAAAAAAATGCCTCCCCGTAGGAATAGCATTAGCTCGCGAGTGTCTTCGCGGACAGGGACAGGACGATTAATTACACTGACCTTGGATCAAATTCAGCTGCAATCGGGATTTCATATGAGATCATTATAAACACAATCAACTACTTATTTTTCCAAAAAAAAAATCATCTGTCATAAAGCATACGCAAAATAGTTTACAAAAATATAGGTCAATCTATATAACCATAAAGCTTAGAAACTAGCTGTCGGGATGTCTGCGATGTCTTACACTATAATACAAAACTCAATTATCTATGATTAAAGGCGCTCAAATACTGGTCTTCCACAGTCTTTTATATTTGAATAAAGTTTTCAAATTCGGTTAAAGAAGCTAAGGAGAACATTAGGATTTCGCAAAACATCAAATATTTTTGCACCTAGTACAATATTCTGATATTCCTCTAATACATTGCTTCCGGCAAATAGTTTTTTTTTTTTTTTTTTTTTTTTTTTTTTCCTGCATGAGATTTCTAATTTGGTTGCCTGGTATTGCTCGTAATTATCATGAATGGCGATTGAAAGAACAAAATGCAGTACAGTCGGAAATTTCCGCATTTCTAATTTTGAGATTAATTTTTATGCAATTTTGTTCTCACATTTAAAATCAATTACGACAACTCTATCTAATATGTACATTTTAATTTCAATTCCAACTTGATAGTCAAGTTCCGTTTAACCACCTATTAAACTAATTCTATCGCTTGAAACATTTCGAAATCAATAAAATTCATTATATAGCCAACCTTCGCGGTGAGCGACCAATTTTCGTCGACGACCCCTACCAACGACCCAAACTGACCTAGTCTCTACCACGGATAACGCCAAAATACTTTACTTACGACCCCAATAGCCTTGAACTCTTAAAAGAAAAGAAATTTTGGTTCTTGTTGCATTTTTGTTTCCTAAAAAATTAAAATATGCTTTGAAGGTGTTGAAATTTGAACACCGTTCTCAAATCACGTGTCACATCGTCTTCCACAATAAGGATAACTGATGTAAGAAAAAGAAAGACTATCATAAATTATGAAATACTTTCGTTTTATTCCCCATATGACGGAATGTGTTATAGTCCATCCTAAAACCGAATTCTTTTGTGTGTAAAATGCATGGTTGTGTACGCCATCTTCTCTGAAAATGAAGATGAATGCAAGGTTCATTCATGACCGAACCCACTAGTTCGTTATGGAAGCTTGACATGCATTAAACGGCTTGATATGCATTGTATTAACCCTTCAAACTCACTCTTTACGAAAACCACATTGTTCCAAAAACAAAGTTCTTAAAAAAAAAAAAAAAAAAAAAAAAAAAAAAAAAAGTGGGAAAAAATTTACCTTACTTTCAAATAATAAATTTGTTTTAAAATTATGGTGTCAGTCAATCATTTCAAAATTTTAGCAACAAAAGTGCTTTGCCCTTAAATGGTTGGTAACCACCTAAAAATTACATGTACGGATTGCAGACTTTGTGCAGATTGCAAATAATGTAAATAATGCTTTGTAGATGTTTAGATAGATTTCTGAAGACAGGTCAGAGTTATCTGAGACTTTTATTGCAAATTACATTATAATAAAATATATTTTCCTTTAGTCATTACATTTCAAATTGTTTCAGAAATGTAGAATTTATAAATTAACTAACGTTACTTTATTTCATTTTAATTTTTAAAACATTTTTGGAATCATATTCAAGAAAATGGCCTGAAGGGGAGACCGAAGTTAGTTGTACCAGGGGCAAGTTGTGCCATCGAGCTTCCTGACTGACCCAATAGGTTGCAGCACCTGCCACGTCATGTGAGTGAAGAGGTTGATTGTCTCAATGGGCTGCATATTTTTTTGAAGTATAACGTCGCGTTGTTTTCGAGATAAAAATATTTTTCGCGTTTTCTATTGTAAAACTAAATTTTGCGACCTTCATTTGAATCGTCTTTGCCACTAGCGATATTGAAGTATGTAAATTTCCTTAACATTATTTAAAAGCTTATATTTTGAGCTGTTATTCTATGTATTTCATTTGTTAATCATGCCAATATTTCGGAAATTAATGAATAAAATTCAAAATGGCGTAACGCGGGGCTAGTTGTGAATTGTGATGAAGTTTAAGGGGCAAGTTGTGACATTTCTATCTTACACGAGTCACAGATTACAGCCCCTTGATGTGTCAGTATACGAACCGTTCAAAACATTCTACAATCAGGCTGTATGTGGATGGTTGAAATTGCATCCTGGAAGCACTGTGTCTATCTACGACATACCAGGTTTTGTCAAAATGGCCCTTTCTAGTGCTGTCTCTTCAAAATACATTCATGCAGGATTTCGTTGTAGTGGAATTTGGGAATTTAATAGGAACATTTTTACAGATGAAGACTTCCTATGTTCCTCAGTAACTGATCCACCGTTACCTATCGGAGATGAGAGCGTTAAAGGCCAGAATGATAATGAAAAAAAATTAGTAAATATGTAACTGTTAATAAACCAAATACTTCAGCAATAACTTTAATTAATGATGGTGAGATTGCAGGGCCGTCTTTAGAAGTTAGAAATCTCATTGAATTAGATGATTCTATGACAACTGATAATAACCATGTGTCAATAGTAAATCTTACAGAAATAAGACTACCTCCTAAAGCCCTCGAAATGCTGAAACAAGCTATGACAATATGGGATATAGACCTACACTTTGTAGTAGGCTTCCGAATCAAATATCAATAAGATTAGTGTTGGCTTACTTTTTATTTCTTTCCTCATTAAAGACAGTGTTTTTTTTTTTTTTTTTTTTTTTTTTTTTGGTTAAGTGTCTCTAAAAGTATTTTTATACAAGATTAAGAATTTACAAATGTTAACAATTTAACTATTTTATTTTCATTTGATTTACAATATTATTAAAACATGAAAATGTTTTATTGTGATAAGAACGTTATAAATGAATAAATTTCTCATTCTTGATTTAACATATCCCATTTAATCGCCTTTCTTACATAATTTGTATATGTTACAATGTACTTGTATGCGTCAATTATGTGTCATAATATGCCCCAAGCATGTCACGACTTGCCCCGTACCAGGGGTCAGTAGTGACAAATTTCGAGGTTACTCAGAATTCATTTTCTGTTATGAAAAACGTTAATAATGTTAATAGCAGTTTCATAAATATGTTACGCAAGATTTACTCTAATGATATGTTACACTAAATCTTTCGCTTCAGTTAAAATTTTACGGCTAATATAAAAAATGTCGAAAATGTCACTACTAGCAACGGTCTCCCCTATCTTAAAAAAGTTTTTTAATTCTTCATTAAATTTTTAATTTTCTCATAAAGGTAGAAATTATAAACGTAGTAAAATCAATTTACTATAATTCATAATAATATATATTTATAAGTTATAAAGTAAATAATATAAACATAAATTTATAGTTTTTATAATCAATCTATTTTCAATCATATTCAAACAACTAGTTACCATAATAAAATGAGTTTTTATTTCATCATTAAAATTAACAGTTGGACAAAAACGTAGAATTTGTAATTATAACTTTGACTATTTAGCTTTGAATTTATTAGCATTTTCATTCACTTTAGCCTTCGAACAGTCTGTTAATGTTTTTTTTTCCTTCTACGTTAATCCCCTGACCGCCGAGCAAAAGGGCAAAATTGTAATGTTGTTTTCTTTGTAATTTAATTTAATTTTTTTTTAAAAAGGGTTCTTTTTTTTTTTTTTTTTTTTTTTTTTTTTTTTGTTACGTATATGTTTATAGGCCTTGAGAGGATCAATGATAAATTAATTTCATAAAACTGGATTATATTTGTAAAATTATATTAATTTAAATAATGCAATAAATAAATGCAGTAATAAATTGCAGTGAAACCTGTAGCCTAGTGAAAGGATATATCCGGTCGCGGCAGGGGGAAGGTTAAGTTTTTGTATGAATACGAAATCTACTAATGAGATTTAAAACAAAGTTATTAATAACAAACGAAAAGAAAATTACATACAAAGTAAAGGGATTTTAATTGAAACATGTACTTTACAGAAAATTTTAAACCGTAATAACTGTTAAAATTATTTTTTTAATTTAAATTCAGTAAAAACAAAATTCTTATTTCGAATTTTTTTTGTCATTTTAGAATTTTTATATAAGAAAAAAACAAACAAATCAGAAATAAGTTTTTCTTTAAAAAAAAATATCCAATAAATATATCATACGAAACATTGAATTGAAGAAACAACTTAAATCTAATATATCATACATCGTTCGTTGCATTCAGTTCTATCTTTGCCTATTTCATATGCTTTTTTCTCCCATCCTTTCATCCAATATTTTTGCGATTAGCAACGGAAAGACCTAGTTAACAGCCGGACTTTGATTGAGATACTGATTATTTTCATCGATCTTTTTACGAAACTTTATGAGATCATTTAAGTTTAGCCCTTAAAAAGGGACATTTAAATCTAAATCCTTAATTTACACAATAGGGCTTATAATGTATAATTTAAATTTCATTTTTAAATTGGCTGTAAATTTTCGTATCTTTTAATGTTTTTAAAATGGAGAATGTGCAAAAAATTCGTTCTTGGTAACCAATACAAAAAAAATTTAAATTCGATAAAAACAAAATTCTCATTTCAAATTTCATTTTCTTTTTATTCTTCATTTCAAAATAGTTTTAACTAAAGAAACAGACAAATTAGAACTAGTATTTTTTCTTTTCCTTTATCCAATAAATATATCATAGAAACATTGCTTTGAAGAAACAACTTAAATCTAATATATCATACATCGTTCGTTGCATTCAGTTCTATCTTTGCCTATTTCACATGCTTTTTTCTCCCATCCTTTCATCCAATATTTTTGCGATTAGCAACGGAAAGACCTAGTGTAACAGCCGGACTTTGATTGAGATACTGATTATTTTCATCGATCTTTTTACGAGACTTTATGAGATCAGTTAAGTTTAGTCCTCAAAAAAAGACATTTAAATCTAAATTCTTAATTTACTTAATAGGACTTATGATGTATAATTTCAATTTCAATTTTAAATTGTCTATAACATTTTGTAAATTTTAATGTTCTTGAAACGGAGGATATGTGAAAAATTCGTTTTTGGTCACCAAGATAAAATTATTCAGATTGAATAAAAACAAAATTCTTAATTAAAATTTCAAACTCCGTTTTCTCTCTAGTCCTCATTTCAAAATATTTTTAACTTAAAAAAACAATCAAATGAGAAATAACATTCTTTTATTTATCTAACAAGTATATCATACGAACCATTGCTTTGAAGAAACAACTTTAATCTAATATATCATACATCGCTTGATACATTCAGTCTTATCTTTGCCTATTTTATATGCTTCTTTCTCCCATCCTTTCATCCAATATTTTTGCGATTAGCAGCAGAAAGACTTAATGTAACAATCGGATTTTGATAGGGATACTTAATTTTTTTATCGATCTTTTCACGCGAGTTTATATGATCATTTAAGTTTAGTCACAGAAAAAGACATGTAAATATAAATCCTTAATTTTCTTAATAGTTCTTGTATATATTATTTTAAATTACAGTTTTTAATTGTCTGTAAGATTTCGTAATTTATATGCGTTTGAAATTGAGGATATGTGAAAAATCCGTTCTTGGTAAACTATATAAACTTATTTAAATTCAACGAAAACAAGATTTTTATTTCCAATTTCGATTTTTTTCTATTCTTCATTTAAAAATACTTTTATATGAAAAAAAAACAAGCAAATCAGAAATAGTCTTTTTTTTTTAATCCCATACATTTATCATATAAAACATAGCTTTGAAGAAACATCTTAAATCTAATATATCATGTATCGTTCGTTGCATTCAGTTCTATCTTTGCCTATTTCATATGCTTCTTTCTCCCATCCTTTCATAGAATATTTTTGCGATTAGCAACCGAAAGAACTGATTTAATAGCCGGACTTTGATAAGGGTAGTGATTATTTTTATCGATCTTTTTACGAGACATTATAAGATCATTTAAGTTTAGTCCACAGAAAAAAAAAAAAAAAAAAAAACATTTAAATCTAAATCCTTAATTTACTTAATAGGGCTTATTGTGTATAATTTTAAATTTCAGTTTTTAATTGACTGTAAGATTTCGCAATTTCAATGCGTTTGAAATTGAGGATATGTGAAAAATTCGTTCTTGGTAACCTATATAAAGTTATTTAAATTCAACGAAAACAAAATTATTATTTCGAATTTTGATTTCTTTCTATTCCTCATATGAAAATATTTTTATATAAGAAAATAAGCAAACCAGAAATAGTCTTTTTTGTTTAATCCCATAAATTTATCATATGAAACATAGCTTTGAAGAAACATCTTAAATCTAATGTATCATATATCGTTCGATGCATCCAGTTCTATCTTTGCCTATTTTCATATGCTTCTTTTTCCCATCATTTCATCGAATATTTTTGCGATTAGTAGCAGAAAAAACTACTGTAACAGCCGGACTTCAATGGGGGGGGGGGGGGGTACTGATTATTTTTGTCGATCTCTTTACGAGGCATTATAAGATCATTTAAGTTTAGTCCACAGAAAAAGACATTTAAATCAAAACCCTTAATTTACTTAATAGGATTTATGATGTATAATTTTAAATTTCAGTTTTATATTGCCTGGTAAGATTTCGTGTATCGTGTATTTTTAAGTTTTTTGAAACGGAAGTTATGTGAAAAATTCGTACTTGGTAACCAATATAAATTTATTTAAATTCAATAAAAAATAAAATTCTTATTTCAAATTTCAAATTTCGTTTTCGTTTTATTCCTCATTTCAAAATATTTTTATATAAAAAAACAATCGAATCAGAAATAGTCTTTTTTTTATCCAATATATATATATATATCATGCGAAACATATTCAGTTCTACTTTTGCCTATTTTCATATGCTTCTTTCCTGCATCCTTTCATTCAATATTTTTGCGATTAGTAACGGAAAAAACTAATATAACAGCCGGATTTTGATTGAGATACTTATTATTTTTGTCGATATTTTTTACGAAACTTTGTAAGATCGTTTAAGTTTAGACAGAGAAAAAGACATGTAAATCTAAATCCTTAATTATCTTAATAGTTCTTATGATATATTATTTTATATTTCAATTTTAAATTGTCTGTAAGATTTCGCAATTTCAATGCATTTGAAATGGAGGATATGTGAAGAATTCGTTCATGGTAACCTATATAAAGTTATTTAATTCAATGTAAACAAAATTCTTATTTCAAATTTTGCTTTCTTTTTATTCCTGATTTCAAAATATTTTTATATGTAAAAACAAGCAAATTAGAAATAATCTTTTTTTCTTAATCCCATAAATATATTATATGAAACATGGCTTTGAAAAAACATCTGAAACCTAATATACACTGGTGGAAATTGAATTATGAAAACACGGTTTTTTAATCAAAATATTTATTATACTAACTGAAAGTGAATGTAATTTCATACATTATACAAAGTATGTACAACAAATAACTAATAAAAATAAAATTTCATACAAATTAATAAACTAAAATATAACATAAACAATTAAATTTCAGTAACATAAAAAGATGGAAATTGATCTATGAAATGTCACATTTAATTGAAATTAATAATTAGTAAAGCTGCCTTTATTCACTAGGCAAGAGTTTCTTTTATTCTAGATGGCATTGATAAAACAAGATTTTGTATGTATTTCTGATCAATTAGTTTCCAGTTTTGACAGATTGTATCTTTCAAATCTACCAAGCTATATCCCAAACTTTTTCGATGGGGTTCAGATCAGGACTAATAGGTGGATGATCTAAAAGAACAATAGTCTCTTCATCAAACTAATCTTTCATTGTATTTGAAATGTGAATACTTGCATTATCTTGCATGAAGATATAATCTAAACCATAATGTTTTCATGCAAATGGAAGAAGTAAATTTTCTAAAACTAAACTATAATCAAAAGAATTCTGGCGACCGTTTAAAAATACAATCTCACTTTTGCTATCATAAGCAATCGCTGCCCAAATCATCAAACTTCCGCCACCAAAATTTCTGCTGAATGTAGATTTCGGTTCTTTTCGGAGATCTCTCCAATAATACCTCAAACCATCAGGTATATCCAAATTATTTTTTCAATCGGACAAAATGACTTTCTCCCAATTGACAACCATTGCAATGTACTTCTCGCAATATTGCAAACGTATCTGCTTGTGACACAGAAGTATATTTAGACACGGTTTTATTTTTGACCATCTCAAACTCGGTGAAGAATGAGAAATTTCCCTAATTCTTCTAGGAGTAACAGGCAAGGATAGATCTGCACAAATCTGCTTTAAACTATGACCGGCTTTCGATACAAGTTAAAGAATTCATCTATTCTGTCTCTTGCTTGAACATGGATTACCTTTTTTATTAAAATATTTGCTATAATTTGAGGGATCCTTTCTACAGTTATATATCACGCCAACAGATCTTTTAATTAATTTACTAATTTCCGGGACAGACTTTCCACGTTCTAAATATGCGTAGATTGTATCTCTTTCTTCCTCTGACAAACTCATTCGTTTATCCATCGCGAAAATTGTAACTGAAGCGTATTGCTTTCACTGTACAATGCTTTTTATGTCTACTTTGCAGGTGACATTATCTTGTTTTATGGAAATTTTTGTTAGATTGCTCCGGAATAACCAATGAAATGTGATATTTCATAAATCAATTTTCATGTTCGCATATTACGAAAATTTAATTTTTGACTTTTTGTTTATTTTTAAAATTATGTGTGAAAATTTATTTTTGTAACAGATTTGTCATACGTACTATGTATATCCCAAGAAATATGAATATTATAGAAGTTTTTGTCATAAAACCATGTTTTCATAAATCAATTTCCACCAGTGTATCATACATCGTTCGATGCATTCAGTTCTATCTTTGCCTATTTTTTATGCTTCTTTCTCCTATTCTTTCATTCAAAATTTTTGAGATTAGCAACGGGAAGAATTAATGTAACAGCCGGACTTCATAGTGACACTGATTATTTTTATTGATCTTTTTGCGAAACTTTATCAGATCATTTAAGTTTAGCCCTTAAAAAAGGAAATTTAAATCTAAATCCTTAATTTACATAATAGGGCTTATAATGTATAATTTAAATTTCATTTTTAAATTGACTGTAAAATTTCGTAATTTCAATGCGTTTGAAATTGAGTATATGTGAAAAATCCTTTTTTGGTAACCAATTTAAAGTTATTTAAATTCAATGAAAACAAAATTCATATTTCGAATATTGTTTTTTTTTTTTTTCCTCATTTCAAAATATTTTTATATAAGAAAGAAACAAGCAAATCAGAAATAAGCTTTTCTTTAAAAAAAAAAATCCAATAAAATATATCATACGAAACATTGCTTTGAAGAAACATCTTAAATCATATGTACAAATATTGTTCGTTGCATTCAGTTCCATCTTTGCCTATTTTATATGCTTTTTTCTCCCATCCTCCCATCCAATATTTTTGCGATTAGCAGCGGAAAGACCTAATGTAACAGCCGGATTTGATAGGGACACTGATTATTTTTATTGATCTTTTTACGCGACTTCATAAAATCATTTAAGTTTAGTCAGAGAGAAAGATATTTAAATCTAAATCTTTCATTTACTTAATAGGGCTTATGATGTATTATTTTATATTTCACTTTTAAATTGTCTGTAATATTTCGTAATTTCAATGCGTTTTTAAATGGGGGATATGAGAAAAATTCGTTCTTGGTAACCTATATAAAGTTATTTTAATTCAATGAAAACAAAATTCTTATTTCAAATTTCGTTTTCTTTTTAGTCCTCATTTCAAAATATTTTTATATAAAAAAACAAGCAAATCAGAAATAATCTTTCTTTTTAATCCCGTAAATATATCATACGAAACATGGCTTTGAAAAAAATCTTAAATCTAATATACACTGTTAGAAATTGAATTATGAAAACACGGTTTTTTAATCAAAATATTTTTTTATATTAATTAAAAGTTAATGAAATTTTATACATTATACATGCTATGTAAACAAATAACAAAGAAAAATAAAATTTCATACAAATTAATAAACTAAAATATAACAACGAAAATTAGATTTTAGTAACATAGAAATATGGAAATGGATTTATGAAATGTCACATTTAATTGAAATTAATAATTAGTAAAGCCGCCTTTATTCATTAGACTAGATTTTCTTTTATTCTAGATGGTATTGATAAAACAAGAGTTTGTATGTATTTTTGATCAATTAGTTTCCAGTTTTGACAGATTGCAACTTTCGAATCTACAAGTGATGTGTACTGCATACCATTTGCATAAACCATTCAAACAAGCTGTCCCCAAACTTTTTCGATGGGGTTCAGATCTGGACTAATAGGTGGATGATCTAAAAGAAAGATATTCTGTTCATCAAACCAATCTTTCATTGTACTTGAAATGTGAATACTTGCATTATCTTGCATGAAGATATAATCTAAACCATAATGTTAGCATGCAAATGGAAGAAGTAAATTTTCTAAAACTAACTATAATCAAACGAGTTCTGGTGACTATTTAAAACAATTTCACTTTTGCCATCATAAGCAATCGCTGCCCAAATCATCAAACTTCCGCCACCATAATTTCTGCTGAATGTAGATTTCGGTTCTGTTCGAAGGTCTAATAATACCTCAAACCATCACAGCCATCGAAATTAAATCTTTTTTAATCAGATAAAATGACTTTCTTCCAATTGTCCCCCATTTTCATGTACTTCTCGCAATACTGGAAACGCATATGCTTGTGACACAGAAGTAAGTTTGGACACGGCTTCATTTTCGACCATCTCAAGCTCCGTGTAAAATGTAAAATTTGCCTAACTTTCCTAGAAGTAACAGGCAGGGATAGATCTGCACAAATCTGCTTTGAACTGTGACCAGCTTTCGATGATAGTTAAAGATTGTCCTTTTTCTGTCTCGTTCTTAAAGTGGATTACCTTTTTTGTTAAAATATTTCCCATAAGAAGCTGGATCTTTACTACAGTTACAACCCAGTTACACCAACGGATCTAATATACTAATTTCCGGGATAGACTTTCCACATTCTAAATATACGTTGATTTTATCTCTTTCTTCCTCAGACAAAATCATTCGTTTACCCATTGCGAAAATTGTAACTGAAAAGTGTTGCTTTCAATGTACAACGCTTTTTATGTGTACTTTGCAGGTCACGTTATTTTGTTTTATGGGAATTTTTGTCACATTGCTTCGGAATAACCAATGAAACGTGATATTTCATAAATAAATTTCCATGTTCACATATAATGAAAATTTAATTTTTGACTTTTTGTTTATATTTAAAATTATGTGTGAAAATTTATTTTTGTAACAGATTTATCATACGTACTATGTATATGCCATGAAATATTATTTATTTTTAATGAATATTATAGTTTTTGTCAGTAAACCGTGTTTTCATAAATCAATTTCCACCTGTGTATCATACATCGTTCGATGCATTCAGTTCTATCTTAGCCTATTTCATATGCTTCTTTCTCCTATCCCTTCATTCAATATTTTTGCGATTAGCAGCGGAAAGACTTAATGTAACAGCCAGATTTTGATACGGATACTGATTATTTTTATCGATCTTTTTACGAGACTTTATATGATCATATAAGTTTAAACAGAGAAATTACATTTGAATCTGAACCCTTCATTTACTTAATAGGGCTTATGATGTTCTATTTTATATTTCAGTTTAAATTGTCTGCAAGATTTCGTAATTTCAATGCATTTGAAATTGAGGATATGTGAAAAATTCGTTCTTGGTAACCAATACAAAGTTATTTAAATTCAATAAAAACAAAATTCTTATTTAGAAATTCGATTTCTTTCTATTCCTCATTTCAAAATATTTTTATATAAAAAACAAGCACATCAGAAAAAGGCCATTTTATTTTATCGAAAAATATATCATACGAAACATTGCTTTGAAGAAACATCTTAAATCTAATATATCATATATCGTTCGATGCATTCAGTAGTACCTTTGCCTATTTTCATACGCTTCTTTCTCCCATCCTGTCATCCAATATTTTTGTAATTAGCAGAGAAAAGAACTTATGTAACCGCCGGACTTTGATAGGGATACTGATTATTTTTATGAATTTTTTTACGAGACTTTGTAAGATCATATAAGTTTAGCCACAGAAAAAAATCATTTAAATCTAAATCTTTAATTTACTTAATGGTTCTTATTATGTATAATTTTAAATTTCATTTTTCAATTGTCTCTAAGATTTCGTATATTTTAATGTTTTTGAAAATGTGAGAAAATTCGTTCTTGGTAACCCATATAAATTTATTTAAATTCAATAAAAATAAAATTCTTATTTCAAATTTCGTTTTCTTTTTATTCCTCATTTCAAAATAATTTTTATGAATAAATAAATAAATAAATGGTCAAGTGTGATTATTATTCGCGCTTAGAGAGTTTCGTACAAAAAACATACGTATTATTAAACCCTTTGAAAAGATCGACTGGTGTACGCGTCACTTAAAATTCTCAGAACCAACCAGTTATTTTTTTTATTGTAAAGTTTACCTTATTTAATTGGAGCATTTTCGCAAGTCACATACAGAGAACCTTCTCTTTTAAAAAATCGTTAAAGATTAAAAACTAAGTAAAGTACTTTCATCACTTAACTATATTACTAACAGAAAATCGTTGCTGAAAGAATAATAAAACTTTGTAAAAAAAAAAAAAAAAAAAAAAAAAAAAAACTATACAAAGTAAGGTTGGTTATAGCTGTAATATACTAGAAAAGTATGAATGGGTATACTATAAAAGTTTAAAGCGATATGAAGACTATATAATATAAAATATTGCTATTCTGTATAATAAATTTGTTTTCTTATTCTTATCTATTTATAAGGAACTGGAAATAAATGGTAGTGCATATTTAAGCTTTATTTGGCATTTCATAAATTTAATTCAGCGTATTAATAATATCTTTTTTTTTTTTTTTTTTCAATGTAACTAAAACAAAACTCTGTTCAATGTTTAAATTTGTGAGCTAAAAAAGTTTGTGTGGAAAAGAGCTCACAGATTCGGTCCGTGACGCGTTTTTAATTAACTTTTAAATACACACGAGTCGTAATGAGGGACCCACTCAATGCGTACAAACCGCAATTTAGGTGATTAATTCTAATTAAATTCATATTTTTGCAACAGTATGAAGTTTATTAGATTTATACTGCAGCTAGGTATTGCATTACACAAATATATTATTAAAAAGTAACTAGGCTTTAAAATCGATGGTATGCTGAGTTCAATGCCACAGTCATTATTTATGTCCAAACCGTCATTATCTTTAAGGGTTAATATCTCCTCTAATTACGGACGAATCTTTTCAAGAACTCTTTATTAGTAATGCTTTTATACTTCTGCTACGATACGTACCTCCAACGTTCCAAGACACTTTTCCCCAATGCCTACAAATTGAAATCTGTGTGTTACAGAAATAATGCTTTTTTCAAAAACTATATAATCTGGAATAATCGCTACAGTTTTCCTTGTGTTTAAAGTAACACCTGTAACATCTAATTATTTCCCAATTCTCATTTCAGTAAATTCGAGATTACATGGGGGGGAACCATATTTTTGTATTATAGTTTCTACGATATCTCTCAAAATGTATCACCTAAAATTAAAAGAAATAAATTTGTGAGTTCGGCGTAATGAAAGCTTTCAAAAGATACTCTACATGATATACAAAGAAAAGATTTTTTTTCCTTCAAGTAACTTATTTAACCCCCAACCCCCCCCCCCCTCCTAAATATATTTGTAAATGTTTAATAATCTGTAAATATGTTATTATTCAGCAGTCTTCATTACTTCCCCAAACTTGAGCTTTCCACGTTTCATAGTTTTTGAGTAAAATTGCTGTGACAGACGGAGTAATGTTATAATGATTCCGTTTTCACTTTATAAGTAAGGAACTCTAACAAGCAAATCAGAAATAGATTTTTTTTTTAATCCAATAAATTTAGCATACGAAACATTGCTTTAAAGAAACATCTTAAATCTAATATATCATACATTGTTCGTTGCATTCAGTTCTATCTTTGCTATTCCATATGCTTCTTTCGCCCATCCTTTCATTAAATATTTTTGCGATTAGCAACGGATAGAACTAATATAACAGCCGGACTTTGATAGGGATACTGATTATTTTTATCGATTTTTTTACGAGATTTTGTAAGATCATATAAGTTTAGTCACAGAAAAAGACATTTAAATCTAAATCCTTAATTTACTTAATAGTTCTTATTATGTATAATTTTAAATTTGATTTTTAAATTGTCTCTAAGATTTCGTATATTTTAATTTTTTTGAAATGGAGAATATGAGAAAAATTCGTTCTTGGTAATCCATATAAATTTATTTAAATTCAATAAAAACAAAATTCTTATTTCAAATTTCGTTTTCTTTTTATTCCTCATTTCAAAATATTTTTTATGAAAAAATAAATAAATAAATGGTCAAGTGTAATTATTACTGGCACTTAGATAGTTTCGTACAATAAACATATGTATTATTAACCCCTTGGGAACGAGCGACTGGTATACGCGTCACTTAAAATTCTCAGAACCAACCACTTATTTTTTTACTGTAAAGTTTACCTTATTTAATTGGAGTATTTTCGTAAATCACGTACAGAGAATTTTCTGTTTTAAAAAACCGGTGGTTAAAGATTAATAAAAAAGAATACTGCCCAGTTAAACTGATGGCATTGAGCTCGCAGGCTACAAATACTAATTGTACATTAAAGCCTTATATTTTCAAGGGTTAATTCCGTTCGGAAAAAAAATTAAGAAGGGGAAACAGCTCTCCCCTTTCCTCTTTTTTTATACTTAATCATTGAACCTCCTATACTATCAAAGACATGCTTTATCATATAAAAAATCTATATCCAAAATTCAGAGCAAATTAGATAATTCTTAATAAAAACCCATTTAGCATTTATATAATTTAAAAGGAGTTATCCCCCTCTTTTATATTTAACCATTAAACTTCCAAAACTATTCAGAGATTTGAACGAAATCTGAAAATTCTGCTTGAAAAACCCATTTATATAAATTAAGGGGGGGGGGGCATTAGAACCCCTGTTCCCCCTATTTATACTTATTCAATGAACACCTAATAACAGTCACGGAATCGCCTCATCAGAATAATCCTAATCTAAATTTTGAACGAAAACTTAATTCTGCATGAAAATCCCATTTATATCTACTAACGGCGGGGGGGGGGGCTTTAGAGCCCCTGTTCCCCATATTTATACTTATTCAATGAACACCTAATAACAGTCACGGAATCGCCTCATCAGAATGATCCTAATCTAAATTTTGAACGAAAACTTCATTCAGCATGAAAATCCCATTTATATCAACTAGCGGGGGGGGGGGGCTTTAGAGCCCCTGTTCCCCCTATTTATACTTATTCAATGAACACCTAATAACGGTCACGGAATCGCCTCATCAGAATGATCCTAATCTAAATTTTGAACGAAACTTAATTCTGCATGAAAATCCCATTTATATCAACTAACGGGGGGGGGGGGATTAGAGCCCCTGTTCCCCCTATTTATACTTATTCAATGAACACCTAATAACAGTCACGGAATCGCCTCATTAGAATGATCCTAATCTAAATTTTGAACGAAAACTTAATTCTGCATGAAAATCCCATTTATATCAACTAACGGGAGGGGGGCTTTAGAGCCCCTGTTCCCCCTATTTATACTTATTCAATGAACACCTAATAACAGTCACGGAATCGCCTCATCAGAATGATCCTAATCTAAATTTTGAACGCAAACTTAATTCTGCATGAAAATCCCATTTATATCAACTAAGGGGAGGGACATGAGCCCCCCGTTCCCCCTCTTATACATATCGAATGAACTTCAAAAACTAATCAGGGAAGCGCCTTGTCAGGATATACCTAAATACAAAATTTTAAGAGGATCGGATATTTTTATCATGAGTTATTGCGTTACGCACATACGAACGAACATACAGAACGGACGGGCACATAAGCTCTCAGGCTATGATAGCCTGTGAGCTAAAAACTAAGTAAAGTGCTTTCATCGCTTAACTATATTACTAAAAGAAAAATAATTAATTAACTATATTACCAAAAGAAAATCGTTGATGAAAAATATAAAGACTTTGTAAAAAAAAAAAAAAAAAAAAAAAAAAAAAAAAAAAAAAAAACTATACAAAGTAAGGTTAGTTATTATAGCTGTAATATACCAGAAAAGTATGAATGGGTATACTATAAAAGTTTAAAGCGATATGAAGGCTAAACACATAAAATATTGCTATTCTGTATAATAAATTTGTTTTCTTATTCTTGTCTATTTATAAGGAACCTAATTCGGTACTGAAAATAAATGGTAGTGCATATTTAAGCTTCATTTGGCATTTCATAATTTTAATTTAGCGTATTAATAATATCTTCTTTTTCCAGTGTAACTAACACAAAACTCTGTTCAATGTTTAAATTTGTGTGCTAAAAAAGTTTGTGTGGAAAAGAGTTCACAAATTTGGTCCGAGACGGGTTTTTTAATTAACTTTTAAATACACACGATTCGTAATGAGGGACCCACTCAATACAAATTAGTCGCGAACCCCGTAGTATTTATAAAGGGTTCACTAGCATAAGGAATTAAAAAATATTAGCATTTTAATACCAGATAGTTCGTAACGAAGTGGCCACTATAATGAAAGTAAAGCGCGTTTTGTTTTAAATAATTCAAATAATACTTTTTAAAAAATCCTGATACTGAACTGGACAATTTTTTAATTTCTTATGCGTACGAAACCTAATTTAGGTGATTAATTCTAATTAAATTCATATTTTTGCAACAGTATGAAGTTTATTTGATTTATACTGCAGCTAGGTATTGCATTACACAAATATATTATTAAAAGTTATCTAGGCTTTAAGGTCGATGGTATGCTGAGTTCACCGCCACAGTCATTTTTTATGTCCAAACCGTCATTATCTTCAAGGGTTAATATCTCCTCTAATTACTGACAAATCTTTTCAAGAACTCTTTATCAGTAATGCTTTTATACTTATGCTACGATACGTATCTCCAACGTTCCAAGACACTTTTCCCAATGCCTACAAATTGAAATCTGTGTGTAACAGAAAAATATCCTGTTTTCAAAAACTATATGATCTAGAATAATCGCTACAGTTTTCCTTGTGTTCAAAGTAACACCTATAACCTATAATTATTTCACCATTATAATTTCAGTAAATTCGAGATTACATGGGGTGAACCATATTTTTCCATTATAGTTTCGACGATATCTTTGAAAATGTATTACCTAAAATTAAAAGAGATAAATTTGTGAGTTCGGCGTAATGAAAGCTTTCAAAAGATACTCTACATGATATACAAAGAAAAGAATTTTTTTTCTTCAAGTAACTTATTTAACTCCCTACCCCCCTCCTAAATATATTTGTAAATGTTAAATAATCTGTAAATATGTTATTATTCAGCAGTCTTCATTACTTCCCCAAATTTGAGCTTTCCACGTTTCATAGTTTTTGAGTAAAATGGCTGTGACAGACACCGGAGTAATGTTATAATGATTCCGCTTTCACTTTATAAGTAAGGAACTCTAACAAGCAAATAAGAAATAGATTTTTTTAATCCAATAAATTTAGCATACGAAACATTGCTTTGAAGAAGCATCTTAAATCTAATGTATCATATATCGTTCGATGCATTGAGTTCTATCTTTGCCTATTTCATACGCTTCTTTCTCCCATCCTTCCATCCAATATTTTTGCGATTAGCAACGGAAAGAATTAATGTAACAGCCGGACTTTCATAGGGACACTGATTATTTTTATCAATGTTTTTACGAAACTTTATGAGATCATTTAAGTTTAGCCCTTAAAAAGGGACATTTAAATCTAAATTCTTAATTTACATAATAGGGCTTATGATGTATTATTTTATATTTCACTTTTAAATTGTCTGTAATATTTCGTAATTTCAATGCGTTTTTAAATGGGGGATATGAGAAAAATTCGTTCTTGGTAACCTATATAAAGTTATTTTAATTCAATGAAAACAAAATTCTTATTTCAAATTTCGTTTTCTTTTTAGTCCTCATTTCAAAATATTTTTATATAAAAAAACAAGCAAATCAGAAATAATCTTTCTTTTTAATCCCGTAAATATATTTAAAATAAATAAATAAATAAATATGTATATGAAAGTTACCTCTTCCTCACGGCATTGCCGGTAGGACTTTTTTAACTTCTTATGCGTACAAACCGCAATTTAGGTGATTAATTCTAATTAAATTCATATTTTTGCAACAGTATGAAGTTTATTAGATTTATACTGCAGCTAGGTATTGCATTACACAAATATATTATTAAAAAGTAACTAGGCTTTAAAATCGATGGTATGCTGAGTTCAATGCCACAGTCATTATTTATGTCCAAACCGTCATTATCTTTAAGGGTTAATATCTCCTCTAATTACGGACGAATCTTTTCAAGAACTCTTTATTAGTAATGCTTTTATACTTCTGCTACGATACGTACCTCCAACGTTCCAAGACACTTTTCCCCAATGCCTACAAATTGAAATCTGTGTGTTACAGAAATAATGCTTTTTTCAAAAACTATATAATCTGGAATAATCGCTACAGTTTTCCTTGTGTTTAAAGTAACACCTGTAACATCTAATTATTTCCCAATTCTCATTTCAGTAAATTCGAGATTACATGGGGGGAACCATATTTTTGTATTATAGTTTCTACGATATCTCTCAAAATGTATCACCTAAAATTAAAAGAAATAAATTTGTGAGTTCGGCGTAATGAAAGCTTTCAAAAGATACTCTACATGATATACAAAGAAAAGATTTTTTTTCCTTCAAGTAACTTATTTAACCCCCAACCCCCCCCCCTCCTAAATATATTTGTAAATGTTTAATAATCTGTAAATATGTTATTATTCAGCAGTCTTCATTACTTCCCCAAACTTGAGCTTTCCACGTTTCATAGTTTTTGAGTAAAATTGCTGTGACAGACGGAGTAATGTTATAATGATTCCGTTTTCACTTTATAAGTAAGGAACTCTAACAAGCAAATCAGAAATAGATTTTTTTTTTTAATCCAATAAATTTAGCATACGAAACATTGCTTTAAAGAAACATCTTAAATCTAATATATCATACATTGTTCGTTGCATTCAGTTCTATCTTTGCTATTCCATATGCTTCTTTCGCCCATCCTTTCATTAAATATTTTTGCGATTAGCAACGGATAGAACTAATATAACAGCCGGACTTTGATAGGGATACTGATTATTTTTATCGATTTTTTTACGAGACTTTGTAAGATCATATAAGTTTAGTCACAGAAAAAGACATTTAAATCTAAATCCTTAATTTACTTAATAGTTCTTATTATGTATAATTTTAAATTTGATTTTTAAATTGTCTCTAAGATTTCGTATATTTTAATTTTTTTGAAATGGAGAATATGAGAAAAATTCGTTCTTGGTAATCCATATAAATTTATTTAAATTCAATAAAAACAAAATTCTTATTTCAAATTTCGTTTTCTTTTTATTCCTCATTTCAAAATATTTTTTATGAAAAAATAAATAAATAAATGGTCAAGTGTAATTATTACTGGCACTTAGATAGTTTCGTACAATAAACATATGTATTATTAACCCCTTGGGAACGAGCGACTGGTATACGCGTCACTTAAAATTCTCAGAACCAACCACTTATTTTTTTACTGTAAAGTTTACCTTATTTAATTGGAGTATTTTCGTAAATCACGTACAGAGAATTTTCTGTTTTAAAAAACCGGTGGTTAAAGATTAATAAAAAAGAATACTGCCCAGTTAAACTGATGGCATTGAGCTCACAGGCTACAAATACTAATTGTACATTAAAGCCTTATATTTTCAAGGGTTAATTCCGTTCGGAAAAAAAATTAAGAAGGGGAAACAGCTCTCCCCTTTCCTCTTTTTTTATACTTAATCATTGAACCTCCTATACTATCAAAGACATGCTTTATCATATAAAAAATCTATATCCAAAATTCAGAGCAAATTAGATAATTCTTAATAAAAACCCATTTAGCATTTATATAATTTAAAAGGAGTTATCCCCCTCTTTTATATTTAACCATTAAACTTCCAAAACTATTCAGAGATTTGAACGAAATCTGAAAATTCTGCTTGAAAAACCCATTTATATAAATTAAGGGGGGGGGGGCATTAGAACCCCTGTTCCCCCTATTTATACTTATTCAATGAACACCTAATAACAGTCACGGAATCGCCTCATCAGAATAATCCTAATCTAAATTTTGAACGAAAACTTAATTCTGCATGAAAATCCCATTTATATCTACTAACGGCGGGGGGGGGGGGGGCTTTAGAGCCCCTGTTCCCCATATTTATACTTATTCAATGAACACCTAATAACAGTCACGGAATCGCCTCATCAGAATGATCCTAATCTAAATTTTGAACGAAAACTTCATTCTGCATGAAAATCCCATTTATATCAACTAGCGGGGGGGGGGGGGGCTTTAGAGCCCCTGTTCCCCCTATTTATACTTATTCAATGAACACCTAATAACAGTCACGGAATCGCCTCATCAGAATGATCCTAATCTAAATTTTGAACGAAACTTAATTCTGCATGAAAATCCCATTTATATCAACTAACGGGGGGGGGGGGATTAGAGCCCCTGTTCCCCCTATTTATACTTATTCAATGAACACCTAATAACAGTCACGGAATCGCCTCATTAGAATGATCCTAATCTAAATTTTGAACGAAAACTTAATTCTGCATGAAAATCCCATTTATATCAACTAACGGGAGGGGGGCTTTAGAGCCCCTGTTCCCCCTATTTATACTTATTCAATGAACACCTAATAACAGTCACGGAATCGCCTCATCAGAATGATCCTAATCTAAATTTTGAACGAAAACTTATTTCTGCATGAAAATCCCATTTATATCAACTAACGGGGGGGGGGGCTTTAGAGCCCCTGTTCCCCCTATTTATACTTATTCAATGAACACCTAATAACAGTCACGGAATCGCCTCATCAGAATGATCCTAATCTAAATTTTGAACGCAAACTTAATTCTGCATGAAAATCCCATTTATATCAACTAAGGGGAGGGACATGAGCCCCCCGTTCCCCCTCTTATACATATCGAATGAACTTCAAAAACTAATCAGGGAAGCGCCTTGTCAGGATATACCTAAATACAAAATTTTAAGAGGATCGGATATTTTTATCATGAGTTATTGCGTTACGCACATACGAACGAACATACAGAACGGACGGGCACATAAGCTCTCAGGCTATGATAGCCTGTGAGCTAAAAACTAAGTAAAGTGCTTTCATCGCTTAACTATATTACTAAAAGAAAAATAATTAATTAACTATATTACCAAAAGAAAATCGTTGATGAAAAATATAAAGACTTTGTAAAAAAAAAAAAAAAAAAAAAAAAAAAAAAAAAAAAAAAACTATACAAAGTAAGGTTAGTTATTATAGCTGTAATATACCAGAAAAGTATGAATGGGTATACTATAAAAGTTTAAAGCGATATGAAGGCTAAACACATAAAATATTGCTATTCTGTATAATAAATTTGTTTTCTTATTCTTGTCTATTTATAAGGAACCTAATTCGGTACTGAAAATAAATGGTAGTGCATATTTAAGCTTCATTTGGCATTTCATAATTTTAATTTAGCGTATTAATAATATCTTCTTTTTCCAGTGTAACTAACACAAAACTCTGTTCAATGTTTAAATTTGTGTGCTAAAAAAGTTTGTGTGGAAAAGAGTTCACAAATTTGGTCCGAGACGGGTTTTTTAATTAACTTTTAAATACACACGATTCGTAATGAGGGACCCACTCAATACAAATTAGTCGCGAACCCCGTAGTATTTATAAAGGGTTCACTAGCATAAGGAATTAAAAAATATTAGCATTTTAATACCAGATAGTTCGTAACGAAGTGGCCACTATAATGAAAGTAAAGCGCGTTTTGTATTAAATAATTCAAATAATACTTTTTAAAAAATCCTGATACTGAACTGGACAATTTTTTAATTTCTTATGCGTACGAAACCTAATTTAGGTGATTAATTCTAATTAAATTCATATTTTTGCAACAGTATGAAGTTTATTTGATTTATACTGCAGCTAGGTATTGCATTACACAAATATATTATTAAAAGTTATCTAGGCTTTAAAGTCGATGGTATGCTGAGTTCACCGCCACTGTCATTTTTTATGTCCAAACCGTCATTATCTTCAAGGGTTAATATCTCCTCTAATTACTGACAAATCTTTTCAAGAACTCTTTATCAGTAATGCTTTTATACTTATGCTACGATACGTATCTCCAACGTTCCAAGACACTTTTCCCAATGCCTACAAATTGAAATCTGTGTGTAACAGAAAAATATCCTGTTTTCAAAAACTATATGATCTAGAATAATCGCTACAGTTTTCCTTGTGTTCAAAGTAACACCTATAACCTATAATTATTTCACCATTATAATTTCAGTAAATTCGAGATTACATGGGGTGAACCATATTTTTCCATTATAGTTTCGACGATATCTTTGAAAATGTATTACCTAAAATTAAAAGAGATAAATTTGTGAGTTCGGCGTAATGAAAGCTTTCAAAAGATACTCTACATGATATACAAAGAAAAGAATTTTTTTTCTTCAAGTAACTTATTTAACTCCCTACCCCCCTAATGTGCAAAAAATTCGTTCTTGGTAACCAATACAAAAAAAATTTAAATTCGATAAAAACAAAATTCTCATTTCAAATTTCATTTTCTTTTTATTCTTCATTTCAAAATAGTTTTAACTAAAGAAACAGACAAATTAGAACTAGTATTTTTTCTTTTCCTTTATCCAATAAATATATCATAGAAACATTGCTTTGAAGAAACAACTTAAATCTAATATATCATACATCGTTCGTTGCATTCAGTTCTATCTTTGCCTATTTCACATGCTTTTTTCTCCCATCCTTTCATCCAATATTTTTGCGATTAGCAACGGAAAGACCTAGTGTAACAGCCGGACTTTGATTGAGATACTGATTATTTTCATCGATCTTTTTACGAGACTTTATGAGATCAGTTAAGTTTAGTCCTCAAAAAAAGACATTTAAATCTAAATTCTTAATTTACTTAATAGGACTTATGATGTATAATTTCAATTTCAATTTTAAATTGTCTATAACATTTTGTAAATTTTAATGTTCTTGAAACGGAGGATATGTGAAAAATTCGTTTTTGGTCACCAAGATAAAATTATTCAGATTGAATAAAAACAAAATTCTTAATTAAAATTTCAAACTCCGTTTTCTCTCTAGTCCTCATTTCAAAATATTTTTAACTTAAAAAAACAATCAAATGAGAAATAACATTCTTTTATTTATCTAACAAGTATATCATACGAACCATTGCTTTGAAGAAACAACTTTAATCTAATATATCATACATCGCTTGATACATTCAGTCTTATCTTTGCCTATTTTATATGCTTCTTTCTCCCATCCTTTCATCCAATATTTTTGCGATTAGCAGCAGAAAGACTTAATGTAACAATCGGATTTTGATAGGGATACTTAATTTTTTTATCGATCTTTTCACGCGAGTTTATATGATCATTTAAGTTTAGTCACAGAAAAAGACATGTAAATATAAATCCTTAATTTTCTTAATAGTTCTTGTATATATTATTTTAAATTACAGTTTTTAATTGTCTGTAAGATTTCGTAATTTATATGCGTTTGAAATTGAGGATATGTGAAAAATCCGTTCTTGGTAAACTATATAAACTTATTTAAATTCAACGAAAACAAGATTTTTATTTCCAATTTCGATTTTTTTCTATTCTTCATTTAAAAATACTTTTATATGAAAAAAAAACAAGCAAATCAGAAATAGTCTTTTTTTTTTAATCCCATACATTTATCATATAAAACATAGCTTTGAAGAAACATCTTAAATCTAATATATCATGTATCGTTCGTTGCATTCAGTTCTATCTTTGCCTATTTCATATGCTTCTTTCTCCCATCCTTTCATAGAATATTTTTGCGATTAGCAACCGAAAGAACTGATTTAATAGCCGGACTTTGATAAGGGTAGTGATTATTTTTATCGATCTTTTTACGAGACATTATAAGATCATTTAAGTTTAGTCCACAGAAAAAAAAAAAAAAAAAAAACATTTAAATCTAAATCCTTAATTTACTTAATAGGGCTTATTGTGTATAATTTTAAATTTCAGTTTTTAATTGACTGTAAGATTTCGCAATTTCAATGCGTTTGAAATTGAGGATATGTGAAAAATTCGTTCTTGGTAACCTATATAAAGTTATTTAAATTCAACGAAAACAAAATTATTATTTCGAATTTTGATTTCTTTCTATTCCTCATATGAAAATATTTTTATATAAGAAAATAAGCAAACCAGAAATAGTCTTTTTTGTTTAATCCCATAAATTTATCATATGAAACATAGCTTTGAAGAAACATCTTAAATCTAATGTATCATATATCGTTCGATGCATCCAGTTCTATCTTTGCCTATTTTCATATGCTTCTTTTTCCCATCATTTCATCGAATATTTTTGCGATTAGTAGCAGAAAAAACTACTGTAACAGCCGGACTTCAATGGGGGGGGGGGGGGGTACTGATTATTTTTGTCGATCTCTTTACGAGGCATTATAAGATCATTTAAGTTTAGTCCACAGAAAAAGACATTTAAATCAAAACCCTTAATTTACTTAATAGGATTTATGATGTATAATTTTAAATTTCAGTTTTATATTGCCTGGTAAGATTTCGTGTATCGTGTATTTTTAAGTTTTTTGAAACGGAAGTTATGTGAAAAATTCGTACTTGGTAACCAATATAAATTTATTTAAATTCAATAAAAAATAAAATTCTTATTTCAAATTTCAAATTTCGTTTTCGTTTTATTCCTCATTTCAAAATATTTTTATATAAAAAAACAATCGAATCAGAAATAGTCTTTTTTTTATCCAATATATATATATATATCATGCGAAACATATTCAGTTCTACTTTTGCCTATTTTCATATGCTTCTTTCCTGCATCCTTTCATTCAATATTTTTGCGATTAGTAACGGAAAAAACTAATATAACAGCCGGATTTTGATTGAGATACTTATTATTTTTGTCGATATTTTTTACGAAACTTTGTAAGATCGTTTAAGTTTAGACAGAGAAAAAGACATGTAAATCTAAATCCTTAATTATCTTAATAGTTCTTATGATATATTATTTTATATTTCAATTTTAAATTGTCTGTAAGATTTCGCAATTTCAATGCATTTGAAATGGAGGATATGTGAAGAATTCGTTCATGGTAACCTATATAAAGTTATTTAATTCAATGTAAACAAAATTCTTATTTCAAATTTTGCTTTCTTTTTATTCCTGATTTCAAAATATTTTTATATGTAAAAACAAGCAAATTAGAAATAATCTTTTTTTCTTAATCCCATAAATATATTATATGAAACATGGCTTTGAAAAAACATCTGAAACCTAATATACACTGGTGGAAATTGAATTATGAAAACACGGTTTTTTAATCAAAATATTTATTATACTAACTGAAAGTGAATGTAATTTCATACATTATACAAAGTATGTACAACAAATAACTAATAAAAATAAAATTTCATACAAATTAATAAACTAAAATATAACATAAACAATTAAATTTCAGTAACATAAAAAGATGGAAATTGATCTATGAAATGTCACATTTAATTGAAATTAATAATTAGTAAAGCTGCCTTTATTCACTAGGCAAGAGTTTCTTTTATTCTAGATGGCATTGATAAAACAAGATTTTGTATGTATTTCTGATCAATTAGTTTCCAGTTTTGACAGATTGTATCTTTCAAATCTACCAAGCTATATCCCAAACTTTTTCGATGGGGTTCAGATCAGGACTAATAGGTGGATGATCTAAAAGAACAATAGTCTCTTCATCAAACTAATCTTTCATTGTATTTGAAATGTGAATACTTGCATTATCTTGCATGAAGATATAATCTAAACCATAATGTTTTCATGCAAATGGAAGAAGTAAATTTTCTAAAACTAAACTATAATCAAAAGAATTCTGGCGACCGTTTAAAAATACAATCTCACTTTTGCTATCATAAGCAATCGCTGCCCAAATCATCAAACTTCCGCCACCAAAATTTCTGCTGAATGTAGATTTCGGTTCTTTTCGGAGATCTCTCCAATAATACCTCAAACCATCAGGTATATCCAAATTATTTTTTCAATCGGACAAAATGACTTTCTCCCAATTGACAACCATTGCAATGTACTTCTCGCAATATTGCAAACGTATCTGCTTGTGACACAGAAGTATATTTAGACACGGTTTTATTTTTGACCATCTCAAACTCGGTGAAGAATGAGAAATTTCCCTAATTCTTCTAGGAGTAACAGGCAAGGATAGATCTGCACAAATCTGCTTTAAACTATGACCGGCTTTCGATACAAGTTAAAGAATTCATCTATTCTGTCTCTTGCTTGAACATGGATTACCTTTTTTATTAAAATATTTGCTATAATTTGAGGGATCCTTTCTACAGTTATATATCACGCCAACAGATCTTTTAATTAATTTACTAATTTCCGGGACAGACTTTCCACGTTCTAAATATGCGTAGATTGTATCTCTTTCTTCCTCTGACAAACTCATTCGTTTATCCATCGCGAAAATTGTAACTGAAGCGTATTGCTTTCACTGTACAATGCTTTTTATGTCTACTTTGCAGGTGACATTATCTTGTTTTATGGAAATTTTTGTTAGATTGCTCCGGAATAACCAATGAAATGTGATATTTCATAAATCAATTTTCATGTTCGCATATTACGAAAATTTAATTTTTGACTTTTTGTTTATTTTTAAAATTATGTGTGAAAATTTATTTTTGTAACAGATTTGTCATACGTACTATGTATATCCCAAGAAATATGAATATTATAGAAGTTTTTGTCATAAAACCATGTTTTCATAAATCAATTTCCACCAGTGTATCATACATCGTTCGATGCATTCAGTTCTATCTTTGCCTATTTTTTATGCTTCTTTCTCCTATTCTTTCATTCAAAATTTTTGAGATTAGCAACGGGAAGAATTAATGTAACAGCCGGACTTCATAGTGACACTGATTATTTTTATTGATCTTTTTGCGAAACTTTATCAGATCATTTAAGTTTAGCCCTTAAAAAAGGAAATTTAAATCTAAATCCTTAATTTACATAATAGGGCTTATAATGTATAATTTAAATTTCATTTTTAAATTGACTGTAAAATTTCGTAATTTCAATGCGTTTGAAATTGAGTATATGTGAAAAATCCTTTTTTGGTAACCAATTTAAAGTTATTTAAATTCAATGAAAACAAAATTCATATTTCGAATATTGTTTTTTTTTTTTTTCCTCATTTCAAAATATTTTTATATAAGAAAGAAACAAGCAAATCAGAAATAAGCTTTTCTTTAAAAAAAAAAATCCAATAAAATATATCATACGAAACATTGCTTTGAAGAAACATCTTAAATCATATGTACAAATATTGTTCGTTGCATTCAGTTCCATCTTTGCCTATTTTATATGCTTTTTTCTCCCATCCTCCCATCCAATATTTTTGCGATTAGCAGCGGAAAGACCTAATGTAACAGCCGGATTTGATAGGGACACTGATTATTTTTATTGATCTTTTTACGCGACTTCATAAAATCATTTAAGTTTAGTCAGAGAGAAAGATATTTAAATCTAAATCTTTCATTTACTTAATAGGGCTTATGATGTATTATTTTATATTTCACTTTTAAATTGTCTGTAATATTTCGTAATTTCAATGCGTTTTTAAATGGGGGATATGAGAAAAATTCGTTCTTGGTAACCTATATAAAGTTATTTTAATTCAATGAAAACAAAATTCTTATTTCAAATTTCGTTTTCTTTTTAGTCCTCATTTCAAAATATTTTTATATAAAAAAACAAGCAAATCAGAAATAATCTTTCTTTTTAATCCCGTAAATATATCATACGAAACATGGCTTTGAAAAAAATCTTAAATCTAATATACACTGTTAGAAATTGAATTATGAAAACACGGTTTTTTAATCAAAATATTTTTTTATATTAATTAAAAGTTAATGAAATTTTATACATTATACATGCTATGTAAACAAATAACAAAGAAAAATAAAATTTCATACAAATTAATAAACTAAAATATAACAACGAAAATTAGATTTTAGTAACATAGAAATATGGAAATGGATTTATGAAATGTCACATTTAATTGAAATTAATAATTAGTAAAGCCGCCTTTATTCATTAGACTAGATTTTCTTTTATTCTAGATGGTATTGATAAAACAAGAGTTTGTATGTATTTTTGATCAATTAGTTTCCAGTTTTGACAGATTGCAACTTTCGAATCTACAAGTGATGTGTACTGCATACCATTTGCATAAACCATTCAAACAAGCTGTCCCCAAACTTTTTCGATGGGGTTCAGATCTGGACTAATAGGTGGATGATCTAAAAGAAAGATATTCTGTTCATCAAACCAATCTTTCATTGTACTTGAAATGTGAATACTTGCATTATCTTGCATGAAGATATAATCTAAACCATAATGTTAGCATGCAAATGGAAGAAGTAAATTTTCTAAAACTAACTATAATCAAACGAGTTCTGGTGACTATTTAAAACAATTTCACTTTTGCCATCATAAGCAATCGCTGCCCAAATCATCAAACTTCCGCCACCATAATTTCTGCTGAATGTAGATTTCGGTTCTGTTCGAAGGTCTAATAATACCTCAAACCATCACAGCCATCGAAATTAAATCTTTTTTAATCAGATAAAATGACTTTCTTCCAATTGTCCCCCATTTTCATGTACTTCTCGCAATACTGGAAACGCATATGCTTGTGACACAGAAGTAAGTTTGGACACGGCTTCATTTTCGACCATCTCAAGCTCCGTGTAAAATGTAAAATTTGCCTAACTTTCCTAGAAGTAACAGGCAGGGATAGATCTGCACAAATCTGCTTTGAACTGTGACCAGCTTTCGATGATAGTTAAAGATTGTCCTTTTTCTGTCTCGTTCTTAAAGTGGATTACCTTTTTTGTTAAAATATTTCCCATAAGAAGCTGGATCTTTACTACAGTTACAACCCAGTTACACCAACGGATCTAATATACTAATTTCCGGGATAGACTTTCCACATTCTAAATATACGTTGATTTTATCTCTTTCTTCCTCAGACAAAATCATTCGTTTACCCATTGCGAAAATTGTAACTGAAAAGTGTTGCTTTCAATGTACAACGCTTTTTATGTGTACTTTGCAGGTCACGTTATTTTGTTTTATGGGAATTTTTGTCACATTGCTTCGGAATAACCAATGAAACGTGATATTTCATAAATAAATTTCCATGTTCACATATAATGAAAATTTAATTTTTGACTTTTTGTTTATATTTAAAATTATGTGTGAAAATTTATTTTTGTAACAGATTTATCATACGTACTATGTATATGCCATGAAATATTATTTATTTTTAATGAATATTATAGTTTTTGTCAGTAAACCGTGTTTTCATAAATCAATTTCCACCTGTGTATCATACATCGTTCGATGCATTCAGTTCTATCTTAGCCTATTTCATATGCTTCTTTCTCCTATCCCTTCATTCAATATTTTTGCGATTAGCAGCGGAAAGACTTAATGTAACAGCCAGATTTTGATACGGATACTGATTATTTTTATCGATCTTTTTACGAGACTTTATATGATCATATAAGTTTAAACAGAGAAATTACATTTGAATCTGAACCCTTCATTTACTTAATAGGGCTTATGATGTTCTATTTTATATTTCAGTTTAAATTGTCTGCAAGATTTCGTAATTTCAATGCATTTGAAATTGAGGATATGTGAAAAATTCGTTCTTGGTAACCAATACAAAGTTATTTAAATTCAATAAAAACAAAATTCTTATTTAGAAATTCGATTTCTTTCTATTCCTCATTTCAAAATATTTTTATATAAAAAACAAGCACATCAGAAAAAGGCCATTTTATTTTATCGAAAAATATATCATACGAAACATTGCTTTGAAGAAACATCTTAAATCTAATATATCATATATCGTTCGATGCATTCAGTAGTACCTTTGCCTATTTTCATACGCTTCTTTCTCCCATCCTGTCATCCAATATTTTTGTAATTAGCAGAGAAAAGAACTTATGTAACCGCCGGACTTTGATAGGGATACTGATTATTTTTATGAATTTTTTTACGAGACTTTGTAAGATCATATAAGTTTAGCCACAGAAAAAAATCATTTAAATCTAAATCTTTAATTTACTTAATGGTTCTTATTATGTATAATTTTAAATTTCATTTTTCAATTGTCTCTAAGATTTCGTATATTTTAATGTTTTTGAAAATGTGAGAAAATTCGTTCTTGGTAACCCATATAAATTTATTTAAATTCAATAAAAATAAAATTCTTATTTCAAATTTCGTTTTCTTTTTATTCCTCATTTCAAAATAATTTTTATGAATAAATAAATAAATAAATGGTCAAGTGTGATTATTATTCGCGCTTAGAGAGTTTCGTACAAAAAACATACGTATTATTAAACCCTTTGAAAAGATCGACTGGTGTACGCGTCACTTAAAATTCTCAGAACCAACCAGTTATTTTTTTTATTGTAAAGTTTACCTTATTTAATTGGAGCATTTTCGCAAGTCACATACAGAGAACCTTCTCTTTTAAAAAATCGTTAAAGATTAAAAACTAAGTAAAGTACTTTCATCACTTAACTATATTACTAACAGAAAATCGTTGCTGAAAGAATAATAAAACTTTGTAAAAAAAAAAAAAAAAAAAAAAAAAAAAAACTATACAAAGTAAGGTTGGTTATAGCTGTAATATACTAGAAAAGTATGAATGGGTATACTATAAAAGTTTAAAGCGATATGAAGACTATATAATATAAAATATTGCTATTCTGTATAATAAATTTGTTTTCTTATTCTTATCTATTTATAAGGAACTGGAAATAAATGGTAGTGCATATTTAAGCTTTATTTGGCATTTCATAAATTTAATTCAGCGTATTAATAATATCTTTTTTTTTTTTTTTTTCAATGTAACTAAAACAAAACTCTGTTCAATGTTTAAATTTGTGAGCTAAAAAAGTTTGTGTGGAAAAGAGCTCACAGATTCGGTCCGTGACGCGTTTTTAATTAACTTTTAAATACACACGAGTCGTAATGAGGGACCCACTCAATGCAAATTAGTCGCGAACCCCGTAATACTTATAAAGGGTTCGCTACCTTAAGGAATTATAAAACATTAGGCATTTTAATACAAGATAGTTCGTAACGAAGTGGCCACTATAATCAAAGTAAAGAGCGTTTTGTATTAAATAATTCTAATAATATTTTTTAAAAAATCCTGATACTGAACTGGACAATTTTTAGGTAGCTTTCATTACAAAAAGTAAAAAGCTACCTAATGCAGCCGTCCGGAGGAAAGCACTTCCAGAAAATTTTGGTATATTCTCACCGATCATGACCCCCAGAGCCCGAAACCACCCTCCATTCAAATGTTGACATATATGTCATGCTGCTATATTTTTGTCATGCTGTAACTATCGTATTTAGGAACTGATTTGAATGAAACTTGGTATGTACATAGTAAATACAAATGTCTCGACCGAGTTCGTTGGCCAGCATCATCCGCCATCTTGTTTCAAAACGGCGGCCATTTAAAAAAATTTAAAAATTTTAAATTTAAAATTAAATGTTAAAAAATTAAAAGTTGAAAAATATTTTTCTTTTATGTGTTAGAACTTAAAATAACGATTCCAGAACACTTTTTATTTTGTCTATATCTTAAAAAATGATTGAGTTATAGCACTTTAAATTTTTATTATGGCTGACATTTTGAAACGATCTAATTTTTGTCACGTAATAACATGCATATTTATCAATCGATTTGGATATAACTTGGTGTGTACATAGTACATAATGAAACCTGGACCGAATTCGTTTGTTAGTTCCATCCGCCATCTTGTTTCAAAATAGCAGCCATTTAAATTTAAAAAAAAAAAACTTAAAATTAGGTACAAGAAAGTGAGAAATTGAAAAAGATTGTTCTTTTATGCATTTGACCTTGATACAAAGATTCCATATCATTTTTTGTTTCGTCTTTATCTTAAAAAATGGCTGAATTATAGCACTTCTAAATTCTAGTGTTGCTGACATTTTGAAACGATCTAATTTTTGTCACGTAATAACATGCATATTTATCAATCGATTAGGATATAACTTGGTGTGTACATAGTACATAATGAAACCTGGACCGAATTCGTTTGTTAGTTCTATCCGCCATCTTGTTTCAAAATAGCGGCCATTTAAATTTTAAAAAAAACTTAAAATTAGGTACAAGAAAGTGAGAAATTGAAAAAGATTGTTCTTTTATGCATTTGACCTTGATACAAAGATTCCATATCATTTTTTGTTTCGTCTCTATCTTAAAAAATGGCTGAATAGCACTTCTAAATTCTAGTGTTGCTCACATTTTGAAATGATCTGATTTTCGTCATGTGATAACACATGTATTTATAAACTGATTTGGAAGAAACTTAGTGCGTATGTATTACATACCGATATCTGGACCGAGTTCCATCCGCCATCCTATTTCAAAATGGCGGAAAATTAATTTTTTTAATTTAAATTTTAAAATTAGGTGCAAAAAAGTAAGAAATTGAAAAAAGATTTTTCTTTTGTGTGTTTGACCTTGATACAAAGATTCCAGAGCATTTTTTGTTTCATCTATATCTTGAAAAATGGCTGAGTTATAGCACTTTTAATTTCCAGTGTGGTTGACATTTTGAAACTGTCTGAAATTTGTTACGCGATAATACGTATATTTATGAACTGATTTGGATATAACTCCATGTGTACATAGTACATACTAATGTCTTGTACAAGTTCACTGGCCAACTTCATTCGCCCTCTTGTTTCAAATATGCGGCCATTTAAGTTTGTCAAAAATCTTTTAAATGTATAATGATGTACAAACAAAAAAATATAGAAATTGAAAAAAGTTCTTTCTAAAGTATTTATCTTAATAATAAAGACCGGAGTACTTTTTGCTTTGTCTTTACCTTAAAAAACGTCTGAGATACAGCAGTTTGAATTTCTAATGCTCGTGACATTTTTTTTTTTTTAATCAATTTGTCCGTGACAGCAATTGTATATATTAATCTATTTCAATATGAGTGTGCATGTGCACATGAATTAAGATTTCGATCTAGCTCATTGGTTTGTTTTATCCATCATGTTGCTTAAAAATGGCATATATTTCATAATATCGTGGAGTTTGGCGACTCTCTAAACTCCTTAAAATAAAACCAGGTTGAATAAAAGATGACAAATTTCTAAAAATTCCTATTAATAATTAAAAACTAGTATTCAATCTTATAAAATTGGGTTCCACTAATTTGAGCTTCGTATGTTTGAATAATTTAATTTAATTTAAAATAAATAAATAAATAAATATGTATATGAAAGTTACCTCTTCCTCACGGCATTGCCGGTAGGACTTTTTTAACTTCTTATGCGTACAAACCGCAATTTAGGTGATTAATTCTAATTAAATTCATATTTTTGCAACAGTATGAAGTTTATTAGATTTATACTGCAGCTAGGTATTGCATTACACAAATATATTATTAAAAAGTAACTAGGCTTTAAAATCGATGGTATGCTGAGTTCAATGCCACAGTCATTATTTATGTCCAAACCGTCATTATCTTTAAGGGTTAATATCTCCTCTAATTACGGACGAATCTTTTCAAGAACTCTTTATTAGTAATGCTTTTATACTTCTGCTACGATACGTACCTCCAACGTTCCAAGACACTTTTCCCCAATGCCTACAAATTGAAATCTGTGTGTTACAGAAATAATGCTTTTTTCAAAAACTATATAATCTGGAATAATCGCTACAGTTTTCCTTGTGTTTAAAGTAACACCTGTAACATCTAATTATTTCCCAATTCTCATTTCAGTAAATTCGAGATTACATGGGGGGGAACCATATTTTTGTATTATAGTTTCTACGATATCTCTCAAAATGTATCACCTAAAATTAAAAGAAATAAATTTGTGAGTTCGGCGTAATGAAAGCTTTCAAAAGATACTCTACATGATATACAAAGAAAAGATTTTTTTTCCTTCAAGTAACTTATTTAACCCCCAACCCCCCCCCCCTCCTAAATATATTTGTAAATGTTTAATAATCTGTAAATATGTTATTATTCAGCAGTCTTCATTACTTCCCCAAACTTGAGCTTTCCACGTTTCATAGTTTTTGAGTAAAATTGCTGTGACAGACGGAGTAATGTTATAATGATTCCGTTTTCACTTTATAAGTAAGGAACTCTAACAAGCAAATCAGAAATAGATTTTTTTTTTAATCCAATAAATTTAGCATACGAAACATTGCTTTAAAGAAACATCTTAAATCTAATATATCATACATTGTTCGTTGCATTCAGTTCTATCTTTGCTATTCCATATGCTTCTTTCGCCCATCCTTTCATTAAATATTTTTGCGATTAGCAACGGATAGAACTAATATAACAGCCGGACTTTGATAGGGATACTGATTATTTTTATCGATTTTTTTACGAGATTTTGTAAGATCATATAAGTTTAGTCACAGAAAAAGACATTTAAATCTAAATCCTTAATTTACTTAATAGTTCTTATTATGTATAATTTTAAATTTGATTTTTAAATTGTCTCTAAGATTTCGTATATTTTAATTTTTTTGAAATGGAGAATATGAGAAAAATTCGTTCTTGGTAATCCATATAAATTTATTTAAATTCAATAAAAACAAAATTCTTATTTCAAATTTCGTTTTCTTTTTATTCCTCATTTCAAAATATTTTTTATGAAAAAATAAATAAATAAATGGTCAAGTGTAATTATTACTGGCACTTAGATAGTTTCGTACAATAAACATATGTATTATTAACCCCTTGGGAACGAGCGACTGGTATACGCGTCACTTAAAATTCTCAGAACCAACCACTTATTTTTTTACTGTAAAGTTTACCTTATTTAATTGGAGTATTTTCGTAAATCACGTACAGAGAATTTTCTGTTTTAAAAAACCGGTGGTTAAAGATTAATAAAAAAGAATACTGCCCAGTTAAACTGATGGCATTGAGCTCGCAGGCTACAAATACTAATTGTACATTAAAGCCTTATATTTTCAAGGGTTAATTCCGTTCGGAAAAAAAATTAAGAAGGGGAAACAGCTCTCCCCTTTCCTCTTTTTTTATACTTAATCATTGAACCTCCTATACTATCAAAGACATGCTTTATCATATAAAAAATCTATATCCAAAATTCAGAGCAAATTAGATAATTCTTAATAAAAACCCATTTAGCATTTATATAATTTAAAAGGAGTTATCCCCCTCTTTTATATTTAACCATTAAACTTCCAAAACTATTCAGAGATTTGAACGAAATCTGAAAATTCTGCTTGAAAAACCCATTTATATAAATTAAGGGGGGGGGGGCATTAGAACCCCTGTTCCCCCTATTTATACTTATTCAATGAACACCTAATAACAGTCACGGAATCGCCTCATCAGAATAATCCTAATCTAAATTTTGAACGAAAACTTAATTCTGCATGAAAATCCCATTTATATCTACTAACGGCGGGGGGGGGGGCTTTAGAGCCCCTGTTCCCCATATTTATACTTATTCAATGAACACCTAATAACAGTCACGGAATCGCCTCATCAGAATGATCCTAATCTAAATTTTGAACGAAAACTTCATTCAGCATGAAAATCCCATTTATATCAACTAGCGGGGGGGGGGGGCTTTAGAGCCCCTGTTCCCCCTATTTATACTTATTCAATGAACACCTAATAACGGTCACGGAATCGCCTCATCAGAATGATCCTAATCTAAATTTTGAACGAAACTTAATTCTGCATGAAAATCCCATTTATATCAACTAACGGGGGGGGGGGGGATTAGAGCCCCTGTTCCCCCTATTTATACTTATTCAATGAACACCTAATAACAGTCACGGAATCGCCTCATTAGAATGATCCTAATCTAAATTTTGAACGAAAACTTAATTCTGCATGAAAATCCCATTTATATCAACTAACGGGAGGGGGGCTTTAGAGCCCCTGTTCCCCCTATTTATACTTATTCAATGAACACCTAATAACAGTCACGGAATCGCCTCATCAGAATGATCCTAATCTAAATTTTGAACGCAAACTTAATTCTGCATGAAAATCCCATTTATATCAACTAAGGGGAGGGACATGAGCCCCCCGTTCCCCCTCTTATACATATCGAATGAACTTCAAAAACTAATCAGGGAAGCGCCTTGTCAGGATATACCTAAATACAAAATTTTAAGAGGATCGGATATTTTTATCATGAGTTATTGCGTTACGCACATACGAACGAACATACAGAACGGACGGGCACATAAGCTCTCAGGCTATGATAGCCTGTGAGCTAAAAACTAAGTAAAGTGCTTTCATCGCTTAACTATATTACTAAAAGAAAAATAATTAATTAACTATATTACCAAAAGAAAATCGTTGATGAAAAATATAAAGACTTTGTAAAAAAAAAAAAAAAAAAAAAAAAAAAAAAAAAAAAAAACTATACAAAGTAAGGTTAGTTATTATAGCTGTAATATACCAGAAAAGTATGAATGGGTATACTATAAAAGTTTAAAGCGATATGAAGGCTAAACACATAAAATATTGCTATTCTGTATAATAAATTTGTTTTCTTATTCTTGTCTATTTATAAGGAACCTAATTCGGTACTGAAAATAAATGGTAGTGCATATTTAAGCTTCATTTGGCATTTCATAATTTTAATTTAGCGTATTAATAATATCTTCTTTTTCCAGTGTAACTAACACAAAACTCTGTTCAATGTTTAAATTTGTGTGCTAAAAAAGTTTGTGTGGAAAAGAGTTCACAAATTTGGTCCGAGACGGGTTTTTTAATTAACTTTTAAATACACACGATTCGTAATGAGGGACCCACTCAATACAAATTAGTCGCGAACCCCGTAGTATTTATAAAGGGTTCACTAGCATAAGGAATTAAAAAATATTAGCATTTTAATACCAGATAGTTCGTAACGAAGTGGCCACTATAATGAAAGTAAAGCGCGTTTTGTTTTAAATAATTCAAATAATACTTTTTAAAAAATCCTGATACTGAACTGGACAATTTTTTAATTTCTTATGCGTACGAAACCTAATTTAGGTGATTAATTCTAATTAAATTCATATTTTTGCAACAGTATGAAGTTTATTTGATTTATACTGCAGCTAGGTATTGCATTACACAAATATATTATTAAAAGTTATCTAGGCTTTAAGGTCGATGGTATGCTGAGTTCACCGCCACAGTCATTTTTTATGTCCAAACCGTCATTATCTTCAAGGGTTAATATCTCCTCTAATTACTGACAAATCTTTTCAAGAACTCTTTATCAGTAATGCTTTTATACTTATGCTACGATACGTATCTCCAACGTTCCAAGACACTTTTCCCAATGCCTACAAATTGAAATCTGTGTGTAACAGAAAAATATCCTGTTTTCAAAAACTATATGATCTAGAATAATCGCTACAGTTTTCCTTGTGTTCAAAGTAACACCTATAACCTATAATTATTTCACCATTATAATTTCAGTAAATTCGAGATTACATGGGGTGAACCATATTTTTCCATTATAGTTTCGACGATATCTTTGAAAATGTATTACCTAAAATTAAAAGAGATAAATTTGTGAGTTCGGCGTAATGAAAGCTTTCAAAAGATACTCTACATGATATACAAAGAAAAGAATTTTTTTTCTTCAAGTAACTTATTTAACTCCCTACCCCCCTCCTAAATATATTTGTAAATGTTAAATAATCTGTAAATATGTTATTATTCAGCAGTCTTCATTACTTCCCCAAATTTGAGCTTTCCACGTTTCATAGTTTTTGAGTAAAATGGCTGTGACAGACACCGGAGTAATGTTATAATGATTCCGCTTTCACTTTATAAGTAAGGAACTCTAACAAGCAAATAAGAAATAGATTTTTTTAATCCAATAAATTTAGCATACGAAACATTGCTTTGAAGAAGCATCTTAAATCTAATGTATCATATATCGTTCGATGCATTGAGTTCTATCTTTGCCTATTTCATACGCTTCTTTCTCCCATCCTTCCATCCAATATTTTTGCGATTAGCAACGGAAAGAATTAATGTAACAGCCGGACTTTCATAGGGACACTGATTATTTTTATCAATGTTTTTACGAAACTTTATGAGATCATTTAAGTTTAGCCCTTAAAAAGGGACATTTAAATCTAAATTCTTAATTTACATAATAGGGCTTATGATGTATTATTTTATATTTCACTTTTAAATTGTCTGTAATATTTCGTAATTTCAATGCGTTTTTAAATGGGGGATATGAGAAAAATTCGTTCTTGGTAACCTATATAAAGTTATTTTAATTCAATGAAAACAAAATTCTTATTTCAAATTTCGTTTTCTTTTTAGTCCTCATTTCAAAATATTTTTATATAAAAAAACAAGCAAATCAGAAATAATCTTTCTTTTTAATCCCGTAAATATATTTAAAATAAATAAATAAATAAATATGTATATGAAAGTTACCTCTTCCTCACGGCATTGCCGGTAGGACTTTTTTAACTTCTTATGCGTACAAACCGCAATTTAGGTGATTAATTCTAATTAAATTCATATTTTTGCAACAGTATGAAGTTTATTAGATTTATACTGCAGCTAGGTATTGCATTACACAAATATATTATTAAAAAGTAACTAGGCTTTAAAATCGATGGTATGCTGAGTTCAATGCCACAGTCATTATTTATGTCCAAACCGTCATTATCTTTAAGGGTTAATATCTCCTCTAATTACGGACGAATCTTTTCAAGAACTCTTTATTAGTAATGCTTTTATACTTCTGCTACGATACGTACCTCCAACGTTCCAAGACACTTTTCCCCAATGCCTACAAATTGAAATCTGTGTGTTACAGAAATAATGCTTTTTTCAAAAACTATATAATCTGGAATAATCGCTACAGTTTTCCTTGTGTTTAAAGTAACACCTGTAACATCTAATTATTTCCCAATTCTCATTTCAGTAAATTCGAGATTACATGGGGGGAACCATATTTTTGTATTATAGTTTCTACGATATCTCTCAAAATGTATCACCTAAAATTAAAAGAAATAAATTTGTGAGTTCGGCGTAATGAAAGCTTTCAAAAGATACTCTACATGATATACAAAGAAAAGATTTTTTTTCCTTCAAGTAACTTATTTAACCCCCAACCCCCCCCCCTCCTAAATATATTTGTAAATGTTTAATAATCTGTAAATATGTTATTATTCAGCAGTCTTCATTACTTCCCCAAACTTGAGCTTTCCACGTTTCATAGTTTTTGAGTAAAATTGCTGTGACAGACGGAGTAATGTTATAATGATTCCGTTTTCACTTTATAAGTAAGGAACTCTAACAAGCAAATCAGAAATAGATTTTTTTTTTTAATCCAATAAATTTAGCATACGAAACATTGCTTTAAAGAAACATCTTAAATCTAATATATCATACATTGTTCGTTGCATTCAGTTCTATCTTTGCTATTCCATATGCTTCTTTCGCCCATCCTTTCATTAAATATTTTTGCGATTAGCAACGGATAGAACTAATATAACAGCCGGACTTTGATAGGGATACTGATTATTTTTATCGATTTTTTTACGAGACTTTGTAAGATCATATAAGTTTAGTCACAGAAAAAGACATTTAAATCTAAATCCTTAATTTACTTAATAGTTCTTATTATGTATAATTTTAAATTTGATTTTTAAATTGTCTCTAAGATTTCGTATATTTTAATTTTTTTGAAATGGAGAATATGAGAAAAATTCGTTCTTGGTAATCCATATAAATTTATTTAAATTCAATAAAAACAAAATTCTTATTTCAAATTTCGTTTTCTTTTTATTCCTCATTTCAAAATATTTTTTATGAAAAAATAAATAAATAAATGGTCAAGTGTAATTATTACTGGCACTTAGATAGTTTCGTACAATAAACATATGTATTATTAACCCCTTGGGAACGAGCGACTGGTATACGCGTCACTTAAAATTCTCAGAACCAACCACTTATTTTTTTACTGTAAAGTTTACCTTATTTAATTGGAGTATTTTCGTAAATCACGTACAGAGAATTTTCTGTTTTAAAAAACCGGTGGTTAAAGATTAATAAAAAAGAATACTGCCCAGTTAAACTGATGGCATTGAGCTCACAGGCTACAAATACTAATTGTACATTAAAGCCTTATATTTTCAAGGGTTAATTCCGTTCGGAAAAAAAATTAAGAAGGGGAAACAGCTCTCCCCTTTCCTCTTTTTTTATACTTAATCATTGAACCTCCTATACTATCAAAGACATGCTTTATCATATAAAAAATCTATATCCAAAATTCAGAGCAAATTAGATAATTCTTAATAAAAACCCATTTAGCATTTATATAATTTAAAAGGAGTTATCCCCCTCTTTTATATTTAACCATTAAACTTCCAAAACTATTCAGAGATTTGAACGAAATCTGAAAATTCTGCTTGAAAAACCCATTTATATAAATTAAGGGGGGGGGGGCATTAGAACCCCTGTTCCCCCTATTTATACTTATTCAATGAACACCTAATAACAGTCACGGAATCGCCTCATCAGAATAATCCTAATCTAAATTTTGAACGAAAACTTAATTCTGCATGAAAATCCCATTTATATCTACTAACGGCGGGGGGGGGGGGGGCTTTAGAGCCCCTGTTCCCCATATTTATACTTATTCAATGAACACCTAATAACAGTCACGGAATCGCCTCATCAGAATGATCCTAATCTAAATTTTGAACGAAAACTTCATTCTGCATGAAAATCCCATTTATATCAACTAGCGGGGGGGGGGGGGCTTTAGAGCCCCTGTTCCCCCTATTTATACTTATTCAATGAACACCTAATAACAGTCACGGAATCGCCTCATCAGAATGATCCTAATCTAAATTTTGAACGAAACTTAATTCTGCATGAAAATCCCATTTATATCAACTAACGGGGGGGGGGGGATTAGAGCCCCTGTTCCCCCTATTTATACTTATTCAATGAACACCTAATAACAGTCACGGAATCGCCTCATTAGAATGATCCTAATCTAAATTTTGAACGAAAACTTAATTCTGCATGAAAATCCCATTTATATCAACTAACGGGAGGGGGGCTTTAGAGCCCCTGTTCCCCCTATTTATACTTATTCAATGAACACCTAATAACAGTCACGGAATCGCCTCATCAGAATGATCCTAATCTAAATTTTGAACGAAAACTTATTTCTGCATGAAAATCCCATTTATATCAACTAACGGGGGGGGGGGCTTTAGAGCCCCTGTTCCCCCTATTTATACTTATTCAATGAACACCTAATAACAGTCACGGAATCGCCTCATCAGAATGATCCTAATCTAAATTTTGAACGCAAACTTAATTCTGCATGAAAATCCCATTTATATCAACTAAGGGGAGGGACATGAGCCCCCCGTTCCCCCTCTTATACATATCGAATGAACTTCAAAAACTAATCAGGGAAGCGCCTTGTCAGGATATACCTAAATACAAAATTTTAAGAGGATCGGATATTTTTATCATGAGTTATTGCGTTACGCACATACGAACGAACATACAGAACGGACGGGCACATAAGCTCTCAGGCTATGATAGCCTGTGAGCTAAAAACTAAGTAAAGTGCTTTCATCGCTTAACTATATTACTAAAAGAAAAATAATTAATTAACTATATTACCAAAAGAAAATCGTTGATGAAAAATATAAAGACTTTGTAAAAAAAAAAAAAAAAAAAAAAAAAAAAAAAAAAAAAAAACTATACAAAGTAAGGTTAGTTATTATAGCTGTAATATACCAGAAAAGTATGAATGGGTATACTATAAAAGTTTAAAGCGATATGAAGGCTAAACACATAAAATATTGCTATTCTGTATAATAAATTTGTTTTCTTATTCTTGTCTATTTATAAGGAACCTAATTCGGTACTGAAAATAAATGGTAGTGCATATTTAAGCTTCATTTGGCATTTCATAATTTTAATTTAGCGTATTAATAATATCTTCTTTTTCCAGTGTAACTAACACAAAACTCTGTTCAATGTTTAAATTTGTGTGCTAAAAAAGTTTGTGTGGAAAAGAGTTCACAAATTTGGTCCGAGACGGGTTTTTTAATTAACTTTTAAATACACACGATTCGTAATGAGGGACCCACTCAATACAAATTAGTCGCGAACCCCGTAGTATTTATAAAGGGTTCACTAGCATAAGGAATTAAAAAATATTAGCATTTTAATACCAGATAGTTCGTAACGAAGTGGCCACTATAATGAAAGTAAAGCGCGTTTTGTATTAAATAATTCAAATAATACTTTTTAAAAAATCCTGATACTGAACTGGACAATTTTTTAATTTCTTATGCGTACGAAACCTAATTTAGGTGATTAATTCTAATTAAATTCATATTTTTGCAACAGTATGAAGTTTATTTGATTTATACTGCAGCTAGGTATTGCATTACACAAATATATTATTAAAAGTTATCTAGGCTTTAAAGTCGATGGTATGCTGAGTTCACCGCCACTGTCATTTTTTATGTCCAAACCGTCATTATCTTCAAGGGTTAATATCTCCTCTAATTACTGACAAATCTTTTCAAGAACTCTTTATCAGTAATGCTTTTATACTTATGCTACGATACGTATCTCCAACGTTCCAAGACACTTTTCCCAATGCCTACAAATTGAAATCTGTGTGTAACAGAAAAATATCCTGTTTTCAAAAACTATATGATCTAGAATAATCGCTACAGTTTTCCTTGTGTTCAAAGTAACACCTATAACCTATAATTATTTCACCATTATAATTTCAGTAAATTCGAGATTACATGGGGTGAACCATATTTTTCCATTATAGTTTCGACGATATCTTTGAAAATGTATTACCTAAAATTAAAAGAGATAAATTTGTGAGTTCGGCGTAATGAAAGCTTTCAAAAGATACTCTACATGATATACAAAGAAAAGAATTTTTTTTCTTCAAGTAACTTATTTAACTCCCTACCCCCCTCCTAAATATATTTGTAAATGTTAAATAATCTGTAAATATGTTATTATTCAGCAGTCTTCATTACTTCCCCAAATTTGAGCTTTCCACGTTTCATAGTTTTTGAGTAAAATGGCTGTGACAGACACCGGAGTAATGTTATAATGATTCCGCTTTCACTTTATAAGTAAGGAACTCTAACAAGCAAATCAGAAATAGATTTTTTTAATCCAATAAATTTAGCATACGAAACATTGCTTTGAAGAAGCATCTTAAATCTAATGTATCATATATCGTTCGATGCATTGAGTTCTATCTTTGCCTATTTCATACGCTTCTTTCTCCCTTCCTTCCATCCAATATTTTTGCGATTAGCAACGGAAAGAATTAATGTAACAGCCGGACTTTCATAGGGACACTGATTATTTTTATCGATGTTTTTACGAAACTTTATGAGATCATTTAAGTTTAGCCCTTAAAAAGGGACATTTAAATCTAAATTCTTAATTTACATAATAGAGCTTATGATGTATAATTCTTAATTTCAGTTTTAAATTGCGTGTAAGATATCGTAATTTTAATGTTTTTGAAATGGAAGGTATGTGAAAAGTTCGTTCTTAGTAACCTATATAAACTTGAATAAAACTGAAAGTTATAAGTGAAAATAAAATGTCATTTTTGATAACAGCAAAATTTATGTAGAAAGAGTATCTCAAAAATATAAATATGAACATTTAGTTTTGATATTTGTTAAGTTAAGATAAACAATTTATGTATGAGAAACTAGAATCATCATCTATTATGAAAAATAAATACATATACAGAGCATATCACTTAGGTCAAAGTAAAAAGCTGCACAAGTTGGGCGATTCCCGACTTCAGTTTAGAATCGATTCGAAAGCTGGACATTTTTTTCAATCAGGCTGTAAATGTTTTATTTATACCGAATGATTTTTGAACCGAATCTGATTTACTTCAAATAATATCCGAAATATGCTAACTGAAACCCAGAGTAAAAGGTTGCTTTTTGTTTGTTGTATTTGTGACTTCCACTTATCAGAACGAGGGATATAGGCCCTATGGGGGGAGGCCATGGAGATCTTCATAAAGGAACCTAACGCTTATTTACACAAGGAAATGCAAGGTTCGAAGAAGACTACGGAAAACTCCGAACGGTACGGTCGGCTCTTAGACTATTTACAAGAACTATTGCAAAAAGATTGTTCCTGCGAATTTGTTGATGATCATTTCAAAAGTAGTAATTATCATTGACGTCACCCAATGAATTTTTTCATGCTCAGCTAAATTTTATTCAGATCCATGCGCTTCCATGCGTTTACAAACACTTTAGATATTGTGAAGATAAATTTTCAATACATTTAAACACTCTTTTTATTTTTTATTATTATTTTTTGGTTGTTGTTGTTGTTGTTGTTCTTTGGTTTTGCATACAACTAAATTATAGGCAAAACTTTTATGAACATTGTTTTTTTATTTATTTATTTTTAATAAATTCTTTTTTTAAGAAAAATACCTTCATTATCAATATTCAAAATTACTATTATTCTTATTGCTGTTATTATTAACATGAAATGAAATTCTGAAACACCAATTTTATGTTTTTAAAAATATATCAAAATGCTTCTAAGAAATAGAAAATCAGAACTTTTTATTTTTCTTTCTTGAATTTTTTTTAATTATAGAATGTTTAGTGTGGATTTTTTTATAGTTTCATGTGACCTGTTAAATGTATTTAAATATATTAAATGTACTTTATTAGCTTTGCTGCTGTTCCTTTTTTTCCCCCTATTTAAAAAAAAATATTCAAAAAAAGTTCACTAAGTCATACTTTCAGCTAACCAATGAATTTTCCTTAATCTGTGCCCACATCAAATTAACGTGAATGGCAAAATAAACCGTGCAGACAAGCACTTATAGAGCAAGAGCCCGTGAATGGCAGACCTGCGTTATTTTATAAAAGCTGAAACTTTCTCAGCGCAGTCTTCCAACACAGATAGGAACGATGGGTAATTATGAAATTCGGATCATGGTGGCTTTGGCAGTGACCAGGGAGCAAAGGTGTAAAAAATACCAACTTACTTTCGTCATTTTATAAAACGAATTTTTTTAATATTTCCTTTGGAATGATGTTAGAAATCACGTCCTCCATTGGCAGACACTTCCTATGGTTCCAACCCCCGGCTGACAGACATATATGGCGGCTTCTCAATACACTAGAGTCTCCGTATAGCCCGGCCCGAAACATACATTTTCCCTCTTTTCCCCTTGGCTCTGAAATTGGCGACAGTTATTTAAGGTTGCTGCATTAAAGAGAAAGCGAAGAAGGAAAATCCCATACATTTCACTATTTTAAAAAATATATGTGCAGATATTTTTAGTTAAAATTATGTACATCTGCATTTTGCTTTTTATAATTAAGTGCTTGACTATTATCTATATATTTAACTTTTATCTTTTTAATACTGCAATCATGAAATTAGAAGTGATTTTTAAGATAAAAGTTGATTGCTTTAGAAAGAGTATTTACATAAGTTATTTTCCTATTTCCCCTCCCCTTACAGGGACAGTTTATCTTAAAATTAATCAAAAGATCGATTTTCTTTTTTTAATAGTAAATGAAAGCATGCTTAATTGTAAATATTTTGACACATAATTTTTACCGATACAACAAACATATTGTAAGATATTTTAAATTTTGTTAATACACCCAGCGCAATCACCTTTTATAACCTTTTAAAACAGGAAGAATTTTGGTAGAAATTAGGGAAATAAGATGCTACTGTCCATATCCAAATATGTATTCCAATATTTTTGAACAACACTGTATTTGATTCGTCGGTTGATATATATATATATATATATATATATATATGTGTGTATGTGTGTGTGTGTGTGACAGTTTAAAGTTAGGGGGACAGAAACATCATCGCCATCCTTTCCCTTTCTCCGCACAGAAGTCATGGCCAGCGAGAAAAAAACAAAATAAATAAATATAGAAGGTCCAAATATTCACTCCTTGGCTGCTGCAAGTTCATTTTATTAAACTGTAGCTATATTAGAGAGAAAAACTCCTGTTTCAGACGATATTTTACCGAAACATCCAAAAAATATTCCATCCTTTACTACATCAAGCCGCACTCAAGCAAGAGCGCACCCAAAAATCCTCTTCTCTTCTTCTTACTACCTCTATAGGCTTCCTCTTTTAAATCTAAAAAGAAAATTCTAGAACATTCTCTAGTCTCAAACCCTCATTCTTTTACATACCTTTTTACTTTTACCCTCATTCTTCCACAGACGATAATTTTTTTTTTTTCTTTTTTTAATATTATTTAACCAATTTATAATCGACTCAGGATTTTAAATATCTTAGGCAGACGATTTTTATAGATGATTAATTTTAAGAGAAAAAGAAAAGAAATGAATTTATTGATATGCACACTATCAAAGGTTGACGGAGGGAAAATAAATAAATAGTTAAAATAAAATAATGATATTTTTTGAAAGGTATGGTTTTGGAATAAATTTAATAAGACTTTCTTAAAAAGGGTTGATAAAAACATAGAAAAAATGAGTTTTATTTGGAATATTACGAAATAAAGTTTAATTAGGAATATTTTTAATTTAGAGTCATCTTTTTAAATTTACTCGTATTGGAATAAATGTTTTTTAAGGCGAATTAAGAATTTATATCGTCTCCATAAAGATTAACAGATTAGATATAGAAACAAGATTTTAATTTAATAATTTGAAGTAGTACGGAATATTATTATAAGAAAATTAAGATAGTATAAAGGTTAGTTTTGGCGAAAAAAATTTAAAATTTGTAATATATATATATATATATATATATATATATATATATGTATATGTATATATGTATTATATAATAGGAGAATTTAGTTTAGCGAGAAAATGTCTAACTGGTTGAAATTTCTCTTTCGGCACTTTATACTATCAGATGAAAAATACTTCGGTATTTTTTTTCAGCCATGTAATTTACCTAGAACCTTTATTACACGCCAGTAATTTGTTAAAATTTAGTTCAAACAAACACACTCTTAAAACTACTTAAATCACATTTCCAGAAATTATCATTTATGGGTGACCATGTAGCTAATTCTTTGCGTGACCCTGTATATATTTTTCTATATTCTACAGACATTTCTTAGTAAACTGAAAGCAGTTCAACGTAAAAATGCATAACTTATTTAAAAACTATCTTTAAGTTAATTACTCTCATATTCAGTAACCTTTATGTGCTCTTTTGAGTAACCCTGTATATCAACTATAACATTTATATACACTATGTAATTTGCAGACATTTAGTAAAACTTAAAAGCGCATATCATAATTAAAAATGCATTTCAACCATCCGTCAGCTATCATCCATAATATACAGTACTTCGGATAAAAATATAAGGTTTGAAATACTTTGTGTGTCCCTGTAAAAGCTATGCACTTCATATCATACGTTAAATATTAAGTCTCAGCGGCGTATATCAATTTTATGATACTTGAAATGGTTTAACATTATTAACATATGTCGCAAGCAATACCCTCCCCCTTTATTATTGTGCAATGGAATTATTTTAAGTAGTCCTGTAAATGAGTAATAACTATTATTTTGACTGCATATTTTACAGAATGCGTATTTTAGTGCACTTTGCGAATCCATATAAATTTTAATATGTTTGACCGGGTATAACACCTTTAAAATTCATTTTAAACGATGTTTTCCCATAGGCTGTAATGTATCGGAAAACTCTTGACTATCCCTGTAAATAAACTAATTATAGTGTAAACTTCATTTTCAATAGGGTTCGTGCTAGGGTAGACATCAATAACATATAAAAAAGGCGTAGCAATCCGAGAATATTTACGGAAGTGTTAGAGCACAGACAAACGGCCGAACAAACCGAATGCATAAACACTTTTCAACTTTGTTGGAAAGCGTTAAAAAGAAAAATTCCGAAGTCATGTTACTTGAAAAGACGATCCACACAATTGTTTGGTTTCAAGCTCGGCTTTAAATCACAAAGAAAAAAAAAAGAAGTTGGAAATTGCACGTGAAGCGTAGCAAATAATTTAATAGTTCGTACGATAACGAAGTTTTAAAAATATCACTTTCATATACCAATCTCATAAAATTATAGATAATTACAATTAAAATGCGCACCAAACAATGTTCTCCCTATACCATTATGCAATGGAATACTTTTGTATTGCCTTGTAAATCAATAACAAATATTCTTTGCACCACAGATTATGCAAAATGTATATTATAATGTGTACTTTATAGATGCATATCAATTTTATTAAGTTCGAATGAGTGTAACACCATTAAAATGCATTTGAACATTTTACTCCATTAACCGTAATGTAAAGGAGCACGTTTGATTGTCCCTGTAGTTGAACTATGCATCCGATTTTGATAAAATTTCAGATAACTCGACAAAATTATGTAATAATTATGTATTTAAAATTTCAAACGATTAAAATGCATTTGAAACTTTTTTCCCCCATTGATCATAATGAAACGGAATTCTTTTGATTGTCCCTGTAATTGATCTATGCATCCGATTTTCATAAAATCTGAAATGACTCGACAAAATTATGTAATAATTATGTATTTTAAATTTCAAACGGCCCCACCAGTGGCCGAGAGGTTCGGACCTCTCAACTGGTAGACGGCAGGTGCTGGGTTCGAACCCAATCGCGGCTGTCGGCCTAACCGTTCGGAGTTTTCCGTGGTTTTCTTCGAACCTTGCGTAAATACGGGTTAGGTTCCCTTAGAAAAACCCCCACGGAGGGCACTCCTCCTGGTCCTATATCCCATTAGCGTAGATAATCGGACGACAAAAATCAACCAACCAACTTTAAATTTCAAACGATTCAGTTGGATAGTTTTTGTGTTGTTATATGCGGCAGACAGATAGACGGACAGACAGAGAGACAGACGGATGGACTGAACGACAACAATAGGTGCTACGTATTTACATAATTACGAACGCACCTAAAAAAAAAAAAAAAAAAAAAAAAAAAAAAGATTTTTCCTTTCCCTTAGGATCAACTACACAATTGGGTAGGTCAGGTCTTAGAGGGATAACGATGGCGCACATCATATTCGACCATAAAAATGGAAATATTGGAACAATAGAAATTGCAGTCAGAAAATTAGGCGTGATTTTTAAGGTAAACAAGTTTTCTAAAGTCGAATACTTTTAAAAGTGTGGTTTTTAAATAAATTATCTCGTTTTTTTATGGATTATATATATTTGTAGTGAAACCTCCAAATAAGGGACACTTCTATTTAAGGGACAGAATTTCCGGTACCAAAGGTGTCCCTTATTCGGAGGTTTCATTGTATATATAAACCGGGAACAAACTTAATATTTTCATGAGAATAAATTTTTGAAAAGTGTTTCCCTTTTACTTTACTCACTAGATGGCAGCACTGTGGATATCTTTTTCTCTTCTTCCACTAAAATTTTTTTTTACTTTTGACATAATATAATAAATTATCTTTTAGTCATTCATTTATTTTTAAAACTGATTGTAAAGATTAACTCCGAATTTTATTTTTAATTAATAACGGCTGTTTTTAATTATTACTTTTAAAAAGTACATTAATTCTAAAAGCCAACTCTTTAATAAATATTTCAGATGATAGATGGCGACAGTAAATAAAAAATAGAATCCATAGAATGCGTATCGCAATAACTAATCAAATAGTACTTTATAAAGAGTATAATATTTTTTAAAAATCTCCTTTTTCTTTTATGATTATATTAAAATTTTAATTGAATGTTATTTTTTAAGGATTAATAAGATCATTCTTACATATTTTAAATGCATAATATTTTATAAATTACGAATGCCGCACTCCTGTTAAAAACATTTAAGAGTCCTGGAACATATAGTATCGTGGATCTTGAATGCTTTTTCATTATATGAAAAGGCTAATTTAAACTATCCCTTTTTCTCTCAGCTGTTGTTTCCAACTTTCTGACAACTTTGTTTGATATTATTACAGATAACAAGAATTTTTTTAGTTAGTAGAATGGTTAATTACAATCTGTGCAATAGATTAGAAAGTACATTTTGTTTCTATTTAAAAACAATGTAACATCCTTATAATAGCCTCAATTCCACCCTCTTCTATCCGAAAGGTATCTTTTTTTTTTTTTTTTTTTTGCCGATGTTTCTTTGTTTTTAATGATACAGTGAAGTGTGAAACTTTGTCCAATTTTTACTATTCTTTCAAAATACTTTCATGCGATTTTCGTGATATAATACAGTTTAAATCAAAAAATATTCTGCGTTAAACATTTATCTTTTTTTTTCTTTCTCTTATTAATTTATTTGTATTAATTTTAACATTAAATCTCCCCATTCCTTCAATAAATTATAATAATGATGAATAAAACATTCCAGAATTTGATCTTAGTGCTGCCATCTATTGACATTTTAATAAAATGGAAATGTCTCCCCGTCATTTTCGATGTTGCGACAGCTTCTAAATCATTTTTAATAAAAAGAGTTTTTCCCCTCAGTCTTAAATATGTCGTGGAGGGTATTCAGAAGTATACGCCGTATCCTTCCAGAACGTATACTTCTGAATATGCCGAATTCTGAACTTTGTGATTTTTTTTAACAGTGCACCCTCTGTTTCTCAAGAAATCTATAGTATGTACACGATAGCTTTCTTTCTTTACCCTCTGCTTGAACGTATACTCTTAGCTTGCTGAGTATACCTTTTGTTTTTGTTTTTTTACGACTATACCACTGCCAGACTTTTCATATTTTTTGAAAAATAAACGACTTAGCCCAAAAAAATTTCACTTTGCATATCTGAATGTTTTGTTGTTAAAAAAAAAAAAAAAAAGCTTGGGATTAGCGGCGTATAAAGCAGGGGGCGGTCCGTACCGGGTGTCACCCTCTAAGGGGGAGAGGACACCCAATCTCTTTTTGAAACTCTATATCTATATAATCTTATAATATTTTGGAAAAGAATTCTGAAATAAAATCACAATTCTAGCACACGACGCAACAGAGTTAATTTTCTTTTGTTTGAGAATGTGAATTTTTTCTAAATAAGATATGCAGCAGAGAACAAAAACCAACCTATCCCACGAATGGGTAACGAAAGCGAACTTTAAAAGAAAGACTGAATTGAATGAATTTCAACAATATAGACATCGCATTGACTTATGCGGATTAATGGTTGAGTAATGAGTCGCTCCTGTGTCAGGTTTTTTTTTTCTTTTTTAATGCAAGAGGACAAAAGATAATAAGAAATGGTATAATCATTTGTTGGAATAACGTAGAATTGTGATTGAAAAAATATGACGAATGAGAGAGACGGTGGGGTGACACTATTTGCATCTGCCATGGGTGTCGCCCATTCTAGCTACGCCACTGCTTGGGATTACAGTAAAAAAAGACTATTTTTATTAATCATTTTTGGTACTTACGTATTAAGGCCACCGCAGCAGAAGTTGCGCTAATGCGCCAATAAAGAGTAATTATGTTGTTCGCACACGCACGCACACGCAGTTATCTTTTGGATTCTTCGTTGCCTTGTTGTTTGCTGACTTTTGGCGCCATTTGTTAGTGCTACGAAAATGTGTATTTGGAATTTGCTAAAAAAAAAAAAAAAAAAAAAAAAAAAAAAAAAAAAAAAAAAAACCTGTTTTGAATTTATGTTAAATTCCATATCAACTCATTTTCCACCGAAATCCAATTGATTACTTTATTTTTAAATAAAATGTTTTGAATTTTGAAAGCATTTTAATTTTAAATAAAGTGTTTTATTTTGTCGCAAACATTTTAGGTGTAGATTAGCGGTACTTAACCGTTTAAACGCCAATGTTCCCAAATGGGAACATTGCATTATTTGTAATACAATACATGTATTTTCCAACATAATAACGATGTCCTTATTTTTCCTATAAAATATAAGGTTGATTTGAATTTGTGAAAAAAAATATTTATGTTTGAACACTTATCACGCGTATAAGGTAAATGTAAATTCATTAATTTGCATAAAAAATATGTTACTTGCTTTTATCCTTTTCTGTATATTACTTACATTTCGCCGCTAGGAATTTAAATATTTTTGGAATTCGAGAAAATACTCAAGAACAATATGCAATAGCACATAGCGGAAAATAATTTGCTATATTTGCATAGGTTATCAATCAATAATCATATTCCAAAGTATGAACATTGAAATGAAAACAGCCAAAAACACTGCAGAAATATATATTACAAATTTAAAATTTTTTTCGCCAAAACTAACCTTTATACTATCTTAATTTTCTTATAATAATATTCCGTACTTACTTCAAATTATTAAATTAAAATCTTGTTTCTAAATCTAATCTGTTAATCCTTATGCAGACGATATAAATTCTTAATTTGCCTTAAAAAACATTATTCCAGTATGCGTAAATTTAAAAAGATGGCTCTAAATTAAAAATATTCTTAATTAAAACTTTATTTCTTAATATTCCAAATAAAACTGATTTCTTCTATGTTTTTATCAACCCTTTTTAAGAAAGTCTTATTAAATTTATTCCAAAACCATACCTTTCAAAAAATATCATTATTTTATTTTATCTATTTATTTATTTTTCCTACGTCAACCTTTGATGTGTGCATATTAATAAATTCATTTCTTTTCTTTTTCTCTTAAAATTAATTATTTATAAAAATCGTCTGCCTAAGATATTTAAAATTCTGAGTCAATTATAAATTGGTTAAATAATATTTTTTTTTTTAAAATAAATTTATCGTTTGTGGAAAATAATCTCGTAGCTGGACAAGAATTCTGTTTACATAAAAGAATGATGGTTTGAGGTTACAGAATGTTCCAGAACTTTCTTTTTAGTTTAAAAAGGTGGAAGTCTTGAGATGAAAAAGAAGATTTCTTGGGTTGCTTCTTCGATGAGGACAGCTCGCTGAAATAATGATGGAATTTTTGCAAAAGGAGCTTTTCCTTCCTCATTATTACGAATTTAATAAATGAATTTACAGCAGCCCATGACTAATTATTGGATCTTCTACATTTATTTATTTATTTTGTTTTTTCCCTCGCTTGCCATGACTGTGTGTTTCTTTTTAACCAGTGGAAATAATTCGAGTTCTCCTTAAATCGTCACATATATATATACAGTAGACGATCGTTTTTACGAACCTCTTTTTTGCGAATACTTGCTATTTTACGAACTAGAGCGTGGTCCCGAATACATTCCCATAGACGCTATGTAAATTTTCGCTCCCATTTACGAACTACAAATTATGAAAATCTCTTTTTTGCGAACTTAACTTTTATATTTCTGCATTTTATTTATTTATTTATTTTATTTTATTTATTTTTTATTTTTTTTTTTAAATACCGAAAAGAAGTGTCAGCATCAATGATACTCTCAACAGGTGCAAAAGACACCAAATGCATTTCAAGAATGTGTATCCCCCCCCCTCACACACACACACACACACACGCGCTTTCGGGAGGGAGGCAGCGTAGTAATAAGTTTATTTAGCGTCACGTGGTTTATTATGACTGATTTTAAAGGCACGTGTCTGGAAAGCCTCTGATTGGCGAGTGAAACTTAAATGTACAACTATATCTGCTATACATCTATCTTCATGATGTACAAGCAGGTGTCATTGTTGAAAGGGGAAACGAAATCTTTTAAAAGATTGCATTCTGTAATCGTCTATTTTCTCATACCTTCTGGACTACTCAATCTGTGAAGTCTCGTTAGTCGAGAGGGAGATTGGACCAGAACATTACAGAATTTCAGTATGTCGCAGTTGAAGAAAGGCATGTGCTTATCCGTTGAGGTAAAGAAGAAAATTTTAAAAGAAGTAGATGAGAAAATCTTAAGTAAGAAAAAGTATGGAATTCCAAAGAATAGTCTAGTCTCTCCACAATTTTAAAATCTCGAGAGAAAATCGTCGGAAATAGAAGCACCAATAAAAACTCCTCTCGGAAATATTTCAGAAAAGCAAAACACCCCCAATTGGAGAAAGCTTTGATTTCTTGGATGAGGAAAATGAGAGGATTGAACATTCCCATAGATGATATGGTAATCGCCTTAAAGAACATTCGAATTCTTTTGTTTTTAAGCTGAACATCAGACTTCAAGGCCTCAGACGGTTGGTTACAAAAATTTAAGTCCAGGCACGGTTTGAGCTTCAGAAAATTGTGCGGTGAAAGTGGAACAGCAAATACGACTTTGGCAAATGAATGGAAAGAACGCGATTTAAAAGCATTGCTAACTAAATATGCTCCAGAGGATGTCTTTAACGCGGACGAAACAGGTCTGTTTTTTTAAGATGCTGCCGGAAAAGACACTTATCTTCAAAGGTGAAAAATGTAGCGGAGGCAAAAAGGCTAAGCAGAGAATCTCAATCTCGTTGGCAGCCAACATGAATGGAATACAAAACTGCCCTTGCTTTTCATTGGAAAAAATTTGAAGCCCATATGCTTCAGAAATGTTAACAAATTACCAGCTGCATACCATGCTAACCAAAATGCATGGATAACTGGGTACATTTATGAAAAATGGTTAAGAGATTTGGATCGTCAATTTGTTTTGGAAAAACGTAAAATTTTGCTAATTGTGGATAACTGTTCAGCTCACGTTGAAGTCTCAGATCTTAAATCTACTCGTGCGGAGTTTCTTCCACCCAATGTAACTTCAATTTTACAGCCGATGGATCAGGGTATGATTAATAGTTTCAAGCGTATATATAGAAGAGTGCTTTTGCAAAGAAAAGTCATGGGATTGGAGCTGAAACAGTCATATGAAATTGATGTTCTGGGTGCAATGCATTTGTCAATACGTGCTTGAAATGATGTTCAAGCGACTACAATAGCTAAAGCATTTCAACACGCAGGCTTTATCTTAATTAATGAAAACCAAGAAAATGTAGCCGACCATATCAGTGGAGATGAGTTACTCATAAATGAACTCCGCAAAGAAATCCACTGTTGCCTGAAATTTCATTCCAAGACTTTTTGAGTGTAGATTCAGACGTGATTTGTACGGAAGAAAAATCAGATGAACAAATTATTGCTGACGCAATAAGCGAAAAGGAAGAAGAACTTTCAGATTTGGAACAAAAATAAAATGAAATAATCCAACGCCCGACTGTCAAACAAGCAGCTCAATGGTTGTCAGTGCTAAGGCACTATTTTAAAGCGAACAGTAATTGTGAAATGATTTCAAGCATAGATAAAATGGAAACATGTATTTTCCAAAATGTGATTTTAAAACAAAAAAAGATAAGTGATTATTTCCATTCCTAATTTTTTATCTATGTATTTTCATCCATTAAGTATTAATACAGTCTATGTTTTCACATGTAATCAAAGCTTAGTAACATATTCTTTTGAGTGCTAAATTATTTTTCTGCGTATGAATTTGTCTTTTTAATTTTCTTATATATTTAAAAAATATATGTATAACTTTATTTCAGAATAACTAATCTTAAAATATTGCATCATATATGAAGAGGGGGGATATTGATAAAAATAGGCATAAATAATGTACATATTCATGTCATTTTTTATGATTTTCTATTTTACGAACTTTCTATTTTACGAACCATTTGAGTGTTCCCTACGAGTTCGCAAAAACGAGCGTCGACTGTATATACATATATATATATTTCTAAATTTGTATGCATAAATTAAAACATTTGAAGCTGTAATATAGGAAAAACAAAGTTATAGTTACATTGAGATATTAATTCGGCGTGTAAACGTGTGAATTATTTTCTCTTAACTATTTTATTATAATCGCTAATATTTTTTATATTGCGTTAATTTTCTTTTCTTCCATCTCTTGGCTTCCTGAGTTTGACAGTTTTATTCCAAAATTTAACTTTTCTAAATTATTATATTTCTGTTGTCTGAACTTGTAGTTTTATTTAACTATCAATTTCATACAAAGTCTTGGGGAGGGGGGATAATATTACAAATTTAAAAAATTTTCGCCAAAACTAACCTTTATACTATCTTAATTTTCTTATAATAATATTCCGTACTTACTTCAAATTATTAAATTAAAATCTTGTTTCTAAATCTAATCTGTTAATCCTTATGCAGACGATATAAATTCTTAATTTGCCTTAAAAAACAATATTCCAGTATGCGTAAATTTAAAAAGATGGCTCTAAATTAAAAATATTCTTAATTAAAACTTTATTTCTTAATATTCCAAATAAAACTGATTTCTTCTATGTTTTTATCAACCCTTTTTAAGAAAGTCTTATTAAATTTATTCCAAAACCATACCTTTCAAAAAATATCATTATTTTATTTTATCTATTTATTTATTTTTCCTAAGTCAACCTTTGATGTGTGCATATTAATAAATTCATTTCTTTTCTTTTTCTCTTAAAATTAATCATTTATAAAAATCGTCTGCCTAAGATATTTAAAATTCTGAGTCAATTATAAATTGGTTAAATAATATTTTTTTTAAAATAAATTTATCGTTTGTGGAAAATAATCTCGTAGCTGGACAAGAATTCTGTTTACAAAAAAGAATGATGGTTTGAGGTTACAGAATGTTCCAGAACTTTCTTTTTAGTTTAAAAAGGTGGAAGTCTCGAGATGAAAAAGAAGATTTCTTGGGTTGCTTCTTCGATGAGGACAGCTCGCTGAAATAATGATGGAATTTTTGCAAAAGGAGCTTTTCCTTCCTCATTATTACGAATTTAATAAATGAATTTACAGCAGCCCATGACTAATTATTGGATCTTCTACATTTATTTATTTATTTTGTTTTTTTCCTCGCTTGCCATGACTGTGTGTTTCTTTTTAACCAGTGGAAATAATTCGAGTTCTCCTTAAATCGTCACATATATATATATATATATATATATTACAAATTTAAAAATTTTTCGCCAAAACTAACCTTTATACTACCTTAATTTTCTTATAATAATGTTCCGTTCTTACTTCAAATTATTAAATTAAAATCTTATTTCTAGATCTAATCTGTTAATCTGTATGCAGACGATATATTTTCTTAATTTGTCTTAAAAAACATTATTCCAGTATGCGTAAATTTAAAAAGATGACTCTAAATTAAAAATATTCTTAATTAAAACTTTATTTCTTAATATTCCAAATAAAACTGATTTCTTCTATGTTTTTATAAACCCTTTTTAAGAAAATCTTATTAAATTTATTCCAAAACCATACCTTTCAAAAAATATCATTATTTTATTTTATCTATTTATTTATTTTTCCGCCGTCAACCTTTGATGTATGCATTAATAAATTCATTTCTTTTCTTTTTCTCTTAAAATTAATCATTTATAAAAATCGTCTGCCTAAGAAATTATGAGTCGATTATAAATTGGTTAAATAATATATTTTTTTAAAAATAAATTTATCGTCTGTGTAAAATAGTCTCGTATCTGGACAAGAATTCTGTTTACATAAAAGGATGATGGTTTGAGATTACAGAAAGTTCTAGAATTTTCTTTTTAGTTTTAAAAGGTGGAGGTCTCGAGATGAGAGGGGGAGAGATTCTGGAGTTCTTTCGTCGATGAGTACGGCTGGTTGAAGTAAATGATGGAATATTTTTTGGACTTTTCGGTAAAAGATCGTTTGCAAAAAGGAGTTTTTCCCTCTATAATGACTACAGTTGAATAAATAAACTTACAGCCACCAATGAGTGATTTATTGGATATTCTACATTTATTTATTTTTTATTTTTTCCCTCGCTGGCCATGACTTCTGTGCAAAGAACGGGGACCCTGGCGATGATGTTTCTGGCTCCTAACTTTAAAATGTCACATATATATATATATATATATATATATATATATATATATATATATATATAAAGGCAGAATATATTTCAAAAAGGGCTATCAAAGTGGACATTTTGAATCTTATTTCCCAAAGTGAATGTGCTGGAAATGAAGAAAAAATTTCGTACTGAGAAAATAATTGTTTATAAATTTATTACTTAGTTCTAATTGATTGAACGAAAAATAAATTGCATAGATCGCTTATAAATCTCCTCAGAAAACTCGTCAGCAAGTTTCAGGTTTTATTTACCTATGATACACTGTATAGGGTAAGTCTTGTAATCATTTAAAAAAAAGAAATTTTTGAAGGATTTGCGCGTTTCTGACACTGGAGATTCCGAAAAACATGTTTTTAGAAAAAAAAAATGCCGTCCATGTCTCTGGCTGTGTATCTGTAAACTTTCTAACTCCCAAACAAATTGAGATAGAGACTTGAAATTTGGTACATTCTTAGTATGTAATAATGGGAAGAAACTTTCTAAATATCAGTAACTTCGATTATACGGAGTTTTTTTTTTTTTTTTCTGATTCTTGAAATATCTCTTTTGATAAAAAGTATATAATTTTTTTCAATTTTTTTTTTTTTTTTTTTTTTTTTTTTAAGGAATGAATATAAAAGACAATTAAAGAGCATAAATTTTACATAAAAAGGGAATTCGATCAAATAATTAGTTCATTGGGTATTTTTAATTACATTTTCCATACTTTTCAATTTTTTATGACCCTGTATTTTATTCAAATTTAAATTTAATGATATATTTTAATTGGAAATGAAACGCTTAATCCGGCGCAGTAAGCTGTTAGTTAATATGATTATCATTTTTTTGGAGTTATAAGGATGAAGGTTTTTTTTACACAATTAAGTAATAGAGTATTTAAAGTTTATGACGTCATCAAGCCATGATTTTAAACACTCTATCTACCGAAAAAATTGAGATAGAGACTTGCAATTTGCTATTTACTTGTAATGTAATAGCGCAACAAAGTCTATTAAATTTCAGTAACCTTTGTTATCCGGAACTATTTTTGGGGACTTTCGAAATATTCGTTCTGATGAAACGGATGTAAAATTTTTGGAATTATTTTTTTCAAAGAATGAATGTGATATAAATTAATGTAACATAAAAGATGTTTAAACTTCATTTTAGAATTGCAATGCATTTTATAAGTACACTATATGGGTAATGATGACCCGTCACTTGCGGTTTTATACGTTTTATTAAATATCTAGCAAAATAAAAGAGGAAATATCCTGAAACTCCACATACGTAAACAGAGTAGTATATGTCATATATTGCCGTGAAGATTTCTTTCCCGAATCCACATAAGGGACTGCCAACCGATTTAAAAAGAATCAGTATCTTTCGATAACATCTCAAAATTATTAACAGCAAATTTTTCAAACTGCAGAACATGATTAGTAGGCTTTTTGTAATACAGTAAGTTCTTTTTTATGAGGATAGCATGTATACTCGTAGGAAAATGGGGGGGGGGGGTATAAAAACAGTCCCAAATTTTGCCAAGTTTTTTACTTATAATTTGAAGAGTTTTTAATATAAAATAAATTCTTTTCAGAAAATATGACAAATGACATTGTACACAATACCCTGAAATCTTAATTAAAAATTTATAAATGAACGAAAAATGAGCAGATTTATTAAATAATGCTTCACTGCGCATGCGCGAGCGCAATCAAAATCTAATGTACATAATGTATCAGCTAAATGTATAGAGGAACTTTTGTGAAAGTCTAAAAAATATGGCTTAAATACTTTATAAAATTATCGTCGATATAATAAGCTCGAAATCCGTTGTTCCCAAAAGGAAGAAAAAGATGATGGGCTATATCCAATATATTGCATATTACACACTCTTTCCACATAATATTAAACGTACTGCTTGCTCTATTTAGATTATATTAAGTCTCTTAAATATTTCTCATAAGGATCTGTCAAACTTACATAAGATATTACAAAGGATTTTACACGTACATATGATCTCAGAACAAGATTTTTACGCAAATGCACTTTTGAATGTCTCAAATGAAAGGGTGTCACAATTAGATCTCAAACATGATCTCACAATTAGTTTTTTCATATAAAATTTTACATTTTTTTCTGATTTAAAATATACCTTTTTATCATAAAACTAGCATCTCATAAAGTTTCAAATTTTTCTCATAATCTTATACTCTCTCCTTAAGTTCTGGTCATATTTCTCCATAAAATTACCGTCTAACAAATACTAATATTTAATGATACATACAAATTCAGTTCAAATAAACCCTCTGAAAACATTATTATCTAGTTTATCCTAAATTTGAAGCTGGTAATTTCCATTTCAAATTTCAAATAAGGGGATCCAGTACACATTTTAAAATATTTTTTTATATATTGAGTTAAAATTTAGAATTTTTTGTGATGATTAATCACATCATTTGTAAACAAAATCACATGATAAAACTTCTCATGATTAAAAATAAATAAAACAAAATTTATTAAAAAAGTGGCATAATTTAAAATCGTTATAACTAAAATATTATTTATAGAATTTCAATTTTTTTACATTTAAATACACAAAAATATTTAAATTTTAATTTTGTTCAGCATTTTTAGAATAATTTTTTTTCAATTAAAGTTATTTAAAGTAAAAATCTGAAAAAAAAAAAAAAAAAAAAAAAAAAAAAGATGTAACTTATTTTTTTAAAAATCATATTTTCAAAAGTAAATTTTTTTTTTCAGATTTCCTGAATCAAAATTAAAGTAAAACAATCAAAAAAGACATGTTCGAAATTCGAAACATTTATTGTTAACGGTTCTTGCGTTATAATAATTTAAATCTGAGAAATTGTAAACAAAAAATCATGAAGAAAAATGCATTTTCACAATAAATAATTTCCATTTCATTGCTTGAAAGATAGATTTTGGAAACAAACCAACAGGAAAAAAGTGACATTTCCTGTTCCAATTAAGGTAGAAACATGAATTAAACGTCATTTTAAAGATTAAAAAAAAATAATAATACAATAATTTTTTTAGAAAATTTATAGATTTTTGAGCCCGGACCCCCTTAAGAAATTAATTTATAAAAATAATGTTTAAAGCTTCGTAAATAAAATAATAATAAATCATTGAAAATATTTTTAATGAATAAATGCTCCATATTTTTATATATTAAAAGAATTAATCCATAGTCAAACTCTGGCAGTAAGTTATTCAATAAATATATTAGTGAAATATCAGAATAATCTGCGTACGCCATGTTATCATCTCCTATTTTTCTTAGAAGATGCATGGGATCAAACACGAAGGCGGAAACAGCTGGTCAGCTTCTCTTTTTTGTTTAAATTCCAGATGTTTGCTTTACTTTTTTTCCCCTTTAATGTTGATATGTAGACTTTTACACATTTTTTTTTTCTCTTTTTCTCGCGCAGCCAAAAATGATGTAGATTTCCGAAGTCAATGACATGCAATTATTACGTCATTTCTCATAAAGCGGAGTTGAGTGGGTGATGATACTTGATTAAAAAATAGTTCACGGATGAGGGTGAAGATTTATTTTTCGAAACACTTTTTCAAATTTATTCTGTACGGTTTTTTTTTTTTTTTTTACCCACTTTTTTATGTGCTAGAATTATAAAAAAAAAAAAAAAATTTTCACAGGGATGTTTCGAACGACAATACAAAATTGTTGTATTTTTAAAACATGTTGAAAGATTAATTGTAAAATGTATTTCCATTACCCGGTCACAGGTGATAAATCTTCAAATCTCCATTATATTTAGGGGCTATACATGTATAACGTTATCAAAATTTTGCTAAATTTTAACCTACCTTAACTCCTTAAGTGCTGACTTTTGACTCCCTGCCCGCGAAGACGCTCGCGAGCTATTTTTCTAATAACTCTTTCGCATTTTGACGTTTTTAATTTTTTTTTTTTTTTTTTTTTTTTTTTTTTTTGCATTGGATAGTTGAGGTCCCTCTCAAGATCGCTCCTTGATTACTTTTACGATTTTTGTCAGATATTTTTTATAAAGTTACTTTCATTTTCAGAACCGTTTCGGAAAGTGAAAGTAGCTTTATAAAAAATATTTGCGACCAAAATCGAAAAAACAATATAGGAGCGATCTTGAAAGAGACCTCAGCTATCCAATGCAAATATATATATATATATATATATATATATATAAATATAGGTGTCAAAATGCGAAAGAGTTATTAGAAAAATGTCTCCCCACAGGAATAGCATTAGCTCACAAGTGTCTTCGCGGGCAGGGACAGGACCCTTAAAATATCATGTGTTATCATTCGTCGATTCCCTTCCCACCCATCTGAAGATATTATGAATGTGTAATTTTTCTTTCTCTTTTAATACATTTTCTTTATTGTTAATAAATAATTATTTATTACATTTGTATCTTTTTAAAGCGTGTAAATTCGTCAAAAACCGGAATTCGAAAAATTTTATTAGTCCAATGCTTTTTTCTTCTATCGATAGAAGAAAGTAAAAACGCATAGGAAATATCTTGTAAGGAAAAGGAAGACAATTTCGTCACACCCTATGTTATTCAACTTTAATTTAGTAAACCGTAACGTTTAAAAGTCCATTTCAAAATGTCATGTTTTACTAAAATGCTGATTGCTGAAAAAACATAACACTGTTCTATTAAAAAAAATGACTGCCATTAAAATATGCAACGCTTATTTAAAATATAGGAGGTTTCTTTTATTATGTAAACACCTCAATTTTTACCAGTATTGATAAAGGAAATAAAACTTCAAAATAAATAACTATTGTTTTTTAAAATGTCTGTGATATAGCAATTTAAACCTGTAAAATGAAAAATCAATAATACTTTTGTAAATATAGATCCGAAAACAATTGAAAAGTCAATACGGAAGTAACTATTACGAAACACTTAAGCATGCGGTCAAACTTCTTGTATAGCCGTTTAAACTTTAAAGTAATAACTATGCAAAACATCACTATGGGTTCATGTAGTATGTGAAAATTTTACGTGTTTATTTATCTTGTTCGCTGGGGGAAATGAACGTAAATTTAAAAGTTTTGTTGGATTAGTTTTTGAATTCGAAAATTATTCGACGAAAAACAAAATTATTATATAGAAAAACCACTTAATTTTGCCAAGCATAACATTTAATGGTTTTAAAACTTTATTTAGATGTTAAAGGGAAAAAAGGCTTTAGTAAATATTTTTAAAAGGGGGGGGGGGAGACTATCGCTAACAGAACATTATCAACATTTTGCTAATTTTTGACCCCCTTAACTGCTTAAAATATCATGCGTTATCATTCGTCGATTAACTCCCCCCCCCCCCTGAAGATATTATCAAAGTGTAATTTTTCTTTCTTTTTTAAAACATTTTTAGATTTATTGTTAATAAATATTTTTTTATTACCTTTGTATCTTTTTTAAACGTGTAAATTCGTCGAAAACCGGAATTAGAAAATTTTTATTAATCCAATACTTTTTTTCTTCTATAGATAGAAGGAAGTAAAAACGCATAAGAAATGTCTTGCAAGGAAAAAGAAGACAATTTCGCCACACCCTCTGTTATTCAACTTTAATTTGTGAACCGTAACGTTTAAAAATCCATTTCAAAATGTCATGTTTTATTAAAATGCTGATTGCTGGAAAAAAAAATTAAAAAAACACTGTCTTATAAAAAAAAAAAAGACTACTATTAAAATATGCAACACTTATTTAAAATATAGAGGGTTTCTTTTATTATGTAAACATCTCAGTATTGATAAGAGAAGTAAAACTTCAAAATAAATAACTATTGTTTTTTTAAAATGTCTATGATAAAGCAATTTAAACCTATAAAATGAAAAATTAATAATGCTGTTTTAAATATAGGTCCTAAAATACAGGATGTCCAGCAAATAACACCCTGATTTCAAAATGAAATTTCTCAAAAACAAAGATCAATAGAATTATGCAATTTCGTTCCTCGCTTTGTTTATCAGGTAAGCTGTAAAAATCTTATACAAAAGTTTCGAACGGTAAATATTTTGAAAAGATTGTGTTCTGATCGCAAAGAATGCTTTGATTTGACATTTTTCTTGGTTTAGATTGCTGCCAGAGAATGTATTTTTCGGTTTAAAGTGCCATATTTCATAGGTTTTTTAAATTAAATTTTTGAAATTTCGAAATTCTAAAAATTTACTTCGAAAAATCTTTAAAATATTGCACTGTAAGCTGAAAAATTATTTCTCTTCAGGCAATCTAAAACAAGAAAAATGTCAAATCAAAGCATTCTATGCAATCAGAATGCAATTTTTTCAAAATATTTACCATTCGAAACTTTTGTATAAGATTTTTACAGCTTACTAATGAAAAAAAACGTTTACCGCATATTACTATCGATCTTTGTTTCTGAGAAATTTAATTTTGAAATCAGGGTGTTATTTGCTGGACACCCTGTAATTGAAAAGTCAATACGGAAGTAACTATTATTAGGGTGATTGTACAATAAGAGGTAATTTGTACGACAATCCGTTTAAAACAGATTTTTTATTCTATATGTTGCTACTTTTTGCAATGAATCGCATCATCTTAATATACTTTATTAAATAACATCACGATTGAATGGCTAATTAAAACACATTTTTCTGAAATTTCTTACAAAGTCTAAAAAGTGTCTACCCTGGCATGTCCCCTTGCTGGTTTCAATTTAACTTTCAAACAATACATATATTTTTTCCATCAGATGCTTAGCTAATATATGTTTAATTGGAATTTAAGTAATTATACTTACGTATTATAAAATAAAAAATAAAATAATTTTGTTAATTTCAAATAATTTTTAAAATTAACTTTTGTCCCGCTTTTTTTTTTTTTCGTGTGTACCTACCCTGTCAAATTTCATTCCTCTGAAACAAATATAAATTCAAGGATGGCTATATTGGAAGTAGCGCTTAAGGACATCTATCGGCTTGAAGTTAGCACAAGCCATTGAAGAAATTAAACTTAAATTATTGATTGATTAAACGCACAAGCCATTGAAGAGTCGCCATTTTTAGTTGTTGCGACGCGACCGTGCGGTGTAATGGTTTCGCAACGTGATCATGTATCTCCCCTGGTAAGTCATAAAACTTATAATATTCATTTAATTCAATTGCATTTACTGCCCTAATTAAACAATACAGTAATAATTAAAGTGAAATATACAATTAACCCCAAAAATAATTCAGTCAATTAAAAAATTTGAATTTATCATGAAAATGTCTCTTCCCTGCCGTATTTCCCCTGTCAAGATAACTGCCAGGGGAGAGAGTCAGTGACCAGAAATAGTTATAACATACATATAAAGTGACTTGCCCTTATATGAAAAGGTAAATAAACGGGACAAAAATCATAATTTAAAGGTTTTTGATATAACTCAAACTTATCTTTTTGGCCGTATCCTGTTCCTGTATCTACTTGAAACCTTTTATTGTAGAATCACCCATTAAATGCTTAAGAATGCGGTCAAAATTTTTGTATACCCGTTTAAAGTATAATAATGATGCAAAACATCAGTATGAGTTCATATATTTGAAAACTTTACATGCTTATGTATCTTGTGCGCTGGAAAAAATGAATGTGAATTTCAAAATTTTGCTACATTAGTTTCTGAGTTCAAAATTATTTCACGAAAAAAAATATATATATAATTCCATCACTTAATTTTGCCAAGCATAACATTTAATGGTTTTAAAACTTTATTAAGATATTAAAGATATATATATATATAAAGACTATCGCAAACAAAACGCCACATATTATAAATTCAGTATTTGTATCAAATAATGACTTCATCATTTATTTATTCATTTAAAAAATTTGTTTATGGGAAAGTTTTTAACATTTCTTTGTAATCGATTTTTGACTCACTTCCAGATGCACTAGAGTTTTAAAAATTAGGGGCTCTGCAAATATATCGTTGTCCTTTTAAAGGGGAGGGGGTCTGACACATGATATCGTAAGATATCTCTGTGGGGGAGAAGGGTTGTCTATTGATATCTATACCAATTTTGATTCAATAATTTTTTTCTCTTTTTATTTGTAACATGATCTTTTTTTTAAAATAGTATGTTATTCTTTTTTAGTCGGTTATCTATTTATATGAAAATACAAAATTATTATTAAAATCCCTACATTTTTATAAAATTATTTAATTCTAAAATATGGAATACCCCAATGTTTGCAATTCTTATTCTTCTTCATATGTGTATGCACACATAATCACGATTCGAGAAACTATATGTAAAGTATATTTGAAATGAAGCTAGTGTTTACTAATAAATAAACTAGTAGTCGGGGGCCACCGTAATACTTATATGCAGGGATATGCATAATATAACATATGAAAATAAAACATGTGAAAACTATTTATACAATGCATTGCAATTCCAAAACACAATTTAAACGTATATTTAAATATTGTTAATATACATAGTAATGCTCTATACATATTAATGAATTGCTGATGAATCAATTTCGACAGATTATACAGGAGGTGTATCTAAACTCTTGGGCAAAACTTCAAGGGATGATAGTACACATCAAAACAAAAAATATTAAATAGGAATCTAAGGGTCCCAAACGTCTTCCGAAGGAGGTAGGCACCATTAAAGTTTAGGGTCCAAAATTTAAAAAAACTTTTAAAAAAGGAAAAATTGGTCGATTGATTTGCGATTTTCACTATAACTATTCTTTATGTCAGTATTTTCTTAAAAATAAATTATAAAGATAAATTTCAAAAAATGCCGATAGAGGACACTTTAGATATTGGAGTAACGAACAAGTATTTTTTACTGTTGCTTTTTGCATCTCATTAAATGTTTTAGGAAGCTTCGATTTAAACATAAATTTTGAGGTCAAAATGTGAATAGTTGGGAGTGTTTAAGTAGCGCAAACTGAACTGTGTTCAGAAGTTCAGATTTCAAATGGTTATAAAAAACGGAAAAATTGGTCGATTCGTTTGTGGTTTTCGCTAAAACTATTCTTTATATCAGTATTTTCTTAAAAATAAATTTTAAAGATAAATTTCAAAAAATGACGATAGAGAGCACTTTAGACTTTAAAGTAAAAAACAACTATTTTTTACGGTTATTTTTTGCATCTCTTTAAATTTTTTTTAGAAGCTTAGACATAAACTTATATTTTGAGCTCAAAATCTGAATCGTTGGAAGTAGTTAAGTAGAACAAACTGAACTGTGTTCAAGGAGGGGGGGGGGGGGGAGGTTCAAATTTCAAATGATTATAAAATACGGAAAAAATGGTCGGTTCCTTTGCAATTTTCGCTAAAACTATTCTTTATGTCAGTATTTTCTTGAAAATAAATTTAAAAAAAAATATTTCAAAAAATTTCGTTAGAGGGTGTTTTTAACTTAAGAGTAACAACAGCTATTTTTAACCGTTATTTTTTGTAGCTAATTAAATGGTTGCAAAAGCTTAGACTTAAATTTTGAGCTCATATTCTGAAACGTTGGGAGTGGTTAAAATGCGCTAATTGAACTGTGTTCAGGAGTTGAAATTTAACCCTCCCCACCTCTTCGAACACAGTTTAATTTTACGCTACAACTTCGATTCAAAAAATTAGAATAATGAAAAGAAATACGGTCAAGGGAAATGAAAATCGAATTTATCAAATAAATAATCAACAATATCAAATATAAAGTACTATAATATGAATCTGCATATTTTGCAGATTATAAAAATGTAAACACATTACAATGAAATAGAAAATATATTTAAATCAGCTAACAACAAAAAATTCAAAATATTAGAATACTTTCTAACATGGTTCAAAAAATTAGAATAATGAAAATATATTGAACATAATTTAAACTCTAAGTATTTTTACTTGCTAATCAGTACTTTGTTGCATCACCCTTAGCTTTAATGACAGCTCTTAAACGTTCTGGCGTGTTTTTAACTAAAGGTTCACAATGTTTTTTATCCAAATTCGCGCATATGCTCTTTATACTAGAAATAAGTTCTTTTTTGTCTCTAGGCGCAACTTCTTGAAGTCGTTTCTTCATAATTCCCCACAAATTCTCGATAGGATTTAGATCGGGTGAGTTTGCGGGCCAAGAGAGTACAGGTATGTCCTTATCTTTGAGCCATTTAGTTGTTGATTTGGAAGTGTGGAGAGAAGCTAAATCTTGCTGAAACAAGAAATCGTCATCACATAAATCCTCAGCTGAAGGAATCATGAAAATTTCAAGAATTTCTTTATAGACTTCTGAATTGACTGTTGTGGAAACAACACACAACCTGCCTGGGCCTTCAGCAGTCATGCAGCCCCATACCATAACAGAGGTCGCAAATTTAACCGAACGTTTTAAACATTCTTTCTTATAAGCTTCATGTTTGAGTCTACAGACACGTATACCTCGATTTCCGTGAGACACACAAAACACACTTTCATCGCTGAAAAGTATCTTTTTCCAATCGTCGTGATCCCAAAATAGCCTTTGTTTACACCATTTAACTCTAGCAGCCCTTTGCTTAGATGATAAGAATGGCTTTATCTTAGGCACACGTGATCTAAAACCTAATTTGCGAAGTCGTCGTAGTGTTGTAGATTTGGAGACATTTATACCCATTTCTTTCCATTTTCTATGCACATATCTCACACTCCGAAAACGATATTTCTTCACAATCTTTTTCAATTGCCTTTCATCTCTTCTTAAAGTTACTGGCTTTCGACCACTTTTAAAGTGTTTATTTTGAAAACACTTATTATTAGAATATTCTCTCAAAACTCTACTCACACTTGCTTGAGAGCATTTCACTTCTTTTGCTATAAAAAGTTGTGTTTTTCCTATTTCGTGCAAGTACACAATACGATATTTCACAGCCTCAGATAAATCGCTCTTTCGTCCCATATTAAGCAAATACTACTCTACAATCAAATGCCAAACGACTTTTCATTTTCAACGGAGCACATTTTATAGTCCCACAGATGTTAATCCCGCAGCCGTTCTCTCAACTTATAAGAAAAATTTGAATATTCTAATTTTTTTAACCATGCTATCGAGGTATTCTATTTCTTTGAATTATTCTAATATTTTTTAAATAGTTAATTATTAATATATCAGATAAAAATAAATATTTATGTTATATTTATAAATGCTCTGAAGATAATTAGATACTTTTAATATATTTTTTCCTGGACGCAGTATGCAAATTGACGCAACATCAAACTCACTCTTTTTTACACTATTCTAATTTTTTGAATCGGAGTTGTACTTAATTACTCCCAACGATTCAGATTTTGAGCTCAAAATTTAACCCTAAGCTTTAGCAAGCATTTAATGAGATAAAAAAAAATAATGGTTAAAAGTAGTTGTACGTTACTCCATAGTCTAAGGCACCCTCTATCTGCATTTTTTGAAATTTATCTTTAAAATTTATTTTCAAGAAAATACTGATTTTAAGAGTAGTTTTAGCGAAAACCGCAAATGAATCTACCAATTTTTCCGTTTTTTATAATCATTTGAAATTTAAACCTCTGATCACAGTTCAGTTTGCGCTACTTAAATTTTCCCAACTATTCAGATTTTGAGCTCAAAATTTAAATCTAAGCTTTCGAAAACATTTAATGAGATGCAAAAATAACAGCAAAAAATAGTTCTACGTTACTCCAAAGTCTAAGGCGTTCTCTATTGGCATTTTTTGAGATTTATCTTTAAAATGTATTATTAAGAAAATACTGATTTAAAGAGTAGTTTTAGAGAATACGGCAAACGAATCGACAAATTTTTCCGTTTTTTATAATAATTTGAAATTTAAGCCTCTGAATATAGTTCAGTTTGCGCTACTTAAACACTCCGAACTATTCACATTTTGGCCTCAAAGCTTAAGTTTAAATCGAAGCTTCCGAAAACATTTAATGAGATGCAAAAAATAATGGCAAAAAATAGTTTTCGTTACGCAGTCTAAAGCGTCCTCTATCGGCATTTTTTAAAATTTATCTTTATAATTTATTTTGGAAAAAATACTGACATAAAGGATAGTTTTAGTGAAAACCACAAATCAATCGACCAATTTTTCAGTTTTTTATGTTTATTTGAAATTTTGGATCGTAAAATTTAATGGCGCTTATCTCCTTCGGAAAACGTTTGGGGCCATTAGTTTCCTACTTAATATTGTTTGTCTTGATATGTACTATCACCCTTAAAGTTTTGCCCAATAGTTTAGATACACCCTGTATAAAATGCCAAACTACTTAAATAGTACGGAGCTGCGTAAAAGAAACATCCTTATAACTCCAAAAATAATAATCATATTAACTAACAGTTTACTTTGTCGGATTAACCGTCTTATTTCCAATTTAAATATATCTTTGAATTGAAATTTGGATGAAATACAGGGTCAGGAAAAATCGAAGACTGTGGAAAACAGGATTACAAATATCTCGGCAACTAATAATCCGATCGACTTTGTTTTTTAATGCCAGATCTGAGTTATTTTATTGCCTTTTATGTACACTCCATAAAAAAATTTCGAAAATTTTTATGTATATTTCATCAGAACGAATTTTACGAGAGCCCGAAAAAATAGTTGCGAATAATCGAAATTACTGATATTAAATAGGCTTCGTCTCATTCTTACATGCTAAATACATACAAAATTTCAAGTCTCTATCTCAATTCGTTCATGAGGTAAAGCGTTTACAGGTACAAAAACAGACTGACAGACGGACGGCATTTTTTTTTTTCTAAAAATATCCTTTTTGGAATCTCCAATATCTAAAACGTGAAAATCCGTCGAAAAAATTCTTCGATTTTCAAAACAATTGCAAGACTTACCCTATACTACGTATGATGGGTAAGTAAAAAGTAAAAAAAAGTTGTCTACTTGTTCTGTTGATAAGGATTTCTGTCTACTTTCTACCACACTTCCGTTCGTCGCAAGTGCAACAAGACTTTATTAGGTACCGTTGAAAGCATTATGTAACAAAAAACTGCAACAAAATACCTTTAAATAATAACTATATCTTTTAAATGATATTTTATTGACTTTTCTACATTTGAATCAATAAAGTATGCGAAAAATAAATGTAACCAGTTTTGAATATCAGTTCAAACAAAATATATAAATTCTAAAAATCTAAAAATTTTTACATTTTGATAACAATATCATTACTGGAGGGGGGGGGGGAGGATCGAGGAATGATAGCGTGTGATGTCTAAAGGGGGTGGAGGGGATCCAAAATTAACAAAACGTTCATAATATTAAATTTGTGCTCCTTATGTACAGTTATGTTCCCGATGGCAGTACACATGTATGGCCTACAATCAGGATATTCCTAGAACTCGGGATTTTACAGGAGTTCTAGAGTTGTAGTCTAACACTTTTCTACACATGCAAGATATAAGTAACAAAATGCTTTATGAATATATTCAGTAAAATTATTTGTTTAATCATTAATTTAAAATTATTATGAATTGCGAAACAAAAACTCATCTGCATAATCATCTTGTTATGTACGAGAGTTACTCAAGCCAAACAACTTTAACGCAATCGTTTATGATAATTTATGCTAAGAAGAAATGCTGTAATTGGGGGAAGATTTTGTCGCAATAGTATACCTGTTATGGGAAGAGATATTTCAATTTGGGAGAAATATTTTAACACTGTATCATTTTTTCACGGAAATAAATATTTGTTTTCGCATGTTGAATACAGAATTCTCATTTTATAATACACATAGTTTTAAAAATTCGTCTATGGTTTAAATTACAGGAAATCTTCGAATTCTCAAAAATCATTTTCGCAAACGTTAACTTTTGAAATTTCGGTAGAATCAGATGCTTTCTTACTTGAATTTTCAGCTTATTAATAGCGTTTGAAAGGCGACGAAAAAATGATACTTCTAGATTTCCAAAATGCCTTTATCAAATCTTTCTGTTGCTTCACATTACAGTAAAAAAGATATTTTTTTTTCTTTACACGGTGGCGAGTGGTTAAAAAAAAAAAAAAAAAAAAAAACGCTAAATACCAGTATTTTCTTAAAAAGAAATTCGCCCTCCTTAATCCATTTATATTTTTTTCATGTATTTTCTAAAAATATATACTGGTAGTTTCCTTTTTTACTTACCCATCATACGTAGTATAGGGTAAGTCTTGCAATCGTTTTAAAAATCGAAAAAAAATTTTTGACAGATTTACACGTTTCAGATGCAGGAGGTTCCGAAAAACATATGTTTAGAAGAAAAAAAAAATTGCCGTCCGTCTGTCTGACTGTAAACGTTCTATCTCCCGAACAAATTGAGAGAGACTTGAAATTTTGTATATCAGTAACCTCGATGATCCGAAACTATTTTTTTCGGACTCTCAAAAAATTCGTTCTGATGAAAGGTTTATAAAAAATTTCGGATTTTTTTTATTTTAAGGAAAGGAGGTGAAATGCAATTTAAAAAAAAGCATAAAGAATGAAGTCGATCGGATTATTAGTTGCCGAGATATTTGTAATCATGTTTTTCATATTCTTCGATTTTTCATGACTCTGTGTTTTATTCAAATTACAATTCAAAGATATATTTTAATTGGAAACGCTTAATCCGGCGCTGTAAATTGTTAGTTAATATGATTATTATTTTTGAAGTTATAAGGATGTTTATTTCATGCAATTCGATACTGTTTGATATCCAATTCGATACTGTTTGATTAATTTGGCGTTTTACATTATTTGTGGAAATTGGTTCATCAGAAATTCATTAACAGAGCATTACTACATGTTAAAAACATTTAAGTATACGTTTACATTTTATTTTTTATTTCCGATGCATTTTGTAAATGGTTTACACATGTTTTATTTTTATATTTTATATTATGCATATCCATGTTGGTTAAGTATTGCGATCCCCCCCCCCCCCAACGACTTATTTTATCACTGTGTTTTTCTCCGACCACTCACAACCCTGTCTTTATCTACGAAAATATAACAGTGCATCAAACGAAAAACACGAGTTTTTTCTTAACCGTTAACCGGAAATGCACCAAAAAATCTGTTTATAAGTTGAGAAATTGGGAGAGTATTTATTTTATAAGTAGAGAAATTAAGCATTTCCATAATGTATTTATTTATAGGATAAAAACTCACGGGACTGTACTTAAAAAATCATTTTTTATATGATTTATTGAATCAAAATTTCGAACGAATTATTCAACTGTGTATGTATGCAACAAACGTTTAACAATAACTATACCATTATTATGCGATAGAATTCAATTAGATAACATTAATTATTTTTAAAAAGCACACCTAAAGCCTATAAAATAATTACGTTACCACATAGAGCTTTAATTTTATTTCAGAATACAGTGAGCAATGTAAAAAGCATTTTGACAAATTTTCGCCGAAGTATGTCTGAAATATTTTATGCAAGGAAGTTTATCGAACGTGGAAATAACGGAATACTTATTTTCTAGAAATCGCATTTAAATATATCATTTATATTTTTCAGATACATACGCAATTAATCTAGAAATGTCAATTAATTGTTTAAATGCAAAAAACTAAAAAAACGATGCATAGTTTTTTTTTTTTTTTTTTTTTGGCATTTTTTTTTTTTTTTTTTTTTTTTTTTTTTTTTTTTTTTTCTACGGCTACTTCCGATATTTGACTCATGATTATTAAATTAGCCATAACACCTCTTCTATAGTAATCATATAAATAATATTAAAACACATTTGATTGGAAGCTATGGCTCTTTAAAATAAAACTATGACAAAACTTTTCGAAATTCTTCATGACAGCATATGCAATGTAATATTAAGGCCCCACAATAGTCACTTAAAAAAAAGGATGATAATGTAAAGTCTATGGGAGTGTTCTTTTCAAATATCTCGCTCAAATTTTAATAGTTTTACATGATTTTTATTTATTTTTTGTTTATTTTATTTATTTATTTTTTATTTTTATTTATTTTATTTTATTTTATTTTATTTATTTTTTATTTATTTTTTTTTATTTAATTTAATTTTATTTTATTTTATTTTTATTATTATTATTATTATTATTTTTTTTTTTTTTTTTTTTTTTGCATAGGATAGCTGAGGACGATCTACCACCGACCTACTTTTTGCTTTTTCGATTTTGCTCATATATTTTTTATATCATGATAGTTTCCATTTCAGAACCAGTTTAAACTGGTTTATTAATTTAAAGTATTTTTTTAAAGAAATCTGAAACCAAAATTCCAAAAGTAAAAACTAGGCTGCTTGTGGATCGTCCTCAGCTATCTTGTGCAAAAAAATCATGTAAAAATATTAAAATTTGAGCGAAATATTTGAAAAGAACACTCCCATAGACATTACATTATCACCCGGGTCTTTTTGAATGACTATTGTGGGGCCTTAAGGCGCAACACTAGGCACAGAAAAAGACCCGGATGATAAAATGTAAAGTCTCTATGGATGTAAAGTCTATGGGAGCGTTCTTTTCAAATATTTTGCCCAAATTTTAATATTTTTACCTGACTTTTTTTTTTTTGCATAGGATAGCTAACGACGATCCAAAACCGGCCTAGTTTTTACTTTTTCAATTTTAGTTTTAGATTTTTTTTTAATTACTTTCAATTTCAGAAACGGTTTAAACCGATTCTGAAATTGAAACTATCATAATATGAAAAAAATATAAGCTAAACTGAAAAAGTAAAAACTAAGCCGGTTTTGGATTGTCCTTAGCTATCCTATGCAAAAAAATGTCAGGTAAAACTATTAAAATTTGAGCGAGATATTTGAAAAGAACGCCCCCATAGACTTTACATTATCATTCGGGTCTTTTTCAGTGACTATTTTGGTGCCTTAAGATACATACAAAATCAATCTACAAGTGACAAGTATTGTTTTCATTCCAAAAAGTAAAAAAACGATATTGAAACATTGTTTACATTTCTCCTGATCTTCCTACACCCATTTCCGTTATTTGACTTATTACTACCTGTTTATCAAATTGGTCATAACTCCTCTTCTAATAACCATAAAAATAAAATTAAAACACTTTTGGAATTGGAAACGATTGCTCTTTAAAATAACACTATGAAAAACCTTTTCGAAATTTTTCATGAAAGCGTATGCATTAATTAAACGAGAACGAGAACATAAGAAAATTGTCGTCGTTTTCTGCGTATTTTAATGAACAATTTCTTTATAATGATACCCCAGTGAAGTTGCTTTGGTTTATAATTATTTAGAATTATTTTAAATTAAATATAAATAGCCCCACTCTTTTAATCAACTCAACAACCATAATTACTTCCGCGTATCATCTAATTTAAATTAAAAAAGCCTTAAATCTCGCAATGAATGGGTTAGGTATACTATACATTCATTTTAATAACGTCCGTGCAAATCGCTAGAAAATAAAAGAAGTTTGATAAATGCAGAGAGGGAGACAAAGACTATAGCTTGAAGTAGCCATCGATAAACTATGATGTATTATGACTGTAAAAGAAATATGCATTAGGAACTAAGAAATGCCGATTTTAAAAGCCATTTATACGAATTTAGCTTGGGGCGATACAAAAACTTGATGAGGTTTAACGCAAAATAACCTTGTTTTTCAATCTAAGCTAATGAAAAGATGTTGAGTTTAAAGACACCAAGTGCCCTGTTACTAGGAGGACATGAGGGACATTTGCTCAGAACTTCAAAGTTTTCTGATTTTTGGTAGTAAATTTTTTGAATTTTTTTTTTAATCTATATCTATTTATTTAATGGGACAGGGATTGTCCTCATTTTACTTTTAAGCATGGGAATATTGGAGGATGCTTTATCACCCACAGAGTTGAGATCAGAGGGCGGGAAAATAAAAGAAAGAAAAAAGTAATAATGTGGGAGCATGTGTTTTAATAAAAAAAAATGTAGAGGGAATATTAATTTGGAATAATTTAATTTTAATGAAAGGCAGTTGGCATACGGGCTATAAAACGTACTATGGCACATATTTATCTCACAAGAAATTTTTTAATGAATTGTTTTTTGGAAAAAAATAAAACAAATTCCTGAATACTTTAAGCATTATCAAGAACTTGCAAAAGGATCGAACTTTACTACATATCAATTAAAATCCTCAATATTTTTTTAATGCCAGTTTGAAACTTTGACAGGTATCTCTGTTCATATTTTTGTTTTTTCAGGGGGGGGGGGGATACTTGTCAATTCTGCGTTTATATTTAACTTAATTTTTACTTTATTTTAGTTGTTAAAGACAGATTTATGTTGAGTTTCAACATTTTTTGAGTTTATACTTTTTTTTTTTTTTTTTTTCGTTGGTTATAAAATTATATTCTTCAGTTTCTTGTTTATAGGTTCTTTTTAATTACTTTTTATTTATAATATTTAATTCTGTTGGCAATTGTGTTTTTAAGAAAATATTTTGTTTTAAATGTGCAGGATGAGCGGGTATTCAGAAACCAACAAGTGTTAAACAGTAGAAAAAAAAAGGGGGAGGGGGTTAGATTAGTCTTTCCTCCCTTCGAAGGAGAATAGACTTCCTTATTGGCTGTGTTTTACATTTATTTTGATTTTAAAATAAGTTTCATAGTTAAATGTTACATTTAATGATATACACTTACATGGATATACACTTTTTAATCCGAATTTAAATTTGCATTTGTTTACTAATGTTATATATATATATATACACTATATTGCCATTGATTATGGGACACTTGCGATTTTAGACATTTTACTAAATATCTAGAAAAATACATGAGGAATCATCTCGAAACTCTTAGTGTATAAATATAATTGTATAAGTCATACATCTCCGTGAAGATTTTTTCCCGAAACTCCAAAGGGGACCGTCAACAAATTAAAAAGAATGAATATCTTTTGAAAAGCCCTGTCAAAACTAATGTAGCAAAAGCGCTTAAACTCTAGATTGTGATTGAATGACTTATTGTAATAAGCCTTGTTCATTTTTATGCAAATAGCATGCATACTCGCAGAGTAATTAAGGTTTTTATAAAAATGATCCCAAATTTTTCCAAGTTTTTTCCTTATAATTTTCAGAGTTCTTAATATAAAATATTATTTTTTTCAGAAAATATGACAAACAACAGTGAACACAGTACCCTGTAATCAGAATAAAAAAATAATGAAAATTGTATAAAAAATGAGTTGGTTTACTAAATAATTTTTTACTGCGCATGCGTCAACGATATCAAAATTTCATTTGCATATTATATTAGCTAAATGTATAGAGCAACTTTTGTGAAAGTCACAAAATCATAACTTGTAAATTCTGACAATAATTGTCAATTGAATAAGTCGAAAATCCGTTATTCTCAAAATGAAGCAAAAACAAGAGGGGTTGTATCCATATATTCATTGATTAGTGTCAATATAGAATGCACAATATGGGATGTACTACTGCATTTGGATAAAATCCCTCATTTTTTTGCTTCATTTTGGAAACAACGGATTTTGTCCTTTTTCTTTAGACGATTACTTTCAGAATTTTCAAGGTATGATTTTGAAACTTTTACAAAAGTTGCTCTATACATTTAGCTAACATAATATGCAAATGAAATTTTGATATCTTTGACGCATGCGCAGTAAAAAATTATATAGTAAACCTACTCATTATTCATACAATTTTTATTATTTTTTAATTCTGATTACAGGGTACTGTGTGCAATGTCGTTTGTCATATTTTCTGAAAAACATATTATTTTATATTAAGAACTCTGAAAATTATAATGGAAAAACTTGGACAAATTTGGGACCACTTTTATAAAAACCTTAATTACTCTGCGAGTGTGCATGCTATTTGCATAAAAATGAACACAGTGTATTACAATAAGGCATTCAATCATAATCTCGAGTTTGAGCGCTTTTGCTACATTAGTTTTGACAGGGTTATTCAAAAGATGTTCATTCTTTTTTAATTTGTTGACGGTCCCCTATGGCGTTTCGGTAAAAAATCTTCACGGAGATGTATGACGTATACTATTATATTTATACACTAAGAGTTTCGAGATGATTCCTCATGTATTTTTCTTGATATTTAGTAAAATGTCTAAAATCGCAAGTGTCCCATAATCAGTGGCAATATAGTGTATATATATATATTTAAAAAATGCTCTGGTGAGCAACAAAAAAGGTTAATATGTTTTTAAGTATGAAAAAGTGTTTGACAAGTGCTTTTAATTGAGCATGAGAAAGAACAAAGGGCCCCTTCTTGGCTACCGCTCATTGTCAATGTCAAATTTGAAAAAATGATATTTGCGCTTTTCCCATATAAAAGAAATTAATCACAATTACAATAAAAATGTGCAGTGCAAAGACATAGCCAAAAAAAAAAATAACGCAGTGTAATTAAACACGTTTGCGTAAGACGGGAAGTCTTACGCAAATTTCTTTCATATGGAAAAAGTGCAAACATGATTTTTTTTTTTTTTTTTTTTTTTTTTTTTTTTTTTTTTCAAATTTGGCATTGACAGTGAGCTGTAGCCAAGAAGAGACCACTTTGTCCTTTCTCATGCTCATTTAAAAGCACTTGTCAAACACTTTTTCATACTTAAAAACATATTAACCTTTTTGTTGCTCACCAGAGCATTTTTTAATACTTGTCATTTAAATTGTTTGATAAAAACTGAAGATTTTTTTAAATCTTGAAAAATAAAATATTTGCTTCTGTCAAACTTTTATTCTTGTATTAGAATAATTAAGAAAGTTATTGCATTGCCATATAAAATGCATGATGTCTAAAAAATGAAACAAGGAGTTGAACGAAAAAAATTACAGCGCGCTCACAACTTTATTCAAAGAACTGAAACTAAATGTTTCGCAATCAAAACAAACAACCATGTTTATCACGTGATTTATTTAATTTGAATAAATTATGTTACATACATAAAAAAAAATATTTGTTTAAACTTGGTGGAAATGAATAAAGAAAACTACAACAGCAACAACAAGAAACAATGTTCAACTGGAGCTTTAACACACAAATTCGATTTTCTCAGCGATACAAACATACAAAAACGCAAAAAAAAAAAAAAAAAAAAAAAAAAAAAAAAAAAAAAAAAAAAAATCTATTTTAAGTTATACCAAAAGGATTAAAATATACCAAAAATGGAGTTAATCCATCCACAGGATCGTTAGCTCTCGCTTGTCGAATTTTAAGTCTTCATTTTTTCGTTAAAAATTAAATAAAAAACTACAGTAAACACGATATTTTTTTTAATACTATCATTTTATTCGTCTCGTCAAGTTCTATCTTTTTTTTTGTTGTTGTTGTTGTTGTTAAAAAAAATTATTGTCGTACGTCAACTGGTTCGCCAGAAATTTCAAAAAGACGTTTGCATTTTCCATTTCTTAAACATATTATACCAAACGCTACCGCGTTTGCTATGATACATAGCTAGATAGTATTGAAAAAGGTTAAAGATAGTTAAATGAAAAATAAAGTGTAAAAATGCTGAAAAATTCATAAAATTTGAAAAATATTACTGTTTTGTCTTTTTTATTCAAATACAAAAATTCGATGCAAATGTTTATTTGTATATGTAAACCAAGCTGGTATAAAAATATTGGGGGTTTAATAGATATGGAATAAATTTGGAACATTTTGAATGTTCTTGGTAACGCTTAAAATATTCAGGAAAATTCCTTATTTTTCTCCAAATATATTTTTATAATTTTTTGTGTAAAAAATATTTACCATAATACACATAGTGTACCCTTGAATAGTATTTAAAGGGCAATTTAAAAAAAAAATAAAAAATGAGAAAAAGAATGAAAAAAAATCACGGTCTCATCAGTAGAAAATGATGAGGGAGTGATTTTCTCATCAGTCTCTACTGAATACAGATAAATATTTTTTAAAATATTACTTATTACTGATTTATAAGTATTTAGATATAGTTAAAGCCCACTAAGCCTAATCTCAATTCAGATAATAATAAAAAGTAAACGGACATTTTGTTAAAATTCATCACTACCTCATAACTCTTATTTGGGTCTTTTTGGTAAGAACCACCCGTTTACAAGAGTAAAGTAATTGTTGATGAAGTTGTTCTGCTTACAAGTGATTAAATGTGGTTAATTTCACTTCATGTAAACTTTTAATTACTATTTATATAAACTATTTTATCAGTCGTATACTATTTGCATTTAGTATTTAGCAAAGTTGAGTCTGTATAGTTCAGAATATAGTAAGTGAGTAATAAAAATAGCATTCTGACAAATTTAGTAACATTTTAGTACAAAAATACTTTTTATTTTCCGGATCTAAATTAAAAGAGAATAAAACTATTTACATATTTAAATTTAGGAAAGTTATTTGTAAAATATTTATTACAAATATTTGTGGATAAACAAACACTAAAGCAATTATATTATAAACGGCTAAAAAGTGTGAAGAAGTGTTACAGAATTTACAACAGCAGAGTGAAAATAATCAGAATTTTTTTTTAACATTTAAATAAATAGTTATTTTTCGTAATTAATTCAAACTAATTGTTTACATTAAATTATTTTTTACATATTTGAAAGACAAAGATCTACATTCAATTAATTAAAACATTAATAATAATTTTCAGCCTACTGTTAAAAAAAAAAAAAAAAAAAAAAAAAAAAAAAGATTAATGTTTTTTGGGCAACAAAATCTCGCAGAGAAAAAAAAAAAGAATCTTGGTTAATTTTGCTTTGTAAAATAACAGATTAAAAATTTAATTGATGAATAACTTAAATAACTTAATCTTAAATAATTGGTTTAAGATTTTAGTGCAAAATGAAAGGGAAAATAAATCCTATATGACCTTTCCCCATAAAAGTAGCTTCACATAAGAAAGTAGACGACAAAAGACGATGATGTGCGTTTTAAAAAATTGTCTACGGAAGTTTTAAACATTTTTAGGTAGGTGATAAAATTTAACCAAATGGGGATTTGAAAGTTTATAGGAATTTCTATGTACTTAAAAATTATGTAAACAATTTTTAAAAACACATATCATCGGCATCTGACGTCTACTTTCTGATGGTGAAAACGGTATTTTAATAACTAATTTAGGTAATGAGTAATCGCTTTTCAATGTTTCCCCATAGACTCACATGAGATTTTGTGATCGAGGAGTTTTACTGCAGTGGAGCTTTTAGAGAAAAACCTGAATTTTGATTTAATTTTCACAATACATTTAGTTTAGGATGGAAAAAAACTTAAATCATGGTTTAATTTGGTTTTGAAAAAAAAAATTAATCATAGTCCAATCCTTCACGATAAAATTGGATTTTAAAAAAGGCCTGAAATACAGTTCAGTTTGTTACCTTTAATTCGGTTTTTTAAAAAAAACTGAATTTTGGTTTAATCTATCACATAAATTCAATTTGGAAAATAAGTAAGTAAACCTATAAATAAGTAACCATTTACAGTGTTTGTGTGTCTCTGAAAAATCCTATAACTGTTACGAGAGTTGCTATTTATATTTATGGCCTAGTAATGAAAACACAAATATTTACGATCAATATTGAATTTATTGCTTTTCAAAGAATTCGCCATGAAGATCAATACACTCTTACATCCGTTAGAACCAATTTTCGAAACACTCTTTCCACTCCTATGGAGGTGACTCCAAGCATACGTTTTGAGCGCAAAAATTGCTTCTTCGGGGGTCGAAAATCACTATCCACATAATTTATTTTTGATTTGTGGGAATCTGGGAATAAAAAAATGTTATTGGATGGAAAATCAGGGCTCTATGGCTGATGACCCATCAATTCGATACTTTGGTCTTTCAGAAATTCCTTTATTAGTGCTGATATGTGAGAGCTCACATTGTCACGATAAAAAAAAAATATTCGCCTGTTATTCTACTTTTTTCAAAATTTTCGGAAGAGTTCTTTCAAATAAATGGTTAAGTACCATTCAGAATTGACTGTCTTGCGTTGCTCTAATGCCACTGTCACCACGTAACCGCTAATTTCGAAGAAACAGCCAACCATTTGCTTCGATGTGCTTCTTTCTCGAACAACTTCTGTTGGATTTGGCTTGTCTTGGAAGAACCATATAGTCAATTGCTGTTTTATTTCCGGCTGCTAAGCATAGATCCACAATTTGTCACCTGTTTAGATGTTATACACAACTTTTAATGAACCTTGAACGTATTTGTTTAACATTTCCTTGCCCCAGTCGACACAAGCTTTCTTTTCAGCGTTTGATAAATTATGCGGGCTCCACTGCGAACAAATATTTTTTACTTCAAAATGTTCAGTCAATATCACATTGATGCCTGTCATACTAATATCCAAAGATTTCTCAATCTCACAGTATGTCCCATTGCGATTTTGCTTTATCAGTTCTGCATCGATATTTTCTGGCACAACAACCGATTTTGATAGACCTTCATGGAATGCATCATGGAGCGAACATGGAACACGAATGAATTCGTGATACCAGTTTCGTACAGTATTTTAGAATGGTGCTTTATCGTTGTATAAAAAAAATTAAGTTCATGGAAATACGCTTTATCTTGACAATGTACGTGAAAAGTTGTGAAAAATTATAAAAAATGATCGCACAAATATGTTCACGAGTCATTTTTTTGGGGGGGGGGGGGGCACAAGATGAATTTTTCAATTCACTGCAAATAACACAAATCAAGCTAAAATGGCAAATTGTTTTGGAGAATTTATGGTTTAAAATGTCGAATTTTCAATTGAAATCGTCAGCGGTAACCAAATAACACTCCTTGTTGCCAAGGCCAGAATAATAAATAGCAGCCCTCGTATAAAGATTGTGTTTAATCGTGAACATGCTATTATCAACATCAGTAATGTTTTCAAATTTAAAGATTTTTTTTTCGTTTTTTTTTTTTAATTACGATATAAATTTATAAAACAAACAGATAAATTTATTATAGTTATAAACAGTTATAAACAATTTTCAATAATTTTGGAAAAAGTTAAAAAATTTCAGAAAAAAGGAAGTATTTCGAATTCCTTCCTTGTTTGGTTTTAGATTTTACTTTTCTAATTACCTCATATGACTCGATTTTTTTCCTCTTCCTGTTGTTTTCTATGTGTACACATATATACAATGAGAAAAAAATGGATGCTTCTAGAATACATAAAATAGTTAAGACTTCAAAATTTCTTATGTTATTCAGATTTTAATCTTTAAAAATAATAATATCATTAAGTTTTTAAAGCTGTATAATCAACGGATTAAGTCATAAGTAATCTCTTGACAAATGCTAAGAATTCTATCTCCATTTTCTTTCTAATTCAGTTCAGTTGCTTTATTAAGCGCTTCTCGAATGTTATTTCTTAAGTTTTAATAGACATAACATTATTTTGTATCAACGCAATTCTTAAATGGGTTAATTTTAATAATTTTTTAACAAAAAAGGAAGTGTTGCTTTACCAAAATTTGTTGAAGTATTAAAATATTTAATACTTTCCTTAGGAAGTGAAAAAAACTGCAATAGTCTATTACACGAATTTTATTTTTAATCCTTTAACAATACGCTTAGCTGATAACTCCACAACTTGTCCATGAAATGTATCATTATCGTGTAAATAACTTCCGAAGATATTGTTATTACTATAACGAAATTTGCAAAAAAAGGTTTTAAAAACTTTACATATTTAAAAAATTATAGCTTTCGTAAATATTTAAAATCTTAATAGTCAAATAAGCTTATTACTAAACTTAGTTATTTTTCGAAATAATAAACCAATGCGCTTTGAAATTTAAAGCATTGTTTATTTTATGTAATGAATGTTAAGTTTAGTTGGTCCAAAGAGCATGTAAAATTATAGAATTAAATATATTTTTTTTTCTTCTCTTATATGTAAAATAATAATAATAATAATCAAAGGATTTAAATAAATGCTATATTTTATTGACTTTCCATAACAGAGTTCAATTTTGCATTTAATTGTTTTTGGAACATAATATTTTGCGTATATGCCAGCATGGTAATTATGATTGTAACCAGAAATTAATTAAAAGTTTTACAACTTTTTATAAAATCATAAATACAATTTTAACCCATTTGTATTAATAGATAATGGTTTTTATACATGAAATAAATCTACACTGTTGGAAATTTCTGTAAATACACAGAAAAATTTTAAGAACGTATTAAGTGTTTTGTTTCCTTTTTTTTTTTTTTTTTAAGAGTTTTAAAATTAATATTAAATGTAAATATATATACATATACATACACACACACACATATATATATATATATATATATATATTAAATATTTAATGTAAATATTAAATGAAAATGTAATATTATTCATATTTATTTATTTTTTTATTGAAAGGATACTAATATATTTTCTTAAGAAACATGTATTTTAACAAATTATTTGTATGACGATCTACTGTAAACTCGATACAGACAATTACTACAGGTTATTAAAAAAAATTTTCTTTACGGCTTTTATAACTTAGATAATCATCAATATTATAATAATTTTGTTAATATCTTTATGATATGTTTTGAATTTTATGAACGAACCTCTTAAATTGAACAGATTAAAAAGATATAAAAATTAAAAGTAGATTTTTTTTTCCATTTTAGAACATCCAACACACTTTTAAAAAAATATGCTATAAATAAGTTAAACTTTGTTTTAAAATCATAATGAAAAATAAATTAACTTTCCTTTTCAACTATCTCAAACTTAAAAAGAATTAAAAAATGTATATTTTTTAATTATTTTTTTAATATCGTAAAAATATGTAAGTTTTTTATTATTAAAATAGAAAGAAATAGAGAAAAATATTATGTTTACAAAACAGTTATATTACGGTTATAAAGAGTTGTTTATAAAGCAATAGGGATGCATCGAATATTCGGTATCTATTCGGTACTCGGCCAATTCGGCCATGTTACCGAACATTCTTTTTGGCCTAATATCAAACTATTCGGTTTGGCCAAATATCAAAGTATTCGGCGGAATCTAATATACTTAATAAAACCCTCCAAAACACATTTTTAAAAACTTTTCACAATTTCTACTTTTAACTGTCAATTTATAAATATATTTAAAATAATTAGAAAGAAAATCATATTTAAATAAAATAGAATGTTTTTACATTATTTATTTGCTCTTTGTAAAGTATAACTTAAGAAAATTAACCATAAAAAAGATTAAAATGGTAATTTATTAGGATTCTCCTTAGAAATAAATGATGTACAGGAGCAAGTTCCTAAATTTTGTTTAGTAAATAATCTGTCTCTTGTTTTTCCCAAATAAAAAACAAGAAAAAAACTTTTGAGATTAGTAATAGTCATCAAGGCAGGCAATTTTTGTTTATGAAATCATAATCATAATCAACTTATTGAATCATAAAAACTTTGTACGTCTCACTGTAGGTCAAACTTGTGTTTTCGTTTGTTGCTTTAACAATAAATAAGATACCATAATTATATTTTTAATTCACATGCTTTGATTTCTGTAAAATATGATATGATGGGAAAATGCCACCATTCGTAAGAAAAAACTATAAGCTAGACATTCCTTTATTCAGAATTAAGTTGAAAATATTTGTACTTTATATTGAAAAAAAAATCTGCCTTGAGTTATTTAAAAAGGACAACTATGAGATTGTAAAGTTTTTCATCGATCATTTTTTCATTTTTCTCTTTGATTTTAAAATGTTTTTTTTTTTTTTTTTAATTTGTAGAAGAAACCATGAAATTAAAAATTTTATTAATTGAAAAAGTCTTATAATTGTGCTTCTTAAATAACTCAAGGCAGATTTTTTTTTTCAATAGTAAATGTTCTTATAAATGCTCTTGTTTAACAAAATATAAGTTTCTTCTACTAAATATTATGTAAAATTGTTTTAAAAAGCAACATTTTAATACTTTTAAACTTTGAAATATAAAAAGTATTTGGTACGAATAGTTACTATTCGGCTGGCCGAATATTCGGTATTCGGTCCAACAATTACTATTCGGCTTGCCGAATATTCGCTATTCGGTTCACCTGTCGGCCGAATATTCGGCATTCGGTATTCGGCAAAAATCACTATTCGGTGCATCCCTATAAAGCAACTTGCTGTAATAATTTTCTATTCCTCTTATAGATGGCGCCATGACATTTACTAGTTAAAATATCAATTTAACATCAAAACTGTTTAGTAAGTTATTTGAAAATGGTTGGAATTGTAAAGAATTGAACTTTACAGATTGAATTGCCTACGTGGGAGCTTATCATTGTACTATTTCTTAGATATTTTGGACCACCCAAGTTGTAGTTTTTGTTGACAAGAGAGCACTTTGGTTTAGACAGCAAATATCTTTCTCACAATTTGTCAAAAGATGCCGCTTAATGCTTTTATGTTGAAGAACGACAGGTGATAGTTTTTCTCGCGATAGTTTGTATATGACCTCAGCATTTTCAGGTAACCAATTATAGAAGACTTTAAGGCTGACATCATATGTAAGTGTTCTAATAGGTTCTACAGAGTCCCTCCCTATTCAAGTTGATTTTCAAGGGAGGACACGGGAGAAGAGACTTTTTTGGTTGTGGAGAAGCCTGGGACCAAACAGGCAGTCCAGTGAGAATTCGGGAGGAAGAATTTCCTCGTACAGTGTGGAGGGAAGGAGTGAAAATTCGTCGAGTTCCACGGAGACCTTTGTGCATATGTCCAAGTGAATTGGTGAATCTATAGGCCTGTAAGACTCTACATTTTGACACTATTAGAAACTTTCTGTGTTCCGGGAACACTCGCACAAGACTCAGAACCCACTACTAAAAAAATGCGCAACTAACTAACTTATAGTTTAAATAAGACTTTTTGTAAATAAATATTATTAAATCACTTAGATTGACTCAGTGGGTGAATTTCTTCTCATACGCTACCGGACTAATCCTTTAGTCCGAGAGGAATTCGCAACAGAATGAATACAACTTAGATCCATATTTACCTAATATATAGGCGTTTCATTGAAAATAATATCACTGTAAGACAAATATTACAACAATTACTTCGCTTTCCTAACAGAACAACTATTAAACGCCATTTACGGAATTTGTAATGCTTTAATACGGAAATTGTACTGTTTCCGGAAAATTGATGGATATTTATGCTGTTGTGTAATCTCAAAATGTTAATTACGGAAATTGTACTGTTTTTTCGGAAAAATAAAACTTTTCCGTAAAATTTTACCGAAAATTTTTTGTAATTTAACGCATTATTTTACAGAAAACCTTGATTTAGAGCGCATTTTAATTGTAACTGAACTATTTAAAATTTTATGAAATTGATATATAATACCGAGGATTATACTGAGGATACAAGTTACTTCCTGTATAATAGAAAGCAGATAATACTCACGAGGACACGTAGGATTTTGGCTACTATACTGTATCCGAAATACTACATATTATTATACCAAGATCTGAATGTTTTAAAACTTCGTTATAAGTACGAACATACCTCATTTTCTACGCTTGACGGGGCAATTTTCGACATGTTTAATTCAAATACCATATTGAACAAATTCCAAGAAGCTTCAGTTTAAATAAAATAATATTCAATAAGCAACTTTCACTAGACTGTAAAATATAGAAATTTAACTCTCTCATATTTTTGTTCTCACAAATACGCAAAATTAAACTAAGATAAAATCAAATTTAAAAACAATAACTGATTAAAATTCAGAATATTGTAGTAATCTTAATCTAAATACGATAATTTCATCATAAAGCATCTGAAAATTATCAAACATTTATTCAAGACAGCGATTGTCGAAATTGTTTTATCGTGTTTTAGAGAAATGCCAGAGAGGATTTGATGGATTAATCGCTTTTTTCCTTCTATTTCATATCCTAAGAGCTCATGGGAAAAGATAATGTCATCGGTAATATGCCTTCGTATTTGTGAATCCTGAAACAATTTTTGCTGCAATATAGGTCAAATTATCCAGATCATTGCGTTTCAGAAATCTTGTTACTGTCGTCCCGAAATGTTATCAATTATTCTATTGCACTTAAGCAATTCCGTTGCTTATTTATAAATTCAAATACAGCTGATTGTCCTCGATGTTGAGTAATCGAAGATTTTTTTTATTTATATAAAAAAATAAATAAAATGTGTTCAAAAAAGCTATCAACTTTAAAAAAAAAATCATAGATAATTTTACAATTGGCACATTTGAATAAAATATTACAAATTACAGATATATAAAAATCATGAATACACCACTTAGCAGAGTTGTAGCAAAATAGTAACATATGATTATTTTAGAAGTTATTTTTAAATCAGATTTAGAGATTTTGAAAATCAACTACTGATTTCCAATAACATGAGCATCGGATATACAGAGGCTCCTCAGACATTTTTCTAACGATTTTGATAGATGTATTTTTTAAAAGTGGATTTTTTTTTTCGGGGGGAGGGATTTCTAGCAGCGGCTTATTACTTGTAATTAAAAGTATCGTGATGTAAAGTTTTTTTTTTTTTTTTTTTTTTTTTTTTTTTTTTCAGAAGTGCATTTGTAAACAAGTTGTAAAACAAAAAACACTTTTTTTTTTTTTTTTTTTTTTTTTTTTTTTTTACTTTCTGAGAGGAAGTAATCTTATTCCGTAATGTATAACAATAAAGAGAGAAGTTTGTGAGTGTGTCAGCGCTGTTCTGAAGAGACCACTGCAAGTAGAGTTGCAAAATTTAGGGAGAAGATACCTCTGTATATGAAGTTTTGCACCTTGAAGCCCGATTTTTGATTTTTTGGTTCGATTTTTTTATTTAATTTTTTAGGCGATTTTTCCACATTACTGAAATGAATACGGTTTCATTCTTTTAACCCGACATAGTAAAATTAGTTCCCTTTTCGATAAAGATTATTAGATATTCCAGCAGCGATTTTTTAATTTAAAAAAAATTTAATGCGATTTTTAGTATTTTTTGCATGTTACGGATAATTTATGATATTGATAAAAAGAAAATTGTTTCAAACTTTTAACCTAAATTAACTAAATTTTGTTTGCAACGATTTTTGAATATCATCGATTTTTAATGCGGTTTTGAGTACAATTTTCGAAGTAATTTTTAATGATTCTACGTGTTTTTGTGCTTTTATAGTCGATTTTTCTCTTTTTTTTTTTCAATATTATAAGTTTTACAGCATTATGGTTGTCACGGACCTGGACAACGCCGGGCGGATCAGCTAGTTTAAAAATAAATGTGAAACGTACGGCATAAAAGTTTCTATGCGCGAAATAAACGGCATTATTAATTGAAAACTAAACTCGCTTCAATCAATACATCCGCATAAAAAAAGACTATAAATAATAATAATAAAAAAAGATTTTAAGATCGAAACGGAAGTTTCAAAAAAAATTTTATGATTGTCTCAAGTTTCGCTAAAAAATAGAAAAGTAATTTAATGTATTTTATTTCTTTATTATTATTATTATTATTATTATTATTATTATTTTATTTATTTAGAAACTGATGGCAATCTTTCATATTTCACGAACCCCACTAATTTTATCTTAACAATTTATACTACATCTGTTTTCGTTTATTTATCACTTATTTTCGTTTTCTTTGCAATTTTTTAAAAAAACCTAAAGAAAGATTATTTTTTAAACATCACACAAAAAAAATTAATTATGTATTGGAATATATAGACCTTGGGAGTATTAATCATAGCAAAATATTTTAAAACTTCATTATATTTGTAGAATTATATTAATTTAAAAAGTGATTTTTTTGCAGTGAAACCAACAGCTTAATGAAAGGAAAAATCAGTTCGCGACAGTGAGAAGGTTATTATTCTAAAAACATCAGAAATTCTTATCTTAAATTCATGATGCTCCGCGAAGATGAGGAAATATGAACAAGGGCAATGTCGCAAACTTTTGAAAAATATTGGGTGGGCTTAAAACCATTTCAGGATAAAATTAAATTGCCATTTTGCTACATTTGAAAAATTAGGTAAACAAGTTCATACTTTAAAATACGAAAAGTTAGAATTTGTTTTAATAGTTAAGAATGAAATAAAGTTAAGACTTTATTTCATTGTATTCTCATGGCATCTTCATTTTATACGCTCTAGTATTTACTATACTTTGATTTTGATAGCAGATTTAAAAGGCAAAGAACTAAAAAAAAGTTAAAATCGGCATTTAATGCAAATATAATGAAATGTTTATAGTAATAATACAATTGACTTAGACTATACCGGTGGACTGACAATAGATGCAATTTCTTAAATTGGTTGCGTGCACATGAAAATGCGAAATTTAATTTTTATACGGCTTTCTTTTCATATAACGTATAGTCTATCCCACCGAAATAAAGTCATTCGTGATTTTGTACTGCAATTGGACACGAAACAAATGTATTCAGAAAGTCTATATAGAAGTGTATATTTACAAGGAGTAACTCACTCCCTGCTCCACTTGGTTAGTAAAAAATGAAAGCATAATAAAAGAGGAGGGGGGAGGGAAGTGTCCCACCAAAATAAAGTTACTATTGTGAATAGCCAATATATCCGCTATGCTTATATATGACTTGGAATATATGATGTGGCATACCATGTACCAATTACTTCAAGTCAGTAGCATCAATATTATCCCAGGCATCAATGATGGCGGCCTTCAATTCTGCCACAGACAGTAGTAGGTAGTAGGCGCCCACCCTGGGGACCTGCTTTGGACTTATGGACAGGATAAGCCCCTAATCCCAGGCGGGGGGGGGGGGAGATAATCTACCATCCAACTTTTATTTAAGACTTTTTTTTTTAATGACATGTATAGCTCAATGTTGCTTAGCTGGGCGTACTAATTTCAAGGTAGTAGTAGACAATGCTTAGAATCTGTAATGCAGCTGCCCAATTTCGCCACAAGGCTGTTGGACAATCTAAAATAATTTGAGACCATTCTAAGTTATAATTTATAATCGACATTAAGGAGCCATCAAAACATTTCCATACAGTAAATAATGTTACGCAATATTTTTTAGTGATACAATGCAAAAAGTTATATTTATAGTTATATTAAGATATTTGCAGAAATATAGGAACAATTCCTTAATAAGACTATATTATTATATTCAAATAATTTACTACTAGATTCAATAATTGAAATTAAAACAGTTGTGTTTTAATTCTTTGCTTTTAAAATAAGGTACTTTGTTACTAAATTATGTAATATTAGATATATTTACTGCTTAAAGGAGAAAAAAAAATAAAAATATACCAAGTACAACAATTATAAAGATACAGCGCTTTGAAAATTGAACTGTCTGCCATTGGCATTTAAAGCTTTACCGAGGAAACATCACACTTTTTCTTGGGGATGAGATGAAGGTGAAAAGCAGGCCATTTCATGACATGTCCCCAATTATCCAAAAACCTTTTCTAGAAGGATATTGCTAAGGTTATGGGGGCGTTTTTCTATACTGGAAAATCCAATTTAAGCCATCAATTCTTTCTGTAATTGACAATAAATGGTTTCTAACAAATTTTGGTAGTCGGTAGTCTACATGCGATCTGAGGAAAAAGATAGGTTAAGTTTATCAACATAGCCGAAGCCCCCAACACTATTAACAAGCCTCCATCGTGGCGCCTTTTGGTGAAAATTTCCGCGCTTTTTCTCATGTCATGCCAATGGAAAGAAAGGCTCTATGAGCCATCTAAACTAAATTTTTTCCTCACATTAGACTATAATAAGATGCCACAGATCTTACCAGGTTTGGTGTTATTTGGCTCCATCGACTCTACTTTGCTTGTGGACAGCTTTCGACACAGCCTGGTCGGTGTAGAATTATTAATAGCGTTTGAAGGCTTCGACAATAATGATAAACTTAATCTTGCTTTTCACTCAGAACACATGTAGGCTATCGATTACCAAGAAATTCTAGAAACCCATTTACTGCCGTTTTCAGAGAGAATTGATGGTCTAAGTTGGATTTTCCTGCAAAACAACGCCCTCATAAACTTTTCAAAATCCTCCTAGGAGGGTTTTTCGGATAATTGGGTGCATGCTCTAATCCCTCATCTCAACCCTCAAGAAAATGTGTCGGATATCCTCAGTCGACCCGTATAAACTGTTGAAAATCTTGTCCTACTTTGAACCAAATTTTGGTGCTCAATGGCTGGCACTTTAAGATGGTGAAATCTTGAACCAATATTTGGAGCTTATGTTGAAGCATAGTTCCAATATTTGGAACGAGATTGAAATAAGAAACTTCAAATGTTGGTACAAGATTTCATCATCTTATTGTGGCAGTAACTGAGTACCAAAATTTGATTCAAACTAGAGCAAAATTTTTAACAGTGTATGCTAATGGCAGACAGTTTAAGTCTGCGGCAGAACTGAAGGCCATCATCGTTGAAGCCTGGGATAATATTGATGCTACTCTCTTCCAGAGATTGATCAATGATCTATCACATTGTATGTTCCATGTGATATATAAACAAGGCTGATAAATTGGCTGTTAACAGTAGTGGCTTTATATCGGTGGGACAAGTTTCTCCCCTTTTTTATACATTCATTTTTTTCCTGCCAGACGGGGCAGGGAGTGAGTTCTCCTTGTTAATATTTATTTGTTTAAAAATTTTGTTGTTACATTTGTTTCGTTCTCATTGGTTTGTTTCCTGTCCAGTTACTGTGCAAAATCACATTGGCTTTATTTCGATGGGACACACTGCATATTTTCCTTCTAGGTGGAACTTTCCTTAGCCGCATAGGATCGCCATAGACATCTAATCTGATCTCCGGATTCCCTGTGTTGAGCCGCCATGGGTGAAGAATGAAGATCGAACGCAAAAACTTAGGCTAGGCAGTGTGTGTGCTGCCAAGAAGATTTTCCTGGTCACTCCAGATTCGGCCATAGGCTTCGAGTCTGGGCTCCGCGTAGTTCAATATGGAGTCTGGGAGAAAAACCCTTACAAGCAATCATACACTTTGAAATATATAGTCTGAATGACATCATTCATTAAAACCACTGCCAACCACAGTAACTGCCTCTACTGTCCGTCAAAACTGATTGCAAGTAATGTTCAGATGACTATTGGGAATATTTGCCATTGCATACATAATGACTGCCTTAAGAGTCGCAACATTGCTGTGAGGATGATTATTGGAGTTCCTCTCAATTACGCCACTTACGTAATAACCATTCGGTTAATATTTGGCTAGCTGGCGGAGAAGGGGGTTTGTGAAAGCTTTGCACATCAATGTTTTGTTTGTATTGGCTGTATATGGGATAGATTAGGGTATTTAAAATACTTACGTAATCTCACGTATTGTAGAAGTAATTTAATGCTTTAACACCTTGGTATCAGCAACGGCGTTAACTCAGGCACCCTGAAGAATGAAATGTGAAGACGTCAGATCGTCTTTTCTTTTCAGGACTCCCTCCCTCCTCCCAGAATCATAAACGTGGCTGGAAATCTTCTGTAGATGTCTGTTAGAACCTGTTCAGAGATTTTACACCATCGCTGATCTTTTTGCGGTTCACTTTCCTGAATTGTGCAAAGTTTTTCTCATTGGAAAATTGCTCCTCATGATATTTCAGCTTGTTAAGATGGCTCTTGTATCAGGTCTAGAGGTTATTCCTGGTTCTCTCGGGCAAGAATTGTGCTCTTCTCATCACATAAGACCTTTGATGAAGATTCTCGCGAATTACAAATCAGATTGTGGCTTCATCAACCTCGTGAGCATCCTCATCGCATTCGTAGGTTTTTCTTCGACTTGACCGACAAATTCCGGTATCTCGATGATTTCATATTGCTAAAAACATCATTTTCTGTATAAAACTTCCTGTATAAAACCTGACAGACATCAGTTCCCTCCATCATTTAAGATAAATATTCGGCCGAGTTTAAAAATTTAGCAATCTGTAAATCGAAGCGTTCTTCAATTATAAGCCGATGACAGCATGCCTTTTCATTTCCGCAGTTAATCTAAGTCCTGACATGTTTACATAATGTAGCAAAGAAATATTTGTAACTACAGTAGAGCTCCGATTATCCGAACTCCAATTAACCGAACTTCCAATTATCCGAACCGTGTTTTTCGACTTTTAAAATTTTTTAACCGAACTTCCAATTATCCGAACAGCGTATTTCTCTTTTTAAATTTTTTTTCCGAACTTCCAATTATGCGAACGGCATATTTTTCATTTAAAAAAAAAACCTCCAAAACCTAAATATTTTTTTTTTCTGTCCCTTCCAATTACATTTCTCTTTTTTCGCCCTGTTATCTATCTTTTTTCTTTTCTTTCTTGGCATACAAAATTTAATCCGGAAACTGCAAGGTATTTTTGGGGAGTTTTGTTAGTGGGAAGAGAGAACACAAAAGGTTTGAAGAAAGGGGTTGAGAAACCAAGGTCAAAGCACAAAATTCCTGTTTGTATTTTTCTCCCCTCACCCTTGCTGTGGACACGTGTTGCAATCAATGTCTATGGTTGCAATGCAATCCCAAGGGGGTGGGAGGGTATTTCTTTTAAGTTTCTTATCGCAATGGACAGGTCACAGACCCGGTGTGAAGCCAGGACTAGAGAAAAGTAAGGGCTACGACATTTCTTTGACACCAGGTCGGGAGTGGAGAAAAACTGGTTTGTGTGACGTAGCTACGTTGACAAAGGTTTCTTGTTAGCGGTTGTTGATTGCTCCAGCGATCTAGCTCATTTATTTTTCTGCAACGAAGGAAAAAAGATGTCTGGAAAGCGAAAAAGAGTTGTTCTTTCGCTAGGAGACAAAGTAAAGATATTGAAGAGGCTGAAAAATTGAGAGGCTGAAGCCTTTGAATGCTTGGAAACAGCTATGAAATGGCTCGAAAGGCAGAAACACGCTGATCCTATTCAAGCAATGCATTTAAGAAGCATTAGAGATATGGCAGCATTGAAAAGAATGTCTTCTTTGAAGCAAGAAAAAATCAAAAGCTTTTTTACTTAAATTATAATCTTAAAAAAAAAAGACAAAAAAAAGTTTAAAAAATGAAAAAAAGACAAAAAAAAAGTTTAAAAAATGAAAAAAAGGCAAAAAAAAACATTTTTAAACACGCCAGCACTAACAGTGTTGCCAGTCTTAAGCCTGGATAAAGTGTGAAGCTTTTTGTATAGATAGGGATATCCTTTAAATTGTCTGTCCAATTATCCGAACTTTTGCTTATCCGAACTAGGGTCGGTCCCGACGTGTTCGGATGATCGGCGCTCTACTGTATGATATATTACATGATGATATTTTGCCTACAATGTATGGTTTCAAAAATACCTAACGCACACTGTATATGTATATCTATTATTATTAATGTTAAAAATAAGCGAAGCAGTTTCTTTGAGATTAAAAATACGTATGCCATAATGTTTATTAATACTTAGAACAGTATAAAATTTATGGTTCTTTCATTTTTTTAAGCAATTTTGGCCAGGCGTGTAGAAGCAAATATTCAATAAAAAATTAAATTTTATATTTTACACCGTATAATGGCTTAAGTCTAAATGGAATAGAAAGAAGAATATTATTCTAAAAATTATTTTCATGCCGTAACTAGTGATAGAATTCCACTCATTGTAGGCCACTATAGGTATTTCAATGGGGTTCTTTCGGGTTCTTTCTTATTTTAATGGGTGTTTCTTTCGTTTTGATCCGATTAAAGACATGAAAAAGCATTAGTAACATTTTATATGAGCTAAATGAAGTGTAACTTTAATTCACGGAATGCCTAGTTTCTAAATTAAACTAATCTTTGATAGTAATTTAGTGAATGGGATTAAAAAGGGAAAAAAAACGGATTAATAAAAAAAAGAACTCAGTATAATCTCCCATTTCGATGTCGACCAAAAGTTCAAATAATCATTCTGCTGCAAAAGAAAGAAAAAGAAAAAATCCCCGGATTTAGCCTACTACTGAGAGTAATCAGCTCTGCAAACGATAATTTAATTCTTTTCATCGTCTGAGATCTGCGAAGTGTGAAAACGCTTGGGAGCATCGGAGTTGCGGGTCAACAATAACAGCTGAATCTTCAACACCGATTTCGCAGCTAGCCATTCACTTCCACAAATTCAACGTTGCGTTTAAATGTCTCCCGTTGTTAAATGCAAATTTCCGGGCCAATAATTTGTTTTCTGTGGCCTTTTTTTTTCTTTGTTTGTGAGAGGTTAAAAGGGCAATGAGTTTGTAGTTCGACACCAAGTTATTTAAATTTATCAACCATGTAATTGGATGCATAGAGATGTGCAAAAAATTACATCATTGACGAATTCGATGTTTATTCCGGAAAGCAATAACTGGAAGCAATATTGTGAACTATTGGAAATTAAGATACAAGTGGATTAAAGTTTTAAATAACCCTTATTTATTTATTTATTGTTTGATTATATAGAAGAAAGGGTTATAACGTAATCTAGCATATTGTAAAACTAAAATGGACCATATTCTTGCGACGTAACATAAAGTAAAATGACGATTTTTATAGCTTCGAACCGAAAGTCTCCATTTCTTCATGGATTGTCAGGTGGAAACAAATATAAAACTATTTATATTATTTTAGGTGTAGACGAAATTTTTTGCAATCATCTTCCTGAAATGAGTACGATAGATTATATTCCAATGACATCACATAAGGTAAAATAGCGATTTTTATAATCTCGAACCGAAGGGAAGAATAAGGCCCATACTTAAGAATCTAATAATTCTTCTAGGAAGATACGAGGAATTGAGCATTTTAATATTTAATAATTTAATAATAATTTTAGTTTATTAATTTTAATAACTGAATGGCAATAAGATTTTCTTGGAGAGTTTAGAGCCATCTGTTGAAATTTTAAACATATGCAGAGAAAATAAAAATTAAACAGTAATAAAAAAATTGCAATTGAAAGCCTTAATTTCAGTTTTATCGATACTTAATTCTCATTACATAATTCTTCTTCCTCTCGTATCTTCAAGAAATTAAAAATGTATAAAAACAGGATAAGTGTGAGTAGAACTCACACCGTGAGGTTGTATGTCATATTACTGTAAAGTTTAGCAATTATCTAGATTATTATTATTATTATTATTTTTTTTTTTTTTTTTTTTTTTTTTACAAATATACAAGAATAATTGTTACCCACTTATACCTAGGTACTTCTTATAATTGTTGTACGGTAAAGCTATAATTATAATTTACGTAATTATCTATTACATCTTAACCAATATTTGTGCGCGGTGATTAGAGAAAGAATGGATTAAACCTCGTTGCACGTCAAAGTTGCAGAAAACATTTTTTATAAATGTATTGTTCCTAGTAGTAGTTTCACTTATTAATGCCGCATGCTTATCGAAGAGCGATAGAAACAAAATTTATCAATAATAGGTTAATTTGGTCTAAGTCCTTATCATGGAAAATTCAAATACTGAAAAACATTATTTTAATGCCTTAACTATTCATTCCATTCAGAGAGAAGCTCCAAATTTTTACAAAACAATGAGACCATGATTAATTTGATATTGATTTCAAAATGATGTCTTATTCAGTCATTCCTTAAAAGTAAAACTAGCTTGAAATACAGATGGAGATCAAAGTGATCTTATAAGGACTGTATTTATTATTATTATTGTTGTTGTTTTTGTTGTTGTTGTTGTTATTATTGTTGTTGTTGTTGTTGTTATTATTATTATTATTATTTGAAGTATGAATCGTAAAAACTTACATACTTACTCCATATCCTTTGTTGCTGTTGTTGTTAATTCCTTTTGTCTGAATTAGCAAAAACATTTGGAAAAACAGATTGTAGAAAAAAAAAATAACAGAACCAGGCATTTCTATGTCTACAAAATAACAATTGAGAAATTAACAAAAAACAGAGGATATGATTGACAGCCTACAAACAATATTTTGAAACTTTCAAAATTTGAGGGGAAGAATTTGATTGATACTTGGTGCCAGGATACTATTTCACTGCTCAATTTCGATTTTTCCAGTTCAAATACAATTTCATTCGATTGTTTTCTTCTTTTAGTTTTTTGTTTCCGTTCCTCTTTTTCTTGTTTTATTATCTCTTTTCTCTCATCTATGATATTTTCCACACCTTTCAAACTCTGATTCCTCTTATAATTGGAGTCAATTTATTATATTATTTATAATTCCTAAAAAGGTGTTAGGAAGATTTTAAAAATAAGAAAATAATTTTATTTAACTGTTTACATGTTACAACTCATCACCGAATCATTTACAAAACAATTAACAAGTAAGAAAATACATGCGTTAAGCATAGATTATGAAGCACTTTCCAACACATCTTGAAATCTTTAACAAAACTTCGCTATTTAGGGAAATAAGGGTATGTAGCTAAATACAGCCAAATGTGTATTCCAATATTTTTGAACAGCCCTGTATTTGTTCTGTCAATTGATACATAATACTGTATATTGGGAAAACTTAGTTTAGCAAGAAAAGGCCTAGTCTCTTGCAATTTTTTATCAGCAATTTATTTTAATAGATGGAAACATACTTGAATACTTTTGTTCAGCCCTGTAGTTTATCTACTACCTTTATTGCACCTCAGTATTAAGCAAAAATTTATTTTAAACTAAAACATTCTTAAAACAACGGTAATCACATTCGCATAAATTATCATTCATACGCGTCCAAGTACCCAATTCTTTGCGTGGCCCTGTATATCATTCTATCTATATTCTGCAAACATTTTTTAGTAAATTGAATACAGTTCAGCGTAAAAATGCATAACTGTTTTAAGAAGCAACTTTAAGTAATTTACGCTCATATTCAGTAACGTTGGCGAGTTCTTTTGGGTAGCCCTGTATATCAACTATAGCATTTATACACATCATATAATGTGCACAGATTTAATAAAACTTAAACGCGTATATCATAATTAACACTAGAACGCCCGGAAATTCTACTCAAGTTTGAAAATAATATTTCTCACCAGAATTTTTATTCAAAATTATTTAATTGATTTATTTAAAGTAAATTTGCGTGGATTAGATTTAAATTATTTCAAGAAAATTTTTCTGGTTCGAATTGAAATTTAGTTACATGATTGGAGTCGAATCGACTCCATCCGGGCGTTCTAGTGTTAAAATGCATTTCATCCATCAGCCATCATCGGATACATAATACTGTACTTCGGAAAGAATATACTATTTGAAATCTTTTGTGTGTCCCTTTAAATGCTGTGAACTTCATATTATACAAGACAGTATCGTATAATTTTTACTAAGCCTCAGTGACAAATATCAGTTTTATTATATATGAAACAGTTTAATATATTTAAAATATGTCGCACACAATTTCCTCCTTTATCATTATCTAATGGATTATCTAATATGTGGCCCTGTACATGAATAATTGCTATATTTTCACCGCATATTTTATAGAATGTATATTTTAGTGCACCTCGTAAGTGCATATAAATTATAATGTGTTTGACAGGGTGTAACATCTTTAAAATTCTTTCGAAACGATTTTTCCCCATAGGCCGTAACGTAATGGAAAATTTTGACTCTCTCTGTAAATAGACTATTCATGGTAGGAACTTCATTTTCAATAGGGTTCGTGCTAGGGTAGACATCAATAACCTCCAAAAATTTCAGGGCAATCCGAGAGTATTTACAGGAGTTAGAGCACGGACAGACGGACAGACAAACCGAATGCATAAGCACTTTTCAATTTTGTTGGAAAGTGTTTAAAATGATATTCCAAAGTTTTCACAGCCTATGATATATTTAACTGAAACGCCATCATTCAGTTTTTCATGTGACGCATGTCATTTTTTTTTTTATTTTATTTGGTTTTTTATTTTCATTTATTGAACCATTGAGCAACTCGTGCCACAGTTTTGGTAAGTTGAATAATTTTGTATCGTTACATATGGAATTTTTACGTGTTAAAATCTCTATTGTTTCTCTTATAATGGATGAATAACATTGTTTGGAGTAAAAAATTATTTTACTTTCGTTGCTTCAACGAAAGTAAAATAAGAATTTTAAATATAATTAATAAATTCAATCAGTTAATTTGAAATGTTTGAAAGCTCCTAGAGAATTTTCACAAGGTATGCCAGTATAAAAACTTTTGTTATGTATTAAATTATAATAAAATAATTATTCTAAATTTAAATTGTATTGTTAACAAGCTACAATAAAAATAAGCACAGATAATAATATGCAAAATTGTGAAAAAAAAAATTCTAGATGGTCAACTTTAATGACTCTGGATGAATCTTTTACGAAATTCTTTCATACAAATACACAGTTATGCATAACTTTTTAAATAACCAGTTAAAATTAAACAAAAGTACTTATTTAACTCTCTAGATTAGGCTCACTGCTATGGCACCTTTGTAATCATCGTTCTGATAACCAATAGAGCAGATAAGATGCGGGTGATTTATTATTGAAAAAACTATGCAGATCATTAAAATCTGTCTGTGTACATATATCAATTAAGTTAATAAACAATTTTAAAGGAACATACTTTTACTGGGACTGTTTAAAAATTAAAAGATTTAATAAAAATATCGTTTAGTTGTTATTTACAACATGGGTATAGAATTAGGCAACAATTTAATGCTTTTGACGCTCAATGGACCAGAAACTAAGAATGAAAATTTAAACATTTAATTTTATGTAATATGTTACGTTTCTCTTTTTATTTTAAACAGATATTTATATTATTTGTGATATATTTTTATCGCAATGGCTCAGTAAAAGAATTTGAATTTTATTTGAATATTTTCAGTGATAAAGCCATTATTTACAACAAGGCATTTCTAATCTTGATTGATTACTATCTTTAAAAAAAAAAAAAAAATTCATTTTATTTTCAAATTTTGCTTACTTTTATATCGTTTAGTCAAATAATTGCACGCTCTACTGAACAGATAAAGACATAATCGGTTCTTAAAAATTTTCTTTCTACTTTTCGTATCCAAACCTGTTCTTTTGTAAGATCTCAGAACAGCACGATAATCTTGAAATTAACCTAACAAAAACAGCAAACAAAACCGCATTCATCTCATGTTGTGTAATAACGTCTCATAACAATGCGCTAAACTCGTTTAATTCGAGAACCTATATTAACAACTCAGCTCTGGAGGATTTTAAAAGGTGTCTTAACCGTATCATCTCACTGATCCGTAACTGCATCACCCTAAAAACACTCAAACACACGTAACCGAATTACTACGCTAGGAAAAAAATTCTATGTTCCTCCAAGTTTCTATTATGCTCCTGTAGTTTTCCTGAAAAGTTTTCAGGTAAAAAGAGTTGTTTGCTCTGATTCCAAAACATGCATATTTGTTCTACTGCACTGCTTTTTCTCCAGCAATTTAGGGTCGTTTGCCATGTTTGACGTCTTTATCGTGAAAGAACGATGATAAATTAAATTTTCACAGCATGAAGTAGGGTAGATGTTCCAGTAATGGGCCACCTTAAGGAATTTCTCTAAAAAATAATTTTTTATTAATAGTTATAATTATTGTATTCCATTTTTTTCATATTAGATTAATCTTTCAACAATATTTAACTAATCCCACAGTTACATTTCCCAATAGAAATAAAAATTTCATTTTAAATAATAGAAATATGTCTAAACACCCAAATGCCCAGTAATGGGCCACCTATGTTCCAGTAATGGACCGCCTATGTTCCAGTAATGGGCCACCCTACAAAAAATAACAGATAATTATTTTTAGGTGCGTTCGTAATTATGTAAATAGGTAGCACCTATAATTGTCGTTCAGTCCGTCTGTCTGTCCATCTATCTGTCCGTTTGTCTGAGTCTATCTGTCCGTTTGTCTGTCCGTCTGTCTGTCCGCATATAACAACGGAAAACTATCCAACCGAATCGTTTGAAATTTAAAATACATAATTATTACATAATTTTGTCGAGTCATTTCAAATTTTATGAAAATCGGATGGATAGATCAATTACAGGGACATTCAAAAGGATTCCGTTACATTACGGTCAATAGGGAAAAAAGTTTTAAATGCATTTTAATCGTTTGAAATTTAAAACATATAATTATTGCGTAATTTTGTCGAGTCATTTCAAATGTTATGAAAATCGGATGCATAGATCAATTACAGGGACAATCAAAAGGATTCCGTTACATTACGGTCAATGGGGAAAAAGTTTCAAATGCATTTTAATGATGTTACACTCATTCGAACATAATAGAATTGGCATGAATCTATGAAATATATACTAAAATATGCATTCTGTACAATCTGTGACGCAAAGAATTTTTATTATTAAATTACAGGGCTACACAAAAGTATTCCACTATATAATGCTATACGGGGAAACATGGTTTGGTACGTGTTTTAATTATATTCAACTATTTCAAATTTTATGAATAAGATATACGTTGCTGAGGTGTAATAAGAATTACTATTCCTGTATATTTACAGAATTTCAACCAATATACTGTATCCGAAGTCCGAAGTACTATTTACTATAAAAGCAAGATCTGAATATTTTTAAAACTTCGTTATCGTACGAACGCACCTCATTTGCTACGTTCACGTGCAATTTCCAACTTGTTCTTTTTATGTCTGCGTAAGTCGCATCTTCTTCTTCCTCAGAATCCACTTTATCCTCTTGTATACAAAATTCGGCCTTTTTGAAGCAATTGTAAATTGTTTTTTCTTCAATTACCCCCATTGATACCGTTCGTATATGTATAACTATTCAATTAACACTGTTTTGAGAAGGATGTTGAAAGGTGTGTGAAAGGAGGGGGTTGATGAATTTGTTGAACTTAAGGAACAAGAAAATTCAAGCAGAGGAGTAATATAAAAAAAAAAAAAACTCAGCACTGAACGATAAATTAGGAATAAGAGATGGAAATTTGATTTCATGTGATTTCGAAGTATTTTTTTACAACTGAATAAAGAACATTTTATGAAAATATTCGTTATATGGAGATAGACATTTCGCTATATAGAGACTGTTTTTAATGTAATCATGGGAAAAGGGGAACATTCCTACTAAAAATTCGTTATATAGAGAAATTCGATGTATGGAGTTTCGTTATAGAGAGACTTGACTGTATTTATAAAGAAATTGTCTTTATTAAATTCTAGTAAGTAAAATTTAAGTATTAAATTTGTTTATTTAGTTTTCAGTTAAATCAAAATATTTTATCACTACTGAAATTACACTTTTAGTATTGGTCACTTGGGTGGCCCATTACTGGCAAATCACGAAATAAGCAATCCAGTAATGGACCACCCCTCCTAAAATCTTAAAAATAAATAAAATTTTGTAAATGGCAATTGGTATATTAAATTTTATGTTTTATATTGCTAACCAAACAAAAACATTCAATTTTTACGGAAAAATAAAAAAGATATAAAACTAAGTAAGTAAAGTCTGCTCTTAGCATGTTCAATAAGATTTTCAGTGAAAAACAGAAAAACTGTGAAACTTTATTTTCTGCTTCCTAATTGTTTTGACGAAAAGTGTAAAAAATTAATCCAGCTTATAAAGCATGCAAGGTAGAGTTCAGAAAAAAATAATAAAAGCTTAACTATTATTTATTATTTTTTTATAAACCAAAAAGTGCGAGGTGGCCCATTACTGGAAGGTGGCCCATTACTGGCACATCTACCCTATATGTGTTACATGAGATGACACAACAGATTATTTTAAACATAGATAATCATGCCTATAATCAGTTTGATTATTCTGTCCTCAAATATCTGGTGTCTATTTTAGGAGATATTGCTGTATAATACAAAATGCAGTAAAACCTCCACAACGGACACTCCCGAATAGTGGACACCTCTATTTAACGGACAGTTTTCCAATCCCCATTCCCAAAACCTAAGTTTCTGTATGCTTAACCTCTGAATAACGGACAGTAATTTTGGTGATAAAAGATCAAATAATATTTTTTAATGTGAAAAAAAAGTAAAAATCCTCTAAATTTATCAGATTAATGTGTCAAGTATCATGAAACAAAAAAAAAAAAAAAAAAAAATATTTTAGTAGGGTTCATTCATAAAATTCGATGAGTAATTAACTAGACTGCATATTGCATAACATAGAAGAGATAAATCAGAGACGCCCATGGCGTCAATATGATCTGAACAAAAGAAAAATAATCACTGAAAACCTAAAGTACATTTTATTTATTTGTTATTACTCTTTTATAAAACAAAGAAAAGGGTTACTCTATTTTATTTATTTTTTTTATTGGGAAATTGCATACTGATATTTTGGCAACGAGAATTAAAGGCGCCATGAATGCGATGAGAATAGGGGGTAAAAAAAAACTACTTCTCAATGTCCATTGCTCTTTTCGATTCTTGTGATAATAATATTTTAACAATAGCCTCAAAAAGAAAACGATTAACTTTATAAGAAAAATTTGAAATTGTTAGTGTATCTGAGAGAAAAATTGAGTTTACGGATACTTGCCAATCGTTTTAAAATAGGTAAAACACACGTCTGCGAGATTTTACAAAATAAAGAAGAAAAAAGAAATTTATGGATTACTAACTCAAACGAGAACACCAAAAATGTGAAATTGAGGAAGACTAATTCCATTGAAACTGATTCTATAATTCGCAATTCGTATACTTCAGTTCGTTCAAAAACTTCCTATCAATGGACCTTTGATTCAGGAAAAGGCTTTGGAAGTCGCTAAAGAACTCGGATTACATGATTTTAAGGCTTCCAGTGGATGGCTGGAAAAGTTTCGATTTCGGCACATCTCTTTCAAAGCAATATGTGGAGAAGGAAAATCTGTAGATCTTAAAGAGGTGAAGGATTGGCAAGAACAACTTCAATCTATTTGTGAAGGTTACCAGGAGAGAAACATTTTTAATGCCGATGAAACCGGACTCTTTTCAGAATTTTTCCGAATAAGACTTTATGTTTTAAAAAGGATGATTGTATCGGCAGAAAAATATCAAAACAGCGATTCATTATTTTATTATGTTCCAATATGTTAGGAGAATTTGAAACCCCTCTTATATTTTAAGCAACTTGAAACATATAATTTGATTAAAATATTGGAGGACTAATTACAGATTAATCATGTATACTATGTATCATTAAAACTGTATAGATAGTATTTGTATTTTAAGTAACTTAACGGACGATAATTCAGAAGAGCAAGATGAAAAATATAGTTAGATTTTTACTATGGAAGGCTAACTCAAGATAAACCATGTATACTATGTACCATTAAAACTATAAACATAGTATTTATATTTTAAGCAACTTGATGGATTATAATTCAGAAGTGCAAGATGAAACATATGATAAATTGATTAATAATATGTGTAGATTAGTTTTAGTACATTAGATGATTATAGCAGTAAGAAATTTCGTGTAGGAGCAATGCATATAAGGTGAAAATCTAGTAGAATCAATTGATTTGAACTCCATAATCGTTCCAAGTTAGTATTTTCTCACTTGTGTAATGTGGAAATATAAAAGGTAAAGAAACAAGTTTGATGTAAATAAATATTGAGGTATTGGTTTAAAAACTAAAAAAGTATTGAATTTTACTGAATTAGAAAGTATAAAATTTGTTTAAATAATGTTTTGTGTATAAAAATTAAGATTGAATGTGATAAAATTATGAAAATCAGTTTGTAAACTCTCATTTTTTCTAAGTACTACAATGAAAATATTTTTTTAATATAGAATTTCCGCTTATTGATGAGACTAAAAAAATTATTTTTTGTTTAATTTTGAATATTTATTGGATGTAATGTAATACAAGGATTAAAATCTTACAAATTCGATGTTAAATTTTTTAAGAAATTGTGGTTTGTAATCCAGAAAAAAAGTGTGATTTTAATAAATTTGTAAATATATACATAATTTTTTTAATTTATTTCTCTAACTTGTAATTCATCTGTTAATTTTTTTAACTTTTGTAGAAAAAACATTTGAATTTTTGGTAATTTGTACCATTTTTTGTTCAACAGTTGATTTTATTGATTATTAGTATTCTCATTCGACAGTAATTTCACATATGAGGTTATTAAATATTAAATATCTATTAATTTTCTTTACTGTTTCAGTATGTAGGCATTATGGTAAAAGTAAATTCTTCGTTAATTTTTCAAGAAATTTTGCTAAAACTGGATTTTTGTAAGGAGATGACGTAATTTCATTTACAGTTTTTTGAAAATTAATTCAAATGTGGATGTCTCTTATTTTTAAAAGCAATGGTGTAATGATCTGCACAATGTTAACGATAAAAAATTAGGCTAATATTTGCTCTTATGTGGTGAAAATTTCAGATAGTTTTCAGGGCCGTAACTACCGCCGGGGCACTGCCCCGGGGCATCCAAGCCTGAGGGGCCCCAAACTGATGGTTAAAAAAATTATTGATTTTTATTTCTAGTCTAACTTCCTATAAAGTGCCCAGCACCCGGCTGAAAGTTAGTAAATAAAAACAAATCAATCTGCTAGAATAAATATTTTTGCGTGTCCGTCGATATACTGCATATGCTGCGTATGCAAAATCAGTTCTAGAGCAGACAGCAGAATGTCTAGTCGAATGTGTCATGTCACCCTATCATGTTTGCCGAACCCACCAAAGCTAGTAAAGAAGAAAACATGGGCTTCTGATCGGTTAAATAATAAAAAAAGCATCTGAAAAATTCTAGAAAATCTTTCTTCTTATCTATTAATAAATACATAAAATCGAAAAAAATTATCAAAATTCATCTTTTAAAAGGTTTTAAATCAGAAACGTATGATTAAATCACATAAACTCAAAAATGAACCTAAAGAAAATGCTCTTTAACCCCTTCGCGACGGGAGCCTTTTACGAAATTTTTAATGTTTTGTCACCGGTTATTTAAAACAGAAATTTGTACTTTGTTAAATCGAAAAAATGCTCTGATTAACTAAGGCAAATTTTACAGTAAAATTTTGCTGGTGGGAATAAAGAAGGATTCTTAAGCCTTTTCGCGGCACATACACGTGTCGCTCGTCCCCAAGGAGTTAAATTATTCAACTAATCAGAAGTCCGTATTTCCTCTTCTATGCTAGCTTCAATGGGATCGGCAAAAATTGCGTCGTCGCCAAGTGCCTTCCGAGTAGGGTTACCCAATTCTACATTTTTTAGTCATTTTTGGGCTTATTATACTGTGTACGTCTAAACAGCGGCGTGCGGAAAAAAAAGAACTACGACTGAAGCAATATTTCGATTTGCCCCGGGTGCGAGGGGCCTCACTAGTTTGTCACGGGGCTCCCAAGTTTATAGTTACGGCCTTGATAGTTTGGTATGAAATGTGAAATATTTGGTTGGTTGGTTATATGGGGTTTTATGGCGCAAGGTCCCTTTGGGGACATGCTGCGCCAAGACGAAGACAAATTTAGAATAATATGTTATGAATTAAAATGTAAAATAAAACAATGTGTATATGATAGAAAAATAAAACAAGCCAAAAACATAGTTGTAGAAACACTAAAATCAAAAACTGTAAAAGCTGGCAACAGTTAAAATATGAACAATGTATAAGATGAGATACAGAAGTTACATAAAAGCAAGATTTAAAATAAAGGAACACTTAAAATATACATAAAATCAGTGAAGGTAAAATACAAAATTGAACATGTAGCAAGTTAAAATCTGTACAATCAATAAAGTAATAAAAAAACATGAAATATATACAATGCGATTTTTTTTTTTAAATAGAAGGTTAAAAAACAATGTTACTTCAGTTAGGCACATATTCTTCAAACATCACATTGTCATCATCGGCATCCGAGTCATTGCTGCATGACTCGGATTCCATAGCCTCTTCCACATACTGTTGTAGCCGTTTGGGATCCTTCACATTTTTAATGAATGGGCTGAGACAGTTTTTCTTCCCTTTCCCCACAGTCTTCCACTGTGGAGAGGCTGGACTTGAGGTTTTCTTTTTATCTGGCTGTACAGTGGGTTTTTTCAGACTCTGTTTTTGAAAAATGTTGGATTTCTGTTGTATTTTGGTGTTTGTGGCACCTTTGGACTTAGTATGGGGTTCAGATGATTTTGAGGATTGAACTGCTAGTTTCTGTCGTCGTTTCTCAATATCGATAATTTTAACAGGTTCAGAGGATGGTAGCCGGCGTTCAAGTTGCGGATTCCCAGAACATTTGGCTGGAAGACAGATATCACGGGATTCTTTGATTGGGGTGTTTGTTGATTGTGTTCTGGCTGAATTATTAGATGACATAGACACGTCAGTCTGGGTGCTGATGTGTCTTACAGTTTTTAACGGTTGTTTGATTAAACTTGAGTAGGAGACTCCAACAGATGGTGTTCGGGATTCAACAATTTTGCGAGCTTCCGGATATGAGAGTTTTTGGGTGATTTTAACTGCCATGATTTCTTTTTCTCGAATCCAGTTTGGACAAGAGCGGGAGTAAGCTGTATGGTCACCTTTGCAGTTAATGCAGCATTCAGCGTTTTCACATGTTTTATCGTCGTGGTCGTGGTCTACTTCTGCACAACGTGCACATGTTTTAGTGCCACGACAATTAGTTTTTGTATGTCCATAGCGCTGGCATTTAAAACATCTGAGGGGGTTAGGAATGTATGGTCGGACGGGACAGCTTAGGTAAGCAGCTTTAATTCTAGTAGGTAGATTAGGGTTATTGAAAGTCAGAATGATGTGCTTTGTGGGAAGCACTTTTTCATTCCGACGAATTGTTATGCGTCTTACATCTATGACATCTTGATCTTTTAAGTTTTCCAAAAGTTCTTCTTTCGTAGAAAATAAAAGTTCTGGTTCAGATATTACTCCACGACTGGTGTTTAAAGTTTTATGCACTTGAATAGAAACAGAAAAAGGACCTATTTTAGAGCTATTTGAAAGAAGTTGAGACTGTTTGTATGAAGAGATCTCAACAAGTAAATCCCCGGATTGCAATTTCTTGAGTGAATGACCATCCCCCAAAACAGACTGAAATGTTTTAGCAATAACAAACGGTGAAGTTCTTTTGAAGGAACAATCAGATTGGCTATCAAGGCGTTTGATGACAAAAAAACGTGAGAATGCAGGTTTCTGTACTGTTTGTTGCTCTCCACTTGGGAGAGAGTTAGAAGGAAATAGAGATTTTCCATCCATAATTGAAAAAATACAATTCGGACCCCGGCCGCACCACCCACTCCCGAGCCCAACAAGGGGATGCACATTCGTGCACCAGTGCTAACCAGGGTCTATACGGTCACAAGACAATCCTATGTCAGTCTCCACCCTTAACGAGATGACTAGTAATTGCTCGCTCGCTTGATCCCTAAAGCCAGTGACAAAGTCAGCTGACCAGCCGATTGGTACATACGGGACCAATATGCACCGCCCGTCTACCTGAAGCAGAGGCCAAAGCAGTGTGTTGGTTTCCCTCAACTGCCAGGATCCCCCTTTCCAGGGACACGGGTCGCCACGCACGGCCAACACGTGGGTGGTTTACAATTCTCCATGAGTCGATATACAGGATGATACCGGCTCATACAGAATTGCCCTCACCTCCAAAAAGGAAACCACAACGAGAGTGAAACAAAGATGAAAGGAAGACAAGAGGAGTAAGAGGAAATAGAAAGGAGAAAGATCACTCGGGTGCCCCGGGGTTGTGAAGCCCGTGAATACCTAAAGAAGGTATCCCCCTGGGGAGTGAAATATTTGGAAAAATTAAACTTTGTATTCGTGTATATTTTGTATTATTAAACTGTAAAGATAATATTCGTATTTGGAAAATATTGTTGTGTGTTTCAATAATTTTCTGATAAATTGATAAAAACAGATGTTAAAATTCTGTACTGTTAACATATATGGGATCAAAAATAAAATTTGATGAAAGTATTATAAAAATTCAGAAATTTTTGAAGCGTAAGATGAATCATGTCCTAATTTGATTAATAACATGGATAGAATATCTCAAAGTAGTTTTAATATGTCAAGTATCTAAAGCAGCAAGAAGTAACTTTTTCGGTTTTCTAGAATAAAAAAATGTAGACTATTTGTTGTAAGATTTGTAAAGACATTCAAACTTTTTAAAATAATTAAAGTTTGGCAATATAGTATCTTGTAACAATATATAAACAATGTATTTCAAAGTTGAAAAATTGCTTAAAAAATCGTCTTTTCTTAAAAATTGATATTTATTTTTGCTTAATTAATAATACTTGTTAAGTTTTTTTGTTAAAACTAAAATATATGTTTAATTCTTCTGTTAGAAATCCATATTTCCACGTTGTGGTTCAAAAGACTGTTGTAAAACAAATCAAATTCGCTTAAATTCACCTTTTCTCCCTGAAAAATTAACATTTATATTATTTTGCTTAATTAATTATACTCATTATATCTTCCAAATTTTAATTTTGAGATATTGTGGTAACTGTTATGAAACTAGGATGGATAAATAGTTTAAATCCCTTCTTTTTTCTTTCTAGATGATATTTTTTCTTGGATGTAAACATTTTCTTGTATATCTTTGTAAGTTGTGACGTCAAAACTCTTTTGTTACGTTCCTCTACCTTTAAAGAATGTTGGATGAATGGGGGGATGCAGAAAAAAAGTTTTAGTTCGAATATGACGTAATAGAAGGTACTGTAGCTTGTGTGTGGTGAGTATTTCTTCAAGTGCGTTCGTTTATGTATTAAAATCCTACTTACTTAGATGGTATATAAAAGTATGGTGAAATTTCCATTTAGAGTAAAAGTTAAGCATATTCGTTTAAATTAACATTTTCATTAAAAAATTATTAGTTTCTTTGTCATTTGTTCACTTATCGAAATTCATTAAGGTATTGACTCTTCAAAAACTAAAAGAATATGTTTAAATTTCCATTTTAAGTTGTTTATTCTGATTTATGCTTTAAAAAATATGAAGAAATCAATTAAAAATTTATATTTTCCATTGTTTTTTGCTTAATTAACAATGTTCATTAAAGTGATTGCTGTTCAAAAACTAAGATAAATATTTAAGTTTCCTTTCTTAAGTTGATATTATAGTTGAAAAATTCTAAAGAAATCGGTTGAATTTGATATTTTCCGTTGTTTTGCTTAATTAATAATACTCATTAAGGAAATGGTTGTTCAAAAACTGGAATGCATGCTTAAGTTTCTTTCTCTGAAGTTGATATTCTGAAGTTTCAGTTGAAAAAAATCGTAAGAAATCGACTAAAAATTTATAGTTTTCACCGTTTTGTTTAATTAAAAATACTCATTAAGAAGATAACCACTTAAAAACCTAAATGCATGTTTAAATTTCTTTATCTCAAATTGATGTTCTGAAGTTTGAGTTGAAAAAACCGTAAGAAATCTGTTTTTTCCAAAAAAAATATATTTTCTAGTGTATTTTACTTAATTAATAATAATCATTAAGATTATAGCTGTTGAAAAACTAGGATGTATGTTTAATTTTCAACTTTTAAGTCGATACACTGATCTTGTAGTTGATAAAAATCTAAAGAAATCAAATAAAAATTTATATTTTTCACTGTTTAGCTTAATTAAAAATACTCATTAAGGAGATAACCACTTAAAAACCGAAATGTATGTTTAAGTTTTCTCTCTTTAAGTTGATAAAAATCGTAAGAAATCAGTCTTTTTCTATAAAACTTGATATTTTCCATTGTTTTTTACTTAATTAACAATACTCATTAAGGTTATAGCTCTTGAAAAACTAGGATGTATGTTTAACTTTCAACTTTTAAGTCGATACACTGATCTTGTAGTTGATAAAAATCTAAAGAAATCAAATAAAAATTTATATTTTTCACTGTTTAGCTTAATTAAAAATACTCATTAAGGAGATAACCACTTAAAAACCGAAATGTATGTTTAAGTTTCCTTCTGTCAAATTGATATTCTGAAGTTTCAGTTGAAAAAATCGTAAGAAATTGACTAAAAATTTATATTTTTCATTGCTTTGATTGATTAATTATACTCATTAAGATGTCAATCAATCAATATTCAAATATATGTTTAACTTTCTTCTTTTAAATTGATAATCAGACTGTATAGTTGAAAAAATCTAAATAAAGCGGTTAAAAACTGAAATTTTTCATTGTTTCGCTTAATTAATAATACTCATTAAGATTATCGTTGTTCAAAAATCAAATGTAAATTTAATCTTCATCTTATAGTATGATTCTGTGTTGTGGGTGATTGATTATATTTTGAATAGAGCTCATTCCCCTCTCCTATTATAGTAGAAAATTATTTTTCCCCGGTAGGGGACGATGTTGTGTACGTGAAGGGGAAGGCACTGGAGGTCGTGGGGCTGGCGGCGGCACGAGCTGAGGCGGCAGGACGGTCCCGCCATCCCGCCGCCTCCTGAGCCCGTACTGTCCTTTTCCTACTACTCATATAGTATAAGTTTTAGAATACATAAAAGTCAATTAATGAAACATTATGCTTTTCTTTGCAAGTTTTGTACATTTGAACTTTTCCCAATAGGGACACCTCTGAATAACGGACAGTTTCCGTGCTCTCGAGGTGTCCGTTATTTAGAGGTTTTTCTGTATATGTATTTTTAAATTTCGATTATTAAATTCGCTTTTTAATTTATCCATATCGTAATGGAATGCTTATATCATTGTATGCAGTATGAAGATGCTATCGTCTGCATGGAATATATATAAACAACAGACTCTCGATTAGCAGAAATAGTCGAAAAATACCTCGTCCTGAATAAGCGAATATTCCGAATAAAAGAATTCATGTAAATTTTGATAAGAAATTTTAGAAAAACGATGGATTTTAATGATTAAATAAAAGATTTTAATCTTATTTAGATTTATAATTAGTATAATATAACAAAAAAAAATTGCCCAGTTTAAAAAAAATGAGCCCAGCCTGGTGGCATTGAGCTCACAGGCTAGTCACACTAATTGCACATTGCAATCTTATTTTTTCAAGATATAATGCCCCTCAAAAAAAAAATTAAGGAATGGGGGGTTAGAACCATTTCCACCTTTTATTCTTAATGATTGATCCCCCAAAACTAATCTAGGATACGCCTTATCATAATGAATCTTTGCCCAGAATTCTATGCAAATCAGATAATTCTGAATAAAATCCCATTTATTTAATTTAAGAGGGGCCCCGTTCTCCCCTATATACTTAACCATTACACAACCAAAGCTATTCAGAGATTCACCTTATCAAAAAGAACCTATATCCGAAATGTAAAGCAAATCGGATAATTCTATATAAAATATATTTATCTAATTTAAGGGAGTGTATAATCGCCCGTTTCTCTGTCTATGCGTAACAAAAGAAACCCCAAACTCGTGTTGCATATCTTTAAAAAGGTCAGAAACTGCCTTTTCCTATTATGGATGTCTTGTGTGTCCACCTCCGCTCTGCCCCCCATTGGGGGCACATTTTTAATTTTTTTACCACACCAGTCATGTGACACATCATTTGAAAGGTCTGCAACTGCTTATTCATATTATGGATGTCTTGTGTGTCACCCCCATTCTGCCCCCCAGGGGGCACATTTTTAATTTATTTACAACACCAGTCGTGTGACACATCATTTGAAAGGTCTGCAACTGCTAATTCATATTATGGAGGTCTTGTGTGTCATCCCCAACTCTGCCCCGCAGGGGGGCACATTTTTAATTTTTTTACAACACCAGTCGTGTGACACATAATTTGAAAGGTCTGCAACTGCTTATTCATATTATGAATGTCTTGTGTGTCACCCCCACTCTGCCCCCCAGGGGGGCACATTTTTAATTTCTTTACACAACCAGTCGTGTGACACATCATTTGAAAGGTCTGCAACTGCTTATTCATACCATGGGGAATTGGCGAGCGCAGCAAGCAGGGGTAGCCTACAACTTGGAATCGCGAAGCGATCACGCGGGGCATTGGCGAGCGTAGCGAGCAGGGGGGAGGAGCCCCCTAGTTTCAAATTAAAAAAATACAGATTGTTTAAAAGATAGATTAAAAAGGCTTATCCTTTTGTTTATTTTGTGGTTAAATATCTGATGTTTACTTTCAAATTTGATCCCTTCAAAATTCCATCATTTAAATGGAGAATTATTTTATATTTTCTAAATAGGCTTTTTCTTTATAGTTGCATCATTTAAAAAAAACTCGAACGAAATTTCTAAACAATGCATTTCCAATTTAAATGTGTGCTTACCTTGTGAAAATTAAAAATGAAAGAAAACGTTAAAGTAAGTAAATTCTTTAATTCGAAAAGCATTTGGTGGGGAAAATTACGCTATATTTAAAATGAAGTATACATTTTAATACGTTGAAGTATTTTTTAATGATACATGGAACACCAATAACACTCACGAAGGATTGCTTTTGTAATGACGACACGGAGCTTGTAATTTTTCGTATTCGATTTTTTAAGATTATTTGAATGATTTATTTATTTAAATTTCAATACACCTAATTTACTTTTTTCAAATTGCCATATTTTTAAAAGAAAATGAGCTAGAATAAACATACTTAGGTATCCATACTTTAATTCTGAACATTTAATATGCTTCCATATCCGAAAGTCTCGCCATATTCACCTTGTATGAAAATTATAGCTTCCGCTGCTGAAAATATCGTTATATTTGATTCATGGAGATTCAGAGTAGATCAACGTCGCCAACTTCGATTTCCAGAAAATTGCTCAGAACAATCTGGAACAATTTTTTTGTCAAACTCTTTTAAGCTTGTTTTTAAAGTGGCCAGATGAGACAAAGTTTCTTCAAAAAGCATATAGTGCAAAAATATGTATGATAATCATTAAGGATGAATACAACTAAGCTTAAAAATTGCTATTAGTGGTAAAAAATAACTTTATTTAGATCAATATGCTATACTAAATATGCACTTGAAAATGTAACACAAACGGCGGTATTTTCAAGATCATTCTTTATAGAAATTTTATGGAAATTAAAAAAAAACAAACTTGTTTTTAAATAAAAATTTGAGAAAATATTCCTATCAGGAATTATCTTAAAAATATCGCCGTTTGTGTGATGAAAAAATTTATGTTGATCTAAATAACGAAATTTTTATCATTATTTTTTTTAACTTACAAGGAAGGTCTCTATACTGGGCTTACTCAGATTTTTTTTTAAATGCTATTTAAACTACTTGTGTATCTAATAAAAGATCAACCAAAATTGGAGGGGGAATTACAGTAGAAAGTATGTAAAAAAATAAAATATTTTCGAATATATGGCATGAAAAGACAAAAGCATCACGCGATTTAGCGAGCAGCGCTTTTCTTCGCCAAAAGCACACTATTTTAATGCAACTGAAAATTGTTGGATTTTTAGAATGCGTGACATTTAATGAATTTAAGAATTAACAGTGAGACAGTTTGATATATTATACACATATATAGTTATTTAATTTTTCACTGAAAAAAAAATATTTTCATATATAAAAGATTTGGTATTATTCTGTTATCCCGTCGACCAAAATACAATCGCCAAATTATAAGATTAAATGCCAATAATGGATGATCGTGAATGTCAATTCAATGACATTAAATACGATACACGTGTTTAAAACGTCATTAAGTGATTTTTATTTCGACTTTTTATTTGTATTTTTATTAATATTCTACTAATTATTTGTTTTTTTATTATTTAAAATAAAAATTACGTCAATATGTATAATTTGGCTATTAGTTTGGCGATTTGTATAATTTTGCAAAATCGGTCGATGGAATAACAGAGTAGTACCAAAAATTCATATTGAGATACATTATTTCAATACATTTAAGTGTATTCAAAAATAAAAGTTAAATGTTTCCATAGCAACAAAATCGAATCGACAACGCTGAATTGTATTTTGAGCTTGAAATAATTTTAATTAATTTAAATTATGCATTTCTTTTTAAATCGCAAATTTTGATGGTTAAATTTGAAAATAAATGCATATAAATGTCGATATAACAATATGATAATTCAAATAAATTGAAACTGACAAAACTAAAGTTATTTAAATTAAATTTATCTAAACAAGTTCATCATGAAACTTTTTTTTTTCTTTAAAGTGAATTTGACATAAAAAAGTATTTTTTGAAATTTCATTCCATCGCCAACCGATGAAAAATCGCCAAATAACGAAATTTTCATTATTTGTTTACTGTTACTGAATGGAGGTAATGTTTTTTTTTTTTTTTTTTTTTTTTTTTTTTTTTTTTTTTTTTTTTTACCTTCCTCGTTAGTTTGAAGTATATGTGGTTAAGTTAGCAACGCCAGAATAAGCTAGCCATTTGATCCACTTTATTAGTGGATTGATATTGAATCGGGCTGTGAATGCTTAAGTTATTTGGGTACTTACGTATTAACGCCACCGCAGTTTTCTTTCGAATTCCTTGTTGCCTTGTTTTTTTGCTCATTTTTGACGCCATTTTTTAGTGTTTTAGTGCTTTTTATCGCCTTTTAGTGCATTTTATTTTTTTTGCCCATTTTTTGACGCCGTTATTTTTGTGCATGTGCGAAGAACAAGATTGCTGTTTATTGGCACATTTGCGCAAGTTCTGCTGCGGTGGCGTTAATACGTAAGTACCATTATTTGGTTGGCCTTTCCATTCAGCTGATGACTCTGGCAGGTTGATATTCAAAATACCTTGCACCATTTTTAAACTGGCTACATCAATTGAATAGTTTCGAATTTCACAAATTCCATTATACAGTGAATAGACGATAGGGCATGTAGTGCTTTGACAGTTGACACTACAAACTTTATTTTTCACAGAAAAGTGAGATTTTTCACCACCTCATTTACAATGAGACATTAATTTTTAATCGGAGAAATTAAATATTTTACTATGATTGCACAAAATAGCCTAACTTTTATAAACTTTCCCTTTCATGGTTTTCTTGTCCCAGATTTTTATGTTTGCTTCTGTTTTACTTTTATTTATTTATTTATTTATGTGGGAGGAGGGAGTAAAAACAAGGATGGTCTAATAAATTAAAAGCGTTTTTAATGCTTATTTTACTTACGCCATTCATTTCTTAAATTAATATTTATTTTTAAAAGGTATCCAGTTTCTACATATGCAACCATTTTTCGTCCTTTTTAAAATAGAGAAAATTATAATGTTTTTAGATAATAGAGAGTCTGAATTGCATCTCCAAGCATAGTTTGTTCGATAAAAAGCCCCCTAATATTTAAAAATTATTTAATATTTTATCTATTTATTAATTTTTACCATAAGAAACCATGCTTTCCTTTTCTCTGTCACAAAACCATTTTTTTTCTAAATATATTTATTACTATTACAAATGATATTATAAAATACTCAAAACCTCTCTCTATTCTAAAAAACAGCAACTAACATTGCCTAAACGCTATTCTAAAAACCAAAACTAGTTGGATGTGCCAATCCCAAAACTTTCTTCTATCTCATACGTACATCTTAATATTTCAAAAAGTAATTACACATGTTAATACTATAATACTTTTAAAAATATTATACCAACTTTGATTTTCATCTTAAATTTCTGCTTCCATCAATTAATCGGAGTAAAAAGAAAAATAATATGGATCATGATGATATTTATTAAAATCAATAGTTTTCCCTTATTGTATTATCATCGGCTGTTTGCAAATAGCCGACTTAGCAGAAAGCGAGTTCCCGTCTCTGCACGAGCCGATGGACAATAGAACAACGAAAAAGCGACAAGATGATACGAAAAGCACTATCAAAGCGCTCCTTTCCCATGGAATATTTCCAGGAAGACCTGCTGGTCATAGCCAAAAACATATACAAAAAAATTGATTCAATAATGTGTATAACTTTATACATTTTTTTTATGGTACAATAATGAAAATAGCATGGGAATTGCTTTTACAGCGCCCCTTTCCGCAGATTTTGTTTTCTTCAAATTTAGGAAAGACCTGCTTGCAATACCCAAAAATAATCATACACGAAAAAAAATGGTTCAGTTTTATGCATAACTTTACATACTTTTTCACGGCATAATAATGAAAGTGACACAAACATCGCGATTATAACATCCCCTTCCGATAGGTTTTTTTTTTCAAATTCAGGGAGAACCTGCTGATCATAGCCAAATATTTACACAAAAAATTTGGTTCAATTCTATGCATAACTTCATACACTTTTCCAGAGCCGTCCTTATGGAGGATAGTTTAAAGCGAGGCCCGGTGCAAGAATTTTGCGAGGCCCTCTCCTTTCAGACTCTTAACATAATCTTATCTACTATACTAACAATAAAAAATAATGTTTTACACTTATATATTGTGACCCGGGCAGCATGGATTGGATTTTGCAGCTATTATAAAGGAGTAGCTTTTGTTTGCGTTTTTAAGGGTAATTTCTAGAACTACTGAATCAATTTCAAAAATAATGGTGGCAAATTGATGGTGAAAATCCCCTCTTCCGACATAAGCTACATTTTATGTTAAGACCAAACATACATTTATATTACAGATTTTATATTACACCGTCTTTGTAATGAAGAAAAAAATATTTTGTGTCCTAGTGTTAGGCCTCTCTAGGCGCGAGGCCCTGTGCGGCCGCACCTGTCGCACACTCCTAAGGACGGCTCTGCACTTTTCGGTGGTACAATATTGAAAATGGCACAAAAATCGTTATTACATCGCCCCAGTCCGGCGGATTTTTTTTTTTTTTTTTTTTTTTTTTTTTTTCAAATTCAGGAAAGACCTACCAGTCATAGCCAAACACTTACATAAAAAATTTGATTCAATTCTATGCATAACTTCATTGACTTTTCGGTGGTACAATCTATATTATAAAGGCCAAACGTATCTGTAAGTAACGCATACGTCATTTTGCGAATGACAACACTTTCCCCTGCAATTTCGGTTTTGCAATTTTCGCAGCTGCAAATTTTACACTTCTAAACACCGCACATTTAAAATTTTTACACCGTCGTATAGAGAAAAAAATGTACTATTAAATGCAATTTGTTTGAAAGCTGTATCTCAATTTCTTTTTGTGGTATTAATTTTTTTTATAGTTTTTTGTGGCAATTTTGTCATTGTGGCAGCAGAATCACTTCATTTTCTCTTAAAATTGTAAAAAGAAAAAAAATTAGAAATTAAAATGCAATTTCGATTTTATAATTTTTGGTACTGCAATTTATACATTTCTAAAGATCGTACATTTTAAATTTTTACTCCGTCGTAGAGAGAAAAAAATTTACTTTTATGCAATTTGTTTGAAAGCTGTATCTCAATTTATTTTTCAAATATTATTTTTTAAAATAATTTTTAGTACGAACTAGCATACGCAGCCCGCTTCGCCGGGCTTAATTTGAAAGTTTATTTAATAATTTATGTGTATGGTACGCTTCTCTCTCAGCTGGCGACGGATCCCCCGGTGACTCTACGCTTCTCTCTCAGCTGGCGACGGATCCCCCGGTGACTCTCCCCGGACCATCGGCACTCCACGTGCGTCGGGTGAGCGTCAGAACAAACTTTCAGCATATACATATGGGTGGTTGTACTTGAATGCACAGACCTGCGCGTTTTTTTCTATCTTGCTTTTATACCTCTGGACCGAGTTGGCGCATTGCCAAGATTTGCTTCCTCTGGACCGAGTTGGCGCATTGCCAAGATTTGCTTCCTCTGGACCGAGTTGGCGCATTGCCAAGATTTGCTTTCCCCTGTGCCTCAATTAATTAATTATCCTCAGAATTCCTTTTATTTATAGAGATTTTGTAATTGTGGCAACATAATCACCCAATTTTCTCTTAAAATTAGAAAAAAGAAAATGGAAATTAAAATGCGTATACTGTTTTAAAACTATCGTCTGTTATAAAATACCGTAAATTTCGGTTTTATTTCTTTTAATAATTTGGATAATTGAGTTTTATAGTATTTTGTTAATTTTAGTTTAAAATAATATTTGTTTGAGAGTTAGACTGATCAATACAAGATGTATTTTTTACTGTAACTAAATTTGTAGATTTATTATAAATCAGTGAAACAGTTCTTTCTTAAAGATTTTCTTTCGTCGAATTTCGACGGGTTTCACCTCGTATCGATAATGGTGCATGTTCCGTTCCGGAAGTGTTTTTGGCTCCACCTGGCGAGCGCTTGTAAAAAATGGACAGTGGAGCTGTTGATCATCAAAGCATCAGCACGTATACTCGGAATTGATAATCACCCATACATCCTTTAAGCTATGGAAATCAATTTGAATTTTATAATTGCATATTAGTTCATCATTTGTCGTTTTGTGTTTTTATATGTGTGTATTTGTGCAAGTGACATTAAAAAACTTTAAAAAGACTATCAAGAATACAGTCCATCTATTCGACATTGTGGCCCTCTCGGCCGGAGTGAACCATGGAAAAACTAAATAGATTAAAAGGCACGTCAAAGGCTGCCATAACAAGACTAGAGCAGTTTATATCGGAAACTACTGATATTAAAACGACTAATATAAGTATTTTAGAAGTGAAGTTAAAAAAGACGGAATGTCTACAAAACAAGCTCGAAGAGCTCAGAGAGCAGTATTTCGAAATTCAGGATATCACATCGCAACAAGTCCAAGAAATTGATCAAGATATTAATAGTGCTCTCGAGAGATTAGAACAAGTGGAGGTAAGCTTAAAACTTTTATTAGCTTCATTCGAAAATAAATCTCATACTGTCAATGATTATGTATGTGAAACCAAAACAAAAGTTCGCCTCCCAGAAATACCTTTACCTTCTTTCGGAGGTGCTTATTGTGATTTTGCTAATTTTAAAACGCAATTCACTAACTTAATTGTTAATAATGAACAACTTGATGACAATCAGAAATTATTTTATTTAAAGGCTTCTTTAAAAAACGAAGCTAAGCAATTAGAGTCACCTGATGACGATTTTAATTCATTGTTTCAAGCTTTAATACATAGATACGAAAACAAGAGATTATTAATCGATTCGCATATTTCTGCAATTTTAAATTATGAAAAAATGCAAAATGAATCTCCGAAAGAGTTGCGTAATTTTATTGATATTATTAATAAAAACATCAGAGCTCTAAAGGTCTTGGAATATACACAAAATAAATTGTCAGAAAGTGTATTTATAAATATCATTTTGAAGAAATTAGACACCGAATCTCAAAAACAATTCGAATTGTCATTGGAAACAACAAATGTTCCAAGTTTTGATTATTTAATTTCTTTTTTAGAAAAACGTTGTGTTACTTTAGAAGCCATAACGAATGCATCTGGCGCCAACCAGACTTCGAAATCCAAATTCTCGAAGGCGAATTACGCAATAAATAAATCAAAATCATTTCTCATCAATGACAATAAAAATAGAAATAATTTAAAGACCTGCTTTTGTTGCAAATTTGCGTTTCACCCACTTTATAAATGCAATGTTTTTTTAAACAAAAATGTTCAAGAAAGAAAAAGTATTGTAAATAAGAACAAATTATGTTTGAATTGCTTAAGATTTCACCAAGGAAAATGTAATTCTAAATTCGCTTGCAAATTCTGCTCGCAATTACATAATAGCTTATTATGTGAAGAACATGAGATGTTAAAGGGGGTGGAAATAAATAAAAACAAAAATAATGACATGCTGAGAGATAAACAAATAAGTGATTTCGATTCCGAAAAAAGGGAAGCAGCAATAATCGGTACAAATTTGTTTACAGATAACAGAAAAAATTGTGCATTATTAAATACGGCTATAATTTTAGTAAGTGATGTGTTTGGAAATAAAGTTAGATTGCGTGCGGTGATTGACAGCGGATCGTCGATTAACATTTTAAGTAATAGTGCATGCAAGAGATTAAATTTACGACCAAAACCATTCAAGGGAATGATTTCGGGTATTAATGAAACACATCAAGAAATAAGGAAAATAGTCAATGCAGAAATATCAAATGAACAAGGAACATTTTCCAAAGAAATAGAATTCGCTGTTTTGCCAAAAATTACAAACGACATTCCAGTTTCAAAATTAGATATTTCTAATTTATGTATTCCACAACAAATTAATCTAGCAGATGACAATTTTTATACACCTGGACCAATCGACGCACTGATCGGTAGTCAATTGTTTTTTTTAATTTTAAAGAGTGAACAAATTCGTTTAGCAGATGCTAACTGTATTTTACAAAACACTGAATTTGGATATTTAGTGACAGGGTCGCTCCCACAAAGTAAAATTCAGTCCCATTGTTATCTTTTAACTGAAAATAGTCTAGACAACACTTTACAAAGATTTTTTGAAATAGAATCCTTACCGGGTGATGACAGTAATTCTATTAGAAGCGATAAAGAAATGTTTTGTGAGGAACACTTTAAAAGCACTTATAAACGAGATCAAACGGGTAGATTTACCGTACAATTACCCATAAAGGAAAATGCTGAAGCATTGTTGGGATTTTCTAAAGAAATTGCAGCGAAAAGATTAACTAATTTATGGAATAAATTAGATAGAAATAAAATTATGTCTGATCTATATATAGAATTTATGAACGAGTATGAAGCTGTGGGTCATATGACTCAAATTGAATCTGAAAGCGAAAAGGGGGTGTCTTACTATATTCCTCACCATGCGATTTATAAACCAGAAAAATTATCCACCCCCCTGAGAGTGGTATTCAACGCTAGTTCAAATACATCTAGCGGTTATTCACTTAATTCAATATTGTTAAATGGGGGAACGGTTCAGCAAGATTTATTTTCTATTATAACTAGATTTCGTACGCACAAGTATGCATTCTGCGCAGACATTAAGAAAATGTACAGACAGATAATGATAGAACCGTTGCAGAGAAATTTACAAAGAATTCTTTGGAAGGTCAGTAAGGACGCTCCGATAAAAGTCTTTGAGCTAAACACGATTACCTATGGGACAGTTTCAGCCCCTTTTTTAGCCACGCGAACGTTAAAGGCTCTTGCTGATGAGGAAAAGACAGATTTCCCTAAAGCCTCCGAAGTCATACTTAACGACATGTATGTCGATGATTGTTTATCTGGTGCCAGTTCCTTACAAGCTGCAAAGGAACTACAATCAGAGTTAATTCAGATCTTGAAAAGGGGAGGGATGGACCTTCACAAATGGGTCGCTAACCATCCTGAATTACTACAAGATGCCGCCATATCAGAATACGCATTTGAGGAACACTCTCAGCAGATTTCGGTAAAAACTTTGGGAATGCTTTGGAAACCTCATATGGACCATTTCATTTTTGACATTAATATAGAGCCTAAAGATGTTTATACCAAGAGAGATGTTTTGGCTCAAATAGCTAAAATATATGATCCCCTTGGCCTAATTGGCCCAATTATAACCAAAGCTAAGATATTTATGCAACATTTATGGCAATTAAAAATTAATTGGCATGAACAATTGCCTTCTAGCTCACTTCGAGAATGGAAGAATTTTCTTGACAAGCTAAGTAAAATAAATAATCTTACAATTCCACGGTATGTTTTGTCAGACAACATTACAAGTCTAGATTTACATGCATTCTCAGACGCCTCTGGAAAGGCCTATGGAGCAGCTATCTACTTGAGATCTTTCTCCTCAAGTGGGCAATTCAGATCTAATCTTCTATGCAGCAAGTCCCGGGTTGCCCCACTAAAGCCAATGACAATCCCAAGACTTGAACTGTCTGCAGCTCTACTTTTGACAAGGCTAGTTCAGAAAGTGATTGCCACTCTAAAATTAAATCTTGAAAGAGTATGGTTCTGGACAGATTCTACAATTGTCCTATTTTGGATTAATACATCACCCCAAAAGCTGAAAACCTTCGTCGCAAACAGGGTTTCCGCGATCCAATCTCTTTCCGAAACTCATCAGTGGAACCATGTTGGCTCAAAATCTAATCCGGCAGACATCATCTCCAGAGGTGCAACAGCAAAGGATCTCATTGACAATGATTTGTGGTGGTTTGGACCAACATTTCTTCAAAGAGAAATTACAGTTCCCAGCCAACTTCCCACTCCCACTGCCTTTGAATGTGAACAAGAAATGAAAGCAGACTTTTCCCTATCCTTACTAACTGTGGAAAAAGATCCGAACATTTTAAATGATTTATTCAAATTGAACAATTTTTTAAAACTAATTAAAATATGTAGTTTTATTTTCAGGTTCATCAACAATTGTAAGAGAAAGGAGAAAACCAAAGGCTTCCTAACATCGGAAGAACTGAAATGCAGTACTTTTTTTTTAATAAGGAAAGCCCAGGAAAGTAAGTTCTCTCCTGAATTGTCAGCATTAAGAAAGGGGCAGCCTGTTCCTTCCTGCAGTAAGTTAAAAAGTTTGGACCCATTCATTGATGAAAGTGGAGTCCTTCGCGTTGGTGGTAGATTAATCAACTCTCTCTTGCCCTTTGATGCAAAGCACCAAGTAATTTTACCCAGTGACCACAAGATCACTAAATTAATTTTTGAGTACTTTCATAAAAAGTACTTCCATATAGGTGCTCAGGGACTAGTTCATCAAGTACGCATGAAATATTGGCCCATAAAGGCTAAAAGCATTGCCCGGAAAACAGTGCACAATTGTGTCACATGTTTCAGGCACAATCCCAAGACGTTAGATCAATTGATGGGAGACCTCCCTTCGCAACGCGTAACACCTAATTGCACATTTTTCAATTCAGGCGTAGATTTTTGCGGTCCCTTTCAAATCAAATACAAAAATCAGAGGAAAGGTAATTATTCCAAAAGTTATGTGGCTATATTTATATGTATGGCTACCAAAGCCGTTCATTTAGAAATAGTAAGCGATTTGTCCGCTGCTGCATTCATTGCTGCGCTTAAAAGATTTTGTGCCCGGCGAGGCAAAGTAAATACTCTAACTTCGGATAATGCCACTAATTTTAAAGGTGCGTCAACTGAATTAAATAATTTTAAAAAATTATTGGAAAAACCTAACGAGGAATTATCAAATTTCTTTGCCGAAGAATTTATAACCTGGAAATTTATCCCTCCTCGATCCCCTAATTTTGGTGGTCTTTGGGAAGCTGGTGTTAAGTCCTTCAAACATCACTTGCTCAGAGCAGTAGGTAATAATAAAATCACTTTAGAGGACTTTGAAACTCTAGTGGTCCAAATCGAAGGGATCTTAAACTCTCGGCCTTTATTTCCTCTTTCTGATGACATAAATGAGTTTGAGGTACTTACACCAGGCCATTTTTTAATTGGCAGGCCTATCAGCAGTATTCCAGAGCCTAATGTTATGAATATTTCTGATAATAGATTAACCCATTGGCAGTTAATTTCCAAATATGTTCAATGCATTTGGAAACGTTGGTCTGTTGACTACCTAAATCACTTGCAGCAGCGAGGTAAATGGCAATTTGCAAGGGAAAACATTAAGCTAGGCTCCCTAGTATTACTAAAGGAGGAAAATCTACCACCATGTAAATGGGCTCTTGCCCGGATTATTGAAATAATTCCAGGCAAGGACCACAAGGTTCGAGCAGTGAAGGTAAAAACTGCTACTGGTATTTTTTCACGAGGCATTTCTAAAATATGCCTATTGCCCACTAGCGACTGAATTGATGTATCTTTGGATTATTATTATATTATTTTAAAGCAATTATACTCATTGTTTATGTATTAAGTGTTTGTATTTAATGTCATTTTTATTCTTAATTAATTATTGTATTATGTTTATTGATTGATGAAATATTGCATATTTCATCCCCGGGCGGCATGTTCCGTTCCGGAAGTGTTTTTGGCTCCACCTGGCGAGCGCTTGTAAAAAATGGACAGTGGAGCTGTTGATCATCAAAGCATCAGCACGTATACTCGGAATTGATAATCACCCATACATCCTTTAAGCTATGGAAATCAATTTGAATTTTATAATTGCATATTAGTTCATCATTTGTCGTTTTGTGTTTTTATATGTGTGTATTTGTGCAAGTGACATTAAAAAACTTTAAAAAGACTATCAAGAATACAGTCCATCTATTCGACAGTGCAAAAATCGCTATTGCAGCTTTTTTTTTTTTTTTTTTTTTTTTTTTTTTTTTTTTTTTTTCAAATTCAGGAAGGACTTACTAGCCATAGTCAAACACTTACACAAAAAATTTTTTCAATTCTATGCATAACTTCTAGTACAAGAGTAAAAAAAAACCCTAAAATATCAAGCACAAGAAAAAAAAAAAAAAAAAAAAAGAAGAAGAAGAAGAAGAAGAAGAAGAGGAAGAGTAGTAATAGGAGGAGAATTTAATGATGTACCACTAGTGATTCATCATTGTATTTCCGTATAATCATTTAAACCTTTGATTGTACGCCAAACATAATGCTAAACCTACGATTGAAAGACTAGTGGTATTAAGAGCAAGAATCTGAGAGAGTGTCACACCCGTGATTCATGCCGTCTCAGATTTTCTCCAAAAAATTACCAGTTGTTACTTATCTTGTTAAAAGACTAAATCTAAAATTTTTTGCTCCAAAGTTGAGTTGTTCATTTTTTCTGGCCCCCTAAAGGTCATCATGTCATGAAAAAAAATAAGCGTTTTTTTAAGACATGGATATTGCCATGACTCATAGCTCTTTGTGCATACAACTTGCCACCAAATTCTTTTTATATCTAGAATGTAAGAGGGTTGAACTTTATATAATAGATGAAAAACCCGTGGCAAGTTTTTGCCGCAAGGTCACAGAAGGTCACAAAAAGATTCATTTTTGCTGTTTTTTTCCATTTTTAAGACCCTATAACAGCTTGCGCGTTCCACTTGCCATGAAAAATGAGGTGGCATTTGAAAGCCATGTATTAGCACTTTTAAAAATTGTACATATAATTGAGGCAAGTTGGATGCGCTTTTAGATACAAAGTGCCAAAGTCTGAAAAATGTCATTTTTGACCAATATTCAAACTGTCATAATTACTTGCGGCAACAACATTTTGAAAAAATTCTTTTGCCATTGTTTTATTCTATTATTGTCCTTTTCAAAAAAGTAAACTCTATTGAGGCAAGTTGCTTTAAAAAAATTAAATGATTTTTTAAATTATGGCCTTTTTTCAATAGTCATGGCTATTTTATTATTTGAAACAACTTGACTGGATAACAATATTTTATACATTTGTTTGTCTATATAAGTTGATGTTCTAATATATTGTGAGATATATATGATGTTGATGGCATTTATTTAATTTTAACCCTTTCAAGTCCAATTTTTTTTTCAATTTTAGAAAAAATTACTTTTACTTTAATAATATTGATACTAGCTATCCTAATAGATTAATTAGAGTTTAACGAATATTTCATTCTCTGAAACATAACAAATGTTGTTTTCTGCACTATTAAATTCGTATTCATGCAACAATAGGCTAAGGAAGAGTTTTCGGAGAGGGTTTAAAAAATATTATATTGCAACAAGTTAGTGACGTTACAATTTTCTAACACTTTTAGCGCTTTATTACAGATAATTCTTTCAAGGAAGTAACTTTTATTTTAAATTAAGAGGGAAATACATTTAAAATAAAATAGTCGCAAACAATGCAAAGAAAATTAAGCAAATATTTATTTATATTACTAAATGCCTTAACATTAATGAAATCATATAATAAATGCACAGACACATAGTAACCTTGTTACAAGTAATTAATAACAAAAATATTTCTTAAAAATAATAACACTCAAAAAGACGTGTATTATTAATAGTACACCAGCTTCGAAAGGGTTAAAACAAAAATATTTGACATTTACAAATTACAAGTAATTAAAATACAAATATAAATACAATCAGCCAACACTGTTAATGTATTTACATTGATTTATCAGAGAAAAGAAAATCAAAAACATAACTGTATCTTGTAACATATATGAAGATGCCTTTTAACAGTTATAGGATTCTTTTTTCAACTTTATACAATTGTCTGGTGCCAATTATTTTACTGTTACATGCTTAACGTGTTCGTGGCTGCTGTACTATGAATAATATGTGGTTTTTATTGAGTATTATTTTATCTTAACTATTACTTTTCTTATTATCTGCATGCAGTAAAAGTAGTAAATTTCTATGTATTTTTTATAATGAATTTGTTTTGGAATTTAGTAATATGTAATAATAATTAAAAAAAAAATTAAGTATATATTTTCATGTGAATATGAATCGTATGTAAAATAACTACTTTTAATAGATTTCAGAGGAGGACATATTCATTAGTAATCTATTCATGTATTTCAGTTAATATATTTGGATAACTATTAATGTAAAAGAAAATTTATTTTTCGCATAAGTGAAAAAAAAAAAAAAAAAAAAAAAAAAAAATCCCATAAGGGTTAAAAGACGTCTTGAGATATCTTAAAAAAAATGGTTATATTTTTGATTTTCTTTTCTCATACTGATAAATCAATGTAAAAATATTAACAGTGATGGCTGATTGTATTTATATTTGTATTTTAATTACAAGTTGTAATTTTTAAATGTCAAATGTTTTCGTTTTAACCCTTTCGGAGCTGGTGTACTATTAATAATACATGTCTTTTGAGTATTATTATTTTTAAGAAATACTTTTATTATTAATTACATGTAACAATGTTAGTATGTGTCTGCATTTATTATATGACTTCATTAATATTAAGGCATTTAGTAATAATAATAAATATTTGCTTAGTTTTCTTTGCATTGTTTGTGATTATTTTATTTTAAATGTATTTGCCTCTTAATTTAAAATAAAAGTTACTTTCCTGAAAGAATTATTTGTAATAAAGCGCTAAAAGTATTAGAAAATTGTAATGTCACTAACTTGTTGCAATATAATATTTTTAAACCCTTTCTGAAAACTCTTCCTTAGCCTATTGTTGCACGAATATGAATTTAATAGTGCAGAAAACAACAACATTCATTATGTTTCAAACAATGAAATATTCATTAAACTCTAATTAATCTATTAGGATAGCTAGTGTCAATATTATTAAAGTAAAAGTAATTTTTTCTAAAATTGAAAAAAATTGCACTTGAAAGGGTTAAAATTAAATAAATGCCATCATCATCATATATATCTCACAATATATTAGAACATCAATTCATATAGACAAACAAATGTATAAAATATTGCTATCCAGTTAAGTTGTTTCTAATAATAAAATAGCCGTGACTATTGAAAGAAGGCCATATTTTAAAAAAATCATTTAATTTTTTTAAAGCAACTTGCCTCAATGGAGTTTACTTTTTTGAAAAGGACAATAATAGAATAAAACAATGGCAAAAGAATTTTTTCAAAATGTTGTTGCCGCAAGTAATTATGACAGTTTGAATATTGGTCAAAAATGACATTTTTCAGACTTTGGCACTCTGTAACTAAAAGCGCATCCAACTTGCCTCAATTATATATACAATTTTTAAAAGTGCTAATACATGGCTTTCAAATGCCACCTCTTTTTTCATGGCAAGTGGAACGCGCAAGCTGTTATAGGGTCTTAAAAATGGAAAAAAAACAGCAAAAATGAATCTTTTTGTGACCTTCTGTGCCCTTGCGGCAAAAACTTGCCACGGTTTTTTCATCTGTTATATAAAGTTCAACCCTCTTACATTCCAGATATAAAAAGAATTTGGTGGCAAGTTGTATGCGCAAAGAGCTATGAGTCATGGTAATATCCATGTCTTAAAAAATCACTTATTTTTTTTCACGACATGATGACCTTTAGGGGGCCATAAAAAATGAACAACTCAACTTTGGAGCAAAAAATTCTGGATTTAGTCTTTTAACAAGATAAGTAACAACTGGTAATTTTTTGGAGAAAATCTGAGATGTCATGAATCACCCCATAATGCTAGGTGTGACACTTTCTCAGATTCTTGCTCTTAATTTTTAACCTATGTACCACTTCACTTCCGGCAGACATGGATAATTTGATTTCCTAGTTACTATTCTGCCATAAAATAAAGGGGGTTTTTTATGAGCTCGTTACTTAGATTTTTTGTGCTGACGGCTCTTGGACTATTCACACATTTTTCGAAGGAACAATATTGAAAATAGCACAAAAATCACTACCACAGCGCCTCCTTCAGGTGGAATATTTCAAAATTGAAGGAGGACCTGCTTACCACAGCCAAAAACATACCACAACATATTTAAAATATCATCTCAAGAAATCATCAAATAAATATCATCACAATATATCATCTCAAGAGCTAATGAACGAAATTTAATGAAACTTTAGCTTCAGTTAGTCCCTGTTATAAACTGGTGCTGATTACTTTTATATGTAAATCGCTTAACATATGGCGCTATTATCTTGCATTTTTCACGATTTCTGCAATAACTACATCTGTAAAATTGATGCACGGGCTTTTATAAAACTTCAGATTCTGTTAGACCTTGATATAATTTGGTATTGATTACTTTTTGGAGTAAATTGTCTAACAGGTGGCGCGGCTATGTGGCGTAATTTATCATTATTGCAATAGCTCTATCTCAAGAATTAATGCATAAATTTTCATCTAATTTCAGACTCAGTTAGTCCCTAACATAAATTAGAACTGTTTAGATTTTGGTGCAAATCGACCAATAGGTGGCGCTGCTAGGTTGCATTTATCGATAGCTTTTTGCAATAGCTATATCTCAAGAACTAATGCACGAATTTTCACACAACTTTAAGTTCAGTTAGTTCTTGATACAAATTTGTGTTGAATAATTTTTGGAGTAAATCGCCTCATAGGTGGCACTGCTATGCAGATTTTTTTGCGATTTCGTGATAATTCTATCTCAAAAACAAATGCATTTATTTTTATTATGCTTCAGCTTTAGTTAAAACTTGACCTAAGTTGTTGCTGATTAGATTTTGGTGCAAATTATCTAACGGTGCAGTGCATGCTTCATTTTTCAGTTAGTAGTAACTTTTGTATGAGATACAAGAAAGTTTTGGGATTGCAACATCTATCTAGTTTTATATTGATGCCAAATTCTAAAATAACACAAAGAGACAAATAGCGATTTCCTTTCAATTAAAAAAATGAATTTACACATGACTATTAAAAACAAAAATAAATATTTTAAATAATAATTAAATCTATATTATAAAGGCCAAATGTATCTGTGCGTAACGCATACGTCATTTTGCGATTGGCAACACGTTCCCCTATAATTTCGGTTTTGTAATTTTCGCTACTGCAAATTTTAAACTTCTGAAAATCGTACATTTTAAATTTTTACACTATCGTATAGAGAAAAAAATGTACTTTTAAATGCAATTTGTTTGAAAGCTGTATCTAAATTAATTTGTGAGATATTAATCTTTTTAATAGTTTTTTGTAACAATTTTGTAATTGTGGCAACAGAATCACACTATTTTCTCTTAAAGAAAGAAAGAAACTAAAATGCGCAATACTTTTCCATGCAATTTCGGTTTTGCAATTTTCGCTACTACAAATTGTACACTTCTAAACATCGTACTTTTTAAATTTTTACACCGTCGTATAGAGAAAAAAAATGTACTTTTAAATGTAATTTGTTTCAAAGTTGTATCTCAATTAAATTTTGTGATATTATTTTTTTTTATAATTTTTAGTACCAATTTTATGATTTTGCCTACAGAAACACTCCATTTTCTCTTAAAAAAAAAAAAAAAGAAAAGAAAAGAATGTATACTATCTTAATTATGTATTTTAAAAATATTGTCTGTTTTGTTTTACAGTTAGACTGACCAATATATGATGCATTTTTTACTGTAAGCAGTTTTGTAGATTTATTATAAATCAATGAAACAGTTCCTTCTTAAACATTTTCTTTCGTCGAATTTCGACGGGTTTCCACCTCGTTATATTAAAAGCAGTAAATGGCGAAAATTACGCCATAAAACTGTATTTATACGTGAATATTAAAAAGATAAACAAAATTTTAAATAATAATTAAATTATTACACGCAAGAAAATTACATCATATTTAAAATGCTCAAATATTAATACTGCTAAAAAGTTTCGATTTAGAAATATTTTTAGCATTCAATTAAAAAATATATTTTCACTTGAATATTAAAGAGAGACAGAAAAATTTTGTGAACATTATGTCATATTGAATGCGATATATTTAAAAGAATTTTCTTATGGCATTCGTTATAACATTCCAGGGGTAGAGACGTTGTTTACTTACAAGGAAGGTCTCCATTGGGGGCATACTCAGAATTTTTTGAAAAAAATACGAATTGAACTACTCATGTAGGTAATAAAGGATCAGTGAAAATTAGCGGCGGAATTAAATTATTAGATGAGTAAAAAAATAAAATAGTTTGGAATAATTGGCGTGAAAAGCTGAAAGCGACGCGGGATTTGGCAAGCAGTGCATTTCCTCGCCAAAAGCAGACGACTTTAACGAATCTGAAAATTGATTTTAATTGACTTCACTGTTAAAAATCTGCAACGTCACTCCACGACTTTTATAGAATATCTCTCTTCTGACGAACGAGAATGCTCCATAGCACGGTGAATTGACCGTGTCATACACAGTTAAAAATCTGCTGCATTTTGTTCCAACGCACTCCACCGCTTGTATATAATATCTCTATTCCAACCAATGAGAAAGCTCCGTTTCACGGCCAAGTAACCGTTTTCTATACAAAGAAGGGAGTGCATTGCAACAAAATGCAGCAGATTTTTAACAGTGTATTTTTCAATTTGGAACAATTTTAATCAATTTAAATTATGTTTTAAATGATAAAATATATTAATTTCATTTTGTTACAAGTACATATAAACATATATGACAAAATTACACTTAAAGTAAAGTAAAAATGCAAAACTAAAATTACTTAAACTAAACTTATTTAAATAAATTGAACATAGAAAGTTTTTTCTTTAAAAAGTATTCGAAGCGTAAAAGCGTATTTTTCAAAATTTCGTTTTTTCGCCAACCGGAGATAAATCGCCAAATAAACGAAATTGTTATTATTTTTTTTCGGACGTTATAAGGAGGTTCCGCCGAAATTTTTTTTATAAACATACATAACTATATGAGAAGAACATTCTGTAATTTTTTCAGATTTTTCTGAGTATGCCCGTATGGAGACCTTCCTTGTTAGCTATTTTATGCAAAGCTGAATTTCAAGTGTTTTATTGTTCATATTTAATTGATTACGAAAAACAGTTGTTTGATGTTGCGGCAGCGGTTGATTTGACCTTAAAACTCCTCAGTTAAGGGAGACCCGTAAGAAAAAACCCAAAATTTTTATTATTGATTTTAAAGTAATGAATTTTGGTGTACTATTTAAGAATCTTCTTTTAAGGAATAATTAGCAAACAAATTCACTTTTTATTAAAAAGTGTATTTTTTATGGGGATTTTTATGATTTTTTTTTGTCGAAAAATACACTTTTTAAAATTACTACTCCTCATTCAATTTTCAATATTTTGGTATTACTAAAATTTCTTAAATAGTGTTATAGTATATAGAAAAGAACTAAGGAGAGATATTTTTAATTTTCTATTTTAATCGGCTAAGAAAAAAATAAATAAAAATACGCATGGTAAATTTCCTTAAATTCGTTATAATTTTCATGTTTACCAATTTATGTAAAATTTTCAGAAATAGTTAAAAAAATATCTCTCCTTACTTTTGTTGCAAATTTTTTTAAGATTTTAAAAACATAAACACTTTGTTTCTAAATCATTTTACTACTGAGCCTTAGTACTTTGAACTTAGGCAAAATATGAAAAAAGTCATTTTCAGGAAAACACGTTTTAAATGGCCGCTAGTCCTTTAAACTCTATAGTGAGTACAATTTTAAAAGCTCATTTTCTACCTGTTCCAAGAATCCCCGAGTTCTGAAATTTTGCATGGATATTCGCAAATATGTATTTTATCGTTTTCTGAGAGAAAAAAAAAAATTTTGAACTTTTGATGATTTTTGGCCGAAAATGGGATACGGGTCTCCCTTAAAGGGAAATGAATAGAAACACGATTACAGAAGATCGCCACTAGTTCTTAAATTATAATTTGCTCTTCTGTAATCTTTTTAAATCAAAGAAAATTGGCGTCTTTTTATAGTCTGTGGTGTCAGAACGAATGTTAGGGAGCGTAACCTGCAGGGGCCGGAGTCTCTTAGTACAAGAATAAATAAATTAATAATAAAAAAATCAAAATATACTGAGTCCCTTTAAGTGTATTTTGAAGGCGAAAAAAGGAACGCTACATCTTTCAAATGTGATGACTAAGTCAAAACAGTGTACTAAAGAGATAAATTGGAGCATTTTTTCTTGGAACCCGAATACTTCGATCTGAAATCTCAGCCTGCCATAAAGTATGTCATTGAAAGTTCGAGCCAATTCCCGAATGAACGAATAGGAAATTGTCTATAGCATTTTAAAATTACATCAAGATCAATTCTTTTATTTTAACCCATTGAAAAGCGGAGGGATATTATGTATCTCATTTATTTTTAATCCCCAAATGCCACAATCGGATCATAATTTTGGAGTATAATTTTGCTCTTTTATTGTGCGTAGTTCTGTTTAATGTAAAATAAGTTCGTGAATCCTAGTGTCATTTCAACATTTTAGCAAAACGAGTACTTTGACCTTGAAAGAATTCAAATCTCTTATTATGCAGGAATAAAGCATTATTCTTAAATACTCTTTCGTGACAATATTTCATGATTTTCATTTCCTCAAAATTTGTTTGAAAAAGCAGATTTGTTATTAATACCCCAGACACTGACAGAGATCCGTCAAATTTACATTTCTTATTCTTTTAAAATATCATTGCACAATTATCACAAAAAGACATGAATTCTGTTTTTCAGCAATTCTGAAAAAGAATTAAAAAAAAAAATGACTATATACAAGTGATTTCTCACGGCTACTTATGTTATCAACACCGGTCGTGCATAAAGCTTCAGAATCGCACAGAAATTTTCTCTTTATATCTCATGAATAACAATAACTTCTGTTATAAATTGTTTTTTAAAGGATTCTAAAAAACAATAGATACTTGGTATACATTTATTGTTTCTCAAATAGAAATTTTTTTTAGCCTCCGATGCTATTTCTTTCAGACAAGCTAAAAAGTGCCGTGTCAAAAATTGTGGCTTTTACTTACCTATCCTACGTAGGATAGGGTAAATATTGCAAGCGTTTTGAAAATCGAATAAAAAAATTTGACGGATTTATACGTTTCAGATACTGGAGATTCCGAAAAACATATTTTTAGAAAAAAAAAATTGCCGTCTGTCTGTCTGTAAACGCTCTATCTCACGAACAAATGGAGATGGAGACTTAAAATTTTGTATGTACTTAGTAAGTAAGAATAGGACGAAACCTATTTAATATCAGTAACCTCTATTATCCGGAACTATTTTTTAAGGACTCTCGAAAAATTCGTTCTGATGAAATGTATATAAAAAATTTCGATTTTTTTTTTTTTTTTAAGGAAAGGACGTAAAAGGCAATAAAATAACACAAATTTTTCATCAAGAACGAAGTCGGTCGCATTAATTAGTTGCCGAGATATTTGTAATCCTGTTTTCCACATTCTTCGATTTTTCTTGATCCTGTATTTTCTTCAAATTTCAATTCAAAGATATATTTTAATTGGAAATGAGACGCTTAATCTGACGCAGTAAACTGTTAGTTAATATGATTATTGCTTTTGGAGTTATAAGGATGTTTCTTTTACGGAATCCAGTACTACTTGTGTAGTTTCGTATTACTTACCCATCATACGTAGTATAGGGTAAGTCTTGAAATCGTTTTGAAAATCAAAAAAAATATTTTTGACGGATTTACACGTTTTAGACACTGGAGATTTCTAAAAACATATTAAAAAAAAAAAAAAATGCCGTCCGTCTGTCTGTCAGTCTGTCTATCTATAAACGCTCTATCTCACGAACAAATTGAGATAGAGACTTGAAATTATGTATGTACTTAGTATGTAAGAATGAAACGAAGCCTATTGAATATCAGCACCCTCGATTATCCGGAACTATTTTTTCCGGATTCTCAAAAAATTCATTCTGATGAAAGGTATATAAAAATTTTCAAATTTTTTTATTTTAAGGAATGCATGTAAAAGGCAATAAAAAAAACACAAATTTTGCACAAAGAACGAAGTCGATCGGATTATTAGTTGTCGAGATATTTGTAATCCTGTTTTCCACATTCTTCGATTTTTCATGACCCTGTATTTCATTCAAATTTCAATTCAGGGGTATATTTTAATTGAAAATGAGACATTTAATCCGACGCAGCAAACTGTTAGTTAATATGATTATTATTTTTGGAGTTATAAGGATTTTTCTTTTACGTAGTTTGGTACTTCTTGAGTAGTTTGGCGTTTTGTATAATTTGTTGAAATTGGTGCATCAGCAATTTATTTATTAACAACATTTAAATTTAGTTTTGGAATTGAAATACATTGTATAAATGGTTTTCACATTTTATTTTCATATGCATATAAATGATGGGTAAGTATTACGGTGGCCTCCAACGTTTTACATAATTTGTCGAAATGGGTTCATCAGCAATTCATTAATGGAGCATACTATGCATATTAAGAATATTTAAATATAAGTTTAAATTTTGTTTTGGGATTGCAATGCATTTTATAAATAGTTTTCACATATTTTATTTTCACATATTATATAATGCATATCCATGAAGGGTAAGTATTACGGTGGCCCCCAACGACTAGTTTCGTAATCTGGCCGTTAAAACGAGACATTCATACAATTTTATTGTTAAAATGCATTTCCTTTTACTCAGAGTCTATAAAAAGGCGTTTAAACTAAAGAAAAAATCCGTTTTTAATGAATCTAGTCAATGAAGAAGTAGCACGTCGAATTGTATCTCTTTATTATTCCGCAATTCCAATGTCTTAGAGAGAAATTGATAATCAATTGGGTATTTCACGCCGTTATGTTTGCTATTATATTGATAAACACAAGACAAATTAAGTTAGTTCATTGCATTCTAAACAGGCTCGCCCTTCTAAAAGACCTCTATCGATGTTTTTTTCTTTTTAAATCGGGGGCGAAACTGAATTCTGCAATGGCAGAATCTACATTCAACTTGTATTTATTTATTCTTTCTTTCTTTCTTTCTTTCTTTATTTTTAATTATTATTTATTTATTTATTTATTTGTTTGTTTGTTTATTTCCATGAAAAGATAAAAACTTTTTAAACACACCATAAAAAACTTAAATTCGTTAAGCCTTTCAAAGAACTGAGTCTGTTTAGGTGATTTCGTAATTATGTAAATACGTAGCACCTATACAGCTCATATTCAAAATATTAGAATAATTACCTTTTTTTTAGAAATTGAAAATATCGTTTGGTAATTTAATGTCTTTTAATGAAAATATGCAAACGATATTTTTATTAAGAACTTATTGTTCATTAAACTTACTTGTTATCTTAAATTTAATATCATTTTTGAAAAGATTAATTGCAAAAAAAAATTATTTTGAAAAGTCAAAATATTAGAATATTTATTCAAGTGGTTCAAAATATTAGAATATTTCACATTAATTCTCCTTTAATTATTACCAATTCTTAACTGGTGGCATCATTGATTAAATTCAGACTATTTTATTTAAAATCAGTATTCTTTTTTGCAGTTTGTTTCTTTTTCGTCTTAAAATGGGCCGTGTGAGTGATATTCATGAATCTACTAAACTTCGTATGGTTGATTTGTATCGGCACGGTAAAAATCAATGTTTTATAGCGAATTATTTACATTGTTCGCAATCGAGCGTTGGTAAAATACTAACACAATATTCAAAAATTGGAAAATTTCAAAATAATCGCCGAAATGGTGGCCGAAAACCAAAAACATCTGCTAGAGATGACAGGAAACTGAAGCGTATAGTTAAGAAAAACCGTTTTAAAAGTGTGCGATTCTTGCACCGAAAATGGAAAGAGGAAGGAGTTGAAGTTTCTACATCGACAACATTAAGACGTCTCCATAAATTTAAATTTGAATCTCGTGTACCGAAAACAAAACCTCTCATGACTGCAAGACAAAAGCGTATAAGATTGAATTGGTGTAAATCAAGACGTTTATAGAGCAATGAAGATTGGAAAAATATATTATTTAGTGATGAAAGTATGTTTTGTGTTTCATATGGTAATCAAGGTATTCGAGTTTGGAGAATGAAGCAAGAAGCATTTGATAAAGAATGCCGGCTTAAATGTTCCGTAAAATTTGCTGCTAGTGTCATGGTTTGGAGTTGTATGAGTGCAGAAGGACCTGGAAAGTTATGCATCGTCTACGAAAAGGTTAACTCTCTGATATATCAAGAAATTTTAGAATATTACATGATTCCATCATCAGAAGATTTATTTGAAGATGATTTCATCTTTCAACAAGATTTAGCGTCCCCGCATACCTCGGTATCAACTAAGAATTGGTTCCGCCAACGCAACATTAAGGTACTTCCTTGGCCACCAAATTCACCATATCTTAATCCCATCGAAAACTTATGGTGTATAATGAAGAAAAAACTTCAAGAAAATCCTCCTTCTGTAACTCCTCCAGTAAAACTGAGTTAGTGGCACGTATAAAGTCTATTTGGGCTAATATTGATAGAAATGTTTGTAAACACCATGTATATAGTATGCAAGATCGATTGTACGCTGTTATGAAAGCTAAAGGGGATGCTACAAAATATTAACTACCATTTACTTCATATTCATAAGGTAATATTGTTGCGTAAAATAAAATATTCTAATATTTTGAACCAATCTAAATTTTATTCTAATATTCTGGTGTGTTTAAGGAAGCTGTATACCTAATTTATTGTGCTGTATTTTATATTTTATAAATGTTAAAATCTTATCTAAACATTCCACATTTAATTTATAAGAAATTTAATTGCATTTACTTAGTATAAAAAAATAAATAAATGACAAATAATTTTTTCTTATTACTTTTTCTCAATTATTCTAATATTTTGAATATGAGCTGTAGTTGTTGTTCAGTCCGTCCGCCTGTCCGTCTGTCTGCATATAACAACGCAAAAACTATCTTACCGAATAGTTTGAAATTTAAAATATATAAATATTACATAATTTTGCCGAGTCATTTCAAATTTTATGAAAATCGGATGCATAGATTAATTACAGGGACAATCAGAAGTATTCCATTACATTACGGTCAATAGGGAAAAATTTTCAAATGCATTTTAATCGTTTGAAATTTAAAATATATAATTACTACATAATTTTGGCGAGTCATTTCAAATTTTATGAAAATTGGATGCATAGATCAATTACAAGGACAATCAAAAGTATTCCATTACATTACGGTCAATGCAGCAGCAGTTCGAACAGTTTCTCGAGAGAAATGTTTCAAATGCATTTTAATAGTGTTACACTCATTCGAACATAATAGAATTGATATGCATCTGTGAAATATATATAATAATATACATTTTGCATAATCTGTGGTGTAAAGAACATTTGTTATTGATTTACAAGGCCACTCAAAAGTATTCCACTATACATAAGGGTATAGGGAGAACATTGTTTGGTGCGCGTTTTAATTGAATTAACTTTAAAATTTTATGAGATTGATATATGTTACTGAGGAATACTACAAGTTATTTCCTGTATAAAAGAAAGCAGATAGTATTTACAGGGACACACAAAAGATTTTGGCTACTATACTGTATCCGAAATACTGTGTACTATTGCATCAAGATCTAAATAATTTGTTCATCCGTAATTATATAAATAGCTAGCACGTATTTTCGTCGTTCAGTCTGTCAGTCCATCTGTCTGCTCGCATATAACAAAGCAAAAATTGCCCAATTAAAACACACAATATTTAAAACATATAATTTTAGCGTAATTTTGTCGAGTCATTTTAAATTTTTAGAAAATCGAATGTATAGTTTAATTAGAGAGACAATCAAAAGTACTCCATATATTACGATTAATAGGAATAAATAGTTTCAAGTACATTTTAATAATGTTAAACTCTTTCGAATATAGTACAATTGACATGAGCCTATGAAGTATATATATACTAAAATATATATTCTGTACAATCTGTGATGCCAAGAATATTTATTATTAAATTACAGGGCCACACAAAAGTATTCCAGTACATAATGCTATACGGGGAACATTGTTTGGGACGTGTTTTAATTGCAATAAACTATTTCACACTTTATGAATATGATATACATTGCTGAGGTGTAATACTCGTACAAGTTCATTCCTGCATATTTACAGAAACACAAAAAAAGATTTGGACCACTATACTGTATCCGAAATACTGTCTACTATAACAGCAAGATCTGAATAGTTTTGATACTTCCTTATACGAACGCACTTCATTTGCTATGCTTCACGTGCAATTTCCAACTTGTTTCGTCAGGCATAAAGAAAACATGCGTGTACTATATAATAGCAGTGACACGACTGACTAAGAAAGACTCGGTTCTTTTTGAAAGGCCTGTCGAATATAAGTTTTTTATGGGGTGTTTAACACATCCGCTGTCGCTCCTGCAAAAGCACATGACATAGTCCCAACGTTAATGGGCCACTCACGCGTCAGGACGTGATGTAGGGTGATGTCCAATAGCCAGTCACGCGCTGGCGCGGGAAAATCTTTTCCTAATTCTTTGTTATAAAAAGTAAACCGGCTTCTGGGGAAAACCCACTTCTACAGTGCGGCATTGACTATCATCACATTTTCATGTAAGCGGCAGCGAACGTGATAAGAAGTTTTATCTCTTCATATTAATTCACACCAATTTCAACTTTTTTTACTTACCCATCATACGTAGTATAGGGTAAGTCTTGCAATCGTTTTGAAAATCGAAATTTTTTTTGACGGATTTACACGTTTTAGATAGTGGAGATTCCGAAAAACATATTTTTAGAAAAAAATTTTTGCCGTCCGTCTGTCTGTCTGTCTGTCTGTCTGTCTGTAAACGCTCTATCTCCCGAACAAATTGAGATAGAGACTTGAAATTTTGTATGTAGTTAGTATGTAAGAATGGGACGAACCCTATTTAATATCAGCAACCTCGATTATCCGGAACTATTTTTTTCGGACTCTCGAAAAATTCGTTCTGATGAAAGGTATATAAAAATTTTCGAATTTTTTTATTTTAAGGAATGGACGTAAAAGGCAATAAAATAACACACATTTTGCATATAGAACGAAGTCGATCGGATTATTAGTTGCCGAGATATTTGTAATCCTGTTTTCCACATTCTTCGATTTTTCATGACCCTGTATTTCATTCAAATTTCAATTCAGAGGTATACTTTAATTGAAAATGAGACGCTTAATCCGACGCAATTAATTGTTAGTTAGTAGAGTTATTATTTTTGGAGTTATAAGGATGTTTCTTTTATGCAATTTGGTACTACTTGAGTAGTTTGGCGTTTTATATAATTTGTCGAAATTGGTACATCAGCCGTTCTTTAATATAGCATTACTATGTATTAACAATATTTAAATTTTGTTTATGAATTGCAATGTATTGTATTAATAGTTTTCATATGTTTTATTTTCATATACATATCCATGATGGGTAAGTATTACGGTGGCCCCCAACGACTAGTTTTCTTTGGGTTTAGTTTTTTTTTTTTTCATTTATTTATTTATTTTTAGAAAAAGTAAAATTTTAAGTTTGAACCTGAATCCAAAGATTTGTATACAAATCGAGCCTGAGACCTGATTCCTCTTCAAGTCCAGGATATTTGTTTTCTTTTTCTTTTATATATTAACCATTTTGGAAAAAGATTGTTATTTTCGGTCAAGATGAGATATATTTGAGAAATATGTGAATCATTGTGGTGTCTGCATTGATGTCCTCTTTTTATTAATCTAATAATATTAATATTTGACCCATGGCGTAAATAATGTATTATTACGTTATTATGTAAGTCACGTTTTGATCATTATAAAAATGATGTTTTTATTAATTTTTATTTATTCAATGGGAAACATTCAAACTACTACTTTAGGCAGTGGATGTCCGCATTTTACATTACTTTATTTTGTTTTTTATAGAATTTTTTTCTACACTGAATGTAACCGAATGCTTGAACTAATTTAACTTATTGAAAGACGATTTACATTTGATTAAAAATGGATTTCCTTTTTCCATATAAGAATTAGTACTACACTGTTAAAAATATTGTAAAAAATTAGCTCTGATTTTAAAGACTTTCAATTTCCTGACAAAAGAGAATGCCACAAAATCGAGCAACTATGGAGCATTCTGATTAATCCGAAAATAGACAGTCTTTAACCCTTTGGGGACGAGCGACACGTATACGTGCCGCAAAAAGGTTTAAGAATCCTTGATTATTCCCACCGGTAAAATTATACTGTAAAATTTGACTTATTCAACTGGAGCATTTTATCTATTTAAAAAGGAACAAATTTCTGTTTTTTAAGACTGGTGCCAAAACATTAAAAAGCTCGTAAAAAGCTCCCTTCGCGAAGGGGTTAAAAACAGAGCTAATTTTTTAGCTCACAGGCTATCGTAGCCTGAGAGCTTATGTGCCCGCCCGTTCTGTATGTATATACGTGCGTAACGCAATAACTCATGATAAAAATATCCGATCCACATGAAATTTTGTATATAGGTATATCCTAATAAGGCGCTTTTCTGATTAGTTTTTGACGTTCATTCGATATGTATAAGAGAGAGAAGGGGGGGGGGTCATGCCCCTCCCTTTAATTGATATAAATGGGTTTTTCATGCAGAATTATCAGTTTTCTCGCAGAATTGTCAGTTTTAGATATAGGATCATTTTGATTGGGCGTCTCCGTGATTGGTATTAGGAGTTTATTGTATAAGTATATTCAGGGAGAACGGGGGTTCTAATGCTCCTCCCTTTAATTTATATAAATGTGTTTTTCATGCTGAATTATCAGATTTCGTTCAAATCTCTGAATAGTTTTGGAAGTTTAATGGTTAAGTATAAAAGAGGGGGATAACTCCTCTTAAATTATATAAGTGGGTTTTTAATAAGAATTTTCCAATTTGTTCTGAATTTTGGATATAGATTTTTTATATGATAAAGTATGTCCTTGATTAGTTTAGGGGGGGGGGGCAATAATTAAGTATAAAAGGGGAAAGGGGAGCGTTTCCCCTCCTTTAATATTTTTCGAACAGAATTAACCCTTGAAAATATAAGGCTGTAATGCACAATTAATATTCGTAGCCTGTGAGCTCAATGCCATCAGTTTAACTGGGCAATATTCTTTTTATTCTTTTTTTTAGGGTTTCGTTCATCTGACGCCCTATTCGTCTCTGTCCTCTGTCTGTCTTCTGTCACAGAATCTGTACACAAACATGCCAGAGGGTTCAAATTTTGTGTTCTTACAGCTGAATACCTCTTGTCACACAATAAATCAAAAAATTTTGAAAAAGACTATTATTTTAATCAAAAAAATTTTTTTTAATCATCAGTTCATTTTGTTGTTGTTTTTTCTCGCAATTGTTTCCACGCAACACGCAAGCTTAAATACATATAAAAATTATTTCATTTTTTACCCTTTATAAAAGAGATGGAGTACTTCCGTTGCCACAGTTACAAAATTGGTATTACAAACTACAAAAAAATTATATCTAAAAAATAAAATGAGATACAGCTTTTAAACAAAATGTATTTAAAAGTACATTTTATTCCTATGATAGTGTAAAAGTTGAAAATGTGCGATATTTAGAAGCTTAAAAATGAAATTAAATGAAAATGAAATTAAATTAAATTTTAAAATTGAAATTTCAGTTCTTCTAATTGTTGCACGCAAGTTTAAATAAAATTATTGTGTATGTAACATAAATTAATAGATTAAATAGATCACATAAAAACGTGCTTATTTGTTTTTATTTCATCTTATTAACACTAGAACGCCGGGAAGGTGTCAAATCAACACCGATCACTGGAATGATGGTCGGTTCGAACCAGCAAAATCGGGAAGAAATAAGTTATATATCATTTGCAATGTAATGTGCAAAACAAATAAATTAAATAATTTCAAATTATTTTTCTGGTTTAAAATGTATTTTATAAAAGTTGCGTAAAATTTCCCGACGTTCTAGTGTTAAATCATATTCATCACCCATTTTGACACGCGAAATGAAATATTTTTTATATTTATTAAATTATTATTCCTTTTTATTAAGAGCCGCCTCTGGTGACCAGTTTGGTCTCCCTTAAATTTATGCTAAGCTTTGCAATATTTTACTTTTATTCATAATTTCATTTACTTGCGTACCTTCACTAAATCTGCAGATTCTGATAGAGAAAGCAACAAATCTATGCGATCAAGGCAACATTTAGGAGAATATTCTGTTAACATTCTGTTCTGTTTGGCGCGATTGGCGAAGAAATCCCAAGATAGTGCCGAAAAACCGTTTTTCATTTGTTAATTTAATGAAGAAATGTGTTTCGAAAGAGATATTAAACGAAACCCTCTGTGCGATCTCCGATCACGCTTACCCACTTGTTTCTTAGAAATTTAAATTTTTTTCGTGAAGAAAAGTTCAAGCTTTTAATTAATCTTACGATTAGTTAAAAGAATCATTTTCCAAATGGTTGTTGTGAAATTTGTTAAATTACAATTATTTATTTTATTTATTACTTTAAAGACATTTTATATGATTTTCCTGGATCTTCAGCCTTACTTTAAAAAAAAAAATCTTGTATAATTAAAGGAAATGCTCGGAATTTTGTAACTCAGTATGATGCCGAAGAAATAATAGATTACGCTTAAAATAGTGTATCGAAAAAAAGTACTGTTTTGTAAAAGTGTGTTGTTGTTACTCTAACAAATGTGTAAATTCTAACAGATAGAATTTAATTTCTTCATTCAATAACTTAAGGAAAATAATCGATACACCTAAATGCAATTAGTAGTTGAAGGATACAGGAAAATAACATAGTCATATATTACCATGGCGTACGTAATGTATGACTATGTTATTACGTATGCCACGTATTGATCATCATGAAAATGATGTTTTTAATTTTTATTAACTCGAGGGGAAACATTCAAAGATTTTTCTTTGGGCAATGGATGTTCGCATTTTATTTTATTTTAATTTATTTGTTATTGATTTTTTTACTAGACTGAATGTAACCGAATATTTGAACGAATTTAATTTATTGAAAGACAATTTACATGTGATAAAAAAATGAGTTTCCTTTGTATATAATAGTTAGTACATTGTTAAGAATGTCGTCGAAAGTTAGCTCTGATTTTGAAGGCTATCAATTTCCTGACAAATGAGAATGCCACATAAACGCCCATGGAGCATTTTGATAGGTGGGAAAATAGATAGTCTTTAAAAACAGAAGTAATTTTCCACGATCTTTTTTCTTAGAAATTTAGATTTTTTTTCGTGGACAAAAGTTTAAGCTCTTAGTTAATCTTACGATCAATTAAAAAGAACAATTTTCTAAATGGTGATTGTGTAATTTATTAAACTACAATTATTTAGTTATTTATTACTTTACCAGACCTTTTGTATGGTTTTCTTGGACCTTCAACTTTACTGTTAAAAAAAAAAAAATATATATATATATATATATATATATATATATATATATATATATATAATAAATGGAAATGATCAGAATTTTAAAATTCAGTATGATGCCTAAGAAATATTAGATTACGCTTAAAACAGTATATCGAAAAAAAGAAAAGTATTATTTTGTATATGTGTTATTGTTGCTTTATCAAATGGGTGGTTTTCAAATGTATTGCCATATTAGTTAAAACAAAATTTGAAAAAATAATTTGGTTTAAATATGAAAATTTACTCAGATATGAGTTGCTTATAGTTTACAGCATTCTAAGCAGTTGATTATTTGCGAGTTTTTTTTATTTATATTTCAGAAATTTCAAGAAATGTCTTGGCCAGTCACTATTTTTCTCATAAGTGTGACCGCTATAAAACATTCTGTAATTTTTTTTGTATCAATAATTAATTTAAAAAATTGCTTAAGGTTATCTTACATACGTATTAATAAATCAAAAATGTATTAGTATTTATCATATCATATATATTATAATCATATATATTATAAAGCAGAAGTTCTGAAACTTCCAAACGGGTGTTTTCAAAAACTACCCGATGGATCTTTTTGCAGATTATATCAATCGATAGGAAATATTTTTGCGGAGGTTTATGATACAAATATACAGGGATAACTCTGATTTTTCGTACTAAATTTCGTATTTTTCGGTTATTTTTGACGAAAGGGTTGCCAGTACTTATTTTTTGGCGAAAATTATCATTACTAAAGAAATTAAATAGGATATATCTGTTAGAAATATTACAAACATCTTGCAAATAAAGACAGAAAATATTTACTGATAATAAAATAACTATTGATAACAATAATAATAATAATAGTAAAGAAAAACCATTTAATGAGACATGATATCAAAAAAAAATATTTATCTTAAAAATAAATGAAATATTTGTAACGCTTAAAAAATAACGTGAACTATTACATTTGATGCAACATTTAGCGACTTATCCTTGCGTTAGAATAAAAAAAAAAAATAATAACTTGAAAATTTGATTAAATGAATTTTGAACGATATTTATTAATTAAGCCAAAAATGCATATGTCTAACATTAGGTCGCAATAAAGTTGTTTTTTCCAAAAGGAGATTTTTTTTTTAGTATATTTTAGTATTCAATTGTAAGTTCAATAAACATAAGTTAATATTTTAAAAATTGTAATCAAATATTTAAATTTTAGCTTCAGTGTGAAATTCTGCCACACACATATATATTGTAAAATAATGTCATTCTTTTTCAAAAGTTTTTCACCGTAATTTTGAAAATTGTAATCAACAAACATACTTTTTTGCGCCATTTTGTCAAATTCTCTTCCAGGGGAAATTAGTTTTAAAATTTACAAACTGAACAAGGAAATCTATGCAATTTAAATGAAATTTATGCAATTTCGCGTTATTACTATCGATAAATTCAACATTTTGAAATAAAAATTGCCTGCTGAAAAAAATGGCACAGATGTCATATATGCACCACATTGGCGCGATTGCAACAAAACGTCGATTTTATGTTCATATGGTAGCTCGGCTAATGTATATTTATTAATAAACTATTTACTCTTATTTTTTTTAATGACGTAAATTGTTTTATTTTATAATTTTTAACAAAACATTATTTATTTATTCTTATTTCCTTTTTAAAATAATAGAAAACAATTAAATATATATATATATATGTAATTGATATTTAAAAACGAAGTTTTCGCCAGATTTGTGTAAAAAAAAGAAAAAAATGCACAAATGTGGAGCATATATGGCATATGTGCCAAAATATTTTACAAATCTGTTTTAATTATCCATTTCTTCTTCAATTTTCTTCATATTTTTTCCTGCGTTAGATAATATTTAAAATGATATTCGACTAATCTTCTGTAATTGAACACCGCCAAGTAGCATATGTACTATATTATTGAAAGTTTTATTGGCACAGATATTATATATCACCGAGGTAAGTAATAGACTTTAAATTGGCATTATTTTGTCTGACATATTAACCCGACTATTAATATTTATTTATAAATAAAATGTTTATTTACTTTATAAATTGTATAAATTGTTTTGTTATATACTTATTAATTAAACTTTTTTCATTAAGTTTTATTATTATTTAACTAATATAAAATAATTTAAATATACACATGTAACTGGTATTCGAAAACAATGTTTCCGCCAAATTAGCATAAAAAATTATCGCGCCAAACTCGGCGTATATGACATCTTTGCCGTTTTGTTTATGTATTAAGGAGACTTCTAGATCATCAACGATGTTATAGAAAATTTGTCATATTATTTTATTTGAGATTATTAAATTTATGGTTTTTCATTTTGAAACAAACGAAGAAAAGAAATTTTACTATTGATGCAACTACAGAATTAACGACTGCTTGTTTTTTTTTTTTTTTTTTTTTTTTTTTTAATCGTAAAGGCAATTTTTTAGTTATTTGTTTACTTTTTTTGTTTACATTATTATAATCATTTTTTCCATTTTTATATACGCATCACCTTAGCGCGTTTTTTTTTTTTTTTTTTTTTTTTTTTTTTTTTTTTTTTTATCTGACACCAGTTTGGCAAACACTAAGTTTTCAAATACCAGTTACATATTATATTATTTTCAATTATTTTCTATGAATTTAAAAAGGAAACAATAATAAATAAGTGAAGTTTAATTAATAACTATAGAACAAAACAATAAAAAAAAAGTAAAGAAACAGTTTATTAGTAAATAAACAACAATAACCAGATTACCACGCAATCCATAAAATCACAATTTTATTGCAATCGCGCCAACGTGATACATATATGACACCTGGCCAAAATATTATTGGCTATATTATTAGTAATATATTTTTATATTATCTGGTACTACTTAATTATCCAATCGACCAAAAAACTGCTGCATTTAAAATATAAGATTAAATGTCAATAATGGATTATCGTAAATGTCACATTCATTTGACATTAAACATGTTACATGCGTTTGTTACGTTATCAACTATTTTTTGATTCGACGTTTTATTTGTATTTCCATAAATATTTTAGTAATTTATTGATTCTTTTGTTATTTAAAATAAAAGTTATATCCGTTTGTATAATATGGTGAATCGTTTTGCAATATGTATAATTTGGCAAAATTGATCTATGGAATAATAAAGTAGTACCTATTATTTGTTAAAATTCTATCTGAATATTTAAGTTGACAGAACTCGCGTACTTTTCAAGTCTCCGTAGAGGCATTCGCCAAGCTGTCGTTAATTCTGGGTTTTAGCCTTATTATGTATTTTTCATCTGCAGTTATTTTACTATCACTAAAAAAGCAATATTAGCAATGCGCAGGAAAAATCTTCGGAATAACAATGATATCGAATTTAAAAAAAATATTTGCAATTAATTTATCAATCATTCAGGTTAAAAAAAAAAAAAAAAAAAAAACTTTAAAATTGGCTAAGAAAAAAATATACATGAAATACCGACAGTAGAAAATTTTGTTTTTAATGTTTATGTTGCAGTTTTAATTAACATTTAAGCCCTATCAACAGAATTTTATCAAAAATTAACTATAAAATACTACTTCATTACCCCGTCGAACCCCCGCCCCAAAAGAACTATCGCCAAGGTATAAGATTAAATGCCAATAATAGATTATTGTAAACTTCACTTTCATTTGACAATAGACACGAAACAAGTCTATCGTTATAAATGTTTGACGCCAAAATCATAATGGAATTGATTACAAGTTGAAGTTTTATTTTTCTACTAAATTTAGCATAAAGATTATCCCCTATTTAAAAGCTACATGTTTGCAACTGGTTTAAAAAAATGAAGAGGCAATGAAACTGATGTAATTTTAATTTTACTCAAATAATTCAGCTTTAAAACACACATTTTATGCTTCATTGTTCTAATAAATATATAAGTTAAACACTCTTTTTTATATATTTTGCTATGTACTTTGCTGGAACAGACCAAGGTAGAGAGAAAATTGTAGTAGACCTGCCAGGAGAGGACGGTTATTAAAAAATGTAACGCAACATGTAATGGAGATTGTATTTAGGCTAACAGATCTACACATAGTGCAAATTCAGATTCGGGAGTTTAAGAACTAACATATGATAATGTGCGATATGAAAATTAATAGAGTTTGATAATCATTGCAATTCTTTCTTACAAAATAATGTGATGAGTAGAGAACATTTTGATTCCTGCTGTCATAACGGTCTCATTTTCATATCAAACTCTACTATAAATGATAAAACAAGAGAGATAGTACTTAATTACCCAAATTTTGTCCAATGCATACAATAGTGCAATATCGCAATGCCATTGGCACTGGCATCGTGTTCAGCACTGCGGAAGGACATTCCAGGTGATGGTATTCACTGCTTTAAAAACGAAATTTCAAATCACCATTTTGTTTGAGTCAAGATTCGTTTAGAAAAATGGACCAGCGCAGCGGGCAAAGCCTGCTAGTTTATTTCATAAAATTTAAAGCATTTTAATAGTTGTTTATGTCATGAGTGTTACTTTGCTTCATAAGTGTTACTTTGCTTCATAAAGGGTATAGCTTCTGATAAAAACAAATTTAATTAAAAATTAATAGTTTTCATTGCAGTTATATTAAAGAATTAGAAAGTTCTAATAGACAAAACAATTGATTTAAGTTAAATAACAAATGCATTAATAAAATTTTGATTCTTAGTTACATAACGTTCATGAAAAGTGGTAACACTCATGACAAGCGATAACCCTCTTGCAGCAAACAACTTTTTGGTAACAATATAAACACACACACACAAAAAAAGATTTTTAAAAGTTTAAACTATAATTTGTTTAAAATAGATAGTCCTTTGAAAATTATTTATTAAGAATTAAAATTTGAATCTTAAATAGCATTTAAAAAACATGTATGCAGACATGAAAATCCTCTTATTATTTTTAAATAATTATAAATATATATAACATGACAAAATACATCCCTGAATCATCAACCACTTATAACTTAAATATTATATAATATCTATAATTGTAGATTTACTTAACTTCTTTTCTCATGAATGTTACTTTTTCCAAGTAACACTCATGTACGGTAACACTCATGACATTTATTAAGGAATTCTTCACTAAAATAAATTCTAATTGTTTTATTGAAATTTTAGTTGGGCCTATTGATTCCTTAACAAAAAATACAGTATTCCCTAACTTAGCATTTGTATAGATTGAAAAAAATAATAAATAAATGGGTAACACTCCTGTAAGAAAATAAAAATAGTCAGCATGCTGAAATGAACATTCCAATAAATAGCAATTATAGAACAAAATTATTGAATTCTAAATAAGTGCACTGTAAAGAAGAAAAAACATCGTTTTCTCATTACCGTTGCCAACTACAATATATAAATATTTTGAAAACAAATAATATTAACTTCCCTAAGGTAACACTCATGTTCTGCATATGAGGACACAAAATACATTTAAATTTTAAACTCTTAGATATGTATTTTAAAAATATAAATTGTCTATTTGTTTAATTAACACAGGATATTTTACTTTTAATCCATATAAATAAATTTTAAAATGTTTGGAAGCATAAAAAAAGATTGAATTTGCAAGTTTTTTTATTCAGGACAAGTAAATTCCCATTACTTGCTAACTAAAGTAAAAAAAAAAAATGACCACTATTTCACAACTCTGAAAAAAAATGTAATGAATGCATTGAATTAAGTATAAAAAGATGTGCTACTACCTGATTTTAGAATATCAAAAAATAAATTTATTAATATGAAATTTAGATTTAAACATCAGGACATCAAACTGGCAGTTCATGTGAAATTCACCCAAATATGTAAATTTAAAAAGATAGAATTTAATTTCTTCATTCAATAACTTCAGGAAAACATCAAATACACCTAAATGAAATAGCAGTTAAAGGATACAGGAAAATAACATTTCTTACTGAAGCATTTAAAAGATAATAACAGTTTCTTGAACCTTAAGTAGTTCTTTACAGAGGCGTAGCTACAGATATTTTTTGGGGGGGGGAGAATTTAAAAATTTCCCAACTTGAAAAATATTGTTCTAATTTCCAATTAAAATTATACAATGCAATGTGCTTATAATGATAACAATACTTATGCATTAAAAATAATTTCTTTTCAAAAAAAAAAAAAAAAAAAACTAGATTTATTGCTATTTTTTCAGCATGAAAATAAAGATCAGAAGAAAAAGAGATAAAGATTATACTTTTACCACAAAGGTTAAAGAAACAATTTCAAATAATGCAATAAATGTAAGATTCAAAGTTAGAGACATTGCATACATTCAAAAAAAAATTATATAAATATATGAAATATGAAACAAAAAATGTTACATAAAGAAAAATTGTAACGATTGCTAATGAACACTTACATTGTAATTTTTTTCATTTAACACTGATCCTTCTGTTCTTCAAAGAAGCCCACCTAATGATCACATCGTCCAGTTTAAGTAAGTCCGCTATTTTATTTTCACATTTCAAAAGCATTAAGCTATCCAGTCTGTCATCGCTCATGGTAGCTCGTAATTCATTTTTTATAATTTTTAGCTGACTAAATGTCCTTTCATTTGACGCAACACCATAAGCTGCTGTGAATGTTAAAATGCACAGTTTGAAGGCTTGACCTAAATAATTTTTGAATTTTTTGGCATGAACGAAAAGTCCGTTAAGAGAGTCAACATTATTGTTTGAACACAAGTCAAAAAGTATTTCCATTTGACTCTGCAAGTCGTGTATGTCAGGTTTATCAGATCCAGGAGGAAACATGTTAATAACTTTTTCTAGATTACTTATGCTCAAATTTGCTTTGGTGAATGGTAGCTTAAAAATCGAATGTATCGGTTCAATAGTATCTTTGATATATAAAACATTGTCATTGAAACCCATTATTAATGTGTCCAAAACTTCTTTGAATTCTTTCCTGTAAAAAGTATTTAAATCTATGTCCATTGCTGTTCTATTGTTTTCATCAATTTTTTTAGGTGGAACCCTTTTTCTATGGTGTTTTCGGAAGTCTGATTCAACATCTATCCCCATTTTTTCAGCGAATACAATTGAACTTTTTATAAGATTATTCATTCCAGTGGAATCATCACTAATTGCTTGTAAGCTTTGGACAGTACTTTTTATTATCGCAATGCAGTCAATGACGTTAAAATCAGGTGTCTCCAGAATTTCAGTTAAAATTTTTATTTTGCTTAAGATGTTTTTCATGAAAAAAATGATGCAATAAAATCAAAAGTTTTCATTTTTTTATAAATTCCAAATGCTTTTGTTCTAGTAGAGGAATCAAAAGTCTTTTCATTGAAAATATTTTCTAATAGTTCTATTACCATTTCAAACGATTGAGTTAAGGCTTTGACCGATTCAGCTCTTGCGGTCCATCTGGTTTTTGATAGATTTTTAAGTTGAATTACTTTATCAATGTTCTCTACACTTGACTGATAATGCTTAAATCTTTTTGTACTTGATGTGAAAAAGACATAGAGCTCTTCAAGGATGTTAAACAAATCTTGAATTAATATGCTAACATTGCAAGCATGTTCTAGAGCAGTATTAGTGCGGTGATCTTGACAAGGTATGTAAGGAACACTGTGACCGACAATCTCAGATATATGTTTTTGTACACCATTGAACCTCCCGGACATATTTTGAGCAAAATCATAAGACTGGAATGCAAGCTTCGAATAATCAATTTCTATTTCATTTAAGCACTGTAAAATTAAATCTGCCATTCCCTTTCCAGTTTTGTCACTACATTCAATTGTTTTGACCAATCTTTCCCTAATTTCACCTTCATTACTTACACTTCGGATAACAATAGACATTATATCTTTGTGTGACAGATCTGGAGTTGTGTCGGCCAAAACTGCAAAACATAAACTATTTTTTATTTCAGAAGTGATTACCTGACGAATTTCAGATGCTATTAAATTTATCATTTCATTTTGAGATTCTGGACTCATATATGTAACATGATATGGTCTCAATTTTTTATCTTCAAACCAACATTTCATTGTAGTATTGTGCCTTGAGATAAGCTGTATCACTTCGCAAAAATTTCCTTTATTAATATCATCGGTGTTTGACTCTCGAAATGCTAATCCTTGCTTTCCGAATGTTTTACAAGTATCCATTAAAATTTTGATAACTTCTCTGTTGTGCATTCGAACTTTTTCTTCCTGAATTAAAACTTGTCTTTTTGATTTGTCAATTAAGACATCAATATGTTTTTTCTTTACAAGAAAATTACAAAAATCATATAGAGCAGACTTATGAGCTTGAGATGAGAAATGTTGTTGGAGCTTCCCTAATTTATCTTTTCCGCAACTTTTCATTTTACCCCATACTTTTACTCCGGTTGAAGTCCAAGCATCTTCTCTTTTTTCACGACCTATACCAACAGGAAAAAAACAACATACAAAGCAAAAAGCAGCATGCTTTGCTGTACTGTACTCTAAATATTCAAATTCTGTATACCAGTGGGGATTAAACCGGTTTTTTCCATCAGAAGGAAAACATGCTAATTTAGGTTGATGTGGACCTAACTGAATTAAATAATTTTTCTGATTTTCATTTAAAGTATCTGGACGTAGACCAGGATCATGATTTACTATTTCAGAGGCACTTCCACTGTCTTCAATTGAAAATTCTAACTCATTATTCAGTTTATTCAATACTCTGCACCCCTCTTCAAGAACTATATCACAGGTTTCTTTAATTGAAGAGATAAAGTTAACAATCTCAGTTATTGCCAATTTCTCGTTAACTATGTCAGATTCATTATATTGAGAAAAAATAGTTTTGCTCTCAGTTAATTTTTCGAGAATAAAAGAAAATTTTCCCATAAAAGACACCCAGTCCGACTTATTTTCATTTTCTTCTTTAGTTTGGTTTTCATTTGTGAAGCTTGCAGTCTCGTTTTGAAATTCATTATCCATTTCAGATTGGTTTTGAGTTTTGTAATTCGTAGCCTCATGTAGAAATTCACTTTCTTTTGAAAAATCCAAATTACACTGTTGAAGAAGTTGATCTTCGCTCTCGGTGTTGTTTATAGGAAAAGAAAAATCTTTTATTTCTTCAGACTTTTTATTTAAGTTCAACACATCAGTATTACAACTTATGCTGATTATTTCTTCATTTGACGGACTGCTGACATATCCATATATTTGTTCCGATTTCACATCGTCCACTTTTTTCCTTTTACGTACTGAAGCATCGAATGGATTTTTAGGGGCTCCAATTTCCTGCACAGAAACTCTATTCCCATTATGATTGTTTTTTTCATGCTGAGATTTATAGTCATTATTAAATACTGCTTTACAATTACAACATTGAACTTTATATCGCTTTGGTTTCATATTTTATAAACCGGTAAAAATATAGCAGTTTTTTTATCCGCACACAAACAAAGTAAAAAGGAACACATTTATCAGAATCAATAATTTTTTGAAATCACATTTGCTTTTATGATTATTTTTTCTTGACGACAAAGGGTTACCAGTATTTTTTCTGGCGAAAACTCATTGGATATTGTTGCCCAGTTACGTAATATAGCAGGTGTAGCTACTATTATAGAAATTAGGACTCCAGCTTTTCTTTTTTTTTTTTTTTCTTTTGGCGCCTGAATAAATATTTTTAATATTTTTTTTTTTTTCAAAGTTACTTATTCCAAGTTCTTTTAATACTATTTGAGATTAGCATAAAACGGAAATACAAATTGCATTTTTGTTTTACAATATTAGAATAGATTGCTATTTTGAAATAAAATTTACAGATTTTTAAGCTTAGATTGACTCGACGACTAATGCCGTTGTATAAATTCTCCGGCGACGCGACGACGACGGGTTAAATATGAAAAGATGTGAATATTTTCTTGTTTTATTTTCATTTTGACAGTAGAATATGTTATAATTGGAATTATTAATTTTATTTTTAAAGATCTATTGCGATTTCTTTTCTTTCGTCAACCATCATTAGTTTAAAAATTCCCTTTTTTGTTTACTGTCTTTGCTATACATGTCTTTTCCGGCTGGAATTTCCAGATCAGAGCACGGTCCCGACTACATATAAGCTATTTTGGCCCAGCACGGCCCGATTTGAAAATTAAAACTTTGGCTCGAGCCGGATCTATATTTTCACAGTTCAGGGGCCGGCCTGAACAAAAATCTTTGAAAACAGGAACAGCTTGCGTAAAAAACAATTAAACCAGGCCCGATCCGGCCCAATTTGATAGCTACAAAAAATTCGGATTTTTCTTAACGTACAATTAAGATTTTTCTAAAGAATGCTGATAAAAAAGAATCTAAAATAATTATTTTCTTGCGCATTTCTCAATTCACTTTTGTTCGGAAACGCATAAAATTGGCAGATGTTCTTATTTAGAAAAAATGTTATCGAATGGCGCTTTCTTTTTTCTTGGAATGAAAGCAACATATATTTCAGAAAAGGCTGTCAAATATTAGTTTTTGATTCGATTTTCAAAACGTCATAGCAAGTAAAGAAGAGAAAAATGTCGTTGTGTGACAATAATCGCCTGTAATTGGATAAGTAATTTATTTATCGAAAAATGGAAAACGCTATTCAATTCGAAATCGTTTCAATCCAATCACTTCAGGCCTGTCAATGTTATGCATTTTCTTTTAAAAATGAGTCAGAAAATGTTTCAGAAAGTTTTGTGTTATTCAACAGGGAATTTGAGAACCACCTCAAGATACATTTCCGATGATTCCCCTTACCAAAAGTTCGTTATCATTATTACTTCTTTTGCAAAGCAAAACTGTCCGCCCGACACATGCCAAGAGCAACCAAGTCCAGTTCCGTCCCGACTCAACTATGCAGAAAAAAATAATCCTTACCTCGGCCTAACCCGAGTCCAGGAGAGTCATTTGGGGAGGGCAGGGGAGACATCCCCCCCACAAGAAAACAGACATTTTTGATCGCAGCCTCTATTACAAAAAAAAAAAAAAAAAAAACTTCCGGAAGAAAATGTGAGAGATTAATGTTAAGATGTTTGTTATTATATGACTATGAACAAGGTAATAAACAATCTGGAAAGCCATTTTGGGGGACCTGGCGATGTGAGGGGAATCCCCCGCCAACTGTAGGGTGTTTGATGTTGCACAGTGTCCTCCTTTCATACTCCTGACGTAAAAATTGCTTGAAAATTTCCCGCCAAAGATAAAAATCTGTCTAAAGTGAAAGTTTTCATCAGTCCTTTGCGACTTCATATTCGACATTTTTACTTTTTTTGCATCTATGATTTGATAATTTTTCTGGTTTGAGGATTAAAAAGGGGGAGGGGTAATAAACTGACGGTGCTCCTGCCCGAGTCTGCAAAAAAAGCTAAGCTCAGGCTCAAACATGATTAACTATCCGATGACGTTCTCTACATTTTGGACAAAATATATTTTTGCATTAGTGTTGTTAAAATAAAATCGGCTCATGCAGCACATTTATACGCATTCTTGTGAAACTCATATTTATTGAAAATAATTCAAATTTTATGAGCTTCTTTTAAATTTTTATATCAGAATGGTGGAAGCACTCTGTTTGAAAGTTTGCCTGCTCGGTCCACGGACCATGCCAGTACCTTGGACTAAGCCCAGGCCCGGACAGACTTCTAGTATATGAGCCATTATGGATTTTCATACGAAAGTAACATAAAAGTCACGGACTATAATTTGAAATTTTTCAGAAATGAAAGTTTTGGAGGAAACAAAGGAGTGGAGAAAGCTGTTTAGAGTCAGATATTGATACACAGGAGCAGAGACATTTAGGTCTAATAAGTGTATGATGTTTTCATAGAACAGAGAAATACAATGACAAATTGAGTCTGGTTGATTTCTTTTGATAATTTAACTTGTTTGCTAAACCATTGTCACCGAAAGAATAAAAAGTTCATATATTTCTTGTAATTATTAAAAAAAAAGAAAGTCTTTCAAAAATCTAAATTTTCCCAACTCTAAGCTCAAATTTCCCAACTTCACATATATTGGGGGGGGAGGCTCCCCCCCCATACCCCCCCATGGCGACGCCCCTGGTTCTTTATTGCGACTATCAAATCATCTACTAGTTGAATAAAATTTAATGGGATCAATGAAGGATAGCTAAAAAATAACAGCTTTAAATATAAATAGCTCATTCTATTTTAATTTCATTGTTTCTATATCAGCCTATTTTTTTTTTTTTTTTTTTTTTTTTTTTTTTTTAATGAATGTTCCAAAATATAAATACTTTTCTAAAATAAAAATAATAATGCCCTTTTTCTAATGCACAGATCAAAAAAATTTATATTTTAAAGATTATTTTTGAAAAGAAAACAGTATATATTCTTATATATACACATTACTTTTGGCTTGCGAAACGGAAGTAATAAAAAGTATATCCGCACCTTTTTTTTTCTTTTTTTTACATTATGTCCCAAATTTATGTATTTATACATAAACAATCATAGAAATATGGTATTTGTTACTACTCGAAGTATAGAAAAAATTTCGAGAAAATTAAAAAATGCGTTCCTATCTATTGAATTTGAAAATATTTTGCCTTAATGTTTTTCTCGTATAGTATATACGTCACCCGAATTTTAATTATTAAAATATAAAACACTCAAACAAAACAAAAATTTCGACGACGTGTACGCAAGTAATCCTAATTACATTTTATAATTTTTTTCGTTCTATTCGATGCATAACTTCTTATACTTTTTGTCGGTACAATATTGAAAATGGCACAAAAATCGCGGTTGCAGCGCCCCCTTCCGACGGATTTTTTTCAAATTTAGGAAGGACCAACTAGCCATAGTCATACACTTACACAAAAAAATTTAGTTCAATTCGATGAATAACTTCATATACTTTAGTCGGTACGATATTGAAAATGGCACAAAAACCGCGATTGCAGATTCCCCCTTCTGGCGGAATATTTCAAAATTGAAGGAGGACCTGCTTGCCACAGCCAAAAACATTCACAAAAAATTTGGTTCAATTCTAAGCATATTTTCATTGGCTTTTCCATGGTAGAATGGCGACATACGAACACACCACATTACACAGACATACAGACACACACACGGATAGACAGACATTTTGTAAAAACATGTTGTCAGGTTCTGATACCACCTCCGCTAAAGAATGGAATTTCCGCTATTTCTCTATCTTAATATTTTGTATTGTATGGCTGTGTACCAGAATTTCCAAGGTGACATTCCTTCTTTGTGGAAAGGGGAATGGACAGATAATCCTGTGCAGGTGGTGAATAAGAGAAATAGAAGATTGCTGAGAGGCATGTCCATCCGTCAGTGAGGTATGCGGATGATCAGCAAACAAGGAACATGTCACTAATCAAGAAAGGAATGTGGAATGTGCCCAACGATGGAGATCCAAAAGGGGGGGGGTTATGTTGGGGAAAGCAGTGATTTGAGAAGAGCAAGTCTTGTCTCAGATTAGTTCAGTCAGTACCTGGGTTTCGTACCTAGAGGGTGCTCGGTGTGGTAGAGCATAAAGAGTGCGTTTCTGGAGAGCAAAGGACACAGACGTCCTGGTGTTTAGTGCTCTGTGCCGAGAAGTGCAGGCTGAGTATACCTGTGTTGGGAGATTCGAGATTGATCTCCGATAAAGTGAATCTAACGTGCATTGAGTGTGAGGTGGAAAGTGTAATTGGAATAGTACACAGCCAACCTTTACTGTATATAATTTAATGTTGAACCGGATCACCTATATCCGAGTTGTAATTGTATATAATTGTAAATAGCGTATTTAGTGTGTACATATAGGCTAAATAAACTGGTAATTCAGTTAATTGACAGCGTCAGTGTTCATTTACACAATCCTCACAGTGGGTGACCGATATCACCTAGTAATATCGGTGGTGGCAGCTATAACTACCACGGACTTTCTTCAAAGTTGTGTGGACTGAGAGGAACGTCCGACAAATTGTTGGCAGCGTCGGGATAGAATCGCCTGAAACCAGTGACCAGCGAGCCGTGTTGCAGTCTGTTAGTGCTGGAGTACCCTGTGGAATTCTTGCGTGGTAATGCCGGATCGTCGAATGTGTGCTAAAGTGTCGTGCCGTATCGTCGAATGTGTGCTAAAGTGTCGTGCTGTATCGTCGAATGTGTGCTAAAGAATCGTGGCGGATCATCGAGTGTGTGCTAAAGTGTCGTGCCGTATCGTCGAGTGTGTGCTAAAGTATCGCGCCGGATCGTCGATTGTGTCCTAAAGTGTCGTGCCGGATCGTCGAGTGTGTGCTAAAGTATCGTGTGTATCTTTATTAGAAAAAACTGAACCTTAGTGTTGTGCCTGTGCCGTATCAGTATTAAAAAGAACTGAACTGTTGTGCCATATTACCGCTACATCGTGGAACTACCTGTGATTAGAAAAGTACCCCAGCAAATAAAGTATAAGGTAAGGTGTTTTGATCATATCCTTCTGCTGATATCTCAAACCAAAATTTGTTGTTGTATAATTAATGGTAATTTAAGTAAATTGTCTATATTATTTATGTGTTTTATCAATACTTCCTACCTATAAAGTGTTAATAACCATATTGGCTATTATTTTAAGGAAAGGTCATAATAACTTGAGCTAGTATTGACTGTCTATATTTTTTACTTTCTTCTATCTTTACAAGAAGAAAGTATTGGATTCATGAAAATTTTCGACTTCCGGTTTTCGACGGATTTATACGTTTTAGAAGGTCCTGAACACGTTTTGACTATTTTTAGAAAATGTCTGTCTGTGAGTCTGTCAGTTTGTTTGTGAGTCTGTCTGTATGTGACAAAAAATTTGTGGGCGCTCTATCTCAAGAACTAATGCTCGAAATTTAATAAAATTTTATATTCAGTTAGACCTTGATATGAATTAGTGCCTATTGGTTTTTGGTGAAAATTGGCCTGCAGGTGGCGCTGCTATACTACGTTTTTCACGATTTTCAAGATTGCTATATCTCAAGAACTAATGCACAGAATTTCACCAAATTTCAGATTCTGTGACCCCTTGATATACATAGACGCTGATTAAGTTTTGGTGTAAATTGGCCTGCAGGTAGCGCTGCTATGCCAGGTTTTTCATGATTTTCATGATAGCTATATCTCAAGAACTAATGCACAGAATTCCACCAAACTTCAGATTCCGCGATACCTTGAGATACATAGCCGCTGATAAGGTTTTGGTGTGAACTGCCCCATAGGTGGCGCTGCCACGCTACACACGATTTTTGCGATTGCTATATCTCAAGAACTAATGCAGAGAACTTCATCAAATTTTAGATTCTGTTACACTAGAATATATAACATAATTAGACGCTGATTACATTTTGGTATCAATCTTGCAACAGGGGGTGCAGCTATGCTGCATTTTGCACGATTTTTCCGATAGCTATATCTCAACAACCAACGCACAGAATTTCATCAAACTTCAGATTTTGTTACAAAATGACATATAACATAATTACACGATGATTACGTTTTGTTATAAATTCTTCAACTGATGGTGCTGCTTTGCTATATTTTACACGTTTTTTTTAAACTGGCTATATCTCAAGAACTAATGCACAGAATTTTATCAAACTTCAGATTTTTTTTACACCATAATATAATTAGACGCTTATTTACGTTTTGGCATAAATTGTCCAAAATATGGTATTGCTGTGCTACATTTTGCAAAGTTTGTTTTAACTATATCTCAAGAACTAATGGACGAAATTCCATCAAATTTTAGATTCTGTTAGGTCTTGACATAAGTAGATGCTTATTAGGTTTTAGTATAAATTACCCAACATGAGGCATTACTAAGCTCATTTTCTCAGAATATTAATTAAAGTTTGCGTTTTAGGCTTTTCGGATACCAGAATCTCAGTAGGCTAGGTCAAATGTTCGAGGAAATTCGATAGTGGGTAATTTTGGGGTCACCACGTTTTTTTTTTTTTTTTTTTTTTTTTTTTTTTTTTTTTTAATATTAAAATGTACTTATGAGATAGAAGAAAGTTTTGGGATTGACACATCCAACTAGTTTTTACTAATTGTGGTAATAGTAGTTGGAAGGAATAATTAAATTTTCTTAAATTTAAGTTATTGTTAAAGTAATATTTAAATGAAGCAATATTGTTTAAGGTTGAAGAGTGTATAATAACATTTGATTAGAATTTTAATTGGCCAACGGTAGAGAAAAAAAAAGGCTCAAAAGAGAGCCATAGTGAAAAAAAAGGCTAAAAAAAGGGCCATAGAAAAAAAAGGCTCAAAAGAGAGCCATAGTGAGGAAAAATAAAAGTAAAGATCTTGTGATCAAAATATTATATTTGTTTTAAGTGTGAGAACCAGTATTGAATTTGGAAATATTTTAGTGAGGAATTTGTAGAAATTTATATATACATGTTATACAATTTTTCTTTATGTGGATTTTTTTTGATTGACATCAATACTTTTATTCAATTTCAACGTATCAGTATTATTATGTAAATTGTATGTTATCATCTAAGTGTACAAATTGGAACCTATATTGCATAATAATCAAATCGAATTACTGTTTTATCTTTTGTTTTATTGGAAGTAAATTGTGTGATATCAAGGGTTGAGAAAAATTAGAGTATTTAGTAGGTTAATTAGAAATTAAATGCATCGATTATCTGAAGGGTATTAATTAGTAAAATAAGTGGAGATGTATCTGTACTAAGTTAAAAATTTAGGAAATATTAATTTGGTAGGTTTAACTATTCTTGTGGGGTGGTAATAACAATCGGTGAAGGTATGGCTTTCTTATTGAAACTAAAAAAGGTTGATCTTCAGGGGATAGCCGAAGAGTTGGGTGTTGAATTCGCGGAAGATGATACCAAAATCCAGCTTAAGAAAAAGATAATGGACAGTGATGAGTATGACGAGGGGGTTGTTAAGGAATTATCTGACGCTATTGTTGCAGAACGGTTAGAACACGAAAAATTAGAACGCGAAAAGTTAGAAAAACAGGAAAGGTTAGAGCGTGAAGAAAAACAGGAAACGTTAGAGCGTGAAGAAAAACAGGAAAAGTTAGAAATGGAAAAATTAAGAATGGAACATGAATTAGAAATAGAGAGACTAAGGGTGCAAGGATCGGCAAATAATTTCAATGGGTCTAGGGAATCTAATAATGAAAGTAACATAAAAAAATTGATCAAAAGTGTTAAAACTCTATCTATCAAAGTACCAGAAGGGACTGAGGGGTGAAATTTATTTTTTAACAGCTTAGAAAGGGCATTCAAAACTAAAAATGTACCGGAAAACCAGCAGGCCGAAATTCTACTAAATATGTTAGGAGATAAGGCGGATAATTTGTTAATTTATACCACTACGGAACAAATGGAGAATTATGAGGAATTAAAGGAGTTAGTTCTAAGGGAACATGAGCCGACACAGAAGGCATGTTTGGAAAATTTTAAGAAGGCTAAGAGAAACCAGAATGAAACTCATGTATTATTTGTATCGCGTTGATTAGCGACATGGGAAAATTATTGTAAGATTAGAGGTGCTGACTTTTATGAAAAGGTCAACCAGTTAATAGTTACTGATAAATTAGTAAGTACGTTAGATAAGGATACTGCGTCATATATTGGGTTAACTCACCAAGGTAAATGGTTAGAAACGTCTAAAATTGCTAAGGAATGTGACAATTATTTTGACGCTAAACATAAGTCTTACGCCGTTACGTATAAAAGTTTTAAAGGTAAAGATAGGCACGTAAACAATGGAAAAATGAGACCGAGGGAGGATAGCAAAGTTAGTAATAATTGGAGGCAAAACGGGAGTAATGAGACTAGTTCTTTTTCGGATAGGAAAATAGATTTTAAGAAACCTAGTGGCGAGAATATCGGCAAAGGCCGAACAGAGAACTAATGTTATTGGTGAGAAATTAAATAAATTTGAGAAAATTGAAGTTAATGTAAATGGGCAAAAAGCAAAGGGATTGGTTGATTCTGGATGTGAAATTAGTGTTGTTCATAAAGATTTGGTACCGGAAGAGAAATTAAAAGGAGCGGGTAGTATTTATTTACAAGGGCTATTCGGTGAAGCAGTTAAATCGCCGTCGGTTAAACTACCGTTAGCTATTCCGCATTTCGGACAAACTAATATAATTCATCAGGAAGTATTTTGCGCAGTGACTGATAATATTAATGAGCAAGTAATTTTACATCCCGAAGTGATTAATGAGTTGTCAGGTATCAACCGCGAGGAGCCATTGCTAAAGGCCCAAGAACTAGAAAGTTCAGAAATTATTATTGATAATTCGAGTGAAAAGGAAGATATGAATAACGATAGTTGTAATGTGTACGCAATAGAAGCGCGGTCAGAAAATGTACAAACTCAGAATACGGAAAAAACGGAAGTGGAGAAAGGTAATAAAGCTATTGTTAGCAATTCAGATATGTTTAAGGAATCCCAATTAGAATGCAAAAAGTTAGAGAAAGCTTGGGAATTAGCTAAAATGGATAAGGAGGATTATTATATTGTAAATGGCTTATTATATTACAAAGAGAAATTGTTAGGCGAAACTATAGCGCAATTAGTAGTACCCAAAATAAGGCGAGAAGAAATCCTAAAATTAGCGCATAGTTCGGTATTTGGAGGGCATCATGCAGCCAAGAAAACTTTACAGAGAATCAGGTATTCATTTTATTGGGAGGGGATGGCGAAAGAAACTAAACAATTTTGTGAGTCATGTTTAGAGTGCCAGTTGACTAGAGGGGTTAAAGTAAATGATAGAGCTCCTATTTCCCCAGTATCGCGGCCGGAACTTCCATTTCAGGTAGTTAATGTTGATTTAATTGGGCCTATTGATCCTAAAAGTTCCCAAGGGCATCAGTATATACTAACCTTAATTGATCAGCATCCCAGGTGGGTGGATGCGATACCTTTAAAAAGTTTAACTGCTAAAACAGCGTGTGATGCGTTACTTCAAATATTTATGAGGGCAGGAATTCCAAATATAATTGCCTGTGATAACGGAACCAATTTCACTGCCGACTTAACGAAAGAATTTGAGAAAAGGTTAGGCGCTAGTCCAAAATTTTTGACCCCACAGTATCCACAGTCTAACGGGCTTGTGGAACGATTTAATCAGACTTTTAAACGTATGTTACATCATACTATTAGAGAAGAAGGAAAAAGATGGCATGAACAAATACCATTTGTATTATGGGCGTATAGGGAAGTCCCAAATTCTACGACGGGAATCGCATCTTTCCAGTTATTATATGGTAGAGCGCCGGAGGGTCTTTTGTCGATTCTCAAGTCATCCTGGGCAGGAGAAAATAAGGGGGCGCAGTTAGATACTACGCCGATTCATGAGTATCTGAATAAACTTAGAGGACGTTTGGAAAGAACCGCAAATGAGGCAAAATTATCGCCTGAGGTGCAACAAAATAGAATGGCGTATCATTATAACTTAAGGTCAAAAGAAAAAACGTTTGAAGTAGGTGATAAAGTAATACTGTTAATCCCCGATTCAACTAATAAATTATATTCTAGATGGCAAGGGCCGGCAACCATAGCCGAAAAACGAAACCAACATTCGTTTATAGTTGAGTTAGCCGACGGGAGTAGGAAGCATGTGCACCAAAATAAAATACGAGAATTTATTGCTAAATGTAATACAGTTAATATTGTTTTCGAGGGTGATGAGAAATTTGGAGAAGTTTGGGAAATTCCTATTTTGAACCGGGATCAGGAAGTAGAACGAGATATAGAGAGGTTCGAAATAAAAGGGTTATCTAACAATCAAGTTAAAGATATAAAGTCTATTTTGAGGGAGAATAAAGAGGTGTTTATGGGTCCTGTACGACCAGCGGATGTAGGAGAACACCGTATTGATCTTAAACCGGGAGTGGAAAGGAAAAAGCCAAAGTTATATAGTGTACCGGACGCAACTGTTAGACTTTGTATAGACTATAGAGCTTTAAATTCGGTAACTCAGATTCCAACCTTTTCTATGAAAGATTCTCAAGAAATCAGGTATACCGCAGGGGCGGCTAAATATTTATCATCGATTGACTTATTGAGAGGTTATTGGCGGATTAAAATGGCTAAGGAGTGTAAACATTTGACAGCTTTTACAACGCATAATGGAACTTATCAGTGGCGTACCATGCCGTTTGGATTATCAGGGGCGGCTGCCACGTTTCAGAAAGATATGAATGAGGTTCTTCAAGGTCATCGGAGGTATGCGGAAGCATATATTGATGATGTCATCATTTTCTCCGACACCTGGGAAGAGCATTGTGAGCATGTTAGGACTGTCATTGAAGAACTTAAAAGCAGAAATTTTACGATTAGGCTAGACAAATGTAAATTTGGAGAGAAATTGACTAAGTTTTTAGGTCATGTAATTGGAGGTGGAACGCATGCACCTGATGATGGGAAAATAGGTCTAATAAGGGATTTAAAAAGACCAAAAACTAAAAAGGAAGTTAGATCTGTTTTGGGATTAATGGGATTTTACCGATCTTATATTCCAAATTATGCCGAAATTGCTATACCTTTAACCGAATTAACCAAAGGGAAGGTGTAAAATACTGTACCGTGGGATGAAAGGGCAGAAAAAGCATTTAATACTCTTAAGGATGAGTTATGTAAAGTGACGAGTTTGGCTACACCTATCGTAGGCCGGGAATATCAGCTCCACGCAGATGCTTCCGACCTGGCAGTAGGATGTTGTCTTACTCAAAAAGATGAAAAGAGTCAGTTTAAACCGATAGCTTTTGCCAGTCAGAAATTGTCAGGGGCTCAGCGTGCTTGGCTGAGTATAGAGAAAGAGGCTTGGAGTGTTCTCTTCGGGTTGTGGAAGTTTGAAAAGTGGACCTATGGATCTCGAATTGAGATCATTACGGATCACAATCCATTAAAATTTCGCACTGAAACAACCCCAAGGTCTCCCAAACTCACTAGACGGGCTCTTGCCTTGCAACGCTGGAACCTGAGTATTTCTCATCGTCCAGGAGCTCAACATTTAAATGCTGATGCAATCTCGAGGCTACATAGAAAGAGCTGGGAAGAACAACCAGTTGTTAGCCCATCAACATCAACGACCCAGTAGTGGACAACCTTAAAGGGATGTCATCACACGTTTAATTTTTTTTTCTGTGTATAGGTAAATATTTTTGAATTTTTGTGTTTATAATAGTGTAGTAGTACGTTATTGTTTATGTAATATTAATATTAGTACAAGGTTCAGTAGAGATGTCAGTAGATAATGTTCAGACACCTGGAAATACCTATGTAATAAGCATAATGAAGAAATCTGTAAAGAGACTATTGAACTCTTCTGCGATATTACCCTATGTTTGGGGAAAATTAGCCCCTAAAAGGCATATTTTCCGCTAGGGGGGGTGTCAGGTTCTGATACCACCTCTGCTAAAGAATGGAATTTCCGCTATTTCTCTATCTTAATATTTTGTATTGTATGGCTGTGTATCAGAATTTCCAAGGTGACATTCCTTCTTTGTGGAAAGGGGAATGGACAGATAATCCTGTGCAGGTGGTCAATAAGAGAAAGAGAAGATTGCTGAGAGGCATATCCATCCGTCAGTGAGGTATGCGGATGATCAGCAGACAAGGAACATGTCACTAATCAAGAAAGGAATGTGGAATGTGCCCAATGACGGAGCTCCAAAAGGGGGATTTATGTTGGGGAAAGCAGTGATTTGAGAAGAGCAAGTCTTGTCTCAGATTAGTTCAGTCAGTACCTGGGTTTCGTACCTAGAGGGTGCTCGGTGTGGTAGAGCGTAAAGAGTGCGTTTCTGGAGAGCAAAGGACACAAACGTCCTGGTGTTTAGTGCTCTGTGCCGAGAAGTGCAGGCCGAGTATACCTGTGTTGGGAGATTCGAGATTGAACTCCTATAAAGTGAATCTAACGTGCATTGAGTGTGAGGTGGAAAGTGTAATTGGAATAGTACACAGCCAAACTTTACTGTATATAATTTAATGTTGAACCGGATCACCTATATCCGAGTTGTAATTGTATATAATTGTAAATAGCGTATTTAGTGTGTACATATAGGCTAAATAAACTGGTAATTCAGTTAATTGACAGCATCAGTGTTCATTTACACAATCCTCACAGTGGGTGACCGATATCACCTAGTAATATCGGTGGTGGCAGCTATAACTACCACGGACTTTCTTCAAAGTTGTGTGGACTGAGAGGAACGTCCGACACATGTTTTTTGGAATCTCTGACCCCTAAACCGTGTAAATCCGTCTAAAACCGGAAGTTGAAAAAAAAATTTGATTACAATACTTTTTTCTATTGAAGATAGAAGAAAGTAAAATATGTTTACTGTCAATTTTAAAATAAGTAAAGTTAATGAAAATATACATGTCCAATTTTATGAGTCATTATAAAGTTAATAAGAATTTTTTAATTTCTGTGACAATATGCATGGACATTAGTTTCCTTTCTTGCTTGAATTTAATAAACTTTAATTCTTGAAAATGAATTTCATAATACATTATTATTGTTTGAATCAATTTTGTCAATTAAATTCAATTGTAACGAGATTATCTATGAAGATATATTTGCTATAATCAAGGGCATCTGGAGAGTCTTCAAGGGGGGAGCGGGGCGATTTTAGAAATTTGGAATTTCCACGGGTCGGAGCTCTTTTTTTAATGCGGGTCGTGTTTCGTCTACTTTTTTGCTGTGGGTCGGGTTTGGGTCCGGTTCGCTTCCACTTTTTGCTCCTGGTAGCGTTAATTTCTACTTGGGTCGTGTTTGGTTCCGGTTGACTTCTACTCTTTGCAGCGGTTCGAGTTAGATTCTGATTTTTTGCTTTTGGGTCTGGTCGACTACTACATTTTGTTGTTGGTCGGGTTGACTTTTACTTTAAAGCTGTGCTTTGCGCTTTTGGGGCAGTTTGACGTACAATTCTTATTTGGGGCAGTTTAGGATTTGATTTTTACTTTTGCGAGAAGGGTTTGGGTTGACCCGATTCTAATTGGGAAGTCTTTTGATAAAATTTTCGTTCTTTTTTGTAATCTTTGGACGAAATGTGCGTCTGTTTCACGATCCTTTGAAGAAATTCTTGTTTTTACCGCGATCATTTCACAAAATTTGATGTCCGGTTGTTTTCCATTTTTTGCTGCTGATCTGGTTAATTTTTACTTTTTGTTGTAAGTCGCGTAACTTCTACAGTTTGCTGCGGGTCAAGTTAATTTCTGATTTTTTACTTCGGGTCGGGTCTGTGTCCGATTAACAACTATATTTTGCTATTGGTCGAGTTGACTTTTACTTTTTAGCTGCGCTTAGCGCATCGGGGCAGATTGTCATACATTTCGGATTTGACTCAGTCACATATTCGGATTTTACTCCTGTGAGAATGGTTGACCCAGTTTCTATAGTGATCCTTTAACAAAATTTGCGTTTTTCCGCGATCCTTTAACGAAATTCGCTTTTATCGCGAACGTGATCCTTTGAAGAAATTCACGTTTTTTCCGTGATCCTTTCACAAAATTTGAGGGTTTTTTGCTACCTCTTGATGAAATTCGAGTTCCTATCGAAACCTTCTGACGAAATTCGCGTTTCTTTCGAAACCCTCTGACAAAATTCGCGTTTCTTTAATGAAGTTTGCCTTTGTTTGAGGCTCTCTGATGAAATTCGCGTTTTCTCTGTTTAATAATTTTTACGATTAAAATGTAAGAAAGTTTTCAACCCAACTTGGGCTCGTGGGAAAGAATTTAGAGGAGTGCACGGGTTGCGGTCGGGCCAGTAATGTATATCATACTATCTAGATCACAGACGGACCGAATATTTAGCTTTTATTTTGGGCCGAGCCACGATCTGGAAATTTTGTTCAATGCAAATTTCTAGGAAAAATGAAATCCAGACCAGGCTCGGTCTGGAAGAAAAAGAAGCCAGTCCCCGCCCGAATCTGCAAAAAAAAAAGCAAGATATGGACACGACCCAATTCAAAATCAGAGAAAACCTTACCCAGTCCGAGACTCGAGGACTTAAACTGGCGCGAACCCGAGCCAGGCCGTGATGGGCTTCGCCCCAAGTTATTTCTCTTGAGGATGCACAATGTCACTTTGTAAACCCTTTATTTGCCCAAGGGGGGAGAGGACTTTGCCCCCGCCCCCGCCCCTTAGAACCGTCACAGCATACGGGCTGTGTCGATCCCAGATCGAGCTTTTAGCCTTTATACCGGACGGAGCCCTGGGCTTGAAAATTTTGGCCCGTGTATACCTCAAGTACGAAGGCCACGAGAGACCCGACCTGGAAAAAACAATGTGGCTCGGTCCAGCTCTTCAGAAAGAAATAAGACTCTAGCGGACCCGGATCTGAAAGGGTGAAGGCTCGACCTAGTCTCAGCATATTAAATTAAAGTTGGCGCGATCCGATCCGAGTCGCGCCAGTCTCGAGTTTAGGACCAACAACTTTTCCGTGCGGGCATCTAATGTCGTTCCGCAGATCATTCATTAGGCTCAAGGGGGGGGGGGGGGGGCGATCGACCCATCGCCCCTCCCTTAGATCCGCCATTGGCAATAATCACAAAATAATGGTCGAATGATTGGTCCAATATAAAAATACATTGCAAGAAATCTGTTTTAATCCCTTTGCGACTGGAGCCTTTTACGAAATTTTTAATGTTTTGTTACAGAGAATCAAGAGAATGCTCCGATTAAATAACGCGAATTTTACAGTATAATTTTATTGGTGGGGATAAACAAGGGTTCTTAAGCCTTTTTGCGGCACGACTGCGTGTCGCTCGTCTCCAAAGGGGTTAAAGAATAAAACACGAATATAGTAAAAAAAAAAAAAAAAACTGCTTAGTTACAACATCAGTTTTTTATTAATATTCTTCTTAAAGAAATTTAGCATTTTTCCTCTATGAATTTAATCAAAGCAGATAGTACCAGAGAAACTTTCGAATTGAGATTCAATTAAAAATTTTCAAAAAAAAAATCGCCGTAAAATCATCGAAAATACTAAAAATTACACAAAAAGTCACTAAAAACGCAAAAAGCGCGGAGGACGTAATATACCTAAGAAAAACTAGTTGGATGTGCCGATCCCAAAACTTTCTTCTATCTCATGCGTACATTTTAATATTTAAAACATAGTTACTCATTTTAATGCTTTAATAATTTTAATTCAATACCATACCAACTTTGATTTTCATCTTAAATTTCTGCTTCAGTCAATTAATCGGAGTAAAAACGAATTTCCGTCTCTGCACGAGCCGATGGACAGTAGAATGATAGGCAGATTTTTTTTTCTTTCAAATTCAGAGAGGACCTACTTGCCTTACCAAAAAATAATTATATACAAAAAATTTAGTTCAGTTCTAGAACTAACTTCATACACTATTAGGTGGTGCAATATTGAAAATGGCATAAAATTCGCTATTACAGCGCCCCCTTCCGGCGGATTTTTTGCTTTTGGGCGGCGGATTTCAAATTCAGGGAGAACCAACTAGCCATAGTCATACACTTACACAAAAAATTTGGTTCAATTCGATGCATAACTTCTTATATTTTTAGTCGGTACAATATTGAAAATGGCACAAATATCGAGATTGCAGCGCCCCCTTCCGGTAGAATATTTCTAAACTAAAGGAGGACTTGCTTGCATAGGCAAAAACATTCACAAAAAATTTGGTTCAATTCTATGCATAACTTCATACACTTTCTGATGGTAGAATGGCGACATAGGGACACACATCACACACACACACGGACAGACAGACATTTTGCAAAAACGTGTTTTTTGGAGTCTCTGACCCCTAAGACGTGTAAATCCGTTATAAACCGGAAATCGAAAAAAAAATTTCGATTCCAATACTTTCTTTTATTGAAGACAGAAAAACGTAAAAAAAAGTTTGAAACTAGGTTTTTTTTTTTTTTTTACTGATGTTAAAACATCACTACAAAATAAAAAAGACGCGAAACACTGCAAAGAATATTGCGCCCAAAATTAAAATAGAACAGGAGAATAAAATTTTCTACACTGGATGACAAGATTGACACGGATCTCTTTTACGAATATCAAAAATTCGCATCAAACCACATAAGAAATGATAACAAGAACGCATCACTAAGAGAAACACTTTCTAACACATAAAGATGATGAGTATGATTTGGCGAGCAGCACTTTTCCCCGCCAAAAGCAAACGATTTAATGCAACTGAGAACTTTTGGATTTTTAGAATCCGTGTAAATGATATTTTATGAATTTAAACATAAACAATGGGAGAGTTTAATATATTATTTACACACACACACACAGACAGATACACAAACATATATATATATATATATATATGTATGTATATATGTATAATTTGTTGTTGTATTTATTTACCTCTGGAAAAAATATTTTCATATATAAAAAATTCTTATTCAGGAAAATTATTTTCATTCATTTAAATGTATTCAGAAATAAAAGCCAGATGTTTCCATAACAACAAATTCGAATTGACAATGCTCAACTGGACTTTGAACTTGAAACAATTTTAATTAATTTAAATTTGAATTTCGTTTTAAATTTCAAATTTAGATGTTTAAATTTGAATATAAATACATATATCAATATAACGAAATTATACTTAAAACAAACTAAAGTTGACAAAGCCAAAGATATTTAATTTATCTAAACAAATTGAACATGGAACTTTTTTTTCCTTTAAAATGCATTTGACATTTAAAAAAAAACAGTTTTTGAAATTGCTTTTTATCACCAACCGATGATATATCGCCAAATAACGAAATTTTCATTATTTTTTTACGGACAGAGTACGGAGGTTGCGCCGAAATTTTTTTTATAAACGTATATGTCCTAATGGGAAGAACATTCTGTAATTTTTTCAGATTTTTCGGAGTATGCCCGTATGGAGACCTTCCCTGTCAGTAAAAAATCTGGAAAACGCATATCTTATTTGAAAATCCAATTTCGGAAATTACCATCAATAGCTGGATAAGTAACCATATTCTTTTCTGCGGCCTTGCATGTGATCGAGAGTTGTATATATAATGTATAAGTATTCTGAAATTTAATTAAATTTGGAAAGACATACTACAGTTGAAAATTCCCTTTCATCAATTTCCCGCAACAAACAAATATGTTAGTTGAATTTTTTTGTATAATCTTGTGTACAATCTATAGAATTTATGTATATTACGGAATCATATGCTGCAGGAAACAAGTCGGAAACTGCACGTCAAGCATAGCAAATGAGGTGCGTTCGTACTATAACGAAGTTTTAAAAATATTCACACCTTGGTGTTAATAGTAAATAGTACTTCGGATACAATATAGTAGCCGAAATCTTTTGTGCGTCCCTGAAAATACTATCTGCTTTCTATTATACCGGATGTAACTTGTAGTAAACCTCAGCAGCGTATACCTATTTCGTAGTTTAATATAATTAAAATGTCCGGCAAACAATATTTCCTCCTCCCTTATACCATTATGCATTGGAATACTTTTATGTGGACCTGTAAATTAATAACAAATATTTTTTGCACCACAGATTATACAAAATGTATATTTTGGTATATATAGATCCATATCAATTTTATTATGTTCGGAAGAGTGTGACATCATTAAAATGTACTAGAATCTATTTTTTACCATTGGCCGTAATATAACGGAATACTTTTGATTGTCCCTCTAATTAAATCATACATCATGTTTTCATTAAATTTGAAATGACTCGACAAAATTATTTTACTATAGTATAGTTTAAATTTCAAATAATTCGGTTAGGTAGTCTTTACTCTGTTATTTGCGGACTGGCGAATAGATGGATAGACAGAAGGACTGACGGGCGGATTGAACGACGATAAATGTGCTACGTATTTACATAATTACGAACGCATTTAAAAAAGAAAGATAGAAAATAACAGAAAACACGTTCACTTCCAGCAATTCCTAATTCATAGATCTTACCGTAACCGAAATCTCTTGTATCCCTGTAAACGAACAATGGATGCTCACTATATTCTACAACAGTAAATATCTTGTGCACCTTAATGATGTAATATATTTCAATATGCTCTAAATAGTGTAACACCATTAAAATTATTCGCAAATGATTTTTTTTCCGTAGACAGTAATGTACGGAATTCTGATGGGTATTTCTCTAAACGAATTATACACTTTCAATACCGAGCATGACATAGTAAACATCAATAAATATCACAGTCAAAATTGGAGTACACACAAAAAAGTAATTTTACAGGTGTAAAATTGCAGGAATCTGTTATGCTTACTAAAATTTTATCTGTACACTGTACAAAAAAGATATAAGTACAAAGCTAGTTTTTGTAAAGTTACAGAAATCTGTTATGCTTACTAAAATTTTATAAGTACACTGTACATAAAAGATATAAATCTACAAAACCAGTTTTTGTAAAGTTACAGAAATCTGTTATACTTACTAAAATTTTATCTGTACACTGTACAAAAAAGGGTATAAATCTACAAACTAGTTTTTGTAAAGCTACAGAAATTTGTTAAAATTGAGTTGGTGACAATAATTTTCAAAAGACTGAAGTAATATTACAATAAAAACTAGTTAGATGTGGCAATCCAAAACTTTCTTCCATCTTATGCCTGTTAATACTTCAAAATTCGCTACTACAGAAGCAAAATTAAATTACAATCTATGCTCATTGGGAAGATTCTAACGGCATGAAATTCCGTTCATTAGTTCTTGAAATAGGATTATTGCAGATATCAAGAAAAATGCAACATAAAAGCGCTATCTGCAGGGCGATTTATACCAAGACGTAAACAGCAACTGTATTTGTCATGATGTACTTTGATAAATATATTGATAAGCTCGATGATTAATGAGGAAGTAAGATTCGTATCTTGATAAGTTCAATGAAATTCGAGTATTACTTCTTGAGACAGAGCTGTTGCGAAAATTAAGAAAAATGCAGCCTAGCAGCGCCAACTCCAGAGCGATTTACACTAAAATGTAAACAGCATCAATTCATGTCAAGGACTAAGTGAACCTGAAGTTTCATGAAAATCCGTGTATTAGTTATAGAGATATAAATGTTGCATAAATTGTAAAAAATGCAGCATAGCAGAGCCACCTGTTGAGTGATTTACATCAAAAACTAACCAGCATCAATTTATATCAGGGACTACCTGAATACAATTTTTTATTAAATTCCGTACATTCGTTTTGAAATAGAGCGCCCTCAAAATTTATGTCACATACAGACACTTTGGCTTACAGACAGGCATTTTGTAATAACATGCTTTTTGGAATCTCTGAGACCCCTAAAATGTGTAAATCCGTCAAAAGCCGGAATTCGAAAATTTTCACGAATCCAATGCTTTCTTCTTGTAAAGATATCAAAAAGTAAAAATTGTCATAAATAATCTCACTTTAGTTGCAAATGTGAAAAATACCAAATAAGTAAGAAAAATCATGCGTTAAGCATATTATGAAGCACCTTTCCAACACTTCATGAAATCTTTAACAAAACTTCGTTATTTAGGGAAATAAGGGTTCATAGCCAAATATGTATTCCAATACTTTTGAGCAGCCGTGTATTTGATCTGTCAGTTGATATACATGCTATATAATGGGAAAATTTAGTTTAGCAAGAAAATGCCTAGTAGCTTGAAATTTCTTTTTCAGAAATTTATACTAACAGATGGAAACATACTTGAATACTTTTGTTCAGCTCTGTAGTTAATCTTGTACCTTTATTACACGTTAGTATTAAGCTAAAATCTATTTTAAACTAAAACACTCTTAAAACAACTGAAATCATATTTTCAGAAATTATCATTCATCGGCGTCCATGCACCCAATTCTTTGCGTGGTCCTGTATATCATTTTATCTATATTCTGCAAACATTTCTTAGTAAATTGTAAGCAGTTCAGCGTAAAAATGCATAACTTATTTAAGAACCACCTTTAAGTAATTTATGTTCATATTCACTAACGTAGGCGAAGTCTTTTGGGTAAGCCCTGTATATCAACTATAGCATTTATATACATCATGTAATGTGCATAGATTTAGTGAAACTTAAATGCACATGTCATAATTAAAATGAATTTCATCCATCAGCCGTCATTGGATACATATACAGTACTTCGGAAAGAATATACTATTTGAAATCTTTTGAGTGTCCCTGTAAATGCATTGTACTTCATATTGTGCAAGACAGTGTCATATAATTTATATTAAGCCCCAGTGATGCATACCAATTTTATTATACATGAAACAGTTTAATATATTTAAAGTATGTCTCACACAATCACCCCTCTTTACCATATTTCCATTGCATATTTTATAGAATACATATTTTAGTCCATCTTGTAGAGGTCTGCACGGGCCGGAATTTCCAGGCCCGGGCCCGGTCCGGCCCGCAGGAAATTTATTTCGGCTCGGCACAGCCCGTTGTAAAGTTCAAAAGTTCGGCCCGGGCCCGGCCCGTTTAAATTTTTATATTTTAGGCCCGGCCCGTTTTGGCCCGTTACAATTTCTACGATTTGTAAAAAAAATCAGATTTTTATCATATAATTAAGATTTCTTTAAAGAATACTGCACACATATCTATGGAATGATTTTACCGTATATTTTACAGGAAATACACATTAAGTACATTAATAATTACTTAGATTCTTAGGCTTTCAACGTTCGAATAAAGATTCATTGAAAATTTAATATGGCTTAGAATAAAAGAAACAAGTGGAAATTGCACGTAAAGCGTAGCAAATGAGGTGCGTTCGTTGATAACGAAGTTTTAAAATATTCAGATCTTGCTGATATAGTAGAGCATATTTTGGATACAGTATTGTGGTCGAAATCTTTGTGTTCCTGTAAATATGCAGGGAGTAATTTTTATTATACTTCATTAATGTATATCTTATTCATAAAATGTGAAGTAGTTTAACCCATTTTAGGCCAAGCACAGAAATTTTATAAAATGTAGCATTATTTTTATTGAAATATGCTTAAATTACATACATTAAGACACAAAAAAAGATTCGTGCATGAAAAATAATATTTTATATAAGAAATAATATTTTATATAATAATATAAAATATTATTTCTTATAATGAATAATATGAATATGAATAATATTTTTATGACTTTTATTTTATTCTTATTTCATATACAGAATTTGCAACTTTAATCTATTTTAAAAACATATAATTCATTACAATTGGAATAATAATATATTTTTAAAAAGTCGAATTTGTCAAAGGCGTTTCAAATTAAAACTCTAGCGTATTTTGAAAATTTTTTAAGAGAAAGTGTTTACTCCAATTGAATTACTAATATTTTATGGATGTTTTCAAAAGCCTTAAAAAATAGAAGAAAAATAAAATTCTTGAAAAAAATGTGTCAGAGTGTTAAAAAAAAAATATTTATCGAAATGTTTCGTATACGAACCTTTGGCCGAAAATGGGTAATTAAAACACCCCCCCCCCCAAACAATGTTTCCCCGTATAACATTATTTAGTGGAATACATTTGTGTGGCCCTGTAATTTAATAATAAACATTCTTTGCATCACAGATTGTACAAAATGTATTTTTAGTACATATTTCATAGATTCATGTCAATTCTGTTACATTCAAATGAGTGTAACACCATTAAAATGCATTTGAAACTTTTTTTCCCATTGACCGTAATGTAACGGAATACTTTTGATTGTCCCTGTAATTGATCAATGCATCCGATTTTCATAAAATTTGAAATGACTCGACAAAATTATGTAATAAATATACGTTTTAAATTTCAAACGATTCGGTTGGGTAGTTTTTGCGTTGTTATATGCGGACGGACAGATGGACAGACAGACGGACAGACAGACAGACGGACGGACTGAGCGACAACAATAGGTGCTACGTATTTACATAATTACGAACGCACCTAAAAAGAAAGAAAGCTAAAAACATCGTTACTTTTGAAGATGTTTGATAAAAGAAGATTAATAAAAATATTTCTATATCATTTTATTAAAGGTTTTAAATCCAAATTCATTCTTAAATTCAAAGAAACTCCTTTCTGATACATTTCTAAATTCACTTTTTTCTCAGAAATGCATAAGATTAGCAGTTATCTTCATTCAAAAACTATATAATCGAGTGGCGTTATCCATTTTTTGATACAAGCAATTTAAGAATTCTACAAGCAAATAAAATACTGTCATAATTAGCGATTTGAATAGAATTTCCGGAAGCGATAGCATGGGAAGGGAGAAAAACCTGTAATCATTTGAGAAACTATTAAATCTCAATACGATCATACAAGTATTTTATTTACCAAAAATAAAAAAACGCTATTCGATTCCAAATCTCTTCAATAGTTAAGCTTATCACTTTTGTACTTTTATAATTTAAAATTAATCAGAAAATGTGTCGAACTTTCGCATTATTGAGAAATTAATTTAAAAACATCAAGAAGTATATATCCGAAGATAAAGCTAACATAAGTTCTTTATCGCTGTTAATAATTTTACAAATCATGTTTCCTGCTGTACAGATCTTGAGAACAATTAAGCCTACTTCCGGTCCGGCCAGTCTATATGTAGAAAAATAATGCAAGCTTGATCTCAAACCGGCATGAGTCAGCTAAAAAAATATTAAGACGAGTTGCACACAATGTAATTCTCCGATGCTGATTTCTACACTGTACATTTTTATATTGATGCTGTTAAACTAGTATGGCTCGTGATGCACATTTATACTTATTCTCGTTAAAACCATTGAAAATAGCTCATATTTTATCGTTCCAGCTCAAATCTTCAGAACGGGCCGGTAGGCCCAAAAATTTTTTTAATCGGCCCGGCCCGTCTGGCCCATTCAATTTTTTTGCCGGCCCCGCCCGGCCCGTTGAAAAAACTATTCTAACGGTTCTGCCGGCCCGGGCCCGTGCAGACCTCTACCATCTTGTGAATGCATATAAATTCTAACATGTTTTACAAGGTGTAACATCTTTAAAATTCCTTTGAAATGATTTTCCTCCATGGCCGTAATGTTAATGGAAAACTTTTGACTCTCCCTATAAATAATCTAATCATGGTAGAAACTTCGTGCTGGGGTAAACGTCAATAACGTCCAAAAATTTCAGGGCAATCCGAGTATATTTACGGGATTTAGAGCACGGAAAGACGGACAGACAAACCAAATGCATAACCACTTTTCAACTTTGTTGGAAGGTGCTAAAAACCAAATGCATAAGCACTTTTCAACTGTGTTGAAAAGTGCTAAAAAAAGGGTGGAGGAATTTTTCATTATATGCGCCAACAGTAGACACTCTACATTTTGGACTGCGATTAGTGGTTCATAACGGTATCATCGGTTGCTTGCGTATTTTGTTTTTCCAGAATTTTTTGCACTCTAAAATCAGTGACAGCACAAGAAATTTTCTTTTTAGCCTACGAAGCTATTTGTTTCAGACAAGCTAAAAAGTGCCGAGTCAAAAATTGTGGCCCACTTTTCCGTTAAAACGAGACACTCATACGATCTATAAATTTAAAAGACCTGGCTGTTTTTTTAGTCATCAGCCCTGAATTTTCTACTCAACCGATTTTGATAATTATTTTTTTTAATGAAAGCTATTTATTTGTTTTTGTGCCATTTTAGCTATTTTTTAATTTATTTCCATTTTTATGTTTTATTTTTAATTTTAAATGCTTTTTACGATATTTCTTCAAAATGGTGGCAACTCAGCTTAGCTTTTCTCTCGATAATAAAAATTTATTTTCCATTATCACTTTCCACCAGTCAGAAGCTTTATTTCATCAGTGAACATGTCCTCGCATTTAAAAGAAAAAAGTTAATTGTTTTGGTAAAATTTAACCACAATAAAATGATTGCGTATAATTATGCACTAATTCGGGTAAAAAAAAAATAGTTACTGAGAAATAATATTAATAATGTAAATAAAATAACAGAAAATAATTTATGATAAAAATTAATGTCTAAAGCAAAATAAGAAAAATTTCAAGTGAGGAAAATGATGTCATTCAGCAACCAGATAAATGGAAATTACAATATTATTATGTATGCCTTTTTCATATTACTAATAACAGTAACTTTTAAAAAACATTTGAAGATAAAAGGACGTAACTATTAAAAACATCGCATTTTTACTCATAACGATGTTACATTTCAATATTTCTTTTCATTATGGACACTGAGATTGAGATTTTACTTTCAGATGACTTCAGTTAGTGAAAATAATGTCACAGTAAAAATGAAATAATTTTTTTTTTTAAATAAAACTATTTTTTTGTGAGTGCATACAAAATAAAATTTCTGGATTTCACCGGCACTCAGATTACAATTTTAACTGAAGCTGTGCGAATATTTGCATCCAAAATTGTAACAGGCAAAATTGACATTAAGTTTGGAAATATATTTATTATATATTGATTCAATAATGTAATTACTTTTGCTTTTTTTTTTTTTTTTTTTTTTTTTAACCAAATCGATCGGGTCTTTTAAACATTTCATTCGTCGAACTCGACGGGATTCTACTCGTTTTATTGTTAAAATGCATTTCCTTTTTCTCAGTCTATAAAAAAGCGTTTAAACTAAAGAAAAAATCCGTTTTTGATGAATCTAGTCAATGAAGAAGTAGCACGTCAAATTGTATCTCTTTATTATTCCGCAATTCCAATGTCTCAGAGAGAAATTGCTAATCAATTGGGTATTTCACGCCGTTCTGTTTGCTATTATATTGATAAACACAAGAAAAATGTAGTTCATTGCATTTCTAAACGGGATCGCCCTTCTAAAAGACCTCTATCGATTTTTTTTTTTTTTTTTTTTTTTTTTCCAAATTGGAGGCAAAACTGAATTCTGTCGTGGCAGAATCTACATTCAACTTGTTATAAATTCTCCTTTAAGTTAAAAAAAAAAAGAATTATTTCCAAGATTTCTAAAGAAGGAGGCTTTTTTGGAAACATTGATAACTCGGCAGAAATTGTTAAACATTTTCTTTTGGAGTTATATTACATTTTCTTAAATTAAGCTTTTTTTTTTAACAATATAGAAATAGGGTGGATAATGAATTTATTTCAAAAGTTCTTTCTAAAATGTAAATTTACTTATTTGAGTATATGTCTTCTTTAAAACATATATTTTTGACGCAAATCTTAACTTTTTCTGACATTTGCATTGTCTTAAGAACATTTCTTCAAAACTTATCTTATTTACCCATTTCTTTTTTCATATAAAATACTTCTCTAATTATTGAAAAGAAAGCCATTTCTTCCTGACTTTTATTAGGATCAACTGATATTCATCTTTTTATAACAATGTAGTAAAATCCATTAAAGTCGTAAAAACACAGGCTTGAGGTCAAAGGGATTACACATTTTTGCCGATTTGGCACATCTGTTGAATTACTTTTTTGGCTCATTTTTTCTTCCGTTCGGTGTGATATGCGTACTGTTAGGGCTTCTTTACCCATAATTAGGGCAGATAAAGGTTTTAACAACCTCGTTTAGTTTAGATTTTGAGCGTGCTTGAACTCCTTGCTTTTAAATCAGGTGAATTTAAAGGAACCCTCGAAGAATGAATGCATCATTAATGTGCATCGGAAGAATGCAGGTATTATTATTGCTATTTTTCTGAATAGTGGTTATGCATGCTATGCTGTGATGCAGTGCTTATTTACTTTTTTATATTAATGAATATTTTATACACTGATTTCAGGAATGCCCCGATATGATTTTCTTTCCAGGTTTGTTCGTAATTATATAAATGCATAGCACCTGTCATCTGTCCGTCCGTCTGTCTGCCTGTAACTGCATATTTGCAAAAACTATCCAACCGAATGCTTTGAAATTCAACATAGATAATTATTACTAACTTTTGTGGAGTCATTTCAAATTTTATGAAAATCGAATCAAAACTGAAAGAGATATCAATAAAAGTTTTCTTCATTCTATCAATCTATCATACATAATTAGTTTAATGACATCCCGTCATAAGTAATGATTCTAACTTGCCATGGAGATTATTCCATACTATCCTACCATACTTAATGAATTTAATGTTATCCCTTGACAGGTAATGATTCTAAGTTGCTTAGTGACTACGTTTTCTTTAAGATGGAATCCTATTATTTCCATGTTACTGGATTTTATATATCTAATCGTAATAAATTTTGTTTTCTTGCATTTTTCAGTAAGAGTGCAACAGCATTGTTGCACTAAGATCTTAGTACTTACAAAACTAGTTTTAGTACGACCGCACCACATTTGCCACGTTGGCCGTACTTGTTATTTTCCATTTTTTTAAAAAAAATACAATTTTTGTTATTGCCAAATAACACGAAAATGAACATACAAATTTGTGGTTAAAAAAAAAAAAAAAGAAGAAAGATAGAAATAAAAATATGAACATCGGATTATGGAGAACTGTTCGATAAGCACATTGAAACAGACAGTTTTTATATCGAAGCATTTTTTTTCCCTTTGTTTAACACTATAGAAGACCACTGACACATGTCACTTACAAAACTATCGTTATTCGTTAAAGAAATATAAATGTCACTCAAAAAATCTGAATAGATATTTTTGTTTATTATTATAATAATTTTTTTTTTTTTTTTTTTTTGGGGGGGGGGGGGAGGATAAAATAAAGGAAAATTAGTATTAAAAATTTTTCTTGTGTGGACTCGATATTTCTGAATAAAAACACTATAAGATTTAACAATATTGTTTGAAGTCGGTATAATGTTAACAGCTGTTTAATGTTGAAGTCTATCAAAACCGTTTCATTTAAAAAAAATCACGGGGTCAAAAATTGTGCATAGCAATTTAATCATTCTTCACTAGCACACACTGATATGTTTACTGTGATCTGCAGAATTCTAATGTTACTAATATTTTTTTTTTTTCAAATTTTTTATTCAAAATTTCATGTTTTCATTATAAATTTTTGGAGAGATTTTTATTTACTATTGTTGAAAATTTTTAAAATAGTGAAAATAATATTTCTTTTCAATTAAAAATGAATTTAGAGAAAAATATTAAAAAGAAAAAGAGAATTTTAAAATAATAAAAAGGTTGTTACATTTTGAAAGAATTAAATGGGAGAAAATACTTATATTTAAAAACCTCAAAAAATAACATAAGCAAACATTTTCAATTTTAAAAATATATTTACAGGAGAAAATTATTTCATATTTCAAAAAAGTATTTTTTTTTAAAAAAACATATTGTTGCAAAATTTTTAAGCACCGCAAATAACAATGTTTCATTTAAATTAAAAATATGTTTACACGTAAACATAAAAAAGGAACAGAAAACTTTGGTGAAAATAATGTCATATTTTAAACGATACAATTTAAATGTCTTTTTAAAAAACAATTCTTTTTTTTTTTTTTTTTTTTTTTTTTAATGGTGTCATTGTAAAATTTCGGGAGGCTTCGATATTGTGTACCTAACAATTTTATACAAGCTAATTTTCAAATGTTTCACTTATACATGAATACAGCGGTTTGCTGGCTTGTAAAGAGTAGAACCAACTAATAATAATATAATAATTACCTCAAATAATATTTAAAAGTATTTTCCTTCGTTTTGAACATGTTTTCAAATTCAATCAAAAGTTTATATTTTATAATAAAGACTTAATAACATTATACATTCCAAGCATTAATAAGAAAAACAACTTATAATGTGTTCAGTTTTAAATAGCATTAAACTCGGTATTTTGAATGCTACTTGGGCTTCCATTGTTTGTTTTTGTTTGTTACAATTATCGAATAGCAACTTTCACTTATTTAATGATAGAATTAATGTATAATTAAATAATACAAATATTATAATATATATAATAGTATAATTAAATAATACAAATATTACTATTCTGAAATAGTGGTGCTCAAAATTTGGAACTGTGCGAGGACCGAATAATGTTTCTAATGCCATAATCATATAATTTGTTCACTTGTTAAAATTTATGGAAATATAAAAAGCAGAATGTCAGCCGTGTTTTGATTTTTTTTTTTTTTTTTTTTTTTTTTAAGTTACCATAGTAAATATTATGAGTAAATATATCATAGCAAACGCGGTAGCGTTTGGTATAATATGTTTAAGAAATAGAAAATGCGAACGTCTTTTTTAAATTTCTGGCGAACCAGTTGACGTACGACAATGATTTTGTTTTCAAGAGATAGAACTCGACGAGACGAATAAAATGATAGCATTCAAAAAAATTATCGCAGTTTACAGTAGTTTTTTATTTAACTTTTAACGAAAAAATGAAAACGAAAAATTCAACAAGCAATAGCTAACGTTATTATGGATGGATTAACTTCATTTTTGGTTCATTTTTATCGTCTTGATAAAACTTAAAACAGTTTTTTTTTTTCATCTTTGTATGTTTGACGCTTTCTGAGAAAATCGAATTTATGTCTTAAAACCCCAGTTGAATATTGTCTTTTACTGTTGCGAATGTAGTTTTTTTTTATTCATTGCCACCAAATTTAATATAAAAATTGTCATGTATGTATCATAATTCATTCAAATTAAACAAATCACGTGAAAAACATGGTTATTTGTTTTTATTGCGAAGCTTTTAGTTTCAGTTCTTTAAATAATAAAATTATGAACGCAGTTTTTTATTATTATTATTATTATTATTATTATTATTATATTTTTTTTTTCGAATCCATGGTTAATTTTTCAAATAACATGCATTTTATATGACATGGGATGATTTTCTCGAGTGCCCTAACATTTTGAATTTTAGTTCTTCTATAGTAAAAAAAACTAGCCTTAAAAGGAATGACTCCTGAAATGATGTTGATGTGTAAGATTTTCGGAACTAACGAATCCGGGTAGACCACTCCTTCCATGAGTCGAAGGGCTCCGTCTATGCATCGCGAAGCGATTCCAACCGGGATTGCAAAGCAATACCCAACGGAATCGCAAAGCGATTACGCAGAAGGGTTGGTAAGCGCAGCGAGCAAGGGGGCGGAGCCCTTTATAGTTTAAAACAACCGTAACTGTTCATTCCAATTATGCATGTTTGGGGCGTCGCACCCCACTTTACCATAGGCGTAACTAGCGGGGGGGCCGGGTGGGCCGGGCCCACCCCAGACAACCCAGGGCCCCCCCTAGAATTTTAAACTCTTGTTGTAATGTTAGAACATAAAAATTTTATTTTTTCGAGAAATTACACATGTCTCAGAGTGGGACGCTAAACTGGCTATTTTTTGCATTTGTCTTAGGTCTATATTTTTCAGATTTAGTCTCTTTTCTCGCTTTTTTACAATTATTTCTTACTTATCGATCACCCCCCCCCCCTCCCCAACAGCACATGGTAAAAGTATCAGCTTTTGACGAAAACCGGTCACTCCTTTTGAAAGAGGACTGCATTTATTGTACGATTGGAAATCAGCCGGAGGCTAAAAGAAATGGTCATTTCCTGTCACTGTCTCGGGTTTTTCAATACTGCACCATTGGGGGGGGGGGGGGTCTTAATTAGCTACATCTGTTTCTTGCTCTTTTTTTGGAAACGGGGCTGAACTGTCAAATTCCAGGAAAAACACAAAAACACATGCTCGCATGCTTCTGTTGTTAGTTGCTGTAGTGCTAAGGTGTTTTTTTTTCTTTTATTGTGCGTTTCGCTACGACTGATATTAATCCTCTTCAGAAAAGAAAATTATGAAAAAGATGGATATACGAGATCATTCATTCATTTAATCCAGGTACGTTTGAAAAGTATATAATTCATTTCTATTTAGGTTTCTGAAAGATATTAACTTAAACGTTACAGTTTTCGTATATTATCCTTTTGTTAAGTTTGTTCTCAAATCCAAAGGAACTACTTTCAAACAATTTTTAGATGCTTTCGCAATTATGTAACTACGTAGCACCTATTGTTGTCGTTCAGTCTGTTTGTCCATCCGTCCGCATACAACAACGCAAAAACTACCCAACCAAATCGTTTGAAAATTAAAATGTATAATTATTAAAATCCGATGCATAGATCAATTACAGGGACAATCAAAAGTATTCCGTTAAATTACGGTCACTGGGGAAAGAAATATCAAATGCATTTTAATCGTTTGAGATTTAAAATATATAATTATTACATAATTTTGTCGAGCCATTTAAAATTTTATGAAAATAGGATGTATAGTTCAATTACAGGGACAATCAAAAGTATTCCGTTACATTACGGTCAATGGGGAAAAGTTTCGAATGCATTTTACTGATGTTATAAAATTGATATGCATCTGTGAAGTACATATTATAATATACATTTTGCATAATCTGCGGCGCAGAGAACATTTGATATTGATTTACAAGGCCAGATAAAAGTATTCTATTACATAATGGTATAGGGATAACATTGTTTGGTGCGCATTTTAATTGTAATTAACTATTTAAAATTTTATGAGATTGATATTTGTTGTTGAAGAGTGTTACAAGTTATTTTCTGTATAAAAGAAAGCAGATAGTACTTACAGGGACACACAAAAGATTTTGGCTACTATACTGTATCCGAAATACTGTGTACTATTACATCAAGATCTGAATAATTTTAAGTTCGTCCGTAATTATATAAATAACTAGCACTTATATTCGTCGTTCAGTCTGTCAGTTCATCCGTCTTTACAATCTATGCTACAAAAAATATTTATTATTAATTTACACGGTCACTCAAAATATTCCCCTACATAATGATATACGAGGATTTATTGTTTGAGGCGTGTTTTAATTATATTCAACTATTTCACTTTTATGAATACGAGGTGGAACCCGTCGAAATTCGACGAAAGAAAATGTTTAAGAAGGAACTGCATCATTGATTTATAATAAATCTACAAAATTACTTACAGTAAAAAATGCATCTTATATTGATCAGTCTACCTCCCAAACAAATATTATAAAAAATACATCTTATATTGATCAGTCTAACTCTAAAACAAATGTTATTTTAAGCTAAGATTAACAAAACACTATAAAACTTAGTTGTCCAAATTTTTAAAATTCAACTTCTGTCGCATACTTTAATCAGTAAAATATAATAAAGATCAGCTATTATGATGAATTTATCGATTGAGACTCTTCTGTTTGGTATAAATGCGAATGAAAAAACAAAATTTATTTAAAATTAACACGATCATAGAATTTCACGCGAAATTAAAACCCGTCATAATTTTCATCTTCTCAAAATTTAAACACTTATTTCTTATATCCTAAGCTAAAAATGGTACTTTAATTTGATCATTTTAAAATCACTTTAACTCAAAACTTGAAGTAATTTAACTGATGACTAAAAACGAAATCACTGAATTTTATAACAGACGATATTTTTTTGCAAAATATACGCATTTTAATTTCTTTTTTTTTTTTTTTTTTTTTTTTTTTTTTCAATTTTAAGAGAAAATGGAGTGATTATGTTGCCACAATTTTAAAATTGGTACTAAAAACTATAAAAAAAAATTAATATCTCAAAAACAAATTGAGATACAGCTTTCAAACAAATTGCATTTAAAAGTACATTTTTTTCTCTATAAAACGGTGTAAAAATCGGAAGTATACGATGTTTAGAAGTATAAATTTGCAGTAGCAAAAATGCAAACTTGAAATTGCATAGGAAAGCGTTGCCATTCACAAAATGACGTATGCGTTACGCACAGATACGTTTGGCCTTTATAATATAGATAGTATACGTTGCTTAGGTGTAATAAAAGTTGTATGTCCATGTATATTTGCAAAAAAAAAAAAAAAAAAAGATTTTGACCACTATACTATATTTGAAGTACTGTCTACTATTAACAGCAAGATCTCAATATTTTTAAAACTTCGTTATCGTACGAACGCACCTCATTTGGTAGGCTTTATGTGCAATTTCCAACTTGTTTTATTAATTCTTTTTTAAAAAACGCACGAAATAGATAAGTGGGTAAACGGGAAAAAAAGTTATCGGTAAAAAGTGACATAAACTACAAAAGCGGAAAAAATGACTCGGAAAAAAAAGTTACCGGAAAAAAAAGGGACAAGGAAAGAAATTACTGGAAAAAAAATGACAAGGAATTGATTTTGGGGATTCATTGGTTAAATATATAGAGGGGATCAGCGGGAGGGTCTTAATTTAGGTAAATGTGTTTTTCATGCTGAATTAACTGCTTTGATTCAATTTTTGGACATATGATTACTACCCCCCACCCCATCCGACCTAAATTAGATAAACGGGTTTTTATGCAGAACTATACGACGTGTCTCGTGTCTTTCTTTTTTTTTTCTTTTTTTTTTTTTTTTTTTGGATATAGATTTTTTCTGATAAGGATTATAAACAGTATACTATAATGCCTGAAGAGTTTTGGGAGTTTAATGGTTAAGAAAAAAGGAGACGGGGGAAACCTCTTTTAAATTAAATTAATAGTTTTTTTACGCAGACTTATCCGATTTGCTTGGAATTTTGGACATAGGTTCATCATGATAAGACGTATCTCTGATTAGTTATGAGGTTATTTTGCTTATTATAAAGGGGGGACGGGTAATTATCACTCTCTCAAATTAGATAAATCGGTTTTTATCCAGAACTATCCGATGTATTTCAAATTTTAAATATAGATTCTTTCTGATAAGGTAAATCCCTGAATAGTTTTAAGGGTTTAATGGCTAAGTATAAAGAGGGGAGGGACGGGGAGTAATCCCTCTTAGTTAAATAGATGCCCTTTTATGCAGAATTACCCGATTTACCTCGAATTTCAGTCATAGGTTTATTATAAGACGTATTTCTCATTAGTTATTGGGGTTCTTATGTTATTAAAAAGAGGAGGGGGCAAGCTATTATTTCCCCCTCAAATTAGATAAGTCGGTTTTTATTCAGAATTATCCGATGTATTTCAAATTTTAAATATAGGTTCTTTCTGATAAGGTGGATCTCCGAATAGTTTTAAGGATTTAATAGCTAAGTATAGAGGAAGAAACAGAGGATAAACCCTTAAATTAAAAAAATGGCTTTTTATGCAGAATTATCAAATTTACTTCAAATTTTGGATGTCCGGTACATATCACGGGCGGCTAGTCTCTTAGAAAATTTGACGATCAGGGGATTTCTTGGTAAAGGTTTGCCGCAAAAATGCCCAAGTAAAATAAAAAAGCGAGTTGAATGCAACTGAACGCAAATAACAAATAAAAAGAAATTTTCTTTATATTTTAATTTAATGATTGAAAACAATTATGCCAGAAAACATAACACACTTTATCGTTTTCCTTATAATTATTACAATTCATTTTGCATTTAAAACTGGTTTATTTATTTATTTATTTTTTACTTGTGAAAAAAGTAATATGCTAAATCATTTGTTGTAATTGTCATTTTAATTTACGCCGAATATTTATCATTTAAAACTGGATTTTTACTAATTAATGTCCCATATTACACATCACAAAATATAATAAAAAATATTTTAACATTTAAAAAAACATTCAAAACACATTTTAAAAAAACATTTAAAAAAATATTCAAACATTTAAAAAATATATGTTAGAAAATTTTAATGTACAAACTGTGTTATGTGTCACGAACGAATGAACTAGTGAATTCATTAATTTGTAGTAGTAATAATAATAATAATAGTTTTTTATTACTAGCTTATGTTAGTAATTAGAAAGTTAATTGTTTAAAAACCTGTAGTTCTTGATAGATCTTCAGTGTTTGAACACTTAAAAAATTAAAAAACAAATTTAAATAAAAAAAAAACGATTTTAATAAAAACATGATATTTTTTTCTTTGTTAGGATATTTATAGAATACTGAAAAATGCTATGCAGAAACATAAACTGCTTTTAAATGCAAACAGCTATTGAGGATATATAAACAAATCCTTAAAACTATTCAGGGATTTTATTTTATGAGAGGACCTATATCTAAAATTTGAAATACATCGGATAATTGTGCATAAAAACAATTTATCTAATTTAAGGGGGGAATAATCACCGTCCTCCCACTTTTTAATTAGCAAAAGAATCCCATAACTATTCAGGGATACCCCTTATCATAATGAACCTACATTCAAATTTTTAAGCAAATCGAATAATTCTGCGTAAAAAGACAATGATTTTTAATTTAAGAGAGGTTATCTCTCGTACCCCCTCTATACTTTACCATTAAATTTCCAAAATTCTGCAGGCATTATATACTGCGACGACGTACTGACAACTTTAATCTGGGCAGAAGATAGATAGCGAAATCCCATTGTGAAAAGGTATCTAAGAGTGAAAGTATCTTCATTCTAAAGCTGAGAAGAATAGCTGCAATTGACCTCAAGGAACTAGAAAATGATTTCACTGGTCTAGTGGCAATGAGCTGAGGGGTGGGATTGTTCTGCGTAGAGAGGGAAGGAAGGTAGTTGGAAGAGAGACATTTGCTGGTAATGTACTAGACGGTACATAGATGTAAGGTGGCTTAGACGTGCTAAGCGAAATGTAATATTGGAGTGTGGCTCCTATGTAGTTGTAATGTCGTTTCATTTTTTTTTTTTTTTTTTATTAATTGATCTGTAGTTCTAATAAAGAACTTGAGGAACAAAAAATGTGTTATTGATGAACTTAACAAATAAACCAACTGAATAAAGAGAAACTGAGGACACGACACCACAATACTATATATAAGCCTTGTCAGAAAAAACCTATATCCAAAATTTGACACAAGTTGGATAATTCTGCTTAAAAACCCATTCATCTTATGTAGAACGGAGGGGGGTGGGGTAATCGTCCATTCCCAAAACTAATCAAACAAGCGTCTTTTCAATATGAACATATATCCAAAAATTGCCTCCCCCACCCCCCTTTCATACTTAACCAATAAATCCCCAAAATCAACTCCTTGTCACTCTTTTTTTTCCGGTAACTTTTTTTCCTTGTCCCTTTTTCCCGGTAACAATTTTCCCGTGTCATTTTTTTTTCGTTTTTTTAGTTTATGTCATTTTTTCCGCTAACTTTTTTTCCTAGATTCATGATTAAAAAGCTATGTAAGTGAGAAATGTTCTTCATTCTTTGATACGATCTTTCAGAAGATGATTTTCACAGTGGATGATTTGAAACAAATTTGCGACATGGTAGCGACAAAAAGAAGGAAAAATGGTTGTCATGCGATCAAAATTCCTTATAACTCATTAACTAATTTATATATTTATTTTTAAAAAAATGGCGACTGTGTTGTTTATAAGTAACTCTATTTCCCCCAGCCACTGTTTTGAATCGAAAACTTGATGTATAAAGCCACTATTAGATTCAACAACATTTCGAAAGATTTTTGAACCAACACTTGATTTCCTCCAACTTTTCGCGAAATATCCTCACAACACCCAGTGTGATAGCAAACAGCAATTTCCCCCAACTTTTTTTCTGCAGTTCCCCCCCCCCCCAAAAAAAAAAAAAAAAAAATCACCGCTAGCCGAGACTTTTCATCGTGCACCGAGCATTTTAACGAATCAGAGATAAGCGATTGATAGGAATAGGCGATAAATATTAACGGCTGGTAGTAGTAGTATTGGTTTTCCTGCTATTCCTCTAACTTTTTGCAAATAATTGTAACCTTTTTCTCTCTTTGAAGGGGAAAAATTTGGGGTTAAAATCGGCTGAAAAGTTTGTTGCTCGTAAAGTTTGTGAATCTGATCTGATAGCAGCTAAAGACAGAAGAAAGTTTCATTCAATTAGTTTCTTTGATAGATTGTACGTTTTCAGGAATGTATTAACAAGTGAACTTTCCTTTGAGTATTATCAGTTCTAACAAAACTATTTTTACTTTTTTCTATCTTTAAGGAAGAAAATATTAGATTCGTGAAAATTTTCGAATTCCGGTTTTTGGCGGAGTTACCCGTTTAGGGATCAGAGATTCCTAGTTTTTAGTAAGAACAAGTTTTCACAAAACGTCTGTATGTGTATATGTGAATCAGACTCTGTCTCTATGTGACATAAATTTTGTGGACGCTCTATCTCAAGAACTAATGCACGGAATGTAATAAAAATTTATATTCAGGTATTCCCTAATACAACTTGATACTGATTAGTTTTTGTTGCAAATCACTCAACAGATGGCGCTTCTACGCTGTTTTTTTTACGATTAACGCAACAGCTATATCTGAAGAACTAAGGCACGGATATCAACCAAACTTCAGATTCAGTCAGTACTTAACATGAATTGATATTGTATTCATTTCTGTGTAAATCGCTCAACAGAAGGCGCTGGTATGCTAAATTTTTCACGATTTTTGCAATAGCTCTATCTCAAGAACTATCGCACGGAATTTAATTTAAAATTATAATCAGGTAGTTCTTGATATAGATTGATACTGATTAGTTTTTGGTGCAAATCGCTCGACAGGTGCGCTGCTATGGTGCATTTTTTTACGATTTACGCAACAGCTATATATCTATACCTAATACACGGATTTCCTTTAAACTTCAGATTCAGTTAGTTCTCAACATGAATCGATGTTGTTTGCATTTTGGTGTAAATTGCTCAACAGGTGGCACTGCTTTGTTGCATTTTTCACAATTTGCGCAATAGCTCTATCTCAGGTTCTCAGGTGCACGAATTTTTATCAAACTTTAGATTTAGTAAATCCATGAAATGAACTAGTTTTGTTCATGTTTTGTTGTCAATCTCCCAATAAGTGGCGTTGCAATGCTGAATTTTTCTCAATTCCAGCAATATCTCTATTTTAAGAACTAATCAGTGAGCTTCACCAAACTTCACATTCAGGTATAGCTTGATAAATATTGTTGCTGTTTATGTTTTGGTATGAATCGCCCAACAGGTGGCACTTTTATGTTGCATTTTTTTCACCTTTCCGCAATAGTCTTATTTTAAAAACTAATGCAAGGAATTTCATGTCTTTAAAATCTTCACAATTATCATAAATTACCATTTAATTTTGGCACTGAGGTTGCAAACTTTGACGCATTAAGGGTGTATTTGAAAAAATGTTTTTTCTCTCTCAGCAGCTCAAAATTTCCCTATACATTTTCAGATTCATTTGTGAAAGTAAAAACATGAAACTTGCTGAGATATTTTTTGAAGATATGTTATAAGGTGCCATATGACTTCATTTTTCTCTGAATTTATTAGAATTTGATTTATCGACAATTATTTTCTCAGCATGACCCTTTTTTTCGTTCCCAGATTCGCTTTGGAAAATTCGGTTCAAAAGACGAACTTTGGCTGCATTTTTTGTAATATTTTCTGCATTTATCAAAAAATCGCAGTCATGGGACCTAATATAGTTTCTAAATAAGAGAATTTCACAGTTTAGTGCGTTTGAGAGCAAAAGTGAATCTTAAAATAAATCAGAAAAAGAAAGTTTTAGGATTGCCACATTCGACTAGTTACTAATACTATTATTGTTTTGAAATTATCAAACAGTTTACTATAAAACAACATTGTCACACTATTATTGTTTTCCAAACAATAATAGTTTTTACAATTATTGTTTAAAAATTATCAGATAGATGGGGCCGTGCCCCCCCTAGAAAAATTCTCTAGTTACGCCCATGCACTTTACCCCCCCCAAGGGGTTCTTTTTAAATTTTTATCCACAGCACTCGTGTTGCATATCTTTAGAAAGGTCTGAAACTGCCTTTTACAATTATGGATGTCTTGTGTGTCCCCCTCCGCTTTGCCCACCAGGGGGCGCACATTTTTAATTTCGTTACAACATCAGTCGTGTGACACATCATTTGAAAGGTCTGCAACTGCTTATTCATATTATGGATGTCTTGTGTGTCACCCCCCACTCTGCGCCCCCCCCCAAGAGGGGCACATTTTTAATTTCTTTACAACACCAGTCGTGTGACACATCATTTGGAAGGTCTGGAACTGCTTATTCATATTATGGATCTCTTGTGTGTCATACCCCACTCTTTCCCCCAGGGTGCACATTTTTATTTTCTTTACAACACCAGTCGTGTTACACATCATTTCAAAGGTCTGCAACTGCTTATTCATATAATGGATGTCTTTTGTGTCACCCCCCCTCTGCCTTCCAAGGGAAGCACATTTTTAATTTCTTTACAACACCAGTCGTGTCACACATCATTTGAAAGGTCTGCAATTGCTTATTCATATTATGGATGTCTTGTGTGTCACCCCCCACTCTGCCCCCCAAGAGGGGCACATTTTTAATTTCTTTACAACACCAGTCGTGTGACACATCATTTGAAAGGTCTGCAACTGCTTATTCATATTATGGATGTCTTGTGTGTCACCCAACTCTGCCCACCCAAGGGAAGCACATTTTTAATTTCTTTACAACACCAGTCGTGTGACACATCATTTGAAAGGTCTGCAATTGCTTATTCATATTATGGATGTCTTGTGTGCCCCCCCCCCCACTCTGCCCCCACAAGGGGGGCACATTTTTAATTTCTTTACAACACCAGTCGTGTGACACATCATTTGAAAGGTCTGTAACTGCTTAATCATATTATGGATGTCTTGTGTGTCACCCCCCCACTCTGCCACCCCAGGGGGGCACATTTTTAATTTCTTTACAACACCAGTCATGCGACACATCATTTGAGAGGTCTGCAACTGCTTATTCATATTATGGATGTCTTGTGTATCACCCCTCTCTGCCCACCCAAGGGGGGCACATTTTTAATTTCTTTACAACACCAGTCGTGTGACACATCATTTGAAAGGTCTGCAACTGCTTAATCATGTTATGGATGTATTGTGTGTCACCCCCCACTCTGCCACCCCAGGGGGGCACATTTTTAATTTCTTTACAACACCAGTCGTGTGACACATCATTTGAAAGGTCTGCAACTGCTTAATCATATTATGGATGTATTGTGTGTCACCCCCCACTCTGCCACCCCAGGGGGGCACATTTTTAATTTCTTTACAACACCAGTCGTGTGACACATCATTTGAAAGGTCTGCAACTGCTTATTCATATTATCGATGTCTTGTGTGTCACCCCCCCACTCTGCCCCCAAGGGGGGCACATTTTTAATTTCTTTACGACACCAGTCGTGTGACACATCATTTGAGAGGTCTGCAACTGCTTATTCATATTATGGATGTCTTGTGTGTCACCTCCCATCTACCCCCCAAGGGGGGCACAATTTTAATTTCTTTACAACACCAGTCGTGTGACACATCATTTGAAGGATCTGCAACTGCTTATTCATATTATGGATGTCTTGTGTGCCACCCCACTCTGCCCATCCAGGGGTGGGGCACATTTTTAATTCCTTTACAACACCAGTCGTGTGACACATTATTTGAGAGGTCTGCAACTGCTTATTCGTGTTATGGATGTCTTTTGTATCACCCCCTCACTCTGCCTCTCCAGGGGGAGGCACATTTTTAATTCCTTTACAACACCAGTCATGTGACACATTATTTGAGAGGTCTGCAACTGCTTATTCGTGTTATGGATGTCTTGTGTGTCACCTCCCATCTACCCCCCAGGGGGAGCGCACAATTTTAATTTCTTTACAACACCAATCGTGTGACACATCATTTGAAAGATCTGCAACTGCTTATTCATAATATGGATGTCTTGTGTGTCACCCCAACATTCTGTTCCCCCCAGAGGGGGTACATTTTTTAATTTCTTTACAACACCACTTGTGTGACACATCATTTAAAAGGTTTGCAACTGCTTATTCATATTATGGATGTCTTGTGTGTCAACCCCCCACTCTGCCCCCAGGGGGCGGAACATTTTTATTTTCTTTACAACACTAGTCGTGTAACACATCATTTGAAAGGTCTGCAACTGCTTATTCATATTACGGATGTCTTGTGTGTCACCTCCCATCTGCCCCCTCCAGGAGGCCACATTTTTAATTTCTTTATAACACCAGTCGTGTGACGCATCATTTGAAAGGTCTGCAACTGCTTATTCATATTATGGATGTCTTGTGTGCCACCCCCACATTCTGTTCCTCCCAGGGGGGGCACATTTTTAATTTCTTTACAACACCAGTTCTGTGACACATCATTTGAAAGGTCTGCAACTGCTTATTCATATTATGGATGTCTTGTGTGTCACTACCCCACCTGTGCCCCCCAGGAGGCGGCACATTTTTATTTTCTTTGCAACACCAGTCGTGTGACATATCATTTGAAAGGTCTGGAACTGCTTATTCATATTATGGATGTCTTGTGTGTCATACCCCACTCTTTCTCCCAGGGGGCACATTTTTATTTTATTTACAACACCAGTCGTATGACACATCACTTGAAAGGTCTGCAACTGCTTGTTCATACCATGGGGTATTGGCGAGCGCAGCAAGCAGGGGTAGCCTACAACTTGGAATCGCGAAGCGATTTCGCGGGGGGTTGGCGATCGTAGCCTCCCTAGTAGTAGAAAAAAAACAAGTACATCGGAAAAAAGTATCTGGGAAAACCAAAGTTTCTCTTCAGGAACTAAATGTAAGATTTTTTAACTATGATCATATAACGTCCTAATTTACATAAGGAAAAAATATAGAGTAAAACAAAACCTTCACATTCTGTCCATATCTTAAATAGCGTTCAATTGATTTTAAACAAGGATGTGATGTCAAATACGCATTAGGGTACCTAATTTGCACGAAAATTTTGTTATTTTGCCTGATATGATAACCGGGCTAATGTTTATTAAATATATATATATATTTACCTTTATTTAATTTTGTTAAATTTTATAAATCATTTCATTCTGTAGTTATTAATTAAACTTTTCAATACTACATGATTAATCCCGCCGACCAATTTCGCCAAATGGTACAATCATCAATTTATTCACCATGTAATTCATATTGGCATAATTTTTATTCTAAAAGGAATAAATTAGTAAAACATCAATAAAAGTACAAATAAAAAGTTGAATTCAAAATCGCATTATGGCATAACAAACATGGGTGACCTATTTAATGTAAACTGAATGTAACATTTACGATAATCTGTTATTGATATTTAATTTTATAATTTGGCGATAATTTTTTAGTCGAAGGGATATCGGTTATCACCGGTTTTTATTCATTATTATTTTCTTTTGAAAATGATACAAAATAGTTAATAGAGGTACTACTTGGTTAGGTTCTTCTAGGTTATCCCGTCGACCAAAAAATTATCGCCAAACTATAAGATTAAATGCCAATAATGGATGATCGTGAATGTCACATTCAATGACATTAAATACGATTCACGTGTTTAAAATGTCATTAAGTGATTTTTATTTCGACTTTTTATTTGTATTTTTATTAATATTCTACTAATTATTTGTTTTTTTCGTTATTTAAAATAAAAATTAAGTCAGTATGTGTAATTTGACTATTAGTTTAGCGATTTATATAATTTGGCGAAATTGGTCGACGGGATAACCTAGAAGTACCCTTGGTTATCCCGTCAACCAAAAAACTATCGCCAGACTATAATGTTATATGCCAATAATGGATGATCGTGAATGTCGCATCCAATGACATTAAATACGATGCACGTGTTTAAAACGCCATTAAGGGATTTTTATTTGTATTTTTTATTAAGATTCCACAAATTATTTTTTATGTTATTTAAAATGAAAATTATATCTATATGTATAATTTCGGTATGAGTTTGGCAATTTGTATAGTTTGGCGAAATTAGTCGACAGGATAACTAAGTAGTACCTTAATATATATGTATGTAATTGAAGTTTGAAGACTACGCTTTTGCAAAATTGGTGTCAGAAGAATATCGCACAATGTCGTGGATATATGGCATATGTGCCAAGAAAGCATCAAATGAAAAAACACATGTGATGCAAAAAACTTTTGTGAATACAGAAGTAAAACTAAATTAATGCAAAATAATAATTTAGCATACGTTTAAATTGAGCTCATAACAAACTGGCGGCACATACTATTATGTATATAATATGCATCCTATATCTACGTTAAATCATATTAATCAGTTTATGGATGCTTCGAGATTGCTTTTAATTATTCCACGAGATAATAATAACAGTAATTCTACAGTATAGGAGTCTTGGTAAAGGGAATGAGATTTTTACGCATATTTTATGACAAATCTTTACTATCGAATATTTACGAAATCGAAAAAAAAGGTGTTACTGCAATTAATACTAGTAAATATGCAGATCAAGAGCCTCAACGTCAGCTTTGATCATATTTTTTTAAACACACTTTGGGTAATATTCAACTTCTTGGAAGCTGTAATTTAAAATTTTCAAATTACGTAATTATTTATAATAATAAATTAAGAATTAGAAGTTTTCAGCCATCAAAAGCGGTAAATTAAAAATTTAGTTATGTTAGGATATTCTGAAATTTTCATGATCTATTATTTTTGTTTTCTTTACTATAACATAGTAGATTTCTTCAAGGGGGCTCCGCCCCCTGAACCCCCCTCCCCGAGCCTCACTTAATTTAAATTTGTCATTTTCTAATAATTGTGCTAATGGTTATTGTATATCTTGCATTTCTTTATACATTTTGATTTATAAGGATAAGTAACAGTTTGGACAAACATTTTTTATTATCCTCATACTTCTACATGCCTGCCAACCACAAACACCTAAGCCTGATGTATCAGGAACTTTTGTAAGTGTAAACTCAGTAATCTAGAGTCTTACAATTTTGTTTCCGAAAAAAAAAAAAAAAAGTTTTGATTGTATTTTGCAGCAGTTATAGCGAGACAGACAGACATACAGAAGAACAGATTGACAGATGAAAAACAATAAATTTCGTGTCCCCAAAGTAAACCTTCACTGAAGTTTCGGCAATGACGTCATTATTCATGAGTTATTGATATCCATGTTTCTTGTATTTTTAACGACTACTATAAAATACCTGTTTTTGTTCAATTATGACGTCATATTTTACTAAGTGAAATATTTATTAAAAATATAATTCTTTTTTATTTCTTTTACTTCTAATTATGCCCCCATTTTTGTCGAAAAATTCTTATTAACGAAATATATATCCGTGTTTAATGTTTAACAAAAAGTACTATATCTATAGTTATTTTAATTTTGATGTCATATTTATTTTTTTCTTTCTTAGTTTAATTTTTCGAATAAAAATTGCTCAGTTGAAACTTATTGCTGTTGAAAAATTATTATTCCAAATTTTGAATTTTTTTTTTTTTTTTTTTTTTTTTTGGCAACGATAAAGGAAATTGGTTGAATTTTATTTTAAAAAAATCCCTATAGATTCTGTATGAAAAAGAAGGAAATTTTGAATCATTAAGGAAAATATTTGAATAAAATTAGTAAAACATAGCCTATGTTTTTTTTTTTTTTTTTTTTTTTTTTTCTGGCTATGTTATATTTATACGCAAAGATACAAAGACATTAATTAATTCATCAGTTTCGATGTTGACCTCATTTACATTTTCGTACACGCTTTCAGATTTATAACATTATAAGGATAAGGATTAAGATGAATGGTTGCTTAGCAACCATTAAGAGAAAATAAAGAAAATGAAATAAATGCATTTGAAATAAGTAAATCTCTAAAACAAATTAGTTTATATTATTGGAACACATTTATAAAAAAATTCCAAAATTTTCAGTAATAATTTTAAAAATCTGACAAATGCGTTGACAAAATTTCAAAGCAATACGAATAATTTAACTGGTAAATTTTAGTATTCATTTATCATTGAATTCCATTAATCAAATGCGTCATCTTCTCTCAGGGGAAAAAAAATTGAAAATCATTAGATTTGCCATAGAAAAGCATTATTGCGCGAAATAAAATATTCTATATCTTCCGAACGAATTAATCAAATCTAACAAAAAACTATACAGCTTAATCCCAGTGTGTCACTAACATACCCACTTAATTTCAAGCCAATCGAATGCTTTTTACGTCGGTTATCGCGGAACAGACAGACAGAATCCAAAAAATTTCATGTCTCCAAAGTAAGCCTTCACTGACGTTTAGGCAATTACCGACATTGTTGATGCGATGTATTTACATGGCAGGGATATTAAACGGCAATAGACATTTAGCATAATTGCCAATCTCAGTGAATTCGCAATTATGAAACCTTCTAAATTGTATGCAGAAATGGGAGCAAAGAGAAGAAAGGTCAATACTTAAACGAAAATCTTGAAATTTAATCAGATTACCCGATAAAAATGAAAATTGGGCGATACTAACAGCTAATATGGTTTAAACGAAATAAGAATATCATAATTTGCTTCCAAAACTTCTATGTTTTGCTGTACTATGCTTACTAAAATACGTCAATTAGTAACATGTAGGACGATTATGACGCATTAACCAAGACTATTTTGAATGTGAATGAAGATGGATTTTCTAATCTTCCGTAATCGAGTCCACGGAAAAGCCTAACATAAAAACGGAAAAATATTTGCAACAACATATTGTAACGTAAAATGTGGGTGTAATAAAGGTTTATTTCATAAAAATACTTCCATGCACAAAATCGCATTAACTAAGGTATGCCAATTAGCAGTGGAACCAAATACGGAAGATTGTGTAATAGTTTTCAAATCTCCACATTCCCTAACATATTACAAATGATAATGCAATAAAAAGCATATGAAAATAAGCATAAATGCCTAAGTGAGTTAAGATATTTTTGTGTTAAGAAAGACTAACAACAAAAAAAATAAGCAAAATGCAGCCATGTTCAAAATTAGCTCCCGATTGTATCAGAAGTTTTGGATTTCGCGAAAGATTAACCGAATAAATTAAAATAAAAGTAACATTCTGCAAAGGTTAGCAAACATTTAAGCATATCTGTCATTACATATACATTATACTTTATACATTAGCACTTGCATAATAACTCCAATGACTTTATATTAATGCCACCATAGAATAAGTTGCTGTTTTTAAATTATTGAAGCCTCAAGTCAAAATGTACGTAAACTTATATTTTGGCACTATAGAAATTTCATTAATGACAAGATACTGATGAAACGCTTTTCGCGTCTTTTACACTCTGTAGTCTTTCCCCGGTCATCTTTTGATAAGATATTGGGCTATCCATAGTAGAACCATTTTCGTAAGACAAAGCTCTTTATATTGTCAGTTTCCAAAAACTAATACTTTTTCATGCAAGAAAGCCAGCAATTTCCATAAAAAAAATAATGAAAAAATCGTTAACTTTTAAAGAAAAAGAGAAAAATAAACTTTTCTACCAAAAATATAACCGACTTCAAAAACTACTGCAAAGTGAAAAATAATTTTCTTACATAATAGTAATAAGAAATTAAATTAAGAGCATAGTATTTACCGTGCGAATTATAGTATTTATATAAATTAATTTGATTTTTTGGAGTCTGTGCCAGCCAGACAAGTTCAAAATTCAAACTAATTTGTTCAATGCAAATCGTAACAAGTTTCAACAAAAATGCTGCGAAAAAAAAAAAGAAAAAAAAAATCCAATTCTCAATCAGCCAACTTTGATAGCATCCTGCATTTTAAAATCTGTGATTGGTTACGCCTTTTTTTTTACATAATATCTTGCATAAACATATTAATTTCATATTAAACCTTAATTTAAGATCCATAATTGTAGTTGCTAATCTCACTTGAAGATACACATTTACAAAATCAGAAAAAATGTTTACAAAATAATAAAGTTAAATTTTTTAACTAAATATTAAATCGTAAAAGAACTCGTAGATACCTGGATATGTGTCTATTGAAAATTACATGTAACTTGTCTTGGCTGGCACCCACTCCAAAAAACAAATTAATGTGCAGATATATAATAATACGCATGGTAAATACTATGCTCTTAATTTAATTTCTTATCACTATTAAATAAAAAAATTATTTTTCCCTTTGTAGTAGTTTTTGAAGTCTATTTTATTTTTGGTAGATAATTTTATTCATTTTATGCATGTGTATTTCATAGTAAAAATTTCATGAATTTGACTTGATTTCTAGTTAACCAATTTTCTTCAGAACGAAGTGCTTAAGTAAAATGATGAGACTTCGTTAAATGGAAGCTTCACTACATTTCATTTTCAATGTTAAACATGCCCTAATAAATCTCAATAACACATATCAATTGCATTGCAGTCCTGATTTATTTATGCGATTAAACACGTTTCAACCAATACTCGTAAATCGAAGGTAATAGAACCTAAGTAAACGCTGGAAGCATCACGACTAATTTTTTCAGACGGGATGAAAACAGTTTTCAGCTTTGTTCATTGAAAAAAGTGTTAAAAACGGAGTACATTCGCGTGATGATTTTAGAGACCTCAGTGGTTCGTGTGAGCAGCTCATACACAAAGAATCAGAACCTCCTGCATTTGAAAAGAAATATGTCATCGTATTTTCAGTAAAATCACAAATGCATTTTTAAATAGTAAAGAAAGTTGACGAGAAAACAATTATGGACGATTCTGAGCTTGTGTATTTAACCCAAAATTCTGAATTGTGGCAGACATCCGTTTAAAATAGACACGCTCTATTTCCCTGTTTCATCTTTCGCTCGTTTTCTGTATTTTTTAATTATGCGATTAAACTATTTAAACTACTATTTTAAAAACTGAAACAGGAGAAAACTGGTACGGCAAAATAACTTTAATAACAGATTCTAGCCCAGATATATGTCCTAATAAACCTCACAAAAGTTCCCGGAGTAAAAGAAATAATTGCGCTCTTCATGCTTTTAAATACTTTTTAGCGTTTTTAATTTTTACTAAAAATAGCTAGTTACTGTAATTTGATTACTTATCTGTTCTCAATTCTTTACCACTTTCCTACTGTACATAATAAACAAAATTAAATGCCCACAAACCACATTTTCAGCTCTAATTAAAGCAAACTGCACAAAACTTAAAAAAAAAAAAAAAAAAAAAAAAAAAAAAAAAGTTAACATTTATTTTTAATTTTTTTTTTTTAAGTGGGCCCGACACGGTGTAAAAATTAAAAGTTCGGCCCGAGCCCGGCCTGGCCCGTTAAAAAATTTGTCCCAATTTTGCCAATGCAGCCAATTTGTAAGTTCGGTTTCATTTCGCCAGTCCGGCAGTGCCCGTGAGTTGTGCAGATCTCTAATAGGTGTCCACTATTCAGAAGCTTAGTATGGAAGTTTTAATGTGCATACTATTTATGAATCGCAGACAAATTTCCCGGTTCTGAGGGCCCGCCATTTAGGGGTTTTACTATATAAATTATTTACGATATAAATCATTCCCAAATAATTATTTAGGCTTGTGTGTTATGGAGCTTTTAATGTATATAATTTTTAACTTCAAAAGTAATTAGACCTTTTTTTTTTTTTTTTTTTTTTTTTTTTTTCAAATCGGTTTAATTAGAACCTTCCTATGACAACAATCCGAAACTGACCCAAACCTGAAATAATGATTGTCAATCTGCTCCAAACCCAACGTATTTGGCGGCAACTAAAACGTAGAAGTGAAACACGATCACAGCAAAAAGTATAAGTTAAACCGACCAACAGCAATAAATAGTCAGTCAGGCCCAAACCCAAACCGCAGCAAAAAAGGCAGAAATCAAACCTACCAGCAGTAAAATATAGTAATCCATTGGTCCCAAAGACGACATAGAACAAAAAAGTAAAAATCAAACCGACAACTGTGGGAAGCACAGTGTCATCAGGTCCCCCTTCTTTCGAGAAGAGTTTTTTAAATTCAATATGCCTTGAAACTTACCAATGCTCACGAATATTATTCCGAAGAATGCCTCAGTTAAATTGACATACATTTCACTTAAAAAAAAAATTCTATTCCTTTGACAGTAAAATTGGATAGTTTCCAATAAAATGTGCAAAAAGGATTTTGCATGGTATGAGTATAAAAACGTAAGTTGGATAAAAAGATTGATTTCTGAATGTATGTACAACATAAATTAGCAATATTTTGAAATATTTCTCTCAGTTTTGGCAATAAATTATCAATATTTGTTGCTCACAGAAGCCAAATTGAGTATTACGTATAAGCTCAGTATACAAAATAAACATACATCTAAAATAAAAAACAAACTGAAGAGTTGCAATTAGGTGGTTGAATGTAATATATTGCATGAAAAATTAATTTGTTGTGAAAGCTAATTTTATAAAACATTTTTTAATATGCACTGTAAGATTGATAATTTAAAATGAAATCAGCATTTTGGAATGGAATTAATTCTATATAAAATTTGGGGCCTCCTATTTTCTCAATTTCGGGCCCTTTCAAAAATTTTCTAAGGAAAGCACCTGCTTCTCGTGCCTAATCGGTAATCAGGGCCTGATCAACCGAAACCAAATCCGATCCGCAGCAAAAAAAGTAAAAGCAACGCGACTCTCAGCAAAAATATGAAATTAAATCGGACCCACTTGCGGATCACAGCATACACACACACACATATATATATATATATAATCTGACCAGCATCAAAAAATAGAAGTTAACCCGCACCCAAACCCGACCCGCAGCAAAAAAGTATAAATATAACACGACTCGCAGTGAAAAAATGAGCCCCGAGCCGGCACGAAATCTGAACATGCATCAAATAGGAATCTCCAAATTCTAAAATGGGCCCCCATCTCTTCCAAGAGGACTCTTCCGATCCGCCCTTGGTAGTTTTTCTAGATTAATGAAGAAATGTGACATTAAACCGTATTTCTTCTAAATTGTTTCAATAAAATTTTAAAAAAAAATTTACTTTTTCGATCTGCAAAAAAGTTTTGGCATGGACCCACTGTTAAATAGACATCGATGATTTCAGACATGTGAACAGGAATTAAATGGAAAGTTGAGTTAAGTTATACATTAAATTTTCACAGTTTTTTCTTCCTTTTCTTTTCATACCTTTGAATTTTTCCAAATAAATTAGTTTAATTTATAAATTCCGGCAATGCCGGGAGGAAGAGGTAGCTTCATATACTTATTTTGGAATCGTTGTTTTAAGTTCTAACACATAAAAGAAAAATATTTTTCAACTTTTAATTTCTTCGTATTAAATTTTAAATTTTAAATTTTTTTAAATTTTTTAAATGGCCGCCATTTTGAAACAAGACGGCGGATGATGCTAGCTAACAAACTCGATCGAGACATTTGTATGTACTATGTAAATACCAAATTTCATTTAAATTGGTTCATAAATACATTAGTTATAGCATGACAAAAATTAGATTGTTTGAAAAAGGCAGCCATAAGAAAAGTTCAAAGTGCTATAACTCAATCATTTTTTAAGATATAAATAAAATAAAAAGTGTTCTGGAACCGTTGTTTTAAGTTCTAACACATACAAGAAAAATATTTTTCAACTTTTAATTTCTTCGCATTTAATTTTAAATTTTAAATTTTTAAAATTTTTTTAAATGGCCGCCATTTTGAAACAAGATGGCGGATGACGCTGGCTAACGAACTCGGTCGAGACATTTGTATGTACTATGTACATACCAAGTTTCATTCAAATCGGTTCATAAATACGATAGTTATCGCATGAAAAAAATCAGATATATATATATATATATATATATATATATATATATATATATATATGTATGTATGTGTGTCAGAATTTGAACGGAGGGTGGTTTTGGGGTCTGGGGGGTCATGATCGTTGAAAATATACCAAAATTTTCTGGAAGTGCTTTCCTCCGGACGGCTGCAATAGGTAGCTTTTTACTTTTTGTAATGAAAGCTACCTAAAAAAGCCTTAAAATTTTTGAAACATGAAAGCGAAGTAAATATAAACATAAAGGGAAAAAAAGTTTAAAGTTATCATTTGTGTGAGGAATTGCGTAGGATATATTAACAAAATTTACATTAACTCAAGATATGATTGTTGTATGGATAAAAATGAGGTATTAAAATAATCACAATTAAACAGGTTTTCATTTAATGTTTCAAAACAAAAATCGATTTTTTGATCAGTTTTGAGATAAACTGTCTCCTTAAGAAATTAAGTTTACTTTTATGAACTTTTAGAGAAAATCAGTATTTTGAATCTAAACGCAAATCCGATTTAATTTATGTTAAACTTCATTTTTTAAAACTTCCATAATTATATTCCTTAAATACTTAACTCGTGATAAATATGTTTAAAAATACATTAAAAGTAAAAAAAAAAAAAAAGTTTTATCATTTTTTGCATAAGTGCAAATACATGATCAATAAAAAGAAATCTTTATTTACTCTGATATTACGGAGGAAAGGAAAACAGACGATAAAAATAAATAAATAAATAAATAGTGTTTTTATATGGGCGTGTTCAGCGCAACTTACCAAAGTAACCAATGTTACCGACCGATTGTAGGACAGTACGAAAGCGAGTTGTGGCACCTAGGGCTCCTATAAATAGGAGCCTTAGTGGCGTTATATAGGAGCCTTAGTCAGGGCCATTGCTACGACTTTTTATTGGTGGGGGAGAAGACCTTAAATTGCCAAGTCAAATTTTCATATTTGCCAACTCGTTTTATAATTTTGCCAAGTAACCACACTTAGAAAATGTAATACAGTTCTTATTTGTAAAAAGTTTAATAATATTTCCAATTAGAGTTGTAACTTTTGCAAATTCTATCAAAAATAGAAAATGTACTACAATTTTTATTAAAATTTTAATTAAATTTGCCAAGTGTAACAACATTTGCAAATGTTTGGGGGGGGAGGCTCCCTCCCTGTCCCTCCCCTTAGCGAGGCCCCTGGCCTTAGTGGCACCAATGAAGATTATCCTGTTCAATTGTAGTTGACGCCACACTTCGCCTTGGTTTTCAATTCGCACTTGTAAACAATCGGTAAGTCACCAGTAAGTGACCGGTGAGTTGTTCTGAACACGCCCTATGTATCGTAAATTACTTATTAATGAAAAAAATTATTACAAAAGATATTTTCTTTAAGAAATTACAAGAAATCTTTTGTCCCTCTCTTTTTGTTAAGTCCTACCTTGTGATTATTTTAGTCATAATATAATCTAATAATGTAAATTAAATGTGCAATGTAATAATGCAAATGTAAATAATAAGGTAAATAGTCCAACCTTGTGATTATTTTAGTCAAAATAGGTTTCGAATGCTGCCTAAAGTTAGCAGCAAATATTCGGCGATATAGTTATACTATTCACGCAACTACTACTTGCCATTTTTTACTCTTCAATTGTGAAACAATGTAATAGTGGCAAGAATAAGCTTTTATCAAGGTTGGTATTTCTTTTCACTGTCAAGTCTGTTACCGTAAATTTTAATATTAAAATAATGAATTTTGCACTATTGTAATTAAATATTGTTTACTAAATAGTTTCAGAAGTTATGTGTATTATTATCTAAGTAAGTTAGAAAATAAACAGTTCATTTCTAATAGTTTTATTTGAAATGTCAAGTCCGTTATTATAAAATGTAAGCGATGAAATGTAAACTGCTAAGTAAGTTTACTAAATAGTTTTAGAAGGTATGTAAATTAATATCTAATTTACAAAATATACAAGCTAGTTCATTTTAATAGTTTTTTTAAGTTTTATTTGAAATGTCAAATCCGTTACTTGTCAAGTCCGTTACCATGAAATGTAAGCGAATGGTGAAAAGGCCCGGGCACATTTACAAATGAACAGCTTTCATAAAACAATAATAATAGTAACAATTTTCAAAATTGGTTAAGTGCAAAATTTAGGGCTGGCGACTAAAAGAACAGCTTTAATAACAACCTTGTCTTTTAAATATACGAGGTGGAACCCGTCGAATTTCGACGAAAGAAAATGTTGTAAAAGGAGCTGTTTCATTAATTTATAACAATGCACAAAATTAGCTACAGTAAAAAAATGCATCTTATAGTAATCAGTTTAACTCTAAAAGAAATATTATTTTAAGCTAAAATTAACAAAGTACCATTTCTATAAAAGTCAGTTGTCCAAATTATTAAATTAAGATTTAATCGCATATGTAATAAGTAAAACATGATAAAGATAGGTTATGATGAAGTTATCAATTGAGGCTCTTATGCTTCGTAAAAAAGGAAAAAAAAAATCAAATTGACACGATTATAAAATTTCACGTGAGATCTAAACCCGTTATCATTTTCATCTTCTCAAAAGTTACATACAAAATTTTAATATCTTTTCTTTTCTTTCTTTTTTTTTTTTTTTTTTTTTTTTTTTTTTTTTTCAATTTTAAGAGAAAGTGGAGCATTTCTGTTGCCACAATTACAAGATTCGCACAAAAACTACAAAAAAAAAATTAATAACTCAAAAATGAATTGAGATACATATTTCAAACAGATTGCATTTAAAAGTAAATTTTTTTCTCTATACAACGGTGTAAAAATTGGAAATTTGCGATGTTTAGATGTATAAAAGTTGCAGTAACAAAAATTGCAAAACTGAATTGCACGGGAAAGTGTTGCCATTCGCAAAATGACATGTGCGTTACGCACAGATACGTTTGGCCTTTATAATATAGATAGCTATTTTCACTGTTTTAAATTTCTTTTAAAATCTTTATACATGTATATATATATATATATATATATATATATATATGTATAATCTCTCTCTCTCTCTCTCTCTGTATTTACATATATATATATATATATACATGTGTGTGTGTGTGTGTATAACCATTGAATTTAATACTAAATTACCAGATTGAAAGATGGGGAAAAAATAAATCAAAATGAATACCATCAAAACATTCAGAACCAAAGAAGATTAATCAGGCCCACAAATACTTTGGAACTACAAATAAAGCGTGTGGTTTCATCTTCGTATTAGTTATGAAAAAGCAAAATAATACGAATCTGGGGTCCACCAACACACATAAAATCAAAATAAAAGGTAGAAAAACATTAAAGATAAATTATAAAACATTATTAAAATGGATAGAAAAGAAACCAAGTTGGAAATTGCACGTAAAGCGTAGCAAATGAGGTGCGTTCGTTGATAACGAAGTTTTAAAATATTCAGATCTTGCTGATATAGTAGAGCGTACTTTGGATACAGTATAGTGGTAGAAATCTTTGTGTTCCTGTAAATATGCAGGGAGTAATTCTTATTATACTTCATTAACGTATATCTTATTTATAAAATGTGAAGTAGTTTAATATAATTAAAACACCCCCCCCCCCCCCAAACAATGTTTCCCCCGTATAACATTATTTAGTGGAATACATTTCTGTGGCCCTGTAATTTAAAAATAAATATTCTTTGCATCACAGATTATAGAAAATGTATTTTTAGTACATATTTCATAGATTCATGTCGATTCTATTATATTCAAATGAGTGTAACACCATTAAAATGCATTTGAAACTGTTTTCCCCGTTGACCGTAATGTAACGGAATACTTTTGATTGTCCCTGTAATTGATCAATGCATCCGATTTTCATAACATTTAAAATGACTCGACAAAATTATGTAATAAATATACGTTTTAAATTTCAAACGATTAAAATGCATTTGAAACTTTTTTCCCCATTGACCGTAATGTAACGGAATCCTTTTGATTGTTTCTGTATTTGATCTATCCATACGATTTTCATAAAATTTGAAATGACTCGACAAAATTATGCAATAAATATACGTTTTAAATTTCAAACGATTAAAATGCATTTGAAACTTTTTTCCCCATTGACCGTAATGTAACGGAATCCTTTTGATTGTCCCTGTAATTGATTTATCCATCCGATTTTCATAAAATTTGAAATGACTCGACAAAATTATGTAATAATTATGTATTTTAAATTTCAAACGATTCGGTTGGGTAGTTTTTGCGTTGTTATATGCGAACGGACAGACAGGCAGACAGACGGACGGACTGAGCGACAACAATAGGTGCTACGTATTTACATAATTACGAACGCACCTAAAAACATACCAGACACTTAATTACCCCTAAAATGATGTAGCAAAACAACATATAACTTGACAATACTATTGCAATATTGTAACAGAAAAATAATAAAAATGTAAACAAATATTACATAGATTTACAGTACTATCCAACAAATTTATGCTCTAATATACACCAAACCCTGTTTATAACGGAGTCAATCCTGCTATAAATGAAAACAAAAAGTACCATGCAATTGTGTTTTCTGAAACATAAATAACCTGTGTGAATCTGATCCTGCCAAGGCTTCCTGTTATTTCCATATACAGTCAGCTCTCGTTAATTCGAACTCGTCGGGACCACAAGAAACGTTCGAATAATCCGAAGTTCGAATTATGGAAAAAATGAAACGAAAACATGCTCAATATAGTACTATTACAAAGGAATTAATGTTATTGTGTTTTTTTTTTTTTATTATTTATTTCGTCTGTTATCATTAGAATATGATTTAATATTAAATTAGAATGGATAAATACATAAGCTAATTAAAAGATTAGAAACAAGCACGACGGAAGAAAATTTAAAGCGTCATTGATGGACAGACGGGGCTCTAAGAAAGTGGATATCAGTTGCAGTGCATTATATGTATACTCGATCGGAACAATTTTCACAAAAATCAAAGAAAGAAAGCTATTCAAATGATCTGAAATCCGTGAGAAAAAAAATAAAAATAAAAAATCGGAATTCTTGTTAGTTCGAATTAAACGAAGTCAAGAGAAAATGAGTTCGAATTAATGAAAATTTTTAGCGTTATTCTGCCATTGAAAATTTCGGGACTTCATGTTTAGTTCGAATTAAGCGAAAATTCGAATTATCCGATTTCGAATTAACGAGAGTCGACTGTACATCAATTAATTTTCTCCTCGCCGTGAACTGATGTATACGTTCACTAGGCTGCAGGTTTCACAGCAATAGATGCATTTTTTAAATGCAAATAAATCTACAGATTATAATCCAGTTTTAAAAAATTAAGTTATGATCATTCTATCTGTGTTTATATGCTTATGTAATTATTTTTAAAAAAATACAGAAAAAACAACAAAGGTTAATACAGTCAAACCTCCATAACGGACACTCCCGAATAGCGGACACCTCTATTTAACGGACAGTTTTCCAATCCCCACTTCCAAAACCAGAATTTTTGTATGCTTAACCTCTGAATAACGGGCATTCCGAATAGCGAACACTTTATACGGCGATAAAGGGTGAAAAAGTATTTTTTTAAAGAGAAAAAAAGGAAAAAAATAGCAAAAACGTCTCTGAATTTATCAGGACAATAAGTCACAAATTTTGAGATCACAGATAAATGTAGATAAACAGCTGTGGAAAATCCCCCCCCCCCCCCCACGTTCAGTACTAAATTCAGGGGATTGCCCGGGAGGAATATCTCCCAGAGTATTGAAATATCATCCAAGAATATTTTGAGATTTTATGCTTTTAGAGGTCAAAAAGTGCAATTCCCGTCCGTGAAACTACAATGCTCAATAACGTCACATTGAAAAACAAATTACATGTAATCGCAAGCAAAAGTAAAATTTTGTAACAGATTTTTTTCACGAGAATATAATAAACAGTGGATTAAAGTGAGCACAATTTTATCTCAATTTTATTGCTTAAAAATAATTTTAATTTCTGATTAATTATATAATAGAGGTTGTAGAACAAATAAAAGTAAATTAATAAAATTTTAAGCATTTCATAACGATTTTTGAGTGTCTGAGGTTTTCCCAATAGCGGACAATTTCTTCGTTCCTGAGGTGTCCGTTATTTAGAGGTTTTACTGTATAGGGCTTAATTCTAATTCAAGCTTAATTTTTCCGGCCAAAGTTTTATTTATCATTTGAGAAATTTCGCATCGTTAATGGGAAAATAAACTTCATAACTTTTGTTTAAAAAAAAAGAAACTGGAGACATCTAAAAATAGATTTTTTACAAAGGTAAATTAATATACTTTAACCCTTCGCGACGGGAGCAATTTACGAAATTTTTAATGCTTTGTCACCGGTCTTTTATAAGAGAAATTTGTTGCTTATTAAATCGAGAAAATGCTGTGATTAAATAAGGCAAATTTTACAGTAAAATTTTATTGGTGGGGATAAATAAGGATTCTTAAGACTTTTTGACGCGTATACGTGTCGCTCGTCCCCAAGTGCTTAAAATTTGTTAACACAAAATTGGAGATATTTATAAAAAATATATCTATCTATATATCTATATATAAAACCATTAATATTACAATATATGAACCATTGAATTAAAAAACTTATAGCACATTGAACATGGAAAGAAAAAATAAAAAATTAATATGAATACAAATGGAATTTATAGAACCTAATCAGAATTTTCAGGTGCAAATACTTTGGAACTACAAACTACAAATGAAGTGTGTGGTTTCATCTTCGTATTTGCCATAAAAAAGCAAAACAATACGAATTTGGGACTACCAACAGACACAAAACCAAAACCAAATGAAGAAAAAAGATCAATAACAAGACACATCAAAACTACCAAATTGGATAGCAAAATGAACTAGTTGGATGCGCCAATCTTAAAACTTTCTATCACATATGTACATTTTAATATTTAAAAAAAAAATAGTTACTCATTTTAATGCTTTAATAATTTTAATTCAATACCATACCAACTTTGATTTTCACCTTAAATTTCTGCTTCAATCAATTAATCGGAGTAAAAACGAATTTCCGTTTCTGCACGAGCCGATGGACAATAGAATGATAGGAAGATTTTTTTTTTCAAATTCAGGAAGTACTTACTTGCCTTACCAAAAAATAATCATATACAAAAAATTTAGTTCAGTTCTAGAGCTAACTTCATACACTTTTATGTGGTGCAATATTGAAAATGGCATAAAATTCGCTATTGCAGCGCCCCCTTCCGGTGGATATTTTTCAGATTCTGGGCGATCCAACTAGCCATAGCCATACACTTACACAAAAAATTTCGTTCAATTCGATGCATAACTTCATGTACTTTTGGTCGGTACAATATTGAAAATGGCACAAAAATCACAATTGCAGCGCCCCCTTCCGGCGGATTATTTTCAAATTCAGGGTGGACCAACTAGCCATAGCCATACACTTACACAAAAAATTTGGTTAAATTCGATGCATAACTTCATATACTTTTTGTCAGTACAATATTGAAAATGGCACAAAAATCGCGATTGCAGCGCCCCTTCAGGCGGAATATTTCAAAACTGAAGGAGGACCTGCTTGCCACAGCCAGAAACATTCACAAAAAATTTGGTTCATTTCTATGCATAACTTCATACACTTTTTGATGGTAGAATGGCGACATACATATAGACACACAGGCAGACGGACAGACAGACAGTGTTTTTTGGAATCTCTGACCCCTAAAACATGTAAATCCGTCGAAAACCGGAAGTCGAAAAATATTTCGACTACAATACGATATATATATATATATATATATATATAATGATAATTTGATAATAATATATAAATAAATGAATTAAAAACAGAGTAATGTGATAACAGAAAAATTAAACCATACACCCTATTAAGATTTAAAACAAAAATATTTTAATTTGACGATTCTAAGCTAAACTCAATATCTTAATATAAGATGATTTAAGATTTAAAAATAGATAATTAATATAATTATCCTTCACACTTAGAAATAGTATTATAGGTCTCCAATTTATTAAAAGTTAGGTACAATTTAATCATGTAAATTAATTAAATTATATTAATAGAATTAATTTATGTAACTATACAATTATCCATTCATTGATGTCAATTAAACATCCATTATATTTTGTTTTTTAATTTAACAAATGCATTTCCCACTCTCATGTTTTTTAATCTATATATTTGAAAGACATGGTTGTTTTTTTAGTCATCAGACCTGAACTTTCTACTTGCCCGATTTTGATAATTCTTTTTTAAAATGAAAGCTGTTTATGTGTAGATGGCTAATTTTTAATTTATTTCCATTTTAATATTTTATTTTTAATTTTAAAAGCTTTTTCGTGACATTTTTTTTCAAAACAGTGGCAACAGATTAAGCTTTTCTCACTAGAATAAAAATTTATTTTGCTTTATTACTTTCCACCAATCAGGAGCTTGATCTCACCGGTGAATGTGTGAAAAAAAAAAATGGTTTTCGTAAAGTTTAATCCTAATAAAATGATTGCACATAATTATTCACTAATCGTGGTACAATACACAGATAATTTACTGAGTAATATTATTAAGTATTATGTAAATAAAATAACAGAAAATAAACTTTAATAAAATATAATATCTAAAGCGAAATTTTGTCGATGGAGAAAATGTTGTCATCCAGAAACCAGATAAATTTGTTCCATGAATATAAAATACATTGTTATAGCTGTTTCAGTGATGATGTCATATGCCCTGACTTTTATTCCTGCATCTAAATAAACTGAACTTCTATTTATTTAAAGGTTCTTGGTGAGCACAAATGAAAATATTTCTATAAATTACGCCATTTCTACTTAATTACAATAAATATTTTTACAATAAAACTAAAGAATTTTTAAATAACTGCATAAATCACGCTTTTATTTCGGAAAAGATGAGCGTTTCTGAAGTGTAAATAATGTCATATTCTAAAAAAAAAAAAAGAATAAAACCTGAGATATGCCGGATTACGATATTTCTATTTTACATAACATCAAAAACTGATTAAAATCATTTCGTTTTATTAAGTTATTATTTAAAATAAAAATAAATAAAATGTGTTCTGCATATCAGCAACAAACATAAAAATTTTATTCTTTTTAATAACAAAGATATCGTTTTTCTTTTCGTTGCCACAACAAGAAAATTAATTTTGACAAGTTCATGGAGGCTACAAACCAATAAATAAATTTAATTTATTGCATGTGCTGTAAATGTGTAGTGGGTTGGTTATGCAATTTAGTAACCCCCTGTTTCTATTGTAATTAAAATGCTTTATTTATATAATAATTACGAGGTGGAATCCGTCGAACTTCAACGATAGAAAATGTTTTAGAAGGAACTGTTTCATTGATTTATAACAACGTACAAAATTAGCTACAATAAAAAATGCATCTTAGAGTTTAACTCTAAAAGAAATAATATTTTAAGCTAAAATTAACAAAATACCATTTCTGTAAAAGTCAGTTGTCCAAATTAATAAAATTAAACTTTAATCGCATATGTAATAAGTAAAACATAATAAAAATAAGTTATTATGATGAAGTTATCAATTGAAGCTCTTATGCTTGGTAAAAATGAAAAAAAAAAAAAAAAAAAAATCATAAATTTTCTCGTGAAAGCTAAACTTGTCATCATTTTCATCTTAAAATTTACATACAAAACTTTAATTTTTTTTTTTTTTTTTTTTTTTTGGCTGTTGTTGTTTTTTGTTTTTTCAATTTTAAGAGAAAGTGGCGTATTTGTGTTGCCACGTTACAAAATTCGCGCAAAAGCTATATAAAAAAATTAATATCTCAAAAATAAATTGAGATACAGCTTTCAAATATATTGAATATAAAAGCACATTTTTTTTCCTATACGCCGATGTAAAAATTGAGAATGTGTAACGCTTAGATATATAAAAATTGCAGTAGCAAAAGTTGCAAAACCGAGTTTCATGGGAAAGTGTTGCCATTCCCAAAATTAAGTTTGCGTTACGCACAGATACGTTTACCCTTTATAATATAGATTCTACAGTTACCAAGCGATATTTAAACGGAGAAAAAATAAACTATGCAGATATTTTTGAATTCGTCTTCTGAGGTATTATATTGACTTCCTAAATAATTTGGCATGTAAATAATGTTTAAGGTTTAGAAACCGCATTAAAAAAGATTTGTAGCTGAAGTTAAGTCCAATATAATAATTTATAAGTTTGTTTCCTTATTTTTTTTTTTATTTATTTATTTTTTTTTTATTATTTTCTGAAGTTTGTGTGTCTTAATTATGAAAAGTTATGTTATCACGATTTTAAGAGATGGCAATTGTTTATTTCGCTCGGTATTTTATTGTGTATATAAGACTGATATATATCATACCTAATATATATTCCTTTTCCGTCGAATTTCGACGGGTGCAGCTAGTAATTATTAATTAACCATTGCGTATTATCCAGACAACACCGACCTCCTCCTTACTCTAACATCTACCCACCCAGCCATCCTATTAAATACATTTTTTATATATTTTTTTACATTTTTAATTTTTTTTATTATTATTTTTATGTTTTAATATTTTTTTCTACTTTTTTTACGCAATGTGTTAATTATTTTTGAGATCATGCATTGACTAATTATATATTAAAGAATATATGAATTTTTTTAGGAAAACCATTATTTAGTGCCTCATAAATTAGCCTTTTAGTATTTGCATTAATTAGATGAGAAGAACATAAACATTTTATTCTATATATATGATTAAGGATTATATTACGATACACAGAGTTATGAAGACATGATTTAAAATTAGTAAATGTATTAACTTCAAAATTAAATTCATTCCGTTTGTCATATATATCTGTTATTAATTTGTTTTCTTTTACTATAATTTTAAGATCTAAAAAGTTAATGGTATTATTAGAAAGCAGGTTTTTTGTAATTTCTAAATTAGCTGGATAATCAGCTGGGAATTGAGATACACTGGTATTATCAGTATCAATTAAAATTATATCATCAATGTATCGATATAAATGTATTTTACTATTAAAATATTTACGTTCATAATGATATAAGATACTAGATGTACAACCAGCTTGTGGTATACCGACTTTTTCTATATATATTATGTTATCTTGTATTATGAAATTATTATAGATAATGGAATTTGTTAATGTAAGAAAATAATCAGTACCAATATTCGTTGATATATTCAAATCATGTTGATATATTTCAAAAAGTGCATTTATTATATTATGTAGATCTAATAAATCTATATTATTAAAAAGATCTTTGAAGTCATATGTAGTTATATTTTTTTATACATTTAAAATTTTTCACAATATTGACCTGTTCATAGCTATTCTTTATACAATGTGTCTTATCACTGGTTTTTGTTATTGTATATAATTGATTAAGAATTTTTAATAGAAGTTTATTAGCTGTATTATTATAAGTATTGCAACCAATTGTAACTGTTCTAAATTTAATTGAATTTTTATGAAATTTGGGTATAAGAACTAGATATGGATATTTAAAGTTAGTAGAGTTAATGTCTAATAATTTATAAAAACATCTAATTTTACGATTGTTTACAACTATATCATCATTAGTTTCTTAAAATGAGTTATTAGAAGATATACTGGAGTTAAGCAGTTGGTGATTATAGGATTTACATATAATTGCATAATTATTTGGAGATTTGTCCACTATCTATATTAATAAAATAACAAATCGCTCTGTGTGTGTGTGTGTGTGTGTGTGTGTGTGTCTGCGATAGTTAGCGAAAACTACTGTACGTACGAAGCTCAAAATTTTTCTGAGAGTAGCCCAATATCTCTCCTGATGCACCTGACTCTCAGAATTTCGAAATCCCAATTATTAACTGAGTAATTAATTAAAATCGAGAGGTCACTCTCATAAAAAATCATCTTCCCATTTTTTTTCTCTTTCATTTTTTTATGGTTGGTTGGTTGTGTAAAAATTTTCGCAGAAGTAATAAGAAAGCTGAGACAGAGTTAAAGAAACCCATGGAGAAATGAGATAAGTGGAGGTGAAGTAAGCCTCAAAAAAGGTTTGCAATATGAATCCATTTATTGCTCAAATTTTAATGTTCCAAACAAAAGGACGTGGAAGGGATTTTGTATTATAATACGAATTGGAAGAAATGAATTACAACTGAAGTATATTTTAAGAAGAAATCGCAAATTTTTAAAATGGTCTTTGTTCTATTATTATTTATTAAAATAAATGTTCGCTTTTAAAATAAAAGAAATTGGAAAATTAGCAATAATTAAATGTCAAATTGAAATTAAATAAGATATTGAAAACATTTGATGCGAACTAAAAATTGTATTACTAAAAGTTTCCTAATTTAATGTAATTTTAAATACTTTATAACGTAGATGAAAAATGTTTATGACTTAATAATTGCATGTAAATAAATATTTAAAATATAATGATGAAAACGTTCTTTTAAAATCATGTATGAAAATTTCAGTAATAAATATTAATCTAAAATATAGATTTCTGACTGCAGACGATTTTAATGTTTTAACAAAAAATGTTATATTTTCAAGCAAAACGGCAAAATAATTTTCTAAATTGATATTTAAAGCACATATGATAAAATAATTAATAAATTTTTGCCGGTGAAGCGATAGGTTAGTTCTTTTTAAGAAACAAGAGCAAAAAATACGGGTTTAAAACTGTTTCAATTGATAGGCGTGTCAAAGCACGTGCTTTTGTCGGTACTTAATTGGACTTAATGTAAGGTTAAATTTTCAGCATCACCTCCAGAGATAATACTTCCACTCTATTAATTTCTTTTTACTCTATGAAAGAAACCAATTTGAGATTTTGACATTTCAAATGTGACTGTTTTTTTCCCAAAGATCTTTAAAATTCATAGACTGGAAAATTTCAGTTTAACTTAAGATTTTTGAACACAGCTGTTACGTCGGATCGTTCTTACTTTGTACATTAGAATGTACAGGGTGTCCAGCAAATAACACCCTGATTTCAAAATTAAATTAATCAAAAACAAAGATCAATAGAATTATGCAGTAAACGGTTTGTTTATCAGGTAAGCTGTAAAAATCTTATACAAAAGTTTCGAACGGTAAATATTTTGAAAAGATTGTGTTCTGATTGCAAAGAATGCTTTGATTTGACATTTTTCTTGCTTTAGATTACTGCCAGCGAATGTGTTTTTCGGCTTAAAGTGCCACATTTCATAATTTTTTTAAATTAAATTTTTGAAATTTCGATATTCTAAAAATTTACTTCGAAAAATCTTTAAAATATTACACTGTAAGCTGAAAAATTATTTCTCTGCAGGCAATCTAAAACAAAAAAAATGTCAAATCAAAGCATTCTATGCAATCAGAACGCAATTTTTTCAAAATATTCACTGTTTGAAATTTCTGTATAAGATTTTTACAGCTTACCTAATGAAAAACCGTTTACCGCATATTACTATCGATCTTTGTTTTTGAGGAATTTAATTTTGAAATCAGGGTGTTATTTGCTGAACACCCTGTATGTGTGGTTAGCTATGTTGCAGTAAATATATGTATACACAGTGCTGTAATTGGAAAAAAATATTTGTGGGAACTCACTTTTTCATCGAGTCCATGTTTGTGTTACTGGGTTTTTTCTGAGAAAAACGATAATTTAAAGCATTTAGCCCCAAATCAACTTTTTTTAGTTAACAGTTTTAATTATTATACTCTAGTTTTTAGGTATTATATTTGTGTAGCATTCTCCAAATGAATTTTATCAATCGCCTTGAAACCTTTTCAGTCATGAAGCAAAATTTAATTGAAATAACAGAAGTTTTGATAGAGAACGATAATGACAGTGGATTTATTTCTGCCTTTTGATTTACAACAAACTCTATCGTCTGCCATTTTTCTTTCTAATGACAATCGATTAATGACCATATGATTCAGGACAAAATTCTATTAAGGAAGATCCTGCACAGCTTATAAATATAAGTGAACTGGATTTTTAAATAAAGTTTTAAATTTTCTCAACAATCATTATGTTATTCATGCAGCTGAATTATTCTTTCGCTTTCTGACGTTAAATTGGATACAGTTTTCATGCCCTCAAGAAGAGGTCATAGCTTTCTGGTTTATTTTCAGTCTCAATAAACTTTATAACTATAGTTATAACTAGCTGACCCGCCCGGCGTTGCCCGGGTACGTAATAATAATGTTAAACGAACTTGAAATTTTTATGATTTTATCTTTAACTCGAAATATGTGTAAATACACTGTTAAAAATTTGACCCTTGGCTGCATCGTCACTCCACCGCTTTTATAAAAAATGTTTACTTCAGCCTATTATGGAGCATTCTCATAGGTCAAAAGAGATATATTCTATAAAAGCGGAGGAGTGATGATGCAGCAGGAGGGCCAAATTTTTTACAGTGTACATTATATTAAATACGTGCCCCCTGACTGTGTCAAAAATTGGTTTAAAAGAACTAATATTTAGCTGCAAAAATACCCAAAATGACTGCAATGGGAAATGCAGGAGGGAATATGTGTCCAACGATTGCGTGATTTTCGTTTTAAAGTGTTGATATTTATTCTTAAAATTACTATTAAGTGACTAAACTAAATACTTTTTTCACATAGATATCCCAAGTGAAATACTTTGAATTTCAAACTAATTATATCACTCTTAAATCCGACTATACCGTGAATGAAATCGATTCTCGATGATTAGCTAAAAGGTTAGTGTATACACTGTAAAAAATTTTCAGAAACATTTCTGAAAATAACGAAGACCTGTGCTGCACGATACTAACGGAAAGGTTTCTGATTCGAACAGGAAAGTGTTTCGGTTAAAACACGGAACCTTTCTGATCCGTAATGAAAAGTTTCTGAATGTATCCGAAACCTTCCTGAATATATCTGAAAGCTTTTTGCATACATCTGAAACCTTTCTGAATAATCTTAAACCTTTCATTATGGATCGGAAAACTTTCTGAATATATCGGAAATATTTCATTACAGGTCGGAAAAGTTTCTGAATATATCGAAAATACTTCATTACTGATCGGAAAAGTTTCTGAATATATCAGAAGCCTTTCTGAATATATCTGAAAACATAGTAAAGCTTCCATTAAGGATAGGAAAGTTTTCAGATTGTGTAGCCAATCTTTCATTGCGGAACGGAAAGGTTTCGGAATATATATGGAACATTTCATTTGGGATCGAGAATGTTCCTGAATATGTATAAAAGTTTTTATTATATATCAAAAAGGTTTCCTGTTTTAGCTAAATGTTTTTCGGTTGAAATCGACTGCCACTGTAGTGCAGATGTGCTCAAATATTTTTCGGCGATGTTTCCGTATATATTCGAAAACATCGCGGAAAAATATTTATACGCATTTTTTAATATTCTGTTTTGCTTTGATAGTGGCACAACTGAAAATTTCACGTTCATCCTTAATTTGAAGTCAGCAATAAAAATATGCATTATTGGACTTATGAAAGACTGAAACAATTGAAAATAGCATACTAACTTTATAATAAAAAATACTGTAACTGCACTGTTAACATCAGATTTAGGGAATCAGAAGAAAAAGAAATTTATATCTGAAAGAAATTTAGCTGTGGCCTGTATTTTCAAAAAGAAAAAAGGTAGTAATATTATTAATAAAAAAAATAATAACTTCGAGAATTGATCCCCCCCCCCCTTTTTTTCGCAAAAACACACATGAACATTGTTTTTTAGAGGTTTTTCTTTATATTTTTGTGTGTGCAACATGAATGTATTTTATTACCGACATTGCTGCTAAGTCTTATGCACTGGAGGAAACAAACTACCCCCCAAAAATTCCTCTAGCAAAACTTATTAAAAATTTGCTGCAGTTCTGTTTTAAGTGGTTGTTTAATACAGCAAAGTACTGAAAGTAAGTCAACCCTCTAGCAGACAGGAAATTCTAGTAATCTTAAGAAATTCTTATAATTAGAATTTTTTTTTTTTTTTTTTTTTTTTTTTTTTACAACTTAAACTTACAACTTTTTATTACTTTTTTTACAACTTAAGCATGAGATACACATGATAAATCTAAACGGCATCTGTAACTTCTTCCCACAAACACTGTCTTCTGGGTTTGCAATGCAAATTCATTATTTAGAAAATTCCATTCAGCAAAGCTTAAAAGTAGAAGTAGATTGTGTAAAAAATCATAAGCTAACTGTACATAAAAATTAAATGAACGCAGAATCATAATCCAGTTAATTTCAATCCAATTTTTCAGGTGAGAACACAAATTATGAGTCATTTAAATAACTTTTTTTGTGGGGGGGGGGAGGGTGTCAGATTGAAAAATGATAAATGTAAATATTAAAAACATTCAGAAAAAATCTACTAGGTTATGATATCTGTAATGATTGGAGATCTTTTTTCACTGCAAAAACTTTTTCCCTCATCTTCAAATAATTATTAGCAATATGAAATGCTTTTCAAACGCATGTTGTTAGCCACCAATCTTTGATGCGTTAATAGTACAATATGGAACTCACAATTTTTCATAGTAAGGAAATGCTGATGATTTTTCTGTTTCTCAAAAAATGTCCCTTAGCCCTAACTTTTACCTTCATGGTTTGATCAAGTCCATTAACGAATTTAAGGCTCTTTTTCCTGCAAACCAAGACACTTGCGAGCTAGTGTTTTCTCTATGAGGTTATTTCTTAATAACTCGTTTCTATTTTTCTTTCTTTTTCTGCATTGGATAGCTGAGGTTCTTTACATTGGTGCTTTTTTTTTTTTTTTTTTTTTTTTTTTTTTTTTTTTCTTTTTGGTTGCAGATATCTTTTAGAATGACACTTTTATTTTCAGAACCGGTTTTGAAAGCAAAAGCAACTTTGAGGGACCTCAGCTATCCAATGCCAAAATAATAATAAATAAATAAAATACTTAAAAATCTCTAAATGCAAAACTGTTATTAGAAAATAATCTCTTTCTAAGAGGAGCATTAGTTGAGAGCGTCTCTGCTTGCAGGAACAGAAACCTTAAGGCTTCTTAATTTTTTGTGTTAATTTGAAAATGATCCATACAAAATTATCGCAGTTATCGTGCGGACAAGAAAATGAAGTATATATATTTATATAAACGAAAGCATTGCAATATACAGGATTTCTTACATAACTCACCTAAAAACCGTTCCTTCAAAAGCTTGTCAGATTACATAACTCTGTAATACACTTCTTTATGAATATTATGACATACATTTTTGTTATGAATGCATGATAAATATTTTTGTTCTTTAGTATAAAAAAAAGGAACATTTTATTACTATTGTTCTATTTGTGCATTATCTATGCAAATATTGAAATTTAATGCTTAAACATATATGCTTACTTTCAATTTTTCTTTGAGTTGCATGCATCATTTCTTTTCTTTTTCCCTTTTAAGACTTTAAACATTAAAAAAATTGTACAATAGTTTTTGAGTCAACATTGTTACCTAACCTAGATGACTACATATTGTCTTTTATGACCAGAGTTTCCACTTCAAGTCTCCTCAAAATATTCAGGACCATTTTGCTGTATTTAGTCACTATTTTACATCATAGATCCCCCCCCCCCTCCCAATATTTTGATTCAATTTCTTTCTTGAACAAAATGATGGAAAAAATACAGTACTGGAAAATAAAAACAAAAATCCAGGGCTTATCCAGATATTCCAGAATCCTTGCAAACCCTATTTAGTCTTTCCTTATTTGTGTTTGGTATATGTATTGCATGTCAATTCAGACATGTATAAAATTGATGTCCTTCCTAAGATGGCTCCTTGATTACTTTTTGATTTTGGTCACAATTATTTTTTATAAAGTTATTTTCACTTTCAGAACCCATCAGAAAGTGAAAGTAACTTTATAAAAAAATACTTGAGACCAAAAATTGTAAAAGTAAGCAAGGAGTGTTCTTGTGAAGGACATCAACTATACAATGCAAAGAAAATTATTTAAAAATGTCAAAATGAGAAAGATTTATTAGAAAAATGCCACCCTACAGGAATAGCATTAGCTCACAAGTGTCTATGCAGGCAGGGACAGGACCCTTAAGACTGATTATTTTAGATTATTTTGCATATCAGTGCATGAAGACTTTCACAAAATATAGCTAATGGGATTCAGAGGTCATATAAAACATTAATATATTTAACTACTTTAGAAAGGCATTTTTTTTATATAAACAGTACCTAAAATAATTATTTTACTTATTTTATTTATTTATTTTAACAAGGTATTTATGACAAATTGTTAAGAATTATACTTATTGAACATTGAATAAAAAATAATTTTTTAACTCAATAATTTGTCCAATTTTGAACTCAGTTATCCCATTATGATGTTTATGAATATAAATTATAAAAGTGATAACACTAAACATATTTAACATTCTACTTCTCTTATTGAAATAACTATTGTCAGCATTACAGATATAATTTTTAACAGCAAAAATACTTTGACACACTAAGCAAATATTTCAAAATATACACATAATTTTTTTAATTAAAATACTTATTATATTAATAAAAAGATGATATCTTATGTAACCAGCACATAAAAAACGCAAATTTGTAGAGAAATGCAGATAATGAAACGACCATGCTATATTATGTCAGTAATTGTTCTTAGTAAAATATGTAATTAAAAATGCTTTAGTTTTCATGGTTTAAATGGCAATATTTGTAACATCAGTAATTCATGTAAGTTTATGCATATGACTAAGTATTAATGTTAATATTATTAAATACATACCAGGTTTATGCATGTAAAAAACCTCTGCTTTCTTTTAAATAGACGGTACACAAAGAAACACATTGTTTCTAGCTCAAAGATAACATATTATTTAAAAAAAACAGCTATGAGCTATTGATCTCAAATTAGACTCAAATTTAAAAGTATATAAAAGCTAGATACTTATGAATCATCAACAAAAACAAAAAAAATTATTCAAAATGATTTATTGAACTAATATTTTATTCAAAAATTAAAAATATCAGTCAGAAAGATTTTAATAAGACTTAAAACTTCGACAAAATATTACAAAAAGTAATTTAGTTGGAAATGTTTCGGGGATTAATTTCAGAATGCAACTTTCATAAAACAAATATGTGGTTGTTGCTCGTTTAGGGTATTCAATATTACACACAAAATACATTCCTACTGCTACAGATACTGCCTCCAAAAATCCATTACATTCGATAATAATACTTTTTTCTGAAACCATATTTACTCCAATATAGTTAAAAATGTTCCCGATAACAAGAAAAGACTGAAATGTTTCACTGTTGATGTTGACTTGTGATGGAATGCACTCCAAAGACAAATTTCTTTGCCTCTTTGGTGCCAGCAATAACTTGTCGGTGTAAACCTTTCTTCTTGGAGTAGGCACTAAATCTTTATTTTTCCTGACATCCTCTCTCACTACATCATATACCTTGATGTTCCAACTTTCATGACCTTTCCCAATGTAAGATTTTAGGGAAGGATATTCATATATTAGTAAACGAACTATGATGTCCGGCTGTTTCATATTGGGGAATAATGTATATTCCTTAATTTCGTTTGAAAGATGTCTGAACAATTGACTTTTTGTCAATCACAGCAACTCATCAATCATTGTGATCAATCTGTTGAAAAATTCTCTTTTGGAATTAGAAATGTGGCAGGCCAAGGAAGTAGTTTTATGCCTGGAAAGAAAATGTATTTAGTATAATCATTTCTGAAACAGAGATACATTTTATTTTCTGCTGAAACTGATAAACTAAATTATTAAAATAAATGTACATGTATCAATATAAAAATAAAAACCCTAAATGAGTTAAAAGTGGGATACAGCCAGGGTTGGAAAAAAACCAAAAAAACCGGTTTTTTTTGGTTTAAACCAGGTTTTTTAAAGAACATCCTTTTTTAGTACATATGCATGCATATTTATTAATAAAAATAGACATTGTTGGATTATATGTAGTATAAATTCATTTTAAAATAATTTAAATTAAATAATTAGAGTGAATTATGTAGAAAATTGAAAAAAAAAATCATATTTTAATTTAAACAGTTATTAGTAAACAGTCTTATGTCCAAACAATAAACTACTCTACACAGTGAAACTTTGAAAAACTTTATAAACAGCCTTTTGATTACTTATAATAAACATCTGATGTAGTTTGATGAATGTAAATATTATTTTCCATAATAGAAAAAAAAAAAGAGATACTTCTTGGGGGTTTTGTTTTTTGAGAGACAATTTGAAATCAACCTTTATAGTCATTAGATTTAGCAGATAACAACAGGGTTGTTATGATTTTGCCCAGCCCAAAAAACCCAGGTGGGTTTTTTATGAAAAAACCCAGGAAAAAACCCGAGTGGGTTTTTTCAAAATTTCAACTTTAAATTACATATATAATGTATTAATATTACATATATAATATATTGTAATATATTTCTTAATATCAGTACATTACTCAAAGTTTATAACCATCACCCCCCACCCCAAAGAAAAGAAATGTCCTATTTATACCATCACAATTTTTAAAAGAAATAATTGTTAGTTAATCTCTGTAGCACGTGTAAGTAACAAACAAATTTTTTCCCATTAAAAAAAATACTTTGATGTGTAATCCGTTCTATGTCATACAATAGAAACTCATAACAAAATACCATATATGCTTAGAATCCTAATTTAATTATGTAGACATGTAGAATTACTTGGCTTATTCTATTATTTAGTAATAATAAAAAATACTTTATAAATTATTACTAATAATCAATTTATCACAATTTTGATTACTGTCATTGATATATGTCATATAATTGTAATAATCAATTAGCTACTTTAAATTTAGTAATAAGAAATTTTTTTTTTCAAGCATTCTCAACCACCTCCAATAAACCCCCAAAACCTGAAAAACCCCGAAAAACCCTGATAAAACCCCCAAAACCCTGATAAAACCCCTGAAAAAACACAGTGGATTGGTTTTTCCTGAAAAAACACAGGTATTTAACAACCCTGGATAACAAAGGAGGAAAAATTAGTTTGTTATTGTTAAAATACTATAACTAGCACCCAATTTTTGAATACTCTCTTATACAACATCATATTTTGATTTTTAAAGATTATCTCCCCAAGAAAAAAAAATTTCTTTTATAATTTTATCAAAATGTTAAAGATCATCAAGTTTTGTAGCTCCATATTCAAAAGCTTGTGCATGTTATGATAGATTGCTTTAAATAATCTGTATTTTTTTAATGAAAATATTTCATACTAAATATTGAATATTTTTAATCTATTTTATCTTTGATCAATTCACATGTTCTAAGATTTTTCTTTACAGCAATGGAATATGTTCACCAATGCATAGTGATTTTCATCCTATACATAAAAAATAAACCTAGGCCCACTATATCTAATACTTATTGCTGAAAAAAAGTGTTAAAAGAGAAAATATTTATATCCAATAATTTATAAGTCTTAAATTATAAAGAAAAATGAGAAAATATCATTAGATTTTTTCGAAAAAAACAATTGGTTTAAACCATGCCAACCCTGGATACAGCATTACCTTATGGGAGCTTTAAGATATTACATTTAGGTTTTAAATTGTTAAATATATCAAATTCTGTGTGATACTCTGCTATTAATATAAATGAAAAAGAAATTTCATATTCTATTTGCATAATTATATAAACAGTACAAACATTATTTTGGATGTAAAAAGAGATAAAATTTACCCACTGGTGTTTTTTATTAACTTCTTTCATAAATTCAAAAGATGGATTTTTTTTTATATTAAAATTTAAGTGATCCTGTGGTGGGACTTTAAAAAGGATTTGCTTTAAAATTACATTACAACTTTTTTCTTTTGTCTTCTGAAAAATATTTAAACATTCAAAAAATTTTTTTTTTACTTTCCATATACACATTCAAATATATCATACTTTCACTGAGCTTATAGCGTGTATTAAATGCATTTATTTTATTAAACTAATTTTATTTTAATAAATATCTTTTGCTTCATTCTATCCAAAAATACAAGCAATTTTTGCATAAATATTTTTTTCTTTTGTACTACTTGATTATTTTTTCAACCAAAATCTATCGCCTATGATAAAATACCAAAAATGGATAATTGTAAATGTCATTTGACACTTAACAAGAATGTTACATCATCAGTGATTTTTAATTTATACTTTTATCAATATTATACTAATTTACTCGCTTTTTCATTATTAAAAATAAAAATTATGCCAATTTGTATAATTTAGTGATTAGTTTGGATATTTGCATAATTTGGTGAAATTAGTCAATGGCATAATCAAGTAGTATTTTTTTTTTTTTTTTTTTTTTTTTTTTTTGGCATTACTTTTCACATAATTTGGATACAATGAAGCAAAGTAGCCTTTTACAAATTTTAATGGATTAATTTATAAACTAAATTATATAAAATACAAGTTTTCCTGAAAAAAAAAAAAACTATATTCAATAGAAGAAAATAAATACCAGAAGACGGCGCATAAAATTAAGACTAACTTAGAAACATATTAGGGCATTCCATGGAAAAAGGACAAAATGTCCTGCATGCGAAAACTTAACTTAAAAACCTTTATCTATTGACTTATAAGTTGTTAAAACATAAACTATACCTCAAAGTAAAATATTTTGCAACAAACCTTCAGCTGATCAAAAATGTTTTGTGGGAATTAAAAAAAAAAAAAAAATTGTATGTGTAGGAGTGCAATTTCATCTTTTATAAAAATTTACGATATTTTCCCTGTACTGATAGGTAAATTTTGAGACCTTTCTTGAGACTGGTTGGAGAAAATCATGGGTAAACTTAAATCTTCTACAATAATTTTAATCCTCAACCGTTTGGTGGATTTTGCAGCTTTTCTGCAAGCAATTGCCAAAAGAGCAGAGCTTTTTCTGCGATTGACCAACTACCCATTGATAAATCCCCCCCCCCCCCCCCCCCCCCAAGGACCAGTTGACAAAACCTTAGTAGTGAGACAAACTTTGTGGCTTTTTCCTGCGACTGGCAAAATTTATTGATATTTTTTCTGCTTTTGAGCAATGAATTTCACAGTTTTTATAGTCAATCCAATGGCAAATTTGGCTATATTTACCTGCAGCTGATTGCAAATTGTGATATTTTCTTTCTATGTATCAACTATCAAAAACTGCGCAGCATTTTTTGCCTGCGATCAACCAATGTATTATTTCATGGAGTTTTATTTACTTTTTTTTAGTTTTTCTTTGACATAGCAAAAATTTTGATAACTTGGTTAAATAGAATTTGAATTATTAGGACTGTCGGCCATTAAATGGACCGAGCAGAGTGTTGCAGCATATTTGTGGAAGACTTAAAATATTACAACAGTTCTCATAACAAATACTTTTATTAATGACTAGGATGATGACCAGCATTGCCATGGGGGCCCAGCCTGAAAAAACCCGCCCGGGCCCACTTGAAAAAACCCATTATGGGTTTTTCAAAAATTTTCATGATTTTACAATTGTATCAATATTTAATCTAAGTTATCAATGCAAAAATAAATGCGAATTTAAATATATTTCAAAAGAACCAGATTTAAAAGGAATTTCTAAGCATTAATAAAATGCCCCTCCCCCCCCCCCTCAAAAAAAAAAAAAAAAAAAAAATTAGCTGTAAAGAAAGAAAATAAAAAGTTTTTAATTGATCTCTTATTTGCAATTAATGAAAGAAACTATATAAATTTAGCATATTTAACTTAAAGCAGGGTTATTATGATTTTGCCCAACTCAAAAATTCAACTGTTTTTTTTCAAAATTTCAACTTTAAATTATGTAAGGTTTAGGTTAATTTTTTTAAATATCGTTATTAATATTTTAATATTGATATGAGGATATATTTCTTAATAACAATACACCACTCATATAGTTTCTTTCTTGATCACAAGGGGGGGGGGGGGATGCTTAATTCTCCCACTGATTAAAAAGAAATATGTCACTCTTACTTAAATAAGGAAAATATGTATTCCTTGCAAGTATAATGCGTTTAAACATATTGTTCACTCGCAAGAATAGTGACACATCTCAACAAAAGTAAATTTTAAATGAGAGGCAAAAGACAATTTGCATAATTATACTGTATAGCAGTTAGTTCTGCATGCAGAAATGGAAACATGCATAAAAACACAAAATCTTCAAGAATGAGGATGCAGAATGAGGTATCGAGAGTTGAATACCTCCTTACACAATCCACCTCACTTCTGTGGTCAGAAGTCACAAATGGATATATCATTAAAAAAGTAAATTTCCATATAACTTCACTTATGAAACTTTGTGTAGCAAGACACACATATGATGGAATAAAATGATTAGCGGAATAAAACACAGCATGAACTTTTGCGAGATTTATCACTTTTCTTGTAGTTGATCGATATGATGTTTTAACATATTTTAAATTGACTACATATTACAGGGAAGGTGGCAGTTTGTTAACATGTATCAAACTATAGTAAAAATCGTAAATAAGCCTTAAATGAATTATTATTAAATGGATTATTATTAATAATCCAAAACATGCAAAAACAGTAAATCTTAAAAATCCATCATAGTTTTTTAAGAATCTGATTGCAGTTTATCTCGTAAAATACTACAGTACACTCCCTCTAATCCGCACAGGTTGGGACCAAGGGTTTTGCGGATTATAGAATTTCGCAGATTATAGGTCATTTCTTTGTTTACATTCTAATATTTGGAATTTATCAACAAATGTTAAATATGCAGCAAATAAATAACACAGAAATGAAAGAAAATACTTTTCATGCATAAAAAGCTATAGTCAATAGGAACACATTTAAATGATATAATAATATAAAATTAATTGAAAACATTTTTTTTATTTTTAAATCTATCAAACATCACAGTGATGGTTGTTTGCTTTATCATTTTTTATTTATGCTATGCAGTTTAATCTTGATGCCCTTAAGAGTCAGAATTTCTTGATTAGTAACATAAGTTTGTTTATTCTAAAAAAATAAGATATTTATCCTCAAGAGCTATCTATCTTTTACATAGTCAGCAAATGTGCTCAGAAGATAGCAGTCTTAATAGTTATTTATAAGATACATAAAACATTTTCTTTTAATAAATGCAGAAATGCATTAAAAATTTCTAAATTCATCAGTACAGTCAAACCTTTATTATAGTCAAAGTGTGCATCTTGGTTAAAAAAAAGGAGAATTTAACTGTTTGTTTACATCTGAAATATAGAGCGGATTATAGGGTTGCAGATTAGAGGGAGTGGACTGTATTATGATCAATCACAGTAAAGAATTACACCTATAGTAGTACTGGAATTTTGCATTTCTGAATCACAATACAATTGATTGTAAAATACAGTAGACTCCGTCAAAGCCACACAGCTTGGGACCAGAGGTTGTGCGGATTTTAGAATTTTGCAAATTTCTGGTCATTGCCTTGTTTATATTTTTTAAAACAGCAATTTAAATGTAATTAATAATGCAGTCAAAACTATAATGAATGCTTACAATATAATAAAAAATAAAATAACTAATATACTAAAATAATAAAAAATTACATAATTTTCAAAATGATTAAAGTATTAAAAGCAGTTCAAGTTAATAATTATTAAGGTATGATTACATGTCCATTATGCAGATGAAATGTACTTTTCCGAAATTAATCATTGTGCCTTCATAAAGGCACATTACTAATTCATATCAAAATAATAAAATATGGAAATTTTACGGTCAGACTTAATAACCAAAAAAAAAACTTGACTAGTACATAAATATATTTGGTAAGATTGTGATTACCAGTGATATCAGCAATATCTTAAATTTTTCAGAAATAAATTAAATTTATTTTTCCTTGATGAAAAAACAGGAATTCAGTAATAACAAAAATGACAAATTGAAATATGTTTGGAATCGATATAAGACTAAAACAGTCAAATTTTGTAATTATATCTGAACTAAATATTTCATAGTTTACATTCGTAAATTATGTGGGGATTTTAGGGAGTCTACTGTAATAGAATATTTAAAAATATGCATAAAATCAGGAGAAATATGTCGAAAATCAGGAGTATAGAAAAACATGTGAAAATTAGAGTTTTCTGTTGAAATCTGGAGACTTGACTCGTCTGAAATATTTATTTTAATTAAAATATAACAAAAATAAAGCTTTAAGGATTACCTTTTTTAAATGCTCAGGTACTTCATGCCTCATTTTATGGCCAAAAAACTGGGACTTCAACTTTATTTTCTGCTACATTCAACCATGATTTCTAGAAAAAAAAATATTTTTTTTATTTATTTATTGTAAGCATGATTTGGCCTTCTTTAACATGGTGTGCCAAGTGCATGAACTGAATGTGAAAATGGCGATTTTCTGATAGGACAGAAACATTTTATGTTCTGGCAGCCTTTGAAAATGAAAAATCATTGCACACACACTTAAAATTAATCTGGAGGACTTTTTTTTGCATATGTGTGTGTGAATGTTTGTTTCGCGACTATTTTTGACATTTGTAAAAGGGAAAGGTTTCAGTCTTTCAATTCAATAAATTTTTTCCTCTGAAAATAATTATACAACTTAAGAGATTGTTCTAGTTTTGTAGCATTTTCTTACTGATTTTTCCTTGAAATTTGCATTTTATTTTTGTGATCTTCTGGCGAAATTCACATAATCTTTTCGCTATACTCTGATAAAATTCACATATCCTTTCTGAGATATTTTAAATAAATTCACATTCAAGACTTGAATTTCAGGGCGGGATGGCGGGATTCGAGCCTGAAATTTTGAAATCCTACCCAAAAGAATATCGTATGCGGGAGGCTCCCGCTACAAAAAAATCACAAATTTTCTGATATTTTCGTGTGAATGAATGACATATTTTGCGAGTTTTTTACAGCGACAAATTGATCGAATTCACGATATTTTTCGCAATGGATCGTCAAATTTCGCATTTTTTTCTGCAATCGATTGACAAGTTTCGTGCAATTTTCTGTCGCGAGAACGGAGTAATTCCGTTTCAAATTTTCCAAAAAGTTAACACATTCGATTTCAAAAGTTATGAATTATGATTGATCATTCATCAGACTAATCATTCATTATGATTTATCAGCTCAGAAATTCGGATAGTTATCTCCGAATTTCCATACTAATAACCGATTTTTCATAGCTTTTGAACGGAGGACTAAATGTATATTTTCACAATCAATTTCATCAATCATTTGCAGAAAATTTTGTTAGATTATCTCGATAGAAACGTCAATTTTCTCAAAGAATCGCGAAATAAAAACTCGCTTTTTCTTAAATGATCGCTATAAAACATAAATTTCTTTAAAAAATCGAGAAATAAACACTAATTTTGTGAAATGGTTGCGGAATAAACGCGAATTTCGTAAAATCATTGTGGAGTAAACGCGAATTTCATAAAATGATTGCGGAATAAACACGAATTTTGTAAAATGACTGGGGAATAATTGCGAATTTCATGAAAGGATCGCCATATAAACAGCGACCTGGGAAGGGGAGGGAGAGTCGCCCTGGGTGCAGAAAAGTACGGGTGCCGATTTTCTACTACCAACATCATTTTTGGCCTGTAAGAAGAAAAAGAATACTAAATTGAAATTTTGCATTGAGTACAGTTTTCTCTTTGCACGCCCCTGCATATAAACCCAAATTTATCAAAATGCCACTTAAAAAACACGAATTTTATGAAAGAATCTCGAAGTTTTCATTAAAAGATCATAAAAAAACGGCAATTTTGTTGATAATCGAGGAAAAAAATGCTAAATTCTTTAAAGGATTGCGGGAAAATGCCAAATTTGTCAACGGGATCTTCAAACTTAATTCTAAGCAAAAACTTCCTTGAAATTCGCAACAAATTTTCTGAAAAGTTACAGCAGATTGTGCGAGAAATGGAAGGGGGGGGGGAAGGGAAATTACTTTTGGTTCTGTGTTTTTTCTGCGACCTTTTGACGAAATTTGTGGATTTTTCGCGATCTTTGAACGAAACTATCGGACTTAGTTTTTTTTTTTATGAAATTTGCAAATTTTTCACGGTTTTTTGAGGGAATTTGCGGATTTTTCACGGTTTTTTGACGAAATTTGTGGAATTTTCGTGATTCTTTGACAAAAATTGCAGAATTTTTGAGATCGTTTGGCGAAAGTTGTGGTTTTTTTGCAGGTATTTTGATGATATTTTCGTTTCAACTGTGATCTCCATCCGAAATTTGCTTTTTTTCCCCAAATCTTTGATGAAATTTCTGTTCTTTCACTATTGTTTGACGAAATTCACATTTTTTTCACGATCTTCAGACGAAATTTGAGTTTTTTCACGATTATCTACAGAAATTCGTGTTTTTTGCGCAAAACTCTAACGATATTTACGATTTTTCTGCGAATGATTTACGACATTGATTTTTTTGGGAGGCGATTTAACGAAATTTGCAATATGTTTTTTGTCTAAATTTCGGGATTGAGGACAATTTTTTTTTCCGGAACCGAAAACCTTTGATTTTTGAAAAATACATAGCAGAATCGCCTTTGGATAGTTTAGTTAGTATGCTAAACCCAGGGCAAACATATTTTGGTGCCCCCCCCCCTTTCCTCAGTAAAGCATATTTACAAATATAATTTTACTAATTTTCTAATATCTTACTTCATTTAAAATTAATAATAATAAAATATGTAATACTGAACTATGTATTCTCTTTTGTAAAATATTGATTCATTAATTTTGTAAGTGGAATCGGAAATAATCTAAAAAGATTCCGGTTTATACAGGATCTTTATGCCATATCCTTAAATTTTTCTATATTTTGGCATAACCCAGACAGGACGTGTTTAACAATACCGCGTTAAACATAAACGTGAGAAATATCAAAATACAACAGGTTCACATGGTCTCCCTTCGCCTGGCGCCTAGGGCATGTGCCCCCTCTGCCCCCCCATTAGTTTTGGTCTGTTAACTTGTTATCCAACACTGGTTCAAACAGCACCCCGTCCCCCTGATTCAACAATAGCTCTAAATATATATATATTAGGGATGCACCGAATAATGATTTTGGCCGAATACCGAATATTCGGCCAACAGCTGAACCGAATACCGAATATTTGGCTAGCCGAATAGTAATTGTTGGGCCGAATACCGAATATTCGGCAGCCAAATAGTAACTATTTGGCCGAATACCGAATATTCGGCTTTCCAAATACTTTTTATATTTCAAAGTTTAAAGGTATTAAAATGTTACTTTTTAAAACAGTTTTACATGATATTTAATAAAAGAGACTTATATTTTAATAAACGAACTTTTTATAAGAACATTCAGTATTGAAAAAAATCTGCCCTTTTTTTTTAAGAAGCATAATTGAGACTTTTTCAATTAATAAAATCATCTTAAATATCATGATTTCTTCCAACGAATTAAAACAAATATTTTGAAATCAAAGAGAAATAATGAAAAAAAATAGTTGAAGAAAAACTATACAGTCTCATATTTGTTCTTTTTAAATAACTCAAGGCAGATTTTTTTCAATATGAAGTATAAATACTTTCAACTTAATTCTGAATAAAGGAATGCCTAAGTCATAGTTCTTTACTTATGAATGGTGGCATTTTCCATCCTTCTCATCATATCATATTTTACAGAAATCAAAGCATGTGAGTTGAAAATATAGTTATAGTATCTTCTTTATTGTTAATGCAACAAACGAAAACACAAGTTTTCTTGAGTTAAATTTTACATATAGCAAATAAATAATGTAAAAACATTCTATTTTATTTAAATATGATTTTATTTCTAACTATTTTAAATATATTTATAAATTGACAGTTAAAAGCAGAAATCGTGAAAAGATTTTTAAAATGTGTTTTAAAAGGCTTTATTAAGCATTCGATTCGGCCAAATACTTTGGTATTTGGCCAAACCGAATATTCAGCAGGCCGAATAGTTTCATATTCGGCCAAGCCGAATATTTGGCTTAACCGAGTAGTTTGATATTCGGCCTAACCGAATATTCGGTAAAATGGCCGAATACCGAATAGATACCGAATATTCGGTACATCCCTAATACATATATATATATATGGCATTATTGATAATACTTGCTAATCTTAATTGGCAAACGGCAGAGCTCCCAGCTTTCTTGTTAAATTTTTCTTTTTGTTTTTTAATTTAAATAGATAAAAATATAAAATAAGGATCATTTATGTGTTATATCATTAAAATACATACAAATGTGTATGTATTATATCATTAAAATACATACAAATGTGTATATTTACATTTATATTAACACTGCATTATTATTATAAAGATATTTGTATCTAAATTTTGTTACGTTTAATATGAAAAGCATTTATGTCCTGTCTGCAACTCATAAACTTGAATGACTAATTCTACATTTAAAAAAACTATAAAAAATAAAATATTGCTAATATTAATTAATTTATATATACATTCAATTCTTATCAAAAATATTTTTTTAAATAAAATTGACATTTTCTAAAAAGTATAAAAACTTTCAAAATAGAAACTGCGTACATCATGTCTGCAACGTCTATAATTTGTGATTTGTTTCGACTTTAAATTCTTTTCTCAGTAACATATAAATGTATTTTGAAGAACTTATCTTTTATAGTAACAATTCAAATTATTCATTCAGCTCAGTATCTTATAAACAAATAATTCAATGAACTTTGTAAATGTCATGTACGCAATACTGTGGAATCATCCATAAATAAACTAGAAATGTATATATTTTAATGTATTTGCAAGTAAGAAATTTATCCTTTTTCTTAGTAAATGTTAAAGTATTATCATCATTTTTTTTTAAATTGGTATTACTTCTATTACCTTTCAAACTGAATTTCATGGACATCAGTGAAATATGCAATACTAAATTAATCACCTGAATTAAACTGGTAAACAAGTTAAAAATAAATATTAATAGAATTGAATTATAACTTTAAACTCAAAAGTAAATAATAATATAACACAAACTTACTTTGTTTATGCAAGAAAAATGCTTTAGAACATCGAAGTGGTGATGGTGATTAGGCGGGAACATATCACTTCCGATTCTCGCGGTTGCAGAAACACGACTAGAGAAATAGTTGGACTGCGCATGCGTTAGCTAGGATTTCGTTCACTTCGGAAAGTAAACCGAAAATTTCCTGATTCTATCGGAAAGTAAAAACAGCTCTGACATATCAGATAATATCGGGAAGGTTACTGTTAATTTGAATAACGTTCCGAAAATTTTTTACAGTGTAGTATTATAATTTCAGAGCCATTTTACAAAAATAGGTGTATATTTTTTATCAAATATGCGTAATGTTCATTCTGTGAACAAAATCCTAACCGTAACCTAATTGTATCGTAATCATAACTTGTCTCTAACCTAGCTGTATCTTAACAGTAACCTAACTGTAACTTAAATATACCATAAATGTAACGTGCCCGTCACCTAATCATAACCTACTCATAATCTAACCACAACCTAACCGCAACTTAACCTTAATCTAACTGTAACTTAACCATGATCTAACTGTAACCTAACCGGAAAATAAATATAACAAAAGGCTCACCGGAACGTAATTGCAACCTAACTGTTACCTAACCGTAACGAAGCTCTAATTTAGCACTAACTATAAACGAAATATCTTAACCATCTCGCACTAAGTACTTAGTTTCACTTTCCTCCGCTATGGAGCGCATTATGTTTTGTAGAACATCCGAATTTTAGGTTCGGATTAGATTCATGTTCATGGAAAATACTTTTGTCTTCTTCGGATACGGTATGGTTGTTTGGAATATTTTTGTTAAGTTTAGATTCGGTTCAATTCAGATTTCGTGGGGTTTTTTTTTTCCTTCAAATGGGATTTTTAAGTTCGGGTCGGGTTGTACTTATATGTAAATTATTTTACCTAGTTCCAATGAGGTTATACTTCACTGAAATATTTTTGTTAGGTTCAGATTAGGTTTGGTTCAAATTTCGGAATTTTTTTTTTTTTTTTGGTTTGGATTGGGTTTATGTCCATGGAAATTATATTGTCTTGTTCGTATCTGGTTATAGTTGTTTGGAATATTTTCGCCGGATTTAGATTTGGTTCGATTCAGATTTCAAGTATTTTTTAAAATTGATTTCTAAGGTTCTGGTCGTATTCATGTCCAGGGAAATTATTTTGTCTTGCTCGGATCCGGTTTTGGGTCTTTGGAATATTTTTTTCAGGTTCAGATGTCGTTCACTTCAGATTTCGGCTTTTTTAATGGAATTTTTAGGTTCAGGTTGGGTTGCGCATCAACGGAAATTATTCTGCATTGTTCGAATAAGGATATGCTTCTCTGGAATATTTTTGTCAGATTCAGATTTAGTTCATTTTTTTAAGGTTCGGATTGGGTTCATGTTCAGGTAAATTTTTTGTCTTGTTGAAATCCGGGTATGGTTCTGTGGAATATTTTTGTCAGGTTCATATTTGGTCCGATTTCAATTTTTTTTTTTTTTTCAAATGAAATTTTAAGTTCGGATCGGTTTCATATCCACGGAAATTATTTTCTCTTATTCGAACCGGTTGTGGCTCTTTCGAATATTTTCATTGGATTCAGATGTAGTTTGCATAAAATTTCAGGTTTTTTTTCAAATGGAATTTTTTAGGTTCGAGTCAGGTTTATGTTCACGGAAATTATTTTGTCTTGCTCTTATCGGGTTATAGTTCTTTGGAATATTTTTATCGATTTCAGGTTTCGTTCTGGTCATTTTTCGGGTTTTTTCAAAGACAAATTTTAGGTTCGGGTCGGGTTGCATATACACGAACATTATTTTTCCTTGATCGGATTGGGGTATGCTTCATTTGAATATTTTTGTGGGATTCAGATTTGATTCGGGTCAGATATCAAATCCATATTTTTTTTTCAAATGGAATTTTTTAGGTTCGAGTCAGGTTTATGTTCACGGAAATTATTTTGTCTTGCTCTTATCGGGTTATAGTTCTTTGGGAATATTTTTATCGATTTCAGATTTCGTTCTGGTCATTTTTCGGGTTTTTTCAAAGACAAATTTTAGGTTCGGGTCGGGTTGCATATACACGAACATTATTTTTCCTTGATCGGATTGGCGTATGCTTCATTTGAATATTTTTGTGGGATTCAGATTTGATTCGGGTCAGATATCAAATCCATAGTTTTTTTTTTCAAATGGAATTTTTAGGTTCGGGTCGGGTTTATGCTCATGGAATTTTTGTCTTGCTTGAATCGGAGTATGGTCTTTTTTTTTTTTTTTTTTTTTTTTTTTTTTTTTTTTTTTTTTTTTTTTATCGGGTACGTGTTAATACGCCTAAACATTATGTTTTTCTACAATTATTTTAGGGACTTTTTTGATATATAATTTATTTCCCTATTTGATAATTTGTTACGGTGTATGAATCGTCTGCCGATTCGAACAATTGTACGTCAAAGAGCCATTTCATTTTTGTTTTAAAAACAAATTAAAGTCTTAATAAAATTTTAACTTAAATGCATTAAAATTTAATCAATTATTTAAAAAAAACTGCTAAAAAGCCTCATATATACATATACATATATTAACTGCAATATAGCTAACCACAAATTCATTCTAATGTACGAAGTATCAACGATCTGACGTAACAGCTATGTTCAAAAATCCTAAGATAAACTGACATTTTGCCAGTCTATGAATTTTTAAGGTCGTTTGGGGGAAGAAAAAAAAACATCATTTTTGAAATGTGAAAATCTCAAATTGGTTTCTTTTATGGAGTAAAAAGAAATTAATAGAGTGGAAGTATTATTTCTGGAGGTCATGCTTAAAAAGTAACCCTACATTAAGTCCAATTAAGTACCAACAGAAGCACGTGCTTTTACACGCTTATCAATTGAAACAGGTTTAAACCCGTATTTTTTTTCTCTCGTTTTTTAAAAAAGAACTCATTTACCGCTTCACCGGTAACAATTTATTAATTATTTTATCATATGTGTTTTAAATATCAATATAGAAAATAATTTTAACGTTTTGCTTGAAAATATAACATTATTTTGTTAGTACATTAAAATCGTCTGCAGTCAGAAATTTATATTTCAGATTAATATATATTACTTAAGTTTTCATGCATGATTTTAAAAGAATATTTTCATCATTATATTTTAAATATTTATTTGCATGCAATTATTAAGTCATAAACATTTTTCATCTACGTTATAAAGTATTTAAAATTACATTAATGAAGGAATCTTTTAGTTATAAAATTTTTAGTTCATTTCAAATGTTTTCAATATCTTATTTAATTTTAATTTGATATTTAATTATTGCTAATTTTCCAATTTCCTTCATTTTAAAAGCGAACATTTATTCTAATAAATAATAATAGACCAAAGACCATTTTAAAAATTTGCTATTTCCTCTTGAAATATGCTTCAATTGTAATGCACTTCTTTCAATTTGTCTTATAACAAAAAATCCCTTCCACGTCCTTTTGTTTGGCACATTAAAATTTGATCGATAAATGGTTTCATATCGCAAAACGTTTTTAAGGCTTATTTCACCTCCACTTATCTTATTCCTCCATGGGTTTCTTTAATTCTGTCTCAGCTTTCTTATTACTTCTGCGAAAATTTTTACACAACCAACCAACCGTAAAGAAACGAAAGAGAAAAAAAATGGGTAAAAGATGATTTTTTATGAGAGTGACCTTTTGATTTTAATTAATTACTCAGTTAATAATTGGAATTTCGAAATTCTGAAGCTCAGGTGCATCAGGAGAGATATTGGGCTACTCTCAAAAAAATTTTGAGCTTCGTACGTACTGTAGATTTTTCTAGCCATCGCAGACACACAGACACACACACACACAGACAGACAGAGCGTTTTGTTATTTTATTAGTATATAGATGCTTAACAATCATTATCATTTCGATTGATTTGAAAAAAAAAATGTGATCGTGCGCAATATTTAATATAATTTATTTATTTTTACAGCAACAAATCAAATATTTCTGGGAACGGCGTTCCCACGCGTTCCCGCCCAATTACAGCACTGTGTATACAGGGTGATTCTAATTTTTTTTTTACAATAAATGAGGAATGATAGTACACATCAGAACAAATAATATTAAATGGGAGACCAAGGGTCCCAAACGTTTTCCAAAGGAGATAGCCGCCATTAAAGTTTAGGAACCAAAATTTCAAATAAACATAAAAGACGGAAAATCGGTTGATTGATTTGCGGTTAGTAATAAAATTAATCTTTATGTAGGCATTTTCTTGAAATTAAATTATAAAGATAAATTTCAAAAATGCCGATAGAGGGCGGTTCAGATTTTGGAGTAACGAACAACTATTTTTTGCCGGTATTTTTTGCATCTCATTAGATGGTTTCGTAAGCTTAGCAAGGGCGGCGCCAGAGTTTGCCCGACGTGGGGGCACTGTATCCCCGACAGGGGGGCCAAGTTTATAATACATATTAGAGGTACCCGCGTATTGGTCCGGGTTTTAAAAAATGCGTGGCAAAAATTTTAGGCCCAGGACCGATCCGGTTTGTACGAAATAGATTAATGTTCCGGTCGACATAAAATTTAGAAAATCTGCCTGATTATACAGTCTGGGAAATACAAATGCATACATACATAATATAACCTAACCAAAAAAATGTTAAAATCTCGGCCCGCCGGACTCCATTTCTACAAAACGTGAATTTTTACTTCGATACGGTTATAAAATATTTTGGATGAGGTGTGTCTGATAAAAAATAGTCTTTTTAAGACGCGTTCTAGGCGGCAATATTTATTTATTTTGAATGAATATCTATTTGCATATAAATGTTTCAATTATCATTCAGTTATCGTTAATACTTATATCATGTATTGGAGACTAAAAAATCAGAAAAATGCCACACAGTAAAATTTTCCAAGACAAAATCGCATAGTAACCCCCCCCCCCCCCAAAAAAAAAAGAAAAAAAAAAAAGAGCGAGTTATGGTCGAGTTGTTCTCGTAGCAGGTGCAATGTATTATATTCTTTTCACATGTATTAGTATATTCATTTTGAATCAACATATTTTGCGTTTAAGGGGACTCCTCACTCACTTGAGGACACACGCATTGTCATGTTAAACACAGATTATTTTCTAATTTCTCGTTTTAATTAGAATATTTTTAAACATTTTTTTTTTTTCTTGCATGAGACACCTGAAGTTGCTCTTTAATATGACTTTTTTTTCGCTTTTTCGATTTCTGTAGCAGATTTTTTTTTTAAATATACTTTTACTTTCAGGTACGGTTTTGAAACTGAAAGTATTTTTTGGGGTCATAGGCAGGTTTTACTGTATTTTAATTTTATTGCCTAAAAATCTACTATTCTTTAAAAATAATAAATACTAACTGAAAATGATAAAGTTTGATAAAATTCTGTGTTTAACTTTTTTAGAAATAATTCTCCCTGTCTCACGGCACACCTGCCAACTTAAGCTTTTTAACAATCAAATAAATGTATTATAAAACAGAAAATTATTTAGAAAGTTAAGCTTTTACGTGGTACTTATTTCATTTTAATTTGATTTGTAAATATGATCATTTTGATTTTTGGAAAAAAAAAGTATTTTAATTTAAAATATTAAAATTGTAAATTTAGATTATTAAAAACAAAGCATAAACAAAACCACTGTTTAGTGTTGCATGACAAATTTTATCTGCATTAATTTATTTGAAGATCTAAAAAAAGTATGAAATTGGATTAAATTTTGTGTGTTAGTTTTTTGTACATAATTATATCGGAAATCATGAAGTTTCTATGTGTACTTCTATGCATAATTTTGTACCAATTCTGTTGAAAATAAAATTGTAAATTTTATTTAAATAAAAATAGGTAAATAAAATAAAAACCCTTCTAAATACGCCTTTTTCAATTTGCTAAAATATGCATTACCACAATTGCCAGTCTTAAACTGGAAAAACGTGAAGGTAAGTTACCTAAAAACATATGCATATGCATTTTTTTAAGTTGTCCTATTATCCGTATTTTTTATTAACCGGATCGGACTAGATCTCGACAGGTCCAAATAATCGAAGCTCTACTGTATTTATTACTGAATGCAAAAACATAAGTGAAAAACTTACATAAACATTAGTTAAATTATTATTATCAACAAAAGTACGAATTCTGAGTATAAAGCAATTTTAAAATTAAAACACTCGGGTATAAATAGCAAATGACATATAAACGCAAATAAATTAGAAATCATTTGGACTTACTCTTATAAAAGTCTTGAAACTTTTTATATACAGCAGCGACGCAAATTAAAGTTGATATCTTCGTAAAAAGACAGAACTCATAAAATGTTTATGACTAGTAGAAATGATAATTATAATGCAAAATTTTCAAAGTCATAAATTCTATTTTTTCACAAACAAGTTTTTTCTTTTAAACTTCATTGCAGCACTGTTTTTACGATTACTGTCTGATTAATAATATAATTTTTGTAAAAAAAAAAAAAAAAAAGCATTAAACAGGTGAATAATAATTTTTAAAATCTTATTTCTATATATATATATATATATATATATATATATATATATATATATATATATATATATATATATATATACTAGATCAGGAAAAAAAAATAACTCCTTATATCTGTGGTCAATGGACAGTTGACGAAAATTGAGTACTTCACCTTTTTAACTCTGAAATGTCCTTCTGGTCTATCACAATGCAGGTGTTTTTTGGTTTACAACCATTCAGCAAGAATACGTCTGCTGAAGCTAAACAATATTTATCAATCTCTTTATTCCGGTTGTCGAAAAGTTTGTTTTATATTAACTTGCACATGAGAATTTGAAAACAAGTCAAAAGAGAAGGTATGTATTTTCTTTTAGTGAATCGCAGCTGTTATCTGCGGTATAAAAATCCTAGATTGAAATCTAAGTAAGAATACAAGTATAAAGAAACAGCATATCCCCTAGCGGTTTTAACTTCGACGTCCCTAATCTTACCATCTGCACCAGGGAAAATATTTATAATGCGTCCTAGTAAGTATTTATTTGTAGGGAGGTCATCTTCCTTTATCAACACTAGGGTTCCTATGCTAACATTGTTTTTTTCAAATTGCCACTTGGAGCGTTGTTGGAGCGTATTTAAATACTCCTTATTCCAACGATTCCATATCAATTGAATGTATTTTGAAATTCTATGCCATCTAGATAGTCTATTTTCGTTAACATTAATTAATTCTGGTTCAACGATGGCTGTCATAGGCCTTCCGATTAAGAAATGGCCTGGTGTTAAGGCCACCAAATCATTCACGTCTGAAGACAATGGAGTGATTAGCCGTGAATTTAATATAGACTCTATTTGAGCAATTACAGTTAATAATTCTTCGAACGTTAGCCTTGCGTTACCTACCGTTCGCTTAAGATGATATTTTACCGATTTTATTCCTGCCTCCCACAACCCGCCAAAATTAGGTGCTCTGGGTGGAATAAATTTCCAAATAATATTCTCTTCTGACAAATAATTCGCTCACTTCTCCTCAGGATGTCTTAGTAAATTATGAAGTCTCTGTAACTCGGCGTTAGCACCAACAAAATTTTTTGCATTATCTGAAAAGATTACTGCGCACCTTCCGTACCTAGCAATGAACCTGTTTAAGGTGGCAATGAATGCATCCGTAGTCAATTCTGACACTAGTTCGAGATGCACTGCTTTAGTTACAAAGCAAACAAAGATTGCCAAATACACCTTATTAAGAATTCCTTTTCTCTGTCCCTTATATTTTATGAAAAAGGGGCCACCAAAATCTGTTCCTAAGTAATTAAATGGTGCGCTAGGACGTACTCTCTCTCTGGGTAGGGAACCCATGATTTGTTGTATTATGGGGTTGCTTTTACTACAAGTTACACACTCATGCGTTATTTTTCTAGCTAAATTTCTTCCCCGTAGAGGCCAGTATTTTTGTCTCAAGTAGCATAACAATGCTTGTGCACCTATATGAAGATATTTTTTGTGATAGTAAATTGCAATTAGGCTACAGAATTTACCCTTAGCTGGCAGAATATATTGATGTTTTTGAGCAAACCTTAGGTCTGCATTATCTAAACGCCCTCCTACTCTTAGCACATTATCTGCATCTAAAAAGGGATTTAACAATCGCAATTTACTTTTCTTAGAAATTTGCTTACCTTCTAACAATGCAGTATATTCTGCCTTAAATTCAAGTTTTTGGATTTCCCGAATTAAAAATATTTCTGCTCGTGATAATTCTTCCATACTTACGTGTCCCTTTCTTTTTTCATCTAATTTTCTTGTGTTATCTAAGAACCTAAAAATATAACTTAAAACACGTAATATTTTAGTGTAATTATTGCTGATACTTAAAATTTCATTTAGAAATTCACTAGAATTTAAACTTAATAATGCTGTACTGTTTTTCAATTTTAATTCTGATGAAAAGTCTATATTGTTTTTCACTTGTTCTATATCAATGCTGTCTTTGGATTCACTGTCTCTTTCTCTCAAGAAGAGAGGGCCATGCCACCAAAGTTCACAATCAATTAATTTGTCAAAGGATAGTCCTCGAGATACAAGGTCTGCTGGATTGTCCTCTGAGCGTACATGTCTCCATTGAAAAGTCTGGTTCAATTCTTGGATTTTGTAAACTCTGTTGGCCACAAAGGTTTTAAGTAGATGAGAAGGAGTCTGAATCCACGCTAAGACGATGGTTGAATCACACCATAGTATTACTTTACTGATGTTCAACTTTAGTACAGTCACTATCTTAGATACGAGTTGAGACAATAAGGCAGCTGCGGACAATTCCAATCCTGGGATTGTCAAAGGTTTCAATGGTGCAACTCTAGACTTGCTGCACAGTAAATTTAAAGATGTATTAAATTTTGTGAAACAGCGTAGATAAATGGCTGCTCCATATGCGAGCTCGAATGCATCGGAGAAGCCGTGCAGTTCAACTTCCGAATGTCCTTCGTTTAAAACAAAACGATTGATTTTTAAGTTATTTATATTCTGAAGCGTTTTGATAAAGCGTCGCCATTCATCTTTAATGTCATCTGGAAGCGGATCGTTCCAATCCAGCTTTAACAGCCACAGTCCTTGTATGAAAATCTTAGCCTTAGCTATTCCAGGACCGAGTAATCCCAATGGATCGTAGATACGCGATATGTCGGATAAAACAGTTCTTTTTGAGTATACAACTGGTTCCTTAACTGAGGAATTAAACGAAAAGCAGTCACGAACTGGATTCCATAACAATCCTGAGTTTTAGTGTTCTGGTCCACATTACGATCATTGAATGTATACTCTTGATTGCTAGTTGCGATTTTCAAGAGTTCGGGGTGATTAGCACACCATCGGTGCAACTTCATGCCACCACGTTCAAGCAATGCGATTAATTGTGCTTGCACTTGTTGAGCCTTATTTAAAGTGTCAGCTTCTGTTAATACGTCGTCCACGTAGAAATCTTGAAGAACTACACGTGATGCTAGCGGAAAATTGTCCTTTTCATCAATTGCAAGCTGATTCATAGTCCGCGTGACAAGATAAGGCGCATTCGATGTACCGTATGTAATCGTCTTTAACTTAAATATTTTGACTGGTTCTTCTTCATTAGTTTTCCACAAAATTCGTAGCAAATCTCTCTGATTTTCCGAAATTAATATTTGACGATACATCTTTATGATGTCAGCAGTAAAGACGTATTTATGAGTTCGAAATCGACAAATGATATCGAAGAGCTCATCTTGGACTAATCCTCCGTTTAATAAAATATCATTTAAGCAAACACCACTGGTAGTAGCTGCACTAGCATCGAAGACAACCCTTAATTTCGTGCTTGGTTTCTCGGGTTTGTATACCCCATGATGCGGCAAATAATAGGAAAATTCGGGCTTATTTTCCAGCAAAATTTCTTCAAAGTGTCCCAAATCGTTATATTCGTTAATAAATTCTTCGTATAACAATTTCATGGCTGGATTGTGCGCAAATCGCTTAAGTAAGTGATTCAATCGTTTAAGTGCGTTTTCCTTTGATTCTCCTAAACATGCAAGCCAACCAGTTTTAATTGGCATTTCCACAATATACCTACCATCTGCTCTTCTAGTATGTGTACGCAAGAAATGTTCCTCACAATACTGCTCTTCTTTACTTTTTATTGGGTTTTTATCATGGACCGCTTCAATTTCCCAAAATTTTTGCATAGCGTTGGATAAATCATCCACAGATCGAACGAGACCACAATAATTATTAAAATTCTGTTGGGGCATAGACGTAGAACCACTGGCAACATAGCCAAAAACAGTTTCTTGAAAAACCAAATTTTGCATATTTATTTTATTTTGTCCGATTAATTTAAAAAATACTTCGTTTGATAATAAAACATGTATTGGACCTGGTTTATCAAATTGTGGATCAGCTAACTGAAAAGTTTGTAAATGCTTAATAGGCATGATGTTTAGATATGTAGCTGGTCTTATGCGCGTAATTTTAGGAACAACAAAAAATTGCAATGTTTCATTAAAACTTCTGTTTTTATTTGCTATGGTTGTTATAATACTTTCCTTTATATTCATAACTGAACCATTTAGCCCTGAAACTGATGCGTTTATTTTCCTTCCTTTCAAGAACAATAACTCAGAACATTCCTTCGTTATAAAGTTATTTTGCGACCCTGAATCTAACAATGCTCTAAGAGGAACTAATTCTCGTCTAGCGTTTTGTACATATATTATCGCAGTTGAAAGCAGTACTTGTTTACTAGAAGATGTCATACTCATTACAGTATTGTTAATAGTTGAATGCGTGTTATCAAATGAATGTGTATTTTCACCCAAAGCGGTGACAGACATCTGATTATTTGTGTAACTATGAGGAGTAAATGCGTTTACGGCTGGCGATAAATTACTACTAATATTATTTTCATCTTGGATTGCTATAGTCTGATTGGTATCAATATTTTCTTCACCGCGTTCCAGGTGGATCAGTGTGTGGTGACGTTTGTTGCATTTTCTGCACGTGCTTGAACTTTTGCACTGGCTAATGTTATGAACTGATGATAAACAGTTGAAGCATAATTTTTAGCTCACAGGCTATCATAGCCTGAGAGCTTATGTGCCCGCCCGTTCTGTATGTTCGTTCGTATGTACGTAACGCGATAACTCATGATAAAAATATCCGATCCTCTTAAAATTTTGTTTGTAGGTATATCCTGACAAGGCGCTTCCCTGATTAGTTTTTGAAGTTCATTCGATATGTATAAGAGGGGGAACGGGGGGCTCATGCCCCCCGTTAGTTGATATAAATGGGATTTTCATGCAGAATTAAGTTTTCAAAATTTGGATTAGGATCATTCTGATGAGGCGATTCCGTGACTGTTATTAGGTGTTCATTGAATAAGTATAAATAGGGGGAACAGGGGTTCTAATCCCCCCCCCGTTAGTTGATATAAATGGGATTTTCATGCAGAATTAAGTTTTCGTTCAAAATTTAGATTAGGATCATTCTGATGAGGCGATTCCGTGACTGTTATTAGGTGTTCATTGAATAAGTATAAATAGGGGGAACAGGGGTTCTAACCCCCCCCCCCCGTTAGTTGATATAAATGGGATTTTCATGCAGAATTAAGTTTTCGTTCAAAATTTAGATTAGGATCATTCTGATGAGGCGATTCCGTGACTGTTATTAGGTGTTCATTAAATAAGTATAAATAGGGGGAACAGGGGTTCTAATGCCCCCCCCCCCGTTAGTTGATATAAATGGGATTTTCATGCAGAATTAAGTTTTCGTTCAAAATTTAGATTAGGATCATTCTGATGAGGCGATTCCGTGGCTGTTATTAGGTGTTCATTGAATAAGTATAAATAGGGGGAACAGGGGTTCTAATCCCCCCCCCGTTAGTTGATATAAATGGGATTTTCATGCAGAATTAAGTTTTCGTTCAAAATTTAGATTAGGATCATTCTGATGAGGCGATTCCGTGACTGTTATTAGGTGTTCATTAAATAAGTATAAATAGGGGGAACAGGGGTTCTAATGCCCCCCCCCGTTAGTTGATATAAATGGGATTTTCATGCAGAATTAAGTTTTCGTTCAAAATTTAGATTAGGATCATTCTGATGAGGCGATTCCGTGGCTGTTATTAGGTGTTCATTGAATAAGTATAAATAGGGGGAACAGGGGTTCTAACCCCCCCCCCCCCGTTAGTTGATATAAATGGGATTTTCATGCAGAATTAAGTTTTCGTTCAAAATATAGATTAGGATCATTCTGATGAGGCGATTCCGTGACTGTTATTAGGTGTTCATTAAATAAGTATAAATAGGGGGAACAGGGGTTCTAATGCCCCCCCCCGTTAGTTGATATAAATGGGATTTTCATGCAGAATTAAGTTTTCGTTCAAAATTTAGATTAGGATCATTCTGATGAGGCGATTCCGTGGCTGTTATTAGGTGTTCATTGAATAAGTATAAATAGGGGGAACAGGGGTTCTAACCCCCCCCCCCGTTAGTTGATATAAATGGGATTTTCATGCAGAATTAAGTTTTCGTTCAAAATTTAGATTAGGATCATTCTGATGAGGCGATTCCGTGACTGTTATTAGGTGTTCATTAAATAAGTATAAATAGGGGGAACAGGGGTTCTAATGCCCCCCCCCCGTTAGTTGATATAAATGGGATTTTCATGCAGAATTAAGTTTTCGTTCAAAATTTAGATTAGGATCATTCTGATGAGGCGATTCCGTGGCTGTTATTAGGTGTTCATTGAATAAGTATAAATAGGGGGAACAGGGGTTCTAATGCCCCCCCCCTCCGTTAGTTGATATAAATGGGATTTTCATGCAGAATTAAGTTTTCGTTCAAAATTTAGATTAGGATCATTCTGATGAGGCGATTCCGTGGCTGTTATTAGGTGTTCATTGAATAAGTATAAATAGGGGGAACAGGGGTTCTAATTCCCCCCCCCCGTTAGTTGATATAAATGGGATTTTCATGCAGAATTAAGTTTTCGTTCAAAATTTAGATTAGGATCATTCTGATGAGGCGATTCCGTGGCTGTTATTAGGTGTTCATTGAATAAGTATAAATAGGGGGAACAGGGGTTCTAATTCCCCCCCCCCGTTAGTTGATATAAATGGGATTTTCATGCAGAATTAAGTTTTCGTTCAAAATTTAGATTAGGATCATTCTGATGAGGCGATTCCGTGACTGCTATTAGGTGTTCATTGAATAAGTATAAATAGGGGCAACAGGGGTTCTAATGCCTCCCCCCCTCTTAATTTATATAAATAGGTTTTTCAAGCAGAATTTTCAGATTTCGTTCAAATCTCTGAATAGTTTTGGAAGTTTAATGGTTAAGTATAAAAGAAGGGGATAACTCCTTTTAAATTATATAAATGCTAAATGGGTTTTTATTAAGAATTATCTAATTTGCTCTGAATTTTGGATATAGATTTTTTATATGATAAAGCATGTCTTTGATAGTATAGGAGGTTCAATGATTAAGTATAAAAAAAGAGGAAAGGGGAGAACTGTTTCCCCTTCTTAATTTTTTTTTCGAACGGAATTAACCCTTGAAAATATAAGGCTTTAATGTACAATTAGTATTTGTAGCCTGTGAGCTCAATGCCATCAGTTTAACTGGGCAGTATTCTTCATTTCATTTTAACAATATTAAACCTTTTTTTTGCAGGTAAATTTAAGAATTGGGAACATCTCATTAAAATGTGATTGCCTTTACACATTGAACAAATGTGTGGACTTTCTGCTAACAAAGTCAATGACTTAGAATTAAACGAACGTTTCTGATCCTTACTGAAAGGTTTAACAGACGTGACTGTATGAATATTTTCCAAATACTGAGATCGTTTTTCTAAAAATAAAAGTATTTCATCTAACTTCGGAACTTCTTTTGAACTTACCGTCATTTCATAATTTTTTCGGGTATCTCTATCTAACTTTTGGAGAATGATGTTCAATATTAAAACATCTGAAAGATTATTTCTATTATAATTCAAAATCTTAAAGGCGCGAATGCTTTTTTTTACATTATCGACTAGATTTCGAAGATCTTTAGCGGAAGGCTGTGTAAGTTTATCTGCGTTTAAGAGTGAATTGATGTGTATTTCTGTTACTATTCTATCATTTTCATATCTGTCTTTTAATGCTTGAAATAAAGATGAAAAAGTGTCTTCTGTGCTAATCAAAGCTCTTGAATCACTTATTAATGCCGCTGATAAATAATGCAACTTTTGCGCATCTGATAGTTGCTCATTTGAAGTTATTAAGTTGTTAAATTGTAATTTAAATAGACCCCATTCATCTGGTTTTCCGGAGAATTTCAGAAGAGATATATCGGGTAATTTAATATTTATCGCGTTGTTTATTTGAGTAGAATTTGATTGAATTTCATTGGAAACTTTACTTTGTTCTAAATGTTTAAGTTGCTTTTTAATTTGAAATTTGGCCTTTATAATTTTTTCTTGGTATTCTTCGCTAGCGTTAATATCGATTTCATATTCTTTTTCTAAACTAATACCAGATTCTATTTCTTTATTTAGGTTTTTTAGAGTTTGTTCTCTGTCATTTAATTGTTCTGAAATTTCTAAATAACTATCAATATCACTATTTTTATCTTTTATTAATGTTTCTAATTTACTAATTAGTTTCGTAATTGAAGTGCGTAATGTTGCACGCTTCTTTTTTAATTTATCAATATTTTCCATGTTCAAAAACTTATATTAACAGCAAAAGGAATAATAAATTATTCATTACCTTGATTGCTGCGGCAGACGATTTTCTTTCTTTCTTTTTTTTACCAGTCCAGCTTGTGGAATAATGTTCTAATAAAATTCAATGATGAAAACAGTTCATTATTGTCGAATTTTTCTTTTCGAAGTGAAGAAAAAAATATATAGACTTTGGCTCGACGTAACCAGATGTATGATGCGGCGATGCGTATTAACTTAATTAATAAACTGACATGCTTTAGTAGACTGTCATCCTTTATTTTAAGACATAGCGAAAGCGTTGCTTACTCTTAGCAAATCAAAACAACAACAAAAAACACAGACAATTTGCGTTTCTATGGTTACATAGAATAACGAACTAGTATGATGCCACATTTCAAAGATAAATTACAAATAACTCTAACAGCCGGAACGCACGCGTTATTGGAATGGATTTTTCTATTACTTGAAGAAATGTTGGTGTTTTCATTGTAGAATTAAAAAAAAATTTGAGATTCGGTTCACGAACTTTTCATTATTTTAAGAGAAATTAGAGATACGTAAACAATCAGTTTCGAATCAAAAAATCTAGTGCAAAGTGTTACTGCTCAGTTAACTGAACAATCTTTTGATTTAACAAAAATGTAACTTTAGATATTGGAGGATTTCAGGTAGTTTTAGCATTATATTGATGAATTTTCTGCATTTTCGAGAAAATGTGTAAATTAAAACAGATTTTTGTAACCTATAGTAGTAATAATAAAAGCAATGGGGAAAACACCTTAAATTTCCATTTTGTTTTAGACTGTATATTAATCGAATGCAGAAGGTGCGACGTATCAAATTTTGATAAGATACAAAACTTAAATCTGAAACAAAAACTTAAATACAAAATTCCCAAATTAAAAACAAAAGATAAATGTTAATGAAGTGAAAACTTGTAAAATAGTTGGAAATCTAAAAGTGCGTTATTTTAATATCAGCAAAAAGCGACCCGCAATTAAAAATATATCACCGATCCGAACCACGGGTTATACAGGAGGTCTAACTGCGGGTTAGAAAGTCTGCGCGGGCCAAAATTTCTCGCTCGAGTCCGTGGCGACAATGCCGAAATAGCCCTGTGATTTGAAGAGACTTTTCTATTATTTTAAGCAATTTCTGCCTTCTTATTGGACATTTTTTGAAAATTTTGATCTTAGTTTTTTTTTTTTTTTTTTTTTTTTTTTTTTTTTTTTTTTTTTTACGTATATTTAGATAAATCGGATTTATAAATTCTGTTCTAATACGAAAAAGTACTAAACAGCATAGCTGCCAAAACACCCATGTAAATTGACGAATATATTGCTTTAGATGTGAGTATTTCAGGTAATTGGTGATTTTTATGTATTTTTTGCGGGAGGGGAGGGGTAAAAATAGTAAAATTAAAGCGCTTGAAAGCAAAATTTTCTGTTTTAACGGAATATCAAGGGAAAAAAATAGTTTAATTCACGGATTATTTTGCGAGCATAGAGTCCTCCCCGGATTGGGTTATACCCGATCTGAACTGGTTAATTCTATATCCATTCAACCTGAACCAGTTTTAAAAAAATAAATGACCCGAACTCGACAAACTTCGACCTAAAAGTATTCAATTCGAACTTAATCCAACTCGAAATGCAAGAGAAAATTGAAAAAAAAAAAAAAAAATCGAACTTAATGGAAAAATAGTCTACAATAATACCTCCAATATCAATTATATATTTTATGTAGAAAAATTAATGTATCTATATATGCACTCATTGACATTCAAATAATATAATTTTACATTTTAAAATATATTTCAGCGATACTTTTGAGAAATGAGGTAGAATCGAACACATACGCTAAAACAATTAAAACTAACCCGACTCGAAAAATAGAAGTCAATCCGAACCTCTTCGAAAAAATATTAACTTTAGCCAGATCCGACTCAAATCGACAGTCGAGTTGGTTTTAATTTTCCAAGGTGATGCAGGACTCTACCCGAAACGCAATCTGAGCCCGACATCTCTAAATTCCTATCTGAACCCGAAATATTTCAACCTCAACTAGACCCCAACCATAACTGATTAAAAAATATATCCATACTGTAGTGCAATTATGTAAAACTATATCTACAACTATACCTCCAGTATCAGTTTTAACTTTTAAGGGAGTTCTTAAATCAAAAAGAGCAACTTTGTAACATATTCTTTAAGGGAGTATTCGAAAAAACGCTTTTCCACCTTCAACAGCTCGAAATTTTCCGATACAATTTCAGACACAATTTTAAAAGTAGAGACATGAAACTTGCTGAGGGGATTTTTGAAGTGTCGTATAAGGTGCCGTGTGATGTCATTTTACGCTCAATTCATTAGAATTTGATTTATAAACAATTATCCTCTCAGTATGACCCTTTTTTTCGTCCCCAGATCTCCCGCTTCTGAAAAATCCGTTCAAATTGGCAACTTTGGCAGCCTTTTTTGCAATGTTTTCTACATTTATCAAAGAATCGACCATTACGGTACCTTGAGTACTTTCCGAATAATACAATTTGCCAGTTTCATGCATTTGAGGGCAAAAATGAACTCAAAAATAAATCGGAAAATAAGCAGTTTGAATCGAAATACACCCTTAATTTATTTTTGTTCAGAAATGCTTGAAAATAGCAGGTGTTGTTATTGAGAAACTGTCTAATGGCACTCATTTTTCTGTTTTTTAAAAAACACAATAGATCTTTCATAACAAGCCTTCAAGGTGGACGTTTTTGAGCACGTTCCCGACGAAAGCAGAAAAACCGGTCGAAAAAGAGGAGAAAAACGAGTAATCTCGTTATCGAAATAGCTTATAACTCGATAGGTAATTTAATTGTCATAAAATGGAAAAATAAGTTCGATTCGAAATCGCTTCCACAGTTAGGCATTCCAATTTTATATCTTTCCATTAAAAAATGAGTTTGTAAATGTGTCAAAACGTTTGCCACTTGTTGAGCGGAGCAGTTGAGAACACCCTTAAGTAAAAACTGGTAAAGTATATATAAACTCATTAACATTCAATACATAATTTTTCAGTTTAGAATAAGTTTTGCAAATTCTTTTGAGAAATCAATCTTGAATCAGGAACCGTAAGTGTCAACATTTAACCCGAACCTGAAACAATTAAACTTAACCCAAATGGAATTCGACCCACAGCGACAAAAGATTAAATTCAACCCGATCCGATACAGATTGTGAGTCATGTCAGGTTCAGTTTCCCCGACCCGATGCAGCATTCTATTTGTCATCCAAGACTGCCTGACAAAACTTTAGTGTAAATTTTAACTTTTTTGTTAAAAAAATATACATGTGTAGAGTCATTCATATATCACCCTGTGCAGTCATATATATAGATTTTTATTTTAAGAAATTCGATATTTTTTTGGAAAGATCGGGTTTATCTGAACTTAATCTGCAAGAATCAAAATTCATTCAGAAACTGACTCGTACCTAGAATAATTACTTTATTCAATCTGTGTTTAATTTAAAAAAAAAAAAAAAAAAAAAAAAAAAAAAAAAAAAAAAAACTTCATATATTGACCCAATTTGACGGGATCGAATTTCAAAAGTCAAAATATTTTCCCCGACGAAATCGAATTTTGACCCCGATGGGGGGGCCAGGTATGCCCGACGGGGGGGCATATGCCCCCCCGGCCCCCCCTCTGGCGCCGCCCTTGAAGCTTAGACTCAAACTTAAATTTTGAGCTCAAAATCTGAATAGTTGAGAGTGGTTGAGTAGCACAAATTGAGCTGTGTTCAGATAATTTAAATTTCAAATGATTATAAACAACGGAAAAATTGGTCGATGGATTTGCGGTTTTTACTAAAACTATTCCTTATATAGGTATTTTCGTGAAAATAAATTATACAGATAAATTTTTAAAAATGCCGACAGAGGGCGCTTTAGACTTTGGAGTAACGAACAACTCCTTTTTGGTGTTATTTTTTGCATCTTATAAAATGTTTTCGTAAGCTTAGACTTAAACTTAAATTTTGAGCTCAAAATTTGAAAAGTTGGGAGTGGTTAAGTAGACAAACTGAACTGTGTTCAGAAGATTCAAATTTCAAATGATTGTAAAAAACGGAAAAATTGGACGATTCGTTTGCAGTTTTAGCTAAAACTAATTTTTAAATCAGCATTTTCTTGAAAATGAATTTTAAAGATAAATTTTACATAATGCCGATAGAGGGCACCTTAGACTTTGGAGTAATTTAGAACTATTTTTATCGTTATTTTTTAAATCTCATTAAATGCTTTCAATTGCATAGACTTAAATTTTGGGCTCAAATTCTGAATCGTTGGGAGTTTTAAATAGCAAAAAATTGAATGGTGTTCAAAGAGAGGGGGGGGGGGGTTAAATTTCGACTCCTGAACACACTTCAGTTTGCGCTTATTAACCCCTCTCAACGATTCAGAATTTGAACTCAAAATTTATGCTTAAATCTAAGCTTTAATAAACTTTTGCAAGCATTTAATTAGAACCAAAAAATAATGCTTGAAATTAATTATTGGTTACTCTGAAGTTTAAGGCGCCCTCTAACGGAATTTTATGAAATTTATCATTAAAATTTATTTTCAAGAAGATACTGACTTAAAGAATAGTTTTATTTTAAACCGCAAACGAATCGACCAATTTTTCCATTTTCTATAATTATGTTAAATTTGAACCCCCTCCCCCCTAAACAGACATCAGTTTGTGCTACTTAACCACTTCCTACTATTCATATTTTGAGCTCAAAATTTAAGTTTATGTCTATGCTTCCGAAAACATTTAATGAGGTTCAAAAAATAACGGCAAAAAATAGTTGTTCGTTACTCCAAAGTCTAAAGCGCCCTCTATCGCCATTTTTGAAATTTATCTTTATAATTTATTTTTTAGAAAATACCAGCATAAAGAATAGTTTTAGTGAAAACCGCAAATTAATGAAGCAATTTTTCCGTTTTTTATAATCATTTGAAATTTGAACCCCCTGAACACAGTTCAATTTGTGATACTTAACCACTCTCAACTTTTCAGATTTTCTGCTCAAAATTTAAGTTTGAGTCTAAGCTTACGAAAACATTTAATGAGATGCAAAAAATACCGGCAAAAAATAGTTGTTCGTTACTCTAAAGTCTAAAGCGCCCTCTATCGGCATTTTTAGAAATTTATCTTTGTAATATAATTTCAAGAAAATGCCGACATAAAGAATAATTTTACTGAAAACCGCAAATCAATCGACCGATTTTTCCATTTTTTTATGTTTATTTGAAATTTTGGTCCCTAAACTTTAATGGTGGCTATCTCCTTTGGAAAACGTTTGGTACCCTTGGTCTGCTATTTAATATTGTTTGTCTTGATGTGTAGAATTATGGATGTGTAAAATTAGAATCACATTGTATGTATATATGAGCAGTTTTTTAGCAGCTTTTTAAATCATTGATTAAATTTGAATGCATTTTATTTAAGTTAAAATTTTATTAATACTTTTTGTTTTTTTTTAATTATTTGTTTTTAAAACAAAAATGAAATGACTGTTTGACGAACAATTGTTCGAATCGGCAGACGATTCATACACAGTAATAAATTATTAAATAGTAAAATAAATTATATATAAAAAATAGTAACTAAAAGAATAGTAGCAAAACATAATGTTTAGGCGTATTAACACATAACCCGGTCCCAACCAGAAAAAAACAGACCATACTCCGATCCAAGCAAGACAAAAATTCCATGAGCATAAACCCTACCCGAACCTAAAAATTCCATTTGAAAAAAAAAAAAAAAAAAAAAAAAAAAAAAAAAAAAAAAAAAAAACTATGGATTTGATATCTGACCCGAATCAAATCTGAATCCCACAAAAATATTCAAATGAAGCATACCCCAATCCGATCAAGGAAAACTAATGTTCGTGTATATGCAACCCAACCCGAACCTAAAAATTTTCTTTGAAAAACCTGAGAAATGACCAAAACGAAACCTGAAATCGATAAAAGTATTCCAAAGAACTTTAACCCGATAAGAGCAAGACAAAATAATTTCCGTGAATATAAACCTGACTCGAACCTAAAAAATTCCATTTGAAGAAAAAAAAACCTGAAATTTTATGCAAACTACATCTGAATCCGATCAAAATATTCGAAAGAACCATAACCAGATTCGAATAAGACAAAATAATTTTCGTGGACATAAACCCGATCCGAACCTAAAATTCCATTTGAAAAAAATACCTGAAATTTGAATCGAACCAAATATGAACCTGTCAAAAATATTCCACAGGGCCATACCCGGATCCGAAGAAGACAAAAAATTTCCATGAACATGAACCCGATCCGAACCTAAAAAAAACTGAACTAAATCTGAATCTGACAAAAATATTCCAGAGAAACATATCCTTATTCGAACAATGCAGAATAATTTCCGTTGATGCGCAACCCAACCTGAACCTAAAAATTCCATTAAAAAACCGAAATCTGAATTGAACGACATCTAAACCCGAAAAAAATATTCCAAAGACCCAAAACCGGATCCGAGCAAGACAAAATAATTTCCCTGGACATGAATCCGACCAGAACCTTAAAAATCAGTTTGAAAAAAATATGTGAAATCTGAATCGAACCAAATCTGAATCCGATGAAAATATTCCAAATAACTATAACCAATTACAAATAAGACAATATAATTTCCATGGACATAAATCTAATCCTAATCAAAAAATTTGTTTAAAAAATAACCTGAAATTTAAACCAAACTTAATCTGAACCTAACAAAAATATTTCAGTGAAGTATAACCTCATTAGAACTAGGTAAAATAATTTCCATAAAAGTACAACCCGACCCGAACCTAAAAATACAATTTGAAGGAAAAAAAACACGAAATCTGAATTGAACCGAATCTAAACTGAACAAAAGTATTCCAAACATCCATAATCGTATCCAAAGAAGACAAAATAATTTCCATGGATATGAATCTAATCCGAACCTAAAATTAGGATGTTCTACAAAACATAATGCGCTCCGTAGCGTTGGAAAGTGAAACTAAGTACTTAGCGCGAGATGGTTAAGATATTTTGTTTATAGTTGTTAAATATATGTTAAATTAGAACTTGGTTACGGTTAGGAATTATAATACTATATACTGACCTTTTAGCTAATCATCGAGAATCGATTTCATTCACGGTATAGTCGGATTTAAAAGAGATATAATTAGTTTGAAATTCAAAATATTTCACTTGGGATTTCTATGTGAAAAAAAAAATAATAATTAGTTACGTGACTTAACAGTGATTTTTGATAAATATCAACACTTTAATACGAAAATCACGCAGTCGTTGGATACATATTCCCTCCCGCGTTTCCCATTGCAGTTATTTTGGGTATTTTTGCAGCTAAATATTTGTTTTTTTTTTTAACCGATTTTTGACACAGTCAGGGGGCACGTATTTAATATTATGTACACTGTAAAAAAATTGACCCTTTTGCTGCATCATCACTACCCCGCTTTTATAAAATATCTCTCTTTTGACCTATGAGAAAGCTCCACTGAAGTAATCATTTTCTATAAAAGCGGCGGAGTGACGATGCAAAAAGGGTCAAATTTTTAACAGTGTATTTACACATATTTCGAGTTAAAGATAAAATCATAAAAATTTCAAGTGCGTTTAACTACGGACCCGGGCAACGCCGGCCGGTCGGGTTAGCTAGTATACAGCTCATATTCAAAATATTAGAATAATTACCTTTTTTTTAGAAATTGAAAATATCCTTTGGTAATTTAATGTCTTTTAATGAAAATATGCAAACGATATTTTTATTAAGAACTTACTAGCATACCCAGCCCGCTTCGCCGGGCTTAATTTGAAGGTTTATTTAATAATTTATGTGTATGGTACGCTTCTCTCTCAGCTGGCGACGGATCCCCCGGTGACTCTCCCCGGACCATCGGCACTCCACGTGCGTCGGGTGAGCGTCAGAACAAACTTTCAGCATATACATATGGGTGGTTGTACTTGAATGCACAGACCTGCGCGTTTTTTTCTATCTTGCTTTTATACCTCTGGACCGAGTTGGCGCATTGCCAAGATTTGCTTCCTCTGGACCGAGTTGGCGCATTGCCAAGATTTGCTTCCTCTAGACCGAGTTGGCGCATTGCCAAGATTTGCTTTCCCCTGTGCCTCAATTAATTAATTATCCTCAGAATTCCTTTTATTTATAGAGATTGTTGATTAAACTTACTTGTTATCTTAAATTTAATATCATTTTTGAAAAGATTAATTGCAAAAAAAATTATTTTGAAAAGTCAAAATATTAGAATATTTATTCAAGTGGTTCAAAATATTAGAATATTTCACATTAATTCTCCTTTAATTATTACCAATTCTTAACTGGTGGCATCATTGATTAAATTCAGACTATTTTATTTAAAATCAGTATTCTTTTTTGCAGTTTGTTTCTTTTTCGTCTTAAAATGGGCCGTGTGAGTGATATTCCTGAATCTACTAAACTTCGTATGGTTGATTTGTATCGGCACGGTAAAAATCAATGTTTTATAGCGAATTATTTACATTGTTCGCAATCGAGCGTTAGTAAAATACAAACACAATATTCAAAAATTGGAAAATTTCAAAATAATCGCCGAAATGGTGGCCGAAAACCAAAAACATCTGCTAGAGATGACAGGAAACTGAAGCGTACAGTTAAGAAAAACCGTTTTAAAAGTGTGCGATTCTTGCACCGAAAATGGAAAGAAGAAGGAGTTGAAGTTTCTACATCGACAACATTAAGACGTCTCCATAAATTTAAATTTGAATCTCGTGTACCGAAAACAAAACCTCTCATGACTGCAAGACAAAAGCGTATAAGATTGAATTGGTGTAAATCAAGACGTTTATGGAGCAATGAAGATTGGAAAAATATATTATTTAGTGATGAAAGTATGTTTTGTGTTTCATATGGTAATCAAGGTATTCGAGTTTGGAGAATGAAGCAAGAAGCCTTTGATAAAGAATGCCTTAAACGATCCGTAAAATTTGCTGCTAGTGTCATGGTTTGGGGTTGTATGAGTGCAGAAGGACCTGGAAAGTTATGCATCGTCTATGAAAAGGTTAACTCTCTGATATATCAAGAAATTTTAGAATATTACATGATTCCATCATCAGAAGATTTATTTGAAGATGATTTCATCTTTCAACAAGATTTAGCGTCCCCGCATACCTCGGTGTCAACTAAGAATTGGTTCCGCCAACGCAACATTAAGGTACTTCCTTGGCCACCAAATTCACCAGATCTTAATCCCATCGAAAACTTATGGTGTATAATGAAGAAAAAACTTCAAGAAAATCCTCCTTCAAGTAAAACTGAGTTAGTGGCACGTATAAAGTCTATTTGGGCTAATATTGATAGAAATGTTTGTAAACACCTTGTATATAGTATGCAAGATCGATTGTACGCTGTTATGAAAGCTAAAGGGGATGCTACAAAATATTAACTATCATTTACTTCATATTCATAAGGTAATATTGTTGCGTAAAATTAAATATTCTAATATTTTGAACCAATCTAAATTTTATTCTAATATTCTGGTGTGTTTAAGGAAGCTGTATACCTAATTTATTGTGCTGTATTTTGTATTTTATAAATGTTAAAATCTTATCTAAACATTTCAGATTTAATTTATAAGAAATTTAATTGCATTTACTTAGTATAAAAAATAAATAAATGACAAATAATTTTTTCTTATTACTTTTTCTCAATTATTCTAATATTTTGAATATGAGCTGTATATATATATTGATATGAAAAAAGTATGTAACATTTATGTTAAAAATTGTTTTTATTATTTTTTACGAGTAAAAATGAATTCTAAAATTTGAATAAATATTTTTCAAACCGGGGGTGTTGAATTATAAAGGGTTAATAAGTATAAAATTCCAAATATTCCAGTGTGTGTGAGGAGCGAGGGGCGGATTACTATACAGCATGTGGGAAATATACGAAAACTAAAAATTTCACTTAAAGTAACTCGAAACCTGATGTACTTTAACCTGAACCCAAAATGGAATATATAATACCGTATTTACTCGTGTATACTGCGCACCCCATGCTTTACAAGAAAAAATTGTGATTTTTTAAAATCTTGTATATAAACGCGCACCGTAAATTTCATATGCAAGTGAATGAATGACCAAATGAATTTCAGTAAAGAAAGTCGAAATAAACAATACATCATGCCAGAAAACAGGGCGAAAATACAATTTTAGTCTTCGGAAAAGGAGTAAATAACGAGGGGGAGGGATGAGTGAGTGACGATAAGGAGAATTGCTAATTATCGTTTAAATAATGTTACTAGCTCTACTGTATAAAAATGTGTAAGGAGTGAAATAATGTGCAGCAGTATTTCAGTAAGATTTTCCAAGTGTTTATGTCTTCTTTGAATACATTTCTAGAATTATATATATATCGTGTGATTAAATCCACCAGTAAAAAAATGTTCCGTGTATAGTGTGCACCTACGAGTTTTGTTCTATTTTTTTTTTTTTTTTTTTTTTTTTTTTTTTTTTTTAAGTGAGCATTATACACGAGTATTTTTATTTTAATATTATTATGTAAAAATAGATTGCAATTAAATCTAAAACATCAATTTTATCTTTTATCCTGGAAATAAACATGTATGTAATGTAAATAGGTTTGCGTAAATTAGTTTTGTCCTGCTTGACGCTGTACATCCAGGGCCGAAACTAGCATTTTTTGTACACAAGGCAAGCATGAATTTTGCCCCCCCCCCCCGGCCATAGGCGTAACTAGAGAATTTTTCTAGGGGGGGCCACGGCCCCAGCTATTTGATAATTTTTGAACAATAATTGTAAAAACTATTATTGTTTGGAAAACAACAATAGTGTGACAATGTTGTTTTATAGTAAACTGTTTGATAATTTCCAAACAATAATAGTATTAGTAACTAGTCGAATGTGGCAATTCCAAAACTTTCTTTTTCTGATTTATTTTAAGATTCACTTTTGCTCTCATACGCACTAAACTGGGAAATTCTTTTATTTAGAAACTATATTAGATCCTATGACTGCAATTTTTTGATAAATGCAGAAAATATTACAAAAACTGCAGTCAAAGTCCGCCTTTTGAACCGAATTTTCCAAAGTGGGAGATCTGGGAACAAAAAAAGGGGCAAGCTGAGAAAATAATTGTCGATAAATCAAATTCTAATGAATTCAGAGAAAAATAAAGTCATACGGCATCTTATAACATATCATAAAAAATTATCTCAGCAAGTTTCATGTTTTTACTTTTAAAAATGAATCTGAAAATGTATGGGAAAATTTTAAGCTGCTGAGAGAGAAAAAACATTTTTTCGAATACACCCTTAATGCGTCAAAATTTGCTATCTCAGTGCCAAAATTAAATGGCAATTTATGATCATTGTGACGATTTTAAAGACATGAACTTCCTTCCATTAGTTCTTAAAATAAGACTATTGCGGAAATGTAAAAAAATGCAACATAAAAGCGCCCCCTGTTGGGCGATTTATACCAAAACATAATCAGCAATAATATTTATCAAGCTATACTTGAATCCGAAGTTTGGCGAAGTTCGCTGATTAGTTCTTTAAATAGAGCTATTGCTGGAATTGAGAAATATTCAGCAATGGAGCGCCACTTATTGAGAGATTGACAACAAAACATGAACAAAACTAGTTCATTTCACGGATTTACTGAATCTAAAGTTTGAAGAAAATTTCTGCACCTGAGAACCTGAGATAGAGCTATTGTGCAAATCGTGAAAAATGCAACATAGCAGTGCCACCTGTTGAGCAATTTACACCAAAGTGCAAACAACATCGATTCATGTTGAGAACTAACTGAATCTGAAGTTTAAAGGAAATCTGTGTATTAGTTATGGATATATAGTTGTTGCGAAAATCGTAAAAAATGCACCATAGCAGCGCACCTGTCGAGCGATTTGCACCAGAAACTAATCAGTATTAATTTATATCAAGAACTACCTGATTATAATTTTTAATTAAATTCCGTGCGATAGTTCTCGAGATATATTGCAAAAATCGTGAAAGATTTAGCATACCAGCGCCTTCTGTTGAGCGATTTACACAGAAACCAATACAATATCAGTTCATGTTAAGTACTGACTGAATCTGAAGTTTGGTTGATATCCGTGCGTTAGTTCTTCAGATATAGCTGTTGTGTTAATCGTAAAAAAAAGCAGCGTAGAAGCGGCATTTGTTGAGTGATTTGCAACAAAAACTAATCAGTATGAATTTGTATTAGGGACTACCTGAATATAAATTTTTATTACATTCCGTGCATTAGTTCTTGAGATAGATCTTTCACAAAATTTATGTCACATATAGACAGAGTCAGATTCACATATACACAAACAGACATTTTGTAAAAACTTGTTCTTACTAAAAACTAGGAATCTCTGATCCCTAAAACGGGTAAATCCGTCAAAAACCGGAATTCGAAAATTTTCACGAATCCAATATTTTCTTCCGTAAAGATATAAAAAAGTAAAAATAATTTTGTTAGAACTGATAATACTCAAAGGAAAGCTCACTTGTTAATACATTCCTGAAAACGTATAATCTATCAAAGAAACTAATTGGATGAAACTTTCTTCTGTCTTTAGTTGCTATCAGATTCAAAAAATTTACGAGCAACAAACTTTTCAACCGATTTTAACTCCAACTTTTTCCCGTTCAAAGAGAGAAAAAGGTTATAATTATTTGCACAAAGTTGGAGGAATAGCAAGAAAACCAATGCTACTAGTACCAGCCGTTAATATTTATCGCCTATTCTAATCAATCGCTTATCTCTGATCCGCTGAAATGCTCGATGTACAATGAAAAGTCTCGGCTAGCAGAGATTTTTTTGGAACTGCAGAAAAAAGTTGGGGGACATTGCTGTTTGCTATCACACTGGGTGTTGGGAGGATATTTCGCGAAAAGTTGGAGGAAATCAAGTGTTGGCTCAAAAATCTTTCGAAATGTTGGTGAATCTAATAGTTACTTTATTCATCAAGTTTTCGATTCAAAACAGTGGCTGGGGGAGATAAAGTTGCTTATAGACAATACAGTCGCCATTTTTTTTTTTTAAGAAATATATAAATTAGTTAATGAGTTATAAGCAATTTTGATCGCATGACAACTATTTTTCCTCCTTTTTGTCGCTACGATGTCGCAAATTCGTTTCAAATCATCCACTGTGAGAATCGTCTTCTGAAAGATCTTATCAAAGAATGAAGAACATTTCTCACTTACATAGCTTTTTAATCCTGAATCTAGGATAGAGGTCTGCACGGGCCCGGGCCTGGCCCGTGGCCCGTACCCGGCCCGGCGGAATCGTTCCGAATTTTCTTACGGGCCGGGCCGGGCCGGGCCGGCAGATTTAGAATAGTTTTTTCAACGGGCCGGGCCGGGCCGACAAACAACATAAACGGGCCGGGCCGGCAAAAATATTGAACGGGCCAGACGGGCCGGGCCGGGCTGATAAAAAAATTTTCGGGCCTGCCGGCCCGTTCTGAAGATTTAAGCAGAAACGATAAAATATAAGCTATTTTCAACGAAAATGGTTTTAACGAGAATAAGTATAAATATGGCCAGCCACTAGTTTGACAGCATCAATATAAAAATGCACAGTGTATCGGCATCAGAGAATTACATTATGTGTAACCCGTTTTAATATTTTTTTAGCTGACTCATGCCGATCCGAGATCACGCTTGTACTATTTTTCTACATATAGACTGGCCGGACCGGTACTAGACTTAATTATTGGCAGAAAACATTTTGTAAAATTATTAACAGTGATAAAGAACTTATGTTAGCTTAGTCTTCGGATATATACTTCTTGATGATTTTTAAATTAATTTCTCAATAATGCGAAGGTTTGACACATTTTCTGGTTAATTTTAAATTGTAAAAGTATAAAAGTGATAAGCCTAACTATTGAAGGGATTTGGAATCGAATAGCGTTTTTCATTTTTGGTAAATAAAATACTTGTATAACCTTGTTGAGTTATAATAGTTTCTCAAATGATTGCATGTTTTTCTCCCTTCCCTTGCTATTGTTCCGAAAATTCTATTCAAAACGCTAATTATCACAGTATTTTATTTGTTTGCAGTATTCTTAAATTGCTTGTATCAAAAAATGGATAACGCCATTCGATTATATAGTTTCTGAATAAAGATATCTGCTAATCTTATGCGTTTCTGAGAAAAAAATGAATTTAGAAATGTATCAGAAAGGATCTTCTTTGAATTTAAGAATGAATTTAGATTTGAAATCTATAATAAAATGATATAGAAATATATTTATAAATCTTCTTTTATTAAACAGCTTCAAAATTAACCATATTTTTAGCTTTCTTTCTTTTTTCTTTTATTCTAAGCCATATTAATTTTTTAATGAATCTTTATTCGAATGCTGAAAGCCTAAGAATCTAAGTAATCATTAATGTTGTTAATGTGTATTTGCTGTAAAATATACTGTAAAATCATTCCATAGATATGTATGCAGTATTCTTTAAAGGAATCTTAGTTATATGATAAAAATCTGAACTTTTTAGAAATCGTAGAAATTGTAACGGGCCAAAACGGGCCGGGCCGGGCCTGTTTTCGCTGATTTTTGTACGGGCCGGGCCGGGCCGGGCCGAAATAACTTTCCTACGGGCCGGGCCGGGCCGGGCCTGGAAATTCCGGCCCGTGCAGACCTCTATCTAGGAAAAAAAGTTATAGGAAAAAAAATGACAAATTAAAAAAGCGAACAAAAAAGTGACACAGGAAAAATGTTACTGCAAAAAAGGGACAAGGAAAAAAAGTTACCGGAAAAAAAGAGTGACAAGGAATTGATTTTGGGGATTTATTATTGATTTTGGAGATTTATTGGTTAAGTATGAAAGGGGGGTGGGGGAGGCTCTTAATTTAGGTAAATGGGTTTTTCATGCTAAATTAACTGTTTTGGTTCAATTTTTGGATATACGTTCATACTGAAAAGACGCTTGTTTGATTAGTTTTGGGAATGGACGATTAACCCTCCCCCCTCCGTTCTAAATAAGATGAATGAGTTTTTAAGCAGAATTATTCTACGTGCGTCAAATTTTGATATAGGTTCTTTCTGACAAGGCTTATATATAGTATTGTGGTGTCGTGTCCTCAGTTTCTCTTTATTCAATTGGTTTATTTGTTAAGTTCATCAATAACACATTTTTAGTTCAAGTTCTTTAGATCAATATAGATCAACTATAGATCAATTAATAAAAAAATAAATAAAACGATATTACAACTACATAGGAGCCACACTCCAATATTATATTTCGCTTAGCACATCTAAGCCACCTTACATCTATGTACTCTCTAGTAAATTAAAGCACATGTCTCTCTTCCAACTACTTCCTTCCCTCTCTACGCTCAACAATCCCACCCCTCAGCTCATTGCCACTAGACCAGTGAATCATTTTCTAGTTCCTTGAGGTCAATTGCAGCTATTCTTCTCAGTTTTAAAATGAAGATAATTTCACCCTTTTCACAATGGGATTTCGCTATCTATCTTCTGCCCAGATTAAAGTTGTCAGTACGTCGTCGCAGTATATAATGCCCGAAGAATTTTGGGAATTTAATGGTAAAGTATAAATGAGGAACGAGGGATAACCTCTCTTAAATTAAATAAATGGCTTTTTACGCAGAATTATTCGATTTGCTTAATAATTTTAATGTAGATTCATTATGATAAGGGGTATCCCTGAATAGTTATGGGGTTCTTTTGCTAATTAAAAAGTGGAAGGACGGGCGATTATTTCCCCCTTAAATTTGATAAATTGTTTTTATGCACAATTATCCGATGTATTTCAAATTTTAGATATAGGTTCTTTCTAATAAAATAAAATCCCTGAATAGTTTTAAGGGTTTGTTTACATATCCTCAATAGCTGAATGTATTTAAAACGATGGTTTATGTTTCTGCATAGCATTTTTCAGTATTCTATAAATATCCTAACAAAGAAAAAAAATATCCTGTTTTTATTAAAATCCTTTTTTTTTTTTTTAATTCAAATTTGTTTTTAAATTTTTTAAGCTTTCAAACACTGAAGATCTATCAAGAACTACAGGTTTCTAAACAATTAACTTTCTAATTACTAACATAAGCTATTAATAAAAAAACTATTATTATTATTATTACTACTACAAATTAATGAATTCACTAGTTCATTCGTTCGTGACACATAACACAGTTTATACATTAAAATTTTCTAACATATATTTTTTTAAATGTTTTTTATTATACTTTGTGATTTGTAATATGGGACATTTATTAGTAAAAATCCAGTTTTAAATGATAAATATTCGGCGTAAATTAAAATGACAATTACAACAAATGATTTAGCATATTACTTTTTTCGCAAGTAATAAATAAATAAATAAACCAGTTTTAAATGCAAAATGAATTGTAAAAATTATAAGGAAAAAGGTAAAATGTGTTATGTTTTCTGGCGGAATTGTTTTCAATCATTAAATTAAACAAGTTGGAAATTGCACGTGAACGTAGCAAATGAGGTGCGTTCGTACGATAACGAAGTTTAAAAAATATTCAGATTTTGCTGATATAGAGCGTACTCCGGATATAGTATAATAGTCGAAATCTTTACGTTTCTGTAAATATGCAGGAAGTAAATTATTACACCTCAGCAACATATATCTTATTCATAAAATGTGAAATAGTTGAATATAATTAAAACACGTCCCAAACAATGTTTCCCCGTATAGCATTATGCAGTGGAATACTTTTGTGTGGCCCTGTAATTTAATAATAAAAATTCTTTGCTTCACAGATTGTACAGAATGCATATTTTAGTATATATTTCATAGATTCATGCCAATTCTATTATGTTCGAATGAGTGTAACATCATTAAAATGCATTTGAAACTTTTTCCCCATTGACCGTAATGTAATGGAATATTTTGATTGTCCCTGTAAATGATCTATGCATCCGATTTTCATAACATTTGAAATGACTCGACAAAATTACTCAATAATTATGTGTTTTAAATTTCAAACGTTTAAAATGCATTTGAAACTTTTTTCCCTATTGACCGTAATGTAACGGAATCCTTTTGATTGTCCCTGTAATTGATCTATCCATCCGATTTTCATAAAATTTGAAATGACTCGACAAAATTATGTTATAATTATGTATTTTAAATTTCAAACAATTAAAATGCATTTGAAACTTTTTACCCTATTGACCGTAATGTAACGGAATCCTTTTGATTGTCCCTGTAATTTATCTATCCATCCGATTTTCATAAAATTTGAAATAACTCGACAAAATTATGTTATAATTATGTATTTTAAATTTCAAACGATTCGGTTGGGTAGTTTTTGCGTTGTTATATGCGGACAGACGGACAGACAGACGGACGGACAGACGGACGGACTGAGCGACAACAATAGGTGCTATGTATTTACATAATTACGAACGCACCTAAAAATAAAGAAAATTTCTTTTTATTTGTTATTTGCGTTCGATTGCATTCAACTCGCTTTTTAATTTACTCGGGCATTTTTGCGGCAAACCTTTACCGAAAAATCCCCTGATCGTCAAATTTCCTATGAGACTAGCCGCCCACGATGTGTACCGGACATCCAAAATTTGAAGCAAATCTGATAATTCTGCTTAAAAAGCCATTTTTTTAATTTAAGGGGGATTATCTTCTGTTTCTCCCTCTATACTTAGCTATTAAATCCTTGAAACTATTCAGAGATTCACTTTATCAGAAAGAATCTATATTTAAAACTTGAAATACAGTCGACTCTCGTTAATTCGAACTCGTCGGGACCACAAGAAATGTTCGAATTATCCGAAATTCAAATTATGAAAAGTATGGAATTAAAACATGCTTAATATTCTATTACAAAGGAATTAATGTTATAATATTTTTTTTTGTTTCTTTCGTTTATTATCATTAGAATATGACTTAATATTAAATTAAAACATATGAATACATAAATTAATTAAAGAATCAGAAACAAGCCCAATGGAAGAAAAATTTGAAGCGTCACCGATGGACAGATGAGCACTTCGAAAGTGGATTTCAAATGCATGGGATTATATGTATATTCGTTCGGAATATTTTTCACAAAAATGAAAGAAAGAAAGTTATTCAAATAATCTGAAATCCATGAGAAAGAAAGGAGGAATCTAAAATCGGAATTCTCGTTAGTTCGAATTAAACGATGTCAAGAGAAAATGAGTTCGAATTAATGAAAAAGTTTAACGTTATTCTGCCATTGAAAATTTCGGGACTTCATGTTTAGTTCGAATTAAGCGAAGATTCGAATTATCCGATTTCGAATTAACGAGAGTCGACTGTACATCGGATAATTGTGAATAAGAACCTACTTATCGAATTTGAGGGGGAAATAATTGCTTGCCCCCTCTTCATTTTAATAAGCATAAGAACCCCCATAACTAATCAGAAATACGTTTTATCATAATAAACCTATGACTAAAATTTGAGGTAAATAGGATAATTCTGCGTAAAAAGGTATTTATTTAACTAAGAGGGATTACTCCCCGTTCCTCCCTCTTTATACTTAGCCATTAAACCCTTAAAACTATTCAGGGATTTACCTTATCAGAAAGAGCCTATATTTAAAATTTGAAATACATCGAATAGTTCTGGATAAAAACCGATTTATCTAATTTGAGAAAGGGGTAATTACCCGTCCCTCCTTTATAATAAGCAAAACTACCCCATAACTAATCAGAGATACGTTATATCATTATGAACCTATGTCCAGAATTCCAAACAAATCGGATAATTCTGCTTAAAAAACTATCAATTTAATTTAAAAGAGGCTTCCCCCGTCTCCTTTTTTCTTAACAATTAAACTCCCAAAACTCTTCAGGCATTATAGTATACTGTGTATAATCCTTATCAGAAAGAACCTATATATATATATAAAAAAAAAAAAAAAAAAAAAAAAAAAAGACGTTGTATAATTCTGCTTAAAAATCCGTTTATCTAATTTAGGTCGGATGGGGTGGGGTGGTAATTATATGTCCAAAAATTGAACCAAAGCGGTTATTTCAGCATGAAACACACATTTACTTAAATTAAGAGCCTCTCCCCCATCCCCTCTATATACTTAACTAATGAATCCCCAAAATCAATTCCTTGTCACTTTTTTTCCGGTAATTTTTTTTTCCGAGTCATTTTTTTCCGCTTTTGTAGTTTATGTTACTGTTTTCCGGTCACTTTTTTTCCGTTTACCCACTTGCCTATTTCGTGCGTTTTTTAAAAAGAATTAATAAAACAAGTTGAAAATTGCACATGAAGCCTAGCAAATGATACGTATAATGGTTCGTACGATAACGAAGTTTTAAAAATATTCAGATCTTGCTGTTATAGTAGACAGTATTTCGGATATAGTATAGTGGTCAAAATCTTTTTTGTGCTCTTGCAAATATACATGGACATACAACTTTTATTACACCTCAGCAACGTATACCATATTCATAAAAGTGAAATAGATGAATATAATTAAAACACGCCCCAAACAATAAATCCTCGTATATCATTATGTAGGAGAATATTTGTGAGTGGCCGTGTAAATTAATAATATACATTTTTGTAGCATAGATTGTAAAGACGGATGGACGCACTTAAAATTATTCATATCTTGATGTAATAGTATACAGTATTTCGGATACAGTATATTAGCCAAAATCTTTTATGTGACCCTGTAAATTTCTTTTATACAGAAAATAACTTGTAACAGTCTTCAGTAACATATATCAATCTCATAAAATTTTAAATAGTTTATTACAATTAAAATGCTCACCTTCTCCCTATCAGAGCCGTCCTTAGGGGTGTGCGACAGGTGCGGCCGCACAGGGCCTCGCGCCTAAAAGGGCCTCGCGTTCGGGTGAAAAAAAAAGTTTCCATTCAATTTTAAAAGAATCTAAATATTTTTGAAAAAAAAAATGCTACACGCTATCTATTTCACGATTAAATTTAAATATTTAAAAATAGCTATTTAAAAAATGTAAAAATTTTAAATACATAAAATGATAGGCGCAGAAGTTATTGCCTGTAGTCGTCTAGTCTATGTTCAATCTCGAGCTTCTGTTATTCTTTAATAGTTTTTTAACGTGATGAAACATTGTTACAAAATATGGGAAATAGATTTTCTTAATAGAAAAAAAAAAGAAAACTCTAATCGCCATCATGCAGGTCTCGTCTCATCAGCAGCTCTGTGCTTACCCTCCCTGTGCCATCTTTTCCCCTGATTGCAGATTCATTGGCATTAATTCAGGAGATTATTTTTTTAAATCCAAATCGCAGAAATGGTCGGATGGTATTAAATTAATTCATCTGACTTAAATAATATAAGACTTTTTTTCAAAATTTTGTGATTTGCCGTGAGATCGGAGGTATCCAGCTATAAATATGAAAAATTTCAGGTCTCTAACTTATACAACTTCAGATATCGAAGTCTGAGAGACAAACAGGAAAGTGGGACGAATAGAGTTTATTCAGATGAATGAAATCCTAAAAATTAATGTCAACCTGGTCTGATTTGATAAAAGGTTCTAGAAGGAAAAGGCCTTGCAAAAATTCTCGCACACGGCCTCGCCTTTACTAGGGACGGTTCTGCTCCCTATACCATTATGTAATGGAATACTTTTGTCTGGCCTTGTAAATCAATATCAAATGTTCTTTGCACCACAGATTATGTAAAATACATATTATAATATGTACTCATTAAATGCATATCAATTTTATTGTGTTCGATTGAGTGTAACATCATTAAAATGCATTCGAAACTTTTCCCATTGACCGTAATATAACAGAATACTTTTGATTGTACCTGTAATTAATCTATCCATCCGATTTTCATAAAATTTGAAATGACTTGACAAAATTATGTAACAATTATATATTTTAAATTTCAAACGATTAAAATGCATTTGAAACTTCTTTCCCCAGTGACCGTAATGTAACGGAATACTTTTGATTGTCCCTGTAATTGATCTATGCATCGGATTTTAATAATTATGCAATTTAAATTTCAAACGATTCGGTTGGGTAGTTTTTGCATTGTTATATGCGGACGGATGGACAGACGGACAAACAGATTGAACGACAACTATAGGTGCTACGTATTTACATAATTACGAACGCATCTAAAAATTGTTTTAAAATAGTCCCTTTGGATTTGAGAACAAACTCAATAAAAGGATAATATACGAAAACTGTAACGTTTAAGTAAATATCTTTCGAGAAACTTAAATATAAATGAATTATATACTTTTCAAACATACCTGGATTTAATGAATCCTTGAAGGAATTCGAAGATTTAAAAAAATGATCTCATATACCATCTTTTTCATAATTTTCTTCTCTGAAGAGGATTTAATATTAGTCATTGCGAAACGCACAAGGGAAAAAAAGCACCTTAGCACTACAGCAACTAACAACAGAAACATGCGAGCATGTGTTTTTGTCTTTTTCCTGGAATTTGAGAGTTCAGTCCCGTTTCCAAAAAAAGGGCAAGAAACAGATGTAATAACTAATTAAGACCCCCCAATGTTGCAGTATTGAAAAACCCGAGACAGTGACAGGAAATGACCATTTCTTTTAGCCTTCGGCTGATTTCCAATCGTACAAGTGAATGCAGTCCTCTTTCAAAAGGAGTGACCGGTTTTGTTAAAAGCTGATACTCTTACCATGTGCTGTTGGGGGTGATCGATAAGTAAGAAATAATCGTAAAAAAGCGAGAAAAGAGATTAAGTCTGAAAAATATAGACTTAAGACAAATGCAAAAAATAGACAGTTTAGCGTCCCACTCTGAGACATGTATAATCTCTCGAAAAAATAAAATTTTTGCGTTCTAAGATTACCACAAGAGTTTAAAATTCTAGGGGGGGCCATGGGTTGTCTGGGGTGGGCCCGGCCCACCCGCCCCCCCCGCTAGTTACGCCTATGCCCCCGGCCCATACCCATCCTCTACAAAGTATATTTACAAAGAGAATTTTACTAGCCGACTGATTTTAAAATTTGAAATACATAAACTTCAACTACGTAATCTGCTTTGTCAAATATTGATTCATTAAAATCTGGAAAACGGAATCGAAAAAAAATCCATTCTATACAAGAACTTTTTCTATATATTATCCTTATTCTTCTATGCTTTGGCATATCCCGAAAAGGGTAACTGATAACTTTAATAATACTTTTTAAATCCTAGACGTGAAAAAAAAAAAAAAAAAAAAAAAAAAAAAAAGCCGTTAAATAAAATCTTCATTTAGCGGCCCTTCATTTTGGCACCCGGGTATATGCCTCCTCTCCCACCCCTTAGTTTCGGCTTTTTGTACAATAGTACAAATTAAAATTTCTTATAATTCCGCCTTCTCTTTTCTATTAAAATTTGGAGAAAATTATTCCTTTTAAAGTCAACAGATGGCACTCTCTGCATTCTCTGTTTGCCTTTCCTCTTACATTTTTCTTGAGAATTGTAAAGAAAATATGACCGCTTAAGCCATTTTCTTTATTTATTTAGATGAAAGATGTAGATGTGCAGACTATTGTAGAATAATCTATGTGTTGCACATAAGTTAATATATGATTCTTTTTTATCTAGTAACTTATTTTCAGAAGCAACAAGTGTCTCAGCATCTACGAGAGTATAATTTGCGTGAGCGCGAACGCATCAATTCCTGAGAACGAGGCTAGGTTGTTGTTATTTTCTTTTTTTTTACCTTGCTTGCATTCGCTTGTACCTGTTCGATGTCTGCACAAATATTTTGAATGATGTGGTAAGCGTACGTGTTTTATTGATGTCTGTTTTACTGTGACCTATCAACGTGACGACTCATGGATTTCCCTTATTATTTTGTGTTTTTGATGTGTAATAAGAATATTGAAGTTTAGTGACAGTTCAACTAATTTTTTGGATTACATTTCTGGATTATCTAATTTTGTGATCAGAGGTTTTGATGGTGGACTAACAACTGATCAGGTAAAATTGTCGACTTTTATTTCTTGCATAACTTAAATAATCGAGCTATTTCAGTTTCGATCATTCTTCATCATTAATTTTTCATCATTCGAGTAATTATTATTATTTTTGTAATAGAAACTGCTTCACCGTGTTTATGTTTATTTTACATAGTACACTTCAGAGAAATATAAAAGTACTTTCTTTTGAGTTGTTTATCATGCTGTGATTTTGTGACATGTTAGAAGTTGAAAGTAGTCAAAAAATAGGTTTGCATTCTTTAAAATTATTCATATATTCCAGAAAGAAAGTTATGTCCTGTAATTTATTATAAGTTGTATCATTTTTTAATATTTTTTTGCTTAGTGTGTTGTGTGTCTTTTAACTAAAAACTTCATGATGGCATTTAAGATCATGTTTTAATATCGTGCCTTTGGTGCAAAAAATTTTCCGCTATGATCATTATTATTTAAAATTTAGTTGAAAAACATCAAATAAAACAGAGACATTAAGTAGATAGGTAGGTATATATTTTAGAAACATTTTTATATTATTTGGAGAAATAATTACCTTCTTGCCAAAAGAAATATTTTGCATCATAACACTTTTAGCTAATAATTTATTCAATTAAATTAAAAAAAAAATATTTATATATATAACATTTATTTATTAGTGACATTAATATTTATTTATAATAAATGCAATATAAATATTGTGTTTACAATTAAATATCCATCAAGGAAAACATAGCAAGTTTCAATTATTATTTAGTAATTTTCGGCTCCATATTTTCAATTTATTTATTATTATTTATATCTTAACAATAAAAAGGCAGAAGGATTTATGTGAATGTTGTCTTGGACATTCTGTCATTTTTCCTGGTATGTCCGTATTAATTCTTTTAGTGAAGGGCATGATTAGATTTTTGACATAACAAGGGTACAGACTGAAATTGTCAAAAAACTATTTTCCCAATATTCTACTGTAACTAAAATTACTTAGATATGTATTTAATATAAAAACTAATTCAGGGATATTTTAGGAAAACTTTAGGTCCTTTAAAAGACCCTTCACAAAATAATTTATCTTAAAACTGGGCACTTCACAAAATATTTTAGCACAAAACATTTTATCCCAAAACAGAACCTTTCACAAAATTATTTGTCTCTAAAATAGACCTTTCACAGAATTTTTCAACCTTCAAATGAAACTTGTCACAATTTTAATCATTTAAAAATTAAATCTTTCTAGTAAATAAACAGTTGATCTCAATAAAGAACATATTACTTCACCTTTTTATGCAAGAAGAATAAATAGATCCTGAATACACCGATGATTTAAAATTCACAAAATTCTAGATCTAGAATTTTTCCAAATAGAAGAAAACTTTACAATTTCACAAAAACAGGACCCTGCGAGAAAAGTCTATACAAACCCCTGCAATTTGCCTTTTAGAAATGTTGCTATTCGTTTAAGTTCTGTATAAATCAACAATGAATGTGACTTGGGACTATGAATAAGATACTTGTGAACTATAATTAATAAAAAATAAGATAATGCTACCAAGTTTTTTCAAAGGTATATATTCAATTCATTTACATATATTTTGTTTACTTTAAACTTTTTAAACATGTACAAAATTTTAGGGCTGATTATACAATTCGATTTATCTAATATTATTGTATAAGAAAGTTGCAAGCTAAATGATGAAATAAATGACAGAAAAAATATGTCAAGTTTAATACACACGCATGATTAAACAAAATTATAAGTTTATTAGTCAGTAAGTTAAAAATAATGCTACACTAGTCACCTTACAGAATGCTACATTAGTCATTAATCTTAATATTGTGATTTTTTTAAACGTGTCCTATCTCATACTAAATATATATATATTACATAAACATTTACGTACAGAAAACAAGCATGCACACATGTATGTCCCATAAGTTGTTTATGTTTTAAAAATTAAGAAAATACTATGAATTGTGGTATTAAAGTGTTTTTTCTCTGTGAAATTTGTCAAAAAATCAGATTTTCTATAGGAAAAGTTTTAAACTAGTTTTTGTATGCAGTAGCTCTTTTAATATTAACGAAAAAACACCTCCGATTACAAACAATTCATTGTCAACTGCGGTGACGGTGTTAGTTTTTTTTTTAGAATAGAGGAAAAAAAAAAAGAATATTGCCCAGTTAAACTGATGGCATTGAGCTCACAGGCTACGCATACTAATTGTACATTACAGCCTTGTATTTTCAAGGATTAACTCCGTTCGAAAAAAAAATTAAAAAGGGGAAACAGCTCTCCCCTTTCCCCTTTTTTATACTTAATCATTGAACTTCCTAAACTATCAAGTACATGCTTTATCATATTAAAAAATCTATATCCAAAATTCAGAGCAAATCGGATAATTCTTAATAAAAACCCATTTAGCATTTATATAATTTAAGAGGAGTTATTCCCCTCTTTTATACTTAACCATTAAACTTCCAAAACTATTCAGAGATTTGAACGAAATCTGACAATTCTGATTGAAAATTCCATTTATGGAAGCTAAAGGGAGGGGCATTAGAACCCCCGTTCCCCCTATTTATTCTTATTCAATGAACACATAATAACAGTCACGTATTCGCCTCATCAGAATGATCTTATATCTAAATTTTGGACAAAAACTGTTAATTCTGCATGAAAAACCCATTTATATCCATTAAGGGGAGGGGCATGAGCCCCCCGTTCCCCCTCTTATACATATCGAATGAACTCCAAAAACTAATCAGGGAAGCGCCTTATCAGGATATACCTATATACAAAATTTCAAGTGGATCCGATATTTTTATCATGAGTTATCGCGTTACGTACGAACATACATACAGAACGGACGGGCACATAAGCTCTCAGGCTATGATAGCCTGTGAGCTAAAAACTCATAAGTGAGCTCAAAGTGCAAATAATCATAATTTTTTAAAAAAGTAATAAATTTTTGTATCTGAGTGTAATTTGCACACTAAGACTTGCGAGAGAGTAGGATTTTTTGTGACAGTAGAGAAAAAAAAGCTTGAAAATTTCTTACTATTTTGTTCATATTTATAAAATTCATAAAACATACAGAAATTGACATAGTGCAAAGTTTGCACTTCGTGAGGCTTGTCAAATTGTGAAATTTTTTATCGTGAAATTTCAAATACTTACAAGGAAGGTCTCCATATTGGCATACACCGAAAAATCTGAAAAAATTACAGAATGTTCCTCTCACGATACTATATACGTTAATAAAAAAAATTTCGGCAGAACCTCCGTACTCTGTCTGTAAAAAAATAATGAAAATTTCGTCATTTGGCGATTTATCATGGTTGTTGGTAAAAAGCAATTTCAAAAACTGTTTTTTTTTTTTTTTTTAATGTCAAATGCATTTTAAAGAAAAAAAGTTTCATGTTCAACTTGTTTAGATAAATTAAATATTTTTGGCTTTGTCAGCTTTAGTTTGTTTTAAGTATAATTTTGTTATATTGATATATGTGTTTATATCCAAATTTAAACATCAAAATTTGAAATTTAAAACGAAATTCAAATTTAAATTAATTAAAATTGTACCAAGTTCAAAGTCCAGTTGAGCATTGTCAATTCGATTTTGTTGCTATGGAAGCATCTGGCTTTTATTTTTGAATACGCTTTAATGTATGAAAATAATTTTACTGAATAGGAATTTTTTAAATATGAAAATATTTTTTCCAGAGCTAAATTAAATAACTAGAAAACAACAAATAATATATATGTATACAGTTTATTATACACTATATTGCCATTGATTATTGGACACTTGCGATTTTAGACATTTTACTAAATATCTAGAAAAATACATGAGGAATCATCTCGAAACTCTTAGTGTATAAATATAATAGTATACGTCATACATCTTCGTGAAGATTTTTTACCGAAACTCCATAGGGGACCGTCAACAAATTAAAAAAGAATGAATATCTTTTGAATAACCCTGTCAAAACTAATGTAGCAAAAGCGCTCAAACTCTAGATTATGATTGAATGCCTTATTGTAATACACTGTGTTCATTTTTATGCAAATAGCATGCATACTCGCAGAGTAATTAAGGTTTTTATAAAAATGGCCCCAAATTTTTCCAAGTTTTTTCCTTATAATTTTCAGAGTTCTTAATATAAAATAATTTTTTTTCAGAAAATATGACAAACAACATTGCACACAGTACCCTGTAATCAGAATTAAAAAATAATGAAAATTGTATACAAAATGAGTTGGTTTACTAAATATTTTTTTACTGTGCATGCGTCAAAGATATCAAAATTTCATTTGCATATTATGTTAGCTAATTGTATAGAGCAACTTTTGTGAAAGTCACAAAATCATAACTTGATAATTCTGAAAATAATCGTCAATTGAATAAGTTGAAAATCCGTTATTCTCAAAATGAAGCAAAAACAAGAGGGGTTGTATCCATATATTCATTGATTAGTGTCAATATAGAATACACAATACGGGATGTTACGACTACTTTTGGATAAAATCCCTCATTTTTTTGCTTCATTTTGGAAACAACAGATTTTGTCCTTTTTCTATAGACGATTACTTTCAGAATTTTCAAGCCATAATTTTGAGACTTTTACAAAAGTTGCTCTATACATTTAGCTAACATAATATGCAAATGGAATTTTGATATCTTTGACGCATGCACAGTAAAAAAATATTTAGTAAACCAACTCATTTTGTATACAATTTTCATTATTTTTTAATTCTGATTACAGGGTACTGTGTGCAATGTTGTTTGTCATATTTTCTGAAAAAAATATTATTTTATATTAAGAACTCTGAAAATTATAAGGAAAAAACTTGGAAAAATTTGGGGCCATTTTTATAAAAACCTTAATTACTCTGCGAGTATGCATGCTATTTGCATAAAAATGAACACAGTGTATTACAATAAGGCATTCAATCATAATCTAGAGTTTGAGCGCTTTTGCTACATTAGTTTTGACAGGGTTATTCAAAATATATTCATTCTTTTTTAATTTGTTGACGGTCCCCTATGGTGTTTTGGTAAAAAATCTTCACGGAGATGTATGATGTATACTATTATATTTATACATTAAGAGTTTCGAGATGATTCCTCATGTATTTTTCTAGATATTTAGTAAAATGTCTAAAATCGCAAGTGTCCCATAATCAATGGCAATATAGTGTATATGTATATAATATATTAAATTCTCTCATTGTTTAAGTTTAAATTCATTAAATACCATTTACACAGATTCTAAAAATCCAAAGGCTTTCAGTTGCATTGAAATCATTTACTTTTGGTGAAGAAAAAGGCTGCTCGCCTAATTGCATGCCGCATTCGTCTTTTCATGCCAAATATTCGAAAATATTTTATTTTTTTACATGTTTTCCACTGTGATTCCGCCACTAATTTTCACTGATCCTTTATTACATACATGAGTACTTTAATTTATATTTTTTTCAAAAAAATCTGGGTATGTCCAGTGTTGCGACCTTCCTTGTTAGTCACAAGTATAGTGGTGCAAATGCAATGTACAGTCAACAACAAATTTTGTATGAATTTCGAAATGCAAACAAATTTATAAGACACCCGGTACATTAACATAAATTATAAATATACATAGCATAATAAATACTTATGTATAACAGACTTAAATATTTATTAAAATATACAATATTTGGTACTTCTAGGTTATCCCGTCGACCAATTTCGCCAAATTATACAAATCGCCAAACTGATAGCCAAATTATACTTGTTGATATAATTTTTATTTTAAATAATGAAAAAACAAATAATTAGTAGAATATTAATAAAAAGTTGAAATAAAAATCGCTTAATGACATTTTAAGCACGTGAATTGCATTTAATGTCATTGAATGTGACATTCACGATCATCCATTTTTGGTATTTAATCTTATAGTTTGGCGATAATTTTTTGGTCGACGGGATAACCTAGAAGTACCCAATATTTATATTACACCTACCAAAAAATGGTTTTATTTCACAATTAAAAGCATTTCTCTCTCAAAAGCAAGAAAGATGAGATTTAATTATTTCAAGTTTCCAACCTGGAGGTATGTGAAAATAATTATCGACAATGGCAGAAATCACAAAAATGTTAGAAATGACAATGTAACTTGTATTGATTTATAAGTATATGGTTGAATATAAGGTCACTAATAAGAAAAAAAAACATCTCTGTATCATCTAGTTGAGTGAAGGTTTGTTTATGACAGAGTTGCAAAAAAGCCGGCTAAAATTAAAAAAACCCCACGTGTTTGGCTTTCAGAGGTGCGCGAACAGAAAACTGTGCCCAAGGCAAAGTGGCAATTTGGCACCCCTCACCCCCAATTTTTTCTTCTGACAGGCCAAAAATGACGTTGGCAGTATAAATTTGGCACCCCCCTAAATTTCCGCCCCCGGTGCAACCCCCCCTTCACCCCCCCTTTTGCACAGCGCTGATGGCTTTTATTGGTTTTACCTGGCTTTTTTTTTTTTCTTTTGGTCAAAATTGGCTTTTTTTTTTTTCTTTTTTTTTTTTTTAAATCATAGTTGGTTTTTATACAATGAAGCATTTTAGCTAAAAGCTACAAAATTTTAAATGTTTTTTTTAATGAATTTCAATGACATTTAATTGATTTTGAGTTTAATAAATAACCCAATTTCTCAATAATGAAGGCATTAATTCTAGAATAACACACTGATGGAGTTGCTAGTGGTTTATAATAGTCAGAATTGTAAATATGTTTTATAAATTTTTATTTGGCCGTATCAACTGCTTTTTAACACTTATGTTGAAAAGTTGTCTGTCTATCTGAGCTCTAACTCTGTTAATATTTTCAGATTGTCCTGAAATTTTTGTTTATTTTTGATGTTTACCATAGCACAGATCTTATTTCAAATTAAGCTTGTAGCATGTTTAGTTTATATACAGGCAGTGGCGTAGCTAGGATGAGTGACAACCGTGACGGATGTAAATGGTGCCAGCCCCTTTACCGATCCATCATATTTTTCCAGTCACAATTCTATTTTATTATAACAAATGCAATGACCATACCATTCCTTATTTACCCTTTGTCCTCCTGCATATAAAAAACCACAGAGAGATTCATCAGTTATCCCATATCTGCATAAGTCAATGTGGTGTCAACATGTAGAGAAAATTCTTTAAAATTTGTTTTTGCTACCTATTCGTTGATAGTAAGATTTTTGTTCCCTGGTGCATGTCTTATTTAGATCCATCATTCTGTATAAAATTTAACATTCTTAAAGAAAAGAAAACCAACTCTTGCGTTGTGCGCTAAAAATTTATTTCAGAATTCGTATCCAAAATCTTATGAGATTATATATATATATATATATATATATATATATATATATATATATATATATATATACATTTGTTAATAATGATTGGGTGTCACCCAGGGCAGACTGCCCCCGCTAGTTACGCCACTGTATACAGGGGAGGTCAAAAGTATTTTGTTACATTATGTTTAATGGGAAAAGGATAATTTCAAATGAATTTTTAAAATGTTGCTCCCTTTGAATCATAGTTTTTAGTGTATGTGGAGCTATGTAATATAGAGTTTCAAAACACATGTTTGGAGTACATAATTTATGTTCTTTTGATTTATTCAGAAGTTGTTTTAGACATAATGGTTTCACAGTTCACTTGTCGCAATTATAAAGACTTATTTATTTGAAAAAATTAATAGAAGGTAGAAAATATTTATAAGTGTATTAAAAAAATATAATAATCCAAATTTAATATAAATTAGTTGTAAACTAACTTTTAAGAACTAAAAGCCAGCTGGCTTTTGTTGGCCTGGCTGAACAGGGCTGTTAAATACCCGGGTTTTTTCAGAAAAAAACCCCAACCCACTGTGTCTTTTCAGGGTTTTGGTTTTTTTTCAGGTTTTTAGGGTTATGGGAGGTGGTTCAGAATTCTTCTAAAAAAAAAAAAAAAAAAAAAAAAAAAAAACTAGTCGTTGGGGGCCACCGTAATACTTACCCATCATGGATATGTATATGAAAATAAAACATGTGAAACTATTTATACAATGCATTGCAATTCATAAACAAAATTTAAATATTGTTAATATACATAGTAATGCTATATTAAAGAACTGCTGATGCACCAATTTCGACAAATTATATAAAACGCCAAGCTACTCAAGTAGTACCGAACTGCGTAAAAGAAACATCCTTATAACTCCAAAAATAATAATTCTATTAACTAACAATTAACTGCGTCGGATTAAGCGTCTCATTTCCAATTAAAATATACTTCTGAATTGAAATTTGAATGAAATACAGGGTCATGAAAAATCGAAGAATGTGGAAAACAAGATTACAAATATCTCGGCAACTAATAATCCGATCGACTTCGTTCTATATGCAAAATATGTGTTATTTTATTGCCTTTTACGTCCATTCCTTAGAACAAAAAAATTCGAAAATTTTTATATACCTTTCATCAGAACGAATTTTTCGAGAGTCCGAAAAAAATAGTTCCGGATAATCGAGGTTGCTGATATTAAATAGGGTTCGTCCCATTCTTACATACTAACTACATACAAAATTTCAAGTCTCTATCTCAATTTGTTCGGGAGATAGAGCGTTTACAGACAGACAGACAGACGGACGGCAAAATTTTTTTTCTAAAAATATGTTTTTCGGAATCTCCACTATCTAAAACGTGTAAATCCGTCAAAAAAAAAATTTTTCGATTTTCAAAACGATTGCAAGACTTACCCTATACTACGTATGATGGGTAAGTAAAAAGTACTTATTACTAAATTTAAAGTAGCTAATTGATTACAAATATGTATAAATCAATGACAGTAATCAAAATTATGCTTTGCTTTTAGATAAATTGATTATTAGTAATAATTTATAAAGTATTTTTTATTATTACTAAATAATAGAATAAGCCAAGTAATTGTACATGTCTACATAATTAAATTGGGATTCTAAGCATATATGGTATTTTGTTATGAGTTTCTGTTGTATAACATAGAATGGATTTCACATATTTATGGGTATTTTTTTAATGGGAATTTTTTTTTTCTTTTGTGTTTCTTACACATGCTACAGAGATTAATTAACAATTATTTCTTTTAAAAATTATGATGGTATAATTAGGACATTTCTTTTCTTTGGGGTGGGGGTAGATGGTTATAAGAAAGAAAAAAGCCTTAGAAATGGGTATGTGGAAGAAAAGAGATTGGGAGGCACTGAATTTTTGTATTGTTGAATATTTAGATATTTCAGAAAGCTACATTAGTCTTCACTCTAGGCATATATTAATGAGCTAGAGCAAAAGTAGGGATTGACCAAAGCAGAAAAGTCGATGAGTTCCAAAGTTTTGGTCAAAGTATATACCAAATATTTGGTATTCGGCAACCAAATACTTAAAAATTTGAATAAATATTTTTGCATATATTAGCTTTTAATATCAACTTTAAAATTTAATTTTTAATAATTTAATTCAAGGTATATTTTTATTCTTAAATCTAAGTACACACACACACACAAAAATAAATAAATAAATAAAGACTTCTTTCTATTTTCAAACTCAATAACTCATCACTTATTTTTTATTATTTTATCACTCATCAATACCTAAAATAATCTATGAAAGTATTAATGTATACAGGCTAAGAATTAGGATCGTCAGGAAAAATAAAGTTCAGTTTATAATAAAAATAAAATGTTACCATTAACCCTTTCGCGACAAGGCTTAATTTTAAATCTTTTATCACTGTTTTTTTTTTTTTTTTTTTTTTTTTTTTTGTCAAGAAAATTTCATTTCAGACTTGAATTCAGGCATGAGATTCTTCAGCGGATCTGCGGTTTTCCGCTTTTTTGATTTTGTCATTTTCCGCGTTTCCCACTTTTTATATCCTCATGAATCGCGGGAAAAAACCTAGGTTTTCGGCAAAAAATCTCGAAAAAAACGCGATTTTCGTCAAAATATCGCGGAATAGAAATGCTATTTTCGTCGAAAGGTCGCGGGAAAAAACCCTATTTTCATTGAAAGGTCGCGGAAAAAACGCTTTTCTCGTTGAAAGATCGCGGAAAAAAGCTATTTTCGTCAGAAGGTCGCGTTAAAAAAGCTTTTTTCGTTGAAAGATCGCGGAAAAAAGCTATTTTCGTCAGAAGGTAGCGTAAAAAATGCTATTTTCGTCAAAATACCGCTAGGAAAACGTGGTTTTTGTCAAAATATCGCGATAAAAACGCGGATTTTGTCAATATACTGCGATGAAAACGCGGATTCCGTCAATATATCGCGATGAAAACGCGGATTCCGTCAATATATCGCGATGAAAACGCGGATTCCGTCAATATATCGCGATGAAAACGCTGATTCCGTCAATATATCGCGATGAAAACGCGGGCTCCGTTAATATATTGCGATAAAAACGCGGATTCCGTCAAAATATCGCGAATAAAACCTCGATTTCCGTCAAAAAATAGCGAAAGAACCACGGATTCCGTCCTGAGATCCCGAAAAAACGCGGATTGCATCAAAAGATCGCGAAAAAAACGCGATGTTCGTCAAAAAAGATCGTCGAAAAAACGAGATTTTCGATAACAGATCGCCGAAAAAACGAAAATTTTGTGAAGGAATTGCTGAGAATTTCGTCAGAAAATTTGCTGTAATATTGTTTTCAACAACTTTTTTCCAATTTAGTGGCAAATTAAGCATTAGCTTGCCATGTTTGTTAATTAATGTTTTAAGTGAAAACATGTTATATTTTAAATTGGACAAATAGTTAAGATTGTTGTGTAAAACATTGCATTAGAAATGTGAATTTAAAATAGAAATTTTTAATTCAGAACTACTTATAATATTTGCATAAATGGATTCGCTCTCACCCTCTTCCTCCCCCCCCCCAAATAATTAAGGTTTAAACAAAAGTATTCACAGTTTTGTTGCGAATAAAATAAGCTTCTGAATTGTCTTACATGCGCACTATTTGAAATAATTTCCCATTTTCCAGTCCGCGTGCTTTTTTGAAATAATTTCTCACTTTCCTGTTCACGCGCTTTTCCTCTTTTTTTAACCTTTTGCAATCTCATGCCTGTGAATTATGAAAATGTTCTTATTAAATGAATTAACTTTACCATAAAAAATAACTGGTGAGAATAATGAAGAATTCTGTTCACCTTAACCCCTTGCGGCACAGTGGTTTCATAGATATACCACTTAATTTTAATTCCCAGACGCCACATTAGCACCGGAATTTTGTTTAAGAAAATTACGGTTTATTGAATGCGTGAAATCTAGCGTTTTCTTATTTACAAATAAAGTTGTTTTCAAATTCCGGTGTCAGTCATTAATTTCAACACTTAAGCAATGAATTTGCCCTGTGCCGCAAAGGGTTAAGTTTACATGTATGCCTGCCGCTCATCCCTAAGAAGTTAAGCAGATTTACGGAGTATCTGAGCTTAATTATAAACATATTGGATAGAAATGTTCTCATACAGAAGGCATCATACCAATTTGTAAATTTAACTGTTTTCTGTCAAATTATTGATATTTATATTTTGATTAATGATTTAACTTTGTGGTGATGAAGATGAAAAATTTGAACGATTTCAACTTAATGGATATAAAAGCTATATAGAATAGGCAAAGGAGTATACGTATTAGATGTGTAACATAAAAAAAAAAAAAAAAAAATACTCGTTGAATTTAAAATTTAAAAATCTAATGTAGGAATAGTTAAAGTTTAGTGATAAGACTAAAATTTTCTAACTTGCTTTTTTTTTCTTTATTGTAGATGTGTTTTGATTTTACTCCAATGTAGACTATTTTAAAAAGAAAAAGTTTTTTTTTACAATTAAAAATGGCTTTTGACTTCTTTTTTGTTGTGCAGATGCAGATGAACACTGAACTCATGCCCATATTGAAACTCATTGTTTAGCCTATAAAAGAAAACTTTTTTACTTCTAAAAAAATACATATCCACAATTATTCAGCCTAAGCTGAATATTCAGTTTATATAACAAATCACTGAATACCGAATCGACTATTCGGCCAATCCCTGAACAAAACAGAGCAATTTCATTAGTGGCCAGTAATACTAAGTTTTATAAGTGGCCATTTTATTTTTACTAGAGTACAGTAACCACTTTTACATGTAAAAGTGCTAAAAAACAGTAAACTTTTGTTAAAATTTCTATTTTGTACTAGTAATCTAAAATTGAATAGCCCAAATAAATAAGTATATTAATTATAAACATATTCCAACTGAAAAAGTAGAATCCTTGATGGAATGCAAAAACATTTTACTCTCTGCTTGTTGAAAAGTGGCCACTAGCAAAATCTTTTTAATAGTTACTTTTTCTCATTTGGGCAGCCCAGTAGCAGAAGCAACATGGCAGTGAGCAATGTAGTTTATTTTGAACCTTGCCGATTAATCCACCAGCTTAAGAAATGTTGGGCTTAAAAATAGCTGAAATTTACTTTAAATCTCTTGATTTATGGTGTTGTTGTATCCTTTCATTATATTTTCTTTATAAATGCAAATTTTATGAGGTTCTGTTATTCCTTATGATAATAAGCTTACAAGGGGACAGGGTTGTTTGGTTTAAACCACGCTGGTTTAAACCGTGGTTTAAACCATGGTTTAAACCAAGTGGTTTTTTAAAAAAAAACCATGCTGGTTTTTTTTAATTTGTTTTTTTTTTCCCTTTTCCCTAATGTTTTCATTTATTTTACACATTATTAAAATGTGCAAAATCAAAGTTATGGAGGAGCTACAAGCAAAGCTAAAAACAAATTAAATTTTTAAAGTGACAAACATCTTTAATCAATCTAATTTTTCTTACTAGCTATAAATTGACATGGCAAAATATTTTTCTACAGTGAACTGTGGAGGATTAAAAAAGGTAGTTAGTTTTAATTCTTTTTTAAACCTTTTATTTTTTTTAAATGCAAAAATGGCATATGCCAGCCAAAAATGCAATTTTACTGCTTAGATAGCTTGATTATGATTTACTAAGGATTGCATCTTGTATCAAAGCATCAATAATGACATAATCATAAGTCATTCTTTCCATTGGTTACTCTTGTTTTGTATGCTAATGAATGATTGGCTATGAATTTTCTCTGTTCCATAGCTATTGGTTTTAGTAAGCTTTGGTTTTTCTTAGATTGGCAGTTTTTACATTATTTTTTTCTGTTTCTAGTTACTTTGTATTGTATTTTATTTTAAGAAAGTTACTTATATATATTGAAATAAAAGAATGTCTAAACCTAGAAAAAAGGAAAATATAATCTGGTTTTCATTTGAGGGAATAAGAAATACATCAAAAACATGTTTAAGAACCAAATGTAAAAATTGCATGCAATGTAAATGCTGTCAAATTAGCTCTTCTTTATAATACTAGGTATGATTCATTTTCAGATGCTTTAGAAGTTTACCTTAAAAATTGCCCCACTTAAATTTTTTGTAGAAAATAGGAATGTTATTGATAAAAATATTCAAAAACTTGTATCTGTCTAATTTTTATTTTAAAAGAAATGTTGAAGATATGTTTAAACTGTTAAATTCTATTGCAGTTGCCCTGGATAATATCTAGAGTAATAAGTTCCATTACTAATGCAGTTTATAATTGGACAGGTCTTCAAAAAATATTAAGAGAAAAAAAATGTAAATAAAGAAGTCTCATAGTTTTTTAGTCCAGGTATAAAATAGCTCTAGCACCCATGCCCTTTTAGGTATACATGCTTGAACCACAATACAGTCAAGGTGAACTATGTGAACAAGAATAAAAGATACATTAAATTTCACAAAACAAAAATATCCATGTAACTTGATGCTTGCACAGATAATAAAATTTAATGCTAAATCTTCACCTTTTGAAGAACAAAAAACAGAAAAAATAAAGTTTGTATTAAAATAATAATAATAATAATAATTTTTCTAAGCCTATGTCTCAATTTGTGTAAGCATTACATTCGTTGATGTATCAAGTAAGTCAATACACATGTATTTTTTAGCATTAATAAAATGCATATTGATATTTTTTAAGTAAATATATGTAGTAAGAGATTAATAATCATTTGTTGATGTTAATACTGTAAATAATTTCTAAATTATGCACAAGAAAATGTTTTCTATTTCAGCTTATTTCTGTTAATTTAGTAAAATATGTTTGTTTGCCCTTTACTATGTTCTTCATTATCAACCTGCATATAATTATTTCTTAAATTATTATCTAAAAAGTTTATATAAGTATACAAATAAATTAATAGTTTTTTTTTTTTTCACACAATGAATATTTCCCTATAGAAACCTAAACTTATAAGATAATTTAATTATACATTTTTATGCTTTAGTTATTTAATTATCAAAAAAATAAATACTAATGTGAATGTTTAACATTAATTAACTATTAATTACAAAAAATCCTCATGACTTTCTAAAACTCAAGTTATTTTTCTTGCAAATGCTATTTAAATAATGATTTGAAAAAACCCGGTTTAAACCAAAAAAACCTGGTTTAAACCAAAAAAACCCGGTTTTTTGGTTTTTTTCAAAAAAACCGGTTTTTATACCAAACCTGCAAGGGGACCACCAAACATGGTGCTCACAGATTTTGATGATTTCAAAGTATGTTGTAGGGGTCACACCACTAATTATTGAACTGGAAGGGTTTCTTCAAATGGGCTTTAGTTTTTGAGAAATTGGGGGTCAAAGTTTAGCGCTTTTTTTCAAATAGTCGTTAGTATTGCAGTCAGGTTGTGGCTCAGTGGCGCTGTGGTAACGTGCGAGACTCCAGAATCAGACTTGGCGGGTTCAACTCTAAGTTAGAGCTCCCCCCCCCTTCCTTTATATACTTTTTACACGTTGCATATTTTAAGCAGAATTGGGAATTCTGCAAGCTTTGAACTTTTTGATATTTTCTTAATAATATAAATTTATATTTTCGAATTTATTTCATGAAAATTTATTTTTTGTGCAATTTTTTAAATAATATATGCCTAGAACTCTTTTTTTTTTTTTTATTAATTATTATGTAATTTCTTTTTTTATTAAGCACAATTCTAAAATACTAATTTTTCTTTTTTCTATCGCCTTTTTTGTGGAATTTTTTAAATGAAAATTTATCCTTCTTTGTATAAATTATATAAAATAATTTTCAGGTGCAATTTCTCAAACATTTATAGGATTAGTTAATTCAAATAATGCATATCTTCGAAAGTGTAATAAAATATTAATGCAGTAGTGCTAAAATATTATCCAAATTTTTACTGATCTTTAAATACAGGACGTGATTATAATTAAAGTCCGAGTTTCAAGACGCTTTAAAAAGCGAACCACTCGTTAGAATGACGTCAAAATTTAACAGCGTATTATTGAAAAAGGGGGAAAGAACATGAACCAAAAAAGTTCCAAATTTTAGCGACAGATGGCGTTGTAAGCGTCAGAATTTCGACTACAAAGAACAAATCGTAAAACAACGGCTAAGGCGTAAGTTACACGATATAAACCAACTGTATTGTTCAGTGTGCATGACTGTAAGCGTGTGATAATGTTAGTTACGTAAGCCCGTCCACCACGGCAAGGTCGTACCACATCGGATGGCAAAGAAAAATCGGTTTTTAATTGTCCTGAGGAGGCCAAAAACCGCATAAAAAGCATCCCTCCAATCGGTTTTTAATTGTCCTGAGGCCAAAAACCGCATAAAAAGCATCCATCTAACCGGTTTTTAAATGTCCTGAGGCCAAAAACCGCATAAAAAGCATCCATCTAACCGGTTTTTAATTGTCCTGAGGCCAAAAACCGCATAAAAAGCATCCCTCCAATCGGTTTTTAATTGTCCTGAGGCCAAAAAACCGCATAAAAAGCATCCATCTAACCGGTTTTTAATTGTCCAGAGGCCAAAAACCCAATAAAAAGCATCCATCTAACCGGTTTTTAATTGTCCTGAGGCCAAAAACCGCATAAAAAGCATCCATCCAGTCGGTTTTTAAGTTTGGCGAGACTGGCGCAAAACATGTTCAATATGCTGTCCGCCGTTGTGGGCAACAAGATTAAATCGGGAAACAGCATGTTCCACAACCGATCGAAGTGTATCCGGGGTCAAGTTCAGAAAGTGTTGTGCAATACGTGTCTTTAATTCAGCTACGTTGGCAATCGGGGTACTGAACACAATATCTTTCAGATAACCCCACAGCCAGAAATCGCACGGATTAAGATCAGGTGATCGGGCCGGCCATGCTGTAGGGAAATGACGACTGATAATTCTTGCATTTCCGAAATGCCGCCTCAACAACTGCTTCACTCGATTTGCAATGTGCGGAGGAGCGCCAACTTGCATAAAAATGATACTATCCAGACATTCACGCTGTTGCAGAGCTGGAATGACGTCATTACGCAAAAGAGACTCATAGCGCTGACCATTGACGGTAACGGTAACAGGACCTAAAGCACCCGTCTCCTCGAAAAAATACGGCCCTATGATAAATGATGCCGTAAATCCGCACCACACAGTAACCTTTGCAGGATGAAGTGGTACTGGGTTCGTTGCGAGTGGATTTTCTGTTGCCCATATTCGGCAATTCTGTGTATTGACATATCCCGTCAGGTGGAAATGGGCTTCGTCTGTCCACAGAATTTTCCACAACCAATCATTGTCCACTTCCATGCGAGCGAGAAATTCCAAAGCAAAACGCTCTCTTGCTGGCAGGTCAGAAGGGAACAACTCCTGCACATGGCAAATTTTATACGGATAGCATTGCAGGATGTTTCATAGAATGTTATGTACCGTGCTCACAGGCCTGTTCAATGTTCGGACAATTCTCCGTGCACTGCATGGTTGCTCACCACCGCTAGACTCTTCCTGAACTGCTGTGGCCACTTCTTCAACTACCGCCGAATCACATCTTTTCCTTCCTCTACCAGACTGCACATCAAACGAACCTGTATTTTCGAATTTTTGCATCATTTTCACCAGACCTCTGACAGTCATCGGTCCAGCGCCTTTTTTCATACCCTTGAGAGTCCTGAACTTCTGCAGAGCCACTGGTGCAGAATCGCCGTTCTTGTAATAAAGCTTTACAAGCAGAGCACGATCCTTCATTGAGACACTCATGGCCAACGTCTGAGAAGCGAAATGAGGAAACGCCGTTTACCCAACGCTTTTATAACACCTGAAATTGTCGTGCGCATGCCAGGTATTTTAATTTGCATATACGACGCTTACAGCGCCATCTGTCACTCAAATTTGGAACTTTTTTTTGGTTCACGTTCTTTCCCCCTTCTTCAATAATACGCTGTTAAATTTTGACGCCATTCTAACGAGTGGTTCGCTTTTTAGAGCGTTTTGAAACTCGAACTTTAATTATAATCACCCTGTACATTCATCTCTAAAGTTCAACCTAAACATTATTTATTGTTTGCACAAATAAGAAATGACAGATTACATTAAAAAAGTACGTATACATTTTTATTTTAACAAATTAAAACACTATTCATAAAAAAAAAAAAAATAAATAAATAAACTACATCGGAAAAATCGTCTGCTAATGATTTCAATGAGATAAAATTTACGATACATAAAAATATATATATATGTATTAATTTTATTCGTCTGCTTTTATTTTCTCGGTAAAATCACGCAAAAATAGAAATTCTTTTTACTAATGTCATTTAGCTTCTTTTGCAGACAAATGAAAGATTTGCAATATTGGTAAGTATATGTCGGATTAAATGTTAAAATACTGTAATGAAAGGCACCAGCTCTAGTATGTAGAAAATTCTCGTTTGGAAAAGGAACAAAATGGCGAAATTACGAATGCATTAAAATATTGCGAGACGTTGTTACAAAATAATAATCTGCTTACAAATTCTCCACCGGATAATATTTCCTGTGCTTCTATTGCTATGGCTGAAGAATTTCATAATTCAATATTAAAAATATTAGATGATGGACAAATTATTGAGGCAGATGAACTGATATTGAATGAAGAATATGAATTAAAGGAATTTACAAAGGTATTAATTTTTTTACTTAGCAATATATAAATAGATGTATTTATTATACGTTATAATTCATTCCGAAAAAATCGAAAAATTAAAAATTGAAAAATAAACTATCTCCATAAGAAAGTATTAATAAGTTCAAAGCTGTAGAATTCCCAATTCTGTTTAAAATATGCAACGTGTAAAAAGTATGTTAAGAAAAAAAAAAAAGTTCTAACTTGGAGTTGAACCCTCCAAGTCCGAGTCTAGAATTTCGCACGTTACCGCAGCGCCACCGAGGCACAATCTGATTGCAATACTAACGGCTATTTGAAATGAGCGCTAAATTTTGACCCCCAATTTCTTAAAAACTAAGGCCCATTTGAAGAAACCCCTCCAGCTGAATAATTAGTGGTGTGACCCCTACAACATACTTTGAAATCATCAAAATCTGTGAGCACCATGTTTGGTGGTCCCCTTGTTAGTCTAGCATTTTATAAATTTTACAGATAAATTAGATGCAGATATATTTTAATTTGCTGCAGAAAGTTATGATTCTGAAGTATTTGGTGGCTAATGGCTAGTGCTAATTTTGTCTTTTACTCAGTGCCCTGTCCTTTTTAAATTTGACAAAATGCTGCCTCCTATTTTTTAAATTAGGGAAATGCATCCTAGTTCTACATGGGGATCTTTTGTAAAATTCTTGCTCATGCCAAAGTTTTTTTTAATCTGTGTTCCCGGAAGGTTACGAAAATTATAGAACTTCCTCATTTTTCCAGAGTAGATTATTAAATATTGTTGTAATTTAGTTGTACTTATTTATTTGTAATTCAAGCAGAGGTGGAGCATATGTGCATCAGGTATTGGAGCATATGTGCATCAGAGTTTCCCCTAGGTTTAAAAAGGGGCAGGGCGCTACTGCTCTGAAAAGGGCAATTTTTACATTTTCAGGACACTTTTTTGATTTTTAAGGCCACTTTTGTGGAATTAAATCTAGAATCTAGTGGTTTAAAAAATAGTAGAATAACAATATTTTCGTCAAAATATCAAGAAAAAAAATCCAAAAATTTCGTCAAAAAAATTGAAAAAAGAAAAAAGGTAAATTTTGTTGAAAGATCGCAAAAATGACAAATATCGTTAAAAGATCGCGAAAAAACCGCCAATTTTGTTAAAAGATCGCAAAAAACAGCAGATTTTGTTAAAAGATCGCAAAAAAGGCAAATTTTGTTAACATTTTTGTTAACATCGAATTTGCTAATTTCGAAAAAGAAGCGTGGAAGAAAAGCACTTAGGTCGTAATGGCAATGGAATCGCCTCCTCTTTTCTCCCACCTTCGTTCTAACTTTTCAGAAAATTTGCTGTGAATTTAACTTCTTTTGCTTAGGATCACCACTGTGGCTGTGTCAGATTTTTTTCCAAAATTAAGAAAAATTAAGCCAGTCATTTCCGAAAATTAAAAAAAAGTCGGTCGTTACTCTAAAAATCTTACAAAAAATATATCGCAAATTCTAACAAATAATAATGATAATAATAATATTAGAATAAAGTACTGGAAGAGAAATTTCAACCAGTTAGGCATTTTCTCGCTAAACAGAACCATGCAAAAGGGTGGAGGAGATGGGGACAATCTCCCTGAGCATGGAAATTTAAGAGGCGCCAAATTCATACTACAAACATCATTTTTAGGCTGTCACAAGAAAAAATTGAGGGGTGGAGGCGACAAATTCTAATTGTGCCAGGGGTGAAATTTTCTCTTCGCACCCCCCTGATTATGAAGCAGGAAAATTCCCTTTTGGAGCTGTAAAAACATAATTTTGAATTAGGAAAATTAGTTTTTAGAACAGAAAAATTCCTTCTGGCATCATGAACTTTTTTTCTGGCCCTTTGACGAAAGTTGCATTTTTTCGTGATATTTTGACAAAATCTGCCTTTTTTGGAGATATTTTGGCTAATTTTGCACTTTTTCGCAAATTTTTCGTAAAAATTACCGTTTTTCGCGAATTTTTTCACAGAAATTTCCGTTTTATTGCGATTTTTAGACGAAATTAGCGGGTTTTTTTGAAAAATTTTGACAATCTGCCGTTTTATCGTGACTTTTTTGGTGAAATTTGCCGGTTTTTTTTTTTTTCACTATCTTTTGAGGAAATCTGTCGTTTTGGGGAAAATTTTGTGACGAAATTAGTCATTTTTTCACAAATCTTGCTGAAAGTTAGTCGTTATTTCGCGATTTTTTAAACAAATTTTCCGTTTTGTCGCTATTTTTTTTAACGAAATTACCTGTCTCTCGGGACGCTTAAGAGTATTTTTGGCGTTCCGTCGCCGATTTTTTGCGTAATTTACGCGCTATAGCGCGTCCGCATCATCTCTGAAGGTCTGCGTTTTTTCTATTGTGGGGCATGAAGGGCGCTATTTTTTTGAATGAGCGACAAGAGGGGCGCTAGTTTTTGGATGAGGGGCAAGGAGGGCGCTATTTTTTAAACTAAAGGGCAGGAGTGGCGCAGCGCCCTCCTGAAACCCTCTGGGGGAAACTCTGTGTGCATTAACCCCTTCGCGACGGGAACCGTTTACGAAATTTTTAATGTTTTGTCACTGGTTTTTAAGAACAGAAATTTGTGCTTTATAAAATCGAGAAAGTGCTCCTATTAAATAAGGCACATTTTATAGTAAAATTGGGGATAAGCAAAGATTCTTAAGGCTTTTTATGGCACGTATACGTGTCGCTCGTCCCCAAGGGGTTAAAGGGCAAAATTGAGAAATTTTATTGGTAGCAGTAGCACTAGTACCAGTTTTATAAGTGGCAACTTTTTTTAAAAACTAGTTGTCATTTTTGTTTAAAAATACTAAATAGTTAACTTTTGTTAAAGTTTTTATTATTACTATTAATTTAAAATTGAATAACCCAATTAAATATGTTAACATAAACATATTGCAACCAGAAAAATTAAAATCCTTGATAAAATGGAAGAAAATTTTGCTCTCTCCTTGTAGAAAAGTGGTCATAAGGTGGTCAGTGATAGACTTTTTTTTAATAGCCACTTTTTATCCTTTAGTGGGCTGGCGGCTACCCCACTAAAAGTAATCTTCTGATTATCCGAAAAAATCTCTATTTTGTGCAAAAAGTTTAGAAAAATCTGATGAAATTTTGCAGATTTAGCTTTACCTTAAAAATATCTGCAGAATTTTTTAAGATATTCTTAAAAATATCTGAAGAATGGGCCAATTGCTTACAGATTTTTAGGCCAATTATCTACTGGTTCTTTTTAAAGGGGTAGTGCTAATTCTGTCTTTTAAGAAGCACATTTACGAAGAAAAACCAAGAAATAAGTTAACAAATTAAACAAAATGATATTAACCCTTCATCTATCGAATTATTTATCAAGAAATTGCAATTGATACACCTCAATAATTACATTTTAATAACTGAATGCATTTTAATACTGGAATTTGTTAGATAATACTAACGTGGAATTTAGGCATGTTTTTTATCATTAAAATTGATTAAATATATCGGTAGTTACAATTTGTTTTGAAATATTTACAAAAATAATGAGATTAATTAACCAAAAATACTCTTTTGAAAATATCACAATTCTTAAAAAAGCAATGAGTTTAAATGCATCATGATCCTCTCTATAAATTGAAACACTTTTGCAGTTGAATATGTTTCATGTAATTTTATTTAAAGAAAGAAAAGAAATACCTACGAAAATGAATTAATAAAACTAGCACTTTTTGAAAATATTTAACTTCGACTGTTTCTTTTCTATCTGAATTTGATCGAGAAGAGTGTTTTGTATTCAAAGAATAAAAAACTTTTATTAATAGACAGAATTAAATAAGTCTTATATAGAGTTTTCTTCAATGGTACTTTAAAGTACCGTTGGTGCATAGAAAGTTAAGCACATATGCAGATTTTTGTCAATTTCTAGGTGAGTTTATATCAGGGTTGGCACATTTTAAACCAAGTAATTTTAACTATGATTTAAACTAACTGGTTTTATTATGATACAAATAATAAGAATAATATAATAAAACAAAATTGTAATTTAACAAATTACAATAACTATTTGGAAAATGATATTTTCAAAGACTCGAATTTTAAAAACGTATAAATAAATTCTATATTTAAATTAATTATAATAAAAAATATCATTTTTAGGATGATTATAACGAGTCACATATTACGTACGCCATGCATTTAACATTAATATCCCTAGACCAATAATAAAAAATAAAAGAAAAAAGTTGATTAAAGATAGTCAACTTTAACTGTTTAAAATGTACATTTTTATTGGATGAAGTTAATCAGACTGACTTCTGAACGCCTTGTATTACGTACGACATGGATTAAACATTAATATTCCTGGTCCCATTACAAACAAATATATCCAGAGTTTCCACCAGAGGGTTTCAGGGTGGCGCTCCGCCCTCCCTGCCCTTTAATTTAAAAAATAGCGCCCCTCTTGCCCCTCATCCAAAAACTAGCGCTCCTCTTGTCGCTCATTCAAGAAAATAGCGCACTTCTTGCCCCACATTGAAAAACACAGCCTTTCAGTGATGATGCGGACATGCTATAACGCGTAAATTACGTAAAAAAATCGGCAACGGAAGGCAAAAAATAACTCTTACTCATCCCACAAGACATGTAATTTCGTCAAAAAATTGCGAAAGAAAGTCAAATTTGCCATTTTTTCGCGATTTTTTACCAAATTTGTCACTTTTTCGTAATTTTTTAGCAAAATCTGCAGCTTTTTTGCGATCTTTTAACAAAATCTGCTCTTTTTGCGATCTTTTAACAAAATCGACCATTTTTTCGCAATCTTTTAACTTTTAGTTTTTTTTTTTTTTTTTTTTTTTTTTTTTGTTAAATTTTTTGGCGAATTTTTTTTTTCTCCATTTTTTGACGAAATGTTTGTTTTTTCACGATTTTTTGAACCGCTAGATTCTAGTACTCTACACTTCAACTCTGTAAAAGTGCCCTGAAGAATGTAAAAAGTGCCCTTTTCAGAACAGTAGCGCCCTACCCCTTTTTAAACCTGGGGGAAACTATGAATCAGTTTTAAAATTTTCGGAACTGCAAAATTTTCAACTTCTAAATATCGCACCTTTTTTTAATTTTACACCGTTGCGTAGAGGAAAAAAATGCACTTTTTAATGAAATTTGTTTGAAATCTCTATTACAATTTGTTTTTAAATTATTATTATTTTTAAAGTTTTCATTACTCCTTTTATCATTGTGGCAACAGAAGTATTCCATTTTTGGACATTAAACTTGGACCAATCATAAAACTAATAAAATTATAATAAGTTGCGGAATTCAACCCATAAAAGGATTCAGATTACTTTAGATTTCCCAATTCTCTACTGAGAACAACAACTATTTTTTCCAAATAGTTAAAAAGCGCAGTTGTTTTTTTTAAGAAGAAATCTAATACAATATTTTCTCTTTTTTGTAATTTAAGTGTTTTGAATTATTAGTAGAACAAGGTGTCTAGTTATTTGAATATTTGTAAAAAAAAAAAAAAAATCAGAGAAGTTTACCATTCCTTTGGTAAAGTCAGGGAAATCTGAAAACTGAGAGAGAGTTACAAAAATTTGAAACTACCAAGAAAAAAAAAAAAGATTACAAAACACAAATTTATTGAAACTGGAACATCAGGAAAAATAAACTTTGCTGTTTTTAAATAATGCAAATAAAAAGTATTTCAAGCTGCCGTGCAAATGATTTTTGTCTACCTTTTTTTAATCCTTCCTTATAACTTGAAATTTATCTGAACTTGAGCCTCAGTGAAACTTAAAACTGAATGTTTTAGAATGATTAGATGTTTCAGTTTGTTTACTTATTTTTTTAATAAGCTCCAATTTAGAGTTGCTGTCTATTAAACTAGAAGGGGATGGTCTGACAATCTGGATTGTCTGTCCTAAACAACAACAACAAAAGAAAAAACTGGTTTATGTTAAAAATATGAGCTCCCCTCCCCCTCCCTTCTCATCTCTTTTGAATACATACATGGTAAAACATCACTGTAATGTAAATTTTAAAAATGATATGAATAGCCAGTGTCCAGTCTTTCCAGTATCACAAATTCAGTGGAAGAAATTTACTTGCTTTTTCCTAAAAACTAACAACCTCAAAAGTCAAAACCAAACCAGCATTATACAATAGTATAGTTTCACAACAGTTTTCCTGTTTCAGCAGGATGGAACACCCTGCCTTCCCTTTGATTTACAAGTTAGCATTCTTCTTGGTCCTCAATAAAGCAAAAGTGCTTTTTCTCCTTTTTACATAAAAAATTTATTTGCATAGTAAAATTTGTATCAGTATTTTATTGAAAAGAAAGACCTGACTTTTAAATATAAAAAGAATACATCTAAAGTTTTTAAAAAGTGCTTTTAAAAGAAATTGCCCTTCCCTATTTTAAACCTAAGTAAAACTCTTGGTATAACTGGTGATTTTAATAAATGCACACGCATTTGATTGGTGAGTGTGGGGAGGAATGTTTCATGTTTCGTACGAAAGTAAAAAAATCAACTTTGACACAAAAATTTCCATTTATAGAGTGCAAGATGAAACCTTTTCTAATCTTCCTGAAAAATATGGAACAATAACATGCAAAAACTATTTTATAATTAAAGAAAGTGTTAATTTTAAAATGTGTTTCACACCCAATCCCTCTGAGGTGTGGGGCAGCTATAAAATAAATCTATAAGGCACAAATAGTCTAGAATCGGCTAGCTATAGTCTGACAAAGATTGCAGGTTGGTATGTAAACAACGTAAAATTATCTCATTAATAACGCCGCAATATTAAATTCCAATATCTATCTGAATATAAATTTTTATTAAATTCCGTGCGTTAGTTTTTGAAATATAGAGCCCCTACAATATTTACGTGACATACAGAGTTACAGACTTAAAGACAGACATTTTGTTAAAACATGTTTTTTGAAATCTCTGATCCCTAAAATGTGTAATATTCGCCAAAAAATGGAATTCGAAAATTTTAGCGAATTCAATATTTCTTGTAAAGAAAGAAATAAGTAAAAATTGATATGGAAACTTTATCTTAGATTGTATAGTTCCACACGATCATTGAAGTCTATTTTTGATTAACTCTGCCAGAAAAATTTCAATCTGTGCCTTTTGTTCCCAAATTACAGCCAGTGTATTTAATATGCGCCCTATTGTTGAAATACATATTCAATAATTAAACTATGAAAAATTAATTATAAAGAAGGTTTAGGATTGCTATCAGAATAAGTAGTGTTCACTCTAGAAAAAAAAGGGGCAGGGTGCTATTCGCTAAAAAAGGGCACTAGTGCAGTAAAAAAGGACACTTTTGCAAGAGAATTTACTATTGTCTTTAGTTAAAGGAGAAAAAAAGTGGTGAAATAAGTATTTTTTATGCATGATAAATAAAGCAAAATTAATTTCAAATGATTTTATGGTATAAAAATAAAAAACACTATTAAATTACAACATGATAGAATAATTTCCTGTTTTATTACTTTGAAAAGGGGCAGGGTGCATTTTGTATACAGTCAAAGTTCTATAATCCGCACACCCATAATCCACTGTTTTCTATAATCTGAGTTATTTTATGAATGTAAACAATAAATAAACAGTTAAAAAATTTACAAATTAGTGATCCAAAAACGATTTAAAAAAAAAAAAAAAAAGAGAGAGAGAGAGAGAGAGAGAGAGAAAACAGTGGATTATGGGTGTGCGGATTATAGAACTTTGACTGTATTTGAAAAAGGGCAAGGTGCTGCATCCTTCAAAAATGGCCTAGAATGAACACTAAGAATAAGTATACCATGAGCTTTCAATTGTTACATTTTATCTGGAAAATAGATTTAACTTTTAAGATGCCGTTAGCATGATTATTATCAAGGCTTATTGGACTTAAGATTTCACAAACATAGTAATAACAATTTCAGATATTAAAATCTTTGCTATTTTTTAGTTAAAATTCTCATTATTTTTTGCCAGCTGTGTATCCAATGTAACAGAAATTGTAGGTGGATAAAGTTAGTGTTCCACAATATCAAATTCTAATATCTTCATCATTGGAAGGATAATTAAGGACTGCCAGTCACAAATGACATTAAAAATTATGAGTTCAATTTATTTATATTTTGAAGTAAATTGATATATTTTCAATGTTATAATTAATTTCCTACCTTCAAAAAATATTTGCATATTAGCAATTTTCACTTATCTTATTTGGAAGAACAAATTAGACTTGTCTAATTCCTCCATTTGCTAGCACGTCGCTTTCCTCCCTTTATTTTCTTTTATGTTAAACTCCTTGTATAAACAAAAATGCTGCTTTTAGGTATAGTTTAAATTATGGATAATATACAGTATAATGTTCCATAAATAGGGAAACTGTTACATCTACGCATAAACAAGTAGTTAATATACAGCAAGCATATAAAGCAAATTTATTTTTGATTCTTGAAATAATCTTTTTCTTTATACAATTGCAAGCTTGTACAGATCAGCAACTTTTTTCAACTGAAGGTAAGGCTACCATTGCTTCATCTTGTGTGTGATTGATGAAATGTTTAGAATGATACATAAAGAGAAAAACCTACTGTTCCAATCCACTCCACTCTCCCCAATATGTTTGATCTCATAAACGTAAATTTCATACGAAGACATTTAGGGAGCTGATACAAAATAATAATAATAATATTTGGAATCCCTCTGTATATTAAAATGCACGAAATGAACTAACGCTGCTCAATACAAATATGTGGCTACTATGCAACATGTCCATTGATTTTTGTAAGAATAGCACATGTGAGTTTTTTAAAAAGTTTAAAAAATTCTTGCATGTTTTTTAACTTATATTATTCAGGGTTTCCAGCCAAAATTAACATCAGTTTCAGAAAAATTGACAAATGTAGTGAAAGTAATTTTTTTTTTTTTTTTTTTTTTTTTTTTTTTTTTACATTAATTTAATAATCAACTCTATGGAGCAAGTCATAGAAAAATCCAGTCGAATATCGTCAAAACTGAGAAAGATATCGACGACAGAGTGGGCTATTTTTTAGTTGCTGTCTAAAAGTGGTGGAATGATAAGAAAATTTTCACAAATTATCTTTTTTTATTAAACTGACCTTTAAGAAAAAATTAGTATTTAATGAATACCGATAAGTTCATCTGGAACAAATGCTTCGATTTTGATATTTCATTTTTATAATGGGATAGATTCGTCCTGGTAGTTATTTAAAAAAAAAAAAAAGTAAAATCCCTTATCATTCAGCTGCTTTTAGACAGCAACTAAAAATCATCTCGCTTCTATCGCCGATATCTTTCTGGATTTTCATAATATTTGACTGGAATTTTTTTTTAAAGAGTTGCTCCATACAGTTAACTATTAAATTATGTAAAAAAAAAAAAAAAAAAAAAAAAAAATCTGCTTCCATCCTAAGTTTTTCACATCATGTCTCTGTTCAAACATAAATTTTGACCCATTAAAAAAAAAAAAAACCTTAGTGATGGAAGCAGAATATTTAGCAGAAAAAGTTAATAGTGAAAATAGAGAGGAAACTAAAAATATTACTTTTACAGAAGTTGATAAGTACATAAAAAGATCTTTAAAGCTTATCAATACTGATTTAAAATTAGAAAGCTGAAAAAAGAAAATGATATTTTGTTCGTACAGACGGATAAATTTAACAGGATTGCAGTAATGGATCATAAGGATTATTGTGATAAAATGCTTAAAGCTATTGGTGAGATGAAATGCACTTTAATCATGAAATGCCCATTGAATAAAATTAACAGTAAGTTAAAAGATATTATAGAGAAAGGCTACTGGCCAGATAAACATGAAAGGGAAATTAAAAATTAACAAGCAAGGTGTCATTCCACGTCTTGTTGGTAGAGTAAAAGATCATAAAGAAGGATATCCATTGCGTCCCATATAGTAATGAGATGTCAAGCGCCAACATATTTTTTTAAAAGCATTTGTCTTATTTTTGAAAGACTTATTACCTCCTTCGCACTTGGTTAATTCCACAGCAGAATTTGTAGAACATATCAAAATGCTTAAGATTTCTCATGAATGTATTTTGGCAAGTATGGATGTCATGTCGTTGTTTCCGTCAATCGACATTAGTGAAGTTAATTCCTATATTAGTAGTTTGATAGATTAGATAGTTCAGAAAAGTATAGTGACAATATAAAAAAGTCCTTCCGGCAATGCCGGGAGGAAGAGGTAGCTTTCATATACTTATTTATTTTAAATTCAGTTATATAAATCAAATATACGAAGCTCAAAATAGTGGAACACGATTATGTAAGATTGAATACTAGTTTTTGTCAATACTGAATAGTAATAGGATTTTTTAGAAATTAGTCATCTTTTATTCAACCTGGTTTTATTTTAAGCGATTTATAGGGTCGCCAAATTCCACGATATCCATTTTAAAGCAGCATGATGGATAAAAAAAACCCAATGAGCTTGATCGGAATCTTAATTCATGTGAACATGCACAATCACATCGAAATCGATTAATATACACTATATTGCCATTGATTATTGGACACTTGCGATTTTAGACATTTTACTAAATATCTAGAAAAATACATGAGGAATCATCTCGAAACTCTTAGTGTATAAATATAATGTTATATGCCATACATCGCCGTGAAGATTTTTTATCGAAACTCCATAGGAGACCGTCAACAAATTAAAAAAGAATATCTTTTCAATAACCCTGTCAAAACTAATGTAGCAAAAGTGCTCAAACTCTAGATTATGATTGAATGCCTTATTTTAATACACAGTGTTCATTTTTATGCAAATAGATTGCATACTCGCAGAGTAATTAAGGTTTTTATAAAAATGGTCCCAAATTTTTCCAAGTTTTTCCTTTATAATTTTCAAAATTCTTAATATAAATTAATGTTTTTTTCAGAAAATAAAACAAACAACATTGCACACAGTACCCTGTAATCAGGATTAAAAAATAATAAAAATTGTAGGAAAAATGATTAGGTTTACTAAATAATTTTTTACTGCGCATGCGTCAAAGATATCAAAATTTAATTTGCATATTATGTTAGCTAAATGTATAGAGCAACTTTTGTAAAAGTCTCAAAATCATAGCTTGAAAATTCTGAAAATAATCGTCTATAGAAAAAGGACAAAATCCGTTGTATCCAAAATGAAGCAAAAAAATGAGGGATTTTATCCAAATGTAGTAGTACATCCCGTATTGTGTATTCTATATTGACACTAATCAATGAATATATGGATACAACCCCTCTTGTTTTTGCTTCATTTTGAGAATAACGAATTTTCAACTAATTCAATTGACGATTATTTTCAGAATTTTCAAGTTATGATTTTGTGACTTTCACAAAAGTTGCTCTATACATTTAACTAACATAATATGCAAATGAAATTTTGATATCGTTGACGCATGCGCAGTAAAAAATTATTTAGTAAACCTACTCATTTTGTACACAATTTTCATTATTTTTTAATTCTGATTACAAGGTACTGTGTGCAATGTTGTTTGTCATATTTTCTGAAAAAAAATATTATTTTATATTAAGAACTCTGAAAATTATAAGGAAAAAACTTGAAAAAATTTGGGACCATTTTTATAAAAACCTTAATTACTCTGTGAGTATGCATGCTATTTGCATAAAAATGAACAAGGCTTATTACAATAAGGCATTCAATCATAATCTCGAGTTTGAGCGCTTTTGCTACATTAGTTTTGACAGGGTTATTCAAAAGATATTCATTCTTTTTTAATTTGTTGACGGTCCCCTATGGAGTTTCGGTAAAAAATCTTCACGGCGATGTATGGCGTATACTATTATATTTATACACTAAGAGTTTCGAGATGATTCCTCATGTATTTTTCTAGATATTTAGTAAAATGTCTAAAATCGCAAGTGTCCAATAATCAATGGCAATATAGTGTATACGAGTGCTGTCGCGGGCAAATTGACTTAAAAAAAAAAAGTCACCCACATTAGAAATTCAAACTGCTATATCCCAAGCGTTTTTTAAGGTAAAGACAAAGCAAAAAATACTCTGGAATTCATTATTAAGATAAATAGTTTAGAAAGAACATTTTTTTCAATTTCTAATTTTTTTATACATCATTATACATTTAAAAGATTTTTGATAAATTTAAATGGCCGCCATTTTGGAACAAGATGTCGGATAAAGTTGGCTCATGAACTCGGTCAAGACATTGGTATGAACCATGAACACATGGAGTTATATTGAAATCATATATAATGAAATCATAATCATATATATTGAAATATGCGTATTAACGCATGACAAATTTCAGAGAGTTTCAAAATGTCAATCTCACTGGAAATTGAAAGTGCTAAAAGTCAGCCATTTTTCAAGATATAGATGAAACAAAAAATGCTCTGGAATTTTTGTATAAAGGTCAAAACACAAAAGAAAAATCTTTTTCTATTTCTTACTTTTTTGCATCTAATTTTAAAATTTAAATTTAAAAAAATAATATTCCGCCATTTTGAACAAGACGGCGGTTGGAACTGGCCAACAAATTGGGTCCAGGCATCAGTATGTCCTATCTACGCACCAAGTTTCATCCAAATCAGTGGATAAATACGCGTGTTATCACGTGACGAAAACCAGATCATTTCAAAATGTGAGCAACACTAGAAATTAAAAGTACTATAACTCAGACATTTTTTAAGATACAGACGAAACAAAAAGTGCTTTAGAATCTTTGTATCAAGGTCAAATGCATAAAAGAAAAATCTTTTTCAATTTCTCACGTTTTTGTACCTAATTTCAAATTTCAATTTTTTTTAAGTTTAAATGGCCGCAATTTTTAAACAAGATAGCGGATGAAACTGGTTAACGAACTCGGTCCAGGCCTTATTAAGTACTATGTACACACCAAATTACATCCAAATCGATTTATAAATACGAGTGTTATCACATGACAAAATCAGATCGTTTCAAAATGTCAGCCATAAGACAAATTCAAAGTGCTATAACTCAATCATTTTTTAAAATATAGACAAAGTAAAAAGTGTTCCAGAATCGGCGTTTTAGGGTCTAACACATAAAAAAAAATATTTTTAACTTTTAATTTTTTGCATTAATTTTTAAATTTTAAAATTTTTTTAAATGACTGTCATTTTGAAACAAGATGGTGGATGATGCTGGCCAACGAACTCGGTCGAGATATTTGTATGTACTAAGTACATACTAAGTTTCATTCAAATCGGTTCATAAATACGTTAGTTATAGCATGACAAAAATCAGATCGTTTCAAAATGTCAGCCATAAGAAAAATTCAAAGTGCTATAACTCAATCATTTTTTAAGATATAGACAAAGTAAAAAGTGTTCTGGATATGGTGTTTTAAAATCTAACACATAAAATAAAAATATTTTTCAACTTTTAATTTTTTCGCATTTAATTTTAAATTTTAAATTTAAAAAAAAAATTTAAATGACCGCCATTTTGAAACAAGATGGCGGATGGTGCTGACCAACGAACTCGGTCGAGATACTTGTATGTACTATGTACATACTAAGTTTCATTTAAATCGGTTCATAAATACATTAGTTATAGCATGACAAAATCGGATCATTTCAAAATGTCAGCCATAAGAAAAATTCAAAGTGCTATAACTCAGCTTATTTTTAAGATATAGACAAAATAAAAAGTGTTCTGGAATTGGTGTTTTAAGATCTAACACATAAAATAAAAGTATTTTTCAACTTTTAATTTTTTCGTATTTAATTTTAACTTTTAAATTTTTGCAATTTTTTTTAAATGGCCGCCATTTTGAAACAAGATGGCGGATGATGCTGGCCAACGAACTCGGTCGAGATATTTGTATGTACTATGTACATACCGAATTTCATTCAAATCGGTTCATAAATACGTTAGTTATCGCATGACAAAAATCAGATATATATATATATGGTTATATATATATATATATATATATATATATATATGTCAACATTTGAACAGAGGGTGGTTTTGGGGTCTGGGGGTCATGATCGGTGAAAATATACCAAAATCTTTTGGAAGTGCTTTCCTCCGGATGGCTGCAATAGGTAGCTTTTTACTTTTTGTAATGAAAGCTACCTAAAAGACACTGAAAAGTGGTTTACAGTTGATCACAAATAATAATTTCTTTATATTTGATGGGAAAATTTATGAGCAAAAGATGGGGGCTCCAGTTGGTTCTCCCATTTCGGGCTTTCTCGCGGAATTTAAGATGAGACCCTGTGAAAAAAGAATTTTTGAAAATTTTGATAAAGTTCCTATTTTTGGAAAAGGTATGTTGATGATGTTTTTGTTTGGGAATAAGGGGTGGGAGGTGGATTTTTTCCTTAGTTTTGTTGATGAAGTTAATAAATTAGATAAAAATATTCAGTTTACATATGAATTAGAAGTGAATTGTAGTTTACCGTTTTTAGTAGTGCTGCACCGAGTAGCACTTTGGCCGAGTACCGAGTACTCGGCCATTTACTACTCGGCCGAGTCCGAGTTACCGAGGCCGAGTAGTTGTCTATAAGAAAGAACTATCAATGCACATGAAGTGAGTTTTAAGAGTGCCATGTCTGTGTAAATATAATAAACATACTTCTTTAACATATAATCATATATTTTTCAATTAACTTTTATTATTTTTTTAAAAATGGAATATAAAAGTGATATATAAAAATTAAATTCAACCAATGTAATGTTCTTCAGTTTACAAATTCATTTTGATACTTGAAATCTGTATCAAGAATGATTATTGATTACTGTAATTTTGAATAATTCAAAGAACTGATGTTAAAAATAATGATGTAAGCTTGCATTATTCACAATATGCAACTTGCAATAAAATCATGTTTATCATCTAACAGGCTATTTTAGGTATGTTAGCTATAGCTAAAAACATTATAGTAGGATTCTGACCATTCCATATAGCTGCATGCTCAAATTTCAAAAAGGTTCAGTTTCCTTGTCTGGATCCAAAAAGATTAATTATTAGAGTAATTAAATGTAATAAACCATAGAATAGAGCTCAAAATATAATACATTGAAAATGTTACATGAATTAAAACAGCCTCTTTGCCTTTATGCTGCTGAAAGTAAGACAAATTTACTCACAGTTCAGTAGCAATTAATGTGAAGTGTAATGAAATTGTTATTTTCATTCAGAGTAATCATAACATCGATGAGTTCAAATGAATAAATCCCCATATTAAGAGTAATACTAACCATTTAAAACATTCCTAAATTATTTGGAAAAAGAAAGTTTTGGTCATTTTAATTGTGGTACACTGAAAGGCGGATTAAAAAGTGAACTTGGGGGAAGAATTTGCATTCTTCCATAATAATAAAATATTAATTCCATATTTTGTCGACACATTTTTATATATTAAATAAAATATTTTTTGAATAATTGCAAATATTATACATTTATATTCAAATAACTTTTACAGATCAGTTATAAATTCCTTTGTCTTCAATAATGTTATAAAGAAATCAAAAACATTTAAAGCACCAAAATATTTTATTTCTTTTTGTAAACTAGTTTCAGTGCCATAGCATACCATCATCAGTGCAAAATATGATGATGATGGTATGCTGTGGCAAGCAGAACAAGCTTGCAAGAAGAAATTAACTATTTTAGTGCTTTAAACTTTCATTTATAATGTATTGTAATAATAATTTCTCATTGTAGTGATAATAAAGGCTTAAAAATGAAATCATCACAACTACTCGGTAATGTACTCGGTACTCGGCCCCAAATTTGACCGAATACCGAGTACTCGGCAAATTGGCCGAATATGCCGAATACCGAGTAAATACCTAGTACTCGGTACGGCCCTGGTTTTTAGACACTTTTTTAATTAGGGAATCGGATTCATTGAAAAGATCAATTTATAGAAAGAAAATTAATAGCCAACATATTATTCCGAATTCCGCTTGTTCACCTTTTTGTTATAAATTCTCTACTTTCCGTTTCATGGTTGACAGAGCGTTTAAAGTCTGTTCTGAAGAATTTTTAAGTACGGAGTTGTGTAATATCCGTGAAATTGCAGGTTCTAATGAGTATATAAAATATGCTTAAAACAATACTAACCGACTTCAAAAAAAGAATCAAGTTTGGCGACAACTTGGCGCGAACGCATATGAATGCATAGTTTTAATATGCTTATGATTTGAAAACGGTTGCAACAATGAAAGATGTTTTGCGCCAAATCATTATTTTTTTAAATCAAATTTACATTTTTTTATCTAAAAAAATTAATAATCATAATTTAACGAAATTAAAATGGACCACATGGCATGGGTATCTTATATTTTCAAACAAAAAAAGAATCATCAAAATCGATTCATATTTAAAGAATTTATGAGTGAACTAGAAATACATACAGGTCGAAATTATAACCTACTCCTTGAAGTCGGTTAAAAATAAGTAGCATCAATAAATTAATAAATTATTATAGAAAAGGGAAGCCTAAAGAACAAAGTCCAGAGTTAATTGAAAGATTCAATAAAGGGGGAGATCCTACAAAATTTAAAAGAATTTCTTTTCCATATCTAAAAGGCAGTTTTGAGAAATTAAAATTTAAATTAAAAAAGTTTTATATTGATTTGATTGCAACGCCTTCACCAAAGTTAAGGTGTTTACTTAATAAGCAAGTGGATCCTATAGGACAGTGATACACAACCTTTTTACCAGAAAACTGTTTGCCACCAGACTATTTGAAAAGTGTAGTTATTTTTCTTTAATAGATAAGTTTCTGTCATTACTATAAGGAAAATTATTCTGCATAAAAATAGTGGTATCATTGTGGCCCACGGGCCAAAGGTTGTGCACCCCTGCCTAAAATTTACAATAAATTTTCTATAGGGAGCGGGGAGGAAATCTATTCCCGGCACTTACGTTTTGTTTTTCTTTTTTTGCTCCTCTTTGACTAAATTTATGTTTATTACGTGATCTATTGACTAAATTTGCTTTTCTTTTGCGACTTGACAAAATTTGTCGTTTTTTTCGCGATCTTTTAATGAAATTTTCAGTTTTTCCGTGATCTTTTGGTGAATTTTGTGTTTTATCGCGATCCCTTAAAGAATTTGCCGCTTATTTACGATCTTTTGCTGAATTTGCCGTTTTTAACGATCTTTTGAGAAATTTGCTCTTTGCGATCCTTTGACAAAATTTCCGTTTCTTTGCGATCCTTTGACGAAAGTTCCAGATTTGTTTGCGATCATTTGACAAAATTTTAGTTTTTTCCTCGATCCCCGTGACAGAATTGGTGATTTTTGTTTTAGGATTCATGAAATTTATTTTTTTGCCGATTATTGTCGAAATTCACGATGTATTTTATGTCCGAATTTTCGAATTTATGATCGATTTTTTTTTTCGAAAATTCGAAATCCCTGTGAGTTTCTCGATTTTTCCTTTAATTGAATGGTAAATTTATCAAGTGATTTTTTGAAATGTTCTGAGTAGAAGCTCGTTGTTCTGCGACGTACGTCTGAACTTTTATGGTCCTTAGACATTCATATTAGCGTAGTTGCTTTAATTTGAGGAATTAATAGTAATGTCAAAACAGCAGTAATATATAGAACATCTGTTCTACACATTCCGTGCAAAGCTCTTTTATATGTTGAAATATTTCCGCATTTTAAATCCCAGATCTAACAAGGAAGGTCTCCATACTGGGCATACTCAGAATTTTATGAAAAAAAAAAAAATACTAATTAAAGTACTTATGTATGTAATAAAGGATCAGTCAAAATTAGCGGCGGAATCACATTAGAAATTATGCCAAAAAATAAAATATTTTCGAATATTTGGCATGAAAAGACGAAAGAGTCACTCGATTGGCGGGAAGTTCTTTTCCTCGCCAAAAGCAAACGATTATTATGCAACTCAAAACTGTTAGATATTTAGAATGCGTGTAAATCGTATTTAATGAGTTTAAACATAAACAATGAGAGATTTTAATATATTGTATACATATATATACATATTGTATTTCATATATATATTACTTGTTGAAGTAGCTATTTAATTAATCACTGGAAAAAATGTTTTCGTAGATTAAAAAAAATCATATTGAGAAAAATTATCTTCATACGTAATTTAAGCGTGTTCAAAAATAAAAGCCACATATTTCCAACAAAATCTAATTGACAATTCTCAAATGGACTTTGAGCAGGAAATAAATTTAATTAATTTAAATTATGAATTTCGTTTTAAATCTCAAATTTTGATGATTAAATTTGATTATAAATAAATATAAATATCGATATAACAAAATTATACATAAAAGAAATGAAAACTTATAAAACTTATAAGTTATTTAAATTAAATTTATCAAAACAAGTTCAACATGAAACTTTTTTTTCCTTGAAGTATATTTGACACAAAGTATTTTTTGAAATTACATTCCTTCGCCAACCGGCGATAAATCGCCAAATAACGAAATTTTCATTATTTTTTTACGGATACTAAATAGTGGTTCCGCCGAAATTTTTTTATAAACGTATATATCCACACGAGAAGAACATTCTGTAATTTTTTCAGATTTTTCGGGGTATGCCCGTATGGAGACCTTCCTTGTAAGTAAAGTCCCCTTTCAGGGTCATTCCACGAAGAAGAGACAAAATGTCCTGAACGTGACACTTACATAAATACCTATATCTATAAACTTATGATATTCATGCAACTTACATAAGTATCTATATCTATTAACTTATTAGAAGCTCGTGTATAAATTAAAAATATCAAAAATCCCCTGACTTTCATATTTTAGCGTGTTGATGATACAGCAGTGTTGTTAAAACAGCAGTAATATATAGAAAAACTGTCTCACGGATACGGAAAAGATCTTTAATAAGTTTGAAGATTTCCACATTTTAAATCATCAATCATCTTAAGTAATCTGCCCGTTTCAAGATCAATCCGTGAAAAACGGACAAAATGTCCTGCACGTGACTCATACATAAAAACCTATATATCTATTAACTTATTAGTAGTTTGCGTATAAATTATGCATTAAAAATTACAAATAACAAATATCCTTAGACTTTCATATTAGCGTAGTTGTTTTAATTTGAGGATAAAATAGCATTGTTAAAACAGCAGTAATATGTAGAATAGCTGCCCCACGCGTTTCGTCCAAAAAGCCTTTAAGGGGACAAGGGACCTTGAAATCCTTAAAAATATTTTTTTTTATTTTTTGTAAATTTTACCTAAATATTATTCAAGGGTACATTATATGCATTATAACATGCATTTATCACAAAAAAAATGCAAAAAAAAAATTATTTTTGACAAAAAAATGGCATTTTACGCAGCGTCTTCGAATTCTTCGAAATGCGGACTGCGCATTCCATATCAATGAAAATCCCCAATATTTTTTATGAAAGTTTGTTTTATATATATAAACAAAATTGTGCATCGAATTTTGAATATTTGAATTTAAAAGTTAAAAAAAAAAAAAAATGAAATTTTGAAATTTTTTCGAAAATTTTTTCAAAATTTTCAATTTTTTTTTTTTTTTACTTCTTAAAATTCAAATATGTAAAAATCGATGCTTTATTTTGTTTATATATATAAAACATACTTTCCAAAAAAATATTGGGGATTTTCATAGATATGGAAAGCGCAGGGGGCATTTCGAAGATTTCGAAGACGCTGCGTAAAATTCCATTTTTTTCTCAAAAATAATATTTTTTAAAAAATATTTTTGTGATAAATGCATGCCATAATGCATATAATGCACCCTTGAATAATATTTAAGATGAAATTTACAAAAAATAAAAAAAAAATTGAAAAAATGTGAAAATTTTGAAAAAAATTTCGAAAAAATTTCAAAATTTCAATTTTTTTTTTAAACTTTTAAATTCAAATATTCAAAATTGGATGCACAATTTTGTTTATATATATAAAACAAACTTTCATAAAAAATATTGGGGATTTTCATTGATATGGAATGCGCAGTCCGCATTTCGAAGATTTCGAAGACGCTGCGTAAAATGCCATTTTTTTGTCAAAAATAATTTTTTTTTTGCATTTTTTTTGTGATAAATGCATGTTATAATGCATATAATGTACCCTTGAATAATATTTAGGTGAAATTTACAAAAAATAAAAAAAATTATTTTTAAGGATTTCAAGGTCCCTTGTCCCCTTAATAGGTTGAAAAATTTCCACATTTTAAATTTTAGACCCGAGTCGGCGAACCTTTCATATCTGCGTGCCAAAATTTTCAAAAAACACATTTTACTATGATCATGACGTGCCAACAATGGTAAGTTTTTATTTATAAAAAAATAATGAATTAAGATTACTTAAAATTTTGTTTTTAACATTAAAATAATATTGGTAATATTTGATGTTATACTTTAGAAATTTATTTTTAAAATATTATTTCTGTTGTTTTATCTTATGCCAAATAATTTATATCAGCTTCATATTTAGTAATTTTTAAGATTTGTAAGTTCTTTAGACTTATTTAACAAGATGTTTGACTGGGATTTTTCATATTATTTATCTCTGAAAAGAATGTATCGCAGAAAAAAAATGTTAAAATAACAAACGCAATCTGGATCGAAATCCAAGTTATTATTATTTTACCATAAAGAACAAGAAAATGAAATTTTTTCACCAGAAATATGAGAATGCGTATATAGATATAGCCGCCTTCAAGATTGCAAAGGGAAGAGTTTTCTTTTCATGTTTTTTATTTCCTAAAATATTTAATATTTCAAAGGATCACGGAATCAAGGTGTTTCATTTGGGTTTTTCATATTACTTCCGAAAAGAATGTATATATATATATAAAAAAGTTTAAATACAAGTGCAATAATCTTCAGCTTTGTCTGGAATTGAATTCTAAATTAATTTTATCATCGGCAGTTTTTTAATAATCCTTTTTAACATTTCCTTTGCAAGAATCGCCTAACTATCTCTTATTTTTAAAATTTTGTGTATCAGTATTCAACTAAATTGGGATACAAGTTATATTTCAGTTTCTTGGAGTTGTATGACTATAACTACCATCCGAATTGATCGAATTCAGATAGACACAGACTACATCTAGATTTAATTAATACATGTTGCGAAGTCCATGAGCGTAACTACATTATTTTTCTAGGGGAGGGGGGGCACGGTCTCAACTCTTTGATAATTTCTAAACGATAAAAATATAAATTTTTTTAAAAGTAATAGAACTCAACAGAAAACTCCCCTATTGATACATCCCTGGGCACTGGTTCCTTCAAACGTATTGTCGATCAAAGAAACTAATCAGATAGAACTTTCTTCTATTTTATACTATATATATATTTTTTTTACTACACATTTTCTTTTCAGTAAATGTTTCAAATGGGGGAGAAAGAAAAAAAAATCATACTGAAGTCTAATCAGATTTTAATATGTCCAAAATCGTGAAAATATTTGACTTATTACAAATATGAAAATTAAACCGAAATATACTAATTAGATGATTCAATATGCTTTTTTCTTCAACTGCTATCACGCCCATGCCCCATACTGGAAATTGTATAAAATTCGTTATCACAACGCCACCTGCAAACAGATTTTTTTCCAAAATTTTCTCCCATACTTATTGCATAAAAGTTTTAAATAAAATAAATGTTACATATATCTGAATTGTAAATTTTGTTGAAAAATTTTGTTTTACGTCTTTCTGCGAATGGCAACATTTTCAAATTCTAAATTAAATTTCAGTTTTACAATTTTCTGTATTGCAGATTTGTAAATTTCGAAATATTGCACATTTCCCATTTTTGCACCATCGTATAGGGAAAAAAAATTACTGTTAAATGCAATTTGTTTGAAAGCTGTATCTTAATTTGTTTTCGAGTTATTATTATTATTATTATTATTATTTTTATTATTATTATTTTATTTATTTTTTTTGTAGCTTTTAATACTTTTTTTGTCATCGTGGCAACAGTAGTATTTTATAAATGCGGACATCACAAGGATTTAGATATACTCGACTGATAACAACAATCCTTTTCCAAATGGATAAGGAAAAAGTCAATTGCAATGTCGTTCTTGAATAAATTAGAATACAGTTTTGAAATAAATTACATTTGTAAGTACAGTAAACACTCTGTAATTCCGACTCTGTGTAAGACTCTAATCTGTCTTATTTGGAAAGATTTTCAAGTCCCTGCAAATCTATAGACATAGACTAAAATTTGTCTAAAGCGGAATACTGTCTATTGCGGAAAAGTTTCTCGATTCCAATGGATTCAGCCTTAAATAGAGCTTACTCTGCATTTTTTTTTTCTCCCAAAACGGCATAAAAACTGAAAATATGCAGTGTTTAAAAGTTCAAAAAATTACAGTAAAATCTAAATTTAATTGCCTGCTGTTGCCACTTACGCACAGACATATTTCTGCTTTATAATATAAACTAGCTTGAGCCGCCCAGCATTGAGCGGGGCTCGTTATAATGACCTTAAACAAAAATCAATTTTGATTTTTTTTTTAATTTTTTGAAAATCTTTTAAATAAACCTTTCAGGGACCTTATTGATTTCCACAGCTGTTGGGATCTTCCCAAAAGATCCTCTTTCGGATCGAAACAGGATTTAGAACCCTACAGCCTAAAGCGGCCTGCACTGGAAGTGCTCGGCATGTGTTTCGTAAAAATCAAGCCCATAGAATACGAAAAAAAAGAACGCATCATTAATGTTTGAATAAACTATTAGCTGAAGCTGACATAAAATTTCATAATTGTCGTCTGCCGAATTGTTATCTAAGTTGAATAAGCCAAATCTCATTTAAATTAGGCCTTTAGAACTAAATTTATGAATGCTCCCCAAAACGCTCGAAGATTCTCCTTCTTGTTATTTTTCACAAATTTTTTAACATTAACACGATATTTAATAAACGACTGAAATCTCTTAACTAAAATTACCTTCAAAATAATGCGATTTTTAATTTATAGCTGTAGTGAATAAACATATCTGCTCAAAAAGGTGATTAATTACAAAAAAAAAAAAAAAAAAAAAGTAACTGAAGTAAAAAGAAGGACCGGTCCTAGAGGCCAGGATGTTAATTAGACATAGTTGGTAGTGTTAAAGAAGCTAGAAGACGCTAATAATTATGTTAGAGAAAATTGCAATTAAATCGTTTTTTTTTTTTTTTTTTTTTTTTTTTTTAAAGGTGCAACAAAAACAAAATCTTAAAGGAGATTAATGTTCGAAATTAATGGTAGCTGAAGTCTGAGAAATATTTTTGTCATCCATGCTGTAGCTGGAGGACCTTAGAAGTTGTTAGAAAAAAAAGCCAGTGAATCGGACAATTTTAAAAGGAGTTTTAACAAAGGACTCAAAGGGGGACAACCGACAGTTAAAAGTAGAGTCCTAACATGAAAGCATGTTTAATGGTTATAGTTTTCAGCACTTTAGTTCTTCAGTTAGTGAAAATTAACCATATGTATGAATTAATCATTAGAATGAAATTTTAAAGGCATGCACAAAAAAGAAGGGCAAAACTTAGAACAGAGCCCAAGTGTCCCAATAAAAATGTAAGGGTGTTTCCCCAAGGAGAGGGATTCAAAACTCAATTTTAAATTTTTGCATTGAGAATGTGAAACAATTAAGAGATGAAAAATTTGTGTCAGACAAATATCAAGGGGTCCGGGATCAGACCTATGTTATTGTAGGATGCCGCAGGCTGTTAAGTAGAATATAAAAACGTTAAAATAACTACATTGAAAAAGGGAAGTTATTTTTTAATAAATTTCAGATGAAACAAACATAATAATATGCTTTAATATAATTTAGTTTTATATACCATATATAATCAAACAACTTTCAGAAAGATAAAGCTTAAGCTTAGTAAAAAAGTAAAATAAATGTAAAGTTTAGAAAAAAAAATGCTTTCAAATTTCATTTGAATCAAATTATAAAATAATCTTGCAACGGTAAAGAAATCTAAGCAGAAATATATTAAATATTTGAATATTTACTCATTAGTATTTAGAAAAACTTTTGCAAGTTGAGGTAAAATAAAATTGTATGACTTTATGTGCTGTATTTTGGTGAAGCCTGCTATATAAGGATTTGAGCAAAATCTGAATCAGCAATTTATTTATTTATTTAATTTAATATAATTGATCTCAGCCCTTTAGAATGGCGGAAGATATTTTTGTTACAGTTATCAAAAAAGCTCATACTAAAAATAGAATTAATGATCAACTAGCTTTTTACTACAATAGATTTATCTGCTTCAATCGAACAAATGTTTTTTGCCTTCGGTTTGATACTTTCAGAAATTAGAAATCAACAGATAAAACTGTTAAACCACTGCCATCGAAATGCTCAAGTCCAGAGGACACAAATTGTGAGGTATTCACTAATTGATTTACTTCTCACTTATGTTGGAATTCACACTAGAAAATTTTGAATAACAATTTACTTTTATTTTATTTGTGGAATATCAATCATCGTATAAAACACTGAACATACTGATTAACTTATGATCAGGGGTGGGGAAATACATCATTTTGTTCGCCAGTGGCGAGTGGATTTTCTCACAGGGCGAGTGCATTTTTAGTTTTTGAAAAACTGTAGGCAATAGGCACATTATCAGAAACACTCTTTTAATCTAGATATTTTAGCTTTCCAAATTATTACAGTGTAAATATGGTACTAAGTTCTATCTAATATTAATCTTATCTCTGTTATATATATTTCTTAATATTATAGAAAAAGAATTATGAAAATGCATTATAGTAATAGTAATTTTGTCTGTAATCGCATGCGATTTTGTTACAACTTTTTTCAACTGCGTGTGTGTTGCATCTTGCGGGCTGGTGAAATAAATCCTTGGCTGTTAAGAATTTGGAAAAATTCCCCACCCCTGCTTATGATTAATTACTTCTTAAACATACGGATGAGAATTCGGAATCCCCCAATAAAAAAATATCCAGATGCGGCAACACTGTAGCATTTCTTCTCTGGCTGAATTTTTATTTAGGGATTCCAAGTTCTTATTAGTGAGTTTAAATAGTTATTGTTTTATAAGATGATAAATATTCCACAAGTAAAATAAAATTGCTATTCAAATTTTTCCTGTGTAAATTCCAACACTACTGAGAAGTCAGTCAATTAGTGATGACATTTCAATTTGTGTCCTCTGGCCTTAAGTATTTTGATGGCAGCAATTGAACTCATTTTTCTCAGTCAACACTTATTTTTGACTTCTAATTTGTAGTTTTTCATGCATTTTGTGTAATCAAGATTTTTTTCATAGCCCAAAGTTTTACCTTGAAATAGTATGAATCATTTATGTAAATTGTGTAATATTAGTAATAGATAATACTTATAATATGCATGTCTATGTATGTAAACTTTATATTATTTAAATTAATCAAAAAATCATAAAATAATAATAATGTGTTTCAATTTTTTAAAAAAATAAAAAAAATCTGATTTAAATCAAAAAAATCCGATTTAAATCAAAAAAATCCGATTGTTTTGATTTTTATTAAAAAAATCACGAACCCTGGTACCAGGGATATAACTGGCATTTAGTTGCGTAATAAAGATATTTTTAGTACTTTTTAAAATAATCAGCGTACACTATAATATTGTTATAGAAAAATGCATGCAACTCGGATCATTTTCCAAAAAAAGTTGCACCAAGGGCTCCAAGAAAGTTATTATAATTTGAAATTGATGAAGCTGAAGGCTAAAAACTTTTTTGACTTTCATCTAGTAGTTAGAGGATTTAAGAAATTGTTAGAAAAGAAAAGAAAAAAAAAAGATAGTTAATCGGACCATTTTTAAGGGAGCTATAAAAAGGGGCCTAAAAGGAGCCACCTGATAGTTAAAAGCAGGGCTCTAACATCGAAACCTATTAAAATATCTCAGTAGTCTTAAGTATGGAATTTCAATTATTCGTTAAAATAACATTTTAAAGAAATACATTAAAAAAATGAGTAAATGCTTTAAAAAAAAAACCTAGAGCCCCAATAAAAATATGAGGGTTCCTGGAGTCAAAAAGAAGAGTCAAAAGCGCAACTTAAAATAATGCACTGAGAAGGTGAGAAAATGAGGGAGTGCATAGAGAATAAAAAATTCAAAGTCCCTGAACTGGATCCTATAGGATCTTAACTGGAATGTAGGAACGTGACAGAAATGAAAAAAAAGTTCCAAAAATGAGGATTCGATAAAGAGGGTAAAATTTAATAACAATTTTTAATAATTTAATAACTTCAAGAGGCCCTGTAACAGGCCTCAAGGGCCAGGGACTTATTTTGCTTATAGTTGGGTATAAAAATGTTTTCAGTAGTTATTAAAGTAATGCACTAAAACTTTGTTAGAGAAAACTGAAAGCAATTCGGATCATTTTTAAAGAAATTGCACCAAGGGTTCAAAGAAGGTGATTAATATTCAAAATTGATGTTATAAGCTACCCCAGACGAAGCTCTTGGCTACGCTATTTTGCATATATATAATACAACCTCTGAATAGCAAACACATTGAGACTCAATTCGGATGCTATTCGGTGGGTAGGCAATTCAGAGGAAAAAATTAAAACATACAAATATTATAGAAGTATTGGGGGACTGAAAAAGTTCTTTAAATATAGAAATTTCCGTTTTTTAGGAGTCTCTATTAAAAAAGCTTTACTCTATTTAAAAAATGTAAAAAAGATAATAAAACAAAGGAATATTTTATCGTTTTCTTCCTCCACTTAGGAAAAAATTCCCACAAAAATCTTTCCTACATGGTTCGAAAACCAAAATCGGAGCCAACTAGGCCCGGAATATGCAGAATTTGGAAGTAACAAGACAGTAAACTATTAACTTCATTCAACATAGAAATGATCTAAAATCAATATAATTATAAAATATTTTTAAAAAGCATATATAGATCAATCTGCCACGAGACATCTCTTAACAGCTCACAAACGGCACTAAAATATGTGTGTATGGGCCTAAAACTGAAGTGATATACATAATAGTAAGCAGATATATTGGAATTATGATAGAGATATCTATTAATCACCCCTCGCTTTCGAAAACATACTTAGGAATGAATAATTAGATAAATATTTATGAAGATCAGGTAAGAGTATGCAGTAACAATAAAAATTTCCTTCATATAAAATAAAATCTTTGAACAGAATTAATGAAAAAACACCATACCCTTGAAAATTATATATCCTTTATAGGATGATGGTAGCAGGTAGCCCATCCGTTCAGTGACGAGATGACCATCCCCTCCAAACCGAATGACGCAAATTCCGACCATCCCCCCCCCCCCCAAACAGAATATCAATTGTAAAATACATTCTACTCATAATGTACTCCAACTTCGAAAGAAAGCAAGTTGAGCATAGCAGAATGAGTTCTTATTATCCTTATCTAGAATTTAAAGGAAGAAAACACAGGAACACTTCTGGAAATTATATGCTGAAAAAATTTAAAAGTGATATTAAAAAAATCAAGTATTTTGTAACAGTAAATAACAAAATAAATATTAAGAATTTAACCCCCCCCCAAAAAAAAAAGGACTTTCTCTCAAATTCCCCCCCCCCCCCAAAGCTAAATTGTATGACGCATCGGCATCTTGCATCACCAAACCCCTCACTGGGCACCCCTGTATCCGTTCTAACTACAAGTAATTCACAGAGAATGTTTTAGCCCCAACGCAAAACAGTGTAATTAGATTACTATCTTTGAGACTAGGGAGAACTACAGTAAAACCCCGTTAATACGCGCCCTGCTTAATACGCGAAACCGCTTAATACGCGAATTTTCTTTGGTCCCTTGAAATACTCCTATCTTACGTATATAAAAACACCTCCTTTAATATGCGAATGGTTAATACGCGAACCCGTTTAATACGCGAAATTTTATCAGCCCCTAGAAGGAAAAACCTATGTTTAATACGCGAATGAATTTAGTTCTAAACATACGAATTTTTAGATGAAGCATTTTCTCCAGCATTTTATGCAACAATTATTTAACTTATTTTTTATGCAACAATTATTCAAACCAATTAAATTGAGCATTTTTTCCCCTCAAACCCACACGCTAACTAGATTTGTGCCCCGATCCGAGGCTAGCACAAGACTGTCCGATCAAAACTCTCCCAAAGAAATATCATAAGCTACACGAGGCTAGCGTTGCGCAAAAGTTAAAAACATGATGTCTGCTTTGAAAAACACCTGTTTTCATTTGGTGAATATATAAAACCACAGTGTAAAATTTTAATGGAAATTCAAATTTTTATAAAATACAGCAGTTAGAGATTTTTAACTTATGCATTTCGGCCTATCATGAGACGCTACTTAAGAATATGTAAATTAAAAAATAATTGATACAAAACTTTTTAAAATCAGTAAAAACCTGAGTATTTTGTCGTGATTTCGCTCGCTTTCTATACGCATAGACTCAGAAAATCAAATTACTCAAATCAGAATGTACCTTCAATTCAATACTTTTCTTGCTATTTTTGTCATTTAAAAACATAAATGTAGACAAAAAAGGAATTAAATTTGTAAAATCATACACATTTGAAGTTCATATAAGGCTTATTCATCGCAAGCGCGGGATGCGCGAGTCAGCTAGTTTTTATAAAAAGCAAAACTGAAAAGAACTTTTTCCCATAATTAAGAAATTATGTTTTATCATTTTGTGTATTTTAGTGCTATGGCACATTATTGCTGTATATTTTACTTATGTTAAGGAATGGTCCGTTGTTTGTGATTTGGCTGTTTGGTAATAGAAAATTTCCTCCGGGGATTAAACACCTATGCCAAGTTTTTGGTGGGTGCCCCGGGTGGGTGATCCCTCCCCCCTCTCCCCTAAACTAGAGCGGTAGAACCAATAGATGCAACATGCGCTACAATCACAGATTAATCACCTGAGTCTTTCCAATCGCTGTTTCATCAGTGCTACGTTATTTTTAAATGAAGAGAATCGCTTGTCACTCCCAGTATTATCTAGTGTACAATATGTATCTATGCTTTTATAATCTAAACTATGGCGGAAGGAGCAAAATATATTAAACGAAAGGCTCTCTCCATCACTGAGAAGTTACAAATTATAAATCAAAACGATGTCCAAGCTGTCTCAAGTAAGTCTGCATTCGCCAGTGAAAAAGGCATACCTGTGCCAACTTTAAGGACTGTTAAAGAATTAGAATGCGACAGTTAATCAAGCTGTGATTGGAGGAACAAAGAAATAAGAAAATAAAAATCGCCAAGTTTGAGGACATGGAAAAGGACCTTCACGAGTGGTTTGTTCAAGCGAGTTCTACGAATATCCCAATAAGCGGTTTGTTAATACTAGAAAACTCTTTTGAAATCGCAGCAAAAGTGACATTGCTAGATTTCAATGCCTCAAATGGTTGTCTGGATCGATTTAAAACTCGGTGCGGCATAAAATTCAAGCAAGAGTGCGGTGAGTCAGCTGCAGTCAACATTAAAGATGTTCACTGTTGAAAAATTAATGTGCTTCCGCAGCTTGTAGAAAATTACTCAAGTCGGGATATTTACAACGTGGGCGAATTCGGATTTTTTACAAGCTGATACCCAATAAAACAATGACCATGAAAGGAGAAACATGTCATGAAGGCAAACTGAGCAAAGAGCTTCTTATTATTCTGCTCGGTGTCAACTCTAATGGATCGGATATATTAAAGCTGCTGATCATAGGGAAATCACGCAACCCGTGATTCTTTAAAAATGTCAAAAATTTCCCCTGCCTGTACGAAAGTCAGCATAGAGCATGGATGACGGAAAACATTTTTACAACATGGCTTCATAATTTTGCTTGGCGTATGAGAAAAGAATCGCGCCATGTTTTATTGCTTGGGACAACTGTCCTGCGCATCCAAAAGATAACCAAGACCAGAATAATGTCAAAGTAGAATTTCTACCTTCAAATTCGACTAGTGTCACCCAGCAAATGGACCAGGTAATAATTAACAGCGCCAAAGTAAATTACAAGACTCGCGTCGTACGGCGATACCTTTACCAAATGAAACATGGCAGCAATCTTTCTTGGTACGAGTGTCGTCCAATTACAGTCCTCGACACTATGCACATGCTTACTGCAGCATGGAAGAGTGTCACATCAACAACAGTTACAAATTGCTTTCACAAAGCGGGTTACGGAAATAAGGAGGACACCATTTACATAGAACCAACCTCGTACCCTAATGCTGAAGAAGATTGGCAAGCCGCACAAGAAAGTGTAGTGGAAAATTTTGTCGATTTAGACATGTTCATTAATATCGACAAAGATCTAGTTACCTCCAAACATTGAAGTCTGGATGATATCATCGCCGATATAACTGCGAATGACAAACCTGATGAGGAGGAAGATTATGATGAACCTGCTCTTCCGGCCCCATCCCCATTCTCCAAAGTTACAGAGGCATTCAATTTTCTAAGACAATATGTGTCGTCACTGGGCGAAAGTCCCTCAAGAAGCTGTCTTTACCACTACCTAAATAAGGCGGAAAACATCATGGTGATGGCGCTACCGCATGTCGAACAGGCCAAAATTGATAGCTAGTTTTCCAAAAAGTAATTTTTATGACATTAATTGATTTCAGTAAGTTTTTTAAATTGACTTTTTATTATTATCATCAACACAATTTATTATCACATCTGAATCTGTTCTGTATAGCTAACAAAGATTTCAATTTTGTTAACATTCAATTATTCAATTTTATGTGTCATACATAATAAATCTAAATTTTAAAGACATGGGATTTTTACTTGAGACAATAATGATTATTTGAATTTTCTGCTTTCAAACGTTACTATTAATAAGCACATAATGATTAAAATAAAAAAAATGTCATTTTATGTTTTAAAAACGCTAAAAGATAAAAGAAAAGTGTTTTTTTTTTTTGCATAAATTGTTATTATATCGACCACTCGACGAAAATTCGCGACCTTCGGTTAATACGCGAACCCGTTTAATACGCGAATTTTGATCGAACCCCTGATTCGCGTATTAACGAGGTTCGACTGTATATGTAACTTCCTAGAATTTAGTTCGAATAAACAGGGCTTGAATTTCAGGGCGGGATGGCGGGATTCGCGCCCGAAATTTTGAAATCCCGCCCCAAAAAATATCGTAGGCGGGAGGCTCCCGCCCCAAAAAAATCACGAATTTTCCGAAAAATTTTGCATTTTGAAACTAGGATTTTTTTTGCGAATTTTATATTTTCGTGCGACTGAATGACATATTTTGCGAGTTTTTTGCTGCGAAAAATCGTTGGAATTCAAGCTATTTTTCCGCAACCAATCGTTAAGTTTTGCATTTTTTCTCCCGCGATCGATTGACAAGTTTCGTGCGATTTACCGTCGCGAGAACGGAGTAATTCCGTTTCAAATTTTCCAAAAAATTAACGCATTTGATACCAAAAGTTATAAAACATCGTTTATCAGCCCCGAAATTTGGATAATTATGCCCGAATTTCCGGGCTAATTACCGATTTTTCATAGCTTTTGAACCGAGCTGACTTGCATAATCAGTTTCATCAATCGTTCACAGAAAATTTTGTAAGATTATCGCGATAAAAACGGCAATTTTCTAAAGGATCGCGAAAAAAAACCCTTGACTTTCTTTAAAAGATCTCTATAAAACACGAATTTCTTTTTAAAAAAAAATCGCGGAAAAAACACGAATTTCGTGAAAGGATCGTGAAACAAACGTGAATTTCGTGAAATAATTGCGGAATAAACGCGAATTTCGTGATATCATCGCGGAATAAATGTGAATTTCACGAAAGCATCGCGGAATAAATGTGAATTTTGTGAAAGGATCGCCTTTGTCAAAAGATCGTTGAAAAATGCGAATATCCTGTGCAGATCGCGGAAAAAACGGCAGTTTCACCAAATATCGCAGATAAAACGCTGATTTCGTTTGAAGATCGCGGGAAAACGTCGATTTCGTCTAAAGATTGCGGATATAACGCCGATTTCATTAAAAGATCGCGGAAAAAACACCGTTTTCGTTAAAAGATAGCTTATAAATATTTTGTCAAAAGATCAATAAAAAAAAGATCGATTTCATCTAAAAATCACGGAAAAAACGCCGATTTCGTCAAAAGATCGCGGGGATAAAACGCCGTTTTCGAGAAAAGATCGCGTAAAAATGCAAATTTGTTTACAGATCGTCGAAAAAAACCGCCGATTTCATAAACATGGGAAAACACCGATTTTGTCAAAAGATCGCGGAGAAACCACCTATTTCGACAAAAGATCGCAATAAATCGCCGATTTTGCTAAAATATTGCAGATAAATTGCTGATTTCGTTTGAAGATCGCGGATACCCCACCCCCACCCATCGCGGAGCGTAAATCGCGAATTCCCCCCCCCCCGCCCCCGGATTTCCGAAAAAAAATGTTCACTCAGAATCACTCCTGGTTTATTGTTATAGGTATCATTTTTAATCAGAAATAATATATACTGAACAAATTTGTGAAAAAATTGAGTAACCCGAACCCAACTTGCAGCAATCTACATTCTACTTCAACCTAAAATCAACCTGAACCAAAAACAGAGTTTATTAGACTTGAATCAAAAGTAATTAGCAAAGTAAGGGAATTTCTCTTTGTAAACTAAATAGACTATATAAAATCTTGACTTACTCTTTTTGTTGATAAAAATTGCTTCAGTGGTATTTTGTCATGTCAGTTTTTGTGTAATTCTTTAAATAGCACATAAAATAACAGTAAATTTTAAAGATTTTTTTTCCCTCCCAAACAGCTAAACTCCCCTCCATTTATAAATGTTGGGAGGGAGACTCCCCTCCTCTGGAAAATTGAATTTCAAGCCCTGAATAAAGGAAAGATACACTTTCTTTGGTTCTACCAACAAGATCGAGGACAATCCACACGAAAGAAAAGCCAGAATTGCCTTATCGCAGATACGTTCCGCTTCCTCTTCTGGCTTCAGGCATGAAAGTATAGAGACGTTCTGTATTCCAGAGCAAAAAGAATCAATCGCATATCTGTTGTTGTTTATCATTTGTGAGACACTGAGTGCCCCCCCCCCCTTCTTAAATAATGGCATAGAAAACTAATAATGGCGTTTTATTCTGTTTTATTATTATTTGTTACTTATAACAGTACTGCTCTTTTAAATATTTTTTCAAAAAATAGTCGTATTTTCACGATAAAATATTTCTAGGGAGTTCAGCCAGAATCCTACGCCCATGGCGAAGTCATACTATAATTTGATATAGAGCCTGAATACATTCTGTGCCAAAAATAATCTGTATGATAACATTAAAACAACACTATAATCTATAGAAAATATTATAATATGTAGAAAAGCTGTGTTCCACTTGGCAGTGATGCCGCTGGACTTGAAAAGTCCTGGGTCCCGGGGACCCAGGATTTCTACAATTCTGGGTCTCTTTTCTACAAAAGCTGGTCACCACCATAATAATAAGTCATATTTTTAGATGCAAAAATTGAACTTGTTCATTTGCAAAAGAAAAATTGAATGCAATAATTATTGTTTTAATAATAATGTGTAAATAATTAAAGCCAATATTAATTTTTTTTTAAACTATTAAGAGGATTTTTCTTTACTTTTTAAAAAATAAATGTGCAAGATAAAAATTGAATTATAAAATAATGCTTATTTGATTGTAGAAGATAACAAGTGTCACTATTGTTCGCATTTCTTTTAAAAAGGGGCAAAACTGATTTATTGAAAAATACATTTTTCCTGAAAAAAAGAATACTTTTTTTGAGTAAAGGGATACTTTTTGTTTAATGAATGAGTGTTTTCTGAAGTTACATTCACTCACAAAGATTTGGAACAATCAAAAACAGATTGTAAAGCGGAAAAATCTGTTTTTGGCTCGGGGGGGGGGGGGGGGGGAATTGGAAGCAAGAAAGCTATAGCTTTTGGAACAGAAAAATTCTATCTTGGCATTAACTTTTTTTGTGCCCTTTTGACGATAATAGCGTTTTAAAACAATTTTTTGACGAAATTTGCCGTTTTTTGCGATCTTTGGACGAAATTTGTCGTTCTTTCGCGATCTTTTGACGAAATTTGCCGTTTTTTCGCGATCTTTTGACGAAATGTGCGGGATTTTCGTGATCTTTTGACGAAAGTTCCCATCTTATCACGATTTTTTGATGAAAATTGCCGTTTTTGCGAATTTTTTGACAAAATTTGCCGTTTTATCGCGATTTTTGGACAAAAATTTGTCGGGGTTTTTTTTTTCGTTTATTTGTGGAATTTTTTTTCGGTATTTAGCCATGTTTTTCGCGCATTTTGTGACGTAATTTGCCGGTAATTTTTCGTTATTTCGCGATTTTGTAACAAAATTTGTCTTTTTTTGCGATTTTTTGACTAAAATTACGCGTTTCGCGGGACGCGTAAGCTCCATTTTTTTGCGTCCCGTGCCGATTTTTTGCGTATTTTACGCGCTATAAGCGGGTCCGCGGCATCCCTGTGACACGTAACATGAAGTGACCCCATTATTTTATCGACATAATAGGAGCATAGCAAGTGAATTATAAAAGTATTAAATTGGATTAACTCTTTCGGGTCCGATTTTTTTTTCCATTTTAAGAACAAAATTATTTTTACTCAAAGTTAATCGAAGCTATCCAAATAGACTTACTGAAGTTAAAGATTACCTCAATGTGAGAAATCTAACAAATGCACTTAATTTGCGTAATATTAAATTCATATTGATATGATATCAGGCTAAGGAAGAGTTTTTGGATATGTTTAGGAAAATACCGTATTGCAACGGAATTTAACAGTCATTAGAACTTTCTGATGTTTTTTGCATTTCATGACAGTAGAGAAAAGTAGAGTAGAAAAGAAAAGTAACCCATATTTTAAATTCAAAGGGTGAAATATTTGTATAAAATAAAGGATTCGCCAGCGGTGCAAAGAGAGTTATGCAAACGTTTATTATTATTATTACTAAATGCCGAAACATAAATAAAACCATAATAAGAAAGGCATAGCCATATACTATCATTTCTATATGAGGAAGTAATAAAAATAATTGTTAAAACAAAATAATACGCAATGGACATGTACTGTACACTCAGGCTCGGGAAATGCTAAGGTATCCGACGACGTTAGGAGATTTTTTTTTTTTACTCTACTTTTGACACTTTTTTGGTATTTTTCAATGTAATCTAACATAGAATAAAGAAAGTTATAAAAGAAAAATATATCCTATGCAACTTTTTGAAATAAAAAAACAATTAGTCATTTTTTATGAAAATGGCATATAACACTAATATTTTTTCATCATATGCATATTAGACTGTATACCCTCCTGAACTCTGATTTCCTATATAAAAGTTGTTTATTTTGATATACCTTAACCATTTCCTAAAGTTTGCATAATCGGTTTTGAATCACATTGCAAGGTAAAATTTGCATTCAGGTACTATGACTGAACAAAACTCAAACTGGTTTTTAACTGGAGTGATTATTAGTTTTTGAAATGATTTATTTATTTATTATTATTGTGTCTTCGTATTCTATGTAACTTATCTTTAAACTTATAGTCCTAAAATAAACTGTACATTAAACTCTAACTTTTTTTTTTTTTTTTACATTAAACTGTTTAAACATATTAGTACTATTTTTAAATGGACTTTATTAAATTTCTCTCTAATATTTTTCAGAAAACCTCTTAAAGATGCTGGCATAAAAATGACATCGTTAAAAACGGAGTGCCGAAAATTTTCACCTAACATCTTCAATAAAAGTAAATGCCAGAATTGTTTTAGAGGAAAAGATGCACATTCTTCAGAGGCGTTGGAAAGTAATAGGGTAAGTTTTTCATTCTTTATCAAATATTTCATTTTCTCTCCAGAGGCGTCAAGACTTCCGATAACTTCCCAAAGTAAAATGCAAAAGAATATTTAAATTTATACAATTTCTCATTATAAGTGATTATGATCGTAAAATTGCAATCAATTGTACTACACTATCTACCAATAAGTATTAGGACACTTTCAATTTTTGACATTTTGTCGAATATTTAAAAATAAACTTGACGGTTTCTTCTGGAACTTCAGGATTATAAAGATTATGTTTGACCTCATATTTATCAACATCCATTTGATATGCAGGGCAACTGGGGGCCGTCGAAAAATCAAAGAGTAACAGAAATATTTGGAATCACCCTATACATGAAAATGCACGAAACGATTTATCGTTGCAGAATACAAATATGTGGATACTATACAATACGTAAACTTATTTTTGTAAGAATAACATGCATATTCACGGAGAAAGAGCGATTTTTTTGAAAAATTAAAAAAATTCTGGTACGTTTTTTGTTTATATCATGCAGGATTTTTGACCAAATTTAACGCAAATTTCAGAAAAATTAGCAAAATGTAGAAGAAAAAATATAGCACAATTGGAATATAGATATATTAAATATTTTATGAAATATGAGTAGTTGTATAAAATAATTTTTATGTGCGAACGATAAAAACTATTTTTTTCTTTTACATCATTTAATAGTCAATTCTATGGTGTAACTCATAAAAAAGTCCAATCAAATATCGTGAAAATTAAAAAAGATATTATTATAGTAAGCTGTTTTTACTTTGCTTTCTAAAAACAGCTGAATGATAAGGGATTCTCTAAAAATTGACATTTTTAATTAACTGACTTTTAGGAAAAATTTAATATTTAATGAATACACTATCTAATACAATATTGCTGCTAATAAGTATCTTAAAAATGTGACAGAAAAGAAAAAGAGCTTTTAGTCACATTCAGGGCCTAAACTAAGAGAGGGGCGAAGAAGGGCATGTGGGTGAAAGGGTGCCAAATGTAGATTTGTTTGAAGATTTTTTTTTTTTTTTTTTTTTCATGTCTATGTTTAGCATGATATTGTTAAAATCTTCCTATCTAAGCAGTGGCGTAGCTAAGGGGGGGCAAGGGGGGCGTCCGCCCCGGGCGCCGAGGCCTAGGGGTGCCAAATTGAGAGAAATTGTTATATATCTATATTGGAGTGGGGGCGCAAAATTTCTTGCTGGCCCCGGGCGCCAAAAAACATAGCTACGCCACTATATCTAAGGTATGTCAAAATATAGAAGAATCTAATGATGATGGCATAAAAATCCTGTCTAAAGCAAATTTTTTGATTAGGTTTCGCGATTTTAAGGTTTTTTAACAAAGCAGATTACTTTGTTCAGTATTATATATTTTAAGTTTCAAAATAAACCGGCTATTAATAAATTAGAGAAATTATCTTCGTAAATATTGCAAAGGAGGAGGGGGGAGGGGAGTTCGCCCAAAATCCACGTTTGCCTCGAGAGGGGAAAAAAAAAAAAAAGATGATGATGACATCTTTTTGCCCTGGTGCCCGGGGCACATGCCCTTCTCCTCCCCCCCCCCCTTTTTTTTTTTTTTTAGTTTTGGCCTTGAATGTGATTAAAAATTATTTTTCTTTTCTGTCACAGGTGTCAAGATACTTATTAGCAGCAATATTGTATTCATTAAATACTAATTTTTTCCTAAAAGTCAATTAATAGAAAATGTCAATTTGTGGTGAATCTCTTATCATTCAGTTGTTTTTAGAGAGCAAAGTAAATATAGCTTATTATAATAATGATATGTTTTTGAATTTTCACGATAATTGACTGGATTTTTTTATGAGTTACACCATAGAATTGACTATTAAATGATGTGAAAAAATCGTTTCTATCGTTCGCGCATGCGTAGGTAAAAAATATTTCATACAACTACTCCTATTTCATAAAATACTTAATATAGCTATATTCCAATTATGCTATATTTTTTCTACTGCATTTTGCTAATTTTTCTGAAATTTGCGTTAAATTTGGTCAAAAACCCTGCATGATATAAACAAAAAACATACCAGAATTTTTTTTAATTTTTCAAAAAAGTCGTTCTTTCTCCATGAATATACATGCTATTCTTATGCTTGCTATTCTGCTTGAATCGTTTTGTGCATTTTCATGTACAGGGTGATTCCAAATACTTCTGTTACTCTTTGATTTTTTGACGGCCCCCTAATTGCCCTGCATATCAAATGGATGTTGATAAATATGAGGTCAAACATAATCTTTATAATCCTGAAGTTCCAGAAGAATCCGACAAGTATATTTTTAAATATTTGACAAAATGTCAAAAATTGAAAGTGTCCAAATACTTACTGGTTGATAGTGTATGAGGAAATGCAATGTTGTTTTTAGAAAACATTGCTGTATTCACTTTATGTTCTTCGATTCATTCATTCCCTTTGCATCACTTTCCTGCATTTGAATAGTTCATATATATTATAAATTATAAACCAAACCATTGTAAACCAACGTAACTGATCTTTTACAATTGTGAAGATGCAAACAAAAATGTAGTTTTATCCTTTATATATATAAAACTGCAAAATATATTATTATATCAAGCGAGACAATGAATAGAAAATAAAATAAAACATTTGAAAAAAAAAAAAATATCTATGGAACCAAGGAAAAATGGCCAGGCCCAAATTATTTGAAGTTCCACAAATAACATGTGCAATTTCATACTTGCATTAACTATAACAATTTTTAAAAGTAAAAACTGGGCTATTGTACACAATAAATCAAAAAAAAAAAAAGTGGCCATATATGTGCGTGTGGAAAATCTTATTAACAAGTGGTATAACATGTTGTTGTATTTACCATTTTAAAACTCCCTTTTTTACGAACACTTTGTGGAAAAGGGGTAACTAAAAATCTTCTATGTTTTATATATTGGAGAAGAATAATGATTTCAGTCCACTGTTTTCGTATGCTTCCAATAAAAAATATGGTGAATATTGTAAATACAGGCATGAGATTCTTCCGCGGATCCGCGGTTTTCCGTTTTTTTTGTCATTTTCCGCTTGTCCGATGTTTTGTTTTCAAAGGACCGCGGAAAAAACGAAATTTTCCTCGAAATGTCGCGGAATAAAAATGCGATTTTCGTCGAAAAATCGCGGAAAAAACGCTATTTTTGTCGAAAAATGCTATTTTTGTAAAAATGTCGCGAGAAAAACGCAGTTTTCACCAAAATCTTGCAAAAAAACACAATTTTCGTCAAAACATAGCGAGAAAACGCGGTTTTCGTCAAGACATTGCAAGAAAAACGCGAATTCCGTCAAAATATCGCGAGAAAAACGCGGTTTTCGTCAAGACATTGCAAGAAAAACGCGAATTCCGTCAAGATATCGCGAGAAAAACCGCGGTTTTCGTCAAAAGATGACTGAAAAAGACGGGATTTTCGACGAAAGGTGTGAAAAAATGCTATTTTTGTCAAAATGTCGCGTCAATAACGCGGTTTTCGTCAAGACACCTCGAGAAAAACGCTTGTTCCGTCAAGACACCGGAGGAAAACGCGAATTCCGTTAAAATGTCGCAAGAAAAACGCGGATTTTGACAAAACATCGCGAGAAAAACGCAGATTCCGTCAAAACATCGCGAGAAAAACGCGGATTCCGGGAAGACATCGCGAGAAAAACGCGGATTCCGGCAAAACATCGCGAGGAAAACGCGGATTTCGGCAAAACATCGCTAGAAAAACGCGTATTCCGGCAAAACATCGCGAGAAAAACGCGGATTCCGGCAAAACATCGCGAGAAAAACGCGGATTCCGTCTAAAAATCGCGAAAAAACCGTGATTTTCGTCAAAATATCGCGGAAAAAAACGACATTTTTCGTCAAAAGATCGCGGAAAAATGCAAATTTCGTGAAGGAATCGCGGGAAAAAACACTAATTGTGTCAAACGATTGGCGAAAAAAATATTAATTTCGTAAAATAATTGGAAAAAATATTTGCTTTAATATTGTTTTCAGCAACTTTTTTGCAATTGAATGGCGTATTAAACATTAGCTTGCCATGTTTGTTAATTGTTGTTTTAAGTGAAAACATGTGAAAATTAAAATTGGACAAGTAGCTAAGATTCCTGGGTAAGACATTGCATCAGAAGTATGAACTTTATTTATTGACCTTAATTTCAGAACTACCCTCTTTCCAACTCCCCAAATAAAATAAAACAGGATTTAAGCGAAAGTATGGACAATTTTGTTGTGGATAAAATTAGCTTCTTAATTGTCTTACACGCGCGCTATTTAAAAATAATTTCTCATTTTCTGGTTTACGCGCTTTTCCTCTTTTTTTAACTTTTTGCAATCTCATGCCTGAAATAAGACCTCATGGACATAAAAGAGCATGATTACACCAGTAGGGGTCTCCTTACATGAGATTTTCCTTAATCTCTTTCTACTTTTCGAATGTACCAAACCAAAGGCAAAAAACATTCGTTCCACTGAAGTAGATGAAGCTATTGCAATAAAAAGATATTTGATCATGAATTCTATAAGTTTTTGAATATCGAGCTTTTCAATAACTGTAATAAATACTTTACCTTCCACCATTTTTAAAAGGCAGAGATCTACTATGTTAGATTCAAACGAAAAATCATTGAATGGCTCAGATTTTGCTCAAACTTTATTGTAATAGGCATCATTAAAGTGGAACACACAAAGTCATACAGTTTTATTTAGTCTCAACTTGCAGAAGTTTTTCTAAATACTAATAAGTAAATATTCCAATATTTAATATATTTCTGCTTATATTTTCTAACTGTTGCAAGATTATTTTGAAACAATTTTTTTTTTTTCTAAACTTTACATTGTATTTTAATTTTTGGCAAAGATTAAGCTTTATCTTTTTGAAAGCTGTTTAATTATCTGTATTAAATAAAACTAAAGTACATTAATATTGTTGTTTATATCTTAAATTTATTCAAAAATAAAGAAAAACTGATTTAAATCGATGATTTAAAAAATCAATTGATTTAATTCATGATTTAAATCATATTTAAAATCAAGCTGATTTAAAGCAAAGAACCTTGTCTGAAACACACGAACGTAAAAAGATAATAAATTTAAAATTTGTCTTCTTGATGGTGGCGGGGATGCGGGATATTCAGGAACAGAGCCTTATTGACGAATAATTCTTAATTTTTCTTTATCATAGTTAAAATATTTTTAGTGTTTTGTTTCATTATTTTAAACCAACTTGGGGATAAAAAAAGGGAAATTAAAAGAAAAAAAACAATTAGAGGTAAAGAAAATTAAGTTAAAATTACAAAATCCAGTGAGGGACAATGGTCCTCTCCTATCCTTCTTTTCCGGCGTAAATGCTACGTCAGATTCACGTGTCTTTAATATTAATAGGTCATCCATAATTGCCCAAATTGTGATCAACAAATTTTGTTCTTCAAAATACTATCGCTCTTGAAGCATCTGAAAAAAGGCCGATACACGCAACATCTAGAGAAGAACCGCCTTACGAAATACCTTGACCTTGAGCGCCTAATTTACGATTACTCCTGGAAAATAAAATAAAAAATGTTCAGTGAAACAAAAGACATACGAAACCAGCGTTGATAGATCCGCACGCATTTTTCTGATTGGTTGTATCGGCAGATTACTGCATACCGGTTTCATAAAGGTATACATAACGGCCTCTCTTATTGGTTGACTAATGAATTTTTGTTTATTTTTTCTTTCCCGCGTGGCTTATTATACTAGAACTTAGTAGCTGAAAATCTTGGCTTGCAAACAACCAATCAGAGCCTGTTATTACTCATGCTTTGCCAAAGTTTCGCCAACATCAGGTTATTGTATAAGAAATTTTTCTTTTATAATCTTATTTGAAGTTTGGATATGACTTTTTAAAAATTAATTTTGAAATTTAATTAATTTTTCTGTGTTTTTCTTTCTTTCTTTTCATTTTTTTTTTTTTGTCGGAGGGGAGGGCGGAGAATTTGAAAAGAATAGTAAGGTTTATTCTTTACAAGTGACTTAAAAAAAAATAAATAATAGAAATAATAATCTTTTGAGTTGTGGATTTTTAGTTCGTTTATTCTTATTTATGTTCATTGGAGCGAATTTCGCCTGGTAGAGAAAGAAATTAGTTTCAATTCCATTTACGATAAATGCTAATGTTACATATAGATTTTTTATTTAGTGTTTTTGTTGTTGTTGGATTTATTTTTAATTATCTTGCGCAGGGTAAAGGAAAAGTGAAGGATCAAGATTTTTGGCGTGCCAACAAGTCTGTCCGCTCACTGATTGGTTGTTCGCGAGCACAGCATGTTAGATACTAACGTCCGTAAACTGGTTAGGTTTCAAAAAGATGCTGATCAACAGGCATTTTGCTGTAGTAGAAGGTATAAAAAGAAGAATAGAACACGGAAACACTTTTTCTTTCATAACATAGTTAGTGTATTTTGGTATGCAAAGATAGCCGTGAGGGAGAAATCCTTAGTATCCCCCCCCCCCCCCCGTTGTCTTTAATATAATCAGCTCTTTTCAAATTTGAATCTTTGAATTAATTATTCTGAATTTTTTGCTTATTTTCCGATGCGATGATGGAAAGGTTCTTTGTGTACTTTAAGTGCGATAATTGTTAGCTTCAAATCATGGGTAAATTAATTATAATCGTTTTATATTGTTTTATAAGTTAATTATAATTTTTGAGATCATCAGTTTTTTTTTTTTTTATCGTTTTGGGTCTGCTTTTTTCTAAAGATGAATGAGCAGATGATGTAGCATCTAATAAGAGGTTTTTATTCTTTCCTTTTTTTTTCCGTATTAATAAAATATCGGAAGTAATTTTACGAAATCAATAACAATTGTTTTCATTATTATTATTATTATTTTTTTTTGTCTTCCTTATTTCTTTTCTGTTATTTTATTTTTATGTTTGTATTTGTATGCGTGAGAAATTCTAGTAATCTTCAGCTTGCTGATCAATTTTGATTTGATATGATTATTACGAAATTTGTACATTGTGAAAACTGATTGACCACAATCAACTTAGGCAAAATATTCCTTTAGTTATTTGTAGATATCTTTTTCTTACTGCATCCGATTGTGCAGGATTTACACTGATTTTGTTATCTGTCTTTTAAACAATTAAAAATAAATAAATAACTTAACCATTAAGATTGCATAGGGCAACTAGGCCATGCTTTTACAATATCACTATGGAGATTCTGTCAATTCAGATTCCAAAAGCTAATGTTCACTTTGTCCAAACCTCTGTAAATGTGTTCAGTTAGGTCCACTCTTGTAGACAAATATTTTAAAAATTACATTTTAATGCCTAAAAATAATAAATATTTCATCTTTTTTTTTTTTTTTTTTTTTTTTTTTTTTTTTCCCATGGGTTCAGTTGCCCTATAAAGAAGGGGCAACTGGACCAGGCGAACCTAATTTCTACACACCTTTTTTTTTTTTTTTTTTTTTTTTTTTTTTTTTATATAAGGAGTATCGGGTCCTGTTTAAAACATTGCAATTAACTTTCAGAAACTTATTATTCAACTTAAGAGCTTTCTAAGGGAAATCTTTATTATCAAGGTGTCAAAAAAAGCACCAAACGTGGAATTATTAGATTTATTTTTCAAAAAACATAAAAAATAAGTAAGTACTTGTGTACTTTAGTATATATAATAAACTAGCTGTTACCCGTGACTTCGTTCACATAACATTTAAAAAAGTTCAAATCCATCAATTAAGAAAACAATTTCGATTTTTTAAAGCACGAGTGATTAACCTTTTATCATATTTTATAGCAGAAAACTTCTGATGGTAACAATTTGCTTATTTTTGTTTATATATATTGGATCATTTAAAATTTCTGTCGTGAGCATGAAATTTCATACTTGTTTTCTGTGATTAAATGAGAAATAAATTTACATCTGTGTTATTCTATTTTATCATTTATATTCAGTGTTGAATTCAGAGGGTCTCCCCCGGAGCAATCAAATCCCCCCCCCCCCACCGGAGAAAAGTGTCTGGATTCAACACTGTTTATATTTATGTCGATATAGCGAGCCCATGGTAACAGGCTCGCTCAGATGCATTTGGCCGATTCGGCATCCGCCCCATGGCAAGGTACGACACGTGTTTGACCTTTTTAGCCACGTGTTAACTAAATGTTGCTGAGTTAGCACCTTCACACGAAAGGGCCCCAGCAACAAGCACAGAACAAGTACAGAAGGATGCCAGAGCCCGCCTGATGAAGACGTACTTAGCAGAGCTCAGGGCTAAAAGACAGAAGATGCCCCATAATTCTAATCCTTTAAGTATTTTTTCCCTTGTAAATATTGCACTTTTCCCCTTGTAAATATTACACATTAATCAAGATGATTAAACTTATGTAACAATACCCCTGGACTCCTTAATCTACATGGGGGCTGCGGCCTACTTGGACCCCCAAACAACCTGCACTACAAGTTCTTATTGGTGCATATGGATTAATGTGCAAGAGTTCTTATTTTTGCATATGGATTGATGTGCAGTGTGCAAGAGGAAAGATTATATTTCCCCTAGTCCCCATCCGACAGCGAGATGATGTTTATGCTTTCTGCTTATCAGCGCGGTCCCACAGCTCACCAGAAGGGAGAAAAAGAAAAAGAAAATGAAGAAAGTGTGTCAGTAGTGTCGGTCGCCGCCTGTAATTTGTGATGTTCTTGTGCATACCGTGGATTTATTTTTTTTTCATTGAAAAAGTAGCATAGATCAAATTGGATTACACTTAAATAGCAGTAAGTGATATTTTTTTTTACTATACCTTATTTCTTTGCTGTGAGTAATGGAGCTCCAAGCGATCCCAGTGATCAGACAGCATTTAAAAACTGCCAAAGCCGATAAAATACAGCTTCTACATTTGTTTATTTTTGGAAAAGACGAAGCGAGGCGAAATCGTTCTAATTTAAGGGTTTATACCGGATTACCGTTTAAAGAAGGTAGCCCCGAATTCGCCAACAAATTGAAAGAAATTACTGATACTTTTGACCAGTTGCAATTGATAACAGTCGCTAATCTGCTATCCATAGATATAAATGGAAATAAAGATGAGATAGCGACTCGCATTTTGGTCGCATTATCAGACATTGCTGCTTTTAAGGAAACATTTGGGAATATTTCGGCTTCGGAGACAGACATTGAGCATAATCAGAACGACAGCAGTGCCAGCACAGAATTAATTTCCCCCTTAAAAATACAACCACAGCAAATGGTTGTACATTCGCAATACACTGCAAGTAAACAAAATATTTCTTTCACCGACATAGAACAATTAATTCCGCCGTTTAGCGGGGAAAAATCTGAAAACATCCAAACATGGTTTACACGATTCGAAACACTCTCGGAATCATTGAACCTCTCAGATATTCAAAAATTTGTTTTCGCAGAACGGAGTTTAAAAGGTTTAGCATTGCTAGTAATTAGAGCTGAAATTAATATTAATTCCTATTCCGCACTAAAGGAAGCTTTATTCCGCGAATTTCATCAAACGGCTTCGCCCGCACAAATACATCAAATATTAGCAAACCGCGGATGTCAACCAAACGAACAATTATTGGAATATTTTTTGAAGATGAAAGAAATCGCGCAGCGAGGGAATGTGGATGACATCTCTTTAATTCATTACACGATACAAGGTATTAGAGATACACCCCAAAATAAATCCATTTTATATGGCTGTTCCGATTTAGTAGAGTTTAAGAAAAAATTGCTAATTTATGATGAAATTTGCCGATCAGCCAGTGGTCAGGTGAAACGCATGTCGTATCATGCGAAAGGCCCTACTCCTACACCACACCTTAAAAATGAACGTAAAATTATCTGTTTTAACTGCGGTTTAGGAAACCACGTTTCCGCAGATTGTCATAATAAAAATAAGGGCCCGAAATGCTTTAATTGCTCTTTATGGGGCCATCGGTCTTTTGAATGCGGCGAGCGCACTGGGGAGAAACAGCCTACAGCCCGAGGCACCCCTCCCCAACAACGTTCGGGGTTAAAGCGCGATAAGAAAGTCCACGTCGTAGACTCACAGCAATCGTATACCAACATGAATAAATTAGTCAAAATTGCGGATGTCATAATAGACGCATTAATTGATACGGGAAGTGCGATTACAGCAATAAGAGAGGATTTTTATAAATTAGTTGGCTCCCCTCCCCTACAATGTGAAACCATACAACTGGGCGGTTTTGGTGGTGGCAGTTTAACGCCATTAGGATCATTTGAAACGGATATTCAAATAGATGGAACTCTGTTCTCTACTAGAGTTTATGTCGTAAACTCATCACAAATGTCCACCCCTTTTATTGTAGGGCGGGACGTGCTTACACAGGGTACACTAACGTGTGGTCAGGACGGGATATCGCTCCATAAAACTCCCCAAGCGGATATTTTCATTAACTGCATTAATGTGTTCGAAACACAGGACGAGATCGATCTAAATCACATTATCGATCATAACATTCGTCCGGAAGTCGCTACTTTAATTAAAACCTACAAACCCTCAAAAACGAAGAGCACAGACTTAAAAATGTCGATAGTATTAAATGATGATATACCCGTGTATCAACGCCCCCGTAGAATGTCCCTAAGCGAAAAAGAATTAATCCGCGACCAAATTCAACAGTGGTTGCGGGACGGCATTATAAAACCGTCGTATAGCGATTACGCAAGCCCCGTTGTCTTAGTAAGAAAAAAGGACAATTCCATGCGCTTATGCATTGATTTTCGAAAATTAAATAAAAAAATAGTGAAGGATCGTTTTCCGTTACCCCTAATTGATGACATATTGGATCAACTCAAACAAGCTGAAATTTTTACGACCCTTGATCTTAAGAATGGGTTCTTCCATGTTGATGTAGACCCAAACAGTACAAAATATACAGCTTTTATCACTCACGACGGGACTTATGAATTTTTAAAGGCCCCTTTTGGCCTTTGTTCAAGCCCCTCGGCATTTACGAGATATCTCGCGTGTGTTTTCCGTGAATTACTCATGGAAGGTGTATTAATATTATACATGGATGATCTTGTAATTCCTACAAAATCGGAAGAAGAGGGACTCCATAACTTAAAACGTGTACTAGATACTGCTTCTGATTACGGATTGGAGATTAATTTTAAGAAATGTCAATTTTTACAGCGCAAAATAGAATTTTTTGGGCATATTATCGAGCATAACACTATAGCGCCATCCCCTGCGAAAATTAAAGCAGTCCAACATTTCCCGGAGCCTAAAAATGTTAAACAGCTGCAATCCTTACTCGGGCTAACGGGTTATTTTCGAAAATTCATACCGGGATACGCTTCTATTGCACGCCCCCTAAGTGATTTGTTACGTAAAACAGCGACTTTCGATTTCGGTCCGGAGCAACGGCAAGCACTGCATATACTACGTAATCGACTCACCAGTAATCCAGTTCTACACATTTTTGTACCCGGCTCGGAGCTCGAAGTGCACACTGACGCCAGTAAATACGGCTTTGGCGCGACGCTTATGCAAAAATCCCCCGACGGTCATTTTCACCCGCTCCAATACATGAGCAAAAAAACATCCCCCCAGGAAGAGAAGTTGAGCAGTTACGAATTAGAAGTGCTAGCGGTCATCGAAGCACTAAAAAAATTTCGTGTTTATCTGCATGGCACTAAATTTCGAATCATCACGGATTGCCAGGCCTTTCAGAAAACGATGGAAAAAAAGGAACTCACACCCAAAATTGCACGTTGGGCCTTATTTCTACAAGATTTCGATTTCGAAATAAAACACCGACCAGCTGCAAAAATGCAGCATGTCGATTGCCTTAGCAGATACCCCGTCATGCAGATTACGCATGATGAATTAACTCTAAAAATTATGCAAGCACAAGACAGAGACCCATTTATAGCCGGCATCAAGGCCGCAGCGATAAGCTCTCCGGTAGCTGATTTTGTGCTTCGTAACAACGTACTGTATAAAATTGAACGTGGCAGAGATTTATTAGTTATCCCCGAAGTGATGCAGCTTAATATTCTCCAGGATATACATGCTAAAGGCCACTTCTCAGCTAAAAAAACTGCGGAAATAGCATCTCAGAACTTTTTTATTCCGAAACTATCCGAACTCGCACGAACCATCGTGATAAACTGTGTTCCGTGCATTTTAGCATCTCGGAAATTGGGTAAAAAAGAAGGTTTTTTACACCCGATTCCAAAAGGTGACACGCCACTGGATACATATCATTGTGATTTTCTCGGACCACTCCCATCAACAAATAAAAATTATAAACATTTATTTACTGTAGTGGATGCATTTACAAAATTCTTCTGGTTATATCCAGTAAAATCTACGGCGGCGCAAGACGCACTAGATAAACTGAAATTACAACAAACTACATTCGGTAATCCCCGACGCATTATCACATGAAGGCCCACAGATTACCACTACGGCAGCTGACATGATGAAATATTGGACACAGTCGATATAAACTGACTCATAGTGACTGGAAGAATTTACTGCAAGATAATCTCTACGTTTACGAGTGTTTTTTTTTTTTTTTCTCTCTTTTCTTATTTCTCTTGCAAAATCACAAACACAGATGTGGTTTTAGTTTTGTGTTTACTCCTCCACGCAACGAAGAGGGAATAATGGTGTTTTTTTTTTAATTATTCCCTCGAATGTGAAATATGCCACAGCGATAAATAAAGCTAAGTCAAGTGCTTTTTTTTTTGTTGGCTGGCTAAAGCATTTTTATCATTATTATTATTTCATTAACCAGGATTATGTTAACAGGTGCCAAGTGATTTTTTTTTTTTGGCACAAACATTTAACTTTTACAATATATAGGACATATTTTTTTTACATACTTAGTACCATTTTATGTGCTTCGAAATATTGTATGTTTTGTTTGAAATATGATTGTTTTTATAAATATGTTTATCTGTATAAACTATTTCTTCTACACCCCCCCCCCAAAAAAAAATGACAAAATATGATGTAGCAGGAAGACTATAGGTTTCGATTTTTTTTTTTTTTTTTCCTCTACTCTTTCTTTCCTTTTGACAGACAAAAGATAATTATTTTTGTTTGTTTGTTTTGTCTTTGTCATAAAAGCTTTTACGATTATTCCAATTTGAGCAATTTTCTTTTGCATAAAAATAAAAGTTTTCCTTTATTTTTTTTTGAAGACGTATTAAGAAACACTATAATAAATTTGAGACCTTTTTTCTTAGACGAAGACGAATATCGGTTTCGAAGACGTTGTGTTGGAAACCCCCTTTGGGGAATGATGATAAAACAAAAGACAGGTGTGCAAAGAGCACATTAACGACGCTAACTATTATGATATAATTTTTTTTTCTTTTCATTGTGTGTGCTGTTAATGACGTCTTCAAAATTCCTTTTTTGTTCTTCTCTCTTATTAATATTAATTTTTTTTTAAAATTCATGTTTTACAGTGATCGTCTGTTTTTTTTTTCTCTCTCCCTTGAAGAAATAGTTTATTTTACGTATCCTGACCGGTGTACACGTTCAGCTGTGGTCAGCTGCATGTCGGATTGGCCGAGTGTCGATATAGCGAGCCCATGGTAACAGGCTCGCTCAGATGCATTTGGCCGATTCGGCATCCGCCCCATGGCAAGGTACGACACGTGTTTGACCTTTTTAGCCACGTGTTAACTAAATGTTGCTGAGTTAGCACCTTCACACGAAAGGGCCCCAGCAACAAGCACAGAACAAGTACAGAAGGATGCCAGAGCCCGCCTGATGAAGACGTACTTAGCAGAGCTCAGGGCTAAAAGACAGAAGATGCCCCATAATTCTAATCCTTTAAGTATTTTTTCCCTTGTAAATATTGCACTTTTCCCCTTGTAAATATTACACATTAATCAAGATGATTAAACTTATGTAACAATACCCCTGGACTCCTTAATCTACATTTATTCTATTTTTTTATTTATTCCGTTCATAGATATTGATTTATGTTTTCGTGACAAAGAATATTATTTAAAGAAATGCAAAACATACATTTCTGAAAAGTATTTTGTTGTTTTTGAATTTCGTTTTTGATTTTGAAGTTACTGAGATGAAAATGGCATCATTTTAACGAAATTAAAATATTTATCTCTTTATATTACGTTAACGTATGTGGCACAAAAATCATGATTATTTGTTAATTGTTTAATGGCAACGTCCAAATGAAACATACATCTTATTGGTTACTGTGCAAGAGTCTTTTGGTAAGATTTAGGCTGTGTTAAATTGGGTTTATTCATGTTTTGTTCTTTCGTGCAATTATGGAGCTTCAAAATATCATTATTTTTATTTCTTCTGTTATTATTTTTACTTTAAAAAAATAAATGAAATTCACGAATTTTTAATTTTTCAGTTTCAAATTAAAGTAGTGTAATATAAATGAAATGAATGAAAGGATTATATTAATATATTTTAAAAAATTAGTAAAATACGAAAAAATGCCACGGGTACAATATTTGACGATTTATTATCTGCGCCATGCTATCATAAAAATACTGAGTTGTTAATTTATCAGTACAGATGTCATATGCACTACATTGGTGCGTTATTTTTCTGACGCCCATTTGGCAAAAACTTCGTTTTCAGATACCAGTTACATACAAATTTTTTAACTAATTTCTATTATTTTACAAAGGAAATAATAATAAATAAAAAAGGGATACTTAGTTACCTCATCGACTAAAAAAACCATCGCCAAACTAAAAGATTAAGTGCCAACAATGGATGATCATGAATGTCGTATTCAATGACATTAAATTCGATATACACTGCTCAAAACAATTAAAAGATATTGCAGTTTTAGGTGGATTTTGTATCTGGGAAACTTTTTAGCTGATTGATACATGGTCGACAGACATAGTAGGTTATATGAGAATAAATTACACGTTTCGCAGAAAATAATTCATTTTATTGCGCATTTGTGTACAAAAGGAAAAAAACACAATTTGTGCATATGAGAAAAAAAGAATAAGAAAAGGTGTTTTCTTCAAAGAAAATCATTTTCAGTAGGGAGTATGGTTTCCACGGGCGGCCAGCAACGTTGAACACCTTTGAGGCATGGACTCAATGAGGCTATTAATGACGAGTTGGGGGTATTCTGCCCCACTCTTCCAGAAGAGTTCTTTCCAGTTCTTGGAGAGTTTGTGGGGGTTGTTGGCGGCCAGAAACTCGTCTTCCTAGAGCGTCCCAAACGTGCTCGATTGGATTCATGTCTGGAGAACACGCTGGCCATTCCATTCGAACGATTCCTTCCTCGAAAAGGAAATGATTACACCAGGTTTGCACGATGTGGCCTGCAGTTATCGCCCATTAAAATGAAGTTATCCCCGATTGCTGCAGCGTAAGGGACTAAAATAGGTCTGAGGATCTCATCCCTATATCGGCGACCAATCAGAGCTCCATCTCGAATGATGTAGAGGTCAGTGCACCCGTCAATGGTGATGCCACCATGCACTAACACTCCTCCACCGCCAAATCTGACACTTTCGTGCACGAACGCAGGATTATTCCTACTGCCACGGTCCCTCCAGATGAAAATACGCCTATTATCCGGATGCACAGAAAAACGGGACTCGTCAGAAAACAGAATATTGCTCCATTCATTTCTCCTCCAGTTGACATGCTCGGTTGCCCACTCCCTGCGGTCGCGACGATGCCTTGATGTTAATCTAACACATTCCATCGGTCGGTGAGCATACAGACCTACAGCATGGAGCCGGTTTCGGACAGTCTGAGTTGAAATCGTGGTGCTTGTAGCTGAGCGAAGGTGTTGTTGGAGAAGAGTAGCGTTCATGTTTCGGTGTATCCGAGCTACCGATCTTCATTGGGCGTTGTTGCCCGTCTACGACCTTGCCCTGGTCTTCGGCCTGCACATCCACTCTCCAAAAAACGGTTCCAGATCCTGGAAATGACACTTTGTGACACTCCAATGGCTTGCGCTACTTCGGCTTGAGTTTGGCCCCCTTCTAACCTACCAACAATTCTCCAAGCTTCTGAATCTGTCAAATGACTTCGCTGAGACATCGTACCCATCGAAACAAAGCAATCACTGAATGTCGATCATCCTTGTCATCATTCTCTTTTATCCAGTTGAAAGTCAAATTTCATTCGCTGCCGCTGAAGCGCCGTTTTTGACGTCGAACTCAACATTTGCATACTCCACAGTTTGAAAACTAGAAAAATTTGCAGTTGTGATTCTCTTCTTCTATTTTCGGCAAAAAAAATTCGTTTATATCTTTATTTTATATAAAACTTCAAATATCCTTTAATTGTTTTGAGCAGTGTGTGTTTAAAACGCCATTAAGTGATTTTTATTTCGACTTTTTATTTTTATTAATATTCTACTAATTATTTGTTTTTTCATTATTTAAAATAGAAATTATGTCAATGTGTATATTTTCGTTATCAGTTTGCGATTTGTATAGTTTGGCGAAATTTGTCGACGGGATAACCAAGTAGTACCAAAAAAAGTTTAGTTAATAATCATAGAAAAAACAATTTACATAATTTTACAGAAGAAAATAAAAGTAAACAAACAGTTTATTAATAAATAAATAACAATAGCCGGGCTACCATCTGAAGCACATATAATTGCCAGTTTGTTGCAATCGCGCCAATGTGGTGCGTATATAACATCTGCGTCTATATTTTAAGTAGAATCTTCTAATTAGGCAAAAAATTGAGCAATTAAAATAAATTATGAATAAAAGCAATATGATTTAATGCTTAGGGATTGCTTATGATCGAATGCATTCAAGGGAGACCAAACTGGTCGTCAAGGGAGGCTAGTGTATTTTTGTTTTTCTAATTAAAATGATTGCTTTACATGAAAAAAAAAAAAAAAAAAAAAAAAAAAATATTACATCATTTTTACTCGATAAAACTTTTTAGTGAAAACGCCTTTGCGACATGTTTTAACTGCCATCTTTTAAAAATAATTAATTAAAATAGTATATTATTTTTAAAAATTCAATTCGTATGAATTAAGCAATAACAGTCCACTTAAATGTATGGGAGCTTAAACTACATCCTTGGTTTTAAATGTCAATATGTTGCAGACGATTTTCGCTTCTGTGAAATAAATTCAAACATGAAACTCCAACGTGTGAACATATATTTTCAGTTTTTGGAAATTTACTTTTAATCTTTTTTTTTTTTTTTTTTTTTTTTTAAGTCTCCGATGCTTTTCAGACAAGCTAAAAATGTCGTGTCATCAGCCCTGAATTTTCTACTGAACCGATTTTGATAATTATTTTTTTAAATGAAAGCTATTTATTTGTAGTTGTGCCCATTTTAGATATTTTTTAAATGCTTTTTTACGATATTTCTTCAAAATGGTGGCAACATAGTTTAGCTTTTTTCAAAATAATAAAAATTTATTTTCCATTATTACTTTCCACAAGTCAGAAACTTTATTTCATCAGTGAACTTGTCCTCGCATTTAAAAGTAAAAAGTTAATTGTTTTCGTAAAATTTAACCACAATAAAATGATTGCGTATAATTATGCACTAATTGAGGTAAAAAATATATTTACAGAGAAATAATATTAATAATGTAAATAAAATAACAGAAAATAATTTATGATAAAAATTAATGTCTAAAGCAAAATAAGAAAATTTTCAAATGAGGAAAATGATGGCATTCAGCAACCAGATAATATGAATTTACAATATTATTACGGACGCCTTTTTCATATTACTAATAAGTCACTTTTAAAAAACATTTGAAGAGAAAATGACGTGACTATTTAAAACATCGCATTTTTACTCATAAGGGTATTACATTTCAATATTTCTTTTTATTATGGACACTGAGATTGAGATTTTACTTTCAGATGACTTCAATTAGTGAAAATAATGTCATAGTAAAAATGAAATTAGTTTTTTTTTTTTTTTTTTCTAAGAAATCTATTTTTCTGTGGTGCATATAAAATAAAATTTCTGGATTTCGCCGGCACTCAGATTACAATTTTAACTAAAGATGTGGAAATATTTGCATGCAAAATTGTAACTGCAAAACTTGAAATTAAGTTTGGAAATATATTTATTATATATTGATTCAATAATGTAATTATTTTTGCTTCTTATTAAAGCCAAATCGATCGGGTCTTTTAAACATTTCATTCGTCGAATTCGACGGGATTCCACTCGTTTTATTGTTAAAATGCATTTTCTTTTTCCCAGAGTCTATAAAACAGCATTTAAACTAAAGAAAAAATCTGTTTTTGATGAATCTAGTCAATGAAGAAGTATCACGTCAAATTGTATCACTTTATTATTCCGCAATTCCAAAGTCTCAGAGAGAAATTGCTAATCAACTGGGTATTTCACGCCGTTCTATTTGCTATTATATTGATAAACACAAGAAAAATGAAGTTAGTTCATTGCATTCTAAACGGGGTCGCCCTTCTAAAAAACCTCTATCGATTTTTTTTTTTTTTCTTATCGGAGGCGAAACTGAATTCTGCAGTGGCAGTATCTACATTCAACTTGTTTTTTTTTTTTTTGCCATCGCTACAAATTTAAATTATTTTTTATTATTTTTTTTGCGAGAAACAAAAAACTGAGAATCAGAACATTAACTTTGATTGAAAACTTTCATTTGTATGTAAATCATATTAAACTTGTTAGTCAGTATTAATAAAAAAATATATTTTTCTTTTTTTTTTAATGTGACGTCATTATTTACCGATTTTTATTAGTTACATATATCCTTGCCTCCTTACAATTACTTCAAAATTCCTATGTTATTTAAAGTATGATGGCATATTTTTCTAAATGAAATTTTTTATTAATAATATAATTCTTTTTTATTCACTTTACTTCTATTTATGTCGCCATTTTTCACAGAAAAACTTTTATTAACGTAGCTGATATTCATGCTTTTTATATAAAGATTTCATTTTTTCAAGTGTGACGTCATATTTTTTCCCCCTTTGAGTTCTTTTTATTTTAATTTTTCATTTGGAAATTGTTCAACTAAAAATTACTTGCCGTGAAAAAATTATTCCAGGATTTGATTTTCTTGGCAACAAGAAATAATAAAAAAGAATACTGCCCAGTTAAACTGATGGCATTGAGCTCACAGGCTACAAATACTAGTTGTACATTAAAGCCTTATATTTTCAAGCGTTAATTCCGTTCGCAAAAAAAAAAAAAAAAAAAAAAAAAAAAATTAAGAAGGGGAAGCAGCTCTCCCCTTTCCTCTTTTTTTTATGCTTAATCATTGAACCTCCTATACTATCAAAGACATGCTTTATCATATAAAAAATCTATATCCAAAATTCAGAGCAAATGAGATAATTCTTAATAAAAACCCATTTAGCATTTATATAATTTAAAAGGAGTTATCCCCCTCTTTTATACTTAACCATTAAACTTCCAAAACTATTCAGAGATTTGAACGAAATCTGAAAATTCTGCTTGAAAAACCCATTTATATAAATTAAGGGGGGGGGCATTAGAACCCCTGTTCCCGCTATTTATACTTATTCAATGAACACCTAATAACAGTCACGGAATCGCCTCATCAGAATGATCCTAATCTAAATTTTGAACGAAAACTTAATTCTGCATGGAAATCCCATTTATATCAACTAACGGGGGGGGGGGGGCATTAGAACCCCGGTTCCCCCTATTTATACTTATTCAATGAACACCTAATAACAGTCACGGAATCGCCTCATCAGAATGATCCTAATCTAAATTTTGAACGAAAACTTAATTCTGTATGAAAATCCCATTTATATCAACTAACGGGGGGCATGAGCCTCCCGTTCCCCCTCTTATACATATCGAATGAACCCCAACAACTAATCAGGGAAGCGCCTCTTCAGGATATACCTACATACAAAATTTCAAGTGGATCGGATATTTTTATCATGAGTTATCGCGTTACGCACGATCGCACGTACATACAGAACGGACGGGCACATAAGCTCTCAGGCTATGATAGCCTGTGAGCTAAAAATGGTTATTTTTTATCGGAAAAATGTTAATTGATTCTGTATGAGAAATAATGAAATTTTGAATTATCAAGTAAAATATTTGAATAAATTAATTAAAAATTAGCCTATGTTCATTTCAAGGTTTTAATTTATCTATATGCAAAAATTCAAAGACATTAATCCATCCGTTTTGAAGCCAATTTCATTCCAATTTTTCGGACACACTTTCACATTTATAATATACTAGCAGTTACCCGTGACTTCGTTCACATAACATTTAAAGAAGAAATAATTGATCAATCAAGCAAAAAAATTCGATGATGAAAAGCATGTGTAATTAACTTTTTATCGCGAATTTATGGTAAAACACTTCTGATAATCCCTATTTGCTAATTTGTTTGCGAGTTAAAATTTTCCTTTCAGCGATTAATACTAATAGATAGAAACATTCTTGAATTCTTTTGTTCAGCCCTGTAGTTTTCCAAGTACCTTTAATACACGAAACTATCTTTCTAAAATTTTGTTCAATCAAAAATATTTCTTATTACTACCTAAATTACATTTTCAGAAATTATCATCCGAAGACAACCTTGTATCCAGTTTTTGCGGGACCCTGTATATCATTTTATATATATACTACAAACATTTCTTAGTTTACTAAATGCAGTTCAAAATGAAAATGCATATTTTATTTAAAAACCACCTTTAAGTAAATTACGCTCATATTCAATAACCTTTCCGAGATCTTTTGTGTAACCCTGTATATCTAAATTTAAGGATTTATACTATTACCATTTATACTCTCCATCTAATATGCATACATTTAGCGAAACTTAAATGCACATATCATAATTCAAAATGCATTTCATCCATGCAACAGTCATCATCCATTATATACAGTACTTCGAATAGAAAATATAATATTTGAAATCTTTTGTGTGTTCCTGTAAATGCTATGCATTTCGTATTATGCATGAAATAACTCACATTAAGCCTCAGCAACATATATCAATTTGATTATACATGAAATCGTTTACCAAAATTAAAATATGTCAGAACCTGTTCCTCCCTTTATTCTTATGCAATGGAATTCTTCTGTGTAAGCCTGTAAATGACTAATAAATGTCCTTTTCACTGCATACTTTACAAAATGCATATTTTAGTGCAGTTTGTAAATACATGTAAATTTGAATATGTTTCACAGGGTGTAACACCGTTAAATTTAATTAAAACGATTTTCCCCATAATGCCGTAATGTAAGGAAATTTTTTGACAATCCCTGTAAATAAACTAATCATGGTAGAAACTTTATTTTCAATAGGTATTCGTGCTAGGTAAACGTTAAGAACGTCCAAAAATTTCATGGAAATCGGAATATATTTGCGAAAGTTAGAAAGCGACCAGACAGACAGACAAACCGAAAGCATAATAACTTTTCAACTTTATTCGAAAATGTTAAAAAATCGAGCCAAAAATATATTAATCAGTAGTTTTATTTTCCGCCTTTTCCCCACAAAAAAATTTTTCCATTGATAATTATGAGTTTTGCATAAAAATATTCATTTGTATGTAACTTATAACTTATTAATTAATATAAGTAAAAAATACTTATGATTCATTTTAAATATGACGTCATTATTTATTCCGCTCCATTAACTACTGATATTCATACCCCTTGTATTTTTAACGACTGCTATAAAGTGCCTGTTTTATTTCAACTGTGATGTCACATTTTCATAAGTGAACCATTTTATTAAAAATATAATTCTTTTTCATTCTTTTTACTTTTAATTTATGTCGCCATGTTTTACACAAAAATTCCCATTAACTAAACAAATACCCTTGTTAAATATATTATAAAAAATACACCTTTTATTTTTATTTCAAACATGACGTCATATTTATTTTCTTTTAAATTATTTTATTATAGTTTTTCTCGTGGAAGTTTTTTATTAAAAATTGCCGCTGAAAAATTATTATTCCAATTTTTTATTTTCTTGGCAACAGGAAAGGAAAATGGTTAAATTTTATCTGAAAAATGCCTATTGATTTTGTATGAAAAATAATTAAATTTTGAATTATTAAGGAAAATATTTGAATAAAATAAATAAAAATTAGCCTATGTTCATTCCACTCCTATAATCTATATATATAAAAGAAAGTCTGGATTTCGTATTAATCACAGCAGAAAAAATCTACCGTACCAAAAATCTTGAAAATTGTGGTAAAAATACTTCTTATAACACCGAGTGCCGCTAAGAAGGGATTTTCGAAAATTCCACCCCTAAGTGGGATAAAAAAAAGAACGAACTTTTAAAAAATTCCTTAAAAATGGGCTTTTGTAGTTATGTTTCAACTGATATCATATTTTAGTGTATTTTTTCATGCTGAATCGAATGGTACTAAGCAAATTCTTTTAAATCCATTAGTTCGTTAGATACTTCATATTTTCCATATTTGGCGATTTCTTCGGCGCAAAAACATGGAATTTCCAATCCTTATCTATATATTTAAAAGAAAGTCTGGATTTCGTATTAATCACAGCACAAAACAATCTGCCGAACCTAAAATCTTGAAAATTGGGGTAAAAATACTTTTTATAACATCGAGTGCCACTAAAAAGGGATTTTCGAAAATTCCACCCCTAAGGGGGGTAAAAAAAAGGAACGAACTTTTAAAAAATTCCCTAAAAATCGGCTTTTGTAGTTATTTTTCAACTAATATCATATTTTAGTGTATTTTTTCATGCTGAATCGAATGGTACCAAGCAAATTCTTTTAAGTTCAGTAGTTCGCGAGATACTTAACATTTTCCATATTTGGCGATTTCTTCGGCGCAAAAACCTGAAATTATCAATCCTTATCTATCTTTATATATAAAAATCTTCTGTGCGTGTGTATGTAATTGAACTCCTCCTAAACGACTGGACCGATTTTGATGAAATTTTGTGTGTGCGTTCCAGTAGATTCGAGAATGGTTTAGATTCACATTTCGTCGAAATTGATTCAGTACTTTTTTAGTAATTAGGCAAAAACTAATAGTTAGTGATTTTTCGCTAATTAAAAGTGCTATATATATTAAAGAAAGTCAGGATTTCGTATTAATCATAGCACAAAAAATCTACCATACCAAAAATCTTGAAAATTGAGGTAAAAATTAGTGCTCGCGATAGGATACGTATAGCAGGTATACGATTAAACGATATACGTATATCCGTATAATACGTTTTTCTGCTATACGGATACTTTCGAATATACGTTTAAACGTATCCGGATACGTATAAGGCGTATCAACTAAACGTATATTTAAGAATACGTATATTTAATGTATACGTATATTCGCCGTATCGTATCTAATTTAAATAGCGGACTTCACCAGTCTTATGTCGCTGAATGGAGAATAATTTGGAAATCGGTAGCGTTACGACAGAAATCCGCATAGTATGCAGGCCCGTAGCTAAGAGGGCGCTATGGGCGGCTCAGCCCCCCCCCCTAGAATATTTTGAGTCCCCCCCCTGGAAAAGATTCCAAGGTCACTCAATTAATTTCTGTTCCAAAAATTCATATGAAATTCTGTTCAAAAATCTAATTTAGTTTTGAGACCCTTTCACAGTTTTGCAGAGTTACTAAATTGTATCTAAAATAAGTGTGTCAACACTCCCTCATTTTATATGTACATATGAAGTTAACATAATGTTTCATTTTGCACCAGTTATACAATCAAAATTTTCATCATCCTATACTTTTCTTAGCATAAAATGAAGTTAGTACAACAGTTTAATTAGAAACATAATACCTACAATGTGAATAGTTATTAATTTATCTTTCTGCGTCAGAAAGAGAAAAAAAAAATTATGAGCCCCCCTACATTCTTTCGAGCCCCCCCCCCCCCCCTATGGTTCACTTCTAGCTACGGCCCTGATAGTATGTCTTATACATACGAGATCAAGCAATGAAAAGCGTATATTTTTTAAAACGGTTTGCAAAAAGTTCACAAAAGATCAGACTCCTGATTGGCTAATCTCGCTTCACTAACAGTGAAATATCTACTATCTGGATTCCAACCAAGATCTTGGTATTTCCCTTTATAAATATTTTAATCAACATACATGTTCAGTGCAATTTACCGAAGTGACCCATGTTACCTATCCAGTGGCGTAGCTATGTCTTTTGGCACCCGGGGCCAGCAAGAAATTTTGCGCCCCCACCCCAATATAGATATATAACAATTTCTCTCAATTTGGCGCCCCTAGGCCTCAGCGCCCGGGGCGGACGCCCTCCCCCTGCCCCCCCTTAGCTACGCCACTGTACCTACCGATTGTAGGGCAGTACGAAACCGAAATGTGGCACCAATGAAAACTATCCTGTTGAACTATAGCTGACGTCACAATTCGCCTTGATTTTCATTTCATACTACCCTACAATCGGTTGGTAACATTGGTCACTTCGGTAAGTCACCGGTAAGTTACTCTAAACATACTCAATGTTTAATTATGTTTCTTCTAATTTTCATTAAATAAGTCATAAAATATTCTGGGAGGACAAAATAATTAAATTATTTAAAAAAGAAACTAATAAAAATTACCAAATATGTAAATTATTTTAAAATTCCTCCGCGGTAAGACAATTTACATATGGTGAAAAATAAAACCATTGTGTCACGTGACGCAGACACTTAGTATAAGTATCTCGTAGAGTAGAAGAACGAGCATTTATAGACACAGTTCTGCTTAGATTACAATTAGAAATGAATAGAAAAAGCTGGGTGTGGCGGTACGCTGAGAAAAAGAATGACAGAGCCTACTGCCTGCTATGTGATGATGATATTGCTGTAAACTCATTCTGTGCAACTGGTGGAACAAAATTCATGCCACATATAGACAAAGTCACAGACAGATATTTTGTAAAAACATATTTTTCGGACTATCTTACCCTTAAAAAGTGTAAACCAGTCGAAAGATTTCTCGAATCCATTACTTTCTTCTTGTTAAGATACAAGAAAATATAAAAAAACTAAGTACTGAGCCACAGCTCTTCCAAAGATTAGTTTGATTCTATCCACAACTAATGTAAGACAATTTATAATAAATAACTTAGTTTTTTGGGAAAGAAACCAAAATTTAAACTGAGAAACGTATTCAGATTTTTTAGGTACCTGCATAACAAGTAGTAGTTAAGTAAACGCATCGTAGTTTTTTAAACAGAGAATCGCGATGGGGATACTCAACCGGATATTTCTCAATGTCTGTAATCCGCAAAAAAGCATTGAAACATCAAATTTCATATCTTGAATGAAAAACGTTTAAACGTTTATACGTTTAACCGCTTGGATAAGATCCGTATATACGATGTACCGTATATGTTGTTTTGCGCAATACGTATAACCGCCGATGCCGTATTATACGTATAGTTGATCCGTATTTCGTATAATACGTATTATACGTATATGCGTATAAACGTATAATCGAGAGCACTAGTAAAAATACTTCTTATAACATCGAGTGCCGCTAAAAATGGATTTTCGAAAATTCCACCGTTTACGATGAGTAGAAAAAAGAACGAACTTTTAAAAAATTCCTTAAAATCGGTTTTTGTAGTTATTTTTCATCTGATAGTATATTTTAGTGTATTTTTTCATACTGAATCGAACGGTACTAAGCAAATTTGTCTAAGTCCAGTAGTTCGTGAGATAATTTACATTTTCCTAATTTGGCGATGTCTTTGGCGCAAAAAGCTGAAATTTTCAATGATCATCTTTATATATAAAAATCTTCTGTGCTTGTGTATGTAATTGAACTCCTCCTAAACGACTGGACCGATTTTGATGAAATTTTGTGTGTGCGTTCCAGTAGATTCGAGAATGATTTAGATTCACATTTCGTCGAAATTGATTCAGTACTTTTTTAGTAATTAGGCAAAAACTAATAGTTAGTGATTTTTCGCTAATTAAAAGTGCTATATGTAGTAAAGAAAGTCAGGATTTCGTATTAATCATAGCACAAAAAATCTACCATACCAAAAATCTTGAAAATTGAGGTAAAAATACTTCTTATAACATCGAGTGCCGCTAAAAATGGATTTTCGAAAATTCCACCGTTTACGATGAGTAGAAAAAAGAACGAACTTTTAAAAAATTCCCTAAAAATCGGCTTTTGTAGTTATTTTTCATCTGATAGCATATTGTAGTGTATTTTTTCATGCTGAATCGAACGGTACTAAGCAAATTTGTGTAAGTCCAGTAGTTCGTGAGATAATTTACATTTTCCTAATTTGGCGATGTCTTTGGCGCAAAAACCTGAAATTTTGAATGATCATCTTTATATATAAAAATCTTCTGTGCGTGTGTATGTAATTGAACTCCTCCTAAACGACTGGACCGATTTTGATGAAATTTTGTGTGTGCGTTCCAGTAGATTCGAGAATGGTTTAGATTCACATTTCGTCGAAATTGATTCAGTACTTTTTTAGTAATTAGGCAAAAACTAATAGTGATTTTTCGCTGATTAAAAGTGCTATATATATTAAAGAAAGTCAGGATTTCGTATTAATCATAGCACAAAAAATCTACCATCAAAAAATCTTGAAAATTGAGGTAAAAATACTTCTTATAACATCGAGTGCCGCTAAAAATGGATTTTCGAAAATTCCATCGTTTACGATGAGTAGAAAAAAGAACGAACTTTTAAAAAATTCCTTAAAATCGGTTTTTGTAGTTATTTTTCATCTAATAGCATATTGTAGTGTATTTTTTCATGCTGAATTGAACGGTACTAAGCAAATTTGTCTAAGTCCAGTAGTTAGTGAGATAATTTTCATTTTCCTAATTTGGCGATGTCTTTGGCGCAAAAACCGGAAATTTTCAATGATCATCTTTATATATAAAAATCTTCTGTGCGTGTGTATGTAATTGAACTCCTCCTAAACGATTGGACCGATTTTGATGAAATTTTGTGTGTGCGTTCCAGTAGATTTGAGAATGGTTTAGATTCACATTTCGTCGAAATTGATTCAGTACTTTTTTAGTAATTAGGCAAAAACTAATAGTTAGTGATTTTTCGCTAATTAAAAGTGCTATATATATTAAAGAAAGTCAAGATTTTGTATTAATCACAGCACAAAAAATCTACCATACCAAAAATCTTGAAAATTGAGGTAAAAATACTTCTTATAACATCGAGTGCCGCTAAAAATGGATTTTCGAAAATTCCACCCCTACTATGAGTAGAAAAAAGAGCGAATTTTTAAAAAATTTCTTAAAAATCGGCTTTTGTAGTTATTTTTCATCTAATAGCATATTTTAGTGTATTTTTTCATGCTGAATTGAACGGTACTAAGCAAATTTGTCTAAGTCCAGTAGTTCGTGAGATAATTCACATTTTCCTAATTTGGCGATGTCTTCGGCGCAAAAACCTGAAATTTTCAATGTTCATCTTTATATATAAAAATCTTCTACCGTGTGTATGTCACTGAACTCCTTCTAAACGACTGGACCGATTTTAATGAAATTTTGTGCGTGCGTTCCAGTAGATTCCAGAATGGTTTAGATTTCCATTTCGTCGAAATTGATTCAGTACTTTTTTAGTAATTAGGCAAAACCTAATAGTTAGTGATTTTTTGTTAATTAAAAGTGTTGAATAATTTCGATAAATAGAGTGCGGACGGAATGTCCGAGCGGTCAAAGGCGCCAGATTTAAGCTCAACTTCTCGAAGAAAGAGATCGCGTGTTCGAACCCCGCTCCTGTCAAAAGTGTATGCTTTACAGTAATATAGCCTGTATTATAATTTTGATTAACTGACTTCAGAAAATCGTTAACTTTTAACAAAAAAGAGAAAAATAAACTTTTCTATCAAAAATTGAACCGACTTCAAAAAATACTGAAGAGTGAAAAATAATTTCCTTACATAATTGTAATAAGAAATTAAATTAAGAGCGTAGTGTTTATCGTGCGTATCACTATATTTAAGTACATTTATTTGATTTTCTGGTGTCGGTGCCAGGAAGGACAACGTCTGTCGGTGACAGGACAATGTCTGTCGGGTCCGCTAGTCTATCTATATGCAAAGATTCAAAGACATTAATCCATCCGTTTTGAAGCCAAGTTCATTCCAATTTTTCGGACACACTTTCACATTTATAATATATATGTAAGGAAAGGATATGAGGATATAGGAGCTACATGGGTATTTTAGGTATTTTATATTTTTATCTCCTGATATTTCAGTATATTCGACGAAATAACGTAAGTCGGCTCTCGTTAATTCGAATTCTTTCGCATCACAAAAAATGCTCGAATTATCCAGAGTTCGATTTGTGGAAAGTATGAATAGAAAACATGTTTAAAGGGGTACTATAACAAAGGAATTAATGCTATAGTATATATTTTTTTATATTTATTTCGGCTGTTATCATTAGAATGTGACTTAATATTAAATAAAAAAAAATAAATAAATACATAAACTAATTAAAGGATTAGGAACGGGCACAATGGACGAAGAGTTGGAGGTATCATTGATGGGGACACAAAGAAAATGGATATCAAATGCATAGGATTATATGTCGAGAGCAGAAATAGATCCCTGGGCAAACCGAGGCTCTGTCCATACGCTGGACTAACCAGCAAAATGAGAGCCTACATTCAAATGGCCGATTTGATTAATAATAATAATAAGTAAGGTTTGATTTTTAACAATATTGCAAAATCTGCCGCACTAATGCAAACACTGGATTTAAAAAAAAAAAAAAAAAAAAGTTTAATCTTTAAAGTTTAAATTCCGCTTAGTTAGTTTTACTAAAAAAAAAAAAAAAATAATAATAAATTTCAACTGTTAATTGTATGCTATTGCCATATTTATTTAATTATCGTTAGAAAGTTTTAAACATTCAAAGCTTCTGTTCTCCGCTCATTGATTGGAAGAAAAGAATTTTTTTGAATTCTGTTCATTGATGTACCTGTCTAGAAATAAGTTCTATGCTGTCTCCTTTACTTTAAGTCTCATGAAATAATTAGTTTAAAAGTTTAAAAAAAAAAAAATTGTCGTTGAGCTGACTGTGAATTTATGCTTTCTACATGAAATAAGCACGATAATTTTTTGTAATCTGCAAAATGTCATCTGTTTATTAGTTACATCAATCATATTGTCAGATTTAAACGCAAAAAAAAAAAAAAAAAAAAAAAAAAAAAAAAAAAAATCTTTGAGATATGCTGCAATATATCAGAAAAATGGAGGGAATTTTCTTTTAGTGTGGTTCTAATTTAAAGCTTCTCTAATCAGAATTGGCACATTTTAAATCAAATAATTTTTAAACTAAGGCTTTGTATAAAATCTTGTCCATTTAATTTAGTTTGTATGGGTTTTCTTTATTGACTTCAGTACATTAAACTATTCTGAACATAACATGGTTTTAAACAGTTCAATTGAAGAAAATGCTCATTTAAAGATATTAATAACTCAATCGCTTTATACTATGTCATTACAGCACAGGGGACCGGCTGTATTATCTGTTTATTTCCATACTGCTTATAAGATATCATGAAGTCTTCAGCACGCCGTCGGATTGTTTTATTGCTTATCACGACCTAATCCTCAACAATGTAAATTGAAATGAAAACGACCGTTATGTCAGTCATTGCAGAAAACTCGCATCATCTAATATCGCTGCACTCCTTCCATTACGGACATCCCTTTGTTTTTCCATCCGTTAAAACAGCTGTTTTAGGTATGCGTCCCTTGGACAAATTACTTCCTCGATGATACCCTAAGTCATCGACCCATATAGTTTTTACCTGCAGTTATTAAGTCTTTTATTGTTTCAGCGTTCGGCAAAAAAAAAAAAAAAAAAGACCGCTAGCGTTTGGTGAAAGGTTTTTTTAAATGGGTCATTGAACTTTAACAGAATATTTTGACTTGGAACATGCACAAATACTAAACGCTTCCATGTCGGAAGTGGTCCTTGCGGATGTCCATTGTCAATATTTAGGTTTGTAGTTATGAAAGCACGATTTATTTGAGCAGCAAGTGGTTCCTAACTTGCCTGCTTTGATGTTACTTCCGCTATGCTTCCGGGGGCTTATGCTCTGACAGATGTCAACATGCCTGTGTTTATGTGCTTAAATTCAGGTGTACAGATGTAGTTTAACTAATATCCTCAGCAGCAAGGTGGGGATGGAGAAAGGGGTATGGGAGAGCTAATAACCCTTCAGGGATTTTCTCTTTTAACTGATGAAGTGGAGTGATTTGCACCCACAGAGAAATTGTATATGAGCTCTACATTGGCAAATAAAATTTTTGTAGCATTTAGATACGCGAATTTATATATACGTACCCTTAGAATAGTTTTTCAGTTTATTTTAAATGCAAGTAAATAACACAAAATTCTTAGGAATTTTTCTTATTTTGATTCGCTAAATTTTAAGGAGTGCTCAAGAGATATATTTTGGGATGACAATAACCCATCTCACCGCGTACGTTTATATATATATATATATATATATATAAAAAAAAAAATCCTTTCGACACTTAACCCCTTTGCGACGAGAGCCTTTTACGAAATTTTTAATGTTTTGTCACCGGTTTTTAGAAACAGAAATTTCTGTCTTATTAAATCTTGAAAATGCTCTGATTAAATAAGGCAACTTTTACAGTAAAATTTTACTGGTGGGGATAAACAAGGATTCTTAAGCCTTTTTGCGGCACATACACGTGTAGCTCGTCCCCAAAGGGTTAAGGGTTAAATTTAAATTTATTGATATTTATTCTTTTCTTTTTTAGTTTTTAGTTTTAATTAATTGCACTAACAGAAAAAAATAACTAAAGATCATTCTTTAGAGACTTCTTTAGAGATCATTCTTTCCGAACCTTTGAGTGCTGATGAAAGAGCAAGATTGTCTTCATCAAGCCTGTATCACGATCCTATCTAGTAAAACTTTCGACTGCGTACAAAAAGAAAAGAAAATGGTTCGTTTTTTTCTGCCATTTAAAAATGCTGTATGGACTAACGATAATTCAATATGAATTAAAGATAAATAAAGACGTTGACAATAATAGAAGAGCTTCCGTTCTTCTAATGCTGCCTTTTATTTGAAAGATATCAGTATTTATATTTCAATAGTTATTTTTTTTTCTTATAAGTGTCTTTTTACATATATTTTCTTCCTTCAAACAACGTGGATTGATCGCTTGTGATCACTCGTAGGCAGCTACGCCTTTGAACTCCTATATTAACCTCTTTGTCACCAAAGCCCCTTCGTATGACAATCTTAACACAATTTCTTATTAAAGAGATATAAGGGATTTTGCCTTTTAGTTTAATGTAACTTATTTTCTTTCTGTTTTGTAGCTTGTTTAAAAAAAAGTTTCGTTCCGCCTTTTTAAAAAATTGAATAACTCGAATTTTGTTGCAATTCGTGAGCATATCGATTTTCTTTCAGCCGACTTACATTGGGCCTAATTTATTTATTTATTTATCCTCGGCAGTCTGAGACAGCCACAGATTTTTTAGACTTTCACTATTTATTCTCGCTCTCATCATTAGACAGGGAATTTTTCTTTCGGCACGGTCCGGGAACGTCCATGGGTTTGCTAATATTTATAAAAGAAAGAGTTTACGAGACCATCTATCAGTGTGGAATCCCACCGTATGATAAAGTGAAGTATCCAGAATTCAACCTAAAATTTTAATAACGTCTATTTTTTAAGTGATTTTTATTTTATTTATTTAAAGTACCATATCAATGCATAAAAGGGTGAAATAACTTATCGATAATTATTGCATTTCTTAAATGTAGATTATTTTATACTTATTCCTTTGAATATTACGGAGAGCAAACACTAACGTGAAAATGACTGTTGAATAACATGTGGATCATATATACAGTGCAATTCAAAATCATATATACAATGCAATTTATTTCAAATCAGATGAAATAAAGTTCTTTGTAATGTACACCATAAAGTAGAAAAGCTAATAAAAAAAGTCAACAAAATTCATCTGTGTTTTATTTAAAAAAAAAAAAAAAAAAGTCAACAAAATTCATCTGCGTTTCATTTAAAAAAAAAAATAAAAAAAAAATGAAGTAATTGTAACCCCCCTCCCCCCCCTCGAAAAAAAAGTGCGTAAAAATTTTAAGGACAGCAAAATAAATAAAAAGAATATTGCCCAGTTAAACTGATGGCATTGAGCTCACAGGCTACGCATACTAATTGTACATTACATCCTTGTATTTTCGTTAATTCTGTTCGAAAAAAAAATTAAGAAGGGGACACAGCTCTCCCCTTTTTCCTTTTTTATACTTAACCATTGAACCTCCTAAACTATCAAGTACATGCTTTATCATATTAAAAAATCTATATCCAAAATTAAGAGCAAATCGGATAATTCTTAATAAAAACCCATTTAGCATTGATATAATTTAGGAGGAGTTATTCCCCTCTTTTATACTTAACCATTAAACTTCCAAAACTATTCAGAGATTTGAACGAAATCGGACAGTTCCGATTGAAAAATCCATTTATACAAGTTAAGGGGAGGGGCATTAGAACCCCCGTTCCCCCTGTTTATACTTATTCAATGAACCCCTAATAACAGCCACGGTATCGCCTCATCAGAATGATCCTATATCTAAATTTTGAACGAAAACTGCTAATTCTGCATGAAAATCCCGTTTATATCAATTAAGGGGGGGGGGGGCATGAGCCCCCCGTTCCCCCTGTTTATACTTATTCAATAAACACCTAATAACAGTCACGGAATCGCCTCATCAGAATGATCCTATATCTAAATTTTGAATGAAAACTGTTAATTCTGCATGAAAATCCCGTTTATATCAATTAAGGGGAGGGGCATGAGCCCCCCGTTCCCCCTGTTTATACTTATTCAATGAACACCTAATAACACTCACGGAATCGCCTCATCAGAATGATCCTATATCTAAATTTTGAACGAAAACTGTTAATTCTGCATGGAAATCTCGTTTATATCAATTAAGGGGAGGGGCATGAGCCCCCCCGTTCCCCCTGTTTATACTTATTCAGTGAACACCTAATAACAGCCACATATCTAAATTTTGAACGAAAATTGTTAATTCTGCATGAAAATCCCGTTTATATCAATTAGGGGGGGGGGGGCATGAGCCCCCCGTTCCCCCTGTTTATACTTATTCAATGAATACCTAATAACAGCCACGGTATCGCCTCATCAGAATGATCCTATATCTAAATTTTGAACGAAAATTGTTAATTCTGCATGAAAATCCCGTTTACATCAATTAGGGGGGGGGGGACATGAGGCCCCCGTTCCCCCTGTTTATACTTATTCAATGAATACCTAATAACAGTCACGGAATCGCCTCATCAGAATGATCCTATATCTAAATTTTGAACGAAAACTGTTAATTCTGCATGAAAATCTCGTTTGTATCAATTAAGGGGAGGGGCATGATCCCCCCGTTCCCCCTCTTATACATATCGAATGAACTCCAAAAACTAATCAGGGAAGCGCCTTATCAGGATATACCTATATACAAAATTTCAAGTGGATCCGATATTTTTATCGTGAGTTATCGCGTTACGCACGAATATACGAACGTACATACAGAACGGACGGGCACATAAGCTCTCAGGCTATGATAGCCTGTGAGCTAAAAACAGTATAATAACGAAGAAACAAATATTTAACATACTATGCACACCAATGCGTTTAGTGACTGCAAATTTTTCATGGACATCATTAATTTTTGACACAGTTCTAGACTGGTTTTGTACCATTCATCTTCAATCGTAGATCTGAGTGCTGAGTGCTGAAACTAAAAAAAAAAAAAAAAAAAAAAGTCTTAACTTTTTTGCTTGATTTCCGCATACGTTCTGAATGGAGTTTTAGATCAGGACTTCTAGATGGCTCCAAAACTTCAATATTTTTCTTCTCGAACCAGGGTTTTGTCATATGGTTTCTATGCATCAGGCGCATTCATTATCTTGCATATAAATTCATTTTTCTTTACTGCTAGAAGAGTTGCAACAGGTGAAATATGGCCAGAAAGGTTTTTCAAATATACTTTTGATTTTTTTTTTTTTTTTTTTTTTTGAAAGAAATGCAAGTGACCCCACGTCATTGAATGAAAAGCAGACACATATCATAATGGATCCGCTACGTAAATGACGTTTTGAAATAATTTATTTTTCTTTTCTCAAATCACACCAATAATATTTCTAGTTATCACGATTGTAAGTTCCATTTCTTTTCATCAGAGAAAATAAGCTGCAGCCATTTGTCGCCCCATGTTTTCACTTTAATTATCTTGCAAACTGTAAATCCTTGATTCTCTGGCTTAATAAAAAGGGATTTACACGATTTTGCTGTGTATTATTAAAAAAATTCCTAGATTGATTAAATGTATTGCATACTTGAAACCCAGTCGTTTGTGACATTTCTTTACTTGAGTATTTTCCAGTTGATACTAACTTTGAAATTCTCTGTTCTCATCTCTGGGTGGCAAGACTTTTGGTCTGCTTTTTTCCATATTCGTCTTTTAACATTAAAAATTATTGATGGCGGTTTTGGAACTTACTATCTTTTTTTTGCAACAAACCTCATTCTTGAGAATGCAAAAGATTCAACACCACTTTTTTCATATTCAGTCGGTTTGCCTGTTTTTAACAAGATAGCAAAATAAACGAAATTTATAATAGAAAACGCTAGGAAAATCGCTATACAGAAGATTTTTAATGTGCACATGAATAATAATTATACGAAATATTTCTTTAAAAAATAAGGTGTCCTTAAAGTTTTTTACACAGGTGTCCTTAAAGTTTTTACACGTTTGTTTGCATAATTGTTATTATTTTGCTGTGAAAATCACACATATACATTCTGTTGACTTTTATATTAGTATTTCCTCTTTATTATCAACATTATATTATCATTTTAAGTATCGCATTTTAAATTTATTAAAATTTTTGCAATTTTTTTACTGTTCCTTAAAGTTTTTACACGAGCTGTAAATGTCTTCGAGGAATGAGAAGGTCGGTCATTATTTTGTGCAAAACTTTCATTATTTCCTGGACATGAGAGGTGTTCTTCATCATCGTTTCTCCTTATTTTGATATTCATCTTCTCTTTTGGCAATGACACCGTTACCTACTTCAGCATGCGAGTAAATGGCAGGTTCACTCAGCAATTGGATGGATGATGCTTGCGTAGGATCATCCTACCTACAGCTGTGGGAAGTGTATGGAACTAGAAAAGCAATTACGGAAGAATCTGGTGTGGGATAGATTGTAAAATTTCATTTAATTATGCCAGATCGCAATTAAAAGGGTAATGTGCAGGGTTTGGTGGTATATATTTGATATTTATTTTCTTAATACCATTATGTTTGATATTTTTGGCATTTTCAAATATTTAATACTTATTTTTAAAATATCATTCTGCGTGATTTTTTTTACATTTTCAATCAAAACAAGTCTAAATGATTTTTTCAACTTATCGACCTTGCGTCGTGCTGCAGACTAGAATTTTTACCTGTGTCTTTGATTTTTTTTTTTTTTTTTTTTTAATAAAATAAGAAAAAAAAAATCTTTTCTAAGCTTTACACTTGAAACTGAATTTTTAAATGCAGAATCAATAACTATGTAGAGCAGCCATTAAAAGATAAATTGTTTAATTTAGATAATTTAATGTGCACCTTTTGAAAAAAGATCCCGAATTTTATTTTTACAACATACACAAGCATGGGGATTCAAAAAAGGAAACATTACAAGGTGTCTACAGGATCTAGAAATCTGGGAATCGTGGAAAAATCAAAAAGATTTATCAATCTGAAAAAGTCAGGAAAATTTTTAAAAATGCAGGAAAATCATTGGAATGTGTCTATTTTCGAAAATATATGCATTTTCACCATGCTAATAAGATTGATTTGTCTATTTTGTATACCATATTTTTTTACCATGCTGATTAGTCTATCCCAATATTTTTAAAAAGTTGCACATAGTATGAATTTTCAATATTAGTAATCACAAATTAAGGTGATCAGGTGTCATCATTTTCTGTGGATAACACAAATTGAAAAAAGTTCAAGAATTTGTGAAAATTTTAAATGATACGTTAGTATAATCCGACCAGCTTAATCCAGTTAGCTATCCTGTCAGATGTACCTATGTCCAAGAATTAAACATTTTTCAGAAAACGAGGAAAATTTCTGGTCACCATATATCCACTGGCCACTGTATGAAGTAGTTGGGCAAAATTTTGGGTTTGGATTTATAAAAGTTTGATTTGGAATTTTGGATTTATCAACCACTGAATCAATAAATATTACGCAATTTTTTGCAAGTTTGATAAGTGTGTTTTACGAAAAAGCAGCATACATAAAAAAAAATACTGTCATGCGTATTGTTAATACTAGTAATCAGTGAAGCCTGATAAAAATAATCAGGGAAAAATAAAAGAACTTGTACAGTTTTTTATAGACATCCTGTATTAATTAACTGACGAAATTAAATATTGTTTATTAAAAATATATTTAGCTTTTTTTGTGGGGCATAATAAAACCTTCATGTCCGAATTGGTATAACGAAAGCACCAGCTATTGTCATTATACATGCACCCAATTTTTCACATAATATGTAATGTGTATATGATAAAAAATAATAACAATTCTCCGTCCGGTGAATCTGCCGTCCTTCCTTGCCCCGCTTGTTGCCCTTTCGTCAAGGACATCCACAAAACAGCAGCTCCGGAACACCCAGTTCTTTCACTGATGACACTTTTACACGAGTTATCTGAAAAAGAATTAAAGCTCTGTCATTCATTATTCTAAGCACGTGCTGCTGGAATTTTTGCTTTTCGCTTGTTAAATTTTTCGTGAAATTTGCATAAAAATGCATTTATATGTGTACTTGAGCTTAATACTCGGATCGGACTTTTTTTTAGTCATCCTGGTACGGTATTCGTGTGTAGGCGTTTGCATTTCCTTGTTATTGTCCATTTAGTGGTTTTAGGTAGGGCAGTCATTTATTTGTGCACAGGATAATGCTGTATGTATGATTTGATACAAGTATAATCCCATTCTCCTTTGGTAATTATGAAGAGAAATATTGCAACAGTATTTTTAATCCTTTTTTTTTTTTTTTTTTTTTTTTTTTTAAGAAAGAGAGAGAGAGTGAGAAAGAGAAGAAAAAAAAATTTATAAGTATAATGTAATAGCTGAGTATAAAAAATAAGTAGGATACAACTCGTATTTTAGATGGAAAATTTCCTTTTTACATGTGTTCAACTATGGTGTATATGGTTTTACATGTGTACAACTATGGTGTACATGGTTTTATATGTAACATGGTTTGAATATGAGTTGACAATGCGCAGAATAATGTGAAGAATTCTATGTATGAGTATACGTTCTGCCAGTTTTTGAAATTTAACTGCAGATAAAATCGTGTTTTAAGTTTGTTCTTTTCTGACAACGAATTAATTTTAAATTTTTAAAGGAAAGAAACTCATCTGATTGTTTTTTTGCTCAGTTTATAAATGGATAAATATTCTTTAAAAGTTATATTTTAATTTCATTTCTGACGCTGTCGCATATTCACCCTTATTAAAATTTGCTTCTTTATCTGTTTTGTATTTTGCTTAATATTTAATTCAACGTTCGTGAACTTATCCATATATGCAGTGTTTATGTCGTGCTCCTATCCAGGTTTTGCGTGATAATGGATATTTTTTCAAACATAGAAAGAAAATTGCGAAAAAAATAATCACTTAATGAGAGGTATTGGAAGTTTGTTTCGGAAAGCTTAGCTCACTAATGATTGATGTGGAAAGAGAAGTTTCAAGATCGAATTAGTTAAAACGGAAATTCCGTAGACTGCTACTTATACTCCGTTGATTGTCAGCCCATAAGAGGAAAATGCTTGCATTTCTGCTACGTTTTGTTGCAAAAATGACAAATTCTGAATTCTGCTCCAAAAATGGAAATTTTGTACTTGAAAATAGCATTGTTAAAAGGGAAAAAAAATGAAAATTATGTATGATATGAGACGTTTTTTATGTTATAAGGAATGCCTAATCAAATTATAAGAATACTGGCAGCTGAAATGCCTAAAATATTTAAAATTAATGAAGTTTCAATTTTAAAATGGTAAGTGGATTCTTTTTCGGTTTATTGTCTAAATTTCTACTACGACAAATGCTTATGCAGAGGTCTTTCTGACTTTTTTACTTAAGGTTCTGTTTATGTCAAATTGGGAAGATCCTTTTACATTTGTGTAAAATCTAGGTCATAATTTTGTGAATTTGAAATGATCGTTAAATTCATGCTCTTGTTTATTCATTATTAAGTAGCTATCGATATCTACGTTAAATACATATTTTCTTTATATATGAAGCTTTAAGTCAATCCGACTAACACCATTTTTTTAGAAATTCAGGTAATGACATGATTGGGTTGAATTTTTTCTATATATCTATACAGTGCTTACATGAATGAACCTTGGCGTTATGAGATAGTTGTTGAGTATAATCAATATATGGTGAAAAAAATTATTTATTTATTTTTTAGTAGATAAATAACTTTAAATGTTTGAAATGATGAGCATTTTTATTTGATAGAGTTAATCGGGTTTATTTCTGAACGGCTTAGTCGTATGTAAAAGTGGTAAGTCAGATTTTACTTTTACATGGTTAAAATTGGGAAAAGTTCAATTTAGAGATAGAAAAAAAAAATGTCAAAAAAAGAGAAAATTGAGAAAACACCCATTTTTAAGATCAGAAAAAAAAATTATGAATAGCCCTATTTTAAGGTGATAAGTTTAGTAAAGAATCCTGTTTTGAGATTTAAAAAAAAAAAAATTGTGAATGATTTTTTTTTTTTTTTTTTTTTGGGGGGGGGGGGATGAATAATTTTGTGAATATTCTCTTTTAAAGTACCCAATTCCTTCCTAAACAGATCCCTGTTATGTGAATGTCTCCTGCATCCAAATGGGATGCCAGCTGAAAATAAAAGAGTACTACTAGGTTATCCCGTCGACCAATTACGCCAAATTATAGAAACCGCCGAACTCACTGCAAAACTATATATATTCATATAATTTTTAATAACGAAAGAAACAAATAATTAGTAGAATATTAATAAAAATAAAAAGTCGAAATAAAAATCATTTAGTGGCATTTTAAAAACGTGCATCTTATTTAATGTCACTGAATGTGACATTCACGATCGTCCATTATTGGCATTTAATCTTCTAGTTTGGCGATACATTTTCGGTCGGCGGGATAACCAAGTAGTACCAAAAAATTGTGCAATCTGTGGGAGGGATGTATTACTTTTAAAGGTTTTTGGTATTAAAGATCCATTAAGAAATCTTAAATTTAATATGTTACTCAAACTATGTAAAAATCAGTATTATTAGAATATAAAAGTGCAAAATGTAAAAACATGCTTTGGTGTTGATGTTCATTTGAAAGCCACCTATGTTTAAGCTTTGAAAATGTAAATTATATTGAGTTGCATGAAATGCTATACATAAAAAGTGAATAGTGTTATTGGAAATTTAACAAGTTGGAAATTGCACATGAAGCTTAGCAAATAAGGTGCGTTCGTACGATAACGAAGTTTTAAAAATATCACTCTCATAAAATTGTAAATAGTTAATTACAATTAAAATGCGTATCAAGCAATGTACTTCCTATACCATTACATAATGAAATAATTTTGTGTGGCCTTGTGAATCAATAACAATTGTTCTTTGCACCACAGATTATGCAAAATGTATAGTGTAATATGTACTTTATTGATGCATATCAATTTTATTATGTTTGAATGAGTGTAATACCGTTAAAATGCATTTGTAACATTTTCCCCGATTGACCGTAATGTAACGGAGTCAGGGTTGGTAAAAAACCGGGTTTCTTTGAAAAAACCCCAAAACCATGGTTTTTTTGGTTTAAACCGGGTTTTTTTTAATATGTTTTTCTGTTACGTGTACATGCAAATTTATGAACAAAAGTAAAAATTTTTGAATATATAAGTAATAATTTGATTTAAATGTAATTCTAATCAATATAATTAATTAATATACAATCAATTATGTAGAAAATTGAAATTCTTTAAAATCTAAACATTTTTAGAAAAAGCTGTGTCTTATATTTCATAAATAAAATGTGCTACATAATGAAACATTGATACCCTGAAAATCTTAATGAACAATCTTTTGATTACTAGCACTATAAATAAATATATGATATAGATTCATATATAAAACTTCATATATATTATTTTCAAATGGTTATTCAAAATAATTAATTTGAAATACTTGTTATATGTGATGTCTGATTTTTTTTGTTAGAAGACTGCATGAGTTAGTTATCTTTTATTGAAAAATAAAGCTTTTTATAAAAAATTTTTGGAAGGATTTGAATTTAGCAGTAGAGTCTTTACACACTTCAAGCATTGTGTTTTCTAAAACTACCAGTTAAAAGATGACTGTTAAATAAACAAAAATATCTATTTAACAGCTTTTTAGACTATTGAAAAACATTGATGTTAAAATATACAGTAGCTTTATAAATGCTGTAATCTACCAAAGAATTTAAACAGCCATCGGACTGCATGCTCTATTATAACACTTAGTATTTTTAAACATCTAAACTAAAAATTGCATTTTTTAGGCATTTTTATGAGACTTTTTTTCTATTACGTCTCAAGCAAACCCTGTCTTGCCTCCCCCCTCCCCCCTTTCTGCCAATTTTCTTAACTGATCTAAGTAATGGGTTTGGTTATGCAATAGAAGATTTAAATATATCTTTTACATATTTTAGTTAAATGTAAACAGGTGCTTTACTAGTGCTTAATTTTTCAATGTCTTCTTATTCGACTTCATATCTTAAGTTTTTTTTTTTATTCTTAAAAAATAATCCCTTCAATCAAGAAAAATTTCTTTTAGAGCTTGACTGAAATTTTAAAGATCATTTATGTCATTATCTGTACATCTGCGTTTCTCAAAGGAAAATATTTTTAAAATCTAAATATTGCATATTTTTCATCTATTTTATTTTTGCTAAATTTACATGATTTAAGAGTTTTCTGTAGAGTTTCAGATATGTTCATCAATGCATGAAATATGCATTCTACATGTCATACTAACATGACCTTGACTAGACTCACTATGTCTTATGGTGACTATTGAGATAAGACTTAAAAATAGAAATTACTTTCATCCAATAATTTGAAACACTTAAATTACAAAAATGAGAAAATATTATATTAGATTTGTTCTAAAAAACCAATTGGTTTGAACTGTGCCAACCTTGCTGGCAAAAGAATAAAATTATAATGCAAAAAAACCCAATCCCAATGTAAAAATGCAAGAAAAACAAAGGCTTGTTAAAATCACTAATCACAGAGCAAATAAAAAGCTCATTGCCAATTATTCAATAGCATACATAACAAAAAGAATTTCTGAAATGATGAAATTCTTAGTAAATCTTAACTACTCAAGCAATTTAAATAATAAAAGTGCATTTTTAACTCGAGTCTGCCCTTCTGGCTATGTATATATGTTTTACAAATAATGGCTATACAGTTGGCAAAAAAAGTATTTGTACACTTCATTTTTTAAAATTATAATGAAATTAAATAAAAGATTTAAGCAAAAAATACTGTAATAGATTAATTTAATGCATCATAATATTATAGAAGCAAAAACAAAATTAAATGAATCGATTTTTTACATAATAATAAACAAATATACAAAAATATAATGCAAAAAAAGTATTTGTACACTACATTAATGTAATATAATTAATGAAAATTTAGTAAAATGATACAAATTAATATTTTGTTTGAATTCATTTAGCGTTTATGACTACTTCTAGATGGTGTGACATAGATTCCACCAACTTTTTTGTAGCGGTCTGGTTAATGTTATTCCATGACACAGTAAGAGCTTCTTTAAAACTGTTTTGTTCTGATACATATTTTTTTTTTCGGATTTTTGCATCCAATAGCATCCGGAAAATTTCTATTGGATTCAAGTCTAGAAATTTTAGAGGAGTTACCAGTCGTCTTCGAGTATTGTCGTAACCATGTGCTAGTAATCACAGCAGTATGCTTTGGTCGCTATCCTGCAGAAAGTGAAAAGCTTTTTCTACGCATAATTTCTTGGCACAGTTTAATAAATTATGCCGCGACACATCAATGTATGTTAAACCTGTCCTTCCATTGTCAATAAATTTAAAATGTCCTGCTCCATTAGAAGCTATACACCCCAAAACTATAATATTCCCCCCAACATGCTTGATAGTTTCAAGTATACGTTTTGGATCTAGAACAGTTTCATTTTTACGCCAATTTTTTCGAATGCTTGGTGATAAAAAAATTCCGAAATTTCCCTCATTAGAAAAAATTACTGTTTTCCAAAAATCCAATGATTTACTTCTGTATGCGAAAGCGAATACTATGCGTTTTCGCCTATTTGTTTCGCTGATGAATGGATTTTTCCTTGAGGTTCTTCCTTTTAAATCTTCATTGAGAAGAATATTTTTTATTGTTTGAGGTATTACTCTGATGCGAGAAGATGTCGCAAGGTCTCCAGCAAATTTTTGAACCGAACGCATAGAATTTTTTAAAGCTTTTTTAACAACACTCTCTTTTTCCCTCATTGTTAGTTTGCTGTGAAGTCCTGGTTTTCATTGAATTTCGATGCTTTTAATTTATTCATAGTTCCTCCTATAAATCCAATAGTTGTAAATGGTAATTTAATAGTTTTAACAAATTCTTGTTGCGAATTTAAATTTTTATTATGCTCAATCATAGGATTTCATATATCTAGAGGTGCCTCTCTAGTTTATGTTCTATACTCAATTATTTCAAGAGCAAATTAGATTAAATGTCAGACAAATATAATATGAAGTTAAAAATTATTAACAGCTTCTGTAAAAGTAGTCCTTTGAACCATAAACACTATAAAATACAGTACATATCCAGGATGGAGAAATGTACAAATACTTTTTTTGCAAGAAATTTTTAAACTTTTCCTATTAGAAAATTATTTTACATCTTTATCGAAATTTTCTGTTGTGTAGTTTAAAACGCACGGTAAACAGACTGTATTAAAACTATTTTTGACAAAATATGTGTTTTTATTTAGTTAAAAATCAAAAATTTTCGAGTGTACAAATACTTTTTTTGCCAACTGTATATATATATATATATATATATACATATAGGCCTTAAAAAAGAAAAAGAAAGAAAGAAAACTGATTAGGTTTTTCTAACCAGCTAATTTTAGAAAAAATAGTTATTCTGCCATATAGATTTACAGCTTACAAGAAAAGTTGAGTTGATTAAAATTTTTTGTCCTTTTAGAAACTTATTAATTCATCATTTTTCTACAGCTTTGCTTGTAGCTTCTTCATAATTTGGATTTTGCATTTTTCAATAGTGTGTAAAATAAAACATTTGGGTAAAAGAATAAAAAAAAAAAAAAAAAAAAAAAAAAAAACAGGTGAAAAAATACCACCATGGTTTTTTTTTTAAACCAATTGGTTTAAACCATGGTTTTAACCACGGTTTAAACCAACTTGGTTTAAACCAAACAACCCTGAACGGAGTACTTTAGATTGTCCCTGTAATTGATCTATGCATCCAGTTTTCATAAAATTAGAAATGACTCGACAAAATTATGTAATAATCATACATTTTAAATTTCAAACGATTCGGTTGGGTAGTTTTTGCGTTGTTATATTCGGACGGACTGAGCGACAACTATAATTGCTACGTATTTACATAATTACGAACACATCTAAAAATGAATCAACACTTACTAAACCCAGTGAAAGATCTTGAAGCTAATTATAGAAAGTTTTACATTCAATCAAGGAAATTAGAAGAGAAGGACAGAAAAGTAATGGTCTCATCTAATAGCCCTCTCTTTCTAAAAGAAAACAAGTAAGAAAAATCATGCGTTAAGCATAGATTATGAAGCACTTTCCAACACTTAATGAAATCTTTAACACAACTTTGTTATTTAGGGAAATAAATACTGTATAGCCAAATATACCCAAATATGTATTCCAGTACATTAGAACAGCCCTGTATTTCATATGTCAGTTCATATAATGGGAAAATTTAGCTCAGCAAGAAAATACCTAGTAGCTTGAAATTTCTTTTTCAGCAATTAATACTATTAGATGGAAACATACTTGAATATTTTTGTTCAGCCCTGTAGTTTACATTCTACCTTTATTACACGTCAGCATTAGGCTAAAATTTATTGTAAACTAAAACACTTTTAAAACAACTGAAATCACATTCTCATAAATTATCATTCATAGGCGTCCATGTACCGAATTCTTTGCGTGGCCCTGTATATCACTTTATCTATATTCTGCAAACATTTCTCAGTAAATTGAATGCAGCTCAGCATAAAAATGCATAGCTTATTTAAGAACCACGTTTAAATAATTTACGCTCATATTCAGTAACGTTGGTGAGCTCTTTTGGGTAGCCCTGTATATCAACTATAACATTTATACACACCATATAATGTGCATATATTTAGCGAAATACAAACGCGAATATCATAATTAAAATGCATTTCATCCCTCCATCATCCATCATCCGACACATATACGGTACTTCGGAAAGAATATACTATTTGAAATCTTTTGTATGGCCCTGTAAATGCTATGTACTTCATATTATGCAAGACAGTAGCGTATAATTTATATTAAGCTTCAGTGACATATATCAATTTTATTGTACATGAAAAAGCTCAATATATTTAAAATATATCACACAATTCCCCCTTTTACCATTATCTAATGGAATTCTTTTGTGTGGCCCTGTAAATGAATAATAGCTACATTTTCACCTTATATTTTATAGAATGTATATTTTAATACGTTTGACAGGGTATAACATCTTTAAAGTTCCTTAGAAACGATTTTTTCCCATAGGCCGTAATGTAATAGGAAACTTTTGATTCGCCCTGTAGATAAACTAATCATGGTAGAAACTTCATTTTTGATATAACTTGTGCTATGGTAAACGTCAATAACGTCCTAAAATTTCATGGCAATCCGAGTATATTAACGATTTTTTCCCATGAGCCATAATGTAATGGAAAACTTTTGATTCGCCCTGTAGATAAACTAATCATAATAGAAACTTCATTTTCAATAGGGTTCGTGCTAGGGTAAACGTCAATAACGTCCTAAAATTTCATGGCAATCCGAGTATATTAACGAGTTTCCCCATAGACCGTAATGTAACGGTAAACTTTTGAATCTCTCTGTAGATAAATTAATCATGGTAGATACTTCAGTTTCAGTAGGGTTCGTGCTAGGGTAAACCTTAATAACGTCCTAAAATTTCATGGCAATCCGAGTATATTAACGATTTTTCCTCATAGGCCGTAATGTAATGGGAAACTTTTGATTCGCCCTGTAGATAAACTAATCATGGTAGAAACTTCATTTTCAATAGGACTTGTGCTAGGGTAAACGTCAATAACGTCCTAAAATTTCATGGCAATCCGAGTATATAAGCGATTTTTCCCCATAGGCCGTAATGTAATGGGAAACTTTTGATTCTCTCTGTAGATAAACTAATCATAGTAGATACTTCATTTTCAATAGGGTTCGTGCTAGGGTAAACCTCAATAACGTATAAAAATTTCATAGCAATCCGAGTATATTTACGGGAGTTAGAGCGCGGACAGACGGACAGACGGACAGACGGACAGACGGACAGACGGCCATCCGGCCAGACGGACAGACGGACAGACGGCCAGACAAACCGAATGCATAAGCACTTTTCAACTTTGTTGGAAAGTGCTAAAAAAGGTTGTCAACTGAACAAAAATATTGCAAACTGCAAAACATGTTAAACTGAAATTATTTTTACTTGACAATGTGTGAAGATTAAATGAAAAATATAACGTCTTCTGTTTCTTTGTTTAAATAATTTACATTACTTCATTTATTCATTATCTTCTTCATCATCTGTACACTATTTCAGTAAATGTATCAGTAAAGTCGTCTCTTTTATTTTATGATTGGTTAAATATTAACTGACACCTCTACGCATTTGCTTTTACGTTTTGCCAAACGTCTCAGTAAGTTGTTCCTTTATGGAAAAATGCTCTTAGAACGACTTACAAGCATAGACTTTTTTTTTAATGTTCAATTTTAAGAACTGCTTGTTAATGCACGCATTTTTTTTTTTTTTTTTTTTTTTTTTTTTTTTTTTTTTTTTCCTGATTAAACTGTGGAACAATTTATACCCAACAATTTTGATTGAAATCTGGGGGGGGGGGGGGGAAATAATGAATTTCTCCAGAAATATCTATTGTATTTCTTTATGTCCACACTTATGAAGTGTGAAGTGTGACATATAAGAGGTTGTTAAATATATGAAAATTATTATGTGTCTCGTATTTTAACTGCCTATACTTTTCTCCATGCTCATATAAGTTCGTAAAACTGAATTCGCTTAGTAGTTTCGTATTATCTTCTACTTGTTTGAAGGTTTCAGAGATCTGTTTAGATTTTTGTTTCAAGTATAACTAAGCATTTGCTGTGAAATGTCAGATTATCATTTTGAATCTCCGTTTTCTTCGCATTTATACCACTGATATGACGAGAGCTTGGGTGGCCCGCAACATGTTATCGTGTTATCTAGCACCTTGTAACTCTAGTTACATAGTATCTGCTTAAAGTTATGCCAGGTAAAGAAACAAATCGGTGTAATGTACTTGCGTCACGAATGTTTTCTCCGTGATTGAACTGGTCTTACTAAATATTCCACCTCACTCCATTGCGTATTCGTTTTCATTCTAAATGAAATGTAAATAAAATAATCTTATTTTCCTGGTCTACTCAGTTATGCTTAAGTTTAGTTTTGTATTTCTAAAATACTGCATGCTTTGTAGAAAATAATTTTAATAATTTTTTTTTTAAGAATATTTATTGTTAGAGATCTTCGTGACATTTTTTTTCTTTTCTAATCAAAATGCGCTTTTAAAAACATACACAATAATGTTATATACTCACGAATTGCAGGGTTCCCAGTGTCATGGAAAGTCAGAGGAATTCTGGAAAATCAGGGAATTTCAAAGTCGTCAGGGAAAGTCAGGGAAATTATAAAATAAGTAGGAAAAGTCAGGAAATTTACAAATATTTTGTAAAAAGTCTTGGAAGGGGAAAAAAGGTGCAAAATTTATCAAATAGCATCGACGAAAAATCACAATAATCATCCATCACAGTGACAAAAGATTACGAAAATAAATAGCGAATTTCGTTGTATGCCTGTTTGGTCTGGGAGTTTTTTGTGATTTGGTCAGGGAATTTGCCAGTCATGCTTTGCTAAAAAACCTGAAATGGTATGACCCGCTAACAAACAGGTGTAATATAGGTGAACAAATATTACTTTCAACTATGACAATTTTCACGACAGATTTCAAATTTCATCGTTATAATAATTCCATAAAAATCTCTTTTTCAAAAAAGAGTTACGGGTTTCACAATTGAGAACAAGAGTTTCAAAACTTGCCTCGTTCAAAAAATCAAATTTTGGGAAATCGCAAAAAATCTCTTACTGCATTCATTTGTTTTCATTGTAAATTAGAATTTGAGAATGCCAGATATATAGAGCAAAGCTAATTTTTTTGCAGGTTGTAGTGTTTTTCGATGCATGTTTACCATAAAATAGATTGACAGTGAAAAGATGATTTTTTTTTTTAATTTGTACACGATGAATTTTGAAACTCACGCCTTCAATTAATTACAAAAAATTGAGATTATTTTTTCAATTCAACTTTATAAAATTTCCATTTTCAATAGTTATTTATTCTAATTTGTTTAATTGGGAATTAATAAATCGTAAGAAGTTTTGTTTTCACGGATTTGACTCTATTTCGAATTAATATTATAAAAGAAGCTATTATATAGTACAACATATGAGAATTTCACTACCTTTTAAATACTTTTAGGAATTAAAAGCTAGGAGAATGTTTAGCGTATGTAGCATATAAAAAGTAAAAAGCATTTAAATTTCTGAAAATTTCTCTGCTGCTTGTTAGTTTCGAAGTAGACCATGAGTATCTTGGGAATTGAGGTCAGAATCGAGGAAGATATAAATTGGTGTAATGTAATTGAATATATTTTTATAATGTCTTCTGTGTTGAGACTATTACCCTCAGGTTTCGTCGATAACAATCTGTAGCTCTCGGTCTGTCAGAATCTGTAGTCTTCTTTGCAATTTTCATACCGAAATTTTCACTATAATACACTGTAAAAAAAAAACCGTTAAATTTACGGTAAAAAACTGGCAACTTTTGCGCCAGTTTAAAACCGTTTAATTTACAGCGAATAACCGCAATTTTTTTTACGACAATCTGTTCTTTTAACATTTTTAAACCATTACATTTACAGCGATAAACTATTATTTTAACAGAAAACTCTTGTGATTTTTACAAAGAATACATGTAAATTTCACGAAGAAAAACTGTAAATTTTATCAAACTTTCTGATTTTTTAAACAGTTAAATACTGTTATATTTACCGGGATAAACTGTTATTATAACTGAAATATATTGTAATTTTTACAAAGAAAACTTGTAAATTTTACAAAGAAAAACTGTAAATTTTATCCAATTTTCTGATTTTTTTTACAGTTAAATACAGTTATATTTACAAGGATAAACTGTTTTTTAACAAAAATATATTGTGAATTTTACGAGAAAAATATGTAAATCTTACAAGAAAAATTTGTAATTCTTACGAGAAAAAAATGTAAATCTTGCGAGAAAAAAATGTAAAGCTTGCGAGAAAAAAATGTAAATCTTGCGAGAAAAAAATGTAAATCTTGCGAGAAAAAAATGTGAATCTTACAAGAAAAAAGTGTAAATCTTACAAGAAAAAAGTGTAAATCTTACAAGAAAAATATGTAAATCTTACGAGAAAAATATGTAAATCTTACAAGAAAAATATGTAAATCTTATGAGAAAAATATGTAAATCTTACGAGAAAAATATGTAAATCTTACAAGAAAAATATGTAAATCTTACGAGAAAAATATGTAAATCTTATGAGAAAAAAACTTAATTTAACAGAAATATTTTGCGATTTTTACAGAAAGAATTTGCAAATTTTATGCAAAAAATATGTAAATTTTACTGCAAAGTTGTTCAAAATAAGGTAAAAATTTAAGATTATGCAGATGAAAGGGTTTTTCCATCGATTTTCAAAAAGTTACTCTTAAATTTTTATCTGGTCCCTGAGGGTCAAATTATATTTAAAAAAGTATTCCACATGTTCCAGAAGTAAAATAGAGAAGGATTTATTTTATGGCCAAAACACACAGAGTTAAACTAGAATTTATAAAATTTCATTGCTTCTTGCCTACAAAAACAAACACTCTTAATACTAGAAAACTGAAATTTGATAAAGTTTCAAGAATAATAGTTTAAAAAACTTTCGTTATAAAATAAGTGAATCATTACTGTTGTTCTCTGGAGAGCATGGAAGAATTTTTTCTAAATATATCTTATTTGACTCAGAAGTCCTATAAAAATTGTATAACTTTTTGAAAATAATTGGCTGAACAAAGTGATCAATACAATCATAATTTAAACTTTACTTTGAACTCTTCTGTAATTTACTTTGCATACACATTTCAATTGGTAAAAAATTAAAGCATGTTTCAATTTTAGTGATACCTTGTATGCTTATTTATATACAAATTGTTAACTTTGGCATAAATAAAATTTTTGCTAAAATAACTAATTTGGTGAAAATTCCAATATATATACATAACAACATTTATGTGATTGACTATTCACGTTTAGTAAGGGCACCAATTTCTAAAAATAAATTTTTGAAATATAAGAAACACTTTTTCCATACTCAGAGCGGCAAAGTTTGATAAAATATTCAACTTTCTCTCACAAGTCTAATTAAATTTGGCATAAATTTAGAAAACGAGAAGTCTCATCTTCTGGTGGTAATGCGTAAAAATTCAATTTTTTAAATTTCCTAGAAATTTATTTCAATTTTTCCAGTTCAGATATGCCGCATAAATTAAAAAAATATACAGGATAAGGAAGAAAATTTATGTATATATTTATCATTATTCAAATTGCCAAATTTTCCCTGAGTTGTTCATTTGTCAGCTTTAGAAAGATCAAATTATAAAATATTTAAAAATCTTAATCTTTATTTGATCTTTTGATAGATGTACCTATTATATATTATATGCATCACTGTTATGATTGTTTGACACTCGTAATTTCGAAAGGAAAATTCTGTAATTAAATATGAAGATTCTTTGAAATTACAAGAGCCGAAAAACTAGACAACAGTTGACAATTATCATGTACTACATGTGCATTAAAATTTCAAATTAGTTTTGCTTATTTTTAAAATAAAGTATGTGTTTCATAAAAGTTTAAAATTTGAAAATACATCAAAACAAACAAATAAAACTATAACATTTATTATGAGCTTAAAAAAATACAGAAAAATCAGTAATTAATTCACAAACAGAAATTTCAAATATATACATATTTCTTCACTTCCAAGTTTATCTTCAACCAGTGAGTGGGATTTATTCCAAAAATACATCTGCAAAAGAAATATATTTTCTTTAGTGGTTAAAATAAAAATTAAAATAAATAAATAAAAATAATTTGTGTACTTTTATGTAACCTGGGTGCAGGTGAAAGATTCAGGTGAACAAATATTAGTCTCATCTCTATTATTTTGTAATGAATTCACGGCTGAAATTCAACAATTAGTTAAAACATGATTCGCATTTTAAAACGCAATCGGTTAGCTAAATCTTGGTGAAAAACACCTAAAAACAGTTTTTAGCTGTTGACTCATACATATACCATTGCATTTTCCTCATCCCAGTACTCCATATTTTCATACCTTTGGGTGCAGGAAAACAAAATGGTAAGCTTTAGAGACTAATGCTAAAATCAAGTTTTCAACCAAGACTTGGTAGACCAGCTGCATTTTAATATGTGATTTGAATTTCAATTAATTCCTGAATTTCAACCATGAACTCAATGAGATGATTATCTGTGCTGTGGCCTCCCAGTCTATATATGATATACTGTAAAATCCAGACTGTAAGCTTCCTTTTTATACAATTAAAAAAGTTAAAAATTTGTAAATGAAGCTTATAATAAAAAATCATTAATTTTTTTTTCCCCTTTTATTAAGTATATAAGGCAAATGCAAGGGTGAGAGAAAATCTTTTCCATTTTAACAAATACAAACTTGGTGAAAGGCCTTTCTTTTGAAATCTCCCCCCCCCCCCAAAAAAAAAAAAAAAAAAGCTAAAAACATTATTTTTTAAAATTTACCTCTTTATTTGTTTGCAGGCAACAATATTTACCACACCTTGTAAAAATTTAAAAATTTATTTGTTATAATTTATATAAATAAGCTTCACATTTATTTTTCACGTATAGATTTAAAATACAGCGGGGAAAGAAAAAAAAAAAGTTATACAAAATTATTACATGTTGCTTTATTGTATAAATTGTAATTTTCTGATTATTGTAACAATGTATAAATTATCGTTTTTAAAAAACTAGCATTTTAACTTTTGAATAAATCTTGGATTCTTAGTTGGAATAATTGTCTATGTGTTTAAAAATAAGTTTTAAAAAGATATTAAATTGCTGAAAATAGTTATTAGGGGCTATGAAAGTATAACAATCATTTAAGGGGAGAGCGGAGGGGGGACTGGCATATCATATTGAAAGATATTTCAAGGGGGAGGGGTGGTTTGCCTTTTGATATCAATATCATTTTTGATCCAATCAAAAATTTCTTTTTTTATTTGTAACATGGTTTTTGGTACAAAATAGCATGTTATCTTTTTTAAACCTGTTATTTTTTTTTTTTTAAGAAGTACAATGTTACTATTAAAATTACTAAATATTATAAAATTATTTAATTTTAAAATATGGAATACCCCAATGTTTGACATTACTATTCTGTTTCATATGTGTATGCATATATAACAGGGTGTCAACAATTTTAATAAGTTGACTTTAATTGTGATTTAAAACAACTGATTTTCTTTTTAAATGAGGGGGTGCACAACCTTTACAAGAGAAGGGCCACATACAAGTATGTCTGAGTGGTCGAGGGCCGCATCAATAACATGAAGACAACTCGATTTTGAGGAGGGGATCTGTGGCCTATAATCGGATATAAAATATTGTTTCAGAGGGCAGTGTGTGTGTTTGGTGGTGGTGTGTGTGTGTGTGTGTGTGTGGGGGGGGTGTTACTCAAGTTCGCTTACCCAGTCAAAATACCCAATCCAATTTAGTTGGTAAGGATATACGGCAGTTTTTACGTTTTGTATATACAGTCGTCCCCGCATAAACGAATATTGACGGTTCCAGAGAAAATATTCGATTAAGCGGGGTATTTGATTAAACGGGGAGGCATATAAATGTAATATTTAAGGTGCAATAAAGTGACATAATTATTAAATATAGTATATTTAATTACCAGAGTAAGAAAATCGTTAAAAACTTTAATAGAATAATACAAACTGAAATAAAAACAAAATGACATGTAAATACGCAATAGTTCAATGACAGTAAACACATGCATTTTGTTTACATTGCATTTAATGCAGATCATGTGAATTGGATCCAAATTTTGTTATTAAAATTTAATTTACGTAATTTATACAGGTTTAAAAAAATTGATGAAAACGGTTTATGTGAAATTTTAGAGTAAAAAATGGATGAGATTTTTTTCGAATGGTATCATAATTACCATCTTGAACCTCTAGATGACAACACATTATTATTGAAGGGTTACTTCGAGGATTTGCTCGTTAACGCTAATGCTATAGAAAAATTTATAAAGATATCTCTTTTGCATTTCAATATTTTTAAATTATCTTTTTTGCAATGGATAGCTGAGATCGATCTGTACAAAAGGCGTTGTCGTTTTTAACTTTTTCCATTTTTATCGCGGATATTTTTAAAGAGGATGATTTCTGTTTCGGGACTGGTTTTGAAAATGAAAGTGTCTCCATTAAAAATAATTGTAAAAAAATCAAAAAAGTGAAAAAGAAGTCTTTTGACAAACGAAAGTAAACAAAATACAAAATTGATCGAAATTCCTGTCCAATTTATGTCACCATTTTTTTAATTAATTCGAAAAAATGAACAAGGAAGGGTGACCCTTGACCAGTACTTATACACCTGCCAGGCGAAATCCATGCTGGGAGTTCTGCAAATTTGTTTTCTGTGTAACAATCGAAAATGACAAAAAGTGTGGAGGAAATTCCAATTGAAGCATGTTTTTCACGCCCATTTTTCAAATTGTCTCACCCATTTGTTATTCGATTAAGCGAGGACATTTCGTGAAAAGTATTCGGTTAAGCGGGGAAAAATAACATTAGCCCAATGGGATTAAATTCGGTTCCGGAGTATTTTATTTGAATAAGCGGGGTATTCGATTATCCGTTACCCGATTAAGTGGGGAGGACTGTATAACAGATATAGCAGGTATTACTTTCATTCTGTAATAATATTCCTTGACTTTATTCAGAAGAGTAAATTTTGTTTTATTAAAAGTGCTAAAAAACAAACAGAGGCCAGTACTGAAAAAAATAAATAAGCTTTATGAGCGAAGGAGAGAGAAAGAGCCGATCAACAAGATTTTTAAGTGCATAATCAGTGAAATTCCCGATTTTTCTAGTCCAATCAATGAAGTTTGTGCTTTTTTACAAAACTGATTGACAAGATTTGCAATTTTTATGAAACCAATCGACAAAATTCACAATCTTCCCGCACCTGATCAACGAAATTTACAATTATTACGAAACCGATCGAGAGAATTCATGAAATTTCCCCCGCATCAGCAACAAAATTCCTGATTTTTATGAAACCGATCGATGGAATTCAATTTTTACAAAGCTGATTAACGAAATTTGCAATTTTTCACTCACATGATCCATGAAATTTGCGATTTTTACGAAGCAAATCGATGCAATTCACGATTTTTATAAAGGCAATCGATGAAATTCGCGATTTTTACGAAGCCAATTAACCAAATGCTTGGGTTTTTTTTTATTTTATTATTTTTTTTTTATAAAGCTGATTGACGAAATTTGCAATTTTCCTTTGAATGATCAACAAAATTTGCGACAAATTTGGCCTGATCAATAAAAGTAGTGATTTTTGCGAAGCCGATCGACAAAATTCACTAATTTTCTTTGCATGACTGGCGAATTTTATGAAGCAAATCGAGAAAATTCACGAATTCTCCACACCTGATCAACAAAATGCGCAATTTTTATGGAGCCGATCAATAAAATTATGTGCCTGATCAGCAAAATTTGCAATTTTTACGAAGCTGATAGCCGAAATTATAAAATTTTAATCAGTGAAATTCATGAATCGATGAAATTCGAAATGATCGATGAAATTTCACAATTTTTACAAAACTGATCGATGAAATTTGCGATTTTAACAAAGTTGAAAGGATTTTTCCTCACATGATCGATAAAATTTTTGATTTTTATGAAATTTATCGACAAAGTTTGCAATTTTTATAACACCAATTGACAGAATTCACGATTTTTACGAACCTGATAGACAACGAAATTTTCACTTTTCCCACGCATCATCATAAAATTCAGGATTTTCCTGTGCCTTATGAACAAAGTTTGCGATTTTTTCCGTCCCTGATTTGCGACATTTGCTATTTTCCTGAATTTGATTAATGAAATTCGCGATATATCCGTGCGCGACCTACGAAATTTAATAGACTTTGGAAGAGATTTTTAAGTGACTGCCAAATTTTATTTTTTCCCGTGGTAAATTGCCGAATTCTATGATTTTTTTAATGCGACTTATGCACAAAAATTGTAATTTTTTCCAACAGTATATTGGCAATGTTCGCGGGCCACTTTTGGCCAACGGGCCACAGGTTGTCCCTATTTTAAATCATTGTTGGATATTAATGGAATTATTTTATTGCAGTTTTTATTAGTTCTGTAGTTACTACAGCCTTTTTTTTAGGGCTCTACAACCTATCCCTTTTGAAAATGGCAAAAAATAATGAAATTCATTGCAACTGATAGAGAACTTTTGTAAAAAAACTTCCAAATTCCACAGTAAATCTTAATTTATTATATAATTTCACAGTATTTCTTAATCCAAAATCCCAAAAGTATAGAAAAATTCACAAAATTTGCTGATTATTCATGGGAAAATGCTCAATTTTGCTTTGTCTAGCTCACTGAGTTTTTGCACTGAAGAAGAATCTCGATAGTAGATTCAAAACAACTGTTTGCTCTCTTTTCATTCTTTATTTGTGCATTTATAATCGTTGATTTTCTATCTTTTAACATTTTTGCACAAAGGCTTTATTTGACTTTTTAAGAAAGAGATAGCTTATAGAATCTCTCAGAAGAAAACATAAAAATAAATTTTTAATTAAATAACAGGGTGACCACAGAAATATAATTTTTAATTTCCCTGATATATTTAAACTTTTCCTTGATATATCTCAATATTAAAGTTAGTTTGAAAAGAATGATCCCATTGATTGAAATAATCAGAAGTAAAATAATTTTTTATATTTTATTTAATGGAAATACTTGAAATAAATGAATAATGATATTTGATGCATTTTACTCTGTGCACTTCATTAGGCACTTCTCTAATCCAATCTTTAAACTCTGGATTAGTAAGCCAATCAACATGAAACCGTGTCACCATAAATAACTAGGTTTTCTATCCGAATCCAAGTAAGAGAAAATATGATGGTCAGCATGTTCGATCCGAAATAATACAACAAGAACACACGGTACACGGACGCGATTTCGTTTTGTAATGTTGAGGTGTATGACTGCATGAATAGTTATTGAAAAAAGATTATACCTAATTCAGGTGCGAACCAATGTTCTCGTTGTCACTCGCCATTTTGCCAAATTGCGACTAAATTCTTCATTTGGCGAGTAAACAAGCAATTACATTCGCCAAATTGCTAACACTCAATTTTTGATTTTTCGTTTTTCATACATATGCATATATACATATTTTTAATATATTTGTAGAGGATATTTGAAATTAGATTAATAACAATCGTCGTCACAGTTATAAAAACTTAGGTTATTTTAGAACATATTGAAAAAAAGGCGGTACATTAAAGATAATTTTTTTGTGCTACACAGCGAATCTATTTGGCTAATACTTTTTTCATTTGGCGAATGTTTTTTATTTTTAATTAGCCAAATTGCTAACGTTGGTCAAATGTCAGCGAGAACACTGGTGCGAACAATAAAAGAGTAACACTATTTAGCGATGCAATCGAATTTTTAATACGAGATAAACAAGGCAATGCATTGTTCATCTGGGCAGAGCCTAATGTATTTTTTCCGCATGAAGCTGAGACTGATTTCATTCTTCCTAGTCTTCAAGGGAAAAAAATAATCAGTTCCTGTTGAATCATTCCATTTGAAAATCCTTTTCCCAACAAGGCCAAGTCTGTTCATAAATAAATCGGTAAAATTTGAGTTGGTCCAAAAAATTTTGCAAAAAAAGGCATATACTTTTAAGTCATCATTACTCTATAGTTAAACATTAGAATTTATTCTTTTGAAAGCATCGTAGATTACTAGGCTTGTTAAAATAGAGTTAAACACATGAAAAAAAAAAAAAAAAAAAGAACATGATTATGACGGAATTTTCTTTTAAACTGAAAACTGCAAATTTCTTTTAAACTGTTCATCAATGCAAAATTAATACAAAACATGAGAGAAAAATATATTAAACATTTATATCTGCTAAGAAAAACGTATTTTTTTCTTTCCAGTACGATTCTGTCTAAGAAAATTTTACTTTTACCATATACCATTTTTTAGACTTTTTTTTTTGTCTCTATTGCATTATTTTTTGGATTAATAATACTAATGATAACTGAAACATTTACATGTAACAAACAAAGGTTCATTAAAAGCATAAATATTGCAGCCTACGACACTTCTGCATAAATAGAGATTATAAACATGAAAAAGACTAAGCTAAAGATTTTTTTTTTTTTTTGCCTAAGCTCTTCTATAAGAATAAAGATTAATGTTATATGGAAATCCACCCAGGCCGGGCTGGGTTTCAGGCCGATTTTTTTTTTCAAAAGATTGGGCTGTACTCAAGCCTGGATATTTCGGTTCTTGCAGATCTCTAGAAGGCATCATGAGATAGCGGGAGCAAGCTGAGACGGGGCAGTGGATGAATTGCATGAAAGAGTGGCTTTATGACGCAAAAATGACAATACATTTTCCCTGAAATCTTAAATTCTCTGACATTTCAAGGTTTTCCAGGTCTGTGGTCACTTTGAATAATATAAACTGAATATTACTTAAATTATTAAAATATTTACATTATTTGAACAAGCATCAATTATTTTAGCATTACAGCAGTTTTCTAAAATAATATGAAAAATTAACATTATTTGTTGGGTTGAACTTTTATCTAAAAAAAAATCTTAAAAATAAATAACACTTTTCTTTTCCAAACAATCTTCTTTGTAGATATGCCATGAAGTTTTGTTATTTGGAAATTCTGGTGTAAATTTAAGTATGCAACTGAAACATGTAAAGCATATAATTACCTATCTTTTGATGTTTTGTCAGTGGACAGAAACAAGCTCTGAGCCCCATTCCTTTTTTCAAACTCATGTGATGAAGACTTGCAACATTTGCACCTCTTAGATTAGCATTCATTTTCTGAAAAAAATCACAAGTAGAAATCAAACATTCAATTTTGGCAGTATTATTTACTTTTGGAAATCACAATCCATTTAAAATAATAATAACAATAATCAAAAATATATAAATATTTACAGTAGGGGTGTACAATCTTTTCAAGAGTAGGGCCAATTACAAATATGTCTGGGTGGTTGAGGACCACATCAATAACACGGACAGAATTCAATTTCAATGAGGTGATCTGCTGGCAGGGTTGCCGGCTTTTAGCCAGGGCAAAAAAAGGCACCCCTTTTTTTGGGAGGGGGGGGGGTATCCATTTTAAACAAAACGGCTAAAATTGAAAAAAGCCAGCTTTTATTTTTAAAGTGTTAATTTGTATCAAATTCAAATCCATATTAAATTTGGATTGATGTATTTTTAATACAGTTTCTATTATATAATACTGAAAAAGTTATAAATTGCTATTTAATTTTTCAAATAAATAAGTCTTTATAACTGCTAGAAGCTAACTGTGAAGGCATTATGTCTGTAAAAATACATAAATCTTGCAAAAAAGAAAATATATTCAAAAAAATGTGTTTTAAACTTCTATATTTCATAGTTTTATTTATATTACACATTCTTAAGAAATATATTTAATTGGATTATGACAAAATGTAATGCATCAAAGTATTCATGGAAACATTCTTACATGCCAATATGTAAAGAATAAGTCACAGAATAAACAGTGTTGAAAGAGAAATTAGGTAGAATTCAGTATTTGAGGAGGGTTTAATACATAATTACATAAAATTAAACAACAAAAAATGTTCAAATAAAATTTTTTGAATTAAAATTTAGAATAATTCTTTGTTATTTAAAAGTGCATATATGCCCTCATGCATGAATATATTCATGCATACATTTACTCTATGAATGAAAATATTCATGCATATGCTAATTGAGAATACTGAAATAGATTGTAAAATATAATATTTTATGAAAAATGTAATAATAATACTATTTTCAATAGTGAGAAATGGTGCTTTTTTATGTATGATTTTAAATGTTTATGGGAATAAAACATGACATTTTAATAACTCTTAAAATTAGTTAAGTATTAAAACATGTAACCAAGTAACCATTGTCCTCTTTAATTTTATAAATTGGGTTGTAACCCAATTTCTCATTATGAATCATAATTAAAATCCCAATTTTTCATTTAAATAAAGACATTTATTGAACTCAAAGTAAATTAAACATGATTAAAACTAGTTAAAAGGCACTTAAAAATGTGTAGCTTATAATTAAAATGCTTCACTGTATAGAAAACAATTATGGCCAAAAAAGGCCAATTTTAGCCCTCCCCCCCCCCAAAAAAAAGCCATATAAAACCTATAAAAGCCACCGACCTGGCTTTTTTAATTTTAGCCGGCTTTTTTGTAACCCTGTCTGTAGGCCTATAATCGGATGAAAACTATGGTTTCAGAGGGGAGTGGATGGTTACCCTTTTAAGTGTCCTTACCCAGTCAAATTATCCAATTCAGTTGGTAAGGATATATCAGTAGTTTTTATGTTTGTATATATAGCAAGGATTATTTTCAAGATGTAATAATATTCCTTAACTTTATTCAGGTTGGTAAATTTTATTTTATTAAAAGTGCTAAATAACAAACATAAGTAGCTGGTGTTGAAAGAAACGTGAACTTTATAAACAAAGGAGCCGATCTATAAAATTTTTCTGTAATTGATCAATGATCAACAAAATTTGTGATTTTTCAAGACCAAATTATAAAACTCTCAATTTTTCCCTGTCTCAATGACAAAAGTGTGTTTTTTCCACTTCTAAATGACGAAGTATTCATTTTTTTGCTCCCAATTAACAAATTTCATGATTTTTAACTAACTTTGACAAAATCTGAATTTTTTTTTTTTTTTTTTTTTTTTTTTTTTTTTTTTTTTCCCATGGCAAGATGAAATGTGCAATTTTTTTCTTTTGATAAACTGACAAAACTCCCACTTGTTCCAATTTAAAAACTCATGACAGTTGTTCACGATTTTTTTTTTTTTTTGTGCCTCATCGACAAAAAAGCTATTTTTTCATACCTGATCGACAAAATTCTCGTTTTTTTCATGCAATAAACTGAGAAAACATAAGACTTTTTCATAGCTGATGATCCTGTAAGTTTTTTGTGCATCAACACCAAAACTGGCTATTTTTTCTTACTCGATCAACGAAATGTGTGATTTTTCAAGTCCACCCAATAAAATTCATTGTGTCTGATAGCGAAATTTGCTATTTTCCCCCAAATATCATGGGCAAAATTTGTGAATTTTCCAAACCTGTTGATTGTTGAACAAGATTTGTGATTTTTCGATACCTGATCATTGGAATTAACGTCTTTTCCATGTTTGATCTACAAAATATTCAATTTTTACATAACTGACGAAATTATATATTTTTCTGCAGTAAATTGACGAAATTTACGATTTTTTCCCTCCAACCTATCAACAAAAATTTCAATTTTTTCCAATTGTAAATTGACGAAATTCATGAGCCATACGCTAACCTATTGTAGCCCACAGGTTATTATTCTATTCGACAAGATATGATATAGCGAATTTTTGCTTCATATGTATTATTAATTTATATCAAACTCATAAGTAATGAAATTTTATTTAGTAATTAATCCACTGTAATAGCCAAAACAACATATTTAACAAAAAATTTAGCAAAAACATTGTGATAGCACTGAACACTAATTTTAGTGCTATTTAGAATTTTGTTTATTCAACTTACCAGTAAATTTTACTGTTTACGTCTGCAACGATACATGGATTTGAAGGAGGTTTCTGTACAAACAAATTTGGCTAACATAAGATTCTGGAACATAACAGATCTTGAGATGTAAAACATACCCCCCCTCCCCTAGGAGTGTGGAATCTGTGTATAAAATGCCTAACTCTGAGTGAGAGATGGCTAACGTACTAGAATTCTTTGGGCTTCTATTCTCAGATTGCTTCATTGCTACCCTTTATTGAAACACTGATAGTAGCTTTAACTTTGTAATTAAGTAAATGGAATATTATTATTTAAAAATAAGTGGTAACAATCACTTCTTTCATTATACTGTAAAATAGACTGATCCAAAAAAATTGGGTTCGCTGCCAGCATGATTAGAATAACACCTTTATATATGTTGTACATATCAACTTTTTCTTTATGTAAAAAAAATACATTTTTATTTATTAAAAGAAAATAAATATGAAACTTTTTTCATTATTCAATGAATTGTTATAGCAAAAAATAATCATTTTTAAAAGACAGAGCGCATACTATATCATTCAGGGTTGTATAATAAAAATGCACACACACACACCATGCTCAGAAAATTTTATGAACCTTGCAAAAAAATTTTAGGAAAGAAGCTATCTTTATTTTGTAAATTTCTTTTTAGCACAAAAATTTTTTAAATATTCCCTCAATTTCATATAAGATTTTTTTACTGTTAGTGTACAATTAAAAGAATGGCAGATTTTCAAAATTTCCATCACCAAAAATAGAGGTTGTCGTAAAAAATCATTTTTGTCAATCGTTCGCAGAAAAAAGAAAAAAAATCTCTAATTTTGTCAAATCATTACAGAAAAAATACAAATTTCTGTAGACAAAACATGAAATATCTTTGGAGGGACACAAAAAGACACATATTTCGTCATTGGGTCATAAGAAAAATGTGAATTTCGTCAAAAGACCTTGAAAAAAAGCGAGCATTTCAACAAAAATTGAGTAAAAAACTTGCATTTCAACAAAGAATTGCATAAAGGAACTTATTTCAACAAAGGACCTCGCAAAGAATGCGAATTCTCAACAAAAAAAAACGCACAAAATTCAACCAAAAAAAAAAAAAAAAAAAGCACAAAACACGCATTTCAACAAAAGAAAACAGAAAACACGAATATTGTAAAAAAAAAGTGTGAATTTCATCCAAAAGGCCAGTCAAAAAATGCGAATTTCGTCTAAAAATCACACAAAAATGTGAATTTTATCCAAAGGCCACCTAAAATAGGCATTTTGTCCATGAATTGCATAAAAAAAATCAAATTTTGTCCATGAGTCGCATAAAAAACACGAATTTCGTTCATGAATTGCATAAAAAATGCAAATTTCTTTCATGAATTTCATAAAAAATGCAAATTTTGTCCATGTTAAAATAATGTAACACATATTTTTATCAAACACTAAATTGATTTGCAGAAAACTTTTGATCCAGTATTTACGTGCACAGAAAGTTTTTGGTTTTATAGAAGTCTGCATGTATGCACCGACGTACATAATTGATGCCAAAATGGCATTATTTTAAGAGACATGGTATATGGGCTACATTTTGTTTTGCTTTATACTTATTATTTTTTTTTACTGTTATTTGTTTCAAAATAATTAAAAAAAATATATGTGTAATTAAAGTTTGAAAATGAGCTTTTTGCACAAACTGAGTTAAAAAAATTAACTTGCCAAACCTGGAGCATATATGATAGATGTGCCAAGGAGAGATTTCATATACAGAGTTTCCCCCAGGTTTAAAAAGGGGCAGGGCGCTACTGTTCTAAAAAGGGCACTTTTTACATTCTTCAGGGCACTTTTTTGATTTTTAAGGGCACTTTTAAAGTGTTGAATCCAGAATTTAGCGGTTAAAAAAATCGTGGAAAAATAGAAATTTCATCAAAGAATCGAGAGAAAAAAAATCCAAAGATTTCGTCAAAAAATTGAAAAAAAAAAAAAAAAAAAGAAAGAAAAAAATGTTAATGTTGTTAAAAAACGGCAAATATTGTTTAAAAAAATCGTGAAAAAACAGCCGATTTTGTTAAAAGATCGCAAAAAACAGCAGATTTTGTTAAAAGATCGCAAAAAAAAGGCAGATTTTGCTAAAAAGAATCGCAAAAAAACAACAAATTTCGTGATAAGAGCGTGAAAAATCGGCAAATTTTATTAGATCACAAAAAATGGCAAATTTCTTCAAAAGATTGCAAAAAAAACGCCAATTTTGTTACGTTTAAACAAGAAAAAACATAAATTCCGAAAAAAAATTCACTTTTAGCAATTTTTTTTGTGCCCCTTTGACGAAATTTGCATTTTTTCACTATCTTTTGACGAAATCTGTCGTTTTTTTGGGGTATTTTTAGGATTTTTGTGTTTTGTGCAAATTTTTGGCAAGATATGCTGCTTTTTTCTGAATATTTTCACAGAATGTTTTGTTTTATTGCGGTTTTGGACGAAATATGCAATTTTTTTGCAAATCTTTTGCCGAAATCTGCCATTTTATTCTCGATTTTTAGCCGAAAGTTGTTGTTTTTTGTTATCTTTTTGCGAAATTTCCCGTTTTTCACCACTCGTTTCACAAAATTTCCATTTTATCGAGATTTTTGGACGAAATTTGTTGTTTTTTCCCACGATTTCTTAAGAAAATCTGACGTTTTTTTCGAGATTTTGTGACGAAATTAGCCTTTTTTTTTTTGCAAATTTTGCTGGAAATTAGTCGTTAATTCGCGATATTTTGACGAAATTCCGCGTTTCGTAGGACGCGTAAGAGCTTTTTTTTTTTTGCGTTCCGTCGCCGATTTTTTGCGTAATTTACGCGTTATAGCGCGTTTGCATCATCGCTGAAGAGTTGCGTTTTTTCTAATATGGGGCAAGAAGGGCGCTAGTTTTTAGGTGAGGGGCAAGAAGGGCGCTATTTTTCAAACTAAAGGGCAGGAGGGGCGCTGCGCCCTCCTGAAACCCTCTGGGGGAAACTCTGCATATATAAGAATAAGAAATGATGGATTAAAAAAAAAAAAAAAAAGTTTTTTAATAACCTTTCGGGACAGGAACCTTTTACAAAAAATTTTAATGTTTTGTCACCAGTTTTTGAAAACAGAAATTTGCACCTTATTAAATCGGGAAAATCCTCCAAATGAATAAGGTAAATTTTACAGTAAAATTTTACCAATGGGAATAAACAAGGATTTTTAAACCTTTTAGCAGCAGTTAGTTATACATCGCGAATTTCATTGATTGGTTGCAGAAAAATGCATTATTTAGTCAATTAAAGGTTTAAAAAATGCACATTTTGTTGATCGAATATGGAAAAATCTTGAGTTTTATTGATCAGATTCCGAAAAATCCCAAATTTTGTTGATAGAGCATCACAATATCTCACACGCTGAAAAATTGCAAATTTCATCTATCATGCTCAAATAAAATTGTAAATTTCTACGATCAACTGCAGAAAAATAACTTATTTTATCAGTCATTCGAAGAAAAATTGAGAATTTCATAGATCTGGTGTGAAAAAATTGCAAATTTTGGCGGTCTGATGGGAAAAATCGCACAGTTATTGATCGGGCAAGAAAAATTGTCAGTGTTGTTGTTTTTGTACAAAAAAAAATTGCAAATTAAATTCACTGTCTGCAAAAAAATTGCATATCTCCTCGATTTATCATGTGAGAAATATGAATTTTATCGATTGGTTTTGCGAAAATTGCAAATTCCGTTGATCGAATTTGTAAAATAGCAAATTTCACCGATATGACACTGAAACATTATGAATTTTATCAATCAGCGACGTAAAACCACAATTTTTGTCCACCGGCATCATAAAATTTGCAAATTTCAGTGACTGGCTTCATAAAAATCACAAATTTTGTTGCTAGGGTGCGGAAGGATTGTAAATATTTTTCAAAGCTTAAAAAAAATTGTGAATTTTGAAGATCAGGTGCTAAAAAATTGTGAATTTTCTTGATCGGCTTCATAAAAATCACAAATATTGTACATGAAGAATGAAAAATCACAAATTTTCAGGACCAGCTTTGTAAAAATTGCGCATTTCGTTGATTTGCTTCGTAAAAACTACAAATGTAATTGATTATGCAAAGAAAAATAACTAATTTCATCGATCAGCTTTGTACAAATCGCAAGTTTCGTAATCGACTTCATAAAAATCGAGAATTTTGCTGACCAGGTACTAAAAGATTGCAAATTTTCTCGATCGGCTTCAAAAATCACAAATTTTGTTGATAGGGTGCAGAGGGATTGTGAATTTTTTTCAAATGGCTTGATATAAATCACAAACTTTGTTGATCAGGCACTAAAAGATTGTGAATTTTCTCGATTGCCTTTGTAAAAATTGCAAATATTGTATATCAAGAATGAAAAATTGCGAATTTTTAGGATCAGCTATGTAAAATTGCGCATTTTGTCGATTTATTTCATAAAGATTTCAAATTTCAATGATTATTATTTATTATTTGATCAAATTTCAATTTAATAGCTAATTTCGTCAAACAACTTCGTAAAAATTGAGAATTTTGTTGATCTGGCGTTAAAAGATTGCAAATTTTCTCAACCGTCTTCATAAAAATCACAAATTTTGTTGATAAGGTGCAGAAGGATTGTTTTTTTTTCTTTTTTTTTTTTCTCAAACGGCTTGATAAAAATTGTGAATTTTGTTAATCAAGCATGGAAAAATTGAGAATTTTGTTAATCAAGTGCAAAAGAATCAAGAATTTGGTTGACTTGGCACGGAAAAATTGCATATTTTGATCATGTGATAAAAAATCGTAAATTTTGTCGATTGGTTTGTAAAAATCAAGATTTTTGTTGATCGACTTTGTAAAAATCGCAATTTTCATCAATTGGCTTTGTAAAACTCTGAATTTTATCAATCGACTTTGTAAAAATCATGGATTTTGTTGATCAGGTATGGGAAAAAAAGGCATGGAAGGCATCAACCACTTATGTTTGTTTTTTATCACTTTTGTTAAACAAAATTTACCCTCTTGAATAAAAACAAAGAATATTATTACATCTTGAAAATAATCCTTTGTATATTTGTTACAGATACAAGCATAAAAAAGCTGATATCTCCTTATCAACTGAATTAGATATTTTGATTGGGTACACAAACTTAAAGGGGTAACCCTCCGCTCCCCTCTGAAACCATATTTTTTTTATCCAATTGTTGGCCACAGAGAACCTCTTTGAAATCGAATTCTCTCTGTGTGATTGATGTGGCCCTTGACCATCCAGACACATTTGTAAGTGGCCCTTCTCTTGAAAAGGTCATGCATCCCTACAGTAGTCTTTTAATAACGAGGAAATTATAAAACTTATCTCAAATGACATACAAAAATCAAAAAATTTTGATCCCATTTACTATCTTAATTCATGTTCTTGCCACTAAAACTGCTTTTGATTTTTTTTTTTTTTTTTTTTGGGGGGGGGGGCTATTTTGTTGCTAATTGCCAAAAAATTCTAATTTTTGATAACTCCCCTTACCATTTAATAACTTTTCAACTTTTTTGCAATCAGGGAACGTGATCACATGAATTTTTCACTATTTTGACTGCATTATAGTCTCCTTTCGGATTCTTTTATTTAATTCCATCTGTTTTCAGCTACCATGTATTTGCTAAAAACTGCTTTATGAACTGTTAAAAACAATAAGCTTAATAATCGTTTGAAAAACGTCTCAGTTGTGTTTTTTTTTCAATTGATAAATTTTCAAGAACTGTACATCACATGATAAACTTATGTAAAGCAGAGCGATTCATTTTTCAAAACTAATATTTATCTGGATGGTTAGATTTTTAAGACCCTTTCTTTCAAAAGAAAAATAAAATCTCCATATTAAATATAAGCATGTCAAATTGATCTTTTACCAAAAGAACATTCTGGAAATTTTCTATTTAAAGTCTACGTTAAACAACTTCATTTCTATAACTTTCACATGCTTAGAATAAGCTTACTTTTGAACAAATCAAAAAAGACCCTAAGAATTTTGGACATATGATGGCAGATATGATGATTGGGGGAAATGTCATATGCACTACATTTTTTTTCTAACGCCAATTTGATGAAAACCTCATTTTCAAATACCAGTTACACATATACATAAAGGGAATAACAATATATTAAAGAAATAATTAATAACTATAGAACAAAAGAATTTATGCAGTTAAAAAAAATAAATAAATAAAAGAAAATAATATTCAGGTTACCATATGAAGTAAAATAACTACACATTGTGAAAAATTGCATTTGTGTTATATCCCAAAAGTTATCCCAATGCATATATAATACTGGCATAGGAAAAAAAAAAAAAAAAATCAGATCAATATGATGCCTGTATATCTGTGCCAGATTTTAAGTAGATAAAATGGTCCCTCCCCACTTTCTTGTTTTGTGTTAAACTTCTTGTGTATAAACAAAAATGCTGCTTTTAGGCTTAGTTCAAATTATGGATAATACAGAATATAATACTCCATAAATAATGAAACTATTACATCTATGCATTAACAAATCATTAACCACTTAACTAGCTACCCCGAGATAAGTTGGGGGTAAAAGCACTGTTTCCCCATACCCTTCGCCGGTTATGTGGTTAATGTACAGAAAATATAAAAAATATATGAAGCAAATTTACTTTTGATTCTTGAAATAATCTTTTCCTTAGTGTAAAAATGAAAGCTCAGACAGATATATATTTTTTTCAACTGAAGGTTGGACTATTGTGTTGCTTCATCTTGTGTGTGATTGATGAAATGTTTAGAATGATATATAAAGAGAGAAACCTACTGTCCCATTCCTCCCGCAGCGCCACTTTCCCTTACATATAAAAATTTTAATATAGTTATTTTTTTTTTAACTATATTACAATAAATGATGAACAACAAAGATATAACTACCTCTGTGAATAACATGACAGCATTATCTTCTTGCCTGTATTGGGATATGATGATGCATTCATTTGGTGCTGCAATCAGAAACAGGATAAAATAATATTAATTAAAAAATGCACTTTTCATATTTGCCTATAATAAAATTTAAATAATAAAAAACAAAATTCATTGATGAGTAGTGCAGCCGGAATTGGGCTTTGGGGAGGTTGAGTTGTTGATGATTGTCGATTAATGGAGTCAGTCTGTTTAATGTCTAAAATCATTATGCTTTTTTTCTTTCAGCAGTTATGCTGGTTATGATTCGTTTAAACAGTGTTTACAATATTAGAGTTACAAAATATTAAAATGCCATACTAAAATAGCACAAAATTGCATTTTTTCAGTTAAAATTACACAGGGTTTCACACTTATTACCCAAGCAAAGCTACAGGTTTTGCTAATACCCTGCATCTTTTGCTAAATAAATGGATTATGAACTGGCCTTCTAGTCCTTATACAAAATTATGCTAATCTCTATCGGCTCTTAAACATTGTCCTATACCTTTTATTAAACAGCCTGTGTATACCTTTTTTTTTTTTTTTTTTTTTTAGAAAAAATATGTACGCTTTCTCTAAATGTTAATATTCTTTTTTTTCCCTTTAAGATTTTGCCGAATATGCAGATATATATAATTTTCTGTTATGTTATGTTTACATAGTGTAGTCGTAAAAAGAACACAGAGTATATGCTCTTGCTCAAGGCAGAGGATATACCCTAGAATGTATATACAATAGCATTTTGAAAACCAGGGGGTATACAGTGGTCTGTAAAAAAATCCAGAGGGTACATAGCGAATACCCTCCACTACATCCATGGTAGAATGGAAAATAGGTGATACCTGTACCTGCTTTCGGCCTCCAAAAACAATGTTTGTGGTTTTTTATGAAGACGATAGACAAAATTAGAGATTTTTATAAAGCCAATCGAGAAAATTCACAGTCTTTCCGCGTCTGATCAACATATTTTGCAATATTTATGTAGCCGATCACCAAAGTTCTCAAATTTTATGAGCCGATGGACGAAATTGGCGATTGTTTCTCACATGATCAATAAAATTTGCATTTTTTCTGCACCTCATCGACAAAATTTGTGATTTTTACCAAGCCAATTGACGAAATTCACGATTTTTACAAAGTCGAACGGTGAAATTCACAATTTTATTTGAGCCTGATTGAAAAATTTGCTAATTTTCCGTGTGTGATCAACAAAATTCGCATTATGCCCGTGTCCGACCAATGAAATTTGTGATTTTTTTTGTTCAATCAACGAAGTTTACACTTATTCCACAGTTAATCAACAAAATTCATGATTTTTAACTAACTTTGATGAAATCTGCATCGATCTCCCTTCCAACATTTATAAATGGAGGGGAATTGAGCTGTTTGGGAGGGAGAGAAGACCTCACTGTTTCTACATGTGTCATTTAAAGAATTATACTCATGCAAATTTTACAAAATAACACTGAAGTAATTTAAATTAGCATTCCTTCCCGGTGCTAATTATTTTTGTTGCTGGTCGATTCAACTATTTTTGGTTTGTGTCAATTTTGGACTGAATGTATATATTTTTCAACTGAAATTGGTTTGAATTACAATATTTTTTTCATAAGCTAGCTCAATATGTTATTTCAGAACAAAAGCTAACCTATAACAATAAACATAGATATTTTAGCTTGTGTTGTTTTCTAAGTTAAAGCTGTATTTTTTTTTTTTTTACTTTAACAATGTAGCTTAATTCACATTTTTCTGCAGTCCTTTGATTAAATTTGTGTGTTTTTGTTGCGATTCTTTGCAGAAATTTGAATTTTTACTACAACCCTTCAATGAAATTCACTTTTTTTTTTTGATTCTTTGACAAAATGAGCATTTTTTTTTTGCAATCCTTGGTTGAAATTCTCCTTTTTCTCAGCAGCGCCATAACTAATATTTTTCTTAATGGTCCTTTCACAAAAATTGAATTTTTTTATAATCCTTTGACAAAATTCATGTTTTTTCTGCAATCTTTTGACGAAATTCTTGTTTTTCACAATCTTTTGATGAGATTCATGTTTTTTCTGCGATCCTTTAATAGAATTTGCATTTTTTGGCAATTCTTTGACAGAATTTGTTTTTTCACGCAATCCTTTGAAGAAATTTGTGTTTTTTCCATCTTCTCTTGACTATATACGGATTTTCTGAGATTCCTTGACAAATTATGCATTTTCTCCGTGATTTGTTGATGAAATTTACATTTTATTCCGCGATCCTTGAGGAAATTTGTGTTTTTGCCTTAATCCTTTGACAAAATTCGTGTTTTTTCTTTGATCATCAGACAAATTTGTTGATTTTTTTCTGCGAACAATTGGTGAAATTGGCTTTTTTGGTGCTCATTTGTTGCAACTGCTGATGTTTTTCCGTTATATATTTTCATTTCCAAACCAATACCGATTTTTTAGAATTTTCAGAGCCCAATGCCTTAAATTTTGGTGAAATTCTGAACTCCGTCGAATCTGATTCACCAATAGGTCACGGATCATAATGCGAAACTTGTCAACTGATCTCTGAAAAAATTGTGAAATTGATCATGGAAAATTGTGAATTTCAACGATCTTTCGTGTTAAAAATGTCATAAAATATACCAATTGGTCGTGCGAAAATAGCATGAAGTTTGTTGGCTGTCATCGGAGTTGAATGTAAGTTTCGTAATGCAAAATTTTTTGGAAAATGGTGAAATAATTTGGACAGGATTTCAAAATTTTGGGCATGAATTCCGCCGTCCCGCCTTGAGTTTACAGATTTATTTTGCTATTTAAACATTGTCATCACTGATTAGTGCAGAAATTTCTGTCAAATGTTAAAAAGAGAGAGGAACAGAGAGAACGGAGGGGGGGGAGAACAAGGTGCCAAAAGTTTTTTAAGTAAATTAATTTAAGATATGTTAAAAATATTGGTCATCACAATTTTTATGTCATTATAAAAGAAATGGGGGAGGGGAGTAGAGCTTGTAGATAAAATGATATTAGTTACTTCTTTTTTTTTTTTTTATTGTTACCATTGAATGGAACAGGAATTTTCGTTTTGAAGAGATTGTTAAAATTTTGTTAGATTTTCATGTTTTTGAAAAAACTTGGATTTCAGGTGCTAGAGAGATTCTGAATTTTGTTACGACCTAAAATCCAGAAAATTATGAAATCGAAAGCGTTTGATCCCAAGGATTTCGAATAATATATTTTAAGCTGTAATTATTTTTATAAGTGCACTTAGAGCCAAAGCATACTAATGAAACAAAAGTTTTTTCAAATAATTAACAATTAGGATACTAATAATTAATCAAATATTTGTGAAAATTATTCCTTGTTTAAATTACTGTGATTATCACAAGCTCAATATTTTAATTGTTTTTTAAACAAATGTTTTCAAATACTAAAATGTTAAGGAAGTACGGTTATCAAATTGAGAAGTGTGGGATTTAGGGGGATACATATATTTTATATTTTGTGAGTATATGCATAAATTCCTGAATTTCACATTGTTTTTAACAGTTAAACTTCCTGAAATCATTTAATATATTAATTTGTAGTAATCAATATTACAAATATCAAAGAAATGATACAAAAATTTGAATGTTTTATACCCCCCCCCCCCCCCAAAAAAAAAAAAAAAAAAAAAAAAATTTCAAAATAACATTGTAGAACTGAAGATTGAGGCTGCTGAACTGCAGATTTAATATTTTAGTACTATTAAATTAAAATTATTTCTTATATACATACAATCGAACCTCGTTAACATGAATCTCAAGGGGAATCAAAATGTTGTTCATGTTAGTATCAATTATAAATGTTTATAGGAGAATGTGAAAAAAATTCATGTTAACGAGGTTTGACTGTATATATATCAGAGGGATATGTTAAGGAAAATTTCAGGTCCTTTATAGGCTCCTCACATAATAATTTATCTGAAAACAGGACCTTTTACAAAACAATTTATACCAAATGTAGACTCTTCTCAAAATTCTCTTAAATAGACCTTTCAGAGAGTTTTTTCCCACTTTTGATAAATTTAGTCATATAAAATTAAAATCTGTACTGTAAATAAGCAGTTCAACTCAAAAGAGCATATGGTACTTACATATTAACGTCACTGCAGCAGAAGTTGTGGTTATGCACCAATAAAGAGCAATCTTGTTCGCACACGCACACAATTATCTTTTAGATTCCTTGTTGCCTTGTTGTTTGCTGATTTTTGACAACATTTTTTGTGTTTTAGTACTTTTTTAATGTTATTTATTTATTTTATTTATTTATTTAATTTATTTTATTTTATTTTTATTTTATTTTTATTTTTTTGCAAGTACAAACCATAAAATTCATTTTTATTGACGCATTATTGCAACATCTACTGCAGTGGCATTAATACGTAAGTACCGAGCATATTACTTAGCTTTTTATATATGAAAGACAGAATCTGAAGACATCAATAATTTAAAAATCACAAAATTATGACTAGAATCTTTGAAAATATAAGAAAAACATCTTAATTTTACAAAAACAGGGTCCTGTGAGTTCTCTGCACATATATTTAGTAAATAGATAAGCAATCATTTAAGAAAGAAAACAAATTTTTAACATACAAGAACAAAAAGCACATTCTGAGGTTATTTTGTTTCTAGGTTCATTCTCTATAGAACTTTTTATCCTGACTCAGATCCCTTTACATAATTCTTTATCTTATAAATAAACCTTTTGCAACTTTTTTCCTTTTAAATTGAACTTTTCAGAAATTTAATCGTTTAAAGATAAAATCTAACCTATAATAAAGCACTAAAATTCAATTTTTTTTTTTTTTAATGGAGTCACTTGAGATGATTCCTGGTCAAAGTTTTTTAGATTATTCTAAATCATTTAGATTTTTATTATCAAAATAACAATTTATTAAGCTATAACAAAAAATAGAGATACTTTGAACCCTTTGCCTTGCAATGGAAGTCTTAATTATTGATTTTAGTTGAAATTTAATAAATTTAAAATGAAAAATATATATATTTATTCAAAACTGTTACATTCAAATTTCTGAAAAACAACATTCTCCTTTATATTTACATATTTAATAAAGATCTGTGTCATTCTGATACTTTTAATTATTTTATTTCAACTATGTCACTTGCCTTTAATGCTTTTGGTTCATAAAACAATAACGGAGAAAAATTTAGCTTTAATTATTTTCTCCATAACTCCAGCTTACATGTTTAATAATTTGAGTTGTTGACATTGTTATTCAAACCATAACATGAAATCGCGAACAGAAGCAGAAACATTTTCAAGTTCTACTATCTTTCACTGAAAATATTAATAAAGATGCTCATTTAATAAATTCATACATTCAATACTAAATAAGAAAGCACTAAAACTTACTTTTTTTTAGAATATTTGCCTTGAGAAACAACGTGCCATCTTCGTTTCTTCTTTGCTGAAAATCCCGCGCTTGCGTAGGAGTATAAACAAAACTCAAACCCAGGTGTTGCCAATTTACAATAAAAGTGCAAGAAAGGAATTTCTTTTTCCTTCAGGTTTATGTTTTGCTCTGAGAAGTTTTTTATCTCCTTTTAGTTTTCTTATCTTATTCTTATATTTAAAACAGAATCAGAATTAATGCAAAGAGAAGCATATTCTTTTATAAATTACGAGAGTTTTGCTTTATGCATTTGTTGCAAAATTTAAATGAAGAAATTGTGAAGTAAAAACTTACTTTAAAAAAAGAATTTAATTTACTCAATTTATTAACAAATATAATTTAACGAAAAAATACATGACTTTAAAGCCATATAAGACATATATATGATATTTTATGTAGCATATGACTAATTACAAATCAATCATTGTATTTCAAGTGGAGGTCAGGGTAGTTCCACCAATCAGAACTGCCTATTTCAAGCGTATGACCTCCAGTATGACGTCAGTTGCAGCTACCCTTTATGTATATATGACATAAATATAAGTTATAAATGATATACATGGCCTATGTATAATGTATGTTAAAGAAAGGCTTGGCGAAATCGTGACTGCAGTTTAGACTAAATCATAACTGGAAGTAATTAACTTAAAATGATGATAAAAAATTTCTATGTTTAATAGGGAACTTGCAATCAGCTGATAGCCATTGTATTTCAAGTGGAGGTCATGGTAATCCACCAATTAGAACTGTCTATTGCTAGTATGTGACCTCCAGTATGGCGTCAGTTGCAACTACCTATATATAAGTTAAAACTTTTGTATTTAATTTTTTTTTAAATACCTTGATACCATACCTTAATAATCATTGTGAAAAATTAAAAAAACATGTATATAAGCAATTTATGAAAGCTATTCAAGTAGAGAGTTGAAAGAATCTACATATTGCATTTTCTGTTTAAACCTTTCTTTTGCAAACAATTGTGTTTTTAAAATGTGGAATTCACACAATAATTTTCGAAAAATTTCATTTCAACATAAAGAAAAGCAGTTTTAAAATCTTTTTTCCACTCAAGTCAATTTAAGTAAAATTTAATAAAGTTTGTGATTCAAATCTTACCTCTCAAAGAATTAACCAGTCTTTGTCCTTAATCCCCTTTCAGGAAGACCAGCATAATATGCACTACAATTTCTTCTAACCGCTGCCTGAAATCGCTGTTTTTAGAAAAATTTTCTATTTCATTTTTATTATTTTAAAGTTAAAAAACTTGTGATTTCAAAAATGCTTTACTTTTTATTCAGCGATTACAAGAAACTAAGTTATAGACCAAAATATAAATCGGAAATTAACGTTCTGAAACCGGAAGTGACCTTTCAATGAGTCACAGAAAGGTAAAGAATTTTTAATAGAAGCTTTAAATACACAAGTATATAAACATCTACAAATATGGTGGATTATAAAATAGTAAATTTTAAAATAATTTTTTGTACTCTATCAAAATCTTAATTTTGCGTTTTTCACTGTATACGGCTGACGGGAAGCATATAGGGAACTTGCAATCAGCTGATCGCCATTGTATTTCAAGTGGAGGTCAGGGTAGTTCCACCAATCAGAACCGTGTATTTCTAGTGTGTGACCTCCAGTATGACGTCAATTGCAACTGCCCTATTAGCAACCTTTACATGGATACGGACATGGGAAAGAATTCTGTGCTGTGATAGGCTGATCCGTTCTATCGTCTCTTTTCGCCCCTTTAACTAGAAATGAAAAGGCGTGTATTTTGTTGACATTTGTCGTAGAAAAGTTGTTCTTCGGTTCGGTGTGATAGATAAAACTATGCTGTATAAGAATATGTTGTGGAAATAATTTAACAAAATTTCTTCATACTTAAATTTTTACAATATTTATAGTTACATAGACATGTTACAACGTATTTATAAGTATAATGTTTAAATAATGCATAACTTTACACCGGAACGTTTTTATGCATCTTTAAAAATATGAAACAAAAGACATTTTCATTTTTTAACGTAAGTTTATGGCTCGCAGTTGTTGCTGTTTAAATAAATAAATTAAAAAATGTGCATCTAGCATAGTTTTATAATTTTACATAAATAAGCTATGGTTGCACGAATCACAAAATATTATAGTCATACAAAAAGGAACAGTTAAAATTACTTTACCTAAGAAGAAAACGTGATATTTGCCGAAGATAGCAGAAAAATGGTTAAAATTTCAATTTTACTTTAGAATTGGTTATTATAACCACTGAACTAGCAAGTATGCATGTGGAGACTGAAACGAACTTTACATCTTGCAGTCATCAAGCACATTCCAACTGGATTTTCTTTTACGAAGCATTAAATTGAATAAACTTAGTTTCGTAAAGCAATAATTCTATATTGTTGCAGCTACGTTATAAAAATGCAGATAAAGAATTTTAAATATTCATCTAACTAACGTTTGACTTCTGGAGAACATTCGATTTTGAATCGTTTAACTGGACATTATTTCCATGAAACAAAATTGAATAATCGTCCAAATGATATTTTTTTCTTTGAAATTTCACATTTGAAGAGTCAAATCACTGTATTAATATTAGTGTCTTGATGGAATTTACACCTTGTTATTAAGCAAATCTTAAAATATTCATATAATTATTTAAAATGCGTTGAAAACGCTCTCTAACGCCCTTTAAATAATTATGAGTATATTTTAAGATTTACATTTCACATTTGATTTAAAATCTTGTGATTAGAAGTCTATGGTATCAGACATCATAAAGCCAACAGGCGACTAGACCCTGGCCGTCCACATAATGCAAGTCTTCTCTCATTGGCCCGTAAAACTGACCTTTTCTATAAAAAAATCTAAGCAATTCTAGCTGAATGAGCATGCGCTGTAGCAAAACAACTTTGCTCTCTTGCAACATTGGATCATTGGAATGTATTTGCTTACTGAAATTAATATTCCACGTTTAACATCGAAGGACAAATGGACAAATTTATGGAAAATATAACAACCATAGATCAGAAATAACAACTAGATAACGGATCCCTTTGTTCTCTTCGGAAATACTTGAAGCTAGAATGGCCCAGATTTGGCGAGAGTTTTCCTTGCCAAAAGGGTGTCTTTTTTGGCTATTATCCCTTCTTGGCAATTTTCTGCTTTCATTCTCTTAATAAAAGAACGCAACGCAGTCGAAAAAAGTCTTGGTGGCTGGTGGGATCGGCGGGAGAAACCGGTTTGGCGCGCATTCGCTCCCACCACCACGTGCTGGTGGAGAGGTTATGATGGCGTCAAGAAAGGTTGCCATTTCTTAGTCCAGTTATATTAGAAGTCAATGATAACAACAAACTAATACACGTGATAGTTGCTTGCAACTCTATACTTTAGAAAGACCCTTTTCAGCGCATGCTCACTGAGTACGAAGCGCCGCGATAAAATTCTTTTCAGCGCATGCTCATTGAGCTACAATTATTAGATTTTTTGATAGAAATGGACTATCTTACGGTCCAATCAGAAGAGACTTGCGTTATGTGGATGGCCAGGGTTTAGTAGCCTGTATAAAGCCATACCAGTTTGTTGTTCACGCTCTCCTGCACTACGGCGTAAAACGTGCTCGTGCCACATGACATTGCTCCATTACATTATCCAATCATGATGCAGGATTTTTTCCCATGTCCGTATCCATGTAAAGGTTGCTTATATGCTGACGGAAAACGTCATTTCTTAAAAAAATTTTAAGATTAAACGTTTGATAACACAATAGACAATCATACATAAGAAAACAGTACTTTCTTCTAAAATACCTACTCAAGGTGCAATAACTAATATTAATAATTTTCTAGCGTATTAAAATTGCAAGAATAAAAATTTGCATTAAAATCTTTTGAATGCTTTTTGAGGAAATTGTTGACATATAAGGAAAGGACAGCTGACGTCACTGTGGGTCGAATCGAGGCTAAAGAAAAAGACAAGCTATCGCGGTGCATCCCAAGCATTTTTTTTACAGACTGCTAGAATGACGTAGTGCTCTATGGACTCTATTCTCCGTTTGAGTTCGAGGTTGTGATTTCGGCAATGTTTCCCCAAAACACGTGACCTCACTTCACAAAAATATGTTCCGTTACTATTCTATGGTATACAACCACGAGATGGGGAACGAGTCGTTGCATAATTAATGGCTATGATGTGGGGAATGTTTCCCCAAAACACGTGACTTTGACGTCACCAGAATAGAGTCCATTAGCGCACCCGCATTGGTGTATTCGAGTATCGCGTGACTCCAGCGGTCTGTAAAAAATGATACTTGGAATAGATCGCGGTAGCCTGTTTTTCTCGTTAGCCTCGGGGTCGAATTATTGTAGATAAGAAAGGAACACCTGTTCATTCTTTACGACTCCTACCGTACACATGAGTGAGAGCAATTAGATTGGTCTACATTCTACAGGTATATGATATTATTCGTCCATGTCGCTAAGACAAATCCTACAATGATCGTAACGACAAAAAATGTAGTGGTAGATTGGTTGACGGAGGTGTTTTTTTTGTAAACATGACCTTTTCTTATATGCATAATAAACAAAAAGAAAGATTCTGGGCCCACCGTGGCTGAATGGTTAAGACACGATGCAGTTAATCGCTTGTGAGCATAAGTGGGCAGCGGGTTCACTCTTGCTAGTTCCATCGCATACTCTTTATGCCAGTCCGATATGGAATTCTTTGTTGTAAATTTCCTTGTGGTCATCTCGTCCTAAGGCAAACACACACCACTGAGACATTTAACGAAAAAATGTGAGACAGAGACCCTTTCACCCTGTTAACAAAGGAAAAACGGGTCTGACTTGGCATAGCGATTGCATTTCAATATGCAGTTTAAACTAATTCTGCAATTTAGACTATGACCTCGATGAGATGATTGTTTGTACTGCCGCCTGCCGGTCTTTCTGCGTCATCTTGTTTAGAATATTCGCCCAATCAAATCACGTATGTTTAAGGAACATTGCTGATGTTTGATTACAACTCATATGGTACAACGCCACCCAAAGACCAGGCCGATGAGCTCGATTTCGACGTAGACGTCGAGGCAGATCGACATCAGAAGGTCATTCATTGGATCACATTTCTCGTGAGGTAAAAGTCGTAAAAATAGGGTGCAATAGGGCAGTTGCAATTCACGTCATACTGGAGGTCACACACTAGAAATAGACAGTTCTGATTGGTGGAACTGCCCTGAACTCCATTTCAAATACAATGGCTATCAGCAAGGCAACACTAGATACCGGACTTGCTCATTCCTTATTATGACGTCACAAAAGGTGGCTGGTCGCTTTCTACGACATTCAGCGATTGGTACAAAACGACGGGTGCGTCACTTTGAGCCCTGTTTGTATCAATCGCTAATAGTGGCCAGCTACTTTTTGTGACGTCGTGATAAGGAATGAGCAAGCCCGGTATCTAGTGTAGCCCTGCCGATTGCAAGTTCCCTGTGAATGATCCGCTGATGGCCGACCTGCTGTGACGTTGAAATCGAGTTCATCTCTACATTGTTAAACATATTGTGAACAATTTCCTCTGTTTTTACGAACTATCTATTTTTTAACCAATGATAATGTTACATAAAGGCCTAAGGAGCGTTTTCATTGGTCAGAAAATAGATAGTCTTTAATAACAGAGGTAATTTTCACGCCATTTTTAACAGTGTAGATAGTGTTGTATGGGCCCAACGTGGCTGAATGGTTGGTTAAGGTAGCACCAGGGCTACACTAGATACCGGGCTTGATCATTCCTTATCACAACGTCACCAAAAGTGGTTGCCGCTATCAGCTATTTGTACAAACAGGTTTCTAAGTTACGCAACCATCGTTTTGTACCAATCGCTGGATGTCGTTGTTAGCAAGCAGCCACCTTTTGTGACATCATGATAATGAAAGAGCAAATCCGGTATCTAGTGTTGCCTTGGTAGCACACTGCAAAACGCTTGAGAGCGTAGGTGGTCTGCGGTTTCGATTTCCGGTGGCTCCGTTCTCCCTCTTGTAATTCTGTGGTGGTGTAAATGTTCTTGTGACTTTGAAATGTTCTTGGGCGCGTTCAGTGGAGTTACCGGTTACGTATTGGTGGGATCGGATAGTCGGTTAGTTACCAAAGCGTTCAAAGCTGCTAAATGATACGCAATCAATGTCGTTCAGCTGAAATAACCGAAGTGACTGGTAAGGGAACGAACTAACACCCTCTCCCCCCACCCCCCCCCCCCCCCAAAAAAATCTGGGTTACTTGGGTCACGTGATCGGTTACATAAACATTTATGACAACAGCGATAAAAGAGCAATTTTAGCAACTTAATGCAGATGGCGCTGCTAATAAACAATACCAATGGAGTCCAGTGAATCTGTTACCCGGTTAGAATCCGGTCACTTACCATGACATCATGTATCCGATCACATTGGTTGGGTGTCTGCTAAACGCGCTCTTTGTGTTCTTGTGCTGTTATAAGCAGACACCCGACGTCAAGCACAAAGTCAGATGTGTGTGTAAACAAATAAAAATAAACAACTAGGTATATTTTAATATTTGAAATTGGAAGTGGGGGGGGGGGGGGAACTGGGTTAATGCGACGCCAGTTCTTTATTATGAAATATAGCGATATTGAAGACGGGTCAAAGTCTAAGACAGAAAATAGGAGATAATTAAAAGCTAAATATTAGCACTTTTGAAATTTCGATATTCAAAAATTGAAGAGTAAAATATTTCCAAATGTCATTTCTGTTTACTGTGGCTTTAAACCACTAATAAAAGCCATACAGTAAAAACTGATAGTGCGATTACAGTTTGCATTCCTTGCATCAAATAAGACTGTTCGCAACTGCTCTGCTCAAGAAGCAAAAAACCTTTTTTACACATTCACAAATCCATTTCTTAACGGAAATATCGCAAGCTAGAAATCCAGACTAAGGAAGCGATTTGGAATCGAACGGAATTTTCCACTTTGGGATCAATAAATTACCTATTGAATTAAAAGCGTTTTCGATCGCATAACAAACACATCTTTCTGCCATGTTTGAGTGATTAATCTTTCTCCGCGCGGGAATTCAGTTCAAAACGCCTACTTTGACAACATTTTCTAAAAAAAAAAAAAAAAAAAAAAGGACGGGTAAATAAGTGCGATTAGGAACTTTTTGAACAACAACCCATGCTACTTTCATTAAAAAAAAAAAAAAATTGAAACTTATGTCATAGAATTGCCTTTTCTGATTTGAGACCCTTAAAGAAAAAGAAATACTGTTTTACTTTTAATCTGTACGGATAAAAAATGCATGGATTTTACTGTAAAAAATACAAAAATCCATATTTCTTACAGCAAAAAACTGTTTATTCTTTTCAGCAGTTATTTTTTGTCAAACAAAAAATATGGATTTTTTATGTAAAAATTACGAATTCCAATTTTTTTTACAGTAAAAAATTGTTTTTTCTTTTAAACAGTTTTTTCTGTAAAAAATACAAAAATCCATATTTCTTACAGCAAAAAACTGTTTTTTCTTTTAAACAGTTATTTTTTGTCAAACAAAAAATATGGATTTTTTTTGTAAAAATTACAAATTCCAATTTTTTTTTTACAGTGAAAAATTGTTTTTCTTTTAAACAGTTTTTTTCTGTAAAAAATACAAAAATCCATATTTCTTACAGCAAAAAACTGTTTTTTTCTTTTAAACAGTTATTTTTTGTCAAACAAAAAATATGGATTTTTTTGGTAAAAATTACAAATTCCAATTTTTTTACAGTAAAAAATTGTTTTTCTTTTAAACAGTTTTTTTCTGTAAAAAATACAAAAATTCATATTTCTTACAGCAAAAAACTGTTTTTTCTTTTAAACAATTATTTTTTGTCAAAAAAAAATATGGATTTTTTTTGTAAAAATTACAAATTCCAATTTTTTTTACAGTAAAAAATTGTTTTTCTTTTAAACAGTTTTTTTCTGTAAAAAATACAAAAATCCATACTTCTTACAGCAAAAAACTGTTTTTTTCTTTTAAACAGTTATTTTTTGTCAAACAAAAAATATGGATTTTTTTTGTAAAAATTACAAATTCCAATTTTTTTTACAGTAAAAAATTGTTTTTCTTTTAAACAGTTTTTTTCTGTAAAAAATACAAAAATCCATATTTCTTACAGCAAAAAACTGTTTTTTCTTTTAAACAGTTATTTTTTGTCAAACAAAAAATATGGATTTTTTTTGTAAAAATTACAAATTCCAATTTTTTTTACAGTAAAAAATTGTTTTTCTTTTAAACTGTTTTTTTCTGTAAAAAATACAAAAATCCATATTTCTTACAGCAAAAAACTGTTTTTTCTTTTAAACAGCTATCTTTTGTCAAACAAAAAATATGGATTTTTTTTGTAAAAATTACAAATTCCAATTTTTTTTACAGTAAAAAATATTTTTTCTTTTAAACAGTTTTTTCCTGTAAAAAAAATATATATATCGTAATTTTTGCAGAAAAAAATTGTATTTTTTACAAAAAAGAACTGTTTTTCTTTAAAACAGTTTTTTCCTGTAAAAAATACAGTTTTTTTCTGTGAAAATTACAATTTTTTTTTACAGTGTATATCAGTTTTTCTAATCTTTTGTTAGTCTGTAAAAGAAGCTACACCAGATCAATTAAAGAAAATTTCCGTTTATTCTGATATTATCAGGAAAAGCCAGCAGACGACTATTTTTAATATGTATCGTAAATTTTAATCTCATTAATAGACGATTTTTACAACTCGGTTCAATTTTTATGAATCACGTAAAGAGTGTTTTGTTTGGATTAAAAAAAAAAAAAAAAAAAAAAAAAAAAAATTAAGGAAATTTGTTATTTATTACTCGAGCAAACAAGAAAAGATGTTGACTTTGAACTTTATAGATAAATGTATTTAGATGTTAACAATTTGCAAATTTATAAATTTGCATTTAAAATTCCATGAAATTAAAGGATGGAAAAACGGTTAATTCAAAATTGTGCTTAAAATAATAATAATAACAATAAATAGTAAAATTTAAAAATGTTCTAGTCATTAATTAGATTGAAGTTTTGTCAATATATATATTTGTTGAAAAATTACAAAAAAAAAAAAAAAAAAAAAATGAGAAATTTGAAAATGTAAATGTAACATATTAAGAAAATATCAAAAAAAGTTCAAAGCTATAGCATCCCCAATTTTACTTAAAACATGTAACGTGTAAAAAATATTAAAGTATGTAAAATAAGAAAACAATCTTCATGGTGGGATTGAACGCACAATCGTTTAGTCCGTAAGTTCGCATGCTATCTTTGCGCAAAGAAACTCGCATACAAAGCTTGCAATTAATGTATATATTTGAAATATATGCTGAAATTTAAAGCTCCCAATTTCTCAAAAACTATAGCCCGTTTGAAGAAACCCTTTCACCAAAATAATTATTGACATGATTCCTACAACATACTTTTAAATCATAAAAATCTGTGCGCATAATGTTCCGTGGTCTCCTTGTAAGTTTATTTTCAGATAATAGAAATTTTTTTTTCTAATTTTATTCAATTAATTAGAAAAAAAAATACATCATATAAATGTAGCAAATCTTAGAAGAATACATTTTAAAGAAATTTGTTTTAATAAATAAATAAATTTAAAGAAATGTGTTTTAACCCCTTCGCGACGGGAGCCTTTTACGAAATTTTTAATGATTTGTCACCGGTTTTTAAAAACAGAAATTCGTGCTTTATTACATCGAGAAAATACTCCGATTCAAAAAGGAAAATTTTTTAGTAAAATTTTACTGGTGGGGATAAACAAGGATTCTCAAGCCTTTTTGCGGCACGTATACGTGTCGCTCGTCCCCAAGGAGTTAATAAATTGTAAATGTCTTTTTTTGTTAGATTTATTAAATTCTTGATAAGGTATTGTTTTATGCATTTACGTTCCAGCTCTTGCTCTCATGTGTTTGTATCTTTTCTTTCTCATATTGCCTCAGGTAACTGTTGAAATATCGTTTGGATTATCTGTAGCTGCCATCTCGGTAACGCTCAAGTTTATATCTTTTATCTAAGATTAGCTTTTACGGAATCTATCTTATATCATTTCCCTATTTTTATTTATTTAAATCTATTTTTTTTTCTGTTATTGTTATTTTTATTGTTTACCATTCTCTGACGTTTTTACGGGACAATAGCTAGCCACAGTTCTTTATACTGCAAGAGCTGCTGTTTGAGTTTCGCAAATATGCCTCCAGATAAAATGAAAAATATAACGTTTCAACAGTTATATTTATGAACTGTCCTTTTGATCTTGAATTTTTATCTCCGTAACTCTTCTTTTGATTGTCTGTGATTTGGCTGGCGTTCGTTTTGTTGCTGATAGCTTTTACTTCCGTGTTCAGAGTTATGTCCTTTCATCAATGTGTAATTTCAAAGTGAGTTCGGAGATTAAATTGTCATTAAAAACTTTGTTAAGTAGGAGGGTAAATAAAGTGAGGTAAATTTATGGCTACAGTTAGTTCTTAATGCTTGAATAGCATGATATAACAAATTTATAATATTTATGGTAGAATGGAGTGTCCATTTATATTCTTATGAATTTTTTTTATTTCGATATATATATAGATGAGAGTTTTGGTCACTATTCTTTCATGTATTTTCTAACAATAGCGAAAAATCATGCATCAGGCGTAGATTATGTAATAGTTTTCTAATACTATCAGAACATTGTTATTATAGCTATAGCCCAACTTTATAAGTATGTCTTTCGACTTCCAGGGTTGAAAAAGAACAAACAAACAAAAAAACTGTTTTGTTTAAACTAGATTTTTTTGGTTTAAACCGGGGAATTTTAACTATCTTCTCCTAATATATATACATGCATATTTATTGATTAAAAAAATAGTGTTTGATATATAAGTAATATAACTTCATTTAAAAATAATTTAAATTAAATATAATAACTATAAACAGTTAGTAGAAAATTTAAATCTTTTAAAATTTAAACATTTTTATTTGCAGCTGTCTTGCGTTGAAGAATAAAATGCTCTACATAGTGAAACACTGATACCTTGAAAATATTTTTAAACAATATTTTCTAAAGAAAATTTCAGGGTTGTTTGGTTTAAACCGTGGTTAAAACCATGGTTTAAACCAATTGGTTTTTTTAAAAAAACCATGCTGTTTTTTTTTCACCTCGTTTTTTTTATTCTTTTACCCAAATTTTTATTTTACACGTTATTAAAAAATGCAAACTCCAAATTATAAAGAAGCTACAAGCAAAGCTGTAGAAAAATGATGAATTAATAAGTTTCTAAAAGGACAAAAAATTTTAATCAACTCAACTTTTCTTGTAAGCTGTAAATCTATATGGCAGATTAACTATTTTTTCTAAAATTAGCTGGTTAGAAAAAACTAATCAGTTTTCTTTCTTTCTTTTTCTTTTTTAAGGCCAATATGTATGTATATATATATATATATATAGCCATTATTTGTAAAACATATACACTCCTGGACAAAATTATAAACTCAGAATTTTTTTTATTTGTTTACATCATAATATAAATAAGCTTAGCTTTAAATTAATAAAATAATGATGAATATTTATAATAAGACCTCTAAATTTAATATAACTCATAAATAAAATGGAGTAAGTAATTTAAATAAGAAAATACATAACTTAAAAAAAAATAACATTATGTGAAACCTGGACAAAATTATAAACTCAAAGTTATAAATTTCTATATTCTGGCATATTTGATATAAATAAATGCATTTTGTGATAAGAAACTAATAAATGAAGTCATTATGGATCAATACATTTCAATACATGAATGCATATTTTAATTTTTCTCGTAAAATAACATTATTTGAGATCTGGACATAATTATAAACTCAAATAGCAAATGTAGCCTGTGTGCAAAAATGTTTAAAGGTAGAAAGCCAACGATTACAAATGCACAAATAAAGTATGAAAAAGCAGCAAGCAGCTGTTTCGAATCTACTATCGAGATTCTTCATCAGTGCAAAACACAGCGAGCTAGAAAAAGCAAAACTGAGCAAAGAGACAGAGAGACGCAGGCTTATATACCTGCTGCAGGACCTATCCTGCCTTAAGAAAAGCAACCAATGAGAAGAAAAGTAAGCAGCCTGAACAACAGGGTGGAAAGCAGCGAAATACCGAAGAACAAACAAAACAAAAACTAAAAAGCAAGGGGTAAAAAAAAAGTTTTAAATTGAAGTTTTCCAAATGCTTGGACAATAAGGAGTATTTGATAAGTCATTGACTAAGGAGTGAGAATTTTTAATTTTTGGGAAGTTTACCACATCATTCAAGACATTTACATACCTATTGCTGCAGCCATTCATTTGAACTTTTCGCAGAGTATATTGTTGCATTATCTTGCAGAAATACCCAATTTTCGTCAGTGATCAATGGCCCATATGGCAAAACATTATCATCCAGGATTAACTGGTAGTCTTCTGTTTTTTGTTTTCCATTAAGAAAATGCAGAGCGATTTTACCTTTCTGAGAAAAACTAGCCACATCGTCACTGATTGTTCATCAAAGTTTCGACTAAAGATATGTCGTTCTTCAGACTTGATATTTTTCCAATAGTATCTTATGCCACCTGGGCCATATAAATTAAACTTCTTTTTGTCTGACCAGATGATTGTGTGCTCTACTATGTTGTCCATGACATGAGCTGTTGTGCAAAATGAAGTCTGGGTTTCATGTGATGGGGCTCAAGTTTTGGCTCAGCTTTCATTTTCTTCCATTTCTTATTCTGCGCTCATTGAAGAATTCGTCTGACAATTCGAGAGCTTACATTTAGCTTTAAGGTGTTTACAATTCGACTAGAAGGGGCTCCAGTATTAAATGCTGTTCGTCACATAGATCTTCGATTTCTTTCTGTATCTTTGGACGCCGACCTCTTCGTTTTATATACAAAAACCATATTAATTGAACCATATTTAACAAAATTATTTAACTAAAAATTACAAAAATGCATTGCTCTATTGAAATATATTCATTTCTAATAGATTTATTTATTAGTTTATTATCATAAAATGCATTTATTTAAATACAAAATATTAGATTGTAGAAATTCATAATTTTGTCCAGGTTACACATAATGTCATTTTATGAAAAAAATCAAAACACGTATTGATGTATTGAAATGTATTGATTCATAACGACTCCATTCATTAGTTTTTTTTATCACAAAATGCATTTATTTATATCAAAAGTGCCAGAATATAGAAAATCATAACTTTGAGTTTATAATTTTGTCCAGATTTCACATAATGTTGTTTTTTTCAAGTTATGTATTTTCTTATTTAAATTACTTACTCCATTTCATTTATAAGCTACATTAATTTTAGATGTCTTATTATAAATATTCATAATTATTTTATTAGTGTAAAGCTAATCTTATTTATATTATGATGTAAACAAATTAAAATTTTTCTGGGTTTATAATTTTGTCCAGGACTGTATATATAGCCAGAAGGGCAGATTCGAGTTAAAAATGCACTTTTATTATTTAAATTGCTTGATTAGTTAAGATTTACTAAGGATTTCATCATTTCAGAAATTCTTTTTGTTATGTATGCTATTGAATAATTGGCAATGGGCTTTTTATTTGCTCTGTGATTAGTGATTTTAACAAGCCTTTGTTTTTCTTGCATTTTTACATTGGGATTGGGTTTTTTTGCATTATAATTTTATTCTTATGCCTGCTAGGTTGGCACAGTTCAAACCAATTAGTTTTTTAGAACAAATCTAATATAATATTTTCTCATTTTTGTAATTTAAGTGTTTCAAATTATTGGATGAAAGTAATTTCTATTTTTAAGTCTTATCTCAATAGTCACCATCAGACATAGTGAGTCTAGTCAAGGTCATGTTAGTATACATGTAGACTGCATATTTCATGCACTGATGAACATATCTGAAACTCTACAGAAAACACTTAAATCATGTAAATTTAGCAAAAATAAAATAGATGAAAAATATGCAATATTTAAATTTAAAAAATATTTTTCTTTGAGAAACGCAGATGTACAGATAATGGCATAAATGATCTTTAAAACTTCAGTCAAGCTCTAAAAAAATTTTTTCTTGATTGGAGGGATTATTTTTTAAGAATAAAAAAAAACTCAAGATATGAAGTCGAATAAGACATTGAAAAATTAGGCACGAGTAAAGCACCTGTTTACATTTAACTAAAATATGCAAAAGATATATTTAAATCTTCTATTGCATAACCAAACCCATTACTCAGATCAGTTAAGAAAATTGGCAGAAAGGGGGGAGGGGGGGAGACAAGGTTTGCTTGAGACGTAATAGAAAAAAAGTCTCATAAAAATGCCTAAAAAATGCAATTTTTAGTTTAGATGTTTAAAAATACTAAGTGTTATAATAGAGCATGCAGTCTGATGGCTGTTTAAATTCTTTGGTAGATGACAGAATTTACAAAACTACTGTATATTTTAACATCAATGTTTTTCAATAGTCTAAAAAGCTGTTAAATAGATATTTTTGTTTATTTAACAGTCATCTTTTAACTGGTAGTTTTAGAAAACACAATGTTTGAAGTGTGTGAAGACTCTACTGCTAAATTCAAATCCTTCCAAAAATTCTTTATAAAAAGCTTTATTTTTCAATAAAGATAATTAACGCATGCAGTCTTCTAACAAAAAAATCAGACATCACATATAACAAGTATTTCAAATTAATTATTTTGAATAACCATTTGAAAATAATATATATGAAGTTTTATATATGAATCTATATCATATATTTATTTATAGTGCTAGTAATCAAAAGATTGTTCATTAAGATTTTCAGGGTATCGATGTTTCATTATGTAGCACATTTTATTTATGAAATATAAGACACAGCCTTTTTCTAAAAATGTTTAGATTTTAAAGAATTTCAATTTTCTACATAATTTATTGTATATTAAATAATTATATTGATTAGAATTACCTTTAAATCAAATTATTACTTATATATTCAAAAATGTTTACTTTTGTTCATAAATTTGCATGTATATGTAACAAGAAAACATATTAAAAAAAACCCGGTTTAAACCAAAAAAACCTGGTTTAAACCAAAAAAACCATGGTTTTTGGTTTTTTTTTCAAAAAAACCCTGTTTTTTACCAACCCTGGAAAATTTTAATAGATTTATGATGTAATTTCGCGAATATAAGTATACATTCGCATGGCTATTCGAAACAAATTTTTCAAAATATTTGTTGTTGGGATGCCTGATTTTTGTGTTAGAACTACATTTGTAATTGTGATCTTTTATTTAAAGTTTTTTATATTGAAAATAAAGTCTTTTTTTTCATTCAAGAAATTCCTTGAATGATTTGACAGTTAGAAGTAGCGTCTTTTCAGCAAATATTGTGTATTAGTCTTTGATACTACTTCTGAAATTATCAAGTTGAAGAAGAAGACAATAGAATAAGCAGAAATGTCTATTTACCAGCTCTTTAGATTATTGAAAACAATCTTAAAATGCACTCTATTTTGTAAAAGTTGTTATCCACTGAAACATTTTAACAGCCATCAGACTTAATAAATAGGCTTTTTCTTTTTTGTCCAAGCCATGTTACATTATTCATTATTTTTAAACGCCTAATTAAAAATTATCTTTTAGGCATTTTTATGAGACCTATTTAGGGTTCCGTACTTAAAAAGTAAAAAACAGAGCCATTATAAGATCACTTCTGCGTCTATCGGTCTGTCACACCCACTTTGCTCCTAAACTGTGAAACGTGGGAATTTCAAATTGAGGGAAGTAATAGAGACTATTGACCCATATATTTACAAATAATTAAACACTCACAAATATAAGGTGGTTTAGGGATAGAGGGACTAATTAAATTAATTGAAAAAAAAAAATACAAAAACTTTGTGTATCTTTTGGGTATTGTATGAAAGCTTGTGTTTTGTTTTGATTTTATGGCGATTTTAACAAAGCTGTGTTATTTTAAAGTTAAATAATTAATTAAATTATCCCCCCCTTTTTTTCAGACTGCTGTGTATCGAATTCATTCATTTCAAAAATCAAATCACGCAAAAATTCCTTTTTTTTTCCTTCATACTTCCAATGGCAGTAGAATATTAATCGTCACTATATTATTTTCGCCACGCTTATCAATTAAACAAAAGGGGCTCCCTTACATCTGTACAAAATTTCTCATCATTCTATGTTAAAAGCATAGATAGCGGATAAACAGCTTGTCTGCCTGAAAGTCTGCAATTTACCATTATTTTAAAAGACTTGAAATCCAGTAAATTGCCTGGATGAATACAAAAGATAGTTTATTAGTCTCTCTTTGACGTTTTAAGACAAAAGAGCTTGCTTAATTGGTGAAAAAAATAAAGTACTTGAACGTATTCCTCATCATCCAATGTTTTCAACATCTGAATCTGGAAGGAAGGAAGAAAAAGCACGAGAAGAAAATAACTGAAGCTGAAACAAAACAGAGGCCTGTTTTTGCTAAGATTTTGCTATTTCTCTTAACAGTCTCTATGGTGTAGTGTGTCTTGCGGAAAACACGATATCCGAAGCACATTTGTAAATGATAGACTAAATGTAATCTTATAATTATTTGTGTTTTCTTCATTTTTGCATAAATTTAAAATTGGGATTTTATTTTTATCATAGAGGGTCCGGGACAAGAAAATCTTCAAATTTTCTAAAATAAATAAAAATAAAAAATATATAAATTACTGCATTAAAAATTTCTCTGTTTCTTAAATACTTATAATGACGTTTTAACAGGAAATATATATATATATATATTTTCGATTTTTTTTTTTTTTTTTTTTTTTTTTTTTTTTTTTTTTTTTCAAAATCTAGCTTTTAAGTAGGGATGGGACGAATAGTGATTTGGCCGAATACCGAATATTCGGCCAAATTTTAGGCCGAATACCGAATATTCGGCGGCCGAATACCAAAATTTGTGTTCCGATAAAGAAAATAACTTTTGATTACATATAATTTAAAAAATAGGAGCTCATTAATCATTACTACTCCTAAATGTACTTTTAAATGTATTTTTAAATTTGAAAAACTTATTTTAACACAAAAAAATTATGAAATTGCATTATATTCTCTTGTCTTAATGTACATCAATGTATCTTAATGTACATGGATTTTCAGTAAGTCAGAATGGTAAGATATTTTCATTAAAATATGAAGAATGTACTTCACTTTTACTATCAAATGATCTATAATGAAGTATATTTTATCATTGAGAACTTTTGTCCCTAACGATGAAGAAATTTGTAAGAATGAGACTGTTCTGAAATCAGTTTCCGAGTTTAAATTACAGATTACGTTAAAGCAAAAGGTATACTTAAAGTAGAATGCATATGTACACAAAATCTTTGGCATTTGAATTGACGCATACAATATTCAAATTCAAAATTCTGCTTATTCAATGAGCATTAAAAGGATAAACAGGAATTGATAACAACTTGAAAGAAGGAAGATGTAGATTAAAAAAATATATATATAATATTACATATTAAAGTCAGTAATTATGCAAATAATTATTTAAATGTGAAAATAATGGAATAAAATAATTATTTTGCTAAATATTTAGAATTTATATTTAAATATTTATAAAACCATCTTCATAAACAAGTTGTGTCATCTAATGAGTATCTAATTTAACATCAGTTCTGATTTCAGATGTACCGTTGTACTTGGAATAGCAATATTTTATATGAAATCTTGAAAATGTATCTTCTTGAATCTTCGTTAATACACCTAGTTAATGAAATTTTTCATTTCTTACTTTATAGAAAATAAGTTATGAATTTCATAAAAGCCTTTTTATATGTGCATGGAATTTGCAAACGTTAATAAATATTTGAGTGTTTTAGAATAAGGCAGTGTTTTTCTAATTTTTTTTTTTTCTATAAGTGTTTTTATATTTTGAGTTTTAATTTATCATTCTCTAATGAAGACATTTCCCATAAAATTGAATCTCTAATTTGGACATCATTTTTAAAAATATCACTAACTTTTATAGGAAATATAGAAAGGCTGTATATTTTTTAGTATCTGAATAACTGTGTATTTTATAAATAAGAATGAAAATGACGTCATGAATGTGCCAGAAAGTAGCCAATTTGAATTAAAGAAAAAAAAAATATTGCAAGAAACGAAATTCTTTAAATCCAAAATTTATTTCGCAAGACATCTTTCACTATTCGGCGAGATTTTAGTAATATTCGGCACAATATCTCTAAATATTCGGCCACAGGTATTCGGCCGAAGCATTCGGTCAACAAGCCTTCAATATTCGGCCAACCGAATATTCGGCAAAAGGGCCGAATAGGCCGAATACCGAATAGTGGCCGAATATTCGTCCCATCTCTACTTTTAAGCAATGATTGCCTTGGAAATAACTTCTTGTGAAAAAGCGTTTTTCTTCATGGTGTGTGTTTTGACACTTTCTGAGATTTAAATTTGTATAACTCAAGAACCGTTAAAATAAATGCTTCAAACTTGGAACATGTCTTTTTGGATTATTTTACTCTAATTTTAATTCAGCAAAATCGAAAAAATATATTTACTTTTGAAACTGTGATTTTTTTAAAATAAGTTACATAATTTTTTTTCAAATGTTTACTTTAAATATTTTTAATTTAAAAAAATCAATATTTTTAAAAATACTGAATCTAAATTAAAATTTAGATATTTCTGCTTATTTAAATGTTTTTATATTAAAATTTAAATTAAAAAAAATTATTACATTTTTCACAAAATTAAAAGTTATTCAAAATTTAACAAAACAAACCCCGTGGTGATGAGCGACCCGTATACGTGCCGTAAAAAGTGTTCAGAACATTGTTTATCCCGTCCAGTAAAATTTTATTGTAAAATTTGCTGTAATTAATCGATTTAATAGGGCACAAATTTCGTTTTTAAAAACCGATGACAAAACATTAAATTTCGTAAATGGCTCCCGTTGCGAAGGGGTTAATGGACGATACTGTAATTGTTTCTCCAAGAAAATATATTACAAGAGTTGCAAATAAAATTGTAAAATAGACACTGACTGACTGTGATTTGGATGATCTAGCTTTGTCTTTAAAGAAATATTCATCTACAAATCTTTTGAGTTTTATTTTGATGGATTGTATCTGTTCTTCCTCCTGTTTTTAGAAACAATTTAATGAAAATAAACAAATATTTTTATTACGTTTATTTAATAATAGAAAAAAAAGCAATAATTTTTATATTTAAAAACATGGGATTATTTTTGCCCTTCCGTGTAATTAATTTGGTTGAAACTTATTCCACCAGTTATCTTTTTTTAACGAAATCTTTCATATTTATAATTTTTTTTTTTTTTTGGGGGGGGGGGGGGTAGGGGCAATAGATTCTTTGAGGACTTTAACTACCTTTTCAGAAATCAAATTTTATTTTAAAATGATTAAATCAGTAAAAAGTCTGTTTACAGATGAAAAACTTTTTTGAGAGATCTATTTTTTAGACAGAGACATTATTTGAAGGGTCCTGTTTGAAGATGGGAAATATTGTGAAGAGTCCTATTCTAAACCTTTCATTGGGAAGTAATTACGTTTCTTTAATGTTGAACTCACACTAAAGTCATAAGAGTAAAATTTAAAAGTTTCTTGTACGAACCTTAATTAAAATTAGGTGGAAATATCTAAATAGAAATATCTTACCATAGCATGTATCCTTAGCTATCGTCTCACAGCACCTCAAGAGGTTAAAATGACAACTGTGACACGTATTTTAGTACTCAATTTTTTCTTAAACAGGTCCTTGTCCACCATTGGATAAACGTTGAATTTCTTTTTTTTTTTTTTTTTTTTTTTTTTTTTCTGTTGATATACTTTTTTAATCGCTTATTAGCATGTTATGAGTATTTATATTCAGCCTTAGCGCAGAGTTTAATTTATTATAACATTTTTCTTTTTAATTACTCTTTAAAATGGATTAAATATACCTGAAACTTAGTGTTGTCAGCAGGGGTCTGTCCTGACTTTTTTCACGGGGTCCTGTTTTTGTGAAATTGGGAATTTTTTTCTTAGATTTGTGAAAATTCTAGTGAGAATTTTGTGAATTTTAAATTATCGATGCCTTCAGGTTCTATTTTTCATATATAAAAAGCTAAGTAATATGCTCTTTGGTGAGTTCAACTGCTTATTTACAAGCCAGATTTTATTACTAAATAATTAAATTTGTGAAAAGTTCAATTTGAAGGTGAGAAAAAAAATATGTTAAAGGTCTATTTAAGAGACAAATAATTTTGTGAAGGGTCCTGTTTTGGGATAAAATGTTTTGTGAAGGGTCCTGTTTAAGGATAAAAATTTTTGTGAAGGGCCTGTTTTAAGATAAATTATTTTTTCAAGGGTCCTGTTTTAAGATAAATTATTTTGTGAAGGGTCCTTTAAAGGACCTAAAATTATCCTAACCGTATCCCTGGTCAGGCGTACAATAATAGTTAGAATAGTCTTTATTTATGAAGTAATATTTTCGTATACAATGAATGGTATAGAACAATATTTCGCATGCAATATTTTCATAAGCATATATACGTATACAATCCTAAAGTTTACATGAAGTATGATTAGTTATCATACTTCATAAGTGTACCATTTTATAAGAATGGAAAAGTATAATTTATTTTGCAGAGCTATAATTCTGTACAGAAAGCTCTTGAAGAAAATATAGCATATTTTGCTGATGTCATCTAATAAATTCACTGCTTAATTTTATTTTGATGCTTATTCCTTATCATGTATTTTTTTAAAAACAAACATTCAAATGTTATATGTTTAAGGTTAGTTATTATTCTAACATACAGTAAAATATTTTCGAGAATATCTTGTTCTTCAAAACATTTATTAACTAGAATTTTGCGTCACCGTATGACACCATAGAATGAAAGTATCACCTGAATAAGGGTGTGGTCCAGTTTATTTTTATTAACAATTTATTTGGTCCTTAATAGTCTTTTTAAGTGTCTCAGTATGTGATTTGAATATATCTTCTCACCAGGTGTATTTGATACCTTAATAGACTTATAATGAAATCTTATCGCTGGTTTAACTCCCTTCTGTATTGCTTATCGTCCCTTTGAAATTTATCCTTGCTAAAAGAGAGTCTGTGAGAGATTTTTTTTTTCTTTGTGAACGTTATCGGCTGTGAAAATCAATACGTTATTAATATTAAAGAAACTTTAGATGATAAACGAATTATGATGTATTAATGCTATATTTAACTAGTAGGATGAAGTTGTTGTGCGCCATGCAAATACGAAGATGCAGAGTAAAATAAAAACTGACAGTCATTATTAGTGTGTTATTAAGTTATGCAATTCAGCTTTGATTTCTTGATTAAAATTATTTGTTTGTGATTGCAATCGCTAGCTGTATAAAATAATTTAATTGTATAAAATATAATCCACTTAATCACTTAATGATGTTGATAAAAATTTATGAGTTTAATATCTATACAATCAGTAATTTCGCGGTTTAATGAGGGTATTGTATTGTGCTCTTTTTTTATAGTTTGAGAACTTTTCATTTATTTCTTGTAAAATTATTTTAATCACTATTGTATAAAATCAAATTCAGCAAGAATAAATGACATATTTTAAGCAAGTTTTTTGAAAATGTATACTTTTAACTTGTTTTTTATTAGCATTTAGCTTGTTTATTGTTATTAGCGTTTGTTGATTTTTATTAGCATCTAGCTTGTTCAGACAAACTTATAAGAATAAATATTTAGCAAATGGATTGATAGTTTTTTAAGCACCGAGTGACATGTTCATGTATATGAGCACGGCAAGATTCTGAGAATCCTTGGTCATTCCCACCAATTATTATTGTAAATTTTGCTTTATTTAATCAAGCAGTTTTTCCGATTAAATTAGTCAAAAGTTTCTGTTTAAAAAACCGATGTTAAAACATTAAGAATTTTGTAAAACAATATATACAGGGTGAGTCATAAATGTCGAAACAATAGGCTATCTCCTTATAACACTAGAACGCCGGAAAGGTGTCAATTCGACACCGATCGCTGGACTAATTGTCGATTCGAGCCAGAAAAATCTTCAAGAAATGAGTTATATAATTTTTGCAATGAAACAAGCCAAACAAATAAACTAAATATTTTCAAATTATTTTTCTGGTTTGAATTATATTTTATAAAAGTTGCGTAAAATTTCCCGGCGTTCTAGTGTTAAATATTGCCTTTGGACCCATACTTCCAATTGCAAAAATTCAAAAAAAAAAAAAAAAAAAAAAAAAAAAAAAATGCGAATTTTTTGATAAGATAAATTGCGACTCCTTGGGGGGTCTAGTTGAAAAGTTACGAAAATTAAATTTTTATACGGCCCCCGTAGGACAAAAATTCCAATTAGGAAAACTTTCCCTATTCAGTCCTGAATCAGACACAAAATTTCAGGGTTAGCATTTTTGCCAGCAAAAAGGTTTTTTCTTCTTTCTTTTTTTTTCTTCTTTGCCAGGACAGTGGCAAAAATTGAAAAAAACCAACCGGCAAAAATGGGAAATTTTTATTTGTCTCTAATGCATAACAAAATTTATAATCTAATAAGGATAATAATGGTATAAACAATTAAATTTGACAACGTATCATTTAATATTTTTATTTAATTTGCTTATTAATAAATATAATTAAATAATTCTACATATTTCAAATATTTATAAAATAGCTGGGATTTAATCCAATGCTAAGGAATTTAAGAGCCAAATTAAAAATCAGATCTCTAATTTTTTTTCTTAAATAAATTATTTGTCAGATAACATTTTTTTTATTATTATCAAAAGGTTTTATATAACTTTTCTACTTTTGTTTTATGATGTAATTGGTCTTAAAAATATGTAAATATTTAAGTTTTTGGTACTATATTTATAATTATTTATCTAACAAAATTAGTCTGTTACAGATGAAAAATTAATTAAATTAAATAGCAAATTATATATTGAAAAAATTCTCTGTTATTTCTTATTCAGGAATTAGACTTTTTCCCCCTCCCTCTTACACATCAAGAAAAGGAAAAAAAAAACTTATATAATTATATTATATTTATATATATTTATACATATTTATATTATATAATTACAAAAGACTTATATAAACTTACATTTCATAAAATACATAATTATACTTATTTAACATAAGAGTTCGAAAAGAAATTTAGAATATTGATTTTTTAACTAAATATTAAGTTTCTTTTTCTTTCTTGAAATTTTTTCTCTCGTTTTGGGAAAAATTTAAATGGACAACCTATTTTTGCCGGTACGGTTTTAACCAGGTTTTTTCCATCTGTGGCAAAAACTTGCCAATCCTGGTTAATTTTCATGATTTTTTGAAATAGAAGTAACTTATGGGCTGCCGGTAAATCAACTCATTAATCACCTCGGGATGTAAAATTACTTGCTCATTAATATTATCAGTTACTGCGCAAAGTACTTCCTGATGAATAATATTAGTTTGCCCGAATTGCGGAATAGCTAGCGGTAGTTTAACTAACGGTGATTTAACAGCTTCACCAAATAACCCTTGTAAATAAATACTACCCGCTCCCTTTAATTTCTCTTCCGGTACTAAATCTTTATGAACAACACTAATCTCACATCCAGAATCAACCAATCCCTTTGCTTTTTGCCCATTAACACTAACTTCAATTTTCTCAAGTTTATTTAATTTCTCACCAATAACATTAGTCTTCTGCTCGGCCTTTGCCGATATTCTAGCCACAATAGCCCCATTAGGTAACTCTTCATTTTCTTTCACCATAATCTTATGAACACCTGCTTTCTGGTCTCGCTCTTTATTGCCATTATTAGTTCCCTCATTACCCACTTTATTACAAAAACGTTGGTAATGACCTCTCAAACCACACTTAAAACATTTAGGCCCTGAAGCATCATTCGTCTTCTTAAACTCTGTTTTCCTATCCGGAAAAGAATTACGCTCATTACTACCATTTTGCCTCCAACTACCACTAAATTTATTATCCTCCCTCGGTCTCATTTTTTCATTGTTTACGTACTTATCTTTACCTTTAAAGCTTTTATGCGTAACCGCATAAGACTTATGTTTAGCATCAAAATAATTATCACACTCTTTAGCAATTTTAGGAGCTTCTAACCATTTACCCTGGTGAGTTAAACTAATATATGCTGCAGTATCCTCATCTAGCGTACTCATTAGCTTATCAGTAACTATTAACTGGTTGACCTTTTCATAAGTGTCCGCACCTCTAATTTTACAATAATTTTCCCACGTAGCTATTAAACGTGATACAAATAATACATGGGTTTCGTTCGGATTTCTCCTAGCTTTCCGGAAATTTTCTAAACATGCCCTCGGGGTTGGCTCATGTTCCCTTAGGACTAACTCCTTTAATTCCTCATAATTCTCCATTTGTTCCTTAGTGGTATAAATTAACAAATTATCCGCCTTATCTCCTAACATATTTAGTAGAATTTCGGCCTGCTGGTTTTCCGGTACATCTTTAGTTTGGAATGCCCTTTCTAAACTGTTGAAAAATAAATTCCATCCCTCAGTCCCTTCTGGTACTTTGATAGATAGAGTTTTAACACTTTTGATCAATTTTTCTATATTACTTTCATTATTAGATTCCCTAACATTAGAATTATTTGCCGAACCTTGAACCCTTAGTCTCTCCATTTCTAATTCATGTTCCATCCTTAATTTTTCTATCCTCTCTTCTCTTTCTAACCTTTCGTGTTTTTCTTCGCGCTCTAACTTTTCCTGTTTTTCTAACCTTTCAAGTTCTAACTTTTCGCGTTCTAATTTTTCTTGTTCTAATCGTTCTGCAACAATAGCGTCTGATAATTCCTTAATAACCCCCTCGTCATACTCATCACTGTCCATTATCTTTTTCTTAAGCTGAATTCTGGTATCATCTTCCGTGAATTCAACACCCAATTCTTCGGCTATCCCCTGAAGATCAACCTTTTTTAGTTTTAATAAGAAAGCCATACCTTCACCGATTGTTATTACCACCCCACAAGAATAGTTAAACCTACCAAATTAATATTTCCGAAATTTCTAACTTAGTACAGATATTTCTCCACTTATTAAACTAATTAATACCCTTCAGATAATCAATACATTTCATTTCTAATTAACCTACTGAATACTCTAATTTTCCTCAACCATTGATATCACACAATATACTTCCAATAAAACAAAAGGTAAAAGAGTAATTCGATTTGATTACTATGCAATATAGATCTCAATGTATACACTTAGATAACAACATACAATTTACATAATCATAATGATACGTTGATATTGAATAGAAGTATTGATGTCAATCAAGAAATCCACATAAAGAAAAATTGTACAACATGCATATATAAATTTCTACAATTATCCTCATAAAATATTTCCGAACTCAATACTGGTTCTTACACTTAAAACAAATATACTGAAAATCTTTACTTTTATTTTTACTCACTATGGCTCTCTTTTGAGCCTTTTTTTTTCACTATGGCTCTCTTTTGGGCCTTTTTTTTTCACTATGGCTCTCTTTTGGGCCTTTTTTTCACTATGGCTCTCTTTTGAGCCTTTTTTTTTTTTTTTTTTTTTCCTCACTAGTATTGGCCAATTAAAATCTTCATTTGCTTAGAATTTTGATAATGTAACTCTTAAAATTTAAACAGTATTGCTTCATTTAACAATTACTTTAACAATAATTTAGATTTAATGCATTAATTTAGTTCACTAATATCATTATAAATAGCATATCATTATCATCTCAAATTATTATGACCTTTCTTTAAAACAATAGCAATATGGTTACTAATTCTTTACACCTATCTGAACACAATTATTTCATTGCACATAAATTACATAGACAATTTACTTAAATTACTATTAATTATACAACAATACAATTTGGTTCGAGATGTCAGCAGAAAGATATGATCAAAACACCTTACCTTATACTTTCTTTGCTGGATTACTTTTCTAATCACAGGTAGCTCCACGATGTAGCGGTAATATGGCACAACAGTTCAGTTTAGTTCTTTCTAATAAAGATACGCACAACACTTTAGTCCACACTAGACGATATGGCACGATACTTTATCACACACTCGACGATCCGGCACGATACTTTAGCACATACTCGACGATATGGCACAACACTTTACACACATTCGACGCTACGGCACGACACTTTACACACATTCGACGATACGGCACGACACTTTATCATACAATCGACGATCCGGCACGATGCTTTAGCACATACTCGACGATATGGCACGACCACACAAGAATTCCACTGGATACTCTGGCATTAACAGACTGCAACACGGCTCGCTGGTCACTGGTTTCAGGCGATTCTATCCCACCGCTGCCACCAATTTGTCGGACGCTCCTCTCCGTCCGCAAAACTTCGAAGAATGTCCTAGGTAGTTTTAGCTGCCACCACCGATATTAATGGGTGATATCGGTCACCTGCTGTGAGGATTGGGTAAAATAACACTGACCCTGTTAATGAACTGAACTAACAGTTTATTTAAGATATAGATATGTACACAAGAAACTATATTTACAACTATATACAATTACAACTCGGATATAGATGATCCGGTTCGACATTAAATTAACTACAATAAACGTTGGTTGTGTACCGTTCAACTTATACTTTCTTCCTCACACTCAACGCACATTGGATACGCTTTATCAGAGATTACTGCAGAATCTCAATACACAAGGGTACTAGGCCTCACTTCTCGGCCTATAACACTATCCACCGGGACGCCTTGTCCCACGCTCAAAATATACACTATCCAACAGGACCACAAATCCTGAGCGACCTATCGGTCTCTACGCCAAGCGAGAACTGTCTAACCTCTCAGTCCAGAGTTGACCTTGTCAGAGATCTTCCTTCCCCCAGCAGGGCCTCTTAGAGTTCCTCCATTGGTTCAATTCCGCATACCAACCTTGAGTCATGACATCTACTGTTTACACATCACTCCAATAGCTAGATGACAGCTGAGGCACGCCCCGCGGCCATCACTTTCATTCATCAACGAGTGCGTCATCTGCACACCTGTGTCAACATCTGTCATTCGTTATTATAGAAAAGAAAGAAAGGTATTTCGAGCTTCACGGATACACAACCCACAATACATAAAATATTCAGATAAGGAAATGTTATTCCTTTCTAATTCAGGGCAGATGTCTTCTAGGAACCTGACAATAAGTATTGGAATAAGCTTATTAAAAAATTGAATTGCAATAAGTAGATTTAAGAACTGCAACTGTAATGATACCCTCCTCTCTAAATTCGTGTAACAGTCTCGAAATTGATTATTTATTGGTTTGTTCAGTACATTGAAAAAGCATGTCTTGGAAATTCCCTATTATTGAAACCCAGTAATAGCAAATTCTTATATGTTTCTCCGAGACAGTCAAATATTATTTTCGAGGTAATATCTTTTCACCATTTTATTATAAACAAATACTTTCATACAACTTTGTAGAGATAACAAACTGATTTCTGATTTTTTTTTTTTTCGATCAAATAAAGTGAAGATTTTTCTCCTAAAACGAGCATGTCCAGTTTCATTAGCAGTATTTATCGCAATTGACCCCTTCGCGACGGGAGCCTTTTACGAAATTTTTAATGTTTTGTCACCGTTTTTTTAAAACAGAAATTTGTGCCTTATTAAATCGAGAAAACGCTCCGATTAAATAAAGCAAATTTTACAGCAAAAATTTACTGGTGGGGATAAGCACGGATACTTAAGCCTTTTCTCAGCACGTATATGTGTTACTCGTCCCCAAGGGGTTAAGGTTGCATTATAAAAGACAAGTACGTGTAACAAAAGTTATGGACTTTTTATCAACTATGAAAAATTCTATAAAGCCCAAAATTTACAAACTTTTTGATAAGCAAGACTTTTTGTACAATGCTTTCAAATTTAGATTCCCGTTTTGGCTTCTAGGAAAGCAAGTGTATCAGCAAACGAGACAATTAACATATTCATCTTTCATCGTTTCGAAACATTTTATATACCACATTTCTCCTTCTAATTAGTTTCAGATGTGTTTACTAAAGTTAATCACCGCAGTAATTTTTGCTTTCTCTTTCATTCTGGTAATTTGGTTTGAAGAAACTGCTTACGAAACTCTTTCTGGAATCCACTACTGCATCCAATTAACAAACCATCATCTGTACTACGACATTTGGCACCCCCGGGGCATGCACCACGTAATTATCGTCCCTCCTGCTCTGTTCCATCAATATATGGATACGTGTATTTATGCAGTGACCTCACTCAATGTCACGACTTGTTTAAGATCTTGCACAAGGGTTGGGCCATGCTAAGAATAATCATTACAAGCCGGTTGAGGGACCTCTCCCACTTCTGAACTCTGCTGCTATTCTTTCTACGAGACCCCCAATAAATGCTACATGCAATGGCCGTCAAGTGGGTGAGTAATTAGAGTAGTGGGATTATTTTTCCCCTTTTGGTTTATTTTCCTTTATATTTAATTTCATTATGGCATGAAATGGGTCTAGTCGTGACATTTCAGTCTTTTTCAAATTGATTTTTGAATGTACTAGCTGTAGACATTTTTAACTAATTGATTTGTTTTCACTCGTAAAATTGCTGTAAACATTGGTGTTTTTATTTCGTTGCAATGAAAACGAAGAAAGGGAAAGACGAGGATAGTTAAGAAAACTTGCTTATTTTCTGTAGTTATTTACTTATTCATACAGAAGTATTCTTGGTTAATTATTAAACATGCAATCAGTGGGCATTATCAAGTGGTCAAACATTTCGACTGTTGAATCTGGTGATCCACTGAGTTTTATAGACCGGTAAAAATTTTGTCCTAGTTTGAACCAAATTTTGGTGCAGAATAGCTGCCACTATCAGATAGTGAAATCTCGAACCAACATTCGGGGCTACCGATTGCAATGCTGTTCCAACTATTGGAACTCTGCTTCAACCAGAATTCCAAACGCTGGTACCAAGTTTTACCATCTGATGGCTTCAGCTACTAAGTACCAAAATTTGGTTCAAACTAAGACAAGAATTTTAACTGTGTAGTTTTGAAAAACCTTCAATGTTTCTATTTGTACACTATCTCTTGCGGAAGAGAGGGATTAATAAAGCCCAAAATTTATAGATTTGTTGGATATCCATGATTTTTTGTGCAAGACTCTCCAGTTTAGATGCTCATTTTGCCTTCCAGGAAAGCAAATGTATCACTAAAAAATCTTCAGCTAATCGATTCTACCTTGTCAGATTATAAATTCAAATGATTTATTTAACTTCAGGGGTTATGAACAGCTCTTCAGTTTTCAAATAGGATCTACGCTACCATTTAGTTGGCAGGTTCTCTTTTTCAGAAACTATGTAATGCTTGTCGATTTTTATTGATAAACGCAAAACATACTTCTAAAAATGCTGTCAAAATAGACATTTTGAACCGAATTTCTGGAAGCAATAATACTGAAAGGGAAAAAATTGAACCGAGAAAATAATTGTTTATAAATCAAGTTCTAATTAATTGAGAGTAAAATAAAAACACTCGGCCGCTTATGCATTTCTTCAAAAATCATTTAAACAAGTTTCATGTTTTTAACACAAGAACTACCGTGAGCCGTCATTTTTACGGCTAACATATAAATATGTTTCGGTTCAAACCAGAAACTTGATTATGAAATATAATTTTAAAAGATACAAAGAAGAAAAACGTTAAATAATAAAGTTAAACTGTTTTAAATCAAAATTCTGGTGTGAATTAAAGTACCTTCATAGTTAAGACATCGTGGGAAAAACGCTATTTCTGTCAGAATTGCAGAGAAGATGCGATTCTTGTCAAAAGATCGAGAAAAAGGCATTTTTCGTCAAAAGATCGTGAAAAAATATACTTTTTTTTTCTTTTTCTTTTTCAAAAGATTGCTGATAATAAGCGATTTTTGTCAAAATATCGCGGAAAAAAGCAATATTTCTGACAAAAGATCACAAAAAAGACGCGTTTTTCGTCAAAGAATATCAAAATAAACGCGATTCCTGTCAAAGGATGACGAAAATGATGCAGTCTTTCAAAGAATCTCGAAAAAGATGCGATTTTCGTCAAGTGATAGTGGAAAAAACACTATTTTGTCAGAACTGTTGAGAAAACGCATTTTTTGTTAAAGGAGCGAGGGAAAAGCGCGACTTTTGTCAAAGGATCTCGGAAAAGTGGCGAATTTTGTCAAAGGACCGCGAAAAAGTTGCGATTTTTGTCAATGGATCACGAAAAAGTCGCGAGTTTTTGTCAAAGGATCGCGAAAAAGTCGCGAAATTTTGTCAAAGAATCGCAAAAACTCGATTTTTGATCAAAGGATCGCGATCAAGACGCGATTTCTGTCAAAAGATCACGGGGAAAAAGCGAATTTCGTCTGTCATGGAAAAATGTGAATCATACACGTGCGTATTTGTTCACTTGGGGGGAGGGGGGAAGAATGATTCCAAATATTTTCAGTCCTGGCAAAATTTCAAACTTGCACCCATGGTTAAGAGTGTGATGACATACATTACGCACAGCAAATGTTGATAATTTGAAAGCATTTATATATAAGAAAGTGGCAAATACATCCAATAAAATTTTATTAGTGGGACAAAAGCTTGCTAAGTCGACAATATCGCCAAACTATTGTTGAATTGTCTCACACGTCTAATCGAATTTATCCTGGTTATTGTTGCGAAATTCAGGAATGTCTGCTGTAATATCGTAGACAAATACTTTCAATCTGAGCCTTTGCCATATAGCTCGCTTTTACCATCATGTCTTAGAAATTTTGATGTATTTCTGTGCAAAAACTATGCACTGTGTAGATGACTATTTAGCATAAGACCTCTCGTGTACTAGAATAGATTTATAGAGTAAAATGTTACATTCAAATCCGTTCAATGATCATTGACAAAATTGAGGGTATGTTATATCGTGTGGGTTCGAATTACTTGTACTGTAATTCCATCAGGGAAACAGCCTTTATATTTCCATCATTTATTTACATTATGATACAACTGCCGCTAAGCAGCATTTCGAACAACAAAACATTCTTACATCTCCGATTTTATTTGGCCAACATGCATTGCCTCACAAAACACATATCACGGTATCGTTGCGCCATCTATGTTTAGAGAGTGTTACTATTCGAAGATATCACACCCCTCTCCTCATAGTTCAAACGAACTACAGGCAATCTTGGTCTATTGCTTCTTCGAACTGGAACACTTTTCTTCGGGTCCTCATTATTATTTTTAGTCACAGTGTCCTTTACAGATATATCTGTCATAGCATCATTTTTATTACTCACAACAGTACCTGCTACAATATCATGTGAAGGCTGAGATTTGTTTGGTTCCATAATATTCTCATTATCAAGTTGGTCTTTTATTTTTCCATTAATCTCAGAAAAACGGTTTTTATTAACCCTTTCATAATTATCATAAGCATTGTAATTTTTACCACTATAACCCATTTTTTCAACTCTTTCTGACATTTTTTTGTTATTGTGGTCATTTTCTTCAATTCTTTCAGATTTTTCGTAACTTATCTCTCTGTTACGTCTCAACTGATTCACATGACGCTTACACATTATTCCGTCACATCTATTTACTAAAACCCATCTACTTCCTAATAATTTTACAATTTTTCCTTTTACCCATTTCTCCCCCTTTCCAAAATTTTTAACGAAAACTAATTCATGAAGCTTAAATTTGTGCAGGGGTTGCTGTATTTTAGGTTTTGATGGTAATACCAAATGAAGGGCTGTTCGAATTGGCCTTCCAAACATTAATTCAGCAGGAGTTTTACCAGTCACCGAATGAGGAGTTGAATGATTTTCTAACAAAAGTCGTGCAAGTGATAATGATATGTCATTTTTATCCAGTTTCCTAAGGCAATTTTTCACAGTTTGCACGTATCTTTCCGCCTGTCCGTTCGACGACGGATGATATGGTGGAATAGGTGTATGCTTAATTCCATTATTTTTAAGAAATTCCTCAAATTCCTCACTTGTGAACGCGGATCCATTATCACTGACTAATTCTAAAGGTAATCCAAATGTCGCAAAAATTCTTCTTAATACTCTAATAGTATTTCTACTATCGGTCCTGGGCACTACTTCCACTTCTAACCATTTTGTATAAGAATCAACTACTATTAAGAAAAATTTCCCATCAAACGGACCTGCATAATCTATGTGGATCCTTTCCCAGGGTAATTCAGACTTCCATTCTAAGGGTTTCATTTTTGGATTATCCCTCGCACACATTTGGCATCTACTACATGAATTTACCATTTGTTCAATTTCCTTATCCATGTTTGGCCACCAAACCACCCCTCTAGCTTTAGCTTTCATGCTAGACATACCCTGATGAACAGAATGCAACAATTTCAATATATATTCTCTACCTTCCTCTGGCACAATTACTCTATGCCCCCATAATAGACAATTTTCTAAACAGGAAATTTCATCCCTTCTACGAAAATAAGGTTGATATTCTTCTGCTTTAACCTTTCGAGGCCACCCATGTAGTACCCACTCTAAAATTTGTTTAGTTACAGGATTTTCAGTTGTCCACTTTGCAATCGTTTTAGAAGTAACGGGCCAATCATTATTATTTGAAACAAACATTATTTCAGCAGGATTACTAACTATATTTACAGTTTCTGGGAGAGGTAATCTACTTAATGCGTCCGCATTTTTATTATTTTTACCTTCGCGATACTCAATTGTATAATCATATCCTGCTAACATAAGCGACCATCTCAGCATTCTAGGTGATAATGTATCAGGTACCCTTTTAACAGGATCAAACAATCTAATTAAAGGTTTGTGATCTGTTATAATTTTAAACGGTTTACCAGCTAAATATTGGTGAAATTTAGTAACACCAAATATTACAGATAAAGCTTCTTTATCTATCATTGCATAATTTCTTTCAGTTTTATTTAAAGTTCTAGAAGCATAAGCTATGGGTTTCTCTTTACCCTCAATAATATGGCTTAATACAGAACCAATGCCATATTCTGAAGCATCACAGTTCAAAACAATATCTTTGTTAACATCATATAATTCTAAAACAGGTGATGTACATAATAATTCTTTAACTTTTTGAAATGCTTTATCATGCTTTTCTGACCATGTCCACTTAACATTATTATCTAATAATCTATGTAAAGGTTCTAAGACATCTGAAATATTAGGTAGGAAGTTTCTATAATAAGAAATTAAGCCTAAAAATGAACGCAACTGTGACACATTATTTGGAATAGGTGCATTCAAAATAGCATTAACTTTTTCTGGCATAGGTCTAATTCCTTCCTGAGAAATTTTATGTCCTAAATAGCAAACTTCCGAAACCATAAATTTTAATTTTTCCTTATTTAATCTTATACCATGCTCAGAAAAGCATTTCAGAACACTTTCAACTCTTTCAGAATGTTCTGATTCATTCCTAGCACTTATGATTACATCATCTAAAAATACACCAACATACTCATATTTTTTTAATATATTCTCTATTTTTCTCTGGAACATTCCAGGAGCACACTTTACGCCAAAAGCTAATCTTAACACATTAAATAATCCTTTATGAGTATTAATAGTTAAAATTTTACTACTTTCATTATCTACAGGTTGTTGTAAATAAGCATCTTTTAAATCAAAAACAGTAAAGAATTTTCCACCTGACAATTTAGAGAATAATTCTTCCATCCTAGGAAGAGGATAATTATCATTTTCTGTATTTGCATTTACTGTGGCTCTATAATCACCACAAATTCTAACAGTACCATTTGGTTTTGGAACAATTACTATAGGACTAGCCCAATCTGAATGATCAACAGGTTTCAAAATACCCTCTTTTGTTAATCGTTCCAATTCCAAATCAGTAGCTCTTCTCAAAGCAAACGGAACAGGTCGAGACTTAAGAAAAACTGGTTTTGCATCCCTTTTCAAATTTATTGAAACGGGAGGACCTTTTTTTGTACCGATCCCGTCAGCAAAAACATTTGGAAAATTTCTAATTAAATCATCTTTCGAAATACTTTTAATCATATTTACATTAGGCCAAAATAATTTTGATGCTTTTAACCAAGTTTTTCCAATTAGACTCGGACCTTCTTCTTTAATAACTAACAATTTTAAATCAGGTATACAATATTCATCAACAAAAACATCTACTTTTAACTCACCTAATACAGTTAAAAAATCTTTAGTATAAGTTTGTAACTTAACTTTAGATTTAATTAAAGGTAGCTTACCTGAGAACAATTTCTCTGCCACATTTTTACTTACAATCGTATGCGCCGCCCCGGTGTCAATTTCAAATTTAACATTCACACCATTTATTTTTACATTTTTTTGCCATGTTACACTATTGGAGTTGTTGTCCACACAATTAAAACAATATTCCTCTTGAACAGTTTTAATTTTACTGTTTTTGTTCTGTTTATCATTTTTCATCATAAATTTTCGATTTCTACAACAAATTCTTAGGTGACCAAATTTGTGGCACAGATGGCACTCGGCATTCTTGAAAGGGCACATTTTAGGATTATGGTGTTTCGAACATCTATAACAAGGTTTCTCAGACGCGAATTTTTCTTCTTTGGGCTTAAATGGATGAGAGAACTTTTCTGGTTTCGGTTTCTCCCCTTTAGCGCGCACTTGGTTGACAGCTGTACTTTCGCCTATATGTAGTGATTTCACACCGGCTTCAGCAGATTCAAACGATTCGGCGATCTCCACCGCAGTCTTGAAATTTAATTCTTTAGAATCCAGCAGCTTTTGTTGTATCTTTTCATCTTGTATTCCGAACACAAGTTGGTCTCGCAGGCGGTCATTTAAGGTGTTTCCGAAATTACAGAATTCAGACAATCTTCTAAGTTCTCTTACAAACTCAGCTATGCTTTCCCCTGACTTCCTAAGACGTTTCTGGAATTTGAATCTCTCTACAATTTCACTTGGACAAGGAGAAAAATGTTCTTTAGCTTTTTTTAAAAGATCTTCATATTTTATCTCCTTTAACGTCTTCGGGACAATAATATCTCTTAAAATCGTAAATGTTGTCGTACCAACTGAACTAAGCAAAATATTCTTTTTCATTTCTTCATTCTTTATATTATTCGCACAGAAATAAAAATCCATTTTCTCAACATAAATAGTCCAAGGAACCTTTGAGTCATATTCTTCTAGCCGACCCAGTGAAATAATTTCTTTTTCAACAGCCATTTCTTTTCCCGGCGTTTACTTTTTTTTTTCACAATATTTTTCTTAACAAAATAATATGGGTAAATAATCCCATCTTAGTCGCCACTTTGTTATATCGTGTGGGTTCGAATTACTTGTACTGTAATTCCATCAGGGAAACAGCCTTTATATTTCCATCATTTATTTACATTATGATACAACTGCCGCTAAGCAGCATTTCGAACAACAAAACATTCTTACATCTCCGATTTTATTTGGCCAACATGCATTGCCTCACAAAACACATATCACGGTATCGTTGCGCCATCTATGTTTAGAGAGTGTTACTATTCGAAGATATCACAGGGTAACATACATACATAGATATCTACATATCGACCAAAAACAAACTTCTTAAAAAATTAAAAATAATAAAATCGGTTTATAACTATAATAAAATTATCAAACATTATTCAATTTTGCATCTTTCCTTTAAAAAATGAATTTGTAAATGCGTCAAAACGTTTTTCGCTTGTTGAGCAGAGTAATTGAGAAGAAAAAATTATTTTTAAAACTCATGTATAAGTCGACCCACTCATTTCCAACTTTTGTCTAAAATTTCTGGACTTATGCACAAGTATATACGGTAATTCAATTTAAAAAATCAAGGAAGTCAGTTGCTTTCTCGTGCTTCTCTTCTCCCCCACTTTACCCCACCTTTTTTTCGGTCGCTCACGAGTCTAGTTAAAAATAGATTCAGTGATCAGCATGTCATATTTTGCAGCTATTTATTTAAAATTTTCCACTTTCAAATTAAACTGTGATAGCGAATAATCCATTTGCATTTTATCTGATTTTATACCTAGATGTTAAATATTGGAAAATGTTTAGTCCGTTTATCTAGGTTTGCTATCGAGGAAAGAAGGTGCTTCAATTATTTTAGAGCTCTGTAGAGGAAAGTCTAGTTTCCTCAATACTTTGATCGCGGTCTTTTCAAACAGCACCGTCTTACCGAAGGCTAATATTTGATGTAATGAATGAACAAGTAGGTGGAAAGTGGGACATTCGAATGACAGATAAGCATAATCTTTCTCTCGATATAATTTCGCATTGATTTTAAGTTTGCTTGGAGTAACGCTTCAAAAGATGCAGAGATTCGTCTTGATTTATTTATTTTCGAAAAAAATTATAATCCCATTTCGTTTTATCAAGTACCGATATTGAGTTTTGTTATTCTGGAAAATTATCTCAATACCTGAAGGTGTAGCCTTCTTTTTCTTTCAATTCCAGAAAGTGTATGGTTCGTTGACAGACTTTTTTTTTTTATCACTTTAGCAATCGCAGGCATTATTCCAATGGCTCGCTCGCTCTCTCTCTCTTTTATGTATACAAACTCTAAATGATTGTTAATAAGTAGCGCGTTACGCAGCAGAATAGAAACGCGTTAATTACCAAGTGTGATGATAAATTCGAGCCGTGAAGGGTGACATTCCCAGCATCTTTTCCCCCCATCCCTAGGGGGAAAAGATAATAATAAATAAAAAATATAGCAAAAATGAAGTTATTATGTTGAACAATTGAAAAATACCAGAATTACTGAGTGAAATACAAAATTTCATCCAGCATTAAAAAAAACGGACAATTGAAACTATTATTATTATTATTATTAATTATTATTATTATTATTACTATTACTATTACTATTTTGCCTTTTTCGTCAGAGAGGATTACTGTGCTTTTCTAAACGTCCTCCTTCTCCTCATTTTAGATAAACATGAAAAACTTGAACGGAAAAATAAAAAGAAAATGTAACTTGCGTTTCTATAAAACGGAAGCTGTATCCCTCTTTCCCCCCCTGATTCTTAATATCTTTCTTTTTCTTGATGTTTCATTGTTTTATGTCACTTATGAACAATAAAATTTGCCATTTGTTTTTCAAAATCATGAGAGGTAAAAAACGAGGTAATTAATTAATAAAAATAATCTTGCCCAGTTAAACTGATGGCATTGAGCTCACAGGCTACAGTCCTGGACAAAAGTATAAACTCAGAAATTTTTTTATTTATTTGCCTCATAATATAAATAAGATTAGCTTTACGTTAATAATATAATTATGAACATTTATATTAAGGCATCTAAAATTAATGTAACTTATAAATAAAATGGAGTAAGTAATTTAAATAAGAAAATACATAACTTTAAAAAAATAACATTATGTGAAACCTGGACAAAATTATAAACTCAGTGTTATGATTTTCTATATTCTGGCACATTTGATATAAATAAATGCATTTTGTGATAAAAAACTAATAAATGGAGTCATTATGAATCAATACATTTCAATACATCAATACATGTTTTAATTTTTTTCATAAAATAACATGTGAAACCTGGACAAAATAATAAACTCAAAATTGTGAATTTCTACAATCTAGTATTTTTGATATAAATAAATGCATTTTATGATAATAAACTAATAAATGGAGTTATTAGGGATGAATATATTTCAATGCATCAATGTATTTTTATAATTTTTGTTAAACAATTTTGTTAAATGTGGTTTATTAATATGGCTTTTGTATATAAAATGGAGTGGTCGACGTCCAAAGATACAGAAAGAAAGAAAGATCTATGTTATGAACAGCATTCAGTACTGGAGCTTCTTCTAGCCGAATTTTAAATACTTTAAAGTTAAATGTAAGCTCTCGAATTGTTAGACGAATTCTTCAATGAGCGCCGAATATGAAATGGAAGAAAATAAAAGCTGAGCCAAAACTTGAGCCCCATCACATGAAACCCAGATTTCATTTTGCACAACAGCACGTGTCATTAACAACATAATGGAGCACAATCATTTGGTCAGACGAAAATAAAATAAATTTAGAGACCCAGGTGGCATAAGATACTATTGGAACGTTATCAAGCCTGAAGAACGGCATATCTTTAGTCGAAACTTTGGTGAACAATCAGTGATGGTGTGGACTGGTTTTTCTCAGAATGGTAAAATTGCTCTGGATTTTCTTAATTGAAAACAAAAATCAGAAGACTACCAGTTAATGCTGGACGATAATCTCTTTTCATGTACACTGTTGATCGCTAGAGAAAACTGGGTATTTCTGCAAGATAATGCAGCAATACACTCTGCAAAAAGAGTGGCTGCAGCGCTAGTATCTAAATATCTTGAATTGACCAGCCTGCAGCCTTGATCTAAACGCCATTAAAAATTGCTGGAGTGCAATCGTTCGAATAGTCTATCGCGATGGACGCCAATATCAAAACACAAATGATTTAAATACGGCTATACTTTCAGCCTGGAAGCAGTTGTCTATGGAGCAGCTGAAATTTTTTTTTCAATCTATGCCGAGTCGCATATGCGAAGTCATTCAGAAAAATGGCGGTTCAACACATTTTTGAATGTACGCATTATTACTTTGCACCAGGGTTCAAAAGTACGTTCACTTCTTAAACCCTATAATTTTATGTTTTCAATTTACACATGTACTATATTTCTATTTTACTCATATTTTTTGAAAAAAAATTATAAAAATGCATCGATGTATTGAAATATATTCATCCCTAATAACTCCATTTATTAATTTATTATGACAAAATGCGTTTCTTTATATCAAAAATACCAGAGTGTAGAAATTCATAGCTTTGAGTTTATAATTATGTCCAGGTTTCATTTAATGTTATTTTACGAGAAAACTTAAAATATGCATTGATGTATTGAAATGTATTGATGCGTAATGACTCCATTTATTAGTTTCTTATCACAAAATGCATTTATTTATATCAAATATGCCAGAATATAGAAATTTATAACTTTGAGTTTATAATTTTGTCCAGGTTTCACATAATGTTATTTTTTTTAAAGTTATATATTTTTTATTTAAATTACTTACTCCATTTTATTTATGAGCTACATTAAATTTAGACGTCTTATTATAAATATTCATCATTATTTTATTAATTTAAAGCTAAGCTTATTTATATTATGATGTAAACAAATAAAAAATTTTGTGAGTTTATAATTTTGTCCAGGAGTGTACGCATACTAATTGTACATTACAGCCTTGTATTTTCAAGGGTTAATTCCGTTCGAAAAAAAAATTAAGAAGGGGAAACAGCTCTCCCCTTTCACCTTTTTTACTAACCCATCATATGTAGTATAGGGTAAGTCTTGCAATCGTTTTGAAAATCGAAAAAAACTTTTGACGGATTTACACGTTTCAGATACTGGAGATTCCGAAAAACATATTTTTAGAAAAAAAATTTGCCGCCCGTCCGTCTGTGTGTCTGTCTGTCTGTCTGTAACCGCTCTATCTCCCGAACAAATTGAGATAGAGACTTGAAATTTTGTATGTACTTAGTATGTAAGAATGGGACGAAGCCTATTTAATATCAGTAACCTCGATTATCCGGAACTATTTTTTCCGGACTCTCGAATAATTCGTTCTGATGAAAGGTATATAAAAATTTTCGAAATTTTTTGTTTTAAGGACTGGACGTAAAAGGCAATAAAATAACACAAATTTTGCATAAAAAACGAGGTCGATAGGATTATTAGTTGTCGAGATATGTGTAATCCTGTTTTCCAAATTCTTCGATTTTTCATGACCCTGTATTTCATTCAAATTTCAATTTACAGGTATATTTTTATTGGAAATGAGACGCTGAATCCAACACAGTAAATTTTTAGTTAATGTGATTATTATTTTTTGAGTTATAAGGATGTTTCTTTTACGCAATCCGGTACTACTCGAATATTTTGGCGTTTTATATGATTAGTCAAAATTGGCTCATCAGCAATTCATCAATGGAGCATTAATGTATGTTAAAATTATTTATTTATGCATTTAAATTTTATTTTGGAGTTGCCATAGACACGCGTTTTATTTTCATATTTTATATTATGATGGGTAAGTATTACGGTGCCCCCCCCCCCCAACGACTAGTTGTACTTAATCATTGAACCTCCTAAACTATCAAGGACATGCTTTATCATATAAAAAATCTATATCCAAAATTCAGAGCAAATCGGATAATTCTTAATAAAAACCCATTTAGCGTTTATGTAATTTAAGAAGAGTTATCCCCCCTTTTATACTTAACCACTAAACTTCCAAAACTGTTCAGAGATTTGAACGAAATCTGACAGTTCTGCTTGAAAAACCCCAGGCTATGATAGCCTGTGAGCTAAAAACTCTAGGGAGGAACATCTCTAACTTGCCATTACCCCCTCCCTTCCTCTCCGTCACCAACCCGTTGTCGACGCCTATGTTTAAATAGTTCGTCGATTCTTTTTTTACTAAGTATTGATATCGGCAAAAAAAATGAGACTATTTATTTATTGTTTCACCTCATGCCACCCTCTATAACTCACTGACCCGTTAAACAAGTACCCTTTGCTGGAAAGCATGCAGACTGCATTATGCACCTGATGGGCTATAATAGCTATTCTTAGCCTCTTATTCATTTTATCTTTGCCTTTCTATCATTCGTCTAATATTGTTTACAAAGTTAGAAAGGATAAATTGCTAATATTAAAATGCGATCATTTATTCGCAAAGATATAGGTCGTTGATATTCTATAGTTGGATGTCTCGTGCAGCTTATATGCTTAGTGTAACACGATGAAAGGAATCGAAAGGCGTAATAAACATACACAGCGTTAGAATTCCTAAAAAAAAGTCACTGGTCCCAAGGACCAGTAAGCATGAGAATTTACTGGTCCGCAGACATCATCACTGGTCCGCTACATAAAATTCTATTAAATAATTTTAACACTTAGAGTGGTCTCCCCCCCCCCCCCTGGAAAATAACCCATATACTTACTTTGCATTTATCCAAAATTTTCAGTATAATAAAATATAAAATTATAATTTGCTAAAAATTAAATAAACAATCAAATTATTAATTAGATATTTTATTTGCCATTACTTATTTCAACTGACTGTAAGGTTTAATGCAAATTTTTTTGGTTTTTCTTCAGATTGTAGCCAGAGTGGTGGAATTGTAGCTAGTGTCAGTGATGCAGTTGGACTTGAAAAATCCTTAGTCCCCGGGACCCAGGACTTCTAAAATTCTGGCTACCTTTTCTACAAAAGCGGGTCCCCACTAATAATAAGTCATATTTTTCGATGCAAAAATTGAACTTGTTCATTTTCACAAGAAAAATAAAATGCAATAATTGTTTTAATGATAATAAATAATTAAAACCAATATTAATTTAAAAGAAATTTTCTCTACTTTTTAAAGAATAAATGTACAAGATACAAATTTAATTATAAAATAATGCTTAGTTAAGTATAGAAGATAACAAGTATCACTATTGTTTACATTTCTTTTTAAAATGGGGCAAGACAGGTTTATTGAAAAAGACATTTTTGCTGAAAAAAGGGATTTTTTTTTTTTTTTTTTTTTTTTTTTTTTTTTTTTTTGAGTAAATGGGTACTTTGCTTAATCAAATGGGGCTTTCAGGAGTCACATTCACTCAGAAAGATTTGGAGCAATAAAACACCGATTGGGAAGTAGAAAAATCACTTTTTGGAGCAGCAACAAAAATTTTGAAGGAGGAAAATTCGTTTTTAAAACAGAAAAATTCTCTCCCAGCACTCACTTTTTTTTTTTTTTTTTTTTTTTTTTTTCGTGCTTTTTTGTCGAAATTTCCATTTTTCGCATTATTTTGACGAAATCTTTTGTTTTTTCGGGATTTATTGACGAAATATACCGTTTTTTCTCGATATTTTTTGACAAAATTTGCCGTTTAATCGCGATTTTTGGATGATATTTGCCATTTTTTGCGATCTTTTGAAGAAATTTGCCGGTTTTCTCGGGTTTCAGGATGAAATAAGCTATTTTTTCGCGAATTTTTTTACGATATTTACTGGAAATTAGTCGCTATTTAGCGATTTTTTAACAAAATTTGTCGTTTTTCGCGATTATTTTGACAAATGTTGCCGTTTTATCGCGATTTTTGGACAAAATTTGTCGTTCTTTGCGATTTTTTGAAAAAAATCTGTCTTTTTTCGTAATTTTTTTAAAAAATCTGCCGTTTTCCGCGATTTTATTGACAAAATTTGCTGTTTTATCACTGTTGTGGGCGAAATTTGCCGTTTTTTCGCGATCTTTTGGAGAAATCTGCCTTTTTTTCGGGTTTTGGAATGAAATTAGCCATTTTTTTTTCGAGAATTGATAAAATTTGCCGGAAATTAGTAGTTATTCCGCGATTTTTGAACGAACTTGGCGTTTTTACGCAATCCTTTAACGAAATTACGCGTCCCGTGGGACGCATAAGAGCTATTTTTTGAGTCCCATCGCCGATTTTTTGCGTAATTTACACGCTATCGAGCGTCCGCGGCATCGCTGATAATAAAAAAAAAATCTTATGATTGGTTGCGGTTCTCTCAGAGCCTGAAAAAAGGCACTGGTCCGGCGGACCACTAAATTTTTCAAATTAGTGGTCCGATTGAATTATCAGTGGTCTTGGACCAGCGGACCACCAAGGATTTCGAACGCTGATACATATATTTAAACTGCATTTATTGTAGAAAGTTATATAATGCGACGCCAACTGAGTGACTTACATGCACGAAACCAGCAATGGGGAGGGGAGAGTTATACAATCGGAATTGTAAATAAATAAATGTTTAGTAATTTGCATGAGTGCCGTTAAGGTGTGGTTCAGAGGATGACCATTGCCTTTTCCTGGATTTTGAATTTTTATAAACGAAATTTTGCTTTTCCCTGGTGATTTTGAATAGGATCGACCGAAACTGGCTTTTAAAAGACTGAACAAAAATTGAAACCGAATTTCGGTATCTTTTTGCCAAAAATGAAAACGGACACGAAAATATCCAAAATTTTTTTTAATACTTAATACATACATAAATATGCATAATTATTCATAGTCCAGCCAATAGAGACTGTATGGGCTCTACCTAGCAAGTTCATAGTAATTCTGGAAAAAGGCTTACTTTATGGGGTCGCTAAATCTGAATTTTGAACTTTCCACCAAAATTTCTCCCGCACACCCCACCAAATTTAGAGGGGTAGTAGTTATATACTATTAGTTGAGTGAAAAATATCCAAGCCGAAGATCGAACCCGGAACTTTTGGAATAGCGCTCTCAGGATTCATATTCATCAGGGGATAATTCAAATAATTCTCCAAACCTAGGAAAACCTGACAAAAATATTAGCTACTTTGGGAAATTGAGGACAGTTACTGTTGTTCGCATGCTTTAAGATATTGCATCTGTCAACATCCATTCAGTCACCAGACATATCTTCTAACATTGTGAGATTTGACATCAATTCAAGAGGAACTTGAGAAAAATAGAGGACATTTTTAAATTGGACTGGCACTCGCGTAGTCTTCATATTATCCATAGTACTTTTCAAAAAGGTAATAAAATCATAAAGTGGAAATTAAATTCTTGCAGTAATTTTTTAAGGTCAGCCCCACAAGGCATACAGACTTCTTCACCTCTGTTTTATACAAATTGTTTTTTCTTTAAAGTTCTGACCATATTGTTTATATAGGTGATGTATAAATTTCATTTTTGATATTACCTATTTTTATTTTATTTTGAAGAAATGAGATTGTCATGATACTGGTTTAAAAAATGTCATTGATTGTTGACATGGAAAAAATTGCTCATCCTTGAAAATACATCAGGGGATTCTCGGGATTTTTTCTTGGAAGATGAGTATGAACCCTTGCTCCAAGTGCTCTATCATTTAAGCTACCAAGCTGGGTAATGCCGTCTGGTGCCATTTAAGTTAGCAAACTGGATACCAAACCGTCCTAGTGAGTAGCTTAAATGGTAGATTACTTGGAGCGCTATTCCAAAGGTTTCGAGTTCGATCTTCAGCTTGGACATTTTTCACTTTCTTGGTTCTGCGCTTAAGTAGCAATGTGATAAATTATTTATTAAATATTCGATGTACTCTGTGCTATAAAAATAATAGTTTTGATGAAATTAAAATTCTAAGTAGCTTTTAGAAAAGGGAGTTTGCAGCGAATACGAGGCATCAACTAATTGGATTTTTAATCAATGTTTCGTTTAAATTTTCTTCATGAATAACTTATTTTGTTGGTCATTTTTGTAAATATTTCTTTACATAAGTTTAAAAATAGAACCAGAACCACTGTTTTTTACCAGACTTCGATAGAAGTTGAAGTAGGAAGCATATTCGATTATAGTTTGAATTCTATTTTCATATTTGAGAGATTAATGTGACACTGACAAAATATTAATATTATCGAAGCCTGATTATCGCAAAGCAACTCTCTAATTTAGAGAGTACTCATAATTTTAAATAATAATCGTCGTTAATACTTTTAAGGACTGTGATACAAAATTTATACCAGTTAATTTTAATCTCCAACTGCCAGAATTTGTTCCAGAAAATTTTTTTGCTTTTATAATTTACATTACAAGAGCCGGTTATTTATTTTCAAATGAATTTGTTCCTAAATTCTGGCTAGTGTGCAGCATTATATAACAATAGAACTATTTTGTGCCTGAAAAGTTTAATCAAAATAAAGTAAAAGTTATTATCCGGAGAAAATTGTTAATTTTTGGGCTACATCGGGCTCTGAATTTCACATGTCATGAGATTAGCAAATGCGACATGTACATTTCGTTAGAAGCGCATATTTTTATTTATTCTTTCATATTAAATTATATATAACCATTATACAATACTACTCTTTAACATCTATAATGAATGTAGAATAACCCATGGCAATATTGGAACAATTACGAAACATTGAAAATGTGGTATTTGGCTATATATATAATCATCCTATAATACTACAAATCAACATCTACTTCAAATATAGAATGATTGGTGTTAAAGTATTTCTGATACACGTGAAAATAATATTTTATTAATAATAAATGGATGTCAAAAGTGAAGGAACAGTTTTTGAAATAGAGCACACTACAACAAGTAGTCTCTCTCTCTCGGACACTTTAGCTCGTCTTTCAATTAATCAATTCGATTTTTTCAAAAAAAAAAAAAAAAACTCAAATTATTAAACGCCTGTCAATTATTAAATAATAATAATAAAGGAAAATATTATGTTGTCATTATAGCCCATTTTTAACATTTAAGGGGACATATGGGGCATTTGTAGTAGAACTGCAAAATATTTATGTGAAGGCACATTGGGTATTATGTGTAACTTTTAATTAACTTCTATGGCGCCTCCTTACACAAAATTTTCATTTTATTATCATTATTTAATTCACGACAAGCGCATCAATTCTATTGTCTGTAACTTTAATTTCGTTCCATGCAGAATGAAACAAAAGAGCGCAATGTTAAAATGGGTACTATTACTTCTTACTAATCATGTATATGTATCGGAATAATATGTTATATCATTCAACTATTTATCAGAGAATTTTGTTATCATCTAAAACAATAAGAGTATTTAAAAAAAAATTCGAGCTAGTTCAACTTTTGAAAGTTTTATTAATATTCCAAATATAAGTATGACCTTGATTTGGCTCTCTTTCGTAATCCTTACTGGTAGGTTATTTTAAGAATTTTAAGAGGATTATGCGTAATATGATAATATCGATCAGACATGAGACGAGACGAAGAAGTTCTTACTTTAAAGAGATCTGATTATTTTCTCAAGTATACCTTTCACCATGTCTGTTGATTTACGGCCAGTGTTTACCAACTTAAACTCAGTAGCTTTGGTTACTTATCCCTTAAAATTGAAATGATTTGGGATTATTATTATTATTGTTTTGACGATTAGTGAAATATGAAATACATCATGCTTCTATTTATGAAACGATGAAGGGAAAAGAATTCCACTATTGTTTGGATTTGTTTGTCCTTTCTGTCGTATATGAAATAGATTCACCTAACAAATTTACATTAATGAATACACAAAGAAGGTAATTTCAACTTATCGGCTGCCACTGTCTTAATAATTAAACAGTATGTGTTTTTTATATTATCCAATTGCTTCATATTGTAATTGTATAATTTATTTCAGAAATTTAATATTTGATAATTACAAAAAAAAAAAAAAAAAAAAAAAAAAATCATAAGTTTATTGACATACGCTTCGATTTGTGTAAAAACCCACTAAAATAAAGTTCTTCGTTTCGTGTCTTACATATATTCATTTACTTAAGAAATTCCATAAAATACACCATTTGCAAATTTTAAAATTGTATTTAAGAGGATCTGAACACATTTTAAAATAATTTTTAATTATTGAGGTTTTTTTTTTTTTTTTTGTGATGGTTAATCATATTATTTGTAAACAAAATCACATGATAAAACATCTCATATTTTTTATTATTATTACTATCATTAAAAATTTATTAAAAAGGTGAGAGTAATTTAAAATCGTTCTAACTCAAAATATTTTTTGCATAATTTCATTTTTTTTTACATTTAATAAATAAACGCAAATATTCAAATTTTAATTTTGATTCAGCATCTTTAAAAATATTAATTTAAAAAAATTAAAAATATTTAAAGTAAAAATTTGGAAAAAAAATGATTTAGCTTTCATTTTAAAAATTGTCTTTTGAAAAGTATTTTTTCTTTTATTTCAAATCAAAATTAAAGCAAATTGAATCAAAATTAAAGCAAAATAATCAGAAAAGACATGTTCCAAGTTTGAAACATTTATCTTTAACGGTTCTTGAGTTATAACAATGTAAATCCGGGAAATTGTGAAAAAACAGAGAAATTTTTAATGCAATTAAAGATTTTTAGAAAATTTGAGATTTTTGTGTTCCGGACACCCTTAAAGTAGTATTTTAGACTCTTAGGTGCTTCATCGATTCATAACATTTTTCGCCAAGTTAATTTTCCACATTTTGAAAAACACTTATTTACTTTTTTCTGTTTTACTTGAGGCATATTTGAAGTTTAGGGGTATCTGCTTCGAAAAAGATTTTCAACATTTAGATTTATTTAAAATTTGTATTTGAATTTCTTTAAAATTTTCGTAACTGACCAAAATAAAAGCAACTTTTGCTAAAAAGTTCAGATTGTTAGTTTTTATCCATCACTCAATTCAATAATACCATGAAAATAGTCAAACAAAGGAAAATATTGAGGCTTAAATGTATAATTTATTGCTAAAAGACCATAATTGCAAAGGAGGATTATTAATATTATTACTAATTACTCAACTGAACTTTCATGAATAACTTATTCAAACTTTAATGTAGAAAGTTAGAAATTTTTTCTTAAAAATTATTCATTTAGAGTGGTTAGACAGTTTTGCTTAAGGGAGACCCGAACCCCATTTTCGGCCAAAAATCATGAAAAGTTCAAAAAAATTTTTATCTCAGAAAACGATAAAATACATATTTGCGAATATCCATGCAAAATTTCAGAACTCGGGGACACTTGGAACAGGTAGCAAATGAGCTTTTTTAAATTGTAGTCACTAGAGTTTAAAGGATTAGCGTATAGGGCAAAATTGGGAAATTTCTTTAGCGGCCACTGGCCAGTAAGACTAATTTTTCAAATGGCCACAATGTTTAAACTAGTGGCCACCCCTGTGGCAGAATTTTTTAACTGTGTCTGCGACAAGCCTCATTAATATCCAATTCTGTCTGCAACCACAACGCAATATTTTCTTCGAACTGTATACACATTTACATATCATATGTTTAGGAAAAAGAAAAGACACTGTAAAATGAATATATCACAAATCAGGTATTCTACATATTTTATGTATAATATTCTTAACTACTCCATAGATGCATATAAAATAAGGTCAAAAAACAAAAATTAATAAATCAGCATTGGAAAAATTGTCTAGCATATTTACTGTAATATATAATAAATAAATTGTCCCAAAATTTTGTTTAGACATTTGATAATTGAGTATCAAGTTAAATTGCTACAATTTATATCAATATATCACAGATTTAAAACTATAATTAAATCAAAGTATTGGGTAGGGGGGTGGGGAGAATTGTACACATATGCTTAAATATTTCTAAAACCGTATTTTGTGACCATGCGCCGCACCCACCGTAAGCGCCGCACTTACGAAAATACATCAAAATGTTAAAAATTGCGTTATATTCCGCGTTTTTTCGCGTTTTTTTTTACATTTGTGAAATGAATCCAATTTCATGGCTGCCAACTTCTACGCCTATTTGAAGTCAAATAAACATGTTAGAAGCAGAAATTTTAGTAAATGATAAACAATATTTGCTTTAATGCATAACATTGAATATATTTAACATACATTTTATTAAAAAAATGTTGTGGTTCCAGACATGTTTATGTGATTTAAATAGGCGTAGAAGTTGGCAGCTATGCAATTTCAAACTGCTTTTACAAAATGGTATATTTTGTATATTTTTTTACGATAAAATTTAATTTGAATTCGGGCAACCATTTTTTGTGAATTTTTTAATATGATTTTTATAGTTTTTATTCCATTTCACGGAGATTTTCCGAAATTCGAAACACGAATCCTGTTTAAAGAATAAATCTAGAACAGTAATTATGTTCTCTGCAATTTTCGTTTTTTTTTAAATTTAATTTTAGCTTTTTTATTGATTACGTTTTAATCCCCCCCCCCCTCCTCCCACCACCAAATAATAATAAAAAAAATTATTTCACAATTTGCAGTGATTTTTTATATTTATGAAATGCGTTAATATTAATTATAAAAATTACTATAACTACATTATTATCTTATCCTTATCAAAATATAGCAAATTTTGTCCTTTTTTCAAAAGTTTCTCACATTCATCAGCGATTTTAGACGTGTTTTGTGGTAATTTTTAATGTTTGTAAAAGGAATCCAATTTAAATTTTTTAACCTAACATTTCGTTCTGCGATTTTTAAATTTTGACACAAAAAAAAAAAAAAAATCGCGATTTTTTTTTTATTTTTGCAATTTTAAAAATTTTTGTTGTGACTCCCGAATATTTAAATTTAAGATATTATTTATAGAAAAAAATAACAACCTTTTTTATTCAAAATCATTTGCGTACTTGTGCGAATTGTATTCTTTTAAAAGTAAAAGGAGATCCCAATAAGTCAAAAAGTTTTGGGTTGTTGAAAAAAAAAAAAAAAAAAAAAAAAAAAAAAAAATCGAGCAGCAAATAGAAAAAAATGAACTGAAAATTAATTTTTGTTCTTCTACTTTTACTTTAAAAAACGAAAAAAATATTTTATTTTCGTTATGAATAGACCGATTTTATTCAAATTTTCAGCAATTCTCAATAATAATAAATTAGGCTGTATACCAAATTTTTATTAAAATATAATAAATTTTATGAAAATTATATATATCCATTAAAAAGTCCACTCTTAGATTCACTAGATAAAAAAGTCTCATTATCATGACATGGTTGTTTATTTAGCTGCGAGAACTCGGACCTGGCTGCAAGCACATACGATTACTTTTTACGGTTAGAAGTCGGCGTGTTTTATGTTTGCTCGCAGGTGGCGAGCGAACTTTACTTTTTCCAGTTCCAGTGGCGTAGCTATATTTTGGCCTATCCTATGGCGCCCGGGGCCAGCAAGAAATTTTGCGCCCCCACCCCAATATAGATATATAACAATTTGTCTCAATTTGGCGCCCCTAGGCCTCGGCGCCCGGGGCGGACGCCCCCCTTGCCCCCCCTTAGCTACGCCACTGTCCAGTTCAACTTCAATCACACTGTAGGACAAGTACATTTCTCTTAAGTAAGGTTGAGATAGTTATCTCTTGAACCATTGTAATATGCCCGTATCGTATTGTCAATAAATTGCAGAAGAAAAGAGAAGAAAGGATTTCCTGGAATTCAGTTGAACTTGAGCAAAATACACGTGTGCTCGGAGACGCCGTGAAAATCAGATAAGCTTCGTTCTATTGATAAATGTTTTGCTATGCAAAAAAAAGAAACAGTTTAAAACAAAATATTTAGTGAAACAAAATAGAAAACTATTTAAAACAAACTTTTTTTTTTTTCTTTTTTTTCACAATAATACTTTATTTTTCATTAAATTTTCATTCAAATTTTCTTTTAATGTTCGTTTGCGTTATAATGAAAGAATAACTTTAAAGAATGAAAGCCTGAGGAATTTAGAAAAACACTTGTCATTCTCGGGTGATTTTCCAATTGAAAATACAATCGGTATCAGTTATTTATATGAGAACATCCGCATGCAATATAATGGAAAACATTAAATATATATATATATATCTAGCTGGCACTTCAAAATTATACTTCAATTTTGTTCATTTTATTTATATTTGCATTAGCTAGCAGAGATCGGTTTTTACAAAGGCCGCTTTTTACTTATACGATTCCCTTGACAGGGATACTTTCACTTTCGAAACCGGTTCCAAAAATAAAAGTATCCAAATAAATAATTTAAAAAAATTCTGTAAACAAAATTGAAAAATTCTATGTAGAAATTCACGTTTTTTTTTCCCCCTCGATCTTTTGACAAATACGCATTTTTCCACGGTCCTTTGAGGAAATTCTCATTTTTTTCTGTGGTCCTCTAACGAAATTTGCTTTTTTTTTTTCCCATGATCCATTGATGAAATACTTTCCCCTCGGTCTTAAGACGAGATACTTTCTTTTCATAGGATCCTTTAACAAATTTCATTTTTTTTTTTTCTTTAAATAAAAGTATCCAAATAAATAATAATAAAAAAAAAATCCTGTAAACAAAATTGAAAAATCTATGTAGAAATTCACGTTTTTTCCCCTCGATCTTTTGACGAAATACGCATTTTTCCACGGTCCTTTGAGGAAATTCTCATTTTTTTCTGTGGTCTTCTAACGAAATTTGCTTTTTTTTTTTTTTTTTTTTTTTTCCCATGATCCATTGATAAAATACTTTCCCCTCGGTCTTAAGACGAGATACTTTCTTTTCATAGGATCCTTTAACAAATTTCATTTTTTTTTCTTTTGAGCGTTTTCAAGTTTTGGACAATTTTTTTAAATTTTTCGTTAGTGCAGCAAAAAGTGTCCGACAATTACGGACAAAAATTGTCCGACAGTTGCGGACAAAAGTGTCCGAAAGTTGCGAACAAATTTTTTGTAATTGATTTCATTAGTACAGACAAAAACTGTCCGCCATTCTAAGCACGTGTTCTACGGAATGACAGTTGATCTTAGCGGCCGCACCGCAGAACGCAGAGCTCGTATGCTCTCGGAAAGCGCAGATGAATGAATTTAGAGGCGGGGATTTGGCGTCCGGATCAGGAGAACAGATGCGTGGCGCCGTGCGTACTGCCGGGGAAAAAAGTTGTCCGCAATTTTTGGACATTTTTTTTTTAATTTTTCGTTAGTGCAGACAAAAAATGTCCGACAATTGCGGACAAAAGTGTGCGAAAGTTGTGGACAAATTTTTTTAATTGATTTCATTAGTACAGACAAAAACTGTCCGCAAGAGATTTTCTGTGTCCGCGACTATGTCGCCGTGTCGCCGTGTTTCTGCCACGGGGGTGGCCACTTTTTTATTTAAAAGTACTAAACAGTTAAAATTTCTATAAGTATTAATGTAAGACTGAATAGCACCAATAAATATGTTAATATAAATATACTGGAACCCAAAAAAGTAGAATTGTTGATAAAATGTAAGTAAAATATATTATCTCCTTGTAAAAAAGTGGCCATAAGGTGGCCGCTGATAGGCAATTTTTCACTGGCCACTATTTATCATTTACTGGCCCTATGGCCGGTGGCTAGTGCTAATTTTGCCCTTTAGATTAGCGGCCATTTAAAATGTGTTTTCCTGAAAATGACTTGTTCCATATTTTGCCTAAGTTCAAAGTACTAAGGCTCAGTGGTAAAAATGGTTTAGAAACAAAATGTTTATGTTTTTAGAATCTTAAAAAAATTTGCAACAAAAGTACGGAGATATATATATTTTTTTAACTATTTCCGAAAATTTTACATAAATTGGTAAACATGAAAATTATAACGAATTTAAGGAAATTTACCATGTGTAATTTCTTTCCTTTTTTTTAGCTGATTAAAATAGAAAATTAAAAATATCTCTCCCTAGGTTGTTTCCATATACTATAACACTATTTAAGAAATTTTAGTAGTATCAAAATATTGAAAATTGTATGAGAATTAGTAATTTTAAAAAGTATTTTTCCACAAAGAAATCATAAAAATCGACATAAAAAATATACTTTTTAATAAAAAGTGAATTTTTTTGTTAGTTATTCCTTACAAAAAGATTCTTAAATAGTACACCAAAATTCATTACTTTAAAATCAATAATAAAAATTTTGGGTTGTTTCTTACAGGTCTCCCTTGAATATTTCAAGACGTTAAGTTCTGCTGTTTCATATTTTCTGCACTAAAGAAATCAATTGCTTCATTTTATTTTGCATAATAATTTGGTTTAACGCCTTGATAATTCGGCTTTTAAATTTTCTCTTCAAAATTCTGAGGACATTGAACAATTATTCTTTACGACGGTTTCAAAGGAGAAGGTTATATAACTCGTGCTGTTGCTGTATGATGAATATCACTTAACTGTTCGTAACGCATTTGCTGATTTTTAACATATATTCAAGTGGAAGATTTTCTGTTTATTTATAAATCGAATAAATCTCATCTCAAGAAATTCTCAAAACATATTATGGTCGAGCTTTTTAACAAAAATTCATTATATACAGTGAAATCTCCCAATAAGGGACACCATGGAAACTAATTGTTTATTTTTCATCATTTAAAGATTATAGCGCTTTTATGCTACAAAACAGGTTTACGACTAATACGTGCAAAATATCTGTTGATTTCAATGTGATTTTTGGCAAAAATCGTGGCCGAATTAGGGAAAACATCCCTTTCCTATCGGACTCTGTTCTCTCACGAAGATTTTTCTGCATTACAGCTGTCAGTAAAAATGAAGTACTTTATCAATTTTACCAGACATAATTTTAACCTTATGGAAGACTCCATCATGAAAGAAAGGGGGGGGGGGAGATAAGGATGCTTCAAATACTTTTTCTTTGTGAGATTTACAACTGAGTTATGAAAAAGAAGCATTGAAAAATATCTATTCTTATTTATTTCTTTATATCTGAACTCTGGGCTGTATTAACCAGTCTTTTCATGTCTCTTATTGCGGTGTTAAAATGAAAAAAAAAATATGTGAAATCAATGGCTTTAAAATTCAATAATGAAATTCAATTGCGACATTAGTTTAGTATTTCCGAGAAATTTCAAGGTACGTTAATTTTAGCATTGAAATAATTAGAAATATTAACAGTTGTAATTATCTTTTTTAATATTTATTTTGAAGATTTTTATAAGCATTGCGTGGCAGCGCAATTTTTTTTTTTTTTTTTTTTTTTTTTTTTTCCCCCAGCATGGCTTCTTAATGTTAACTTAAAACTTAATACTATAAAACCAATAAATCTAGTATTTTTTTTTTTTTTTTTTTTTTTTTACTTCTTGTCATCGTTTTGTTCCTGGTACCACAATTTTTTTTTCTCTATCTCAACCCTAATTATTACTTTCTTCTATCTTTACAAGAATAAAGTATTGGATTCATGAAAATTTTCGACTTCCGGTTTTCGACGGATTGATACGTTTTAGAATGTCCTGAACACGTTTCGACTATTTTTAGAAAATGTCTGTCTGTGAGTCTGTCTGTATGTGACAAAAAATTTGTGGGCGCTCTATCTTAAGAACTAATGCTCAAAATTTAATAAAATTTTATATTCAGTTAGACCTTGATATGAATTAGTGCCTATTAGTTTTTGGTGAAAATTGGCCTGCAGGTGGCGCTGCTATACTACGTTTTTCATGATTTTCAAGATTGCTATATCTCAAAAACTAATGCACAGAATTTCACCAAACTTCAGATTCGGTGACCCCTTGATATACATAGACGCTGATTAAGTTTTGGTGGAAATTGGCTAGCAGGTGGCGCTGCTATGCCGCGTTTTTCATGATTTTGAAGATTGCTATATCTCAAGAACTAATGCACAGAATTTCACCAAACTTCAGATTCCGCGATACCTTGAGATACATAGCCGCTGATAAGGTTTTGGTGTGAACTGCCCTATAGGTGGCGCTGCTATGCTACATTTTGCACGATTTTTGCGATAGCTATATCTCAAGAACTAATGCAGAGAACTTCATCAAATTTTAGATTCTGTTACACTAGAATATATAACATAATTAGACGCTGATTATATTTTGGTATTAACCTTGCAACAGGTGGTGGAGCTATGCTGCATTTTGCACGATTTTTCCGATAGCTATATCTCAACAACCAACGCACAGAATTTCATCAAACTTCAGATTTTATTACAAAAAGACATATAACATAATTACACGATGATTACGTTTTGTTATAAATCCTTCAACTGATGGTGCTGCTGTGCTATATTTTACACTTTTTTTTTTTTTTTTTTTTTTTTTTAAGCTATTGCATAGCATTTATCGCGGGCTTTGAGCGCGGTGACCGAATCCAAAAATTCTGTAACGCGAAAAATCCTAACACATCGGTAACGAAAAAACCTAACACTCGGCTAACGTCGTTTCCTTTCGGAAAACTTCGGAACGGTATCCTTCGGTAGACTTCGGCAGACATTGACGCGTTATTTTTCAGATATTAGAATATCAAGTCTCAAACTTATGTTTCTTATGATCTAATTTTCATAGCGCGGCCAAATTTTGTTTGGTAATTTATTATGAGACAGTGTTAATTTCTGGTGACAGGATACACCCCACGGTGAGGGTCGAAAAATTTAAAATGCTTATAACTCGCGATCTAACTTTCGTAGCGCGGCCAAACTTTGTTTGGTAATTTATTATGAGACATTGTTAATTTCTGGTGACAGGATACACCCCACGGTGAGGGTCGAAAAATTTAAAATGCTTATAACTCGCGATCTAATCTTCGTAGCGCGGCCAAACTTGTTTGGTAATTTATTAGGAGACAGTGTTAATGTTTGGTGACAGGAGACCCCAGACGGTGAGGGTCGAAAAATTTGAAATGCGTATAACTCGCGATCTAATTTTCGTATCGCGGCCAAATTTTGTTTGGTAATTTATTATGAGACATTGTTAATTGTTGGTGACAGAAGACACCCCACGGCGAGGGTCGAAAAATTAAAAATGCTTATAACTCGCGATCTAATTTTGGTAGCTTGGCAAAATTTTGTTTGGTAATTTATTATGAGACAGTGTTAATTTCTGGTGACAGGATACACCCCACGGTGAGGGTCGAAAAATTTAAAATGCTTATAACTCGCGATCTAACTTTCGTAGCGCGGCCAAACTTTGTTTGGTAATTTATTATGAGACATTGTTAATTTCTGGTGACAGGATACACCCCACGGTGAGGGTCGAAAAATTTAAAATGCTTATAACTCGCGATCTAATCTTCGTAGCGCGGCCAAACTTGTTTGGTAATTTATTAGGAGACAGTGTTAATGTTTGGTGACAGGAGACCCCAGACGGTGAGGATCGAAAAATTTAAAATGCTCATAACTCGCGATCTAATTTTCGTAGCGCGGCCAAATTTTGTTTGGTTATTTATTATGGGACAGTGTTGATTGTTGGTGACAGAAGACACCCCACGGTGAGGGTCGAAAAATTAAAAATGCTTATAACTCGCGATCTAATTTTGGTAGCTTGGCAAAATATTGTTTGGTAATTTATTATAAGACAGTGTTAATTTTTGGAGACAGGAGACTCCCCCACGGTGAGGGTCGAAAAATTTAAAATGCTTATAACTCGCGATCTAATTTTCGTAGCGCGGCCAAATTTTGTTTGGTAATTTATTATGGGACAGTGTTGATTTTTGGTGACAGGAGATCCTCCAAGGTGAGGGTCGAAAAATTTAAAATGCTTATAACTCGCGATCTAATTTTTGTAGCGCGGCCAAATTTTGTTTGGTAATTTATTATGAGGCAGTGTTAATTTTTGGGGAAATTAGACCCCCCCACGATGAGGGTCGAAAAATTTTAAATGCTTGTAACTCACGATCTAACTTTCGTAGCGCGGCCAAATTTTGTTTATTCATTTATTATGAGTCAGTGTTAAGTTTTGGTGACAGGAGACCCTCACGGTGAGAGTCGAAAAATTTAAAATGCTTATAACCCGCGATCTAATTTTCGTAGCGCGGGCAAATTTTGTTTGGTAATTTTTTATGAGACATTGTTAATTGTTGGTGACAGAAGACCCCCCCCCCCCCATGGTGAGGGTCGAAAAATTTAAAATGCTTATAACTCGCGATCTAATTTTCGTAGCGCGGGCAAATTTTGTTTGGTAATTTTTTATGAGACATTGTTAATTGTTGGTGACAGAAGACCCCCCCCCCCCCCCATGGTGAGGGTCGAAAAATTTAAAATGCTTATAACTCGCGATCTAATTTTCGTAGCGCGGGCAAATTTTGTTTGGTAATTTTTTATGAGACATTGTTAATTGTTGGTGACAGAAGACCCCCCCCCCCCATGGTGAGGGTCGAAAAATTTAAAATGCTTATAACTCGCGATCTAATTTTGGTAGCTTGGCAAAATATTGTTTGGTAATTTATTATGAGTCAATGTTAAGTTTTGGTGACAGGAGACCCTCACGGTGAGGGTCGAAAAATTTAAAATGCCTATAACTCGCGATCTAATTTTCGTAGCGCGGCCAAATTTTGTTTGGTAATTTATTTTGAGACTGTTAATTTTTGGTGACAGGAGACCCCCCACGGTGAGGGTCGAAAAATTTAAAATGCTTATAACTCACGATCTAATTTTCGTAGCGCGGCCAAATTTTGTTTATTCATTTATTATGAGTCAGTGTTAAGTTTTGGTGACAGGAGACCCTCACGGGGAGGGTCGAAAAATTTAAAATGCTTATAACTCGCGATCTAATTTTCGTAGCGCGGCCAAATTTTGTTTGGTAATTTATTTTGAGACTGTTAATTTTTGGTGACAGGAGACCCCCCACGGTGAGGGTCGAAAAATTTAAAATGCTTATAACTCACGATCTAATTTTCGTAGCGCGGCCAAATTTTGTTTGGTAATTTAATATGAGACTGTTAATTTTTGGTGACAGGAGACCCCCACGGTGAGGGTCGAAAAATTTGAAATGCGTATAACTCGCGATCTAATTTTCGTATCGCGGCCAAATTTTGTTTGATAATTTATTATGAGACATTGTTAATTGTTGGTGACAGAAGACACCCCACGGCGAGGGTCGAAAAATTAAAAATGCTTATAACTCGCGATCTAATTTTGGTAGCTTGGCAAAATATTATTTGGTAATTTATTATAAGACAGTGTTAATTTTTGGTGACAGGAGACCCCCACCTCGGTGAGAGTCGAAAAATTTAAAATGCTTATAACTCGCGATCTAATTTTCGTAGCGCGACCAAATTTTGTTTGGTAATTTATTAAGCTATTGCATAGCTTTTATCGCGGGCTTTGAGCGCGGCGACCGAATTTAAGAATTTCGCATCGAGAAAAATTCCTAACAATCCGGCTAACGAAGTTTCAGTTTGGCAGACTTCGGGAAGGTATCCTTCGATAGACTTCAGCAGACATTGACGCGGTATTTTTGCATAAGTTGATAAAAAATGCTATGCAATAGCTTTACCGCGGCAGTCCCCGAGTGGCACACACATATTTTTTTTTTTTAAGCTAGCTATATCTCAAGAACTAATGCACAGAATTTCATCAAACTTCAGATTCTTTTACACCATAACATAATTAGACGCTTTATTACGATGTGGCATAAATTGTCCAAGATATGGTGTTGCTGTGCTATGTTTTGCAAATTTTTTCATATAACTATATCTCAAGAACTAATGGACGAAATTCCATCAAATTTCAGATTCTGTTAGGTCTTGACATAAATAGATTCTTATTAGGTTTTAGTATAAATTACCCAACCTGAGGCACTACTAAGCTCATTTTCTCAGAATATTAATTAAATTTTGCGTTTTAGGCTTTTCGGATACCAGAATCTCATTAGGCTAGGTCAAATGTTCGAGGAAATTCATAGTGAGTAACTTTGGGGTCACCATGCTTTTTTTTTCTTTTAATATTAAAATGTACTGATGAGATAAAGGAAAGTTTCGGGATTGACACATCCAACTAGTTTTTATGAGTTTTACGAATAATGGTTAATACAACGACTTTTATATCTCCTTTTCTTTTCGTATTAATTGAGTTCGATTATAGTTCCTTCTTCCTTCAGAGTCCAATGGTAACTTCATGTTATGTTTTTCCTTTTTCAGTTTGACCTAACTCGGAGGCAGTTTCGGTATTAGAAATCGCTCAACACCTACTGAATATTTACGGAAATTAAACTTTTGAATCGATTATCTGCGGGTATATTAGTTATGCTGTCGTAGGTGGTCCGACTCGCCTTCTGTAAAATACAGCGACCTCGTATCAGACATGAAATCTGTTATTTTTACACGCATTTATGTTTCCTTTCCAAATCGGTGATTAGTAGAAATTATCATCATATTGTTGCTTAATGAACATTAAATAAATATTTGCGAATGCAAAGAGGAAAGTGTGGGGTTCATGGGGCTCAAACTATCCCACATTCAAATGAAAACTTGTTTTAAGCTGTCTCAAAGATTGTTGTTTTTGATGTTTCATAAATCGCTGTTGAAAATAAAGCTCTGTATGTAAAGGAACGCTATAAATATATCTCTGTATAAAAGGCAATGTCCTGCTCATTGATTTATCATTGTTCAGCTCGAAGTACTGAACCTAGAATAGAGGTCTGCACGGGCCGGAATTTCCAGGCCCGGCCCGTTTAAATTTTTATATTTTACGCCCGGCCCGTACAAAAATCAGCGAAAACAGGCCCGGCCCGTTTTGGCCCGTTACAATTTCTACGATTTCTAAAAAGTTCAGATTTTTATCATATAACTAAGATTCCTTTAAAGAATACTGCATACATATCTATGGAATGATTTTACAGTATATTTTACAGCAAATACACATTAACAACATTAATGATTACTTAGATTCTTAGGCTTTCAGCATTCGAATAAAGATTCATTAAAAAATTAATATGGCTTAGAATAAAAGAAAAAAGAAAGAAAGCTAAAAATATGGTTAATTTTGAAGCTGTTTAATAAAAGAAGATTTATAAATATATTTCTATATCATTTTATTATAGATTTCAAATCTAAATTCATTCTTAAATTCAAAGAAGCTCCTTTCTGATACATTTCTAAATTCATTTTTTTCTCAGAAACGCATAAGATTAGCAGATATCTTTATTCAGAAACTATATAATCGAATGGCGTTATCCATTTTTTGATACAAGCAATTTAAGAATACTGCAAACAAATAAAATACTGTGATAATTAGCGTTTTGAATAGAATTTTCGGAACAATAGCAAGGGAAGGGAGAAAAACCTGCAATCATTTGAGAAACTATTATAACTCAACAAGGTTATACAAGTATTTTATTTACCAAAAATGAAAAACGCTATTCGATTCCAAATCCCTTCAATAGTTAGGCTTATCACTTTTATACTTTTACAATTTAAAATTAACCAGAAAATGTGTCAAACTTTCGCATTATTGAGAAATTAATTTAAAAATCATCAAGAAGTATATATCCGAAGACTAAGCTAACATAAGTTCTTTATCGCTGTTAATAATTTTGCAAATAATGTTTTCTGCCAATAATTAAGTCTAGTACCGGTCCGGCCAGTCTATATGTAGAAAAATAGTGCAAGCGTGATCTCGGATCGGCATGAGTCAGCTAAAAAAATATTAAAACGGGTTACACATAATGTAATTCTCCGATGCCGATACACTGTGCATTTTTATATTGATGCTGTCAAACTAGTGGCTGGCCATATTTATACTTATTCTCGTTAAAACCATTTTCGTTGAAAATAGCTTATATTTTATCGTTTCTGCTTAAATCTTCAGAACGGGCCGGCAGCCCGAAATTTTTTTTTATCAGCCCGGCCCGTTGAAAAAACTATTCTAAATCTGCCGGCCCGGCCCGTGGGAAAATTCGGAACGATTCCGCCGGCCCGACCCGCGGGCCGGGCCGGGTACGGGCCACGGGCCAGGCCCGGGCCCGTGCAGACCTCTAACCTAGAAGCACGAATATTAGGGGAAACATACTTCTTGTGGCAGAAGGAAGGATTTTTCAAAAGTCCTCCTCTAAGGGAGTTAGTTAAAAGGGGAGTCGAAAATTTTAGAGCATGTGACCATGTCTCAGTAGCCGATTTAGATAGAAGTCTGAAATTTCAGAAAATAATCTACTGAAAAAATAATTAAATGCGTGTTTTAGCAATTTCCATTTACAATTTCCATCTTCTGAGAGGCTCAAAGGGGGTGGCCGAAATTTAACAGTTGACAGAGTTTAAATTAATAATAATAATAAAAAATAAAATAAATAAATAAAAAAAATAAACAGCGAATTTAAAAATTCCTTACTTTATGGGGGGTTAAACGTGGGTTTCAAACCTTTTAGAACACTTGGCATATCTCAGCAGCCATCTTATGTAGAAACCTGAAATTTCAGAAAATAAATCTACTAAAAGAATAATTGATGTGTTTCGACTATTTTAGAAATTAACCCTCTAGGATGGGTTAAAGGGAAGGGATCGAAAGTTTTAGAACACTTGGCGTAGCGACACCCATTTCTAAATTCATTTGAATATTTTACCTGACGATTAATATCTGTTAAAAGAAAAACTGTTAAAACAAAGTCCATGTTTTACTGTTAAAACCTAATCCAGTTTTTCCATGATTAAAATCAACCTTATTCTAAAATGAATATCAACCCTGCTTAAAATTAATCAATTAGTTCCCGAGCTTCTGAGAATGAAAGTTTGGTTAGCTCTGGTTATTCTTTCATCTTTTTTTTTTTTTTTTTTTTCCCCTATATTCTCAAAATACTATTATATCGGAATTTTACAAACTTCAGAATGTAGCATTCTGAACAGACAGACCAAAAAAAAAAAAAAAAAAAAAAAGTTTGGTAAATAATATTTTGTACTATACATAGCCTAAAATACTCAAATAAACTCAGAATGGGGTTTATTTCCCTTTAAACCACAGTTCTGCGTGCGACAAATCGACGGTCAAATTTCTAACAGGCCTGGAGATTAGACAACTTTTTTAACTGGCCTGGTCAATAAAAAATTAAGTGCTTCAATTGGGCCTATGTAAACCTGAGTTTAAAAGGATCAAAATAATTCGAATAAATGTGAACAATTATCAATGGACGTGACTGAAGTGAGAATAAGTATCTATACTAGCAAAATCTACAGCATGTACAAGGCTCAAACTTTTTTTTTAGAGTAGCCCCAAATCTCCCCTGATGTGCCTGAGCCTCAGAATTTCGCAATTCCAATTATTAACTGAGTAAATCAATTTGAGATTTTGACATTTCAAAAGTGACTCCCCCCCCCCCCCCCCAAAGACCTTTAAAATTCATAGATTGACAAAATGTCAGTTTAACTTAGGATTTTTGAACACAGATGTACGCCAGGTCGTAGGTATTTCGTACATTAGAATCACTGTTAAAAGTGTGACCAATTCAATTTGCTGCAGCTTCACTCCACAGCTTTTATAGGATATCTCTTTTATGACCAATGAGAATGCTTCATAGCACAGTAAAGTAACCGTTTTCTACCAAGCATAACCCAATCCGAACAAGGAAAAATAATGTTCGTGTATATGCAACCCGAACCGAACTTAAAACTTTTCTTTGAAAAAACCCGAAAAATGACCAGAGCAAAATCTGAAATCGATAAAAATATTCCAAAGAACTATAATCCGATAAGAGTAGACAAAATAATTTCCGTGAACCCGACTTGAACCTAAAGAATTCCATTTGAAAAAAAACTGAAATTTTATGCAAACTACATCTGAATCCGATCAAAATATCCGAAAGAACCATAGCCGGATTCGAATAAGAGAAAATAATTTCCGTGGACATGAACCCGACCCGAATCTAAAAATTCCATTTGAAACAAATACCTGAAATCTGAAGCGAACCAAATATAAACCTGACAAAAATATTCCAAAGAACCATACCCGGATCCGTACAAGAAAAAAATTTCCATGAACATGAACCCAAATCGAGCCAAAAAATTTCTTTGAAAAAATCTCGAAATCTGAACTGAACTAAATCTGAACCTGACAAAAATATTATATCCTTATTCGAACAATACAGAATAATTTCCGTGGATGCGCAATCCAACTTGAACCTAAAAATTTCATTAAAAAAAACCCGAAATCAAAATAGAACGAAATCTGAACCTGACAAAAATATTCCAAAGAGCCAAAACCGGATCCGAGCAAAGCAAAATAATTTCCCTGGACATGAATCCAACCCGAACTTTAATCAATTTGAAAAATTACCTGAAATCTGAATCGAACCAAATCTGAATCAGACGAAAATATTCCAAAGAACTATAACCAGATCCGAACAATACAATATAATTTCATGGACATGAACTCATTCCTAACCAAAAAATTTGTTAAAAAAATCTCGGAAATTTGAACCAAACCTAATCTGAACCTGATAAAAATATCCCAGTAAAATATAACCTCATTTGAAATAGGTAAAATAATTTTCATGGAAGTAAAATCCGATCCGAACATAAAAAGACACGAAATGTGAATTGAACCGAATCTAAACTCAACAAAAATATTCCAAACAACCATAACCGGATCCGAAGAAGACAAAATAATTTCCATGGACATGAATCCAATCCGAACCTAAAATTCGGATATTCTACAAAACATTTTGCGTCCCGTGGCGGTGGAAAGTGAAACTAACGAGGAAGGTCTCCATACGGGCATACCCCGAAAAATCTGAAAAAATTACAGAATGTGCTTATCGTGTGGTTATATACGTTTATAAAAAAATTTTCGGCGGAATCTTGATTCAGTAACCGTAAAAAAATGATGAAAATTTCGTTATTTTGCGGTTTATCGCCGGCTGGCGATGGAATGTAATTTCAAAAAATACTTTATGTCAAATACACTTCAAGGAAATGAAAAGCTTCATGTTGAACTTGTTTTGAGAAATTTAATTTAAATAACTTTTGTTTTGTAAGTTATAGTTTGTTTTAAGTATAATTTTATTATATCGATATTTATATATATATTCAAATTTAATCATCAAAATTTGAGATTTAAAACGAAATTCATAATTTCAATTAATTAGATTTGTTTCAATCTTAAAGTCCAATTGAGAATTGTCGATTAAATTTTGTTGCTATGGAAACCTGACTTTTATTTTTCAATACGCCTAAATGTATGAAAATAATTTTTCTCAATATGATTTTTTTTTTTTTTAAATCTATGAAAACATTTTTTTTCCAATGATTAATTAAATAACTACTTCAACAAGTAATATATATATGAAATACAATGTGTACATATATGTATATAATATATTAAAATCTCTCATTGTTTATGTTTAAATTCATTAAATACCATTTACACGCATTCTAAATATCCAAGTTTTGAGTCGCATTATAATTGTTTGCTTTTGGCGAGGAAAAGGGCTGCTCGCCAAATTGAGTGACTCTTTCGTCTTTTCCCGCCAAATATTCGAAAATATTTTATTTTTTTACATATTTTCTAATGTGATTCCGCCGCTAATTTTGACTGATCCTTATATTACATACTTTAATTATTAAGTACTTTAATTAGTATTTTTTTTTCATAAAATTCTGAATATGCCCAGAATGGAGACCTTCCTTGTAAGTACTTTGTAGCGCGTGATTGTTAAGATATTTTGTTTATAGTTAGTGTTAAGTTAGAACTTGGTTTCGGTTTGGTAACAGTTAGATTGCAATTACGTTCCGGTGAGTCTTAGGTTATATTTAATTTCCGGTTAGGTTACAGTTAGGTCACGGTTAAGTTACAGTTATGTTAAGGTTGCGTTTGGGTTATGGTTAGATTAAGTGTAGGTTATGATAAGGTGACGGCCAGATTACATTTATGGTATATTTAATTATTATTAAAAAATAAATTATAAATAAGTAATAAATTGAATAGTTAGGTTACTGTTAAGATACAGCTAGGTTGCAGACAAGTTATGATTACGATGCAATTAGGTTACGGTTAGGATTTTGTTCACAAAATGAACATTACGCATGTTTCATTAAAAATATACACTTATTTGTGTAAAATGGCTCTGAAATTATAATACTATATATACTAACCTTTTAGCTAATCATCGAGTATCGATTTCATTCACGGTATAGTCGGATTTAAGAGTGATATAAATAGTTTGAAATTCAGAATATTTCACTTGGGATATCTATATGAAAAAAGTATTTAGTTAAGTGACTTAACAGTATTTTTTAAGGATAAATATCAGCACGCAATCGTTGGACACATATTCCCTCTTGCGTTTCCCACTGCAGTCATTTTGAGTATTTTTGCAGCTAAATATATTTTTTTCCCTTTAACTGATTTTTGAAACAGTCAAGGGCCGCATATTTAATGTAATGTATTTACACATATTTCGAGTTAAAGATAAAATCATAGAAATTTCAAGTTCGTTTAACATTATTATTACGGACCCGGGCAACGCCGGCCGCGTCTGCTAGTAAAAAGTATATAAGTATAAAACTCAGATGCTTTATTGAGAACATAAATACAGAAATCCAGCAGCAGAATTTTTTTCTGCAGTCTGCAACACAAATAAAAGCTAAAAAAACAGTCTGCAGACCAATCCCTCGCATTACATTATATGCACTCGAATTTCCAAAACTAGCTTTAAACAAATCTCTAGGAATGACTCCTGGAATGATGCTGATGTGTAAGGTTTCCGGAAATAACGCGTCCGGGTGGACCACATCTTCCATGAGTCGAATAGACCAATCAGGAAAGGCCTCCGTCTATGCTTCGATTAATGAGGAGAGGGATGAATTCCAAAATTGAGTGTACACTGTTAAAAATCAGCTGCGTTTTGTTGCAACGCACTCCACCGCTTGTATACACTCCTGGACAAAATTATAAACTCAGAAAATTTTTAATTTATTTACATCATAATATAAATAAGCTTAGTTTTACATTAATGAAATAATGATGAATATTTATAATAAGACATCTTAATTTAATATAACTCATAAATAAAATGGAGCAATTAATTTAAATAAGAAAATACATAACTTAAAAAAAATAACATTATGTGAAACCTGGACAAAAATATAAACTCAAAGTTATTAATTCCTATATTCTGGCATACTTGATATAAATAAATGCATTTTGTCATAAGAAACTAATAAATGGGGTCATTATGGATCAATACATTTCAATACATCAATACATATTTTAATTTTTCTCACAAAATAACATTATGTGAGACCTGGACAAAATTATAAACTCAAAGTTATGAATTTCTACACTGATATCTTTGATATAAATAAAGGTATTTTATGATTATAAACTAATAAATGAAATTATTAGAGATGAATATGTTTTGATACATCAATGCATTTATATATATATTTTTTTAAAAAGATGAGTAACATAAATATAGTACATGTGTAAATTGAAAACATAAAATTATAGAGTTTAAGAAGTGAACGTACTTTTGAATCCTGGTGCAAAGTATTAATGCATACATTCAAAAATGTGTTGAACCGCCATTTTTCTGTATTACTTCGAATATGCGACTCGGAATAGATTGAACATGTTTTTCCAACTGCTCCATAGACAACTGGTTCCAAGCTGAAAGTATAGCCATCTTTAAATCATTTGTGTTTTGATATTGACGTCCATCGCGATAAACTATTCGAACCATTGCACCCCAACAATTTTCAATGGGGTTTAGATCAGGGCTGCGGGCTGGCCAGTTCAAGACATTTATATACCAGCGCTGCAGCCACTCTTTTGTACTTTTTGCGGAGTGTATTGCTGCATTATCTTGCTGAAATACCCAGTTCACACCAGCAATCAAAGGTCCATATGGCAAAAGATTATCTTCCAGCATTAACTGATAGTCTTCTGCTTTTTGTTTTCCATTAAGAAAAGCCAGAGCAGTTTTACCATTCTGCGAAAAACCAGCCCACACCATCACGGATCTTCCACCAAAATTTCGACTAAAGATATGCCGTTCTTCATGTTTGATATCGTGCCAGTAGTATCTTACGCCATCTGGGCCATCTAAATTAAACTTCTTTTCATCTGACCAGACAACTGTGCTCCACTCTGTTGTCCATGACATGTGCTGTTGTGCAAAATGAAGTCTGGCATTCATGTGATGGGGCTCAAGTTTTGGCTTAGCTTTCATTTTCTTCCATTTCATATTCGGCGCTCGTTGAAGAATTCGTCTGACAGTTCGAGAGCTTACATTTAGCTTTAAAGTATTTATAATTCGGCTAGAAGAAGCTCCAGTACTAGGTGCTGTTCGTAAGATAGATCTTCGATTTCTTTCTGTTATCTTTGAACGCCGACCACTCCGTTTCTTCTTTCCATACATTGACGGATTCTTTAAAACGTTTTTTACTGCTCCTTGTGAACATTTAATTAGCAAAGCAATCTGGCGTTGTGTTTTTCCAAGAGCTCTGAATGCGAAAATTTTACCAACTTGTACCTCTGTGAGAATCTTTCCTCGAGGCATTAGAAATTAGAAAAGTTGTTGACTTTTCACTGTTCTAAGAATAACACGCAATGACTCACAATAAACAAGATGCATTAAAAGAAAGCAAAATTATTCTAAAACTAATTCAAAGGCAGACGATAAATGATTTTTAATAAAATCATGGAGAGAATTGAAAATATGAATAAATATCGTTTGCATTAATACCAATGTGAAAAATAATTTCACTGAATTATTTTCTTATCACAAAACATTTAGATAAAAATTATTATTTAGATAAAAAATACCAGAGTATAGAAATTCCTAACTTTGAGTTTATAATTTTGTCCAGATCTCACATAATGTTATTTTATGAGAAAAACTAAAACATGTATTGATGTATTGAAATGTATTGATCCATAATGATTCCATTTATTAGATTCTTATCATAAAATACATTTATTTATATCAAATGTGCCAGAATATAGAAATTAATTACTTTGAGTTTATATTTTTGTCCAGGTTTCACATAATGTTATTTTTTTTAAGTTATGTATTTTCTTATTTAAATTACTTACTCCATTTTATTTATGAGTTACATTAAATTTAGATGTCTTATTATAAATATTCATCATTATTTCATTAACTTAAAGCTAAGCTTATTTACATTAGGATGTAAATAAATTAAAAATTTTCTGAGTTTATAATTTTGTCCAGGAGTGTATATAACTCTATTCCAACGAATGAGAAAGCTCCATTTCACGGCCAAGTAACCGTTCTCTATACAAGCAGGATTATGTGTTGCAACAAAATACAGCAGATTTTTAACAGTGTATGGAAAATAAGGTATCGCGAAGCGATTTCATGGGGTATTGGCGAGCGCAGCAAGGAGCGGTAGCCTACAACTTGGAATCGCGAAGCGATTGCAGACATGATCGCAAAGCGATACCGAACGGAATCTCAAAGCAATTACGCGGGGGGTTGGCGAGCGTAGCGAGCAGAGGGGCGGAGCCCCCCTAGTACTTTTAAAAAGAAGTTACCTTTGTTCTCAGAATTTTTAACACCTCATACATTATCCGAAAGAAGGGGGAGGGGTTGAGGGTCTCCGCTTTGACAAAAATTGCGGGCTTTTCACGATATTTTGACAAAATTTGCATTTTTTTCGCGCGTTTTTTGACAATTTGACGTTTTTTCGATTTTTTTTACGAAAACTGGTGTTTTTAATTCGCGATTTTTTGACGAAAACTGGTGTTTTTTCGCGATCTTTTTAATAAATTTGCCGATTTATCGTGATCTTTTGACGAAAGCTGCCGTTTTTTCGCGGTCTTTTGAAGAAAATTCTCGTTTTTTTGCGATCTCTTGAAGGAATTTAACATTTTTTCGCGATTTTTTTGAAGAAATTTGACATTTTTTCTTGATTTTTTTTGAAGAAATTTGCAGTTTTTCACGATTTTTAAACGAATACTGCTATTTTTTCGCGATCTTTTGAAGAAATATTCCGTGTTTTCGTGATTTTTTGATGAAGTTTGCCGTTTCTTTGACGATTTTTTGAAGAAATTCGACATTGTTTCGTGATTTTTTTTTACAAAACTGCCGTTTTCTCGTGATTTTTTGACGAAAACTGCTTTTTTTCGTGATTTTTGACGAAAACTGTCGATTTTTGCATGAACTTTTGAAGAAATTTCCCGTTTTTTGCGATTTTTGAAGAAATGTGTCGTGCAGGGGTGATTCTCGTCCGAAATTTCCGAAAATTTAAGGCATCCTCTTCCGAAAATTTGAAATTGGGTTATCAGTTCTGCATAGTTGCGAACTTGTATGGTTTTGCGCGCGGAAAAAAACAATTGTGTAGAAATGCAAACTTCGTGATAAGATCGCCGAAATAGCATACATTTCGTCAATATTTCGTGGAAAAACGACGATCTCGTCAATGTTTTTGTAAACGAACTTTGTCAAAGGATCGATGAAAAACGCGAATTTCCTGTGCGGATCGCGAAAAAAACGGCAATTTCACCAAATATCGCAGATAAAACGCTGATTTCTTCTGAAGACGGCGGGAAAACGCCGATTTCGTCTAAAGATTGCGGATATAACGCCGATTTCGTTAAAAGATCGCGGAAAAAAACGCCGTTCTCGATAAAAGATCGCTTAAAAATATTTTGTCAAAAGAATATTTGAAAAAAATACGCCGATTTCATCAAAAGATCACGGGAAAAAACGCCGATTTTGTCAAAAGATCGCGGGAATAAAAAGCCGTTTTCGAGAAAAAATCGCGTAAAAAAGCAAATTTTGTCTAAAGATCGTCGAAAAAACGCCGATTTCACTTAAAAAAATACATGAAAAAATACCGATTTCGTCAAAAGATCGCGGAAAATCCGCCGATTTTGGCAAAAGACCGCAACAAATCGCCGATTTTGCTAAACATTGCTGATTTCGTCTGAAGATAGCGGAAAACGCCGATTTTGTCCGAAGATTGCTGAAGGGGGGGGGAACTCACGACACCCCCCCCCCCCCGCCGATTTCCGAAAAAAAATTTCATCCAGAATCACCCCTGGTGTCGTATTTACGTGATTTTTTTGACGAAATTTGTCGTTTTTATCATAATTTAATGAGAAAATTTCCCGTTTTTTCATAATTTATTGAGAAAATTTGCTTTTTTTTCTTGTGATTTCTTGACGAAAACCGCTGTTTTTTCGTGATCTTTTGAAGAAATTTGCCGTTTTTTGCGATGTTTCGAAGAAACAACGTTTTTTTTTTAATCTTTTGAAAAAAATTGCAGTTTTTTCGATATTGTCGAAATTTGCCTTTTTTTCGCGATCTTTGGACGAAATTCGCGTGTCTCCCGCGATCTACGACGAAATTGATTTCTTTCTGAAGACTATTTGTCGAAATACGCGATACATTTTATGTCTGAATTTTCGGATTTAGGACCGAATTTTTTAAACTTTTGTTAATTTTTTAACAGTTGAAAAATAGTCTGTAGACCTTCTCAAGAGTCTGCGACGTGCGTCGCAGCGTTGCGCCGATTCTGCTCCCGGGCAATCTAGCCGATGTATATAAATTTACCCTAATGAAACGATTTTATGAAGCGACTTATGTTTCACAGCCATTGCTCCTAAAATATAAAACATTGGGCAGTGAAATTAACACCAGTTATCCGTGGGTTTGTATTATTTGGTAATCATCCGTGGGTTTGGTATTATTGTTCCGCAGGTTTTTATTTTTTATTTTATTTATTTATTTATGCCGTTTTAAAATTGAAATTAAAATTCTCTGTTTTATTTCAATCTAAAATGAAGTCAGTGTTATAATCAAATTATGTTTAAAATGGTTAAATAGTTAAAAGTAAAAACATATCTATGCGAGAGATTTACTTCATATTTCGAGATGATCTCTATAACTAATATTGTCAATTCTAAGAAAGCGCAAATAATATTTCCTTTCAAAAAACAAAAGTATTTTCATGTGAGTGTTAAAAAGAGAAAGAAAACATTGGTTTTCACCAAATTTGGTCAGATTTAAAACAATACATTTAATTTAAAATACTTTATTTATAACAATCCTTTTACAGCGTTATTATAAAATACTGGGAAACAAAGACTTTGCTTACTTAATTCATTTTATCTTCTTATTTTCAAATATTTAGTTGATATTATTTAATCAAACACGAAAACAGCCATTTGATATCTTAACAGTCGCAAATTCGGCCTAAAAATTTCCCAATGAAAGGAAAATGAATGAAAATCCATTTACAGAGAAATCACCATAGTTTTTTAATTACATAATTCAATCTTCTTTCATATTTTTAAAGCCGTTCAAATTAGTGTGTTTTCAGAATATGAACACGAGTTGGGGAGTAGAAGCAGAGTCCTCTAGTATTTTTATAAAAATATTAATAGTGAATGAACTTTTGGCAACGGAATCTTTGGAAATATAACTTAATAAATTAAGAAAATATTTTTAAAAATCTCTTTTTTCTTGTTATACAACTTCAAAAACTGTATTTAATCGTCTTTTACCTTTCATTCTAATCGATAATAATATTTTTAATGATTTTTTTTTTTTTTTTTTTTTTTTTTTTTTTTTTTTTTTAATGTAAGAACCTAATGAATCTATTTTGCTATTCTGTGTTTTGTTGTTTTTTGTTGTTATTTTTTTTAATTACTATCTATTAATTAATTTACTTTTTTGATGTACTTTATGATACTCACTTTTTTTTCTTCGTATTCTTTTAGGTGAGTAGCTAATTTTTCTCTGAACTTTAGAGATTTTTCATTTGGTAAGTTTTTTTTTGCTCAGTAAAAATACAATTATATAAATGTAAATGGATGCTTTGCAAAAATACTTATGTATTGTATTTTTAACTGCTTTTTAAATAATTATTACTGTAACAGTAAAACAGCCGTTCATTGTGCATTAAATGTTAGTTTATCTCTCTCTCTTTTTTTAATCGTTTTTGTATGTATTGGGACTTATGTTTATTCACATTCACAGCAAAATACGAAAAATGCACATAGCTGCTACCCTTTTTCTCCAGTGAATAAATGATAATCTCAGTATTATAATGTTACTTAAATGCAGGTTTAGTTATGCCACTTAAAAATTATATTAACATTTATGAACATTGACTATTTTCTCCCTACACCACCCCATTGATTTCAGATCAGATTTTAGGCCTCATATGTTCAAATGTTTTTTTCTTTTGTAAAGTAAAAGAATACTTTTGAATACCGTCGACCACTACTTAGGTCCATTTCATATTATATATATATTTTAAATTATTATTTGTATTGAACAAACAACACAAGATAATTTGGAGTTTTGGCCCTTGAAAAATATTTTAAGCTTTTCCCAACTTGGGATGCAAGTAACCCAAAGGGTACTTGGTGAGCCTGTTGGGGATACGTAAAAATATTGGCCATGGTGGTGTCAGGATCTGATAGCACCTGTGCTAAAGAATGTAATGTCTACTCTTTCTCTATTTGAATATCTCATATTGTATGGTTGTGTACAGAATTTCCAAGGTGGTGACATTCCTTTTTCGTGGAAAGGGGAATTGCCAGCTAATCCTTTACAGGTGGGGTGTTAGAGAAAAGAGATAGCTGAGAGGCATGTCCGCCTGTCAGTGAAGTATGCGGATGGTGAGCAGATTAGTAGCATGCCACTAAGCAAGAAAAGAATGGAGTGTCCAATGAGGAGGCTCCAAAGGGGTTTATGTGGGGGAAAGCAGTGATTTGGAGAGGGCAAGTTTGCCTCAGATCATTGATTCGGTACCTAGGTTTCGGACCTAGAGGTTGCTCTGTGTGGAAGAGCGTAAAGTGTGTGTTTTCTGGTGCGCAAAGGACACAGACGTCCTGGTGTTTAGTGCTCTGGGCTAAGAAGTGCAGGCCCAGTATACTTGTGTTGGGAGACTCAAGGTTGAGCTCCAAAAAAGTGAATTTAACGTGTATTGAGTGTGAGGTGGAAAGTGTAATTGGAATAGTACACAACCAATCTTTACGGTATCTAATTTAATGTTGAACCGGATCACCTATATCCGAGTTGTAGTTGTATATATTTGTAAATAGCGTATTTTGTGTGTGCATATATTCTTAATAAACTGATAATTCGGTTACTAGCGTAAGTCTTCATTTACACCAATCTCACAGTGGGTGACCGATCGGTGGTGGCAGCTATATCTACCGCGGACATTCTTCAAAGTTGTGTGGACTGAGGGGAACGTCCGACAGGTGGGATGCCACAAAAATGGTTAGTAAAATCTCAAAAATGTAAGAAATGACAATATGACTTCTTTCGATTTATTGTATGTTTCTGACAAGAAAATTACTAATGAAAATGCTATTATTTTTAAGCATGTTTGTGTTGTCTTTTGTCTAGTTAAGTGTGGCATGAAAGGGAAGATCGTGTTTATAAAAAATGGAAATCCTAAGAAAGAAATACATGAAAGAACAAGTAAGAAAAATCATGCGTTAAGCATAGATTATGAAGCACTTTCCAACACTTAATGAAATCTTTAACAAAATTTTGTTATTTAGGGAAATAATAGTGTATAGTCAAATATACCCAAATATGTATTCCAATACTTTTGAACAGCCCTGTATTTCATATGTCAGTTGATATAATGGGAAAATTTAGTTTAGCAAGAAAATACCCAGTAGCTTGAAATTTCTTTTTCAGCAATTCATACTATTAGATGGAAACATACTTGAATACTTTTGTTCAGCCCTGTAGTTTACATTGTACCTTTATTACACGTCAGCATTAGGCTAAAATTTATTGTAAACTAAAACACTTTTAAAACAACTGAAATCACATTCTCATAAATTATCATTCATAGGCGTCCATGTACCGAATTCTTTGCGTGGCCCTGTATATCCTTTTAGCTATATTCTGCAAACATTTCTCAGTAAATTGAATAAAGCTCAGCGTAAAAATGCATAGCTTATTTAAGAATCATGTTTAAATAATTTACGCTCATATTCAGTAACGCTGGTGAGCTCTTTTGGGTAGCCCTGTATATCAACTATAACATTTATACACACCACATAATGTGCATATATTTAGCGAAATATAAACGAGCATATCATCCCTCCAATCAGCCGTCATCGGACACATATATGGTACTTCGGAAAGAATATACTATTTGAAATCTTTTGTATGGCCCTGTAAATGCTATGTACTTCATATTATGCAAGACAGTAGCGTATCCTTATATATATTATAAATGTGAAAGTGTGTCCGAAAAATTGGAATGAAATTGGCTTCAAAACGGATGTATTAATGTCTTTGAATTTTTGTATATAGATAGATTATTGGCCTGTAATGAACATAGGCTAATTTTTATTTATTATGATGAGCGAAGCGAATCCTCTACTAGGCCACTCAAATGACATTTTGTCGTACACTTTACAAAAAAACTATACAGTATTTTGACTTGAAATTAAACAAAAATATAAGTTATGATTTGTAGATTTGCAGATTATTTTTTTTACAGAAATACTTTTAAAAAATTATTATTTTAATTAATTTATTTTACATGTTTTTCATTACGAATGCATTTTTTCAAATAAGAAGTAAAACATGTACGTTTTCAGAAGAAAAAGTTAAATCATGGGGTCAGTAAATATAGCTAGAATCATCATTAAATAAATAAATAAAATATATTTTCATTATTCTGATAAAATATCTCAAAAACTGCTTTCAGATTTTCAAACTATGCTCATTCCTTTTAACTATGTATAGTTTCATGATTTCTTTTATAAAATTTATAAAATACTTTATTTTAGAAAAATTATAGCATATTTTTAATGAATTAAAATTTGCGAAAATTCTCTTATTAACATTCAATTATAAAAGTATTCTTCTGTGTTAGGAATTCAAATACACAATTTATTCTTATTTTTTTAAATCATTTAAGCAGACGATATTTATGAATTTTAAAAGAATTGCATTATGTTTTTGTGAAGTGGCAATAAAAGAATTGTAAACAAATAAAATTAACTAATATTTTGTATAATTCTACTTCGAAAATATTTTTATTTATACCAGTTTTATTTCATAAATAAACAATCTGAGGAAATTCTTAGTTATTTGGTTGAAATACCTTTTAAAACTAAAACGAAACATAAAATTACATTCTTGCTTAATAAAGATGCCAAAGTAATTTTAAAAATATATTATTACTTTGAAATATTTATCTTATAGCATAATTCTTCGCGAATCCAAACAAAGCATGGCTTTTGCTAGTTTTATTCAAATATTTTTCTTAATAATTCAACGTTTTACTATTTTTCATACATAATAAATTGAAAATTTTTCCATAATATTTAATCTTTCTTTTTTTGTTGCCAAAAAATAAAAACAACAGAATAATTATTTCTCTTCTGTAATTAATTTTCAACTGAAAGATTTTCACGTGATAAAACAAAATGAAATAAATAAATGGGCCCTATTCTGTTTCTCGGTTCGAGGTTAAAAACCGCAATTTTACCAATTTTTTACCAATTATGACGTCAGAGGAGTACTGTTTTTCTTCTTATATCACGCAGACGATTATATAAAATTTCTTTTACACTTAGAAGACTTCACAAGAACATAACTTCGCACTTTACAAGAATATAAATATTTTAGTAGTTTTTCCAAATATTAATCCGTAATCAAAATGAACCTTTTTCTTTCTTTTGGTTCGAGGCTATAAAATTCAACTTTTTACCAATTGGGACGTCACAGGAATACTTTCCATTAAGAATTTCAAAAATATCAATGTAACGTCATATCTGAAACAAAGTATAAGTTTTCAAGTTTTCATTTTTAATAACACAATTGTAATTTTGAGTAAGTGCTAAAAAGAGACGACTGTGACGTCACATATTAAAAATAAAATAAATATGCTCTGATGTTGCAATGAAATGAGATTGAATTATGATATCAAAATTTATTATTTAAAGAAAATTAAGTTTATCATCTGAGCGTGGTATTTAATTTTAAAATGAAATAAGTTTTTTCAAAGGTTAAATATTAAATGACTAGAAAATGTTAATAATTTATACATATCGTAAATGACGTAATGATCAATTAAAAATACTTTTTATCATTCTTAGAAAGTAAAAAAAGCTCAAAAAAAAAAAAAAAAAAAAAAAAAAATATATTTTTTTGTGTGTTAATTCTTAAAATTCTTCAATTCTGAAAATATAAATAAAAATCACTTTAAAAATGCACTTTCAGGCTTAAAATCTAAAGATTTAATATAATTGTGAGAAAATACACTCCTCCAGTCAATATCTCAATTTCGCATAATGTGCTCGAAGTGTACTGGAAACAGGTTTGTAAATGGATATTAATTCCACATTTTTTTTAGCTCTTAAAAAGTAAAAATATGTTGTCACTTTTAAGAATATTTTTTTACACTAAATTTCTATAAATTTTTATGGTGTGCAAAGCATATATGTACAAATTATACAAAAATACCACCTAAAACACAGTTTTGTAGTAGATTTTTCCTAACACTGTTTTTTTTTTTTTTTTGTTTTTTTTGTTTTTTTTTTACCGAAACTATCTCCTTTTTGACACTTTCTAACATGTTCTAAAAGTGTTCACGACTTCAACCTGTCTGTATACCGGATGCCGAGTGCCTGGGGTCTGTCGTCTGTTTGTCCGTGTTTCAACTTGAGTAAATATAGTGGGATTATTACGAAAATAACATACGTTATTGAGATTTGCCATAGCATGTGTTGCATTGAAAATGAACCAGGTAGCAATTATAGCTGAACCACAGGAGCACTCAAAATGAGACTTTACATTATGGTCTAAGGAGAAAAAATCATTTGTGGTGTATTTTGATAATGTTACATAATTTTAAATGTAATGAAATTTACATGCATTTTTAAGGTTCACAAAAACATGGTTACTATCGAATATGTTAAGTGTAGTACTTATAGTGTGCGTACAGGGAGCTCAAAAGTATTTCAATATATCATAGTCTGTGAAGAAAAACCATTTGCAGCGTATTTTAATAATGTTATTTTATTAAGGTTATTTTAATAATATTGAAATTGATATCAGTTTCTAAAGTGCACTAAAACAGAATTTCTGTAGAAAATGCGGCGAATAGATTTAACATTCATTTACAAGATCACAAAAAAATGTTCGGTAATATAATAGTCTACGGGGAAAAAATATTCCCAGCGTATTTTAATTGCGTTGCACTATTTCAAACAGGATGAAATTAATATACTGAGATAATCAATACAATGATAAATACTAAAATTTACTACAATATGCTTGCAGTTAAGTATGATTTGCATCACATTTGTTGTTCATTTACAGAGACGCATAAAAGATTTTGGACCTGAGTCCAGATCTTAGTATTGTATCCAAAGTATGGTCTATTAGAAAAGATTGCTGAAGAGCTTTTTAAATTATCGTATGTATTTTAAGGAAAACTAATGCATTCTGAAGTTCAGCTACATTTGGTATAATAAGAGATGTTTGTAGAATTTAAATAAATCATGTATCGAACTATACAATAAACTGGATATATGGTCACCTGTGCAATAGCGATTCCCCGAAATATGAATTCAATAATTTTAATCGGGTTTTTTACTTGAATAATTTAAGCTAAATATGCGGTCGTATAAATATTTGCACGTAATATACAGGACTGTAAAAAAGAATTCAAGTAATTTTCTGTCTATTATTAGAAATTGCTAAAGGTGAATTTTAATCTTCGTTATGGGCCGGCGAAGTTATGTATTATGGAAATGTTGGATACTTTTTTTATTACCTAGGTTTAACACTTGATTTTTCTTTCTTTGATATGGAATTCTGAAATGCGCTACAACATGATTTCTGTACAATTGGAGTGCGTTACAGTTGTTCTACAGTATAAGTGGTTGCAATTTCATTTTCGCGATTGTTCATATTATCTAACACATTTCCCTTTTATTTGACTGAGTTCTTTAAGTCCCCTATAAAGAAAAACTACTGAATAGCCTCCTATAAAATGTGTGTCATTTATATATGTTTTAAATTATTGTTAATGAAACGTTTTGTTTAATTAAAGCGTCTATCTTTTTTTTTAATGCTACGTGAACGATGTCACGGGTAACAGCTAGTAATTTATATTAAGCTTCAGTGACATATATCAATTTTATTATACATGAAACAACTTAATATATTTAAAATATGTCACACACAGTTCTCCATTTTACCATTATCTAATGGAATTCTTTTGTGTGGCCCTGTAAATGAATAATAGCTACATTTTCACCTTATATTTAATAGAATGCATATTTTAATAAGTTTGACATGGTATAACATCTTTAAAATTCCTTTGAAACGATTTTTCCCCATAGGCCATAATGTAATGGGAAACTTTTGATTCGCCCTGTAAATAAACTAATCATGGTAGAAACTTCATTTTCGATAGGACTTGTGCTAGAGTAAACGTCAATAACGTCCTAAAATTTCATGGCAATCTGAGTATATTAACGATTTTTACCCATGGGCCGTAATGTAATGGAAAACTTTTGATTCGCCCTGTAGATAAACTAATCATGGTAGAAATTTCATTTTTAATAGGGTTCGTGCTAGGGTAAACGTCAATGACGTCCTAAAATTTCATGGCAATCCGAGTATATTAACGATTTTTCCTCATAGGCCATAATGTAATGAGAAACTTTTGATTCTCTTTGTAGATAAACTAATCATTGTAGATACTTCATTTTCAATAGGGTTCGTGGTAGGGTAAACCTCAATAACGTATAAAAATTTATAGCAATCCGAGTATATTTACGGGAGTTAGAGCGGGGACAGACGGCCAGACAAACCGACCTCATAATCACTTTTCAACTTTGTTGGAAAGGGCTAAAAAAGGTTAGGAAGCACTGCCCTAGGGTATAGAATATTTTTTATGCAGTTTTTAAAATGCAGTTATTACCGTTTATAAATTTTAAAACTTTTCAATGGCCGTAAGTTATATTAAAATTGATATATTATTTTCCGGAGTTTTTGAGCATTGAAAGATTTATTGACTTTTAACTCTTAAATGCATATTGTATCATATTCGATACTATAAGTGTTCCCGATTTATTGGGGGTTTTATTCACATATTCCGTATCCTCACCAGAAATTTAAAAGAGCAATTTTCACTTCACTTAATGACAGACCATTCGTAATTAAATAAAGAAAAAATTACTATTTAGATTTTCAGATATAAAATCTGATTCTTTGATTTGCGCATTTTTTGGAACGCGTTTTATCCTGAGCATTTAAGGGTTAAGGATTTTTCCGTGTTTTCTCCAAAACTATTTTAGATGTCGGAATGTGGAAAATAGCAAATTGTATCATCAACTTTTTCATGTCTGCTTCTGATAAGTTTAATATTTGTTATCCAACCGTTTCTGAGCATATTCGTTGAAGACAAACATTTAGAAAAAACACAAATTTAGTCTTATTTTTGTATTATTATCGTCTAAACAATCAAAAAATTTAGTAATAAGCCTTTTTTTTTTTCCTTCTTTTTCTTTCTTCTAAAAATTACAGACAGACATCCGAATTTTATTTTTTGTTATAGGTTCGAAACTTTCAAACTTAGTTCCGTTTCTTTCATATTATTATTGCTAAAAAATAAGGTTTAAAGTAGTTTCAGTAGATTACCTTATTATGAACTGTAAAGAAAAAATTAGATTACAAGCACAAAAACTTCAAGTTTATTTTCAACCATGGGATGTATTTTTCTTTTTCTAATTGTATCAATTTCTACGAGATTTTGCTCAAATGAACTCCCATTTTTTCTCTAATTTGATAATGATAATTTTTTTAAATTCAGTGTTTTAAATAGTCTGTGTGAAATGATTAAATTATTGATTTCGTTTTGATAGAATTAATAATGGACCTTATGCCATAGAATAAAAAGAAATAATACAGATAAAGTATTGTGGTTGGGGGTTACGCGAAAAATATAACGCTAAAATTTGTTACATTAAAGCCAAACACAACTACGCGCTTTCCCCTAAAAATACGAAGTGCGCAGCATTTACAGGGACGCACAAAAGATTTCAAATAGTATATATTCTTTACGAAGTACTGTATATGTATCCGCTGGTAGTTGGATGAAATTTATTTTAATTATGATATGCGCTTTTTAAGTTTTACCAAATGTATACATATTATATGGTGTTTATAAATGCTGTAGTTGATAAACAGAGCTACACAAAAGAGCTCGCAAACGTATTGAATATGAGCGTAAAATACTTAAAGGTCGTTTTTAAATAAGTTATGTAATTTTACGCTGAATTGTATTCAGTTTACTAAAAAATACTTGTAGAATATGGATAAAATGATATACAGGACCACGCAAAGAATTGGATACATGGTCGCCTATGAATGATAATTAATTGGGAATGTGATTTCAGTAGTTTTATGAGTGTTTTAGTTTTAAATAAATTTCATCTAAATACTGGCATATAATAAAAGCTCTAGGAAGCTACAGGGCTGAACAAAAGCATTCAAGTATGTTTCCATCTATTAATATAAATTGCTGAAAGAGAAATTTCAACCTGCTAAGCATTTTCTTGCTAAGTTAAATTTCCCCATTATATAATAAATATATCAACCGTCAGATCAAATACAGGGCTGTTCAAAAGTATTGGAATGCATATTTCGCTATAGACAGTAACCTTATTTCTTTAACCGTTTGCGGCGCAGGGCAAATTCATTGCTTAAGTGTTGAAAATAATAACTGACACCGGAATTTGAAAACAACTTTTTTTGTAAATAAGAAAACGCTATATTTCACGCATTCAGTAAACAGTAATTTTTTTAAACAAAATTCCGGTGCCAATGTGGCGTTTGGGAATTAAAATAAAGTGCTATATCTATGAAACCACTGCGCCGCAAGGTCTTAAATAACGAAGTTTCGTCGAAGATTTCAGGAAGGGTTGGAAAGTATTTTATAATCTATGCTTAACGCATGATTTTTCTTACTTGTTTCGTAGAGGTACCTAAAAAATATAGAATTTCTCATTTTGTGCTGGTTTCTTCAAAAATTCATAAATGCTTATAATCAAAACCCACTGACTCATTTTTCCTGAAGCAAAGTCCATCATAAGAGATTAAACATTTTCTCCAAATATGGCTAAATTTCGTTTTGGACAATGAGGATAATTTTAAAATGTTCACTATCACGATGTCCGGAACTAAACTTTGCCTAATAAATTTAATCTAAGCATATTCTGGGGACATTAATCTACAATTACGCTAATTTATGCATAGAAAGTGTGTAACTTTTGGTCATCGTTTTAGGAAATTTAACGACCGTGCGTCCTGAAAAATAAATAAATAAATAAAAATAAATAAAGGGGATTTTCGTAATTTCTGTTATTTTTTGTGTTTTCATCGGCATTGCAGTATTTGTTCTCTAACGCACATTTTTTTTTAATCTTTAATTTCATCTGTTGAATAGATCTGATTTCCTTCTGTTCTTTCTTCCAAAGTTTTCATAAACTTTAAAATCCATGAAAAAGATTTTGCAGTGAATCAGGATAACTTCAATCAGGGCCTAATCAGAGTTACTTTGCTCCACTTTTATGAAACTTTGATCCATTCTGCATGGTGTAATCTTGACGAATTATTTCCATCAAACTTGCAAATTCACACTAATGCTGTTATCTATATTTCGAGACCAAAATTTTCCCATTAACTCAAGTGATGTAGCAGAATTAACCCTATTTCTTTCTCGGACCAAAGTTATCCTATCTGTTTTGATTTTGAAATTCTTCTTAAATTACTTTCATGTTCTCTTTTCAGGTGCTAATAGCTGTATTTGATTTATAAATGATTTGTTCTTTTTTGAACATCATTAATACGCGCTGTTACCTTGAAAGGAACATTTTCTATTAATAAATTGAAATAGATTATGATTATGTTGGTTTTTTTAAGCCTGTGCCCGCCTTACCATGGTCTTTATAGAATCAACATATGATATTTAATTATTCGGCATGCTTTTCAACAGCTAACAGAGTAACCTCGGTTTTATGATTGATCGCCCGACCTGCGTCAAAACTGGAAATTTATCCATTTACCCAAGACTTGCCTTTGCTTGCGCGAAAATTACCTTAAATATTTTTGTTATATCGAAATACATTTTTAAATAGCATTGATCTGTTGTAAAGGAATGTGCGTACATTTTATTTTGACATTCGGACATACTGTTTCTCAAAAGAAGTAATGGTATTTATAACAGTATATAATTGGAAAATTTATCTGCAAACATAATTGCATCATTCAAAGGAAAGATTACAGCACATAAAGTAAAAAATGATTTTATAAAAGTATGTAAAAAGTATCTAAAAAATTGCATGGATATTTTCATATATGCTTAATAAATTACCTTATATTAGTGGTCAAGTTTTATGACCATGGGAAAAGACATTTGCATTTCAAAAAATTAAATAGGGATATAATTGAATAGTTATTTAGGCGTTATATTCTTACAATTATATTTTTCATAATTAAGCCGTTAAATATTACTAGGGTGTCAATTATTTTAACCAGTTGATTTAAATCAACAACTATTAATAAATTTCCAGTTTTGACGCAGGTCAGGCGATCAATCACAAAACCGAGGTTACTTTGTTAGCTGTTGAAAAGCATGCCTAATAATTAATATGATTACATTAATGAATCGATTTTTTTTTTTTTTAAACATTGATTAAAATCACAAATTTTCAAAATATTTCAAATGAAAAAGATAATAAAATGTAGAACATAATTTTTAAAATTTCTACAGTTATTTGTGTATTCATAAAAATACAAAGAAAAAAGCTTTGTTTCTAAGCTTAATTCCTGGCTGTTGTAAAAAGTTTAAGTACCGTGAATTTGTAAACAGCCTAGTTTTTATTTATCATAACATAAACAAGAATTTATTTAAAAATGATGTTTAAATCTAATATAAATTGCAATGTCATAATTTCCTTTTTGTAATCAAATTAACCATTCCTTTATGTAAAATAAGCATAGCAAGTATAGTAAACTTCTGCAAGTAAAATATTAAAATAACCAGAATCTTATTTTCTCATTCTATTTTTGCAATAATAAATTTATAAAAAACGCTGGCATTAAAGAAGAATGAAATCAGCTGAACCGCTATGATAAAAGAATGCGTAAGAGAAAAAGAACCATTTGCTATAAACTGCAAAAGCTTCTTCCAGGTTGAATAAATGTTTATTTATTTTTTGAACTCATATATGGCAAATTATTAAGGATTAAAAAGGCCATAAAACTATTTGAAACAGTGAATGCTAAGAATCATCACTGCGTGCTAATAATGCTGTTGTTTAATGTTTTGAGGACTTCAGATATTCTTGACATTTATTTTCTGTGTGTGTATGAATGGGTTAAAATATTTTCGTATTACTGAATTGAAGATATATAATAGTATCAAATTTTGTATTCATGCATTTTTCCATAACACTTTAACAGCAAATGCATCAAGCTCTGAATATTTATAAAATTAATTATAGTACGAACGCATTTCATTTGCCACGTTCGACGTGCAATTTCCAACTTCTTTTGTAGTTTGTTAGCTTCGTCTTTATAGTTAGAATTTAACTATAAAGGCTTTCGGTTATTATTAAAAAATAATGATAATAAATAAATTGTTTTAACGTCAGAGAAAAGTTATTTTAGTTGCAATCGACGATCACGGAGGGAATTTTCGACTTATATACATTAAAATATTAAATTTTAAAAGTTTTTGTTAAAAAATGTATTTAATAGTTTCACAGTAAAAAATGAAGACCCAAATTGGGTTGAAAGATTTGTGGGTACAGAATTGCTCCAATTTGGAAAGTTCAGTTTGTAGCACAAAATCGTTTTAAATAAGTCTGATTTTTAATGACATTAAAACAATTAATATATCTTAGATAGTATATACATTATACCTCAGAAATTTTGATTAATTTAATGTTAATAAAGATCTGCTCTGTTTTGAGCCATTTTGGGTTATCTATTTTGGGAACAATACTCTACCATTTTGGAATCCTTACTGTACCATTTCAGGAAAATTACCTATACCCAGAAATCTTTCAACCCAATTTGGGTCTTCATTTTTTACTGTGAAATTTAAGTGTACATATAAAAGAAAACATTAGAAAATTTGCTACGTTTCCTTATTTTTATTTCTTCGAGACCGTAAAATGTACCTTTTCGTGAGAATGAAGCAACTATCTGTCCAAAAAATGTGCTATGAAAATCGGTTAAATCATGTATACCATTCCATTAGGATCGAGCAACTCGAAATTGTTGTACGATTTGGTCTATCTCTGTGCACATCAGTTCATCCTGTCATTGAATTCTATTTCAATCACACTTTTCTTTTATTCCATTTATTTTTTAGCTGGAGAAAAGGCCACTCCCACGTAGCGTTCAATGAACAGAATGAGCAAACCCAATCTGCATACACATAAAAAAGAGAAACGAATGTCACCTTTCCGCCAGGTACAGGAAGTTTTCCATAATGGCTAGGACATGGGTATTTTGCGAATTTCGGAAAACATCGGGGTGAGAAGGGGTTGACCCATTTCAGTCAAAACACAACAAAGGGAATCACTGTGTTGAAAGTTTCATTCTTAAGCAGACTGGATAAATGTCACGGCCAAAGGTTATGGTAGCATTGAAAATAATAAATAGGCATGAAGAATGAATTCCGAGTTAAAAAAAAAAAAAAGAAAATAAATAAATACTATATATAAAATAACTACCGGTTCAAAAGGTCTTGTTTGAATCTCTCACTCTTTTTTTTTTTTTTTCTGTTGCTTGTCATTGTATCATGCAGAATTTGTGCGTAATATGTTCTTGATTCTCTCTACTAGAGTTAATTTTCCTTTTTGCTAGAGCGCCGTTTTCTTTTCGTACATTTTTTTGCATAAACATGTTTGACCATGTTAATTATCTTTTTATTAGTCCTTTCTTCTTTTAAAAAATCCTGATATATATATATATATATATATTTTTTAGAAATAATGTAGAAATGAAAACAGTGTAAATATTTTTTTTCTTGCCTGTTTCTTTTAAACCGCCAAGAGCAGCCATACTCAACCTTTTTTACTTGTGGGCCGCAAACATATGTTGGAACGTTAGGCGGGTCGCAAAACACTTGTATAACAACTTAGAAAAAGATACTTAAAATAGAAAAGTAATAAAAGTAGTGTAACTAACAAGGAAGGTCTACATACTGGGAATACTCAGAATTTTTTGGAAAAAATACTGATTAAACTACTCATGTATGTGATAAAAGATCAGTCAAAATTAACGGCAGAATTACATTAGGAACTGTGTAAAAAAATAAAATACTTTTGAATATTTGGCGTGAAAAGACGAAAGCGTCAAGCGATTTGGCGCGCAGCACTTTTCCTCGCCAAAAGCAAACGATTTTAATGCAACAGAAAACGTTGAATGTTTGGAATGCGTGTTAAAGGTATTTAATGAATTCAAGCTTAAAAAATGAGAGAGTTTAATATATTATATGCATATATATTGCATTACACACACATGCACACATATATTGGGTTGGGGAAAAAGTAAATTCGTTTTTTCCCAATAGATAGCTTTAAAGTTACATATCTCGAATAATAGTTACTCAGTTAAGTCATACTATACAGCGTTTGAAAGGTAACAGTCTGTAGAAAATTCTAGATATAAAGATAGCATCATCTGTTTAACCAGTCAAAAGTTATTGCGTTTTAAAAATAGAGATTTCAGAAGATCATTTTCGACACATTTTAGTTTTTTACTTCCAAAAAGAGAAAAATTGGCGCAGGCTCATCGAAACTTGTGTGGCATTTATGGTGATCAGTGCTTAAGTAAACGCCAAAGTCAGAATCGATTTGCTCGTTTTCCTTCCGAAAATTTCGATGTTAAAGATGAACCTTTCCCTGGCCGGCCAATCCTTGAAAAATTCGATGAAATTTTAAAAACAATCCAGGTAGACTGACATATTTCTTCCCACGACATTGCTACGGAACTAAACATCAACCATAAACCACTTTTGAATCATTTACCTAAAATTGTATACCAAAAGAAACTCGATACTTGGGTTCCCCATAAACTTACAGTGAAAAATTTAATGGACAGAGTTTTCATTTGTGAAATTGCTACTGAAACGGTATGAAATCGAGCCTTTTTTGAAACAAATCATTATGGGTGATGAAAAGGGTCAAAAAGGGTCAAAAGGGGTGATGAAACCCGGTCAAAATTGATTGAAAGGAAAGGCGCTGTCTTCCATCACGACAACGCTAAACCACACGCATCTTTAGTCACTCGGCAAAAACTGAAAGAGCTTTGTTGGGAAGTTTTGATGAACGTACAGCAATGTGCTAAAAAGATCGTGATCGAAGCTTCACAATCGGTGGCAAAGCCAGGATTGGTGCCTACGAAAGTGATTCTGAGTGTTTGGTGGGATTGGAAAGGAGTTTTCCATCATGAGCTGCTCAAACCTGGCCAAACCATCAATTAAATATCTTCTGTAAACAACTAATGCGATTGAAGCAGGCAATTAAAAAACCCGGTCAAAATTGATTGAAAGGAAAGGCGCTGTCTTCCATCACGACAACGCTAAACCACACGCATCTTTAGTCACTCGGCAAAAACTGAAAGAGCTTTGTTGGGAAGTTTTGATGAACCCACCCTATAGTCCGGACCTGGATCCGAAGGATTACGATATGTTCTGCCCTATGCGGTACTCTCTTGAAGGTGTTAAGCTGGCTTCAATAAAGGCTTGTGAAAATCACCTTGTTCAGTTTTTTGCCCAGAACTCTCAGAAATTCTACAGTGACGGAATTATTGTTTAACCAGAAAAATGGCAAAAGGTCATCGAACAAAGTAGCACATAAATTTTGATTAGCTTTTTTGATTTATATAAATAAATTCACTTTGAAAAACACGAAAAAAAGCGAACTTACTTTTTCCCCAACCCTATATACATATTTTGCCAGTTGGGGTAGTTAGTTTAATTATCATTGGAAAAAATATTTTAATAAATAAAAATAGTCATAGAGAAAATTTTTTTTCATCCATTTAAGCGTATTAAAAAATAAAAGCCAGATGTTTCTATGGCAACAAAATCGAATAGACAATATTCAATTGGACTTTGAGCTTGAAACAATTTTAATTAATTTAAATTATGAATTTCGTTTTAAATCGAAAATTTTGATGATTAAATTTGAATATAAATGCATATAAATATCTATATAATAAAATTATACTTAAAATAAACTAAAATTCGCAAAACCAAAGTTTTTTAAATTAAATTTATCTAAACAAGTTCAACATGGCACCTTTTTCCCTTTAAGTGTATTTGACGTGAAAATGTATTTTTTGAAATTGCATTCCATCGCCAACTGATGATAAATCGCCAAATAACGAAATTTTCATTATTTTTTTTACGGACACTGTATAGAGATTCCGCCGACTTTTTTATAAACATATATAGCCTCATTAAAAGAACATTCTGTAATTTTTTTTTTTTTTTTTTTTCAGATTTTTCTGAGTATGCCCGTATAGAGACCTTCCTTGTAAGTAAATATTTGTCGTAAAATAATAAACGTTTGTCGCGGATCAAATGTTACTAAAAGATTTTTAAATCACCAATTCCAACTCGATATACTTCGAGTTGATTTCTTTTGAAAAAGATGTAGAAGTGTGCTCCAAAAATTGCTGTTTAGAAATAACGATGTGAAACTTTTTGCTGACATTCTTTTCTCAGCATTTCCACTAAAGATTATTTACGATACGATAAATATAAAACGTTTTAATATAACACTGCAGAGTTTCCAAGTTCTAAAGGGGGGAAAAAGAGATTTTTTTTGATAAATCAGTCTTCTTTGAATGTAAAAAATGTTTTATATATTGAAATATATAGTACAAATTTAATTAATATGCAATACATTTCCTTAAAGTTCAAGAATTAAATATAATACATACACTACTATAGCACAAATAGAACGACCTATTAAATGACTCAGGAAATGTTATTTAAGATGTTTTAACAAAATTTTAAATTAGCAGTTATAAATAATTGGAAATATTTTGCATTCCCATGAAAATACACGAAGGAGCAGCGAAGCTCTTAAAAAACTTTCATAAACATTTCAATTAACTTTTGTAAATTTCAATTTAATGTTTAGGTACCTCGGACCGCACATTAAAGGTAACCGGGTCACATGTGACCCGCGGACCGCAAGTTCAGTGTGGCTGGCCTAGAAAAAATCTGGTGAATTATAATAAAAACACCAAGATCATAGAAAGAAACCATTTTTGTAATGCTGCTTTGGTGTTAATAAAAATGAATTTACATTTTCTAGTCGGTCATTTTTAGTCCGGGAGCCCACCGTCGATTTACCTATGTATCGACTAATAGGACAAGACTTACATCAAAATGTAGGTCTCAATGTGCACATTAAGAATATCACTGGCTGCCAGGTCCTATCCTGCCGGAACGCAAGGCAGCCGCACTTTTATGACGTCAATTTTGAGTGTTTACCTATGCATCGAGTACAAGGACCAGACATACATCAAAACGTAGGTCTCAATGTGCACATTAAGAATATCACTGGCTGCCACATACATCAAAATGTAGGTTTCAATGTGCACATTAAGAATATCACTGGCTGCCAGGTCCTATCCTGCCGGAATCCGGTGGCAGCCGCACTTTTATGACGTCAAGTTTGAGTGTTTACCTATGTATCGAGTACAAGGACCAGACATACATCAAAATGTAGGTTTCAATGTGCACATTAAGAATATCACTGGCTGCCAGGTCCTATCCTGCCAGAACCCGGTGGCAGCCACACATTTATGACGTCAATTTTGAGTGTTTACCTATGTATCGAGTACAAGGCCAAGACATACATCAAAATTTAGGTCTCAATGTGCACATTAAGAATATAACTGGCTGCCAGGTCCTATCCTGCCGGAACCCGGTGGCAGCCACACATTTATGACGTCAATTTTGAGTGTTTGCCTATATATCGAGTACAAGGACCGGACATACATAAAATGTAGGTCTCAATGTGCACATTAAGAATATAACTGGCTGCCACATACATCAAAATGTAGGTTTCAATGTGCACATTAAGAATATCACTCGCTGCTAGGTCCTATCCTGCCGGAACCCGGTGGCAGCCGCACTTTTATGACGTGAAGTTTGAGTGTTTACCTATGTATCGACTAAAAGGACCAGACATACATCAAAACGTAGGTCTCAATGTGCACATTAAGAATATCACTGGCTGCCACATACATCAAAATGTAGGTTTCAATGTGCACATTAAGGATATCACTGGCTGCCAGTGATATTCTTAATGTGCATATTGAGACCTACATTTTGATGTATGTCAGGCCCTTGTACTCGATACATAGGCAGACACTCAAAATTGACGTCATAAATGTATGGCTGCCACCGGGTTCTAGCAGGATAGGACCTGGCAGCCAGTGATATTCTTAATGTGCACATTGAAACCTACATTTTGATGTATGTCTGGTCCTTGTACTCGATACATAGGCAGACACTCAAACTTGACGTCATAAAAGTGCGGCTGCCACCGGGTTCCGGCAGGATAAGACCTGGCAGCCAGTGATATTCTTAATGTGCACATTGAAACCTACATTTTGATGTATGTGGCAGCCAGTTATATTCTTAATGTGCACATTGAGACCTACGTTTTGATGTATGTCCGGTCCTTGTACTCGATACATAGGTAAACACTCAAACTTGAATTAAAAATTGCGGCTGCCACCGGGTTCTGGCAGGATTGGACCTGGCAGCCAGTGATATTCTTAATGTGCACATTGAAACCTACATTTTGATGTATGTGGCAGCCAGTTATATTCTTAATGTGCACATTGAGACCTACGTTTTGATGTATGTCCGGTCCTTGTACTCGATACATAGGTAAACACTCAAACTTGACGTCATAAAAGTGCGGCTGCCACCGGGTTCCGGCAGGATAGGACCTGGCAGCCAGTGATATTCTTAATGTGCACATTGAAACCTACATTTTGATGTATGTGGCAGCCAGTGATATTCTTAATGTGCACATTGAGACCTACGTTTTGATGTATGTGGCAGCCAGTTATATTCTTAATGTGCACATTAAGACCTACATTTTATGTATGTCCGGTCCTTGTACTCGATATATAGGCAAACACTCAAAATTGACGTCATAAATGTGTGGCTGCCACCGGGTTCCGGCAGGATAAGACCTGGCAGCCAGTTATATTCTTAATGTGCACATTGAGACCTACATTTTGATGTATGTCGGGTCCTTGTACTCGATATATAGGCAAACACTCAAAATTGACGTCATAAAAGTGCGGCTGCCACCGGGTTCCGGCAGGATAGGACCTGGCAGCCAGTGATATTCTTAATGTGCACATTGAAACCTACATTTTGATGTATGTGGCAACCAGTTATATTCTTAATGTGCACATTGAAACCTACATTTTGATGTATGTGGCAACCAGTTATATTCTTAATGTGCACATTGAGACCTACGTTTTGATGTATGTGGCAGCCAGTTATATTCTTAATGTGCACATTAAGACCTACATTTTATGTATGTCCGGTCCTTGTACTCGATATATAGGCAAACACTCAAAATTGACGTCATAAATGTGTGGCTGCCACCGGGTTCCGGCAGGATAAGACCTGGCAGCCAGTTATATTCTTAATGTGCACATTGAGACCTACATTTTGATGTATGTCGGGTCCTTGTACTCGATATATATTCAAACACTCAAAATTGACGTCATAAAAGTGCGGCTGCCACCGGGTTCCGGCAGGATAGGACCTGGCAGCCAGTGATATTCTTAATGTGCACATTGAAACCTACATTTTGATGTATGTGGCAACCAGTTATATTCTTAATGTGCACATTGAAACCTACATTTTGATGTATGTGGCAACCAGTTATATTCTTAATGTGCACATTGAGACCTACATTTTTATGTATGTCCGGTCCTTGTACTCTATACATAGGTAAACACTCAAAATTCACGTTATAAATGTGCGGCTGCCACCGGGTTCCGGCAGGATAGGACCTGGCTGCCAGTGATATTCTTAATGTGCACATTGAGACCTACATTTTGATCTAAGTCTTGGCCTTGTACTCGATACATAGGCAAACACTCAAAATTGACATCATAAATGTGTGGCTGCCACCGGGTTCTTGCAGGTTAGGACCTGGCAGCCAGTGATATTCTTAATGTGCACATTGAAACCTACATTTTGATGTATGCTGGTCCTTGTACTCGATACATAGGCAGACACTCAAACTTGACGTCATAAAAGTGCGGCTGCCACCGGGTTCCGGCAGGATAGGACCTGGCAGCCAGTGATATTCTTAATGTGCACATTGAAACCTACATTTTGATGTATGTGGCAGCCAGTTATATTCTTAATGTGCACATTGAGACCTACGTTTTGATGTATGTCTGGTCCTTGTACTCGATACATAGGTAAACACTCAAAATTGATGTTATAAAAATGCGGCTGCCTTGCGTTCCGGCTGGATAGGACCTGGCAGCCAGTCATAGTCTTAATGTGCACATTGAGACCTACATTTTGATGTAAGTCTTGTCCTATTAGTCGATACATAGGTAAATCGACGATCGGCTCCCGGACTATTTCTTGTCTGTTGATGGAAACAACATTGTTATATCCACTGAATTGTGAAAATGAAACACAATTTACACTTTAACTACTGTTGCAAGGATATCAAAGGCCACTATCAATTAGGAAATTTTGCGAGGAAGATGTTAGTTTGTCGCAAGGTACGCTGATTTAACCCTTCACTGCATTCTTAATATTTAAAATATCTGCCCGGGAAATTGATATTTGTAAGTTCTGTTTTCAGTGTTCTCTTCTGAATAAATGTCACTTTTTTTTCTTGTCAAAATATTTCTAAAATCGATGCTCAGTTTAACCCATTTTCGGCCAAAGGTTCGTATACGAAACATTTCGATAAATATTTTTTTTTAACACTCTGACACATTTTTTTCAAGAATTTTATTTTTCTTCTATTTTTTAAGGCTTTTGAAGACATCCATAAAATATTAGTAATTCAATTGGAGTAAACACTTTCTCTTAAAAAATTTTCAAAATACGCTAGAGTTTTAATTTGAAACGCCTTTGACAAATTCGACTTTTTAAAAATATATTATTATTCCAATTGAAATGAATTATATGTTTTAAAAATAGATTAAAGTTGCAAATTCTGTATATGAAATAAGAATAAAACAAAAGACATAAAAATATTATTCATATTCATATTATTCATTATAAGAAATAATATTTTATATTATTATATAAAATATTATTTCTTATATAAAATATTATTTTTCATGCACGAATCTTTTTTTATGTCTTAATGTATGTAATTTAAGCATATTTCAATAAAAATAATGCTACATTTTATAAAATTTCTGTGCTTGGCCTAAAATGGGTTAATATTTTATGTTTTAAAAATTGACGAACTGGAAATAAAATTTTAACGCTTTACATAAAATTTTATAAGAGTAATTTCATAAGAGATAATGTAAATTTGAGGAATGAGATGAGAGATTGTGGGATGTAAATTCTTTAAGAGTAGCTTTCTGCTTAGAATTAAAAAATATTTTGAAAACTAAGAAAAAAAGGGCAAGACATCCTTTAAGAAGAGAACACAGAAAAAAGAAGTTGAAAATATTCATTTCATTTTGAATATAAAAATGAAACAAAGGGCCACAGGCTCAATATTACCGAGGAAAATTCGAAAGCTCTCGTCGAATCTACTTATAATAAAATGCGTTCTGGAGAGGTGTGTGGAACAGTTCCAGGATTCGCTACTCCTATCTGTGAACATGGAACAAAGAATATAAACCGGGAAGGAAAACGAAGCCTCTTTCCTCTTAGGAGCAGGGTGATCGTCGATGTCACCGGATTTCTGTGAGTTTCACCCATATCCCAGCATTCCCTGAGGAATGGCAACTGTTTGGTGCATTTATCGCTTATTTGGCCAGAGACGGGTGGGTGCTGATTTCTACGGCGGCGAGAGGTAAAACACATGCCAAGTTATCGCCAATCGAAAAAAATCGCGAAGGTTGCCGGCAGTTCAGGGCGAGGTTCAGGGTCACACTTGTCCCAGAATTCTCGGCTTGCCTCGGCTCGCCTTTCCGGACCGGTTTTCCTTCCCGGTTTATATTCTTTGTTCCATGTCTGTGAATGGACCCTAGCAATACGCCACGTTAGGCTTAATGGAAAACAAATGCAAACATATGACAGCTAAAAGATAATTTCTTTTACTTAAAATAACGTTTAAACAGCATATTTTTCTATAAAACATGTATATCATATCCAATTATAATGTATTAGGCTCCAAATTAAAAATAAGTAATTGTAAACATCAGATTACGATATAAACAAACGAACTCTGTTGCCATTCAGATTTTCCAAATCTTGAAACAAATGAATGACTCTTTGAACGCATTATTAAAAAAAAAAGAATACACGTCAATTATCTAATTCTGTTCTTAAAATATTTATAAAATTATATTAAACTCTTTAAATAATTTGATTTTGTTTAAAACTGTCAAAAACTCTTTTTGCAATCATCTATTGGCAAATAATATAAAGAATCGAACTTTGTAACAAACACGAGTTAATGTTCGGCATATCAAAAAGTTAATGTGATATTTTCGGAAATTACATTTCACTTTGCTAATAATTAATAGAGATCTAAATCAGAAGCATGCATTTTTAAGAACTTTTCACTGTTTCTTAAAATGCAGAATGGACCTTATGCATGCAACCTGAGTTCGAGGCTAAAATTCGTCTGCTGGCGGTATTTACTGGCGGTGTTTAGCATAGCAGTCTATGGAGTGCAAATTATTAATGCTTGTTTGTTAGAAATATCGGAAAAAAATTCTTTGTTGAAGCATCATATACTTAATATATTGCAATATAAATTCAAAATTGTTGTTCTGCTTGCAAGAAAATTCTTTAAATTTGTAAATTTTCTGTTAAAATGTATCCAGAAAGGCTGAAATCGTCTGCTAGCGATGTTTGCGCCTGCGCGTCCAGGCATTCTGGCGGTGCGGTGACTAGAATAACAGGTTAGCATACCGCCAGCTCTGGCGTGTGACGTCACGTGCATAAGATCCATTCTGATTGGTTAGTCACGTTTCGCTATCAGCGAAAGTAGCCTGGATCGTGGTATTCTTCTCGCAAAAAATGTAGTGAATCAATCACGTTTGAGAATCGTTCAATCAAAATTATTTGTACTTGAGAACGCACGTGTGTTTGTTGATCTTTTTGAACACGCGGTAGGTTTATATCAATGACCTATAATACCTACGTACATGAGAAAGTCAATGGTTTATATATATTTTCAAGTAAATCGTTGTTTCTGTAATTTAACGATAATTTTAGCAATGCCTGATGAAAATAACGAAACGCCGATTGAACGTAGACGGCGATTAGCTCGCGAAAGAAAATCGAGATGGCAATGCTCGAAAAATACTCGAATTTTATCGAAAAATCGTGTAATATACTCAAATTTTCCAGAAAAATCGTCCGAAAATACGCGAATTTTGAAGAAAGATCCGGGAAAATATCAAAATTTTGTAGAAAAATCGGGGAAAATACGCACATTTTGTCAAAAAATAGCAGAAAATAGGCGAATCTTAACGAAAGATCGTGAGAAATACGAGAATTTTGACGAAAGATCAAGGAAAATACGCGAATTCTGTCAAAAAATCGCGGAAAATGCGAGAATTTTGTCGAAAAATCGGGGAAAATACGCGAAATTTGTCGAAAAATCACGGAAAATACGCGGAAAATACGCAAATTTTGTCAAAAAATCGCGGAAAATATGCGAATTTTCTCGAAAAATCAAGGGAAATAAACAAATTCTCTCGAAAAATCAAGGGAAATAAACGAATTTTCTCGAAAGATAGTCGAAAATATGCGAATTTTCTTGAAAAACTTGCTATTTTCAAAATAAAACTGCTATTTTTTAAAAAAAGTTGTTTTGTTTATATTAACTGCGTATAGATAGCGCCAAATCCAAATTTAAAAAACAAAACACAAAGCTTCTTAATTCATGCCTAAAAGCATCGAACTAAAAGTATCATATGCCCATGATTAAAGTCACTGCCGAATCATACTTTTAATAAAAATAATGTATTTTAAAATTTAAAATACTTCAATATTTAATTTTAATGCTTTGTGAAATCTTCAGAAATTGAGTTTCATTTTGCTAATTATTATTATCGTTATTGTAATAAATTCTGCTCTTTGTTTTGAAATTAAAATTTGTTCAAAACTAAATATCAAGTTAAAAAAAAATTTAAAAAAAACTTTATCATTTGTATTTGTAGAAATCTATTGTTATTTTTAAAATGTGCTTTTCTACAATACAAACTCTTCAATACTAAAATCTTCATTCTGTTTGTATTATTATGAAAATAAAATGCAAATGAAAATTCCGTCATTTTTGACGGGGTTGTTATACTAGTTAAAATACAAGGTGGCCAGAAATAAAACACCCTTACTCTGACCTCCATGGATATCGAACTACTCAGTGTAAAGGCTCAAAATTTTGTACACATACTATTCAAAATATGGGGAAACGGATTTCACGAAAAAAAAATTAGTTCCTGAAATCACCGATAGGTGGCGCTGCACAACTGGAACTATGATCAAAAGACACAAATAATAATAAAAATTAAAATGTTTATGCGGAATGGAATGCTTCCATGCTTCCTTTTTAATTTTTTTGCCCCTTATGGAAAATAAAAATAGTAAAGAAGCTAGAACTCCCGTTGTAACTGCAATTTCATACTGTAACCAGAAAAATTTGCGTAAAGCATGGGTAGAAGCCATGTTCTGGGTATAAAAGAAGTTAAAAGGTGGGGAATGTCATTCTTATTAGTAATGGCTGTCACGCTGCCAGAACGCGCTTTGCTTGTGAAGTTGTTTTACGAGAATAAAGGAAATGCTCCAGCAGCACTTCGAGAGTTTCGCCGACTTAAGGATTTGCGTAAGGGACCATTGCTTCCACAAGCTCTCAGGAGAATGATCGCTCGATTCGAGGAAACTGGACATCTTGGAGTTCAGCCTGGTCGAGGACGCAAACCGGTTCGTTCAGATGTCGTTGAAGATGTTGCCACCGGTATTGTTGAACAGTCAATGGATAATGTTTTAGGCTGCAGTAGTGCACGTGCAGTGTCACGACACTTGGGTGTTCCCTATAGCACAGTGTGGAACATACTCAGAAAAATGGTGCATTGTTTCCCGTACAAAATCCGCCCTAATCAACAATTGCTGGCCACAGACAGGGAGATGCGACTGACCTTTGCATTGACATTTCTTGCTAGAGTTGAAGTGGATGCATCGTGGCCGTGGCAGATTCTGTGGAGCGATGAGGCCCATTTCCACCTCAGTGGGACAGTGAACACCCATAACTGTCGCATATGGGACACGACAAACCCCCGTACCTTCCAAGAGATTCCACTCCACTCACCGAAAGTTACAGTCTGGTGTGGATTCACAGCCACATTCATCCTTGGACCGTTCTTTTTCGAAGAGGTTACTCCCAATGGCCTTGAGACATGTACCGTGACGGCCAACAGGTACAAAAGGATGCTCGAAACATTTGTTGTACCCCATTTGCAGCAGCGCCAATGCCTTGACACTATTACTTTTATGCAAGATGGAGCACCTCCACACATTGGACTCCCTGTGCAACAGTTTCTTCGCCAACATTTCACCAATGACAGAATAATCAGTCGCGCGTTTCCGACAACTTGGCCATCTCGTTCACCGGATCTTAATCCGTGTGATTTTTGGCTTTGGGGGCACTTAAAAAACCTTGTTTATCGAGAACGTCTGGTAACCTTGGCAGATTTGAAAGAGAGTATCAGTCTGCATGTGAGAAGCATCTCAGATGACCAGTTACGATCCGCAGTTGAACAAGCTGTCCACAGACTTCACATTTTACATCTTCAGGAAGGGAACCATATTGAGCAGCATTCCCTGCATCGATAACGTCCTTGTTTCATGTATGCTTGGTACTTTCAAATAAAATGTGTTTAAAACGTGTTTTTGTGTCTTTTCAGCATACGTCCAGTGGTACAGCGCCACCTATCGGTGATTTCTGGAACTAAATTTTTTTTTCGTGAAATCCGTTTCCCCATTTTTTGAATAGTATGTCCACAAATTTTCAAGCCTTTACACTGAGTAGTTCGATATCCAGGGAGGTCAGAGTAGGGGTGTTTTATTTCTGGCCACCCGGTATAACACTGCTATTCTATGTTACTCAACGCATTGGAAAACAGCTCCTAAACTGATTCGGGGAAAACTAAAAATACAGGAAAAAGAAAGATTGATAGCCGAAACATGCATTACTTGAAATAGTATCACAATAAACTTTATTTAAAATATGAAATTCACCCGTCAAGCGTCAAGTGTTCATCAAGTATTCTTGTTTCTTATGCAGAAGGGGTACTAACTGGTCTATATTTTGGCTACCAGTATTGCCGAATAATAAACTATACTGAGATCAAATAAAACGAGAGTTACTATTCAGAAATATTGGTAGATAAAAAAATATTTGTTTGGACCCATTATATTATTACATGATTTATATTAATATTAAATTTTATTTCTTTATATTTTTATCTACTAAAAAACACTTTTCAAAAGAAAAAAAAAAAAAAAAAAAAAAAAAAGCAAGGAAAAAAAAAGGATGAAAGTTGTGTCTAAAAAATGGTCTGATATCAAATTTCCAAGCTTATATTTGGGTAATTATTTAACATTTTCCATTAAAAAAAATTACTATTTCTAAATCAATGCCTTTGCATATATTGATAGAAATCATTTTCTCTTGTACTAAATACATCGTAAACGTGTTTTGAAAATTCAAATGTTTTAAAATTATGCGTGGTGAGCTTGGCGGCCATTTTTAAATATTGTATACTAATTTTTATGTACCCAAATCCATAGTTAAAATTTAAAACTCAAAATTGTTACTTAAGCAGATATTTCCGTACTAAAATTCCGGTGTTGAAATTTAAAAGTTTTGTTTAGTTGTAGACAATCTACAAATAGATCGCTGGGTGGTAACGTGTTTGTCTATAGTTAAAATCAGAAGTTCTAAATTGTACTTAATGTAAACTTACTAACGCTTTCCTTTACAAACTTGGTGCTTGGAAATTTGTGTAAAATATAAAAAGATGGCCGCCAAGCGCATCATGCATAATTTTAAAACATTTGAATTTTCAAAATACGTTTATGATGTATTTAGTACAAGAGAAAATGATTTCTATCAACATAGCAAAGGCATTGATTTAGAATAATAAGTTTTTTAATGGAAAATTTTAAATAATTACCATAATATAAGCTTGGAAATTTGATTTGGAATGAATTCTCGTAGAACCTCTGTAAGTAGGAAGTAAGAAATATTGTATGTATCATTTGTTTCTTAGAGTAATTTATCATTTTTAAGTATAAAAATTTTGTAAAAAACAGATAGAATCGAAATAAAATATAGATCTATGTTGCTGTTTTATTTAGATATGATACGAAAATCTAGTTTAGCAAGCAAATGAGTAATAAATTGAAATTTCTCTTTCAGCAATTTGTGCCTGTACACGGACACTTACTTGAATACATTTCTACAGCCCTGTATTTTTTATGCTATCTTTACATTCACACTACTATTTATCTTAAATTTATTCAGGCTAAAATACTTTTAAAACTAGTAAAATTACATTTCCAAAAATTATCATCTTTTGACGGTCATATGTCAATTGTTTTGCGTGGTCCTGTAAATCGCTTTATCTGTATTCAGTAAACATATTTTAGTATGCTAAATATAATTCAGCATAAAAATGCATAGCTAATTTAATAAATAAGAAAAATCATGCGTTAAGCATAGATTATGAAGCACTTTCCAACACTTCATGAAATCTTTAAGAAAAACTTCGTTAATTAGGGAAATAAGAGTATATAGCCAAAGAGTATATAGCCCTTTACTTTTGAACAGCCCTGTATTTGATCTGTCTGTTGATGTACATATTATAAAATGGGAAAATTTAGTTTAGCAACAAAAAAAGCTTAAAATTTCTTTTTGAGCAATTTGTACTAATAAATACGAAACACATTTGAAAACTTTTGTTCAGCCCTGTAGTTTACCTTGTACCTTTATTATACGTCAGTAAGAAGCTAAAACTCATTTTAGCACTCATTACTCATTTGTAATCAACTGAAATCACATTGTTATAAATTATCATTCATAGGTGTCCATGTACACAATTCTTTGCGTGGCCCTGTATATCATTTTATCTATATTCTGCAAATATTTCTTTGTAAATTGAATGGAGTTCAGCGTAAAAATGTATACCTTATTTAAGAACCACCTTTAAGTAATTTACGCTCATACTCAGTAACGTTGGCGAGCTCTTTTGGATAGCTTTGTATATCAACTATAACATTTATACACACCCTTATAAAATACAAAGATTTAGTTAAATGCTTATATCATAATTAAAATGTATTGCATCCATCCATCAGCCATCATCGGAAACATATATACATAGTCCTTCGGAAGGAATATACTATTTGAAATCTTTTGTGTGTCCCTGTAAATGCAATGTACTTCATATTATGCAAGACAGTATCGTATAATTTATATTAAGCCTCAGTGACATACATCAATTTTGTTATACATATTTTTAAAATGTCGCACACTATTCCCCCCTTTACCATTATCCAATGGGATTCTTTTGTGTGGCCCTGTAAAGGAATAATACTATATTTTCACCGCATATTTTATAGAATGCATATTTTAGTGTACCTCTTAAATGCATGTAAATTTTGATGTGTTTGACAGGGTGTAACATCTTAAAAACGCCTTTGAAACGATTTTTCCCCATAGGTCATAATGTAATGGTAAATTTGCGATTCTCCCAGTAAATAAACTAATCATGGTAGAAACTTCATTTTCAATAGGGTTCGTGCTAGGGTAAACATGAATAACATACAAAAATTTCAGGGCAATTCGAGTTTATTTACAGGTGTTAGAGCGCGGACAGACGGATAGACTGACAGACGGCCGGTCAAACCGAATGCATAAGCAGTTTTCAAACTTTTGAAAAGTTATAAACGTTAAAATTTATTTGAAGCGATTTTTCCCGATAGCCCGTAATGTAATGGAAAACTCTTGACTGTCCCTGTAAATAAATTAATCACGGTAGAAACTTCATTTTCAATAGGGTTCGTGCTAGGGTAAACCTAAATAACGTCCAAAAATTTCATGGCAATCCAAGTATATTTACGAGAGTTAGAGCGCGGACAGACGGTCATCCGGCCAGACAAACCGAATGCATAAGCACTTTTCAACTTTGTTGGAAAGTGCTAATAAAAACATGAATTCTTTTGTGATTGAATTGTTCATTGATTTATTCCAAGGAAAATGGAGCGAAGATATTTTCTGATTGGATTGTCTTCCCGCAAATAAAATGCCTGTAGTTTATTATTGATGATTATAACTGGTTAATATTGGTCTGGAGGCCATCTTTTCGCATTTGACATTAAATTCTAATGTACCCAAATTCGTTGTTAGAATCCAAAATTGTTACTTATTCAGACATTTAAATAGCAGACACTTCCGCACTTAAATACTGGTGTTGAAATTTAAAAGTTTTGTCCAGTTGTAGATAATGTATATGGTATCGTTGGATGATAATGGGTTAAATATTGGTTAGAAATTTGCGTAAAATATGGAAAGATAGCCGTAAATCGATATGATATAAAATACTGGTTAATATAATTGTTGGTTCGGTAGTTCCAGAGATTACCCTCTTTAAATAAACATTTTATGGTAAAATCGTATTTTATCATACAATGACGTCAAAGTTGTTATCTATGTTGATTCTTTGCTCACACACAAAGCGAATATCGTTTACCATTATCGGTTCTCTTTTTATATAAAAATCACACTCAACTCATTTTTTTTTCAAAAGTTTTGTTTACATTAGGAATGAAACTTTAAACACACTTTGTGTTGAGCTCCTGGTTGTATTTCTCTTGTGATGTAAATTTCCTTGTGCTATCTCGTCCTTGTATATTGTTGATGACTTATAAGCAGGCTTTCATTCGAGCACACAAGTCAGATGTATGTTGTTCAAATAAATAAATAAAATATGAAACTTTAAATGCTAATAATTTTAAATGACTACACTATAGAAGATATCTCTTCCTACAAAAATTAATTTATTTCAAAGATTTTTCTAAAAATGAACTTTTACACTGTTTTATTCGAAAAAATAACCTCGAAGAAAAATATCTGATTAGCATATGAAACTTGAAGTGGCAGCATTTTAAATGATTTGCTTTACTATAATATTGTTAGTACACGATTGGCGGTTTATCACACTTTGGTATAATTTGTTAATTAATTAGCAGTTTTTTGCTTATTAAGGATAGAAATTTTGTTTTTTTAAATTGAATTTTACAAAACGTAGCTTGAATAATTACCTATCCGAAAATGCATTCTATACTTCTTTCTGTCCCTTATTTAAGTCTGTACCTTGATTGAAATAAAATTGTTTGACGAAGAAAAAAAATGATAATTTTCAGTATGTCGATGATTTTTTAAAAATCCTGCATCTCTTTTAATAATTATTTTATAAAGATGAGTTTGATCGCAAAATGAAGCTTTTCATCATTAAATTCTTCTAGTTTTTGTTTTATTTCTCTGCGATACTTCAATTCTTAAAAATCCAAAATTTTAAAATTCCATGTGTGGTCGATTTAACATGGGAAAGTTGTCTCGAGTATATTAAGCAGTCAAGCGGTCGTTATGTTCTTGGCGTTTGTTTGTTTGGCGGGCATATTATTTTTTCTAGCTTGGCTTGGCAGAACGACCGTCCTGCTTGATACTAGATAATTCCTCTCCTTCAGATTGCTTTTTTTATACACTGTATCTAAATTTGCTTGTGTTTTCTCGTTGATAATTGTAAATATATTTTTGTTGGAAAATTATTTTTTGTTCTTCGAAGTTAACAGTTCTTCCCGCCTTCAATCGCAGACAGCCCATTTATGGAAATCACCTATTGACGACGAATTGCCGTAACATCCGTGTTTGAGAATCGCTACCTACATAAGTCATGCACTTGATACTAGCAACACCTAACCATTCTCACGCCTACTTGTCAACTTTGGCGGTGCCTTTCTCTCTCTCTATTTTATTTTTGTGCTTAGTTTGCAAACAAAGAATTTTTCTTCCTTTTTTTTTTTCCTCCCTTTCTTTTCTTTTCTTTTTTTTTTTTTTTTTTTTTTTTTTTTTTTTTTTATCTTTTGAGAAAGCTTTCGTAATCTTGCAGCTTATTTATCGCAAATTATGATTTTTACATAATTTTTTTTTTATTTCTTTTGCACAGCCTACGTTAGATGACAATTAGAAAAATAGAATACTTAATGTTTGAGTCTGTATTTATTCATTAAGTTTGCCTCCCAGAGAAATAATAAATAGAAAAAAAAAATGGACGTAGGGGTGAAGCTTTTGGTTAAGAGACATAAAAGCGATTACAAAATAAAAATGTTGTAATTTTTTTTAAACAAAAAGTTAAGATTTTTATTATGATTTTAATTTAGCATTTCATGTATCATTAAGGGAAATTTCCAAAGAAGTTTTTATTTTCCTTTTTTAATGCATAAAGTATAACTTAATATGACTAGTAAAATAATAATAATAATAATTAATTGGAATTTTACTGTCATCAAAATTTTAAAAAATGAAAGAAATATTTGTATTCAAATATATTCATATTTTCCTCACTATTGAAATATGCGATAAAAACTTTGTTTCCTTTTACGAAGGGGACTGGGAGGGGGGTATACGGTGGTATACTTCTAAATTTCAAACAATTTTATAAAACTCTCTTTAGCTTCCGTAGTTATAGTATATTCCGTATTACAGTTACATTATAATTTTGTCCTTTTTCAAGACTCAAAAAACTTATCCTGAAAAGTCGGAGCTTTTCCCTTCTTGAACAGTTGTTGAATTGTTGTCTTGAGATTATTAATTGTTAGTTGTTGTTATGAAATCGTTTATAATCGGGGCGCTTCGTAACATCAATTCTGGTATCTGCAGCAAACAAGTATAAGTACTTCAGCTTTTTGTTCTCTGTATTTAAAATTCGAACTAAAGGATGTTTTTTAAACAGATGTACATTAAATTCATTTTGATTTTCTACATCGATTTTCCTCATATTATCAATTCATCGTAGTAGAAATACATTTCGTAATTTTTTGTTTTAATATAAAGTTTTCTGTCATTTGTTTAGATTGCAATTTCGTCTGTTGAAAAACATCAATCATAACTTTTGTCTGTTGTAATTGCTAGGTAAACGTTTGATATTAATCGATAAACATCATCAGCGAAAAAATATAATTTTTATATTGCTTTTTAATAGTTTTAAACCTTGTAGCCCTTGACCTCTCCTTCTTAAATTGCTTAAAGTTAGCCTTGATGTTGAAATTTCGCGTGTTGTGGCTCAAATAAGGTATTTTCGTAGAAAGAGAAAATGCGGGCGTTTATCTTTCCACCGGATGAGTAATTAACATCTTGCGGTTGCTTGTAATTAGTTTTAATACTTTTCAGACGTTTATTTTATCTTTTTTGTAATCTTGTGTTTGAACGACTGGTTTTCCTTCTACTATTTAAAGCAAATACCAGAAATATGAGTTGTGGAGAGTTTTTAGACAATGTTATACCACTAAAAGATTTTTTTCCCTAACCCATTATATTCTACTTAAAATACAATAACAACAAAATTTAAATTTTCAGAGGTGTATTTACATCTGCCAAATTAATTGCATACATATCAGAAATTAAGACTTTTAAATACTCCTAAGTACATGAAAAATTATCATTTCTGAAAAAATTAAAATGAAATGCATTTGATGATGGTATATTTTCCATAGTGAGCAATTTTTGAAAGACGATTGCCCAAAATACACCAAGTTAAAAATTTCACAAAAATATTACTAATAAGTAACTTTATAATTTTAGACTATAATAATTTATTTTGACATTGTGAGAATAACATTTCTAAAATAAATAAAACATTCTGATTTTTTTTCTTTCCCGGATCGCTAAAAAGATATATCTTATTTCTTTTAGAATTTGTGCTCATTTTTAATTTAAAAACAATTGCATCATTATTATTAATTGTTCTCCTTAATGTCAATCATCTTAAAGCCTCAACAAAAAGTACTAATTACCAATTCTTATGATTCAATGCTACAGACTTTTTATTATAAGAATCTTAATTCTATGTAAAAAAATAATTCTTTTTTTTTTTTTTTTTTTTTTTTTTTTTTTTTTTTTTTTTTTAATAGAAATTGAGTCTGGCCGGGACTATTTTCACTGGTTTCTGTATGGGCCGGCTATGAACTATGAAAATATAAATGGGCCGAGCTGGACAAATTATACTACTATTATATTAAAGAAAAAAAAATTATACGAGGTACGAATAACGCTTGTGATGTGCGCGATAATTTTGAACCCCCTGTATATAATAAATTTTAATCACATTAGCACAAAGAGCTAAAATTTATCTTCTATGGGAAAAAACTGCTGGGTTCTTAAGTTCGCCTTTTTTTCCCCGACCCCACCTGACGCAAAAGAAAAAAAAAAAAATTACTACCCCGCCCGCCCCCTTTTTTTTTCTTTTTTTCTCAAGGAATAGACCCCGTTCTGCCCCTCTTGTCGACAACTATAACAAGATTAAAATCTTTTTTTTTTTTTTTTTTTTTTTTAATTCTGGAAAAGTGTCTTTCTTACATTTTGTATTCGAGCCACACTTAATCTTTTATGTAACTGATTCTGTTAATGTCGAAATTAGATACTAACTGTTGAAAGATATATAGCAAAACCTTTTTAAAGACGGGAAATTGAAGTGTGATTGAAATATTTCCCTCTATTTAAAGTATGAATGAAAACGACCAGAATCGTCGAAGTGGTCGAGTGACTTTTGTCTATGCTATTGCGTCAGATTTCTTTTAAACCACTCCCTGTTTGAATTAATTGGCTTGCTGTTAAAGGAAAATTTAATCAAGTGCTCTTGAATACTTTTGATTCAAAGAAAGAGTGGTGATGGTTGTGGTTGTGACATTTATCAGTTTATCAGTACTAGGAGATTACAGTTAAAAAGGCCAATAAAATCCTTTTCAGTTTGTAGCGATTTCTTTTTAAAATAAAAATTACTACTTTTAGATTTTAAAAATTCAATTCATAATTGGGAAAATTTATAATTGCAATTATCTGCAATGTAATTACAATCTAATTATGTGTAATTAATTATAGATAAAATGATAAAATTATATGCCTTAAAAAAGTCTTGCAGCACTGTGGCCAGAACCGGCCCCTGCTCCATATGTGACGATATTTCTGCATTTGAATGCGAATAACTAAAATCACCTACTTACAATTAACTTGTAATTTCAGAGCGGATAATTAAGGTTACAAATTCGCACAACTTTGATTTAAAGTACTATCCCAATCGCACATTTTCAGATTCATTTTTATAGATGATGATATTTGCTGGCATGATTATTAAAATGATTTGCATTCCATTTTTTCAATTTTCCGATAAATGAAGTTACTTTTGAGTTGTAAGCAATTGTTATCTCACGATGGCAGTTCAAAATACCAATTTTGACGAGATTTTCGGAAAAACCATCTGCTTTTAACTCAAAATGAATAAAAATGTTCGATTACATAATTTGTGCCGGAAAATTATGAAACAAAAGATTAATAAAATTTGTCATACCATTTTTTTCCCTTCTGAAGAGCACAAAATTTTCTTTACAATGTTTTAAAAGCGGTTAATGTTCGCGATAATGGAAAAACATAAGTATTTAATAATAATAAACATATTTTCAGCATATCAAATCTAATCATACCTAGCTTATTTTGTTTACTATTTTGTTTACTTATTTTGTTTTGTTATGACTTTTTACTATCGATTTACTTTTTTTTTTTTTCAATCCCGTGATGTCGGAAATTTTCATCTCACCGGTTCCTGGACCACATTGAAATATATGGAGTGGAAAGTTTCGGTTCTGGAAATATTGTATATTTAAGTGTAAGACCATTACATTTGTACATTCTCTTATTCTATAAAATATTAATGACAGTGTTTTAAAGAAATTATGTGAGTAGAGCTGTAAATTCTCTTAAAATCCCCTATAAATACTTATTTAGTTTATAAATTTTAATTGGGGAATTTTTTCTAAAATTTATTTTATGGTTGCACAAATCCTTTAACTTATTTTTCTTTTTAATTCAGGAAAGTATTTAGAAGCCTAAATGTTTATTCATTAATAATCTGTGTTTTAAATGGTTTAAAAAATGTCAACTCGGAAAAAAAATAACAATGAGAAATGCTGAATATCCAAAAATAAGTTTTTATAGCCATTTTGCAAAAATGGACAAAGAAATTGAAAGCAGTTTCTTTTTTATCGTGGCCAAAATAATTTCTATATCCCTTTTCTCTTAGTGTTTCGTTATTTTGAAACATCTCAGATAGAAAGAAAAAAAAATGTAAAAATGTAAAAGAAACGAAATTTCGTTAATTAAAATTTAAAATTAAGATTAGCAGTAGCTATCCTCGGCACTTCCTCCTTCGCTGGTATCTTTGGCATTTCAAAATCCATATTTTTGAAAATTTTCGATTTGATATTCTTATATTAAACTCGTTTTTTTATACTGCGTATGTTTTGTTTCTGAACCATAGGGATACAGTTTGCTTATGCCAAACCTGTTTGCGATGTCAAAGAACATGCGTAATTGCGTAATTATAGGAATTTTTCTCGGCAAAATTGATTCTCTTCATTTCTTTAGGTCAAGTTCAAGATCAATCTGTATGACATTCGGAGCCATATACAAAACCACGCGTGATCATTAGCAGATTTCTTTTTTCTTTCGAACATTAAAAATTATATGCATCAAGAATTTCAAATCCTTGTTTTAAAGAGGGTTTGGTCATACATTCATCTACATGAAGCGTGAAAGGACTTAATAGCATAGAAATCATGCTTTGGGGGTGCTAAGATTGTGATATGTAAAATACGTCGTGCCTGTACACACCGAGCACAATGTGTACAAAACTTAATTTAGCTTTTGCGTCTGAAAACGAAAAATAAAAAAAATTCATAAATTCATAAAACGTTGTGGATCATTTTTTATTCATAATTCAAAAAACTGCTTGACAGAATGAGCTGTTGTTTTGAATTTGTATATTTGGAACTTCTAGCAATAATTTCCTAAGTCCATGGGATATAATTCATATTTTTTTTTTTCGAATTTTAATTAAAAAATAGATATATTTTAAATTCAACGAACGTTTAAAATATTCTTAAAATACGTTAATTGTAATCTAGGATTTCTTTCCTTAATTAGGAGGCTGTGCCCCTTATGGGCTAGGTTCGCCAGCCCCCGTCATACACCCCTTATTCTAAAAATATGTTAATTTCATCGGTTTAAAAAAAATATTGAATTATAATCTTAAAAAACAATGACGATTTCCCTGTAAATGGGTTTCTATTCATTTTCTTTTGATTGGAAAATTGTAAGGCCAAATCAGCCGCTGTTAAAATACACGATATCTGTTTTTGTCTTTGATTAAAAAAAAAATTAGTTAAAAATTTGAAAGTAGGGTAATGTAAAATGAAGTAAGTAAACAGAGTCATTGTCTCTCGGTATTTTTTAACAACGCTGTAAGAAGGGTTTTTTTTTTTTCAAATAAGACAATTGAAATGTCTCGTTTTAAATTTGCCGCAATTTTCACCAAAGTTTTCTTTCTTATTTTAATATTCACGTGAAAATATTTTTGTTGTTAGAAAGGAAATATTATTTGCGTTGTCTTAGAAGTCACAACAATCTCTGAAAAAATTATCTGAAATTATGAAATAAATGTCTCGCGCAAATGTATTTTTAAATTTAAACTGTTTTGCATCATTATTGTTTGGTCATTTCGCATATAATTGATCCTATTTACTGTTTTTAACGCATATTAATGAATTTGTTATTTTAAAGTTTTATTCATCTTTTATAATATTCACGTGAAAATACTTTTAATGCTAGAAAGGCAATGTTTTTAATTGCGCTGCTTTAGGATTGGCAGTTTAAAAGATCATCTAGAAATGTGCTATGTCTCGTGTAAATATATTTTTAAACTTTTGTATCGTTTTAAACCTGACGTAATTTCTACCAAACCTTTTCTTTCTCTTTTTAATATTTACGTTAAAATACATTTGTTGATAGAAAGGAAATATTATTTGCGTTATCTTATGATAAGTTGAAAATGTATCTTAAAATATGAAATAAATGTCTCGTGCGCATATATTTTTAAATTTTAACTATTTTGCCAACTGTTAAATATATGGCCAATTTAAATATGACGTAGTTTCCCCCAATTTAAGACTTAACGCATAATAATGAATTTATTATCTAAAAAAATTTCTGCCTCTTTTAAAATTCACGTGTAAGTATACTTTTTATGACGAGTTTTTGCAATATTTTCTTGCTTTTAACACGTAATCATTTAATTCTAAATTTGAAGGGATTTTTTTTTTCCCTATAATAGCCACTGGTAAATAAATATTTTAATTTGAAGTAAATATTATTCTTTCCGTTATTTTTAAAATTGGCAGCAATTTAAAATATCCTTTTCTAAAATAGTTAAAAAAAAAAAAAAAAAAAAAAAAAATCCAACGAAATATTGAAAATTTGAATTTAAAACGGAAATAAATCTTCAAAAAATGTCAAGTAAAAAAGAAAAGTTACAGTCTGCACACCGGGACTTTTAATACACTATATTGCCATTGATTATGGGACACTTGTGATTTTAGACATTTTACTAAATATCTAGAAAAATACATGAGGAATCATCTCGAAACTCTTAGTGTATAAATATAATAGTATACGTCATACATCGCCGTGAAGATTTTTTACCGAAACTCCATAGGGGACCGTCAACAAATTAAAAAAGAATGAATATCTTTTGAATAACCCTGTCAAAACTAATGTAGCAAAAGCGCTCAAACTCTAGATTATGATTGAATGCCTTATTGTAATACACTCTGTTCATTTTTATGCAAATAGCATGCATACTCGCAGAGTAATTAAGGTTTTTATAAAAATGGTCCCAAATTTTTCCAAGTTTTTCCCTTATAATTTTCAGAGTTCTTAATATAAAATAATATTTTTTTCAGAAAATATGACAAACAACATTGCACACAGTACCCTGAAATCAGAATTAGAAAATAATAAAAATTGTATGAAAAATGAGTAGGTTTACTAAATAATTTTTTTACTGCGCATGCGTCAAAGATATCAAAATTTCATTTGCATATTATGTTAGCTAAATGTATAGAGCAACTTTTGTAAAAGTCTCAAAATTATAGCTTGAAAATTCTGAAAGTAATCGTCTATAGAAAAAGGACAAAATCCGTTGTTTCCAAAATGAAGCAAAAAAATGAGGGATTTTATCCAAAAGTAGTCGTAACATCCCGTATTGTGTATTCTATATTGACACTAATCAATGAATATATGGATACAACCCCTCTTGTTTTTGCTTCATTTTGAGAATAACGGATTTTCAATTTATTCAATTGACGATTATTTTCAGAATTTTCAAGTTATGATTTTGTTATTTTCACAAAAGTTGCTCTATACATTTAGCTAACATAATATGCAAATGAAATTTTGATATCGTTGACGCATGCGCAGTAAAAAATTATTTAGTAAACCAACTCATTTTGTATACAATTTTCATTATTTTTTAATTCTGATTACAGGGTATTGTGTGCAATGTTGTTTGTCATATTTTCTAAAAAAAATATTATTTTATATTAAGAACTCTGAAAATTATAAGGAAAAAACTTGGAAAATTTTGGGACCATTTTTATAAAAACCTTAATTACTCTGCGAGTATGCATGCTATTTGCATAAAAATGAACACAGTGTATTACAATAAGGCATTCAATCATAATCTAGAGTTTGAGCGCTTTTGCTATATTAGTTTTGACAGGGTTATTCAAAGGATATTCATTCTTTTTTAATTTGTTGACGGTCCCCTATGGAGTTTCGGTAAAAAATCTTCAGGGAGATGTGTGACGTATACTATTATATTTATACACTAAGAGTTTCGAGATGATTCCTCATGTATTTTTCTAGATATTTAGTAAAATGTCTAAAATCGCAAGTGTCCCATAATCAATGGCAATATAGTGTATATAAAATAATCTTAAAATGATTAAATTCCTTTTGTATAATTTTTCCTTCTGTAAAACTATTTTAAAGGAACAATTATGACCAACTTTAACATTAAATATCTCTTAAAATAATTATTCTATTTAAAAACTATTCACATCAGCGTGTTTATCAACCATTTGTCTATAATGCCACCAATTTTCATATTTTTGTACGCAACAGTTTTCTTAATATTAACGAAGGATGACCCCCGGTCGTAAAAAGTCCATTGTCAGCGGCGGTAACAGCGTTAGTTTTTTTTTTTTTTTTTTTTTTTTTTTTTTTAAATAAAGAAATACATAAATCTGCTTTTACAAACTTCATATATCTTAATCCAAGTAATTTGAGTTTTTATCTGAAAAACTACCCACATTGCAATCTGTTTTGCAACGATTAAAAACAAATTTAATAATAGGGTTTTCAGAGTTTATATTTCCATAATTTCAAAACGACTCTACCATAAGATTTTTCATTTCCTATCCAAAGATAGAATCCAAATGTCAAAATTAAGTGTTAGTATTTTAAAGCACAATTTAAACTATAGATTACTTCTCACGAAAATTTCACGATAACAAGATTATTGAAAATGAAGAAGCTTTAATTCAGACATATTCTGGAATTTTTAGCACTATATTAATAACCATTGTTGTGATAAATTTAAAACTACACTATGTGTAAATTACTTAAAGATGACAAAAATATTTTAAAAGCTGTTAAATTACTTTTAATCCTTAGTACTTTCAACTGTAAGCATGTGATCATAGACCGAGAATATAAAATAAAATACAAATACAAATATCTTAATTTTCAAATGTCATGTAATTGTAGTGAAAGTGAAAGTCAATTTTTAGAAGCACTTGGACTATTATTTGTATAATGTTTCTTTAACTAAATTAATCCAAATTCCTGGTATGTTATGGTCATTGTTATGATGTTTTCTCCTTCTTAAGTGCTAGGTCGTTCTGTTCCCTTCAGGGTACTCTTAATAATCTTTGACCAAACCCCGCAGGCTTTAAAAACTGCTAACTTGCTATTGCTATGAATTAACCCTTTTGGGTCTGATTTTTTTTTTTTTCAATTTTTAGAAAAAATTACTCTTGCGTCAATAACATTAACTATCCAAGTAGATTAATTAATGTTTAACGAATATTTCATTGTCTAAAAGATAACGAATGTTACTGTTTTGTGTACTATTCAATTAATATTTATATGACAATAGACCAAGGAGAAACTTTTGGAAATGTTTAAAAAATACTGTATTACAAAAGATGTAACTTATATTACAAGTTTCTAATACTTTGTGCGCTTTATTACACATGATTCTTTCAGGAAAGTAACTTTTATTTTAAATTTAAAGAGTGAAATATATATTTAAAATAAAAGAATCGCAAACGACGCAAGAAGAATTGAGCAAATAATTATTATTATTATTATTACTAAATGCCTAAACATAGATAAAATCGTATAGTAAATTCATAGATACATTACTAACATTACTACATGTAAATAGTAACAAACGTATTTCTTAAAACAAAATAATACTCCTTTTAAAAACATATACTATTGATGGTACACCAGAAACCGAAAGGGTTAAAAAGATTATTTGATTGCGAATTGTTAAATAATGTATCATGACCGGTGGTTTCTGCTGTAATTGGTTTATTATTCATTTTCGTTTGACCTGGAGATGGGGGGCGGGGGGTTCGGTTCCCCAGTCGCATCTACTGTTGTCGCAACAACCTGATCGATTGTATAAAATTAATTACACATTTTTGAAAATCAGCGTGTATTAAATGGTTAAGTAAAAAATGTCGCTGCTTCCCGTACGACGTCCAGAAGAAAAGTTTTCTTCGAGAAAAATAACCTTTTAAATATGGCATAATTTTCACCATTACATGGATGATTCTCTCCAAAGAGGCCAAAATATGAGAGAGTGATGAATTTTAACAAAATGCCCATTTACTTTTTTACCATTATTTGAATTGAGATTAGGCTACATCTTAAAAATCAGTAATAATTAATATTTTTAAACAGGGTTGTTTGGTTTAAACCAAGTTGGTTTAAACCGTGGTTTAAACCATGGTTTAAACCAAATGGTTTAAAAAAAAACCATGCTGGTTTTTTTTAATCTGGTTTTTTTATTGTTTTTCTGTAATGTTTTGATTTATTTTACACATTATTGATAAATGCAAAATCCAAATTATGCAGAAGTTAACAAGCAAAGCTTTAGAGAAATGATGAATAAATAAATTTCTAAAATGACAAACATTTTTAATCAACCTAAATTTTCGTACAAGCTATAAATCTACAAGGCAGATTAATTATTTTTTCTAAAATTAGCTAGTTAGAAAAAAAACTAGATAGTTTTCTTTTCTCTTTTTTTTTTTAACTTAAAAAATAGCCAGAATAGCAGATTCAAACTAAAAATTCACTTTTACTACTTAAATTACTTGATTAGTTAAATTTACTAAGGATTACATAATTTCTCAAAGCCTCAGTGAAGGCATAATCAAGTAATTTTCTTCACTGATTGCCTTTTGTTATCTATGCAATATGTTAATGAATTATTGACTATGAGTTTTTTTTTTTTTTTTGGGGGGGGGGGGGGGGGCTTTGTGGTCATTGGGTTTAGTAAGTCTTTGTTTTTCTTGCATTTCTACATTGCGACTGGGGCTTTTGCATTAAGATTTAATTCTTTTACCAGCATGGTTGTAACAGTTTAAACCAATTGTTTTTTTTAAACAAATCTAATGTATTTTTTCATTTTTGTAATTTAAGTGTTTTAAGTTATTGGATGCAAGTAATTTCTACTTTTAACAGACTTATGTCAGCAGTCATCATAAGACATAGTGAGTCTAGTCTAGGTCCTGTTAGTATGCATGTAGAATGCACATTTCATGCATTGATGAACATATCTGAAGATCTAAAATAAACACTTAAATTATGTAAATTTAGCAAAGATAAAATAAATTAAAAATATGCAATATTCTGAAAAAAATTGTTTTCTTTTGAGAAATGCAGATTTACAGTTAATAACATAAAATAACCCTTAAGATTTCAGTCAAGCTTTAAAAGGAAATTTTTTTAATTGGTGGCATTATATTTTAAGAATAAAAAGAAATCTCAAGAGATGAAGTCAAATTAGAAGATATTGAAAAATTGGGTGCTAGGGAAGCACCTTTTACATTTTACTAAAATATGCAATAAGATATATTTAAATCTTCTATTGCATAACAGAACGTACTGCTTAGATCAGCCAAGAAAATATGGGGGTGGGGGGGAGAGATAGATCAAGACAAGGTTTACTTGAACATGACATAATAGAAAAAATTCCTAAAAAGATATAATTTTTAGTTTAGACATTTAAAAGTACTAAGAGTTACAATGTAGCTTAGAAAAAAGCCAGAGTCTGATGGTTGTTTAAATGCTTTAGTGGATGACAGCATTTATAAAACTACTTTCTATTTTAACCCTTTCAGGTCCGAATTTTTTTTCAATTTTTAGGAAAAAACACTTTTACGTTAATTACATTAACGCTAGCTGTCCTTATAGATTAATTTGTGTTTAACGGACATTTCATGATCTCAAAGACAACGAATGTTGTAGTTTTGGGCATTATTCAATTCATGTTCATATGACAATAGGCTAAGGAAGAATTTTTAGAGATGTCTAGAAAATATTTTATTTTAATAAGATTTAACTTATATTACAAATTTCTAATACTTTTTTTGCTTTATTACACATGATTCTTCCAGGAAAGTAACTTTTATTTTAAATTTAAAGAGGGAAATATATGTATAAAATAAAAGAATCATAAACGGAACAAAGAGAATGAAGCAAATAATAATAATAATAATAATTATTACTGAATGCCTAAACATAAATGAAGCCAAAAAATTACATTATTATTACTAAATGCCTAAATATACTAACATTACTACATGTAAATAGTAGCACAGGTATTTTTTAAAACAAAATAATACTCCATTAAAAGACATGTGTTATTAATAGTATACCAGTCCCGAAAGGGTTAAGATCAATGTTTTCTTCAGGAGTCTGAAAAACTGTTAAATAGGTATTTTTGTTTATTTTATCGTCATATTTTTTAAACCTGGCAGTTTCAGAGGAGAAGTGTCAAACGCAATACACAGTACTTCTTGAAAGTGTATGAAGACTGCTAAATTCAAATCATTCCAAAAATTCTTTATAAAAAGCTTTATTTTCAATAAAAGATAATTGCTCATCGTGTATTATTCTAACAGAAAAATCAGACATCTCATATAACAAGTATTTCAAAGAAATTATTTTGGAAAGTCATGTGAAAATAAATTTTATTTATAAAACTACATCATATATGTGTTTGTAGTACTAGTAATCAAAAGATGGTTTTTTAAGATTTTCATGGTCTTTGTTTTATTATGTAGAGCAATTGATTTATAAAACACAGGACATAGCTTTTACTAAAAATGCTTAAATTTTAAATTATTACAATTTTCTATACAACTGATTGTATATTAAATAATTATATTGGTTTGAATTACTTTTAAATCAAACTATATTACTTATATATTCAAAAATATTTATTTTATTGATAAAAATGCATGTATATGTAATCAAAAAGCATATTTTAAAAAAACCCGGTTTAAACCAAAAAAAAAAAACCTGGTTTAAACAAAAAAAAAAAACATGTTTTTTTTTTTTTTTTTTTTTTTTTTTTTTTTTTTTAAACCCGGTTTTTTACCAACCCTGTTTTTAAATATTTACTTGTATTTAGTAGAGGGTGATGAAATACGTGATCAACGATATAACATATGTGTTTAGTTTGTGTACCATTCAATTCATATTTATATGATATTAGGCTAAGGAAGAGTTTTTGAAAACGTTTGGGAAATGAAGTATCACAATAGGATTCGAGAGCGTATTACAACCTTCTATGTGTGGAATATATGTATAAAGTAAAGGAATTTCCAAATGCACGGAGAGAATTAAACAAACGTTCATTATAATTACCAAATGTCACAATATTATATATATGAAGTCATAATACGAAATTCTATCATTTCTTTCTTTTCATATTCTATCATTTCTATATGTCGAAAGTAACTTAGTAATTGTTAAGTCAAAATAATACTTAATAATAGACAATAGTACATCAGACCCGAAAGGATTAAACATTTCTGGAAATAATGTCCAAAACGGAGGATTCTTTTTTGGAGATGACAATTAATCTGAAATGGAAAAAATATATATAACTTTGTTACAAAAAAAAAAAGGCCTTATCTAACTATAGAAATTTATCATAATATTTAAAAATTTTGCATTGTACATTTCCACCTGTTATATCAAAATAAGTAAAAAATATATAAATTACTTATTTTATTTGTCGAACACTTTTATTACTTATTTAAGTATTTTAATATCTGATCAATATTTGTAATATATCTTGATCTACAATCTTTCGTTATTGTTTACCTTTTGAATTAATGCGCGTTATTTTGCTAGAGATAACTTTTTTCTTGAAATACATTGGTGAAAACATGTTCAGCTCATTATAATAAAATTAGCAGTTTGGTTCGAATAAGAGTAATTATGTTATTATCTTATTATGTAATTAGATCGGACTCTTTGTGTTATTTTCGTATTACAAATTAATGCCTTTCAGAAGAATGTACAAAACACGAGAAGGAAAGAAAAAGAAAATTAATTTGATAAATCTGTAAGCTCGCTGAAATCTTGTAATTGCGGTAGATTCGAAAGTTGATACGCGCAAACCATGGCTATTTTCGTACTTCAGTGATGAAAATTAATACTAAGCGAACAGGGAAATATTTTTCGAAGAACTGTCATGTGGCAGCTGCCGTCAAAATTTAGAAAAAAAAAACTGTGAAATCTGTTGTGAAATAATGAAAGAGCACCTTAAAAAAATAATAAAAATAAAAGCAGCTGACGTCTTGTATATATTAGATTTCAGAGCTGTTATTCTAAGATTTCGTACGTGTTATCATAGCTGTTTATCTTCTCTCTCGCTCGTTCCCTCCTTTAATTAGGATATTTTTCACTCTTTTGTTCAGTCTTTTGCATTAGTATTTGGCCAAATTTTAATAAGTATAATTTTCGGTATCTATAAGAGCGCGATGCAAAGTCCTTAAATAAATAGATAACATGCTCGAAACTGTATTCCTCCACCCTTTTATACAAGCGACTTACCTTGATTTTACTACGATTCACCACAATTTTTAACTTAAAAGTTTAAATAACAATCAGTGTTGCCAGGTTTTTTTTTTTTTTCTCCTTTTATGGAAATAAGAATTTCGACATTAAAAGCCACACAAATTTAAATAAGCATATTAAACTTTTCAAAATTCACTTCTTACTTACTATGCTAGAGTTTTATTAAATTAGGAAAAACACACCCGAACACAATTAAAAATTCCATTTCAGCAATTTCCGCTCATAAACGAAAATATGCTCTGATTCTTTTCTGCAGCCATATATACAATCTATAAAATCTATACATAGCAAAAATTATGCAAAAAAAAAAAAAAAAATAAATTTAAATATGCACAACACAGATAAATACAAACTTCCAGCATTTATTGCTCATAGACGGTATTGCATAACTCAATTATTTTTTTGTTTCTGTAAATAAAAGACACATGCCTTTCGCATCATGTACACATCATATTCTAAACATCTTGTGATACATCTCAATGATTCCTATTAATCTCAATATGTTTGAAATTGTTTAATATCATAAAATTACTCTGCAGACGATTTTTTCCCGGTTAGATCATAATGTAACACAACTTTTTTGATTGCCCTTGTAAACGAACTATAAGTGCTAAAGTACTCCATTTTCAATTATAAACCTGTCACTGTAAATTATAATAACGTATGCCAGTTTCATGACAATCCGAGTATTTTTACTCAAATTATAGCATGGAGAGACAAACAGAATGTATGAAAACTTTTGAACTAATAACGCTTGGAATCGCAATGATAATTAAAAGTATATAGTTAGATTTAATCATTTTTTACTGTATATATATCATTAAAAATTATGTATATTAAATGTAATTATCTAAAAATTCATGCCCAGTCTTGTGTAGTACACATTTAAAAATCTTTTTAAAAAACAGAGGTGGGCAAAAAATAACTTTATTTTAAAAAGTAGTTGGGATTTCCAAAAATGCATTTTTTTTTTTAATTTTGTTTTTACAAAAAATGATTAAATATGCTTTTCACCATTTTTAAAAATAAGCAAAACTGTTCAAAGGTAAACTATTCCATTAAAAAAAGTCATCCTAAAATAACTAATCCCTAAAATTTTATCGCAACCTGTTGTTTTACGGCGAACGATTGCTTTGTGTCCGAATAATAGATGATGAAGGAGTGAACAATTCTTGTTTCACAAAAATAGGTTCTCATATTTTATTTATTTATTTATTTTCTTTTAGTAAATCTTGGTTTTCATAAATGAGATATCGCGAAAAGCAATGCAAGTTCAAAATAAATTGTAATTGTTTAAAAATGTATAACTAATTTACTAATTAGATTTAAGGGAAAAAAAAAAAGAGAGAAAAAAACATAGTTTTTTTTATCAAAATCTATCAATTATTCTATGTCAACAAATTATAGCTAAACTTATTAAATTTATCCCACTTTAATCAAACTTAACCTGAGTCTCCAAAACACAGTTCTACTTGTTTCAAAAAATTTTCCCTCCATGGATTTCGTTCTTCCGGCATAATTTATTTATATTATTTTTGTAGTCTCTTTTTCCGCGTTATACAATAATTTTGAGCCTTGAATGTGACTGACAGCTCGAACATTTACACTCATTGTTTTTTTTTTTTTTTTTTTTTTCATTTTATTTTATTTGGCAGAAGTTTTTTTGTGTCTTAGATTGGCATCTTCATAGATAACAAATCAAAGAATATTTGTTCAGTTTATTTGCTCTTTTTGTTTTGAAGAAATGTAATTTTGAAATAAATTGATTAAAGTGTCAAAAATGAAATCAGAGATATTTTCTGTGTGTATCAATCTGCGATTAAAAAAATAGATGACATCTGCTGTATACATACTAACGTGTCATTTTCGGGGGGGGGGGGGGGGCGGAACTGTAATTTAAGGTTTATTTGATTCGAGACCAAAGGCATGGTTAGCGCGTGATGCCACTAGATGAGACCTTCTTGATATATTGAGAAGGTCTTGCTCTCAACATTGTACTTTTGTGTAAAAATTTCGACCAGCGAACCTGGGCTGGCAAAACTTTGCTATAGATCAGGCATGTCAAACTCGTCTACCACCGCGGGCCAAATTTAGCAATGTACACAATACCGCCGGCCACATTATCGAAATAAAAGATGGATAATTATTTGAAGATAATCGCACATAATGAAAATGTTCGTAAAAAATAGAGCATTGTTTTAGATAACAAACAAGCAAACAAAAATACATAAAACAAATTTTTAAACTATTTATTGGAAAAATTAAAAACGCGCGCCATGAATTTTTTCACTATTTATTAAGTAAAAACAAATCTAGAAAAAGTATATTACGAGAGAGCACTGTCAAATGTAATGAAAAATAAGTTAAAATAAAAATATAAACAAGCTTAAATACATATTGAACATTTTAAAATTTAAATCGCAATCAAAATTATACAAAAATGTTATAGTAATTTTGCAATCCTAATATTTGCATTTTCTTTTATGTTGTAATTGCTACTTTTTATAAAACCAATCATTGATAGAACACAATTATTTACAATATAATATTATGAAAAAAAAATCATAATTGATTAAAATATATTAGCTATGGGCATTGATCCGGCATAGGAATAATTTCCAGACTCTCCTCATTTATTTTTAAGTACATATTGTGTCTGCGAAAGAAAGAAAAAAAAAAACTGCCCACAGAGTAAAATTTCTTGCACTTATATTTTCAAGAATTATAAAGTTAAAAGGCAAAATAAATGCTAGCCTCCGGCCCCAGGGCCATTAAATGAGAAAAAGTGGTTATTAAAAGAATATTTGTTGGTGGCTAGAGATGGGAATGCTCGGAAAAAACCGGAAAAATTGGGAAAAAAACGGTTTTTTTTTTTTTTTCAGTTTTTTTCCGAAGGCTTATTTTTCAATTTTTCCGAACAGGTAAAATTGAAATTTCATGTATGAAATAATATATTGAAAATTTTGTAATAGCTACATTCTCATACTTTTAATTTTATTTATTTTTATGTTGAGTGTCCCACATGAAAACTTTAATGTGGGTAATCTGATCTCTGAGCAGAAATCTGCTTGAGAAGACTTGAAAAGATCCTTCACATTTTTTTCTTGTTTGAAACACAAGACCTTTCGCAAAATTTCTCTTGAAAATAGAAATTTCAGAAAAAAGTTTAATCTACAAATTGAATGTTTCACAAATGCAGTGAATGAAGAAAAAAAAATCTCATGCCATATAACAGCTGAATCTTATCAAGTTGTATATATGTATAAATAACCCTATTAAAAATGTCTAGGTAAATAGGAAGCTAAATATAGTAATAATTTCTTATTGACATTCACAATTTTACAAAAACAGGATTAGCTGAAAAAATCTAGATATATAATTAAATGCAAACTTCTCTTTTTAAAAATTAATTCATGTGCAAAATTATTTCAATAATATGCCGATTAATGGAAATGGTCAAATTAAAAATTTAAGATAAAATTTGAAGCATGCATTTATTACTTTTTCTATCTTTTGAAGAAGTAAGTATTGAATTTGTGAAAAATTTGACTTCCTGTTTTTCGTGTATTTAAACGTTTTAGAAGGCTCTGAACACAATTTGATGATTTTTGGAAAATATCTGTCACTCAGTGAGTCTGTATGTGACAAAAATTTTATGGGTACTCTATCTCAAGAACTGATGTGCATAATTTCACAAAGCTTTAGATTCAGTTACACTTTGATATAAACTCGAGGTGTGTAGTTATTAGAGTATATCGCCCAACCGATGGCGCTGCTGTGCTGCATTATTCATATAATTTCCACAATAGTTTTATCTCAAGAACTAATGTATGTATTTTTTATAAAACTTCAGATTAAGTTAATCTTTAACATAACTTTGTGCTCATTACTTTTTGGTGTAAATCGCTCAACAGATGACGCTGCTATGCTGCATTATTCATGATTATCGCAATAGCTCTATCTCGAGAGTTAAAGGACGATTTTTTTTTTTTTTTTTTAAATTAAACTATAGCTTCAGACAGTTCCTGATATATATTAATGTTGTTTAATTTTTGATGTAAATTGCCCTATAGGTGGCACTACTTTGCAGCTTTTTTAAGATTTTGTTATAGCTGATTAATTGAATGTTTTTTTTGAAGGTGTTGAATCTAAAATTGACCTCCATAATGTACAGTAATGTTGCAAAAACATGGGCAGTTTGCATTAGAAAAGTACAAATGAGTAAAAATCTAACAGTCATTAAATCCTATGCTATTTTTGAGTTGCAGACCTAAGTAAGCCAAACTAAAACTTAGTTTTCTTTGAATTTAAATTATAAAACTAAATCAAAACTAAACATTTTTTAAAGGAAATAAAATTATAATTGTAAGAAAAAAATGTAATGATGTAAAAATATGCATTTTTTAAACATTGGAATTTTTGGATACTGATATTCATAATAATGACAAAACTGCAATAATTTCTTTAAACTAGTATTATTTACTTAAAAGCTATACTTATGTAAATGGATTGCATGATTTATTTCATTCCAAACTGCAGATTATTGGTTCAGGTTTTTGTATTAGGTCAATTGGTAGGTCAATTAGGTCAAATTGGAACATGTAACTGAAAAATCATTTTAACAGAGACATGTTATAACAAACAATAGCGTTTAATAAAAATTCTTAGGCTGTGAAAAAACTAAACTTTTAAAAGCAGGCTTTGCTATTTTCTTTTTACTTTGTAATATAAAGTGAAAATAATTTTCTTTTAATACAAATAAATGGGAAGAAATGTTTATTATTTAATATTCTCTAAGAAAATATAATTTATTTGGGAGAAACAATCATGAAAAATCAATTTTTTCATTTTTTTTTTTCGAAAAAAACCGGTAAAAAAACAGTTTTTTCCGCCTCTTTTATTTTTTCGGAAAATTTACATCTCTATTGGTGGCTACTGATGGCTACTGTCTACTAATGAAAATGTCTTAGTTTAATGAAAATTTTCAGTTATAGCAACACACATTGAAATTATCGATTTCATGCGATTATTGAAATTTCTGGGTTATATCATGAATATTTATAGAAATGCCCTTGCATATTTTTAAAATTTTTAAACTATTCTGGATATTTCTTATTCTAACTTGAACGATTTCGAGTAGTGTGTTATTGCAGCCAATAGTTGTTTTTAAAAGCAGATGGATTACTTTTAATACAGGGTGGTTAAAATTAAACTAACGGTACTCAGAGACTCATAACTCCGGTTCTACTGAGCGGATCCGAATGAAACTTCAAATATATATTATGTAGATCATGCGGCCGGGGTTTCAAAAAAAAAAAAAAAAAAAAAAAAAAAAAAAAAAAAAAAGTTTAAAATTTCGCCATCAGATGGCGCTGTAGTGCTAAAATCATATGTAAATGAGTAGTTAGAGCAATTTTGCTATAAAAGCGAACGTAGAAGTCACGATGGACGGGTTTGTTAGGCGTACAGTAACAGGTGATCCATACCAGAGTCTCCTGGAGAATCATGTTGTCCCGGCGTTAAGACAAAGAGGCTGTTTAGATACCACAATATTCATGTAAGATGGGGCAACTGCTCATACGGCGAGATGTGTAAAAAATGTGATTCAAGACAATTTCTCTGATGAGCGTGTCTTCTCGCGTACTTTTCCCTTTTCCTGGCCAGCAAGGTCGCCAGATCCGAACCCTTCTGACTTCTGGCTGTGGGGTTTTCTGAAAGATCAAGTGTATCAAGGGCGCGTAACTAATTTAGCGGACTTAAAAGCTAGCATCGTACGCCATGTTTCCATGATTCCTACTGATGTGTTGCGTGCCGCCGTTGATAACGCGGTGGTACGCCTTCAGCATATTGTTGACCGATAAGGTATGCACATAGAGCACATAGGTGTGTAATTAAATAAAATATTCCGTCAATCTTTGATTTTTGAATTGTTATCTGTCATATTATATTCTTAAAACGCCACCTAGTGGCGAAATTTGAAACTTTTTTTTCACAAAAACCTCGGCCGCATGATCTACATAACATATATCTGAAGTTTCATTCGGATCCGCTCAGTAGAACCGGAGTTATGAGCCTCTGAGTACCATCAGTTTAATTTTAACCACCCTGTATGATTCACGAACACACTTTTTTCAACAAAGTTTCAATGTAAAATCTATTTATTTATCCAAATTATTTCTAGATATTTGTGGGGTTTTCGAAATATTTGTGAGTAAATTCTTAGCCAACTTCAACGAAGTTTCTACATATCAAACACAATTTACAATTTTCCAGTCTTTGTTTGAGTATAAAAAAAATTTCAAATTGAATTTTATGAATCTGATGTTATATCTTCATCATCAAGAAAGATAAAGATCTCACATGGATAATTTATAATAATACGTTTACTAACCTTTAAGAATGAAATTAATTAATGAGCTTATGTCCAAAATGCTCGCTTTCGACTATGCATGCAGCCAAATAATAAAAACAGATTAACAGTTTTTGTTATTATTATTTTCTTTTTATATTTTACAAAATGAGAATTTGGTTCACCTTTGCCTTTTAAAGCTATTTATTTCTTTTTATTTTTTAGGAGCTTTTAATTAGAAATTAGCGTCTTTTTTTTTTTAATTGATTTTTTATACATTTGTAATACCTAACAAATGCCAATGCAAATACTTTGTAATATTGTAGTGAATCAAAGAGCGCAGTAAAATAATATATTCGTTTCACCATAAAGCACATAATAAACTATTAGAAAAAATATATATAAAGCTTCTATAATTTTTTTTTTTTTTTTTTTTTTCAGATTAAGATTTGTTTTTCTTGACTTTCTTGTTGATAACTTTTGCATACCCTATCTCCTGGAAACAAAATTTTAAAATGAATTAGATTTGATCATATTGAAGACAGTATGTTTGTATCATTTATGCCACATTGTTGTTGAATCGATGTTGTTTTCATCTCCTATGCCTAACCGTAAAAAATATTTCATCCAAAATAACAACCATTAATTAAAAATTTTAAACTTTTCTTTATTTAATTGCGGATCATTAAATTTAATGTATGTCAATATCTGCCATTAAATATAATGCAGATAATATTTTGAAATAATGGTAGATATTTTGAATAAAATCATTCCCCAATTTTGCAATGCTGTAGAATTTGCAATGTAAAATGCATTTTCTGCATCAACTAAGAACTGAATCAAACATACGAAAATGCCAAAGTCCTGGCGTGCCACAGAGAAGTTCCTGATGGGCCAATTGTGGCCCGCGGGCCACGTATTTGACATGCCTGCTATAGACGGAAATAAATTTGAAATAATATTAAAATGGTTACTATTACTTTTACAGTGATTTCAATAAATAAATTCAAGAAATAGCATGGTCACATTGACAATTGATTAACCATGCTTGACGAGTAAACAGGGTTGTTTGGTTTAAACCACGCTGGTTTAAACCGTGGTTTAAACCATGGTTTAAACCAAGTGGTTTTTTTAAAAAAACCATGCTGGTTTTTTTTAATTTGGTTTTTTTCCCTTTTCCCTCATGTTTTCATTTATTTTACACATTATTAAAATGTGCAAAATCAAAGTTATGGAGTAACTACAAGCAAATTTTAAGACAAATTAAATTTTTAAAGTGACAAACATCTTTAATCAATCTAATTTTTCTTACTAGCTATAAATTGACATGGCAAAATATTTTTCTACAATGAACTGTGGAGGATAAAAAAAGGTAGTTAGTTTTAATTATTTTTTAAACCTTTTATTTTTAAAAAAATGTAAAAATGGCATATGCCAACCAAAAATGCAATTTTACTGCTTAGATAGCTTGATTATGATTTACTAAGGATTGTATCATGTATCAAAGCATCAATAATGACATAATCATAAGTCATTCTTTCCATTGGTTACTCTTGTTCTGTATGCTAATGAATGATTGGCTATGAATTTTCTGTGTTCCATAGCTATTGGTTTTAGTAAGCTTTGGTTTTTCTTAGATTGGATTTGCAGTTTTTACATTATTTTTTTTTTCTGTTTCTAGTTACTTTGTATTGTATTTTATTTTAAGAAAGCTACTTATATATATTGAAATAAAAGAATGTCTAAAACTAGAAGAAAGGAAAATATAATCTGGTTTTCATTTCAGGGAATAAGAAATACATCAAAAACATGTTTAAGAGCCAAATGTAAAAATTGCATGCAATGTAAATGCTGTCAAATTAGCTCTTCCTTATAATACTAGGTGTGATTCATTTTCAGATGCTTTAGATGTTTACCTTAAAAATTGCCCCACTTTACTTAAAATTTGTGTAGCAAATAGGAATGTTATTGATAAAAATATTCAAAAGCTTGTATCTGTCAAATTTTTATTTTAAAAGAAATGTTGTAGATATTTTTAAACTGTTAAATTCCTTTGCAGTTGCCCTGTATAATATCTAAAGTAATAAGTTCCATTACTAATGCAACTTATAATTGGACAGGTCTTCAAAAAATATTAAGAGAAAAAAAATGTAAATAAAGAAGGCTTATAGTTTTTTAGTCCAGGTATAAAATAGCCCTAACACCCATGCCCTTTTAGGTATACATGCTTGAACCACAATACAGTCAAAGTGAACTACGTGAACAAGAAAAAAAAGGATACATTAAATTTTACAAAACAAAAATATCCATGTAACTCGATGCTTGCACAAAAAATAAAATTTAATGCTAAATCTTCATTTTTTGAAGAACAAAGAAACGGAAAAAATAAAGTTTATATTTAAAAAAAAAAAAAAAAAAAAGTAATTTTTCAAACTTATGTCTCAATTTGTGTAAGCATTACATTCGTTGATGTATCAAGTAAGTCAATACACATGTATTTTTTAGCATTAATAAAATGCATATTGATATTTTTTAAGTAAATATATGTAGTAAGAGATTAATAATCATTTGTTGATGTTAATACTGTAAATAATTTCTAAATTATGCACAAGAAAATGTTTTCTATTTCAGCTTATTTCTGTTAATTTAGTAAAATATGTTCGTTTGCCCTTTACTATGTTCTTCATTATCAACCTGCATGTAATTATTTCTTAAATTATTATCTAAAAGGTTTATATAAGTATACTAATAAATTAATAGTTTATTTTTTTTCACACAATGAATATTTCCCTATAGAAACCTAAACTTATAAGATAATTTAATTATAAATTTTTATGCTTTAGTTATTTAATTATCAAAAAAATAAATACTAATGTGGATGTTTAACATTAATTAACTATTAATTACAAAAAATCCTCATGACTTTCTAAAACTCAAGTTATTTTTCTTGCAAATGCTATTTAAACAATGATTTGAAAAAAACCCGGTTTAAACCAAAAAAACCTGGTTTAAACCAAAAAAACCTGGTTTAAACCAAAAAAACCCGGTTTTTTGGTTTTTTTTCAAAAAAACCGGTTTTTATACCAACCCTGCGAGTAAATAAAAAGTATCGGTACAAAAAAATCTGTTAGTTTATAGTTAAAAAATTCTTCTGTGTTATGTGCATTAGACAGTATGTTTGTAGCTTGAGTTAGATCTGCAGTTATTATTTTTTTTTTCTTGTTAATGCTTTATTTTACCCTAAAGTGATTTTTCTTCAGTTCATTTTAAAAAATCTAAACCAGTATAAAATTTTCCCCAGACCCGTATGTAATTTAAACTATTATCCCTTCTTTATATCTGCTAATTATGTTAGGTTAAAATGCATTAACAACATTAGCGCTATCTTAAAACTTTTCTAAAACTTCAAGTGATAAAATCTTTCCCACGTTATTAATACGAAAAAGAGTCAAAGAAAGTAGGGGATATCATTTTTAAATTCTAGTTTCTATACAGACAAACTTTTCATAAACAATTCTTTGAATTCTCAGTTTTCTTTGGAAGGATTTTTGTGAAACGTCCGAGTTTTAGGACAATACCTTTCGCATGAAATATATACCCGCGAAAAGAAAATATATACCTGCATTAAAAGCATTCTGGGCCAGTGTTCTCTTGTGCCTGTGAATGTAGAACTTGGCTTTTCTGGTCTTTCATTTACTCTTTTTATTTTCTCTAAAACAGCTGTTTGTGGTCGTACGTGTGCGTAAAACGTAAATCGGGTCAACGTTTTTGAATAGCAGCGAACTCTCCTCAGTTTTTTGTTGCCGAAAGAAAATAAAAAATACACAATAAAGCGTGGTACTCATGCGTTTGATAATCTCGTCTGCGTTTTCATTTTTTCAGGATATTTTTCTCTCTATTGAGAGAAATTAGTTCCAGGCTGAAATGCACTGCTAGTGTTGTGTTTAAGCATTTTGTGCCAGACATTTGTGAGTGTGAAAAGTTTTAATCTTAACTTAAAATAATAATAATAATAATAAATAAATAAATGTGCTTTTTTATTTTTTAGCGTATTTCATTTAAGTAATCTGGATATGGCTGTTTATTTCAGAATTTATATTTTTGTTTTATTTATGCATTTTAAAATAAAATCTTTCCTATCTTAAAACATACTTTTAGGTAGTGGTCGGGAAAATTTTCGTAGTGAGCTACAACTCCTTTATCGAAAATGTAGTTAACAACAACTATAGCGACAACAAACTGTTTTCAAAATTAGTCCCTACTTCCCTATTTTCTGAATTTCTCGGAAGATTCAATTTGCACTTGCATAAATGAAGCACATAATGAGTCCTCGTTATATCGCATTTGTCATAAAATAAATGCGATAAAAACAAAAAATAAAAATTATGTTTTGTACAACCGTATATTTGATCTATTGGAGTGCATTTATATGATTTAATTCCGCAAAAAAGCACATAACTAGTTGAAATTTCTCTTTCAGCAGTTTATACAATAGACGGAAATATACTTGAATACTTTTGTATAGTCCTCCTGTATTTTTACCTAGACATTTCTATTTAGCTAAAATTTAACTGAGATAAAACTCACTCAAGACTACTGAAATCACACTTCTAGAATTATCATCCATAGATGTCCATGTATCCAATTCTTTGTGTGGCTCTCTATGATATTTTATCTATGTTCTACAAACATCTCTGAGTAACGCATCTTAACACATCTTTAACTAAATGTAATTCAGCGTAAAATTTCGTAATTCATTTTAAACTTTGCTACTACTAGGTTATCTCGTCGATCAAAAAATTATCGCCAAACTATAAGATTAAATGCCAATAATGGATGATCGTGAATGTCACAGTCAATGACATTAAATAAGATTCACGTGATTAAAATGTCATTAAATGATTTTTATTTCGATTTTTTATTAATATTCTACTAATTATTTGTTTTTTCGTTATTTAAAATAAAAATTTTGTCAGTATGTATAATTTGGCTATTAGTTTGGCGATTTGTATAATTTGGCGAAATTGGTCGACGGGATAACAGAGTAGTACCAAAATTTTTTACCCTCATACTTAGTAACTCTTAAAAATTATTTTATGTAACCCTGCATATGATCTTACCGTATTGATACACACCTCATATTTAGTATGTAAAAATTTAGTTAAACTTAAAAACACATTTCTTAAATAAAAATGCACTTCCAGCAATTATCTCTAACGTGCATTGTTCTGAATACAGTATTGTATCAGCATTCTTTTGTGTTTCCCTGTAAATGCTATACACTAGTTATTATACGGGAAGTAACTTGTAGTAAACCTCAACAATGTAAAAATATTATAAAGTTTTAATATAAGATAAATCTTATTGTAATACAATATTTTCAAAACGTCTCAAAAACTTCTTTCTGAGCCTATTGTCATATGAATATTAATTGCGTTATCTTTCAGATAATCAAATGTTCGTTAAACACTAATTAATCTATTTGGATAGCTAGTGTTTAATATTATTGATGTAAGAATAATCTTTTCTAAAAATTGGAAAAAAAAAACTTGGACCCGAAACGGTAAAAGTTGGAGCATATTTTTTGCTGCTCGGCGTGACTAGATCTGTTCAAAAATCATTACAATTTCAACTGGCCCCAGATTTTTTTTTTTTTTTTTTTTTTTTTTTTTTTTTTAACTTGAACATTCTTAACATGAATTACTTTTAACATGATTTGTTTTCACAGTCCCCTATAAGAACGAATACAAAGAATTGATACTGATAACAGAAATTACTATTAACATGAACAAAATTTTGATTCCCCTTGAGGTTCATGTTAATGAGGTTCGACTGTATTTAAATCGTAATTATTCTACAACTATTCATTAAAATCTTTTCTTTAATTCTTATAATTTTTTCATATAAAAGATTTCTAAAAATGTAGACTTTTTAAAATATAGCGAAATTAAAATATAGTAAATTGTGTGAATAGTGCCTGCCTATGACGGAATCCTGTTTTAAACTGAAATATGTGTTCATTCATACAAAATGAATGCAATAATACTTGAGTAAAAATTATATAATGCATTTATACCTGCTAAGAAGCAGGGTTGGCACGGTTTAAACCAATTGGTTTTAACCATGGTTTAAACCACGGTTTAAACCAAATGGTTTTTTTCTCAAAAAAAAACCAATTGGTTTTTTTAGAAGAAATCTAATGAAATTTTCTTTTTTTTTCTTTATAATTTACTTGTTTCAGATTATTGGACATAAATAATTTCTACTTTTAACACTTTATTTCAGTAATAAGTATTATATATAGTGGGTTTAGATCTTTTTTTATGCATAGGATTAAACCTATTGGTTTTTTTTTCTATAAAAAAAAAAGCAATTCGTTTTTTAGAAGAAATCTAATGATATTTTCTTTATAATTTACGAGTTTCAGATTATTAGATATAAATAATTTCTATTATTTTTTAGAAGAAATCTAATGACATTTTCTTTTTTTATAATTTACGCATTTCAGATTACACGAATATAAATAATTTCTACTTTTAACACTTTATTTCAGGAATAAGCATTTGATATATTGGGTTTACGTCATTTTTTTATGCATAGGATTAAAATCAGAACACATTGGTGAACATATATATTGCTCTAAAGAAAAAACTTCAAACATGTGAATTGATCAAAGATAAAATAAATTCAATATTTGGTATAAAATATTTAATTTTTTTTAATAATGCAGATTATTTAATGCAATTAATAATGTAACACAATGATCTTTAAGATTTTGCATAAGCTGTAAAAGAAATTTTTCTTTTGGGAGATTAGCTTGAAGAATTAAAAGCAAAGACTGGTTGCTAGTTATAGCATTTTAATAATATTTTTTTCTTTCTGCTATCTGCTGAATCTAACGACTAAAAATGTTAACTTTAAATTGTCACTCAGAAAGAAAAAATCCTTAAGAAGTATTTGTAATTTATTATTTGAATAATTCTGGAAAAGAATATTTATCAAACTACATCCAAATGTTTATTATTAGTAATCACAAGATTGTTTATAAAGATTTATATTGCATCAATGGTTCGCTGTGTAGAACAGTTAAAACTTTCAACATAAGACTGTTTGCTAAAACAGTCTTATGTTATTTAAATTGAAAAATAATTTTTTTCAATTTTCAGCATAAATTCACTATAATTATTAATTTTAAATTGTTTTAAATGAAGTTGTACTGCTTATAAACCAATAATGTCTGTTTTTATCAGGAAATATGCATGTATATATAATAAGAAAGGATGTTTTAAAAAAACCCGGTTTAAACCAAAAAAACCTGGTTTAAACCAAAAAAACCGTTTTTTTTTGGTTTTTTTCAAAAAAACCTGGTTTTTTTCCAACCCTGCTAAGAAGTAAACTAGGCTTTCTATAACGTTTTTCCCCCTTTCTTATACGTTCCGTCTTAGAAGATTTCATTGCATTCCGTTTTTTATAATTTTATGTATCCATTACATTAAGTATGGATTAATAATATTAATGATAACTGAGAAAATTTTATACAATAAATAGAGGTTCTTTAAAAATATATAAAAATATACATTAAAAATACGTAGCTTACGGTATTTTTATAAAAATAAATAAATAAAAATTGATATATATATATATATATATATATATATATATATATATATATATATATATATATATATATATATATATATATATATATATATTGATATATATATATATATATATATATATATATATATATATACTGTCAAAACTTTCCCGTTCATGTAAAAACAATGCTTTGCAAACATATAAATATTCGTTCAGACCGGGCTTGGGCCGCAATTTTAACTTTTAGAACGAATCGATCCAATATTTTTTCGTATGGACCAGGCCGAACATTTCTTTCTATGGATTTGGCCTGGAAATTTCGGCCCATGCAGACCTCTAGTGTGGATGTTAATGTTATATTATGTTAGAAATAAAAGATTTTTTTTTTTTTTTAAACAGACATTTACTGTTTTATTTGAGTAATTCCATGTGAAATCACCAATAAAAAAATATTTTTTATGTTAATGTTTTAGATTGTTCTGGTTTTTTACCAGTTTATTGTACTTACTTATGAGATTAAAATTGTGAAGTTAATTTTTTTTCGACAATTCGTTTAAAGTTATAAATTTTTGAAATTTTGAAAATTTTACAAAATTTCTATAGTCTTGTAATCTTTAATCGGCTATAACTTCCAAACTATTTGATCTAGAGAATTAAAATTTGCATCATTTTTTTAAATTTTTTATGGTGTTTCATAAGATATATAACATGACCAAATTACTTAATTTTTTAATTTTTTTTGTAAAAAAATTATATAAATTTTAAAAAAATTTTAAATCGGAATTTTTGATTTTTTTGAAAAAATTATATTATGTTTAATACCCTTTTAGCAACTTTTATGCCAAATTTTATGATGGAACTCCTATGGTGTCATACAGAAAAAAAATGTTTTCTGTATCAATGTTCATGTAAATCTGTAATAAAAAATACTTTAAGGTATGCTGCACAGTTTAGCCCAAAGTGTTACTTACATGGAAGCAAATAAAAATTGGAAAACTTTAAGAATAGTTTGTTTTATTAAAAGACAAATAATAAATTTTAGATATTTAATAAATAAATCTTTTTTCTTAACAAATTACGTATTCAGTTTGGCACAGTGGAGCTCAATTTCTTTGGGTACTGTGATGTTCTGCCTGTTGCAGTGATTGGATGTATTTTGGTATTGTCAAAATGTCTGATTTTATAGGATAAGTGAATGACAGAGATGGTCCGCTTGGATGAAGGAAAGAAACTTTAACATCTTCTTCGACCTGATCTTTTGTGAAAACACATGCCACTCACCACTCATTCTCACAGGCACAAGCAACATACCCCACAATTTCTTCAAAGAAGTACCTTTTACTACTTTTGCTTTTAATAATATGTGACTCTCCAATAAATGTTAATAATGCATTCAAATTATCAAAACCAGATTCCACATCCATGAATTCAGGGTAATCCTTACTACAATCTGGTTTTGGATTGTCATCATTTGGAATGTCTGAAAAATTAGTATCAATGTCATCTCAACAATTTGAGGGATACTTTTTCTTACCTAATTGTAAGCAGCAATGAGTGCAGATTTTCACGCCTTTTTCAATGCCATATTTTAATGTTGTCATCCACAATGTAACATTTCTTAAATTTTTACTGACCTAGTGTTCTTGCTTTTTGAACGGATGACAACAAAATTTATTTCATTTTTTATCCATTTTCAGTGTAAAGCCACTTCCCTTTTAATATTTTATAACACAAATCCGCATTCAACTCAATGAAATAATAGTAAAAAAAGACTAAATTGTACAATACAAGTTATAAACAAACAGCAGTTCTCAAGTTACAAACAAACAGACTTGAGATAGTGTGCCACTACAGAAGATCTTAGAGAACACTAGCGATTTTAAAAGCCTTGTAGGAAAGGCATGCAGGTTTCAGCAGAAAACAAACTTGTTACTGTTTGAGTGTGACTCATTGTGATTGTTAAATCATTCAACTTCAGGAGCATAATTTGTATTGTTGAACACTTCTTTGAGATTTTCTTTCGTTAACTAATTTATTACCAATTTATTCATTTTTAAACAAAATTTAATTAAAAGTAATATTAAATTAAGAATAATTAAAAAAACATTCTATTTAAATTCCAAGAAAATTAATTAAAAAGTATTTAGCTTGTCAATTACGCAAAATATTAATTATCTTGATTACTTTTTAATTTTTACTGTTATGTGTTTAACAAAATAATAAAACCTAGCGAATTATATACTAAAATTTTATTTGATAATTGAACTTGACTTGCATGAATGAGAAATATGAACATTGGAAACAAAAATAGACTACCTTTTATAGTGAATTTGCTTTTTAACAAAATATGAGATTTTTTTACAGAAATTGGCCGATCATTGATATAGAAAATAATTTTTTTCTTTATGATACCATAAGAGTTCCATCATGAAATTTGGCACAAAAGTTGCTAAAAGGGTGGTAAATATATTTTTTAAAACAAAATCAAAAATTCCGATTTTGAATTTTTAAAAATTTCATATAAATTTTTTTACATAAAAAACATTTTTTTAAAAACTAATTTGGTCATGTTATATATCCTATGAAACAGCATAAAAAACTGAAAACAACGACTTAAATTTCAACTCTTTAAAAGGTAAAATAGTTCCCAAGTTACAGCAAATTAAAGAACATCAAAAAATACAAATTTCATTAAATTTTTAAAATTTCAAAAATTAATAACTCAAAAACACATGGTTAAAAAAATCTGCAAATTTGCTTTTTTTATCTACTATTTTTGTACAACATCTGATCCAAAAATTAACAAAATCCAAAACCTGAAATTTTGTCCATTGGTTGGTTTGATCTGGATTGACCCATTTGTGTTATTTCAATTCAAAATACCTGTATATTAAGTTAATGAATAAAAATAAAATAAAATTTCTTAATTTAATGTATATAATAAAAAAAATAAGGGACTCTCCTTGCTCTCAATTCTTAAACCCTCAATAAGAAACAAAATTCCAATAAAACCCTAAGGCCTTTTTTTTTTTTTTTGAGGAGGGGGGGGGGATAAAAAAAACTTTTTTTCATTGCCACTAAGCAAACAGATTTAGATTGATGATTTTAGTATTGAAGTGTTTCTATAGCAGAAAAGTATATATAAAACATGAAAAATGATTTCTACAAATACAAACGATAAGGATTATTATTATTTATTTATTATTTTATTTTATTTTATTTTATTTTTTTACCCAATATTCAATTTCTGAAGTAATTCAACAAATTTGACAAAATAAAAACAGTATTTATTTTCAACAATAATAATAGTTAGCAAAGTGAAACACGATTTCTGAACATTTCACCACATATTAAAATCAAATATTCAATGCGTTAATTTTCTTTTAATTTTAAAATATATTTATAGAAAAAGGATTGAATTTAAAACAAAAATGATTCACCAAATCGCTTTCTATTAGGGCTGGATCAAGACAGCGGGTTTACTCATCGATGAATAGAAATTTAATGCTTTGTTTCTAAATATGGATTTGGTGCCATTTATTGGCATTTATTATAAACAAAGGAACTTTCTGTTAAAATTGTAGTTTTTTATAGGAAATATGCAAAACGCATTGATTTAATTCAAGATCAATTTTTAAAAGCTCAGTCACACAATTTTTAAATTTCATTTTCCTTAAAAATAATTTCTCTAGTTTTCATACATTCACATTTATTTTTTAAGATATATTAATTGAATTGGAAAATAATCGATTCATATGAACACTGAGCCTTCTTTTTGTGTTTATTTTATCCAATATGTTATGAATGAATTTTCATACAGTCCGATCCTATACTGTGTCATTCATTGAAGCCGGAAAACAAATCCTAGTCATCGGATAATACATTTTTTTTGTTTGTTTCTTTTCTGGTTAATCGTTAGATCATTATCAAGTGATTCCTACTTCGGGATTAAAAATAGCGGAACAGAGAGATAACAATGTGAGACAATATAAATTCAGTAGGAAATTCAAACAGCTATATTTTATGTGAAATTTACCTGAATTAAATGATTTGCAACGAGCATAGCTAGAAAATAATTAAATAACTAATCGTAGGAATAATTAGTAATATTTGTATGACAATCAGTGTTCACAAGTGAAAGATAAATAGTACTACAGTCGCATTCGATTAATACGAGCCCAATTAGTGCTAGTATACGATTCAAACGAGCCATTTGCACATTAAGAAAAGTCCTTCGTTTAAATTATATCAAGATTTTCCCGCTTATTATGAGCCAGTAAAGTAGAATTACAGCTAATGCAGATGAAGCATAGTTCACTTCAATTTTTATTTTATCGAAAAATAAGATAGAAATAATAAAGGAACCGTGACATGTGACTATAACATCCACCGCGTGCAATACTTCTGAATTTCCGTTTCAATTTTTATTTATTTATTTAACCTTTTTTTTTTATCATCACCAGGGGTGGAGAATTTTCGAAAAATTTCACCAGCCAGGGATTTATTTTACCAGCCAGCAAAACACAATATACAGTTGAAAATAGTTAAGACAAAATGTAAACAACTGAAAAAACAGTTAATTGGTATTACTACATTGCATTTTCATATTTTTGTTCGATAAAAATAAGAAATAAATACAAGAGAAAAAATATTAGTACTATAGCGTAGAATCAGTATAATATTTATGTTACAAAAGTTGCAAAATATAGGGAACTAATAAAAATAAATAAAGATTCTGGCATCTTTACAGTTTAAAGTTTGAAAAAATAACTTAAAACTTCACTCGCTCTGAAGGAAAATTTACTCGCCAGTGGCGAGTACAATGATGTAATTCCCCAGCCCTGATCATCACAATCATGGAAACAGAAAGTTCCCAAAAAAGCAATACCCGAAGACGCTCTTTTGCATAATCATATTGATATCATTTTATTTCTTTTTCAACAATGCAAATTTACGTATCACATTTCTTTCGAATATTAATTTAAAAAATATATATTTTTTCTATAATGACCAAGTGGATGTATTTACGAGATTTTCTTGTCTGACTTTTTATTTCTCAAATTCGGATCAGCAACGATAAGGAATTTTCAGAAAATCATACAGCTGAGGATTTTTTTTTTGCCTGCCAGCTAGATACAATACACAGTTAAAAAAGGTTATGACAAAATTTGTGAGACTTCCAAAAATAATTCATTTTCACAGTGCATTATATATATATATATATATATATATATTATAAAGACGAAACGTATCTGTGCGTAACGCATACGTCATTTTGCGAATGGCAACACTTTCACCTGCAATTCGGTTTTCCAATTTTCGGTAATGCAAATTTTATACTTCTAAAAATCGCACATTTTCAATTTTTGCACTATCGTATAGAGAAAAATATGTACTTTTAAATGCAATTTATTTGAAAGCTATATCTCAATTTATTCTTGACATATTATTATTATTATTATTATTATTATTTTAGTTTTTAGTACGAATTTTGTAATTGTGGCAACAGAAATACGCCATTTTTTCTTAAAGCTCATAAAAATTGAAATGTGCGCATGTAAATTTTGAGAAGATGAAAATTATGACGGGTTTAGATTTCACGTGAAATTATAAGATCGTGTCAATTTGATTTTTTTTTTTTTTTTTTTTTTTTTTTTTCATAGGCATTATATCAAACATAAGAACCTCAATTGATAACTTAATCTTAATAACTGATCATTATTATATTTTACTTTATTATTATATTTTTACATATGCGATTAAAGTTTAATAATTTGGACAACTGATTTTTACTGAAATAGTATTTTTTTTCTTAACTTATGCCTTAAATAATATTTGTTTGAGAGTTAGACTGACCGTTGTAAGATGCATTTTTTACTGTAGCTAATTTTGTTGGTTTATTACAAATCAATGAAACAGCTCCTTCTTAAACATTTACTTTCGTCGAAATTCGACGGGTTCCACCTTGTTGTATTAACATCTCCCCTCTCTCGTAAACTTAATAAATATATGTAGTAGTGAAAAGATTAGTTTATTGATGCCCTGTTTACTATTTGTCAATTTAGGAGCATTGCAAAATATGTCTAACAAATAAAAATGTAAAATTATGTAACTTCTATATGTCTGGTGATATGGATTTTAGAGTTTAAAAAATGAGACAAAAAAGTATTATTTTGTGCTTAAACTTTTACAATAGGGTAACATCCCCAGTAATTGGCATGCACCAATGATTGGCACATTCCACAAACATGCCCTAAAATAAGATTTATATCCAGTCTTTTAAAAATGCAAGACCATATACCAGTTATATGCTCATTTACGTTAAAGTTATAACTTTGATTTATGCTACTAGATGACAGTAGTGCCCAGGAAAGAGAAACAATTATGGCTTGTATCAAATTAGCCATTTTTGTTGCAAAATCTTCTTCTTTCGCTTAAGGAAGGCATACTTTTCAATTCATTATTATCTGATTTATAATATATTTTAAATTTTTATTGACGACTGTTTTGTTTAGTTAAAAAGGTTTACTTTAATTGTGTAAAAGTATTTTCGACACAAATACTTGGATTTCTGAATTAATGATAGATGCCAATTAATGGTGCTTCAATTTTGCTAGTACCAAGTAATTGGCACCTATTATAATTACAAGGAATTCGCAAGGAATTTGAGATTAAACCACTTATTTTGGAAGAACTTTTAAAGTTATAAACTAATTTTGTTTATCATTTGTTTTTATTTGAAAATATGAAATATGATCAGTAATTGGTATCCATTAAAGCTTCATATGACAATTACTGGGGACAGCATGACAATTACTGGGTAATTATTAAGTATATTGTATTGTTTTAAAGTGTTCACATTTCAGACTAATATGCTGATTTCTTACTCTCAAAAACCTGAAATATGGCATCTTCATCTATAGTAAATTCATTTAAAGCAATTAAACCCAATACAAAATGTAAAATATTTTTTTTAATATACACATGTGCCAATTACTGGATAACAAGGTGTCATACATTGGTGCTCCAGGTGCCAATTACTGGTGATTTTAACAACTTTTTATAAATATATTTTTATAAAATTACTTTTTCAATTTTTTTTTTTTTTTTTTTTTTTTTTTTTTGCTTTTAGTGGGCAAAATACATGCACAGATGTGCATTCTTTGATTTAAAAATATTTCCTAGTAAATATCTTATTTCTTTGTAATGAAAATTGATGTAAGTTTTAAAAAAAATTCTTAATGTGCCAATTACTGGGAATGTTACCCTATGATGTTACTTTTTGTTATCTTTATTGATAAAAAAAAAAAAAAAAAAAAAAAAAAAAAAAAAAAAAAAAAAAAACACTTTAAATTACCCATAAATTTTGTATTTGAAAATAAATTAAATTACTACCTGAAAAAAGTTGTAATATGTTGACGCTGATCATTTCTTTTATTTAATTACTCTTGCATTTCCTAAATTCGCCGGTAAGATTAGGGTTAACATCCCATTAAACGTAACCCTATTTTCATAAATATTTAATATCTAAGCAAAGTATAAAGCTCTAATAGAATTAAAAAATGGTCTTAACCTTATCAATATTAATGCTTTGGAATGTTTGGTTTAGCGAGCGAGAAATCGTAAATGGTTATAAACTTTTAATTATGATTTATCTCGTATTACATTGTCCCGGTGAGCTCTTTAACCTGACCCTAATTCTTTTTTTTTTTTTTTTTTTTTTTTTCACTTCCAATAAATAATGACTGGGCTTTTCTCTTCCGTGTGCCTTTTTTTTCTGTTAGAATGCTATTGTCATTTTTAAATTTAAAGAAAAAGTATAATGCATTTATTTTCGATGGTGATTTCGTCTGTTCTGCTTTACTTTCGTTTTAATTAACCTTTTACGTTCCAGTTTATGAATTAAGGAAATTTTCACTTTCCGAAGCGTTTTTCCTGATTAAAAAAAGAAAAAGTTAAATGATCTGTACTTTTATTAAATAAATTGAAGAAAGATTTTGTCTATGTAAATTAATAAGGTAAGCCCATAACTAAGATTTTTGTGAAATATCCACAACTTTATTCAGATCCTTCCTTTAAAATATTCCATTTCATAGTTTATAGAATTACAAAATCTATAAATAAGAAGTGCTGGCATTATAAGGATGTAAACATCAAATTATTTATATAATCTATAAGTAATCCATTAAAATAAAATAAAATGGAAAGAAAATATCTTTTAATTGTACATGTTTCGTGCGAAACATGTCGCCCACGATCACTTATAGCATATATAGATAATTTGATGTTTTAAAGTGATGTTTTATATTATATGTAAGATTGTAAAGATTGACCGAATGCCGAATAGTCGATTCGGTATTCGATGAGTCGGCATTTTCAGATAATAAAAGCAGATGCATTACTACTGTAATCAACATTTACATGGGGATATTACTATGTAAAAATAAGAGTTTTTCGGTATTATCTGGTTGTAATCTGCTTCTTTTCTGTTCATAAATCTGCACAGCTTTAAAAAATAAATGTTTGTCATGACATAGTTGGAAGGAGCAAATAAGTATTTTCTTAGAAACAGAAGAATTCATTCTTACTTAAAAGTAAAATAGGCTAAGTAATGAATTTCAATATTATATACATGAGTTCAGAGTTCAGATGCACCACAAAAAACAAGTCAAAGGCCCTTTTTAATAATAATGATAATACTAATAAAGGTGGGACGGGGGAGAGTTAAAATTTTCATTTTAAAGCAGTCTTACAGAAAGATAAAATCAAAACAACTGTCTACACTAGAGAGGGAAAAAATGAGAAAGATGCAGCATCTTTTCTTTATCATTTAATTTCTATAATTTTTACCTCAGTTGCTTTAATTAAATTTTTTTAATGTGTATTATCTTTAATATACACATCAAATAAGTATACCCCTATGTCTGTCATATGGCTTAAAATGTATTAAATTAAAATCGCTCAATTTTCTTTTATCTTCATCACCACACAGTTAAATCATTAATTAAAATATAAAACAACAATTTGCCAGAAAGTAGTTAAAATTATAAATCGATATGTTACCCTTTTGTATTTCTGACATTTCTATTCCATATGTTCATAATTAGACTTTTTTTTTTTTTTTTTTTGGTTAATTCCTATCTTTAATAATAATAGTCTGTTAACTTTATAGTTTTCATAATTTATTTTAGAAGTTGATTAGTGATAAAATAATAAAAAATAAGTTTTGGATTAATGAATATGTGAATGGAAAGAAGTCATTAATTTTTTTATGTATTTAGATTCAAGAATTAAAACTTTAATTAAAATTAAATTCTACATATTTTACTTAAGCAAAGTTTATCAAAAAGTTAATGTATGCGGAAGTATTTATTGCAAATTATTTAGTATTCAGCTGCCGAATACCGAACATTCGGTGTACAATTTGACCGAATTTTTCGTATTCAACGAAATTCCTGCTTCGTTCAGTCCTTAATATAAACTTGGGCTTCTCGGATAATTGAATGTATGGGAAAACTCTTTCTTTAAAATTGGTAACTCTAATAGATTTTTTGCATTTATTATAGGGGAAGATGGGGATATTTGAGCCACTTTTTAAATTTTATTTATTTTTTTTAAAAAAATTTATAATTTTTTAGAACAAAATAAAATATTAAAAATGTAAATGTGATATTTTTTCTTCAATTGAAAACCATTTTCAATTAATTTTGAACTATTTTTCTATGCCTAATAAATTTTTACTTTTTGTTTTACATCGTGGCTCAAGTATCCCCATGAGAGGGATACTTGACCCATAGTGAAGGGATACTTGAGCCAGTGGGGAAAAATACCCACAAAAGTATTTTTTTTTCGCTTTATTTTTGTACAAATATTTTACAGAATTATAAATTATGATACATAAAGTCCTTCAAAACCAAGTGAGATTGGAATTCGGTTGTTTCAGCTCTTTGGTAACATGTTTGAAGAACAAATTCAGAATGGTTGTAACACCACACATCTTTTTACTTTTTTTTTTTTTTTTAATTACCTACATGGTAACTCAGTAGTGCCCTCTGTTGGGGACAATAGAAGTCATTTTTTTAATTAAAAAAAAAAAAAAAGTTACAGTAACAGAGGTTAGAATTTCAATTTTTACAATTTCAATTAAAGTATTAGAGATTATGACCTATAAAACAATTTTAAAAAGTTATTTTAATGTAATGAATGTTAAATTGAAAACTCTGTTTACATTTATCTAAACAGACTATTTTGTTAGTCAAAATGAAAAATAAAATGGATATTTTCATTTAAAAATATACATTTTAAAACATTTATTTCTAAGTCATTATTTTTTTAAGAAAAAAAATATGTTCCTTTTTATTCAGAAAAAATCTATTAGTGAATATAAGGACGTAATTTTATTTTTTGTTTGTTTCACCCATGTCTAATTTCCTAGTGGGGATGGTGAGCCATGGCTCAAGTATCTCCAATCTCACTGGCTCAAGTATCCCCATTACCACTATTTTTGTTTATCAGAGTTTTACTAAGTAAAGCATGCAGCTATTTGAACTATTCTAGATTCAAAATATAATTGAAATTATGCTTATTAAATTTATGTATATAGTTGCAACTTTAAACAAAACTTTGATTACAAAAAAATAAAAAAAACATGCACCTAAATATTTACTTCAGATAGGGAAAAAACAACTATTAATCACCACGCTTTCAAAATGGTACCAAGGTATGTGATTTCTTTTTTACATGTTCAGAACTATAAATATGTTACGATATTGCCAGTTTTAGAAAGAAAAATTAACCAACTGTAGAGATAATGGGGGTGGCTCAAGTATCCCCACTCTCCCATACATATTTTTTTAGTAGCCATTAACAATAGTAGAAGTTATATTTATTTGAAAAACAGCAATATTGCATTCAAAATTTGTTTTGAAATTTATTAAAAGCAATTCTTTTGTATTGGCCTTGTACTATGAGCAGAATTCTCGCTGGCTTTTGACCAATATTAGAGATTTGGTGACTAAAAAAAAAAAAAAAAAAAAAAAAAAAAAAAAAAAAAAAAAGGTTACCAAACAAAATAGATTTGGCGTGTAATACTTAAAAATCTATTTTTTACCCCTTACTGTATATCAGGATTAGCAATGGGGAGAAACCCGTTTTTTGAATGAAATGAATGAAACGAACGTAGAATGAACATTAATGAATAAAATAAATTTAAAACTTTAATTTTTTTTTTATACGTATATTTATATATATTTTCGTTTTAGTTGTGCTGAATCATTCTTTATATTTACATATTTATTTTAGCGATATCGTGACAATATCGTCACTACAGAAATGTATCTGAAAATTTTGAAACGGAGGGTGGAAAAATGACCTGACATACTCCACACGCCGCTCCTCCAAAATTGTACTGAACGCAAGCTCTTCCAACTAGGGATTAATTATAGAATTATGCATGAATGTTCTATAATCAGTTGAACCCGATTGATAAAGATTAGCTTTTTTAAAAAGTTCTATGAGACAGATTTTTAGGAAACTTGCATTAATAGTCATGGCTATTTTTTCGGCGATAGTTTTAGTTAGTCAGGGGCACTGCATATTGTTCTGTGTTGCTTAGTTAAAGAAATGTGCGGAAAGCTCTGAAATCCGATAAACTTCATTATAAAAGATAGTCTTTTGGAAAAGTTCTACTGAATGCAGGTTTTACAGGACTTGCATTCTTAATTAGATAATTTTTTAGATTTTAGAATATTGTACTTCGTTTTGTTTCGTTCCTTAAAAATCCTATTGTAAATGATCAGCTAAAAGAGTTGGTCTTTAACAGCTCAAATTTTGCTTCAGACAGTAGAAAATTTAATAGCACAATGGCATTCGTTTTTTTTTTTTTTTTTTTTTTTTTTTTTTTTTTTTTAAGCAATTATAAAGGACATTCCTAGTAAAAGTCCATGTCAAAATCATTAATATATTTCGTTTGATTTAAGCTTCATTTGGAAAAATAAACCAACCTGCTAGTTTATAAATAAAATATAAAGTAGAGTTCAGGTAATACAAACGCTGTTAAATCATAATTGGAAAGATCTGTAAATCGTAACCTTTCTTCATGTTGTAAGGAATGTAATATCTATAAGCAGTCGTATCTCGATTGCCGAATACAATTAGTCCGACAGAATTATTCGAAAACCAAATTCTTCGAAATTGAAATCAAATTTTACCTTGCTAAATAGTAAAAATTGCGACTAATTGCTTTTCTTCCCACCTTCCCAGTTACTCCCTATATTTACGTGTTACCCTCTTTCAATTCTACTGCTTCTTCTACATACCTTTCACTTATTCTGCACACGTAAATATCCTGTATCCTGTATTTACGTGTTCAAATGATGCATTATGTAGTATAATACAGCAAAATGTTGGTATAGTATACTGTAGTATAATACAGTAAAACACGTTACCGTCCTGTGCATTACACGAGACGGTGACAATTTTATAACATTTTAATAAAAGTTTAACAAAAACCGTACCTATACCTTTTTTCGTCAAACTTGAGACTACTTGAGATTGAGAAGTGTCTGTGTGTGTGGAGGGAAGTTTTTAGATCATTAGGTACTATGCTTGAATTTCGTTAACTCTACGATCACTGTACTTCATATTACGTCCAATTAAAAATAAATGAATAAGTTTTTAAAAGTACAATAACTTTTTCTGCAATTATTTATTTGGGTGATTTAGTAAAGACACTTTAACTATTCGAGAACCGAATTTTCGTTCCAGAACTAAATCAAAACTCACTCGAATTTCTTGTTCTAGTACCTGTTCGATAATTTAATGCGAAAATCATGCCTTTTTACAGAATTCATAAAATATTTTTAAAAACCCTAGAAATTATTGCAGAATTTTTCATCATGCGGAACATCCACCTAATTAAAATTTATTTCACCTCATTGACATTTCAAGTTTATTTTACATTTCAAATATATTTCGAATTTATTCTTCAGTAAGGGAACATAATTAAGCCAAACGTATTTCCATGCGTATTTATTATTGTTATTATTATTTAACTTGATGTAGCTTTGAGTTTTTTTTTTTTTTTTTTTTTTTTTTTTTTTTTTTTACGTTATTTTATTTTATTTTCTCTAAAATGTCCGTAGTTTTCTTATTTTCAATTTTATGATATCCTCTTACAAAGAGATCATTATATTTTATTTATAAATCTGTAGATGTCTCAGCTAATTAATGAAAGCAGAGACGCGTGGCTGAAACAATCATTATTTTGATTGAATTTATAACACAGTGCAGTGGTTTCATCTTTTACTTCCTTTTGGAAGTAAGTGGTTGTGTTTTATCCTTCGACCTTTTCTATACCTTTTGCATTCGAATTTTATTTAATCAATCTTATTTTAATTTATTTTTAAATGCTTTCAGTGATCAATTAAAAATAACAAAAAACCTTATAGTTTTACATGTTTTATTGCACTTACGGCAACTTTTTCAAAAACAAAAATTGAAAATTTTTATAATTATATAACCTTATTATTCAAATTATATAACCTTATATAATATAACTTTATTATTATTTAAATTATATAACCTTATTATAATAGTATTAATAAGGTTTTTGTGTTATTTTTAATTGATCACTGAAAGCATTTAAAAATAAATTGGTATTTTAAAATAAGGTTTTTATGTTATTTTTAATTGATCACTGAAAGCATTTAAAAGTAAATTGATATTTTAAAGTGATGTTTTATATTGTATGTGTTAATTCAATCTTATTTTGTTAGAATGTGAACTTTGTTCCAATAATGACATTATCACTCGAATATTTATCATATTAACTGTCAGAGTGACTTTATTTTAACCCTTTATTCAACAATTTATGAATTAAGAAATACTTATTTCACCTTTATAATTTCCTTTTTTAACCTTTTGTAATTTTACAACTCTGATTTGAAAGTTACATACTCAGATGTTAGAAAACATCATTTTAAACATGTAAAAAATTATTTTTAAATTTTAGAAGATAAACACGAAAAATTATTGACTAAAATTTGCTTTTTTTTTTTTATACATGCAACAAACAGAAAATTTCATATTTCTTTTATATAGTGTCAATCATTTTATGTAAGCAAAGTATGCCAATTAACGTTTGTTATTAAGTTTTAATTTGACAAAATTTATGAAATTCGTTTTAGCAGTAATGACGTGGAGCTTCTCAAATGATAAATAAAACTTAGATATAAAAAAATTAATTCAATATCGACGCCTAATGCCATTTGCGTCTGGTGCGATTTTATTTTTATAATTTATATTAACGGCTTTACTGGAATATATTAGCAAAAAGACCGCTTATAAGTAACATTGACTTATGTTATGGGTATGTTGCAGATATGCAAACACCGCGAAATACCCATCTTTCGTATTATTCTAAATTAGCGAATGAAAAACATTTAAATATGGAATCTTAACAGGCATCCCTCCATAGGTAATATCATTAATTGGATTTGCCGGAGAAGGGAGGCTGAGAGCATCTTTGGGTGTGTTTAAAATTCTAATTTTTTGCAGTTTCGATCCTAAGCTGTGCCAAATAATTTGGTAGGTTAAATAAATTTGTATTAATGTAAGATATTTGCTAACATCTTTCTGCTTCTGCTATTATGTGCATATTTAAGTTAAGAAATTAGAATTGTAAGTAACTTGAGTTTAATGGAGAAACAGGTTTATTAGTAGACAAAATCGTTAACTCACCAGCCTTGGCCCAGTGTTGCGTGGTTTCCAATTTCTTAAATTGAAATTGAGTGCTGCCATATTTTAGTATGTTTTTAAAAAGTTCATACAATTCTTGAACTTACTTAAAAACGTTTGAATTAGTTTAAATTTAAATGAAGGTGTTTTAATTTCTTTCACAAATGTTTAATCTTTTATATTCAGATGTTCAAAAAAAAAAAATTCAAAAGTTCTATAAGGTAGGGGAAAAAAAGGATAAAAAACTTTTTACGGTAAATCTATCCATAAAAATATTTGTTGTCCCGTAACATCGTTTCTGCCAATCACTTGAAAATTCAGAATATTGAGCGTTGGTTTAGTACTTCGTTTTGCTCCTAGTCTTTCGTATGACACATCACATTATTCAAAACTTTGCTACTCTATGGCATTCACATAAAGACTGGTGAAAATGAGAAAAAAAAAAGTTAGAATCTTTTCTATTGTATCAACAATATAGTTCTTTGTAGTATTAAAATTTGTGGGAAAGTGCTTTAAAATTGGGTATAGTACTTATAATTCTTCTTCTGGGAAAGAAGTATAAACTTTATTATAAAAACTAACTCTGAACAGTTTCGAAAATGACCGTTAAAAATATACTTTCAGTCTGCATCATAATTTTAGAATATTGAAAGATAGATAAAGGCAAACATAAACTATGATTCGTAAACTCAAATTTCATTGCAGCTTTTTCAAATCCAAAATCTGCTCCTTCGGATACAATTTTATTGTTAAATGCACCAAATTTTCAGCTTTCTTATTTATGGTCTTTCCATGTCACGTGTATGACAGCTTTTCTACATATTTCTGCTGTTTTAACAATGTTATTATAGTCTCAAATTAAAACAACCATGTTACTGTAAAAATACAGTTTTTTGTTATTTTCAATGTTTATTTTATGTTTTAACAACTTATAAGTCAATAGATATAGATATTTATATACGTATCGGGATATTTCGTCAGTTTTTCATACAATGGACCTGAAACGAGTAGATTACTTAGATCTAGAATTTAAAATGTAAAAATGTTTATTATCTATTATTTTTATTACTTTTTTTATTATTAAGGTTGGGGTATCACTTATTATAAGATTTAAAGTCTAAATTGTGGCGATATTTTGAAACTATTAAGGGTGTTTTGAAGAAATATTTTTCTACCCTCCACAGTTCGAAATTTTCTGATGCATTTTCAGACTCATTTTTAAAAGTAGAAACATGAAACTTGCTGAGGTGATTTTTGAAGAGACGTATAAGATGCTGTATTTTTCTCTCAATTCATTAGAAGTTGATTTATTAACAATTTATTTTCTCGTTATTACCATTTGTTTCGTTACCAGATCTCCCGCTTCGAAAAATTCGGTTCAAAATACCAACTTCGACAACATTTTTTCGTAATATTTTCTGCATTTATTAAAAAATTGACAAGCACAGGACATTGTGTACTTTCTGAATAAGAGAATTTGTCAGTTTGATACGCTTGAGAAAAAAAAATGAATTCGCAAAAAAGAATAAAAAAAAAATCAGAAAATAAGCTGTTTGGATTGGAATACTCCCTTAAAGGACCATTTCATATTGCGTATAGAACAGCTTTTCCACATATTACTGCCGTTTTAACAATAGTATTATATCCTCGGATTAAAAAACAGCTATACTAATATGTAAATCTAGGGGGTTTTGTTAATTTTAATGCAGAATTTATATTTTAACGCCATATAAGTTAATAATATAGGTATTTATGTAAGCGTCGCATGCTGGACATTTTGTGTGTTTCTTATAAAATGGCCCTTTATCTATTAAGCAATCGAATAGCATTTAAAAATGTAAAAATAACAGTTAAAAAAAACAACAGATTAGAAATGAAAATGTAGTAGAATTTATATATATATATATATATACACTGGTGTCCAAAAGTTAAGCATAATTGGTAATTAAGTAATTATTTTTAAGTAATGAAAGAAATATGAATCGGAATGTGCTGAAACTCCAGGTGTGTAAACAAAATAGTACGCGTCACATATTTTCGCGAAGAGTTTTCCCCGAAATCGAACAGGGGACCGTCAACAAATTGAAAAAGAACGAAGATCTTTTGGATAACCCTGTCAAAACTAATGTAGCAAAAGCGTTCAAACTGCACATTATGATTAATTGGCTTATTGTAATGTACTGTGTTAATTTTTACAAGGATAGCATGTATACTCGTAGAGAAATTAAGGTTTTTATAAAAACAGTCCTAAATTTTTCCAAGTTTTTTGCTTATAATTTGCAGAGTTCTTATTATAAAATAATGTTCTTTTCTGAAAATATGACAAACATCATTGTACACAATACCCTGTCATCAGAATTTAAAAATAATAAAAATTGTATGAAAAATGAGTATGTTTAGCAAATAATTTTTCATTGCGCATGCGTCAACGATATCAAAATGTCATTTGCATATTGTGTTAGCTAAATGTATAGAGCAACTTCTGTAAAAGTTTCAAAAACATAGCTTGAAAATTCTGAAAATGGGAGCCTATAGAATCAACTCAAAATCCTTTATTCCCTAAATGAAGCAAAAAGATGAGGGGCTATATCCATATTCCATTGTTTAGTGCCTACACAATATTGCACGTACAACTATATTTAGGTAAAACCCCTGATTTTTTTGCTTCCTTTAGGAATAATGTATTTTGAGTTAATTCTATAGGCTCCCATTTTCAGAATTTTCAAGCTATGTTTTTGAAACTTTTACAGAAGTTGCTCTATACATTTAACTAACACAATATGCAAATAACATTTTGATATCGTTGACGCATGCGCAATGAAAAAATATTTACTAAACATACTCATTTTTCATACAATTTTTATTATTTTTAAATTCTGATGACAGGGTATTGTGTACAATGATGTTTGTTATATTTTCAGAAAAGAACATTATTTTATAATAAGAACTCTGCAAATTATAAGCAAAAAACTTGGAAAAATTTAGGACTGTTTTTATAAAAACCTTAATTTCTTTACGAGTATGCATGCTATCCTTGTAAAAATTAACACAGTACATTACAATAAGCCAATTAATCATAATGTGCAGTTTGAACGCTTTTGCTACATTAGTTTTGACAGGGTTATCCAAAAGATCTTCGTTCTTTTTCAATTTGTTGACGGTCCCCTGCTCGATTTCGGGGAAAACTCTTCGCGAAAATATGTGACGCTTACTATTTTGCTTACACACCTGAAGTTTCAGCACATTCCGATTCATATTTCTTTCATTACTTAAAAATAATTACTTAATTACCAATTATGCTTAACTTTTGGACACCAGTGTATATATATATATATGTGTGTGTGTGTGTGTGTGTGTGTGTGTGTGTGTGTGTGTGACATTTTAAAGTTAGGAGCCAGAAACATCATCGCGAGGGTCCCCGTTCTTTGCACAGAAGTCATGGCCAGCGAGGGAAAAAATAAAAAATAAATAAATTTAGAATATCCAATAAATCACTCATTCATCAGTGGCTGTAAGTTTATTTATTCAACTGTAGTCATTATAGAGGGAAAAACTCCTTTTTGCAAACGATCTTTTACCGAAATGTCCAAAAATATTCCATCATTTACTTCAACCAGCCGTACTCATCGACGAAAGAACTCCAGAATCTCTCCCCTTCTCATCTCGAGACTTCCACCTTTTAAAACTAAAAAGAAAATTCTAGAACTTTCTGTAATCTCAAACCATCATCCTTTTATGTAAACAGAACTCTTGTCCAGATACGAGACTATTTTACGCAGACGATAAATTTATTTTAAAAAATATATATTATTTAACCAATTTATAATCGACTCATAATTTCTTGGGCAGACGATTTTTATAAATGATTAATTTTAAGAGAAAAAAAAAGAAATGAATTTATTAATGCACACATCAAAGGTTGACGGCGGAAAAATAAATAAATAGATAAAATAAAATAATGATATTTTATGAAAGGTATGGTTTTGGAATAAATTTAATAAGATTTTCTTAAAAAGGGTTGATAAAAACATAGAAGAAATCAGTTTTATTTGGAATATTAAGAAATAAAGTTTTAATTAAGAATATTTTTAATTTAGAGCCATCTTTTTAAATTTACGCATACTGGAATAATGTTTTTTAAGGCAAATTAAGAATTTATATCGTCTGCATACAGATTAACAGATTAGATCTAGAAACAAGATTTTAATTTAATAATTTGAAGTAAGTACGGAACATTATTATAAGAAAATTAAGGTAGTATAAAGGTTAGTTTTGGCGAAAAAATTTTAAATTTGTAATATATATATATAAATGCAAAACGCTATTTGATTCCAAAATTACAGTAAAACTGAAATTGAAATTATTTCTACGCACAGAAATATCTCTTAAATTTATTATCTTTATTAAATAATTATATATATTTCATTTTATGTAACATTTCGTCAAAGTCATATTTCTCATTTATAACAGTGTCAGATTGTTTAAAGGATTAGTTCTCCTTATGGTATTACTCTATTGTTTGTTCTACATGATATTTATAAGATCAAATAAATGCAATGCTTTTTATTTATTTATGTTTTTTTTTTCTGCTCTTTTACATCGCTGAATGACGTCGACTTTATGGTTTATGCTTTCATAACCGTTTTGTTTTTCATGCTTTTATGCTTTTATAAGCTGCTTCCCCAAGCACATCTTAGCGACAAAAATGTGTACCAACTTAATAAGAGGCATCATTTTAATAGATTCTGGGTAATAATAATAAAAAAAGACGGAAAAAAAAATACACATACAAGCATAAAAAATAATGCACGCTGTATCATTTAGTGATGCATAGTAATGATTTCTGTTATTTTTATTTTCTTTAACCCTTTATCTACCGCATTATGAATTCATGAAAATTTTACTTCTAAAGCATTTTACGCAAATTGTTTAAACTAAATTAAAAGATTTACATAATCATTTAATAAATTTTTGAAGGATTGAAAGATTTAGAAAGATTAAATAAAATTGAATTTACAGAGATTTTGTGCAATATTTATAACTCTACTCAAATCTTTTATTTTAAATTGTTTTCTTAGTACTTTGTAGAATTATAAAATGTACAAATATGATGTTCGTACATTATAAATATAGAAATATTTCCGAATTGAAAAATCCCCATCCCCCCTCCCTAATATTTTTGTTTTGTGTAACCAAAATTACTTTTGGAACAAGACAAAGTAATGTATCTGCAGGGGTGCAGAATGTGTCCGATCCGGCAATCTATGATCTGGGGAAATTTTGTACAAATATATACAATTGATTTTGATTTTAACAACGACATCCAGGTTTCCCTAAGTTAGAAAATTTTCATTGCAAATAAAAAAATTCGTATGGCGACCTTCACAAAATCGATATCAGAATAATATTTATCGTATATCAAGTTCTGAATATTCTGCTCTGAATTTTTCAAAACTTTAAAGCATTCGGTTCTGAGAGGGAAAAAAAATCGGTGATCAATCTTAAAATTTAGACACATAAACTTTTTTACCAAAAATAGAACCGACTTCGAATGCTACTGCAAAGTAAAAAATCATTTTTTTACAGAATATTTAATAAGAAATGAAAGAAAGAACATTGTATTTACCATGCGTTTTGTTAGATTTATGTACATTAAATTGATTTTTTGGAGTCGGTGCCAGCCAAGCCAAGTTCAAAATTAAATCTAAGTTTCTAATACTGAATAATTACATTTAACTTGGCTTGGCTGGCACCGACTCCAAAAAATCAATTTAATGTACATAAATCTAACAAAACGCATGATAAGTACAATGCTCTTTCTTTAATTTCTTATTAAATATTCTGTAAAAAAATTATTTTTTACTTTGCAGTAGCATTCGAAGTCGGTTCTATTTTTCGTAAAAAAGTTTACTTTTCACTTTTTAGTTTTTTTTATATTAGCTTATGATTGAGAAAATGGTTACAACAATCAATATTAATTTGCGAGAAATCACTAATTTTATTAGTTTTTACCTAGTTACTAAAAAAGTGCTGAATCAGTTTTGATGAAACAAAAGTGGTATCAATTCGAGAACAACCTCTTTCATTTAATCGAAATTCACATAAATCGGATTGATAGTTTTGAAGTAATCGGTGAAAATATATAACAAAACACATACGCGTTGAATTGTTAATCTACTCCTTGTCTTTTGAAGTCGGTTAATAATTATTAGTATTTAATTTTTAAAATATGCATATAAAAACCTTAAGACGGAAAAAAATCAGTGTACACACGTATCTCAGGACTGAGATTCGAAACCCCGCATTCTTTCGAGAACCCGAGTTTAAATCATGCGCCTTAGACCGCTCGGCCATCCTGACTGTATTTTGTTCGGCGAACTTATTCAACGTCCATGTTACTTTTAATTTGCGTGAAATCATTAATTTTATTAGTTTTTGCCTAGTTACTAAAAAAGTACTGAACCAATTTCGATGAAATGGAAGTGATACCAATTCGAGATTGACCTCTTTAATTTAACACAAATACTAGTTTAATCGGTTGGATAGTTTTGATGTATTCGGTGAACATGCATAAGAAAAAAATACATACGCGTCGAATTGATGATAACCTCCTCTCCCTTTTTTAAGACGGTTAAAAAAAATTATAATACGGAAAAAATTTTGTATCATACACGTATATCAACAGTGGGGTTCGAACCCACGATCTCTTTCGAGAACCAGTGTTTAACTCAGACGCCTTAGACTGCTCAGCTATCCTGACGGCAATTTACTCGGCTAACTTATTTAAGGTGATGTTATTTTTCGCATGTCTATTTTGGTACTTTTCACTGATAAAAAGGTCTCTGGTACAAGATATTATTAAAAGCATAATTAGTATTTAATTTGTAAAATATATATGTAAAAATTATAATACGAAAAGGCTATTGAATACACGTAAGTCAGGAGCGGGGTTCGAACCCACGATTTCTTTCGAAAACCAGAGCTTAAATCTGGCGCCTTAGACCGCTCGGCCATTCTATCTGCTCTACGTCCAGCGGACTTATTCAACAGTTTTAATTAGAGAAAAATCACTAATTTTATTAGTTTTTGCCTAATTACTAAAAAAGTACTGAAACAATTTCGATGAAACGGAAGTGGTACCAATTCGAAAGCATTCTCTTTCATTTAAAACAAAAATAAGAGAAATCGGTTGCATAGTTCCGGAGTAATCGGTGAACATACATAAAAAAATACATACGCGTTGAATTGATAACCCCCTCTCCTTTTTGGAAGTCGGTTAAAAACAAAATATTCTTAATCGCATAATTAGTATTTAATTTGTAAAAAGAACAATACGGAAAAGGTTTTTGTATATATGTATGTCAGAAGTGGGGTTCGAACCCACGTTCTCTTTCGAGAACCAGAGCTTAAATCAAGCGCATTAGACCGCTCGGGTATCCTGATTGCAATCATTTCAGGGAACTTATTCAAGGTCATGTTATTTTTCGCAAGTCTATTAATTTAGCACTCTTTCACTGATAAGGTATTGAGGAGATAAAAGATCTCTGATTCTCTGTGCTAACGGTTAAATACAAAATATTCTTAATAACATAATTAGTATATAATTTGTAAAATGTATGTGTAAAAATTATAATGCGGAAAAAGGTTATTGTATACATGCACGTCAGGAGTGGGGTTCGAATCCCCGCTCTCTTTCGAGAACCAAAGCTTAAATCAGGTGCCTTACCCGGTAAATCTCCATCAACCTCAACCTCGCATTTCGAGCTGAACTCTCGGTTGAAAGCGAAATCCAATTCGCCGTTAACTAAACCTGCCGACATTCGAGGCGTTTCCCAAACTGGAGTTGACGAACTCAACCAAGCTAAAATCCCAGGTTAGTGAACCGCGCATGCCTACTAGAAAGAAAGATGGCCGTCGTTTTAAACAGAGCGTTGATGCGTCTTTTTCTAAAACAATGCTGTTTATGATTTATTAATAAGGCGAAGCGTTTATTATGAAAGTTGCTATTATAACAGAATGTGTCACCTAATTTCCCCCCTTTTTCTTATATATTTTTGTTCAGGCCCGTAACCAGACGGGGGGCAGGTGGGGCTGAGCCCCCCCTAGCGTCCTCTAGAGCCCCCTCTAACAATTTCTTTACTTTCTACTTTTTTTTTTAACAAAATCCATATTTTAACTTTTCTCAAAAGAAAAAAAAAAGAAAAAAAAAAAAGAAAGAGAAATTTTTTAGATCTTTTAACTGCCTTGAATAAAATGGGAATACGCCAAGAATTTTGTATTCGGAACCTTATTAGATTAATTGTTTTCTGTTATCTTGCTAGCGGTATAATGCATTTCTCGAAACACATTTTAAAGGAACATTTCTTTCTCCTAATAAAAATTAAGTCCAGATGCACTAACTGGTCACCACATGTGTTAGTACATCGTTATATTTTCAAAGCAACGATCTTACGCAGAATGAATGGACATTCACACATGGTGTTCAAGTTGACCGATAATTAGTCAAGCGATGTTCAAAATCTTGACTAAGACATAATCATTAAAAACCCATGTTTCTAAAATTTAATGGTTTGCTTGTTGACAATACATACTTATCAGTAGATTTAGTTAACGATGAAATATCACTTGGAAACTAGAACATTTGAAAATTACAAAGATAAAAAATGTCAATTTATACATGTGGAATAAAAAAATCCAGTAATTGTTTCATGTTATGGGTTACAAGGGTGTACATTAGAAGAAAAAATGTTTATTTTATTTTTAGTTATTATTTTATTTTATTTTTGTTTGTGTGTTAAATGAAAACATTTTTTTTTCAATTTGTCATATAACAATAAAAAAATTAAGCAAAAAAACATGATTAAGGTTAAGTTTATTATAAGATTACGACAAAAATATCTGCAATTATTTGATGTATGAAATATTAATAAATAATTATAGTATTAGAAAATAAAATATTAATAAAATTTAATAAATTACGATTTGCCGTTAGTTAAAGATATTAAAAGTAGGAAATTAAAATAAGAATAATAAATTAAGTTTCATTAAGTATGTAATTTCTACCATAACATATGCAAAAAAAACCTGTTAATTTTTAACTAAAAAATAAACTTCTTTTTTTATCAAAAAGAAAACCGATTTCAAAAACTATTGCAAAGTATTTTTTTCATAATACAGTCAAGTCTCTCTATAACGAAATTACATACATCGAATTTCTCTATATAACGAATTTTTAGTGGGAACGGTCCCCTTTTCGCATGATTACATTAAAAACAGTCTCTATATTGCGAAATATCTATCTCCATATAACGAATTTTTTCATAAATTGGTCTTAATTTATTCAGATTTAAAAAGCTTCGAAATCATATGGAATCAATTTTCCATCACTTATTTTTGATTTATCGTCAGTGCTGAGTTTTTTTATATATTACTTCTCTCCTTGTTCTTTAAATCCAACGAATTCATCCCACATTCATCCTTTCCACATCCTTCTCAAAACAGAGCCAATTGGATTGATACACATGTAAGAGAGGAATCAATGAGAGACACATAAGAGATTCCTTCAAATGGAGGGAAATGTTAATTACAATTTTTCATTCCTTGCTAAAATTTGAGCATTTCTTTTTGAGAGCGTAACAACTTTAAAATCAAAACAACAAAAAATTACAGATTTCTTCGTCTGAAATTAATGCAAGTCGTCCTTATTTGACTTTCATTAAATTTTCAAATAAATGTCTGTTCTCTTTTTTGAAACAGCTTAAATAATCAAGAAATAAAATGTTAGGTTAATATTTACTTTTAACCAGGGGTGCAGAAAATGTTTTTACTCCCAACATTTCCCCCAATCCATATAAAAATTTCCCCAAACTTTTACGATATGTTATAGATTTACATAAATTCTGTATTGTCATAGGTACAGATTTTTTTTTCTAAACTTTCTCAATATATGCGTGAGTATGTATTATTCTGAGATCAGTTTTGTAAAGGTCACCATATGGATCTTTCTAATTGCAGTGAGAATTTTTCTGTCTTGAGTAATTATGTAATTCATTGTTAAAATCAAAATAAATTGTAGATTTTTATGCAAAATTTCCCTAGATTGCCAAAATTTCCCCTGATCCTAGATCGCGGGATCGGACATATTCTGCACCCCTGCTTTTAACCATTTCAAATTCTTAATTCAAAAGATCAAAAATAATATTTTTTCAAATTTCATACATTAAATGCGATTTTTAACATCATTCTCTATATATCGAATTTCTCTATATAACGAATTTTTTACTGGAACGGTGGATTTCGTTATATAGAGACTCGACTGATTACATTAAATTAAGAGCATTGTATTTACCATGTGTATTATTAATATTTATGTACATTAATTTGATTTTTTGGAGTCGGTGCCAATCTAACCAAGATAAAAAATAATTGTCCTTTAAAAATTATAACAAAACTCAGCAAAAACATTGCGAAAATAAATTTAATTTTAAATCAATCAACTCTAACTTAGAATCCCATATTTTAAAATCTGTGTGTTTGGTTGGTCCCCCCCCCCTCCCCCCATAATGGCCAGTACAAACGCATTATTTCATACTAACCATAGTTATAGTTGCTAATCTTACTTGAAAATATACATTTAAACACGTAAGATAAAATGTTACAAAAATGGTAAGATTAAAATTTTTAAACTAAATATTAAATCAGAAAAAATTTCATAGATAATTGGATATGTATCTATTGGACACTTATATTGAACTTGGCTGGACTTGCATAGACACCAAAAAGTCAAATTAATGTACACAAAAATAAATATAATAATACGCATGGTAAATACGCCTTCTCTTAATTTAATTTCTTATTAAATATATTGTGAAAAATAATATTTTAAACCTTGCAGTAGTTTTTCAAAAAGGTTTTATTTTTGATTTAAAAAAAGTATTTATTTTCCGATGATCATGAAGTATTTTGCATTTATTAATTTCCTTATAGAAAAATTCCGTTATAGAGAGGTTTTACACTCTAGACACTATAGGCAGGTCCATTTTATCAGTTTTTGCTATATTTAGTTTGCTTAAGATATGAATTGTTAAAAAATATTAGCCCCCCAGAAAATTTTCAGAGCCCCCCCTGGCATGTCTCGCTGGTTACGGCCCTGTTTTTGTTCTACGAACGCAAAATTACATAAATTTGTGTGTCGAAAACGAAGCTTGCAATTTTACGGATTTTGTTTGGTGGCGCCCTCTAAAGAATCCAAAAAGAAATATGTTAACATCAATTATAATTATATGAATCAAAATTCTCTATCTCTCTTTAAATAATAATAATAATAATAAGGAAAAAACGAAGTTTAATTTCTGTTGTATCGCAGTACCTTTTATATTTGTTTAAAGTATGAAATTTCTACCAAATTGCGTAAATGTAATCAGTTATTACTAATAGATAAATGTATTTTTTTGTTAATTATATGTTTGGTAAGTTTGAAATAATTACTTTTGCTTATAATAAATAAATAAATTTATTAGTTTGATCAGATAACTTTCTATTAAATTTATATTAAAGAAATATATATACATATATATATATTTAATGAAATAAATGTTTTTTTTTAAGAATTTCAAAGCAACGCAAAATTTTGTTTTGTAAACGAAAACCACCATTCGAAATTTCTTTATAAAAAATTTTTGCTTAAAAATTAAACATGATAAGTATGCATTTTCAATAGTTCCTTTAATTTTGTTCTTGAGAAAGAAAAAAAGAAAAAAAAAAAACAGATAAAGATGGTATTGGGCCAGGACAGAACTCATAACGGCAACTACCAGATCATGTGATTCCTATAGCCAATCCGCTAACTAGTTTTTAACCCAGGTCCAGTAACCCAAGGTTGAATAATCGCGGCTCCAAAGTTATTGATGAATTTGAAATATTAACTGGCGGTTAGATTTGTCAACCTAGAGTTTCTCAACTGAGAGTTGAAACGCTAGTTAAAGGTTGGCCGTGACTTGACCGGTTAGACCGCTCGGCTATCTTGACTACAATCTACTCGGTGAACTTATTCAACGTCATATTACTTTTCGCAAGTCTGTTATTTTAGCACTTTTTCACTAATAAAGTATTCAGTTGGTAAAATATCTCTGATACTCTGTGCTAACGGTTAAATACAAAATATTCTTAATAGCATAATTAGTATTTAATTTGCAAAATATATGTGTAAAAATTATAATACGGAATAGGTTGTTGTATACATGTATGTCGGAAGTGGGGTTCGAACCCACGCTCTCTTTCGAGAACCAAAACTTAAATCAGGCGCCTTAGACCGCTCTGCCATCCTGACCGCACTCCATTGTAGGAACTCATTCAACAGTTTTAATTAGCGAAAAATCACTATTTTAATAGTTTTTGCCTGTTTACTATAAAATTACTGAACCAATTTCTATGATATGGAAGTGGTACCAATCCGAGTGTAAGCTCTTTAATTTAACACCAAAACCAAATTAATCAGTTGGATAGTTTCGGCGTAATCGGTGAACATACATTAAAAAAATACATACGCGATAAATTAATAACCTCCTCTCCTTCTTGAAGTCGGTTAAAAATATTCTTAATAGCATAATTAGTATTTAATTTGTAAAATATATATGTAAAAATTATAATACGGAATAGGTTCGGAAACTTATTCAATGTCATGTTACTTTTTGCAAGTCAATTATTTTAGCGCTCTTTCACTGATAAAGTATTGAGTTGATAAAAGATCTCTGATACTCTGTTCTAACGGTTAAATATAAAATATTCTTAATATTAGTATTTAATTTGTAAAATATATATGTAAAAATCATAATACGGAAAATTATTGTACACACGTATGTCACGAGTGGGGTTCGAACCCATTGTCACTTTCGAGAGCTAGAGCTTAAATCAGACGCTTTAAACCGCTCGGCCATCCTGACTTCCCTCAATTGTAGGAACTAATTCAACAGTTTTAATTAGCGAAAAAACACTAATTTTAATAGTTTTTGCTTAATTACTAAAAAACTACTGAACCAATTTCTATGAAATAGAAGTGGTACCAATCCGAGAGTAAGTTCTTTAATTTAATACCAAAACCAAATTAATCGGCTGCATAGTTTCGGAGTAATCGGTGAACATACATAAAAAAAAAATCCCTTTCGGCATGGCCTATAGGCGGAGGTAGATTTCGAAAAGTTTTCATCTCAAAATAAATAAATAAATAAATAAAATAAAATAAATAAAATAAAAATAAAAAAAATGATTAGAGATAAACCCAGTTTAACTACTTTATTCAACCGCTTTAAAAAAATTTTTAATTTCATTTTTCTGTAAGAACTGGTTTTATCAAAATCCTCTTAAACGAAATTCTGCTCAAATGCCCATTTTGGCAACATATTTTGAATTATATTCTTACTTTATTAAAAAAAATTGACGAATATGCTCATTATGTAGTTCCTAAATAACAAAAAACTGTTAATTAAATTCGTTTGACAGCAAAATTGAATTTAAAAATGAGTCATAAAATAACAAATTTATTATTTTAATACATCCACAATTCTTTAATCAAGATTGCTATGAGAAATTTTGTACGAAGTGCCCACTTTGACAGATTTTTTTAAATATATATTTAGCCTTTATCAAAAATCTGACCAATACGGCACATTACACAGTTCCTAAATAACAAAAAACTGTCAATTGAATGCGTTTGAGAGCAAAATTGAATTTAAAAATGCATCATAAAATAAACAATTTGTTATTTGAATACAACCTCAATTCTTTTATCATGATCGCTTTGGGAAATTTTTTTGCGAAGTGCTTACTTTGACGGCTTTTAAAAATATATATATTCACCCTTTATCAAAAAATCGAAGAATACGCACATTATATAGTTCCTAAGTAACAAACAACTGTCATTTGAATGCGTTTCAGAGCAAAATTGGATTTAAAAATGAGTCATAAAATAACCAATTTGTTATTTGAATACGCACAGTTCATTAATCATGATCGCTTTGGGAAATTTTGCGCGAAGTGCTCATTTTGGCAGCCTTTTTTTGAAATATATTCTGCCTTTATCAAAAAACTGGCCACTCCGTCACATAATATAATTCCTAAATAAGAGAACCTGTAAATTAGATGCGTTTGAGAACAAAAAAAGATTTAAAAATGACTCGGTAAAAACGCAATTTTTTAAATTTCCTCAAATTTCAATCACAATAACTTCGTGAAATTCTGTTTAAAATACCCTTTTTGGCAGCCTTTTTAAAAATATATTCTGCCTTTATCAAAAAACTGGCCAATATGTCGCATTATATAGTTCCTAAATAATAGGATCTGTAATTTGGATGGGTTTGAGAACAAAAATGAATTTAAGAATGACTCAGAAAAAACGCATTTTTTTATACTTAATCAATTTTTAATGACAATTTCGGGAAATTTGTTCAAAATACCTTTTTTGGCAGTCTTTTTAAAAATATATTTTGCCTTTATCAAAAAATTGGCCAATACGTCGCATTATATAGTTCCTAAATAAGAGGATCTGTCATTTGGATGCGTTTAAAATCAAAAATGAATTTTAAAATGAGTCAGAATATAAGCAGTTTGGATTTAAGGTTTTTTCTCCAATTCCTATTTTTGTTTAATTTATTTTTGTTATAAGAATTGGTTCTATGAAAAACTTGTCAATATAAAAGTTGTAGATCTTATTGTGAAGATGTAAAATAAATTTAATTATATTTGATTGCTTAAGAATTGAGTAAGTTATGGGTTTTTTCTTTTTCCTCCCCCCTTTTTCTTTTCGTTTTTAATTTTTTTCATCGGTAAAAATTGGTCCTATCAAAAACTTGTAAATACAAAAATTTTAGATAATATTGAGTACATTTATATAAAATTTAGTTGGATTTGATATCTTGAGAATTGACGAAGTTATGAATTTTTTTCTCCCAAAAACCACGTTTTTTTCGCCCCTTGAACCCATTTTTAACTTTATCAAAAATCTGTCATACATAAACTTTTTGTCCATTGTTTAGAAGTAATATAAACTTTAAACGGATTCGATATCTATTTTAATTATGAAGTTATCGCGTTTTTTCTGTTTTCACAAAAACCCTCCCTATTTCCACCCCCTTGGTCCGATTTTGCCCATTAACGAACTCGACCGAGATTTTAGGCTCCTTGATTTTATGTAAAAGTTTGAAGAAGATCTGAGCATAATTATGGAAGTTATCGTGTCTAGAAGAAAGTGATATACACCGATAGATAGATAGATAGATAGATAGATAGATAGATAAACTTTTTTACTGATGGTGGTTTTGGGGTCTAGGAGTCATGATTCGTGTAGATCCGCAAAAAATTTTCAGAAATTCCAACATGGGAGACAATGCAATAGGTAGTATTTCATACGAAATCTACCTAAAAAAAAATATATATACGCGTCGAATTGATAACCTCCTCTCCTTTTTGAAGTCGGTTAAAAAGTACCGTGAAATTTGTCCAAGAATTGCTGCAAAATACTATTTAGTCGGAGGATCACAAAATAATTGCAAATTTTGTCAAAGGATCTTAAAATAACCACGATTTTCATCAAAACAAACAACTAAGTAAACAGATACCGTATAAACAAAACTTTGGAGAACTACGCAGATTTTGCCAAATGAGCGCAAGAAAATTGCAAGTTTCGTCAAAAGGTTGCAAAACAAATTTCCTTAAAAGATCGCGAAAAACACCAAATTTCACCCAAAATCACGAAAGAATGGCAAATTCTGCCAAACGATTGCAAAATAAAAGTTAATTTCGTCAAGGAAACGTGAAATAACAACAATTTTCATCAAAAACAAGATGTAAAATTTGGTTAAAAGTTTGCCAAAAAACGCGAATTCCATCAAAGGTCCGTGAAAAAAACACGGCGCTCAGAATGGCTTCCCTTCCCCTTTCTCCCACTCTATTTTAACCTTTCAGAAAAGTTGCTGAGAATTTCAATTATTTTTTTTTCCAATCAGAATGGCATCAGCCATGTATATTCGCGCATAATTTGAGAAATATTGTAAAAATAAATGTTTACCTACCGTAATACAGCATTTAGCTATGCCTGTCCAACCTTTCAGTAAGCAGGGACGCACCTCAGCTGTTTACACTAAATAAAGGGCGACATTATTCACATGACTGAATACATGCAGTAATAGTATCGTACAATTTAATATACGCGCACGCGTCTTGACAAAATGTAAATGAATTGCACAGCAGCGGTAGACAAAAGGCCCTTACGGTTATTATTATTGATTATTATTATTATTATTGATTTAGAAAAGAAATGGAAGTGAACTAGTACAGCTATGCTTCTAGTCAGCGGAATGATTGAAATAACAGCTGTTTAAATTCTAATAATTTGGAAGGAAATAATTTGTACAGTCTTTTCATTTTTCATTCATCTTCTATCTATTTCTACGTTTTATTCTGCAGTAATTCAATAAAGTAGATGCCTTTCTAGATATTTATGCTTGTTTGTTTAATTTTTGCTTGCTACAATTCTTAAAGCCGTTTGTTTCATGTACTTGTTGTTTAGATTTGTTGTTGCAATAAACTGATTTACGTTACATAATTAAAGCAGCAACTATCTGTTAATCAGCATTATGCAGTGTAACATAATAAGATCAGTTCCTCTAACGGATATTTTCGTAGGCTAGCGAATCATCTGTGCTTCACGAAATCGTGTCTAAGGATTTTTCCTATCTGGCAAATCAACTGACACAATTGTTGTTGTCATTCCCCCCCCCCCCCCCTAGATATCTAAAGGGAAGGTGCTGTACCTACACTAAAAAGTTGTATCGGTTCTGTTAGACTGCAACGTAAAAGAATGCTATAGATTCGCTTGAATGGGGGTAATTATCCACGTGTAAAATGTGTTTCATCAGTTTAATGACTTACTAATCATTGAAAAATATTTAAACACTTATAAATTAGCATTCAGAATTACAAGCATTTTAACATAGCTTTTGTCAGACGCACATAATATACATGAAAAGACATATAAAAAAGCATAAACAAATGTACTAAAATTACTTGCAGGTGCATACATACAATATAAAATAATTTAAAATACATTATAAATGCAAAATGTTTTCTGCCATCACACGGCCGTCATCAGTAAGGATTTAAATGTCGTTTTCTTTCTTTTCGCTTATTCGAGAATTGTCTACAAGGGATTATTGTACTTTAAAAGTTGTACAGCAGATAAGATGTCAGATAAAGATATTTAAATTTCCAACAAAACAAGTTTTCATTTATTATGCAACAATTCTTTTCAAACTCCATAGATATATCGTATTATATGTTCTGTATGGTCGCATAGAAGTTGGAAGTTATTAATAAATATTTTCAAGCAATTAAAGTTTCAATTAATCATAAAAATATTAAACCAACTATTATTTCGTGATTGATTATTTTGCGATACATATTTCCCAAGAATCTATGCACTTTACGTGGGATAATTCTATATTTGAGAACCGAGGTTTGTCCGTAGTTTGTTCATCGTTCATACTGCACTTGAGTGAGGATAATTTTTTTTTGTTTTCTTCTGTATAATATTCCAAATCATCTCTTGGTTCTAAAAGTTATAATAACAAATGTTAACAATTTTTTAGTTTTTTCTATAGCTGTTATACGCAGGGTTGCAAAAAAACCCAACCCAGGTGGGTTTTTTCGGGTTTTATTGGGCTTTATTGGGTATTTTCGTGTTTTATTGGGTTTTTTGTTTTCTTACAATTCATTATTTTTTACAATATATATTAGGAAATAAAGTATAGGGTAAAAATCCTGATTTAAATAAACAAAAAATATATATTCGAGTGTTTTGAAAAAAGTCCTCTCCTTTCGTTTTAACCAATACTGGCCAAAAAGGCATTAGTCAAATTTGTATCGGGCTGGGACATTATGAAATTTTACATTGTTAAATCTTGAAATAAAAGATCTTGTCATTTTTCATTAAGCGAAAATGTTATAATTAGTTACATATATTGATTTTGGCACTTTTTTTCATAATATTAACAAGTTTTTTAAAAAAATAAGCATAATATTTTATTTTGGCTTTGTCATATCTAGCAGTACATTCACAATCTATTTTGATAGGATAGTATAACTTTTAAGCACAAAAGTTAAAAAAACTAATACAAAACCTGCTGAATATTAAACACTTAGACCACAAATATTAAAAAACCCAATAAAACCCGCTTTAACGTGGGTTTTATTGGGTTTTTTAGAGTGGGTTTTACCCAATAAAACCCACCCGGGTTTTTTTGGGCAGGTGGGTTTTTTGCAACCCTGGTTATACGGGCCATTTTCACCATTCGCTTACATTTCATGGTAACGGACTTGACACGTAACGGATATGACATTTCAAATAAAACTAAAAAAAAAAAAAAAAAAAAAAAACTATTAAAATGAAGTAGCTTGTATATTTTCTAACTTAGATCATAATTTACATACCTTCTAAAACTATTTAGTAAACTTACTTAGCAGCTTACATTTCATCGCTTACAAATATGGTAACAGATTTGACCAGTAACGGACTTGACATTTCAAATAAAACTATTAGAAATGAACTAGCTTGTATAATTTCTAACTTAGATAATAATGCACATACCTTCTGAAACTATTTAGTAAACAATATTTAATTACAAAAGTGCAAAAATCATTATTTTAATATTAAAATTTACGGTAACAGGCTTGACAGTGAAAAAAATACCAACCTTGATAAAAGCTTATTCTTGCCACTATTACATTGCTTCACAATTGACGAGTAAAAAATGGCAAATAGTAGTTGCGTGAATAGTTTAACTATATCGCCGAATATTTGCTGCTAACTTTGGCAGAATTCGAGACCTATTTTGCCTAAAATAATCATAAGATAACGGACTTGACAAAAAGTGAGGGCCAAAAGATTTTTGTTAATTTCTTAAAAAATATATCTTTTGTATTTTTTTTTTTTTTTTTTTTTTTTTTTTTTTTTTTGTTAATATAGAACACTAACAGTTCATATTTAAAATAATTAAATCTTTTTATTTAAAAAAGTTAACTCGAATGGAAAAAAAAAGAAAAAAAAGTTAAAAACATAAAACTTGGGATGGGACAGGCATTTTTGCTTAGAATCAAAATTTTAAAAACTTATATCTCAAAAATTTTTATTGATTTTTTTAATTTTTCATGTTAGAAATATTCAATATAATCTTCTTTAGCTAATGCAAAGCTCAAATCAAACTTTAAATATTAATTTATGTTTGAATTTTCTTCTTTTTACTCTGGGACAGCATATGTAAGCGAAATTTGAAAGTGGCTCATACTATATCCCGTCTCCGTTGTATCCGGATAACAGTTATGATTTTTTGTTACATGTTTCTTTAGTTGATAAGAGCCAAATTCGTTTATTGCCCAGATATTCAACAGTTTTTTTCATTCAACGTTATGAGTATGTCGTGGATTTTCTGTTCGTTAATACTTTTAAACTGTATCGGCTCTTAAGCTAGAAAAAGAAACTCAGAGCATGCATACAGAGAAAACGTTCAGCTTAGGAATTAGCCGGAATTTAATGGAAATGCTAATTATCCGGTCTCAAAATAAATTCGCACAATCATTTATGGTGATACTAGATACTGATGGAAATATTCCGTAAACAAGTTGTAAGTAACCATGTTGTTTACCAATTTACCTGTAGTATTGGCGAGAACCCGAGAACTCCATTTATAGAAGATTAATGAAAAAAAAGCGTAAGCCTATCGAAAAGAATATTTTTTGTCGAGATCTCGTTAGATGGTTTTCTTGCACTCTTATTATAAGACATACTTCATGAAAATCGTCAAAATCATTTTCGATTTACAGTAGCATTATCTGTTATAAGGGCTCTAACTATCAAAATGAATTTTCTAAATTCTAGGCCCAGCTACCCAGCTCACAATTAGCTAAATTTTTTATTTCATTTAATATGTATTTCGATTTTTTTTTAAAGATATATATATATATATATACATATATATAGAATTAGAAGTACTCAATCTTTTAATGCAGTTACTGATAAATTCATTAACATCAAAATAGCCGCATGAAACATAAAAATCTAACATAAAAACTCAATAAGATTATGATTTGTTAATGTACTTTCTGTATGTGCGTATGCTTGTCGTAACAATTATAATATATACAATATAACAATATATATATAATATATATATATATATATATATATATATATATATATATATATATATATATATATATATATGTGTGTGTGTGTGTGTATATATATATAATATAACAATTATAATTTCTGCTAGGTGCCATTGTGAACAGACCGGGTGTCGGAGTCTGCTGGGAAATCATTTTAGAGTACCCGATAAAATTACGGCGGACTCCGCTCTACGATGTTGTTCTGAGTTTAATATGTATAAAAATAATATACGCATTATCTTTTCTTTTTCTTTTAGTGAAACTCACTTTTTTATTTATAATATACTTGTATAAAACAAGGGACGGTTGTTTTCAGGAAGCATATAAAATTCCCCAAATTCTAAAAGAAAATGACAAGTAAAATCTTTTTTTTTTCCTTCTTTTAAATGTATGCTGTTTTATCAGTCGTAGAAATACATAACTAAATCTTTTTCTTAGTTAAATATTTTCCTAAGTGCAGGAAAGTATTATCTTGAATTGGCTATAGGTGACTTTGGTCAAAAGGCGTGCCCAGGAACTATCAATCAGCTATGTTATATTAAATTTTGATTCAAGTCAGCTTCTGACCTCGGTTCAAATTCTACATTTTATTTCATTCCTTCTGGCGTATGAATTACCCAAGACTTTGAGGGATGGGTTGGTATGCTGCACTATTTGTTTTGGTTCCATGCCCGATATTATTTAAGAGGGAATATAATTTAATATATAGGTATTGCATAAGCAGTAAAACAAAATATTTGTTTATCAGCATTTTAATTGTGATAACCTGACTCTATGCTATCCTGCTGAGTATATGATTTATAGGTTATTATGAAAAAAACAACTAGACGAATGCATTCAAAATTATCCAAAATTATTTTGTATTTTTATACAGTTTGTCAATGAAATCTTTTTAAACATTGAACCTTTGGTATGCTCATAAATATTAAAGATCTTCTCATGTGTCCTTCAACATTTTAAGCCATAATTATGATTACCCTTGTAATAAATCATGAAATTTATGTACTATTGAAAACCATGAGATTTGTGTACGTTATTGAAGTTTACTATGAACGCATTTTCTATTTAAATTATTATGCGTAGAATTTTCAGCTTCACGTATTGGAATTTAGATACATTGCGGTTTATAAGCTGACATTCAAGCAATTATTTGAAATGCTTTTGGATGATTTAGTTCGGTTCTATACTTTGTGTTATTTGATATTTTTGCTGCGTTATACCCTATTTGATATTGTGTGTGCGATATTTATATCTCTTTATAGGACCGCACAAAAGAATTGGGATATTTACCTTTTGAATATGATAGTTGTTTGGAATGCATTTTAGTGGCATTATATATCTTCAAATATAATGAAATTGTGTTTGCGTTATAAATGTGCCAACAGGTTTTTTTAGAAGCTTGCGTATGTAAACATTTTTACTGAGCCTCATAAATAAATCAGATGCTTTACGATCTAGAGGCAATAATAATGCAAAGTTCATTTTAACAACGTTACACTTTCATTGATCAATATTTATGTATGTATAAGCACAATGATTAGAGAATTGAATTTGGAATTAATTAGGAAAAAGCTGGAATTTGTTCTAATCCCTTCAATTTAGGTCTAGAATGAATATGATACGTTTTTCCGCTCGTACTAGGTAAACGATGGGAAATATGCATAGATTTATAGTAAAAAAAACCGCTTCTTTTTAAATACCATAACAATATCTCAAAACCATGAACTCTATCAAAATTATTCTCAGTACAAATATTGTAGAGCTTAAAATTTTGATTAAAATGAGTACCTACACTTAAAATTTTGATTAAAATGAGTACCTACACTTAATATTTTGTCAAATATTAAGGTCGCAAATCTACTTCAAAGTTTAGTCTCGTGGTTAGAGGATTGAACTCAGAATTAATTAGGGGGAAACAAGAAATTGTTTAATCCCTTCAGTTTAGTTATAAAAGGAATATGCTATGTTTCCCCCTTCGTACTAGATGAGCGTTAGAAAATATGCACATATTTATGATCGGAATACACTTTTTTTTATTATATTACCTTAACAATGTCTCAAAACATCTAATTCTATTAAAAACATTGCCAAGGACAAATGTTGTAGATGTAGAGTTTAAAATTCCGAATAAAATGAGTACGTACATTAATATTTTTGTTCAACATTAAGTTGCAATTTTATTTTTAAATTTTTTCTTAATCGCTAATCAAGTGCCTAAAGCCAAAAGAGACAAAATTACCTTACAAATATCTCAAAACAGCTAACTCTATCAAAAACATTTTCAATACAAATGTTGTAAAGTTTAAAATCCTAAATAAAATTAGTACTCTTATTAATATTTTTGTTCAAAATTAAGGACGCAATTTATTTCAAAATTTTGTCTTAATCGCTGATCAAAAGCTTGAAATCATGAGGCACCAAGTTACCTGAGCAATATCTCAAAAAAGCTAGAGCTCTGTCAAACAGTTACCAATACAAATGTCGTAGAGATTAGATTAAAATTATGAATAAAATGAGTACCTACATTAATATTTTTGTTTAACATTAAAGTCGCAATTTTATTGCGTTGTTAAGGTAATAAAAAAAAAGTGTTTTATGATTATAAATATGTACATATTTCTTAACACTCATTTAAGTTTTAGGGGGAAAACATACCAATACCATATTAATTTTGGTTATAAACTAAAGGGATAAAAACAATTTCTTCCCTAATTAATTCTGAGTTCAACCCTCTGACCACGGGACTAAAACTTTAAAGTGGAATTGCGACTTTAATATTCAACAAAAATATAAAGTGTTGGTATTTGTTTTATTCAGAATTTTAAAATCTAACAGCATTTGTATTGAAAATGGTTTTGGAGTTCGAGAGGTTTCGAGGTTTTGTTATGGTATTAAAGAAAAAAAAAAATCCTATTTTTAGATTAAATATCTTCTAACGCTCACCTATACTACGAGGAAGCAAACTTAGTAAGTATTCATTCTAGGCCTAAACTAAATGGATTAAAACAATTTCAATATTTCCTCTAACTAATTCCGAATTTGGACTCTTCCCCCTCCCCTATCACTAGGCTAGAGATAAATTGCATTAAATACAGCCGAAGCAAGGGCAACGTTTTTAAGTGTTGTTTCTGCACCAAAAACAAAGCCAAATATATGTTTCTTTAGTATTATGAGTTATCATAGGCGCTCAGTCGAAATAGTCCATTCAGAATATTTTAAGCCAGGCAAAGAAAGTTAATGTGGCGTTGTCAGCATGTTCCACATTATAACGTATACGTAATCTTTATACAAAATCTCTTGGGAGTATTCAGATATCATATTTTTTGTTATTGTGATAATGTATCATCTGCAGGTTTAACAAGACCACTGAAATTAATTTGAATTCATTATCATATTTGGGCATTTTTTTCATTAAAACGTTTTTCAGAATAGAATTTTTTTTAATGTAAAAAAAAAAAAAAAAAAAAAAAAAAAAAAAAAAAAAAAAAAAAAATGTGCTCACGCACTGGAATTGCAGTAAAAGGAGTTATTAACATAATTCCCACTTTGCCGTGCGTACATTTATTTGAAAAGAAGAAAAAAAACTATGCAAAGTGTATTACTCTTAACACATAATTCATTACACTATTTCTATTCTCATTACTTTGTTAACAGATCTTATAAAATGGTCAAAAAAAAAAAAAAAAAAAAAAATTATGACGGTTGCATAAAATTATTTTTGATATTTTTTTACCGAAGGCTTCAATCGAGTAGCTCAGTCGAAAACCTTTCCCGCTAATGATTCGGATCACTTTGTATAATCTTGAAAACGACGTGTATTTATTGCAGCACAAAAGCTTTTTATGTTATCTTAGTATTTTTTTTTTAAATATATTTTTGTACAGTGCTCAGCAAAAGTTTAGACAATGATCGATTACGCTTCTATTTTCAGAAGTATTTACCGAATGTTTGCAATTCCTCTGTCATATATTACTTGTGACTTATCCTTTATTCACACACAATAAATTTTGAATTTTACCTTTTACATAAAATATAATGACAAAAAAATAAAATTAACATTGTGGCAAAAGTATAGACAATTTGTGTATTTACAGAAAAATAACTACAAAGTAAAATCGAGTTGCACCCGCATTGTTTGCAGTTAGTGCGAGAATGTGACTTTTCATCGAAAAAACTAAATGCTGCGTCAGTTGGAGGGTCTATTTCGTACCAAACATGTTCAACAGTAGCTCGAACCTCATTAAAAGAAAATTATAGCAAAAATTTGCATAAACATTACGACATATGATGTTACAAAAGTTTTCGATTGGGTCCGGATCAGAACTAGACGCCGGCCAGTTGAGATCGATAGCATTTTCAGAGTTAAACGAAATTCTTCTTTTGTATGCAACATGAATAGATTTATAAAATCCATACTTTAGATCAGCAAAAGTTCCCCAAATGACTAAAAATTAATCGCCCGTATGTAAGTAGTCTTGTGTTGCTTGGCAACCAATGAATAACTTCACAGGTACACGAGCATTAAAGCTAAGTGAGGACCAAATTATTTAAAAGTCACCTTCTTTTTGTCGACTTAATAAAATCCCAGGGTCTTTACTTAAGTCATTCCAATAGTATGCCCACTTGTTTGGGCCATTCAAATTCCACTTTTTTTTTCGTTACTGAATATCATAGCGTACCATTTGGGTCCATATGACGTATGTCTGCAAGTTAATTGAATTCTCGCCAACTTATAGCGATATTTTAAAGCTGATTGTTTTATCATTTTCATGTAAATTGATTTACCTGTTTGTTTAATTCATCTACGAATCATTTCCGTCGACACAGAAAGTTCTGACTTTTAATGTGATTAGCAATCATTACTTGTGTAAATGTCAGTTTCTGGATACTTTTGTCATCTCATTTTCTCGTCACACAAGATCTTCCAGATTATGTTTTGTTTTGAAGGAGTCATCCTTAGACTATACTTCATAGACGGACCACTTTGGACGATTCAATGCTGCTGAAATTTCTGCAAGTCTTCTCTTTCCATTTCAGCTTTCCTACTTCAATTACCTCATCTAATTGAATATTTTTAGCTCGCGGCATCTTCACTAATTGATGCTATATCGAGGTATAATTTAATAATTCAGACATGTGACATCATAACTTGGAAATTTGCATTTTTCCATGAACAGTTGGCTAAAAATCAAAAAAGGGTCTAAACTTTTGCAATATGCAAATTTTACTTTTTTCAGTTAAATTAAATATTATCTTATATTATAACCATTAGTTTTATTCTACATTATATAAACTATATTTGAAAATAAGTATAGCCATTTGTAAAACTCACGTGTTCGTATTTTTTATTTAAAGGGTTGTGTCACCAGTGTCAACTTTTTCTGAGCACTGTATTATATGTATTATGCTATGTGTATATTTGTATTATACTATGTTTGTATTCTAATAATGAATAACTTTTTGAGCTTTTCTATTCCTTGACTCTTTGAATAACAATAGAAACTCTTTTCCTTAATAATCGTGAGAGTTTATCATAGAGAAGTATAATTAAGTGATGTAATGGTATTTAAGAGAATTGCCTTTCTTTCAATATTAGTTACACTGCAATACTAACAAATTTGTTGCTCATTGCAAGAACATTTTTAGAAAATTCGGCACTCAGTATTAATATAGCTAGACGATTTATCCTCAATAATATAAACATACCATGAAGCATTAATATATAATTAAAGATTTATGGAATCGTGACCTATTATTTTGTCTTCATTCAGAACGATTGCTATCACTAATTAAATCTCATACACATTGATGTTGTTTTGGCGCTTGTTCTCTTTTCCATGGTTTTATCTAGTTAAAAAAAAAAAAAAAAAAAGAATAAAAATCCCAGATGGATATTTTGAAGCGGTCACTGCTATTACATTCATCAGTCAATGAAAGTTTATTTATTCATTTAATGTAATTTCTCTTGACCGGCGGCGGACAACTCACCTACTTTCTACTTTCCTGTGAGTTCCCATCAAATAGAACGCATCATATTTGGAAGAAAAGAGGTGAAATGTAGGTCACAAGCCTAGGAATTGCTATGCGTTGCTAAACGGTGGTCAGTCAGCCAGAAGATGGACTGCTGGGGAATGTGAAAAGGTGTTCCTTACTTAGAGATGTCTACCTGTTTCTTTTAGAATGCATTCTTTAAACGTGGGTGGAAATAAGCTCCTTTTATTCATTTCATTAACCTTTCACTTCATGGTTTTTTTTTTCTACAAAATTTACAAATAATAATAATAATAATAATAAATAAAATGAAAAAAAAAAAATAAATAAATAAAAAGAAGACGGAAAATCGATAATTCCTGATTGATGTAAAAAAGTATAAATATATTTTTGGTACTACTCTGTTACCCCGTCGACCAATTTCGCCAGATTATACAAATCGCCAAACTAATAGCCAAATTATACATATTGACATAATTTTTATCTTAAATAACGAAAAACAAATAATTAGTAGAATATTAATAAAAATACAAATTAAAAGTCGATATAAAAATCACTTAATGGCATTTTAAACACGTGAATCGTATTTAATGTCATTGAATGAGACATTCACGATCATCCATTATTGGCATTTATTCTTATAGTTTGGCTATAATTTTTTGGTCGACGGGATAACCTAGTAGTACCATATTTTTTTAAAGTTTAATATTTCGGTTTTAAACTTTTTAAAAATTTAATACTTTAAATTTTTAGTCAAAATTATAGTTTTCAAGTATTTCAACCTTTGAATACTACTAAAGCAGTGTTCCAAAAAAAGCTGGCCAGAATTTGAAAAAGCTACATTGGTGGCTTTTATTTGTTTTAATTTTTTTTTTCTCCTTTGAGTGTGTAAAATTGACCTGTGCCAGAATTGATTTTTATACAGTGAAGCATTTTAATTATAACTGAATATTTTTCAGTTCTTATTAATTAATTCTAAAGACATTTTAGATACAATCTAATAACTAATCTAAATTATCATTAATGAATCCTTTCATTGATCAATGTTAGAATAACAAATTAAAGCAGCTGCTAACAATTTATAGCCAGAATTGCAAATATATCAGATATTTTTTTAAAAAGCATATCAATTATATTATCTGGTTTACACTGGCTTTTAACACTTTTACTGCTTTAAATCATTTAATAGGCTGTTTAGTTTTAGTTTTAACAGCTGTTTAGTTATATATTTTATTATTTATTATTTTATTACTTAATTTTTGTACTAAATGTACAATCGTTAGTGAGTATGAGGGGGATTTCCACTCACTAACTTGGCTAATAACAGTTCTATGTAAACGTTACGGTACGAGCTGACAAGGAAGGTCTCCATACGGGCATACTTCGAAAAATCTGAAAAAATTACAGAATGTTCTCCTCATGTGGATATATACGTTTATGGAAAAATTTTCGGCGGAACCTCCATACCCTGTCCGTAAAAAAATGATGAAAATTTCGTTATTTGGCGATTTATCATCTGTTGGCGATGAAAAGCAATTTCGAAAATGTTTTTAACCCGTTCGCGACGGCGCGCGCATTCAGAAGCGCGCATCTCAGGACGGAGCGGGGAAATTTGATTTCACGTTCAGGGCCGAAGGATTTTTCGAAGCTAAGCCTAACTCTTGTAAAGTCTAAAGTGTTCTTTAATATCAAATGCATTTTAAAAGAAAAAAGTTTCATGTTCAACGTGTTTAGATAAATTAAATATCTTTGGTTTTGTCAACTTTAATTGCTTTTAAGTATAATTTTGTTATATTGATAATTATATGTATTTGTATTAAAATTTAACCTCAAAATTTGAGATTTAAAACGAAATTCAAATTTAAAATTAATTAAAATTGTTTCAAGTTTAAAGCCCAGTTGAGAATTTTTCACCATAGCATTTTGATGAAACACCCGTCTTTTATTTTTGAATACGCTTAGATGTATGAAAAAAATTTTACTGAAAAAGAATTTTTTATATATGAAAATATTTTTTCCAAATGTAAATTAAATAACTACAGCAACAAGTAATATATATGTATGCAATTTAATATATATATATATATATATATGTGTGTGTGTGTGTATAATATATTAAACTCTCTCATAAACCATGTTTAAATTCGATAAATACCATTTATACGGATTATAAATATCCAAAAGTTTTCAGTTGCATTCAAATCGTTTGCTTTTGGCGGGGAAAAGTGCTGCTCGCCGAATCGTGTGAAACTTTCGTCTTTTCATGCGAAATATTCGAAAGTATTTTATATTTTTACATGTTTTCTACTGCGATTCCGCCGCTAATTTTCACTAATCCTTTATTACATGCATAAGTAGTTTAATTAATATTTTTTTTTTCAAAAAAAATCTGAGTATGCCTAGTATGGAGACCTTCCTTGTGAGTTATAATAACATGTACTATACTTTGCAATTTATTCATATAACTTTTTAAAAAATCTTATGTATTATATTATGGTGGTAAAATACACTTTTTAACAACTTTGGTTTAAGTTACTGTTATACATTTATTTTTACACTATTTTGTTATAATTGAGTATTAAAGTATATTAGCGATTCCTTTTTTCAGTTAATGCCTTTAATTTTCCGCAGATCTTTACCGAAAAAAAAATGTACTGTATAGTTTTTTTTTTTTTTTTTTTTTTTTTTTTTTTTTTTTTTTTTAAGGGGTGGGGTGTAACCTAATGATTTTATTCTTAATGTCCTTTTTGCTGCACACAATTCCTGAAACCACATAGATCTGTACCGAAAATCGAAAAAAATGTACCGTATAGTTTTTTTATTTTTTATTTTTTTAGTAACTTAACGATTTTATTCTCAATGTCTTTTTTGCTGCACACAATTGCTGAAACCACATAGATAATTCATAAACAATAATTTTATTTTCAGATGCTTCGCATTAAGCAACAATAACAATCGTAATCGGTTTGTTACACTTCAGTCCATTGAAAGAGAAAATAACTCGTCCATTTCAGTCAGTGGTCTGGACTGGACTTATTTATTGTCTTTTGCTATCCTTCAGTCTGGGTCAGAATTTTCTTATTCATTCGTTGATACTTTGCGACATTTCTCAACATAATGACATGACTATGTTATGCTTATTTATAAAGGATATGGATATGACCCCTTTTAACTGCTGTAAATAAATATATTCATTTATCTTCTACTGTACCGTCCGATAGAGTTCCATATTACGAGAGATTATTTAGCAATACAGATTTTTCCCTTAACCCCTTGGTGACAAATGACACGTTTACGTGCCGCAAAAAGGCTTAAGAATCCTTGATTATTTCCACCTGTAAAATTTTACTGTAAAATTTGCCTTTTAAATCGGAAGCATTTTATCCATTTAATAAGGTACAGATTTCTGTTTTTAAAAACCATTTAAAACCATTAAGTTTTTAAAACATTAAAATTTTCGTAAAAGGCTCCCGTCGCGATGGATTAAACATCATCAAATGCCACGTACAATTGGAGAGAAATTTTTACAAATTATTACTAGTTAGTATATTTAATACATCTGATATTATTTTTATGAAATAGTAATAATATCAAATAATCCAACAACACTAATTGTAACTGTACATCGGAAATAACGTTATCAGTATAGTCAAATCGTAAAATTTTTACATTAGTTGAGGGATTCTGTAGTAAATAAGCTATTATTATTATCTTTTTCATTATTAACAGTAATTGTAACAAATTAAACATCCACATATGTGGCCAAGGGACGTGAAGAGGTTATATGTACGGTTGTTGTTATTGTCTTCTGTATAAATTCAAAATACTTTTTGAAAGACAAACCTTTAAAGTATTACTTGACTTAAAATTTGTCAAGGTTATGTTTTAAAACAAAAAATTTTGTGAAGAGTCCTTTAAAAGACCTAAAATTTTCCTAAACAAATCCCTGCGAATCTTCTAACTTTCTATATTTCATCCAACTTATATATAGATGAGCGTGGGGTGGTGTGGGACGCATTTTACAAAAGTAAGAAAATCAGCATTATCTAATACAAAAACGCAAATTTCAATTCATAGAGTGCAAGGCGCAGCACTTTTTAACCCTTAACTGCTGTGACAAAAATTGTCGCATAACTACTGTGAACTAAAGATAAATAAAATGTTAAATTAACTCTCAGAATACTATTTTTGTATTAAACTTTATATACATTACTATTATAAACAAAATTCAGCTATTCAAAAGTCTCTAAAGGTAATAATAGGACTCGAAATAAAACAAAATTTGACCGGTATCTAAACAAAAAATTGCGAGATAAACTCAGAAACTTGGAAAATTCAACTGTCTGTGAGACCGCTAACAGCAGTTAAATGCTAATCTCCCTGAATATTATAGAAACATAACATGCAAAAGATATTTTGTAATTAAAGAAAATATAAGTTTCAAAATATGTCCCATACCTTCCTACTAACAACGAGGTATGGTACAGCAATAAAACAAAGCTATAAGGCACAAATAGTCTGGTGTCGTTTAGATATACAATCAAGGATTTTAGATAAGGATTTGTTAATGTACATGTTCCACAATATAAAATTCCAGTATCTTTATGAGTGGAATGAAAATTCAGTGTGTGAGTCACAGATGACATTAAAAAATTATCAATTCAATTTATTTACATTTTGAAGTAAATAAATATATTATCAAAGATTACAAATTAATATATTAACCTCTAAAAATGTTTTCATGTTAGCAATTTACATTCAACTTACAAGGAAGGTCTCCATAAGGGCATACTCAGAAAATTCTGAAAAAATTACAGAATGTTCTTCTCATCTGGACATATATGCTTGTAAAAAAATTTTTGGCGGAACCCCGTTAGAACGTTCGTAAAAAAATAATGAACATTTCTTTTATTTGGCGATTTATCATCGGTTGGCGACAAAATAAAATTTCAAAAAACGCTTTTTTATGTCAAATTCTTTTTAAGGTAAAAGTGTTTCATCTTGAACTTGTTTAAAGAAATTTTATTTATATAACGTTAGTTTTGTCAGCTTTAGTTTGTTTTAACTATATTTGCCATATTTGTCATAATGTATTTAAAAATAAAATTAACTGTAAAATTTTATGAATTAAAACAAAATTTAAATTAATTAAATTTGTTTCAATCTCAAAATTCACTCCAATCTAATTGAGCTGTCGATTCAATTGAATCGACAATTCGAAAATTGAATCTGTCGATTCAATTTTGTTGCTATGGAAACAAAAACTTTTCCAATATTGAAATGCGTTATTGCAGCATTCTTCATCTGGCCTTTATTTTGTTATACGCTTAAATATATGAAAAAATACTTTTCAATATGAAAGTACTTTTTATATAAGAAATAATTTTTAAAGTGATAACATTAAATAACTGCAGCAAAAGCAACAGAAATAGGTAACATAAAATACATCTATATGTCAAACTCTCTCATTATTGAAATTTAAATTCATTAAATACCATTTACACGTCTAAAATTTAACTGACAAGAAATTTTCAGGTACATTAAAATCGTTTGCTTTTGGCGAGGGAAAATGCTGCTCGCCAAATCGCGTGACGCTTTCATCTTTTCGCGCCAAATACTCAAAAGTATTTTATTTTTTTACTGAGTTTCTTCTGTAATTCCGCCGATAAATTTGACTGATCCTTTATTACATACATGAGTAGTTTAATCAGTAATTTTTTCAAAAAATTCTGAGTATGCCCAGTATGGAGACCTTCCTTGTTAGTAAAAAAAAGGAACTGAACATGTCGAATTCCTCCTTTTAGTGGCATTTCCCATACCCCCCCCCCCCCCTGCCCTATTTCCTTGTTTTGTGCTAAACTTCTTGGATAAACAATAATGCTGGTTTTAGGCTTAGTTTAAATTATGAATAATATACAGTATAATGTTCCATATACAGGGAAACTATTACATTTATGCATAAACAAGTCATTAATATACAGAAAGCATAAAATGTATATGAAGCAAATTTACTTTTGATTCTCGAAATAATCTTTTCCTTTATACAATTGCAAGCTTATACAGATGAACATTTTTTTTCAACTGAAGATTGGCCTACCATTGCTTCATATTGTGTGTGATTGAGAAAATGTTTAGAATGATATATAAAGAGAAAAACCTAATGTCCCATTCCTTCCACTGGCCCCCTCCACCCCACTCTCCCCTATATAATAAAAATGTTTATGTTTCAGATAAGCTATCCAATTTCCAAAAATTAGCTTCAAAAAACTGTAACTTAAATTCAGTCTTAGAAAAATTTCGCGTAAACATCTTCAGGGTGGTTATAAAATAAGTATCCCTATTTGGAGCTGTCTGTAGCTTGAAGGAATAACCCGGATGAAACCAAAATTGGTACACATACTATTCAAGAAGGGGGAAGAAGAATGGAACAATAAAAAAAGATAATTACAATAATCTGCAACAGATGGCGATACGGGTCCTGTCGGTGCAAACGCTGTTGTAATCATTAGTAAAATCAAAACGTGGTTATTTCTGCCATTAACGTTGTACGACATGGCTCTCAGTTTACCAAATCGCGCTTTAATTTTAAAACTATTCTACGTTAACAGTTCAAACAATGCAGCTGCTTTATGTGAAGTTAGGCGTTTGAAAGGAATGCGTAAAGGAAAAGGTCCTTTGACACCGTGTGCAGTGAGAAGAATGGTAAAAAAATTCGAGGAGACTGGATCGTTTACTGTAAATTGTGGAAGAGGGAGGAAACCATTACCTCTCCGCACTCAAGAAGTTATTGTATTGCACATTACATTTCAAACGGAAAAGCGCCATCTGTCGGCAATTATTGCAATTATTATTTTTTTTATTGTTAGAGTCTTCTTCCCCCTTCTCAAATAGTATGTGTACAAATTTTGGCTTCATTCGGGTTATTCCTTCAAGCTAAAGACAGCTCCAAATAGGGATACTTATTTTATAACCACCCGGTATTTTAACTATTTGTCGGTCGATAATTTCAAAGGGGTCGATAAAGGGGCACGTAGCGTGTCTTTCTGGATATGGAAATTCAATTAACTAAATTCTTTTTATCTCTAGATTTGAGGGGGAAAAAGCATTAGTAAAATATTAGTCTGGCAGTTCTTGCCAAGTAACTACCTCTAAAATATAAACAAACTATGAATTGTTGTCAGCAAGGGAGGGAGAGGGACAGTGCTCCCCTAAACCACCCATTTAAAGAAATTTTTAACAACATGAACATAAAAATGCAAACGTAATAAGTAAAGCAGTGCAAAGTGCAGCAAAAGAGATTCATTGGGCAGATCTTGTAAAACAGAAAGAAGAAAATTTTGTTTTACTTCTTCATTTTAAGGAGTAGAAACAGCTATTATCGAATATTTTATGTTTATCAATTCTTAAAATTCTGCAATAAATTTATTTTAAACTGCTATTTTATTCTCTTTTATGCTTTTCCATTAATTATTCCCTCTGTTTGAAGAACCTCGAAGAGTCCAAGGCTATTGCACTTTACGTATATGTCATTTCGGATAGAATTAAAAAAAAAAAAAAAAAAAAAAAAAAAAAAAGTAGGCCATTCTGCCAGCGTGCTATTTTGAAGATCAAATTACCTCTGACTAATCAACTTGGAAATTGCTTTAGATTTCGCCACATGATTTCACCTTTATCACTATCGATATTCTTTTTATTTCCTTAAGTTATGCAGCATTTGATTCAATTACTAGGCTTCATTTATTTTTTTAATTACCTTGTTTTTCATATTGGTCATGACTTTATTTCAGATACTTTTTTTTTCTCATTTATAGCAAGTCATTCGTAAATTAAAAACGTCCATATTAAGAATAAAAATTATCTTAATAAATTTTAAAAGAATGTATTACCATTGAAGAAACCGTTATTTTCTTCTGAAAAAAAATTCGAAACATTCGTCAACTATTAAAAATGCCTGTAAGATGAGTTTGCACTTATCTTCATAATAATAATAATAGTAATAATAATAATAACAACAACAAAAAGTAAAATTCATTAGGGCATTGTGAGACGAATACGTGTGTAAAAGAATAATTTTGTCTTCTGCGTGCACTTGACAAAACAACATAAACATCTATAAAAATTTTACAAATGGGTGAATTTCACATGAACTGCCAATTTGATGTCCTGATGTTTAAATCTAAATTTCATATTAATAAATTTATTTTTTGATATTCTAAAAGCAGGTAGTAGCACATCTTTTTATGCTTTATTCAATGCATTCATTACATTTTTTCAGAGTTACAAAATAGTATATGGGATGGATCGTGGTTTGGAAAATAGTGGTCTTTTTTTTTTTTTTTTTTTTTTTTTTTTTTTTTTTTTTTTTTTTTGTACTTTAGTTAGCAAGTAATGGGAAATGACTTGTTCTGATTAAAAAACTTGGAAATTTTCAATCTTTTTTTTTATGCTTCCAAACTTTTTAAAAAATTTATATATGGATTAACAGTAAATTATTCTGTGTTAATTAAACAAATAGACAATTTATATTTTAAAAATACGTATCTAAGAGTTTAAAATTTAAAAGGATTTTGTGTCCTCATATGCAGAACATGAGTGTTACCTTAGGGAATTTATTATTATTTGTTTTCAAAATATTTGTATATTGCAGTTGGCAATGGTAGCGAGAAAACGATGTTGTTTCTTCTTTACAGTGCGCTTATTTAGAACTCGATAATTTTATTCTATAATTGCTATTTATTGGAATGTTCATTTCAACATGGTGGAGTATTTTTATTTTCTTACAGGAGTGTTAATTATTTATTTATTATTTTTTAACGTATAAAAATTAGTGATGGGCCGAATGGTGATTTGGCCGAATACTGAATATTCGGCCAAATACAAACATACAAATTTGGGCCGAATACAAACTTTTTTTTCCAATAAAGAAAATAAATTTTGATTATATATAATTTAAAAAAATACGAACTCATTAATTATTATTATTATTAAATGTGCTTTTTTGTATGTGTGTAATGTGTGCAAGTATAAAATGTATTTTTAAACTTGAAAAACTTATTTTTACACAAAAAAATTATGAAATTGCATTATATTCTTTTATTCTAATATACATCAAATTAATTTTCAGTAAGTCAGGATGGGAAGATATTTCCATTAAAATATGAAGAATGTGCTTCACTTTTACTATCAAATGATACTTTTATCCTTTTTTGCATCCAAAATCAATAATATTCTTAATCTCTCTCTCAGAATTCAGGAGGAGATATTTTATGAAATAACCTTTAATGAAGTAAATTTGATCATTTAGAGTTTGTTTCCCAAATGATAAACAAATTCATAAGAATGACACTGTTTTGAAATCAGTTGCCAAGCTTTAAATTACAAATATAAGTTTGATCAGGGAGTAGATGTTTTTGAACAAATGTCACGTAAGTGAATGATGTTACTTATATGTTTTACTTGTTACTTAAATTTTTAAATATTTTCTAATGTTAAAAAATGTTATAATAAATTTAAATTTTTGACCTCTCTTTTATACAGGGGCTATTTTTTTTTATATTGTTACAAAAAAGTTGTTTGCTTCAAGAGTTGTTACCGCTTGTCATGAGTGTTACCACTTTTCATGAATGTTACTATAGCTAAGAATCGGAATTTTATTAATGCATTTGTTACTTCACTTAAATTAATTGTTTTGTATATTAGTACTTTCTAATTCTTTATTATAACTGCACTGAAAATAATTAAGTTTTAATTAAATTTGTTTTTATCAGAAGTTAACCCTTAATTTAAGATGCAAAGTAATACTCATGACATAAATAACTAATAAAATGCTTTAAATTTATGAAATAAATAAATACTAATACATTTTTGATTTATTTAATGCGTATGTAAGATAGCCTTAAACAATTTTTTTTAATTAATTATTGATGAAAAAAAATTATAGAATGTTTTATAGATGTCACACTTATGAGAAAAATATAGTGACTGACCAAAACATTTCTTGAAATTTCTGAAATATAAATAAAAAAACTCACAAATAATCAACTGCTTAGAATGCTGTAAACTATAAGAAACTCATACCTGAGTAAATTTTCATATTTAAACCAAATTATTTTTTTCAAATTATGTTTCACCTAATATGGCAATACATTTGAAAACCACCGAAATACCAAATTTGTGCATAAAAGTATTGCAACATATGCTGTTTACATGAAACATTGCATAGAATTGTCCTTTTCTTATCTTAATTCTTTATAAGGAAGTGGGAAGTCTTTGTCCATCTTAATTTTAATCCCCAATTTCAAAATTAATACCAGAATTTTTGAATGAAACTTTTCTTTTATAATGTATGTGGTAAAAAGCAATAGTTACGTTAAAAAACAGGTTGCTACTTCCCAGTTTTATAACAACGCTATAGATAACATTCTTCCTTTAAATTTGATGTTAAAAAAACTGGAATAGCTTTCAGACCCACGTATTAAAAAGGATTATGTTTTAAAAAAACCCTGTCGGCTGGGCCTATAGGCGGAGGTAGATTTCGAAAAGTGCTCATTAAAAAAAAAAAAAAAAAAAAAAAAAAAAAAAAATATATATATATATATATATATATATATATATATATATATATATATATATATATATATATGATTAGAGATAAACCCAGTTTAATAACTTCATTTGGCCGTTTATGAAAAAATTTTTAATTTTATTTTTCTGCAAAAACTGGCTTTATCAGTATCATCTTAAGAAAAATTCAGCTCAAATGCCCATTTTGACAACATATTTTGAAATAGATTCTGAATTTATTAAAAAATCGACCAAAACAGTACATTATACAGTTCCTAAATAACAAAAAACTGTCAGTTGAATGCATTTGAGACAAAAATTGAATTTAAAAATGAGTCATAAAATAACCGATTTGTTGTTTGAATACATCCTTAATTCTTTAATCATGATTGCTTCGGAAAATTTTGTGCGAAATACTCACTTTGACAGCATTTTTAAAAATATATTCTATCTTTATCAAAAAACTGGCCAATGCGTCACAGTATATAGTTCCTAAATAAGAGGATCTGTAAATTGGATGCGTTTGAGAGCGAAAATGGATTTTAAAACGAGTCATAAAAAACGCAATTTCTTATTTGAACACTTCCTTAAATTTTCAGTCACGATGATTTCTGACAAATTCTGTTCAAAATACCCTTTTTGGTAGCCTTTTTTGAAATATATTCCGTCTTTATCAAAAAACTGATCAATGCATCACATTATATAGTTCCTAAATAAGAGGATCTGTAAATTGGATGCATTTGAGAGCAAAAATGGATTTAAAAACGAGTCAGAAAAAAACGCAATTTCTTATTTGAACACTTCCTTAAATTTTCAGTCACGATGATTTCTGACAAATTCTGTTCAAAATACCCTTTTTGGTAGCCTTTTTTGAAATATATTCCGTCTTTATCAAAAAACTGATCAATGCATCACATTATATAGTTCCTAAATAAGAGGATCTGAAATTGGATGCGTTTGAGAACAAAAATAGATTTAAAAACGAGTCAGAAAAAAACGCAATTTCTTATTTGAATACTTCCTTCAATTTTCAGTCCCGATGATGAAATATATTCTGTCTTTATCAGAAAATTGACCAATGCGTCACTTTATACAGTTTCTAAATAAGAGGATCTACCATTTGGATGCGTTTAAAATCAAAAATGAATTTAAAAATGAGTCAGAATATAAGCAGTTTGGATTTGAGGTTTTTTCTCCAACTCCTATTTTTGTTTAATTTCTTTTTTGCTATACGAGTTGGTCTTATGAAAAACTTGTCAATATAAAAGTTGTAGATATTTTTGAGAAGATGTAAAATAAATTTAATCAGATTTAATATCTTAAAAATTGACGATGTTATGGATTTTTCTTTTTTTTTTTTTTTTCAGTGCCCTTTTTCTTTTCGTTTTTAATTTTTTTCATCGGTAAAAGTTGGTCCTATCAAAAACTTGTAAATACAAAAGTTTTAGATAATTTTAAGGACATTTACAAAAAATTTAGTTGGACATGATATCTTGAAAATTGACGAAGTTATGAATTTTTTTCTCTCAAAATCCCTGTTTTTTTCGCCCCTTGAGCCCACTTCTAAATTTATCAAAAATCTGTCATGCATATACTTTTGGCCCATTTTTAAGAAGTAATATAAACTTTAAACCGATTCGATATCTACTTTAATTTAGAAGTTATGGCGTTTTTTCGGTTTTTACAAAAACGCTCCCTATTCCGACCCCCTTGGTCCGATTTTGCCCATTAACGAACTTAGCCAAGATTTTATCCCCTTTGATTTTATGTACCAGTTTAGTGGAGATTGATGAAGAATTATAGAAGTTATCGTGTCCATAAAAAAGTGATATATATATATATATATATATAAACTGGTGCGATTGCAATAGGTAGTGTTTCTTACGAAATCTACCTAAAAGTTTACGCTTATATTTTATGTCTTGATCAAATTTTAGGTGCTTAAAGAACAAGTATTGCTTAATCATTAATTTTTTTCTCTATTTTAATACGCCATTATGCATATTTTCAGGTAATTTTTACAATTGTTTGTATTAATTAATAAAAATATGCGAATTTCATAATATGAGGCCTCGGAGCGAGTCGCTAAACTCGCTTTTCTCGCTAATTTTTTGAATTTGTCTCTTTTAGTCTATATTTTTCAGATTTAGTCTCTTTTTTCACTTTTTTTTAAATGTTCCTCACCCATCGATCGTTCGCAGGAAAAAGATCGTAACTTTCCTCATTTGATAGCGGAAAAAACATCGCGAAATTCAACAATTTGTCGCAAGGAAATATCGGAAAACTTGTCAGTTTGTCGCAGGAAAATCTCGAAATTTGTTAACTGTTCGCGGGTAAAAATCGCAAAATTTTTCAGTCGGAAACCGGCGAAAAATCATGGATTATGTTAATCTGTCTTAGGATAAAACCATAAAATTCCGTGGAACTATAGTGAAACTTAGTCGCGGAAAAAAGTATACCAAATTTCCCGGGAGCAGAATCGGCGCAACGCTGCGACGCACGTCGCAGACCCTTGGGAAGGTCCACAGGCTATTTTTCAACTGTTAAAAATTTAGCAAAAATTAAAAAATTTCGGTCCTAAATCCGAAAATTCGGACATAAAATGTATCGCGAATTTCGACAAACAGTCTTCGAAAAGAAATCTATTTCGTCAAAGATCGCGAAAAACACGCGAATTACGTCAAAAGATCGCGAAAAAACGACAAATTTCCTCAAAAAAAAAAAAACATTCAAAACATCGTGAAAAAACCGGCAAGTTTCTTCAAAACATCGTAAAAAAACGGCAAATTTTCTCAATAAATTGTGAAAAACAGCAAATTTCGTTAAAAAAAAACCCCCCAAAAAATGGCAAATTTCTTCAAAAGATCACGAAAAAAACGTCAGTTTTCGTCAAAGAATCACGAAAAAATAGCAAATTTCTTCAAAAGATCGTGAAAAAAGGCAAATTTCTTCAAAAGAACGCGAAAAAACGGCAATTTCGTAAAATGATCACGAAACAACAGCGAATTTCTCCGAAAAATCGCGAAAAAACGGCAAATTTCATCAAAAAATGACGGAAAAAGTAACATTTCTTCCTAAAGTTAGCAAAAAAAGGCAAACGTCTTCAAAAAATCGCGAAAAAACGGCAGTTTTCGTTAAAAAATCACGAAAAAATTGCAAATTTCTTCAAGAGATCGCGAAAAAACGGCGAATTTCTTCAAGAGATCGCAAGAAAACGGCAGTTTTCGTCAATAGATCGCGAAAAAAATGCAAATTTTGTCAAAAGATTGTGAAAAAACCGCAAATTTCGTCCGAGCTTTCGTCAAATGATCATAAAATCGAAAAGGATATTCATAGATGCCAACTTGTACAGTATGGCCAGTAGTACAATGTACAGAAGAGTACAATGTACGGATTTTGTTCGAAGTGTACGGTTATATTAATGAACAATACGATTAAACGATTTTGCGTGCAGAAAAAATAATCGCAGAAAAATGCAAATTTCGTGAAAGGATCGGCGAAAAAATTTGCGATTTCTTTACGCGATCAATAGTCAAAATTTGAGGTTTTTTTCTGCGGTCATTTACCAAAATACAGTAAATGATAATTTTTTGGGCCATTGTTTTAGAAATTTGCTTTTTTTCTGCATTTATATGACGAAATTCGTCATTTATCAGATTTATCCCTCTCTTCGAGACCCATTTGATGAATTTTACCATGTTTAACCAAGATCCATTTGACTAATATCGTGATTTTTTTTTTTTTTTTTTTCAAGGCCATCTGATAATTTTCATAATTTTTTTATCCTTAGAACATTTGACTAATTTCGAGAATTTTTCTCCCGAGATCATGCAGCAAATTTTGTGATTTGTTTTTTGAGACAATTTGATGAATTTTACTATATTTCCTGGAATTTCATGATTTTGTCCCCGTGGTCATTTGGTGAATTTCTGATTTTCTTTCATGATGAATTGTTGCGATTTGAGATATTTTTCTGTCAACAAACCAATTAACAATATTTGCAATTATTTCAAAACTGACTGAAATGCATTAAAAATGTATTCCACAGATTGTGTTAAATCTTATAGTGCTTGTCTGTATACCAAAAACATTTAAGTGAAGAGAGAAAAATATTTTTTATTTGGTCTCCTTTTAGTCTCTTTTTTTAAATTTTGGTCTCTTTTAGTCTCCTTTTCTTGCGATTTAGTCTCTTTTCTCTCTTTTTTAAGAGTGACTCAGCGGTTCTAGGCCTGTAAAATATGTATTTATTTAATAGTAATTCGTGTTCATAATTTATGTAATAGTATTATATAATAGTACAAAATAAATCCAAAATAATCTGCGCCTGCATTTATCTGCATTTATACTGCATCAAGTGATGTAATATATAAACAAATTTCCTTGCCTAGTTATTTTTATACCATGTGACGTTAGATTAAGTCTCCGGAATAAAAATAGTTTTAAATATATCGTTGTAATATGTGACGTAATTTTCGCTGTTGAATGCATTTCTCATGTAATAGTTTATTTAAAATGTTTTTTCTTTTTAAGATTCTTAAATACATATGAGGACCCCAGAAGCCAAGGGGTATAAGTGACAAAAATGAAAAAAATAAACTAAATACACAGACGACCAAAAAATATGCCTTTTTCATTTCAGGTAATGAAATATAACTGATTTTCTTATTATTTGCTGAGTTATAGAGGCAAACCACTTTTTTCGAAAAACAAACAATATTGATTAATTATACATTTAAAGAAAATTGTACTTTATTTTTTAACAGTTATTGAAATAAGAGTTCAAAGACCAGAATGCAACAAGCAGAAATTTCCTATTTCAATTCACTCAATTGTTATTGATGTTCCAATTTAACATCAATTATCTTTAAACTCTATTTACTCCAAATCGAAATTTTGCCACTTGTACCCCTTGGCTTCTGAGGTCGTCATATATTATTTAACTTAAAAGTATTTGGAAATATTTGAGTTTTTTAAATATGACATAGAATTCATCATTAAAGGTTTTCTCATGTAATAATTTAATTATTTTAGGTTTTGGAGGAAAGAGCTAGATGAAGATTCAATATTCCGTAAAAACGGTTTGTAATATGATGCGCGTTATCGCTTAAATTTAAATGCCCCCATTAAGCCCAAACGAAACAAGCAAGCACATGGAACAGAGATCGAATTCTTTAACGTAATCCGTGCAGTGTATAATAGATTAAAAACTGTATTACTAAAAGTTTTTATGCGAAAGCGCGTGGTTACGTTTAGGTCTAATGAGCGGATTTTAGGTTTACATTTTTTGCGTCATCCCTCAAAAATGTAATTTCATCTCTGTTCTTTCTTCTTACTCTGTGATTTTAGTCACTTAGAATGTTAAGATATTTAAAGTTTTGGCCTTTTGCATGTGACGTAAATATCACCTTTAAATGCGTTTCGCATGTGATAATTTTGTTGTAAAGTTTTAGTACATTTTTAATATTTTATGTGTTAAGATTTTGACGTAACTATTTTTATTTTTAGTTTTTAATACGTGATCATTTAATTCTTATTTTAAAATTTGCTTTCTATTTTGAAGTTTGTTGATATCGTTTTTTCTTTACAATTGAAAAGAAAATTCTTTTCCATATGCTTTGTCTATCACTTGCAAAATATGCTATAAAATGTATATTTTAAAAGTAGTGGTGTGAACAGAATATAAAAATTGTCGCTTGTTTCAGCAATGAAATTGAGGAAAAAATATTTTAGCAATAACGAACTGAAATTATTCAAATAATTAAAATTTTGGCATAAAAAATTAAGTTAGTAGCGTTTGTTCAGAATTCTATGAATAACTTATATTAACTGATGTGTTGCAAGACAGCAGCAATCGATAGAGTCATCTTTTAAAGCTCACTATATCTTGACTTTTTAAGTATGTTACAGATATGCAATTTAATAATACAAACAAGTCTCATCGTTGAAATTTCATTAAATTTTTGTTGCAATATCAAACTTGTATGTGGGTTTTATTTATATCATTGAAATAAATCATATTGCTTTAGATATTTCCCTAAAAAAAACAGTAATTGTATTCAATTTGGTTAAAACTTAAGTATGAAGTAGCTACACGCAAGCAAGAAAAGAAATTGTTTGATAAAATCATGTATCATTAACCATGAAATAATTTCATATCACTTCTGCTAACAAAATACGTTTTCAAAAAATCTTTTTATTCTATTATTCGCGACTATTCTTAAAAATTTGGATGTGGCTGTACAAAAATTTTAAAGTGCTTGTGGAGTTTACTTACCTAAAACTCAGTTAAATTTTTCTAAAGTCTGTATGCACGAATAAAGCATAGAACGTGACTTTCGAGTTTGAAAAGTATTCTTACAATAATATGAGAAAGAAATAGTTCTTAACTGTGATGAGTCAATCTTATTTGTCACGTCTCTAAGTGTGGCACGTTCATTAAAGTTATTTAACGACTAGTCTTTTTGGTTTAATTTAGAAGGTTCAAGAAATCGCAGTTTAATTGGGTTCTTTCTCTTTCTTCTTTCATTCTTTTTACTTTTTACTCATTTTAATTGCATTTAGTCTTTATTTGTCTAAAATGAAATGTTATATATTAAGAAAATACTAGATAAGCCGTCAAGATTTGACGGTAAATAACCTGAATGTTTCATTAGAAAAATTCTTCTTATTATTTTTTAATTAGTTTCTTTTAAATTAATTATCGAAATCGGGACAAATTTCTATACTGCTTCAATGATTCCTATTTCTTCAAGGCGATATAGAGTGCTGTCAGTCTAACCAATTGAATGATGTGAAAAAATTTTTAATTTTTAATTTACAACCAATTATGCTTGCTTTTTATTAGAAACTTACCCAAAAAATTCTAGGCAAAATATTTATTTATACTTAGTACAGTTTTTTTTTAGGGCGGGGGATGACAATATTTATTTTTATTTATTTATTTTTACTACACGCCATTAAAAGCTGTCATGCATTTTATTTTTATCAACCTCATTCTTTAAAACCTAAATTTGAAACATTATGCAGATGACAATTTATAATATAAAATTTTTATTCCTTGAATTTCATTTTACATTTTTTCAAATTTTAAACTATGGATATATCTAAGTAATTTCTTTTATAGTTTCTATATAGATATTTTTTTCTTATTTTCCGCTTTATTTTTTTACGGAAAAGAATGACAAACTTTTCTGAGACACACACATATATATCCTTGATAATGGTTAGAAAATATAACAAAAATTCTAGATCAGTTCAAGTTATTTAATTGATAATTACATGCAAAATATTTTAGCTTAAGAGTGTTTTTAACTGCTCTGCTCACCAAGCACAAAACGTTTTGACTTATATACAAATTCATTTTTTAACGGAATGTTATAATATTGGAAGGCCTGACTATGGAAGCAGTTTCGAATCGAACCCAGCTTTCCATTTCATGATAATAAAATTATCTACCGAATTATAAGCTATTTCGATCACGGTATCATGCTATTTTCTGCCTTTCGTCGACTGTTTTTTCCGCTTTCGTCGGAAAATGCAATTCAAAGCGACAACGCTGATGGATTGTTCTAAAATATCTATTGCGTATTTTAAAAAACAGAAAATTGAGTGTGATTAGATAGTTTCTGGATAGCAACATGTGCTAGTTTCATACATTTCTGAACAAAAATTAACTAAAACTTATGTTACAAAGTTGCCCTTTTTGATTTAAGAACACTCTAAATATTTTAAATATAAAATCTTTTTTTTTTTTTTTTTTTTTTTTTTTCAAAATATCATGGAGCGTTAAATTTTATTTAAATATAATATAAAGCATTCAAATAATAATGATGATAATATTAAATTAAAAAACATATATCTTCTCTTCCTAATAAAATATATCATTATTGAAATGAACTGTCGACAAAAATATTACAGAAATAATTTTGCCTGGCTTGGGCTCGAACCGGCGTGGCGTGCTTTACAAAAATTCAGAGCTTTTAACTACTACTTTATAGCTTGCTATTTTAGCAGACGCGTGCGAAATTGTGTCGGATTCGTTCTGATCTGTTTTCTCAGAAATAATAGCTTCGTGTTTTAACATTCGAACGCCGGAAAATTTTATGTATGTTTTATCAAAAATATTTAAAATAATAATTTTTTAAATTACTTAGTTTTTTTAATTTATTTCATTGTAACTTATATATAACTTATTTCTTGACGATTTTTCTGGTTCGAATCGACAATTCAAGCCGATAGATGTCCTTAAGCGCTACTTCCAATATAGCCATCCTTGAATTTATATTTGTTTCAGTGGAACAAAATTTGACAGCGTAGATACACAAAAAAAGCGGGACAAAAGTTAATTTTAAAAATTAGTCGAAAATAACAAAATTATTTTATTTTTTATTTTATAATACCTAAATATAATTACTTAAATTCCAATTAAACATATTTTAGCTAAGCATCTGATGGAAAAAATATATGTATTGTTTGAAAGTTAAACTGAAACCAGCAAGGGGACATGCCAGGATAGAGACTTTTTTTAGACTTTGTAAGAAATTTCAGAAAAATGTGTTTTAATTAGGCATTCAATCGTGATGTTATTTAATAAAGTATATTAAGATGATGCGATTCATTGCAAAAAATAAAACATATAGAATAAAAAATCTGTTTTAAACAGATTGCCGTACAAATTATCTCTTATCGTAAAATCACCCATATATGACACTACTTTAAATTCCAAAGCTCTTTTCTAAAATCTTTCATTGTTTTCCAGGTCATATACAGTCGAGTCTCTCTATAACGAAACTCCATACATCGAATTTCTCTATATAACGAATTTTTAGTAGGAACGGTCCCCTTTTTGCATGATTATATTAAAAACAGTCTATATAGCGAAATATCTATCTCCATATAACGATTTTTTTCATAAATTGGTCTTAATTTATTCAGTTTTAAAAAGCTTCGAAATCATATGGAATCAATTTTCCATGACTTATTTTTGATTTATCGTCAGTGCTGAGTTTTTTTTTTTTTTCCTCTATTACTTCCCTCCTTGTTCTTTAAATCCAACGAATTCATCCCACCTCCTACACACCTTTCCACATCCTTCTCAAAACAGAGTCAATTTGATTGATACACACGTAAGAGAGGAATCAATGAGAGGCACATAAGAGAGGAATCAATGAGAAGCACATAAGAGAGGCCTTCAAATGGAGGAAAATGTTAACTACAATTTTTCATTCCTTGCTAAAATTTGAGCGCTTTTTTTTTTTTTTTTTTTTTTTTTTTTTTTTTTTTTTTTTTTTTTTTTTTGAGAGCATAACAATTTAAAAATCAAAATAACAAAAAATTACAGATTTCTTCGTCTGAAATTAATGCAAGTCTTCATTATTTGATTTCCATTAAGCTTTGAAATAAATGTCTGTTTTCTTTTTTGAAACTTCAAATTAAATAATTAAGAAATAAAATGTTAGGTTAATGTTTACTTTTAAATATTTCAAATTCTTAATTCAAAAGATCAAAAATAATATTTGTTCAAATTTCACACATTAAATACGATTTTTAACATCATTCTCTATTATATATCGAATTTCTCTATATAACGAATTTTTTACTGGAACGATGGATTTCGTTATATAGAGACTCGACTGTATATATATGTATCGGATTCGTAGTAAATTCATTTCTTTAACATACAGTTGACAGATTTTAGTCTACTTTTGTTGATTCGTTTAAGCCTGAGCAGTACTTTAAAGCACCATTTGAAAAATCCTATTATAAAATTCATTTAAGCCGTCGATTTATTGTAATGTAATTTAGGATGAGTTATAGGTGCTTCTTTATCATGATTCAAAAGCATTATCCGTCTACAAAGCTTAATAAATAATAATAATAAATGAATCATTTCTTTGCCGATTATTGTTGAAGGGTTCAAATGATGAAGGTAATAAGTAACGCAATCACTTCAAATATTTATTTGGGTCTGTTGTCAAATGCCTAATAGTAATTTGAAGATGATAGATGGCTATTGATTATTATTTGGTTAACTCTTCTTTCTTTTATTCTATCTGTATATCAAAGCTGTTCAATTGTTCTGCTTTCTTCATGTTGGTAAACGTGAAATATGAAATTTCAATTCTGTAAATAGTTTTACATTTACGTATAAGGTCACATTTTTCTAATACTGTAAAATACTAAAAGCAATATATATATATAAAAGACTGGAGGAGATATTTGATGTGCGACAAAATCTTCATAAATACCGATTTAGTCAATATTAAGGGGGCTCAGGGCTTAAAAAATTTAAAAAAAAAAAATGATTTTTTTTATGATCTAGTTTGATTATTCAATTAATTCTTAACTCAATGCAAAAAACCGCATAAAAGTATTTGCATTTTTAACGGAGTTATAAGCCATATGTATCAACACTTTCATAGCCGCACCTATATAATTTCAACTTTAACCTTCCTACCCTGTTGAAATTTTACTCAAACTTGATTAAAATATTTCACACCAGAATTTTTATTTAAATTCATTTAACATACTTTTTTAACTTAAATCTTTGTGTTATTTATTTAATTTACTTTATGAAAAATTTTCTGGTTTGAATCGAATGAAACGCATTATAGGATTGGGTCGATTAGACCCATTCAGGGTAGGAAGGTTAAGTCACGTTTTCTCAAAACTTGATTTTTGACGACTAACACCAAGATTAAAACTAGTTGGATGTGTCAATCCCATAACTTTCTTCTATCGCATATGTACATTTTAATATTTTTAAAAAATAGTTACTCATTATAATGCTTTAATAATTTTAATACAATACCATACCAACTTTGATTTTCATCTTAAATTTCCGTCTCTGCACGAGCCGATGGACAATAGAATGATAGGCAGATTTTTTTTTTTTTCAAATTCAGGGAGGACCTACTTGCCTTACCAAAAAAATAATCATATACAAAAAATTTAGTTCAGTTCTAGAACTAACTTCATACACTTTTATGCGGTGCAATATTGAAAATGGCATAAAATTCGCTATTGCAGCCCCCCCCCCTTCCGGCGGATTTTTTTCAGATTCGGGCCGATCCATCTAGCCATAGCCATACACTTACACAAAAAATTTTGTTCAGTTCGATTTATAACTTCATGTACTTTTCGTCGGTATAATATTGAAAATGGCACAAAAATCGCGATTGCAGAGCCCCCTTCCGACGAATTTTTTTCAAATTCACGGAGGACCAACTAGACATAATCATACATATACATAAAAAATTTGGTCCAATTCAATGCATAACTTCATATACTTTTGGTTGGTAAAATATTGAAAATGGCACAAATATCGCGATTGCAGCGCCCCCTTTCCGGCGGATTATTTTCAAATTCAGGGAGGACCAACTAGTCATAGTCATACACTTACACAAAAAATTTGGTTCAATTCGATGTATAACTTCATATACTTTTGGTCGGTACAATATTGAAAATGGTACAAAAATTGCGATTGCAGCGCCCCCTTCCGACGGATTATTTTCAAATTCAGGGGGGACCAACTAGTCATAGTCATACACTTACACAAAAAGTTTGGTTAAATTCGATGCATAACTTCATATACTTTTGGTCGGTACAATATTGAAAATGGCACAAAAATCGTGATTGCAGCGCCCCCTTCCGGCGGAATATTTCAAAACTGAAGGAGGACCTGCTTGCCACAGCCAAAAACATTCACAAAACATTTGGTTCAATTCTGTGCATAACTTCATACACTTTTTGATGGTAGAATGGCGACATACACACAGACAGACACACGGACAGACAGACATTTTGTAAAAACATGTTTTTTGGAATCTTTGACCCCTAAAACGTGTAAATCCGTCGAAAACCGGAAGTCGAAAAAAATTTCTATTACAATACTTTCTTCTATTGAAGATAGAAGAAAGTAAAAAAAAAAAAAAACTATTTGATAGAATGGCCTTTTTTTTATGCATATAACATCGTTATCTATAGAATAAATTAATATATTTTAGATAGTTTAATATTTTGAATGTTTTTAATGAAAAAAAAAAGTTGTATTTTTTAGGGGGGTTTTAAATTTTCAAATATGAGAGATTTTTTAATAATTTTTTTTAAAGTGATAGTTATATCCTTAATTCATTCTATAGATAATGATGTTATATGCATGAAAAAAAAAAAAAAAAAAAAAAAAAAAAAGTCATTTCATCAAATAGTTTTTTTTAAATCTTGGTGTTAGTCGTCAAAAATCAAGTTTCGAAAAAACGCGTCTTAAAGTTGAAATTATATGGGTGCGGCTATGAAAGTGTTGATACATAAATGCTTATAACTCCGTTAAAAATGCAAATATTTTTATGCGATATTTTGCATTGAGTTCAGAATTAATTGAATAATCAAACTAGATCATAAAAAAAATCGATTTTTTGAGAAGTTTTCAACCCTTCATATATGGGGGAAAAAATTGCGCCGACCTAGTTTAGAAAGAAAAAAAAAAAAAATAGAAAATTTGGCCCAAGTTATACAAGGAAATATATATATATAAATTCGCCAGGCCCGAATGCTGTAACTGAAATAGGCCGAGCCCGAAAAATCCTTAAATCTTTTGTTTGTTAGAGTGTTATTTCAAGTCAGCTGAAGATAAAAATGTTTTTTATATCATGAATGAAAAGGAAAACCTGCCGGTAGTAACACGGGTGATGTATCATCTTAGCCACTGTTACCTACCTAAGGTACTATAAATCATGTTATCAGTAAAAAGTCAAATTAATGATCGTTCATTTCCCTTTCCCCTGCTCTTGCTGCAAAAATAATTCCTTAAACCTTGCAAAAAAAAAAAAAAAAAAAAAAAAAAAATCCCAAATGCAAAAGTAATTCCTTGAAATTTCGTTGTGCCAATGCAGGACGGATGTTAATTTTTTCTTTCTCTTTATCAAAATATTGTTTTCTCGTAAAACCGTAAACGTGGACTAAAAAATTCTTTCATCTAGATTCATCTTATTGTGAATTCAAAAAGATCACGAAATCCTAGAATGAATGCTTCCTCTTTGCCAAAAGCAGTGCGTGGGAATGAAATTTAAATCCCTGTTGTGCAATGTAGAATATCTTTTTAACATTAATTGGAAATAAAATATTCGGACTTTGCTTACTTGTCCGTAACACTGAGAAGTGTATGAATAATTACAACGTATTAAAAAATATCAAGTCTTCTGAATTCAAAAATATATTATCTTTCTCTTAGACTGGCCTTTTCTTTTTAAAAGGAAAAAAAAAATCACTTCTCTGTTGTGTTTATGTGAACAAATGTAGGTCAAAGTATCGAGATATGTTTCTATTGGATCAAGCATTTGTTGTCAAAGTAGTTAAGATGCACAGGTTGTTGAAGTAATATAAGATTATTTTCATTAACATTATAATTAATACATAGTAGAATCACGAGTATTCGAGCTAAATCGGACCTGAATGGAGTCGAGAACTGAACAATATCTGGCGATATACAGTAAACTCTGTCTAAGCCGTAATGGATTAAGACCAGGATAATTTTTCGGCATAGAAATTATTCCGCCTTAGACAAAGTTTACTCTATATGTCTATGGGCTCGTTGATACTTTCAGAGGTAAGCAGATTAGTTTTCAGAGGTAAGCAAATTTCCGTCTTACACAGTTTCACTTTAGACATGCAATTGCTGGGATGCTATCCCCCTCATTTTTATTAGGTAAATTCTTATTTTGTTGCAATCCTGTAATCTTCCTTTAAATTCTTATCCTTTAAATATGACTTATTAAATTAATAATAGCTGAACCATTTCGGTTCTGAATTTTTTTCCAGTTTAGGAAAAAATTACTTTTGTGCTAACAATATTAAAAGTAGCTATCGAAATCGCAAAAAGAATGTTACTATTTTTGCGTGTTTTTCATATAAAAATAGTCTAAGGGAGAATTTTTAAAGACGTTTGGAAAATGTCATATTTCAACCAGATTAAACAAGCATAAAAGTTTAGTACTGTTTTTCATCTTTGCTCACAAATTACTAATTAGGAGTGTCCCTAATTTCAATTGAACCCTTTCGGGTCTGGTACTATTAATAGTACATGTCTTTTCATTAAGTATTATGTTGTCTTAACAATTACTTTTGTTACGATCGACATGTAGTAACGATATTATGTGTCTATGCGTTTCTTATTGTGACTCCGTTTGTACTTCCGCACTTAGTGATGATAATAATAATAATAATAAAAGTTTATTTAATTTTCTATACACCGTATGTGATTCCTTTGTTTCATACTTATATTTCAATCTTAAATTTTAAAATATAGATTACTTTTCTGAACGTATGATGCGTAATGAAAAACCCAGTAACAGAAACAATGCCGCACGGCAGCGAGCGCTGCAGATTATTTTAAGTTATTACTGGTTAATTTACCTGCTTCAAAGGAAAGACTGGGCTTAAAAAGCAGCTCAAGTTAAATATTTAAATACTAATTTTGCTTATTTTACAGGTTCTGATATTTCTTACAATAGTAAGCTTATAGATTTTAACTTGCTGCAGATTGATGCAAAAGATTCTGCTCCTGGGATAAAAAGCAAAAAAAAAAAAAAAAAAAAAAAAAAAAAAAAAAAAAAAAAATTAGAAATTTGCAATATTTGTCAAGCCCCGTTGTTACGCGATATTTTCCAAACATCTCCAAAAACTCTTCCTTAGCTTATTCGCTTATAAATGTGAATTGAATAGTATCCAAACCAAGGTTGGCAAGTTTCTTCCGCATTGGAAGAAATGGAAGAAACTGTTATTCTTTATAAATTTACCATATAACTTAAAACTTTGTAAGATATAATAAATGTCTTCTTGCTACAACCTTAAGTAAATTAATTCCATACAATTCAGATCTATACAAATGTAATTAATTATATGCTAAGATCACATGACACCAGTTTAAATATTTTCAACCATTGGCTAAATGAAGAAAAGAAATTTTATCTAAATGCACAAAATCAATTGAATGTTATCCATTTTAATTTAACCAGCATATTTTTCAGTTATTAAAACTTTTGGAGTAGTAGTAGTACAGATCATTTATCAACAGTAGAATGAAACTCATTTAAGTAAAAGACAGTTCTTTGAATTTACATCAATTTTACTAAGGTAAGTAATATAGTACAATAATTACTGTACTAAATATATTCATTAAAGTCCTCATTTTCCTTACTGCAGCAAAGTATAAATAATACTATATATATCTTTTAGCAGTAGAATGCTGTAATCAGTTTCTCAACTTACAATGGATGAATGCAAAAGATGAAATAAAAAAAAATCTTTCAAGTAATACAGAAAACATGGAGAGTTTAACAGCATTTCGACTTATTCATAGACATGGGTGTAAAAATCTTGGCACCTGGTAGTCTTTTATCATTAAATTTTATTTGTTTTCTTCACTTAAATTTTTATTAGAATCCTTTCGATAAAAAATAAGGAATAAAATTTAGTAGTGAAAAACTGCCCATTGGCACTTAGATTTTTTATACATCTGCCCGCAGATATTTTGAGAAAAATAGTCTTTTTTTAGTCAGCATTCAAAAATGCATGCTAGATGCTAATATAAAAATTTGCAAATTCGTATATTTACTGTGTTGCGCAGTTTTCAATAATGCATTTTTATATGAAAATAACAAATTTTTAAATGGAAAATAAACATTTTGCAGGTAGCCCCCCCCCCCCCTCTCTCTCTCTCTCTCTCTCTCTCTCTCTCTCTCTCTCTCTCTCCTCTCCCCTCCCCCCTCTCTCTCTCTCTCTTTTTTTTTTTTTTTTTTTTTACATAAATAGCATATTAAAAAAATAAAAAACATCCCTCTACCTCTAAAGTTATAAAATCAATCGCCAATAAATGTCTGCTGAGTAACTGTATAAAATACCAGAGTTTCCCCCAGGTTTAAAAAGGGGCAGGGCACTACTTTTCTGAAAATGACACTTTTTACATTCTTCAGGGTACTTTTTTGATTTTTAAGGGCACATTTATAGAGTTAAATCTAGAATGTGGCGATCACAAAAATCGTGGAAATACAGAAATTTCGTCAAAGAATCCAGAAAAAAAAAAAATCCAAAAATTTCGTAAAAAATTGAAAAAAAAAAGGTAAATTTTGTTAAAAGATCACGAAAAAAGGCAAATATTGTTTAAAGATCGCGAAAAAATGGCCGATTTTGTTAAAAGATATAAAAAATGGCAGGTTTTGTCAAAAAGATCGCGAAAAAGCGGCAGATTTTGCTAAAAAAAATCGCGAAAAAAAGGCAAATTTTGTTAAAAGATGACGAAAATTGGCAAATTTCTTCAAAAGACCTCGAAAAACCGCCACATTTGTCACGTTTAAACACGAAAAAACGCAAATTTCAAAAAAGGGGAGCGAGAAAAAAAAGTCCATAGTTTGTAACAGGAGTGGAATCACCCCCTTTTTTCTCACACCTGTTGTAACCTTTCAGAAAATTTGCTGTGAATTTTAATTTTTCTTTTGCTCAGGATCACCTTTGTGAATTTGTCAGACTTTTTCCAAAATTAAGAAAAATTAAGGCAGTCATTTCCGAAAATTAAAAAAAGTCGGTCCTAACTCTAAAAATCTTACATAAAATATATCCCGCGGTTTCCCCGGGTGCAGAAATTTAGGGGTGCCAAATTTATACTACACACGTCATTTTGGGATCAAGAAAAAGTTGGGAGGAGGGGGGGGGCTTAAATTCTAATTATGCCCTGGGTGCTTTTTTCTCTTCGCACGAAAATGATTGTGAATCAGGGAAATCCTCTTTTGGAACAATAAAAACACAATTTTGAAGCAGGAAAATTAGTTTTTAGAACAGAAAAATTCATTTCTGGCATTAACTTTTTTTTGTGTGTGTGTGTCCCTTTGACAAAATTTGCATTTTTTTTGCGATTTTTGATGAAATTGCCGTTTTTTTTTTCGGAATATTCGCATTTTTTCGCGAATTTTCGGCAAAATTTGCCGTTTTGCGAATTTTTTGGCAGAATTTGCAGCTTTATTGCCATTTTTGAACGAAAGTTGCCTTTTTTCGGTAATCTTTTGACAAATTCTGTCGTTTTATCGCGATTTTTTGACGAAAGTTGCCGTTTTTCGTGATTTTTTAGCGAAATTTTCCATTTTTAGCGAATCATTTGACAAAATTTTCCGTTTTATTGTTATTTTTGGACGAAATTTGTCTGGGTTTTTTTCATGATTTTTTGAGGAAATTTGCCGCTTTTTCGGGATTTTGTGACGGAATTAGCCATCTTTTCGCGTTTCTAGCCGGAAATTAGTCGTTATTTCACGATTTTTTAAAAAAATTTGCTGTTTTTTTCAAGATTTTTCGAAGAAATAACGTGTCTGTGGGACGTTTAAGAGGTATTTTTTGCTTTTCGTCGCCGATTATTTGCTTAATTTACGCGTTATAGCGCGTCCGCATCATCACTGAAGGGCGCTGTTATTTTGAATGAGCGACAAGAGGTGCGCTAGTTTTTGGATTAGGGGCAAGAGGGGCGCTATTTTTTAAACTAAAGGGCAGGAGGGGCGGAGCGTCCCCCTGAAACCCTCTGGGGGAAACTCTGAAAATACAATATAATACAAAATATTAAGCTTCTACATTACTTAGTTTTCAAAATAGGATACGCTCAATATAAAAAATATCTGTTTTGAAAGAAAAAAATGACTTTAAAAACTGTTCAAGTATACCTCGATTTGAATAAAGTATCGCTCCACATATTTTATCATAAAAGCGGTTCTAATTCGAGAATTCCCCCCCCCCTTTTTTAGGTGCGTTCGTAATTTATGTAAATACGTAGCATCTATAGTGGTCGTTCAGTCTGTCCGTCCGCATATAACAACGCAAAAACTACCCAACCGAATTGTTTGAAATTTAAAATACATAAATATTACATTATTTTGTCGAATCATTTCAAATTTTATGAAATTCGGATGCATAGATCAATTACAGGGGCAATGAAAAGTATTCCATTACATTACGGTCAATGAGGGAAAAAGTTTCAAATGCATTTTAATCGTTTGAAATTTAAAATACATAATTATTATATAATTTTGTTGAGTTATTTCAAATTTTTTGATAATCGGGTGCATAGATCAATTACAGGGGCAATCAAAAGTATTCAATTACATTATGGTCAATAGGGAAAAAGTTTCAAATATTTTATACGTTTGAAAATTAAAATGCATAATTATTACATAATTTTGTCGAGTTATTTCACATTTTATGAAAATCGGACGCATAGATCACTTACAGGGACAATCAAAAGTATTCCGTTACATTACGGTCAATGGGGGAAAATATTTCAAATTCGTTTTAATGGTGTTACACTCATTCGAACTTAATAAAATTTATTTGAAACTATAAAGTACATATTATAATATACATTTTACATAATTTGTGGTGCAAAGAACATTTGTTATTTATTTACAAGGCCACACAAAGGTATTCCATTACATAATGGTATAGGGAGAACATTGTTTGATGAGCGTTTTAATTGTAATTCACTATTTACAATTTTATGAGATTGATATATGAGAGTAATATTTTTAAAACTTCGTTATCGTACAAACGCACCTCATTTGCTACGCTTCACGTGCAATTTCCAACTTGTTTTTTTTTTTTTAGTTTAGTAACGCGTCATTCTTTAATACTAGCCAAAAATATTTTGATTTAAAAAGAATTAAACTTTTAAAACCAGAATAATTTTGGTAGAAATGAAAAGTTATGGTGGTTTCTCCTTACTAATAGCATCATACTTGATGAAAAAACATATTTAAAAAAATATATATTCAATGTCAGGCTAAGTCTACACAATTCTAAAGGCGCAAACTCGACTTTAAAACATACAAAAAGATTAAATTATTTTAATTTTATTTTATTTTTCTTTAGGGTCCCTTACACAATTGTGTAGGTAAAGGGCTATAGTGATCTCCCCCCTTTAATTGTATTTAATTATTTAAATCCGCACATATTTTTAAAATAACTGGCCGTAAAAATGAATTATTTACATGCTTCTATGATTGTCAGAATAACTTTATTTTAAAGATGTGCCCACCATATTTAATTTACTATGTAATAGAACAGTTTCACGTGAAATTAAGTAATTTTATTTAACTATTTAACATTTTACGAATCAAAGACACTGATGCAAAATCACTACGTCAATAAAAAAAAGGGACGAAGCAAATAAAATTTTCTCTTTTCTCTTATTTAAAAAAAAAAAAAAAAAAAAAAAAAAAAAAAAAAAAAAAGAATATTTTTATTGCTGCATTTACCGTATTTACAATATTTTGTGCACTTTTTATTTATTTATTTATTTTACAGTTTCTTCAAAGTATTTATTGATATAAATTTTCCTCGGTTGCATACTTTTTTATTTATGTATTTATTTATTTTAACCAATTTTTCCTGAAGGGAGAAAAAAGAAGCTTTTCAATCGTTAATATTCTGTGTTTAGATTAAGGCGAAACCAGCGCAAAGTATTGATGTCGAAATTCAAGGACGTCTTACGTAAAAATTTGGTTCAAAACACCTATTTTGGCAGCAGTTTCTGAAACCCACCCTGCATATAACGAAAATGAATATATATATATATATATCAGTTATTTGATTTCAGTTTTTTAATAAAAGCACCTGCTAATCTCATACGTTTACGAAAAAAATGAATTTAGGAGAGTGTCTGGAAATATATCCAGTTTGGATTAGAGAATAAGCCTTCACTGATTGTGAACTGTGGGGAAAGCAGGAAAGAACTTGAAATGTAATTTTCATAGCATAACTTTCAAGTGTCGCGTTTCCAGATCACTCTCCCTTTCAACTGATCATTTAATCGACTTTTCACATATCAGTCGTAATGTAAAAGTATACGACAGCGCTCCACCCTTCTTGTTTTTGAGTAACAGATTGATGGAGTTTCTAGAGCGAGATTTATGTATCATTGTTTTCTAGTGGAAAACGTAATTTTTGCACTGTCTCTGTATCTGGCAATTTATCCGTGTACATACCGTGGAACAACTTTAAAAACCATTTCCAGGTCAATTGTGATACCCCTTCGTCTTTGCCAGATCTTTTTATGACAGTTGATCTTACAATAAAAAAAGGGACTATTGTTTGTGAATAAGTGATTTATTTGTGTTGCGTTTAATTATTAAGGTCAAATATCGATTTCATTACGCTTCATTACTTTATTCAATTTGTCAATAACTTTTTGTTGTAGTATCAAAGTTTAATAAGAAATATTAAGTAGTTCTGGAAATTTAACACAATGGCATGAATATATAAGTTATGCTGATTAATATGAGTGTGTTAAATATGTGATTTCAATCGAAATCGTACAAATATCCATTTACTTCCGAATCTTCCCCCCCCACCCCCACCCCTACCCCTTCCTCCCTGTTGAAGCATGGTCCTGACAATAGATGGATGTTGGATTTTAATCGACAACAAACTTGTATGCAACATTTATGGAAAAATAGTTTCACGCAAGCAGGTTAAAAATTAATTGCAAGATATGACAACAAACGAAGTTTAATAAAAATATGTAAAAAATTCTTTAAGCAGAGCTTTTGAGAATAAATTTTTTTATAAAGATTTTTGTTTTTGCGGTAGTTATAACAACAAACATAATAAATTAATAAAATATAAGTTGATAAAACCACGTTTTAAACACCGTAATATTTTAACTACTTGCAAACTAATCTCAGTAGCATTTAGCAAGACCGTCTTTAATGCAAAAAATGATGGAATTTCTCCGTGGAGAATAAGCGGATTCAAGGGATAGGTTTATTAACCAATACTAGAATTGCAGGGAGGTGAACAACACCCTAATATTTAATTCAGCTAAAATTATCGCTAAATCCATTTTTATACTTTCTTCAAGCATTTCGTCGCTATAAAAATTATAATTTATTGTTCATTATTCGCTATTACAATGCCCTTTACATTTTTCTATTGGTTGTTCTCTGTAATCTGTTGCTCAGTAAACCTATTTTATTTCCCAAAATCGCTTTTATTACTTTGCAGTTTGATGCAACTAGGAAGATGCTGCTTCTTAGATATCACTTTGATGCCACTTCACTGTTCGGCACTGCTCGATACATTCTCTGCACTGATAGCGGTATGTTGAATACTACCGAAACTAGTATGCGATTAATTAAATAGTTTTGGTGCTTAAAACGTTGTTGCGTTCGCTTATATTGTACTGTGCCAAGTATCATTTTAATTTGTCAAATTAACAAATTGCATCATGCTACTTATTTTTAAGTATTTTATCAATAAAGTTTTCGGCTCTGATTATTATTTAATAAATGCTATACAAGACAGATGTGATCGATTTTTTAAAGTAATTATATCAACGATAACCTGCGTACATTAAATTAAATAAAATTAAAGGTAACTCTAAGATAGTCTTGCAAAATTACAAAATTGTAAGTTTTTTCGCTGCATTTTGTTTTAAATGCTGAAAAAGAATGTTTATATATATATATTACGAATATGAATGTAATACTTGAGAGTATTGATTATTGATTAACGTAATGAAAATCCGTGAAATCAACAAATTATATTACTTTAAATATTGCTTATGTTGCAGTGAAACCTTGTAATTACGAACGTATTAATACAGGCTTGTCATTGAGAGGGTTAAACGTACGCGTTTCTCTTCTGTTCAATTTGTTTCTTGTATTATAGTTTGAATCGAAGTTTTTAAATTTTCTCACTTTATAACATTCATTATTTTAAAGAAATTTTTACACTTTTACATCCGTGAACTTGATACTATGTCTCGAAACTCTTTAAACAGTGCTCGGTATTGTTGGCTGAGAAACATTTACTTGAAAAATACTCCACTTAAAATATTTCTCTGAAGAGCTTCTTGCGCTTTTACGAAGACACTACTCTCTCGAAAACCTCTTTTACGAAGGATATCTTTCTTTATTCATATTTAGCCTCTTGCTAATGTCTGCGTATACGCAGGAGGCAGGCCTCTTTAAAAGTATTGCTATGGATTAAGGACCCATTTTTTGGTCAATAATACTTTACATACTTGAAAAAAGAAAATCATGCAGGACTGTTCCATGGATTCAATGTGCAGTGCAGGTATATTGATGGTGAGTTTTTGACAAAAATATAGATTTTTCTAATCATTGGAAAAGTTTTACGCGAAATTAAATATTCTGTACACTAGATGCATTTAATATTCATTCATAGATGCTGGAAGAGAGGGAAGGGGTAAGAGGGGGCAATTGAATCTAACTGTATTTTCAAATTTAATTGATTTTTTCATCTCTAAGGATTTTTAAAAGTAATAATTATTCTTCTGAACTAATAAAAGTAGTTAAACATTAAGCTATAAAGAAAATGTGATATTTTTTTTTCCATCAGAGTGGGGGGAGGGGGACAAATCTGTCCTTCTAATTCACGTAAAAGATCGTTTATAGTTGTAGTTTTCTTTTTTACATTGGTCTGTTTAAAAGTTATCTTAAACAAAATATGATAAAGAGAATAAATCATTTATTATTATTTTTAATCTTGCAAAAGATTATTTCAGGATTTTTAATATTTTTAAATTTGTTACTTTTTTATATTGCTTTTTATGTTGGTATGCTTAAAATGTGTCTGGCGCGGTATAATCTAACAAAAAAAAAAAAAAAAAAAAAAAAAAAAAAACCCTCTCTTTATTTAATTTGTATACTCCCCATAAAACGCGGTTTTGTCAAGGCTCACTGTTCAAAAATCTTGCTATATCGTTCTGCTGTATCCTGTTGTTGCATCCAGTTTTGTTTTGTTTCATTATGTTGTTAGAAGTAATATTATTTAATGCATTTTTGTTAGAATTATGGTATGTTTACTGCTTGTCAGAAATAAAACATATCTATTCTTTTTCTACTAAAATTTAATTTAAATAAAACATATCAACTACCTAATAATTAAAATTTATTACTTGGACTAAGTCATTTAATGCCATACATTGATGAAATTAAATGCGTTCTGTTAAAATTTGTAATTTTAAGTGCTTTTATTATTATTTTTTTCCCCCAATCTCGAGTGCGCTTTTGATACGATTGTTTTGGCCTTGACTTAAAATAAGAACAGTGGGAGTTATAGAACAAAGGCCTTATATATATTTATGATATGGTAAATTAAATGCGAAACTATGTCTTTACAAATAATTCTTTTGTCATTTTAAGCTGATATGGACTAATTAAAATATTTTCTTGAGAATGTTTTAATGTATTTCTGACGTCATGTAATTTGCCCATTGCCATGCTTATTTTAAAAGAGAAACATTCATATTTTCGAAGAAATCCATTTTCTGTAGAGAGTATTGTTTCAATTAATTATGTAAGACTTAAAATACAGTGGAGCTCTGCTACTTAACCCTTTCGGGTCTGGTGTACTACTAATAGTACATGTCTTTCCATTGAGTATTATTTTGTCTTAAATATTACTTAGTTTCTTTCGACATATAGCAATAATAGTATAAGGCTAAGCCTTTCTTATTATCACTTCATTTATGATTTGTCATTTTGTAATAATAATAATAATAATAATAATAATAATAAAAGTTTACTTAATTCTCTTTGCACCGTTAGCGATTCCTTTATTTTATACATATATTTCACTCTTTAAATTTAAAATATAGGTTACTTTTTTTAATGTATCATATGTCATAAAAAGCAAAAAATATTAGAAAGTTGTTGTACCCTCTCTAATCTTATTGTAAAACGTCATTTTCGAAACGTCGCAGAAAACTCTTCCTTAACCTATTATCACATAAATTTGAATTAAAATATACGCAAAATAAATACATTCGTTAAAGTTCAGACAGTAAGATTATCTTTAAACATCAGTAAGTCTATTTGGATAGTTGTGATTAACGTTATTAAAATAAAATTAATTTTGTTCTCAAAATGGCGAAAAATTCTGTCCCGAAAGGGTTAATATGAAGTAGGTGGTATAAATACTCTCTATTTCCGTAAGTTTTGATTTTTAACGAACGTGTTGTATTGAATTTGTTTGATGATAAAATGAAATGTTACATTAGAAACTCTCTCAAGTTTAATAGAAACGTGTCAAATTATGATTTTGCAAAAGCATTTTTCTGTATGTCTTTACCGCATTAATCGGGTAAAAATTCGCAGTGAAGGCGAATTGTTTAACCATCCAAGTGAACGTTTTTAGTAATTCAGTCGAAATAAACTATATACGTGGCATTTAAAAGCTAAAGAGTTTCCATTCTTCATTGAATTTTTGAATTGTGAAGAATTGTTTTGAAGCGTGAATTTTTGTAGACATTTGTAGTGTTACTTCAACAATCAAATTAATTTTTTTAAATATTACATAAAAAATGTAAGTTACCCACTTTTCTGTGCAAAGATTGCAACTTTTTTCGTATACTATCAACACACAACTGGTACGATTAAAGCCTAACTGTTGATTACTTTTTAACATAGAGAAAAAATATATATATTGTGTTAATTTTAAATCAACCGACTCCCCCCCCCCCCTTTCTCTTCTTGCCCTACCCATGTCTAGTGTTCATTCTAGGCCATTTTTGAAGGGTGCAGCACCCTGCCCTTTTTCAAATTTACAAAATGCACCCTGCCCTTTTTAAAAGTAGTAAAATGCACCACTGCTTTTACCCAAAGATTTTTAATAAATATTTTTTTTATTACATAGTATTTCTAAATTTGTGTGCCCAAAAATGATAGAATTTTTTCACTTCTTTAAGAAAAAGAACATGAAATTATTCAATCATGTTTTAATTTAATTGTATTTTTTATTTTTATATCTTAAAATCATTCGAAATTAATGTTACTTAATTTATCATACTTAAAAATTACGTATTTTACCGCTTTCTTTTTTTGCATTCTAAAGGCAATAACAATTTTTTTCTTGCAAAAGTGCCCTTTTCTGCTGCAATAGTGCCCTTTTTAGTGAATAGCACCATGCCCTTATTTCTAGAGTGAACACTACCCATGTCTTTGCCCTTTCCTAACTTACTTATATATGTGTGTGTTTCTCTTAATTTGTTTTCTTGGTTATTGGTTTTCTTCACTTTATGCGTTTTCAGTTAATAGCCAGTTCCAATTAGTGAGGTAAGCTTCTCTCTCTTTCTCTTTTTTAAGATGCTTTTTTAATTATTGCAAGAAAATTTTCGATAAATGTGCAAAACACGATAAAGGTAATCTGCTCCTTCCACTTTATGTAAAATGATGATAAAGAATTAGCAATAAAAGAATTTTTATAACTTTCCCAAAAATTAGAATTTGTTAAAGGGACAGATTTAACCTTCAGTAGAAATATGCAACTATACCGATGGATTTTTGGAAGAAAAAGAAATTACGTGTTACTGCGATGTGCATTCCGTAAACGAGCTAAACTTTGCAATGGCAATTAATCATATTTAATTAATTGCATTTGGTTAAAAAATCAAATAAAGTATTTTAACGAAATGTAAGTGTACTTTTTCAAAGGGCTGTTCAAAAACCTTTCATCCGATACTAGGGATGCACCGAATATTCGGTATCTATTCGGTATTCGGCCTATTTGGCCATGTTACCGAATATTCGGTTAGGCCGAATAATAAACTATTCGGTTAAGCTGAATATTCGGTTTGGCCGAATATCCAAGTATTCAGCCGAATCCAATACTTAATAAAACTTTTCGCAGCACATTTTTTAAAACTTTTTGCAATTTCTACTTTTAACTGTCAATTTATAAATATATTTAAAATAATTAGAAAGAAAATCATACCTAAGTAAAATAGTATGTTTTTACATTATTTATTTATTACTAGCAGGCTAAGCTCGCTGCGCTGGTCTATTTTTCAAAACAAAACATGAATCAAACAAAATATTGAATATGATTGTGTTTTTTAAAGCAACTTCACCTCGAATGCTCTTTCACATTTCTGAAAATCATACAAAACGCCATTGTATTTAAAGATAGAAGATCAACGATTATAAATGCACCAAAAATGCATTAAAAGTTAGCAAACAGCTGTTTTGAATCAACTATCGAGATTCTTCATCAGTGCAAAACTCAGCGAGCTAGAAAAAAACAAAACTGAGCCAAAAATAAAAACAACAACAATGGAATCAATGCCCGTTGACGCCAAAATATATTAAAATAATAATAAAATATTATGTTGTTGTAATAGCTTATGCATTCGATAAAATTCGGGCTTTTAAGAAAAAAATATTTCAGTTGACCATTTAATGTAGAGTTTGATAGATAAATGAGGCAATTATGAAAAGAGCAATTTAAATATTGTCTATTCACCATACTACTAAAATAGCGAGCATTATGATTGCAGAGATTGACCATTGAATTTAAACAATTTTCAAGTGATTCATTTTCATTTGATAGTTTTTGAAATGTATCACCCCAACGTGGTGCATATATGACATTTGTACCTCTTTCTTACAACATGGGTGTGTGCATTTGCACCTAAATTTAGTTATTTAGCTCTATTTTTGTAATATTAACTGGAGTTTGTACAATGTATGGTACTACTTGATTATTCTGTCGAGAAAAAAATTAATAGCAGATTATAGGAATAAATGTCAATAATCGATGATCGTAAATATGATAGCAATTGATATTACACGTGATTCACGTATTTTTTTACGTCATAAGTGCTTTTTAATTCGACTTTTAATTTGTATTTTTTATTTATGTTTATTGTTCTTTCGTTATTTAAAATGAATTTATGTAAATTTGAATAGTTGGCGAAATTGGCCGACGTGTTAATCAAGTAGCACTCAATTTACATTTGAAAATATCATATTTCACAAAAAACTCCGGCACAAACTCCGGATTTACAAGATTTCCTTCCAATACCAATGCGGCAAAATCCTCGTTTTAGAATAGCGAAGAAATGTACATTTTTTAAAATTATTTTCGTTAGTTTAAAACGAAAATATTAAGAAATAAAAAAAGTTATTATAGCACAAAACAATTTATAGAATTTCTAAAAAGAAATTGAAAGTAAATAAACAATTTATTAATACAGAAACAACTATTGCTGGGTTACCATATCAGGCAAAATAACACCGTTTTGGCGATAGTCAGATACCTCAATATGTATATAATATCTGTGCCAAACATGTTTGGAAAAAACAATAATCGTTATTTATACAGCATGTTTAAATCACTACATAGTATAAAACAAAGTCGCTTTTTCTGTCCCTATATCCCTATGTTCGCTTAAATCTTTAAAACTACCCAACGGATTTTGATGCGTTTTTTTTAATAGATAGAATGATTCAAGAGGAAGGTTTATATGTATAATAACATCCATTAAATAGTGGAGAAATACTGTTATTTTTGAGGTGTTTAATGTGATGTCGTAAAAATTTTCATTTTTTCCGCTTATACATTGCAAACGCTGGCTGAACCCTACAAGATTTATTGTGTATAAAGACATCCTGTAATTGTTGTAAAAATAAAATAAATAGGTAAAAATGTTAAAAGTAAATAACTAAAAATGTAGTGTATGAATTACAAATAAATAAAAAATAATACTAATATCCGAATTTTCTTTTATAAGTTTACACTTTTTTAATAACTCCATCCACAAAGAAGAGAGTATGAGCATGTGTGTAAAAATTTATAACTTGAATTTTTTTTAATAGCCGTACAAAGCCTGGGAGGACTGCTGTAATCTATATTCATAAAACAAAGTCGTGTTAGTTACACCATCTATAACGTAATAACGGATGGATCGATTTTTATGAAACTTTGTATGGAGTTATCTGGCACCTTAGATTAACATACAGGCTACTTTTTACCCAACTACTTAAAAGGAGAGTAATGGTTTTAGTAGTTGAATTTAATAGAATGAAGTGGTAGTAACAATTTGCGGTGTCAGTATTGACACGGGAGTACCCGAAGCAAAGCAAGGGCGGGCCGCTAGTACTGTAATATAGTGAAAAAAATGTATACATGACATATACGCACCACATTGGCGAGTTTTTTTTTTTTTTTCTGATGCCGATTCGGAGAAAATTTTGTTTTCAAATACCAGTTACATATAGAGTTTACAATTATTTTCTGTTATTTTAAATAGAAAATAACAATAAATTTTAAAAAGTTTAGTTAATAATTATAAAACAAAACTATTTATATCCTTTAAAAAATAAAATAAAATAAAATAAAAATTTATTAATAAATAAACAACAGCCAGGTTACCAAGTGAGGCATAAAATCGCCATTTTATTGCAGTCGCGCAAATGTGGCACATATATGACAAATGTGCCTAGATTAAAATAGTTTATATAATTGGGAAAAAAAAGAAAAAATTGTAAATAGACAATTTATTAATAAATAGACAATAACATCCGGATTGCCATATCAAGCAAAATAATGACACTTTGGCGTCAGTTAATTACCCAGATGTATATATAGTATTGGCGTAAGAGACAAATCGCACCAACGTAGTGCGTATGAGATATCTGTGCCAAAAAAAATTAAAAAGTTGCAGTTAAATTATTTTACAATATCTATGTATGTGGAAAAGCATTTACCCTAAAATTTAAATATTATTCATTTTTGTGGTATTAACTGCTATATATGTATTTAAGTTAAATGTAAAATATTTTCCTGAAAATGCTCTCACTCATTAAAAGAGAGAATAGTTCTTGCGAACATCGCTCCGTCTTGTGCTTTTTTTGGTTTAGAATTGCATTGATTGGCGACAAAAGTAGATTGAAACACCCAAGTGAACAAACAACATACAAATAACAATTAGAGCCTTTTTTTGATATGTTGTTTTCTTTTAATCTGGCTCGAAAGAAATAAATAGCCAAATATTGTGTCACTTCAAAACTTTCTTTCACATAGAGTTACTTTTTAAGTATTATAAATATTCTTTTTCTTTTCGTTAAAGATAAATATTTTCCTTTCATAATATTATTTTGCATTAAACGGATTTTTTTCTTTTTATCATTATTTATTTTAAATCAATGAATTAACAGGTTTTTTTTTTTCGAAATGTTTATATAATTTTCCATTAGAGAAAGCATTTCATTTCTTATTTTGAAATATAATTATCGCCAAAAAATTAGTTGTTGCAACCCTTTCGTCAAAAATAACCGAAAAATAAGAAATTTAGTACGAAAAATCAGAGTTATCCCTGTATATTTGTATCATGAACCTCCGCAAAAATATTTCCTATCGAATGATATAATCTGCAAAAAAATCCATCGGGTAGTTTTTGAAAACACTCGTTTGGAAGTTTCAGAACTTCTGCTTTATAATATATATGATTTGTAAAATATAACTTAAGAAAATTAACCATGAGAAGGATTAAAATGGTGATTTATTAGGATTCTCCTTTTCTTTTCCCAAATAAAAGTCCTTAAACAAGAAAGAAAAACTTTTGTGACTAGCAATAGCTGTCAAGGCAATTTTTGTTCATGAAACCATAATCATAAGTCATTGAGTCATAAATACATTGTGTTTCATCTCACTCTACATCAAACTTGTATTTTCATTTGTTGCATTAACAGCAAATAAGATACCATAACTGTATTTTCAACTCATGTGCTTTGATTACTGTAAAATATGATATGATGGAAAGGGTGGAAAATGCCATCATTCATGAGAAAAGAACTATGAGCTAGATATTCCTTTATTCAGAATTAAGTTGAAATTTTTTTGTACCTTATATTAAAAAAGAATCTGCCTTGAGTTATTTAAAAAGGACAATTAAGAGACTGTAAAGTTTTTCTTCAACCATTTTTTCATTATTTCTCTTTGATTTTAAAAATTATGTTTTAATTCATAGAAGAAACCATGAAATTTAAAATTTTATTAATTAAAAAAGTCTCATAATTGTGCTTTTTAAATAACTCAATGCAGATATTTTTCAATACTAAATGTTATAAAAAACTCTTGTTTAACAAAATGTAGGTTTCTTTTAGTAAATATTATGTAAAATTGTTTTAAACAGTAACATTTTAATACCTTTAAACTTTAAAATATAAAAAGTATTTGGAAAGCCGAATATTCGGTATTCGGCCCAAAATTACTATTCGGCTACCGAATATTCGGTATTCGGTTCACCTATTGGCCGAATATTCGGCATTCGGTATTCGGCCAAAATCACTATTCGGTGCATCCCTATCCGATACATCATTCATCGTAGGGTATTTTGTATATGCATAGTAATAACGATTTTGACATGAGAAAATATAGATAAACTTTTTTAAGTATCAAATCAAATTGCAATTTGTGCTTTCTAACAGTTACACACACAAAAAAAAATAAATAATATAAGATCATTACATAATCACATTGTTTTTTTTAAATGTAGGGTAGATGTGCCAGTAATGAGCCACCTTCCAGTAATGGGCCACCTTGCAGTTTTTAGTTTATAAAAAAATAATAAATGATAGTTAAGTTTTTATTATTTTTTTCTTCTCCCCTATGTGTGCTTTATAATCTGGATTATTTTTTACACTTTTCGTCAAAGCAATTAGGAAGCAGAAAATAAAGTTTCTGAGCTTTACTGTTTTTCCATTGAAAATCTTAATGAACATGCTAAGAGCTAACTTTACTTACTTAATTTATATCTTCTTTATTTTCTTGTAAAAATTAAATGTTTTTGTTTGAATAGTAGTATAAAACTCTGAAGTTAATATACCAGTGGTCATTTACAAAATGTTACTTATTTTTAAGATTTTACGAGGGGTGGTCCATTACTGGATTGCTTATTTCGTGATTTTCCAGTAATAGACCACCCAAGTGACCAATACTAAAAGTGTAATTTCAGTAGCGATAAAATATTTTGATTTAACTGAAAAGCTAAATAATCAAATTTAATACTTAAATTTTACCTACTAGAATTTAATAAAGGCAATTTCTTATAAATAGTTGTTTTTAAGTAAGACATCCAAAATTGGTACAAAAAACAAGCAGAACATTTGACAAAACTAGATCTGCCATTACAAAAGAAGTTGTTTTAAGTTGTTTCAGAAATGAAGAATCGTATTTGGAAGAAGATATTACTAATATCTTCTTCCAAATACAGAGAGAATTTTCAATGCAGTTAAAACTGGTTTTCTTTTGTGCTTTTAAAACAGAGAAAATTTTGGGATCAAAATCATTTAAAGATGTGTATTATGTAGTACCGAATAACGAAAAAGAACAAATCACTGTTATGGGATGTTTTTCAGCAAATAGTGAGATTGTTCCATTGATGATAATATATCCATATAAGCATCTCTCAAGGAAAATTGTGGAATCACTCTGTGCCAAATTGATGGGCTATATGATTAACTGAAAATGGTTAGATAGTGCAAGAACATTTATCATTTTAAATGCATTCTAAAATTCCATATTGAATAGTTTGGACTATCGGAAAGTGATGATAAAATTTACAATTTGTTATTTATATTTCATATTTGCACAGCACATCATTTAGATAATGATATGAATTAGGGATGGGACGAATATTCGGCCACTATTCGGTATTCGGCCTATTCGGCCCTTTTGCCGAATATTCGGTTGGCCGAATATTAGAGGCTTGTTGACCGAATACTTCGGCCGAATACCTGTAGCCGAATATTTAGAGATATCTGGCCGAATATTGCTAAAATCTTGCCGAATAGTGAAAGACATCTTGCCAAATAAATTTAGGATATAAGAATTTCATTTCTTGCAATTTCTTTTTTATTTAATCCGAATTGGCTACTTCATTCATGAAGTCATTTTCGTTCTTATTTACAAAATATACAGTTATTCGATTACTAAAAACATACAGCCTTTCTGTATTTCCTATAAAAGTTTGTGATATTTTAGAAAATGCTGCCCAAGTTCGAGATTTAATTGTATGGGAAATGTCTTCATTAGAGAATGATATATTACAATTCAAGATATAAAAACACTTATAAAAAAAACACTGCCTTTTTCTAAAACACTTGAATATTTATTAATGATTGCAAATTCCATGCACATATAAAAAAGGCTCTTATGAAATTCGTTACTTATTTTTTGGAAAGTAAGAAATGAAAAAAATCATTCACTAGGTATATTCTTTTCAAAATTAAATATCACTATTCCAGATACAACGGTACATCTGAAAACAAAACTGGTGACAAACTAGATACACATTAGATGACACAACTTGCTTTATGAAGATGATTTCATAAGTATTTAAACATAAATTCTAAATACTGAACAAAAAAATTTTTTTATTCCATAGTTTTCACTTTTAAATAATTATTTGCATAGTTACTGACTTAAATACGTAACATTATTATGTATATATTTTTAATTTACATCTTCCTTCAGTCATGTTGTTATCAATCTCTTTTTATCCTTTTAATGCTTGTTGAATAAGTGGAATATTGAAGTTGTATATTGTATGCGCTGATTTAAATGTCAAAGATTTTGTTAACATATGCATTCTACTTTAAGCATAACCTTTTTGCTTTAACGTAATTTGTAATTTAAAGCTTGATAACTGATTTCAGAGCAGTCTCATTCTTATGATTTTGCTTATCATTATGGACAGAAACCAAATGATCAAATTTACTTCATTAAAGATTATTTCAGAAAATATCTCCTTGTGGAATTCTGAGAGAGAGAGATTTCCATTCTGAGAGAGAGAGAGAGAGAGAGAGAGAGAGAGAGAGAGAGAGAGAGAGAGCGTGCGTGCGTGCGTGCGTGCGTGCGTGCGTGTGTGTGTGTGTGTGTGTGTGTGTGTGTGTGTGTTATTAGCTTTGGATGCAAGAAAGGGTAAACATATTATGTGATAGTAAAAGTAAAGTACATTCTTCACATTTTAATGGAAATATCTTACCACCCTGACTTACTGAACATCAATTTGATGAATTTAAAAATACATTTAAAAGTAATAATTATTAATGAGCTCCTATTTTTTAAATTATATATAATAAAAATTTATTTTCTTTATTGGAAAAAAAAATTGGTATTCGGCCGAATATTCGGTATTCGGCTATTCGGCCAAATCAGTATTCGTCCCATCCCTAATATGAATAAAGGTTGGGGAGTTTTTTTATTGCCTTATTTTATCTAAACTTGATTTCAGTAAAACATTGTCTTCATCTTATAAATCCTTTAATGTAATAAACTTTTAATAATATCATTAATATTTTGTTTTATATCCACAATATAAATCCTTGATTATAATAAATTCATAACCTAAATTTTCCATTATAAATCCTTTAATGTAATGAATTTCTAACTTAAGTTTTAATATTTTGTTTTATTAGTAAGCTTTCATTAAGTTCTGGAGCAAAATACAATTGAAAAAACAATTATCTGTTATTTTTTGTAGGGTGTGTTGTAGGTGTTACAATTATCTGTTATTTTTTGTAGGGTGGCCCATTACTGGAACATAAGCGGTCCATTACTGGCCTTTTGGGTGATTAGATGTATTTCTATTATTTAAAATTAAATTTTTATTTCTATTGGGAAATGTAACTATGGAATTAGTTAAATATTGTTGAAAGATTAATATAATATGAAAAAAATTGGAATATAATAATTATAACTATTACTAAAAAATTATTTTTTAAAGAAATTCCTTAAGGGGGTCTATTACTGGCACATCTACCCTATATGTCTTTTAAGTCGGTTTGCATATATTCTTTACCCCATTAACTGTAATTTTTAGAAAAGTGTTGTTATACATTCGGCACATGTAATACGCTGAAATATACTATATTATTAATATTGAATTCTCCTGCTAGTTTTGTTTGCTTAGTGAGCTCTTTTTTTTTTTTTTTTTTTTTTTTTTTTTTTTTTTTTTTTTTATGAAATTACGCATTTCAAATTATAGAAAATAAAATACGTTATAAAAAACTTATTTTTATAAAATGGAATTTTCTGATAAGTTCTCTTATAAAAAAAAATTTTGAGTCCAATGAGGAACCAGTTTTTGCCTATATCAACCATGTAATGGATATTTTTTCACCCTTTTTAAATCCGAATACACATGATAGTGTGGTTTGGAATATGGTGAACTTTGTGAGTTACTGACAACTTATTCATCCCTAAACAGTTATTGCAATGCTTAAAAATACAAACTGTTATAAAAAAAAATCGTCGTCAGAGAATTAATGTGTAAAAACTAATTCATGCTGCTTAAAAAAAAAAAAAAAAAAAAAAAAAAAGATATATTTTCCAATCCGAAAATTTTCCTCACTTGTCTTAAAAAATCATATTATTAGCAGTAGTAGTATTTTAATGTTACATCTTTTGTAGTAAGTTCAAATAAGGAACGTCGAAAGTAGTTTTTCAGCGTTTGCATTCCCATTGCTGGGAAAGTATATTTACAGGCATAGAAGACGAACACTCGATGTGATCTTTGTGAAAATATAACCTTAGTGATTAAATAAGGTGCCAAAACGTATTTGATTACGTATAATTGGACGGGTGTCTAGAAGGAAATGTCCGTGTTACAAATTTAAACTTTTCACGAATGAGAAAAGTCTGTTATGACAATGATTAATGATGTCCTGAGCACCTAATGCAACATAGGCTCTTCTTGCGATCTCAGTTTTTCTCTGGTCTTCATGTTGAACATTGACGGGAAATGCTAAACTACGGTGGGTAAGAAATAATATTTTAAGTTATATATATATATATATATATATATATATATATATATATATATATATATATATATATATATAAACTTCTATGTTATGAAATTGCAATTAACTTTCTACAATTTATAGTATATAGGCCCTTTTTCTAGACATTCTTTCAATTAATACATAAATTGTAAGCAATTATTATAAGATAGGTATTGATAATTGGGATCAGAGACACTTCAGGGATAATCTTGTAACAAAAAAAAAAAAAAAAAAAAAAAAAAAAAAAATCAACCATGCTAATTATGAAGTTTGTCTAATATTCTACATGTAGTTTTTTGTTCTTTTAGTGAAATGTATGCTTCTGATTTTTAAACCCATTTATATATTACTGTATGTCTTATAAGGCAAGAAATAAACTATCACTGATCTCAATTAGACCATGAAATGGTGTAGTTGGTATCAAAAGGGTAGTACTTTAAATTAATCTTTAAAAAACACCAAATTTTGTATACATGCAAAACACACATGGGGGGGGGGGGAGTCTGGCAGATAATATCGTAAGATATCTTTAAATGCAGGGGGGGATTTGACTTTTAGTATCGATATCATTTTCGATCCAATCAAAATGTTGTCTTTTTATTTGTAACTTAGTCTTTGGTTCAAAGAAGTGTGTAATTTTTTGTCTGTTATTTATTTGTTTATTTTATTTTATTTTACTTTATTTTATTATTATTATTATTTTTGAAAATACAAAGTTATTAAAATTATTAAATAATTATAAAATTATTTAATTCTAAAATATGGAACACCCCACCATTTGAAATTCCTATTCTTCTTCAGATGTGCATGAATATATAACCATGGTTCAAGAAACCTTATAAAAATTACATTTCAAATGAAGCTGGTATTTACTAATAAATAAAAAAGAAAGAAATAGAATGTTGTCTACGTGTTTTGTTGATAAGAATTTCTATGTGTCCCCTCACCACTCATCCGTCCGGTGCAAGTGCAAAAAGTCTTTTTACTTTTGAATGTATTAAGTAATAAAAAGCTATTCTAAAATACTTTTACTAACTATTTTTTTTAAGTGTTACTTGATATAAAGCGATATTTTATTGACATCTCTTCCTTTAAATCAATAATGTATGAGAAAAATAAATGCAACCAGTTTTGTCTATCACTTTAAAATGTATTCTAAAATTTACAAAAATGTTTTAGCATTGATAACGATATCATTACCGGGAGGGGGGGGGGACTCGAAGGATTATGATGGATGATAGGAGAATAAGGGAGAAGGTCCGAAATTATCAAAAAGTTGATAACGTTATATGTGCACAGTCCCAAACATCGATTTCCTCTTGTTTATTTGAGTTGAGGGTTTTGGTTTCCAATTAATTTCTGTGCTCATCAGTCATAAGATTTTTTTTTAACCGGGCATAAAAAATTTTGTTATTGTATTGATTCTGGTTTTATATACAGGGCGTTTCAGCTTATCCCGTTATTAAGAGATTCAAAAATAAATCTTTGCTTTTTTAGAAACATTTTTTTTAATAAGAAATGCATATATGTATATGACTAAATAATTTAAAAATTGATCATTGGGTAGTGATAATGTAAAATACAGTCACTTAGTGACCGAGAGTTTTATAATTATACATTTTTGCGGATCTCTTCTTTTATATTTTATTTTTTTAATATTTGTCTATAAACTAGGGACAATTGTACAAAAATTACAGTTACAATGAAAAAAAATATATATAACGCATCATTTATTTAATAACTGAGATTAAAGAAATTTAAATTAAAGAAAAATTATACGCTTGGCAAATTTTACTGATTATTCATTATTTTAAACATTGACACAATACAATGTTAGTTTCAATTTTGATTCGTTGTGATTTTTTTTTCTGAACACTCTATGAGCTACTTTTCTGTGAACACTCATTACCTCTTGCCCTAAGATCAAAGTTTGTTGCTCAACGAGATTTAAAAATTGATAAATAATTTATATTTAATTATTTATTTATTGAAAAATTGATAACTGAAAACATATATATACATAATTTCGCTTTATGAGTTTAACTGTTGATGACAATTTTCATTGTTTACATTCCAACATGTACTACGAATAACAGAAGACGTTTGTGGATTTCAAAGAATTGACTGTACTTTTTTTGTAACTTAACTTAAAAGATCATTATTATGTTATTTATTAAGAAAAGAATGGGAAGTTTTCAAGCAATTTATATTTTTGTAACAACTTGTTACCTTTTCTTATTAAAGCCATTTTAATGTTGTTGTTTCTTCCCCTTTTCCTTTTATTATTATTATTATTATTTTTTTTTTTTTATTTATTTAAACTCAACGCTATGTATTTATAGTTATATGTATGTTTGGTCAAAATATCAAATGAAAATTATCAAGTCAATCAATCCATTATTCGGTTAGAATTAGTAATAATGATTTTTATTTTCTTTTAAAACACGTAATCTTGATTTTTTTTTTTTTTTTTTTTTTTAATTAAGATATATGTTGGTTTATGTATTATCATTTAATTTTTGAAATTTGTCTTTTCTGTAGATTATGTTTTTTATTATTCCATAAACTTTTATTATATCGTACCTTTTTTCAGCTTTATTTGCCCCTTAAACAATATGCAGACATTCAACAAACTTAATGGAGCACCTTAAGTGCTTCAAATTAATCTGAAGCATCTTTGTATGCATGCACACAGTCTCCGAGACACGCGTCTTGTGATCAGCGGACCAAAAACATCAGAGCTGCATCCTTAGTCTGTCATTTTGCTAAGGATCCGTGTGATTGCTCTTGCGAGAAAATGCACGCATTTCAATAATTACGATTTTTTTCCACTTCTTCTTTATGGTGATAAGGGAGGGAGAGGGAGATGACGGGTGCATCTCCAAGGGATTCCCCGTTAACTCTTTTCTTTGGGGCGAGGTCGTTGACTCAAGCTTTCGCTCTTGATGCTGCTGTTTTAAAAGAGAGCATTTGTTTGCGGAGTTATTGTTTACTTGCGTCGGAGGTTAAGTTATTGTCTTAGCCAAGGGCCATTTTTGAAACCTGAAGTTTGAAGTACCTAATCTTGTTTGCACAAACGTAAGAATTGCTGCTTTTAATGCGGTTTCGTAACTAGTAATTATATCCGTCAAAGAGATTTTGAAAATTTCGTCTGCATCACTATAGAATCGTGACGAAAAAGAGAGCTTCAAAACTTTAATGCTGTAATGTTTTATCTTGTGAATTCTCTTTTGATTCTTTTCAAGGGCTAAAATATTTTTGACTCTCTTTTTCATGTTTATTTCGAGCATGTTTAAGTTGAAGATTATTTTTCTTCTTTGCTGTTTAGATGCGTGGAATATCTTGAATCGTGGATATATTTTAAGTTAATTCTCGTTTTTAAAAGTAATCCGTCTGAAAGAAAGGGTGAAATGAAATTAACTAAATTTAAATGTTTTTAATCGGATTTTTTTTTTTTTTTTTTTTTTTTTTTTTTTTATGAAATTGCTCTAATTTTATGTTGAAGCTAACAAACAAAAGTTATATGGCGAAGCGGATTGTTTTTCCCCTATCAGTATCTCTTAGTACATATTTACAAAACTAAATTAGTTAACTGATTTATAACATAATGCATCCATTGTATTAATCTAAACAGTGCTTCCAGGGCTTGAATTTCAGGGCGGGATGGCGAGATTCGCGCCCAAAATTTTGAAATCCCGCCCAAAAGAATAACGTGGACGGTAGGCTCCCGCCGAAACAATTTTGCATTTTGAAACTATGATCAACTCCCACGACCGTTTTGGGAATTTTATGATATTTTCGTGCGAGTAATCGACACGTTTTGCGAGTTTTTTTACAGCGAAAAATCTTTGAAAATCACGATTTTTTCCGCGACTGATTGACAAATTTCGCAATTTTTTTCCTGCAATCGATTAACGAGTTTCGTTCTATTTTCCGCGGCGAAATAGAGGTGATTCTGTTCAGAATTCACCCCCCCCCCCCCCCAAACACACACAAAAAACATAACCCATTCAATTCCAAAAATTATGAAACAGTGATGCCGTGGACGCGCTAGTACGCGTAAATTACGCAAAAGATCGGAGATGACACACAAAAGAAACAGCTATTACACGTTTCACAAGACGCGTGATTTCATAAAAGTTTGCTAAATAACGGCAAATGTTGTTAAAAGGTCGCGAAAAGACGACTGATTTCCGGCAAATTTTGTCAAAAGATTCTCGAAAGAATGCCTAATTTCGTGACAGAATTCCGTAAAACGGCGGCTTTCGTCATAAAGGTCGCGAAAAAACGTCAAATTTCGTCCAAAAAATGCAACAAACGGCAATTTTCGTAAAAAAAAAAAATCGCGAAAAACGACAAATTTCGACGAAAGATTCACTATAAATGACAAATTTCCCCAAAATATCACGAAAAACGGCAATTTTCGTAAAAAAAATCGCGATAAAACATCAGATTTCATTAAAAGATCGCGAAAAAACGGCTAATTTCTCTAGAAAATTCACGAAAAAAAAGTCAAATTTCGTCCAAAAATCGCGAAAAATGACAAATTTCGACAAGATTCACTATAAACAACAAATTTCCCGAAAATATCGCGAAAAACGGCAATTTTCGTAAAAAAAAATATCACGATAAAACATCAGATTTCATCAAAAGATCGCAATAAAAACGGCAAATTTCCTCATGAAATTCACGAAAAAAACGGCAAATTTTGTCAAAAAAAAAAACCCGAAAAAACGGCAGATTTCATGAAAAGATCGTAAAAAAAGACAGATTTCATCAAAAGATAGCGAAAAAAATGCAACTTTCGTCAAAGGGAACCTCTCTTTCCTCCTCCCCCCCCCCCTTCCCAAAAAAAAAAAAAAAATAATAATAATATTAGGGGAGTTCATTTTTCTGTTCAACAAACTAATTTTCCTGCTTCAATATATATATTTTTTTTCTTTGCTGCTCTAAAATCAGTTTCTGACAGCTCCAAATCTTTCTGAGTGAGTGCAATTCCTAAAAGCAGCCATTCATTAAACAAAAAGTATCCCTTTACTCAACAAAGTATTCATTTTTTAAAAAAGTCTCTTTCGATGAATTTGACTGGCCCCTTTTTTAAAGAAATGCAAACAATAGTGATACTTCTTATTTTCCACACTCAAATAAGTATTATTTTATGATTAAATTTGTATCTTGCACATTTAATATACAGAAAAATAATATTGGTTATAACAATTAATTATAAATATAAATTTATTAAATTAATTAGAAGTTTTATTAATTATTATTAAAACAATAATTAGACCTGTGACAAAAATAATTAGCACCGGGAGGGAATTTACCATTAGTAAAAAAACTAGACAATATAAAAGTTTTTTTTACACATTTCACATAATTATTCTGAATTGTTGATAAAAATTGCTTCAGTGATATTTTTTTATGTCTGTATTCTGGTAATTCTTTAAATAGCACATAAAATAAAGGCGGGTTTTAACATTTTTTCTCCCTCCCAAACAGCCACACTCCCCTCCATTTATAAATGTTGGTAGGGAGACTCCCCTCCTTCGAAAAATTGAATTTCAAGCCCTGGCTTCTTTCTAATATATTTGCATGGCGTCGTTATAGATTCAGTGTGAATGGATACCAGAGATTGAACTATCTGAGATTTTAATCGATTACTCTGATGAATACATTTCCTGGACAAATCGAGACCCAAACCACTAACTTTGTTAACATTTTCAGAAAATGAAAACCGCTATTTAACTTTTATCTAAACAATTTAACTGCATATTTTATGCGTTTGCTCATAAAAAGAATTTCCTGAATATGCCCGAAAGTCTTCACCTTGGATTTGATAATGGTTGTGCTGAAATATTTATTTTTCTCTCTCAACAACATTTAACCTGAGGATACATTCACTCACCAGTTTTACATGTAAACGTAAGAAATATTCCGACATTACTATTAAGTATTTAAAAATGGAATGACGTTTCTCATTCTCCTGTAAGTAAATCAGATTCCTATTGAATTATAACCGTTCGCTCCTTCCTGACATTTTACGGATGTTGGGTCTCATGATTCGGCTTAAACTGCCAGCTTTGACGTTTGCCTAAATACAATTCGTTTTTATAAGAAAGGGGAAAACGTTATTCGATTTTTTTGTATCTGAATGATAAGATCTGCAAATTTTATAGCTTACACATATAAATAATTTCTTGAATGTGTCAGATTAGCCAGTTGGAAACTGATTCACCTCCTCGCCCATCTTTAAAACCTTTCTTACTCCCTCTCTCGCTCTTTTATAATGAACAGACGTGCATACGCATGGATCATGCCTTTCGTTTAACACGTTCGCTGCCAAAGCTGAGATTGTGCGTCTGTTCACAGATGCCAAAAAGATATCTCCGATACTACGCTTTAAAGTTCCTATATAATGCTTTAATTTATTGTTTCAAAACTTATACATAATTTTGTTACCTATTAAAATTTCGGCATAACGTAAAATAAACAATTTTTATTCATAGTATTCTCCAAAACATATCGTGAAAAGATACTTTTTTCTGTTGTAAATATTTATTTATTGTATCTAGGTTTTGATAAATAAATGATCCATTTCAGTACGCCAAGTTTATTATTTAGTCTCTTTCTGTATGTCCTACGACAAAATTTGTAATCGGCGATTTAGATAAAGATATCAATAACGAATTATTTCGTAGCTAGCTAGGAAACCCAGTTTACCAACTACGAGTATTCTTGTAGTTGGCAGCGAACGTTTTAACATTGCTTTTTTTTTTTTTTTTTTTTTTTTTGCATTACAATGGATTGGAAATATTCAGTGAGATTTATACTTATTTATATTTTCTGGCATTCATATAATCAGTTGTTTTGCGTATTATTGCAGTGTTAATATTTTACAATAGCGTTTAAAAAATTACTACCTGTTGAGGTTTACATACCTGCAACTTCCTGTATAAGCCTACATCTTTCGTCCTTCAACCACTCAATCCTTGAACGACACCGATAATTGCTGTCAGCTTTTGTAACTCGAAACCTCAACTTGGAAGAACTGGATAAAAAGAATTAACTCATCCTGAAAACGAGATTGCATAGCACAACAAAGTCACGTGCTTTTGTCTCGATTGTTCTTTAAACAAGCCGACTGCAAGCATACTCACTTTTCTTCTATCCAACGACAGCAGATTTGTGAGATTTTAACTCTTGCGACAGAACAAATAAAGGTGTTTTTAATCACGTAACTATTTCTTTTCGGGATGTGCTGAAATTTTCCATTAGAATAAAAAAAAAATTAATTTGGATAACAAATGCAATAATTAGAATACAGTCGAACCTCGATTTAACGTACTTTGATTTAACAAATTCTCCGATTTAACGAATATTTTTTTCTGTCCCGACAAAAATTATGCTAAAATGCTCTGATTTAACGAATTTTTAGCTTTGATTTAACGAACAACAATCGCTGAAAAAAAAAATTTGCATTTGCATTTGCAGATAAAACTAAAACTTTGATTTTTTTGCACATAAAATTTTGAATCTTTCATGTCATCCAAGCTTTACTTTTTTCTCATTTCTGGTGGATTCAAAAGGCAGTCTTTTCTCCTTTTCAACGAGAAATATGACAAAGATGTAGAGCTAAGTACCTGCGATAGTAGAAGCGATAGTAGTATGAAGATTCTGAAAGCAGTCAAGATGACGAAAAGAGTGAAATTCAAATAAAAAATGTGACATTCCAACAATTTCAGCTTGAACACTTCAAAAAATTATTTTTTGTCACATGAAGTTGATGATGTTGTTCTTAGGAAGTTAGAAAATATCGACAAAGAACTTTGGAAAGTCAAAACAATGAACCCAAAACAAAGCACTATCAAGGATTTCTTTTCAAATTACCAATAAGTATGCATGTATTATATATTAAGTTTTAAAAACAAATAATATTAAAGAATTTGGATAATTTAAACGTTGATATCCTAACACATAATTTTTAAACTCGTAGTAAACAATAATCATTCTTTTTTTAAAATCTGTATATCTAAGAGTATTTTGTATTGATATTTTTATACCATATTCTTCACAAAAATTGATATTCGATTTAACAAATTGCTTTGATTTAACGAACGGATTTGTGGGTCCCAATCAGTTCGTTAAATCGAGGTTCGACTGTATTAAGGAAAGAAAGTTTAGCGGAACAATCTAGAATCTCGAAGAGAAATGAAAATATTTATTTTAATAAAAAAGTTATGTAAAGTTTAAAATAGGGAAGGGTTAATCATTGCAAGTATTTTAATGACCTTTTATATATATCAAATTTGAAATTTTGATAAATGGATAATAAATTCATTACTTTCTACTTTCGGTATTTAATAATTAATTTTCTCAAATCAAGTTTTACCAATTTATCACAGGAAGACTGTTTAAAATTTTCAGATAAAGAATTATGAAAGAGAACGCGAAAGAAAATTGCTTTACATGTTAACACATTCTTTGGATTGGTAGGTTTTTTATTTTTCTTTGTTCCGTTTACTACGCCATTGTATATCTTCAGCTACTTCGGCTTCCCGCAAAAATTCGGGATTTTGAAAGAAAGAAAAATCAAGATTTTAATATTCTTCAAGTTCCAAACTCGATTTAAGTGCAACTATTTTTTTTTTAAGAGTGGTTAGGATATAATGGCTGTAAATATGACTGAAGAATCAAGCGATTCGAACTATTCATATCTTAACTCTTAAAAATGCTATGACAAAAATTGCCATACTTATACTATGAGCGATCTTGAAGGCATCTTGATCAAAAACATTTTTATTAAATACAACTTATAGGACCGGGAGACCGTATAAAAATTATTATATATATATATATATATATATATATATATATATATATATATATATATATATATATATATAATGACCATTGTATAATACTACAATTCAACATCTACAATAAATATAGAATAACCCAATAATAACAAACTTAAACATGTCATGACAATGAAATGGATTTAGCAATGTTTGAACAATTACGATAATAGTGGAGATTGCGGTACGTGGCTTGTTCTCAAGGGCAATGCCACGTAGACACAACAATTACGATTAATTTCTAAGGTAAAGATCGGGATGAAATCCTAAATATGTTATATATAAGGTTCATATTGTAATGCAATTAATGGTTTTATATATAATATACATATATATATAATAAATTTAAAACATTTTTGTAATTGGAATTACATTTCTACTACTAAGTTTTGAAAATAGTCATTTGGATACCATTTTTGCATAAGTAGGAATTTAAAACATTAGTTTAAAGATTATTTAGAGTATAAGGTGGATGCTTATTAATGCAAGTCATACATTTAATTTTGCTACTATTATCGATAATTTAAAATGCATTATATGTTAAAAAAATTAAAACGCTGAAAAAATAAATAATCATTTCTAAAATTGAAAAATAAAAGTGAGAATTATCAAACCTTATATTAGTTGCACACCTTGAATTACATCTGTTTCATTTTATTATCGAACATACAAACAATCTTTAATTAAACTAATTTTTAACGTGTCATTTTATTCTCAGACTTCAGCTAAGTATTATGAATGGAGTTCTTGGAAAATGTTCTGACTAGTATCGCGAAAAACAATAAAGGTTCTAGGTGTGTCAATGTCAGTACAATCCACCCACTGTCCATTATTTCCGTCTTACCCACTCCACATTTTCCCCTCTAAAATTATCCCTGTTTGTTATTGCTTTCAGAAAAGAAAAAAAAATAACTGATGATTGCTTAATAATTTTAAAAACTAAAACACACACTTTTATATCAGATCGGGCTAAAAAGTTTAAAATGTTTTTTTTAGTTGCAAAGTTTCGATTTTCATATGTGTTTCAGTGATTGTAATATGTCCTCAGATAACTTTGAAATTCTCAAATCGCTTTTGATCCGTTTATCCGGCGTTTTTAATTTTGATCATTTTAAATTGTTGAATTGTCATCGGTTTTCAATAAATGTGCAAAGTTTCAATTTAATCTGATGTCTTAAAGTGGCTGAAAATATGTTCAAAGATTCCGTTTTAAACATACATACATACACACCTGATGAAGCTAATAAAAGCATGTTAAAAAGATACTTGGGGGGGGGGGGGGAAATCTGAGAAATTCAACTATAGCGCGATGTAAAAATATAAAAGTCATATAAATGCGAAACGTATTTAATCATTATCAAAACTCATAAGTAAAGTAATAGAAATAAAATGAACAGTGAAGGTGAGTCGAAAAGTGAGACTCATTTATAATTAATATTTCTTTTTATGTTTACATTCTACCAAATTTTAAAAAACAGATTTTTTTTCTTTTTTTAAACAGTAGATAATAATTATTGTCAAGTATTATCAAATTCCATACATTTAAAAGAAATGTTTCATCCCAAGTTATTTATAGCTATTTATTGTAATAACAGCGTCGAAATAACATTCCTTCAACCGGAGAAAAAATGCTTTTCTACTGATGGGAAGATTAATTAATTAAAGAATTAAAAAAAAAACATGCTTTGTAAGAGCTCATTGATGTGTAGGGTTTCACTGTCGTAATGATCAATGTTAAATACTTAATTTTATTTTCTTTCGATAAATGATCCATTTTAAAGAGACTTTTTGCCGTGTTAGCAACATGTTTTACACTATAAAATCTATGACCTACTTTTGATTTAGCATACTGCCGTATTAACCTCGAACTAGCAGCTTCCTAGTTTTATTATAATATTATGTAAAGTGTTCATAAATATATCCTCTAAGTCTAAAGTAAAGTAGTGCTTAAAATGTGGCTTATGCAGGGTTCATATTTTCAAGCTAAATCTGATAAAACTCAGGAAAACTGTTTTGATATCATTGCTATTTTTCATGCTTCATTGTTGATTGTTAATGTGAAAAAAATTATTGATTTTGAAAAAAAATTTTTTTTTTTTTTTTTTTCAAAATGTTTTTGTATAAATGGATATTTTGTGGATGTGGTAATAAGTATTAACATTTTCATATTTTAACCGCTGTTCTCTTGATAACACAATCTTTACCAAAATAATAATTGTTTTTTAGATCAAACTGCAAACTCATTAAACATAATTGTAAATAAATACAGGCATACTTCCCTTTAACGAAATTCCTATTAAACGGAGTTTTATTCTTAATGAAAATTTTTACTGAACCTTGATTTTGAACAGCAATTACATGTAAATTAATCTCTACATTACGAAAAATATATTCTATTTAATGAAGATTCACTTTTGTGAGTGTATAACGTTCACACGGAGGGTTTGCTGTTGCGATGTACACTACTGGCCATTAAAATTGCTACACCATGAAGGTGACACGCTACAGACGTGAAATTTGAACGACGGGAAGAAGATGCTGTGATATGCAAATGATTAGCTTTTCAGCGCATTCTGACAAAGCAGATGCTGGCAGCGATACCTACATGTGTTTAAATAAGGAAATTGTTCGGCCAGTTTCTCAGACAGAAATTGCATTTGATTGTTGTTGCCTGGTGAAAAATTGTTATTATGCCACGTGAAAGAAGGGTACACGACATTTCGGTCCCGCCATTTCGGTCCCGAGACATTTCGGTCCCTGGCCATTTCGGTCCCGAGACATTTCGGTCCCTGGCCATTTCGGTCACGAGACATTTCGGTACCTGGCCATTTCGGTCCCGAGACAATTCGGTCCCCAGCAACTTTGGTCCCTTGTTATTTCTTTGCTCCCTACCTAATAAGTCAGATTCTAATTGTTTTGGGACTGCAAAATGGTAAAAGTTCAATATTATCCGGGCCTTTTTTTTTTTATTTTTTAACTTTCTCCCTCCCCCCCCCCTCCCCCCCCAAGTTTTATAAAAAGTTGAATATAAGAGTCCGATAAATTTAAACTTTTATAACTCTCGATAATGAAATCACAGCGAGCTGAAAATGTTGTTTCATTAAACAATGTGATATAAGTTTAGGGGATATTGTATTTTACTTTTAGTAGTATTATTATTAATCAGAATAATTATTTTAAATTTCATTATTAATTATTAGTATCAGTATTTTATGCACTATATTGCCATTGATTATGGGACACTTGCGATTTTAGACATTTTGCTAAATATCTAGAAAAATACATGAGGAATAATCTCGAAACTCTTAGTGTATAAATATAATAGTATACATCATGAAGATTTTTTTACCGAAACGCCATAGGGGACCGTCAACAAATTAAAAAAGAATGAATATCTTTTGAATAACCCTGTCAAAACTAATGTAGCAAAAGAGCTCAAACTCTAGATTATGATTGAATGCCATATTGTAATACACTGTGTTCATTTTTATGCAAATAGCATGCCCACTCGCAGAGTAATTAAGGTTTTTATAAAATTGGTCCCAAATTTTTCCAAGTTTTTCCATTATAATTTTCAGAGTTCTTAATATAAAATAATATTTTTTTTAGAAAATATGACAAACAACATTGCACACAGTACCCTGTAATCAGAATTAAAAAATAATAAAAATTGTATGAAAAATGAGTAGGTTTACTATATAATTTTTTACTGCGCATGCGTCAAAGATATCAAAATTTCATTTGCATATTATGTTAGCTAAATGTATAGAGCAACTTTTGTAAAAGTCTCAAAATCATAGCTTGAAAATTCTGAAAGTAATCGTCTATAGAAAAAGGACAAAATCCGCTGTTTCCAAAATGAAGCAAAAAAATGAGGGATTTTATCCAAATGCAGTAGTACATCCCATATTGTGTATTCTATATTGACACTAATCAATGAATATATGGATACAACCCCTCTTGTTTTTGCTTCATTTTGAGAATAACGGATTTTCGACTTATTCAATTGACGATTATTGTCAGAATTTTCAAGTTATGATTTTGTGACTTTCACAAAAGTTGCTCTATACATTTAGCTAACATAACATGCAAATAAAATTTCGATATCGTTGACGCATGCGCAGTAAAAAAATATTTAGTAAACCAACTCATTTTGTATACAATTTTCATTATTTTTTAATTCTGATTACAGGGTACTGTGTGCAATGTTGTTTGTCATATTTTCTGAAAAAAATATTATTTTATATTAAGAACTCTGAAAATTATAAGGAAAAAACTTGGAAAAATTTGGGATCATTTTTATAAAAACCTTAATTACTCTGCGAGTATGCATGCTATTTGCATAAAAATGAACAAGGCATATTACAATAAGGCATTCAATTACAATCTAGAGTTTGAGCTCTTTTACTACATTAGTTTTGACAGGGTTATTCAAAAGATATTCATTCGTTTTTAATTTGTTGACGGCCCCCTTTGGAGTTTCGGGAAAAAATCTTCACGGAGATGTATGACTTATACTATTATATTTATACACTAAGAGTTTCGAGATGATTCCTCATGTATTTTTCTAGATATTTAGTAAAATGTCTAAAATCGCAAGTGTCCCATAATCAATGGCAATATAGTGTATAAACTTCTATAAACTACTATAAACTAAAAAAATATTTTATATAAACTGCCATAAATATTTTTTTGGCTGTTTGCGTACATTTTTTTAGAACCTTTAAATTAGCATTAATTAAATAATAATAAAAAAAACAGTGCTTATTTTTTTCTTCCAATTAGTTTAATAATAAATGTCTTTAATAATTAAATTAGACAGTTATAAGTTATAATATATACATATTTCCTCAAATCACCCATCTACACCCTCTCCTTTGATAATTCAGAAATGTGATATATTTATTGAAGAACAAATTTTTAATTTTTTTTATTATTTTTATAGTACAAAGTTGTATCTTATAAATTTGTTTTCACAAGTTACTTTCCATTAACATTGCGAAAGCAATAGTGACCTAGTAACTGGACATGCTATGAAAAAAAATTTGTTTTTAGAAATTTGCCTCCGTCACTTTTTTATTATTATAATAATAATAATAATAGTATTTATTGATTGCATTGTTTAACAGTCTTCTCACGCCATGAAGACAATTTTTGTGAATTAATTTTATTGAAAATTGGCATATTTCATTCTAATAAGATGATTTTTTTTATTTACATAAAATTAATATAATAATATTTTAAAATATAATAATATAAATATTATATATAAAATATAATGTATAATTTAATAAAATATATTAAAATGTAATATATTGTTATTTTAAATAATTTTATTTTCAATTTTTAAGTATCAAAACTAAGCTTTTATTTATTTATTTATTTGTATTACCTTTTCGCTCCTATTTTCCCAGAAATAATAATAATAATTCTTATTTTAGTTTTATTTCTAACTATACTAATTGTTTTAAATTTCTGTAATTTTAAATATACAATAAATAAACAAGTAAAAGATAAATTTCAGTTTAGAACTACTAGGAAATATGATGATGTATTGAATATAAAATTAATTATGTATTAAGTATATTTCAAAGTAAAATTCATTATGTAAATTAATAATGTTATTAATAAATATATTTAATAAAATATTAATTTGATTTTTATATTAAAATTAATGTTTTGAGAATTAGGATTACCAATTATCATTAGGATTACCAATTATTATTAGGATTACCATACAAAATCTGTGTGAATTATAATATTTTGGATAAGAGTTATACGTGTTTGCGGTTTTCGGGCACTTCGCATTATACTAAAATTTTATGGCCTTCAATTTAAAAACTGTGCAATGTTCCCTATAAAATTATATCTTATTTCACAAAATTTCAGTTTGCAGAAGAAGGGACCGAAATGTCTTGGGACCAAAATGGCTCGGGACCGAAACGGCTAGGGACCGAAATGTCTTGGGACCGAAATGTCTAGGGACCGAAACGGTGGGACCGAAATGGCAGGACCGAAACGTCCTGCTTCCTGAAAGAAGGAGAAATGCGTACTAGCATGTTTCTGACGTTGATAAAGGTCGAATTGTAGCCTACCTGGATTCGCGGTTTATCGTATCGCAGTATTGCTGCTCGCGTTGGTCGAAATCCAATGACTGTTTGCAGAATATGAAATCGATAGATTCAGGGCGGTAATACGGAACGCCGTACGAGATCTCAACTGCCCCCTATCACTAACAGTCGAGAAGACGACCATGTTTTCTGTATGGCCTTAATGGATCGTGCAACCATGTCACGAGCTCTGAGTCAAGAAATGGAGTCATTTGCAAGACAAAAAGTGTCTGCACGAACAGTTCAACGATGTTTGCAGCAGCATGGACTCTCATTTCGGAAACCAGGGCTGCGACTTGCCTTGACGCTGCCTCGTAGACGGGGACGCCTTCAATGGTGCGATCAACGATGAACCTGGGTGCACGAATGGCGAGGCGTCATTTTTTCATATGAATCCAGGTTGTGTTTACAACATCATATGGTCGCGTCCGTGTTTAGCGGCATCGTGGTGAACGCACGTTGGCAGCGTGCATTCGTCATCGTCATACTGGCCTGTCACCTGGCGTGATGGTATGGGGTGCCATTGGATATATGTCTCGGTCATCTCTTGTTTGCATTGACGGCACTTTGAACAGTGCGCGTTACATTTCTGATATTTTACGATCCGTGGCTCTACCTTTTATTCAACACCTGCGAAACCCTACGTTTCAGTAGGATAATGCCCGATCGCATGTTTCTAGAACTGTACGGACCTTCCTTGATGCGGAAAATATTCGGCTGTTTCCCTGGCCAGCACGTTCCCCAGATCTCTTCCCAATAGAAAACGTCTGGCTAGTGGTTGCCGAGCACTACGGTTGATGAACTGTGACATTGTGTTGAAGCTGTATGGGCATCTGTACCTGTACATACCATCCAATCTCTGTTTGACTCAATGCCCTGGCGTGTAAGTGCTGTTATTACTGCCCGAGATGATTGTTCTGGGTACTGATTTCTCAGGAACTCTACACCCGAATTTCATCACTTGTTATTTCTATCATAATATATTTGGGCAATAAATATCATTTTGTTATCTGCATTTCTTCTTGGTTTAGCAATTTTAATGGCCAGTAGTGTATTTCGGATGATTATATTAAAATAAATTTATTTATTTATTTAATCATTTCCATTCAAAAGAAAAAATGCGAAATGCCTTCAATACAATAAGAAGGAGATTTCAGTTTCACGAAAATGTTACATGAATTTTTAGGATACTCACAAAGAGCGAAAATGTTTATGAACAGAGTATTTTTTATATTAAAAAAAAAAAAAAAACTGTACAAAATAATATTAGACTTTCTTGAAGTTAAGGATTTGCAGTAGTGAGAAAAAAGAAAAAATATACGCTATACTTCAGTTTTAGGTAAATTTCATAAGAAATACTACTTATTGTAGTCGTTACTATGCAGGGCTGGCAAGTTTCTGTCGGGGTGGTTAAAACCAGCGGTTTAAAACCGGTATGGCAGAAACTAGTTTCTGCCAGTAAGTGACAAAAACTGACAGAAACTAAGAAATTATACTAATAGAAACTTTAACCTGCAACGATTCGTCACTCACATATGTATCTAATATATAAAAGAATTCAGTTATGAATTTAAAATAAAGATTATGAATGTTATTCAAAGTAGAAAAAAGTTTCAAAAGAATCTTATAAGTATACTTTGTTCATATAATAGTTTTTTGGCACTTGAAAAACAGAAATTTTTAGAACGGCAATCTGATGCTGTACAAGTTTAACTATTGATATTATTGTTTACAGTTGAATTTCTATTTTGAAAGTAATATATATATATATATATATACAAAAAAAATTTATGATATTTTAACATCACTTTTCTGAGCATTTTTAAATAATTAATACACTGCAATAACTTAAAAATTATTGTCTACTACATACAATGATAAATGGTTCTTGTGAAAATATATAAGTAAATAATTGTAGTACAAAAATAATAGAAAAAAATTAATGAAATATCTTGTACAATTATTTTACAATATATTGAAAGTTTTTTTTTGTGGAAAAAATAATAATATACTAAGAGTTCCCATTTTGATAACTTTTCTTATCCTAGATTGCTTTTTAATTTGTTTTGAATGAAAGAAAAGTTAGAAAATTTTCTTTCAAGCCTCGCATCACTTGCTGGTAATGTCATTATTCAGGATGTAAAATTTGGAAAATTCTCATTTTCACCAGTATTTGTGTTTAAAGGCAGTTATCCACAGAAGACAAGACATTAGGACTTTCTTGGGAAATATGGTTCTGGAAGTCGATTTTGCTATAAGGGGTTCTTATATGTGCCATAAAATTTAGACAAATATCAAAAAGCAATTTCCTTGCCCTTTCTTTATGCTCATATGTCTATTATGATCTCATACACTTAGGGTGATGTAAATAAGCTAGCATAAAAACTATCACTGCATTAAATGAGATTTGAATCTTGAATTTATGAGTTTCTATAATATTTCTATCATTAAATGAAGTTAAGCCAATATTAAGCAGCTGCAATAGAACAGTCAAACTTTTTACTTTTATCTAAAGCAATGATATAGATTTTAACATTTGTAAAAGGTATTTAACTTCTTTATAAACCATGATATTTATTTACAATTTTAACTACTGCTATGTCCTTATCATCATTTTCATGATTTTCAATTATCTGTAAATAATATGGCTGATTTTTTGAGAAAGATTCAAAACTATCAAATTCCAATACAAATTTATTTTTTAATGAAAATTTTTCATAGTTTTTATTTGTCATTTATCCTGAATAATAAAATGTATATAAGCAATTTAATACTACTTTTAAAAAAGTCTCAGGAAAAGAAAAGTAAAAGAGCTTTTATTCTTTTCTATCACAAATGTCAAGATACTTATTAACAGAAATATTGTATTAGATAATGTATACATTAAATACTAATTATTTTCTAAAAGTCAGTTAATAAAAAATGTCAATTTGTGGAGAATCCCTTATCATTCAGCCGTTTTTAGAGAGCAATGTAATAACAGCTTACTTATAATAATGATATCTTTTTTGAATTTTCACGATATTTGATTGGATTTTTTTTTATAAATTACTCCATAGAATTGACTATTAAATTATGTAAAAGAATAATTTTTATCGTTCGCGCATGCGCAGATAAAAATTATTTCATAAAACTACTCATATTTCATAAAATATTTAATATATTTATATCCCAATTGCACTATATTTTTTCTAATAGATTTTGCCAGTATTTCTGAAATTTGCGTTAAATTTGGTCAAAAACCCTGCATGATATAAACAAAAAACATACCAGATTTTTTGAATTTTTTTTTAAAAATCACCCTTTCTCCATGAATATACATGTTATTCTTACAAAAATCAGTGTACATGTTGTGCAGTATTCACATATTTGTATTCTGCAGCGATAAATCATTTCGTGCATTTTCATGTACAGGGTGATCCCAAATATTTCTGTTATTCTTTAATTTTTTGTCGGCCCCCTAATTGCCCTGCTTATCAAATGAATGTTGATAAATATGAGGTCAGACATAATCTTCATAATACTGAAGTTTCAGAAGAATCCGACAAGTATATTTTTAAATATTTGACAAAATGTCAAAAATTGAAAGTTTCCAAATACTTATTGGTAGATAGTGTATCTCGGCAGGGATTGCAAATTTCAAAATCGGCTCAAGGGGGTGGAAATGGGAAGGGTTAGAAATTTTGAATATTGCTTTAACATTGCAAAAAAAATGACAGGAAAATTTAATCACTGTTTGTTATAGCGGTTGCAACTATTAAATAATAATAATAAAAAAATTCTTACCACAACAATTGCTTTTCTATTGCAAGATTTGCACATGATAAATGAAAATGTAATAAATAGTTTGACGAATTATATATATATATATATATATATATATATATATATATATATATAACAATATAATTTTTTATAGCAATATTTTCACATTAAAAATGAAAATTAATTTATTTTACTTCTCCGCTGGATATGAAAACTCACTCAGTATATGGATTTCTTTTTAATTTCATCCTCACCACTTTGGTTTTCTTTTATGCGTTTCATTCTGAATTTCTATGCATCGTACGTGTTTTTTATTTTATTCTGTGATTGCAAATTAATACGAAAATTTTTAATCCTAACCGTTTAACCTTGTTATTAAGTTTTGTTACGATCAAATCTGCATACTACGTATTTTTAATGTTTTAGTCGCCGCAGTTTTATATTTTTTGCAGTCTATTTTATTCTTATTCACATTTTTATACCATACTTAATTAATGTTTTTTCTTTTCTTTCAGGTAAGTGTCTTTGATTGGCCTCATATGTAAGCTTTTACCTGTGAGTGTTTTTTTCATTTTTCTGATTGTTAATTTTTATTATTAACCGACTTCAAGAAGGAGATTATGATTTCGACCTGTATGTATTTCTTGTTCACTCATAAATTCTTTAAATATGAACCGATTTTGATAATTCTTTTTTTGTTTGAAAGTATAAGATACCCATGTGGTCCCATTTTAATTTCATTAAATTCTGATGATTAGAATATTTTTTAGATAAAAAAATGTGGATTTGATTAAAAAAAAAAATAATAATAATAATAATAATGATTTGGCGCAAATCATCTTTCATTGTTGCAACCGTTTTCAAATCATAAGCATATTAAAACTATGCATTCATATGCGTTAGCGCCAAGTTGTCGCCAAGCTTATTCCTTTTTCATGCATTTTCTTACTAATAAAGATTGCTTTCAAAAATGAATAAATATAAGGAATCTGTTTAATGACAATACATCATTTTAATAGTTTTACAATTTAATTATAAATTAAGAAATTAATTTTAAGGAATTTTTGCATTAGTTGGCCACAGTTGATAAATTTCCTATAATGATCTTTATAGTTGCAACTGCTTAAGAATTACAAAAATAATGGGGTTACTTAAAAACGTTAAAAATAAAAAACATAGAGTAACATATTCTTTTACTATTCAAGTTATCAACCCTTTTTATTTACGCATCATACGTAGTATAGGGTAAATCTTGCAATCGTTTTGAAAATCGAAAGAAAAAATTTTTTTGACGGATTTACACATTTCAGACACTGAAGATTTCGAAAAACATATTTTTAAGGGGAAAATAATTTGCTGTCCGTCTGTCTGGTCTGGTCTGTCAGTAAACTCTCTATCTCCCAAACAAATTGAGATAGAGACTTGAAATTTTGTATGTACTTAGTATATAAGAATGGGACGAAGCCTATTTAATATTAATAACCTCGATTATCCGGAACTATTTTTTTCGAACTCTCGAAAAATTTGTTCTGATGAAAGGTACATAAAAATTTTCGAATTTTTTTATTTTAAGAAGTGATCGTAAAAGGCAATAAAATAACACAAATTTTGCATAAAGAACGAGCCGATCGAATTATTAGTTGCCGAGATATCTGTAATCCTGTTTTCCACATTCTTTGAGTTTTCGTGACCCTTTATTTCATTCAAATTTCAATTCAAAGATATATTTTAATCGGAAATGAGACGCTTAATCCGACGCATTAAACTGTTAGTTAATAAAATCATTATTTGTGGAGTTATAAGGATGTTTCTTTTTCGCAATTCAGTACTACTTGAGTAGTTTGGCGTGTTGTATAATTTGTCGAAATAGATTCATCAGCAACTCATTAATAGAGCATTACTATGCATACTAAAAATATCTAAATACACAATCAAGAATTTTGTTTTAGAATTGCAATGCATTTTATAAGTAATTTACAAATTTTTGTTTTCATATATTATATTATGCGCATCCATGATGGATAAGTATTACGGTGGCCCCCAACGACTAGTTTTTATAACGATAGAATTTAAAGGGGTTTTTTTTCTTTCTTTCTTCTTCTTCTGCGAACGTTCATTTAATTTAGATGCTAGAAAAAAAAAAATCAAAATTCTTTCTCCGTAATTGATCTTTATCAAATTATTCTTATGTAGTGTTTTAACTTTTGTTTTTTATCAATAACACGATTGCAAATAAATTTTCTTTTTGCAAATGCCGTGATCTTTCTTACTTTAACCCTCATGTTGTACAAATAATAACCGTGTAATTGATTCCAATCATCTTAGAGAAGGCATCACATGAAAACATTTTGTCTATGATTACTTCTAAGTCCTTTCATTTTATTACTAGGGGACTCTCCCTTCTATGACCTACACTCACCAACCCCCTTTCAGACTCCATAGACACTAAAAACACGCTAATTTGATCGACTTAAAAAGATTATGGAAAATTGAATTATACTTAAAAAAAAAAAAATAAATAAATAAATAAAATAAAATAACAATGGGTGTAAACGGGTTTTCATTCATTTCGTTTTGATTGGAAAACTTTGACCGAATCAGCTGCAGTTAAGAGATCCAATGACTGTTTTTGTCGTTGATTAAATAAGTTCAGTAAAAAATATGAAAATAAGCTTACATAAAATGAATTAAGTAAACAATTTTTGTCTCCAGGAATTTTTTAACGCCGCTATAAAAAAGTTGTTTTAAATAAGATATTTTTAATGTTTTGCTTTAAATTTCACGCAATTTTTAACAAAGTTTTCTTTTTTTTTTTTTAATATTCACATGAAAATACTTTTGTTGTTACCAAGGAAATTATTTGACTTCGAAATTATTTGTCTTAGAATTCAGAACAATAATTAAAAGATTATCTCAAAATATGAAATAAATATTATCATGTGCATATATTTTTAAAAATTTAAACTGTTTTGCATTATTACTATTTAGTATAAATCTTTATGTAATTTCTCCTATTGACTGCTTTTAATGAATTAATTAATGTAATTTTTTTTTCTCTTTTTAACCCTTTTGGGTCTGGTGCACTGCTAATAGTACATCATCTTTTAACTAACATATTTTTCCAGTATTTAGTAATTGTTTTCAAAGAGCCTTATATTCTATTTTAAAGACTTCTGTTGAAAATGCGCATTTAATTTTTTCGCAAAAAGATAGACCTACAAGTCTAGTCTAGAAACACTCATTCAAGGTGGATGAAACTTCGAATGCACGTCGAGATGGTAGTTCTTTTGAATTTGCTCTCATTATTGATATCATAAATAATTAGAACTATTATTTGAAATTATTTTCGTAAAATAAATTATTGAAGCTAATGTTTGTAATTTTTGTAATCAAAACCATTCAAAAGTTGTGATTTATCAATCTTTAAATGTGTGCACTATTAGTAGTACAGTGAACCTTAAAGGAATCATATCACTACAAGGCACATTGTATTTATTAATTTTTAGAAATGAAATTTGTAGTAATTTATATTAAATATTTTTTGTTTCATAGCAATATTTCTCATTCTTTTTGTCATATAATATTATTATATAATATTATTAGCCTATAATTTATATTAAAAAAAAATAGATTTGTTAGACTTTTTTTTATCAGTTGCTGAAGCACTGGCTTTCAGAAACCGAGCTACAAACTCCATGAAACGTGATCGTTCAATAATTCACCAACCATTGACCATTCCATCTAAAAAAAAGGTTGAAAACATCACTGCGCCTAATTGAGTATGTAAGATATTATAATATTGGTCATTTGACAGAGAGAAGCAAAGTGCAAGAAAGGTGTAAATTAGGAGGATGTAACTTTAGAACAACATATTTTTGTGAAAAATGCAACGTCTACTTATACTTCTGTGATGACAGGAATTGCTTTAAAACTTTTCACACCAAATAAGAGAATATACCAACAAATAACAATTTTTTATTTTATTTTTATTTTTTTTAATTAATTAATTTTTATTTTTTTTATTTTATTTATATTTATTTATTTATTCTATTTTTATTTATTTATTTATTTTTTCAATTTTTACACTGTTTTTCCTATTTAGAGGTATAAATTGAGTGCCAACTATTGCGAAAAATATATTGCTAATTGCATATTTTTAAATATATCTTTTACATTTTTTATATTTCAAAATTTCGATTTGAAATTGTACTACATTTATCTTTTTTGAGCATATTGTACTAATAATAGAATACCCGTAAATGACAAATTGTTCCTCGAAAGACCGCTGTACAATTAATAGTACATAATGTAATTCCTTAAATAATTGTATTATTTTAATAAAACTTAATTTTTACCTTTCAGAGCAATACTTTTTCATGTTTAAATCCAAAAAAAAATTTTTTTGGAACGTGAAAAAAATTCAGATTCGAAAGGGTCACGTGAAAGTACTTTTGTTGCTAGAAATAAAATATTTTTATTTGAATTTTCTTAGAATTGGCAACAATAATGTAAAACATCATCTAGAAAAGTAAAATAAATGTCTCATGTAAATATATTTTTAAATTTAAACTATTTGGCAACGCTATTATTTGATCATTTTAAATATGACTTTGTTTACGCTATTTCCGCCTTTTAAAATCCATTAATGAATTTGCTATTTTAAAATTTTCTTTTTTAAAATTCACGTGCATATATAATTTTTATGATGTAATTTTTAATATTTTCGTGCTTTTAATACGTAGTCGTTTAATTCTAATTTAATAGTTTTTTGGGTTTTTTTCTCCGTTTATAATAGTCACGTATAAATAAGGAAATATTCTTTGCGCTATTTTTATTATTGCAACAATTAAAAAATATATATCTTTTTTTATAATTTTACCTTTTTTAAAACTTTTTTAATGGGACGATTTTGACCAAGTTTAATATTAAATATCTCTTTAAAAATGATTATTTGATTTAAAAATTCTCTGCGTAACATGTTTATCAAACATTTTTCTATAATACTATCAATTTTCATATTTTTTAAGTAGTTGTTTTCTGAATATTAAAGAAAGACGTTCGGGTGAAAAAAAAAATTCATTTGCTGCGGCGGCAGCAGCGTTTGTTACTTTTTAAGAAAAGATAGAATATTATTACACTTTAAAAACTTTATCTTTTAGCATTTTTATTTTTACACATTAGCAATTTATTTTCAGTTTTCCTTCAGTATAGTTTCTCTTTTCTTTTTTGGGGGGAGGGGGGGTGATGGAAAAAGGGCTGGAGCTCAAAATAAAAATTTTATTTATTTAAAAGTAAAAAAAAAAAAAAAAAAAAAAAAAAAAAGGGGGGGGGGATTTCTAGATGCTGCTTGAAAAACAAGCAACTAGTATAACAAGGTCAGGAACAGGATCAACAGGGTAATAGCAAATTTTGATTATTTTAATATATATTGTAAAACTGGGATGTCCAACGCGGCGCCTTTATATGTTGTATAATTTTTAGATGCCCTTGATACTTAACATGTACAGATCTATTGTTGTTCTTTCTTAAAAGTTTTTAACTTTTATTATGAAGATACGTGTATGAACTGTGCATATAATTACATGTAGTAGCTTTGTCATCGTGTAGTCCTGCGGGACAAAAAGATTATTCCATTTATTAAAAAAAATTGCAATGCCATTATTATTATTACTTTTATTTATTTATTTATTTATTTATTTATTTATTTATTTATTTATTTATTTTTTGTGAGAAAAAGGGGAAAACTGCTTAAAATATAGACGTTATGTAATTAAACTGCATTCGATTTGCTCCCCGATTTTCTCGTGATTTCTCTAAATAAAGTCTATACTTTATGATCTGTTTATGGGATCGGTAGCTAAACTTACGTTTTTAAAAATCTACCGAAGAAACAATTCTGCTAAAAGGCTGATATACAGTTCCGTCCATCGAATGCGAACCACATGTTCCAACTGACTTTCTGCAATGCCTCTGAATACATGCATATATGAGATGAAAAAAAAAATCTTGGCAATGGGCGGCTCGGCTTTGCGAGAAGTGTGACATCAGAAGCCTTGGGTGATGGGAAGAAGATGGTGAGGTCAGGTCAGGGCATAATCATGAGCACACACGCTCCTCATCCAGTGAGCCTTTGCTTCTTTCTTAAACTACCGGGAAAATTAAATATCAATACTGACTCATCCCCCGTTACAATAACTTTCACAACCCGCCCATCTTTGCACATTTTCTCCGGCCTTTTCTTTTTCAATTGTTTGTAGCTGAGGTTGTTATTAACTTGGAATCAAAACATGTTTGTAAAATATAAAGAATTAAAACTCCCAATTTCATTAAAATCATGGCTAAATCTCTTTAATACACCATGTATATAAATGATTCGGTGATTACCTAGGCACAATAACAGGGCTCCCAAATGGGCTCCTTTTTCCCCAAAAGTCCCTTTTTTCGAAAAAGGTCCCCTTTAGTCCCCTTTTTTTGTATTTTGGTCCCCCAAGTCCCCTTTTCTGTGTCTGAAAAAAATTGCCGCAAAAAAAAAAAAAAAAAAAAAAAAAAAAAAAAAAAAAAAACTCTGAAAACCATTAAAAGTTTAAAAATCCAAGAAGGCAAAATTTATTAAAGTGGTATAAAAAAAAAGCATTGTAATTAGTATAAAACAGCGTTGTACCTGAAATTCTTTCATGAATCTAAATATTAAAAAATTACCACAGAATAAAGGCGAACTTTAAGAATCTCATTAAAATTCTTAAAAATTAAAAAATTTCTAAACACGAAAGTTATTATATAAAGCTACTGCTTGACCCGTCTTCAATAACGGGCCTTGACATGCTTCACCCCCCCCCCCCCCCCCCCAAAAGCTTTTTGAATGGAAAGAATTGTTGAATTGTGGGGAAACAGACAATTAAAACTTAAAAAAAAATGAATTTAAAGTTCACAACTCTGAATCGTATTAAAGAAAATGGTTGGAGTAAAATGCCTTTTCACATATTTTTACTTTTTTCTACCTTTACAAAGAAGAAAATATTGAATTCATGAAATAATTTCAACTTCCAGTTTTCGATGGATTTATACATTTTAGAAGAGATAATGCACAAAACTTTAGATTCACTTAGACCTTGATATAAACTAGAGCTGATTAGTTTTTAGTGTATATCGCTCAACAAGTGACACTGTTATGTTGCATTATTCACAATTTCATTAATAGCTCTAGCTCGAGAACTAATGCACGGATTTTCATAAAACTTCAGATTCTGTTAGTCCTTAATATAATTTAGTGTTGATTATCCTTTGATGTAAATTGCTTAACAGATGGCACTGCCATGCTGCATTATTCATGAGTATCGCAGTAGGTTTATCTCAAAAACTAATACATGAAATTTCATCAAACTTCCGATTTCGTTACTCCCTGATGTAGATTAGTGTTGCCCTGATATAGATTAGCCCCTGATATAAATTGATGTTGATTAGTTTTTGGTGTAAATCGGCTGACAGGTGGTGCTGGTATGCAGCTTTTTTCAGGATTTCTGCAATCGCTCAATCTCCAGAAACTAATGCACAGATTTTCATCTAACTTCATATTCGGTTAGTCCTTGACATGAATTTACATGTTTTATAATTAGTATAAATCAGATGCGCAACAAGCGACACTGTTATGCTGTATTTTTAATGATTTCCGCAATAGCTCTATCTCCAGAATTAATGCATGGAATTCCATCAAACTTTAGATTCAGTTAGTCCTTGAGATGAATTGGCATTTTTTACATTTTGATGTAAATCTCCAAACAAATGACATTGCTATGATGCTTTTTTAGGATTTTTGTAGTAAATCTGATTTAATGCACGAATTTTCATCAAACTTGGGATTTAGTTAGACGTTGACACAAGTTGTTACTGGATAGGTATTTATGTTAATCTTTCAATAGGTGGTGCTCCTAAGCTGCATTTTGTGGAATATACACAATTTTTGCGATAGTAGTATCTCAAGAATTATGGCACAGAACTTCATATGTTTAGAATTTTCATGATGGGCATAGATTGCCGTTTAATTTTGGGACTGTGATAGTGAATTTTCAAGTATTGATACATATGAGGTAGAAGAAAGTTCCGGGATTGTCACATCTGATTAGTCTGACAAGGAATGTCTTTGGAGGTATAAAAATTTACATATATTGCATTTATAGATTTTAAATTTGTGCATAAGTTGTGCCTATTTTTCGACACTAATTCTAAATTTGTAATTTTTGTAAAAATCGATTAAGATTTTATTTTATTAAAAAATTGCTTTTTAAAAAGAAAATGCTTTTGTATGACATGTTATTTAAATCTAAGCGTTTCTCCACTAATTATCATTATTTTACATCTGATTTGAAGGTGTCTCATCGAGCTCAACATCCTGATGGGGTCTATTTTGGCCCCAGACAATTAGAGGTATTTGCTCATGTGCATGTGTGTGTGAGAAGGGGGAATCAGAAAATTAATTTTTTCACACATCCTTTTAAATCTCTTGTCCTAAGCACCCACTTACCACCCTCCTAACTCATTTTTCACCTTTAGCAGATGTTTTAATGTTTAATTTCGTTCATTACTACTCCATAAATTTTCTCAAAAATTAAAAAAAAATTGCTTAATATATTTCATCAATTAGCATCTTCTTATCCCTTTATGTCGCCTGAGAGTCCCTATTGGAAAAAAATTGCAAAAATTTTAATCTACAATATGTCATGTAATATCTTAAATGAAAGGCCATGGACCCAATAATCTTATTTTTCATTCTCTCTCTCTCTCTACCTCCATTCTCACTGCTCTGTGTAATCCCCACCTATGTAAGGATTTAATAACTATAAACAATTATTATTTTTTAACAAATTTAATTATTAACAATTTTGGTTTATTAATTAAAGGTTAGAATGTTTTGAAATAAATATTAAACAAAACCCTCTTGAGTGATCTGTGATCGCATTTACCGACTTACTTGCTTTTATTCATTGATCACAATTTTTTACCTCTAAAGAGAATTATCAAGGTGAATGTAGAAATATTGAATGCTTTCTGTACTTTTGCAGTAGGATATTTAAATGTGTTTAAATAAAATTGTGTATGTTGTTTAATGAAACCTTATAAAGATTAAAATCAACATATTTTCTGCAGTAATTTTAAATATTTACTTGCTTATTTAGGAAAATTTGTGCTATATTTTTACACACATGATCCTTTTTTGGTCTACGTTTTTAATAAAAATGGTCCCTCAAAGTTCACTTTATAAGCGAAAATGGTCTCCCAAAGTACCCTTTTTAAATAAAAATGGTCCCCTTTCCCCATTTTTAACGATTAAAATGTGTTGGAAGCCCTGCAATAAGTACCTGTCTTTGAGAATTTGAATCTAAAAATAATTGCGTAATTTCTCTTGCACGAAATCTACATATAACAAAGTTCTCTTTTTAACGAAAATTTCTACTGAATCTTGACTTTGAGCATTATTAATATATAAATTAACCTCTATATTAAAAAAATATTTTTTATATATTTATTCCAATTATTACAACTTAATCACTTAATAGAACTAAATATCCTCTAATGATGACATATTGTTCAGTCTAATAAAATGTTGAGAAGAAACAACACAGAACGATTAAGATGATAATGTAAAAAAGATTGAAAAACTTTCAAAAGAAGAAATGCTAAAAGCCAATAAAAAGGAGATTCCAATTTTACGAAAATATTACACATGAATTCTTCTAATACTTACAAAAGTAATTTTTTATGAACAGTATATATATTTTTAATAAAACTGTATAATTGTCTGAGCGAAGCGAAGTCTTTATACTCAGAGATACGTAACGATATTAAAATTCAAAAAAATTCTTTCGTCAAGCAAATCTCAAAAAGTACTTGTCGGATTTTGATTCTGTTTGTGCCAATAGGTACCTATGAAGGTAATCTGGTGAATGCACCTACTCTTAAAAATTAATTCCAAATAGTTTAAAAGTTATATTAAAAAAACTGATAAAAAAGCACAATTTATGTGCATACGTCACAGAAATTTGGTGAGCGTGATTTTCACCGGCTGGACATTTTCGTAGATAACCGAATCAGTACATGGAGTAAATAGTAATCATTTTCGCACTCAGAAATATTGAATGCAATAAAACATTTTAAAATTTAATCATGCAGGAAAATGAAACTGTTATTTTTTTATATTAAAATATGTCATAAAAACTTTGATTTTGAGGTTTTGTGATAATCTCTTAACAGCACTTTTTAATCTCTAAAAGATTGTTTTACATATTTCGCGTGTGAAAATTAGAAACAATTACGTTTTTAAATAAAAAGTTTCTTTTATGACATCATTTTCCCTTTATATTTATTTTCATTGCATGTTTTCTTTTAACTTATATTTTGTTTGTGTATGGAAGTCAATTCTGGTCACTAATTTTTCGGCACGGATACCACAAGCGCATCAGATTTGGCGCAATTTTTTTCAAAGCCCATTTGGCGAAAACTCCCTTTTCAAATAACGCTTACATACACATTTTTAAATTATTTTCTATTTTCAAAAAGAACTTACAGTAAATAAAATAATAATAATTAATAACTATAAGAAGAAATATTTTATATAATTAAAAGAAGGAAGTGAAAGTAAATAACCATTTTATGAGTAAATAAACAAATAATAAATAAACTAGGACTTCCCTCAGAGGGATTAGTCTGAGCGATATTGCTGAGAATACACATTTAATAACTTGCGATAATTAAAGAAAATGAGATGTTACCTTTAATTGGTCATTCATTGTGATAAAATATAATGATGAAAATAAGCATATCGAATCGTAGAACTACAAAATCTTGTTACATATACTATTTTTATAAAAGAAAAGCAAACCATGCATGGATAAAAAATTGGAAATATGCAAAATGTTAAAAGTAATACAGAAAATAAAACACCAAATTTTCCTATATTGGAAATATAGCTCTTTGAAATGATGTCATGAGCATAAACAGAAGCTTCGCACAGATTTGAGAAACTATAAATAACATAAACTATTATGTTTGAAGAGAAATGAAGTGTATTTTATATGGTGTGAAATCCGTCCGAATAGTTTATAATGTTGAATATCTGTTTTCCACGGATGCAATGAGGTTGTCGATAAGAGTTAAGGAATCCTTTTTTAAAAATTTGTCCTAAACGAGCACTTACATCTTATAAGTTACTGTGATGCCAAAGTTAGTCTCTGACCCCAACAGTATCCTAGAAACTGCAATATTCTCAATAAATTGGGTTTAAAACTTTTTCTAGAAAAAAAATGTTTAATATGTGAAATTAAATTGTCGAATGTTTTAGAAATCGTTCAACGAGAATATTATATCTTAAAAGTTGCCACCAAAAAAAAAAAAAAAAAAAAAAAAAAAAATATTTTAAATTTTTAGTCATATCAACATCAAAGAATTCTCAATTTTAGAACTTTTTTTGCTCGTGCATTGATGGTGATTATTGTTCCTACGCAAAATATAGTATATTTTGCAGCAAAGATGGTTACCAACATTTTTTGCCCACATTATTTTTTAAATCGGCTAGGTACTCCCAATGCTAAAGAAAAACACACAAACGTTAATGCTTTATAGCATAGAAATACAGAATCAAAAGCTATTTATCTCCTATTATAAACACATAAACAGGGGTGGGGAAATACATCATTTTGCTCGCCAGTGGCGAGTGGATTTTCTCATAAGGCTAGTGCATTCTTAGTTTTTGAAAAACTGTAGGCAATAGGCACATTATCAGAAACACTTTTTTAATCTAGATATTTTAACTTTCCAAATTATTACAGTGTAAGTATGGTACTAAGTTCTATCTAATATTAATCTTACCTTTGTTACATATATTTCTTAATATTATACAAAAAAGAATTATGAAAATGCATTGTAGTAATAGTAATTTTGTCTGTAATCGCGTGCGATTTTGTCATAACTTTTTTCAACTGCGTGTGTTGCATCTTGCGGGCTAGCGAAATAAATCATTGGCTGGTAAGAATTTGGAAAATTTCCCCACCCCTACACATAAATTATTTAATTAGTGCTAGCAGATGAGTTTTTAAATATACATAGATCAATATAATGCTTCATTTTTCTTTTATTAGTATTTCTTAATATTCATTTTTCATTTATTTGTATTATTCAGTAAAAAACTCCCTTTCTTAAGCCCGAATTACGTCAAACTTTTTATAAAAGCGCCTAAGTCCATATAACAGCGAAGTATTGTGAAGAGTATTAAATACAAGGTAGTAAGAAACTTAGCCAAACGCAGGTAATTAAATCGCCAAATATTGTCCTTTTCGCCCTCTCTCGAAATGCATTTTTTTTCGTATAATTAAAAAACACGATTTTGAGTCATCTTATTTAAAATTCAAATAAATAAATGAGAGGAAGCAATAATAGCATAAGTCAAAACATTCATACGTCAACATCAAGGAATTGTATCGTAGTTACACATGTGGAAAAAAGCTGCTTTCGGCCAAAAAACGTTGTTTTCACTATATTTGAATCCGATTAAACAAAGTACCGTGATTAATTAAAAATAGGCAGAGCTGCCAAGTCTCCGGCATTTTGGGTAAAAGTATTTTAATACAGAAAATGTTTTATTAAATTGGAACAGTCTGCGGATTTAAAAAATAACTTTTCCTATAAGAAAATTCTGCTATGCAATAAACGAGGGTTTGGCATCTCTATATAGGAATATTTCGTAATCTACTTTTTAACCTTAAAAAAAGCAACGACCATTTTTCGGGTACAAAAAGTATTGCTAATTGTTCCATTTTGCATACAAGGTACTGATTGTAATATTGATACATCTATGGTGATAAATTTCCAATAATTTTTCAAATCCCATTTATTTCATTAAAAAAATAAATTTTTTATTCATTTAGTTTAAAATAAATGGTTTTTAACTAATTTCATAATACTTTTGAAATATCACTTTTCATTGAAATATTCATACTTAATCCATAACGTACATAATATATGACTCTGTTATTACATAAGTCACCTTTTTATTATCATAAAAATTATGTTTTTACTGATTTTTATGAACTCAATAGGAAAAATTTTGTGTTTTGAACAATAGATGTCCGCATTTCCTATTATTTATTTATTTTAACAAAATTCTTTCTATTTAGAAGAATTTTTATTTAAATAGGAAATCCAGATGTCGCTGTTAATAAAGAAAAAAGTTACAAAAAAGGGTACAAAACGAGTAGACACATATTATCAAATATGGAAAAACGACGAATCCCCAAAAAACGTCGTATGAAATATCATGTTTTAAAGCAAAAAAACGAGGTCTGATTATCGAGCCTACTGATTACAAAATGTGCATTACATTAAAAAAAAAAAAAAAAAAAAAATGCTGCAAATATTGATTATTTTTTCTTTTGTGCAGTTTTGGCTTCGAAAGGTGCGCTATGTTGCAAAAAGATATAAGCGCCTATGAAAACACACCTGGTAAACTTTCATGCTCAGTTTTACAAATAAATATGGCACATATATGCCCTATATACACCGAGGTACCTAATTGGTGCCAAAATTGCGTTTAGTTGCCTAACACGCTGGTTATCATATAAATGTTATAATAAATTGTTTGTTCTAAAAATATTATCATTTATTGATTGTTATATCTTTTTTAATAACAGGAAATTTTTCATTTATTCCTTTTTTTTTCATTTTGAAATAAATAAATAACGTGTTGTTATAGCATGCTATATGCATCTGGTAATCAAAACGATGTTTTCGCCTAATTGGCATTAAAAATCTCGCCAAACCTGGTGCTTATATCTCTAGTATATTATCTCAAGTATTTTATTTATGTATACTATAATTGTTTTTACATACCACTTACTTCTTCTGGTATATAGAAATAAGTAAGTGGCTCCTTTATGCAGTATAAACTGTATAAAACTTTAAAAAATAGCCCCGTTGCCCCTTTTTGGATCGAATTAAAAAAAAATCAATGTCTAATTCCAGTATTGCTCCCAGGTATGCATACATACTCCATATTTCAAAGTTGTATGCCAACAGGAAACGGATGAAAAATGGGGAAAAATGTCACATATGCACCAGGGTACATAATTGGCGTCAAAATGGCATTATTTTACCTGAGATGGTAACCCGGCTTTATTTATTTATTATTTGTTTATTTACTCATAAAATGGTTATTTACTTTCACTTCCTTCTTTTAATTATATAAAATATTTCTTCTTATAGTTATTAATTATTATTATTTTATTTACTGTAAGTTCTTTTTGAAAATAGAAAATAATTTAAAAATGTGTATGTAAGCGTTATTTGAAAAGGGAGTTGCCGCCAAATGGGCTTTGAAAAAAATTGCGCCAAATCTGATGCGCTTGTGGTATCCGTGCCGAAAAATTAGTGACCAGAATTGACTTCCATACACAAACAAAATATAAGTTAAAAGAAAACATGCAATGAAAATAAATATAAAGGGAAAATGATGTCATAAAAGAAACTTTTTATTTAAAAACGTAATTGTTTCTAATTTTCACACGCGAAATATGTAAAACAATCTTTTAGAGATTAAAAAGTGCTGTTAAGAGATTATCACAAAACCTCAAAATCAAAGTTTTTATGACATATTTTAATATAAAAAAATAACAGTTTCATTTTCCTGCATGATTAAATTTTAAAATGTTTTATTGCATTCAATATTTCTGAGTGCGAAAATGATTACTATTTACTCCATGTACTGATTCGGTTATCTACGAAAATGTCCAGCCGGTGAAAATCACGCTCACCAAATTTCTGTGACGTATGCACATAAATTGTGCTTTTTTATCAGTTTTTTTAATATAACTTTTAAACTATTTGGAATTAATTTTTAAGAGTAGGTGCATTCACCAGATTACCTTCATAGGTACCTATTGGCACAAACAGAATCAAAATCCGACAAGTACTTTTTGAGATTTGCTTGACGAAAGAATTTTTTTGAATTTTAATATCGTTACGTATCTCTGAGTATAAAGACTTCGCTTCGCTCAGACAATAAAGCCGGGTTACCATCTCAGGTAAAATAATGCCATTTTGACGCCAATTATGTACCCTGGTGCATATGTGACATTTTTCCCCATTTTTCATCCGTTTCCTGTTGGCATACAACTTTGAAATATGGAGTATGTATGCATACCTGGGAGCAATACTGGAATTAGACATTGATTTTTTTTTAATTCGATCCAAAAAGGGGAAACGGGGCTATTTTTTAAAGTTTTATACAGTTTATACTGCATAAAGGAGCCACTTACTTATTTCTATATACCAGAAGAAGTAAGTGGTATGTAAAAACAATTATAGTATACATAAATAAAATACTTGAGATAATATACTAGAGATATGATATAAGCACCAGGTTTGGCGAGATTTTTAATGCCAATTAGGCGAAAACATCGTTTTGATTACCAGATGCATATAGCATGCTATAACAACACGTTATTTATTTATTTCAAAATGAAAAAAAAAGGAATAAATGAAAAATTTCCTGTTATTAAAAAAGATATAACAATCAATAAATGATAATATTTTTAGAACAAACAATTTATTATAACATTTATATGATAACCAGCGTGTTAGGCAACTAAACGCAATTTTGGCACCAATTAGGTACCTCGGTGTATATAGGGCATATATGTGCCATATTTATTTGTAAAACTGAGCATGAAAGTTTACCAGGTGTGTTTTCATAGGCGCTTATATCTTTTTGCAACATAGCGCACCTTTCGAAGCCAAAACTGCACAAAAGAAAAAATAATCAATATTTGCAGCATTTTTTTTTTTTTTTTTAATGTAATGCACATTTTGTAATCAGTAGGCTCGATAATCAGACCTCGTTTTTTTGCTTTAAAACATGATATTTCATACGACGTTTTTGGGGGATTCGTCGTTTTTCCATATTTGATAATATGTGTCTACTCGTTTTGTACCCTTTTTTGTAACTTTTTTCTTTATTAACAGCGACATCTGGATTTCCTATTTAAATAAAAATTCTTCTAAATAGAAAGAATTTTGTTAAAATAAATAAATAATAGGAAATGCGGACATCTATTGTTCAAAACACAAAATTTTTCCTATTGAGTTCATAAAAATCAGTAAAAACATAATTTTTATGATAATAAAAAGGTGACTTATGTAATAACAGAGTCATATATTATGTACGTTATGGATTAAGTATGAATATTTCAATGAAAAGTGATATTTCAAAAGTATTATGAAATTAGTTAAAAACCATTTATTTTAAACTAAATGAATAAAAAATTTATTTTTTTAATGAAATAAATGGGATTTGAAAAATTATTGGAAATTTATCACCATAGATGTATCAATATTACAATCAGTACCTTGTATGCAAAATGGAACAATTAGCAATACTTTTTGTACCCGAAAAATGGTCGTTGCTTTTTTTAAGGTTAAAAAGTAGATTACGAAATATTCCTATATAGAGATGCCAAACCCTCGTTTATTGCATAGCAGAATTTTCTTATAGGAAAAGTTATTTTTTAAATCCGCAGACTGTTCCAATTTAATAAAACATTTTCTGTATTAAAATACTTTTACCCAAAATGCCGGAGACTTGGCAGCTCTGCCTATTTTTAATTAATCACGGTACTTTGTTTAATCGGATTCAAATATAGTGAAAACAACGTTTTTTGGCCGAAAGCAGCTTTTTTCCACATGTGTAACTACGATACAATTCCTTGATGTTGACTTATGAATGTTTTGACTTATGCTATTATTGCTTCCTCTCATTTATTTATTTGAATTTTAAATAAGATGACTCAAAATCGTGTTTTTTAATTATACGAAAAAAAATGCATTTCGAGAGAGGGCGAAAAGGACAATATTTGGCGATTTAATTACCTGCGTTTGGCTAAGTTTCTTACTACCTTGTATTTAATACTCTTCACAATACTTCGCTGTTATATGGACTTAGGCGCTTTTATAAAAAGTTTGACGTAATTCGGGCTTAAGAAAGGGAGTTTTTTACTGAATAATACAAATAAATGAAAAATGAATATTAAGAAATACTAATAAAAGAAAAATGAAGCATTATATTGATCTATGTATATTTAAAAACTCATCTGCTAGCACTAATTAAATAATTTATGTGTAGGGGTGGGGAAATTTTCCAAATTCTTACCAGCCAATGATTTATTTCGCTAGCCCGCAAGATGCAACACACGCAGTTGAAAAAAGTTATGACAAAATCGCACGCGATTACAGACAAAATTACTATTACTACAATGCATTTTCATAATTCTTTTTTGTATAATATTAAGAAATATATGTAACAAAGGTAAGATTAATATTAGATAGAACTTAGTACCATACTTACACTGTAATAATTTGGAAAGTTAAAATATCTAGATTAAAAAAGTGTTTCTGATAATGTGCCTATTGCCTACAGTTTTTCAAAAACTAAGAATACACTAGCCTTATGAGAAAATCCACTCGCCACTGGCGAGCAAAATGATGTATTTCCCCACCCCTGTTTATGTGTTTATAATAGGAGATAAATAGCTTTTGATTCTGTATTTCTATGCTATAAAGCATTAACGTTTGTGTGTTTTTCGTTAGCATTGGGAGTACCTAGCCGATTTAAAAAATAATGTGGGCAAAAAATGTTGGTAACCATCTTTGCTGCAAAATATACTATATTTTGCGTAGGAACAATAATCACCATCAATGCACGAGCAAAAAAAGTTCTAAAATTGAGAATTCTTTGATGTTGATATGACTAAAAATTTAAAATATTTTTTTTTTTTTTTTTTTTTTTTTTTTTTTTTTGGTGGCAACTTTTAAGATATAATATTCTCGTTGAACGATTTCTAAAACATTCGACAATTTAATTTCACATATTAAACATTTTTTTTCTAGAAAAAGTTTTAAACCCAATTTATTGAGAATATTGCAGTTTCTAGGATACTGTTGGGGTCAGAGACTAACTTTGGCATCACAGTAACTTATAAGATGTAAGTGCTCGTTTAGGACAAATTTTTAAAAAAGGATTCCTTAACTCTTATCGACAACCTCATTGCATCCGTGGAAAACAGATATTCAACATTATAAACTATTCGGACGGATTTCACACCATATAAAATACACTTCATTTCTCTTCAAACATAATAGTTTATGTTATTTATAGTTTCTCAAATCTGTGCGAAGCTTCTGTTTATGCTCATGACATCATTTCAAAGAGCTATATTTCCAATATAGGAAAATTTGGTGTTTTATTTTCTGTATTACTTTTAACATTTTGCATATTTCCAATTTTTTATCCATGCATGGTTTGCTTTTCTTTTATAAAAATAGTATATGTAACAAGATTTTGTAGTTCTACGATTCGATATGCTTATTTTCATCATTATATTTTATCACAATGAATGACCAATTAAAGGTAACATCTCATTTTCTTTAATTATCGCAAGTTATTAAATGTGTATTCTCAGCAATATCGCTCAGACTAATCCCTCTGAGGGAAGTCCTAGTTAAAGTAATATTACATAGTATAATGTAAAGTAACAGTACAGACATTTAAAATTTAGGATTTCGTATACTGAGAAAAAAGGGAAAAGATATACGCTAAGCCTCACTTTTAGTTTATCTCCCTTTATTTATTTATTTATTTATTTTTTTCTTGAGATATTATTTTTTCTCTGTATGTCTACATTCCATAATAAAAATTACAGCCAGAATTAAAATACACTTTTTCAATATTTCCATTTTATGTGTTTTTTAGCTCACAGGCTATCATAGCCTGAGAGCTTATGTACCCGTCCGTTCTGTATGTACGTTCTTGCGTAACGCCATAACTCATGATAAAAATATCGGATCCACTTGAAATTTTGTTTATAAGTATATCCTCATAAGGCGCCTCCCTGATTAGTTTTTGGGGTTCATTCGATATGTATAAGAGGGGGAACGAGGGCTCATGCCCCTCCCCTTAATTGATATGAACGGGATTTTCATGCAGAATTAACAGTTTTCGTTCAAAATTTAGATATAGGATCATTCTGATGAGGTGATTCCGTGACTGTTATTAGGTGTTCATTGATTAAGTATAAACAGGGGGAACGGGGGTTCTAATATCCCTCCCCTTAATTTTTATAAATGGGTTTTTCAAGCAGAATTGTCAGATTTTGTTCAAATCTCTGAATAGTTTTGGAAGTTTAATGGTTAAGTATAAAAGAGGGGGATAACTCCTCTTAAATTATATAACTGCTAAATGGGTTTTTATTAAGAATTATCCGATTTGCTCTGAATTTTGGATGTAGATTTTTTATATGATAAAGCATGTCCTTGATAGTTTAGGAGGTTCAATGATTAAGTATAAAAAAGGGGAAAGGGGAGAGCTCTTTCCCCTTCTTAATTTTTTTTTTCGAACGGAATTAACCCTTGAAAATATAAGGCTGTAATGTACAATTAGTATGCATAGCCTGTGAGCTCAATGCCATCAGTTTAACTGGGCAATATTCTTTTTATTTAATTTTATGAACATACATATTTTAATATGCAAATTTCACAAATTTAAGTTGATTTCTATTCAATGAATTTTCTTCATGGCAAAGTATTTAGATGTAATGATGAACTTTGTTAAATGGAAATCTGCCTGTCTTTCTCTCTCTGTATATATATATATATATATATATATATATATGTGTGTATATAAATCAAGCTTAGAATCAATATAGAATCTAAATTTATTTTACAAGTTCATATAATAGTGTTAATCAAAATTCTAAATGAAGATGGAAATCCTTTTATATATACAGGGTGATTCTAAATTGTTTTTAAGAAATCAGAAGGGTGATAGCAAGCATCAAAAGGATAAAAATTGCCATCGAACATGGGATCGCAAATCGCGTTTAGAGGGAGAAAATCGCAAAAATAGTTATGAAAGGTGTGGCTTCGAGTGGAACAAAAGAGCCATAATTTTCATAAAAAATTAAACATGTCATAATAAAACTTTTAACTTATCTTTGTTGTAAATGTGAAAGCATAAAAATAAAAGTGATAAAAGTTTTCACTATAAGCAGCAAAAATATGCACTGGAAGCTTCACATGACTGTGATTACCAATCCATACGGTATCGTCAATTGCTTGAACATCCTATTTTTCAAGATGACATCACAAAATGTGATATCAACACATTTCGTATAAGAAAGGGTACATATGAGTAGATTTCCATCACAATATTGCTATTTTTCGTAAAATTATTACCATCAAACGCAGTTCAGTTGAGATGAAATACCCTGTATTTGTGACTAAATAAGAAGTTTTCGACCCTGTGTTCTATAGTAATTACTGCTCCTCATGATGTGTACTATCATCCCTCTTATTTTGCAAAAACAATATGTAATTAGCTTGTATACATCATTATTATTTATGTGTATTATTATTACATGAATTATTCAGCTTCACCAAATTCAAATAAACACGTTTCGAAGCAGACATTTTTCTTAATAAATGAAATCAAGTAATAATTATATACAATGCTTACGTATAATACAACCTATAATGGTTTTATCAGAGAATTTTTATTGGTTCTCTAACTTTTATCTATAGAGCTACAAAATGCACCAGGTCTCGATGCTAGGTGCGAGCAACGCCAAAATTAGTTTCCTTGGTTAATCTAAACATTATTTGCCTAAAAATAGATGGTAATTTTCCTTCCGTCCCATCCTTACCGCCCCCCCCCCTTTTTTCCCCTTACAGTCCCTTCCTTAATATCCTTATAAGGAATGTTATGCCAAAATTTTGTATTAAAAATACTACATTGTTGTTACTTCTTATTTAAATGATTTATGGGTACTATGCAAATTCATTATAAATAAAAATTCTGATCATAAATAAAAAAATAAGGTAAAATGTCAAGGACGGTAAAGAAAATTAAACACGCTAATTTAACTTTAACCTCGGTTTTAAAAATAAATAAATAAACAGTTATTGTTGACTATTTTTTCTTTATTGTGAATCATTAAGGCATTCGTCTATTCTATAAGTTTAAAATGTTATTTTATAAAATTTATTTTCAGGTGATATTCCTGAAAGTCAAAATTTTGTGAGAATGCCTTATAAATTTTTTTCATTTTTTTATAGAGTAAACGTCTCTACCAAAAAAGATCTTCCTTACGGGCATACTCTCAAAGATCTGAAAAAATACAGAATGTTCTTCTCATGAGGATATATCTTCTTAATATATAAAATTCTCGTGTCACAGTGTTAGTTGCCATACTTCTCCGAAACGGTTTAACCGATTTTGATGAAATTTTATATGTATACTCAGTAGGTCTGAGAGTAGGTTGTTATCTATTTTTTAACCCTTTAAGTGATAAGGGTGGTCCACAATCATCGTGCAAGCAAACCGTAAACAAATGATAGCGCCTCTAATTTACATGCTATGACGTCATAAGAATTATCGCCATTTTATTATGTCCATTCATTGTTGGAGTGCTTTGCGAATTATCTTCGTGGTTTAATATTCGTGTTTTAATAATTTAGCACTTACATATTTACTGTATGTATAAAACACAAATTCCTATTTCTTTCCGATTGATTAAAATTATGGCTCAACAGATAAGAATTTTGTAGAACTTACACTGTTAGATAGCAAATTTGGTTTAAAAATGATTTAATGTAAAAATCGTCGCTTTACGTTGCTTAGTAATAGCTAGAGGGAGTTCTAAAATTAAGTGAATTCGATTATAAGAGATTAAAAGTTTTACTGAATGGATTTTAATAACTGTTGCACAGTCAGTTAGATATAATTCAGGGATTTTTTCAATATTTATCATATCATATTATATTCTGAATCGTTTAGTTACAGAGCTATTCGAAAGATTTTATCAGGAGTATAGGAAAGAAAATTGGGGGATATGCACTAAAGACAGGGGGTACATATTTAAAAGTACTAACGCTGTTATGGAAGTTGTGCAGAATTTTTTAACAAAATCTAGAAGTGACGCGGTGTATATCTACTCTTATATCCCTGAGAATTCTGTAATCAGGTTAAAAGATATAAAATGAAAAGATGTTCATATGTCTATATTGCTTTAAAACGTATAATCCGTTTCACAGATACATTTAGTTTGATCTAAAGTTTCTTTAGAAAAACTGACCAGCGTAGCTGGCGTAGGCTGCTAGTACGTTTATATATATACAAGGTGAGTCATAAATACCGAAACAATAGGCTATTTTCTTAAATATTGCCCTTAAACCCATACTTCCAATTGCAAAAATTCGTTAAAAAAGTTAAACTTTTTGATAAGATAAGTTGCAACTCCATAAGGGGTCTATTTGAAAAAGTACGAAAATAACTTTTTATACGGCCCCCGTAGGACAAAAATCCCAATTAGGAAAACTTTCCTTATACAGTCCTGAATAATACACAAAAAGTTGCATCTTCATATCTTCAAAACTCGAAGAGTTACAGCCTTTTCAATAATTCATCAGGATTAAAGGGATTAGACTCAAATTGAAATGTGCGCAATTCAAAAGTCAATGTTACTTAAACAGTTCTGGGAAACGTGTAAAAAATCTATCTTTTGAGTTGAATTTTGATTGTTTTTTCTTTTTTTTGTGTGATGGTTAGCCATATAATTTGCAAAGGAAATCACATCTTAAAATTTATCATAAAATTTCTAAAAATTTCATGTGATTAGTACTGATTTTAAGGTATCCGACCACATTCGGAGCAATTTTTTCCATAAAAGCGATTAAATTACTTTTTAAACTTGTTTTTACTAAGATTATGACTAGAAAATGTGAAAAAAAGTAAAAAATATTTTATTCATTGATAAAATTTTGATAAATGGAGGAATTTATCGCAAAATTTAATGATATTTGACGCAAAACGTTCTAAAGGAAATTCTACTGTATGTTTTTACTTAATGTACTTAATTTCCCTTTTATACTTCATATTTATGACATTGACGAAGGGAATGAACTAACATCTAGGAGATGCTTTAAGTATTTCAAAACTTATAGCGTATCGTACCTGTTTACATGTTACTTTTCATAAAATTCATCGATGTCATTCCACAAAAACATCCATAAAACAAAAAATATTTATTCTAAATTTAAATCTTTAGTTCATTCCCTTTACAATAGTGTAAATAACATATATTTCAAATTTCATGGTGATATTCCTATAACTTTTTGAGAAATCGTGTTTTGCGTATGGAATTTTCACTGAAAATTACATTTTCCAAAAAATGCACAATTAAAGTGTCGATTTATGTTTTTCAAGAATTTATAGTAATGTACATCTATAATAAACAAATTAGCCTCGAACCCCAAAAAAAGTATTGTCCATGAAGCATATTATTTGCATTTCTTATAATTATTTAAAAAAAAAAAAAAAAAAAAAAAAAAAAAACTACCAAAACCTCGAAATTTCTCCAAACACATGGCCTTTTAAACGGCACTTCCGGTTTGAGTGACAGCTGTTGAGTAGTTTAAAAATCGCTATTACTCCGGATCTATTTATCGTACAATAAAAATAAACACAATGGAAAGGTAAAAAGTTGGTCTTTATAAAAAATAAAATAAAAAAGTTTTGACAATTTTGGTCGAAAATTACATTTTCAACGTGGTCGGATACCTTAAATGGGATAGTTAAAAATCATTATAACACAAAACATTATTTATCAGATTTCTATTTCTTTCCATTTAATTAAAGATGAAAATCTGATTTTAGTTTTTTTCGGGGTTTTTGTTTTTCAATATTAATTTTGGAACTATTCAAAATGTTTATTGAAAACATTATATAACTTAAAAAAAAATTCTTATTTTCAAAAGTAAATACTTTTTCAATTTTTCCCGAAACAAAACTAATGCAAAATAATTAAAAATGACATGTTTCAAGTTTGTACTTTCTTCCTTTAACAATTCTTAACTTTTAATAAGGTCTGTACTGGACGAAATTTTCAATCCCAGTCTCGAACAATCTGCATTAAAACCACTGTCTCTGACTGACCTAATACGTGCATGAAATGAGTAAAATTTGGTTCAATCAAAATTTTTACGAAAACCACACAGATTTTAAAATCACTTTTATTTTACAAAAATGAAATAAAAATTAATTAATTAATTAAATACTAGCAAAAGCCATGCGTTGTTTGGATTCGCGAAGCATTATTTTATAAAACAGATATTTGAAAGTAACAATATATTTTAATATTATTTTTGCATTTTTATTAAACAAAAACGTTATTTTATGTTTTGGCGCATTTTAATTTTTTATTTATGATGTAAGACTGGCATAATAAGATATTTTCGAAGCAAACTTTTACAAAATATTTTTACATTTTCAACTAAAAGCTCTTTTAAAGATGTTTTACAATTTCCAGTAGCCACTGGTGTTTTTTAAAGTTGTTTGAAATATGCATGTTCCCAATCTTTGTAATTAACATCAGATATTCTTTGATAGCTATTTTAGAATAATATATTTGAAGAGAGAGCTTGAAGAAAGTTACTTCTTCAAAATCCTATTTTCTGGAAAAACATTTGAAATCTGCTTTAGTTGATACTATGGATTTTTAACTGTAAAACATTTTATTTTAATTTCTTCGTTTTTATACATGTTAGCGTATGAGAATTTTTGATATTATAGAATTTTTCGTTAGGAAAATTTCTATTCAATACTTAATTTTAAAGGATTTTCACTCTCGACAACGTTACGTACGTTTTTAAGACAACTGGTGTCTATATATCCTCAATATCTACAACTGCTTCATCTAATGTTAAACCTTGAGCTTTATGCATTGTAACAGCAAAAGCTAACTGCAGAAGAAATTCTTGCCTTGAGCAATTTATGCTTCCATTTTTCCAGAATTTAATTATTGGGGGAATCGGTACGCACCAATTCTTATAAGTTAAATTACTGCAGTAATGAAATTTATCCATGATTATTCGCGATATCTGGTCTGGTGGCTTGTGATTTTCTTTAATACGTGCAACAAAGTCTAAAGTCCCGTTCACTAAACCTTTTTTGGTCCACAAATAAGAACGTTACATTACTTTAGATCCAAATGATAAAGTAAGAAATGGTTAAAGTCTATTTGTCGTTTTTGAATCGGCCAACTTTGCTTTAGTACATTTATAAAGAGCTTAAATCATGATAAAGAGCTTAAACTTCACGCAGTTCTTTTAAGTTTTCATTTATATAACAAATTTAACAATTAATTTTATTTGTTTACAAATATTTTGTTGCCACTTTACAAAAAAAAAAAATCCATAATACAATTCTTTTAAAATGTTTAAGTGTCATCTGTGCAAACGATTTTGCGGAATAATGAAAACATGTTTTAATTATTAAATTAATCATGATTCTGTCTATAATTACTTACTCCATGATTTATATATTTTTTCTGTACGCGTTTCATTTTTTATTTATTTGCTAAAATGCGTCCATATTGGAAATGCATGTAAAATAAATTAATTAAAATAATAGTTTTTTTAACGTTTTACTTAAAAAAATTATATTGTGCAAATCTACAGATCATAATTTATTTTTGTGTTTAATTTGAAGTTAAAATATTGAATAGTTTTTTTGTAAAGTGTACGACAAAATGTAATTTGAGTGGCCTAGTAGAGGATTCGCTTCCCTCATCCTAAAAATAAATAAAAAAATAAAAACTTTAAAATTTATATATTTTTTAAGAATAGTATATTTAAATGCTAAAAAATTAAACACAATAAAACCAGAAAAAAAAAATCTGCCTATGACGGAATTCTGTAATTCTGTCTTAAACAGAAAATGTGTTGATCCGTGCAAAATGAATACAATAATACCCGAGAAAAAATAAACTCCATTTAACCCTTCTAGGAAGGGCATTTGTCTATTACGTATTTTTTCTTTCGTATGTGATTCCGTTTTAAAAGGTTTTACTGTATAACATTTTTCAAAGTCTATAATGCACGGGATATGGATTAGCGATATTAAAATATATGTGAAACATTTAGATATAAACAGAGATTCATTGATAAAATAAATATATCACAGCCTTTGACGCATCTTTAATAATTAAAAGTATAAATATAAAAAACGAAAAGCTATACTAAGTATTTTTATTTTTGGTCAGAACTCTTCCCCGCGAAACAATTTTTAACTACACTGAAGTAAAAAACAGTATAGAAATTTAAGGCTGAGCCGAGCTATGATTTAAACTTTTTTCCAGGCTGGCCCGGATTATGATTTTAACATTTTTCCATGCCGGGCAGCGATCCATGCAGATTCCAGAGCTAACGATCAACATATTTTGAAACAAATTTTGATTTAAATCAATACACTGCTTTATTATGTCCAAATAAGAGGCACGGACTTTAATCGACATTTAATAAAGACAATTTGTGGACGATTCTTTATTTACTTTGAAAATCAGTCAACAATTCATCGTTTACAGGCATGGTAAAGTGATGTAAGTCACGAATTTCGGAGAATTTTGGATTTCATATCTCTGTCAGATTTTCAGATACGGAGATAAAAAAATTTTTGTTCAATTTAAGAATGGATAAGGAATAATTTTCTAATTGGGAATTTTGCTCTACGGGGGCCGTATAAAAATTTAATTTTCGTATTTTTTCAAATAGACCCCCCATGGAGTTGGAACTTATCAGAAATTTCACCTTTTTTTATGAATTTTTGCAATTGGAAGTATGGGTCTAGAGGCAATATTTAAGGAGATAGCCTATTGTTTCGATATTTATGACTCACCCTGTATATATATATATATATATATATATATATATATGTGTGTGTGTGTGTAACAATAACGGCGACGACGTCGAGATTCCACAACACCGTACAAGCTCCCGTGCATCACCAGGGTTGATACAGCATATTTATTAATATCTAATAAATAATCAGCAGCAAGGTTCTGTAGCCGCAGTGTAAAATTTCAAGCAAGGAAGGAGTTTTATTGGGAATTTCCCCGTAAAAAATCAAGCCACTAAGTCTTTGCAATTCATATTTATTATAAATCATAAGGCAAACGAAGTCATTCCAGCATTAAGCGTTGCACATATCGAGTACTCCAAACTTCGTGAAATAATCGCCATCATTAAATATTCCAATTTATCGGACAAACCAAACGAACGTCTTACTAGTATTAAAGACAGATGCATTCTCACGCTCCTAAAAAGCCAAATGAAAAAGGAACATTTTCACGACAAACTAGCTCCCTCCTACTCCGCGTCAATCAATTTAAAAATCCAATTAGGATTAACTCAAGTCTAAACGTCAAAAGATGAACAGCTCTGATTGGTCTAAGGAGGCGTGTCCTCGGGCAGGATCTATATTTTTCCTCGCAAATAACAAGCCCTTTAACAACGCACATCAACACCGGTCACGCGATGTTAAATGAAAAATAAAATTAAAATCCCGGGAATATTCCAGAAAGTAAAAAGGTTGCGAAATACTTCCCGCCTTTTTGAGAAGCAAGCAATAATTTATTAATAAATAAAATAAGAAAAAGAATTTTAGCTGATACAAGTTAATACATTACGAAACTAAGATTGAAATATGTTCCATAAATTTTCGAATTGAAGTTAAGAGAGAACAAAATAGCGCAATTTTTTTTTTTTTTTTTTTTATTACATATATATATATAAAGAAAAAAAAGGTGGAATCTCTATACAGTATAGAGATCTGCACGGGCCGAAATTTCCAGGCCCGAGCCCGGCCCGAAAGTTACAATTTCGGCCCGAGCCCAGCCCGGCCCGGCACGAGAGTTAAAATTTCGGTCCGAACCCAGCCCGGCTCTTGAGAATTTCTACAGAACATTGATCTTTACTCTAACAGTCTTTTTTTTTTTTTTTTTTCTTTCATGTTTATAATCTCTATTTATGCAGTAGTGCCATAGGCTGCGATATTTACGCTTTTAACCCTTTGAGTGGCAAAGCACTTCAATTCTTAAAATGCTGAAATGACTGATTGACACCAGAATTTAAAAATGAATTTATTTCAAAATAGATAAAAACTTTTCTGTACATACTTGATAAAATTAAAATCTTCTTTTCAAATGTCTGGTGTCAATGTGGCGTTTCGCAATTAAAATTAAGTTGTATATATTTTATACCACCACCCTTCAAGGGGTTAATGAACCTTTGTTTGTTGTATGCAAATGTTTCAGTTATCATTAGTATTATTAATTTATAAAAAGAAATCTAAAAAATGGTAGGGGGAACTGGGGTACATTGATACTTGGGGCACATTGATACACCCCCTGTACAGCACACAGGGTCATTACAGGAAGTTTCACAACAGCTCCAAAAGGTGATACTAGTGAAATTAACAACATACAGAAAGTTTTGGAATGATTCAATAGTTTGATGAAATGGGATGGGTGATTAATTGTTTTTGTAGGTCAAAAGTAAATTTGAGTTGTACAAATGAAATGGTATGATACAACTGTTCCAGTATTTTCAACCGAAAAGAATACCCTCCCTGGCAAGTAACGCTAATCTTTATCAGTTCCTCATTCTTTATTTTTAGATAAATTATGATGTATTGGATTTGCGACTCATTTTATTTAAAATGGCTGCATGGGGCCCAATGATACAGTCTTTGTCGGGGCACATTGATACAACCTAAATCCTTTTCTAGTTCATTTTTTCATTACCTTTTATTTTTACTTCTACCATACACTCCTTAATTCAACCATTTTTCGTCAAAAATTTCTACTATTAGTTTTTATTGAAGTGAAATAGCTCTAATTTCTGTATATTAGAACATTTTATAGTATTTTTCCAAACAGAAGTGGTACAAACTTACACAATATCTAGTGCTAGTAGAATTAACAAAAGAAATCGACGGCAGCCTGGCAAATCTCAAATTTATATCGATTCTCCAGAGAAAAAAGTATTATCGACATGAGAAATGTTAAGTAAGAGAAACAAGCTGCAGAACAGTACATGATAATTATATTATAAGCATAATTTTTAATATAATTATCCTTTATTTTCTGTTTGTAAACCGATTTATAAACAGAAAACCTGGTAATTCTTTCACCTTTTCTAAAAAAGAAGAGAATTCTGGGGTTAAAGTGCCAGATATGACAAAGTTACCACAGCCAACAAACAGACAAGGAACAGCCAGAACATCAGGTCATTATACATTTCATTTTGATTGCTTTAATATCGCTTACAAATAAATTGTGTGCGATTTTAATGCCTATAAATATATATAAAATGGTTTGCTAACTATTTTTCTGTGAAAAATATGCATTGGTGTTATTTTGTCTCCATTTTTCCCAGACATTTCAAAGTGTATCAATCTGCCCCGGGGATGGGGCACTTTGATACAAATTACTTTTTTTGATTTTTTTAAAATTGCATGCAAAAATAATATATAAAACAACGATTGTACACTTTTGTAACGCACTACACAGGTTTTGCTGACATCACATAGAAAAATAACTTGAAATTTCTGCTTTCTAGACACCAAAAAATTTTTTTGAAAAAAGCTGTATCAATGTCCCCCAGTTCCCCCTATATGGTAAAAGTAAAATCTTCTAAGACATTGGAAAAAAAAATACGTTTCCTTCTTAGCAGATGTAAATGTTTAATATATGTATTTTTTCGCGTATTGTTGTATTCATTTTGCATGAATGAACAGTTTAATGGAAATTTGCAGTTTTCAGTTTAAACGAAAATTCCATCATAATCATGTTTTTTTTTTTTTTTTTTTGTTTGTTTCTTTGTTTTAAATGTGTTTAATTCTATTTTAAGACTCCTAGTGATCTACGATTCTTTAAAAAGAATAAATTCTAATGTTTAATTGTAGAATAATGACGACTTAATAGTATATGTCTATTTGCAAAAATTTTTGGATCAAGCCAAACTTTATTGATTTATGAACAGACTTTTCCACATCGAGAAAAGGATTTTCATACGGGAAGATTCAACAGTAAGTGATTATTTAGGTCCGTGAAGACTAGGAAGAACGAAATTGGTCTCGGCTTCGTACGGAGAAAATAAGTTAGACTCGCCCCGGTCTGATACTCCAGGAAAAAAAAAAAAAAAAAAAAAAAAAAAAAAAAAAAAAATTAAAGCCCGAGCCTGGCCCGGCCCGAGTCTTCAGAAGCAAGGCCCGACCCGTGCAGACATCTAATACAGTATCCGTAAAATAAAAAATAATGAAAATTTCATTTGACGTTTTTTCATCGGTTGGCGATGGAATGCAATTTCAAAAATACTTATATATGTTAAATTCACTTTAAGGGGGGGGGGGGGGGGAATTTCATGTTGAACTTGTTTAGATAAAATTAATTTAAATAATCTTTGTTTTTTATCTGTTTCAGTTGATTTTAAATATAATTTTGTTATACCTATATTTATATTTATATTACTTATATTATTTGTATTCAAATTTAACCATCAAAATTAAAACGAATAATTTCATAATTGAAATTAATTGAAATTGTTTCAAAGTCCAACTGATCATTGTCGATTCGATTTTGTTGCTGCAGAAACATCTGGCTTTTATTTTTGAATATATTTTTTTTTCTGAAAATAATTTTTTTCTATGTGAATTTTTTTATATATGAAAATATTCTTTTTCCAGTGATAAATTAAATAACTACAGCAACAAGCAATTTATATTAAACTCTCTTATTGTTTAGTTTTAAATACATTAAATGCCATTTATATGCATTCTAAAAATCCAACAATTTTCTGTTGCATTAAAATCGCTTGCTTTTGCCGACGAAAAGTGCTGCTAGCCAAATTGCTTGTCTTTTCACGCCAAATATTCGAAAGTTTTTTTTTACAGATTTTCTACAGTGATTCCGATTCAAATTTTCACTGATCCTTTACTACATCAGAGCTGCCAACTACTAAGTCCGTTTAAATCATATAAACATGTTTAAAACCACAATTTGTTTTTAGTAAAATGCATGCGAATTATGTATTACAATACATATGGTCAATTATTTACTAAAATTTATGTTTCTAATATGTTTATTTAAATTCAAATAGGCGTAGAAGTTGGCAGCCATGCTACATACATAAATAGTTTAATTAGTATTTATTTATTTTATTATTATTGTTATTATTATTATACTAGAAGGTAGCCCGTCAAAACGACGCGTTTGTATTTTTAAAAGGATGATAAAAAATTACAGTAAAACCCCAATAATTCAGGTTAATTGGGACCAGGCCCAATCCAGATTATTGAAAATCCGTATTATTCGGAGAATTAGAAAAAATGAAATAAAATAAAACATACTTACAAAAAATCACCTTTATGTTAAACTTATTGAATATTTACAGACAGTAAAAATGTTTACTTTGTAATAAAAAAGTTTGTAATTTTCAGCTGTGCCAGTTTTTTATGTCTTTTGCGAGCCGTACGGACACGCAAACTCTTGAGCATAAGTTACATTGTTGTTTCTTTGAAAGTTAACATCAAAGAGTTTAAATAAGAAAGCTTAAGGTATTCTTTCGAAAAGATTTCAGAAAATTTTTTTTTATTCAGAATATGACGATGAAACAAGTTAATACTATGGAAATTAGCCAATCGCTTCTTAGACTTGGAAAAAAAAAAAAAAAAAAACCTAACCATTCCGGATTATCCAGAGATCCGGATTAGCGGGGTTCTACTATACTACAACTGTGGTCAATCATAGCCACTTTAAGCTTAAACAATTTTGAAAAATACAGCAATTAAACATGGGGGGGGGGAATAAAAAAAATTAACAGAAATCTGCATTTAAAACTAAACAAAACTATCTAGTGAATGGGGGGGGGAGGGGGGAGTTGCAATGAACAAATGGTAAATACATAACTTTTTAAAGAATAAAGTAAGGTAAAAAATCAATTATCAAAGAATATTTTTTAAAACTACAGCCAAAAAATACATAAAAATACTGAGAGAAAATAATAAAAATATCCAAAATGTATAAAAAAATTTCCCATTATGGACATATCTAGATGAATATGCAAGGGTAGCCAAACTATTAATTAAATGGGTTAAATAATGGCATAGAATATGCAGCTAACGAATTTCACTCACAAAATTAGAGTAACTATTTCACAAAAAACATGCAAATTAGCACTAATAATGCTATTTAAAAAAATTATAACAATATAAAACTTCAATTTTTTAGCTAATAGTACTAAAAAAAAAAAAAAAAAAAAAAACTTTATAAGATTGAAAACAAATGTCAACAGTAAAGAGTAAACAATCACCCGTGAGTCGTGATTTGACAATGGAGTCATACCCAAGAGTCATTCACGACTGTAAAAAATAAATAAATAAAGCCACCCGAAAATAAAAATTCTAACAATATTGCATTTAAAACGCACCTTCGCTTTCCTTAAATAAAAAGTTTTAATTAAATATTGTTTTTGAAATCGTGAAAAGATTTCAAAGTGCAATAGAATGTAGTGATGTCATTTACAGCTCCCACTGTAAATCTGACCAATGAGAATGCTCCATTACGACTATAGAACGTTTTCATTGGTCAGAAAATAGATAGCCTTTAAAATCGCACGTAACTTTTCACAATATTTTTTATAGATTTGGAATTTGTCATTCTTGAATGACAATAGCATTAATTTGCTTACATCATTTGTTTTTCTCATAATTTATTATTTGTTTATCTCGTAATTGTTGATTGTTTTATTTAGAACTTAAATATTATAATTAAATAGTTTTTGTAGGTTTAATAGAAAATAAGTGATGAATAAATCTTTTTGCATGTACCTTTTTCATAAGTTGAACAATTAAAATATTTGTGAACGGCTCGGAATATTTAAGCCTAACATGGTCGCAGTAATTTCTTTTTCTCGTGGATGGGTTGACCCCGGAATTGTTATACACGGAGGAGTTTTATATATATAATTGAGTAATCCCAATATGGAGATCTTCCTTGTAAGTAAGCACTGTGGATTCTCTGTTTCAACAGATTCCGCAGATGTTTAGTATATAACTTTATAAGTCTTATAAACTCGCAGAGAATGTTCCACTGGGTCGTGTCACGGAATCGCTTTCTTTTGCCATAAAACGCTGGAGTTCAGGAGGGTCGTCGTAAAAATTGTTAGTTGTAAACAACCCGTATTTCAAGACGCAGAGTTTTTCTCGCATATAAAAAAGGCATCATAAAGTAGATGAGTCAGATAGGGGGGGGGGGGGGGTCTGTTTACGAAAACACAAAATGTCTGCGGTGTTATGCTAGGAAATTTTATGTGGACATTTAGCTCTAATATAAGCATTCCTATGTGTCTTTCCTTTTAAATCAAAAGAATGTTTTCATAGAAACTGTTTAAAAGAACGTGTCTTTTTTTTCTGCATAGCACGTCTGTTATATATTTCACATATTTTGTTCATTAATGCGTAATTTATTATTTTTTTTTATTATAATTTATTCTTTAAGAAATTTAAACGCACTTTTATATTGTGGTTTATATTTTGTCTTAAGTTCTGGAACTAGTTTCAAGCTACTATGTTTGTTAAAATGGCGAGTCGAATTTCACATTGTTACCGTAATAATTCTTAGAATAACCTATCCTTAAAATACTTTAAGACAAAATAACCACAGAATGATAGTGGTTTAATGCTTAATTTTCATCATTAAAAATCGCCGAGAAAAATCCTAGACAAAATTGTCTCGAACAAACTCATTAATCCTGGATAAAATATCATTTTGTCCATTATAACCAACTAAAGCTTAAGTTGTAGGTAAAATGTCAAGAGGACGGTTAGAAAAATTAAATACGCAAGTATAGCTTAAGCCTCGGTTAAATATAAGAAAACAATAAAAATCGTTGCTGCTGGCTTTTTTTTTAATCATTAAGGCATTTATCTGCAAGTTTATAATGTTACTTTATTTAATTTAATTTCAACAGATTTTTAATCCTAAAAGTTAAATTTTTTTGAGAATGTCTCATATACGTCTTTTCATTTTTATTGACTTAACGTCTCTAAGTAAGCGCTGTGGATTCCTTGTTTCAACAGATTCCGCTGATGTTTAGTATATAACCTTATATGTCTTATAAACTCACAGAGAATGTTCCACTGGGTCGTGTCACGGACAGACTTCGAGTAATCGTAATCGTGTAATCGTAATCGATTATAATCGACTACAAAAACTGCGTAATCGCATTGTAATCGTAATCGTAAATTTTAATTTCGAAATAATCACGATATAATCATAATCAAAAGATTTCACTTTGATTACAATCATAATCTAATCGTAATCGCAATGCAGATAATCGCAGTGTAATCTGCATCAAAAAGCTATATAATCGTAATCTAGCACAAAAATACGATTACGTTCTTCGATTACACCTTTTTTTCCCCCCGTTCTTCGTTGCGGCATATCCGTAAAATATTCGGTCGGTGAGTTAAACATTGCACCAAGGAAAGAGTAAACCAAGGCGCACATTGAGACGCAGCCAACACGCGCGGGGCAGGTTCCCACGTCAGGCGATTTTGTAAAGCATTGAAATGAATGGAAGAGCGCATATTGAGTCACGCGCAGTTTTTCTGGCGCAGGTCCTGCCTGCCACTTGTATTTCGAACACAGTTTCCAGCGTTTCGAGTGCGAGTGCCTCACGTGTTTGATGAAAATGGAAGCGCTTTTCGCGCTTTTTCCGTTTTATATGATACCATGAAGATTATTTCAGGGCCAAATTTTGTAAATGACTAATATTATATAAAATTACGTTTTCTGTTTTTTTTTTTTTTTTTTTTTTTTATCAGAGTAATAATTATTTTCAAAAAATCTTGTTCAATATAAAAAAATTGTATGGATAACAAGAAGTTTATTAAAAATAACTATTTATAGGTGGGGGGAGTTCTTTTCATTTACCCGAGAAAAATACTATGAAATTTTATAAATGGCTATTATATAAAATTAAGTTTTCTGTTTTATTTTTTAGAGTAATAATTATTTTAAAAAATCTTATTCAATATAAAAATTTAGGAATAACATGAAATTTATTGAAAACAACTAATTATAGGGAGGGGAGGGAGTTCTTTTAATTTACCCGAGAAAAATACCATGAAAGTTTGTAAAATGGCTATTATATAAAATTAAGTTTTCTGTTTTATTTTTTAGAGTAATAATTATTTTCAAAAAATCTTGTTCAATAAAAAAAATTTAAAGAATAACATGAAATTTATTGAAAATAACTAATTATAGGGAGGGGGGAGTACTTTACGGATACTTGGATGCCAGTGATATGTATATATCACTGAAACTTGGCTTAAAAAAAAAGGGGGGGGGGACCTAAAAAATTGTCCTTAATACATTATGGTATGATTAAAATATTAAATTTTATTACTTAGCATATCAGTTAAATCAATAAGTACTGTGAACATTACTCAAAGTTGACCAACATTTTAGTAATGGAAACTGGTTCTAAAACTTTAAAATTAAACGAAATTTTGCAAATGGTTTTTATTATATGAAATTAAATTTTATATTCTATTTTTCAGAGTAATGATAAAAAAAAAAATCTGGTTTAATATTAAATATTTTATTACTCATATTAAGTAAATTATAACGAGCTGTTAAAAAAATATATATATATACAATATCTTAACGCATTATGATAAACAATTAAAAAAATAAAATTTTGTTATTTTGCAGCAGATCAAAATTAAAACATGCATTTTTTGCAAGAAAATAAAGAAGATATAAATTAAATAAAGCCAGCAATTTAGCTCAGTTATTAAAATTTTCAACGGAAACAGTAATGCTGTGAAACATTATTTTCTATATGAAACATGAAAAAGAGTGTTAAAGAAAAAAAAATACTTTTTTTGGTTGTTTTCTTTATAAACTAAAAATTTTGGAGGGATCCATTAATAACATATTTAATATTTGTTATTTTATCTATCATGAATAGTTTCATTTTTTCAGTATGAGAATAAATAATAAATACATTTTTAATACTTTAAAAGAAAATTATTACATCAAAGAAAGGTAAATTACACTTTAAGTATATTTTTAGAATTAAAAATTGTATTGAAGGTAACAATTCACAACGCAATATTTAAAAATCCTAAGAAAGAACTAGTTGTTTCTTGTATATAAAATGCAAAACGAAACTTGTTTCACACGTGTACGTCAGCAAGCGAACGTGGCGAAAAACTGAGTCGTAATATGTGCACACACTGCCCCGCGTAGTTTTTTCCCGAGCAATGTCGCTTCAACTGCGCGTGGCAGCTGCGTCTCAATGTGCGCCGCGCCTTTAAGAGTAGTCGACGTGTGGAGCTCGTTAAATCGCTCCTAAAGTTAAAAGTGAGAAGAGGTCATAGGTCAGGGAGCCGTTCGGGGGGCTACACTGTATGTAGTCAACGCTATAAAGGGCTGTCCCTGCGTCCCTGGTATATAGTATAAAAATATAGAAATGGTCTGACTTCGTTAAAATCTATGGGAATTGGGGAAAAAACTCTGGTCATCCGAGGGGGTCTTGTTTCGCGGGTTTTTGAGTGGGAGTGATAAGGATAGAAAAGAAAAAAAGAAAGAAAAATATTTTACTTATGGTTTTATTATGGGCACTAGCAATTGGACAGACACCACCTTCTTCCAAATGTGGGAATGGGAAAATAAAGAAAATGGGGAAAAAAAGAAAAAAAAGATGCTTAAATTACTTGTGACAATTTATCTAACAGCTCATTCCCATTTTGGATTTCTTAGTGGTTGTTATATCTAAGTAGTTGTTTTCAAGGTTAGAGATGGCTAAGAGAAATAACAAAAAAATCGAAGATTATTTCGCGGAATCTGTATCCGCTTTAAATGAAAAAGGCGTGAAATTTTAAAAATATAAATGTAAATTGTGCTCGTCAAATGTCAGGGTCTCCGTAAAAACCAAGTCCAATTTGAACACCCACATGCAGGTAATTTTTTAATAGATATATACATATTTAACTAAATAAATAATCCTCCCCCCCTTCTTATATATACATATTGTATAGATTTATTTTAGAAATATTGCATAGTTATATCTTGTCCTTTTCTTTAAAATTGTAGTGAAAGGAAATTTATTTTAAATACGTTTATTTTATCAAAATCCCCTCAAAAAAAAAAAAAAAAAAAAAAAAAAAAAAAAAAAAAAAAAAAAACAGAAAGTAAGACAGGTTTGTCAATAAATATACGGGTGTAAGTCTGTAAGTAAGATTTCTTTAAAGGTGAAAGACAATGTTAATGATACCTAGTTGTTAGAAAATTTCTTTAGCTTATGCGCCGGCAAATTCAATGACGAACCCCTGAATTATGGAAATGTAGCCACCAAATTTTCTTTATCTCTGATTATTTAAAAAAAAACTACCAAAAACTCTCTAAATGAGTTATAAATAAATAATAGGATAAAAAAGGTAGTTAATTTTTTTCCCAGAAAGGTTTGTTTTCCCCTTCTCCCCTCCCCTCCCCTAATACATTCCTACCAAAAGACAATATTTTATATTATTATTATTATTATTATTATTATTATTATTATTTGCCTGTTAACGTTCATGTGCCTCAATTTTGTTTTAAATATGTGGTTCAAGGGGACAGAGACATGCAAATGAAAGAAAAAGAATGAATTGTTTTAATTCTCCCATTTCGAAAATTTTGGTAGAAGCTTATTTTTAAATATTTAATTTTTCTTCATTTTTTAAATTTTGTGTTGCTTTTATCCTTAAATGCCTTGCAACGAAAGTTCTAAGGAAAAATAATCTTAGTTAAACTCATTTCATGTTTAAATTTTGGGTAAAAAAAAAAAAAGATTGTGAAACACAGGTTCTCCCCCCACCCAAATTTTAGTGTGTGTGTAAGGGGAGGGGGGTTCATTCTACGTACACTGGTATTCGTGAATTTCAAATCAGAGTTTCGTATGTTACACATACCTATTCTATCAATCAAACATCCTTAGAAATGCTCATAATTTCAAAATAATTTATAATAATGAAATCAGTTCTAAAATATTGAAAAGGAAAACATATTATTTATATAGAAAAGAATACCTCTTTAAATATAGATGAATTATTTTTCTTTTAAAAATAAATAAATAAAAGGAAACGCATATTTTGTAAATTTGTAACTCTAGTTTGTAACATGTAGACTACGGAATCACTGTAATCGAATTGTAATCGTAATCAACTAGTTCCGTAATCGTAATCCAACAAAAAATATTAATCGTAATCCAAACGTAATCGTAATCCTGAAATAAAAAAATGGATAATCGATTATGTAATCGTAATCAGGCTTGCATAAATAGCGACATAATCGTAATCTGTTTTTTGAAATTGAAAATAATCGTAATCTTAATCGATTACAGAGGACTGTAATCGACTCGAAGTCTGGTCACGGAATCGCTTTCTTTTGCCATAAAACGCTGGAGTTCAGGAGGGTCGTCATAAAAATTGTTAGCTGTAAACCCGTATTTCAAGACGCAGAGTTTTTCTCGCCTTTAAAAAAGCATCGTAAAGTAGATGAGTCAGATAGGGGGGGGGAAATTCTGTTTACGGAAACACAAAATGTCTGCGGTGTTATTCTAGGAAATTTTATGTAGACATTTAGTTCTAACATAGGCAGTCCAATGTGTCTTTCCTTTTAAATCAAAAGAATGTTTTCATGAAAAAGAAAGCGTCTGTTTTTCTTCATAGCACGTCTGTTGTATGTTTCACATATGTTGTTCATTAATACGTAATTTTTTTTTTAATCATTTATTCTTTAAGTAATTTAAATGCACTTTTATATTGTGGTTTATGTTTTGTCTTCATTTTTTTAATTATTTTCAAGCTGCTGTGGTTGTTAAAATGGCGAGTCGAATTCCTCAGTGTTACCGAAATAATTCTTAGAACAATCAATCCTTAAAATAGCTGCACATTAAGACAAAATAACCACAGAATGATAGTGGTTTAAGACTTAATTTTCATCTTTTAAAACCACTTAGAAAAATCCCAGAAAAAATTGCCCAGAGCAAAATATCATAAATCCCAGATAAAATATCATTTTGCCCGCTTTTAGCCAACTGAACCGTAAGTATAGGTGTAAATTAACGGTCACCACTCGCCACGTGGCGATTAAAAATCGGCGATCGATCACCGCTCTAGTCGCCATTCGGCGGTTAAAAAATCTTATTAATTTGCTTTGCAAAATACAGCTTTTTTCATGGATATATGCATCTATACTTTACATCTAATTAGTGAATTTGTAAATTCTTTCTTTCTATCGGATGAAAGCAGATTTAGCAGCTTTGTTGTATTTTGTATATTTTAGCTTTTTTCCATGAACTTCTTATTTGGATTATGTTTTCAAGAAATAGTTTTTTTACTACAAAACATAGTCATCAATTTTAATTCCAAATGCATTTCAAATAAATTATACCATTTTTATCTCTGGATGCAAGGAGATTTTAAGGACATTGCTGTATCTTATATATTTCACTCTTGCCTTATGCTCACTAATTATACCAGTAATAGTTGGCTGGTACATTTTTTTTTTTAATTTATGATTAAAGTTTATGTGGGTGTCAAGAAAGATTGAAACATTATAGCCAATTACTTTAAAAATATAGAACAAAATTAGTACTCGCCACTAAGCGAGTAGTACTGCAAATTTAGAATCTGACTTCATTGCCATCAAGCAGAGTTTCTCCACCCCACCAACACATTGGCACTCTCTGATTGCTTTAATAAGGCATCCGTAGTTTTGAAATCTCAGCCAAAGCAAAGAATATTTATATTCATCTGTACACTTACCAATCTTGATGATATTAGATCCTACTCATTTTTAAGTAAAAATAAAATATCCAAGAAAGATGTGAAATTATTTTTAAATTTCAAATAAGGTGGTCTGGTGTAATAACGCCAAGCGGGGTAATAACGCCAAGTGCTGATATTTTGCATAATTATGAAATAATCTGGTAAATGACACCCATGTGCTCTACGCAAAAGGGTTTTGAGTCATATAAATCCCAAAAAACAGCTTCAAGTTGATTTGTTTCATTTTTAGGTCTTATTGTTTTTACAAGCAACTAAAATTAACGCTTGATCTAAAATTTGCGAGATACGTTTTGTGATGTGGAGACTTTTTTTTTTTTTTTTTTTTTTTTTTTTTTTTCCGGAAATACTTTGTTAATTACATAAATTTGTAGTACATTTCATGGACTTTCAAAATATTGTTAAAGATTTTGGATATCTTCCCGAGATAATTTGTAATTTAAAATGTACAGCGCAATAACTATAACGGGGTAATAACACCAATCCTTGGCATTAATACCCCGGTTGATTCCCTACAGTGGCCGAGCTACATCCTAAATACTGATTCAAATAAACATAGTTAAAACTGTGCAATGTTTCTAATAATTCTATTTAAGCTGTCCTTTTTAAGCAAAAAGAAGCTCACGGTCTGATATTCTTTTGCCTCATCCTTCCCCCCCCACACCACACCTTTATTATTCTTACACTTTCACAAAAAAATGAACATTTTCAATAGCTTAGAATTCAATTTGTCAATTTCTAAGTTTGTAGAGTTTGTATTTTTAGAATTGGGCAATCTACATGCAATTATTCCATCTTATTTCATAGTTTTGTGGGTAATAACGCCAAATAGCATTGGTCAAAAAATCACGCCATTACATTTTATAAATACATATCTGTTATTTTTTTATTTTATTTTTTTTTTTTTTTTAATATATAGATAGTCAATGAGTTGCTGTATCAAATCCTATATTTGTTTGAAAAATACAAACTAAAATTGAGCCGTTAAAATTGGTAGAATCATAACGTGGCGTTATTACCCCCAGGGTACCTTATTTAAAATTTAAATTACAATTTCTTTGTTTGTTTTATACAATGCATTAATACAGTGCTCAGCAAAAGTTTAGACACTGGTGTTTTTTAACCTTTAAATAAAAAATACGAACACGTGAGTTTTAGAAATGACTATACTTATTTTCAAATATATTTTAAACAATGTACAATAAAAATAATGGTTATAATGTAAGATAACATATAATTTCACTGAAAAAAGTAAAATTTGCATATTGCAAAAGTTTAGACACTTTTTTGATTTTTAGCCAACTGTTCATGGATAAATAATGCAAATTTCCAAGTTATGATGTCACATGTCTGAAGTATTTAATTATACCTCGATATAGCATCAGTTAGTGAAGATGCCGCGAGCTAAAAATATTCATTTAGATGAGGTAATTGAAGTAGGGAAGCTGAAATGGAAAGGGAAGACAGTTCCAGAAATTTCAGCAGCACTGAATCGTCCAAAGTGGTTAGTCTATGAAGTATAGTCTAAGGATAACTCCTCCAAAAAAAAAAAAAAAAAAAGTATCCAGAAAGTGACATTTACACAAATAATGATTGTTAATCACATTAAAAGTAAGTCAGGAATTTCTGTGTCGATGGACATGATGCTTAGATGATTAAAGAAACAGGTAAATCAATTTACATGACAATAATAAAACAATCAGCTTTAAAATCTCGCTATAAATTGTCCAGAATTCAATTAACTTGCAAACATACGTCATATGGACCCAAATGGTATGCTGTGATATTCAGTAATGAAAAAAAATTGGAATTTGAATGGCCCAAACACGTGGGCATATACTATTAAAATGACTTAAGCAAAGATCCTGGGACTTTATTAAGTCGACAAAAAGAAGGTGAATTTTAATAATTTGGTCCTCACTTAGCTTTAAGGCTTGTGCATCTGTGGAGTTATTCATTGGTTGCCAAGCAACACAAGACTACGTATATACTTTGGAGATTAATTTTTAGTTATTTGGGGAACTTTTGCTGATCTAAAGTATGGATTTTAGCAACTATTTATGTTGCATACAAAAGAAGAACTTCGTCTAACTCTGAAAATACTATTGATCTCAACTGGCCGGCGTGTATTTCTGATCCGGACCCAATCGAAAACTTTTGTAACATCATATGTCGTAATGTTTATGCAAATTTTTGTTATAGATTTCTTTAAATGAGTTTCGAGCTGCTGTTGAACATGTTTGGTACGAAATAGACCCCTAAGTGACGCAGCATTTAGTTTTTTCGATGAAAAGTCACATTCTTGCACTAACTGCAAACAATGCGGGTGCAACTCGATTTTAATTTGTAGTTTTTTTTCTGTAAATACACAAATTGTCTATACTTTTGCCACAATGTTAATTTTATTTTTTTGTCATTATATTTTATGTAAAAGGTAAAATTAAAAATTTATTGTGTGTGAATAAAGGATAAGTCACAACTAATATTTGACAGAGGAATTACAAACATTCGGTACATACTTCAGAAAATAGAAGCATAATCGATCATTGTCTGAACTTTTGCTGAGCGGTGTATATATTTAAATATAGTTTATAACTTATAATTTTATCTGCAGTATTAATTACTAATTCATATTTTTCCATTCAGAGGAATGCCAGTTTTTTTTAACCAATATTTGTAACTCACTAGCCGCTAAATAAAGGGAAAAAAATCATTTTGACCTATATTTGAAAAGTGGCTACTAACTTTTAAAAAGTGGCCACTAATGAAACTGGGTCTACCAGCCACTGGCTACTAAACGAATTTCCCAGTTTTCACCTATAACCATAAGTTGTAGGTTAAAAACGGTTAACGGTTAAAAACGGGGAATTTAAAAATAATTAATAACTATCTTAATTTTTGCATCCGTGAAACATTTTTTTTTTTTTTTTTTTTTTTTTATCAAACATGCAATTAAAACCGTGCATTTACAGCTTTTTAATATGCATACAAAGTTAAAAATATAATGATAAAATTTTTTCATATAATGATGAAAGTTTTCAGTAAAAAAAGAACATTAAATGCGAAATAATGATTAAATAATAAAGTAACTGTGTATAAAAAAAAAATTTAAACTAAGTATCAAAAATGTAAAAAAAATTTCTAATTTTTTTTAATAGTACTAATTGTTATTTTTTTTATAAATGTATTGCTATTATGGTTCATGATAAACTTATTGTGTGATGTTTAAAAAAAAAAAAAATGTTTTTTTAATTACTGTATATCTGTATGTGCTGTGTATAAGCCGATTAATCCCTCTATAAGCCGAATACACGACTTTTCTGTGAAAAATCATCCTAAATCGGAAATCCTTGTATAAGCCGGTGTTATAAAAAGGTGAAGAAAGATTCAGTGAATGAAAACTAATAGAGTATCTAAGTAGATATTAAATGTTCTTCCCGAAAATTGATCTCTCCTATTCCGTTTTAGCGCGCAGCCAATTCTGCTTAATTCAGTTTAAAAACAATCTTCTTCCGAAATGGACTGTATATGACGACCTCAAAAACCAAGGGGTACTAGTGACAAAAATTTGATTTGGAGTAAATTAAGTTCAAAGATAATTGACGTTAAATTTGAATATCAATAATAATTGACTGAATTGATGTAGGAAAAAGCCGCTTGTTTCATTGCGGTCTTTGAACTCTTGTTTCAATAACTATAAAAAAAAAAAAAAAGTACAGTACAATTTTCTTAAAATTTATAATTAATCAGTGTTGATTATTATTCGGCAAAAGTGGTTAATCTCTAGAACGCAGCACATAATTAGAAAATCAGTCATTACCTTTAAAAAAAAGCATATTTTTAGGTAGCATGTACACTTAATTCAATTTTGTCACTTATACTCCTTGGCTTCTGAGCTCCTCATGTATCATCTGAAAATGCAATTGTAACAAATAACGGTATTTATTTATTTATTTTTAATAACACTGCCACTATCTCTCAGTTGGCGAAATAATGTTGACTTGAATAGCCACAAGAAATGATAACCCAATCTTTCAAAAAATGTTGCATTAGTAATAAACTGGATGGAACTGAGAATGATGTTGTTTTTGAAGAAGATGGCGATTATGATGAATTAGACACTGACTATATTCATCTTGATGTACCGATAAAAAAAAAAAAGTGATTTTAAAGACTTACTCGAAAATTCTGATAATAATTTAGTTAAAATAAATTGTTATTAGTATCCTTTTTCTTACTGTAAAAGAATATAATAACAAAGTTTCTTAGACATCTGTAAGTATTTTTTATGTCTTTTATATTTACCATCTTTTTTAGTTTAAAATATCAAGTTTGGATTTTTTTTTTAGAATCGTGTATAAGGCGATCCCTCCACTTTGAAGCCGAAAACATGCCCAAAAATATTATAATATAACAACCTATGCCACTCTCCTTAGATGCTAGTGTTTCTAGTTAAATAGTCAGAGGCGGATTATCTTTTACCCCAATGCAGATATGAGAAAGAATCAATGGACGTGGCAAGGTTTTGGGAAACTCTTTGTAAAGCACAAACTTTACGAGTGACAAACTTTTCAGCCGAATTTAACCCCAACTTTTTCCCGTTCAAAGAGAGAAAAAGGTTACAATTGTCTTGGAAAAAGTTGGAGAAAAAGCCGGAAAAACAGTACTACTAGTACCAGCCATTAATATTTATCGCCCATTCGTTTCAATCGATTATCTCTGATTCGTTGAAATGTTCGATGCTGGATGAAAAGTCTTGGCTAGCGGAGACTTTTTTTGGAACTGCGGAAAAAAGTTGGGGGACATAGCTGTTTGCTATCACACTGGGTTTTGGGGGGATATTTTGCAAAAAGGCGGAGGAAATCAAGTGTTGGTTCAAAAGTCTCTGGAAATGCTGGTGAATCTGATAGCAGCTAAGCGGTATATTATTCAGGAGAATTTATCGAGTCAGAATTACGCAGGAAATCGAATTATGGAATAGAAAAAGACGAAAGAAAAGAAATTATTTGAATTGGATAAGTTTAATAAATATCAGTGATTTGATATTGACAAATAAAAAGTTCTTGAATTAAAATTATTAAAGGGAAATGTTTTTCAGAAGATTTTGTAGGAAATTAAATACACATTTTAAATAGAATGATTTTAAATGAACGGAGTGATAGGAATATTATTTAAAATAGGGAATAATTTAATAAACTAGGATTTTAGAGTAATTAAGAAAAAAATTCTAAAGAATAATTCTAATATAAAGTATAGAAATTTAATTTTGCAATATATATATGTGTGTGTGTGTATGTGTGCGTGCGCGCGCGCATATATTAAAATCAAGTTGGTTTAAATCGCAGATCCCTGGTACAATATCATTATCTTATTTCCCTTTTGAAAGATTATTAACAATCCACTCTTGCATGTAATGTGTTTAACTGGGATCTTTTTTTTATGTATTATGTACAAGTGAGTTAATAAAACAATGTTTCTTCTACTCTGCATCAGATTTCGATTTCTTAATATTTTCGCGCATATCGCCTCTGGGCAAATGTATTTAGTTCCGCGCGAAAAATCTTCGTCATAAACAAAAAAAGTTAAGCAAAAACCAGGCGAATAATTGCTCATGTGTTTAGTTCTTGACAGCATGAAATTGTTAGAGTCGCTCAAGGGGATAAAAGGGCATTTTAAAGAAGCATTGGGTCCTTTTATTTCCCCCCAAAATATTTTTATTGTATGTGTGTATAGTATATACAGTAGGGTGGAGCGAAAAAAAAATTTTTTTTTGAAAATCAAAAACGGGTAGGTGCCAAAAGTTGCCTTTATACTAGTACATCAACTGCGTAAAATTTTACCGCTGAAAAAAAATGGCTTGAGTCTGCGCTTTTGCTCCAAAAATCGAAATTTTGGGTAAAATTTGTCATTTTTTGACATTTTTTCAAAAAAATTAAAAAATTCCTACAGAGCTGGTTAGTATTTAAAAGTGTTGCTTAGACCTTTATATTTATCTGCTTAACATATTTAAACTATAAAACAATATCTGTAGTCTGTATAATTGGAGCAAATCTGACAACTTTTTGTGAAAAATCAGCGTTAACCTCTCTATTGGAGCATACAACGAAATGTTGTTTTGAATGTATTTCTTACCTAGCTGCTTTCAAAACTACTGTGTATATAACTCATAGAGGTGGTTGCATTATACCATCCGTCTCAACCACCCAATCATCTAGGCCCAGTGTTTTATTTATATATTGAATTGTTATTTTTTTCCCGAAGACGAGTATAAGTTTTCTATATATCAAAGTAATTTATCTCTTCTTTGTATTCACTAACTTTGGATGATTTGGATCATGCTGGTGTGACCTGCTGCACGTATAATAGAAGAGAAGCTGAATAATGCATTGGGTATGTTCTTAATTGAACCTATTCAGCAGTCTATTATCTTCATTAAAATTTCATGCAATTAGTACATTATGTATGATTGGAAGTTCTGTTATCACAGCATTCTTTCAATCAATTACATTTTATATGCAATGATTTGCCTAAACATTGACTGTATGAATTCAATTTCTAGTATGTCATTATTTATTGAACCTATTATATTGAATATATGCTGAGAAGCTAGCTGTTTAATATTATGACGATCGTCACAGAGGACTGCAAACAAAATTTGCTTGTAAAGCAACAGTATTTCTAAAGAAGTTTTAGTATGCTTTATGTCGTTTCCTGTGTTGTTCCGTAGTATAGTAATTTCTAATAAGATTTTAGATCTATTATTTAGGTGTGTAGTACATTTGGTATAAAACATCCCGCGGCATAAACTTGGATTATACATTTTGTGTGTGAACATATAGACGCTGATTGCCAATCTGTGTTTATATAAAGCGGAAAATTTTATTAACTTTATGGACTGTCTTTTTTGTGAGATGTCTTCTAAATTCCTATTCCCCATTCTTTCTTAGAAATAGCTTTCCTTATGAATTAGCTTTGCAATCTCCGACAGAAATTTCTAGTGTGTTCTGAGTATCTTTTTCTCAATTTGAGAAAATAATTTTTCAAAATTATTCTCTATTTTATAAAAAAAAATTGCAATAGGAAGTGAATAGTACGACAAAGGTTTTCCTTATTGATCCAGTGAATCCATGTAGCTTAGAATGTTTTATATCGACTTCTCTTATAATTGACGCAGAGGAAATTCACTGGAGTTGAAGTAGCGAATGATTCAATATTATACACAATTCTAAGCTTACCCCATGCAAAATGGTTCACAGTGACAAATTAAATTCTCCTAATTTTAAATGAGCACTTATATTCGATTAGAATCCGTACATTCCCTCATAAAGTACTATGCATTATAAGTTTATGCCAGGACATTTCACCATTAAATGATGTCCACTCATAAAAAGGGGATCTAAAAGTTAATAGGAAATTACCTGGATACGAAAACACTTAGAAATCGGCATAAAACTAATGCAAAAAAAAGCTATTTACAACAGCGGTTGCTTTACACATGGAGAACAAATTTTCATTGCAATTCTCTCAGACGATCACCATCACATTAAACAGCTCGCTTCTCAACATATAAAAAATGTATAAGTAAAATAAATGATGGCATACTTATAGTTGAAATATCTGAAATCATCTTTGAAGCAAATCATTACGTAAAAAAAGTACAATTGACTGAAAAAATGTTGTGGTAACAGAACATCCAATCACTATTCATCAACTGAATGTAAGTTTGACAAATATAATAGATGGCCGAATATTAATCCCTTTAATAATATTCCCGTGCATTACTCTACTTGTCATTTTTTTTTATATAAACTGTAAAAATATACATGAAGATAGTTACAGCAGCATGTGGATGCAAAGAACAGATAAACAAGGTGGAAGCATCGAAAACATGCCAAATTTTTATAAAGAAAATCACAAATTAATGTATAAATAAAACACTGTACTAAGATGATCGAATAATTGGGCCGGGTGGTATAGGAAATATAGCCACCTCCGCGACGCATGTCCAAGGTAGTTTTGAAAACAAGAGCTGTATTGAAAACAACAATTCGTTGTATGACCCAATAGAATAGTATGCTGTTTTCTTACTAAAAGTTGTCTGTTTTGCTCCAGCTATAGGGAATAAACATATTGTTTTATAGTTTAAATATGTTAAGCAGATAAATATAAAGGTGTAAGCAACACTTTTAAATACTAACCAACTCTGTAGGAATTTTTAAATTTTTTTGAAAAAATGTCAAAAAATGACAAATTTTACCCAAAATTTCGATTTTTGGAGCAAAAGCGCAGACTCAAGCCATTTTTTTTCAGCGGCAAAATTTCACGCAGTTGATGTACTAGTATAAAGGCAACTTTTGGCACCTACCCGTTTTTGATTTTCAAAAAAAATTTTTTTTTCGCTCCACCCTAATATACAGGTTCTCTCGAAAAATGTATACACAGTTTCAATGATTATAACTTCAGTTTTTATTCACATGTAATTAATATTTAAAATATTAAAGAATCTAAATAAAATGTATATCTTTTCCTCCTACCACACTAGAGTAATTATTAGCATTTGTAGTCAATATATTGCTCATAACGGTGAGAGGATAGTCTCAGACCTAGAAAATATCGGGAAATTTCATTAACCTGTGGAAACATCATGGAAATTCAAACTAAACCTGGAAATTTATTGAAACAAATGTTAATTTCCATTACGATTGCGGTAATCTGGAAGAAAAAAAATATCTCAACTCTCAGGCCTAGTCCGTTATAAAAGCAGATTAGACATTTTATATACATATATATACCAATCTTTGGGCTCAGGCTCATAATTAAAAATTTATTTATACAAAAAATGAAATATATATATATTGCTACTTAAGAAACAAGAATGTAGTCTAAGTTTTTTACAGTGTTTTACAATCCTTGAAAAAGTGAAGGTAAATTGAATTGTTATTAACCCTTTCGGTTAATAACAATAATAACCCGGGTCCGAAATTTGTTTTATTCTTTAGAAAAAAATCGCCTTTACGTTAATAACATTAATACAAGCTTTCCAAATAGAATAATTAGTATTTAAAGAATATTCCATTTTCTAAAAGATGACGGATGTTGCTGTTTTACATACTATTCAATTAATAATCATATGACAATAGGCTAAGGAAGAATTTTTTTGAGATGTTTAAAAAATATTATATTACAATAAAATTTAACTCGCATTACAACTTTCTAATACTTTTTGCGTTTTATTACACATGTTTCTTTCAGAAAAGTAATTTTTATTTTAAATTTAAAAAATGAAGTATATGTTTAAAATAAAAGAATCGCAAACGGCTTAAAAAGAATAAAGCGAATAATAATAATTATTTTTATTACTAAATGCCCAGACATAATGAAGTCATATAATAAATGCATAGCCATATACTGACATTACTACATGTAAATTGTAGCAAAATTATTTTTTAAAACAAAATAATACTCCGTGAAAAGACATTTGCTATTAATAGTACACCTAACCCGAAAGGGTTAATGCTATATAAAGAGAAAAATTCTTTCTGATTTTGAAGCCTATGTACAATTAGTACTAGTAACATGAAGAAGTCGTGAGATATCTCTTTTTTTGTTTGAAGTTCTTTGTTTGGTAAAAAAAAAAAAAAAAATCAAAGCTATGTCTTTTTGCTATAGTTAAACAATGATTATTTTATAAGATTTAAAATTAACGTTTACTGATTTTTGCCAATGGTTGAATAGAAAAAAGAAATTCGCCATTTTAATCAAATTTTAAAGAACATGAAAATTGAAGCTTTTAAATGAGAATATTATTCTGAAAACAACTTTAAAATGTTATTAACAATGCTGTACAGTTTTGATACAAGTTGCCAGAGAGGAAAAAAAAAAATAATCTGAATTTATTACTTGGATGAAAATGACTAATTGCATGTTCCTTGTACAAATCTATAATTGACGAAATTTGATATGCGAGTCATTCTCAGATAATGGGAAATTTTATGTCGTTAGCTTAACAATGTGAATTAATCAAATGAAATGTGAATGTTTAAACATTTTGTGAGCATTTCTGTTTAAACTTTTACTACATTATGCAATTTATGAATGATAAATCAGTAACTAAAAAAATTGCAGGGCTGCCATAGGCAACTAAAATGCTACTAAAAGCGACTATTTTCAGCATCAAGCGACTATGGCGACTATTTTAGGCCAAAACCATTAAAAAGCGACTATTTCGAGGAAAGAGGCGAAAACAGGCGACTTTTTTCGGATTTCAGCGACTATTTTTACTGAAAATTACCTTTTTCTCAAAGCGCCTGTAAAGTTATCTTCCCAAACACACTCTTTCGGTCATTTTTTTCTAACTACGTCATGGCTGTGGTTTGAGCAGCGCTGCAAAACAAACTTTACAGGATTGGAGCTCAGCGCGGCGCGCTCTCATTTTGTCCCAAAACAGAATAAGTCCGCGATATTATATTTTGCAATTCTTGCTTTTGTTTTCAACTGCGTTTTTGTTCAGACTTGTAAGAAAACCATTCAAGAACATTTTTTTTTAAATACATATATCTATTTTAATTACATGTGTTTAATGCAGACTTTTTAAAATGAATTTGACGCTGAATTTGAGTACGCTCTATTTTCTTTGCTGTACGCAAACAGTAAGTGATCGCTTCCATTGGTGAAATAGGGGTGGCAGCTTTATTGTGTTGATGGATCGTTTCAGAATTACAACGAAATGTTTTGTTATCATTTGAAATAAATTCCATGTCCTTAGCATCCTACAAACATGTAATGTATGGATATGATCAGAATCGTCATTTGGGGGAGATTATTGAGTGTAATTGACGAAATGACGACCGAATGACGAAAATCGGCATTTGTATTCTACGATCTTTGACAAAATTCAAGGTATTTTTCCATGGCTATTTAAGGAAATCCCAGATTTTTTTCCAGAACGAATTGTAAAATTTGCAATATTTTCTCCAGTCGATTAACGAAATCGTTCCGCGATCGTTCAAAAAGATTTCACTTTTTTTTTTTTTTTTTTTTTTTTTTCATAACCCTTTGCAAATTTTGATATTTTTTACCAGCGATCGTTTCATGGAACTCGGAAAGTCCATTCTGTTGATTGACGGAAATAACTATTTCTTTTCGTGGACATTTTTTACAATCGCTGTAAGAGATTTCTCGATTTCAACCACGACAAATTGAAAAATTTGCAATAATTTTTCTCGTGATCGTTTTAAGAAATTCACATTTTTTTCCCCGCGATCCTTTATCAATTTTTGCGGTTTTTTTTTACACGGCGATAGTTTTTTTCTCCTGGCATCCTTTGCCAAATTTCGCGAATTTTTTACGACAGATTGACGAAATTGATCTTGAAAATTATTGATTTTTTGCACGGTTATTTGTTTAAATTCTCGATTTTTTGTGTGCTTATTTGACTAAATTCGCATTTTTTTTTTTTTTTTTTTTTTTTTTTTTTTTGTAGGCGACCATTTGACGAAATTTGCTATTTCTTCCGCTTGATCGTCGGACGATATTAGTAATTTTTCCTGCCTTTTTATGACAAAATTTGCAATGATTTTACTGCAACCGAATCTCGAAATTCGTTATGATTTTACTGCAACCGAATGACCAAAATTGCCGCTTATTTTCGCGATATTTGATAAAGTTCAATGTATTTTTCCACGGTCCTTTCAGAAGATTTTTTTTCCGACGAATTGCCGAAATTTGCGATTTTCTTTGCGCAGTCTTTTGTCAAATTTTGCGAATTTTTCTGCGGCCCATTGACGAATATATATATATATATATATTTTTTTTCCGTGACCACTTGTCGAAATTCGCGAGATATGTTTTTCAGAAGCTGATTAATGAAATACGGTATTTGTTCCAGACATCTTTTGATGAAATTCGTAATTCTTTTTCACGATTGACTGATGAAATTTTATATTTGTTCGTGATCGTTTGATATTCTCGGTTTTTTTTGCGCGACCATTTTACAAAATTCGCACTTTTGTTTTGATCCGCGACATTTGACAAAATTTACAATTTCCTTTACAAAATCTTTAGGCGATGTCTGCCAGTTTTTTTTTTTTTGTGTGTGGGGGGGGGAGGGGAGGACCAGTTGTTGATATATATATATATATATATACATATATATATATATATATATATATATATATATATATATATATATATATATATATATATATATATATATATATTCGTGTGTGTGTGTGTTATCGAATGACAAAATTCCCGACTGTTTGATTGATTTTGCAGAGTTCCCCAAGGAAAGAAAACATGTTTTTCACGAAAATTAAAAAGTATTCCCGATCGCGCACATGCCTCTGCCAAAATAAATTGATAATAAATTCATAATTAAAATAAACCATTCAAAATAAATTTGGAAGTTTCTATTAAAAAAATTGTTGTGTGGGATTTTCCTCATTTGTGTGTGGTTTGCGATATCCCACACGCATGGGTGATGCTGTTGTTCCGAATTTTCTGAAAAATTTAGACGTCCAGTTTCGAAATTTTTTTTTTAAATCGGTTATTAGTCTAAAAATTCGGACTCAAAAATTTTTGCGAGTTTCGGTCGATGAAGAAACAATTTTATCAATCGTTCGCTGATTAAAAAAAAAAGAAAGAAAAGAAAAGAAAGAAAGAAAGAAAAAGAAAACAAATCGCCAAATTTGTCAAAGAATCGCGAGAAAACAGTAATTTTTGTCAAAGAAAAAGGCAAGTATTACTCAAAAAAGCGTATAAAAACGCCAATTTCGTCGAAGAATCGCGAGAAAGCGTAAATTTCGTCAAAGGCGAAAAAACCCGCAAATTTCGTCTACGAACCGCAAAAAACACAATTTTTGTCAAAGGATTGAAAAAAAATGCAAATTTTGCTAAACATTGACGTAAATAAAACGCGAATTTCGTCAGAGGGCTGCAGGAAAAATGCATAATTAGCGCTAGGAGTAGCTTTCCTTTCTCGGCTGTAATCTTTTAGAAAATTTGCTGTGAAAATTCTGTTCCGAAATTAAGACTATTTTTCCGAAAGTGAGAAAAAAATTGATCATAAATCTGATAATTTGAACATAAAATGCATCGTGAATCATAAATAATCGTCGAAAAACATCAATTTCGTCAATCGTTCAAAGAAAAACAGCCAATTTCGTCAAATGATCGTTAAAAACGTGAATTTTATCAATGAATCGGAAAAAAACGCAAATTTCAGCAAAGGACTGCATAAAAAATGGCAAATTTCGACAAAAGATCGCGAAAAAATATTAAATTCCGTAAAAAAAAAATCGCGAAAAAATGGCAAATTTCGTCAAAAGATCGCGAAAAACAGCAAATTTCGTCAAAAGATCGCGAAAAACAACAAATTTCTTCAAAAGATCACTTAAGTGGCATAGCAGATTACTCCACACTCCCCTCTCTAAATTTGCTGTGAATTTCATTTTTTTTTTCTTCTTTTAAAACCAGAATCACTCTTTTGTGATTTTCTGATTTTTAACTTATTATTATTCAGAACAACCTCTGCTTGCATGTTTCTAATCCTGCATTTCAAATAAAACTTAGCTTCTGTCCCTCCAAGAAACTCTTAAAATGGAATGGAAAGTGTGTTGGCGATGACCTGGAAGAAGTTTTTACTGCTATGTTTCCTGGTCATTGTTACGCGTGATACCTTTCATCGTGAAAGAATCAAACTATAACTGAATCATTGGAAACTTATTTTCTGTGTAACTTGCTTTCAGATTTGAATAAATCACTATATTCTTTATTCAGTGATTTAGGCACAAGCGTAAACTCTAAAATAAGATGTGATCATTCTTATAAAATCCTTTTAATTATTATGGATAAATTTTTTCTTACATTTTTAAAATAAGTATGCGACTATTTTGGCTACTATTTTTGAACAAATGCTACTATTTTGGCTACTATTTTCTTCGTTGTAGGCTACTAAAGCTACTACTTTCAGTGTCATTTGGCTGTGGTAGTCGTGAAATTGTAAATTTGTAAATGTCATTTCAAGGCTTGCCTCAAACTTCAAATTTATTAATTGAAACCCTTATTAACCCTTTAATCTGAAATATTTAGAACAAATGCAATGATTATGTGAGCAAATTTCTCTCACCTATTTTTTACACATTTGATACTTTAGGCAAAACAAAAAACATTTATGTCAATTCTGCTAAATTTCATTCGCTCTGATGATGATTATGGACAAAATAATGTATTTAGAATAATTGGCATTACATTACTAATGCTAAATTCTTGCAAATATGCTTAATGTCATTCAAAAGAACCACCCTTTCTTTGAATTCGACGTCATAGAAACAGAGTTACATGAATCTGAAAAAAAAAAAAAAAAAAAAAAATATATATATATATATATATATATATATATATATATATATATATATATATATATATATATATATATACATATTGCTGACGTGTTGTTCCGCAGTGTTTCGTATTTTGTCATTTAGCTAAACCCTAAAGGATTTTAATTTTTTTGCGTATGTGCACCAGTATGTGAATGAACAAAATTAAACGATGTTTTATATACTTCGAATTAATTCAGCCAATTTTATAAGCCTTCTACCATCTAAAAATTATAGAACAATTTTTTATATATTCTTTTATTTATTTCATCAATGCAGCCGTGCTTCGATCGAGAAATTTTACCATAAAAAAAATCATCAGTCTCTCGGAATAATCATTGCTGGGGGTGAATTTGATGAGTTTCATTTTTTTTCACCTTTAAAAGAGACTTTCGTCATTCTCTATTTTTTTTTCTCCCCTCCAATTTTCCTAGATTTTTTTTAAGATTAACTATACAAACTTCTGAGATAATTATTACATTCAATAACTGTACAATGATTCAAGTCCAATTGTTTTTTTTTTTTTTTCCACTTATTAGTGTTAATTTATTAGAAAAAAATTACATGAATCTAATGCAGTTACAAATGTTAATTTGGAACCATCCAATCAACTTCCTTTTCCAATGGATATTCTTTTATCACAATTTTTCACATTATACCACCACTATTTATCAGTTTGTAGATAATCTCATATCATGCTCATTAATGCACTTTGTTAATGGCAAAATTTATATTTTTGAAAATAAATTATTGTCTCATATTTTTAAATGACAGATTGCAGATCTGTGTGTGTGTGTATATATATATATATACAGTCCTGGACAAAATTATAAACTCAGAAATTTTTTATTTGTTTACATCATAATATAAATAAGCTTAGCTTTACATTAATAAAATAATGATGAATATTTATAATAAGAAATCTAAATTATATATAATTCATTAATAAAATGGAGTAAGTAATTTAAATAAGAAAATACATAACTTAAAAAATAACATTATGTGAAACCTGGACAAAATTATAAACTCAAAGTTATAAATTTCTATATTCTGGCATATTTAATATAAATAAATGCATTTTGTGATAAGAAACTAATAAATGGAGTCATTATGGATCAATACATTTCAATACATCAATGCATATTTTAATTTTTCTCCTAAAATAACATTATATGAGACCTGGACATAATTATAAACTCAAAGTTATGAATTTCTACACTCTAGTATTTTTGATATAAATGAATTCATTTTGTGATAATAAATTAATAAATGGAGTTATTAGGGATGAATATATTTCATTACATCAATGCATTTTTATAATTTTTTTTTCAAAAAATATGGGTAAAATATAAATATAGTACATGTGTAAATTGAAAACATAAAGTTATAGAGTTTAAGAAGTGAACATACTTTTGAATCCTGGTGCAAAGTATTAATGCATGCATTCAAATATGTGTTGAACCGCCATTTTTCTGAATGACTTCGAATATGCGACTCGGCATAGATTGAACAATTTTTTCCAGCTGCTCCATAGACAACTGGTTCCAGGCTGAAAGTGTAGCCATATTTAAAGCATCTGTGTTTTGATTTTGACGTCCATCACGATAGACTATTCGAACGATTGCACTCCAGTAATTTTTTATGCATTTTAGATCAAAGCTGCGGGCTGGGCAAATCAACACATTTACATACCTATCGCTGCAGCCACTCTTTTATACTTTTTGAAGAGGTATTGCTGCATTTTCTTGCAGAAATACCCAGTTTTCTACAGCGATCAACAGTCCATATGGCAAAAGATTATCGCCTAGGATTATCTGGTATCTTCTGCTTTTTGTTTTCCATTAAGAAAATGCAGAGCAATTTTATTATTCTGAGAAAAATCAGCCCACATTTCACTGATTGATCACCAAAGTTTCGACTAAAGATATGCCGTTCTTCAGGCTTGATATCGTTCCAATAGTATCTTATGCCACCTGGGCCGTCTAAATTAAACTTTTTTTGTCTGACCAGATGATTGTGCTCTACTATGTTGTCCATGACATGTGCTGCTGTGCAAAATGAAGTCTGGGTTTCATGTGATGCGGCTCAGGTTTTAGCTCAGCTTTCATTTTCTTCCATTTCATATTCGGCGCTCGTTGAAGAATTCGTCTGACAATTCGAGAGTTTACATTTAGCTTTAAAGTATTTACAATTCGGTTGGAAGAAGCTCCAGCACTAAATGCTGTTCGTCAATAGATCTTCGATTTTTTTCCTGTATCTTTGGACGTCGACCATTACGTTTTATATACAAAAACCATATTAATAAACCATATTTAACAAAATTGTTTAACTAAAAATTATAAAAATGCATTGATTATTGCAATATATTCATCCCTAATAGCTTTATTTATTAGTTTATTATCGCAAAATGTATTTATTTATATCAAAAATACTAGATTGTAGAAATTTATAATTTTGAGTTTATAATTTTTTCCAGGTTTCACATAATGTCATTTTATGAAAAAAATTAAAACACGTATTGATGTATTGAAATATATTGATTCATAATGACTCCATTTATTAGTTTTTTATTACAAAATGCATTTATTTATATCAAATGTTCCAGAATATAGAAAATCATAACTTTGAGTTTATAATTTTGTCCAGGTTTCACATAGAGTTATTTTTTTTAAGTTATGTATTTTCTTATTTAAATTACTTATTCCATTTTATTTATAAGTTACATTAATTTTAGATGTCTGATTATAAATATTCATAATTATTTTATTAATGTAAAGCTAAATTTATTTATATTATGATGCAAACAAATTTAAAATTTTCTGAGTTTATAATTTTGTCCAGGACTATATATATATATATATATATATATATATATATATATATATATATATATATATATATAATTGCTAAATTTAGCGACGGATGTTATATATTAAAAAATATATATATATGATGCCTTAATAGGAAAAAATTCATAATGAATATTCAAAATGAAAAGATATCAATTACAAATATCAAATTTTATACATTCATAATTACTTGCGCTAATGCAGCATAATAATTTGAATGCTAATATAAGACCATTAATAGTAAGCAATATTAACCATTTGAATTTATTAGAAGAAAAAAACCAAACTGAACATGAGGAAAAATTTAAATAAATAAATAAAATGAATATAATAGAAATTTGTAGAACCAAAGCAGAATTGTCAAGCCCCAAATACTTTGGAACTACAAATGAAGTGTGTGGTTTCATCTTCGTATTAGCCTTTTGCTTTTCATAGCTAATACAAAGATGAAACCACATACTTCATTTGTAGTTCCTAAGTATTTGGGACTTGACAATTCTGCTTTGGTTCTACAAATTTCTATTATACTAATTTTATTTATTCATCTAAATTTTTCCTCATGTTCAGTTTTTTTTTTCTAATAAAATCAAATGGTTAATATTGTTTACTATTAATGGTCTTATATATATTTTTTCAAAATGCTAGAAAATTATGGAATCAGACGTAACAAATATCGTTTATAGAAACACTAAACTGACTTATCCTCTTATCCACAAAATGAACAAAAATGCAAAATGTGCATCACATGCTAACGTTGAATTTAAAATCAAACATTATTTCATGCTTTTGTTATTTTGGAATTAAATCCATCAATTCTTAATTTTTTTCCCTTAAGTATCGTTTTATTAATTACTAAGATTAAAGTGCCACAAACAAATATAAATACTGCCATTTAATCAAAGTAATGTAATTTTTCAGACTTTTTTTTTAATTAGAAAAATGTATTTATCAGTTTAAAGGATATCGGTTTAAAGCAAAACATGTATTCTGATAATAAAAAATACTTCATATTTTCTTAACAATTGCATTAAGTGTGATATAATAATTTTCACTTGCTTTGAACTTATTCACTTATTTTCCTCTATTTCGAGATCAAAATCTATGAAACAAAGATTATACCTCTCCCCCTCACCTCCCAAAAAAAAAGGGGGGGGGACAGTTTATGATTTTGCCCATCTCAAATTATGCATCAAATCGGCAAATAGGAAGTCTTTGTTGATAAATTGCGATCAGTCTTCATTGTAGTGAAAATCCCATTAAAATAATTTACAGTTATGTTTACAAAACTTCAAGTTATTCTGTAAATCGTGTCGTGAATTTTTTGCACATTGTAAAGTATAATAAAAGGTGTCCCTGCGTCACATCAACAAAGAATGCGGGTTACAACAAAACTTATTTATCTACAAGAAAAACAGCTTTAAAAGATTATAAAGCTTAAACTAGTTATTTTTATTATTATTATTATTATTATATCTCAACTATACATTTTGATAAACTATTTTAATGCGATTTCTAATAAGCATATGTATACTTTCAAGTTGGCACTAGAATTTTCTATGGTAGTTTAAGACTTTATCGCTCCAAGTACTCTTGAAACAGAGAGTGATTTACATGTTATTTCGAAATTACGCACAAAAGACTGCACAGAATTGCCTACAGAACGTCACTAAGAATAACACTCCACACAAATCTCTTTTGAGGAGATGACGAAAGCAAAATGCCTAAGCTGAAAAATATATCGCGCTTTCAATCTAAGTATTAGTGCCACAGTTAAGATCTTACTTCCGCCTTCTTCCTTTTTCGTGACGAAACCAATAAAGAAGCCCGCTGTGAGTAAAAATAATTAAAACAGAAGTTAAGTGACCATAAGCTCCAGCTAAGTAAACAAGAAAAACAAAAAGAATGCTATTAATAAATAAACTCTTTGAATGTTGGAAAATGTTCAGGAAAGCATGAAGAGATATTAAAAATTCGAGTTATAATCCAACACGAGTTCATATTACTGCAGTTTCTAAATAAAACAGAAGCGTCTCAGAAATGCTGAAATTCAGTAAGTCATCTAATATTTCTGTTTACCAAAAAATGTTAAAATTATTCTATCGTAATGTACCGAAATGTCTAACACGTTTTGTTCTTTTTTAATTTTAAAATTACACTTTTAAAAATACTTTTACGCAAGTTTTTGCTTTAAAAATATTTTATAGTTTAACTTATATTATATGGCCAAATGTCACCATGCACTTTTGATTTTAAATGTTTTGAAGGACATTTAGAAAAAAATATTTGTGGAATTCTTCTGGAATTGCAGGAATAGAAAGAACGTATTAAACCTTTTGTCATATAGAGAAAGTTTAATCACGTTTGAACTCAGTTAAGGGACGAACAACTAATTAAATAAAAATTATAATGTTTTCGATCATCCTGCAAAATAAAATGTTTAAAATGATCTGTAATTCTTGAAATAATCTGCATAATATGATTACGTGGATCTTGTACAACACTTGTGATCCTTTGTACTGTGTTAGAGTAGTACGTGTATTCATAGAAATACACAGAAAAAGAAAATGATTTTACAGTATAATACTGGCTGTTTATAACTATAAAATTAACGATAATAAACAGTTAAATTAGCAAGTAATATACCATGAAAGCAGGGTTCGTTGATTTAAATCAGCTTGATTTTAATCATGATTTAAATCACGATTTAAATCAATTGATTTTTTTAAAAAAATCATTGATTTAAATCAGTTTTTCTTTTAAGCTATTTTTTAATAAGTTTAAGATGTAAACAAACATAATAATGTGTAATTTAGTTTCATATAATAAATATAATCAAACAACTTTAAGAAAGATAAAGTTTAAGCTTTGTCAAAAAGTAAAATAAATGTAAAATTTAGAAAAAAAATGCTTTCAAATTTCATTTGAATCAAATTATAAAAAAATCTTGCAACAATAAAGAAATCTAAGCAGAAATATATTAAATATTTGAATATTTACTCATTAGTATTTAGAAAAACTTCTGCAAGTTGAGGTAAAATAAAATTGTATGGCTTTATGTGCTGTACTTTGGTAAAGCTTGCTATGTTAAGATTTGAGCAAAATCTGAACCAGTCATTTATTTATTGTAATTTAATATAATGGATTTCAGTTCTTTAGAATGCTGGAATATATTTTTTGTTACAGTTATCGAAAAGGCTGATACTAAAACATTTAGAGAATTAATGATCAACTAGCTTTTTACTGCAGTAGATTTATCTGCTTCAGTAGAACAAATGTTTTATGCCTTTGGTTTGTTATTTTCAGAAATTAGAAATCAACAAATAAAACAGCTAAACCCAGGGCTGCGGAGTCGGAGTCGGAGTCGTGGAGTCGGAGTCGGAGTCGGGCCCATTTTTGAGAAAAAGGAGTCGGAGTCGTAAAAAAAACAACCCGACTCCGACTCCGGCTTTTTTCTTAGGCAGTTTGAAGTGAAATTAAACCAACACAATGTAATTTTAAATCCATAGAAGGAATTTTTAGTGCTATTTTTGGATTATATCGGACTACCCAAGTTAAAGAATCCCAATAAACTGCCCAGCGTACACGGAGATGAAAACTGTTTTTAATTAAAAGCTCTAGTAGATCCCAGATTATTTGCGAACTAGTAAAGATCTTCTATCTTTACAAGAATAAAGTATTGGATTCTAGAAAAATTTCGATTTCCGGCATTCGACGGATTTATACGTTTTAGAAGATCCTGAACTGAACACGATTTGATAGTTTTTCGAAAATATCTGTCAGTGTCTGTCACTTCGTGAGTCTGCATGCGACAGAAATTTTGGAGCGCTCTATCTCAAGAAGTAATGGATGGAATTTCACAAAACTTTAGATTTTGTTAGATCTTGATAGAAACTGAATCTGATTAATTTTTTTGTATATCACTCGACAGGTAGCTTTGCTATGCTGCGTTATTCACAATTTCCACAGTAGCTATAATCATAAAAAATAATGCACATATTTTTATAAAACTTTAGATTCAGTTAGTCCTTGATATAATTAAGTGCTGTAAAATTTTTGGTGAAAATCGCTCAGTAGGTGGCGCTGCTATACTACATTGCTCATGATATTGCAACAGCACTATCTCAAAAACAAATGCTCGAATTTTCATTAAACTTTATATTTAATTAGTTTGTAATCTAGATTAGTATAGTTTAGTGTTTGGTGTAAATCGCCCTACAGGTATCGCTAATATGCTGCATTTTTTACGATTTTGAAATAGCTGTGGCTCAATCACTAATGCATGGATGTTCATTAAACTTTAAATTCAGTTAGTATCTGATAGAAATTGATCCTGGTTCGTTTTTGATGTACATCACCCAATATGTAGCACTGTTATGCAGAATTTTAAGATTTCCGCTATAACTCTAACTCAGAAATTAATGTACTGATTTTCACCAAACTTCAAATTCAGTTAGAAGTTGATATAACTTGTTGACTAGATTTTGGTTTAAATCACATAAGAGGTGGCGCTGCTATGCTGCATTTTTCAGGAAGTATTAATATGTGTTATTGAAGAAAGTTCTAAGATTAACACATCTGACTATTTTTTTTTCCTTTGCATTGAAATTTTTCTGCTCTAGAGAGCACTAGTTAACATAAAAATTGTATAGATTTCCCAATTTCGAGTCCACAAAACCGAAATAGTAAAATATCCGTTTTGTTATCTCTTTTAGATTTCGGTAATTTAATTTTTCAGGTTTTTGGTACGTGAAATTAAAGAATTTGTAAAACGGATTTTTTTTTTCCAAAGCTCTAAAAACTAAATACCGAAATAATGATTTTTTGCCTTATTTTTCTTTCGTTCCCTCTAACTTTAACCAGCATCAACATTAGTATATTAGCTAGCCAGGAAGCCAGGAGTCGGAGTCGGAGTCGGAGTCGTTAAAATTTCCGGAGTCGGAGTTGGAGTCGGAGTCGGAGTCGAAGTCGTTAAAAATTCTGGAGTCGGAGTCGGAGTTGGAGTCGGCCATTTTTCCTACCGACTCCGCAGCCCTGGCTAAACCACTGCCATCGAAATGCTTAAGGCCAGAGGACACAAATTGCGATGTATTCACTAACTGACTGACTTCTCACTAGTGTTGGGATTCACACCGGAAAATTTTTAATAGCAAATTTCTTTTATTTTATTTGTGGAATATCGATCATCTTATAAAACTCTGAACTTACTGATTAACTTATGATTAATTACTTCTTAAACTTATTGATGAGAATTTGGAATCCCCCGATAATAAACCAGTTTTTATTTAGGGATTCCAAATTCTCATCAGTAAGTTTAAATATTGTTTTATAAGATGATAGATTTCCACAAATAAAATAAAATTGCTATTTAAAAATTTCCTGTATAAATTCCAACATTAATGAGAAGTCAGTCAATTAGTGGTGACATCTCAATTTGTGCCCACATGACTTAAGTATTTTGATGGCCACTATCTAAACTCATTTTTCGCAGTCAGCACTTAAGAAAACAAAAGTCAAAAACTTAGTTTGCTTACAATTTTGTTTTAAATTTTTATTTTAATTAAAATACTGAAGGTTGAATTAATTTTTGACATCTGATTTGTAGTTTTTCATGCATTTTGTGTAATCAAGATTTTTTTCATAACCTAAAACTTTACCTTGAAATAATATAAATCTTTTATGTAAATTGTATAATATTATTAATAGATAATACTTATAACATGCATTTCTATGTATGTAAAATTCATATTTTTAAAATTAAACTATAAGTCATATAAAATAATAATAATGTATGGCATTTAAAAAAAAAAAAAAAAAAAAAAAAAAATCTGATTTAAATAAAAAAAATCCGATTTAAATAAAAAAATCCGATTATTTTGATTTTTATTAAAAAAATCAAAAAAATCACGAACCCTGCATGAAAGGTGCTATTCACTCAGCAACCGAATTCTCCTCGATAATGTTAAGTCTATGGCCGTTTGATGCATTCTTATATTCAAAATATATCCTCAGGGAATTAATATTTTAAACTTCTATTTTCGGTGTTCGCTTCTTAAAGGATGTCACTTTTTCTAAAACTTAAGTTCGATTTAATATTTTATGTTTTAAAAACTGACGAACTGGAAGTAAAATTTAAGTACTTCATATAAAAGTATGCATAAATTTTAGAAATATTTTGAAAATTAAGAAAAAAAGGCACATCCTTCAAGAAGAAAATACTGAAAAAAGAAGTTAAAAATAATAATTTCCCAAGGCGATATTTTGAATATAAAAATGCATCAAACGCCCATAGATTTAACATTAGCGAGGGGAATTCGGCCTTTGAATGACTAGCACCCTTAAGCAGTAATATGCGACTTAATTCATTATTACGACAGTATATTATGTTTATTTTACTGTTATAAACTGGTCCCCAGTTAGTGATGGACGATTCTGGAAATTTTGAGAATCGATTAAAATCGGCATAGTATAAAACAACATCGATCATAATAAGAATCGATTGCTCAGTTCTAGAATCGATATTTCGATATTCAGATTCACACAGAGAAGCTCTAAATTAGTAATTCCAAAACTTAGACAATCAGTAGGACCGTAATTACCGCCTCCCACCCCCCCCCCCCATCCCCATTTAGGGAGGCATAGAATTAAGCTATTGCAGATTTTAGAGTCAGATAATTAGAATTAGAAATTTTAAAATGATTGTTACTTATGGTTGTCACTTACACAAAAATTTTGACAAATTTGAGAGACATAACTCAACTAATAACAACACTGAGTAACTTGGCATTAAACCGAGGATAAAGAGTGCCAAGAGTGTGTAACTAGGATGGAAAAAAAAAAAAAAAAAAAAAAAAAAAAAAAAACTTCTTTTTTTTTCCTATTGCCAACCAAATGTTACACGAGATAGTTTGGAAGAACTAAAAATATGCCCCATACCCAGGGGGCAGGTAAACCCCCTCTTGACGGAAGGGCGAGCATAGCCCAAATGTATCTTTTGTCAAAGTTTCAAAATGAGGATTTACAATAAAATAGAACGAGAATTGGACATTTTAAAAATTGCATGCATACTTTAAACGGCCCATTTAGTTAAGATTGGCGAGGAAGGGGGGGGGGGGGGGCGAGGGATTAGAACGGACGAACTTGAAAAAGAAAAAACATAATAAACTAATAAAAGTGCCAAGAGCATGTAACTAGGTAAAGAGAGGGGTAGTAAATGAAAAAAAAAAAAAATAGGAGATAAAAGCTTTATAACGATATGTTACATGAGATGATGTGGAAGAAACAAAAAATATGCCCTCCCCCCCACCCAGGGGGGCAAGGCAAATCCCAAACGGAGAGAATAGCGATCTCGGCCCAAATGTATCTTTTGTTGAGGTTTCAAAATATGTATTTATAACAAAATAGAACGAGGATTAGACTTTTATAAAATCGCAGTCATAATTTGAACGATCCTGTAACTTAAGATTGGTGAGGAAGGGGGGAGGGGGTTAGGACGGGCGAACATGAAAAAAAAAAAAAAATAGTGGCACTCCGAGAGTGCCGACAGAAGTGAAAGCTTGAACAATTACGTGTGTATTTTTTTGAATCGTTAGGATATATAATTTTGAATCGTCAGGAAATACTTTTAAATGAATAAAAAAAAGGTTCTACAATATTAAAAAACATATCAATATCTATAAAAAAAAAAGAGAAAAAAACCGCTCGATACCATATGTTCAGCTATTATAGTTAACTCCCTATAACTACTTTCTTACATTTTAAAACGCGATAAATACACCAACCAAAATTAGACCACACTATCGATACCTTAATCCTTATCCAAATAAATCATTTTGTATTAATGCCTACTACAATATCTCTAGATTACTTTTTGAATTATTCAAATCGGACATTCCATTCAAAAGATATTACGAATTTAAAGAAATAATAGCGCTGCTGAGCACTCGGTGGCCAATAAGCTTAGAGATTATGTGTGCAATCAAAAGATTGCTGGTTCGAACCCCACTTCCGCTGATATGTATAATTTTTTTTTCCCGAAGAAGTTTGAAAAATTAAAATTTTAACCCATTATGGGTCCATAACGTGACCTAAAATGATATGACCTGATAGGAGAAAATTTCTTATGCTAGATTTGTAATATATGAAGCGTAAGCTTTCAACAGACATATTGTTTCAAGAAATGAGAAAACCCCCCTCTGCTTTCCAAAAAAGGGTCCTATAGGGAAAACCGGGAAACTGGAATAGCAAAAAGAACGGCGAGAAGTGGTTAGCTATACTAGAATTTTTCTCTCCACTGTAACTCCTATAGAAGCAAAGTTATAGAATTTTAAAGATTGAAATGAAGTGAAGAAATAAGCAAAATTAGGTGAGTGATCGACAGGGAGGGAGGGGTCCACAGCTCTGGGGGAGCCATGTAGCTTAAACTTTTAAGTTAAAAATGATAGAGAATTAAATGAGCGAAATTTTAAGGTGTATATTGGGGGAGTGTGCAAGCCCCCTTCAACATTTTTTTTGTTGTTGTTGTTTCTTTTGAAAAAACAAAAAAATATGCACCCCGGCGGAGCGCAGATAAACTCCAAACGGGCGGAAGGGCGATCCCTTATTTATCTTTTGTCTAGGATTTATGTAGATCTAAAGTAAAATAGACCGAGAATTGGACATTTTTAAAACTGTATGCATATTTCGAACAGCCCTGTAAGTTAAAAGTGACGCGGAAGGGGGGGGGGGATTAGAAGAGTCGAGCGTGAAAAATAAAATATAATAAACTAATATTTCAAATAACTGGACTTCTAAACAAAAATATAACGATTTAACCTAGTGTGGAATTAATGGGGTGGTCCGCAGGGGATACTCCCCCTCCCCCTCAAAAGTTATGAGATTTTATGCTTTTTAATGCACAGATTCCGATTCCCCCTCTCTTACAGAGTTGTAAAACATGATGCCTTCCTCCGGAGTCGCAGAAAAAACCTGCATTCAACACTGATTTAGCCTAGGAAAAAAAAAAAAAAATCCATTCTTATGAGTAATTTTACATAATACTACCATTAAAACAATAAAATTGGAAAAATCAATTCGATCTGAAACGTGAATCGATTTAAAAGAAATAAAAAAAAAATTAAAATTCTATTGGTATCTAAGAATTTTCCAAAATGCGCTTTCAATTTTAGTAAATCAAAATAAAATCGATTCCAAAGATCGAAATCGAATATAAAGATCGAAATCGAATATAAAGACCGATCTTATGGGCAGAATCGATTTTACATTTTTACTTTCTTTTGTAACTTTACAAGAAGAGAGTATTAGATTCGTGAAAAGTTTCGACTTCCCGTTTTCGATGGATTTATTTATTTTAGAAGGTCTTTAACACGATGTCATGATTTTTAAGAAATATCTGTCTGTATGTGTGTCTGTCATTCTGTGAGTCTGTATATGACAAAAATTTCTGACCGTTCTATCTCAAGAACAAATGTACGGAACTCCACAAAACTTTAGATTTACACTCTCAAAAAAACTTCCGTCTTTTCACAGAAAATGCACTGGCAGCACTGCTGCCAGAAATTGTCTGTATATTGACGATTTTCTGTTTATTTTTTTCTCTGTCAAAAGAGGAAAAATATCCGTCACTTGAAAAAAGTTTGGAAAAAATCAATGCGGAAGAGGCGGGGATCGAACCAAGGACCCCAGGATTACCAGACCAACGCTAATCCACGGCGCTACGGCTGCTCATGATGATTGTGCGTTAAAATAGAACTCTTCATTTCATATGGTGTGGGTTGGTGTATTTCGTTAAAAAGCTTTTAATTATGCAGTTAATCTCGGAAAGATTTCATCTTTAATGAAACTGTGGCTGGGTTTTTTTTTACGTTTAGTATTAATATAGTATAAAAATGTGAATTTTAAATATATTACGTAGAATGTTAGAGAAAAAACATGGATGTTCTATTTGTGAGAATTTTTGAACGAATAAAGAAAGTAATTGTTATTTATTTTTAAATTCGAAAACATTTTTGTCTTTTAAAACTAAATTAGACATTTTAATCAATAGAATATTTTTGTTTTTCATTTTAAAAATAAATTCGAACTTATTACTAACAGACCCAATGCGCATGCGTGCTGGATAGAAACGAAAACTTTTCCTCATTTTTCGACGCTCGGAATGAACTCACAGAACAAATACGTTTTCTGGGAGAACAGAAATTATTTGTGAAAAAATAACGATAACTTAGTGTATATTGACGAATTTTTCTGACAGTGTAGTTTTACCTTGATATAAACTGAATCTGATTAATTTTTGGTATATATAGCCTAACAGGTGGCGCTGTTACACTGCATTTTTTTAGATTTGCGCAACAGCTATATCTGAATAACGAATGCACGGATTTTCATCAAATTTCAGATTCAGTTAGTCCTTGACATGAATTGATGTTTTTTGCATTTTGATTCACTTCTCAGATGGCGTTGCTATGCTGAATTTTTCACAATTTCTACTCAGCGCCATGTGAAGGGGGGGGGGGGGGGCGAAAGGAGGCGGTCGTTCCAAGCGCGGAAATTTAGGGGGCGCCAAATTTTTACTACTAACATCACTTCTAGCCTATCACAAGAAAAAGTTAATGGGGGGGGGGGGCTAAATTGGAACTTTGAACCGGGCGCAGTTCTCTTTTCGCACGCCCCTGTTTCTATTTTAGCTTTATCTCAAGAACTAATGCACGGGCTTTCATAAAAATTTAAATTCAATTAGTTCTTGATATTATTTGATGCGAATTACATTTTGGTGGAAATCGCTTAAGAGGTGGCGCTGCTATACTGCATTATTCGCGATTAACGCAATAGCGCTATCTCAAGAACGAATTTTCATCAAAATTCAGATTCAATAAATCCCTCACATAAATTAGTATTGTTACTTACCCAGCATACGTAGTATAGGGTAAGTCTTGCAATCGTTTTGAAAATCGAAAATTTTTTTTGACGAATTTACACGTTTTAGATAGTGAAGATTCCGAAAAACATATTTTTAGAAAAAAAATTTTGCCGTCCGTCCGTCTGTCTGTAAACGCTCTATCTCCTGAACAAATTGAGATAGAGACTTGAAATTTTGTATGTAGTTAGTATGTAAGTATGGGACGAACCCTATTTATTATCAGCAACCTCGATTATCCGGAACTATTTTTTTCGGACTCTCGAAAAATTCGTTCTGATGAAATGTATATAAAAATTTTCGAATTTTTTTGTTCTAGGGAATGGACGTAAAAGCAGTGGCGTAGCAAGCGGGGGGCGGAGGGGGCGGTCCGCCCCGGGTGTCACCCTCTAAGGGGTGACACCCAAGCCTTATTTGCAAATATATATCTATAGAAACTTATAAGATTTTGGAAAAAAATTCTGAAAAAAAAGTAAAATTTTTAGCGCACGACGCAATAGAGTTAGTTTTCTTTTCTTTGAAAATGTGAAATTTTATACAGAATGAAGTATCTAAATAGCACATGCACTAGGAAACAAAAACCTACCTATCCAAAGTGAGTGGCAAAAGAAAATTTTAAAAGAAAGAATTTTCTTTGTCTTATAGACACCACATTGGCTTATGCAGACTTTTTTTTTTCATGCAGGACTAAAGGCAAATAAGGGATAGTATGGTCATTTATTATAATAAAGTAAAATTGAGATTGAAAAAATATGACGGATCGGAAGGGGGGGGGGGTGACACCATTTACATCCGCCCCGGGTGTCACCAATCCTAGCTACGCCACTGCGTAAAAGGCAATAATATAACACACATTTTGCATATAGAACGACGTCGATCGGATTATTAGTTGCCGAGATATTTGTAATCTTGTTTTCCACATTCTTTGATTTTTCATGACCCTGTATTTCATTCAAATTTCAATTCAGAAGTATATTTTAATTGGAAATGAGACGCTTAATCCGACGCAGTTAATTGTTAGTTAATAGAATTATTATTTTTGGAGTTATAAGGATGTTTCTTTTACGCACTTCGGTACTACTTGAATAGTTTGGCGTTTTATATAATTTGTCGAAATTGGTACATCCGTAGTTCTTTAATACAGCATTACTATGTATATTAACAATATTTATATTTTGTTTATGAATTGCAATGCATTGTATAAATAGTTTCACATGTTTTATTTTCATATACATATCCATGATGGGTAAGTATTACGGTGGCCCCCAACGACTAGTTTAGTTCTTGGTGTTAATGGCTCTACAGGTGGCGCTGATTTTTTATGATTTCGCAATTGCTGTATCTCGAGCTTTCATGGATTTTCATCAAAATTCAGATTCAGCTGGTTCCTGATAAAAATTGATCCTGATCAATTTTTGGTGTACATCACTCAACAAAAAACGCTATTTTGCAAGGGGGGGGGGGGCTGAGGTTTCTTTCATTCTTCTATCTTAGAAACTAATACACTGAAATTTTGGATTTGGCACATCTGATTATTTTTATCTTCGACTTTTGAAGGAAAATGAAAATTATATTACCTTCAGAGAAATCGATTAAAAATTTTAAAGAATCGATTAAACCGAGTTGGCCGTAGAATCGATTAAATCGATTTAAAAAATCGAAATCGCCCATCACTAGCCGCAGTTTAACCAGTATTATACTGTTAACATTTATTTTTTGCAATGTATAAATGTTTCTTTAAAAAGGCTTAAGAAATATTCTCATGTATTTTGTTAAATGGAATTAAACAAGTTAGTTTATACAAATTTAATATTTTTTTATGCTTGGCCGTCTTCCAATTTACTGCCTTAAAACATTTCAAATGTTTAGATATGTTTTGTTGATTCTATTTTAAATTTTACTAATTTAGAAAAAGTTTATTTAAATAAATTGGATCAAATTCACACCCCCTTCTCTTCGCCTGTCAGTACCTTCCTTAGAATATTCTCATTACAGAATAGAGCATTATTTCTATTCAATATTTATTTTCAATATATAATGTTTGGCATTTTCGATATTTTTATATAGTTGACATATTTTTCAAAATATTGTGTATAATAATTTTGATATAGTCGGTCTAAAAATAAATAAATAAATAAATAAAGCATGGATGAATTTTTCAACTGTTACTGACTGTATTGTTCTCATTCTGTTGAAAAACTTTACTGTTCTCTTTGTTTGTTTTTGCACATTGTATATTCGATTTAAAAAAGAAAATGTGCATATTATGCTAAAAATCTGCGGATATATTATGCAGTATTAATAATAGTTGAAAACACCACCCAGAGTAATATTCTAATTGTACGATGTATTATATGAAAATAAATATTCTTTCCTCTCGGTTACTTTTAGAATATTATTCTTCTTGAACTATTTAGAATGGCTCCTGTTGCTATTTTCTCGAAATGCATGACCCTCCTAGTAATTTGTCTCATCATTGTGTTGAGTTGACAGTGATCGTTTGGCCTTCCAAAATTCTAAAAGATGAAATCAGAAGATTTGTAATTTTCCTCCAGTTTCTTTATACTAAAAATAGCCATGACTTAATTAGTTTCTCCTTTCGCTTTTCCAATAATTAAGGCAGCAGAAAAATAACTAACTTCAAGTTTGCTAATATTGTTCGACTGCAACACTCAATTCAACTTTGACATAATCTTCAGGATTATTGCTCATAATTAAAATAGAGAACGGTAGTTAACAATCCCCAAACATGAACAAATCATGGGACGAATAATTTGTTAATCATTCATAATAAATTCAAAGCTCTGGAGTTTTATTTTTTCTAATCTTACGGAAAAGTAACATAAAAAAATTAAAATTAGCTATCCTAGTGGCAAAAATTAAGGTATTCAGAAATCTAGCGAATTTGTCTGTAGTAGTTATTTTGTGTATTATTAATGTTAGACGTTTAGGATAAACTGTATTACAAAGGGATGTAAAAAAACAGTGGAGAAGAATGTGTCTGACTCGGCAATCTGGGATCGACGGAAATTTTAGTTATCTGGGGTAATTTTGCAAGAAAATATACACTGAATTGCATAATTACCCCAGACAGAAAAATTTCACTACAAATAAAAAAATTCACATGGCGTCCTTTACAATATCGATTTACATCTTTAGCATTATTAATACTTTTTAAGCTAAGAAATTAGTAATCATATCTGCAATTACATTTAATTTTATTGTATAAATAGCTGTTAAAATGGTACTTAAATTGTAAGAGTTTGGCTCCGTTGTATAGATGGAAAAAAATTTCCACCTTTTTTCTCATTTCTGACTTTTATGTTTGTATTTAATACTATCCTAAATTTTTGTTCAAATCGGAGTGTATAATTTACCATGCAACGTTAAGCATTGAGATTCCATCATCTGAGCTGAATTCCTAATGCAGCCCTGTTTATTAATTTGCATCATTAAACTTTTTCTAAGCCAATCTTGCTTTTAAATTTGCGTTTAACTTTCTTAATTTGTTACACTGCCGTAAATGTTACCTGGGTTAAACCTGAATTTAATTAATCCCCATGAATAACTAATTTCTTGCACTTTTCATATTTTTCCAGTCTCACAGGAAATATTTTCGACTTCCCTGTTTATTATTTAATGGAAACTAATGAATCAAGATATCGCATTTTCTCGTGGTAACTTTTATTTCATTAGTCTGTGTAAATGCGTGACTTAGTTATTCTGCGACATATTTTCACGGCCACTGCAATCGCCGGCTGCTTCGTTGAAGAAAAAAAAAAGTCATCGATTGGATCCCACGAGAAGAGAACAATCCCAGGTACCAAGCGTGAAGATAATTCTCTGCGATAATAATAGTGACCGAATGAATAGTAAAAATGTATTTGTGAAATGATTGTGAGCTTTTACTCATCCAGATTTGCTAATTAGTGCGTGAAATGAAACTCATTTAGAAAGAGTAGATTAATATCAGGGTTGGGTTTCTTCCAGAACTGTAGAAGAAACTGGTAAACACTGGAAGAAACCGACAGAAAACAAATAAGATGCTCAAAATTAAAATATACTAATTATGTGAAAGAATCAAATTCAATGCGGTTTATTAATTCCGCGATATAACTACGCTTATCGAAACATTCAGTGGGAAGCACTGCAATAAATCTACAGCCAACTTTTCTATTAAAAAAAAAAAAAAGGAAAAAAAACATAGATAGACAACGTAATAATGCATTACGATTGTTATTTCGCGCATTCTTGTTAGAAAATAAACATTTTACAACTTGGTCGATTTTTTTTCTTTAGTTGATCTCATTTTCATGAACTTTCAGTGATATAAACGTGTGAGCTAATTTAACCCCTTCGTACGAGCCTCTTTTACAGAATTTTTTAAATCTTTTATCACTCTCTGTTTAAAACAAAAAATTTTGTATAATTAACTAGAAAAAATGCCTTTATAGAAAATGCCTTTGCCTTATTAAATAAGGTAAAATACACAATAAATGATGAAAATGTTCAAGAATTCTGAGTATCTTATGTACCACGTGCCAGTTCCGAAGAGGTTATCAAGTGATGATCGTGAAACATTAAAATACATATATATAAAATTTAATTCTGCATTAATATATTTTTTTACGTTAATTATATTAGGTTACTTAAGTTGTTAAAATTTGGTTACAGTAAATTTATAATCAGTGGATTCACGCGATTGCAATCTTTGAAATGTTTTGCCGTTCCTTTTTTTTTTTTTTCTTACTAATTTATAATTAACAGCAGTTTTGTTGTTGCTTTTTTTTAATCAAGCAAATTGTTTTTACGAAATTTGAGTGTAACACTATGCCAAAAATATGTTCAAAAACTTACTATATGATATCTCATTCATCGTTTTCGTCATTTAAATTGTAATTTTGTAGAACATCTTCAGTTTTTCACCACTAGATTGTTTCAACATTTCTTAAAAGTTGTAGAATTGTTGTATTAGCACTTATGCATATTTAAAGCTGCAGGTATGAATGCCTGTAAATCTACTTCCATTGCGGTAACGCTACCGATGCTGAAAAAATATTGCTGGAATCTAGTTTTAGCATTCTGTGTTTCATACTAAATCAAACGTAATCAACTCGTAAAGAAATTAAGGCTTTTATAAAACGGTCGCAAATTTTTGCTTAGAGTTATTCATAAAACACAATGTTCTTTTCAGAAAATATGACAATCAACATTGTATATAACAACCTTTAATCAGAATTAAAAAATAATAATCATTGTATGACAAATGAGCAGGTTTATTAAATAATTTTTTACTTCGCATGTGTCAACGCCATGAAAATTTCAAATGTATATATTATGTTGGTTAAATGTATAGAGCAACTTTTGTGGAAGTCTCAAAAACATAGCTTGAAAATTCTGAAAATTATTTTCGATAAAATAAGATCAAAATGCGATATTTCCAAAATGAAGCAAAAAGATGAGGAACTGTATCCATATTCCCTTGATTAGTGACTATACAACATTGCATACTATATTTGGATACAGCTCCTTAAATCGCAAGTTTTTTTTTTCTCTGAGACTGTACATATTTGCAATATTATCGGAGGTTTCCTGGAACTTAACCCTTGCTAATGTATATAGGTTGTCCTTTCTTATTGATGATCAATAATTAATTCCTTCCCCGTTACTTTTCGGAGTATATAGTTCAAATTGAAAAAATGTTTTATATTCATGCCTATAAACACTATAATTCTTATTATGTACCATGAATTTGGCCGCGCTGTTAAGGATCAAGATCAGTCCAAAGGTTGAAATAACATTTATTTTATCCATATCAGGTGGTTGCATTTGACAAAAAATTAGAATTTATTATTCGATTTCGATCAAGCTATTAAGGCAAAATTTACTTTTATTATTTTACTGAATACTTAAAAATATTATTATAAAAAAAGTTTCAGAGTGTCAAGCAGATGAAATTAATTAATTTAAGCTCATATAATTGCAAAATAGCATATACAAATCTTACCTGTATACATAGACCTGGGTACATGCCATAAAATATCAAATTTTAACTCAAAATTTGAAATTTAATTTTATATTTTCCCCATTATTAAACCGATGTATAGATTAAAAAAAAAAAAAAAATCATAAAAAAAAGAAAAAATCTTGCTGTGAACTGTCAAATACAAATCGTTTTTAATCCATTATTTTCCAGTTCGCGGTTTCTTGGTCGTTATTTTACTCTTTTCCTGCATGCTATTTATTTTTATTATTGCCATTATTAGCGAGTGAAAACAATTTTGATTCTTGTTAATGTTATAATTGTTTTAATATACTTTTTCCTCTATTCTAGGTAAGTGGATGATCATTACTTAAATTACGATGGTCCAAATCAAAGTTGGGTAAGTTTTCTTATTGCTTTTATCAGAAAAGGAAGGAAAAATATTAGCGGTCCGAAATGAGAGTACTTTTCATTTGCTTTTAAAATAAACATTCATTTACGTGGGCTTTTTTTTTTTTTTTTTTTTTTTATCTCAGTTTTTTATCCTCCGGCACTATATAAAGTACCGTCTTAATATAACAAATTGCTTTAGAAAATATTTTCAGATATAGTCGGTGTTTTTACTTTGTCTACTCGCATACGTTTTTACATGTTAACACCTTCGCGACGAACATCTTTTCCAGAGGTTGTAATCATTTCCCACCAATGTTTCAAAATTGAAATTCTGTTTAGTTTAATTTCAAAATTATTCTGATTAAATTAGACATAATTTACAAAAAAAAAAAAAAAAAAAAAAAAAAAAAAAAAACTGATAGTAATAATTAAGAATTGGGGGCACTATATGCGGCACATACACGTGACGCTCGTCCCAAAGGGGTTAAAGTTTAAAAATCTGCTCAATGGCAGATTCTGAAAAATGTGAATGCTTATTTAAAAAAAAAAAAAAAAAAAAAAAAAAAAAAAAAAAAAAAAAAAAAAAAAAAATCACGATGCATACTTTTTTCTTATTCTATAAAAGTCAGTAAATGTTAGTTAAATTATTTAATTTAAGGAAGTCCAAAACGCAAAAATTTTCACATTTTCTTTAAAAAAATGTATTGCATTAAAAATTTCTCTGTTTTTTTTTTTTTTTTTTTTTTTTTTTTTTTTTTTTTTTTAATGCTTATAATGATATTTAAATCATGTTTCTATCTTAATTAGAAGAGGATATATATATTCATTTTTGTTTGTTTTCAAAATCTAGCTTGCATGTTATGTGATTATTTGTGAAAATGCGTTTTTCTTCATGATGGGTTTTTCACAATTTCTCAGATTTAAATTGTTATAACTCAAGCACCATTAAAGATAAATGTTAAAAAATTTCATTTAGCAAATTTGAAAAAAAAAATTACTTTTAAAAATATGATTTTTTAAAAATAATTAATATTTTTAAAAATGCTGAATCCAAATTAATACATATAAGTGAAGGAGTCCAGGGGTAATATCACATAACTTTAATAAGTCTTGGTTAATATAAAATATTTACAAGGGAAAAATAAGTAAAAGATTAAGATTAAGGGGCATCTTCGGTCTTTTCAACTAGAGCTCGGTTGAGCACGTCTTCACCTAGCTGGATCCGGCATCCTTCTGATTCTTCTGTACTGTTGCTGAGGCCCTTTCGTGGGAAAGTGCTGACTATGCAACATTTACTTCACACGTGGCTGTTACCAAGGGCGTCCAAAAAAAAAAAGTGTATAAATAATATTTTGAATTGTAGCAATTTTAAATTACTCCACTTTTTTTAATAAATTTTCAATTTTTAAAATTAAAAAAATGTATGGGAAATTTTATCATTATTATTTTGTTTACAAATAATACGGCTAATCATATAAAAAAAATTTCAAAGTTTTAACTCAATAAATAAAAATAATTTTAAGATGTATCCCGGACCCCCTTAATTAATAACTAGTCGTTGGAGGCCACCGTAATACTTACCCATCATGGATATGCATAGTACAATATATGAAAACATAACATATGTAAACAATATATAAAATGCATTACAATTCCAAAATAAAATATAAACGTATATTTAAGTCTTTTTAACACATAAATCATGCTCTATTAATGAATTTCTGATGAACCAATTTCGATAAATTGTATAAGACGCCAAACTATTCAAGTAGCACTGAATTGCGTAAAAGAAACATCCTTATAACTCCAAAAATAATAATCATATCCACTAACGGTTTCTTGCATCGAATTAAATATCTCATTTCCAATTAAAACATATCTTTGAATTGAAATTTGAATGACATACAGGGTCATGAAAAATCAAAGAATGTGGAAAATAGGATTAGAAATATCTCAACAACTAATAATCCGATTGACTTCGTTTTTTATGCAAAATTTGTGTTATTTTATTGCCTTTTACTTCCACTCTTTAAAATAAAAGAATTCGAAAATTTTTATATACCTTTCATCAGAACGAATTTTTCGAGAGTCCGAAAAAAATAGTTCCGGATAATCGAGGTTACTGATATTAAATAGGCTTCGTCCCATTCTTACATACTAAGCGCATACAAAATTTCAAATCTCTATCTCAATTTGTTCGGGAGATAGAGCGGTTACAGACAGACAGACAGACACACAGACGGACGGCAAAAAAAAATTTCTAAAAATGTGTTTTTCGGAATCTCCAGTGTCCGAAACGTGTAAATCCGTCAAAAAAAATTTTTCGATTTTCAAAACGATTGCAAGACTTACCCTATACTACGTATGATGGGTAAGTAAAAAGCTTGCCAAACTTGTTATATGAATTTGTATGGGCCATTTTCAGATTTCGCTTACATATGCTGTCCCAGAGTAAAAAGAAGAAAAATCAAACATAAATTAATATTTAAAGTTTGATTTCAGCTATGCATTACCAAAGAAGTCAATATTGAACATCTCTAACATGAAAAATTTTAAAAATAAATAAAAATTTTGGAGGATTTTGATTCTAGGCAAAATTGCCTGTCCCATTCCAAATTTTATGTAATTAATTGTTATTTTTTAATCTAATTTAACTTTTTTAAATAAAGAGATTTAATTATTTTAAATATGCACGGTTAGTGTTCTATAAAAATGAAAAAAATTGTTTACAAGATATATTTTCTTTAACAAATTAACAGAAATATTTTGTCCCTCAAGTCCGTTACCTTGTGATTATTTTAGTCAAAATAGGTTTATAATTCTGCCTAAAATTAGCAGCAAATATTCGGTGATATAGTTAAACTATTCACGCAACTACTACTTGTCATTTTTTTCTTTTCAATAGTGAAGCAATGTAATAGTGGCAAGAATCAGCTTTCATCAAAGTTGGAGTTTTTTTTCACTGTCAAGTCTGTTACCGTAAATTTTAATATTAAAATAATGATTTTTGCACTTTTGTAATTAAATATTGTTTACTAAATAGTTTCAGAAAGTATGTGTATTATTATCCAAGTTAGAAATTATACAAGCTAGTTCATTTCTAATAGTTTTATTTGAAATGTCAAGTCCGTTACTTGTCATGTCTGTTACCAGTTGTGTTAGCAGTGAAATGTAAGCTGCTAAGTAAGTTTACTAAATAATTTTAGAAAATATGTAAATTATTATCTAAGTTAGAAATTATACAACTAGTTCATTTCTAATAGTTTTATTTGAAACTAGCAGGCTATGCCCGCTGCGCTGGTCAATATTTCAAAATCAACCGTGGATGAAACGAACTGGTGAATTTAAATTTGTATTTTAAATAATTTGGACCTCCAGCAGCACCTTGCTCATTGCTGAAAACGATTTAGACACCATTGTGATTTTAAATTATCTTAAACTCTGCGCAAAAACCAGCTATTTAGAAGTAACTATTTTTGTTTATTACTAACAGTGCACATTTGGAAGCGAAATGAGACCATTATGGCAACAGGATTTAAAATTTTCCCTTATCTGAAGAAATATTAATTATTACAGTCGTCACCATGGTACAAATTCTGAAAAATTTCTTCACAACTTTTCTTTATGTGAAGCCAGGAACCCAAAGCTACTCCCACCTAAAAAGTTTATATATATATTAAATTTTGTTAGCGCGATAAAAGGCACAATTATGCAAGAATCATCTTCAAACTCGTCAAGTACATTGAGATGGTTAATATCTCAGTGGGAATTGCAAATGAGCAAAATCGGCCCAAGGGGGTGATAATTGGGAAGGGTTCAAAAATTTGAATACCATACTAACATGGCTTTCTCAAAACCAGCTCTTACAAAACAATAGCAGGAAAAAAAATAAACATTTTTCGTTACAGCAAGTTGCCAACGATAAAAAAAAAAAAAAAAAAAAAAAAACATTAAAATTCTCACTACAACAATTACTTTATTATTGCAAAATTTCCTCCTGAAAAATGAAAACAAAATTATTTGCTCTTTCCTATTTAAGCATTTTCTCTTTAGTTATTTAAGATAAAATTATGTAAATTTGTATAATTTGGCGAACGATTTGGCGAAATTGATTGACGTGATAATCAAGTAGTAGCCAATTTATACTTTTCATATTTCACAAAAGATTCCTACACAGACATCATATACGCAATAGGTTTAGCACGATTATCTTGCAATTGCAATATAGCAAAATCCTCGTTTTAGAATAGCAAAGAAATTTATGTATACTTTATTATTTTCTATCATTTTAAACAGCAATTAACAATAAATAAAAAGTAACTGTAGAACAAAACAACAAATGTCATTTCAAAAAAGAAAAAAAAATGAAAGTAAATAAACAACTTATCATCAGATATACAACTATAGCTGGGTTATCATATGAGGCAAATAATGCCATTTGGCGCCAGTAAGATACCTCGATGACTATATGACCAAATCCGTGACAAAATTTCCATTTGGAAAAAACTTTAATCGGTATTTATATTGCATTTTCCCTACTTATGTATAAGAAAAAACTTTGACACAAATGTCATGTATGCACCACATTGGCGCAATTTTTTCTGGCGCCAATTTGGAGAACTTGGTTTTTAATTACCAATTTCATAAATATTTTTTAGTTATTTTGTATTATTTGAAAAAAAAAAAATAAATAAAAAAGTTTAATTAATAGCTATAGAACAAAATGATTTATATTATTTTAAAAAACAAAATGAAAGTTAATAAATAGTTTATTAATAAATAAACAACCATAGTCGGTTTACCATGTGTGGCATAAAATCGCCATTTTGTTGCAATCGTGCGAATGTGGTGCGTATATGACATCTGCGTCAAAACTTTAAAAAGTTGCAATTAAATTATTTTACAGTTTGGATGAGGAAGACATTTATACTAAAATTTAAACATTATACGCATTTTTTTTTTTTTTTTTTTTTTTTTTTGCTATAATTGCTATTTATATATTTACAATTAAACATAAAAAAAAATATCCTAAAAATGCTCTCACACATTTAAAAGAGAGTGAGAGAATTTAGTAATTGTGAACATCGCTCCGGCTTCTTCCTTCCTGGTATAAAATCGCATTGTTTGATGACAAAAGTAAATTCAAACACCCAAATAAACAAATAACATACAATTAACAGATAAAACCATTTTTAAAAGTAATTCTGCTATTTTGTCCTGCAAGACACATAATGGTAGAATTAGATTTTAAAAATATTTTTTTTTAAAGTAGAAAAATGTTATTTACGTTTTATCTAATAAAATATTTAAAATACATTTTTTTTTTTTTTTTTTTTTTTTTAGCCTGCGCCAAAGAGAAAGCGAAATATAGATTATTGAAGAGGAAATGGTTAATTAAAAAACACTCGTAAATTTTATTCAGCGGGAATTTTTCATTTCAAAATGTTGAATTTATCTATAGTAATAACGCATAATTGCATAAATTTACTTTGATTTGCTAAAGTTTTCCTTCAATACTACTTGGTTATACCGTCGACCAATTTCGCCAAATTATACAAATCGCCAAACTATTAGCCAGATTATATAGATTAGCATAAATTTTCATTTAAATAACGAAAAAAAAATTTAGCAGAACATATATAAAAGTAGAAATAAAATGTCGAATTAAAAATCACTTGATGATATAATTAGTATTTATATTATGCTTAATGGCAAGTGAATGTGACGTTTACGATCATCCATTATTGACACTAGCAGGGGAGACCGAGCTTACCTCGGTCAAAATTAACTTTGTGTTCAACTCGATATAGTATTTTCACTGTATCATTAACTCTGTATTATTACTGTAAAACATGTTTATAATAGTATTATTTAGAAAAACAATCAATAAGAAAACTATGTTTTTATGCGCATATTTATAAATTTTATTTTATTTTAAATTTTACAACGAAAGGACATCGATCTAAATCACTTTTTTAGCTCGACTCTGATTGGTTTAACCATGGATCTCGAATCCTCTTAAGAATGTATAAAAAAATTCTTTACATTCTGAAAGACAATATTTTTTGCTAGATATAGCCAAATTTGGAGGCATTCTTTTCATTTGGCTCCAAATACGTGTTTTGGTTTTCGTAATTTTTATAGTCGATTTTTTGGCCATATGTCGCCAATATTTTGTCAAATATAACCAAGTTATTGGCTTTTGCCATATTCTCGTGACCCTGACCCGTATTACCCAAAATGAGCCACTAATCAAATTTGATCAAGCATGTGACATAGCTCAATCGTCTTCAGGTAATCAAAAACAGTAGAATATAAAATTGAATCAAAATCGTTTAAACCATTTTTTAGGTAAAATTAGCTTGGCAGCATTCAGCAATGAAGCGAAATGACCCACTAATATAAATTTGTTTAACATGCGACTCAGCCCAATAGTCTTCTCGTGACAAAAAACGTTTTGTCACGAGAAGTGTTTAAAAATTTAATTAAAGAATTTGTTTAAAAATTTAGGGTAAAATTGATTGAGTCGTTGTTATATATAATTAGAATAACCCCAGCTCATTAAGACCCAAAATGACCCACTAATAGAATTTTCGCGAGCATGTGTCCAAGCCAAATGGTTTTCGCTTGCTCAAAAACGATATAATACAAAGCATAGTCAAAATGGTGAGTACCATTTTCTATATAAAATTAGCATGACCCATTATGACCAACAAATGACCCTTATAATCGAAATCTCTCGAACATGTGCCTAGCTCTTTAGTTTTAGCATGCCGAAAAACATTAGATACAAAATTTAGATAAAATCGATTGAGCCGTTTTTTAGATATAGTTAGTTTGACCCTGACCCCTAATAATCCAAAATGACCCATTGATCAAATTTTCTCAAAAGTCTGTCCTAACCCAATGATTTTCTTGTGACCGAAAACGATAAAATGCAAAATTTAATCAAAATTGCGCGAAACATTGTCTAGATAAAATTAGAATGACCCAAAAGTGGCCCACTAATTGAAATTTCTCGAACATGTGACCTACTCCAATGATTTTCTCATGCCAAAAATATGTTGTATATAAAATTTCGTTAAAATCGACCCACCCATTCTTTAGATATAGCTTGACGTTGACCCATTAAGATCCACAAATGACCCTTATAATCGAAAGCTCTCGAATATGTGACTTAGTCCATTAGTTTTCTTGTTTCTAAAAATTGTTACATACAGAATTTCGTTAAAATTGATCCTGCCGTTCTTTAATTATACATAGCTTGACCCAGACCCTTTATGATCCAAAATGACCCATTAATCGAAATTTTTCGAACATGTAACCTAGTCCAATGATTTTATCGTGCCAAAAAAATGTTGCATACAAAATTTCATTAAAATCGATCCACCTGTTCTTTAGATATAGTTTGACCATGACCCATTATGACCCATCATGATCCACAAATGACCCTCATAATCGAAATCTCTCAAACATTGATTTAGCCCATTAGTTTTCTCATGTCGAAAAACTGTCACATACAAAATTTCGTTATAATCCATCACGCTGTTCTTTAAATATAAATAGCTTGACCCAGACTCTTAATGACCCAAAATGACCCATTAATCGAAATTTTTCGAACATGTAACCTAGTCCAATGATTTTATCGTGGCAAAAAAATGTTGCATACAAAATTTCGTTAAAATCGATCCACCTGTTCTTTAGATATAGGTTGACCATGACCCATTATGACCCATCATGACCCACAAATGACCCTCATAGTCGAAATCTCTCAAACATGTGATTTAGCCCATTAGTTTTCTCATGTCAAAAAACTGTTACATACAAAATTTCGTTATAATCCATCACGCCGTTCTTTAAATATAAATAGCTTGACCCAGACTCTTAATGACCCAATATGACCAAGTGAAATTTTTTCTCGAACATGTAACCTAGCCCAATTTTTTTCTCGTGCCCGAAAACCATAGAATGCAATTTTTAGTCAAAATTGCGTGAGAAAATCGCTAGATAAAAATAGTATGACCCACAATGACCCCAAAAATGACCCACTTACCGAATTTTCTCGAACATGTTACCTAACCCAATGGTCTTCTTGTAATCCAAAACGATAAAATATAAAATTTGGTCAAAATCGTTAGAGCCGTTTTTTAGATAAAAATGGCTTGACCCATAATGACCCAAAATTGACCCACTAATCGAAATTTTTCGAACATGTGACCCAGTCCAATAGTTTTGTTGTGCCAAAAAACGATTGGATAGAAAATTTCCTTAAAATCGATCCAGCCGTTCTCTAGATATAAATAGCTTGATCTTGACCCATTATGACCCAAAACGACCCAATAATCGAATTTTCTCGAACATGTGACCTAGCCCAATGGTCTTCTCGTGCCCGAAAATGGTAAAATCCAAATTTTTGCGAAAATCGTTAGAGCCGTTTTTCAGATAAAATTTACCCACACACACACACACAATTTTTGCTCGCATTATAGTATAAGATTTAATCTTGGAATTTGGGGGTTGATTTTTAATCGATTTGGTAATCTTTCCTTCTTCAGTTTTTAAATTTTAAAACTGAAATTTTTCCTGTAAGTGAAATTGACGAAATGGCGCAAGAAAAATCAAATTAACAATGAAAACATTTGCAAAAAGAAATAAAAGAGTTATACTCATATCTATATAATTTACGATTGAATATTAAAATATACTCTAAAAATTATCTTCACTTGAAAAACAACAACATCATTGCGACTATTAAGAACCTAAGTCAGGCATTAAGTCAGTAGTGCATTTTCGGCTTAAAAACACATTCTTTGGCGACAAAAGCAAGATGAAAATGGTATAGAAACGAATAGTAACTCACAACTTACAGTGTCTTTTACAATCAGATCTGCTTTTTTCTGCTGTAAGTTATATTATACGGAAATCCGATAAAAAAAAAAGAAAGAAAATAATAAAAGGGAAATAATTATCATTCGAAATTCATTTAATCAATTACTGAAATTCATGTTTTTATTCTAGCACCAGGGATAAGTCGCCAAAAATTGAACCAGTTGTTATATTTCGCGTTAATTTATTTTTTAAGCATTACAAATATTTTTTTCATTTTCAAGATAAATATATTTTTATAATATTACGCCTCATTTAAGCGGTCTTTCTTTATTATTATTAATATTATCAGTAGTTATTTTCTGCTATTATTTGCAAGATATTTGTAATATTTCTAATAGATATAGCCATTTTAATTCTTTTAGCAATTATAATTTTCGCCAAAAACAGCTACTGGCAACCCTTTTGTCAAAAATAACCGAAAAATACAAAATTTACTACGAAAAATCAGAGTTATCCCTATAAATTTGAATCATAAACCTTCGGAAAAATATTTCCTATCGAATGATACAATCGGCAAAAAAATCCATCGGGTAGTTTTTGAAAACACTCGTTTGGAAGTTTCAGAACTTCTGTTTTATAATATATATGATGTCAAGTCCGTTACCATGAAATTGTAAACGAATGGTGAAAATGGCCCATATATAAAATGTTGATCTCTACTATGTTTTACTTGTATCTTTACCCCCTTAAATTAATAAAAAGCTTGCCAAATTTGTTATCTATATAAAATGTTCATCTCCACAATGTTTGTTTTATTTATATATTTAAAGATACATAAAAAACAAACATAGTGGAGATCAACATTTTATATATACATTCATATAGCAAGTTTGACAAGCTTTTTATTAATTAAGGGAGTCCGGGATACATCGTAAAAATATTTTTATTTATTGAGTCTTTTATTTATTTTTTTTTTCTTATGATTAGTCATATTATTTGTAAACAAAATAACATGATAAAACTTCTCATACATTTTTTTTAATTTTAAATTTATTAAAAAATTTAGGTAATTTAAAATTGCTACAATTCAAAATATTGTTGTATTGATGGATTGATTAAGAATATATTCTCTGTTACCATGTTTAATTTATGATTAATTTAAAGTGGCCAATAAAACTAGTCGAGATTTGCGTACTTTTAAATAATATGAATTAAATCATTGCACTATAATTTTGTTGAATAAAAGAGGCATTGACTAATTTTAAATTAATAGATTAATAGATAATTTGAGGCGTCGTGCATAAATAAGATTTTGACAACTCAGAAATTCTTTTGTTTTAAATTTCTTATTAATTTCTACATTGAGATTATTATGAAAAAAAAATTGCCAATATATATGTCGAAAGTTTAGATTTTGGCTACATTACAAGAGTGGTATGTTCCTAAAAAAAATATCCTTTAAATTTCATTTATAGATATTAATTGCCCTACAAATATTGTCTTAGTCAGAAAAGTAGTGCGGCTGTATAAACTACATTCTGTGTCCCTGGGGAATTTTTTATCTGTCATACATAAACAGAAAAAAAAGCAATTTTTAAGGTTTGTCAATGTCAACATATAAAAAACGCTGTTCTTTTTTGAGGGAGGGGAGGGTAACCTAGATTTGCCACAGAAGATCTAGCAATACTCTTTATGCCTTATGAATTTGTGTGATGCTAATACTATATCATTTTAATGTAAAGCATGGTTTTTTATATGTATGTTTCCACTATCTTAAATTTCTCAAAATTAATCACAATTGCATGAAATAAGATTGGCAGTAGTTCTGACTTTTTTAAGGTTTTGAGTACTTATATTCTGTATGTTTACACTTTAAAAATTTTTTATCTCATTCAGTTGAAATATTTAGGTCATTATATAAGGTGAAGATTACTATGAAAAAATAGCGGTGGCGTTCAAAAGCTTTAATTAAGAGGATATGTACTTTTTCTAGCGTGTATGAAATATTGGTACAGACATGGGGGGAGGGATAGAATACAGTGCACACTTTATCGTTTACTAACACACCAATCAACCATTAGATTTTCCAGGACACATTTAGTAATCTTAATGAAATTTTTTTCCCCTAATATTTCTAATATGAATGAAAATAATGTAAATTTAAGCCTTAAGACCTTAACTATCGAAACTCCAACTTCTTACATCAACAGTTGTTAGAGCGCTGTTATGTTATTAGCAATTATTGATGCAATAGAAACACTAAGTTCAGATAAGTAAGTTTTTTTTCTTGTAATATTCCTCGCCTACGTAAATTGAATGCATTTCAGCAAATGCTATTTGTTAACACAGCACTTCATATTCCATCGCGTTTATTGACCTTTAGCGTAATTACTCTGATTTACGGAATGCGATTTTACTATATCTGCCTCTTGTATACGGTTACGCCTTTATTTAAATTATACATGGAGCGCTTAGCTGCTGTTTGTGAGATATTAAGTACATTGGAGGAATTCAGTACGGAAAATCTATTAAATTAATTTTAAATTAAACTTATTTTCAGATTTGCATATTTTCCCCTTTCCATGTTGTGTAACATAATGTTGGTAATGAATATTTAGTCTATTTTACCCCATAAATGTTTGCCGAAAGTATTTTCAAAATTAATTTCACTTAAGAATTCAGTAACACCTTAGGCGCTTCCAAGAAAAAATGTTATTTATCATTGTAGTGCATTATTTATGTTTCATTTCTGTTACACTAACCATTACCCATATCCTTTTTCTGTTTTTAGGTAGATTTCGTATGAAATACTACCTATTGCATTGTCTCCCATGTTGGAATTTCTGAAAAATTTTTGCGGATCTACACGAATCATGACTCCTAGACCCCAAAACCACCATCAGTAAAAAAGTTTATATATATATCTATCTATCTATCTATCTATCGGTGTATATCACTTTCTTCTAGACACGATAACTTCCATAATTATGCTCAGATCTTTTTCAAACTTTTACATAAAATCAAGGAGCTTAAAATCTCGGTCGAGTTCGTTAATGGGCAAAATCGGACCAAGGGGGTGGAAATAGGGAGGGGTTTTGTGAAAACCGAAAAAACGCGATAACTTCTTAATTAAAATAGATATCGAATCAGTTTAAAGTTTATATTACTTCTAAGAAATGGGCAAAAAGTTTATGCATGACAGATTTTTGATAAAGTTAAAAATGGGCTCAAGGGGCGAAAAAAACATGGTTTTTGGGAGAAAAAAATTCATAACTTCGTCAATTCTCAAGATATCAAATCCAACTAAATTTTATATAAATTTACTCAATATTATCTAAAACTTTTGTATTTACAAGTTTTTGATAGGACCAATTTTTACCGATGAAAAAAATTAAAAACGAAAAGAAAAAGGGGGGAGGAAAAAGAAAAAAATCCATAACTTACTCAATTCTTAAGCAATCAAATCTAATTAAATTTATTTTACATCTTCACAATAATATCTACAACTTTTATATTAACAAGTTTTTCATAGAACCAATTCTTATAGCAAAAATAAATTAAACAAAAATAGGAGTTGGAGAAAAAATCTCAAATCCAAACTGCTTATATTCTGACTCATTTTAAAATTCATTTTTGATTTTAAACGCATCCAAATGACAGATCCTCTTATTTAGGAACTATATAATGCGACGTACTGGCCAGTTTTTTGATAAAGGCACAATATATTTTTAAAAAGGCTGCCAAAAAGGGTATTTTGAACAGAATTTCCCGAAGTTGTCAATGAAAAATTGAGGAAGTATAACAAAATGCGTTTTTTCTGAGTCATTTTTAAATTCATTTTTGTTCTCAAACCCTTCCAATTTACAGGTCCTCTTATTTAGGGACTATGTAATGTGACGGATTGGCCAGTTTTTTGATAAAAGCAGAATATATTTTTAAAAAGGCTGCTAAAAAGGGTATTTTGAACAGAATTTTACTAAGTTATCGTGATTGAAATTTAAGGAAATTTAAGAAATTGCGTTTTTACCGAGTCATTTTTAAATCTTTTTTTGTTCTCAAACGCATCCAATTTACAGGTTCTCTTATGTAGGAACTATATAATGTGACGGAGTGGCCAGTTTTTTGATAAAGGCAGAATATATTTTTAAAAAGGCTGCCAAAATGGGCACTTTGCACAAAATTTCCCAAAGCGATCATGATTAATGAACTGTGGGTATTCAAATAACAAATTGGTTATTTTATGACTCATTTTTAAATCCAATTTTACTCTGAAACGCATTCAAATGACAGTTTTTTGTTACTTAAGAACTATATAATGTGCGTATTCGTCGATTTTTTGATAAAGGGTGAATATATATTTTTTAAAAGCTGTCAAAGTAAGCACCTCGCAAAAAAAATTCCCAAAGCGATCATGATAAAAGAATTGAGGCTGTATTCAAATAACAAATTGTTTATTTTATTACTCATTTTTGAATTCAATTTTCCTCTCAAACGCATTCAATTGACAGTTATTTGTTATTTAGGAACTGTGTAATTACTGTGTATTGGTCAGATTTTTGATAAAGGCTAAATATATATTTAAAAAAATCTGTCAAAGTGGGCACTTCGCACAAAATTTCTCAAAGCGATCTTGATTAAAGAATTGTGGATGTATTAAAATAATAAATCGGTTATTTTATGACTCATTTTTAAATTCAATTTTGCTGTCAAATGAATTTAATTAACAGTTTTTTGTTATTTAGGAACTATATAATGAGCATATTGGTCAATTTTTTTAAATAAAGTAAGAATATAATTCAAAATATGTTGCCAAAATGGGCATTTGAGTAGAATTTCGTTTAAGATGATTTTGATGAAACCAGTTCTTACAGAAAAATGAAATTAAAAATTTTTTAAAAGCGGCTGTATAAAGTAGTTAAACTGGGTTTATCTCTAATCTTTTTTTTTTTTTTTTGAGATGAAAACTTTTCGAAATCTACCTCCGCCTATAGGCCATGCCGAAAGGGATTTTTTTTACCTTAAGGTGTTACATGATTTTTGAAGGTTTAAAAAAAATCACTACTTATTTTTAATAATAAATAAGTTATTTTATTCAAAAATTTAAACATATTTAACAGCAACATTTATAAAGCATTTTATAAAATTTCCATTCAAAATTAGAAAATTCATCCGGCCAGACTTCTTTTTCATAAAGACCCTTAAAAAAACTGTCCTCGTAGTTTTTTAAAACAACTCAAGATAGCTTTAAAAACATTTTTTTTCTGTTAATAGATAAATATAGCTTGTGATTTAACGAGGGATTTAATTAAAAATTGAAATTTGAATTTTTGGCACAGTTATATATAAAACAGTTCATTTATTAATAAAATTTACACTACACCATAGCCTTGTAAAATTAGTTATAATCGAAAAAAAAAATATCTTCGTTTAATCACTAGGCAAATTTATTTTGAAGAAGTGTGCAAAATTTCATTAACCCTTTCCGGCACACTGTCTCTGGGACTGGGATACCTAATTTTTATTCCAAACGGCACCAATAATATTTTAGTAAAATTTTGCTTAAATTAAGGAATTCAAAATATTTAAAAAATTCGTTTGTGAATTCCGGTGTCAGTCGATAATTTCTCTTTTTACTGACAGATTTTGCCCGTGCCGGAAAGGGTTAAGATTGGTGCATTAGTTTTTGAGAAATCGTGTTTACCGATATCGAAAAGGTGTTTTTTAAAAAAAAAGTGATTGAAGTTTTAAGTAGGAATAAAACAAAAAATCCTGCTGTAATTGCAATGTTCAGGGCGTCATTTTCTTCTGCTTGAAATGAATTCTTGCTTCCCTAGTCTTAGTTTTTTTTTTTTCCATTCTCAGCTATGCATATGCAATATTCATCCTCTTTCCGCCTTATACGCCTGGCTATTTCGGTCAAGTTTTATATCCATGTTGTTCTCCATTTCAGTAATAAGTCATGCTTTCGCATTTTTCAGGGTATATATAGTTTATTTGGTATTTCGCATCAGCAAATTAAATTCGTTCCAAACGCAAGATTTTTTTTTTTTTTTTTTTTTTTTCAAATACATTTGTGTTTAATGGGTTAAACTAAAATATTTAAAACAGATGACTATCAGTAAGTGAGAACGGAGGCGAGCGAGATAGATAAACAAACAATCGCTAAGCAGCTTCCTCAATATACTTGTATCGCTCCCAGCCGTTCTGGCATATTGTGGAGCATTTCCAAAGGCTCTCTTTCTTAGACTTTTACTCCGATTGATTTGAACTTTGGGAAAATATTCTTGATATATTGTACTATTAGATTTTTTAATGGTTTTTTTGAAATTTTCAAACTTGTATAACCCCTTAAAACTTACAACTTTTTTACAATTAAAGATTTACTAGGCACTTAAAAGTAATTCAAAAGAATTTCTTTTATATCTACGTCAATTTTGCAACAATCATGTTGCCATGTCACCTTCTGAATATGGACATAATTTTTTCCTAGTACAAATTTTTCAGTAAGCTTCAATATATATAATATTTTCTAGAATGAATAGTAATATTGGAATTTCTGTTTCGCAATTATAGTATCTTGGTATGAAATTTTCATTCAGTTTGAAAGCTCATGTAGTATCATAAAAAATAAATTAGAAAGATAAGAAATGACCTCCAGCAGAGCCGAATGAAGGGGGGGAGGGGGATAGCTCGACTTCTGTTATTTCTTTGGATCAGTGGTTCTTAAAGTTTGTTGTTTCACGGCCCACGTAATATGCAATCTATCAACCTAAATTTTCCATAATCTATTCAGTAGAAAACTGTAACTTTCCTACAAAGTATACAATGTGTTATAAATGGATGCATGATTTTTTTTCAATTTATCATCCATATTGTAATGGAAAAACAGAAAGGATCCATCGCACTTTAAAAGCAGCAATTAGAGTGCACAATTCGATTAAATTTACACAGTCACTACCAACTATACTATTCTAACACGTTCGCTGCCGCTTACGTGAAGATGTGATGATAGTTAATGCCGCACTGTAGAAGTGGGTTTTTCCCGGAAGCCGATTTACTTTTTATAACAAAGAAAAGTGAAAGATTTTCCCGCACCAGCGCTTGACTGGCTATTGGACATCAACCCGCATCACGCGCTGGCGCGTGATCGGCAGCGAATGTGTTAAGATCATCTTTTTGTAGAGACACCAATTTTACCATTCTACAAATGGATCGGGAAAAAATCTATGGCAAGAATTTTTTTTCGAAGAACCGAAAATCATCTTTGATATAGAAACGTTTCCTAAAAAACTGAAGAAACAAATGGAGTAATTAAAACTTTTCAAAACTAATAGCTTGTTCATCTGCATGGACGTTGCAGTTCATTCGATTTCTGATATTATTTTGCAGCAACAAAAGTGTGTGCATCAGAGTTTAAACTTAATGACTCAAAACACTTTCTACGCAAAGTTCAATAAAATAGTGTTTTTTACGAAGTTATTTGTACACATTATTCCCTCTAAAGCTGCATCATTCATTTTACGCGTGTTATAATTTTTCGACAAAAAAACTAATATGCTTAGACCTGAATAATCGTTCCCCTACTAATAATTTGGAACTGTTGCATTAGATTATTCCGATTTTAAATTTTTTCCCGTAAAGAACATATGCATAACACATATGCATGCGCAAATGAACTCATTTCAAGGAATCCATTTTGTTAGATAACAACTGGTATTTATTAATATGGTTATTCTTAATGGTAAACATTGATCAATATAAATAGATTAACCGTATGAGCTTTAACATACATGCAATAAGATCTGATAAGACAAAATAGAAAGGAACAGAGAAAAAACCATTTTAACAAATGTAAATATTGGATTTTTTGCTGGATACATGGGTTTAGTCTTCACAAGTTTTTACATACGTTGTTATAATAGATTCGTACACTTTTTTATAATATATTTACTATTTTAAGCAGATTTTCATTATATGAAAATAACAAAGCATTGTCGTGAGAGGGTATTTAGGATGAATACTTACTTTTATGTAAGAAAGATATAATTTTAAATGAGATAATTATTCTTGGAGCAATTTTAAAATGTTCTTAACAATTTTCTATGGCGTACTTCCAGATCGGGATCGGACTTTGATTAAACAGATTGTTTGGGATTCAGTTTTGAAAAAGGATCCCGAACTCATCTTTAACCCTTTCCGGCACGGGCAAAATCTGTAATAAAAAGAGAAATTATCGTCTGACACCGGAATTCACAAACGAATTTTTTAGATATTTTGAAATTCTTAATTTAAGCTTTTATTGTAAAAGCAAAATTTTAGTAAAATATTACTGGTGCCGTTTGCAAGTTTGGAATTAAAATTAGGTATCCCAGACCGGGCACAGTGTGCCGGAAAGGGTTAATGTATATGTGTGTAATATTAATATCGTCCATGAAATGTTATTTTAAAGGCATTTAATAGCATTTGACTTTGTTCTCCTTTAATTAACCGTTAGTTGAGCACAAGCGTGATAGATCTCTGTGATCGGAGCACAGTCATTTTTTAATCACATTCCAGCCAAACCATTTTAATGCGCCTAAATATTATAAAAATACCAGGATCACAATGAAATTTAGATATGTTGATAGAAAGCACTTCGCAGCATGCCTTTAGTGTAAAGTGTGAGTTATCTGAATGACTATTGCGCGAAATAAGAGATTTAAATGTGTGCAAGTCACCCTCACCTTATAGTTTTTACTTATTATTTCTGCAAAATGCCTCATATTTTTCATCTATGTGCTGTTATTGTTTAAAATGAGCTGTTCAATTTTCCCACCTTTCTTTCTTTGAAGGGGAGAGATCGTGGGTGTAATGTAATATATTAATAAAAAAGAAGCCCAAAATCATACATGGCTGTTGGTGTGAAATTTATTAACTGTTTTTCATTTTGCATTGAAGAAGGAACCATCTCCCAATGGATCCACCATCTCCCTTCGAGAATTTTGTTTTTAAATAGCAGCTCTATGCTTTTTTTATTTATTTTATTTTATTTTATTTATTTTATTTTATTTATTTTATTTTATTTTATTTTATTGTTTTTTTTTTTTTTTTTTTTTTTGTCATGACATTAAGTTTTTTTACACCTATCTCATTCTTTATTTCAATAACGAAATTCTGAGTGCACTTCGATGAGAGCTATAATGTAATAAATTGTCAGAAATCATTACCGTCAAAACAATGAACGAAATTCCCTGGAGGATGTAAATCCAGAGCACATCCGCCACTAACACTAGGCATTCATCCTTAAAAGGAAAAGAAAAGAAAACCCACCGATTATTTTAATGGCATCAAAGTAATCATCCATAAATGCTTGTCTTTCCTTCACTCAGCATCACGTTTTACAAGCGGTTCCAGCCCGGATATTCATTTTAATCCTTTCTACATTTAAAAGAAAAACGATTAAGAACCCAGCCACAAAAATTTGGTAGATTTGTTAATGATAGAGTACTCACAGTCGCGATTGAGCTCGGTACAAATTATTGTTCTATTATTTCAGCCCGGTGGGAAAAAAAGAAAATCAGCCTTAGTTACGCTAAATAAACCATTTAAGAAACACTTTAATTCTCTACTGTTGCTGTTTCTTCTCATAAAGAATTTTAATATAGTGTATGTCATTTTTCATCCCGTAACGATCTTCGTTGTAACTTTTTGCATTCTAAATAGCTACTCGTTTCAGTTACATAACAATTTAAGAATTGTGAGTGGAGTCTCAAGCAGGTCTGTGTAAATAAATTGAACGTTTAGAATTATTTATAATTAATACAAGTATTATGACAATAATTATTTTTAAATAGAAAATATTTAACTCTTTGTATTTTAGTGATATATTAAGATTATATGAGAAAGCAGGGGGTTGTGTGGGCAGAGCCTCCCTCTTCTTATAATAAAATATTTTCATATAAATTTTTTCAAGAATGTGGTCTTATTCTCCTTTAAGATTCTTTAGATTAAATCATCTGAAATTACTTGAAATCTTAATCAGGGATACTAATGTGAAAGGAAAAAATTACAGCATAATTTTTTTAAAACATTAAATAAAATGAATAATTAGAAGAAGAAGAATCTGTGAGTTGCAGAGCTGATTTTATGACGCTTTATATGAAGATTCACTAGCATCAATAGTCAGAAGCAATTAAATAATAAAAAATAATCTTTTACACATTAAAACAAAAATTATTAAAGACCTAGCTATAAAGATTTGATAAATTTATTAATGATAAAATGGTCACTCGCAATTGAACTCTGTAGAAACGATTGTTCTGTTAATTCAGTCCATAGCGCGATAAAGAAAATCAGCCTTAGTAAATAAACTATTTAGGAAGCACTTAAATTCGGTTATGTTGTTATTCTTGTTTCTGTTGTTATTGTTTCTTCCAATGAAGAATTAAGAAGTTCGAGACAGTGTAATTTTTCATCTTATAATAATCTTCATTGTGAATTTTTTGCTTTCTTAATCGTTTGAGTCCCAAGCAGCGTGATCGCGTTGTTCAGTTTTTATGTCGAGTAAACCCACCACATTTCGAGCGTTTGGACTACTGATGCTGCACCGATTGGGACTTATCGATATAAAATAGAAGAAACGTTATCGCGCCGCTTGAGATTTATCGACATTAACCCATTTTCGGCCAAAGGTTCGTATACGAAACATTTCGATAAATATTTTTTTTAACACTCTGACACATTTTTTTCAAGAATTTTATTTTTCTTCTATTTTTTAAGGCTTTTGAAGACATCCATAAAATATTAGTAATTCAATTGGAGTAAACACTTTCTCTTAAAAAATTTTCAAAATACGCTAGAGTTTTAATTTGAAACGCCTTTGACAAATTCGACTTTTTAAAAATATATTATTATTCCAATTGAAATGAATTATATGTTTTTAAAATAGATTAAAGTTGCAAACTCTGTATATGAAATAAGAATATAACAAAAGTCATGAAAATATTATTCATATTCATATTATTCATTATAAGAAATAATATTTTATATTATTATATAAAATATTATTTCTTATATAAAATATTATTTTTCATGCACGAATCTTTTGTGTCTTAATGTATGTAATTTAAGCATATTTCAATAAAAATAATGCTACATTTTATAAAATTTCTGTGCTTGGCCTAAAATGGGTTAAATAGAAGAAGGCTATCGCGCTGCTTCGGCCTTTTCGGGATAAATTAAAAAAAAAAAACGCAGGCGCGCAGCTTGGGATTTTTCGACAGTGTTTTTACAAAACCCTCTGGGACTCAAACGGTTAAAGGTGCTCAGTCTTCATTAGTTGGTTTAGTTTTAACATTCATATTGTTTTTCTCTACATCCAGTCATCTAATAAGACAGTTACGGTAATTGAATAATAAAATTTTGTATGAAGTTTTCTTCCATATATGTAAACTTTGTTTTATACAGTCGGCTTTCGATAGTACGAAATCAGATAAATCGAATCTTAATTTGAACTAAACATGAAGTCCAGAAATTTTCAATGCTGAATAACGTTAAAAGTTTTCATTAATTCGAACTCATTTTATCTTGAATTCATTTAATTCGAACCAGTGTTCTTGTTGTCGCTCGCCATTTTGCCAAATAGTGACTAAATTCTTCATTTGGTGAGTAAACGAGCAATTACATTCGCCAAATTGCTAGCGCTCAATTTTTGATTTTTTTTTTTTTTTTTTTTTTTTTTTTCTTTTTCGTTTTCGTTTTTCATACATATGCATATATACATATTTCTAATATATTTGTAGAGGATATTTGAAATTAGATTAATAACAATCGTTGTCGCAGTTATAAAAACGTTGGTTATTTTAGAACATATTGAAAAAAAGGGGGTATATTAAAGATAATTTTTTTTTGTGCTACACGGCGAATCTATTTGACTAATACTTTTTTCATTTGGCGAATGTTTTTTATTTTTAATTAGCCAAATTGCTAGCGTTGGTCAGATGTCAGCGAGAACACTAATTCGAACTAACCAGATTTTTTTTTTTTTTTTTTTTTTTTCATTTTTCTTGACTTTCTCACGGACTTATCAGCTGGCAATAGTCTGAAATATCTGAACCCTTAACTGTGGAAGAAATTGTTGGAACAATTCAAGAAAAATGCAATGAAAAGATCAGATTCTGGCGATTCTGCTTCTATGTCTCAAATGCTTTCCCTTATCTAAAGAAAATTCAACTGCATAACTGAGTGTTTTCGTACATTTATCCTGATGCATCCGTCATCTGACAAAGAACTTAACTGTTTGTTACAACGGGCTAAAAAGCCGAAAATGAATAGGACTAATCAAACAACAATTGATTTATTTTTTTTCATAGTGATGATAAATAGCTTGAATATTTTCTTAAATAAGCAACTTATTTCAGATAAGAAAATTATAATAAAATTAATAGAAATTTTAAAATACAGTTGTTTTATAATATATTAATTTTTATTAATAATTATAATATATTATTAATTTTTATTTGTTTTATGTATGTTATTTTAATATTTATTGATTTATGTATTTATATCTTTTAATTTTATCCTAAATCATATTCAAACGAAAGAAAAAATACTATAACATTGATTCCTTCGTAATGGCACCCCATTAAACATGTTTTCTTTTTATACTTTCCACAATTTGAACTATGGTTAATTCGAACATTTCTTGTGATTTCGAAGAGTTAATTAAGGAGAGTCGACTGCATTTGGATTTTATAACTCTATGAATATTTAAGAGAAGCGCATTAACAATATACTTTTCTTGGCGGATTTGATCCAAGGAACTAAAATAACGTATAAAAAGTGTGTGCTATCATTTGTAAAATGAAAGTTGGTGCAATTTTCAATTAGCAGATTACCTCTATTTTAAAAATTATACTCGTGTACGGAAAGAGTGCATTATTCACGTGTAATGACACTATTGTTGTGATTTTATTTTACATGATCTGCGAATGAAGATGAAAATGTCGTCTTTTCATTAAACGGGCTGCGCAGTTTTCGTATTAATTGCATAGCAGTTTTCTTTCTCATTTGCAATTGAATTGATATGTTTTCAGACTTGCGTTTTTCTTGAGAAACTCAAAAGAAAAGGGGGAGAAAAAAAAGTAAATTTCTGTTCCTCCACTAAATCATATAATTTCTGGAATGGAAGAATTGTCCCCGAGACTATAAATAATAGCATGTAAAGAATTCTTTAATCTATTTCACCTCAACTAGCAGTTTAATTTTTCACTCGGATAAAAGTTTTATTTAGAGTTCATTCCCCTTTCCTCATTTTGATATTTTTACTTTTAGTTAATTTGGCTTTGTGCAACTTAAAAAGCAAAAAGTACTGGCCATTTACGTAAAAACAATCTATTTTAATATCAGTAATTTGTTTAATCAGCTAAGAACTATAAAAGAACTTGAATAACAGCTACAAGTGCCAATCTCAAACTTGAAATGTAATTATTTTTAAAGAGCCTCTGGATGGAGAGAAATGTAAACAGCTTGAAGCTATTATATAATGAAATTCTATATTTATTCTTGAATTTAAAGTTTTTCTATGTTAGAAAAAATTAAGTGTCAAACCTCGTTTATCTGTACAAATTTGTTATTTAATAACTTTTAAATTTTCTTCAATTCTGAAGTTCTGTCTTATCTAAATGCAGGAATGAATTTTTATTGTATTTGGATGTGACTCTCGTGGTTTTCATTCGACTTAAGCGAATCAATATATTTAAGTAATTAATATCGATATTTGTTTACAGAACCTTTCATAAACGTTAGTTCTTAAAATATTTAATTTTATTTGCTCTTATTTATTTATTTATTTTATTTTTGTCGATATGAGGTAGACTGTTTTAGACGCATAAGCCTTATATTCTACAGTGTGTGTAAAATGTTAACGACCATAAAAAATAGTAAAAATTTTGATAAATTTAAAATGAAATAATTGAAAGGGAAATTTAATGTTGACCATAAAGTTGAAATACTAATTTAATATAAAAATCAACAAAATGTATCAATGAGCTTTTTATTGCGAAAAGATAATTATGCAAACAAACGTTATTTTCACCGTTGTAAAAACTTTAAGGATACCGCTAATTATTATTATTATTATTATTATTATTATTATTTTAGTAATGTTATGTGTAAAACTTTTTTGTCAAATTAGAATCTTTTGTGCATTGGTGATTTTTCTCTTTTTATAGTAAGAATTTTGTTAATTTTGTAATGTCAATAGCAAATAAGTTGACTGAATATGAAAAAGGGGTTGATGAATCTTTTGCATTGTCAGCAATGAAAAATTATTGCTCGATAAAAATTATTACTTGTTTTTCCTTAAAATCACTTCTAGCATTTTTATAAAGAAAAAAAAATGCTGTTTACCTAGATTTTAATTTTATTGAGTTTTTCCTTGGTGTTTTACGCTACAGTTTCATCATTTTGGGGTCTGTCGAATTCGCGAGTTATTTGAGCTTTATCATCCTTCTGGATCGCTAAAATGATGTTCCAAGACCTTCCTCTTGTCTTATGAGTTTCTTTCATTATTCCAAGCTTTTGCGCTGAAATATGTCTTATCTCTGCTGCACTTGAATTTTGTTTATTGTTAATGCCTCCATACTGTTGTCATTGTACTCTATATCCTCCGGTGGAAAAATGGATGAGATATTTTGTCCCTGTTCAATCCGCACGCTTCTGCATCTCCAGCAATCGCTATTAAAGATCGTGACTAGTTTTCTTTCCTTAATCAGCCAAGTTTTATCACCTTTTTGAGGCGCGTAGTCATTCGAAATAAACATCTACTTCTATTCGAGGTTATTGCCTTCGTGAGCACTTTCAGCTTGACCTTATTAATTAAATAACCGTGTATATATATATTTCATTGTTTAAGTTCTGGGATCAGTTTTTATGATCTTATTAAAAAGGGATAAAGCATTTTTCCATCGGGGCATAAATAAAAAAAAAAAAAATGCCGTTTTGGATTTTCTGTGTTTATGTGTGTGGGGGGGGGAGAATACTCAATTACGTAATGGCTAACAAAATATTTATGGGAAGGATTAATCGTACGAAATAATTATTGATGCTATTATCACGTAATGAATATTTTAATTATTTTAGACAGAATATTTAATATTTCAAAGTTTCTGAAGAGAGGGGTACTATTATCAGCAACGGGAGGTAACTGGAAGACAGAGTTGCATAACATAGACACACGCCGTGCGCAGAAAGTTTTATGAGCTTTGCAGAAAATTTTAGGAAAGAAACAATTTTTACTTTTGTAATTTTTTTTAGTACCAAAAAAATAAAAATATCCCCTCAATTTTATGTGCAAATTATTTACTGTTAACGCGAATTTCGTCAAAAGACTTCGAAAAAATCGCGTAAAAAAACGTGCAATTTCAACAAAAAATCATGTAAAAGCAAACATTTCGACCAAGGGCGCGTGAAAAACGTGAATTTCGTTCAAAGAGCGCGCTAAAAGCGTAAATTCCATCCAAGAGTCGCATAAAAAACGCGAATTTCGTGCAAGATTTGTATAAAAAACGCGAATGTTGTGCATGAATCGCGTAAAAAAAACGCGAATTATATCGATAAATCGATGTAAAAAACGCTTATTACGTCCACAAATCGCTCAAAAAATGCGAATTACGTCCATAAATCGCTCAAAAACGCAAATTTCAACCATAAATTGCTCAAAAAACGGAAATTTCGTCAATAAATCGCTGAAAAAACGCTAATTTCGTCAACAGATCGCTCAAAAAACGCGAATTTCGTCGGCATATTTCGTCAATAAATCGTTCAAAAAACGCTAATTTCGTCAACAAATCGCTCAAAAAACTAATTACGTCCATGAATCGCATAAAAAAGCTAATGACGTTCATGAATCGTAAAAAAAAGGGGGGAGGGAATTACGTCAATGAATCGCGCAAAAAACGCGAATTACTCATAAAATGTGTAAAAAAAAAAAAAAAAAAAAAAAAAAAAAAAAAAAATTGGTCCATGTCAAACTAATATAATACGTAATTTTATTAATGATTAAATTAATTTGCAGAAAAATTTTGACCCAATAATACGTGCGCAGAAAGTTTTTGGTTTTATACAAGTCTGCTGGGGGAGGGAGCGAAAATTGAAGAAGGTGCAGTATAATAAGCAATTTTTATATAAAATTAGTTGTTACCTTTGAATGGCATGAGATCATTCGTTTATTTCTGGGAAATGAAATTTAACTTTATTCTATATTTGGAAGACTATTATAGTATTAATTTTATTACCGTTTACATTCGTGTATAAGTCGACCTCCTAACCTTCGAGTGCAAATTAAGGGTGCAAAATATCAAAATCCCGGCTATAATTCGATCCCCTAACTTTTTTCTTCAATTTTGCACAAAATAAAACCGAAGATGTCACTTGCCAATGCGAAAAAATAGTAAGTAAAAAAAAAAAAAAAAAAAAAAATTACTGAAAAAAAACAAGCAATGATTTTTTATTATTTTTGCATATTTTTATTATACATACACTTAAAAAGCCAGAATTTTGCGGCATTCGAATTTTTTATTTCTTTTTTAATTGACTCGTGTGAAAGTCGCCTCCCCCCCCCCCCCAAAAAAAAAAAAAAAAAAAAAAAAAAAAAAAGTTGCTTGCTGAAAATTTTTAGAAATTCCTTGGCTTATACAGGAGTACATACATTAAATACAATATTTCAAAATTTCAAATAATAAATTATGTTTAGAATTCGTCAAAAGCTTTTTTAATAAAAATGCACATATTCTATAACTTTATTTGCCAAAAGCTTTTTGTTCTTCCAAGGTTTGATATTTAATTTCGGAACTGGTAGATGTGCCGTCGTATGGACTTATACAAAAATGACTTTGTTTTGAGAAAATTATTCAAAAGCATTTTATATTTAAGTTAAAATAAATAGACAAGAAAAAAAGAATTGGCTTAAAGAAATATATGTATGTGGGATTAAAGAATGAAGTATTCAGCAATTAAAGATAATAGACTCAATGATTTAATGAACGTGATATCCCAAATGAGACTCATGTGATCATGCATTAAAAGAACGATGTGTTCTATAGATTTCAGCAATGGCGAGTTTGATGGATTTTTAATGCAAAGCTCAGGGAAGCTTTTCTATGCTGAATATTATTCAGTTCTACTGTTATTTTTGAATGTTACGTATATATATTGTGTCTATTAAACCTTTTTATATTTTCAAGAATATTAATTTTGCTTTAATAATAAGTTAATCACTTAATCACTTAATATCCCACACACACACACACACACATATATATATATATATATATATATATATATATATATATATATATATATATATATATATATTGGGCTGAAACATTTTATTTTTAATGTCCTTATGAGAAGTTTTAATCGTTATTTTAATAAAATAATCGAAAATCTGTTTTTCTACTTTAAATTAATTTAAAAAATGGTGAATTTTCCTTTTCTTTTTATGTCAATGGAATTCATCTTGATGTTCCAGTCGACAAATAATTGTTTTCTAAAATAAATTGATTCCAGAAGCGTTAAGTACATGAAAATAAGTTTGTTTTCTGGAAAATAAATTCAATTGCAATAATTTTTTCTCTATTTATTTATTCAAACAAAAGTTAATTTCAATTTAAAAATGATGTCAAACAAAGAAATCTAATAATTCCCATTATTTTCCTTTTCTCCCTTTTATCCACGAAAATGAGACAGTTTAGTTGCTGTCATTACAGAAGCATCAATAAAAAATACGAAAAAAATTAAAATGCGAAAAAATTAACTCAAATTTTAAAATTTTAAGACCATTTTTGACATTCTCTGACCCATTCGGAGAGCTGGCATTAATTGTATTGCCCAATGTTCCATATTGGAGGAGGAGTATCTGTGAAATACAAATGCTTAAAAGACACTTTTTTAATTTAATGTATTTGATTGACTCTTTCGCGTACTGCGAGATGTGTATAAGTTCTGCATATCATATGCAGTGCTACACAAAATAATCCGTTAGCATTATTCTGTGTATGCGTGAATTTCTTAAAGGATGTTTATAATTGAATTGTACTAAGTGTATGAATTGTACTAAGAGGCATTTGTAGAATATAATACATTCATATACATAATTAAGCAAAGAATTGGTTGCATTTCTGTATATAAATAGCAATTTCTGAAAGGATGTTTTCAACAAAATTATACTCTTTTTTTCTTTCTTTCTGTTTTCTTTTTTTTTTTTTTTTTTCGTGAATTAAGTTTTAGTTTAGTACTTATGAGACATGTATGAAATCCGTAACAAAATTATTTGGGTACGTTTTCGTTTATTAATGAAAATTACTGGAGGTGAATTTTCTACTGTGTTATGCATTCTGTAATTACTAGTGCATATACAGATCTATAGATCATGTACAGGGATGCATATAGATCATTTTTCATTTATAATTGGCAACTGGTGAAATATGGTTTCCGGATGTATTCATGTATTATGCATTTTATAAATTATTTAATTAAATAACTTCTTTCACATTTTTAAAATGTGAAGCTTTGTTATTATATAATGAAAATTTTGGAAAATGTTTCATAATCTGTCCTTCACGCAACATTTTGCCTTCCTTGTGTTCTTTGATTTTGCGTTGCGTATGCTTTGAAAGATGTAAACTGTTTCTTCCCTTTATTCCATCGCTACAAAAAAGTGAATACAAAAACTACTTATTTAGATATTTGGTGATCAGTTTAAGAATTATGTCCGTAATATGCTTATTGACCTCAATATCTCCCTTCGTTATCATTGTTTTTTCTTATTTTTGCGCGACTCGATAGATCTCCTTACGTTCTCGTTCCCATCTCATCGATCAGGCCTGACTTCTCATTGTTGTTGAATATTCTTTTTCTTATGACGAGCCACTTTTTTTGTCCGCAAAGCTCGAATATTAGAATATTTGAATAATTATGTTAATAAAAATCACGCTGATGACGTAATTTGGTATTACCCGTTTGTCTTCATTAAACTGAAAAAGAAAAAAAAAATTTTTTTCATGACCCATTCTAAATGTCGTATCTGCTTACAACTCATTTAAATTTGTCCCATTTAATTTTTTATTAGTGGTTCTTTTTCGTTTGAACGTACTGTGATTGAATCACCCAATTGTTTCACAAAGATGAACTAACTATTCATTGATTATTTAAATTTGAATTTTTTTCATTACTTTTAAAAGGAAGGCATGAAATAATTTTCATTAATAAATAAATAAAAAGACTATTAAATTTCAAATTAGGGATGTAACAAATTTGGTATTCGGCCTATTCGGTTCTTTTGCCGAATATTCGGTTGACCTTATAACTTCGACCGAGTATTTTGTATATTTGGCTGAATACTTTAGCCGAACGTACTTTTGGATATTTTGCACTTAAAAATTAAAAATAGTAAAAATTTCTTTTTCCCCCCTTTTTCTGTGTTTTTTTTTTTTTTTTTTTTTTTTTCCCCAAATCCAAACTTTATACTTTCTGGCACATTCATGCAGTCGTTTTCATACTCAAATGCACAAAATTTACCCGTGTTCTTAGTTATATACTAAACCAGAGGTTCCCAAAGTGTGCTTCGCGGAGCCCTTGGGGCCTATACTTTTCTAGGGCTCCACGGTGTTCCAGAAAAATAAATGAAACATGAAAGAAATTAGCATATGTCAAACGAAAATTTTTCGAAAATATGTAGGAAATGGTATGTGTATTTGTCAAAATATAATGCTACTGGGTTAAAAAATACTATAATATATATTTTAAAATCATATAAGAATTTGCATTATACATGTATCGATATTCTATATAATATTTTTGGTTTGAACTACTTTATGTTATGTTTGTACATTTAATGTGTTTTAAAAATTCGATTCAAAATAAGCTTCAAGAAATAGTATTATGAATCGAAAGAGCAGATATAGGGTCATCTAGTGTAATTCCTGGTCAAAAATCATCAACATCCAACTACTAAAAGTTCCCGGTTTTTTTTTTTTTTTTTTTTTTTTTTTTTTTTTTTTTTTTTTGCGTGTGTGCATGTGTAATAAGCCCCTTCAGATGACTATATAATAAAATGCTTACTTAAATATATATGCACTTATAATTGAAATTAGTATTTTTTAAGTGACCAAAAATTTCCCCGGTATAGGGGTTCATTACTTTATTATTTTGAGTTTCCTGACAGAGTAATGCAGCGCAGTTTTTTGGCCGTCATTCATAATTCGTCATCGGAGTTTTTATTGTCTAAAACAGCACAAAGGGGATTAAACAAAAGTTACCGGAATAAAAAAAAATCTACATTTAATTTGAAGTTTGATGAATAATGAGCTTCCTGGAATCAAATTTATTATAAAACCTTCTTCAAGGGACCAGGAAAAATGGAATTTGTTTCATTTTCTTCAAATAAATAAAATAAAAAATTGGTCATTCATGGAAGGAGTCATTTAGGATGGTCTCTGAATGGAGATAAATTTAGTATTGAACCTATGGAAGTAAATTTCATCCCATGACAAAATAGTTGTTCAGGGAGGTGGTCGCACAAAGAGGTTTCATTGTATTTGGAAATAGAAAATTTGTAAATCTTTATAACATTTGTTCGTGATAATGGTTCAAAGCTCCTTCCGGAAGCTTGACTGTGAAATAGTATAAATATTGACATGCAAGCCATGTGCCAGCTTGTCATTTCATTCCTGACCACAGCATATTTGACTTGCATAGAGACCTGGAGAAGGCAGTAACATTCGTCAAAAGGGCATCAATCAAAGTTGTTTATTCCATCCTTTTATCTTTTTCTTCTGTTCCTGCTGCAGGCAGACGCCTGTAATTTTCTTGTTTAAATACATTACCTTGCTGCTAGAGTTGTGTGTGCCCACAGACTGATATAGCAAAACTAGCCCCATCGAGTGTCAGAAAGCTGTAATCGCCCTTGGGTTCGACGCCTTGACCTGTGTGTGACTTTTCTTTTTAATTGATTTGTTCATTTAATCAGCGTTGACCCTATTTCTAAAACAGATGACCGATAGTGGGTGCCTAAGTATTAATATGCCTGCATTTGTTTTTTATTCCGGTAATCATCGTGTTTTGAGCTCCTAATGTAAGGAATTAAAATACGCGGCTCTTTATGAAGTCGTTTGTTTCCTTGATGAAAAAATGTATCTAGTGAATGATAAAAAGGGACTGCTGTTTGAATGTCGAAATAAAAGCCTAACATTAAGTTTTTTTTTTTTTTTAGTACATTTTAATGTGTTGGATTGGAAGGAGTTAGTTTGGCATATTAAGTTACATTTGGGAAGTGTTTCGTAATATTTACATAAAGAAAAATATTTATATATCATACATCGTCCTTGGCATCCATGTCCTGAAAATGCACTGTCAGCTGACTGCTTCCACTACTGACCGTTCCTGAAACACGCTCATACACACACACAAAAATAAAAAATAAATAAATAATATATCAGTGTTATAAATCTTTAACTTATTGGCTATAGCGTTGTTTTAAACATTTGTGAAAGTAATTCGAGTTATAAAAAAGTAGTTTTTGATCTATATTCTAAAGAATTTAAGCTATCTGAAAATGTGGGAAAGTTGTCGATTTTTTTCAAGTTTTAAACTGGTATCCCACTTTAAAAAATATATATAATTTATTTCCAAAAATATTGTTTGTATTTTGCTTCTTACGGAAAACGTAATTACCGGAAGATTTTGTTACAAGATTTGAGTCAGATAAGTTTCCAGGAAGTATTTAGTGCTAGTTTTCGGAATGTTTTATTAAAAATAGGCTCATTACCCATTGTAATCCTTCTAAAAAGATATTACATATTATTGTTTTTAAACGAAATAAAATGTTTTATTTTGCTCATAAATAACTTTTTTTAATGTATCAAAATTAAAAAATATAGTGTCAATCAACATTTCGCATTACCCAGACACAGATTTTAATTTTTAATTTATTCCTTTGTTTCCTAGTCGACATCTCAAAATCTCTTTTCTGTTCGAAATTTCTACCGCTTCCTTCCTTTGCTGTGACCGAGGTTGTAAACCTCGATTTTTCTCAGACGTGGGAAAAAATACCAATATCGCTCAGTGTCAGAAAATGGCTTTTTGGGAAGCGTGTTACGGTTCGATAGCTACTTGATGCAGATCTTTGGTGCAGAAATAACTAAAGTGCCACTGATGAATCAAATTGTCCTAGTGTTTTCTTGTTATGCAATATTAAAGATGCCGCCTTGTTTTCCACATTTGGTTGCTATTGCAGCAACTGTGATTTGCTCCAGAGATAATCATATTGCCGAGAGGCATTTCGACCTATTTTTAGATCGCCGTGTTTGCAATATCGTTCCAAATAAAGGTGCGGTGTATAGCTCTTGCTTATCTTTTTTTTCTCTTTTGAGAGCAGTATGAAATAAAGTGCATCATCAGTTAATGCTGTTAATGTGATTTGAAGAACATTTCTGCTTTTTTCCCCCAATTACTTATGTGACGCATATTGCTCTCTACGCTCGTGAGGGGTTTACATAATGTCATATGCACTTTTCGCAAAACATTTTGTGTTTAGACCTGTGTCTCGCATTGCTATTTTTTGTGCAAAATATTTTAATAAATTATATTTATTAATGTATTAAATTATTTTTATTAATATTTTATGTAATTAACATTAGCGTGTGGATTTATTCGAGTAGGAACACAATTGTCTAACATTTGGTGCATCTTCATTTCATCTTCCCCCCACCCCTATTTCCCCCATTTCATCTAACTGCACCAAGCATCCCGAACTTTTTATTAAAAGAAATAGCAACTCCTTAATATTTTTGCTATCTCAATGATTTTTAATTTCTTGTCACTCAATTTTATTTTTAGAAAGAGAACAACATTGGTTGATGATGCCAATATCTCCAATTTCCAATGGTCCGAAGTTGGAGTCACCGAATATGATAAACGTTTCTGTATCGTTACAACCTAGTTAATATATAGATTTATGATAACCATGAGGATGAGGCGCAATATTGGGGGAATTTCCAGAAAATAAGTAGCAAAATTTATACTACAGTTTATAATCGGATAAATTTTCCTGTTTGTCAAACGGCTTAGCAGCATGGGCGTCAGCGTACCAAATTTGAGATTTTTCTTTGTCAATTCGAATCCCTCTTGGTCTTATTTTTCGGAACGAAAATTTCTATCAACTTATTATTCAACCGCAATTAATAAAATATTTATAATAATTGAAATTTACGAAAAATATAAAACCGCAAATAAAGTTTCACTGAATAAATTTAAAGCTAAAACTAAATAATTCAAATTAATTAGAGCAATAATTATAAGTTTTATGTTGAGATTACTTTTTATTGTTTTTTGAACTTAAATTTTTTTTAACTTATGGCAAAATTATTTATCTTTTTTGGATTTATATGTATCCTAAATAAATAATAATTTTGTTTAAATTATTTATTTTTTTACTGTACATCAAGTGACAGTGTGTAAAAAAAGTAAGTATCCGAGCTTTTACTTTGAGCCAATTGTACTTTATATGCAACTATGTTTGCTACTAAATCAGCCATGATATATGTCACTATTTTTATTACTATTTTTGGCTTTGAAAGCTATTATAGCAACTATTCGGAATAAATTTTTAAATGACAGCCCTGCGTATAATATGGATCTTTTAAAAACATTTGTTATATCTTCAATTGAAAAATAAAAAAATGTGTACTTAAATACTACTCATTAGAAACATTTGTTACTGTAGTTAACGTTCATCAGCTGACACATTTTATATTGAATATTCAATTTGTCCAATACGAAAACTGCATCCATATTGTGAAAATCGGATGTTTCGGTCTCTTGCAGTTAACATTATTAATATTATTAAATCAAATTATCTCCTTTTTTTCTGTAATTTATATAATACTTCTATTACTACTATTCATGCTTAATACTACTCATTAGAAACATTTATTACTGATGTTACCGTTCATCAGCTGACATTTTTTATATTGAATTTATTCCAATTTGTTCAATACGAAAACTGTATCAATATTGAGAATCGGATATTTCGGTCTCTTGCAATTACTATTATTAGAACTATTATAACAAATTCTTTCCCTTTTTCTGTAATTTACATAATGCTACTCATACTACTACTTCTCATACATAATACTACTCACTAATTTTTACATAAATACTTCTATTTAAAACATTTGTTATTGGTGTTACCGTTCGTCAGCTGGCACAGGACCGTAGCTAACGGGGTGCTAGGGCGGCTTACCCCCCTTAAAACATTTTGAGTCACCCCTGGAAAAAATTCCTACGTCATTAAAGGAATTTATGTTCCTAAATCCAAATGAAATTCTGTTCAAGAGTCCAATTTAGTTTTGAGACCCTTTCAGAGTTTTGCAAAATTACTAAATTATATCTAAAATAAGTGTTTCAACACTAGCTCATCCTATTTGCACACGTGAAGCTAACATGATGTCTATAATTGTACTAGTTATACACATGAATTTGTTTATCATTCTATTATTTTTGTAACATAAAATGAAGTTATTAAAACAGTTTAATAAGGAACATAGAGCCTACAGTGTGAATGTGCATTAATTTATCTTTCTGCGTCAGAGAGAGAGAGAGAATATGAGCCCCCTCCCCCTTCCCTCCGCCCTATTATTCACTTCTAGTTACGGCCCTGAGCGGACACCTTTTATACTAAATCTATTCAATTTGTCCAACACGAAAACTATGATTGGAAATCGGATATTTCAGTCTCTTGCATTACTATTATTATTATTATTATAACAAATTCTCTCGGTTTTTTTTTTCTAGAGATGGGACGAATATTCGGCCACTATTCGGTATTCGGCCTATTCAGCCGAATATTGAAGGCTTGGTGGCCGAATGCTTCGGCCGAATTCCTGCAGCTGAATATTGTAAAATATCTTAACAAATAAATTCAGAATAAGAATATTTTTTCATTTTTTGCAAATTTTTTTTTAACTTAATCCATTCACGCTTACTTTCTGACACATTTATGATGTCATTTTCATTCGTGATTACAAAAAATGTACAGTCATTTGGTTACTAAAAGTTACAGCATTTCTGTATTTCCTATAAAAGTTAAGATCTCTTAGAAAATGTTGTCCAAACTAGAGATTAAACTTACTTTGCAGATTCAACTATCAGGAAAATAACTTTATTAGAGAATTACAACTCAAAATGTATAAACTGTTATTGAAAAAAGAAAAACACTGCTTCATTCTAAAGTACTTGAATATTCATTAATGTCTGTAAATTCCATGCACATATAAAAAGGGCTTTATGAATATGTCAAAAGGATTTATTAAAGAATAAAAAAAAAATTAGTCAGCCCTTTTTTAATGAACATTTAAAAATATACTGAATTTAAAAAAATATGCAATTTTATATTTTAAATATTTTTTTGTAAATAGGTAATCACTCTACTCATTGTTATTTTATTTATATGTTTAGATTTTATTAAGTTATTTAAATTCAAGAGAGCATATAATAAAACTTAAGTATATTCAAACATTATGCATTTAAACAAGCATTGTAAGTGCAACATTATTTATTAAACTGCGAAATATATTCTACATTTAATAGTTAAAATTATGCTATTATAATATAGATGTAATAAAAGAGATGTTTAATTAGCAATATCAAGGTGTTTGAAATATTATAAGAACAATAAATACATTAAGTTATTAAAAAATTTAAAAAGATTAATAATAAAACATAAATTTGTTTTTAATTTTTTCCATTTTAAATAATGTATGTGTGTGTGCGTACATTAGTGTTCACTCTAGAAATAAAAGGGACACGGTGCTGTTTGCTAAAAAGGGCACTTTTGCAAGAAAAAATTTGCTATTGCCTTTAGAAGGGAAAAAAAAAAGCGGGAAAATACATAATTTTTAAGTAAGATAAGTCAAATAACATTAACTTTGAATGATTTTATGATACAAAAATTAAAAATACAATTACATTAAACCATGATTGAATAGTTTGATGTTCTTTTTGTTATAGAAATGAAAAAATTCTATCTTTTTGGACACACAAATTTAGAAATACTATGGAATAAAATAAATATTTATTAAAAATCTCTGGGTAAAACCAGTGGTGCATTTTGCTACTTTTAAAAGGGGCAGGGTGCATTTTGCAAATTTGAAAAGGGGCATGGTGCTGCACCCTTCAAAAATGGCCTAGAATGAACACTGCGTACATTTTATATTAATATACATATATATTAAGTACATATACATATAAATTAATACAAAAAAATTTTCTTTATTCTAAAAAAACGTTGGTATTCGGCCTAAAATTTGCCCGAATATTCGGTATTCGGCCAAATTACTATTTGTCCCATCCCTAGTTTTTTCTGTAATTTTAATTATAATTCTTTTCTTCTAATAAACGTCTTTTTGTTTTCTTATTGGTTATTCATAATTGTCTTTTCTTGCCGTCGTGTCTATTCATCTCGCATAATTTATTGAACCTACAAGTTAATAATCACGATAGCTCTTCATCAGGAAGTGCAAGATATCCTCACAGATCTGTCGGGATTAATATCAATATATGCTCGTGTGTGTGTGTGTATGTGTTCGATACATTGTCTCTTATCTCGTGATAATGTTGTTAATGATTCCTGAGTGTCAGAATAGTTTTTGTTTCCAGGCGCACGTAACAAGTGATTAGGCTGGTTTAACCTCTACATGATAGCCTGGGGTACTGTTTAACTGTCTTTCTGAATTAGGCCTCTGTGTAACTAGTGCCTGAATCACTTAATCATACCAGTTTGAAATGCATTTGCATATTAGCAAATACATAATCTTAAGGGATTCCCCTTAGAAAATGCTCTTAAATATCGATTCATGTATTATTGGTGGCTTTTTAAGAAGGAAAAGAAGAATATAAGCAAAAAAGTTGCGCTGTTGTTATTAACATACTTTATTTTGTTTCGTCGAAAAAGGCCTTTCTCGAGTTCGCGATTTTCTTGTGTGCAGCCGATTTTCAGCATTTCTCAGCATCTTCCTTTTTTATGATTTCATTTATACTTCACAAGCATTTTCTATGATTTCTTATATCACGTTTTCATCCCTGTATTTATTTCTAAATATATATTCCCCTCGCCTCTATTGTTTCTTCACCTACAATAAATGATTCAAAGAATTTGGATATAAATAAATAAATTCTAGTTTACCGCAGCAGCAGCACAGGGGTCCTAAAAACTTCTGAGTTAAATTTCTTGAAAGCTCTTTTCTTTTAACTCAAGCTTGAAAAATTAATTTTATATTTTCTTTTAAAACATAATATTTTATCGCTTCATGTACGTGAAAAAAAGTAACTATACCACATAATTAAATATGTGACTTATACCACATTCTTTTATATTATGAGAACGTTGTTAAATTTCCGTTAAAAAAAAGTCTGATTTTATTTATTTATTTATTTTAAATGTTATTTGCTAGCAATTTGAAATAGAAAATAAATTCTGCTGTTATTGAAGTTCTAATAGAATAGGTGCAGCGAAAAGTGGATGAAATGAACATTGTCAAAAATTATGGTAAACGTCAATTCAACAGACATCATTCATTTCGAGAAAACACTGGATTGAAATAAAAAATATGCTTAACTCTTTTGTCCTCAACGTTAAATTTGTTATTTTCTAACTAAAAGAAACACACAAAATAAAAATAAAATATTTTTTGAATTATATCTTGTTTACTATTGTGGATACTATGCACATAGTCTCAAAATGTAATGCTGCTAGAAAAATAAAATCTATTATAATTTTCTGATGGCATATTGTCATATCTGTGAAATGTCATATCTGTCATCGCTGTGAAACTTGTAAAAACAGTGAGTAGCGATGTAACCTGTATTCCTATATATAAGTCAGTATTTGCATCAATGCATTTACACATTTATATACTCATGGCACTCACTCCATTTGATAAAGAGAACTGTTATGATGTTGATGTTGGCTACAATCTTCGAAAACAAATCAAATAAAGTATTTGAATACTTGAGTTTCACTTATGTATTAGATCAAGAATTCTTAAAAATAATAATAAACAAAATACCATTTAAATAACATCATTGTACGTTTAGAAAATTTTTAGTTCACGCGGAGGAACTTGCATGCATTCTGAAGGGACATCCATATTTGATAATATCTTAATAAGTCACTCAACTTGCAGCGCTATTTCAATTTTTTCTACTGAAAACACAAGTGCCGCAGATTAACTAAGTTTTAAATAGAAACTCTAAATAAAAATATGTTTTCTGAAAGAAAAAAAAAAAAACAGCATTTTTCCCCACAGTTATGGTTTCACAAATAGTTAAAAGGTTGGTTTTTTAACTTGGTATATCTGAATTTAAAATCATTGAACATAGGAATATATCTGAAAAATGTGCTTAAACTTGAAATCCTACTCTAATTTTTACTTATTTTTATTAATGGGTTTCCGAGTTGGAAACATTCAAGTTTGCTGCTAAATTAGCGAAACTGAGATTTTTATTCATCTGAAAAAAACTTTGTTATAAAAAGTATATAATATTTCAGAAAGCATTAAAAAAATTGCTTGCGTTTCTCTTTCCTTTTTAATAAAGAATTCCATAGCGTTAAGTTAATATTCTCGGTCACAGTTGGCTTGCTGTGCGTAAAATTCCTTCAAATAGAGTATGAGGGCAGCTAGTCTACAAAAAAGATCGTTAGTTTGGTGGTCATCGGTGTGAGAAAACGTATATCATATGTATTTCGCTTGCCTACTATCCCGTTAATCTTCCATGATGGCTTTTCGGTTGTATAATTTATTAAGTGATTTTGGCGATTTATCATCGTTTCTTAAGTTTTTTAATTGATGCTTTACTAAAAATACATTTATATTAAAACTGTATCTTTTAGCCCCTTCGGGACACGTATGTGACACAAAAGGTGTTCAAAATTCTTGATTTTTCTCGCCCGTTATTTTTTATTGTAAATTTTGCCTTTTGTAATCAGGGCATTTTTCGATTCAACTAGGCAAAACTTTCTGTTTTGAAAAAATGGTGACAAAAGATTAAAAAACTCTGTAAAGGACGCTCTTTGCGAAGAGGCTAATGAAATTCTATTGATCGATCTTATCAGGATGTTTTCACTTTAGATTGCCATTTTAAAAATATTTTTGTCCAGAAATTTCAACAGTTAGTTTTATTTATGCCATCTAAGAAAACCCATTACGCCAGCCAAAATGTGAATTTCCGTGGGGTATACATTAATAAAATAAAATATTGATCACAATGTTAATGTTAAATATAGTTCTCATGGCCATCATTGTTGCTTTTTATTTAGTTACTATTATTTATTTTTAACGTATGATATGCGAATTTTTTATGATTCTACTGATAATCGTTTCTTGCAAAAACTTCATTATTTTTATATGTCAAAGTCTCACCATGTTCATTTATAAATTGGGAACATTAAATATTCCACTAATGAAAATATCGTCATGTTTAAAATGAAATTTTAAATCGAGCAAATTAGCGTGTTTTTTTATTAGCATATTTTTTGACCGGAGATTTGCGAATGTACCTCTTATATCGTTCATTCTTCAGGCAATAAAAAAATGCAAGTATTATTTTGTTTCTCGGATTTCCGCCTTTTAGGATGCCACAATAATATTTCACCAACACTATTTTATTTTGAACACAGGTATGCTTGGCTAACTGTGCGCTTGATAATGTGTATTTGACCTTTAGATAAAATAAATGTTTTTTGTAACTTTGACGATTTGCGGAGGTTGAATCAATTTGTATTCTGGACCTCTCACATTGCAGCTGTTTCGACAAATCACCTAAATAGCCTTTGAACTTGTATCTCTTATCAAAAAGTTCCTAATGTCAGTTTAAAAGATTTTTTTTTTTTTTCTGTTGTTGTTGTGCAGTGGTTCTTATTGTTTTTATAGGGTTAATATATTTTAGAAAATGCTACTAAAGAAAAATAAACGTTTCTCTAGTTCATGATCTTGCTAGAAATAGATTAATTCTACAAAGGAGTTTCTTTACTAATTTCTGTTAAACGACTGTATAAAAAAAAAAAAAAACAAATTTTTTGAAATGATATTTATTTCATTTATTAATTTCAATGTCCATACAATATATGAAAGTAATTGCACTGACTATAAAAACCTGATTAAAGAGATAGTGGTATATTTTTACATTTTCAGGTTTTCTGAATTCGTTTTCACTATTTTTAATTAATTCAGTATGCATGTGGGAATGTGTCGTGTATAATACATATTTTCGTTTTTAGAACTAGCTCGTTTTAGGCCGGCATTTATTATTATGTCGCAATGTAGGGGAGAGGGGGGCACCTTTGAAAAAATTTTCAGAAAATCAATATATTTCTTACTTGAATTATGTTCATTGAGTTTTAAATATTACATAATAAAAACAACTCATTTCTTCATCATATGAACCATAAATTAAAAATTTTCCAAAGAAATTAAATAAGTTGTAAGTATTTAAAAAGTTGAAAGATTTTTGTTCAAACCTGCCCCATGTAGGGAGAACCTTTGAACAAGCAAGGGGGCACCTTTTGAACTAATGAATAAAATATGAAAATATTGAGAGTTCTTATAAAAAGTTGCATATTTTACAGAAATATAAAGTAATATGAATAAAATTAAATAACTACAATAAAATAAAATTACTGTTTTTTGTTATTTAACCAAACTTAAATCCATCAAAGTTGATGTCAGAACTCATTGTTGATAAAACACAGTGTTCCTCCAGTTGTGTTTGGTTGTGAAAACTTTTTTATAACATCCGTGAAATACATCAATGTGATATCTGATGCTCCTGGAAAATTAAAATTTTTCACTCACTATTTCTTTTTTAAGAGACCTGATATAAAATTCCGTTTTATCCGTTACGGAAACCACAAATAATGTTTGGAAACCTGCTAAATCATGATCATTATTTTGTATCCAGGATTTGCAATTATCCAATAAATGAATTTAGATTTGAAACTTCCCATCACTGATGCAGAGATTGGAACCTATGTGTGCAGTAATTAAATTGTTAGCAAGTCCATGTTCTTTAAAATTCTTAATTAACCTCTTTTCACATTAAAAAAAAATTCAGAAATAATAATATTTTGATACATTAACAACTCTTTACTTCATAGTTTTAAGTGTTCTCTTTAAATTATTTCACTTATTATTTATCATCAGTTTATTCGGTGTTTTTTCGCTGTTCAAAGGTGCACCAACTTTTTTGTTCAATGGTGCCCCATCACACTGAGTTCAGCATTACAACGGTTTACTCAATTCGGCTGAAGAATTTGAATAAAACAAAACTTATAAACTAAAGCTAACATCTTTGTTTAAGCACTGAACAATAATTTAAAATTTTAGGGATAAAAGTTTGTAAATAAAAATCTTACAACTTTATTTTCTTAAGTTTAGATTCAAGAGGGAGAAAAATACATATCGTGTTTAGACAGTACTGTTCATGCAAAATGGTACAGTTTTGTATAATTATTCTCTTGAAGTAGCAGTAATGTGTTACCACATGCATTTTTTTAAAAAAATTTATTTGAAGGAAAATATTTAGAGTGTTCAAAGGTGCCCCCCTCTCCTCTATGTATGCGTGTGAATGAACATGATACCGCTCAAACTCTATTGAACTCGTATTTTGTAAATATGTTACTGCGCACAGTCGCATGAACGGTACACTTTTTCAAACAAATCGGTCAGTGGGTTTAGTATCTAAACCTTTTTTCAACCATTCAGTGACGATAACTTATAAACATTTTTTTTCTTGTATCTCAATTAAATTATTTTTATTGTTCATATTCAACTTATATCGATACAACACCTAGATTTTACCACAAAGTGACTTAATTTACTAAAATCGCAATCTCTCACTCTCTCTCTCTCTGTGTCCGTCTGTCTATTTGTTTGATAATATCTTTGTTGTGTTTTACAGTTTAAAACAATAATAATAAAAAAAAAGACCTATTCCAATTCCAGATATGAAGTAGGTTTTCATTGAAGTGGTGAAAATTTAAATAACAAAGTGAAAGGAAAATCTTCAAATAAAAAGGGGGGGAAATGCACGGTACGCACAGTGCAACTCTTTGCAACTACATTCTTTGACAAACATATTCCTGTAAAAAATGGTTAAACTGCTATGCATAGTTTTTGTTCCTTTATAAAAAATAGGAAACTATTTCGACGAACTTCAACATTAAATAGCTCACCATATAATTCTTCGATTTAGAGATTGTCTTCTTCTGTGGGTTTATCGATCATTTTCCTATAAACTACCATTTTTTTCTTTTTAATGTGTTATAGTTTTCTTATTATCAACTTTCGATCACAAAGAATTCATTTACGACAATGACAGCTTTCTTAACTTTCTTTTTAGAATAGAGAGGAAAAATATTTTACTAAATAAAAACACATAGAAATTTGTGTATTATTTTTTAAGGCAAAAAGACGAATTTTTGCAGAATAATCTAAAGTAACTAAAATGGCCCCTTCCTTTGGTGAAGAAAGGGTTTTAATTATTATACACTTGAAACCAACTGTTGGCCGGGTGGCTCATTTCTGACGCTAACTTTTGCTAAGAATCCAAGTACGGAAGTTTATCTTTATAGTTGATATATTTTAGTAGATTAAATTGCATATATCTCATATACACTTTTTCTGTTACTTTTAGATTTCCTGGTTCTGATATCTTAATGCGAAGTATTCTATAAAGTAGGGTATAAAGTAATCAGCGCCGTGCGAAAGGCGGGGGGGGGGGGGGGGGACGTAGAGTTCTGTCGCCCCGGGCGCGGAAATTTAGGGGGCGCCAAATTTATACTATTATGTTATTATTAATGTTATTTTTGGCTTGTCACGTGAAAAAGTTGAGGATGGGGGGCGCCAAATTGCAACTTTGCCCTAGGCGCAATTTTCTCTTCGCACGCCTCTGAAAGGGGGATACTTGAGCCATTTTTTGAATTTTAATTTTTTTATAATTTTTTAGAACAAAATAAAATATTGAAAATGAAAATTTCATATTTTTTCTTCAACTGAAAACCACTTTCAATTAATTTTGAACTATTTTTCTATGTCTAATAAATTTTCACTTTTTTGTTTTACATCGTGGCTCAAGTATCCCCATGAGGGGGATACTTGAGCCCCCTACCTACAAAATACTACAAAAATACCTACAAAAAATAACTACGGAAAAATACCTACAAAAGTAATTTTTTTCGCTTTATTTTTGCACAAACATTTTACAGAATGATAAATTATGATACATAAAGTCCTTCCAAACCAATTGAGAAAAAAAAGCTAGTAATACGATCTTTTTTTTTTTTTTTTTTTTTTTTTTTTGTTAGAACTGGTGGTCGAAGGATCATTTCAACTTGAGTTATGTCGATGGTAGAAACATCCTCATTTGTGAGCCATTTAAATTTGGAATCTGCAATTCTTCGGACAAATTCCATTTTCAAAATACTAAGCACTTGTCCAACAAATATTTTTACAGTTTTCTTTCCGGCATATTTTATTAGTAACCAATCATCAATAGAAGGTTTTCTTTTCATATCATCACCATCATTGACAGAATTTTCCTCTAATGATATTGTCGAACTCATGCTTTTCATTGAGTAGCTGTCGGAATCTGAGCCAGATGTATCAATCTACTATTCCAAACACTTTTTTGATTTCACCGGAAAAGATTTTGTCTTCACCTTTGGCTCCATGCAGGTAAGTTTGAACTGTGATTTTTGTTGCTTTTCTTGTTTTTTGTGTGCTCTTTTTACCAATTCTTCTTCAATTTTCTTAATTAAAAAAAAGTTACAGTAACAGAGGTTACAATTTCAATATAAAATATTAATCGTAATATATTATATTAAAAAAAATATTTTAATATGTTGGACCTAACTAATTAAAGTATTAAAGATTATAACCTGTAAAACAGTTTTAAAAAGTTATTTTGATGTAATAAAAGTTAAATTGAAAATTATGTGTACATTTATCTAGACAGGCTATTTTGTTAGTCAAAATGAAAAATAAAATGGATATTTTCATTTTAAAAAATACACATTTTTAAACATTTTTAGGTCGTTATTTTTTTAAGAAAAAAAAATAAAATGAAAAATTATTTTCCTTTTTATCCAGAAAAAAATCTATTAGTGAATATAAGGATGTAATTTTGTTTTTTGTTTGTTTCGCCCATGTCTAATTTCCTAGTGGGGATGGTTGAGCCATGGCTCAAGTATCCCCAATCTCACTGGCTCAAGTATCCCCACCACCACTATTTTTGTTTATCAGAGTTTTACTAAATAAAGGATGCAGCTATAAGAACTACTTTAGATTCAAAATACAATTGGAATTATACTTATTAAATTTATGTATATAGTTGCAACTTTAAACAAAACTTTGATTACACAAAAATAAAATAAACATGCACCTAAATATTTATTTCGGATAGGGAAAAAACAACTATTAATCACTATACTTTCAAAATGGTACCAAGGTGTGTGATTTCTTTTTTACAGGTTCAGAACTATAAATATGTTACCATATTGGCAGTTTTAGAAAGAAAAATTAACCAACTGTAGAGATAATAGGGGTGGCTCAAGTATCCCCACTTTCCCTATGTATAAAGTTTACTAATATAGTCTTCTTAAAGTTGAGTGGAGTCCTTCCGAAATCGTTATTTATTTTTATTTTTATATATTTTTTTGTAATTTTTCTTTAAAAAAAACTTTTTAATAATACATTTTATCTCTTTGTGTTACACTGAAAAACATAATCGGAACAAGGTTTCATTAACATTTATATTCGTTTGATGTCGTTTTTAATTCCATACAATTTATTTCATAATGCACAAGGTGTTTCTTTTTGTTCACGTTGACGTCTTCTTTTTGCATCAACAATGGGTTTAATTTAGCCAACTTGTTTACCCAGTCGTCGAAGCAATCTTCTGAAATGATGCAGTATCTTACTTTCTGAGCCTAAATTTAGGATTGTTAGTAAACCAGCTTCTGTTTACAATTACACTTAACTGGAGGAAAAAAAAAAAAAAAAAAAAAAAAAAAAAAAAATGAGAATTTTGAAACTCTACCGTCTCGAAAGATAGTGATAACGTGACCTCTTTGACCAGGAGTAACTGAAACTTCCCTCTCAAAAAATAACTGTGAGCTTCATACGTGATCATTCTGTGTAATATCCTAGTTAATCTTTCACTGTGTTTGTATTATCACGTTTTAGCAATCTTTTTTATTTGCATAGTGTGTAATGTGAATGTTCATATTAAAGTTTTAACTGTATGCCAGCATCAGTTTTTAACCTAAGTAGATTTTTAGGTAAATGCCTATCAGAAACCTGTATTTTTTATCATTAATTCTTTGCTTTTACAAGTCGTTTCTTGCCCTATGGAAAAGAAACAAGAAAAACAAAATCATGCGTCAAGCAAAAATTATGAAACATTTTCCACGCTTCGCAGATATTGCAACAGAACTTGGCGTTTTAACCCATTAGTGCCTAGCGTCCCTTTTTCGGGACGCTTATAGAAAAGGCGAAAAAGCACTTTTCACACCAGTAAATAGAAAGATAAATAAGCATTATTTTTCACAAGACAAATTCCCCAATAAATTAAGATAAAAGTTATTCGTTTTTTTTAAGTGGTGGGAAACCCAAATTTTCATTTTTAATGAAGAAAATACTCTGGGCATTAATGGGTTAAAGGCGAATGGAGATATCAAATTAAATAGTTTAGAAAACACATAACCTATTTGAAAATTAAATTTCAACAATTTACCTTTGATTGCTTGAAAGGTACTCCAGCAAAAGTAAATTTTTTTATACACCCTCTCCACCTGTACATGATTTACAGATCTGTATGTATCCGCATAATGTGATAAAATTTGCCTTTCAAAATGAGTTCTGAGAACGGAACCAGGGTTGGCAAGTTTTTGACAGTATGCGGTTTTATCCGGTTAAAACCGTGGTTTAAACCGTCATGGCTAAAACCTCTTGTCAAAAACCTCGTCAGAAACCTCAAATACTACACTGATCTGTAAAATTTCACAATAAACATCTGTCACAAATATACAATATTAGATGTACCGTATTTTCGGGTGTACAGTCCGCGGCTTATACAAGAAAAAAACCTTCGAAAAAGCCGCTGCGGCTTATACACGGTGCGGGTTATACAAAGATTTTTTTTTTAAATTGGAAATCGTTATATTTTTTCTACAATTTTTAAACCTCAAAAAATTTGAAAAAAAAATATCGAAATTTGTAAATTTTTTTCGCTATGCCGCGAAATATAGAGAGTTCTCTCATGTTTGTAAAAGCATTTTTTATTATTATTATATTGTTTAAATACAGTTATTTTTGGGTTTGGAAGAACTGTCGCAACTATCGCCAATATTGCACTAACCGGCAGCGAGAAATAATGATGCTCGAACGCAATTTGCTCTTGATTTGAGAGGATAAAAACAATAGTATAACATGTTACTTATTTTAAACGTACTTTTTGCTGAAATAAGTCGTTTTAACGTTAACTGAAATCAGTTTTTTAGTAGAGATGTGTCATTTGTTGAGTAACGATTCAAAAGGAGCGATTCCGGCAGTGGAACTAAACGAACGATTGAAAAAAGAAACGAAATCACGGAATCGGTCCAAAACTCTGAAAAGGGCAAAATCCTTGGACTCGTTCCGAAATGAAACAACTCCGAAAAGGTTTGATTCCTCGGACTTGTTCCTAAAAGGAGCAATTTCTATGACTCATTCCGTAATGAAACGACTCTGAAAAGGAAGGATTTCTTGGAATCGTTCCGAAAAAGAACGACTCCTCTGAATCATTCCAAAATGACGTAAATCACACATTTTTTTTTTTATTTTTTTTTATTTTTTTTGTTCTTTGCAACAGGGCAGGGTAGATTATTATTATTTTTTTAAATAAACTAAAAATGATCTTAAACTAAAAACTGTCAAGATAGGAAAGGATCCAAATTTTGGATTTTGTACTCTACAAACACAAAGGGGTGCTGCAGCACCAATTCGCTAGCAAACTATTTTTCGATATTTTATTCATATATATTTTTTAAGGTCTCCCGTAAAAGTTGCCCCCTTAAATTTTGAAATTCTTTTTTTGTCTAAAATTTCTCGACTTATACGCGCGTATATACTTTAATGGCTTCTAACTTCGAACCCTGATCGAAATATACGTTCATAAATGGTGTATAGCCCGCGGACTATACACCGATGCATCTCCGCTGCTTATACATGAACTTTTTTTACTGCACTGCTCAATTTAAGAGTACGGGCTATACATAGGGTGTGGGATATACACCCAAAAATACGGTAATATTAAAAATTCACTTTTACTGTATTGTGTATTATCATTTCCGGAAAAACAAGTTGGAAATTGCACATGAAGCGCAGCAAATGAGGTGCGTTCATACGATAACGAAGTTTTAAAATATTCAGATCTTGCTGATATAGTAGAGCGTACTTTGGATACAGTATAGTGGTCGAAATCTTTGTGTTCCTGTAAATATGCAGGGAGTAATTCTTATTATACTTCATCTTATTCATAAAATGTGAAGTAGTTTAATATAATTAAAACACCCCTCAAACAAAGTTTCCCCGTATAACATTGTTTAGTGGAATACATTTGTGTGGCCCTGTAATTTAATAATAAATATTCTTTGCATCACAGATTGTACAAAATGTATTTTTAGTACATATTTCATAGATTCATGTCAATTCCGTTATGTTCAAATGAGTGTAACACCATTAAAATGCATTTGGAACTTTTTTCCCCTTTGATCGTAATGTAACGGAATACTTTTGATTGTCCCTGTAATTGATCTATCCATCTGATTTTCATAACATTTGAAATGACTCGACAAAATTATGTAATAAATATACGTTTTAAATTTCAAACGATTAAAATGCATTTGAAACTTTTTTCCCCATTGACGGTAATGTAACGGAATAATTTTGATTGTCCCTGTAATTGATCTATCCATCCGATTTTCATAAAATTTGAAATGACTCGACAAAATTATGTAATAATTATGTATTTTAAATTTCACACGATTCGGTTGAGTAGTTTTTGCATTGTTATATGCGGACGGACAGACAGACAGACGGATGGACTGAGCGACAACAATAGGTGTTACGTATTTACATAATTACGAATGCACCTAAAAAGAAAAAAAAATGTCGAAAATCTGAAAATTTGGCCTGCCTCCAAACTTGCTCAACTAGCAATGCTTCTGCTATCAAGCCCTGCTAGCTCAACACCAACTGAGAGAGTATTTTGTAACTTAGGCTTCTTACACTCTAAACTCATAAACCATTTGGGTGTAAATAAATGTGCTAAATTGATTAAGATGATTGGATGCTGTGGGGTAAAATTGATCCAGATTATTAACTGTATAAAATAATTTTCTTCTGTTTGAACATTCTAAAAAACAATGTTTTATTGCAATTAAAGTAATTTAATTTTTTTGTAATTATTAAATTACAGTATAATAAATTTTAAATAAAAAATTACTCAATGTTTCTCTCTTGTTCTTAAAATGTTTAAAGCGCATTACACGTTTTTGACGGTTTAAGCCAGTTTTTGACGGTTTAAACCAGTTTTTGACGGTTTAAACCAGTTTTTGACACTTGTCATGTCAAAAACCAGTTTCTGACGTCAGAAACCCAACCCTGAACGGAACCGAAGAATGCGGTGGAAATTAGTGAACTGATAGAGAGTATCGTTACTATGTAAATATGAAAGCTATAAAGTGAAATGCCCAAAAGGCTTGAGAAAAAAAAATCCATAAAATTTTCGTTACAGTTACTAATCAGATAAATTAATCCCGTTAACATCGCGCTGCATTCCAATGTTTTATTTTATTTTTAATTTGTTTTCAAATACCACTCCAACTCTCATTTTTCGCATTTTTTTTTTTTTTTTTTTTTTTTTTCATTTATACTTTCGAACTACAACTAAAAAAAAGTGTATAATCATTTAAATATACGAAAAATATAAACTAAATATGTGTTTTGTAGCATATAACAGGAGTAATTGTCTTCCGGTTATGTATCGGAATTATGGTATTTTTTTTACTTTCAATAAAAAAAATTCCAGTTTTTCTCGAGTAACCTTATTCATACAAGGAAAAAAAATCGAGAAATTCGCAAATCAATTGAGGAAAGATACGCAAAATTCATGAATTGTTTAGGTCTTTTCCATCTTATAATTCGGTGGTGTTTCTGTTCCGAATTTTTTACAAATTTAAGCATTCGGTTCCGAAAATTTAAACACAAAAAATATCACGAATTTTAACAAAGCAGTCATGAAAGAGTTCCTCCTAAAGGAGGGATTCCACCTTTTTTAAAGCAATTTTGGACACCCTCTGGATTAATGCAAAAATGCAAAGAAAATTTTAGAAGGATATTTGGGGGGGGGGGGGGGGTGATAAATTTTGCAATCTGACATTTTGTCTATTCAAATCCATGGAGTTTGTTCTTGTATTGCTGTGAAAAAGAGACATAAAATGAAAGGTGAGCTTATATAATATAAGCATCTGAAAGTCATGTAAATAAAGGTGTTCAAAATGTCTTTCAAAAGTGATTTTTTTTTTTTTTTTTTTTTTTTTTTTTTACTTTTAAAATTCAAAGTGAAAGGAAGTTTTTTGGAATAGAATATTTTGTACTACTTATACAATACTTTGGGGTAATTTATGGGATATCTTTTTCGAAATGTATGTCTGAAGTAAAGAGTAGTTATAATACTTTCTAAGTTATTAAAATAAAAACCAGTAATATGTGCAGTTACATTTAATTTGATTGTACATGTAGCTGTTAACATGACACTTAAATTATACGAGTTTCGCACCGCTATACAGACGAAGAAAAATTTTCACCCTTTTTCTCATTTCCTACTTTCATGCCTGCAAAGGGACATCGAAAAAAATCAATTTCGTCAATCGTTTGCATAAAAATTTGCAAATTTCGTCAAAGAATCGGGGGGGGGGGAAAGCCTTCAGTAATCCTTTAGATTACTTAAAAAACGCAGATTTCGTTAAAGAATCGTGGAAAATACTCGAATTTCCTCAAAGGGCCGCTGAAAAAATGTATAGTTATTGTCATCATGAGAATGCTTATTACTTTTAGGATAATAATTATATTTATCTATGCATTTTTTTTTAAACATGTGTTTTCGCATACAAATACAGTTTAAACTATGAATTTTTCAAAGTTTATATACGAGCATTTAATGAGGACTAAAAATAAAATAAATAATAAGTGAAAAAAATGCCATTTGTATTTCTATAGCCAATAAAATTTTACTATTATTTACATAAACTACTACTTTTTACAGTTAAATTAAAATGCGTTGCTTAAAATTAAAATATGCTGCTTTTATTATTCTTTAAATTAAGCCTCTTGTGTTTCTTACTAGATTAATTGTCTGTGTGCATAAGAATAAATTCCAAGAAAAAAATGTTATTCTGTAGGCAGTATTTAATTATATATATAAAATCCCTCCGTGTATAACGATTCCGGGGTCAACCCATTTTCGAGATAAATAAACTTATTGCAACTGCGTCCACGTTAGGCTTAACTATTCCGTACCGTTTACAAATATTCTAATTGTTCAACTTATGGAAATATACATCTAAAAGATTTATTCATTACTCATTTTCTTTAAAATCTACAAAAACTATTTAATTATAATGTTTAAGTTTTAAATAAAACAACCAGCAATTACGGAAAAAACAAACGTTAAATTACGAGAAAAACAAACAGTGTTGCCATTCAAGAATGACAAATTCCGTGAATGAATACGTGAATGAATGACTCCGTTGTAACATCACGACTCGCGAATAATTGGGTGCGTTCCGGAGCTAGCGCGCGCGCTCTCAGGAGACAGGTACATGGAGTGGACCTTACAGTGGATAGTACTCGGTACTGTGCGCTCATTAACAGACGCGCGTGTCTCCCAAATACGCCCATTGTTTACTCTTTATTGTTGACATTTGTTTTCAATCTTATAAAGGGTTTTTTTTTTTAAGTATTAGCTTAAAAATGGGCCAAAATAGGAATTTTTTTAAATACATTTTAGATATTTTTATTATTTTCTCTCTGTATTTTTATATATTTTTTGGCTGTAGTTTCACAATATAATCTTTTATTATTGATTTTTTGCCTTACTTTATTCTTTTAAAACTTATGTATTTACGATTTGTTCATTACAATCCCACCATCCACTAGATAGTTTTGTTATAGTTTTAAATGCAAATTTCTGGTTTTTAGATTTTTTTTTCCATGTTTAATCGCTGTATTTTTAAAAATTGTTTAAGCTTAACGTGGCTGATTGATCACAGTTGTGATTTTTTATCATCGTTTTAAAAATGCAAACACGTCATTTTGACGTGTCTTCTAGTTTAAAGGAATATTTAAAAAAAAAAAAAATCTCAAAATTAAAATGATAAGGTTTAAATCACGCATTTTAAATTATTTATCCCTTAAAAAAAAAAAAAAAAAAAAAAAAAAAAAAAGAATTCTAATATTGTAATAAATTTTTAATAAACATTTGAAGTATTTTTTTATGTTGAATTATTTGCAAAGTTTGATTTCCTCTTAAAGTTTGTTATTCTTCTATTTATTTTTTATATCTATTTATTTATTTATTTATTTATTTATTTTTTTAAATAAAACTAATAGTGGGTTCCTATGATGAAATAACATAATACTTGTCCTATTTTCTCAGTTCTAATTGTTTTTTAAACTATTGATAAGTGAAATGTAATTACGTTATTAATTTCAGTATCACTAAAAGTTGTATGCATATTTATTTATTTTAATGCACTTTTGTTTCCATGTCCCGTGCTGTTTCTTTTTCTATTGATTGTTAAAAGAGGGCATCTGTCGTTCTCGCACTCAAAGTACTATCTTATATCAGATCTTTGCGTGCGATGAGCTTATTTTTTATTATTTTCTTTAATTGGAGCATTCTGTCTTCAGAGCTATCGTCGATATCATTAGATTGTATACTGTTCTCGGGATCTCTCTCTCTCTAAAAATGAACTTTCGTCTTTGCTTACTTACATGTTGCAGCAGTTGCTTGCCAGTTACTTTTCTGACGTTTGCGCCGTGAAATGTTTCCTTTTTCGTATTTCAGTGCGTTGTCTTAACTAAATATTGAAAATGGTGACTTTTATTTTTATTTATTTTCGTTTGTTTTTCTGTTTTCCAGTACTAACTACTAAAGTCCTCTGGTTTAATTGCTGTTTTTCATTGCAGGCGACGCGGAAAGTCACATGCTGTGGATATTTATTCGTCGCACCAGGTTGGGATTTCTCATTACCAGCAAATAGGAACAAGGTAAGATGCATTTTAAATTTCATCTCATAAAATATTTTATTTTATTTAAGCACCTAGCATTAAAAAATGGTGCATAATTTTGACATGGATCTCTGCAGAAAACAAGAAAATTCTGTTTGTGTTGCACATGTCATCTAGAACAAATCCGTGATTTCCGCGAAAAATATTTTTAAAAATGTATATTGTATTGGTCATTTTTTTCATCATTGCTTGAAGGAAATATTAATGTTTGCATAGTACTATTTACTTAATAACACGTTGTTAGAATGTGACTATTAAATCCTATTCAAGGCTCCCAAATGGTCCTCCTTTTTCCTCAAAAGTCCCCTTTTATGCATTTTGGTCCCTCAAGTCCCCTTTAATTGACCGAAAGAAATCGGCAAAAAATAATAAAAATAAAAAAAAAACTCTGAAAACTCGCTAAAAGCGTAAAAATTGTAGAGGAGAAAATTTAGTACAGGGGACTAAAACATTGTAACTGAAATTCTTTCTCGAATGTTAAAATATCACCACGTAATACAAATTTTAAGAAACTCATAAAGAAATCTCATTAAAATTCCCAAAAACAAAAAAATCCTAGAGCAGAAAAGTTGCTATATTAAGCTACTGCTTGACCAGTCTTCAAAGATGGATCTTTGCATGCTGTTCAAAAAAAATAAAAATAAATAATGAACATTTTGAATTAAGAGTGAATTAGGATGCAGAAGGTTCAAACTAAGAAAAAAGAATTTAAAGGTCACAACTGTGAATCATTTAGAAGGAAATGAATAGAGTAAAATGCCTTTTCACTAATTTTTAATTATTAGAATGCAATTTTTTTCATACCAGACTATGTCCCTTACAGAAAACTTTCTGTTGAATCAAGAGTTAAAATAGTTCTTTCATTCTCATTAATGATTTTTTATACCATTTAGAATTGTTTAATAATGTAATTTATAAACAAAACAATACTGCATTACATATTTAAACATCTAAATCATCATAACATGTTTCGTTAACTTAAAGATATTCTTTTCATTAAAAAAAAAAAATCTACTATACTTAGGGCCAGCACAACCATTAGTCAAATGGGCCGACTGCCCAGAACACAGGTTCTAAAGAATTTTAGAAACTACTTAATAACTAGTCGACCAAATAACTGCCGCCAAACTATAAGAGTAAATACCAGCAATGTAAGGATCGTAAATGTCACATTTACTACTTGACATTAAACATGATGCACACATTTAATACGTCGTAAAATAATTTTAAATTCGCCTTTTTATTTGTATTTTTATTGGTGTTTTGCTAATTTATTTGCTTTTTCGTTATTTAAAATAAAAGTTATGTAAATTTGAGTAATTTGGTGAATAGTTTGGCGCTTTATATTTTGAGAAATTGGTCGACAAGATTATCAAATAGTATCAAATTTCGAAATAATGTTTCCTCAGTATCTTTTTTTATCTGCATTTGCTTTCAAATTCTTCTTTATGATAAGAAAAAAAAAATCTGGATTTTCGTTTTATGCTCTGGTGGGTCTGTTCAAATATGCAATCTCAGCGTTTGCTTATTATAACAGAATTCAGGAAATGATCCAGTTTAAGTTTTCATAAAGTAAAATACAATAAAATGAGTAAAAATGTAAAAATTTGAATAAATTAAAAAAGAGAGAGAGAGAGAGAGAGAGATAATGACTGATCTGATAGATAAAGTTCTATATATATGTGTGTGTATATATATATATATATATATATATATATATATAATATAGTTTTTTTTTTTTTTTAATCAGAGGAGTGAAATGAAACTCTTAAGGGTGATTAACTGTCATTTTTTTCCCAATTTTAAATTAAAATAGCAAAAACTTCTATTAAAGGATAATTAAAAAGTAGTATTTATTTAGAATTTTAATTAATATTAATTTTAATTTTAAATATTCTTCTTTCGCTTTTTTGCCAGAAGGGTGTGGAGCAGGTTCACAACACATATTTATCTTGTAATTTCTTTCGAGTCTCTTTCCTGGCTCTTCCACTGGGTTCAAGATCGCACTGTTTATAAGCAGGATTCTTATCGCCACTCGCCATTGCACTAAATCGCTACAAAATGCTTCATTTGGTGAATAAATGAACAATCAGATTCGCCAAATTACAAGTGCTCAGTTTCTGCTCTTTTAGTGTGTGTGGTTACAGTTGCGATTTTTATCCACGTTACTGTACGATTGACGTCGCTTTTCATCTTCAATCGTACCATGCCATTCACTTAATTATTTATAGAGATACGAACTAACACTAATTCAGTTTAGCAACAGCTAAAGACCCACAGTGTCTCACACCAAATGTATTTTGATGACTTTTTTCAATTTTTTACTGTTTTTTATTTTTTATTCGCAAAATCGATAATGTTGATCAAAAACTTGCGAGAACCCAGTTTGTAAGCTAAGATAAATTCCGAACAATATACAAACGTTCCCTAAAAACAAAGAAATACCGGAGCTGTGCTCCGGCGCTAATTAAGCAATGGTCAGTCCATGTTAGGTACGTTAAATGTCCCTGGGAAAAAAATAGATTTTTACAGCAATCAATGCTAAAATGTCCTGGCGATTACAAGCTCGTATGAAGATCATCAAAACAAAGTTAATGTAGTCAAGTTGGTATTAAAAAGAATTCTACTCTCCTTTAAGTTTTCCCGAACAACAAAAATAATCAGCCATTGTTGAATGACACATTTTGTTAATCAACTAGCTGACATACCCGATATTGCCCGAGCCCATGATAGTAGCCTTTAATCTTAAATTAACCTCAAGTTTGTATCATTTTGTATCTTTAATCCGATTTTCTATGAATTTATACATTTAAATAAAAATTTCTCCAAAATTTGTTGATGTTTATTGGAAAAAGCGATCGTAAAAAGTCATTTTCCCATTTAAACATGTAACATCGCACAGTGGTCCCAAATCGCAATTATGTGACCAAGAATTAAAAAAGTTTCGTATTTACAACTGAAATACATTTTACAATATTTAGAAATGTCGGAAGATTTATACTGTTAAATATTTTGTTTTTAAAGTACATGTAAACCCGCACTGCATGTGTTAAGTTGAGAGTTTTGGACGATTCTTGTCGTTATGTGATTTTCAAGCGAATTCGCTATACATTCACTCACTATAAGCTCTTCTTACATAATTTGTCGTTTTTCTTTCTTTATGCGTTGCTCTGAAACAACATTAAATTATATCCTTGATGTGATTTTTGGATTGTAAAAGTTTCAAAATTTTAAAAGGGGGATATTTTTAAAGCACAATTTTAAGGATATTTTTGTTCATAAAAAGTCGATCAAAGTCCTTCTGGCTTCCATAGCACAAAATGTAGAATGAACCTTTTAAAATTATGTATGAAGAAATTCATTGCGATTTTGTTTCATAGTTTAAAAATAAATAAATAAAAAGTTCTTGTTTTCCGAACTCTTCAAAATTTTTATCGTTTATAAATATGAAATTTTGCAGCCCTTTTTCTCTCGCTTTTTATTTTATGTTTTATTTTACGTATTTCATTTTCACGTCTGATTTTTTTTTTTTTTTTTTTTTTTTTTTTTTTTTTTTTTTTTTTTATAGCATAAAAAAATCTTATCATTCGAACTCTGAAAATTTTTCCTATTATAAATATAACTGTATCCAAACTCTTTTTAAAATTTCGTGGGGAAAACAATGCATAGCTAGTAGCAAAAACATCAAACAAGCCACCCCGAAGCTGCTCGCGTTTTGCTGTTTTCTCCGAAATTTTCATTTTCTTTTTAATTACTGCTGCTCATCCGAATGTTTCGAAATTTCTGTAGGTGATGTAAATCTTGGTCTTCTGATATAATCTAAAAAGATTGTGTCGAAATACAGACGTTTTCGTTATTTTTACCATAGGAAAAAAATCGGGAGCTGCGAAATGACCTGCTCTCGCCAATGTTTTGAAAAAGGGTTTAAATACGTATATTTCGAAACCCATTGATTGCATCGTTGAAAATAAGGTCTCAGCTTTAGCAGCATATCTTTTTTTTTTTTTTTTTTTTTTTTTTTTTTTAATTAGTCTGTGTCTCTAAAATTGCGCTCTCTAAAAGCGTTTTCGTAGGGAAAACGTCAACTTTAAAAATGGTCCTTTTTTTTTTTTTTTCAAAGAGTTAGCAACAATATTGTTTCAAACTGATTGCGGTATTTAAGGGTACAGTCTAAACTAACAAAAAAAGGGACCCTCAAAACTAATTTTTTTAATTTTAAATGATTTTTTTTTCTTTTAATTTCTGGAAATAGTCATAGTATATATATCTCTTATTTCACGATTTTTTTTAAAAAATATATTCAATAGTTTTTGAGATACAGATTTTTCTTTTTTTAAATTAACCAAAAATGACAATATTTCAAAATGCTAGATGCGAAATTCTTTATGCGCAATTTTTCTGATTTTTTTTAAAATGCTCTCTATGTATGTATTAACAAATGTTACTTAGCATTTTTAGCATATTACTTGTAAAACATTTAAAAAAAAAATTATTTAAACTTAATTCTTTTGTATTTTTCGTTAAGAAACCATTAAAAATTCCATGTAACTGAAAATTAAAAATTTTAAATGCTTCTAAAAAAGCTAATTTTCAGTAACATTTGTTAACACATTGAGAGCATTTTAAACAAAGAAAAATTGGGTAACACCCAGAAAAATTAGGTATAAAGAATTTCGCATGGAACATTTTGAAATCATGAAAACGATGAAAATATTCATTCTGAGAAAAACAGGTTTTAGTAACAACAATGGTTATAATTGCTTATTATTTTCCTACTGACACAATTTCAGCTATATATAAAGCGATATATTATCATTTCTAGCTTATATGTAAGTGTTTTATGTTTTTATGGTGAATTCACATAAAATATGTGGTTCATGCAAAGGACGTGAAGTATCTGGATTTTAAAAAATTTTCTCAAAAATAACTTTTTGTATTTTCTAATGATTTTTTTTTCTAGAAATATTCGTGGTATAAATACCTCTTATTGTACAAATTTTTGTTAAATATATCAAATATTTTTAATATATTAAATATATTAATATTTTTTTATTTTACATTAAAAAGATTGGAGGCAAAAAGCAATTCCTCTAAATACATTGTAAACAAATGCTTAAAAAAAAAAAAAAAAAAAAAAGTTACCGTTAAAGTATTTTTTTGCGAAATCACAAAATTAATAAGTATTCAGTGCAAAATAATAACATTTTGTAAGGTAAAACTAAAAACTAGGCTAAATTTTACGAATGCTAATCGGCAAAAAAGTAAACAAAGGGGCGTGGCAAAATCAGCTGATTGGACAAAAATGCTTGTAACTCCAGTAAAAATAGTCGAAATTGATAAATTCTTTTTGTGTTCAATAGCAGGGAGTTCATATAATGTTATTATGCTAAAAATGAAAATTCGACAATTTGATGATTTTTTGCTATTTTGAAAGTCCACTGTACCCTTAAGACGTAAAGGTATGAATTTTAAGAATATATATATTTTTTCATCATTTCGAACGATTTAGCCGATAGCGGTTCAAAACAAAAGGCAAAAAAAAACAGCAGCATGATTATTTCTTACATTTTACTATTTTCCTTTCCTCTCAAAGATTCTAGTAATAATAGTAATAATAATAATAAAATAACAAATAAATAAATAAATATATCTCCTTTTTATGATTTATTAATTATTATCTTGATTAATTACCAATTATATATCGGAGCGTTGGATGCATATGGACCTATTCGTTGGAATATGTCCATAGAGACCTTTTAGACCTCGGTCCGCCACACACCAGTGAACATTGAACAAAAAAACGTGCGACATGCGACAATTTCACTATGATAAAAAAGAAAAAACCGGTTTGACTGCGTCCTGTTGAATGATTTTTGACGCATGTCTCCCTGGTGTGTGGTGGGCCTTAGATTTCGCTAGTCATCGCCAATAGAGCTCATCAGTGTGACGTCACAGACAACTCAACCCCGCATCTCCATGGTAACTGGGTCAGTACAAATCGAGAGAGTTTAGAGTGTGATAGAGATGCACTATATACCATCAAAAAGGCTTTCAATATGAAATCAGATATCGTTCAAAGGCTGAATTCATTGAACTGGGTGACGTTTTAAAAGCGATCCGCAAGTGTTTGGGACGAATTGTAACTTGTTTAAATCAGTTTCAGGGTTGAATTTTTAGCTTCACGATAAAACAACAGATTTCATCTCTATCTTTTCTGAACTCTGTGGTTTGTTTTGAACCAATTTCTGGAGTTGTGACGTCACCACTGATGAGCTCTATACACAGGTAAAGCGTAACTATCTTTTATTAGTATAAGTTTCTGCCATAACTAAGGAAGACTCTCTCAAATAAAATATTATGCCATCAAAACATTTTATCAAATATTACAGAAGGCAAGTCATAATTCCACTAAAGATGCTAGTAATTATTTTACTGTACTCCAAATCTTCATTATCATCAATCGTTTTCAATCCACTGTTGGACGTAGGTCTCCCCTATAGATGCAGATTTACGATGGCTAGTCACCACGTGGGAACTAAATTGTTTGACTTAGTTTTCGGCGTCTAAGTCGTCATTCTTTGGCAAATTTTGCGCTTTTTCTCGCGATCATTTGACGAAAATCGCGTTTTTCAGTGATTCTGACGAAAGTCGCCGCGTTTTTTGCAATCCTTTGATAAAATTAGCTTTTCTTCTGCGATCTTTTGACGGAATTCGCATTGTTTCTCCATTGTTTGGCGTTGTTTTTAAATTCTTTTTAGAAATTGAGCCCTGATGGTCATTGGAATATTTGGGTTTAGGAGCTACTGGGTCCGAAAAAATTTTGGGAATCTGGAGGTAATTTTACCCAGATTTTCCCAGTGCTTCCTTCTAATACTTTAATCCTCCAATTAACACCTGCCACTTTCTTCACTCATTTTTACTTAAGGTGGTCATCTTGGTCGTTTTACATCTATGGGATATCACTTTCGGGTGTTAGTGCTCCATCTATTGTCTTATCTTCTTGCAATATGCCCAGCCCGTTTTTATTTTAGCCTCTTAATTTTTTCAGTGGTGTTAAAAACTTACGTTTGATTTTTTTTATCCAGGTTATTCTTTTTCTGTCTCTTCTAGTTATGCTTAGCATACATCTCTATATACTTCGTTGTATTATTTGTACCATCCGTTTTATTAGCGTCCATGTTTCTGTTCCATAAGTTAGTGCAGGTAAAACACATTGATAAAACAACTTTTTTTTCAAAAAAGAAGTGATCCCAGGTTGACTTGGTGCAAACTGTTGTTAAATACTAGAGTGTATTCCAAATATTTCAATAAAATTCAGTACATCACACTTTTGTGATGCCTATGTTTATTTTATTGAAATGACATGAAAAGCTCTAATCTGAGCTCGTGCTGACGTATTTAAAGAAAATCACGGAAAGTCACAAAAGCGCAATGTACACTGTAAAAAAAAAGGGTCGATCTACTAAAAAAACTTTAGTGATTCTTGTAATTACTAAAAAATTTTTTGTAATCTTAGTCGGTTACTAGAAAATCTGTAAGAATTACTAGAAAAAAGTTAGCAATGGATAGAGTTAATAGTTTTACATTTTTAATAGCTATTACTAAAAGTCACTTGGTGTGGCCTTGATAGCATAGTGGTTATAGTAACGGATTCCAGGCTGAAAGGTCCCGGGTTCGATACCGGACGCCGTCAAATACGTCCCGAATGTATGTAGTGTAAGTACTCGTTAATAAAGGGATTATGAAAATCCTGTCAGATCAGGTAGCATTTTTGGTGCTGCCATCTATTGCTCTTTTGCCGAAAATCTATCGCTTCAGAAGTTTGGATGCAGCTCCTGTCCTTTGGGCGCACGTAAAAGTTATTAAAAGCAATTTTGGAGCTATTATTAAAATTTTCTTGGTGGCTCATACTAAAAATTTTTAAGTTAGTTATACAAAAAATTATTTTGTTCAGTTTACAAAAGAAATGCTTGTTTCACTTGCAAAAAAAAAAGTTCGTAATGGTTACTAAAAAATTCTGTGGAATACAAATTTACTAAAGAATTTTTAGTAACCTCTTGGAATTTTTTTTTACAGTGTAGATGAAGTTTTTAATAAGCGACCTTGATCAATGCAACAACAGTGGAGTTATCAGAGAAAAATATATGTATAAGACTTTGTTTAGAATAAAAATAGAACATTTTGATTTGTACTGCAATCAGACCGAATAAAAAAATGAAGTTTAGCAAAGTAAAATGAAAAGTAGAAAGAAAAATAAAAAAGTACTTTAAGACAAAATGTAGCAATTTCAATGGAAAAACATTTAGAATTAAATTAAAATACGTTAATAATTAAAAAATGTTATGTATAATAAAACATTCTTTAGCATCATTTTTGGAATAAACGAATCAAATCGAAAATCATTTTTTCAACTGATAATACGATCTTATTTCATATCACACCATGTTTCATAAAATATCTTGTTTGTTTGCATTGAGCTTATTATGCAACGCATAATCACTATACAAATAAATTTTCTCTTATCCCATTTCTGGATCACACGCATCGAGATTTATTTTCAACCAAGGTTTCTTGTACATGTTCCCCAGCTGACAGGTTGTTCGAGTAATCTTACAAGCTTATTATCGCTTCTTCTCTTCTTTCCAACCAATGTGAATTCGTATTGGGGCCACTGTTATTTTAAATATGCTAAAAGAAATTAATGAGTGCACACACTTGCGATAATTATATTCATCGGATATCGTAATTTTTACGTTTACTTCCTCATTAAGACAAATCGACTTTATTTGACACGATTAGAAGAGAATACCTTATTATAAATCCAGGTAAATTTATATGTCCAAACAGGGTTGGAAAAAAACCAGGTTTTTTCGAACCCCCCTCCCCCCAAAAAAAAAACCGGTTTTTTTGGTTTAAACTAGGTTTTTTGGTTTAAACCGGGTTTTTTAAAAACATCCTTTCTTATTACATATACATGCATATTTACTGATAAAAACAGACATTATTGGTTTATAAGCAGTGTTACTTCATATAAAATAATTTAAATTTAATAATTATAATGAATTTATGCTGAAAATTAAAAAAAATCATTTTTCAATTTAAACAGTTTTAGCAAACAGTCTTATGTTGAAAGTTTTAACTGTTCTACACAGTGAACCATTGATGCCCTGTAAATCTTTATAAACAATCTTTTGATTACTAATAATAAACATTTGGATGTAGTTTGATAAATATTCTTTTCCACAATTATTCAAATAATAAGTTAGAAATACTTCTTAGGATTTTTAATTTCTGACTGACAATTTGAAGTTAACATTTTTAGTCGTTAGATTCAGCAGATAGCAGATGGGAAAAAAAAAAAAAAAAAAAAAAAAAAAAAAAATTATTATTAAAATGCTATAACTGGCAACCAGTCTTTGCTTTTAATTATTCAAGATAATCTTCTAAAAGTAAAATTTCTTTTACAGCTTGTGCAAAATCTTAAAAGATCATTGTGTTACATTATTAAATGCATTTAATAATCTGCATTATTAAAAAAATTAGAATATTTTATACTAAATATTGAATTTATTTTATCTATGATCAATTCACATGTTTGAAGTTTTTTTCTTTAGAGCAATAGATATGTTCACCAATGTGTACTGATTTTAATCCTTTGCATAAAAAAATGACATAAACCCAATGTATCTAATGCTTATTGCTGAAATGTTAAAAGTAAAAATTATTTATATCCAATAATCTGAAACTCGCAAATTATAAAGAAAGAAAGAAAGAAAATGTCATTAGATTTCTTGTAAAAAATGATAGAAATGATTTATATCTAATAATCTGAAATTCGAAAATTATAAAGAAAAAAAGAAAATGTTATTATATTTCTTCTAAAAAACGAATTGCTTTCATAGAAAAAACCAATTGGTTTAATCCTATGCATAAAAAAAGACCTAAACCCACTATATATAACACTTATTACTGAAATAAAGTGTTAAAAGTAGAAATTATTTATGTCCAATAATCTGAAACACGTAATTATAAAGAAAAAAAAAAAGAAAATGTTATTAGATTTCTTCTTAAAAAAACAATTGTTTTTTTCGAGAAAAAAACCAATTGATTTAAACCGTGACAATCCTGTGTCCAAATAGCTGTTGCAAATAAGCTGTTGCCTACCTACTCTTTATTTGACCAAGACTATGATAATAATACTTTAGATGTATTGAAATTTTACAAGAAAGTTCTCCGGCATGTGAAATTGGTTTTTATTTTATAATCATGCTGGTGCAAAAGCTGTTTCATTCGAAAATTTGTAATTATTTATTGTAATTTTCTGTGCTTCAATCGTAATTTTAAGTTAATCCTATTCCCTCCCCCCCCTCCCCTTCCCCCCCCCCCCCCCCCACACACACACAAAAAAAAAGAAGAAAAAAAACTCTATAAAGATTTGATATTTAAGAATTTCTATTGGTAAAAATCAGGATTAGAAAAAAAAATCTGGGTTTTTTTTTCCAAAAGAAAAAAAAAAAAAAAAAAAAAAAAACTTTTTTTAATTTAAATTGGCTTTTTTTTAAACACTCTTTCTTACTACATGCATATTTATTGGTAAAAATAGATAACTTCATTTTAAAATAATTTAAATTAAATAATTGCAATGAATTTGCGTAGAAAATTGAAAAAAAAATGATATTTTAATTTAAACAGTATTAGCAAACAGTTATACAAACATTCTTATATTCAAAGAATAAACTGCTTTTCATCATGAAACATTGACATTCTGAAAATCTTTATAAACAATATTTTGATTACTAATAATAAACATTTGGATGTAATTTGATAAATAAAATATTCTTTTCCACATTTATTCAAATAATAAATTTCAAATACTTGTTGGGATTTTGTTTTTTGATTGACTATTTGAAGTCAATATTTTTGGTCATTAAATTCAGCCGATAACAGGGAAAAAAATATTGTTATTCTGTTAAAATGCTATAATAGTACCCAATCTTTGAATACTTTCTTATTCCACTTCCTATTTTGATTTTAATTCTTAGTGATAATCTCCCCAATCAAGAAAATTTTTCATTTACAGCTTGAGCAAAATCTTAAAGATCATCATGTTGTGTTATTAATTGCATAAATAATCTACATTTTAAAAAAATATTAAAATATTTTATACTAAATACTGAATGTTTTTAATCTATTTTATCTTTGATCAGTTCACATATTTGAAACCTTTTTCTTTAGAGCAATAGATATGTTCATCAATACATATTGATTTTAATCCAATGACCTATACATAAAAAATGACTTAAACCCACTATATATATTACTTATTGCTGAAATAAAGTGTTAAACGTAGAAATTATTTATATCCAATAATCTGAAACACTTAAATTATAAAGAAAAAAGAGAAGATGTCATTAAATTTCTTATTCTTCTCCTTCAAAATAAAATAATAATAATAATAAATAAATAAATAAAACAGTTGGTTTAAACCATGGTTAAGACACGCTTGTTTTCAACCATGCCAACACTATCAAAAATATTAGTTTTAATACTCTTATACTAAAATTAGATCTATATACACTAAGGCAGAAACTTCCTACAAATGCCGCACACCCCCATTTTTACAGTCCGCGGTGCTCTTCACAACAGTTAATTTATCCATAATTTTTTCTCTGATAAATAAAAAATATTTATCTGAAAAAAAAAGCGGGAGAAATCTTACATTCTCTATGGACTCTCTATTATAATCTCTTTAATAGCGTATTTTTCTATTCATGAAAACAAAGGAAATTTTCGCTACGTCGGCTATAAATGATGCAGCTCACTACTTGATCCATTTGATCATTTGTGGCCCGCGAACACAGATAAGTTGGAAATCCCTGCTTTAAAGTGTACCTCATCAAAAATTCACATTTCCAAACCAGTGTTGGCCTGTTGGTGATCCTGCGTCCAGCTCGCTATAATTTACCGTATCCTCCCAAAGGTCAATAGCGGAGGAGATCTAGCGATATGGGGAAATATGCGTTTTCTCCTGTAACTTAAAACCACATTTTCTGGCGAAGGATGAACAATTTTCGCCAACTTTCGCAACAAAACCTCAGAACAGAGTTTTAAATACTAATCCGATATAAAATTTTAAACGAAGCTGATAACCTATGAATAATTTTCAATGGATACGATTTTACAAAATTTTCTCAAGTCCAAAAGGGCAACTATCATTATAACACAAGTTTAAATTCATTTTTGTTCGGAAACATATGAAAATAAGCAGATGTTATTCAAAAATATTTTTAACCCTTTATCTACGCATTATGAATTCAAGAAAATTTTACATTCAAAAGCATTTTATGCAAATTGTTTAAGCTAAATTAAGAGATTTATATAATCATTTAATAAATATTTGAAGGATTTTAGGATTTAGAAAGATTAACTAAATTGGAATTTACAGGGATTTTGTGCATTTTTTATAACCCCACTCAAATCTTTATTTTTAATTATTTTCTTAGTATTTTGTAAAATTATAAAATGTACAAATATTATGTTCTTATAATATAAATATCGAAATATTTCCGCATTGAAAAATCCCCATCCACTCCCTCAGCGCCAAGAAAGTTGAAAAGATGCAAAGACAAAATAAATCATTATTTAAAAATATTTTTGTTTCGCGTAACCAATAATGCTTTTGGAACAAGATAAAGTAATGTATATATAACTCATTCTAAATAGTATTACAACTAACTTACGTATTAAAAGAATTTTATAATAACTTATTTTAATGGTACTTATAAGTACCATCGGTAGATAAAGGGTTAATTGACAGAAGTTTTCCATTTTTTGGCAAACATAAATGATCTTTCAGAAAATACATTCAAAGTTGGCATTTTGAACCGAATTTCTGGACGCAAGGAAAGAAAACTACCCAGAGAGAGAAGAAAAATTTGTTGCTACACGATCAAAATTGTTTATAAGTCAATAATATATATAAGTCGATTTATTTAATAAAAAATGGAAGACTTGTTTCGATCAGATATCGCTTCCATATCCAGCTTTCACAATTTTCTTCCTTTACATTAAAAACTGAGTTAATAAATATCAATGTGGATATAATAGATATTGGCATCGGTCGATTACATTGTGTTTTAGTTCAAGTTTAATTTTTTGCAGCAGACTCAGGCCGAGCCTGGACTTTTTATTTTTTCCTGCACAATCGAGTCGGAGTTATTTTCATGATGGTTCAGAGAAACAATAGGCTTTGTAAAAATAGTAACAACCATAATGGAATCATTGGAATTATCTTAAACTGATTTTCAAATTCCCTACACAACAATGGAAAACTTTCTGAAAATTTTTCTAACGCATTTTTAATTGAAAGTACATTTATGCCATTGAAATTATTTAGAAACAAATAACATTTTCTTTTTTTTTAAATAATTAAATTAATTTTTGAGTTATTAGCGATTTTTGGCACGAGAAGATCATTTTTTTCTTTTTTCCTGTGCTATCGCATTGGAAAATTCGATTTAAAAGCCAATTTTAAATTGTATCTTCTTAAAGTTCTTATGCCTTTAAGAGCGAAAAAGCACCGAATACACTAGCGATAATTGATAATTAAACAATAGGTTTTGTAAAAATCACCATAAAATAAAAAACAAAGCAGACACACTTCGAGCTAAAAAAAAAAAAAAAAAAAAAAAAACACAACTTGTCATCAGCTGAGGTAGACACGTGTCCGCAAGGGCACAAGGTCAAAGATGAACTGGTTCATCTTGATTAAAGGAAATTATGAAATCACATATTATATTAAATTAAAATTAAATGTGTGAATAAAATGCTTTTTATGCCTTTACAAACTTGCTAATCTTAATGCTTTACGATTATCAGGAATTGTTAAAAAAAATTATATATATACAGGGTGATTCATAAAAGATAGGCAGAACTTTAAGGGGTTATAGTACACTTAAAGACAAATAATATTAAATAGGAGACTAAGGGTCCCAGACGTATTCCCAAGGAGATAGGGGGCATTAAAGTTTAGGGTCCGAAATTTCAAATGATTATAAAAAATGGAAAAATTGGTCGATTCGTTTGCGGTTTTTGCAAAAAATTTTCTTTATGCCAATATTTTCTTGAAATAAAATTTTAAAGCTCAATTTCAAAAAATGCCGATAGGGGGCGCTTTAGACTTTGGAGTAACAAACAACTATTTTTTAACGTTATTTTTTGTATTTCTTTAAATGATTTCGAAAGCTTAGACTTAAACTTAAATTTTGATCTAAAAATCTGAGTCCTAACGAGTAGTTAAGTAGCGTAAACTGAAATTTGAAATTTGAAACCCTTCTCCCCCAGAACAAAAATCAGTTATTCCCGATCTTTGTGTCGTAGATTAGGCTCTAACTACTGCCGCGTTTTGCTAAAATTATTCTTTATGTCAGTATTTTCTTGAAAATAAATTTTAAAGAAAAGTTTCAAAAAATTCGGATAGAGGGCGCTTTAGACTTTGGAGTAACGAACAACTGTTTTATACCGTTATTTTTTGTGTCTCATTAAATGCTTTCTAAAGCTTAGACTTAAATTTTCAGCCCAAAATCTGAATCGTTAGACGTGGTTAAGTTTCTGGGGAGAGGGGTTTGAAATTTCTACTCCTGAGCACAGTTCAGTTTACCATGTCCACACATTGTGTGCTGTGATACGAGGTAAAAAGACACAAATTAGGATTATGTTACCAAAGCATATTTATTAACATGTAATTACAATAAATGTTCAAAATTGTGACCACCAGAGGTTATGCACGCAGAACAACGGCGAAGAATGGAACGGCGAACATTCGCGAAAACATCAGGCTTTTCGAGCACTTCCCCTACAGCGGCGGAAAGTCTGGCGATCAGTTCCTCGGGGGATTCAATGGGTGTCTCATACATAAGAGCCTTCAATTGTCCCCAAAAAAAGAAATCGAGGGGTGAAAGATCTGGCGAGCGAGCAGGCCAAGCAACAGGACCACCTCGACCAATCCATCTGTTCGGAAATGTGATGTCCAGATAGTTGCGGACGTCTCGTACGTAATGGGCTGGCGCTCCATCGTGCTGGAACCACATGACCCGCCGGATGCGTGGAGGAACAACGTTTAACAGGTCTGGCAGCACATGTTGCAGAAATGTGAGGTATGTTTTACCGTTGAGGCTTTCAGGAAGAAGGTACGGTCCGATTAGGTGGTCTCTGAGGATTCCTGCCCAAACATTGATGGAAAAGCGTCTCTGATGAGCATGTGGATACGTAGCATGTGGGTTGACATCCGCCCATACATGTGCATTGTGTGTGTTAAATGTACCTTCACGTGTGAAGGTACATTCATCGGTGAAAAGCACAGTTCGTCCAAAATGTGGATTTAGCGCGTTCTGCTGCAGAAAAAAGCGGCGAATTCAATACGATTTGGATAATCCCCTGGAGATAGTTTCTGGACTCGTTGCACATGAAACGGGAGCAAATGTTCATCCTTCAGTACCCTCCAAGTCATGGACTGTGAGGTATCCACCTGCCTAGCCACTGTTCGTGTACTTGTACTTGGCTGCGCCGCTACTACATCCAGAATGGCTTCTGCAACAACTACTGATTCGTCCTTTTTTGCACGACCTGCATTCGACCGGGAAGCGAGAAATGATCCCGTCTCACACAACTGTCTGTGCAAGCGCTCAAAAGTTTTGCGGTTAGGCAACCGCCTGTTGGGAAATCGCTCTCCGTACATTCGTTGTGCCTCTGCACCATTTCCATCTGCCGCTCCGTAAATTAAATGCATCTCAGCCTTTTCCTTATTCGTGAAGGGCACCATCTTCCGATTCATTACTACAGCGACTTACACTTGACTCACCGTTCAGTGGTTTTTATGCCTGAATCGTGTCGAAATTTTGCATACGTGTTCTTCTTCTTCCCCATTTGACATTTGCATACTTTCTGTCTCCTTCTTCACCCGGTGACTAGCGTCAGGAATGGAGCTTTAACGTTTGCATGAGCGACGTTTCCAACTGTGCCAGTGCCTTTATGAGTGAATTCCGACTATGCAGTCCTTGACGAAAGTTGTATTTTTGCCTCGTATCACAGCACAGAATCATTAGGCATGGTTAAGTAGTGCAAACTGAACTATGTTCAGAAGTTGAAATTTGAACCCCCTCCCCTCGCTACTGAACCACGCTCAGCGATTCAGATTTTGAGCTGAAAATTTAAGTTTAAGTCTAAGCTTTAGAAAGCATTTAATGAGACACAAAAAATAACGGTATAAAATAGTTGTTCGTTACTCCAAAGTCTAAAGCGCCCTCTATCCGAATTTTTTGAAACTTTTCTTTAAAATTTATTTTCAAGAAAATACTGACATAAAGAATAATTTTAGCAAAACGCGGCAGTAGTTAGAGCCTAATCTACGACACAAAGATCGGGAATAACTGATTTTTGTTCTGGGGGGAGAAGGGTTTCAAATTTCAAATTTCAGTTTACGCTACTTAACTACTCGTTAGGACTCAGATTTTTAGATCAAAATTTAAGTTTAAGTCTAAGCTTTCGAAATCATTTAAAGAAATACAAAAAATAACGTTAAAAAATAGTTGTTTGTTACTCCAAAGTCTAAAGCGCCCCCTATCGGCATTTTTTGAAATTGAACTTTAAAATTTTATTTCAAGAAAATACTGGCATAAAGAAATTTTTTTGCAAAAACCGCAAACGAATCGACCAATTTTTCCATTTTTTATAATCATTTGAAATTTCGGACCCTAAACTTTAATGCCCCCTATCTCCTTGGGAATACGTCTGGGATCCTTAGTCTCCTATTTAATATTATTTGTCTTTAAGTGTGCTATAACCCCTTAAAGTTCTGCCCATCTTTTATGAATCACCCTGTATATATATATATATATATATATATATATATATATATATATATATATATTCCATTTAGTCATAAAGCAAAATAGCTGTAAAAAAATCCAAAATTAATCTTAGATTTTAATACTTTTATGTCATTTTAAACATTTTTAAGTTTTTTGATTTTAATCAATGATTTTTTTTTAAAAAAATCAACCGATTTAAATCAACTGATTAAAATCGGTGACATCCTAATTGCTATAAACTTAATATTTTGAAATCCAGTTGATTTTAAATTTTAAAAGATTACTCTCATGTTCCGAATTGTTAGAACTTTTTTTCCTCTCCCCCCCCCCCCAACCTCCCATTCCCAGTTTCTGTTTGTTTGCTTGTTTTGTTAATTTATATTTTATCATTTTTGATCTAATATTCTGAAATGAAATTAGTTTAATATTTTTTATAAGCTAAAGTTTTTGTGATTCAGCTATTTTTATCATTTCATTCAGGAAAAAAATATATACAGGGTGTTTCAGTTAAACGTTTCAGAACTCCTAAGAGAGGTAGGGTGCATCCTGACGACTCGAAATCATATAGCAATGTGGGGTCGGAAATGCTTTCCTGAAGCGGTGATGTACACAGAAGCATCATAAAGATAAGACACCATAAGTGAAAAATCGTTTTATTAATGCATGTAAAGTAAGTGTTCGAAATTTCTGAAACTGACTACAATGCACAACTCACATCTCCGGCGCATGGAAATCCGAACATTCTCGAATACTCCAGGCACATCTCGATTTTCTCCGGCAGCTACTGCGATTTCCACTAACAGCTCCTCAGCATTGTCAACAGGGGTGTCATAAACTAGTGTTTTCATATGACCCCAGAAATAAAAATCAAGACATGATAGGTCTTGCTTTTTTACATGTATTTATGAAACGATTTTTCACTTACGTTGTCTTTTCTTTATGGTGCTTTTGTGTACATCACCGCTTCAGGAAAGCATTTCCGACCCCACATTGCTGTATGATTTCGAGTCGTCAGGATGCACCCTACCTCTCTCAGGAGTTCTGAAACGTTTAACTGAAACACCCTGTATATTACACATACATTGTGTCCGAAATTTCTGAATATCCGTTACAACCTTAATTAAATTATCTAGATTAATAATTTATATTTTTTTATTACAATATTCCATAAAGTGATACATTTATACAAATTGAAATATTGCACAATCAATAATACTACGACACGAACAAATATGTAAAAAATTAAAGTAAAACATCCCTAAAGCGACTGTTTTCATTCCAGTAAAAATTGGTCGCTCCGAGAGGTCATCTCTTAATGAAGGTCATGTTTAAACCAGATTTTAGTTGTTGAAAAGGGCAACAATTAATGTTACTAAAATTTATTTTTCACATTATGAAAAATATGAAAGTTTAAATATCAAAAGAAAAGTTTATTACATAGGTTAATTACTGCAGATTTAAAAAAATAAATACATTGATTATGAATATTTCGATTTTATCCTTTTAGTTTTTATTTGCTGGTCTTTATAAGTCCAGTAAAAAAATGCATTTATTTATTTATTTTTATTTTTATTTATTTATTTATTTATTTATTATTCTTAATTTGTCATCACAGTATAATCAGGGGTCTGTCCAGACTACTCTCACAGGGTCCTGTTTTTGTGAAATTGTGATTTTTTTTCTTATATTTGTGAAATTTCTAGCCACAATTTTGTGAATTTTAATTTATTGATGTCTTCAGGTTTTATTTATCATATATAAAATCTAAGTAATGTGCGCTTTGGTGAGTTGAACTGCTTTTTACAAGCCAGATTTTATTATTAAAGGATTAAATTTGTGAAAAGTTCAATTTGAAGGTGAAAAATTCTGTGAAAGGTCTATTTAAGAGAACAGGTAATTTTATGAATGGACCTGTTTTTGGGATAAAATGTTATGTGAAGGATCCTGTGAAGGTAACAAGCATAATACAACTATCTCTCTTTAATCTTGCCTCGCATGTTATTTAAACTGGTAAAATCCATTATAGCGATCCCCTTGCAGTATAGCGAAATAAATATGCGTTATGTAAATCAGATGTTGACGTATTTTTCTCAAAAGCGTAAATAATTTTTAAAAAGTTTTTAAAATTATTTGTCTCATTTTTACACTCTTATCAATTGCAAATAAACATATGTATAATCAATAAATAATTAATAAATATTTTACTTGCTGCATATATTTGTATATCATGCAATTACAAGATTTAAACAAAAAAATTTACACGATTTCTCCTTTGGTGTTCAACTGAGACATCACTGAAAAACGCGTAGAAATATTCTTTATTAATGATAAATTCATTTAGCCAATCGAGCGATAAAAAGCCTAAATCAATCACTGTATGTGTACTCACAGAAGCAGTAACCCCAAAGCGAGAGATAATTTAGAATGGGGCTTCCATTGTCCGAGGACCCTACCAATTAACCCGCGCAGATCGCAGGCATCCGGGCCTGTTTTCCGGCAAAAAAGTATTTTGGCCAGCACAGTGCCTAAAACTGAAAAAAAAAAAATAGGAATAGGGCAAAAATGGCAAATTCTTATTTGTCTCTAATGTGTAGTAAAATTTATAATCTAATAAGGATAATAATGGTATAAACAATTAAATTTGGTAACATATCATTTTTTAAATTTAATTTGCTAATTAATAAATATAATTAAATATTTTTACATATTTTAAATTTTTATAAAATAGGTGGGATTCAATCCAATACTAAGGAATTTAAGAACCAAATTAAAAATCTGATGTCTATTTTTTCTCTAAAGTAAATTATTCTGTTATATTTTACATTAATATATATATATATATATTTTACTATCAAAAGGTTTTTACATAATTTTGCTACTTTTGTTTTGTGTAATAAGTCTTAAAAAAGTATGCAAATATTTAAGTTTTTGGTACTAAATTATAATTATTTATCTTATGAAACCAGTCTGTTAACAGATAAAAAAAATAATTAAATTAAATGGAATATTATATATTAAAAAATTCTTCGTTATGTCTTGTTAAAAGATTGGATTTTTTTTTTTTTTTTTTTCCTCCTCCCTTTTACACACCAAGAAATGTTCAAAAAGTTAGATTCATTACAATTCATAAAATGCATAATTATACTTATTTAATATAAGAGTTAAAAAAAATAAATTTAGAATAAGGATTTTTAAGTTTACAAGGAAGGTCTCCATACTGGGCATACTCAGATTTTTTTGAAAAAAATACTAATTAAGCTACTCATGTATGTAATAAAGGATCAGTGAAAATTAACGGCGGAATTACATAAGAAAACATGTAAAAAAATAAAATACTTTCGAATATTTGGCGTGAAAAGACAAAAGTGTCGCACGATTTGACGAGCAGCAAATTTCCCCGCCAAAAGCAAACGATTTTAATGCAATTGAAATGAAAACTTTTGGATTTTTAGATTCCGCGTAAATGGTTTTGATGAATTTAAACATAAACAGAGTTTCCCCCAGGGTTAAAAAGGGGCAGGGCGCTACTATTCTAAAAAGGGCACTTTTTACATTCTTCAGGGCACTTTTTGATTTTTAAGGGCGCTTTTATAGAGTTGAATCTAGAAGCTAGCGGTTAAAAAAAAAAAAAAAAAAAAAAAAAAGTGGAAAAATAAAAATGTCGTCAAAGAATCGAGAAAAAAAAACCCAAAAATTTCGTCAAAAAAATTAAAATAAGGTACATTTTGTTAAAAGACCGCGAAAAACGGCAAATATTATAAAAGATCGCGAAAAAAACGGCCGATTTTGTTAAAAAATCGCAAAAAACGGCAGATTTTGGTTAAAAAAATCGCGAAAAAACCGACAAATTTCGGGAAAAGATCACCAAAAAACGGCAAATTTTACTAGACGATCACAAAAAAATGGCAAATTTCGTCAAAAGATAGTGAAAAAAACCCGCCAATTTTATGACGTTTAAACACGAAAAAACGTAAATTCCGAAAATAAAATTCATTTCTGGCATTAACTTTTTGTTGTGCCCCTTTGAAGAAATTTGCATTTTTTCGCGACCTTTAGACGAAATCTGCCGTTTTTTCGGTGTATTTTGACGAATTTTGCGTTTTTTTTTTTTTTGCAAATTTATAGCAAAATTTGTCGTTTTTCGTTAATCATTTCACAGAATTTTCCGTTTTATTGCGGTTTTTGGACGAAATATGACATTTTTAGCAAATCTTTTGACGAAATCTGCCATTTTAACACGATTTTTTGACGAAAGTTGCCGTTTTTCGCGAATCGTTTGACAAAACTTTCTGTTTTATCGTAATTTTTGGACAAAATTTGCCGTTTTTTCACGATTTTTAAAGGAAATCTGCCGTTTTTTCGGGATTTTGAGACGAAATTAGCCATTTTTTCTCGAATATTGCCGGAAATTAATCGTTATTTCGCGATTTTTTAATTAAATTTGCCGTTTTTTCGAGATTTTTTAATTAAATTTGCCGTTTTTTCGAGATTTTTTGGACGATATTACGCGCCCCGTGGGACACGTTAGGCCTATTTTTTGCGTTCTGTCGCCAATTTTTTTCGTAATTTACTCGTTATAGCACGTCGCATCATTGAAGAGATGCGTTTTTTCTAATGTGGGGCAAGAAGGGCGCTATTTTTTTGAATGAGCGACAAGAGGGGCGCAAGTTTTTTGGATGAGGGGCAAGTGGGGCGCTATTTTTCAAACTAAAGGGCAGGAGGGGCGCCGCGCCCCCCTGAAACCCTCTGGGGGAAACTCTGCATAAACAATGAGAGAGTTTGATATATTTTATACATATATATATATATATATATATATAAAATTGCATATGTATATAATATTTGTTGGTGCAGTTATTTAATTTACCTCTGGGAAAAATATTTTCATATATAAAAAATTCTTATCAGTAAAATTATTTTCATACATTTAAGCGTATTCAAATATAAAATGTAAATGTTTCCATAGCAACAGAATCCAATTGACAATACTCAACTGGACTTTGAACTTAAAAGAATTTTAATTTATTTAAATTTTAATTTCGTTTCAAATCTCAAATTTTGATGGTTTAATTTGAATTAAATACATATAAATATCAATATAACGAAATTATACTAATAACAAACTTAAATTGACAAAAACAAAGATATTTAATTTATCTAAACACGTTGAACATGAAACTTTTTTCCTTTAAAATGCATTTGACATTGAAAAAAAAAATTAAATTGCTTTTACCGACAACCGAAGATAAATCGCCAAATAACGAAATTTTCATTATTTTTTTACGGACAGGGAACGGAGGTTCCGCCGAAATTTTTTTTATAAACGTATATATCCTCATGAGAAGAACATTCTGTAATTTTTTGATTTTTTGGAGTATGCCCGTATGGAGACCTTCCTTGTAAGTATTTTTCTTTCATGAAATATTTTTCTCCCCTTTTCTTTGGAAAGGGGGGGGGGGGGTAAATGGATAGTTTTTTTTTTTTTTTTTTTTTTTTTTTTTTTTTTGCCAACACTTCGGCAAAATCCTACTTTTGCCGGGACGGTTTTAACCCCTTCGCGACGGGAGCCTTTTACTAAATTTTTAATGTTTTGCAACCGGATATTTAAAACAGAACTCTGTGCCTTATTAAATCGAGAAAATGCTCCGATTAAATAAGGCAAATTTTACAGTAAAATTTCACTGGTGGTTAAAAGCAAGAATTCTTAAGCCCTTTTGCGGCACGTATACGTGTCGCTCGTCGCCAAGGGTTTTTTTTACACCTATGACAAAAACTTACCAACCCTGAAACTTATTAAAACGCGAGTTACCACTTTTTCTCAGTAAACCCTGCCAACTGTTTGCAATTGTGAACAAAATCGTTAAATGCGTTTCATGATAGTTTCTGGTTTGTAAATATTATTGTTATTCCTTTCGACAATGTTAATTGTTAAACTTTGCAAAATTGTTTGATTTTTTTTTTTCCTACTTGAACATTATAAAATTTGTTTATTTTCTCTCTCTTCGCACACCAATGCTATACGAATAAAATACGAATAAAAATTTAATTTGTTGAAAAGATTATTGATCACACTACATTTTCTCGTGTAAATTATATAGTAATGTTTGTTTAAGCTCTATTTAGTTTCCTATTAAATGTATAACTGTTGTAATATATAACTTTCCATTCGGCTTATTGTACTAAGCATTATTATTATAACGTTAAGCATTAAACTTTTTGCGATGCTATCTTGTTTCGACAATGGGGTGTTTTTTTTTTTTTTTTTTTTTTTTTTTTTCCAAATTGAAGGGTTAGCAACAAAAATTGGCTAGCTCCATTTTTGAGATGTCAACTTTCATGTTAAATATATATAGTTTAAAGAAACTTTAAAAAGTAATTTTTAAAAAAAAATGTCGTTTAATTCCACAAAGTGCAAAAATGGAGCCAACTCCAATTCGCCCCAAGCCGCTCAATTGTATTTTAATTTTTCCTAGAATTTATATTCGACTACTTTGAAGTTCGTATGTTCCAAAAATGAATTTTTAACAGCTACATAATCGCACGTGATCATTTTGCCTTTTAGCGGGGCTCGTTGATTTAAATCTGTCTGACTTTAATCGTGTAATCGTGATAAAAATCAACTTTTTTTTTTTTTTTTTTTTTTTTTTTTTTTTTTTTTTTATCATTGATCTAAATCATCTTTTTGAAAAATGTTATTTAAAATTTAAGCTAAGATGTTTTGTGATAAACATTATGTTTTGTCAAAAATGCATTGCAAATTTTAAGGGTACTTAGAACCTAAAAGCCATGCTTTTTTATTTATTTTTTAATCAAATATTAAACTTTAAAATAAGAATAGTAAATTAAAAATAGTGAATATCAGTTGAAATATGTTAAAAGATTATTCTATGTGTATTTACTTTTTAGAAAACATCATTGTGTTATCGATATTAATAATTGATCTTATCTTTCTGTAATAGCAACCAGCATTATCTTACTTACCGTTATTATTTTTTTTTTCCTTCTTGCCATATTTAATCTTAAAATAATTCTTTATCACAATTGATTAGAAATTATCCTCTCTTAGAAGAGACTATGATTCTCCAACAATATCTAAATCTTTTAATTAATGTAAAAACACTGAGATTTTCTGTAAGCATATAAAAAAAAATTAGAATAAGTGTAGGCCTTTCAAAAATATTTTTACTGACATTTATGTATGGAATCCTCGTTACAGTTTCTCTAGTTCTTGTTCACATGCAAATAAGATATTGTTCGTTTTCCAATGTAGTTTATTTTGTAAAAAAAAAAAAATGAACAATGTAAGCAAATATTGGGTACATCGCCTTTTTTTTTTTTTTTTTTTTTTTTTTTTTTTTTTTTTTTTTTTTGGAGGGGGGGGGGGATTATATTTAACTTCTTTTTATGCAAAAGAAGTTTAAATTCTTACACAACATCATGTTTATGAAAAAGACAAATTCCTTTTAGAAGATCAGAGGTATTTAATGAGATTTTGTACAAAACAGTAAACTTTGGGTTATTATTCCCCGTGTGGGTATGTACAGGGTGTCCAGTAAATGACTGACCCATTTTGAATGTAAATAACTAAAAAACGGTTTGAGAAAACAAATGTGTGGTTTGCTGCATTCTTATCAGAAAATGTGTAAATTTTTAGTTATGCACTTTCTTAAAATAGTTCTAATTTCGATCAACAGATGGCGCTGGTGGCGGCATCAGGCTGTCGAAATTCAGACATTACTCTATTTTCATACGCATGAGCTTTTTAAACTCATTTCGCACAGTCAAATCTCAGTCGACATATTGAATAAACTCTTCACTCACCTACAGAAATACATTTTGGTGGATGGAAAGAGATTTAAAATAATACTTATGATTGAATAATGTCTATTATGCTTAATAAAAAACAGTAAAAAATACTTTTTAATAAGCATTGATTTTTCACACATTTACCACTAGTAAATTGTATTCAAAAATGTTTTTGTAACCGGTTAACTGATTCTCTTTTTACGTACAATAAATTGAAAATACGGCATAAACACGGTTCTTTTATGTTAAAAAATCTTAATATTTAATCTAAATATTTCTTCCATTAAATAGTATGAAATTGTATTTAAAAAATTTAGTGATGTCAAAAATCTTTAAAGGACGGATCAAGCAAAATCTTCTTGCTTGTACGTCGTGTAGTGAAATCAGAAGTTAAAACAGTAGTATGCAAATAGTGGTGGCAATTTTCCTGTCTAAAATAAAAGCGGGACAGTGACTTATAAATCGGCACATGAAAATATATTAATCCTTAGAATAGAGGTCCGTCTATATCTCGTCAATAAAAAAGCCTGTCTTAAACATAAAAAATATAGATCAAGACGGTGAAAGTAACGTACGAAACTACCTACTAAGATGGAAACCTGTCTAAAACGAACTATTTTTCATTTTTCCACAAACCGTATTCATCTTTGCGTTATATTCATATTTTGACATTTAACATATCTGAAAATTTTATTACGAAAGCCACGACAGATTTTAAGATGCTTTTTACACAAAACCATTTCCTCTTCTTCCCCTGACTGCAAACGCATCTACCTGAAACGGAAGTATGTTTAAAAGGAAAGAAAAGCGACTTACCTCTTTTTATATCCTGCGAGTCACCCCTTTTCGAAATTTCATTACAGAAAGCATAATAGATCCTGAATCATCATAGAATCATTATAGTTCTACTTATTTTAGTTTAATTTTATAAACATAAATATTACTAAATTGCAGAAACATCAGTGTTTTATATATAAAGCTTTTAAAAAGCTTTTAGATTCTTTTTTTTTATATAATGTTCCTTATTTCAAATCGCATGCATTTTCAGAATTTTCCTTCCCTTCATTTCCTTAGGAAGAATAATTAAGGAAAAGGGGGGGGGACTGAAAATATATTTTAGGATCTATGATGCTCTTTGTAATGAAATTTTGAAAAGAGGTAACTTGCAGAATATAAAACAGGTACGATGCTTTTTTTTTCTTTTTAAACATCCTTCCATGTCAGCGTAGATGTGTTTCCACTTGGGGGGGGGGGGGGAGGTGTGTGTAAAAGTCATCTTAAAATCTCTCGTGGCTTTCGTAATAAAATTTTTAGATGTGTTAAATGTCAAAATATGAATATAATGTAGGCATGATTTAGGTTTTCGGAAAAATGAACAATGTTTCGTTTTAAGCAGGTTTCCTTCTTATCAGCTGGTTATATGTTACTTCCTCCGTCGAAATCATTTGTTTTTACGTTTAATACAGGATTTGTTATAAACAGATTCCTTCATTCTCAGGTTTATTATATTTTTATGTGACAATTTATAAGTCACGACCCCGCTTTTTATTTATTTATTTATTTATTTATTTATTTATTTTTTTAGACAGGGAACTTGGCAACATTATTTACGAATCACTGTTTTAATCACTTACCTGATTTCACTGCACGACGACGTAGGCAAAAAAAGTTTGCTTGATTCATCACTTAAAGCTTTTTCACACCGCTATTTTTTTTTTTTTTTTTTTTTTTTTTTTTTTTTAAATACAATTTCATAGTATTTAATGGAAGAAATGTTTAGATAAAACTTAAAAAAGCGGTGCTTATCCCATATTTTCAATTTATTGTACGCAAACAGATATTCAGTTAAAAACATTTATTAAACACAATTTATTTATGGTAAATGTGTGAAAAATCAATGCTTATAAAAAGGAAGAGTTTTGTTGGTTTTTATTAAGTGTAATAGACCTTATTCAATCATAAATATTATTATAAACTTCTTTCAATCCAACAAACTCTATTTCTGTAGGTCAGTGGAGGATCAATTCAATATGTCGACTAAAATTCGACGCTGCGAAATGAGCCAAAAAGCTCATGCATATGAAAATAGAGTAATGTCTAAATTTCGACAGCCTGATGCCGCCGTCAGCGCCATCTGTTGGTCGAAATTCGAACTATTTTAAGAAAATGTATATCTAAAAATTTACTGATTTTCTGATAACAATGCAGCAAACCGCATGTTTTTATTTCAAACTTTTTGTTACCTGCATTCAAAATGGGTCAGTCATTTACTGGACACCCTGTATATACACACACATATATACAAATATATATATAAACATGCATCTTGAGCATATAATCATATTTTTTAATTGACTTCAATCCGAAAGTTAATTTTTTGTGCATCTTTAAAAAGAAAATTCAAAAATTTTTAAAAATTAACTATATTTTTTTTAAAATGTGAAAAAAAAAAAAGATAAAGTTCAATTAACCAATATGAAATTAAACAAAATTCTCCAACGTGTTATAACTCATTCTGATGCCTCAGACCTGTTATCTGAAATGGGTATTGCTTGATATAACAATTCATTAAATAAGCAAAATATTTTATATTTTCTAACTTACCTTATTTTCTTTCCGTTAAAAAAGGATAATACATGGCTTGGCAAATTTTTCTTTCTTTCTTTTTTTTTTTTTTTTTTTTTTTTTTTTTTTTTTTTTTCCCGTATATACTCTACAGTAGGGTGGAGCGAAAAAAAATTTTTTTTGAAAATCAAAAACGGGTAGGTGCCAAAAGTTGCCTTTATACTAGTACATCAACTGCGTGAAATTTTACCGCTGAAAAAAAATGGCTTGAGTCTGCGCTTTTGCTCCAAATATCGAAATTTTGGGTAAAATTTGTCATTTTTTGACATTTTTTCAAAAAAATTGAAAAATTTCTACAGAGCTGGTTAGTATTTAAAAGTGTTGCTTAGACCTTTATATTTATCTGCTTAAGATATTTAAACTATAAAACAATATGTTTATTCCCTATAGCTGGAGCAAAAGAGACAAATTTTAGTAAGAAAATAGCATTACCACTCTATTGGGTCATCTAACGAATTGTTGTTTTTAATACAGCTCTTGTTTTCAAAACTACCTTGGACATGCGTCGTGGAGGTGGCTATATTTCCTATACCATCCGGCCCAACTATTCGATCATCTTAGTACAGTGTTTTATTTATACATTGATTTGTGATTTTCTTTATAAAAATTTGGCATGTTTTCGATGCTTCCACCTTGTTCATCAGTTCTTTGCATCCACATGCTGCTGTAACTATCTTCATGTATATTTTTACAGTTTATACAAAAAAATGACAAGCAGAGTAATGCACGGGAATATTATTAAAGGGATCTATTCAGCCATCTATTATATTTATCAAACTTACATTCAGTTGATGAATAATGATTGGAAGTACTGTTACCACAACATTTTTTCAGTCAATTGTATTTTTTTTACATAATGATTTGCTTCAAAGATGATTTCAGATATTTCAACTATAAGTATGCCATCATTTATTCTACTTTTTCATTTTTTATTTGTTGAGAAGCGAGCTGTTTAATGTGATGGTGATCGTCAGCGAGAATTGCAATGAAAATTTGTTCTCCATGTGTAAAGCAACCGCTGTTGTAAATAACTTTTTTTTGCATTAGTTTTATGCCATTTTCTAAGTGTTTTCGTATCCACTTAATTTCCTATTAACTTTTAGATCCCCTTTTTATGAGTGGACAACATTTGATGGTGAAATGTCCTGGGCATAAACTTATAATGCATTGTGCTTTATGAGGGAATGGACGGATATCGACTATAAGTGCTCATTTAAAATTAGAAGAATTTTATTTGTCACTGTGAACCATTTTGCATGGGGTAAGCTTAGAATTGTCTATATGATATTGAATCATTCGCTACTTCAACTCCAGTGAATTTCCTCTGCGTCAATTATTAGAGAAGTCGATATAAAACGTCCTAAGCTACATGGATTCACTGGATCAATAAGGAAAATCTTTGTCTACGTAATATTCACTTCCTATTGCTTTTTTTTTTAATATAAAATAGAGAAATTATTTTCTCAAATTGAGAAAAAGATACTCAGAACAGACTAGAAATTTCTGTCGGAGATTGCAAAGCTAATTTATAAGGAAAGCTATTTCTCAAAGAATGGGGAATAAAAATTTAGAAAACATCTCACAGAAAAGACAGCTCATAAAGTTAATAAAATTTTCCGCTTTATATAAGCACAGATTGGCAATCAGCGTCTATATGTTCACTCCCCAAATCTATAATCCAAGTTTATACCGCGGGATGTTTTATACCAAATGTATTACACACCTAAATAATAGATCTAAAATCTTATTAGAAATTACTAGACTACGGAACAACACAGGAAGCGACATAAAGCTTACTAAAACTTCTTTAGAAATATTGTTGTTTTACACGCAAATTTTGTTTGCAATCCTCTGTGACGATCGTCATAATATTAAACAGCTAACTTCTCAGCATATATTCAATGTAATAGGTTCAATAAATGATGGCATACTAGAAACTGAATTCAAACAATCAATTTTTAGGCAAATCATTGCATATAAAATGTAATTGATTGAAAGAATGCTGTGATAACAGAACTTCCAATCATAATGTACTAATTGCATGAAATTTTAATGAAGACAATAGACTGCTGACTAGGTTCAATTAAGAACATACCCAATACATTACTCAGCTTCTCTTCTGTTATACATGGTATAAAAATATACGTGCAGCAGGTCACACCAGCATGATTTAAATCATCCAAAGTCTATAAATACAAAGAAGAGATAAATTACTTTGATATATAGAAAACTTATACTCGTCTTCGGTTGAAAAATAACAATTCAATACATAAATAAAACACTGGGCCTAGATGATTGGGTGGTTGAGACGCGTGGGATAATGCAACCACCTCTATGAGTTATATACACTCATAGAGGTAGTATAAAGTTTTGAAAGCAGCTAGGTAAGAAATGCATTCAAAAGAACATTTCGTTGTATGCTCCAATAGAGAGGTTAACGCTGATTTTTCACAAAAAGTTGTCAGAATTGCTCCAATTATACAGACTACAGATATTGTTTTATAGTTTAAATATGTTAAGCAGATAAATATAAAGGTCTAAGCAACACTTTTAAATACTAACCAACTCTGTAGGATTTTTTTAATTTTTTTGAAAACATGTCAAAAAATGACAAATTTTACCCAAAATTTCGATTTTTGGAGCAAAAGCGCAGACTCAAGCCATTTTTTTTCAGCGGTAAAATTTCACGCATTTGATGTGCTAGTATAAAGGCAACTTTTGGCACCTACCCGTTTTTGATTTTCAAAAAAAATTTTTTTTCGCTCCACCCTACTCTACAGCATACAATGATATTATTTTAGCATTTCTTAAAAAATACCTTATCTCATGAAAATGATTAAGCGCTTTTAAATCACAGTTTACGCTACAAATAATTTAATTATTAAAATATGTTCTAAAATATCCAGCAGTTGCGACTCACATAGTCATTCCTACAACCAAATTCGTGTGCATATCTCTGTAAATAAAAAATAAATTATCTGTATTCAAGCTACAGAAAACTTGCTGTAGTGTACCTCAGTAATGTTAAATTGTGATACCTCAGTAACCCCAGTTTCATTTAAATAGTGTAACATCATTAAAATGCACTCCAAACGATTTTGCTCCGTAGTTCATAATGTAATGGAATTCTTTTGTACATTTCTGTAACTGAGCTAAAATTGCTACTTTTTCTGTTCTCTGTAGAAAGTATGTTTTCATCCACATCATTGATTCATGTCAATTCCATTAAGTTTGAAATAGTGTAAAATCATTCAGACACTGAAAACTACTTTTTTTTTCCCAGTGACTGTAATGTAACTGAATTCTTTTGAACTGTAAATAGCCCTATGAATAAATAAAACACACTGCATTTTCAACACCGAACATGCCTCAAAAACATATACACATAACTTGGCAATTGGGCTTGATATACGCGAGTTATAATAGTAGGGCTGGTACTGACAGACCAACGGTTAGATACCTTACTCATTTTTTTCAAATATGTTGGGATGTATTAATAAACACGACCTTAGCAGCGGACTACAGACACGCCTGTTTCGAAATCTTGCATCACCTTGGATTTTGTTTTGCGGGCGCCCATAGATATTAATATTTAATTTAATTTTAGGAGCTATGAACTATTTACTTTTCTATATGAGTTAGTTGTAACAATTTAAAAACACCTTGCTTAAAAAAGAATGAGCATTTCTTGGCCACCCTATTTTGTTCGTTCATGAGATCTAGATGGAAGTTATGAAACCTAGAAATGCTTCTAGCCATTTCAAGAGAATTCTGGGAGAACTCCATAGACGCCTTTACCGTATTCTTTAAAAGAATAAAGAACTCTCTAATGACAAAATAATGATTCTTAATTACAGGTGTGTGCGATGCAATTTTGTATGTTGTTCTTTTATATTTCGGAGATACGTCATTTGTTGATAGAAAATTTTATGTGATAGTGTTTTATTTGTTATGATAGTAGAGCCCTAGTAGGAAATAACATAAGTTTATAATATATAGATAGCTCCCTTTCCCAGGAACGAAGCTCACTTAAATCTTAAGAAAAAGATTTATCAAGGTCAATTTTGTGTTTTGATTTCACATGATAATGCGTGATTTTAGCATAACGAACTGTTTTTTGCTAGGAGGACGCTTCTGATGGGCAATTGCAGAACTACACAAATTACACTCGCTTCTTATAGGCAGATTTCGTTCCCATTTTCAGAATAAGCTTCTGCCACGATCAAATTATGTTTTAATAAAAAGTTCACGTAATAACTAATATTATGCTAGGAACGCCCCTAGTGATAAATTGCACAACTATGCAATTTAAACTCATTTCCCGCGGACAAATTTTTCTTTCGGATTTTTAGAACTTCTTTAACTTGGTTTAAATTAACTCACATTTTACGGGAGTTAGTCCAAAATTGGCAAGTAAGTTTAAATATTAAAGAATGTACAGATTTTTACATTTTTCTACAAAAAAGATAAAATTGATATTAGAGATATAATTTTAGATTACTTTTCTTATTGCTTTGGTTTATTTTATGTCGCCCGATTATCTACACTTGGGATAGAGGGCCTAAAGGGGTGGGATGCCCTCCGTGGGGGTCTTTCTAAGGGAACCTAACCCGTATTTACGCAAGGTTCGAAGAAAACCACGGAAAACTCCGAACGGTTAGGCCGACAGCCGCGATTGGGTTCGAACCCAGCACCTGCCGTCTACCAGTTGAGAGGTCAGAACCTCTCGGCCACTGGTGGGGCCTTTTCTTATTGCATTAACATCTTATTTATTTTGATTTTATTTCGGGTTTGGGTTGAAATATGTCGGGTTCGGGTCGGGTTGCGGGTTGATGCTCGTGCAGAACTCAAAATGGAAACACTCTATCATTAGTCAGTTCTATCATTAGAGATTTAAAACACTCTACAAACATTTGAATTATTTGCTTGCAACAGTTCATCCTAGCGCATTTCGAAATATAGGGGAGAATGGAAAGGAATGGGACACTTTCTACAAAAATTAGAAAATCAACATTTTTTGACACAAAAGCAAAAACTTCAATGTATAGAATACAAAATAAAACATTTTCTAATGTAATTTAACAATATCGAAACATAATTTTCAGAATTTTTTTTATAATTAAAGAAATTGTAAGTTTCAAAATGTGTATCACACCTCCCCACTAACAGGTAGATACGAGACAGCTATAAAACAAAGCTATAAAGTACAGATAGTTTAGTGTCAGTAGATATACAATCTAACAAAGATTATAGATTTACAATGTCTAGCCAGAATATCAAATTCCAGTATCTTCATCGCTGGAAAGAAAATTCAGGATTGTCGTCATAAATAATATTAAAAAATTATCAGTGTAATTTATTTACATGTTTAAGTAAATACATATATTATCAATGTTATAATTAATATAATCCTAAAAATAATTGCATATTAGCAATTTAAATTCATCTTATTAATAAGAAGGAACTGGACATGTGCCATTCTTATCACTATCTTATTTTATATTAAACTCCTGGTATAAACAACAGTACTACTTTTAAGCTTTGTTTAAAATATGAATAATATAGACTATAATGTTCTATGAACAGGGAAACCATCACATGTACGCTTAAACAAGTAATTAATGTACAGAAAGCATAAATATTATATGGAACAAACTTATTTTTGATATTTGAAATAATATTTTTCTCTATACAATTGCAAGCTTATGCAAATCGGCACCTTTTTTCAACTGAATAATGGGCTACCATTGCTTCATATATTATGTGATAGATGAAATATTTAGAATGGTACATAAAGAGAAAAATTTCCAGTCCCATTCCTCCTACCTACTGTTTCGTTCCACCCCACCCCACTCTTCGATATTTATTTTTGTTTTGACTTTCTAGTTATTTTAATTGTATTTCACATTTGGAGGAAAGAGTTGTTTCAAGATCAATACATATTTGAGATCATCAATTCAGCGAGAACGTTTAAGGAGCTTTGAAAATTTGTTAGTTGGAATCTCCTATTATAAGTTTCATCTCCGAGAAAATTCTGAAAGCAATTTCAAAGAAAAAAACAAGAATTATCTTTATACAAGACAATAATAACAAAGTTGCAAAAAATTCGGCTAAGGCTTAAAAAAATACCACATCGCTGATTTTTATTGGTTTTAACCGTTTTTTTTTTTTTTTTTTTTTTTGGGGGGGGGGGCGGGGGGGGGTACAAAATTGGCTTTTATACAGTGAAGCATTATAATTATAAACTACACGTTTTTAAGTACTGTTTAATTAATTTAGTAAATAATCCATTTTTTCAATAACAAAGACTTTAATATTGGAATAACCTATAAACTAATTTTAAGATCTAGCTTTATTTTATTTCTCACAAATATTTAAAATCATACGTAAAGTCATTTAATAAAAACATCTTTTCTCACTATTAATAACAATATTATGAATAGCAAATACAGGATTTTATTCATGAGTATGAGACATTTTTTTTATAACTGTATTTAAAATTATATTATTTTTGTACTTTTTGCGATTTGATTGTCAAATTGCAGGTCGACAATTTTTTTTTTTTTTTTTTTTTTTTTTTTTTTTATGTTGGGTTCGGGTTGATTTCAAATAAAATTTTTGGCCCGAACAGGTGCAGGCAAGGTTCTCGTTCAATCTCATCAGTTTTGCGGAGTTTTAACTGGAAATATATGAAAGGTAATTTAGATAAAAGTATTGTGATATGAAAATACTTAATCCCGTCACACTTTTAAAATAAACCCTAAAACTTGAAGGGGCTTGATTTGTGTGTAGATATAATTTTTTTATCATCTCGTATAAACTTTGGGTCACTAACCCCAAAGTGAAGACTTTCATTGTGCAATCTTGCCAAATAAACAAGAAAATTCCGGTAGCCGATAGATTATATAATAGCAACTGTCTGTTAAAATCTATTATCTTTCAGCGTCTTGGGAGGTTTCACTGTCACTTACCGTAAAAGATCAGTTTGATCTTTCACTTTGTTTGCTAGCTAAACAAAAATCGGACTCATAATCTTGTTTGTATTTGATAGTATCTTTTGTTTCATAAGCTTCAATGCATGTATGTGTTTCTGCCTGCTCTTACTCGTGATTGCAAAATTTGTAAGGTTGCTTTTACCAGTTTTTATTTACTTTTATTTTATTTTTAGCTAAGTGTGTGTTGAGGTAAGAATATCTCTGGATTAGCCGAGATCTGCGGGCTCTTTTTTCGTAAACCTCTTTATCGTTTTCTTTCTTTCTCTTTTTTAATTTATTATCTTTCAAGGAGTCGATAATGGAGTCATCATCAAAAAGTAGGCGTATCGCTTTTATTAAGATTATTAAAACCTAGATTACTTGTGTATCGATAACTTGTAAATGAGGGTTGACATGGTTTACAAAATTTGACTTACCAATAAATCGATCAGGAATGCCTTTTTAGATTTTGTTTAGACGAAGCAAAATTCTTTCGTTGAACATAATAAATCCAAATTGTCTTTCTGCTTGAATTTACCTATATTTCATGCATTCATTTATCATACATAATTTTTAAAAAGCATTTTTATTGTTATAATTTGCAATTATATATACAATAATTTTTTTAAAAAAATGCAACATTTAGTATGTAATAAGGAAATAAAGAAGCAGATAATGGCAAATCATGTGCCTGAAATTTTGTCTTACATTAGTGATGCCTCTGAAATTAACTATTGCTCGCGCTATGAGCATTTCTAATCCATTAGGTTTAAAAAAGCCTCTCTTTAATTTAGAAACGACCTTCAAAATCCCTTGTTTTTGTTTAAATATAAATTATATTGTATTTCACTTAAATGAAGATTTTATTGTTATTTCATTATCTACTGTTTACACAAGATAATAGTGTGGGGAAAAACGATCATATGCCACCATCTTTGTTGTTTCAAATATTCGACAAATGACTGGTTAAAAAGATCAATCAAATAATAAAATATCGAAGTATTGGAGGGTTATTTTATGAAAAACACTTAAGCACAAAATAATGCTAGATTAAACAAATGTTTGATTTTTTTTTATACATAACTCAGCATTGTATTTGAAATGCAAAAATTGACAGTATAGATTTGTTGAATACTTCATCTAAATAATACTAAATAAGTTAACTATCAAAACGCTAATTTAAAGCATTCTTATTAATCTCCTGGTGAAAGTTCATTTTGAAGAAGAAAATCGTAATGATAACTGAATAATGTTGGAATTATAAAAGTTCAAAAGGCTCAACATTACATATTTGATACTCACTGTCAGGGCTAAATTCTTACTTTAAATATTAGAGTGATAAAAAAAAAAAAAAAAAAAGAAAAAAAAAAGAGAGAGATTTTCTTCTACAACTTTGTTTTTTAAAAAGCCCAGAAAATATTTCTAATCTCAAATTGGATCCCTTTAAATTGCGTCGAGTGTAGAACATTAATAAAATCTATTAGTTTTATTCCAATAATCAATAATTTAATCTCATTACACACCCCCTCCCTTTCCTCTTCCTTATCATGGATATCTTCTGTGTAAGGTCGCATTACCTGCCATACAATCTTTTGTGGGGTTTAACTTTGCTTAATTATCAACCAGCATATTTAGAATATTTTTCTTCATTTCATTTTACTATTGTATATATATATATATATATATATATATATATATATATATATATATATATATATGTATTGTTCAGATCACTTGTATAACTAGTTGGATGTGCCAATCCCAAAACTTTCTTCTATCTCATACGTACATTTTAATATTTAAAAAAATAGTTACTCATTTTAATACTTTAATAATTTTAATTCAATACCATACCAACTTTGATTTTCATATTAAATTTTTGCATTAATCAATTAATCAGAGTAAAAACGAATTTCCGTCTCTGCACGAGCCGATGGACAATAGAATGATAGGCAGATTTTTTTTTCAAATTCAAGGAGGACCTACTTGCCTTACCAAAAAATAATCATATACAAAAAATTTAGTTCAGTTTTAGAACTAACATCATACACTTTTATGTGGTACAATATTGAAAATGTCATAGAATTCGCTATTGCAGCGCCCCCTTCCGGCGGACTTTTTTCAGATTCAGGACTATCCAACTAGCCATAGCCATACACTTACACAAAAAAATTTCGTTCAATTCGATGCATAACTTCATGTACTTTTGGTCGGTACAATATTGAAAATGGACAAAAATCACGATTGCAGCGCCCCCTTCCGACGGATGTTTTTCAAATTCAGGGAGGACCAACTAGCCGTAGTCATACACATACACAAAAAAATTGGTTCAATTCAATGCATAACTTCATATACTTTTGATCGGTACAATATTGAAAATGGCACAAAAATCGCGATTGCAGCGCCCCCTTCCGACGGATTTTTTTCAAATTCAGGGAGGACCAACTAGCCATAGTCATATACTTTTGGTCGGTACAATATTGAAAATGGCACGAAAATCGCGATTGCAGCGCCCCCTTCCGGCGGAATATTTCAAAACTGAAGGAGGACCTGCTTGCCACAGCCAAAAACATTCACAAAAAATTTGGTTCAATTCTATGCATAACTTCATACACTTTTGATGGTAGAATGGCGACACACATACACACACACACACACACAGACATTTTGTAAAAACATGTTTTTTGAATCTCTGACCCCTAAAACGTGTAAATCCGTCAAAAACCGGAAGTCGAAAATAATTTCGATTACAATACTTTCTTCTATTGCAGATAGAAGAAAGTAAAAACTGTTTTCTTTCCTTTATTAACTATTCGTAATTCTTTTTTTAGCGATGGCAAAGGCGGTGGTTCGTCCTTTATGATGACGGAGAATTGGCCTATTCTGTGGATGAACATGTAAGTATCTGCACTATTTCGTTGAAAATTTTTGAATCTATGAAATATTGTCCCCCCCCCTTTCTATTTAAAAATAATTCAGAAATCGTTTTGGTCTTTAAATGTAATTGTGGAAACGGACTGCTTATTCTGAGGTGATTAAATTAATCAATCATTTTGTCTTGGGTTTAAAAATTACAGTAATACGATAAATCTCAAATCCACTATATGAATGTGAAATTAAGTTTAATTATAATTTTCTTATTTGTTATTTAGGGGGGAGGGGGTTCTTGCTGAAAACAACATTCGCATTCGTTTATTCAAAATATGTTGTGCTTATCTTATTTTTTATGATTTTCCAAAAGGTTCTATTCCTTGGTGTAGAATATCCATGTTTGATTAGACAATATAAATTATGCACTTGAATTTTTAATTTATTAACCTTTTATCTCATTTTACTGTTTAAATTTCTTATGTTTGTAGAAACATTGCTCGTGCAAAATATAAAATTATTAATAAAAGAAAATATATATCCTGATCCTTTTTTTTTTCTCAGGACACAGTAGTTTTGAAATCATTTCTTCAATTTTGAATAATACTGTAATATATGCAGAGACGCAATACTTAATATTAAAAATTAATTACATAATACTAAAAATTAAATCAAATTTTAAAAAAATCTCGTAAAACAGTCTGTTTTACTAAAATTTAAATTTCAAAAAATTAAAAAAAATTCCTACTTTTTTAAATATGAATATTTTTGCTTCGATTTTTCCCACATCCTTTAGAATACACTACATAAAACTGTGCATGGATTTTTAAATATATTGGATTTTACATTTAACATGATTTTTTTTTTCTCTCATGTATAGTAAAAAATGAAAAAAAATCAGCAAACTATCAATTTAAATATTTTTTTTTTTTAAATAACTACAGCCATGAATGTTAAATCCATGCACAAAAAAATTAAATATACCATGTAAGGACACGTAAAAAGAATTTTAACTTCTATTTAAATTAGCAAAAAAGTCTTAGTATTCTTCGAACAAGCAAGTTATGAAAATATGAAGAGGGGGAAAAATCAATTTAAAGTTTTCAAGTATTTGTATGGATCTGCACTGTTTTATTAACAAAATTTGCAATGTCTCGCGATATAATAGTCGTATAAGTAAAACTGAGTCGTCAAAATATTCATAATTAAAGAAACTTTCAGTTAACGTTAAAAAAAAAAAAAAAAAAAAAAAAGATTCGTCCAATTTTAAGATATTGTGTCCCCTTAAGGACATGAAATTCATCACTTTTGTGTTTATTTTTTATTTATCTTTCTACAAAAAATAAACCAAATTTTAATAATTTTCTTCTAAGACTTATGTGTCTTCTTTTTTGGAATGTTATTGTTAAGGCTCATTCTTGATACATTCTACAGTTTAGTATTTATTTTCATTTTTATTTATTTTGGGGGATATCCAATGACATCATTAGCTCATGTTCGTATACATTTTGTCTGCCCTATAAATTATGAAAAAAAATGCCAACAAAGTCTTTGTTATTTTTATTTTACTTTTTTCGTATGTTTTTTATCGGTACTAGTATACTTTATGTATAAAAATCCTTGTAATGTAATAAATCTAGACTGGTTGTATGAATAGAAAATTGATCATTTTCATCTACTGTTTTATTGTTTACTCTTCTGTTCTTTCCAGCCGGAAACTGTACCCCAGGCTGTTATTGACATGAACTGTGTTTTGGAAGTAGCTGATGCAGAAAGTGTGACTGGCAATCCATATGCATTAGCAGTAACATGTCCGGATAAAGTTCATTTTATAAAAGGAATGTCTAAAGAAGAGTCCAAAAAGTATGTGTTTTCATTAAATGAATGCTGTAGTGCATTGATCTTAATTTTAGTATCGATTATTGCCGTCTAGCAATATCTCTTGATATATAACAATAAATGTAATCGATGTAAGGAAGCTCAAATAAATACAATAAAAGCAGCATGAAACAATTTGTAAAACGGTAAATGATAGTTGAGAGTCCAATTTCGGAAATTACTATCAATAGTCTGAAAAAAATCCGTGCAGTCCTGTATTTAATCTATAGATTTGCATGTACTATACTATGTGCAATTCTGTATAAGATCTACATATTTGTATATACTATACTACATAGTATGCTAAAATTTAAATCAGCTAAAAAACATATAGCCTGGTTGTAAATTCCCTTTCAGCAAGTTTCGTCAATAAACGTAACTGTACTCGTGATATTTCATGAAGTCCTGTATAAAATCTATAGAATTTATATATATGTTACAGGCCAAACCCGATTTTAGGCCAAATTAGTTCATCCTATCGCCCATCGGATAGACTAGTTTTTCCTAGGCCAAACCGGTCTAGTCTATCCTAACGGCCATCGGATAAACTGGTTTTTCCCTAGGCCAAACCGGTCTATCCTATCGCCCATCGGATAAACTAGTTTTTCCTAGGCCAAACTAGTCTATCCTAAGGCCCTTAGGACAATCTAGTTTTTCCTAGGCCAAACTAGTTTGGCCTAACTCTTATAGGATAAACTAGTTTAGCCTGCTGTTTATTGGTCTGAACTAGTTTCTCCTATGCCGATCTATTTTATCCTAGGCCAATTCAATTTGGCGTGATTTTATTGAGTTCAATGACCGCCACAGCGCCAACATTCTAGTTTGTCCTAGGCTGATCTAGTTTATCCTAGGCCATTGTAATTTTACGTGTTTTTAGCTCACAGGAGTCAAAGCCTGAGAAATAAGGGAACTCGCAAGTTCTATATGTATGTATGTACGCATGTATGTACGTATTTACGTACGTATGTACGTAAAACGATGACTCGTGATAGAAATATCCGACTTGCTTCAAATTTTGGATGTACGTTCATTGATATAATGTACTTTTCTGATTAATTTTCGGAGAATTCATTTGATAAGAATAAAGGGGGTGAACAGAAAGCTAATCCCCCACCATTAATTTAGAGAAATGGATTTTTCATGCAGAATTATCAATTTTCATTTAAAATTTTAGATATAGGATCATTCTGACAAGGCGCCTCCATGATTAGTTGTGGATGTTTATTTTTAAGTGTAAAAAAGGGCAATGTAGGTTACCCCCCCCCCATAATTTAGATAAATGATTTTTGACGCAGAATTTGCGGATTTGCTTCAAATTTTTAAATAGGTTCTTTCTGATAAGGGGATTCCCTAAATAGTTTTGGGGGTTTAATGGGTATGAGAGGAAAAATGAAGGATTATCCTCTTACCTAGAAGAAACTAGTTTATCCTATGCGTATTTAGATAAACTAGTTTGGCATAGGAAAAACTAGTTTATCCAATAGGCGTTAGAATAAAATAGTTTGGCATAGGATAATCAAATTTTGCTTGAAATCGGGTTTGGCCGGTAAAAAACATATCTATCACTAGAATAAGTATAAATGTGTGTTAAGAGTCATTGCTTATAATATCAACACATAAATTTAACATGGCCACCGTAGAGACATGATACATTGGATATGGTGTTTGCTTATTTTATTTTAGTTTTTTTTCTGCAGACTCGTGGCAAAAGAGATCAGACTTGCATTTATTATTATTATTATTATTGCATATTCCAGCCAGATCGAAGCTAAATATAATTTGGAATCGAACAGCGTTTTCCATTTTTGAGAAATTAATTACCTGTCGACACATAAGCTATTCTTATCACGGCGTCATTTTTTGTTAATTCGTAACCGGAAATTCGATTCAAAACGTATCTTTAGCATTTTTTCAAAGATACATCGCTTTTATGAAAAAATGGTTTATGCCATTCGATTACATATTATCTTTGAATTATGAATTTGAATTGAAAATTTGAACATAATATCTTTGAAGATTGAATCTGTTAACCTTATGCATTTCCGAAAAGGAAGTAGTTCATAAATGTGTTAGGATGTAGCTCTTTAGGATTTGAGAAAAGCCTTAAGGAATGGCAAAGAAATATATTCACAAATCTACTTTTTACTGAATGGATTCAAAAGTTATGATATTTATAACTCTCATTTTTTTTCTTTTGTACTATACTACATTGATTATTTAATGAATCCCTATTTGAATATTGAAACGTCTAAGAATCTAGATAATCATTAATACATTGTGTATTATCCATTCTGCGAACACATCATAATTTAAAAATACATTGTGAATTTATCCAATAAGTATATAAGCCGTATTTTTTAAAGGAATCTTAATTGTATGTGAAGTAAAACCTGAATCTTTTGCAGAAATTGAGTAGGGCCAGAATTATTGTCTTTTTTCACTGATTTTTGTACAGACAGAGCTCTGCCTGTACAAAAGTAAATAATATTAAAGTAAATAATAATAATTTGCTTGAATAAGCAAACACCATGTCCAATGCATCATGTCTCTAAGGTGAACATGTTAAATTTCTGTATTGATGTTATAAGCAATGTTTTTTACCGAACAAATCCGTTTTCGAGCTAAATTAGATTAGTCTCGGCCAAACTATTTTATCCTAATGCCAATTGGATAAACTAGTTTTTTCTACACCAAACTTGTTTATCTAAATGTCCATAGGATAAACTAGTTTTTTTCTAGGTAAAAGGGTAATCGTTCACTTTTCCCTTCATACTTAACTATTAAACCCCTAAAACTATTCAGGGAATCGCCTTATCAGAAAGAACCTAAATCCAAAATTTGAAGCAAATCCGTAAATTCTGCTTCAAAAACCATTTATCTAATTTATGTGGGGGTTACCTACATTGCCCTATCCTTTACACCTGAATAATAAACATCCACAACTAATCACGGAGGTGCCTTGTCAGAATGTTCCTATATCTAAACTTTTAAATGAAAACTGATAATTCTGCATGAAAAATCCATTTCTCTAAATTAACGGTGAAGGATTAGCCTTCCGTTTGCCCCCCTTTATTCTTATCAAATGATTTCCGAAAATTAATCAGAAAAATACCTTATCAGAACGAACCTACACCTAAAATTTGAAGCAAATCGGATATTTCTATCATGAGTTATCGCGTTACGTATATACGCACGTACATACGTACGTACATTCGTATATACATACGTACATTCATACAAACAGAACCTGCGAGCCCATTATTTCTCAGGTGTTGAGTCCTATGAGCTAAAAACACGTAAAATTAAATTGGCATAGGATAAACTAGATCAGCCTAGGACAAACTAGAATGTTGGCAGCTGTGGTGGTCATTGAATTCAATAAAATCACGCCAAATTGAATTGGCCTAGGAGAAACTAGTTCAGACCAATAAACAGCAGGCTAAACTAGTTTATCCTATAAGAGTTAGGCCGTACTAGTTTGGCCTAGGAAAAACTAGATTGTCCTATGGGCCTTAGGATAGACTAGTTTGGCCTAGGAAAAACTAGTTTATCCGATGGGCGTTAGGATAGACCGGTTTGGCCTAGGAAAAACTAGTATATCCGATGGGCGTTAGGATAGACCGGTTTGGCCTAGGAAAAACTAGTCTATCCGATGGGCGTTAGGATAAACTAGTTTGGCCTGAAATCGGGTTTGGCCTGTAACATATACACCAAGTAATAAGCAAAGTATTAGCTTAATTTAGTAATATGTCCCACAAATTAAAATGCACTTCCAGCAATTATTGATAGATAGTCTTATGAGCAACACTAGAGGGGAAGTAGGAGGGACTAGCGTCTCAATATAGAGAGGGCTCCTGCAGTAGGGTTACTGTATTTGGCTATTTATCGCTTGCTTGGCTAACTAAATATATTACTTGTTCACTATTTAAGCATCTGGTAGAGAGGGCTCCGGCTGAATATGAAAAGAGAAAGTTAATGGATGAATTGGATTATTGAGAAATAAAAATTTTATTTGAGAAAATCTGTAGTTATGTATGTTACATTTCGATGTAACAATCTTAGTTGGTGTTGTATTAATATAAAAATTAAAATTAATTATGATATTATTAAAATTGAATATTAGACTTTCGTGTTTTTAAAATTCAATAAAAAATTGCAAAATTTATATGCATATGTCTTATTGAAATTTACAAGAAGGCAAAAATAGGGCTTATATAATTTAGGAAACATAATATTTTTTAAGCAACTAAACAACAGATGACAGACTCGTCTTACTATTTTTATTATTTCCTTAAGAAAAAGAGGGGGGAATGAGAATCAATATTTATGTCGTGAAAAAAGAAATAAATTAAGGAAGAAATTGGATTCAATTTTTTTATGTTTTTTGATTCATGCAAACATTTCAATCAACATTAGTCATATAGTTAGTTAACATAATATTTTATTTCGTTCGCTTGTATCAGTGATATTTATATAAAGATAATTCTTTTAATTTTAAAATAAAAACTTTTCATCCATTCAAACTGTAAAATAATTAGAATATATTTGTATTATGTCATAAAAAGAAGCGAGGCAGGGGCATCAGAATCAATTTTTGTTATGTAGTTTGATTCATTTTAATTATCGTTAATCAAAATACTTCATATAATATTTTATTTATTTCATCAATTTGTATCAGTGTAGTTTATTTAAAAATACTTTATTTAATTTTATAATATAATGTTTTCTTTTATTGAAATTGTAAATTAAGTATTTTTATACAGTATGTAATTATTTGTAATGGTATATTTCTTTTAAAGGGAAAATTTCTCGGCACCTTTTATCTAATATAATGTGAATATTATGAGTAGACAAGTCTTTTTATTTTTTAAGTTTTAAAAAAATCAAATATTTTTCTACGCCTCTAGCTTCAATATCCATTTTCATTTTTGTTTTGTTTATTTATTCTTATTATATTACACTTAATTCTTTGAAAATAATTATTTTTAAAGTACATAAAATGTATTCTCTTTTTCTAATACTGGAAATTTTCAGTCCCTTCCACTACATCTTTGAAGATGAAATAAGAAATTTGGATGGGAATGTTATGTGATAAAATACAATTAAAAGCGATTTTGTTTCTATACTATATTATTATTATTATTATTTATATTTTTTATTAGCAAAATTTATCGTGATTCAAACAAGGGTTAATTCATCATTAATTTGGGTGTGGAGGGGGGGGGGGGGTGCATATAAATAGAGAGAGTAAAAGCTTATTAAATGTTGGTACACCTTAAAAATTGGTTTTAAATATCAATTTTGTCAGGAAATTTTGAATGTTCCTAGAAACACCAATAGAATTATTTAAATAAAAATCATTTTTAATTTTTAAAACTAATCTCTTATACATTTTTTTTTCAGGAATATTTTTACTTTTAAAATGATGAAATAAATAAAAATTATGCTTTGTTACGTTTCTGAAATCTAAAATCAGGGAACTTATACAAATATCCTTAAAAATAAATTCAATTAATGGAAATATTATGCTGCTAACAATAATTCTCAAACAGAAATAAAATACTCGTCTTACATCTCCAAACTTGCAGCTATTTTTTTTTTTTTTTTGTTGCTTGTTAATCAGTTTCTTAACTCTTGTTGTGGCATAAATCATGTCTATTAAGTGGGAAAAAAAGTGCTTTAAATTATAATTTTTGACGAACAACCATGACTAACGTCAAATAAAAATTACAAATCTGAAAGTCTTCTCTACAAACACCACTCCCACGTTAATACATTACTACAGTCTAACTTTCAACAGTTTTCTTTAGAACTTTTCTTTTCTTTGTAGAACATAAGATTTTATTTGATGTAACTGATACCGTTTTAAAAATAAGCTTTTACTCTCTCTATATATATGTACCCCCCCCCCCTCCACACCCAAATTAATGATGAATTAACCCTTGTTTGAATCACGATAAATTTTGCTAATAAAAAATATAAATAATAATAATATAGTATAGAAACAAAATCGCTTTTAATTGTATTTTATCACATAACATTCCCATACAAATTTCTTATTTCATCTTCAAAATGTAGTGGAAGGGACTGAAAATTTCCAGTATTAGGAAAAGAGAATTCATTTTATGTACTTTAAAAATAATTATTTTCAAAGAATTAAGTTTAAAATAATAAGAATAAATAAACAAAACAAAAATGAAAATGGATATTGAAGCTAGAGGCGTAGAAAAATATTTGAAGTTTTTATAACTTAAAAAAATAAAAAAAGACTTGTCTACTCATAATATTCACATTATATTAGATAAAAGGTGCCGAGAAATTTTCCCTTTAAAAAAAATATACCATTACAAATAATTACATACTGTATAAAAATACTTAATTTACAATTTCAATAAATGAAAACATTATATTATAAAATTAAATTAAGTATTTTTAAATAAACTACACTGATACAAATTGATGAAATAAATAAAATATTATATTAAGTATTTTGATTAACGATGATTAAAATGAATCAAACTACATAACAAAAATTGATTCTGATGCCCCCGTCTCGCTTCTTTTTATGACATAATACAAATCGATTCTAATTATTTTACAGTTTGCGTGGATGAAAAGTTTTTATTTTAAAATCAAAAGAATTATCTTTATATAAATAGCACTGATACAAGCGAACGAAATAAAATATTATGTTAACTAACTATATGACTAATGTTGATTGAAATGTTTGCATGAATCAAAAAACATAATAAAAATTGAATCCAATTTCTTCCTCAATTTTTTTTTCTTTTTTCACGACATAAATAAAGATTCTCATTCCCCCCCTCTTTTTCTTCACGAAATAATAAAAATAGATTCCGACCCCCCCCCCCTCCCCCCCCCCCCCCACACACACACACATATTATTAGCATTGATGTGCCTACATCAGCATAGAGAAAAGCACCGCTCATTTCATTTTCAGCGCGTTGGCGAGAAGTTGCCGCTGAACGCCAAATAAAGAGAAAGCCAACAAAAGGGCGCATGCGCTGTCCAAACTCTCCTTAAGAGCCCTCTCTATATTGAGCTTATACTGTAGGAGGGGGAGCCCATCGGACATACCCGGCACTTTCATCGGGGTCAAATTTGATTGACGTCGGAGAAAATATTTTGACTTGGGTTGTAGAGTCTTGCATCGGTCGGTTAACCCAATTTCAGGACCCAGGTTGTGCCGAGTCTTGTATTTTTCTTTCTTTTTTTTTTTTTTTTAAGAAAGATTTCGGTGTTAGTTTAATGTAAAACAAACCCACAGATAACCTACACCTATTTTATTTCTTTGAACAACGGAGGGGGTATGGGTGGGGTAGTTCAGCGTATCCACTTACACTGTTTTTTATTATTTCCCTTTTGTTTCACAACAGTGGAGTAATTAGTTACTATCAATGCAGAAATTTCATTAAAGTTACACAAAAATTAATACATTGAAAATTAATTGAAATTTTGAGTTACAGTCCTCCCCACTTAATCGGGTAACGGATAATCGAATACCCCGCTTATTCGAATAGAACTCTCCGGAACCGAATTTATCATCATTGGATCTATGTTATTTTTCCCCGCTTAAACCGAATAAATTTAGCGAACCTCCCCACTTATTCGAATACCATCTGGGTGATCTATGTTTGAAAACAAGAGCGATAAACACATTTCATCTTGAATTTGTCTTCACCTTTTGTCATTTTCGGCTCATTTACACTGAAGACTTCCGTTCTTTCTGCAACGATTTCGGCCGACAGGTCAAATGATCTCCCCTCCTTTTCTGCGAATGAGTAAAATAAGTTGGCCAATGTGGATTATTTTTGCGTTTTGTAAATTTGGTCGGGAAAAAGGCGTTGCTATGAATTTTAAATGGAAAGCTTTAAACCTTTCGGAAGAACTACAGTTTTTGAAGCATTAAATAAGAAAACAGAAGTCCAGGTCGCAGATGTAAATTTCCAATATAAACACAATGCCGAGAAAATCCAAAAAGTTTGTATTTATGTCGCCAATTATTTACACTGTTGGATATAGGCCCTAACGGGTGGGGTGCCTCCGTAGGGGTCTTTCTAAGGGAACCTAACCCGTATTTACGCAAGAAAATCTAAGGTTCGAAGCAAAACCACGAAAAACTCCGAACGGTTAGGCCAACGGTTGTAAATGGGTTCGAACCCAACACCTACCGTCTACCAAATAATAATAATAATAATTAAAAAGAAGAGAAATAAATGGAAATCGGGATTGAAAGAGGGAACACAATCCCAGTTTTCATAACATTGGTCAATATGCGCTGGAATGGGTTTAGCGAAAAAATCGAAATTTTCGTTAATAAATGGCGCTATGGTTATGCAGAAAACCAAGGGCGGCGCCAGAATTTGCCCGACGGGGGGCACTGTATCCCCGACAGGGGGGCCAAGTTCATAATATATATTAAAGGTCAACGCGTGCTGGACTGGGGCCTAAAAAACTGCGTGGGCAAAAATTTCAGGGCCGAGCCCGACCCAGTTCGTGAAAAATAAATTAATGGTCCGATCGGCGAGAAAATTTAAAAAATCGACCTGATTATACGGTCTAGCAAGTACAATATACATACACACATATATTAGGCCGGCCAAAAATAAATAAATAAAAGTTAAAATCTTGGCCCACCCGACTCTATATTTCTACAAAACATGAAATTTTAATTCGATATAGTTATAAACTGTTTTGAACGGGGAGTTCTAATTAAAAAAAAACTCATTTTTTAGAAGTGCTCTAGTCTGCAATATTTATTTATTTTTAATGAATATCTATTTGCATGTAAATGGTTTAGTTATTGTGACTGAATTATTGGAACTGAAAGTGCTTTTTATATATTACTATATTCTACTCTTTAATATTTGCAAGCAAAATCGAAAAAGTAAAAAATAGTCATATTGAAGATTGAGCTCAGTTATCCCATTCAAAAAACGTTTAAAAATATAAAAATAAAACGAGAAATTCGAAAACAACCTGCCCATTGGTTTAACATTATGGAACAGGTATTTTGAAGTGAGTGAAGAGTCCTTCTAAGACATCAGTGATTTTCATACGGATCGAAACCGCATTCATTGACACCCGGATAATATAATTTTTCATTTAAAAATATGTTTCGGGGATACTTTTGAGAAATCAGGCAGAATCGAACCTATAGGCTAAAACAATTAAAATCAATCCGACTCGAAAAATAGAAGTCAATCCGAAAAAATATTAACTTTAGCCAGATCCGACTCAAACTGTCTGTCGAGTTGGGTTTAGTTTTCCGAGGTGAATCCAGAACTCTACCAGAAACTCGAGCCCGACATCATTACATTTTGACCTGAACGCCTGAACCCAAAATGTTTCAACATCAACCAGACCCCAACCGTAACTGACGAAAAAATATTTCCATATTGTAATGCAGTTATGTAAAATATTGTATCTTTAGTATCAGTTTTAACTCTTAAGTTAAAAATCAGTATAGATAAACTCATTAACATTCATATATATAGTTTTTCATCGTAAAATAAATTTTCTAAATTCTTATGAGAGTTGGATTAATCTCGAATCAAGAACCATAAGTGCCAACATCCAACCTGAACCTGAAACCATTAAAGTTAACTAAAGTTAACTAAATCCTACTCAAAACGACAAAAGAATGGGCTCAACCCGATCCGGTCCAGACTGCATGTCGGGTCAGATTCAGTTTGCCCGACCCGATGCAGTATTCTACTTGTCATCCAAGACAACCCCGACAACATAATTTTTGTTTGCGTTCTCTTAACCGAACCAAAAATTCTTCATGTCAAACCGACCGTAAATCCACAAGCAGCGAAAATTCATCCATAATTTAATGTAGTTAAAAAATAATAATGCATGATTATAACTACAGTATAAATGTTATCTTTTTTTGTTGAAATATAAGCATGTACAGAGTCATTCGTGTATCATCCTGCGTAGTAATCCATGTAGATTTTCAATTTAAGAAATTATGATTAAAAAAAAAAAAAAAAAAAAAAAAAAAAAATCGGGTTTATCTGAACTTAAATTTCAGTCAGAAACCGACTCATATCCAAAAAAATTTGTTTAGTCAATCCAACTTTGAAAAAAAAAAGCTCCATATTTCGATTTAACCCGACCGGGCTGAAATTCAAACGTCAATATATTTTCCCCGACGACATTGAATTTTGGCCCCGATGGGGGGGCCAGATATGCCCGACGGGGGGGGGGCATATGCCCCCCCGGTCCCCCCTTTGGCGCCGCCCTTGCAGAAAACGTATGCAAACGCACAAAAACGTTTCCACGTTTTTTGTGCGTAATTCCAGTAAACGCGTAAATTTCACGTAAGTAAACATACCACATTAAACGACATTTTTAAGCCTATGTAAATAACTTAAATTACAAATAGCAAAATTTTGATCAAAATTCCAATGAACTGCATTAAGTATAATGTAAATCATACAGTTATATGAACTGATATTAAAGTATTACATACTTACTTTATATTAGTATTTATTTTACTAATTTCGTTATTATATTAACGATTTTATTATGCTATTAATTAATTATGCTGTAGATGGTTGTCTTACCTTTTTATTACGCGTAAAATATTACATTTCTGCGTTCCCCGTTTAATCAAATACCCCGCTTAATCGAATATTTTTTCTGGAACCATCAATATTCGTTTAAACGGGGACGACTGTATTTATAAATTCTTGAATTTTTACAGGGTTTTAAGTGCTGTGAATTTTCGCATATTTGCGCAAAGATAGCGTTTTTCTTTAAATTTGCGCAAAAACTAATTCAGTACAAAAATTAAATTTAGCAATATTTCTTCAATCCAAGAAATAAAGAAAAATTCCATTTTTAACTTCTTGCAGACAGCTAATTTCGTCAAAAAATTAAAAAGAAGTACGGTTAAAAGATCGCGAAAATCACACCACGTTCGTCAAAGGATGGTGAGAAAATTGTAAGTTTTGTCAAAAAATCGCTTATCTCGTCAAGGGGAAAAAACTGCGGTCAAAAGATTGCAAATATCGTCAAAAGACTGCAAAATCGCGAAATTCGTCAAAAGATAGCAAAAACACACAAATTTTGTCCAAAGATGGCGAAAAAACCCTGTAAATTTCTTTAGAAGATCTAAAAAAGAGCAAATTTTGTAAGAAGATCGTGAAAAAAACTCGAATTTTGTCAAATTATCCCGAATGATAAGCAAATTTAGTCAAAAGAAAAAACGCCCAAAGATTGCGAAAAACACTTAAATTCCGGTATGCGAAAAACACTTAAATTTCGGTATGCGAAAAACACTTAAATTTCGGTAAAAGTTGGCAAAAGCATTCAAATTTTGGTAAGAGATAGTGAAATTACGCGAAATGTGCTAAAAGATCATGGAAAATAGTCAAATTTTGGTAAGAGATCTTGAAATCACGCAAATTTCGGTAAATGATCTCGAAAAAAAAATCAAATTTCGATAAGAAATAGTAAAACCATGCGAAAATCACGCTAATTTCGTGAAATAGTAGCTCAGATTTTGTGTTTGTTTTATTTTGTAATTTTCTGAAATAGGTCCCTACAGGTTACTTTTTATACAAAATATAGTCTTTTTTGGTTCTTTAAAAAGAAAAAAAGAAAAGAAAAATGGCCCCCTTTTACTTTTTTATTGCAAAATGGAGTGAGAATCTTATATGTTGTATTTATATGCTTTTCTTTGATTAGTTAAAATTACTGTTCTAAAATAATATTTTTATAAGCCAAATAAACACATATATATGTATATATATATATTCCAAAAAATTAATGATAACTTACTTGCCAATAATCATAAAATTAAAGGATCTCTTAATTCTAATTTTAGTTATTTTATTAATTTAATTTTATGTTAATATCGATTATTAATTATTTTCTCCGGTTCAATTATATTTCTATTCAGCTCTATCTTTTTTGTTTGTTATGGATAACTATTATTTTTACTTACTTTCAACTCCTTTTTGTAAAATATCTTTGTTCCTTGTTTAATAACTTGGTTTTTGTATGCTGGTAGCCCCAAATACGTATTATTTTGCTATTTCATGGCTAATACGTGGATGAAACCGCGCACTTCATTTGTAGTTCCAGAGCATTTGGGGCCTGATGATTCTGCTTTTGGGGCTACAAATTCCATTTGCATTCATTTTATTTATTTATTTATTCAGATTTACTCGTTACACTATTTTTTTATTTTATTATAATTCAATTCAATTCTAATTCTTCGTTTTGGTTTATTGTTTTATTGATAAAATCCATTGGTGAATCTTGTCTACTTTTAATGGTATTATATATATATATATATATATATATATATATATATTGCTAATTTTTCATCATTGCAATCTACCCAATTGTCGTTTAAAATGTCCAGATTTAACAAAAAGTGTGGAGAAATTTTACTTTCAATTATGCTTTCAAATGTCAAATTTTTTAAAGATAACAATCATTTTAATTTGGGGGAGTTTATTAGCATTAGAATTTCATTCTGCTCCAAAAACAGCAACTATGAAATTAGATTTACTGCCACAAAAATAGATTTTACTGCTCCAAAATCAGATTTTTGCTACAAAATGGCTTTAGTGCACTTTCATCCCTGAGATTTTTTCTTTTCAATTAATAATTCATTCTATTCTTTGAGGAGTAAATGTGAAATAGAAATACAGTCAGACTTTAGTATCATAAATCATGATTTAGATTTGAGTTCAACAGTTTTTCCGAAATGTTTTTTTTTTTTTTTTTTTTTTCCCCAGAATATTTTTCAATAATGTTATTTGTTATTACTTACCCATCATACGTAGTATAGGGTAAGTCTTGCAATCGTTTTGAAAATCGAAAAAAAATTTTTGACGGATTTACACGTTTTAGACACTGGAGATTTCGAAAAACATATTTTTAGAAAAAAAAAAAAATTGCCGTCCGTCTGTCTGTCTGTAAACGCTCTATCTCACGAACAAATTGAGATAGAGACTTGAAATTTTGTATGTACTTAGTATGTAAGAATGGGACGAAGTCTATTGAATATCAGCAACCTCGATTATCCGGAACTATTTTTTCCGGATTCTCGAAAAATTCGTTCTGATGAAAGGCATATAAAAATTTTCGAATTTTTTTATTTTAAGGAATGCATGTAAAAGGCAATAAAAAAACACAAATTTTACATAAAGAACGAAGTCGATCGGATTATTAGTTGTCGAGATATTTGTAATCCTGTTTTCCACATTCTTCGATTTTTCATGATTCTGTTCATTCAAATTTTAATTCAGAGGTATATTTTAATTGAAAATGAGACGCTTAATCAGACGCAGCAAACTGTTAGTTAATATGATTATTATTTTTGGAGTTATAAGGATGTTTCTTTTACGTAGTTTGGTACTTCTTGAGTTATTTGGCGTTTTATATAATTTGTTGAAATTGGTGCATCAGCAGTTCATTAATAGAGTATTACTATGTGTATTAACAACATTTAAATTTAGATTTGGAATTGAAGTACATTGTATAAATAGTTTTCGCATTGTTTATTTTCATATGCATATAAATGACGGGTAAGTATTACAGTGGCCTCCAACGACTAGTTTTGTTTTGTATTTAATATTCAAGAATAATTCTGATATTTTTTTTTTTTTAAGTTCATTGTTTAGAACAAATTGCTGTAAACTTTTATTATTTATTATTATTATTTATTTATTATTTTATTTTATTTATTATTTATTTTTATTTTTTTATTTTATTTTATTTTTTATTTTATTTTATTTTTATTTATTTTTATTTTATTTTATTTTTTTATTTTTTATTTATTTATTTATTTATTATTTTTTTTTTTTTTTAAGGAGAGATTATTTTTATTTATATCGTTTGTAAATAATTAGATAATAAATTTTCTTAAACTTACATTTTTTTTTTTTTTATTTACATTCCTCAATTTCAGGTGGTTTGAAGTTTTATCAAAATTTCCCAGAAACACAGTTTGTGGAAAATATAAAAGAAATGCTACTTTCCCTTGTATAAAAGCTACATCTGTACCTAAAATTGAAACTGTAAGTATATTAAAGATAAATGTATTGTTATATCCTCCAAATCAATGCATTTTTCCTCCTAAATTTTCATTGAACTATTAGTTATGTGTATTATATTTTTGTATTAAAGCATTTTCAATGAATTTTAATATTAAACACAATCTTTTCATATTTGTTAATGCTGTGGTTCCCAAACTTTATTGTTATGTAATCCACCTGAAAATTTGAAATTTTTTTCAAATTCATCTAATATATAGATATAAGAGACTTTTGTATAATCTATGATAAGAAAAAGTGTAGTAAATACAAAACTTTCATATAAAACATATTTGCAAAAATACTAATATATCCGATTTTAATAATCAAGAGAAAAATAATGCATGAAAATAATGAAGCATAGCTTTCTTTTACTTTGCATGGAAAAAAAATTTTAATTGCATAAAAAAAGCCTTTTAAAAATCAGTGGGATTTATAAAATTGTTTTGTATCAACGATATTGTCTATATCAGAGTTGAAACTTGCTAATTTTATCCTCAAAGCATTTTCAACACAAAATTTAATAAAATATAAATCATTTCACAAAGTAGCTTATCAATATTTATTGTTGAAATTTTTTCTTTAAAAATTTAACATATTTGTTATTTTTCTTGAACAGATAAAATCAATAATTTATGTATATAATTATATATATGTATATATAATTATATTATAATTTATATATGTAATCAAGGCAATTAGAACTTGGCGAATGTGCCTTGATTCCACAAATTTTCATTTTTTGTATGCTTACTATGTTTTCAAATCCATTTAGCATTTGTTTAAGGGGATCTGTTTCATAGGCGTAATGATATTTTAAATATCAATTTTAATTTGCACAAATTCCTTTATTATTTATACATTCACATTTTTTTGGTTATTTATAATGGTTTATAATAGTTTTATATGTATTTGTTTATTTACAAGGTACCCACTTAAGTCTGTTCCCACCTCTTAACTTCTGAATGGCTGCAGCTATAGTCATAAAAGTGGGGTCTAGGTATAGTTAAGTAGCTATACAGTACCAGATGAGACTGCTTACAGCACCAACTGGTGTAAACCAACATAAATAGCGTTCATATCTCTAAAACGGTACAAAATATGGGGGGAAGGGAATTGGTTACATAATTATAGAGTATCATTGATTTAGTGCAAAAAAAACTGTATATGTATATATACTGTATATGTGTATATAAATACTAAAAATGGAAGTCTTAAAACACATTTTTTTGTCGTTGTTAGTGATTGTGCTTTGATGTTACAAAAAAAAAAAAAAAAAAAAAAAAAAAAAAAAACTAGTTATCACATACCTTAATTTTCGATTTTCAAATTTCCCTCTTTCAGCTGCAATATGCACATTTGGAACTCTTATGTTAAACATGTTGCAGCATAGCAGGTGACAAGTTGGTACAAGGCATCCATAATCCATCGTTGGTCCTGCAGTGTTGCTGCAGCAGTCACATACACCTGCTGTCTCAAGTATCACAACAGAAAAATCTTTTATCTTTTCTTTCAATTGTTGTGACATGAGTTTCAGAAATCATGAACAAACAAATGCTTGTTTTAAGCATTCTGTTTTTAGCATTTATGTTCATAAAACATCTTTTCACACTAAATCGAAAATGCTCTACAATTTTGTAATTCTTTTTTTTTCCTATATCTTATACAATTTTCAAGATAAGAACACTAACTATGTCGTTATGCATCAAGTGGCGCTAAATGAAGTCTCATCTAGTAGTACATAGCCACTTTACTATGCTTAGACACCACTTTAAGAAACGATTGAACACTGATGGGTCATAACCTAGTTTGGCAATCGAAACTGCTATGTTTGTACATTAAAAATTAATTATAATTTTCTAATTGCTCCTTAGTTTTTTTAATTTGTTATTTTGTAATATCAAAAGAAATTTGTTAAAAAGAAAAATATGTGAGAATTAGTAAAATTGGTACATTTTTATTGCTATTTCTGCAAGAGATGTCGTAATTAAACTGCTACACAGATAATTTAAAAAATGTACTTAAATAATTTCTTTTATTTTAATGTTGCTGCCGTATATCCTGTAAAATATCATAAGTCATTCTATTCTTCTCTTTTTTTTTGGGGGGGGGGGGGGTTAATTGGAAATGCAGTGCTATAATCTATCTCAAAGATTTAGACTCAGCAAGAAACTGCCTTAAAAAAATGACACTATGCCTTAATCTTCTCAGTACTGGAGGCAACACTAAAAAACACCCTTCAAATTTATATAAATGCTTCTAGAATTGTTAAAATTACATCTAGACCTTTTAAATAAATCTGTGCATATTAGATGCATAGATATATAAACTGGTGCATCTTTGGAGAAGTTTTATAATAATTTTAAACTAGTTTTTGTAATCCCACATAATATTTGTCTCAGGTCTGAAGAGATTAATCAAAAACAATATATTACTAGTCAGAAAAGTTTTTTAAATAAATCTTATAAAAATGATTAAATAGGTATATTATTACAACTTTGATAATAGAAATCGTAAAAGTGTGTAACTATACAGTGTCTCAAAAGTTTAGCAAAATCTGGGGTGTGGTGGAGGGTATATGCCATATACTTTCTGGATTTTTTAAAGGAACACCATATATCCTCTGTTTTCAAGAAAGCCACAGTATAGACACTTTAAGGTATACTCTCTGTCTTGAGCATATACCCTCTGCTCATAGCAGATATCCTTTGTTATTTTTATGACTACATCCCTGAGCAAAATCAAAAAAATACTTGATTTAACAGTTTTACAAGGTGTTATTTATTAATAGTATTTTTTTGGTTTTGAGTAACTGCAATTATTTGTGTTCCCATTGAATCAATTATTTTTGAAATATTAATAGTGGCAAAATATAACATGCTTTTTCAATGACCTCTTTTAGGTCTTTTTGGAGTCATATTGCATTTTATTCTTATATGTTTCATGGTTTAGATTATTCAAAATGTTCCCATATGGGTTTAAGTCCGGCTTAAAGCTGGCCTATTTAAAAGGCTAACATTTCACATGGAAAGCCATACTATGTGACGCTTTCTCTTTTTTTTTTTTTTTTTTTTTTTTTTGCATTGAATAACTGAGGTTCCTCTCAAGATCCCTCCTTGATTACTTTTTTGATTTTGGTCGCAGATATTTTTTTATAATTACTTTCACTTTCTGAACCAGTTTTGAAAGGGAAAATAACGTTATAAAAAATATCTGCGACCAAAATCAAAAAAGTAATCAAGAAGCAATCTTGAGAGAGATCTCAGTTATCAATGCAAAAAAAATATTTTAAAATGTCAAAATGCGAAAGAGTTATTAGAAAAATGCCTCCCCATAGGAATAGCATTAGCTCGCGAGTGTCTTTGCGGGCATGGACAGAACCCTTAATCTTTCTTCTTCAACCACAAAAAAAAAGTGCTATTACTATAACAGTAGAAACATGATAATGTAAATTTAAGTGCTTTTATTATTCAATTCAATTTTTTTTCTGCTCTAATAATGATAGATTATGTCTATGTATACCTGAAAAACAACATTTATGTCTTTAAAAGCATGTTGTTTTCTCTTTATTTTTTCTTGAGCATTTCAAAAGTTTATTTCTATCATATAATGAAAATTTTTAAGATATTTTTCCGGAAAAAAAAGTTATTTTATAGTTTACATACAACATAAAAAAGTATTTTATGTATTTTTTAATTGGCTTGTTTAGTTACAAAAGCATTATATTTTCATTGATTGTAAAAAGTTATGTATCAAAGTGTCTTACTGAAAAGGTCTTGCTAAAGATACAATACCTTGTTCATTTGCTAAATATGTAGAATCTATTTTGTTTTTTTCACGATACACTTATGTTTATATAAGTTTCAGCATTCAATGAGGAAGTTTTGAAATGAATTTTTTAAAGAAAATATATGAGGATGTGAGTTTTAAAATTCACCTGATCCGGAAGATACAATTTTGGAAAATCATGAAAAACCTTCTATGCCCATTGGTTTTCATTGTAAACCAAGATTTTACAATAGCAGAAACACAGGATAAAACTTTTTTTTTTCCCTTTTGGTCAAATAATTGTTTTTGTGTGTGTGTGTGTGTGTGTGTGTGTGTGTGTGTGCGTGTGTGTGTGGGTGTGTGTATGTGTGTGTGTGTGTGTGTGTGCAGGTTTAGAGATGGAATAGATTGATAGAAAAAAAAAACACATTTCTTTTTAAATTTTGGATAAGGGGAGTTTTGAAACTCATATATATATATATCCTTTTACTCCTAATTATTAAAAATTCAATGTAAAAATAGTTATTTAAATTTTATCTTGAATGGATGTTTTACCATAACTTAAGAGCTTGTATTATGCAAATAGTGAAATTGAAAAAAAAAAATTAATTATTTATTTGTTTTTGTTTTTCAGGAAAACTCATCTGTTACAAATAACAGGAGGGATACTGTAGAGTTCTCTAATTATGCAAAACACAATGGTTATGTAAATAGTTTAAATCGAAGCAATCGAAATCAAAATTCTAGTATTCCATTTGATCCAGATGATGATGTCTTCCCTACTAAAGATACTAATACATCTAAGTCAAAATCAATCCAGCCAGAAACAAATTCAGCTTTAATAGAAAGTAAGATATGTTTGCTTGATTTTTATTGGATTGTATTATGTTATTTGTGTGTGAGAAAGGAAGTTTAGGGAAACTTTTTTTGTTACCCAAGTGCTGATGATAAACCACCAAATATTGTTTTAATTACTATGATTCATATTGCACTCATTCATTTAAAGTATAAGGTTTAGGTAGAAATAACATAAAAATATGGCACTTTGCAGAATTCACGTTTTCTTTTTAGTTATTATTTTTTTTAAATTTAGAAGTAATATTTAATGTTGTTATTGTAGAAATTCTATGTAGTTAAATTTATTTAGAAATAGTTTTTAACAGTAAATAAATATTATCTATTCAGTAATATTCAAAAGTATGTAAGAATCTAAGTTTTCTGTTTACTACAGCACTATACAGATGTGCATGATAAAAATGCTTATGTATATGCAATCTATAGCTGCTAGCAAAATGTGGTAATGTAAGGAACTGCATCACTGTGCTATCTTTGTGCCAAAACAGCCAATTTTATATCAAAATCCTATTTTGTTTCCCTCAAGAGAACTATATGAGCAGCTAATAACAATTAAATAAACAACTTTTTATGCCATGATTGCACTAGAATCACTGATTTTGATCTACAGTGCCCAACTCTGTTTTCTTGATCATAGGCCCTTGAGTGTTATACAAGATATATCTCAATCAGGTGTCAGCCTAATCTAGGACTCTCAGTACTTAGTTTCCTTGTAAATTTGGTAATCATTTTATCAATCCTGAAGGAAATGAAAGGTTGAGTGAACCTCTCCCAGACTGGAGTTGAATTCTGGATTTGTAACATGGTAGTCCATTTCTAATAGAAAGGATGGAAATTGTGATAGATGTTGCTGTTACAAAAAAACCGAGATAAAAATTAAAAGCCCCATAATTCTGCATATTTAATTTCTTTTAAATAAAAAAATGATTAATATTTAAATTTCAGTTTGCTTCAAAATCTCTTTTTGCTGAAAATGAAATGATTCCATTTCCAAAACTGAGATTTTTAATGCTCAGAATCAATAATCCAAAATTAAGATTGGATATTTGCATACTTGTTCCTACTAAAAAAATAGATATTTACCTGCTTCAAAAGGTATTTTTATTTGCTCCAAAAAAACTGCTACAAATAATTTCAAATTAACGTGACCTCTGTACTGTCTGTCCTGCAATGCTGCAGTTTTTTACAAAAAAATTCATTTTTTCTTGTAATTATGTTGATGTGGAAGTAAATATACTGAGTTTTTTTTCCCCTGATTTCTTTGTCACATGTTGTTCAAACTTTTTTCTTTTGAATCTAAAGAAACAATTGTTCCTAATAAAGTACTTTTAAGCCAAGGGCGGCGCCAGAGGGGGGTCCGTGGGGGCATATGCCCCCCTGTCGGGCATACCTGGCCCCCCCCATCGGGGTCAAAATTCATTTTTGTCGGGGAAAATACTTTGACTTTTGAATTTCAGCCCACTCAAGTCGGGTCAAAATATGAAGCGCTTTTTTTTTTTTTTTTTTTTTTTTTTTTTTTTTTTTGAAAGTCGGATTGACTAAACTAATTCTTTTTTGTACATTGGTTTCTGACTGAAGTTTGATTCTTGCAATTTGAGTTTAGATAAACCCAAATTGTCGAAAAAAATCTGAATTTTTAAAATAAAAATCTACATGGGTGACAGCATGGAATCATGCATGAATGACTCTATACATGTTTATTTTTCAACAAAAAAATAAAATTTATACTAAAAATTAATTTTATACTTTTTTTAATTACATTAAATTTGTGGATCAGTTTTCGCGTATTTTGGATTTACGATCGGCTTGTTAATGAAGAATTTTTAGTTCAGTTAAAATACGAAAACGAAAATTATTTTGTCGGGGTTGTCTTGGATAACAAGTAGAATGCTTCATCGTGTCGGGCAAACTGCACCTGACATGACTCGCAGTCTGGACCGGATCGGGTTGAGCCTAAATTTTTGTCATTGAGTGTCGGATTAAAGTCGGGATAACTTTGTTTCAGGTTCGGGTTGGATGTTGATACTGTCCGACTACTGATAGCTTTACTTTATTTTATTTGTTTTAAAGTTCCCAGGCTCTAGAGTCGGATGTTTTAGAAGACATAAGAGTCTAAACATAAAGATAAAAACGACACTTTATTTATAGTTAAAGCATAATAAATACATTGTAAATCTTCCAATACATTTATTGCGATTATAATTAACAATATAATACAGGATTTGAAGGATGCCTAATATGATAAGGTTGCTCAAAACTCAAGAAGGAACCCACTCACCTCTTAGATATACTAGGAACGTCATCGTTGGGCGTCAGGCACATCCCCATACCGGTGCTCATATCACAAACAATCAACTTATTCTCTGTGCCAGAGAGAGAGCACCAAAACTGCTTTCAAAGTCTGTTCTCATCTAACCTTCCTCCCCGCTATTTTTCTCGATATCCCCATTTTACTAACTTCTCCCTGCCTGAAAATCCCTCCTAAAAATCTTATCCTCCTATAAAATTTCTCTCTCTTGCATATCATTATAATTTTTCAAGTAACGCGCATTTCCATATGCAGGTGGTCTGAAAACAAATCCAAGTAAACAGCTAAAACCCCTTTTACGTTGTAATGTGAGAATCGTGTTACCGAATGCGACATTTTTTAGCTAACATGTTAATCCCTCTACTAAATTTGCAGACATTCAAATACCACAGTGGACATATTTATTTCTTTGAACTCCCATCTGCGCGAAGATTCTTACTCTTGTTTACTGGAAATTCAATCTTTTCCAGTCTAACTTATAAACATTTTTGACAAATTTATTGGCTAACTGACTGTTTAGTCAGAGTTCTGTAACCCCTTACCAAACACCCCGTTTCACAAAAGTCGTTAAATCGTGGAAATTCTATCCTTTTGACGAATTCCCGCATGCACGTGCACCTCAAACTATCTTGTGTGGTCTGCATTCTGCATTCTTATATAATATGTCTTTTATTTTTTTACTGTACTGTACTACTACAGCGAGCCGCGAAAAATGTGTCGGGTTTATCCTGACAATGATACGACTTTCTCCATAAAGAAAAAAAAAACACAAAAAAAAAGAAAAAGACCTAAGTCCCAATAAAACAATTAGGCATTCTCTAGATCCTTACAATTGTAAAAAGAGAAATAATACGCATTAAATACATTACATTTATAAAAAACAAGCAATAATAATAATAATAATAAATTTGAAAATTATGATGATACCAACTTTCAACTAGGAAATAAATAAGTAGCGATAAAATAATTTTAGTTATTAAATTAATAATACCAAAATAACATTAAACACAATGAAAAATTAGCAATATAGAAATAAATTTCTTCCTGATTAGAAACACCAAATTTGTTAGGTGAAATGCTCCATAGATGCACAGACGTAAATATAGTTTGGATAAAAGTTTTGAAAAATGCATCTGAAAGAAAAGTCTAATAAATATAATTAATATGCATGTAAAGAAAGCATTTTTCAACAAATGTCTTTTAGTAATTTTGTACACTTGCATCACCATCAATGTCTATTGAAGTCAAGTGTTTATAAAATAATTTATCATCTTTGCACTGAAAGAAAGTTTTTTACGGAAACAATGTCATTTCTTTTCACTTATAGCGATTCACAAAAGTATGTTGTTTAAAGTCATTCGTTGAGGTCGAGGATCGAAATTTGACAGTAACAGTCGTAAATGAATCACATCTACGCATTTGAAGAGTAAAATACAGTCATTCGTTGAAGTCGAAGATTGAACTTGACAGTAACAATCGTAAAAGATGCACATCTACGCATCTGAAGATTAAGATAATTATATCCTTTTGATTTTATTTCTTCTTTTGTGAAATTCGATGATTAAAAATAAATCCAATGTTTGAAGTCCGCTCACAAACCGCAGGTATATTAACGATTATAGAAACCATATAAGACGTTGTAGGTAAAGTCCACCATGTTGTATGTTGAATTTGATAAAACGTTAAATATCAATAAGTTCCTCCACCAACTAAAGTTAGAAATAGTGATATACGATGAGTTAATTAGTATTTGCAGAATTGGAGGTGGTGTTGAAATGGAACGTAAACAGAAGTAGTAGAATTCCAGTATCACCTCCACGATCCTCACTACTGAAATATGGATGGAATATTCGTATCCCATCTTATAAACACGCCGTCCTAAACAAATCACAATAAAAAGAAAATGATTTGTGTGATGTTTTCTTGCATGGAAATGTATATAAGAATCACCAAACGATAAATATTTCACACAGGTAAAACTGCGCATTCTTTGTAAAGTTTTCAAGTTGCAGCTTATTGGATGAAAAGTGATGAAATAGCAGGCAAAATTTTTAAGCAATCATCAGTAGCATGATGATATATTGTCATACAGAAGTATATGTACATGACTGTAACATGCATTGAGTGTAGAAAATTGACTGCAGCAAGTGAAGAATTTCCACAAAAGTTCATCAAGGAAGGGTATTCCAGGGATTTGTGTGTAGTATAGTTTTAAAATAATGATTGATATATGCAGGAAAGTGGGTTTAACAATTAAGTATTTCGAGCAACCAAATATTATTAAAATTAATTTAAACAATAAAGTAACTTACTAAAATTCAGCTGATGGCATAAATTTAAAAAAAAAAATCGAATAATAACTCAATCATATTATTATTGTTTTTTTTTTTTTTTTTTTAATTTTTTTTTAGCAAATTTAATTCAGTTAATTATTTATATTTTAAATTGAAAATACGAAGATCAACTCTTAAGGCAATAGTATAATGATTCAAAGGAATCGTCATGTTGTATATTAAGTCAACTTTTCTTTCCCATTTGTTTGTAAAAGGAACAAATGATGAAAGAAAATTAAGCATTACATATATTTATATTATTACTTTTTTTTTTTTTTTTTTTTTTTTTTTTTTAAGTTACACTCTTGAAATTAAAGTCCCATTTAATCATCCTAACAATACATTCCCGCAATTGGCCATTTTGCAAAAATGAAACAACATATGATCAAATGGAAAATTCTACTAGCATTTATAAATTTGAATGTTTAAGTGGATGTAATGTATTATTTTATATGTGTTTAAAATAAATTTTGTTTTTGTATAATAGAATTGCTGAACGCCTTTTCAATAGAATAAGAACAAAATCTTGAAATGATGAAAGAAATCAAAATAATATATTTAGAACAATCATAAATATTTATCTAAAAACAAATAAATCACTCTGGTTTATGATTATAAAACTTAGCTAAAATTAATAAGGCACTTATTATAATTTAATTAATTATTATTATTTTGTCATAATTTTAAATCTAAATCAATTCCAAATAGACTAATTATACAAATACAGTTCTTACTGCAAAAATTGTTTCATAGAAATAACTTGAATTTGATTACGATCTAATTATAATACAAGTTATTGCAAAAAAAAAAAAAAAACTAATATCTCAATCATGCCATACAACTACAATATCTAACACTCTTAATCTTCTTAAATATAAAATTTCAATGCTACGTCACCATACATAACAATGTAGTAAACTTCTGCATTTATTTATATATATAATCCGACACCTGATATCTAATTAATATACATAAACAGGTAATTATCAAAATATCAAAACACACTCTATAGTATAATAACTTGAAATGTCATATTAATTTTCTTATATGACACGTTCGATTTAGTAAAATAACATGAGTAACATAAAAATAAGTGTGCCATTTTAGTATAATAATCAAATAAAACCCATGCAATTTTCTATGTATTGGCACTTTAAATTGAATTAACAAACATCTATATAACAATAAATACAGTTGAGTGATATTCTACTATATTATACTAGATATAACCAAATTCATACTTCCTTTATAATGAAAGTAAATTATAATTTATATGTATAATAGAAATGTATCATATTATATTAAAATTTAACAGCAATAACACTACCAACTTCATATAATTCAACTACAAAAAAAAACACGCTTATATTTTATGACTGTCAATATTTTCTAATGCATAAAAGTATACTATAAGCTAAAATCTTTTATATATCTTTCTCTCTACCCTTTTTTTTTTTCTTTTGAACGCACTTTTGTTTACCCAAAATGAAAACAAAACAGAAGTCATCCACATATCCTATCTGGTAGCCTAACTTTTTTTTTTTTTTTTTTTTTTTTTTTTTTTTTTTTGAACGCAATTTGTTCACCTTACCGATAATATCTCGTATCCTACCCCCCTTTTTCCTATTTTTTTTTTCTTTGGGGAGATCACAAGATCGCATTTCTCCTCAACCACCTTCCCGACCAAGTTCAACAATCCTTTGCGTATTCTCCCCTCATACAGATGGAACACAAATTCACATATTTTTTATCTTTCCTGGATAAACAGTTCGTACTTGACAAAAGAGGTTCTCCATGCATGAAAGAAAATGTAATTTATAATTGTTCCAATCTACTCTATCTATATTTATATTTATAAATATTTTTTTTTTTTTTTTTTACATTATTTACAGAGATACCCAAAATTCTATATGCCCATAAATAGAATTATAATTTTCAACTTAATAGATCACTGAGCCGAACGGAACATAGTATATACCAAATAATTAAGATATACTTTTATTTACACCTAATACCTACATATAACCTAGAAGAAAACTCAAACTTCGTAAAAAAAAATATGGTTATGAATACAGAAATACAATAGCAAAATACCACTAAACCGAAATATAAAAGAATATCAGAGGAATATGAATGCATTTTAATAAACTTAATATCTCTTAATCAATAGTAATTATAATTTTTTTTTTTTTTTTTTTTTTTTTTTTTTTTTTTATCAAAACCCTCTAATAATTACAGAAACATTATATATATATGTTTCTTAATAGTACAATAATTATAATTTATTTATCTATTTTAAATGTCCAATTTTTGAACCTATCTGATACGTATCGTGGATCCATCGGTCGAAGATCGTATGCCGATTTCTGACTGTCGATATGAGTATTTGCTATCCCATTCGGAGAATAGACAATTGTATCTTCCGAATCCTCGGATGGATTTGGTGAGTCAATTATGGGCTCTGTATTATGGGTGTTAATATCCTCATTTATATTGTCCAAATGAATTGTTGGACTTGGAGCGGGATTAATTTCTATCTTATCATTGTTTATTGAGTTATGACGGGGCGTCTGCTCTAAGGGTGACCATAAAAAGGGATTGTACGCATATTGAGAATTATCTTCGAATACAGCATGTGGAGTAGTTTTTTTAGTTTGGTTATGAATATCCTGTATGTCTAATTTTACTTTCTTTGGTAATAAATTTTGAAAAAGGTCAAGTTTTTCTTTTCTTTGCACATAGGGAATTAGGCGATCAGCGTGAACCTTAATTTCTTTGGCATTGTGATTCATGGGATCTATTATTGAATAGTCCACTAAATTATGTTTTTTAACTATTTTAAAAACACCAGTGCATGTACGTCTCTTTGTGGTATGTTCAAATCGATCGCAATCTCTGTTATGCAAAAAAACAAGTTGACCGGGCTCGAAATTTCGATATTTTGCTTTCTGGTGCTGATAATTTTCCCGTTTTTCAGCAGACTCAAGTAGACTTTTCTTGACATTTTCGTTAGCATACTGTAATTGGCGAGCTTTACGGGCTACGAAATCCTGATATGGGACATATTCTATTCCACGCGGTTCGCTTATTAAATCAGTTGGTAAATTTTGATCATAACCAAATTGCAAAAAGGCTGGTTTTAGATTAGTTGTTGAATGTATGCTGTTATTATATATTAACGCATAAAAATCAATAAAATCATCCCACTGAGCTGTCTCCTCCGCAAATATAGCAAGTGATTTTTTTATATTTTGATTAATTTTTTCAGCTGAACCATTTGAAGTGGGATGTTGAGCAGTTGTCATTAATTTAATTACTCCAAATTTCTTACAAAGAATTTTAAATACATCACTCGTAAAGCAAGTGGCTCGATCAGTCAAATATTTTTCGGGAATTCCGAATGTGCACAAATAATTTAATAAGCAATGAGCTGAATTAAATGTTGTTGTACTGGGGACAGCATATAATTTTATAAACTTAGAAAAATGATCAACGAAAGTTAAAATGTATTTATTGCCCCTATCTGTAGTATTAAACGGCCCTATATAATCTCCACTGATATATTGATTAACTTTAGACGGTATATAATGTCTTTGAATCGGAATTGGCGGAAACTTATATATTGATTTAAAAGATGTACATTGTTTGCATGATTGAACAAAATGTTTTGTATCACTAAACAAGTTCTCCCAAAAATACTTTTCCCGAATCGCATTATATGTTTTCAACACGCCAAAATGAGAAATATGCTTTGCTGTAAGTATATGTGGTTTGTATATATCAGGGATAACTACTTGTTCAACATTTCTATTTTTTCTATTAATTGGAATGCAACCCTTATGTAATAATAATCCATCCCGTATAAAATAATCCATGTATTTATGTGAACCCTGCTTAGCTGAATTTTCTAATATGCAGATAATTTCTGAAAGTCTCTTATCGTTACGTTGTGCTACTTTCACTTCTGCAATAGTAGGGAGGTCTATTTGCAAAGCATTTACCCCTACTAAATTTGTACTTTCAACTGTTTGTGTATCATGCTCATCCTTGACATATTGAATAATGTATGCTTCCTGATTAAGTACAGTTTCAGGTGATACGCGTATGATTCTAGAATCATCCATTAAGTACCAATTATTATAGGAGTCTCTGACATAACAGTAATAGTGACCTGCATGCATAGAGTTTCCGGAATGGACTATAACAGTGGTTAATTTATACCATAATGGTCTCTTATTCCCCTCATTGACTTTACAAATGCTAAGATTAAGATTTTCTGGGTAGGAAATGAAATTTGTCAATTTTTTTTCACTTCTTTGAGAGAACTCGAATCTTTTAAAATGGAACGTAATTATATCTGGGTACTTAAATATCGACAAATCCTTAACTGCTTTAGAATAAGTTCTGCAATTATAGCATCGATATTCTTCCCCTAGAAATTCAATTTTACTAAATTCCTCTAACGCCTTTTCGAGAGTTGAAACGCCCTGTTTAACTTCTAGCGAAATATCTGCAAAGGGTTCAAATGTGATACTTTTCTTTCCGCATCTCAGACATTCTATCTGACTTCGAAAAGTACCTTCAAATATATTTCTAATTTTGTTAATCTTGTTATTTAGGTTATTTCCTTTGCTTATATCCGTATGATTTAAACTGTCCTGCTGTAATCGATTTATAAGCTGCTGAAGAAATTCGTGAGCATCTTCTTGATTATAAATTCGAAACTGGCTCCCGATATCACCAAGATGCTGATGAAAATCGAGCGGTTTTACAATTTGCCCTGATTTTCCAATCACGGAATCTAAGTGTCTCTTAAACATACATATAGTGCAATTAATTTTATTTCTACAATTTGACATAGTATTAGAAAAATAATAAAACAATGGTTTTAAATATGATAAACTTTGCAAAATTACATTCATAAAACACGAATTTCCTAAATTTTCTAGGCCTGCTCCAATTTTAAGATCTGTACATTGTTTCATATGCTCATCGTCTATAATTTTATTTCCTTCCACTAATTTTTCAGAAATTAAGCTTGCGTTATTATTGTTGCAAATTTCATTTTCGCTTAATTTAGCAGATTTATTTTCTAGAGGTTGCCTGTTTTCTGTGATTTTATTAGAATTATTTGAATTATTTGTTGAATTTATTGAACTGTCAAAGAAATCACGCGAAAGTATATCTGCAACAATGTTTTCTTCAGATTTTATCAAATCGAATGTATAATTATAATCGCTTAAGAATGCGAACCATCTCGCGATACGATCACCTGGTGATTCAAGTTTTGACATTTGAGTCAGCGCCTTATTGTCACATTTGATAATAAAATGCCGACCATATAGGTAATGTTTGAAGCACTTAATTGATTGAATAATTGCTAATAATTCCTTTTCGACTATTGGATATTTTAATTGCGTAGGATTCAGTTTTTTTGAAAAATAAGCAATGGGTCTAATGATTTGATTTTCATCTAGTTGTCCTAACATTGAACCCAAAGCATGATTGGAACTGTCTGTCGATAGAATGAATTCCTTTTCATAATCAGGATGAATAAGTATCGGTGGTTTTGAAAGTTTATCTTTCAATATATCAAATGAATTTTGCGCCTCATCAGTCCAACGGAACTTGGCATTCTTTCTAGTTAAGTTAGTTAATGGAGTTGATATTTCTGAAAAATTTTTAATGAATTTTCTATAGTAGCCAACTAGTCCAACGAATCTTCGTATTTTTTTTACAGTAGTTGGGACGGGAAACTCTTTTATTTTTATAACATTGTATTCTAATGGACGAATTCCTTGTTCACTTAAACGATGCCCTAAAAATTCAATTTCAGGTAGAAAAAAGGAACATTTTTCAGGATTTATTGTTAATCCAAAAGTTCGAAATCTCTCGAAAAGTTGTCTTAATTTATCTAACATCTGGTCAACATCTTTACTTCCGATTGCGTAATCATCAATAAAATTTGAAATTTTTAACTCAGATAATGGCGCAAGTATTTGGTCAGCTAATTGACACATTGTTTCACTCGAGGCATTTAATCCTTGTGGCATACATACAAATCGAAAGTTACCTTTAGGACTGCTAAACGTAGTAATATCCCTATCTTCTGGTTTCAAGGGGATTTGCCAAAAACTGGAACTGAGATCTAAAGTGGTGAAAATTTTATTTCCTCTTAATTTATCTAACAGATGTTGTGTAACTGGTAATTTATATCTCGGATATTTGAGATTTGCATTAACTTCGCGGTAGTCTACAACTAAACGATATTTTTGCTTGAGTGGATCCCCTGATAAATTTTTCTTTTTAACTATAACTAATGGAGAACTAATATGGGAATTTGATCGTTCTATAATATTGGCTTTCTCTAATTCTGTCAATTGACGCCTAACTTCATTTTTTAAAGCGTGTGGTACCCGATTTGGTCTCTCTGAATTTATTTTATCCACATCAACTATTAAGTTAGGCTGAATTGCCTCAGTTCTACCAATAGTAAATAAACGTTTACTGAAAATATCTGCGTACTCCATTAATAAGTTTGATAATTTAGCCTTTGTTTCTGTGTCTAGATGTGATAAGTTAAAATCAGTTATTTTTAGCTCATCGCGCCTGAGTTTTTTTATCATTTCTATATCTCTGCTATCAAATTCTGAGCTAATTGTACCTACACGCGTGTTTTTATTGAAAGGGACAGGTTTCGATGATAAATTAGAGACCCTTACGGACAAACGCATGTCATTGTTTACTGTGCATAAATTGTTAACAAATTTTATGTTTGGGTTTCTTAAACATGAAAAGAATTTAACAACAGCTCCTTTTTCTGTTGGTCGATCTAACAATAAGTCAATATCTTTAGATTCTCCAGGCTCTAAAGTAAATTTCTTCTTTATGTAAGCATAAATAGTGGTATTTGAAATTACTGGATCTGATCGTGCATCACGAATTCGTGAAATAGAATTTCCTGATTTTAAAGTATCATTAATAAAAGAAATTTCATACTCTCCTGATTTTAATAAGTCATAACCTAAAATTGAACTATAATAATTAGACAGAGGGTGTTTAACGATGTAAAATTTGTGAAATAAATTTTTATTTCCTATTTGAATTGGCAAAGAAACACAATTAGTAATTGTTAAACTATCACCAGTTATGGATTTAATTTGGGCATCTATTTTTAAATATTTAATACGTTTATCTTCTTTGAATGATTTAAAGATACTTTCTTCTAGAAGACAAATACTTGAGCCACTATCAATAAGACTTGTAATTACATTTCCTAATATTTTTATTTCTGTTACAGGTAGTGTATGCTTAGAAACAAAATTCGTATCAAATAATTGTGTGTTAACATTTTCTTCACGATATTTTTTTGGTCCTTTATCATATAGGGGACTATCTGTTTGTGGACCAAATTCGGCGCGACGCCCCCTCAAGCATTTTCCGAATTCTGCTGATTTCCATTACGTCTTGGCCGATATGAATTAGGTGTTCTCCCCCTAAAAGCGCTGCGGGAGTTTCTTTGAAAATGATATCCTTTTCCCCGATAACTTTCTCTGTTAGAAGGATTATAGTAACAGTCGTTCGATACGTGTGATGTTTTGGAGCAGAAATTGCATGGAGGTAAATTCCTCGAGTTAAAGTTTCTGCCCTGTCTATTATAATTATAATTATTATTGTAATTTGAATTTTTTGTGTAAGGAGGTCTCATATTATATTCTGCCGCTGTTTGTTGATGTTGATCGTATTGCTTGGATTTTTGCGATTCAAGTTTTAAATTCTCAATTTCCTTACTTAACGAATTAACCATTTCCCTAGTTTGGAATGCATGCGCTTCAATTAATGCTTTGATTTGATCCGTAGCTACATCTTTATTTATATTATTTATGGTAGGATCGGAATCTGTATCGAAAGAAGATAATTCGTTGGCTTGAAGCATTTGAACAAAATTTACAGCCTCGTCGAAATTTTTGGGATCTTTGAGTATTACAGAATGTTTATAATTTGCTGACAGTCCTTCTATAAATTTAGCTAATTTAGTTTGTTCCACAATAGTTTTTATTCCGTCATTAGATAAATCTGGATGATTAAAGAAATTTTGTGTCGCTACAGCGACTCTCGCAGCGTACACTTTTACAAGTTCACGGGGCAGCATTTTGCAATTTGAAAATTGGCGCTGTCTAGCCGCTAAACTAAACTGTGTGTCAAAGTAGGCTAGAAACTTTGATTTAAATTGTTCATAATCTTTCTCTAAATTTAAATCAGGAGAATTTATGACATTTGTGAGTGCCTCCCCGCGCAAACGTGAACGTAAAATCAGGAGTTTTTCTTCATTAGAGCAATTTGCAATATTTGTTGTCTGTTCTAGAGTTTCGATAAAAAATTTAGGGGTTATGGCGGTCATATTATCGAACTGTGGAATAAGGGCCTGGAACCCAGCGAGTTTTCGTATTTTCGCGTCCGCCTGCGCCCCATTATCTTCGCTGTCAGACATTTTCAAAATTTATAAATAAGTACTTAATTGACGAAAAGTAAAACAACTAATTAATGAATATTCGCTAACATGTAATCATAACCGGTATTCTTATAGAATTAATTAAAACATGGTAATATCTGACTCCAAATATCAATAAATAAGAAATATTAGAAATAAGTAGATAAAGGACAATAATGTAAGAAAATAATAGAAAAATATAGATAATAAAGTAACATAAATAGTGAAAGAAAGAAACCATGTATAATTAATATATATATATATATATATATATATTTTATTTTTTTTTTTTTAATATTAAAATGTTAAAATTAGTTTCTTTTGTTTAAGTACATTATTATCAAAATCGTTTTTAGCATCAATTGCATTAGTTGTTTCATATCTCTTATGACCAAGAAATATCGCGACAGCCCCATCAATACAAGATAAAATATCTCTAAAATTATACACAAAAATTCACAATAATGAAATTTCCATCAAATAATTTCATAAAAAGCCTTAAAAGTTGAACATATTTTTTTCATTCATTATTGACCCTACTTGTAACTGGGCCTTAAATTATAATAATAATATAAATATTACACTTGTTATTTATCATTTTAATAGATTTTAATAGATACAGGCATTATAAATATAAATATCAATACTTTTAATTATTTCAATTCAATTATTACTAACAATTACAGGCATCCTTATTTATATTAAATAATTTACATTGGCCGAAGTAAATAAATATCTTAACACCTAAAGGTATTAAATTGGTCACGGTAACCATTGTCCGACTACTGATAGCTTTACTTTATTTTATTTGTTTTAAAGTTCCCAGGCTCTAGAGTCGGATGTTTTAGAAGACATAAGAGTCTAAACATAAAGATAAAAACGACACTTTATTTATAGTTAAAGCATAATAAATACATTGTAAATCTTCCAATACATTTATTGCGATTATAATTAACAATATAATACAGGATTTGAAGGATGCCTAATATGATAAGGTTGCTCAAAACTCAAGAAGGAACCCACTCACCTCTTAAAGCGCGATCACACACACTGTCTAAGTGAAACTTTAAACTCATCATGCAGCATTAACTGCAACAATTTCTCGGAAAGCGGCGTGTGATTGCGATTTAGTACGTGAAACATTTCGTGCAACTCTTTCCACTCGAAGTAGAAAAAGTTGCGCTTAGCTCTGTGCTGCACGTAATCTGACCAATAGCGTAGAAGCAGATTGTCTACGTCACTCCTCAAAATGGCGGTCGAAAGTAAGATGGCGACTGTTAGTGTATATGCACGCTCGTTTGTATTGAAAAGAAATAAAGCATTTAAGAAATTAGACGCAAGAAATGGCTTTTTATAAGCGACAAGGAGTTCAAATTATGAAATATTTTAATTGAATTTATGATGTCACACACCCGCACACACACAAAAAAGGATCGTTCGGATATTACAAATAGCAAACGCCGTTCATTTTAGTCGAGAGTAAGGTACAAATGTTCTAAGTAGTAAGTAAACATTCATAAAATTAAAAAGTTTTTTTAATTATTAATCTTACATTTTGTTTAACAATGTGATTAATTGCAGTGTTAATGAGTTTTGAATACATATTTTACTGTTTGTGGAAATTTGATAGTGTTTTGTTTATATTTGTCGCCAAATTTGCCAATGTTAGTAAACAAAGGCTTTTATCTTTTATGTACGTATCCTGTAAAATTACATTAATTTACTAATCGTATTTTTAACAAACGAATTAGTAACTGGAAAACATTTATCAGTTATACTGCTTCAATCTCTTTCTAAAAGTGTTTTGGGATTTTATTAGACGGATTATTAATGTAAACATTGACTTAATTTCTTTATTATTCGGTACTTTTCTTATGGATTATTGTATAATATTAATATTAAATATTGTAAATATTAAAAAATAAATATTGTAGATTATATAACATTTACATATTGTATTAAAAATTAAATAGTGTAAATAATATAATAGTTAAATACTGTATTAAAAATTAAATAGTGAAAGCTCTTTAATCATTTAAGCAGCAATTATATTTTCCAATCAGTTTTATTCATGCAGTACATCCAAAATTTCTGAGAAATAATTCAGCTATTCTAAATTATTTATCAAAGATACTTTTTTCTGTGTGAAGCAGACGTGAAATATATAATGCTCTTTATTGCACTTTCATGCTATATATTTTCAAAATCATTTTTCTTAAAAAAAAAAAAAAAAAAAAAAAAAAAAAGACGTCTTTAAAATATGACTATTATATCTTATTTTTAAAAATAATTTTTTGAATTACAATTATTTGAAAAAGAATTTATTTCTGATGGGTACAAGATGAATCATATAATTTTCATCTAATTCAGAGTTCTTTAAATAATGTGTTTTAGTAAAATGAAGAAGTCGTGGGATATCCCTTATCTTTCCTTTTTTTCTGTTTAAAGTCCTTTTTCAGAATAAGTGGAAATATGACTGGTGTATTTCTGCCTAGTTGTACAGTAATATTTTATAAGAATAATAATTATGTTTTTCAAATTTCTGCCAATGGTTAGATACAAGTAACAAATTTGCTATTTTTAACATATTTTCAGAGATATGAAAATTGACAAAACACTATCAAAGCTCATAAAAAAGTAAAAATTATCAAAAATCACTTGACATTGCAATTAATATTATTGTTAAATAAAAATTTAAGATTAATTATTATAAAACTTTTTAATTGTATAAAAAAAAAATATATTTACACAATTGATATTAAACATAAAAAGTATATGAATCAAATTTACTTTTGATTCTTGAAATAATCTTTTTCTTCATACAAATGCAAACTTATACAGATCAAAAACATTTTTGAACTGAAGATTGGGGTATCATAGCTTCATCTTGTGTGTAATTGATGAAATATTTAGAATGATGCATAAAAAGAAAAACTTACTGCCCCATTCCCCTCCATTGTCCCACTTAACCCCACTCTCCCCTATATATCCTCTATATATTTAAACATATATATATATTAACAATATATATGAATATAAGAAGTATATATATATATAAACACATATATTAACTGTAGTAAAATCTATCCAATATTTATTACATTTAAAGTAAAATACTCAAAAATTATCTATTGACTTAAAATCAGAATATGCATTAGCATTTGTTAAAAACTAATTGAAGCACTCATTTTATCTTTAAATACGCAAGTTTTAATCCTTTTTTGCCATGTTTTCTTCTTTTTCTGAATTTTTTTCTTTTACTATCTTTTGAATTTTAAATAAAAAATAGAATGCCCAACTATATAAGGGGGGGGGGGGGAATCGTGCTAAAAACTGGATGAGAAGTTACTGTGAAGGTTAGTAAATATATTATTTAGGGGTTACTTATCACGCGAATAATCTCACTTTCTAATGCTAATCCTATGGAAAAAAATTAAGATATATCGGTTGCATTTCAATATTTTTAATGATTATTTATTTTAATCAATAGCTGAAATCTGTACATAGGCCATTTAATTTTTTTTTTTTAATTTTGATTGTTTTAAGGACATTTTTTACTTTTGAAACCGGTTCAGAAAAAACCTATTAAAAAATATCTTAAAAAAAAAAAAAAAAAAAAAAATTAAATGGCCTATGTAGAGATCGATCTCAGCTATCCAATGAGATATCTTCATATTTTTTTTTTTCCCATGGAATCAGCACTAGCTAATGGGACTTTTCTCTTGATTGAACTAGATTCTTAATGACGAAGTATAAATAAAACAATACATCAGTTTTTAATTCTTGCAAAGTGTGGTAACACCACAGGTTTTCTTTTAGCTAAAAAATAAATAAATAAATATAGCTGTTATTAAGGAAACTCAACTTTTTGTTTTACACTTATTCATAAATTAAGTAAATCTTCAGAAAAGTATGTCATATTTTCCATACTATTCCAGCTAGCAAAATGCGCCAACTGAAAAGCGGTCGACTCGACTATTTATTGTGGTAACCCTGCTTCCCAAGCTGGGAGAAACTTTCTACGCATCATCCAGCAACCCTTCGTGGCTGACTCCACCTCTTTTGCATCAGAAAATGTTGCAAGTTATGTCTAAAGTTGAGCTTAAAAACTGAATGTGATCGTGCCTTTAGATATACTAGGAACGTCATCGTTGGGCGTCAGGCACATCCCCATACCGGTGCTCATATCACAAACAATCAACTTATTCTCTGTGCCAGAGAGAGAGCACCAAAACTGCTTTCAAAGTCTGTTCTCATCTAACCTTCCTCCCCGCTATTTTTTCTCGATATCCCCATTTTACTAACTTCTCCCTGCCTGAAAATCCCTCCTAAAAATCTTATCCTCCTATAAAATTTCTCTCTCTTGCATATCATTATAATTTTTCAAGTAACGCGCATTTCCATATGCAGGTGGTCTGAAAACAAATCCAAGTAAACAGCTAAAACCCCTTTTACGTTGTAATGTGAGAATCGTGTTACCGAATGCGACATTTTTTAGCTAACATGTTAATCCCTCTACTAAATTTGCAGACATTCAAATACCACAGTGGACATATTTATTTCTTTGAACTCCCATCTGCGCGAAGATTCTTACTCTTGTTTACTGGAAATTCAATCTTTTCCAGTCTAACTTATAAACATTTTTGACAAATTTATTGGCTAACTGACTGTTTAGTCAGAGTTCTGTAACCCCTTACCAAACACCCCGTTTCACAAAAGTCGTTAAATCGTGGAAATTCTATCCTTTTGACGAATTCCCGCATGCACGTGCACCTCAAACTATCTTGTGTGGTCTGCATTCTGCATTCTTATATAATATGTCTTTTATTTTTTTACTGTACTGTACTACTACAGCGAGCCGCGAAAAATGTGTCGGGTTTATCCTGACAATACTTATGGTTCTTGATTCGAGATGAAACGATCCTTCAAAAGAATTTACAAAACTTATTTTAAGATGAAAAATTGTATTTGAATATCAATGATTTTATGTATACTGATTTTTTTTACTTAAAATCTAAAATTGTTACTGAATATATAATTGTAAACATATTCTTACATAACTGCATAACAGCATGGATATATTTTTCATCAGTTACAATTAGGGTTTGTTTGGGTTGAAATATTTCGGGTTCAGGTCGAAATGTAGAGATGTGTAGCTCAAATCGGGTTTCGAGTAGCAACCCGATCCTGCATCTCCTTGGAAAATTAAACTCAACTCGACTGGTGGGACTGGTGGTTTTAGTCGGACCTGGCTAAAGTTAATTTTTTTTTCGGAGAGTTTAGGATTGACTTCTATTTTTCGAGTCGGGTAATTTTAATTGTTTTAGCGTATGGGCTCGATTCTATCAGATTCCTCAAAAGTATCCCCAAAATATATTTTAAAATGAAAAATTATATTATTTGAATGTCAATGAGTCAATATACAGATATATCGATTTTTCTACATAAAAAATATAATTGATACTAGACTACTTTTCCATTATTGCTTTACAAGATGGAATTTTGTTTTTTCATACTGAGTTGGGATTGCGTTCGGAATGAATACTATTGATTTTAGATAGAAGTTTTGTCAAGTTCGGGTTATCTATTTTTAAAAAACTGATTCAGGTTGAATGGATATATAATTAATTAGCTCAGGTCAGGTATAACCCATTCCGCGGAGGATTCCGTGCCCGGTAAACAATCCGTGAATTGAACTATCCCCTCCCCATTGATTAGATTCCGTAAAAACAGAAAAAATTGCGCTTTAATTTTGCCATTTTTACTCCACCTCCCGCAAAAATAAAGAAAAAACACCAAATACCTGAAATACTCACACCTAAAGCAGCATGTTCGTCAAATTACATGGGTATTCTGGCATCTGTGTTGCTTAGTACTATTCGTGTTAGAAACGGAATTTAAATCCCTTTTATCTATAAATGAGAAATCTAAGATTAAAGTTTTAAAAAAAAATCTTATGTCAGAAGGCAGAAATTAATTAAAATAATAGAAAAGATGAAAATCAAAGGAATGCTTCGGCAATGTTGAGCGGGAAATTTTGGTCCTCGCAGACCTCTAACCCGCAGCTAGATCTCATGCATAACCCGCATTTCGAATCAGCGATATATTTATAATTGCAGATCGCTTTACGCTGATATTAAAATAATTCACTTTTAGATTCCCAACTATTTTACAATTTTTCACTTCATTTACATTTCTCTTGGAAATTTTGTGTTAAAGTTTTTGTTTCAGATATAAATTTTGATCTTATCAAAATTTGGAACATACTCTTTGTGCATTTGATTAATATACACTCTAAAACAAAATGGAAATTGAAGATATTTTCCCCCATTGTTTTTATTATTATTTCTATATCTAAAAAAGTCTGCTTTAATTTGAACATTTTTTCGAAAATAAAGAAAATTAATCAATTTAATGCTAAAACTACCTGAAATCCTCCAATATCTACAGATGCATTTTTTTTATTAAAGGACTGTTTAATTAACTGTGCAACAACGCTGTATACTAGGATTTTCTATTATAAACTGTTTTTTTACTTATCTCTATTCTCTCTCAAAATATGAAAAATTCATGAATCAAATCTCAATTTTTTAAAAAATTCTGCAATCAAAAGACAGAAAAATCTTCAAGTAATAGAAAAATCCGTTCCAACCGCACGTGCGTTCCAGCAACTTACTGCCTGTATGTTTTATTTTTTGCGAAATGTTTTTTGAGAGTTTATAAAATAATTACATTTTCTCAAAAATGACTAAATTAGAAAATGATGAAAAAGGTAAAACGCGGTACTTATAAACTCTTAAAATTTACATATTTCAAAAATTCTAGTTCGATTAATTACTTTCACATTCATTTCAAGGAAATTAGTATTTAGTAAAGCAACCTGTTCATATTTAAAGAAAAAGGATATGAAAGAAATTTCAATTTTATACAGGTTTTGTTCTAGCCAAGTATGTTGTTTCTTTATACTCGTATTCTTATTTAGATTTCAATCTAACGATGTTTAAACTGCAAAGAACAGCTGCGGTTCACCAAAAGGAAATGCATGCCTATCTGTTTTGAGTAGTTTTCAAATTCTGTTCTGCAAGTTAATATAAAACAAACTTTTTGACTGCTAGAATGATAAAGAGATCGATGAATATGTTGTTTAGCTTCAGCAAACGTATTCTTGCGGATTGGTTGTAAAAAGAACCTTTATACATCTCAATGTTGCTGTGGGAATTACTAGAAAAACATCTGCTCTGATAGGCTTGAAGGATACTTCAGAGTTACGTAAGGTGCAGTACCCTATAATCGACTTTTGTCCATTGACCACAGATATAAGGAGTTAATTTTTTTTCCTAATCTAGTATTTTTATTTAAAAATATCGAAATCGTCTATTTAATGCTTTTTTTTTTTTTTTTTTTTTTTTTTTTTACAAAAATTATATAATTAATCATACAGTAACCGTAAGAACAATGCTACAATGATCTTTTAAAGAACGAATCTGACTATAAAACAATGAAATTTATGACTTTGCAAATTTTGCATTTGAAGTATTTCTACTAATTATAAATACTTTATGAGTTCAATCTTTTTACGAATGTGTGAACTATAATATTTTTCTGCAGTACATAAAAAGTTTCAAGTCTTTCATACGAGTAAGTTCAAATGATTTCTTATTTCTTTGCATTTGTATGTAATTTGATATTTTTATCCGAGTGCTTTAATTTTAAAACTTCTTTATACGCAGAATTCGTAATTTTGTTGATAATAATAATTTAACTTTTTAAAAAAATTATGTAAGTTTTTTAATTTGTATTTTTGCATTCAGTAATACATACAGTAGAGCACCGATTATTACGCCTCATATATTACGGACGACATGGATTAAACATTAATATTCCTGGGCCCAACATAAACAAGGTTGAAATTTCAATTTTACAATTTTCGGAACTGCGAATTTTTAAACTTCTAAATATTGCTCATTTTAAATTTTTACACAGTGACATAGAGAAAAAAATGCTCTTTTAAATGAAATTTGTTTGCAAACTTTATCACAATTTGTTTTCAAATTATTAATATTTTAAAAGTTTTTATTACTTTTTTTGTCATCGTGTCAACAGAAGTATTCCATTTTTGGACATTAAATATGGACCAATCACAAAACGAATAAAATAAAATAAGTTCCGGAATTCAAACAATAAAAAGATTCAGATTTGCTTCAGATTTTCCACTTCTCCACCGAGATCAACAACTATTTTCCAAATAGTTAAAAAAAAAAAAAAAAAAAAATTAATTTTTTTTTATCAGAACTCTTCGTGTAAAACAGTTTATAACCATATCGAAGTAAAAATTCGTGTTTTGTGGAAATAGAGTCAAGTCGGGTCGAGATTTTAACTTTTTTGGGGGGGAGGGGGAAGGGGCTAATATATACAGGGTGATTCCAAATTTTTTTTTACAATAAAAGAGGGGTGATAGTACACATCAAGACGAACAATATTAAATAGGAGACCAAGGGTCCAAAACTTTTTCCAAAGGAAATAGCCGCCATTAAAATTTAGGGACCAAAATTTCAAATAAGCATAAAAAATGGAAAAATCGGTCGATTGATTTGCGGTTTTCACTAAAATTAACCTCTATGTCGGCATTTTCTTGAAATTAAATTATAAAGATAAATTTCAAAAAATGTCGATAGAGGGCGCTTTAGACTTTGGAGTAACGAACAACTATTTTTTGCCTGTATTTTATGCATCTCATTAAATGTTTTCGTAAGCTTAGACTCAAACTTAAATTTTGAGCTCAAAATCTGAAAGTGGGAGTAGTTAAGTAGCACAAACGGAACTGTGTTCAGAGGGTTCAAATTTCAAATGATTATAAAAAAAGGCAAAATTAGGTCATTGATTTGCGGTTTTTACTAAAACTATTCTTTATGTCGGTATTTTCTTAAAAATAAATTATAAAAATAAATTTCAAAAAATGTCGATAGACGGCGCTTTAGACTTTGGAGTAACGAACAACTATTTTTTGCCGTTATTTTTTGCATCTCATTAAATGTTTTCGGAAGCTTAGACTTAAACTTAAATTTTGAGCTCAAAATCTGAATAGTAGTGAGTATAGTTAAGTAGTGCAAACTGAACTGTGTTTAAGGGGGAGGGGGGGGGTGTTCAAACTTAAAATAATTATAGAAAATGGAAAAATTTGTCGATTCGTTTGCGGTTTAAAATAAAACTATTCTTTAAGTCAGTATCTTCTTGAAAATAAATTTTAAAGATAAATTTTAAAAACTTCCATTAGAGGGCGCTTTAAACTTCAGAGTAATCAATAATTAATTTTAACCATTATTTTTTGTTCTAATTAAATGCTTGCAAAAACTTATTAAATGTTTTCGGAAGCTTAGATTTAAACTTAAATTTTGAGCTCAAAATCTGAATAGTTAGGAGTAATTAAGTAGCACAAATTGAAGTGTCTTCAGGAGTTGAAATTTAACCCTTCCCCCTCCACGAACATTTTATTACTGCTGATCCAGCAAAATTGCTAGAAAAACAAAAAAGGTTTTCTCAAATACTAAATAGCATTACTCAATGACCAAGAACATCTAAGAAAATTATATTTACTTTTTATGTGATGTAAGAGATAATTTTTGTGTTGTGCAGGAGCATTTTGTGTTTATGACTAATCGATATAAAATAGAATTACTTGCATTTGTTTAACTAATTTCTGTTTAAAATTTTGAAGAATTAGTTCAAAATGCTGAATAAAAATATTATTTTATCAATAATTAAAAATGAAAGTACTTTTTTATGGGAATAACAAATAGTATGTTATGTTCCAATCAATATTCTAATTTGTTAAAGAAAGAAAAATAAACTGCTAGTAGTCATCATCTTTCAACATGAATTTCTTTGTATGAAATTAAGATAATTTATGGAAATTTATTTGATGACTGTTAAAAATTTATCAAAATATGTTCTAAAATACAGTTTAATTTTATATATGTATTTTTCCTTTTTAGATAAGAAAGAAAGCTGTTCTGATATTGTAAATGAAAATAATTTAAGGTAAATTTTTCATCTTTTTAATTTTATTCCTTTGTTCCAAATATTTCTAATTGAACCATAAAATAATTTGTATGCTAATATCCTATTTTATTTATTTTTTCAAGGACTAGTGGGGGATGAAAGGGGATTTTAAGAGAGCAGATTTTGCATTTGCTACATAAATTTCATTTAAGCTAATTCTCTTGTTCCTTGAAGAAAAATTAAGTTATAGTTGAAATTCATCTATTATTAATGCATTAAAGTAATTGAACACATCCATGTAAACTTTCAATATATATTTTTTCTTTTTTAATATTTATTGTGACTTATTATGCTTGGTTTTACTTAAATTTTATTCAATATTTGTATATTAACGTTCCCTTTTTAGCCAGTTTTTATGTATTATAAAATCCCATTGTTAAAAGTCGTAGAACTTCTGATTTTTAAGCTGTTAGCTATAAAAACTGTTAAATAATCAGAAGATTATTTTGAAAATGAATTAGATTTAAATAAATCAAAATGCAAAGAAATAATCTTAAAAGTATTCATTTCACCTATGTGTAATACATTAAAATTTGAAAATTGAGTGTAAAAATTAAATCATTGGTTTGATTTTACTTTAAAATATTCTTATATCTAGGTTTAATTCAAAATATATATTTTATCAACTAGATATTTTAACATGGAAGCAAATGAAAGATGAAGAGGGGGGGGGGGGTACATGTCACATTAACCCTTTCAATACGGAAGTCTAAAAACACACATGTACTCAAAATACGGAACCGCCCGAAAACTAAATATTGCTGCGAGATTTTTTTCACCCCCTTCTTTTGCTTGCCTACTTGTCAGAAATACAATAAGCAGACAGATATCTTCGAAAGTAGAACTTATTTTTCCTTGCGATCCCTCCTAAAATCCATCATACAAAAGACTAATCATGCTCAAGGGAATGTTTTTATTCTACTAAAGCCCGAAATATTTCTGCATGTTTTATATTTCACGATTTATTCCTGGTGCGATATTTCTAAAAATTCCTAGAAATTATCTTCAAACCGGTTAGAATTAGAGTAACTTTTGCCTTATAATGAAATTAGTCACACAATGAGTAAATTTTTGTTCACATGGTGTCAATTTCTTACTTTTTGTTTTGCAGCTTATTTTGAATATTTTATCACTATAAATACTTGCACTGAGCTGAAAAAAAAATCCACTCTATAGACAACATTAAAAAAAATCTATTACAGTACAACCTCTAAATAACAGACACCTCGGGAATGCAGAAATTGTCCGCTATTCGGAGGTGTCGTCTTTTGGGAAAATCTCAAAGAATCAAAAATCACTAAGAAATGCTTAATGTTTCATTAATTGACTTTTATATGTTTTAAAACCTCTGGTATATGATTAATCAGAAATTAAAATTATTTTTTAAGCGATAAAATTGAAATAAAATTGTGCACACTTTTATCCGCTGTTTATTACACTCTTATGAAAAAAATCTGTTACAAAAGTTTACTTTTGCTTGCGATTACATGTAATTTGCTTTTCAATGTGACGTTATTGAACAGTATAGAGTTCCGGGCGGATATGAGGGGGGGGGATTGTACTTTTTGACCATTAAAAGAATAAAATCTCAAAATTTTCTGGGTGACATTTCAATACTCTGGGAGATATCCCGTCCGGGAAAACTCTGAATTCAACACTGAACATGTAGAGGTGGGGGGGGGGGGGGTCCTAAAGCTCCGATCTACATTTATATATGATCTCAAAATTAGTGACACATTGCCCTGACAAATTTAGAGGCCTTTATACTTTTTTTTTTTCGTTAAAAAATGCTTTTTCATTCTTTATTGCCGAAAATAGTGTCCGCTATTCGGAATGTCCGTTTTTCAGAGGTTAAACATACAAAAATTAATGTTTTGGGAGAGGGGATTGGAAAACTGTCCGTTAAATAGAGGTGTCCGCTATTCGGGAGTGTCCGTTATGGAGGTTTTACTGTACTATTTTCAAAGAAATTTATGAAAAAATATCGCAATATTTTCAGCGTATTTTTTAATTTCTTAATGGCTTAACAGAGGATTTATTTTAGTCATGATAAATCGTTAAAAGAGAAACATTAAAAGCGGAACTAAAAAATAAAAATAAATTTTCTATTCAAAAATCATTTTACAAATTACCTCATAAATAAAAATTCTACTTTTTGTAACATATTTGTGAATCCCTAGAAAGTACCAAATTTTTAATAGCGATTTTTAAATTATGCTAGGAATAGTATCATTTTGATAAAATTTATATATATATATAAATGATTGATTGACCGCGTTGAAGGAGTCATAGCAAACGATTTATTTTTTATTTATAGCATTTTCAAAGTTTATATTGATTTTCTATTAATTACTAAACGCATACTATTTATGAAATTTACTAACTAAACAATTGCATCTAGAAATTAACAACTCAAGAAACCAAATTTATTTTTTTAGATAAAATTTTAATCTTATCCAAAAAGTTAAAACTTTTTTTTTTAAAAATCTAGGAACATGTAATGAAAGTAAAATAAGCATTAAATCCTTATCATGGTTAAAGATTTTTTAAGCTTCCAATCACAGAGAAAATACAGTAATTAAAATTATAATAATCATATAGAAAACAAAGTTACCTGCACAAATTATTTTTTTTCTGGAAAATGAACAGTGTCAATCATATTCTAAATATTCAAACATATCGAAAATACAGTAAGTAAAAAAGGAAAAGAAAAAAAAAGAAAGAAAGAAAAACATATAGAAAACAATCTAGAGAAATTAAAATCTTCTCCCCCCCCCCCTCCACCTTTAAAATAATAAAATAAATTTGTGGAAAATGAACATATTTTATTTATATATTTTGGAAAATGAACATTGTTAATTTTTATAAATTTGTAGTAAATTGTTCTAATATTCATAGTTATCTCATCTAATTGATGTAATAGATTTTCTATATTTTTAAAACACATGGAAAATACAATAATTTAAAAAAAAGAAAAGTAAAAAAAAAAGTATATAGAAAACAATCTTGAGAAATTTTTCTTAAAAAAAGTCCAGAAAATGGACATTGTTATTTTTTTTATAATTTTTTAATAAATGGATCTAATGTTCATTATTATAACTGGTTGATTGCTTTTATGAGGGCCAGATGTCAACACGAAGGATTTAGATCCTCAAGGGGACTGCCCTCAATGGAGATCTTTCTAAAGGAATCTAACCAGTATTTACGCTAGGAAATCCAAGGTTCAAGGAAAAGCACGGAAAGTTCCTAACGACTAGGACGATGGGTGCGATTGGGTTCGAAACCAGCACCTCCAGTCTACCAGCTCCAAGAGCAGAAATTCACGGCCATTGGTGGGGTTTCATTATTATAGATATCTGAGTTAATGTAGAGAATTTTCTAAATTTCAAAACGTATTGGAAATACAGTAACTAAAAAAAGAGAAATCATGTATCAGAAAACAAACTTATCTAAAAGAATGAAAATGTCTTTCTTTTCTCTTTTTTTCCGAAAAATAAACGTTGTCATTTTTTATAAATTTGTAATAAATGGATCTAAGATTTTTTAATATACACCTTAATGTATGTAATGGATTTTCCAAGTTTTCAAAAATATAGAAAATGCAGTAACTAGAAAAGAGAAAAACATACAGAGAACAAAGATATCTATAGGTGTTTTATATATATATATATATATATATATAGTTTGGAAAATAGACATTATCAATTTTTATAAATTTGTCACAAATAGATCAAAGATTTATTATTATAGATCCTAATAAATGTAATGGATTTTCTAAGTTTGCAAACATAAAAAATACAGTAATTAAAATTTGAAAAAACTTATAAAAGCAAAGTTACCTAGAGGAATTATAAATATATCCGTCTTTAATTTTTATTTATTTATTTGGACAGGGCTCCCAGTAACATTCACCATTATTTTGAGAAAATTGAGTCAAATTCAGTATTTATGTTCAAATCTTGCATTTTATTTTCATAATTGATATCATCATTCACAGATTCGTCATAGGATAATTGTATTTTGTCATTAGAATCCTATTTCTCTTCTGATTTATGAGATTCAGATTGTCTTTATTCTTGCTAAAAATTATTGCTAACGCTTCATCTTGCATTAAACTTTTTCATCCACGTTACTTTTTACTTATCATATACAAATAACTGAATAAAATGCAACTAACTAAGGTAAATTAAAAAAATATATATTATTTTAAAATACAAATTTGAAAAAGAATAAAGTTTATCAAACATATCATATATCAATAGAAGAAAAAGTGAAAAGTGTTTTCCTTTAAAAATTCCCCATCCACTGATTGCTATAATCCCCTCATCAATCATTCGCCTTGCACTTATTCCATTACAATAGCCTGTATATTTCCGAAGGAGGTGGAAATGAAAGACCTGTTTCTTAGGCATCGGGCGGTTTCGTCGTATTTTGAATGTTCGGGCAGCTCGGGCACCACTATTATTTTAGTGGTTACTATATTAGCAAATTCTACTGTATTCTGATTTTCATAGCATTATGATTATTTTATTTTATTGTTTTCAAAACATGTTTATTATTAAATATATTGATAATAATATTAAATAATTAAAAATAGTAAAATTATTAAGTTATAATTTTTTTATGATCATTTTCAGAAATTCTGTTCAAGATAATAACAATTCTAAAACTGAAGATATCAAAAAATACCTCAAGAGGGAAGGCAGGGATATTAGAAAACCTCATAGTCGTTCTGATGTCTCCAAAATGATTCCATCTTCACTAGATGATAAGTCTTCTAAAACAGACTGGAAAAAAGTCACATTAGATTTGGACTCTGTTGATTCTCTTAGTAGAAGCTATCCTAATCCTGTATATTTACTAATGTCTGATGTTCCATCTGGGAAAAAAATTGATTCATATGAAAATTTCTTTACTCAAGATAAACCTGCATATTTACGCCGCCAAGCTAGTTTTGGAAAAAGAAGTAAGTATTGTAGGAATGTAAATGATACTATCATATATGGTATACATATGATAAGAATGTTTTATTTATCAAGTAAGTGTTGGGTTTTGGTACTATCATAGTGCAGAACTGATCAATTTATGCATGTTAGCAATTTATCAACGATTTATGCATTTCATAAAACTAAATCCAATGTAGTATTTTTTGTTTTTTTCTTCTTACAGTGTACCTAAACAAACCCCCATGTTCAAAGTTTAAATTTGTATTGTGCTAAACACACTTGAAAAGAGGGTCACAAAGTTGCAATGCCGCCTTGGTCTGTGCCATGTTTTTCCAGAAGGCATATTAAGAGATCCACTCAGTACAAACTGTCACAAATCTGATAGTATTTATGCAGTTAACTATAATTAAATTAGTCTGTTTTTAACAATTCAGTGTTTATTTCTTTTATATTGCTACTGGGCAATGCATTATACAAATATATCATTAAAAGTTTTTATCTAGGCTTTAAAAGCTGATGGTATACATAGAGCACATTGCCCTTGTCATTATGTATGTCCAAACCATTTGTATCTTTAAGATTTAATATTTTAGCTAATTACCAATGATTTTTTTTTATTTGAAAGTCGTTATCAAAAATTCTTTTATACTTCTACTACAATAGGTACCTCTAGCATCCCTTAAGGCTCCTGTCCTTGGCCGACAAGCTAATGCTATTCCTATGGGGAGGTTATTTTCTGATAACTGGATTGCATTTTGACATTTTTAAATGTTTTTTTGGCATTGGATAACTGAGGTGCATCTCAACATTGCTCCTTTTTATTTTTTATAAAGTTAGTTTCACTTTCAGAACTGGTTTCAAAAGTGAAAGTGCCTTTAAAAAAAATATTTACAACCAAAATCAAAAAAGTAAAAAAGAAGCGATGTCGGTATGCCCGTCAACCATTCAATGAACAAAAAAAATGTCAAAATGTAAACCAGATATTAGAAAATAACATCCCCATAAAAATACCATTAGCTCATGTGCGCTTCGTCGGCCAGGGACAGGAACCTTAATAGCACTTTTGCTGAATGCCTAAGTTTGTGTGTAATGGTAACCTAGGATAATTGCTATTTTTTTCCCCCAAAGTTTAAATTATTATCTACTACCTGTTGTTTTTTTCATAATTTTAGATCAAGTAGATTTGAAATTAGATAAGAGGAGGTTAGGAGGTGACATATTTTTGCATTACAATTTTGACAATATTTTTGAAAATATAACACTTAAAACTAAAAAAAAATGTATTTTTGTGTTCAGCATTACAAAAGTTTTCACGTGATATACAAATAAAAGGAGTTTTTCCTTTCTAGTAACATCTAGCTCATCTACATTTTTGCAAAATATATTTGTAAATATTTAATCATCTGTAAATATGTGGGTCAATGGTCTTTATTACTTCTCTCAATTTGAACTTTCTACATTCCATAGTTTACAAATAAAATGGTTCTGACAGACAGATAAACAGAAGTGATCTTATAATGGTTCCATTTTTACTTTTTAAGTATGGAACCTAAAATTAAAAAAAAAATATATATATATATATGATTGTACTGTTTATTATTATTAATAATATTAATTTGTTAGCAATAGCAATGCTTATATATATTTTTTATTATTATTAATTTGTTAGAAATAGCACTGTATATATTTATATATAAATGATTTAAACTTTATTTTATTACAGGTGATCTCCATAAACATATGTTATGGGATGATAACAGAGAAGCTGAGCTGAAAAACCGCACTCTTCACAAATCTGCTTCAGTACCAAATGCTGTCTTACAAGATGAAAACAAAATTCTAATTAATGGTAGTAATAAAAATGTAGAAAAATACTCCACAGACTCTCTTGAAAAATTAAAATCAAATATCAATCAGGTATTTTTAACTCATTCATACCTAAGAAATGCAATCTAAAATGTATTTTGAAGATATTTTTAAATGTGCTTATAGTATCTTTATTGTAAAATTCTAGAATCTAACATCATCAGCTATTATAATATCATTTCTACTTAACAAATAAGATTAAAAAAATTTTTTTTTAAATGTTTGCGTCTTTTACATTTGTGTGTATTTTATTTTATTTTATTATATATGTTTATTTTATTTCATTTTATTATATATGTTTATTTTATTTCATTTGTACATTATTGTTCATTGTGAAAGAGAGAAGGAGATCAATATTTATAAAATACAATTGAATATGGTAATTGTTGAGTGTTGAACCAGCTATGTGGCTAAAAATATATAAATATTTATTTATAAAAAATGCATTTAAGCAAAGTTTCTAAAAATTAACTGAACTGAACATACAGCATTATAATCCATTAACCCCTCCAGTATGAGTAAATTTTATAAGATTTTTAATCATTTATCAACTGTTTTTCAAAACAGAAATTTTTGCCTAATTGAACAGAAAAAATGTGCTGATTAAACAAGGCAAAAATTACTATAAAAAATAACTGATGAGAATAATGTAGGATTCTGAGCGCATTATGTGTCACATATTCATGATGCTTGAGTTAATGATCATGGTCTACCGTAACCAACCCTGCTCTTTTGGGGGGGGGGGGGGGGCTAGGGTTCTATACAGCATTTGTCTCAATCAGGTGATCAACCTAAGGACATTCAGCATTTAATTCTCCAACAAGCTTGGTATTCATTTTATCAAGCCCTAAAGGATGAAAGGCTGAGTGAATCTTGCCTAACCCAGAGTTGAACTGCAGATCTGTCGTGTGGCAATCAAACCAAGTAAAGTTTCTAGCTTAAAATATTTCCAGAATAACATATCGTTGGAATGTTTACATGTTACTCCATTGCCAATTTAGAATATTAAAGTCTTTCTGCATACATATAAATAATAATTATTTCCCAACACACTCTCTTAATTATTAATTCAATCTCCAAGCACACTCTTAAAGTTATTGTAATCTTAATATACATACTTACACACAAAACATTACATTACAAACATGACATTTTTACACTTACAAAATAATAAAATCGCTGAATGAATTTGATTTTATATATAAACCAAATAAATTCTAAATTCAAACATTACATATTACATTAATAATTCAGCTCTAAATGTTTCAAAGTTATTTGACTCTACTGCTTTAGTAAATACATCAGCATTTTGAATATCAGTTGGGCAATATTTTATATTGATCAAACCCTCATCCATTTTCTCTTTTATGCAGTAAAATTGTACTTCTATATGTTGACTTTTCATACTTACAACCCCATTTTTAATTATATTTATATATCTCTGGTTATCTATGTTTGTAGTTAAGCAAATTTTATTATTAGTAATTTCCTCAATTAAAGTTTTAAATAAATAAATTCTATATAGATTCAGACACACATATATACTATGATTCAAAACTTGATGTAGCCACATTAGGCTGTCTGTAAGAGCTTCAATTCACTGGACCCCCACAAAAGCATATTACACATCCAGTGGTACTTTTATGAATGTCAGAATCACCAGTATAAGCCGCCATTTTAATAAGAAATCAGTTTTTATCCCTGTCACTTGTTTTATATACTGCACCTAAACTTTGTTTCCCTTTAAGTATCTTAATTCTTTTGAGAATAGAAATCTAATGGAAAATCAATATGATGACTGCCATAGATAACAGCAAAGTACAAATCATGTCTTGTTCTAAATGGTAAATAAAGAAAAACTACCAATAGTTTCTTGCTAAATAAACACACTTTCTTTTTGATGAACACAGTTGATTATTCCATTTTGTTTCAGAGGTGTGCTTGAGATTTGAAATTTTTCTAACACTTGGTTTGAATATGATTCTTTATAAATTTTTGGAATACCACCATTTACTATAAATTTGTACCTTAAAATGATTGTGCTCATCATAAGTTACATCATATTCCTTTTTTAAGTTCTCAAGAAAATCAACTAATCTTGATTGATCATATCCAATCCAAATTCCATCACTTACATAAATTGCTAATATTAAGTCTTTGTCCTCAGTTATGAAAATTCACTATTTAGGTTTAATTTGTATTAAACTTCTTTTCCTTAAAAATATTCTTATAATATTCTGATTTTATGGTTAGAATTACTTAATAAATATTTAAAAAGTGAGTCTGATAGGGGGAGCCGCAGTAGCGTAGGCTATTTGTGATCATAGGCGGCGCAGTGTTTGTTTTAGGTTTTTAAGTTGTATTTGTATCCAGCGTCATGTATTTCTACTGATTTTATGTGTTATGAATACGGTTCTTATTATTGAACCGAAACATGTCAACATATTTAATTTTTATCTGTGACACCTGTTTTAAGTAAATAAATGTAAAATGTTTTTATACGTAAATGAAAAGGTGATGTGAATTTGTTTTAGTTTTTTACAAAAACTAACAACAGTTTTTGACATTAAAAATATTTGTTAAGGCTGTTCTCAAATCCAAAAGATCAACTTTATGCCATAAGCTTTAATTTATTTTTGTTCTAAAATGCTGAAACTGTATGTAATCAAACTGTTTTTTCCATAAAAAAAAGAAAAAATAAAATAAAATAAATTTTTTATGCCAAATTTTATTATTTTATGCTGTTTCTTCAATGCTAGTCAAAAAATTAGACTTGCACATTCCCATTAGCCGGTTTGCCTAATTTTGTACATTCTATTTTTCAAGTAGTGTTATCTATAACAATTCCTTCTGGGCAATCCACATAGTGAAATTGTTTTTGGAAGAATACTGTAAATCTTTTTACTGTCACATCATTTCTACTCAGCTTTCATAATTTCTTTTCTTTTTTCCTACTTTTCTTTTTTTCTTTTCTTTTTTCCTATTTTCTTTTTCTTTTCCTTTTTCTTATTTTCTTTTTCTTTTCGTTCTTTTCATTTTTTTTTTTTTATCTGTTACATGTGAGAACTGGCATACATTTTAAGGTTCTACAAATACAGATTTTTTTTCTTTCTTTTTTCTGAGGAAAAAAATACCAATTGTTTTGTATGAATGTAAATTTTTAATTCAATTGTATTAATTTTCTTTTTGTTTCATATGTTTCATTTTGTAGTGTTTTAATAAAGTAAATAAATAGATAAATAAAAAGTTGTTTATTCACAATGGATAAAAGATAAATCGTTGTGACTTAGATTTCAAGTAACTTATCATGGAATTGCTATAAAATAAAGTATTATAAAAAGTGATGTAGTTTACAGTATTAGAAAAAAATCCATAAAATTAAAAAAATGCATAGTGTATTTTGAGAAGAATGTGGTGAATACCTTTCTCCCTATACCAGTGTGTAAATATATCTAATAAATTACATTCTACAAATGTGGTATCATAGTCATATAAATTGTTTTGCATAGATTCGAGGAGATCCTGATGGTTGTAATTTAGACTCGTTGCCATCCTACTGTACATCTACTGCAGAATATGGAGATCAAAATACAGAGGTAACAAATCCTACATATAAAATATTATTATGCTTAGCATAACTTTCTTCAATTACTAATTTTTTGTTTGATTTATTTTATTTTTTATTAAATTTATTTATTTTTCAATTCTTTTCCAGAATGTCTTTTTAAAGAAAGGGTGGCTTGTAAAACAAGATGAATGCAAATGGAACAAATATTGGTTTGTTCTGAGAAATTCTGCCCTCACATATTATAGTGATCCCATTGCTGAAGACGCCGGTATTCTAGATGGTGTTGTAGATCTCAGGAAAGTTAAAAGTGTATCTGAAGTGCAAAGTAGCAGTGGACATACATTCTGTGTTTTGGTATGCATATGTTGCCAAGTCTTTTTAAAAATTCTAATTATGAGAATACATAATTACATTTGTCATTTTAAATGTACATTAATTTTTAGATTATAGTAATGTTTTATGAAAAGAAAATTAAATGGAAATCATCTGTTATACATTTCTTATATTTTTCAAACACACTTTGATAATTTGTTATACTTATTTACACACACATTTTTCAGATTTCTATACTATTTTAAGATTGAAATTTACTAAAGATGGATGTTTTTTTTTTTTTTTTTTTTTTTTTTTTTTTTTTTTTTTTTTTTTTTTTTTTAAGGATTGACTATACTGATAAAAATCCCCCAAAATTCATCACTCATGATACTAATGTTGAAAATTCTTTATTAATTGTAACAGAAAGCTATATAATTAAAATGTAAGCCATTTTCTTTCTAAAGTTCGTTTTTTTCTAAAAAATATATGAAACTTTGTTTTAGAAACAAATTGTTTCTAAAGCATAAACTTGTTATTTATTAGGTGATGAAAATATTTTTTGTTAATGTTTTATTAGTTGTTTTATAGTATTTTCTAAAATTATGTATTAATTTTCTTTATTTGCAGATGAAAGATTTTTCGAAATTATATTTATCAGCTGTTACTTCCAAAATTCGCAATAATTGGATTCGAGCTATTCTTCAAGCTGCTAACTTAAAGGTTATTTCACCAGAAGATTCTCCAAAGAAACAATCAGAGATAGATCTGAAAGAATTACCCCAAGATAAACCACCTACTATAGTTTTCCCAGACACCTCAATCTCAAGTCTTGAATCTGAGAAAAGTTCTTGTAGCTCAGGCTCTAAAACTCTTGTGGAGGAAGAAGATTCTGAACGTATACAAGATCACAAATCAGTTGCATTGCCTCCTTCTCCTCCTCTAGCTCGTACTGCTATATCAAGAGTCAAAGAACGAGCTAGGACAAGATCTAATTCTCGTACTCGTAGCTCTAGATTTAGACCCTCAGAAATCCATGAGTCTGATCACAATTACTTAGCTGACAGTGATGATGGTACTACAGACCAGTCGAGTTCAAGTCTACATAATTCTACTGTTACTATTGTGAAAGAGAGGAAAAGCTCTAAGGTTTGGAGATAATTTATTTTACACATTTTAACTTTTTGCAGACAGATGTTTTAAATAATGATGAGGAGACATTTCTTTTTTAAAGGCACAAATGTACCTTAAAATCTTAAAAGTCCTTCTTTTCCTCACAGTTATTGTTAATCAATAGTTATGTTAGTATTGGAGCAAACCAGAACATTGTTACAGTTTGTGCAATTATTAAAACATATTACAGTTCTTATATATTTATTGTGCTCTCTATAACTTTTTAAATATTATTATTTGGAATCTTGAATGCATTTTTTAAACTAATTTTGTACTATTAGACATAAATTTGTCTGTACTTTTAAAAACACCTTTTAGTCAATAATTTTAAAATTGCATTCAAGTTTGTAGATTTTTTCATTTCTAGCCCTGGTTAATTGTGCCATCTGAAAGCACAGATAAACAATAATTCTGGGAGAACAGAAACACTTGATTTTAAGGTGATTATCTTTTAAGAAGAGATGCTTTCTGGCTGATATATATAAATCATCTGTCTGGAAAGATTAATATTAAAGATTGTATATTTTATTTTAAGAATGTAAATTTAAACATAACATGTATGATAAGACATAATATGTATTTCAATCTGTGAATCATCCGAAATAATTGAAGAATCTCTTATTGTATATAAATCTTTTAATTTATATATATGCTGTTTAAATATGTCTATCTAATTAATCTTTCTATTGCAAATAATTTTAGCATAAACATGTAATTATTAAATATTTTTATAGAACTTTTGATAATTTTAAAGAAATTTTATATAATTTTTTCTATTGTACACATACATAATTTCTCATACTTCTTATTATTACCTTCCCACTGCTGCGACCGGATATATCTGTTCACTAGGCTGCAGGTTTCACTGCAGTTGAAGCTTTATTTAAATCAATGTAATTGTACAAATATAATCTAGTTTTAAGAAATTAAATTATGATTGATACTTTCAAAGTTTATAAGCATATTCGTAACAAAAAAATTATACCATGATAGAAAATCCCTCTTTTATTAACATTTAAAATAAATTGCAGAGAAAAAAAATTACAATTTTGCCCTTTTGCTTGGCAGTCAGAGGGATAAAGACTAATGATTTGATCCTGTTGATAAAATATTCATTGCATGCAAGATATCATTGATTAATTTCCTTGTGGAAAGGTAGACTTCAACACATACAATTACCTCATCGAGTTCATGGCTGAAATTCCAGGATTAGACAGAACTTAACTGGCATAATCTGCCAAGTTGTATCTTGGTGGAAAAAACCTGATTTTTATGTTGACTCGTAAGTTTACCATTGTTTTTTTTCTGCTCCCAGTTTGCCATGATTTTATGGCTGCAGGAAAAAACAATGGTAAACTTATGAGTCAACTGCTAAAATTGAGTTTTTTGGTGTTTTCCACTAAGCTATGACTTGGCAGACCAATTACGTTTTACATGCAAATTGCAGTTTTAGCTAATTCTAAAATTTCAGCCATGATCTCAATGAGGTGATTGTCTGTGCTGTTGCCTCCCAGTGTATTAACTTACTTCATATTTTATGTCCTAAGTTTCGACATACACTATTCCTGTTGCTAATGACAATTTTTATAATTTATCTTTTTCAAAAAGAGGAAGGTAGAATACATCTTAACTATCATAATTTATGCTATTATAACTATATGCAATTGCATTCTAGGTATGGAATTGTATAATTAAATATACGTGTCTGTGTAACAATTCATCTGAAATGACTAAAGTTATCTTTTTTATACTAATATTGCAATGCTAATAGGAAGAAAATGATTTTTATGTGTGCATATCTAGATTAATGTATATTTTTATGAAATATCTTAACTTCTTTCAGTTGCAGTGTTGTTACACTTGATATAAAGATAAATGTTAATTTTGTTTATATTCGATTTCTAGAGGATTAAGAAAAATTTAGGTCTCTTAATTCTTTTTTCAGATCTTATATTTTATTTTATTATTTAATGTCCATGTGAATAAAATAAAATTATAGCTTTTTTTTTTTTTTTTTTTTTCTTTCAGGAGAGCAGTCCAAAACATTCTGAAGAAAAGTGTAGACCTGAAAGACGACGGAGTTTTAGGCTATCTCACCTAGATAATTTATCATTCCAAGAAATCAGGAAAAGGGTTACAGAAATCAAAGACAAGTTAGAGGATGCATCCTGGTCTATTTGGCTTGACATATCCAAATTTTGCAAAGAAGTTGAATCAAAACTAGATGAACTCGAAGAAAAAAGCCCTAAAAATGGACCTCAGCTATCAGGAGAACAAAAAAAAGAAATAGTCACTTTAGTTTCTGTTCTTGGACGTGTTGAGGATCGTTTACACAAAGTTCAAAGTGAGCTTGAGAAAGCTAAAACCTCTTTATTTCTTGATAGTAAAGATAATGATTTAGAATTAACTTTCAACAAATCCATTGGTTGCCATTCCCTAAAACAAGAAGTATCTCGGTTGAATGGAATGTCATCACAAAATGCACTTCTTGCTCAGCAGCTGTACAAGGTCCGTGAGGAAAATAGAAGATTAAAAACTGAAATCAAAAATTCACAAACATCAGCTGATGACTTTGAATTAAAGTGTATATCTTTTAAACAAGCTAGTGAACAAGCAGACAAACTTCATAAATCTCAGATGGAATTGATGATTGCTAGAGTTGATGATCTTACAAGCAAGCTTTTAGCATCAGAAAAAGTAGTCAGACAACTAAAACAAAGGGTTATGAAATTAGAACAACGTCAAGAAAGGAGAAGAAGTTCTTTGAAAGGCAAGGAAGCTCTTAGTTTATCTAAAGAATATGAAACTAAGCTTTCTGAGTTAGAACAGAAAATAGATGCTGTTGAAGGAGTCTTGAAAAATTCTGAATCAACAAATGAAACTGGAAAAGATAAAGATAATTCAAAAGAAACTCAAAGCTTGCTTATGAGATTGCATAATTTGGACAAAAAGGTTAAAGATGTCACAGAAACTGTTTCAGTTCCTTCTGATGATTCCATAGTTAAACATGAAGATATTCCAAAACCTAAAATACGTTTACAGGTCAATTTGAATGACAATACTCCTCTTCAAGATGCCAGTGAAGACTGGAATTCTCTATCTTTGTCAGCTAGCATGACTGATTTATCCAATCCAGACAAAGAGGCAGTTTGTGATGATGATTCTATGTCTTTATCATATCAAGATTGTCTAGAAAGTTTAGGGCACAAAGTGTCATCTCTTGTTACATGGTTGAAGACTTCACTACAACTTCTTTATGCCCAAGGACATATGAATCCTTTTCACTCATCAAAAATTAATTTCATTAGTTCAGAGGCTAGTGAAGAACTGGGTAGACTGGTTAAAGTCTTAGATTATGTTACGGGTAAATTTGACGAGTCTCCTCTAGCATCTGAAAATGTTACTTATATTGTTGGTAGGTTATTGTACAATATTATTTTGTTACAAGAGGTGACAAACATTATATTTAAAATGAGTGATTTTGAAAAGTACAAAACTGCTATTTTAGTGCAGCATCTGAATCGAGTCAAACAAGCTATTTTAGGTATTGAACAATATATTCAACAGAAATCAAATCCTGTTCATACTAGTGTACAAAAATTAAGTTTGTGCAATATTGTTGCATGTCTTCTGTTTTATAGAAGTTCTGTGGAAAATGTTGGAGAAGTTACAGACATTAAAGTGCTATTTGAAGAGGTTGATTCTCAGAGACAGAAAGTTTGTAAAGTTTTGAGTGAATTTAAAGAAAAATTTATTGAAAGATTTTGTACAACAATTTTAGAACTCTCAGAGGATTCTATATGTGACAAAAATTCTCCAAAAGTTACAGACCAAAAAAACGACACACGGCCATTGGGCCAAAAACAATTTTTGTCTCACATTAGTCATATAATTTCTCAAGTTTCCCAATCATTCATTGCACATATATCAAAATCTTTAAATGAAGTATATTTCTTATGTTCTAGTTTTCAGTATAGTGAGAAATGGGCAGATTATATATGCAAATTATTACAACAAGAACTGAGTCTTTTATCATCTGAAATCAAAAGCATTTGTCTAAAACATCTGGAAAGCAATTTTTTCTCTAGCAGTAAATGTGGTGTGCTTGTTGAGTATATGCATTGTTCAATATCAGAATTGGCACAGATTGTTTCTATTATCACAGTTGTTGATGGAACTGTTGTATTAATAAAAGATGCTATATATGGAGATAATGACAAATTAAAAAGCTTAACGCAGATCAGCTTACCTTGTAGCAGTGACAAAGAAGCATTTAGCACTTTCCATGAAAGTCTGCAAGTAAGAACTATGAGTATCATGGCAAATCTTCCTTTGTATCGATTTCCAGATGCCTTTTTTAGTCTTTGTAATCCAAATGAACTGAATGTGGCTCATCGCAGTGTTTCTAGTCTTTTATGTTTTAAACAAAAATGGAAATCTGTCACAGAGAATGAAAGAAAAGAGTACATTTTACAGCTGGATAAATTAAAAGCAAGAATTGCTGAATTAGTTGAAGAACAGAAGAGGAGAGAGGAGGCTGGTTGTAAATCTTGTATAGAATTGCGTCAAGAAGTGAGCTATCTACAAGCTGAATTAGATGAAAGTCGTACTTTGGCAAGGACGGGTAGCTTGTGTGAAAAATGTCGAAATTTGAAATTAGAAATCCAGCATTTAATGGATCAGCATGAAAAAGATCTGGCTGCACTTGAAAAGTTAGAAGGACAAGAGCTATTATGTAAAGAACAAATGGTAAAAGCTGTTAAAGAGAAGGTAATGTGTACATTTTATGCAAATTTTATAAATTAATCTAACCAGTTAAAAAATTTCTAAATGTTTACCTTTTGACTATTTTCTATGAAAAGTAACTGTTGCCAAATAATGGGATTTAATGCCAAAAATGTATTAAAATGTCATCACATTCATTACATGTTCACAATTTTCAGCCAATAACAGATGCTGAATGCCTTGCCTGTGTATCCTGACTTTGTAAAAATGTCAAGAAGTTATCCTGCTGAAAAATTAAAGCAATATTAGGAATAACTTTCATCCTAAAAGTCATAGAATATATGTTTCATTCACTACTGTTAAATTTTTTGGAGATAGTAGTGATCTAATGTAGTTAAATTCTTTCTATATATCATAAATGCCAATGTAATAATGAAAGTTTAGAAGGAACAGATTGCTCTTTATATAATAAAAACATTTAGACAAGCAAGTAAGTAAAGTAAAGTTAGTAGTTAAGTAAAATGTAGATAAAAATTAGAAAAAGCTTTGAAATTATGAGCCAAAAAATATTGAGCTGTCGGATTATGTTTCTTGTTTAATAAAAACTATTTCCTTATACAGTTTTTAACATTACATCACCATTGTTTATTTATTTGTAGGTATAGTCTTATATCATGCCTAATTATCTTTAAATGGCACAATTCCATAATCTTGACGAGAATTTATTGCACAAAGTTCTGTAGATAAAAAATTCAATCAAAAATGACAGTTAATTTTAATCTTACTTTAATATAATAGATTTTTTTTCCTTTCTTTTCTTACAAATTATGAAATAATTTTTTATGCTGAATTACTTCCCAATATAAGTGATATTCAATGCTTCATGTATTATGAAAAAATATTTAATTTTTTTGTTTTAAATATGGTATTTTATTCATCTTCTTTTTAATTATTGAACATTATTATTATTATTATTTTATTTTTATTTATTTATTATTCTTTTTATCTATATAAAGCTTTTAATTGAAAATCACTGTATGAAATGTTTTTGAAAACTACATAAAAGAAATGGGATAAATGGTTCTCTATGGAATACTGAAATTTTTAATTCTTTAAAAGATATTTGAATAAAGAAATTTTAAAAAATATAATACAGTTTTGATATTCTTTCAATTTATATTAATTGATAACATTAAATCATCCTTTTTGACACTTATTTCAGCCAAATATTCACATATATCTTCACATTTATAATATTTTTAGGATGGATAAATATTTCATACAAAGAAAGGGAAAATACTTTGGCCATTGCAAATTCTGCAAAAATAAATAAATACTAATTTTTAAAAAAATCAACTTTCATACTCTTAATTATTTACAAATTTTACATGTATTTTACACATACAGTAGAACCCCGCTAATTCGGACCCCGGCATTCCGAATCTCTGGATAATTCAGATCGGTTTGGTCATTTCTTTTTTTCAAGTTTGAGAAGCGATTAGCTAATTTCCATAACATTAACTTGTTTCATCATCGTATTCTAAATAAAAAAACTTTTTTCTGACATGTTTTCAGAATAATTAAGCAAAGTAAACATTATTACTGTCTGCAAATATTCAATAAGTTTAACATAAAGGTGATTTTCTGTTAGTATGTTATATTTTATTTCATTTTTTTTCTAATTCTCCGGATTTTTGATAATCTGGATTGGGTTCAGTCCCAATTAATCCAAATTATCGGGTTTTTACTGTACATGTGATCAGTGTGAAATACTTATCAGGTGCATTTAAATTGATTTTAATGCTAATTTATTTCTAATAATAATAATAATAATGCTGTATCTATAATTTAATGTAGGAAAAACAGTTCAATGAAGAAAAAGGAAAACTTGAGAAAGAATTGCATGTTGCTCAAAGGAATATAAAATTAGTTGAAGTAAATATGTAGTTTCTATACTATTGTTTAAAAAGCTTATTAATTTCACTGTTTAATTGTATGTTTTTCTTCAGACATTTTAATTTTTTCTATAATTTAATTTGTTCCAATATCTTTTTATTAATATATTTTCAGGATCAATATAATGAAAAAATTAGGGAGTTGCAATTAATGTATGAGCAGAGGTTACAACAAAAACATGAAGATGTACAAGAAGATCTAATTAAACAGAGATATTGTGAAGAAATAGACCAATTAAAGGTATTTTTCAGAAAGTTTTCTGTGTATTAGTAACTTTTTGGAGATTTGAATATTATTTTAGGTATTTTAGCATTGATTACACAAACAAAGTGGTGAAACCTAAGAAATGACATTAAGAAAATTGAAAATGTCTTTGACCATGTTTGATTTTCTTTAAGCTTGTTTTAAATTATTCAAATTAGTATTTTAAACATTTAAACTCTAAATATACTGGGTGATCCAGAAGTTCCGGGAGTTTTCAAATGTTAATAATTATAAATCTATATACAATAGAAAGATGCGGTTTTCAGATATATGCTCAGAAAAGCGTGGGATTTTCGTTTATAATGAAATTTTTTTAAATAAATAGTTAACATTTTTAGCAACAGGTGGCGCTAGTATACAACATCGAAAGTTTCATTTCCATTCGTTATATTAGCAGATAAATTAATTGCGCAACATCTTTCCTGAGATTATTGATCAGATTTCTCTTTAAGGGTCCTTAATGTTCAAACTTTTTTTCAAAGGTTAAGAAAATTGCATTTAAAAGAAATTTAGATACAAGATTTGATGTGTAACTGCTAAATTAAAAATGCTTTCTTTGGATGACAAAGCTTTGATAGTTACGTTGTTTTACAAAAAGGATGAGTCAGCAAGTTTAGCATTGCATTCTTATCATATAATGCGTGGAATCAAAACCGGAAAATGACCGATGACATTACAAACCTAAAGACTATAGTAAAAAGGTTTGAGGAAACAAACTCATTGGAAGATCCTTTCCACATCGCTTCTCTTGTCACGACAATCCTGAGGACTACATTAGGAGGTCTTCACTCGCAATTTTTAACACGAATGGCCTCCAAGATCGTCAGATCTTACCCCTTGTGACTTTTGGTTATGAGGCTACTTGAAGTCTCATGTGTACAGAGATTGGCCTATGTCCATGACTCAGCTGAAAGATGCTACACCAGAGCGTTTCAAAGATATCCCCTGAATTCCTTTAATACTGTGCAGTTGATTTACATTGTCTAATTGCGGTACTTAGTTATGGCCGTCATTCAGAAAAGTTGTAACCCTTGGACACTGACTCTTTATTTTTAATGAGCTGTATCATCTCATAACAATATTACACTATCTAGTTCAGTGCCACCTATTGGCAAAAAGTATAACTAATATAACATTTTTTTATTATTAAAAAACGAAATCCCACAAGTTTCCAAGAATTTCTGTGAAAACCGCATCTCTCTATTGTTTATACTTTAGTAATTATTAGCATTTCAAAACTCCCGGAACTTTTGGATCACCCGGTATGTTGATGTTCAGCAAGCAATTTTTTTAATGTAACAGTTTTGGATAACCAGATTGATATTTTGAAAATTAAAGTTTCCACTCCTTTAGCACTAGAAATTAACAGAAACATGTAGTAGATTTTGTGCATTGTTATAAACTTTTACAAGCATTAGTCCTTTCTAAAATTGGAAAATACTTTAATTCAGTCGCAGAAATCTGCGATTGTATTTGTGATTAAATAAAGTAAAGATTACTAATATAAATTAGTGGTGTCTATCATGTTAAAACTATGATCTTACAGAAATTTAAGCAGTTATGAATTTTAATGTTTTTGAAGTAACCCCTGTTTATATTTTTGAAGGTCTAAAATACATAGGCGTAGCCAGCCTTTTGAACGCAGGGTGCCCAAATTTTTTAACCTGAACATGTTGGGTACAAACAATATCTTATGTAGTAAAACCTAATAAAACGGAACCCCATAAAACCTATCGATTTTCCGTTTTAGACAGGTTTTTATTTGCAAAAGATGTAATTGTGTGGTACTTCTTTTAAAAAGGACCCAAACGCAATTTTTCATTTTTGAAGAAGGATGAGAAGTTGCTCAAAACTAAATATAATGTATAAGAAAAATGTATATAAACATAGATAATACATGATAGATATAAAACAAAGATATCCGTAAATATACATCTGTAATTATCACAAATTTTCATTTCAAACAGCAATGAAATACTAAAATAAAGAAATTCAACTTTAGTTCCCTCGTCATTTTGATCAAAGTAACATTAAAATAACTTGTAGTACACAATTTAAAGTGCAAAAGAGTTCTTTCAATATTTTTCTACACATAAATAAATAAAATCTTCCGGCTTAAAAAAAAAAAAAAAAATTACATGATCCCGTACGAATGTCAAAAAATGGACATAAAAGAAAAGAAATTTAATGAACCAACCAACCAACCTTCATATTAATTTGAATTTGGGGTAGCATTATTTCTCATTTTCAAAGGCAGCAGATTTGTACAACTCCTCACAAGAGATGACTTCGGGCTCCTTTTTCGAGACCTGGGCCCGCCCGAGCCCTACGATTTTAATCCCGAGCCCGAAAGATTTATTGTCACCAGAGCCCGGTACCAAAAATATACGAAACAAAATGGTATGGTATATAAAATATGTTTCAAAAGTCATACCTCATTTTAAAAAATTTCTTACATGGATGTAATTTTTAAATGATAATTTAAATCCAGTCTTATCAAAATCCATATAAAATAAAAATATACTTCATATTTAAAAGGGTTCTCATATTTTTTCCTCCTTTATCAAATAAATTTGATGGACATGTTTGTGTTTAATGAATAAATGCATTAAATTTGCAGAAATTACTATTTGTAAGCTGGCGAATCGAACAACGTTCTTCAATTTTCAGTAAAAAGCGTACATCTTTCCTTATAATCAATTTCTTTCTCATAACAATCTTCTGTGATTGACAGGTACATGAAATCAACGTAAATTTAAAAAAAAAAAATCGATATTGTTGTTTTAAAGGTCCAATGTTTGTATAGAAAAAGAGGAAACACTGATCAATTGCTTTCTATCGGAATAACATGGTAATCATATTTACTTACGGAGAAAAGTGACTTCAAAAAGGAACAGCGTCCCTAAAACGCAGAGTTCCTGATGACAAATACATATAATAATCACTAAAGTGATTTTCAAAGTTATTTTCATATGAGAAACGAGTATAATTCGTTCACAATCGATTAAATAACTGCAAACCTCCAGCTAATTCTCGTCTACTAAAAAGCAGAAGAAAATATTACATTGGCGTCATATAACTAAATAATAAATAAATAAACGATCCCATTAAAAAAATCTTCTTCTAAAGAAAAGCCAACTAAAAGCAAGTTCATTGTTGTGTTGGTGCCGTATAAATACATTGTCGCCGGAAATTTCGTAGACATAAATCTGTAATTATCTCAAATTTTCATTTGAAACAGCAATGAAATTCCAAAATAAATAATCAAGCATTCAGTTCCCCGGTCATTTTGATAAAGAAGAATTAAAATGAGTTGAAAAGGAATAAATAGGCAATTTTAAGTGAAAAAAGTTCTTTCAATATTTTCTACACTGAATAAATAAAATTTTCCAGCTTCAGAAAAAAATGAGCCCAAGCTCAAAGACTCGAATAAAAATAGAGCCCGAGACCGTGTCAGGCCCGGGCTGGGGCTTTCGGGTTCGGGCTGAGCCTGTCTTATCTGTCCTCACCCCCTCCGTTCTCCAGGCTAATCACATGGTGGAATTATCGTTTCACATCTGTATTTCCTTTCATTTTTTTTCTCGTATCGAGGCTTTAGATTACAAAAGCAAAGATATAAATAGTTTCTATCCTTATCGAGAATTTATGCTAATTTTTTATGGAATTGCAAAAACATGCATAAAAAAGAACGGCATTAAAAAAAAAAAAAAAAAAAAAAAAAAAAAAAAAAACTTTTATAAACAAAAGACATCAAATTGGGATTATAAAACCAACTTTTTGACTTACTGTGATCAATACAGATTCTGGTAAATATTCTTGTTTTAAAAAAGATGAACAAAATAATTTTCTTAAAAATAATAATAAAAAAAAGAATCTGGGTCTTTCTGTGCTTTCTGGATTTATCTTTTATCACATTTCAAAACATAGACTGTTAGTTTTGATTAACTAATTGAACTAACTTTGCTTTCATTTTTTTTCTTTTATAAATTTTGATTTTTAAAAATAATCAATCTTGGATCTGCATGAGCGGGGGGGGGGGTGCCCGGGCACCCAGGGCACCCCCCCCCTGGCTACGCGCATGAAAATAGAAATTATATAGGAAATTTTATTCTTACCAATGTCTTAAAATAATGTAATTGAAGTTATCAAATTATATCCTTTAAAAAAATCTTTGATCAGCATAAAGTAGTAAATGTACTTCACCCTGAACTTTTAAAATATTGTATAAAAAAGTTAATCAATAACAGAAAACTTTTTATAAGATTTCGAGATTGATCAAATGTGTTACAGCACTTTCTTTATTTAAATGACAGCATTATCTTTGTGATTGATAGTTCAAACTTTATTAATTGTAACTGGTATAATTAGAAATCAAATTTTATAAAATGGAGTCTCAAAAATAAAGTCAATAAAATTTATCATAGGCTGCAAATAAAAGTAAGAATTAGCACAGAATAAAAAATAATGTGCAGAAACTACATTATGTCATTTATAACCTGGGTTGGGTTTCTTCGGGAAGAAACCTATTTCTTCTAGGACAGTGGAAAAAAACTGGAAGAAACCAAAATAAATGCTCAAAATTAAACTATATTAACTATGTAAAAGAATTAAAGTAAAATTACATGAAATCTAAATTGGAAAATTTAATTATTATTGAAGATATTATTTTTGCAGAGATAAGTTATTTTTTTAATATCAAACTTCAGGTTCAGCAGACATTTTCAATTGATGGATTTTTACCACTGTAGATGTTGGGATATTTTATTATGGAATGGGTTTATTACAAAAAAGAAAAAGTAACTATCTACAAATTGTTTATTTTTCATATAAAATATATTATTTTAACATAAATGTGCAGTATTTTAAACTGTGCAACACAGTAAATAAATAAATTTGTATTTTTTTTTTTATATTTTTCATCTAGCATGAATATTTCAATGCTGATTTTTAAAAAAATAGTGTTCTAAAAACATTTATGGGTATGTCAAAATGCTTTTAAACTGTCCTGAAGTGTAGGACTTGAAAAAAAAAATCTTCATTTTTTATTTTCATCCAATTTAAGTTGAGAAATTGATTGCAACATCCTACTGCTAAAAGATTTTTTGCTATACTATGTTGCATTATACTAAGAAAAATAAAGATTTTAATGACTTATTTTAATACTGAGGATAGATCGAAACAGGTTTTTAAAGCCAAAACCAAATTTAGGTGACCTTCCTACTTTTTGGCCGAAAATGATAACATCCCAAAAAAATTTTAAGTAATTAAATTGTATGTTTTAATGTAATTAATGCATACATAAATATACATAATTGAAATTAATTATATGTATAGTATTTATTAATTATGTAAAACAGTTAATAATCCAAAAACTTTATTTTTATATACAATAATACATAATTAATTCATCCATGGCACAGAAATATTTTCTAATCATACGAATTTCATTTAATTAAAAAATATTTTAGTTTTAGGTATACATCTTGATTTTTGTAAATGATCATTTGTTATTCTAGAACTTTCTCAAAGAATATGTAAAATCTAATGCAGTTTAAACTAAAAATTTTCTATGAGATGATTGATAAATCATGACTGATAATTATAAACAATGAAGTTCATTGAAATACATTCATTTGAGCCAATACAGTTCAAATCAATAACTAAAATTGAAAATTTCCGAAGGAAGGAACAAGATTTTTGAAATACTAAGTGTTTCAACCTGGCCGAATTTGCGCTCTTGTTTTTGGCAAAACTCAGATTTTAGGCCAAAAACAAAACTGTATTTTTGATTGATCTCTATTTAATATAGTAATTAGTATACATTATTTACATTAATAAAATTGATGTAAACTAAGCTTTTATTTAGATGGGTTTCATTCTACCATTAGTAAAGAATTCCTACTATTTACTACTAGTTTCAGAAATTTAAATAATAAAATATGTTGGTTAAATTGAAATGGATAACATTTAACAGATTTTTTTGTATTTTGGATAAAATTTCTTTAATTTAGCCAATGGTTGAAGATCTCTAGACAATTGTTGTATGTGATCTTCGCAAAACTAGTTGGATGTGCCAATCCCAAAACTTTCTTCTATCTCATGCGTACATTTTAATATTTTAAAAAATATAGTTACTCATTTTAATGCTTTAATAATTTTAATTCAATAACATACCAACTTTGATTTTCATCTTAAATTTCTACTTCAATCAATTAATCGGAGTAAAAACGAATTTCCGTCTCTTCACGAGCCGATGGACAATAGAATGATAGGCATATTTTTTTTTTTAATTCATGGAAGACTTACTTGCCTTACCAAAAAATAATCATATACAAAAAATTTAGTTCAGTTCTAGAACTAATTTCATACACTTTTAAGTGATACAATATTAAAAATTCCATAAAATTCGCTATTGCAGCGCCCCCTTCTGACGGACTTTTTTTTAGAATCAGGGCAATCCAATTAGCCATAGCCATACACTTACACAAAAAATTTGGTTCAATTCGATGCATAACTTCATATACTTTTGGTCGGTACAATATTGAAAATGGCACAAAAATCGTGGTTGCAGCGCCCCCTTCTGGCGGATTATTTTCAAATTCAGGGAGGACCAACTAGCCATAGTCATACTTTTACACAAAAAATTTAGTTCAATTCGATGCATAACTTCATATACTTTTGGTCGGTACAATATTAAAAGTGACACAAAAATCACGATTGCAGCACCCTTTTCCGACGAAGTTTTTTTCAAATTCAGGGAGGACCAACTAGCCATAGTCATGCACTTACACAAAAAATTTGGTTCAATTCAATGCATAACTTCATATACTTTTGGTCAGTACAGTATTGAAAATGGTACAAAAATCATGATTGCAGCTCCTCCTTCTGGCAGAATATTTCAAAACTGAAGGGGGACCTGCTTGCCATAGCCAAAAACATTCACAAAAAAATTGGTTCAATTCTATGCATAACTTCATACTTCATTTTTGATGGTAGAATGGCGACATACACACAGACACACGGACAGACAGACATTTTGTAAAAACATGTTTTTTGGAATATCTGACCCCTAAAATGTGTAAATCTGTCGAAAACTGGAAGTCGAAAACATTTCGATTACAATACTTTCTTCTATTGAAGATAGAAGAAAGTAAAAACTGATGTAATTATTAATTTAGCATATATGCTTAATTAAATTTGTTTTGGTCCAGTGAAATTAATTTATATTAGATTATAGGAAGAAGATATTTATTATATCTTACAAAATTAAAAATATATGGTAAATTCTTAAAGAAAAAGTTTCAACAGTAAAATTAGAAACATGTCCTATATCATAGAATCATTTGCAAAAATTTGCAGATCTGAAAATAAATGTAATAAATGTACTTACAATTAACTCTAGTAAATATATGTTCAATTATAATTTTTTTTCCTGTAGAACTGCTGCTATGTTTGAATTTCAGAAAGTTAGCTCTTGGTCTAGACACAATGTGGCAACACATCACAATGATTCTTATGAAGTATTATTATTATTGTAACCATTATAATGGGATCTCATATAACCTTGAGCTGGCTTTGCACTTTATTATAATAAATAGAAATACATGTTTAAATTACATAAAATGTCCATGTATTTTAACAGAATAAATAAAGTATTGATTATGGTTTTGTATTTACAGTCTCTCTGTGAAAGAGGTTTAGCAGCTATGGATGCTTCCCATAAAAAAATTATCTCTGAATTAGAATCAAGACATCAGAAAGAACTGGAAGACCTAATGAGTGAAAGGGAGAAGGCTTTAGCTGAAGAAGCTCATGCTACTGCAATAGGTTTGTACATTAACAATTAACAGTGTGTTGCAATTTACAAGTTTGTAAATTGTAAACTACTTAGGAATTTTGTTAGATTTAATAATAATAATGTTGTTTTTCCTTTATTTCTATGAATATCTTTTAATTGTGTAATCATATTTATAAAGCAAAGTTTTTGATTGTCTGTGTATGCTTTCATATATTTGATAGATAAAGCCAGCGCTAAAATATTGGGCACTATATTCTCCAGCTATTTTTTTTTAGATAAAATTGACTTATAATGATCCACCAATTGAAATTTCTCAAACATGTGACCTAGCCTAATAGTCTTTTTGTGCCATAAAACAGTTGGATACAAAATTTAATCAAAATTGATTGAGCTGTTTTTTCTGTCTAATTAGCATTACCCTGACACAAAATAACTCACTAACCAAATTTTCTCAAGTAAAATGATAAAATACAAAATTTAGTCAAAGTCATTAGAACTGTTATATATTATAATATATAACTATAACTATAATATAATTATAACTATAATGTAAAATTTACATATACATACAATTTTTGCTCATATTATAATATAAGAGTTTTTATATAGTTATAATATTAATACAAATAGTTCTGTACTTAAAAAATTTTGCATAAATATTGATAGACTTTTTATTTTTTCATAAATTAAATCATTTTACATATCCTTTTGATTAGTAAAAAAAAAAGTATTGAGTTTTGTTTATGTATTTTTTTATGCATTAGAATTTTTTCTTAGCTTTTATATATACATAAATGCATATCATTTATCTTAATTAATGGAAAATATAATTGCTGATAATGTGAATTATTGTTTGTTTACATATAAATATATATTCATATATATTTACTAACATGAATTGAGCCAGCAGATAACATAAATAATTTATCTTATTTCTCTGTTAGAGACCTTTCAGAAGAGTAGATACTTCTGGTGTTTTGTCTCTGTTCATTCTCTTTATGTTTTGGATATGCATCTCAGTGATATTTTCAGCTTGTGTATCAACTTGTATTTTCAGCTCTTATTTTACAGACTTATCTCATGTATACACATATGTTTTATTGCAGATTTGAATCAAAAATATCCCCATTATGAGTACAAAAAGTTATTGTTCAATCAACAGAACTTTATTATTTATTAAAATTTTAAAGAGAAAAAATCAAATCAAATAGTTGAATTTTTGTGTGTGTGTGCTTAAGAGAAGTGTGGCTGTGGTGAATTATTATGAAATTTCATTAATCATGATATTCACTCTTTTATTTATTTATTTATTTATTTTTTTTTTTTTAATCAATTGTGGATGATTTATTTCTGAGCAGATACACTATATTAGTGTACTTACATTGAATCATTTTCACAGAGACTGAAATCATGAAATTTTTTTTTCTTTTAATTTGCATTTTGTTACAGAAAGCTTTCATTCTCACAAATAATTCTGTGTAATATAAAATGTTATTAATTTTTAATTTTATTCCAAAATGTGTTTTGTCTCTCTATTTCAAAATTTTAAATCATGTATAATTCAGTCATACTTATATATTTTTTTCTTGTGGGCCACAAACAGTTGTTTTCTATGTTAGACAAAAGACATGTCACAAAAATAAGCTTTCTCTGTTAGATGGGCTATGATACATTTAAAAAATAGAAGAGGAATTGTAGTTTAAATAGTAAAACAAAAAAGTTTTGCAACATGGCAATGTAAAAAATAATAATAATAATAATAAATATATTCTGTTTATTAGTTAATAAGCATAAAATGTAATTAATATATCGATGCAGAATTTACACAATAAAAAAGCAAGACACTTTCTTTAAGTAAAAAAAACTTCTTTAAAACACTATCAAATAAATTAAATTGCACAAAGCCTTTCGAAAGAACTTAGTCTTTTTAAAGGACACCAGTTTCCAGTTCTAACACCAGTTTCAACTTATTATCTACACTTTCTTTTATTTATTTATTTATTTTGCTTAATGCAGAGCTTTTTTATTTTAAAAATACAAAAATACATAAATTTTTTTTTTAATTAACTTTAAGCATTTAATTAGTATTGAAAAAGTATTTACACCGCTGCAATGAAAATGAGACAACAGTGAACTTTTGATTAAACAAATAACATTTATGATTTAGCCCAATTTTGAATTAGTCATAAACAATATGGCAAATTTTGTCATCTCATGAAAACATCTAAAAAAAAGCTGTGAAGGTGTTATGTATCTTTTATTTGCAACTAAAATTGTTATAAAAATGGCTGGATGTTTGTTTTAGGCTGCACATAGATTTCATGTCTCTGGTTGAGTATGGCTGTTATAAATAATAATATCTTAGAAAAAAAAAAAAAAAAAACTTTATAATTTCATGTTTACAACCGTTTTATTTTTATAGCTCTTGAAGCAGTTCGAAAGGCTCATTCAGAAGAATTGCAAAGGCAGGTTCAAAAGTTTAAAGATGAATTTGTGTTAAAAATGAATCAACGTTTTGAAACAGAAGCTTTCAAAAAATGTTATGAGTAAGTATTTCATGTATCATCCTGCTTTTTGCAGTTCTAAAATTATTTTTAAATTTCTATTTGCCAATAAAGAATAATATAACTAAACATTATTTTATACATTTAATATTATGATGTCTCACAGTAAATTCAATTTACTCACATCCTCTGACATTTATTATACCTGATATAATTAGTAAAATACTTTTTGCCTGATTTCTGAAGTAACAAGTACAAAATATATCTATATAATAATAATATCATTTTATAAATTATAGAGCAAATTATATTATTTAAGCTTTAATCTGTTTGTAAATATGAGTGATTAATTATAATTAAAAAGAATTATTTTATAAAATTAATCATGTCAGCTAAAACTGTCAGAATTTTCATGTGAGGTAATTTAATGTATCAATCACTCTATTTGGTGTCTGGTATGAAAAGCTTTACTTGGTTTTCAAGTAATCAATTATCATTCACTGGTAGCTGTAACTGAGAATGCCAATGTAAATATTGTTTGGCTTGGTTTCTATTCCAATCCAAACTGCTTACTTTCTGATTTATTTTTAAATTCATTTTTGCTCTCAAATGCATCAAACTGCCAAATTCTCTTATTTAGAAACTATATAATATTTCATGCTTGTCAATTTTTTGATAAGTGCAGAAAATATCGAAAAAAATGCTATCAAAGTTGATGTTTTGAACCAAATTTTCTGAAGTGGAAGATTTGGAAATGAAAAAAATTCTCATACTGACAAAAATAATTGTCTGTAAATCAAATTCTAATTAATTGAGATAAAAATGAATTCACATGGCCTCATACTTATCTAGAAAAATAACCTCAGCAAATTTCATGGTTTACTTTTAAAAATAAGTCTGAAAATGTTTCAGAAAATTTTGAGTTGTTGAGGGTGGGAAAATACTTTTTCGAATACACCCATAAGGAGTTGTCTACAACTATCTTGTTTTAATTCTAATATATTCAATATATTACAATCTAAAACATATTCAGTAATTGAAATATGGAAAATTAATGTAATAGTTTTAACTAATTTACAAATACATCATTAAAGCTGTTGGCATAACTAGTGATTCCCAATATTTTTGATTTGTGGAGCTCTTTTTAGAATTAACTTCTATATGATGCTTATCAAAATAGGCATACATATTGCAAATGCATATTCATCACAAATTAGTTTTAATTTTCTAAAACATTTATATTATTGTTGTTTGTTCAATATTTTAGATTTATGTTTAGAAAATTCTTCTTACAAGTTATACAAAAATGCAATTTCAGAAATGAGACTGTTTTAATAAGAAGTTAATAACACATATAATTATATATTTTTACTTTCTTCTGTCTTTAAAAGAAAAAAGTATTGAATTAATGAAAAATTTCGATTTTTGGTTTTCAATAGATCTATGCGTTTTAGGTCCTGAACACAATTTGATGGTTTTTAGAAAATGTCTTTTCTGTCATTCTAGACATTCCGTGAGTCCGTATGTATAAAAAATTTTGTAGGAACTCTATCTCAAGAACTAATGAACAGAATTTCACGAAACAGTCGATTCTGTTAGACCTTGATATAAACTAGAGTGTGCTGTGGTTTTTAGTGGCATACGTTAAAGCTGTATAACCGAATAAAAAGGAAATTGGTCAGAAGAAAGAAATTTGGTCAGAAAAATGAAGAGTCACAATTATCAAACCAATCATCTTTATTTTTACATCTTCTTAAAACATATGGTTGCACTTTGACCATGCTCTTTTCTCCTACTTTATACTGCATAATTATTGGGATTGGAATAACCATTTAGAGCAACTTCATCACCTCCATTTGCCAGTCCCATCAGAACCTACTCACTGACTTAAAAAATCAGAGAAACAAAATATTGAACAATTCTGTGGGGCAAAAAAAATATCAGAACGATAGAATTTAAAATAATTTATTAAATTAAAAAACAAACGGTAACATGAAAAACAAATCATGAATTCAGAAAACAAAACTAACTTAATGTAATTTGCTAGATAAGAAACATCAGAAGCGTGCTGTCAACAAGAGCGCTCTGGTTAGGTAGAAAGATCAAAACTTCCGCCAAGCATGCACACCAGGCCCAAAAACTATTGAGCAAGAAAGGAGAGAAAATGTATTACATACAAATGATGCAATGTAAAGAAGAAAACCTAGTGGGCAGTCCCAAAGCAAGCAATTTGCAAAAGCCAATCTCAGCACATCTGATAGGTTTTTGATGTATATCGCTCAGCAAGTGGCGCTGCTATGCTGCATTATTCACAATTTTCACTACAGCTATATGTCAAGAACTAATGCATGGATTTTCATAAAACTTCAGATGCCTTTAATTCTTAATATAATATGGTGCAAATTGCTCAAGAGATGGTGCTGCTATGCTGCATTATTAATGATTTTTGCAAAAGCTCTATCTCAAGAACCAATGCACAAATTTTCATCAAATTTCACTTTCAGTTACTCCCTAATATAGATTAGTGTTGATTAGTTTTTGGTGCAAATCGTTCTTAAGGTGGTGCTGCTATGCTACATTTTTCAAGATTTTGCAATAGCTGTATCTCAAGAACTAATGCAATGATTTTTATCAAACTTCAATTTCAGTTAGTACCTGATAAAAATTGATCCTGATTAGTTTTTGGTGTATATCATCCAACAGGTGGCGCTAATATTCAGAATTTTTTTTATGATTTCTGCAATAGCTCTATCTTAGAAACTAATGCATTGATTTTCACTTAACTTCAGATTCAATTAAAAATTGATATAATTTGTTGATGACTAGATTTTGGTGTAAATCCCCTAACCTTTGGCATTGCTGTGCTGAATTTTTCAGAAAGTATTAACATGTATGAGATAGAAGAAAGTTTTGGAATTGCCACATCTGACTAGATTAACTATATATTCATATGATTTTTATTATTTAATTTATAATTCAAAGAAAAGGAAGTCTTAAATTGAAAATTTGGTTAAATTAATAATAATAATAAAAAATGCTGCCACTGTTGAATTTTATAAAATCATAGCTTTAAATTTACATCTAAATATATAGTATGCATTGAAGTCTGTTGATTAAACAGAGATTACTGTATGTTGTATAAAATTCATTTACAAGTTTGTTAAATTTTCTTTGTTTTCCTTTTTAGATCAGATTTATCCAGTGTTAAATACGAAATCTTATCAATGACAGAAAAATATTCAGTCAAGTGTTTAGAGAATGCTACATTGCAAGAAAAATTAGAAGTTATGTCTCAGCAATTAAAATCCACTACTAGTCAGGTAACTTGCAACAACTTTATTATGAATTTGTGAAGGTGAATTTTTAATACTAAAAAATAATTTATCTATTATCAGAAGCTTTATAGTGTTGCTTAGATAATTTTTCCCTAGAGGAAAGTTAATTAAGATTTATGTAATCATCAAATACTTATTTTGACATTAATTTGAATTTATCTTCTAAACATAATTATTTAATTGGGTTACATACTGGGAATCTAATAACTATCAAATATAAGGAAAATAGATTCAAATTTATTGTCTAAATAAAATTGGTTTACTTGAAATTATTATTTGAATGTAATAACTAATATGGACAAGTTAATTGCTATTTAATGCTTTGGATATTCATTTCATGTTCTTTAAACACAAGTTGGATTTTATGAGCTTAATAATTGTCTTAATGATGAAGTTTATTATGATTTATGATATTAAGCACTCATTTAATGTTTTTTAAACACTAATCAATGTCAAAGATATTTATGATGGAAAATTAGTTTACATTAGATTTTTTTTCTTCTTTTTCTTACCTTTTGTCCATTTTCGAAATAAGACAAATATGTTTAATATATAGCAGATGTGTATGTATTGGAAGGTCAGTATATCTGGTAGACGTACTTTTATACAGATGCATAATGATCATGCAATTTTTTTCAATATGTAGTTAAAAATAGTAATTTGCATTGATTTTTCAAGAAAAGAAGTTGTGATTACCACCCACCCACCTGTACAACAAATAGTAATCTTTTCTGGCAGAAAATGGACATTAAAAATACAGATTTTTATTGATAGTCATGAGGAAAAGCTTGTGGTCATTATTGATCTGTCATAAGGGGGGGAAATCACTTTTATTCAATCAGTATATTAAAATTACAATTTTTTCACACATGTACCATTCCAACACTATTTATGTTTTTTTAATGCACTAATCATTTTAAGGTGAAAAAAAGTGGGTAAAAATTCAAAACTTAAAAAAAAAAAAAAAAAAAATTCATGGTAATTTTAATTGTACAGACTCCATTGTTCTTATTCAACTGATGTGTGTGACCAATCAACTAAAATTTACTGTATCCTTAATGTATTTTTATTAATGTTAAAGCATTTTTTGTAGAAAATTGATGATTATAATGTCATTACATGTTTTTTTTATTATTGCAGGTTGTGGAATTACTTGCAAAAAACCAACAATTACAAGCTCACTTGGCTTCTGGTAATCTTCAGAAACAAGAAGAGTTGTCGTAATTTCAGTGGAATACTAGTTCAGAATGTTTTGCTTTTACTCTTGTAAGTAAATAAACTAAATATTCATAATGCTAACTGATTTGATTATATTAAAAATGTTTGTAGCATCAAAAAATATTCTTAGTAATATGTTTATCAGTAATTTGTTAAATGCTTACACAGTTTAAAAACTTATTTCTTAAAGGAAAAATTTTTCTAAACATTTATAGAAAATTTGTGTGCATGCTGTGTTATGTATGCCATTGCTCTTATTGTTTTTTTTTACAAAGAATTAATAGTGGCTTGGAGACTTGAGCGTCTTTAAAATTAGTAATTTTCATTTTTTTTTTTTTTCTTTTTCGTCCTAGTTGTTTTATTTTTTACTTAATAACTATTATTTTGATCATTGTAAAGTGACTTAGCTGAAAATCGATAACTATATAATTGTTTGCAAATTCTTTGCATAATTTTGGCATTCTTAATGTGCATGAGCCTGGTCATGAAGAATATATTTCAAAGATTCACATCATTTGCAAATTTTTTACTCCATTCATACTTTTGCTGTTGGAATCAATATATCATTACACCAAAAGTTCCATTTTCCATAAGTCAGAGGCGGCGAAAATTTGTACATACATGGGCCAAATAAAATTTATTTATTTGACTTGTTGTTCTCAATAGGATTCAAAATGTTACAAAACATGTTGTAGTAGTAATTATATTTTAGTAAGTAATAAGGAAAAAAAAAAAAAAAAGAGTAATTCTCTAGTTAAAGTAGTTTCTGTTGTTGCTCTTGGAGATAAAAATAATGACATATCATAATGTAAGTTTTACTATGCCATGTAATCAAAGAAAATAACAAAATATATCTCATTGGGCTTTGTAAAATAAAAATGCATTTAATGATTTTTCTTTCCTCTTTTTTTCTATTTTATTTTGCTAATTCTATTATAAATCTATTATTGCATGTGCTACTTATGTGTCTTTACCTTTCACATTTTGCACAATATTTTATTGGTTATTGTTTTCATTTTTATTACATGTTGTATTTTCTGGTCATTTGGAAGTATGCTATGTAAAGTATGCCAATGTTGACTGTATTTTGAATGAATTTGCTATGATTATTCATATAATGCTATCTAAAATTTCACACCATACCTAGAAACTAATTCTCAGTTATGATAATAAGAATCTACACAGAAAGCCTGGAATAAATTATCTGTCACCTTCTTTTGTTGAAAAATACAGTATGAGCCAAAAGTCCTTAAATTTAAAGGGTGATAGAACATCCTGCAATCAACAACTTTTGTAAAAGAAAGAGTCACAATTCATTTATTCAGCCAAATATACAAGGTGTCGCACTTTAATCAGAACACAGCCATTATTCATAATTGTATTCAAATAAAGATAGTTTAACAAACATTTTATCAGTACTACTTTGCTTTGTGTGAAATGTCATAAAAAGTGCTGATAAAAAGTGTTATTGCATTTAACTTGAAAACTTAGTAAAACAATATTCTAAATGTTTCTTTTCATATTCATACTATATTCAGTATAGTATAATATAAATATGAAACCTAATAATTTAATATATTATCCCATTTTGTAAAGAAATTATATATTTAAAGAGTAAAATATAAATAAAAATTTGATATTATTAAAATTAAGTTCTTTTTAAGCATTTTTATCCTGCGATTGATTATGAAATTAAAGATTTTTTCCTGCTACCATTTGTCAAAATTTACAATATATTTCAGAAACAGATTAGCAAAATTTACTATATTTCCATGATCTTTTGACGAAATTCGGAATAATTTCCTGATTCTTTACCTCTTTTTTTTTTTTTTTTTTTTCCTTTGCAATCATTTCATAAAAATTCAAGATTTTTTTCAGAGATTGTTTGACAAAATTCTTGATTTTTTTTTTTTTTTTTTTTTTTTTTTGGCGATCAATCACAGAATTCATGTAATTTTATGTAATTATTTCACTCTCTTTTTAAATGATTGTTTGGTGAAAATTGTGTTTTTCTATTGTTTGATCGATTGATGAAATATGCAATTTTTTTCTGCAACCATTTGTTGAAGTTTATGATATTTTTCAGAGATTGGCAAGAACCACTGTGTGATTCAATGATCTTTTGACAAACTTGGCAATATTTTTCCTCGATTATTTACCAAAATTAACTTTTTTTTTTTTTTTTTTCCCCTCTATTATTTGTAGAAGGTTGTAATATTTTTTAACAATATGTAGGCAAAATTTACGATTTTTTTTTCTGTAATCGTTTCATGAAATTAGATTTTTTTTTCACAATCATTCATCAAAATTTGTTTTTTGTTTTCCCTTTCGCAGTCAATTGACAAAATTCATGACCATTTGTTGAAGATAGTAATATTTTTAGTGATAGATTGGCAATATTCCAATATTTATTTTTGTTAAACAATGCAGATTATAGAAAATTGTACTTGACTGTAATAATTCTTTTTAATGTACTTTTATATTCTGTATTCTTCTACCACTGTCTGGGCATTCCTAACACTACTTGTAACAATATTGTCAGTTTACAGGACAGTGGTGTCATTTTTCAATTTTTTATTAAAAATATCCGATTTTCATTTCAGTAATCCTCATGTATTTCAAGACTTCAAAAATTTTCTCAAATTATTATATTAAATATTACTTTTTATTTTCTAGGTTTCTCTCTTAGACAGAAATGCTGTAGATGGCACATCAAGTTATCTGCTTGATCTGACATATCTACAAAGAAATTTATGTATCATATCCGAGCCTCTATCATTTGTAATTATTGCGCTTTGCCCTCATGTTGTTATATATAGATTTTTATACTTTTTTTTATTATTTGATGAATAATCTTAATTTTTGAGCAAAAATTACGAAAAAAAAGAAGAAAACTTTTAAGTTTTAATTATCCAATCAAAATTTCTTGTGCTTAGTTATAAGATTATATTTCATAAAAAGAGAGAATGTTTACAAACTAGATGCTATTTTTAAGTGTTACAGTTATAGTTATTTTAGATTATATTTCATATACATCTGTCTGTTAGTATTGTCAATATATTATACTATTTTTGATGTTATTAGGAAGTTAAAACTGTTGAAAACTGTTGTTAATTATTCTAAAAAGTTTAGGATTTCCTGTTAACAGATGAAAAATTATTCTTAATCGATAAAGAAACTGAAGGATAGGGGTTGGAATAATTAAAGATTACAATATAAAAAGAGCTTCAAAAAATAAAATACTTCTACTGAAAAATATATTTTTAAAAATCTAAAGTATATTTCTTTTATGTTTTTATATTTCAAAGTTAAAAAAGGTGTTATATTTATTTAAAAACAGCCACACTTCTAAAAGTTCTAGGAATACAAAATACTACTGTAGTTTAAACAAAAATTTCAGACCTTCCTTACATAAATCAGGAGATGCATTCACTTTCAAGAAGATGTGTAATTTGCTTTTCAAAATGTTCTCAAAACTAATGAAAATTCCTAAAATATGTTAAGATTGTAATACAAAATGAATATATATGTTTATATAATGTTTTTTGTAGTCCAGGAAAAGAATTTTTCTATTTTACTAGATTGGTTTGAATAATGTTCATCTTCTTAAGATCTTGAATATTTTCAGAACAGTTTATCGATACAAATATAATAGCCAAATATATAGAAATACTGTTTATATATACAATACTACATGTGTTTTGGATGTACAGATATGATTAGAGCTTACCTGTAATCAAGACTGAAAATAAAGTGTATATTGCTAACAATCTTATGTAATAGAAGCTATTTTCACTTGAGAATCTCTAGTGTATGTATATGTAAGTATGCATTTTAGTGCAAATATAACTGTTATCTGTGCTCTTGCAGATCTAGATGCAATCTTTAGCAAAAAAGTGTACTTAGTTGCATGTACATAATGTAATATACTGTATAGATTTAAAAAAAAAAAAAAAAAAAAAAAAAAAAAAGATGTCAGCAATAACAATAATTAGCCATAAAAATTATTTTTTTTTTCCTTCAATTATGCAATGTTCTATCAAAATAATTTATGGTTGTTAAATCAGATTGTTGTTGGTTGTATATTTTATTGAATAAAACTTTTAAATTTAGAATTGTATATAGAAACGAAGTACAAAGAATAAAGCTTATTCTATATGTTTTAATGACTGTTTCTTGTGTAGTTAAATTTTTTACATAAAAAGGGAATTTTAAAAATGAATGCAATAATTAGTTCATACTATATATAGTCTACCTTTTGATAGAGACATGAATGTGCCAATTTCAAAATGTAGGTAAATAGCATTTTTAATGTTTCCTAATAATTTGTCTGCATTATCGTCTTAAAATATTTTACAGTCAATGGTGTATTTATAAAATATCAAAAGGGTAAATGCTTGAGAGTATACATCATATGTGGTCATTAATGACCAGACACTTGCAATTTTAGACGTATTGTTAAATATCTAGAAATATACACAAGGAATTATGAAACTTCAGATGTGTATACAAAATAGAACATGCCATATGTTTCTGCGAAGATTTTCAGAAATACCATAAGGAATCGTCAACAAATTGAAAAAAATGAAGATCTTTTGGGTAACCCTGTCAGAACTAAAATGCAGCAAAATCGTTCAAACTGCAGATTATGATTAAGTGGCTTATTGTAATAAACTGTGTTTATTTTTATGAGAATAGCATGTATACTGCAGAGAAATTAAAGTTTTTATAAAAACAGTCCCAAATTTTGCCAATTTTTTTGCTGATAATTTTCACAGTTCTTAATATAAAAATTCAAAAAATATAACAAACAACATTGTACATAATATTCTGTAATCAAAATTAAAAAATATTAAAAATTGTTTGAAAATTGGGCAGGTTCACTAAATAGTGTTTTACTGTGCACACGTGAATGCAATCAAAATATAATTTGCATAATGTGTTAGCTAAATGTATAGAGCAATTTTTGTGAAAGTCTCAAAAACATAGTTTGAAAATTCTAAAAATCATCATCAATTAAATAAGTTCAAAATCTGTTGTTCCTTATGTACAATACTGTGTATGCTATATTGACATTAATGATAAGCTATATGGATATAGCCCTTATTTTTTTGCTTCATTTTGGAAATGATTGATTTTGAGCTTATTTCATAGATTTCTCAATCAATTAGTGAATCTAATTTTTAGAATTTTTAAGCTATGTTTTTGAGACATTAACAAAAGTTGATTTATATATATAATATATATATGTGCTATCCTTATAAAAATGAACACAGTTTATTACAATAAGCCACTTAATCATAATCTGCAGTTTGAATGCTTTTGCTACATTAGTTTTGACAAAGTTATCCAAAAAATCTTCGTTCTTTTTCAATCTGTTGATGGTCTTTTATGAGATTTCAGGGGAAAATCATCACGAAAATATATGATCTGTACTATTTTGGTTACACGCCTGGAATTTCAGAATAATTCCTCGTGTATTTTTCTAGATATTTAAAAAAAAAAAATCTAAAATCACAAATATCTGATCATTAATGGCCATATAGTGTATGTTATAGCTTTATTTGAGAAACAGATGGTATACAGCAGTCTTTAACAAAATTAAGAAAATATATGGTGTATACCACAGTATACCCTTCTCTAAATCCCTGTTTATAATATTGTTTCAAGAGGAGATACACATTCCCATTTCTGACAAAACATAAATAGTTAAAAAGAAATCAAAGTTATCTAATAAACCCAAAAAGTGGACTTTTCATATTCATGTTTCTGGCAAGTTCATGAAATATTATGCAAGGATACATCAAGATAAAGTTAAGAAAATATCCTTGGTAATGTTATTCCTAAGTGAAAAAATTTTTAAAATATATCATTTGCATTTTAATATTTTTAAATAACTTTTTGCATTGGGTAGATGAGATAGATTAATTGCTGCAAAGATGCCTTTATACTTTATTGAATTTGTACACAATTGTTTATCTATTTATTTTATAGGATTTTTTTATGGGGAAAATATTTTTGCAAAGATCGATCTCAGACTGTCTAATGTGAGTGTGTGAGGGGGGATAAACACTTATCTACTTATAATAAAAAACGTCTTCAGAGACTGTAGGAACGGTTCCGGCATAAGCCACTCCAAATTGGATATCGACTGCAGCTAGACGCCACGTTAGGCCTAGCTGAAAACAAATGCTAAAATGATTGTTTTAAAATTTCTTACATTTGAAATAATGTTTGTTCAGCATATTTTCATAAAAAAACCCAATTATAATACATAAAGATAGCAGCTGAAGTGTGAACTGATAAGTTTTTAATCATTTACGCTGATCTCACAAAACTTTAGTGCTGCCATCTATGAATTAACAAAGGACTCGCAAACCTGTTTTTAAACCGTTGTCCTACATAGCTATTGCGGACTTTTTAAATTTAGTTTTATTAATTTTTTTAAGATGCTAGCATAAGACGCTTATTTTTTTAAATTTTGTTTTCTATTATAAATAAAATAAGCTCCCCTCCCCTTCAAGTTGTAATGGATATATATCCCATATTATCATAGTTGCATTAGTATAACTGAAAATTATACTTTCCACATCCTCTTAAATCAAAATTTTATCTGCTTTGATGTAATTAATATATTTAGTGCATGATATGGAATAGATGACTTATAGATGTGCACAATATAGATGTGCACCACCATTTTTTTTCGCACCAAAAAGCCGTTTTCGAAAACGATCGGCAAATTGAAACTGCATGGGAAACCCGTTTTCAAATACAGCGATCACTTTCAAAACTCCTGAAAAATTGCATTTTTGTCAATATAAAAAATGAATAATTTACACTATGTCACGCAGCCCCCGTTTTTTTATTTTTATTTATTTATTTATTTATTTTATTTATTTATTTATTTTTTCATTAGAAAAAATATAAAATATTTAAGTGATCGCCATATTCCAAAACGAATTATTTTGCTAATAATAACGTTTTATTTTGCAAATTATTATTATTGTTGTAATAAATACTGCTCTTGATTTTTAAATTAAAATTTGTCCAAAAGCTAAAAATCAAAAAAATTAAAATAATAATAAGTTTTTATTATTTGTATTTGTAGAAATTTATTGCTATCTTTAAAATGTGCTTTTCTACAATACAAACTCTTCAATAATAAAATCTTCATTCTGTTCGTTTGTATGAAGTATTATGAAATATTTTATCTGCTTTCATGTAATTAATATATTTAGTGCATGATATGGAACAGATGACTTATAGATGTGCACCATAAACTTAGCGATTTTTTTTGCGCCAAAAAGCCGTTTCCGAAAACGATCGGCAAACTGAAACTGCATGAGAAACGCGTTTTCAAACACAGCGATCACTTTCAAAACTCCTGAAAAATTGCATTTTTGTAAATATAAAAGAAAATAATTTACACTATGTCATGGGAGGCAGAACCCCCCCCTCCCTTACCCCCCCCCCTTTTTTTTTTTTTTTAGGAGAAAATTTTTAAATATTTAAGTGATCGCCATAAAAATCAAATAAAAAAAAAAGGTTTTATTATTTGTATTTGTAGAAATTTATTGCTATCTTAAAAATATGCTTTTCTACAATACAAGCTCTTCAATAATAAAATCTTCATTCTGTTTGTTTGTATGAAGTATTATGAAAATGAAATGCAAGTGAAAATTCCGTCATTTTTGACGGGGTTATATACTAGTAAATATTAAAATGCCAACAAGATTCTTTTTTAAATGTTGTGTGAATAAAGTAGCTTCTTAATTGGCTCTCTTTATCCTTCATTGAGATTCATAAAGATTAATAACATATATAGCTCAAATTTTCCATCTAGTATTTCATATGTTATGACACAAAACAATTTACAGAGTATTAAGCAAGATTTTAACTTAAGCAAAAAATAATAATTATAATAATAAGACCCACCTTTGTTCTGAGCACTAGACTTGAATAAGAATTTAAAAGATGCTTAAAAATAAGTTTTGTTTATCACTGTTTGGGAGTATATGAATTTTCGCATTTGTAATCCTTAAGTATTATTGAGAAAATAATGTTGCCCTACAAAAAATGTGCACATTAAAAAAATAATAGCCATAAAATGTCGAACTATATACAAAACCGGCTTAATTATTTTATATGAATGTTCTCACTAAATAGCAATTTACATGGATATTTTTTCATTTAAGAGTAAAATATACATGTAATCTGCTTTTAAAAAAAATGTGTTAATGTTATATTTTATAATAATGTAAGAAACATTTTTATAAATAAAAGTAACCTAAGCATTTAAAATATTTTGATATCTTTTAAAAGGAAAACTTTGTATCCTTTCACACATTTGTTTAGAAACATACATGATCCTTCAATCAACTTTCCCTTTTATTATGTTAGTATCATGACTATCACATTATCTCTCTCTTTTTTTAAATTGCATGATTTATTGTTTTTCTTTAATTGCTTATATTGAAGTAATATGGAGATGCAATGTAAGTTTTTTGAGGGAGAGAGGTGGGGGAGGGGTTGTATTGGAAATTGGTTTAGTGATTTGAGAATATCAGTTCTAACTGCTTTCGACATTTTTCATTATATGAAAATGAATAAAGCTTAATTCACAAAGAAACTGTCTTTTAACCATAGTCTTTAACCTAGCTGGGGATTTTTTTTTTTCAAATAATGTGTAATATTTATTTTCTCATTTTATATCCTTATAAGTGTAGCTTTCTTTTTTATAGCTATACAAAGTATAAACAACAAAAATTATTTCAATGCTAAATAAAATATTGTGTCATTTTTATTATTTTCTGGTAAGTACAATTTAAAATTTTAATTTGATAACTTAAGTTTCCAGTTAAGTCAGATGATCCTATGCACTATGGAGATAACTAAAATCACACTAGCATATGAAAAAGAAAAAAACTGTGTTGAATAAAATAATTTTAAATAATGCAACACTATTTTTACAAATCATATTTATTTAAACAGATAAAGTTATGACAAAAAGTAACTAACAAATTTTCTAAAAGTCTTAAAAGGTGCATATATATATATATATATATATATATAAAAAATGTAGGCTTTCAGAAACTAAAACAGTATAGAAAAATAGGCAACAAGCAGTTATAAAATGTTCTCTTATAAAGTAATTGCATAGATATAAAAATTTATTCATACTGAATTTGTGGGATGAAGCCAGGCTGAGATGCGTAATAGAATATATCAGCATATGTATCTAATCTTTGAGTCATCTAGAATGATAAAGGAATATATATATATATATATTAACACTTTATCAATTGTAACAATTATACACTTTATCAATTTTACAAAATGTACATATAATAATATATGTATTGCAATTTTTGAAGGAACAACAGTAGTAATTTCCAAATCAAGACTACTTTTTGATAACTGTTTTGATAAAAATCACAAAACCTGGTGACTGTACTAATCATTGATCCGTTAACATTATATGCTATTCAATAAAGCCATGTATATATGTTTTTTACTAGGGATGCACCGAATATTCGGTATCTATTCGGTATTCGGCCTATTCGGCCATGTTACCGAATATTCGGTTAGGCCGAATATTAAACTATTCGGTTGAGCCGAATATGAAATTATTCGGCCTGCCGAATATTCGGTATGGCCGAATATCAAAGTATTCGGCTATAGTATTCGGCCATTCAATACTTAATAAAAACTGTTAAAAACTTTTCACTATTTCTACTTTTAACTGTCAATTTTTTAATTTATATTTAAAACAATTAAATACAAAATCATTTTTAAATAAAATAGAATGTTTTTACATTATTTATTTGCTGTTTGTAAAGTATAACTTAAAAAAATTAAACATGAGAAGGATTAAAATGGTGATTTATTAGGATTCTCCTTAGGAATAAATTATGTGCAGATACAAGTTTCTAAATTTTGTTTAGTAAATAATCTGTTTCTTGCTTTCCCCCAAATAAAAGTCCTTTAAAAGAAAAAAAAAAAAAAAAAAACAACTTTTGAGATTAGTAATAGCTATCAAGGCAGACAATTTTTGTTCATGAAACCATAATCATAATCAACTTATTGAGTCATAAGTACATTGTATTTCATCCAGTGGCACAGCCAGAGGGGGGGTTTTGGGGTTAAAACCCCTCCCAGAGCTAAGAGAGAAGCTATAGTTGCCGCTTATATGAATCAAAACCAAATTTAATATTTAAACGTTTAGGCGCATTTTGGAATCTGCCGCTTTATTGAATCACATTTCATTTAAATAAGTGATTCAATTAAATGGCGAAAATTCTTCTTAAATCTGTGAAAGTGCATATTACATGAATAAGTTAATCAAAAATTGGTTATTTGAAGTAAATCACTTTTCTGAAACATGTTATGCTAAAAGAATGATGATTTCCTCCCACGCAGATGCTCTTTGAGTTTAAATGCACTGGCCTCCAAAAGTTAAAGTACAACATGTTTTTCGAAGCTCATTAGAAAAAAAGTGGCAGTCAGATTAAACTTCATAGTTTATATGAATGACAATAAGAAGCTTTAAAAAAACTTATGCAAAAATTACAGCTACCACTTTTATTTTATAGATAAGAATAGGTATTTGTGGAATAGGTATTTGTAGAATGGAATGGCCAGCTGGCTCTCCAGACTTGAATCCGATAGAATATCTTTGGGACTATCTTGGGAGACAGGTTACGGATGTAAGTCCCCCTCCAAGGTCATTAGATGAGTTGGAACAAGGCTTACTCCATGGTCAGCTGATCAGCTCTACCTATTTTGGTGTCCGACAATTTAATTGAAAGCATGGAAAGTCGATGCTGCCAATGCATTCAAGTCCAGGGTGGACAAATTCCGTATTAGAACCACTTTTTAATGTCTCTGTTACATTTTACTGTATAATATAGCCATATACTGATTTCTCCAAGAATGAGATTTTCCACCATGAGTGCTTTTTTGTTGTAATTTCATTTATACGTTTAATTTAAGTAAATTTCTTAGCGCATTTAATAAAAAACAGTTTAACGCACATTTCCTCCAAATTTGTTGTTTCTATATTCATTCATTTGCAAATTAGACGCAAAAAACGGGTTGTACCTTAACTTTTGGAGGCCAGTGTATTATATAGTGAATATTCTAATTAGTACTGATTCTATTAACCGGTGATTCAAATAACCGGCAAACACCTTTATCAGAAATTCAAAACCCCCCCTAGAACCAAATTCTGGCTGCGCCACTGATTTCATCTCACTCTAGTCAAAACTTGTGTGTTCGTTTATTATATTAACAATAAATAACATAACATATTTTCAACTCACATGCTTTGATTTCTGTAAAATATGATATGATGGGAAGGGTGGAAAATACCACCATTCATAAGAAAAGAACTATGAGCCAAACATGCCTTTATTCAAAATTAAGTTGAAAGTATTTGTACTTTATACTGAAAAAAATTTGCCTTGAGTTATTTAAAAAGGACAATTATCAGACTGTAAAATTTTTCTTCGGCCTTTTTTACATTATTTGATTTTAAAATGTTTGTTTTGATTCGTAGAAAATTTTATTAATTAAAGTTTCATAATTGTGCTTCTTAAATAACTCAAGGCAGATTTTTTTTCAATACTAAATGTTCTTATAAAAAGCTCTTGTTTATCAAAATGTAAGTTTCTTTTATTAAATATTATGTAAAACTGTTTTAAAAAGTAACATTTTAATACCTTTAAATTTTAAAATATAAAAAGAATTTGGAAAGCCGAATATTCGGTATTCGGCCGAATAGTTAACTATTCGGCTGGCCGAATATTCGGTATTCGGCCCAACAATTACTATTCGGCTAGCCAAATATTCGGTATTCGGTTCACCTGTCGGCCGAATATTCGGCATTCGGTATTCGGCCAAAATCACTATTCGGTGCATCCCTTTTTTACTACTGGTTTTGTAGCAGTCATACACTAGAAATGAGTTTTCTTCCAGAGCTTGAGCTCAACAATTTGAAACGAGGGTCTGAAAATTTTTGTGTCATCCAAGCCTGATACCAAAAGCATGATGATGTGGGAAATTGCTAAAATCATTTAAAAATATCTTTTTACATACAAATAAACATTAATTCTAAATTTCCCATGATGACAATGTTATGCAATTTTCATAGCCTTGAAAATTTGAAATAGCAAATTTGTTATTTATACACAACCACTAGCAGAAATCTGCATAGGTTACTATTTTTTATCCTGTTAAATACCAATGGAAAACTAAAATAGAAAAACATGTTTTCATTAATTCTGGAAAAGAAATTCAAACAGAAAATGATGATAGATAAGTGATGTTTTACAGCTCCTTTATGTTACTAACACTGACTAAACGCAGGTTTCCAAACTTGATTTCCGAATATTTCTCCTTACATCTAATCGATGACTGTTCCATTCTCTTTAAAACCAAATTTTAAAGAATTTGAAAACACTTTCCATTCTTTAAATTTCAAATTGCTTTTCAAGTAGCAAATTTTTTTCCTATAAAATTTTTACTTTGAGTCTGAGTTTAAAAACTGTATAAAAATAAATCCTGTTTCAGTGCCATCAGGCTCAAAATGAACTTGTCTGACCTCTTTTATACATAACTTAAAAAAGATTTCAAATGATGTGTGCTGAAATTGGAGGAAAAGGGGGGAAAATATAAGGGGAGAGGGAGATATATTAGATTATTATTTAATTATTGTTATAACAAAATCACAAACAGAGCAGCAAAAAAAAAAAAAAAAAAATTTAAATTGTTAAATTTCATGAGATGGAGAAGGGAAGGGAAAGGAGCAGAAATTTTGAGATGAGGGAATAATTTTATTTATTTTTACTATGTACTATAAAATTGGTCAGGGGGAAAAAATGAAAATTAAAGAACTATAAAGTTTAAACGATGCAAAGTGATAATTAACTGGGAGATTTAGATGATGGATTATTTATTGTTACCCCCCAAAGAATAAATAAATAAAGCATTTGTGTGCTGGGGGGGGGGGGGCAAAATTTTAGAATTGCAAATTTATTTATTTATGTATTCGAAAATTTTTATCTATGTATTTCACCATTTTTTTTTTTTTTTTTACTTCTAAATCAATGATGAAAACAGTTCTTTTTTTAATATATATATTTTTAAAATCTTGATTATAAGTTCTTTCATAAATTTAATTGTATTTACTTTTAGAAAGACTGGTGCTTACAATTGGGCTTTTACAGCATTTAAAAATAATTATACTGTAAGCAAGGTAGATGAGATAAGCTCTGAAAACCAAACATTTTCTCAACTGATCAATTACTAGAACAGTTGAACAAGCTCAAGGCATAATATATACTGCAAATTAAAGTTGGAAAGCTTCATGAGAAAATTTAGTCCAATCTGTATGAACATTTTAAGTTTATGCACCAAAAAGAAAAGAATATATAAGAAAATGTATTTCATTTTAATATTTCTTTCATAACACTTTCTTCTCATTGTGCCTTCAAATATTATAAACCTCTTAAAGTTAGAAATAAATATCAAAGAAAGTATATTTATATTATGGTCATGTTTTATAACAATATTTCTGTTTGCTCAAGTTACAATGTCACAGAATTTAGTGGCCTATAAAGTAAATTTTGGATAATTCTGTCCTATTGTTTAACTGCAATTAATATTAAACCTTTTCTTTTCATCATGATTCTTTTCATCGCCATTTAAATATGGCCGTGACTGATAGGATATCAAATTATTTTAAGCTAATTCTTTGACTCTTTAATTCTTGATTAAAATAATACTTTTTCTTAGTTTCAAAATGATGTAAAAAGTTTCAAAATCTAGGAATAATATAATGTGCAATATTTCTTGTTTACGAATTTGAATTTTTAAAGCTTGACAAAGTTTTTATCAGGCATAAAAAGCATGTCATTTAACACTGATGTTTAATTATGCCATAATAACTATAAGTAATCAAATCATTCGCTTTTTTAAATAAAATAAGTACAGTAAATTTTTGTAGGCCAAAAAATCGGTTGCAATTCTCTTAATTTTTCATTTTACTTCTACAATTAAAAATATAAAAACAAACTGGAATTAAAGGAGAATCAAATGATAACATCTGCTCAAGAGATGTTATAAAAAAATATAATTGAGAAAAAAAAAAAAAAAAAAAAAAAAAAAAAACAGATCAGCTTAAGCATAATAATTGTCAGTTTATGATTAATAAATTCTTTAGCATATGTAAAAGGGGGGGGGGGGAGTAATCATGGCTTTTTTTTGTTCTTGTTGTTCAAATTGATTGGTTGATGTTGGCTTTATTTGAAATAGACTAAACTCTCAGAAAGTAAGTCAATAAACTTCCTTAATCTCTTCAGGACTAAGGTCACATGTATGCATCTTCAAAAACATTAATTGTTTTTGAATTGAGTAAACCTTAAAAGTAATATTTACCTTATTTAATTGCAAAATTTCAGTGATAGATAAGTGAAGATTACTATTTTAAAAAAGCAGTGCCAACTGAATATAAAATTGGTTTATGGGATACTGGTCCCTAACAGGTTAAACAGCAGAACTTAATAAACAAAATAAGAGAAAAACAATGATACTTAATATATATACATATTTACCTTAAAACCCCATTTGTCTTTAGCTTGCCTACACAAATTTAAATCCATTTCAGCTATCAATAAGCCATCTTTTAACCTTGATAATCCCTATTGAAAATAAACAAATAATCATTAGATATAAAATAAATAATCATTATAAAAATATCTAATGTTCAAACTAAGGAGAATAATTTTCTCCTTAATTTGAAAATAAAAATTTTTAAGGAGAAATCATGTAAAAATTAAAACTATAATTATTAAAAATTAATGACAAGATTTTTTCTTTGACATAATCTTTAATTCCTACTTTATTTTGACCCTTCTACAATTTATGTTTTTTACATATCTTTAACAAATAAAATATTTATGACACGCCAAATGGCATCATGATAAATATCAAAAGCTCCAAAATTAATCAAGTCCAATATGAATTTATGTAACGGAATAGTTTTTAATTCTAAATAGTAAAACTAGACTTCAGAAAGTAAGTTTTATAGCCATGTTAAAAGAACAGGATTCAGATGTGGGTAGAGAAACATTTTTGTTAGTGTTTTCAAATCCATTACACTATTTTCCTACACAACAATACAGCAGATTACACCATTTATTGTAATGAGATATAAATATTTGTAAGTCAGTATAAAACAAGATGGCATGTATATGTAAGAATCCTCACTCCCTGATTAATTTTTTTTTTTTTTTAGTTTTCCTTCACTCAATGTTTACTTATTTTAAACCATTTAGTAGGAATAAATTTTACTAACTGTTTCAAAATCTAGGTAGGATCAATTTCTTTCCTTTTTCTCACCTAGCCAAAGCCTAACAATTTTTCAGAACTTACTTTCTGAATAACCCTTATATTTTAAAAAGCATATGAAAATTTTAATTAACTTGTTATATATTTTTTTTAAAAAGTAAAAGATAGTTACTGGAGTTCGGCTACCATCAGGACCTGCTATATAACTAGAACCTAAATTAAAAAAAAATATATATATATTAATATTTTAATTAAAAAAAGAATTATATAAAACTTTTACAAAAATTTACAGATTACTTACCATAAAACCGTCCAAAATCTCTGTGAGCTATAAAAATAAAATAAAATAAAATAAAAAAGAGGTCTATAAATATACATAAACTGAGAAAAATGCATGGCTTAAAAAATGCAATTAATCAAAGTAAGAATAAGAAAAAAAATTACCAGGTTTTCCGTCACCAGATGTAAATTCATTTGGAAAAATTTCCTTTAAATAAGAAAAAGAATATTAGAATTTTAACAATACAAAAGTCCAGTATAAAAGATATATATATGTAACAAAAACAATGTTTTGAAAATTTATATCCTATATCTTCTGAGAGAAACTGTACATAAAATTACCGTAATAATACCTTACCCTTTTTAAAGAGAAAAAATATTAATTTTGAATTATATATTACAAATAATGCTATATATATGCATTTTAATTATACACTTTTTCTCCTAAAATGCAGTATGTGCAATGTACACAGAATATTTCTGACATCTATGCAATACCATGCAGATTTTCTCCAAGTCATTGTCTATAACCAGGGGCGTAAATCCCAGGGGGGTATGGGGGGTGCGGCACCCCCCCTCGAGTAAATCAGTCGGAAAATTTCGTGTTTATCGGTAAAACTATAAACTTAATCGAAAAAAAAATTGTATTTATCTATATAAACTTATAAATTGGATAAATGAAAAAAATCAGTTGGGAAAATGTCCGTTTAGTCGGAAAAATGTTATTTACTACAAAGACTTAGAAATTGGAAAAATGAAAATATCAGTCGGAAAAATTCCCGTTCGATGGGGAAAATGTACGTTTAGTCTAAAAAATGGTATTTACCAATAAGGGCTTACAAATTTTAACACTGTTCGTTTAGTCGGAAAAAAGTTATTCACTATAATGACTTACAAATTGGAAAAATGAAAAAATCAGTCGGTAAAATTCCCGTTCGATTGGGAAAATGTACGTTTAGTCGAAAATAATATGTATATATATGTATGCATCCCCCTCCCCCCCAAGAAGAAATCAGTCAGAAAATTCCCAGATCAATCGGAAAAAGTTTAGTCGGAAAATATATGCTAGTGACCGATAAAAACTTATAAACTGGAAAAATGACAATATCATTCGGAAAATCTCATGTTACATCGGAAAAGGTGTGTTTAGTTGGAAAAATAGTATTACGTATTATCCTATAAAAATTTATAAATTGGAAAAACGAAAAAATCAGTCAGAAAAATTCTTGTTCGATCGGAAAAAATGGCATTAATCCATAAAAATTTATGAATTGGAAAAACGAAAATATCATTCGGAAAATTTTCCGTTTCCATCGGAAAAGGCATGTTTAGTCGGAAAAAATAGTATTACTTATTAACCTATAAAAATTAAATTGGAAAAACGAAGAAGTCAGTCGGAAAAATTCTTGTTCGATCGAAAAAAAAAAATGGTATTAACCTATAAAAATTTATAAATTGGAAAAACGAAAATATTATTCAGAAAGTTTTCCGTTCCATCGGAAAAGGCATGTTTAGTCGGAAAAAAATAGTATTACGTATTAACCTATAAAAAATTATAAAATGGAAAAATGGAAAGTCAGACGGAAAAATTCTTGTTCGATCGGAAAAAAGTAAATTTAGCCCCAAAAAAAAAAGTATTAATCTATAAGTATTTATGAATTGGAGAAGTATTTTTATAGTTTTCAATTAAATAAGAAAAACAAGTTAGATCGAAGAAAACCTATAAAATTTTATTCGTAATCGGATTGATTTCCACTTGCAGTTTCTAATTAGAAAAATAAAAAACAATTTAGAACGAAGAAAACAAATTTATTCTTAGCCGGAACTATTATTAATTAATTTAACTAACTAGTAATTTACTAATTAATTATACAATTTATTAATATATAAAGTTTTATTTTTCTGATAAAACTATTCAGAAAAATTTTGATTTGACAAACATTGTGTGCTCAAAAACCTCGATATGACAAAAAAAAAAAAAAAAAAATTGCTTATGTACATATTCTAGCAATGTTAATGTTATTTGTAACCGTGATATTTTGTATGAAACTTTGATAGTCCGATTTTTTTTTTTTTTTTTTTTTCCTGTGCCTTTTGGCTTTGAGATATTGAAATCCACCTGTATTGATTTACTGTCGGAGAGCTTTTAATTTAGTGTCGAAATTTTAAGATATACTGATCAAAATGAAGGAACTTCTATTTTTTTTACATAAACTTTAAATTTAGTTAGAAATATGTATCACAGAATTTAGGTGGTGTCCGATGAAAATTCAAAATTGAAATACAAATATTTTGTATTTTTCCATATCAAAATCTGGATATTTTCCACTCCATACTAATTTTACCTTTAATTGGAAATAATTATGGTTTTAATTATTCCTGTCGGACGCTCCTCTCAGTCCACAAAACTTGGAAGAATGTCCTAGGTAGTTTTAGCTGCCACCACCGATATTAATGGGTGATATCGGTCACCTGCTGTGAGGATTGGGTAAAATAACACTGACGCTGTTAATGAACTGAACTAACAGTTTATTTAAGATATAGATATGTACACAAGAAACAATATTTACAACTATCTACAATTACAACTCGGATATAGATGATCCGGTTCAACATTAAATTAACTACAATAAACGTTGGTTGTGTACCGTTCAGCTTACACTTTCTTCCTCACACTCAACGCACGTTCGATACGCTTTATCAGAGATTACTGCAGAATCTCAATACACAAGGGTACTAGGCCTCACTTCTTGGCCTATAACACTATCCACCGGGACGCCTTGTCCCACGCTCAAAATATACACTATCCAACAGGACCACAAATCCTGAGCGACCTGTCGGTCTCAACGCCAAGCGAGAACTGTCTCTAACCTCTCAGTCCAGAGTTGACCTTGTCAGAGGTCTTCCTTCCCCCAGCAGGGCCTCTTAGAGTTCCTCCATTGGTTCAATTCCGCATACCAACCTTGAGTCATGACATCTACTGTTTACACATCACTCCAATAGCTAGATGACAGCTGAGGCACGCCCCGCGGCCATCACTTTCATTCATCAACGAGTGCGTCATCTGCATACCTGTGTCAACATCTGTCATTCGTTATTATAGAAAAGAAAGAAAGATATTTCGAGCTTCACGGATACACAACCCACAATACATAAAATATTCAGATAAGGAAATGTTATTCCTTTCTAATTCAGGGCAGATGTCTTCTAGGAACCTGACACCCCCCACCTTAGCGGAAAATATGCCTCTTAGGGGCTAATTTTCCCCAAACATATAATAATATTACGGAAGAGTTCAATAGTCTCTTTGCAGATTTCTTCATTCTAAATATTACATAGGCATTTTCAGGTGTCTGAACATTCTCCACTGACATCTCTACTGAACCTTATACTAATACTACTATTGCATAAACAATACACATGCTCATTTACTATTATAAACACAAAACTTAAAAAAAAAATATTTACACACACACAAAAAAAAAATAGACATGTGATGACATCCTTTAAGGTTGTCTACTATTTTGACATTGATACTGATGGGCTAGTAACTGGTTGTTCTTCCCAGCTCTTTCTCTGTAGCCTCGAAATTGCATCAGCATTCAAATGTTGAACTCCGGGACGATGAGAAATGCTCAGGTTCCAGCGTTGCAAGGCTAGAGCCCACCTAGTGAGTTTGGGCGACCTTGGGGTTGTTTCCGTGAGAAATTTTAATGGATTATGATCGGTAATGACCTCAATTTGAGATCCATAAGTCCACTTTTCAAACTTCCGCAACCCGAAGAGAACACTCCAAGCCTCTTTCTCTATACTCGGCCAAGCACGCTGAGCCCCTGACAATTTCTGACTGGCAAAAGCTATAGGTTTAAACTGACCTTTTTCATCTTTTTGAGTAAGACAACATCCTACTGCAAGGTCGGAAGCATCGGCGTGAAGCTGATATTCCCGGCCTACGATAGGTGTAGCCAAACTCGTCACTTTACACAACTCATCTTTAAGAGTATTAAATGCTTTTTCTGCCCTTTCATCCCATGGTACAGTATTTTTGACATTTCCTTTGGTTAATTCGGTTAAAGGTATAGCTATCTCAGCATAATTTGGAATATAAGATTGGTAGAATCCCATTAATCCCAAAACTGATCTAACTTCCTTTTTAGTCTTTGGTCTCTTTAAGTCCCTTATTGCTCCGATTTTCTCCTCATCAGGTGCATGAGTTCCACCCCCAATAACATGACCTAAAAACTTAGTCAATTTCTCTCCAAATTTACATTTGTCTAGTCTAATCGTAAAATTTCTATTTTTCAACTCTTCAATGACAGCCCTGACATGCTCACAATGCTCTTCCCAGGTATCGGAGAAAATGATGACATCATCAATATATGCTTCTGCATACCTCCGATGACCTTGGAGAACCTCATTCATGTCTTTTTGAAACGTAGCAGCAGCCCCTGATAATCCAAAAGGCATTGTACGCCACTGATAAGTTCCGTTATGCGTCGTAAAAGCTGTCAGAGGTTTACAATCCTCAGCCATTTTAATTTGCCAATAACCCCTCAATAAATCTATTGAAGATAAATATTTAGCCGCCCCTGCGGTATACATAATTTCTTGGGAATCTTTCATCGGGAAGGTGGGAACCTGCGTTACAGAATTTAAAGCTCTGTAATCAATACACATCCTGACAGTTGCATCTTTTTTCGCAACGCAAACAATTGGATGGCTAATTTCAGCATTCGACGGTTCGATTAGATTTAATTCTAATAACTCCTGAATCTGCCTATCCACTTCCTCTTCATAAGCTACCGGCACGCTATATAACTTTGGTTTTTTCCTTTCTACACCCGGTTTCAGATCAATACGATGTTCCCCTACTTCTGCTGGTCGTACAGGACCCATAAACACTTCTTTATTTTCCCTCAAAATGGACTTTAAATCTTTGACTTGACTATTAGATAGCCCTTTTATTTCAAACCTCTCAATATCCCGTTCTATCTCTTGATCCCGGTTCAAAATAGGAATTTCCCCAACTTCTCCAAATTCCTCATCACCTTCGAAAACAATATTAACTATATTACATTTAGCGATAAATTCTCTTATCTTATTTTGGTGCACATGCTTCCTACTCCCGTCGGCTAACTCAACAATAAACGAATGCTGGTTTCGTTTTTCTACAATAGTTGCCGGCCCTCGCCACCTAGAATATCACTTATTAGTCGAATCGGGGATTAACAGTATAACTTTATCGCCTACCTCAAACGTTTTTTCCTTAGACCTTAAATTATAATGGTAAGCCATTCTATTTTGTTGTACCTCAGACGATAATTGTGCCTCATTTGCGGCTCTTTCTAAGCGGTTCTTAAGTTTATCCAAGTACTCATGAATCGGCGTAGTATCTAACTGCGCTCCCTTATTTTCTTCTGCCCATGACGACTTAAGAATCGATAACGGACCCTCCGGCGCTCTACCATATAATAACTGGAAAGGTGCGATTCCCGTTGTAGAATTTGGGACTTCCCTATACGCCCATAATATAAATGGTATTTGTCCATGCCATTTTTTTCCTTCTTCCCTAATCGTATGATGTAGCATACGTTTAAGAGTCTGATTAAATCGTTCCACCAGTCCGTTGGACTGTGGATACTGTGGAGTCGAAAATCTTGGACTAGCACCTAACCTTTTCTCAAATTCTTTCGTTAAGTCGGCAGTAAAATTGGTTCCATTGTCGCAGGCAATTACATTAGGAATTCCTGTTCTCATAAATATTTGAAGTAACGCCTCACACGCGGTTTTAGCAGTTAAACTTTTTAGAGGGATCGCATCCGCCCATCTGGTATGCTGATCAATTAAAGTCAGTATATACCGATGCCCTTGTGAACTTTTAGGATCAATAGGCCCAATTAAATCAATATTAACAACCTGAAATGGAAGTTCCGGCCGCGACACTGGGGAAATAGGAGCTCTATCATTTACTTTAACCCCTCTAGTCAATTGGCACTCTAAACATGATTCACAAAACTGTTTAGCTTCTTTTGCCATTCCCTCCCAATAAAAAGAATACCTTATTCTCTGCAACGTTTTCTTGGCTGCATGATGCCCTCCAAATACCGATGAATGCGCTAATTTTAAGATTTCTTCCCTTCTTACCTTGGGTACTACTAATTGCGCTATAGTTTCGCCTAACAATTTCTCTTTATGATACAATAATCCGTTTACAATATAATAATCCCCTTTTTCCTTTTTAGCTAATTCCCAAGCTTTCTCTAATTCTTTACATTCCAACTGGGATTTCTTAAACATATCTGAGTTACTAACCATAGATTCATTATTTTCCTCCGTTTCAGTTTTTTCTGGATCCTGACTTTGCACATTTTGCGATCTCGCGTCTATTACATAAACATTACAGCTATCGTTACTTACATCTTCCTTTTCATTCGAGTTATCAATAATACTTTCGGAACTTTTTAATTCTTCGGACTCTATCAATGGCTCCTCAAGATTGACACCTGACAACTCATTAATCACCTCGGGATGTAAAATTACTTGCTCATTAATATTATCAGTTACTGCGCAAAGTACTTCCTGATGAATAATATTAGTTTGCCCAAATTGCGGAATAGCTAGCGGTAGTTTAACTAACGGTGATTTAACAGCTTCACCAAATAACCCTTGTAAATAAATACTACCCGCTCCCTTTAATTTCTCTTCTGGTACTAAATCTTTATGAACAACACTAATCTCACATCCAGAATCAACCAATCCCTTTGCTTTTTGCCCATTAACACTAACTTCAATTTTCTCAAGTTTATTTAATTTCTCACCAATAACATTAGTTTTCTGCTCGGCCTTTGCCGATATTCTAGCCACAATAGCCCCATTAGGTAACTCTTGATTTTCTTTCACCATAATCTTATGAACACCTGCTTTCTGGTCTCGCCCTTTATTGCCATTATTAGTTCCCTCATTACCCACTTTATTACAAAAACGTTGGTAATGACCTCTCAAACCACACTTAAAACATTTAGGCCCTGAAGCATCATTCGTCTTCTTAAACTCTGTTTTCCTATCCGGAAAAGAATTACACTCATTACTACCATTTTGCCTCCAACTACCACTAAATTTATTATCGTCCCTCGGTCTCATTTTTTCATTGTTTACGTACTTATCTTTACCTTTAAAGCTTTTATGCGTAACCGCATAAGACTTATGTTTAGCATCAAAATAATTATCACACTCTTTAGCAATTTTAGGAGCTTCTAACCATTTACCCTGGTGAGTTAAACTAATATATGCTGCAGTATCCTCATCTAGCGTACTCATTAGCTTATCAGTAACTATTAACTGGTTGACCTTTTCATAAGTGTCCGCACCTCTAATTTTACAATAATTTTCCCACGTAGCTATTAAACGCGATACAAATAATACATGGGTTTCGTTCGGATTTCTCCTAGCTTTCCGGAAATTTTCTAAACATGCCCTCGGGGTTGGCTCATGTTCCCTTAGGACTAACTCCTTTAATTCCTCATAATTCTCCATTTGTTCCTTAGTGGTATAAATTAACAAATTATCCGCCTTATCTCCTAACATATTTAGTAGAATTTCGGCCTGCTGGTTTTCCGGTACATCTTTAGTTTGGAATGCCCTTTCTAAACTGTTGAAAAATAAATTCCATCCCTCAGTCCCTTCTGGTACTTTGATAGATAGAGTTTTAACACTTTTGATCAATTTTTCTATATTACTTTCATTATTAGATTCCCTAACATTAGAATTATTTGCCGAACCTTGAACCCTTAGTCTCTCCATTTCTAATTCATGTCCCATCCTCAATTTCTCCATTTCTAACTTTTCGTGTTTTTCTTCGCGCTCTAACCTTTCCTGTTTTTCTAACTTTTCGCGTTCTAATTTTTCTTGTTCTAATCGTTCTGCAACAATAGCGTCAGATAATTCCTTAATAACCCCCTCGTCATACTCATCACTGTCCATTATCTTTTTCTTAAGCTGAATTCTGGTATCATCTTCCGCGAATTCAACACCCAATTCTTCGGCTATCCCCTGAAGATCAACCTTTTTTAGTTTTAATAAGAAAGCCATACCTTCACCGATTGTTATTACCACCCCACAAGAATAGTTAAACCTACCAAATTAATATTTCCGAAATTTCTAACTTAGTACAGATATTTCTGCACTTATTATACTAATTAATACCATTTCAGATAATCCATGCATTTCATTTCTAATTAACCTACTGAATACTCTAATTTTCCTCAACCATTGATATCACACAATATCCAATAAAACAAAAGGTAAAAGAGTAATTCGATTTGATTACTATGCAATATAGGTCTCAATGTATACACTTAGATAACAACCTACAATTTACATAATCATACTGATACGTTGATATTGAATAGAAGTATTGATGTCAATCAAAAAATCCACATAAAGAAAAATTGTACAACATGCATATATAAATTTCTACAATTATCCTCATAAAATATTTCCGAACTCAATACTGGTTCTTACACTTAAAACAAATATACCGAAAATCTTTACTTTTATTTTTACTCACTATGGCTCTCTTTTGAGCCTTTTTTTTTTTTCACTATGGCTCTCTTTTGAGCCTTTTTTTTTTTCTATGGCTCTCTTTTGAGCCTTTTTTTTTTTCCACTAGTATTGGCCAATTAAAATCTTCATTTGCTTAGAATTTTGATAATGTAACTCTTAAAATTTAAACAGTATTGCTTCATTTAACAATTACTTTAACAATAATTTAGATTTAATGCATTAATTTAGTTCACTAATATCATTATAAATAGCATATCATTATCATCTCAAATTATTATGACCTTTCTTTAAAACAATAGCAATATGGTTACTAATTCTTTACACCTATCTGAACACAATTATTTCATTGCACATAAATTACATAGACAATTTACTTAAATTACTATTAATTATACAACAATACAATTTGGTTCGAGATGTCAGAAGAAATGAATGACCAAAACACCTTACCTTATACTTTATTTGGTGGGGTACTCTTCTATTCACAGATAGCTCCACGATGTAGCGATAATCAGGCACAACACAGTTCAGTTTAGTTCTTTCTAATAAAGATACGCACAACACTTTAGTCCACACTAGACGATATGGCACGATACTTTATCACACACTCGACGATCCGGCACGATACTTTAGCACATACTCGACGATACGGCACAACACTTTACACACATTCGACGCTACGGCACAACACTTTACACACATTCGACGATACGGCACGACACTTTAGTATACAATCAACGGTCCGGCACGATGCTTTAGCACATACTCGACGATATGGCACGACCACACAAGAATTCCACTGGATACTCTGGCATTAACAGACTGCAACACGGCTCGCTGGTCACTGGTTTCATGCGATTCTATCCCACCACTGCCAGCAATTTGTCGGATGCTCCTCTCAGTCCACAAAACTTGGAAGAATGTCCTAGGTAGTTTTAGCTGCCACCACCGATATTAATGGGTGATATCGGTCACCTGCAGTGAGGATTGGGTAAAATAACACTGACGCTGTTAATGAACTGAACTAACAGTTTATTTAAGATATAGATATGTACACAAGAAACAATATTTACAACTATCTACAATTACAACTCGGATATAGATGATCCGGTTCAACATTAAATTAACTACAATAAACGTTGGTTGTGTACTGTTCAGCTTACACTTTCTTCCTCACACTCAACGCACGTTCGATACGCTTTATCAGAGATTACTGCAGAATCTCAATACACAAGGGTACTAGGCCTCACTTCTCGGCCTATAACACTATCCACCGGGACGCCTTGTCCCACGCTCAAAATATACACTATCCAACAGGACCACAAATCCTGAGCGACCTATCGGTCTCAACGCCAAGCGAGAACTGTCTCTAACCTCTCAGTCCAGAGTTGACCTTGTCAGAGGTCTTCCTTCCCCCAGCAGGGCCTCTTAGAGTTCCTCCATTGGTTCAATTCCGCATACCAACCTTGAGTCATGATATCTACTGTTTACACATCACTCCAATAGCTAGATGACAGCTGAGGCACGCCCCGCGGCCATCACTTTCATTCATCAACGAGTGCGTCATCTGCACACCTGTGTCAACATCTGTCTTTCGTTATTATAGAAAAGAAAGAAAGATATTTCGAGCTTCACGGATACACAACCCACAATACATAAAATATTCAGATAAGGAAATGTTATTCCTTTCTAATTCAGGGCAGATGTCTTCTAGGAACCTGACAATTCCTATTAACTAATTTTGTGTTTTCTTTTTATTTTATCAAAAAATAATAATAATAAATAAATAAATAAAAAAAATAAATAAATAAAATAAAATAAAATAAAAATGTGAAATTGCTTTTCATATTATTTAAAAAAAAATTAAAAATGTGAAATTGTTTTTATTTACTTTGTTACATAATTTTTGATTGATTTAAAAAGGTGCTTAAGAAATTTATATGATACAGGATGAAAATTGAAAATACTCAAATACTTTGAATTTTTATCACAAAATAATCTGGATATTTTACAGTCTATACGAGTTTACTTCTCTCAGAAATAATACGTTCGTTTTCTTTTTCCTGAATCAATTGTATTCAATTTTTTAATATTTTTATTAGTATCATTACATTTTGTTTAATCGGAAAAATGATGGGTATCACCAAATTGTTACGCTGATTTAAAGTTTGTCGTTAGAAAGAATTAAATCCTATATTAAGAAATGCCGTATTTTTGGCAAATTTTTGTCTCTAAAATATTTCCTAAGCAAGAAAAAAGAAATCAATTTTACTTTTTAAAAAAAACCGCTAAAAAAATTTTAACTGATTGAAAAAAAAAAAAAAAAAAAAAATTAGAGATAGAACAGTGATTTCTCTTCAACGCTTGGGCATCTAGATGACTGGGCGTTGGACCTCCCGCCCTATGTGTCAGTTACAAAACCTACAACTCGAAAATTGGAGAGAAAATACTTCTTATGATGTAAGCGTGCTCTAAGATGGGATTTTTGAAATTATCCCCCTAAGAGGGACAAGCGGCTGGGGGGGGGGGGGGGGGGGTAGAGTCAAAAATTCTGGAACAACTTGTCATATCTCAGCAAACATTTAAGGTGGGAGCGTGGAATTTCAGAAAATAAATCTATTAAAACAAATACCAAACACATAATCCAACGATTTCAGAATTTCCCCATAAGGGGTTAAAAAAGGAAGGGGGTCGAAAAATTTGGACATTTGGCACATCTTAGCAGTTTTTTTTAATAAGAGCGTGAAACGGCAGAAAATAAAATTATTAAAAACTAATTAAATACGTGTTTCAGCGATATTTTAAAATTTCCACCCCCCGAGGAGGTTAAAGTGGGGTGGAAAATTCCATACATTTTTGGACCCATCATGTGACCTATCATAGAAAAGCCCTCAGATCACTCTTTCATATTATAAATCTTTCTTTCTTCCCACTGACCCCCTCCTATTTCCCTACCGGGGACAATTTTCAATCTTTTTCGAAATTGTAGCATTTTATCATTTTAGTTCGGGTTTTTTTACGGGGTCCTCCGATAAATATTATTTATAATATATGAAAATCAATTAGGGGAAGGGTCTATTCTGGTAGGGAGGACAATTTCCTAAATATAGTCTACATATCTTTTGTGATATATCACGGCGACCAATTTTCAAAATTTAGCCGGCACCTTTCATGTGATGTATCGTTCGAAAGCCCCGTGACTGCTTATTCGTACAAGCACTACCAGTGGGCCTCTTGGGTGGTACGATTATTGTATCCCATCAGGAGACCTTCTAATAATTGGAAAAATATATAGTTATGTAAGACTGATAATAACATAAGATTATTTGACTAACTCGATACACTAAGTCATAATTATCTTGAGAATTATATATGAATATACATATATATATACAGTCGGCTCTCCTTAATTCGAAATAGGATAAGTCGAATTTTCGCTTAATTCGAACTAAACATGAAGTCCCGATTTTCATTAGCAGAATAACGTTAAAATTTTTCATTTATTTGAACTCATTTTCTCTTGACTTTGTTTAATTCGAACTAACGAAAGTCCTATTTTTTTTCCTTTTTCTTTACTCTTTCCCGGAATTCTGATCTTTTAAATAATTTTCTTTCTTTTGTTTTTGTCAGAATTGTTCTGAACAAGTATACATATTAGTCCTATGCATTTGCTATCCTCTTTTTTAGTGCCCTGTGTCCATCAATAACACCTCCACCCTATCTTCGTTTCTGCTTATTCCTAATAATTTAATCAGTTTATGTATTTATGTATTTTAATTTAATATTAAATCATATTTTAATGATAACAACCGAAAATAACATTAATTATTTTTAAATATTATCCCTTTAAACATGTTTTCCTCTCTTACTTTCCGTAATTCGAACATTTCTTGTGGTCCCGACGAATTCGAATTAACGAGAGTCGACTGTAGGGGGAACTGGGGCACATTGATACAGTTTTTTCTAAGAAATTTTTTTTTTGGCGTCCAGAAAGTAGAAATTTCAAGTTTTTTTTCCATGTGGTGTCAGTAAAGCTTGTGTAGTGTGTTATAAAAATGTTCAATCGTTGTTTTATATAATATTTTTCATGCAATTTAAAAAAAATAAAAAAATGTCATTTGTATCAATCAATGTGCCCCATCCCCGGGGCAGATTGATACACCTCATGGGCACTTTTATACGTTTGGGAAAAATGGAGAGAAAATAATACCAATGCAAATTTTTCATAGAAAATTAGATAGCAAGCCATTCTATAATTATTTATAAGAATTCAAATCACCCACAATTTATTTTTAAGTAATATTAAAGTAATCAAAATTAAACGAATAATGACTTGATGTTCTGGCTGTTCCTTGTCTGATGCTGTGGTACCTTTGTCATATCTAGTACTTCAACCCCAGTATTATTTTCTTTCTTAGGAAACATTAAAAAATTACCAGGTTTTCTGTTTATAAATCGGTTTATAAACTGAAAATAAAGAATAATTATATAAAAATTCTGTTTATAGTATAATTATCATTTGCTGTTCTGCAGTTTGTTTCTCTTACTTAACATTTCTCATATCGAAAATACTTTTATCTCTGGAAAATCGATACAAATTCGAGATTTGACAGGCTGTCGTCCTTTTCTTTTGTTAATTCTACTAGCACTAGATGTTGGGTAAATTTGTGTGTCTTCTGTTTGCAAAAATACTATAAAATGTTCTAATATAAAAAATTAGGGCTATTTAACTTCAATAAAAACTAATATTAGAAATTTTTGACAAAAAATAGTTGGATTAAGGAGTGTATGGTAAAAAAATAATAAAAGGTAAGGAAAAAAAGGAACTAGAAAAGGATTTATGTTGTATCAATGTGCCCTAACATAAACTGTATCAATGTGCCCCATACAGCCATTTTTAATAAAATGAGCCTCAAATCCAACACTTCATAATTTACCTAGAAATAAAGAATGAGGAACTGATAAAGAGTAGCTTTACTTGCCAGAGAGAATATTCTTTTCGGTTAAAAATGCAGGAACAGTTGTATAATACCATTTCAATTGTACAACTCACATTTACTTTTGACCTACAAAAACAATAAATCACCCGTCCCATTTCAACAAACTACTGAATCATGCCAAGACTTTCTGTATGTAGTTGTGCACACTAGCTTCACCTTATGGAGCTGTTGTGAAGTTTCCTATAATGACCCTGTGAGCAGTAGAGGGGGTGTATCAACGTGCCCCAGTTCCCCCCTATATATACATATATTAGTCCTAAGTTTGGCCATAATACTCGGAAATTTTCTTTCTTGGAGTCGGAAATTAATGAGACTACATCCCCCTACGCGACTAGGATGGTTTACGCCCCTGTCTATAACATATAAATTTTGCAATAAAATTGTACAAAAATGAGTCGAATATTTTGTACAATTAGTCACTAGAGTAAATCCATCACTGTATATCCATACATATATCTCTAATGCCAAAACATCATCCCAGTGTGCTGCTTTGTTTGTAAAAAAAAAAAAAAAAAAAAAAAAAAAAAATATATATATATATATATATATATATATATATATATTTATCAATTCTATATTTTAACTTATCAGGGGTATGTCCAGACTTTTCTCACAGGATCCTGTTTATGTGAAACTGAATTTTTTTCACATATTTGAAAATTCTAGTCAGAATTTTGTGAATTTTAAATTATTGATGTCTTCAGTTTCTATTTTCATATATAAAGAACTAAGTAATATGCTCTTTGGTGAGTTCAATTGCTTATTTACAAGCTAGATGTTATTATTAAATGATTAAATTTGTGAAAAGTTCAATTTGAAAGTGAAGAAATTCTGTTAACGGTCTATTAAAGAGACAAATAATTTTGTGAAGGGTCCTGTTTTGGGATAAAAAAAAATTGTGAAGGGTCCTGTTTTAAGATAAATTCTTTTGTGAAGGGTCCTTTAAAGGACCTAAAATTTTCCTAAACATATCCCTGCTTATTTAGGCTGAATGTTTGAACTGTTAATTGCTTTTTATGAATATTAAAATTGCTTGATTTATTTTAAACATTTTTTGTTGATATGTTATTAATAAATTTTGAGCCCAAAGAAAAAAAAAATATAAGCTAATTTATAAAAATCAAATCATATGAAAATAAATTTCTTGCTTTTGGATATATCCGTAAACAAATTGGAAGCAAATTACACTGCAAAAATTCTAATTTACAAATAAAAATATGATAAGGAAAAGTTTTACTTCTTATCAATATAAAGGTTGAAATGAAATATTTTTTATAGCATTGTCATGTATTTTTTGATTTTAGTTCTTATTTTTTCAGTTTGCTCTAAAGCAAAAATAAACGTTCTGATACCAAAAAATTTAACTAAAGTGGTAAAATACTTGCACATTTACTCTGTGAATTTGTACTATGAACAAATACATGGTTACTCACCCCTGCTGTTTTTACAAAAATTAGCAGGAAGAAATAATAGTTATTTTAATCTAAATTGACACATTTGAAAAACACACAAAGTTAGATAAAGCCAATCCTGATACATTGTTGTTGATCCAAAACACTATGAATTGCATTCTCTTTTAACTGTATATTTTGCAAGGCATTCATTCCAAGAAAGAAACCTTATGCATCTTATATTGCACAACTTATATAGCAAAAACTAACAATATGTACTGATGTGTGTTTATATCAGCGATATATTAGCAAAATCAATATAGTATTTTCAAAAAAATATTTCCAGTGAAAGAGAGATATGTATAGCAGTAAATGTAATATTATGATATTTTAATAAAGGAACCAAACATGCATGAGTAAATATTGTAATTTATCTTTCAAAATTTTTATTTCTGTCTTGGAATTTTTACAGAAATATTAATTTCTAATTATCAAATTTTCTGAAGCTAAATTCATATAATGCTTATTATATACAAGATGTAATTTTCTTTTCTGTTTTTCTCTGCCAAATACAGTCTGGATATTACACATGCATAAATACTGTACTGAGCATTCACTGTACACTTAATTACCAAATTTAATTTCTGAAGAAAAATCCTGTAAAATTTTTAGCAAAAAGACACAATAAAAACAGTATTTCACTTTAGTCATGGAAAAAATATATTTATTTATATACATATTCCTTGTACTCTGAGGATTAAATCAATGCTTATTCTTTAGAACTTCCTTGAAACACTTTCTTTAGAATCTTGCAATTCAAATTTGTGAATCTTCTTTCAGGACCATGAATAAGTAATTATGATTTTTTTTTCTATGTAGAATTCAAAATAAAAACACCACAGAATTTTTATAATAAATTCCAAGCCAGATTTAATGTTTAACAGATGAGTCTTCATCTACATTCATCCAGAAGCACTATGTATTGTTATTCAAATTTCCGATTTTTTTTTTTTTTTTTTTTAGAACCATAAATAAGTAATTATGACTTTTTCTGTATGAAATTCAAAAGAAAAATACCACAGAATTGTTTTTACAATAAATTCCAAGCTAGGTTTAATACTCAATATGCTTTCTTCATCTCTATTTTTTTATAAGCACTATGTATTACTGTTCAAATTTCTGAATTTTCTCTTGGAACCATAAATAAATAATTATGTTTTTTTTTTTTTTTTTTTTTTTTTCTGTATATGGAATTCAAGCTAAAAACACCACAGAATTCTTTTTACATTAAATTCCAAGCTAGATTTAATATCTATCAGATGAGCCCTCATCTACATTTTTCTGGAAGGACTTTCTTTATTGTTGGTTAAGGGACTATTGAACCTTGATGATGTTTGCAATTAAAATTGAATAAAGATAAAAATACTTCATGTATTTATCTAACAACATTTCGCTAGCTAAAATTAAAACTGTTTCAATCCCAATGCAGACATTGTCATTTATGCAAGACAATGCCATGAATTGCATTAATTTTTAAACTTTATTTTTTGTAATGTACTCATTGTCATTAATGCAACTTACATTTTCATGTAGTACAGTGATTCCCAACATGGGGTAACTTATCCCTGGGAGTACGTAAAAATAATATTGATAATGGCAGAAATCACAAAAATGATTAGTTAAGTCACAAAAAGTTAGAAATGACAGTATAATTCATATTGATTTATTATATGTTGTGAAAAAAACTACTAATGAAAAAAAAACAAAAACATGTTTGTATTATCTAGTTGAGTGTAGGGATTAAGGGGTACATATTTATGAGACCTGGGGATACTCCAAAATGAAAGGAGTGTAGGGTAGGAAAAAAAGAAAGGTTTTGATAATTCCATTTTTGATAGTTCACATTCACATTAGTATTACTGTTCTTGTGTACTTGTTCACCCTTTCATTAGAATAGATTATATAAAATATTTCACATACCTACCCATTAGGTGGGTAGCAAAGAAAAAAATAAAACTTTAATGTGGGTCACATCTCATGTAACAAGTTTGGGAACTATTGTTATACAGTATATTTTTAATTTTATATGTTTTGTTATTTCAAATTAAACCTTTACATCTGATTTTTTTTTTTAAATTCTTTTATTTCCTCTGATATTTGACTGTAATTGTATAGACACATATGTCTGTATTCAGTTTAGTTAAACCATAGCTCATACATACATAAGTAGTTTAACAATTATCGTCCCTAGTATATATGAAATATTGTACTGTGATAGTTGATGTAGAATATCAAAGCCTGATGTCTTAAATGCCTATAAGCTCAGTTTCAGAACCGTAACTGCTGTTTTAACATATTTTTGGAGGGAGGGATGAAGTTTGAAAAGCCTATTTTTTAAGGTGTTTTTAATGAGGGGAAGGGGGGGGTGATCATCATTATGATCCCGAATCCAAATAACAGTAGCCACCTCTCATCCACTGTCACAAATCTAGCCCTATAAGCTCCAAACAAACCTTTCACCTCTCCCCCCCCTCTTTTACTACTCTATCCAAAAATATGTTAATATAGTATTTTCAGTTCTGAAATTCATTATATAGGCATCTAAGACATTAGACTTTATACTCCACACCAACCATCACAGTACAAATATTTTATGTACACTAAGGAAGGACAATAATTGTTGAACTAGCCACGTATATTATAAGACTATTAAAATTTTTCCTTAAGAGCCCACTTCAGTTATAGAAAAAATGGAAAACTCTAATGTTAAGTCTACAAGGCCATTATTTTCACACTTCTCATTTTGATTTTAATATTTTTAAATACATATACATATATATATTTGCGTAGAATAGCTGAGGGTGATCTACAACCAAATTAGTTTTTACTTTTTCAAATTTTATTCAGTTTTATTTATTTATTTATTTATAAATATTACTTTCACTTTTGGAACCAGTTATAATAGATTCTGAAATTGAAACTATCCTAATATATATATAAAACTACAACCGAAATTGAAAAAGTAAAAACCAGCCTCAACTATCATATGGAAAAAAAAATATTCAAAAATATCAAAATCAAAGTGATATATTTAAATGTGCCCATAGTCTTAGTTTTTCTGTGTGACTAGTGTGACTTCTTAACTAAAATAATTCCACTGCAAACAATAACAGGATTAGAATGTAACTAAGTTAAAAACTGATTTAGCTATTAAACAAAAATAAAAGAGGCAAAACTTACAACTCCAACTCTGTTGATGGCACAAGTAAAGTAATTATTAGCAATGGCAGCACATCTTGCTTCAATTGGCCATAAAGGTTCACTTTTAAATGAATAAAATAAATTAATATCTATATTCATTATAAATTTTCAATATTTTAAATTGTATGGCAATAACAAAAGAAATCTAAATTAAAACATTCGTACAGAAAATCAGAATTATAACCCATTTAATCAGTCAAAATACTGGATATCTATCTCACTTCAATCAAACCAAAAATTTTGTTCAAAATTTTAATGATGTCAAGTGAAAATATTACACACACACAGATGATTCTGTACAATAAATGTATAAATGAATAACTTGGCATTGAATTACACAAATTAATCATTAAAAGTTGTTATCTAGGCTTTCAAAATTGATAGCAGATAGAGTATGCCATGTCTTTATGTCCAAACCATATGCGGTTTTAAGAGCATTGTATAATTAGCAACAATTTTTTCAAGAATCATTATAAACAACCCTTTTATACTTCTACAATGATAGGTATCTTCAGCACTCCTAAACTTCTTTGTTGAATGCCTGCATATAGGAATTTGTGTGTTATGGAAAAATATGATTTTCTCAGAAACTATGTCACTTATCGTAATCACGATAGTTCACATATGGGTGCAAGTTTGAAATTTGAATAAGACGGAAAATATTTTGAATCATCCACCCCTCCCCCCATGATCGAGTGAGTACATATGCACGAGCATAATTTGCTTTTTTTTCCATGACCCATTGATGAAATTCGTTTTATTCCACGATCCTTTGACAGAAATTGCATCTTTTTCGCGATCCTTTGACAAATCACATTTTTTGCGATTCTTTAGCCAAAATTCGCAACTTTTTGCGAACTTTTGACAAAAATTCGCAACGTTTTTGTGATCCTTTGACAAAATTTGCGGCTTTTTCTCGATCCTTTGACAAAATTCGGGTCTTTTCCGCGATCCTTTGACAAAAATCGCATTTTCTTCTCAATTTTGACAAATATAGCGTTTTATACGCGATCATTTAACGGAAATAGTGTCTTTTTCGCGATCCTTTGACAGAAATTCCGCTTACTCCGCAATCTGACGGAAAACGCATCTTTTTTTTTTTTTTTTTTTACAATCTTTTGACAGAGATAATGCTTTTCTTCACGATTTTTTGACAGAAAAAAACGCTTTTTTCCGCGATCATTTGACAAAAATCACGTTTTATCTGCAATTTTTTGGCGAAAAATGCGTCTTTATCTCGATCCTTTTTCAAAAATCGCGTTTTCTTCGCAATTCTGAGAGAAACATTTTTTTCTGCAATTATTTGACGAAAATCGCATCTTTTTCGCAATTCCGCACAGAGACTGTGCAGTCTCTGCATGTAAATGACGCGCGTCAATTTCGCGATTCCTCGACAGAAGTAGCGTCTTTTTCGCGATCCTTCGACAGTAATGTCAGCCTTACCCATATCCTTAACACTCATATTCCTAAGCACATATACATATTGTAAGGGAATAATATGGCATGACTTACTGGTTTTTATTTTATTGCAATACTATTCGATCTTTGTCTTATCTCCAATTCTTTTATTTTGTTTTCCTGGTTCCATAGCATATTCCACCGTTTAAATTGGTTACTTATTTGTTTACTTTCGATTTGATCATCTTACGTGTGCGTTCATGGTCGTTTTCTTCCGTTTGATCGCGATTTGCGATCTTCGCAAATCGCAACTTACGAGTAGCCGTATCTCCCTTTCGCAAAGCAGGAACGCTTTCGCTCAACTTCTGCAGACGCAAAGGGGCGTTGTCGTCTGGCGATATCTGGAATCGCGAGGGGTATTTAAATCAGTCGGTTTGTTTTGACGGCGTGTGGTTTGACGATGTTGTGGGCTAGTAAAGGCCGTTTGTTGTCATAAATACTAGTTATGGAAGGTTCAATTGCAGTTTATCTTAGATAGTGAAAGATAGTGTTTTTTTTTAAACAAACTTCTGTTAGTTAATAGCGGGAATGTGATGATGAATATGTTGCTGCCATGAACTGTGTTAACATCCAAGGTTTTTTATTTTCTTTGAACTATTCCTGGACTTTACTTGTTCGTCATCGTCCGTTTTGAGAATTGCTTTTTCCAGTGATGCCATGGTGAGTTGTTCGTTTTGCAAACCTGTACTGGTCTTTTAAACTTTACCTTACGTCATGCCGTTTAAATTAATTAAGTGCTTTTATCATGTTAAAGTATTACTCTAATTCTATGGATAATATAATTTCAGAAATTATTGTTTTTGATTGATTTTACCAGATATAATTTTCTCTTTGTTTATTATTTCATATATACATATATTTTAATTTGAATATGTTTTTTTGAAAAATAAACGTTAGGTTATATTTTAATCAAATGCTTCTTTACTGACTTTATAACGCAATCACACATATTGCCAATATTTTTTCAGGTCACCATTTTTTATTTTTTTTTCAACCTCTGCTTAAATTTTATTTAATTTTAGAACGGTTCTGCCCTCAGAACCGATCACGGGTTATGGGCCAAAGCGACTACGCTTTTTAACCTGTTATGGTGGCCATAACCTTCGTTGGCAATATCTTAAATTAGTGGTAGCATGCGGCCATTAGACCTCCAAGCGATTTCTAGTGGGGGGGGCCGCAATAGCATTTGTATTTTAATTTATAATCATATCTAATTATTCTAGTATAAAATAGAAAGGTTTTTTGGTAAAATTTCTTTTTGTCGTACTATTTGACTGTTTTAGAGTACGTTTTTTTGAAAAAAAAAAAAATTTCTTTTCCTTTCTGTTTAAATTTAATTAAGAGCATGGCAATGACCAACGTACAGGTTAGCATAAACAAATTGAACTCTCACAATTATGCAACCTGGGCAGCGGATGTCAAATACCTGCTGCTCGACAAGAATGCTTGGGGCATCGTAAATGGTACCGAAGAGGCTCCGAATACCAGTGATGCAGTAGCAACAAAAGACTATCAGGCACGGCTCAGGTCAGCACTATCCATAGTATACCTAAACGTCGAAAATGAGTTCCGGAGGATAATTGAAAACATCGATGACCCTCATGAAGCGTGGACAAAGCTGAAGACCCACTTTCAACCTGACAACCGTGCACGTCACATGCAGTTGTTTGGCGAGATCCTGTCCTGCAGAATACAGCCTGACGAGCCAGTCGATATGTTTGCTGCACGCCTACAGAGACTTGCTGATCAGCTGGCTGCCATGAATGAGCCGATAAAGGAAATTTATCTGACATTCCAGTTGTTGAGATGGCTCCCTAAAAAGTTTGACAATCTCGTCCAGGGAATCTTGCGATGGCCCGAACAGCAGTTCAAATTTAAAGATGTCCTGACCGAGCTGGTGGCCGAGGAATCCCGCATCAAATTACGTGAAGAAGACAGAGGTGACCTGGTCCAATCCCATTTTTCTCGAGCTCGCACACCCAAGAGGTCCGTATATAAGCCTAAGTTCAAGGGAAGGTGCCACAGGTGTGGCCAAGCCGGCCATGTGCTTCGACAGTGTAAATTGCCTCAACAATCTTCCAATCCCGAATCCTGCCTCCATACCACTTCCAGAGACTCCTCAAACTCCTCGTTCCAGAACTCCTCGGTGTCCAGAGGTTCATCAGTGTCCAGTCCAGTTCGAGTCCAACCCTGTAATTCCAGACCTAGCAGAGATGTGCCTCGCAATAGAGCTAGAAACCAACGTCAACGTAAGCCAACAAGCCAGGTAAACTACCTCATTCAATCTAATCTTAGTAATATTAAATGTGGTGGAGACGCCTGGGTCTTTGACACAGGTGCCTCCCACCACTTTTGCAAAGATAAAAACCTGTATGTAAAATTTAAACCTTTGCAAAATGAGGAGTTGGCTGTTGCCGTTGACGGAGCAACTTTTCCTATTGAAGGAACTGGTCTAGTGGACTTAAAAATAAATGGGGAAATGGTTCGCTTCGGCGATGTTATGTATTGCCCAAGTTTAAGGCACAATTTGATATCTGGCCCTAGGCTTGATAAAACTGGTGCCAAGTTCAGAGGAGGTGAGGGCAGGGTTAGAGCATATCGTGACAGTGGTACCCTATTTCGTGCTTTTCTTAAAGATGGCATTTACTGCCTGTATCCAGATCCTAGCCCTAAAAATAAAACTAAAACTCAAAATAGTCAAAGTCCTAAAAAGGTGCGTTTTCAAGCCTCTACTGTCCAGAAGGACGACTTTAAGTTATGGCATAGACGTTTCGGACACATTAGCTCCACTTTAATCGAACATACTGTTAAATGTAATGGTGTAAGGGGCTTACCACCTATTAAAAGTAAAGACTTTGAATGTGAGACATGTAAAATTAACAAACACAGGCGAACTTCCTTCCGTCCCATAAATCAAATAAGATCAAAACGACCCCTTGAATTACTTCATACTGACTTGTGGGGACCGACACAAATAACAGGTAGAAACGGTGAGAAGTACTTTTTAACCATAACTGACGACTTCTCACGTAAAGTATCAGTCTACCCCTTATGTAACAAATCACAAGTATTCAAGGTGATCACTAATCACGTAAAAAGAGCTGAAAGATTTTTAGGCACTAAGGTAAAAGAAGTCCGTAGCGACAATGGGCGGGAGTTTGACAATGAAGCATTTAAAAGATACTTTGAGGAAAACGGGATACACCATGAGTTTACCAACGTGTATTCTACGGAACAAAATGGGGTCTCGGAACGTTTAAATCAAACTATAATGGACGGGGCACGCTCAATTCTTAATGAAAGCAAACTCAGTTTAAAATTCTGGCCGGAAGCAGTTCTATACATCGCGTACACACTAAACAGGGTATGTCACAAAACGCAGAAAAAGACACCCTTTGAGTATTACTGTGGCAACAAACCCTCAATAAGACATTTACGCCCTTTTGGTACCGTGGCATACGTAGGAGTACCTAGGCAGTTAAGAAATTCAAAATTTGATCCTAAGGCCAAAAAGGGGGTTTTAGTGGGTTACGCAATGTCAACTAAAGGCTACAGAGTATGGATTCCCGACACAAACAAAATAATAGAAACTATAAATGTTAGATTTGGGGATGAATCCGTACCAAGAAATGTTCACAGGCATAGCGAGCAAGGCCCAAGTTATTCAATAGGCACAAACCCTTTTACAACTTCAGAGCAGCACAACGGAAGCGACCTGGGACCTACATATATTTTAAGTTCAGAACAACCAGAAATTGACCCTTTGACTGACCTTCAACCTGACAGATTTCCTTTAGAAAGATCACCATCTCCAACACCTAAGCCAGGCACCTCAAAAGCTGTTGAACCCGCCTCCGTTCACTCATCTGACGATGAAAGTGACGAGGAGGGCGAGGAATTCCAGAGAACATTGAGGGATGCTGTATGGTTCCGTAAGGCCGTAACTAGGCCTGATAAGTCGAGAACCGACATCTATTATTATGAGATGGGTGAAACACAACGTTTAAGATCACTCAGAGAAGTGCGGGAATACTGTCAGTCTAATGGTATAAAATTTGATCCAACCATGTTCAGTTTCAAAGGGGAAAATAAATACCAGGGTATTGTAAAATCTACTTCCAGTGCTAGTTCAAGTCCTAGTTACACACCTCCACACACATCCTTATCAGAAACACGTAAAAATAACATATGACTAGAAGACTCCATACCCAACACATATAAGCAAGCCTTAAAATCCCCTCAGTGGGAACTCTGGAGACAGGCAATGCAGGAGGAAATGAACGTAATAAATAAAAGACATGTATGGGAATTAACATCATTACCACCCAACACTGAACCTCTAGGCTGCAGATGGGTCTTCACCATCAAACGAGACGATAAAGGGCAGGTGGCAAGATACAAAGCAAGACTAGTAGCCCAAGGCTACAAACAGGTCAGGGGTGAAACCTATGACGAGACGTTTTCACCAGTCGTAAATTTTAGTTTAATCCGCTTTTTCTTTGCCGCCCTTGTCTCATGTCTCGGATGGATTCACACGCAATGCGATGTGAAAGGAGCCTATCTGTATGCCCCTCTCTCAGAGAACATCTACATGAAACAGCCTCCTGGATTCGAAATAAAAGGGAAAGAAAATTTGGTCTGTAAACTCCAGAGGGCACTTTATGGCCTCCATCAGAGTGGCCGGGTGTGGTTTTATGAATTACATAAAGTTTTAATTTCTCTTGGTTTTAACAAACTGGATTGGTGTAATTGCATCTACACATTTTCTAATTACGCTGTTTTATTGTTATATGTTGATGACTTTGTTGTTTTAAGTAAGCATCAGAAACACATAAATGAGATTTTAAAATTACTAGCTGAACATTTTGACATCAAAATCCTGGGGAAAACACGTAAACTCCTTGGGGTTGAGTTTGAGGAGGATGGGGAAGGTGTAGTGTCAATCCATCAAATGCAATATATTGATGATATCTGCACACGTTTTAAGGAATATAACTTTCCCATCACATCACTTCCCATAAGTAAAGGAGTAGTGTACTCCAAAGCACAGTGCCCTCAAACAGATATTGAAACCCAGGAGATGTCAAAATATCCGTACCGAAGTGTTTTGGGTTGCTTATCTTTTCTTACAAGCAGGACTCGCCCCGACATATCCTATGCAGTAAATATCTTCAGTCAATTCCAGAGTAATCCGGGCATAATCCACTGGAATGGTCTTTTAAAATTACTGGGATATGTACAAAGCACCAAACACTACAAATTGAAGCTACATTGTCATAACATAAATCTAATTACATATACTGATGCCGATTTTGCCGCCAATCGTGATGACAGGACATCAATGGGGGGACAACTTTTAATGTTAGACAAATCTCCTATCATGTGGAGAGCTTTTAAACAAAAATCTGTCTGCTTGTCTACCATGGAATCAGAGTTTGTGGCTTTAACAGAAGCAACTAAAGAGCTTCTTTGGTTCAGTAGAATCATAACTGAATGTTATGAGAAACACATTTTTACAGGTCCACAAACTAAGCCAACCTTGTTAGTAGACAATAAGGCCTCCATTGATTTCCTTAAGTCTCCCATAGAAAACTACAGAACAAAACACATTGACGTTAAATTATTTTTTGTCAGAGACCTTTTAAACCAAGAGATATTTAATGTAAAACACGTAACTAGTAAAGCTAATCTCTCAGACATCTTTACAAAACCCCTAACGAAGTTTGATCTTAAAAGATTCATTGAAGTGATCTTTAGTTATAAGTAATTTATATTGTTTTAAATATGTTTTATTTAAATGTAAAAAAAGTAAAATGTATAAAGATGTTAGAGGTATAAGGTGAAAAAAAAACTCCCCCTCCTCTGGGCTTGGGTCAAGCATTAAGATGCTTGTTTAGTTTTTTTAAGTTAAACCTTGAAGTTTAACACATTTCATTTTTTTTTCAATCTGAAATTTTTGTATATTTCAGTATTTTCTCTTTATAATGTTTGAATATGTGATTATACACTTGTTTTTCTTGTTATCTCATAGTTTTGTCTCATATGCATATGTTCTATTTTTCATACATAAGCTTTTCAATACCCTCATTTCCAACATCGCGGACAATTTAACTCCCGCTGGAATGTGATCAGACCTCAGGATGGTTCATCCTCCGGGACCCGAGCAGCCCCAGGAAGCGTCTCGCAGGGGTGCCATTGTAAATAGCCAGAGTGGTCTGCAGGGGGTAGTGGCCTTCTTGAGTGTTCTGATCACAGGAAGGCCTGTCGCGGGCATCGTTTTTTTTTTTTGTAAGTCCCTATTTTTGATAAATGGAAATGTCACATAGGTCCCGTTCGTGGTGTTGAAAATTGAGCTGTATTTTTTTTTTTTGCATATATAAATATGAAAAGGGTTGTTTTACTTTTAAGAAATTGCATAACAAGTGTCCTTCACATTTTAAATTTTTCTTAAAACATTTGCAAATGTGTATTATTTCAAAAGTTTAAGCATGCATGTTGTTGTTGTTATTTTTGTTTTTATGTGAGCGCTCACCGTCCTTATCATTATCATATTTTTCAGTCATTATCATGATCATGATCATTAGTGTTATTATCATTAAATGTGTCTATTTTTGCATATCATGAATCCCTCATACATTATCAAAGTGTTTTTGCATTGTAATTCATGTTTTTGCTATTCCTCATATTCGTAATGTTTATGAATCTGTTGTATAATAATCATCTACTCTAGTGTCATTATGCAAATGTATGTAAATATTAATCTTGTATTGTCAAGGCAAGGATCAAGAATCGACATACTAAAGAATGTTATGGTATGTAACGGTAATCGTAGTCACTTGTATGTGACGAGGTAACACGGTAACAAATTTTTCATGAACTTTTCCTTGAAATATTTGTGTACCTAAATAGACTTTCAAATTTTTAAGTTACTATGGTAACTAGAGACTTTTGTGCTATGAAAAAAATTGTTAATCTTGTTGTGGTATAGCTACCAAATTGTTATTCATATTGTGTGGTTATTAACATTGTTAAAAAATTGTTCATTTTTCAAATTAACCTTGTTATATGATGTTGTGAATTTGTTGCATTTATGCACGTTAATGTTGAGTTGTTCTTCACTAGTAACTGTCAAAGTGTGATAGTAGATATACTGATATCTTATGTTGTTCAATATGAACTTTGATGTTATTTATATTATTTGGTAATACTTGGTAATTACTTAGTTTTTAGTATGAGTGTTAAGGGGGGGGGGGGGCGATTGTCAGCCTTACCCATATCCTTAACACTCATATTCCTAAGCACATATACATATTGTAAGGGAATAATATGGCATGACTTACTGGTTTTTATTTTATTGCAATACTATTCGATCTTTGTCTTATCTCCAATTCTTTTATTTTGTTTTCCTGGTTCCATAGCATATTCCACCGTTTAAATTGGTTACTTATTTGTTTACTTTCGATCTGATCATCTTACGTGTGCGTTCATGGTCGTTTTCTTCCGTTTGATCGCGATTTGCGATCTTCGCAAATCGCAACTTACGAGTAGCCGTATCTCCCTTTCGCAAAGCAGGAACGCTTTCGCTCAACTTCTGCAGACGTAAAGGGGCGTTGTCGTCTGGCGATATCTGGAATCGCGAGGGGTATTTAAATCAGTCGGTTTGTTTTGACGGCGTGTGGTTTGACGATGTTGTGGGCTAGTAAAGGCCGTTTGTTGTCATAAATACTAGTTATGGAAGGTTCAATTGCAGTTTATCTTAGATAGTGAAAGATAGTGTTTTTTTTGAAACAAACTTCTGTTAGTTAATAGCGGGAATGTGATGATGAATATGTTGCTGCCATGAACTGTGTTAACATCCAAGGTTTTTTATTTTCTTTGAACTATTCCTGGACTTTACTTGTTCGTCATCGTCCGTTTTGAGAATTGCTTTTTCCAGTGATGCCATGGTGAGTTGTTCGTTTTGCAAACCTGTACTGGTCTTTTAAACTTTACCTTACGTCATGCCGTTTAAATTAATTAAGTGCTTTTATCATGTTAAAGTATTACTCTAATTCTATGGATAATATAATTTCAGAAATTATTGTTTTTGATTGATTTTACCAGATATAATTTTCTCTTTGTTTATTATTTCATATATACATATATTTTAATTTGAATATTTTTTTTGAAAAATAAACGTTAGGTTATATTTTAATCAAATGCTTCTTTACTGACTTTATAACGCAATCACACATATTGCCAATATTTTTTCAGGTCACCATTTTTTATTTTTTTTTCAACCTCTGCTTAAATTTTATTTAATTTTAGAACGGTTCTGGCCTCAGAACCGATCAAGTAATCGCGTTTTTTCCGCAATTTATTGACAAAAAAGTGTCTTTTGCTATTTTTTGACAGAAATAGCGCTTTTTTCGCGATCTTTAGACAGAAAAAGCGCTTTTTCCGCAATTTATTGACAAAAAAGTGTCTTTTGCGATTTTTTGACAGAAATAGCGCTTTTTTCGCGATCTTTTGACAGAGAAAGCGCTTTTTTCGGCGATCATTTGACAAAAATCACATTTTATTCGGAATCTTTTGATGGAAATCGTGTCTTTTCCCACGTTCTTTTGATGAAAAACGCGTCTTTTTTCGACGTTGGAGATTTTTCCGTCCTGCTTCCATCCTCGAGAATTTCTAAAAGACGGAATTCCGTCTGTGGACAGAAAACTTGCACCATGTGCAAGGTTTGAATTAACTTCTACTAATGCTATTTTTTTTTCTCATAATTTTAGTTTCAGTAGATTTAAAAAGAGGGCTGAAGGGAGGGGACATATTTTTGCATTGCTTTTTTGACAATATCTCTAAAAATATAATACCCAAAATTTAGTGTTCAGTGTTACAAAAGCTATAACATGATATTCAAATAATAGGGTTCCCCCCCGCCCCCAGCCAATTTAATTAGACCCTCTACATTTTTCTTAAATATATTTATGAATGGTTATTAATATACAAATATGTGGGTCAATAACTCTTATTACTTCAGCCAATTTGAAATCTTCCCATTTCATAGTTTGTGAGTAAAATGGCTGTGACAGACACCGGAGTGATCTTATTAATGGTTTGACGGATATTTTTTAAGTACAGAATCCAAAAAAGAATGAAATATTTTAATGATATTTGCAACACTTACCTTTATTTGTGCGAAACGTAATGATATTGCACAAAGTAATAAAAGTGATTACCATCTGCATCTAAAACTATTGGACTAGACATTTCATGTTTCAAAATGTCGCTGACTTTACATAAGGTATCATTAATTGAATTACTATACATTTCGTGTCTTCTTTTCTTTTTTTCTAAAGGATATTCTCAAATTCAAAGGAGCTAGTTTTTTTTAATACATTTCTTAATCCATTTTGGTTCAAAAATGGATGAAATAGGAAAGTGTTCTTATTTAAAAACTATGTAACTTAATGGTGTTTTCCATTTTTTGATAAAAGCAGCTTTTTCAAAAAGATTGTCAAAGTTGGCATTTTTAGCCAAATTTCTGGACAAAAGAATTGAGCGTAAGAAGAAAAACTTGTGGCTTATAACTGGTTAATTTATTCTTTAAAAAACATTTTATTCCAAATGGCTTCAATAATTGGACCTGGCAATGCCATCCTTTACATTTAAAAATGAATCAGAAAGATGTGACAAAGTTGTGCATTGCTCACATGAGAATTTTAGAACCACATTAAAAAACTGGAATTTGGTAAAACATGGAAGATGTGAATTTTTGGTAGCCACTTATTTAGAGATCACAATGAAATTTTATCAAATTTTCTTATTTTTCTTTTGATTTACTCAATCAACTTCCAAAATCCCTGACTTTTTCCAGCCAATGTATCAACCCTTCTGATAAGAAAGAAACCTACTTAAAATATTTTTTTTTTTTTTTTTTTTTTTTTTTTTATAATTCTCTCTTAGCAGACATATTATTGTACAAATAATAATATGTTCTTATTGAGAGGGAGAACAAAATATGCAATTCTCATTTAATATTGAAATGTTGACAGCCTAATTGATGACTAAATTATAGATTTTAGTAGCCTGAAAATTATACATTATAACTAAATTAGACAAATGTGTGGGGAAAAAATATTAATTAGTTTGAAATTTTAATTAGTTTTCTTAGCAATAATAATTAGCTTGAACAATTAAATATTCTCTTTTGCTTTTAGTATTATTATTGATAATCATAATTGTTTAATTTATTGGAAAATGTCTACTTGAGCAGTTCCTATAATTTTTTAATTGCTATACTACCTCAATTAGGTGCAATAATTTCAGCACAATATAGCCAAATTACAGCTAAAAATTTCAACCTATTCAACCAGCCAAAATAGATTGAACAGAAAAATGTATCAATACTTTCAATTATTTCTAATTATAATTACATCAAACCTTTTTACCTGAGTTCTCCAATGGTTGCAGATGGGTTGAAAACAATTTCTGCATTATTAATTCCAAATGCCATCCAGTTCTGAGGATGGTGCCTTCCATAACAAATGTTTACTGCAATTTTTCCTAAAATAATAAGCAATATATTTTTTTTTTTATCAAATGCAAAACAAAGAATAAATATGCATATAAAACATTAAAATATAAATAATCATTCTAGTTATATAAGATTAGCTATGTGATTACATAGTCTACACCGGTTATAACATACCTGGGATATAACATACTTTCACTTATAATGTACTCAGATGCTTGAAAATGTATTAAAATATCAAAATTTTCTTTTCTCTTTAGATTTCCAAAATGTTTAGGGGAATGTTTCCCTCTAGAAAAAAAAAAAAAAAAAAAAAAAAAAAATCTTTGGTTTTAACCATGAATTTGTTTCACAATATGGTACGTAGTGATTCTTTATAAGAACATTTGATTCCCTACCATATACTATAGAGATGTATTAACTTTCATCTTGCTGAAGACTTCAGATAAAAGGTTATATACACTTATTTAGAATATAAAAATACATAAATAGTTAAGACTGGCAATATGTCTTTATTGCAGTGACAAGCAACTTATAATGCTACAGTACATAAGTCTGTTGAACTTTGTTTTATACAGGTATTATATTCTCTATAAATTAAAATTGCTTACAAAACTCAGCATCCAGTCGCAAATTATATATTTACATGTATTGTTGTATTGAGAAAGCATCCTGATAATACACAAACTGAATCATGGTTTTGGAAAAAAAAAATGTTGTACATAATTCATGCATGTCTATGCAATACATTTGCAAGTGTGTATTGTGTAGAGGTTGTCTATAAGTGTGTTTTGGCATTGATGAAATTTTTCATTTCTATTTTGTGCATCATGTTAAAAATTTTTCCTGATGCTTTTTCAATTTTTTACTTAATTCTAAATTGTCATCAGTATTTTCAGTACTTTTATTAAAACTTGTCAATAACTTATGTACCAATTCCGATTACTTTTTATAAATCTAACAAATAGATCCTGATTCAGAAATGAACCAAAATGATTTTCCGACTCTACTAGCAAGATAAATTTCTTTCTCTTTTTTTCTCACGTTCCCAAAAAATTTTAATCACTAGTTAAAAATTCTTTCTCAATATATCCTTTCTATCAAAATTCTCTGAAAAACAGGAAATTGAACTCAGTACCAGTCACTTGTCTCCAAACCAGGGTGACACTGACCTATAATGTAATGTATGCAATGCACATCAACTGCCGAGTATTTTAAATGAGGAAGACAATTAAAAATATACATATTATTGTTACATTTTATTAAAATAAATTTTACTTAATATTTAATTAATTTTATATATTTGTTTCAAATTAATTACTTTAAACCCTTTATATGCTATTAAAATTTAAAAGTGAATGTGATAGATTAATCAATTCTAATTCTACAAACGAAATACAATAGGCATCACAAAAAACTTCTTATTTCAGATACAATTTACTACATATTTATAATCATTCGTCACGTACAAAATATTTCGTTATTTTAGGTTGTACGGAATTTTTGGATTGCACAGTAAAAATTTCATTGTTCACACTTAAAAGTGCCATCTTAACATTATCATTCAAATATCTGCTGATAAGGTGTTCTTGCATGGTGTTAAAATCCGCCGAAGCTTGTTCAAAACTTGGCTTTTTAGTTTAGTTGTCCTCTTCTTCACTGCTAGTTTCTTCATTTGCGATCATTTCATCAATTGTTAGAAGAGAAAATGTTACAAGTTCCGAATCATCTTGCACATAATCCTCAAACGTAGCAACATCACTTAAATTTGACCAGTTTTCTGGTGGAACAAATTGATTAGGTTTGGCGTTTTCAATTGGATTGACATTCACTGGAGTTAAAATCCGGCAAGTGCAAAGTAGTTTTTTATAGTTTTGGGTAAAACGTTTTGCCAAGCCATCATTGTGAAAATTATAGCTTGTAAAACATTAATGTTCACATTTTCGAAATTTTCGTGGTCTAAACTGGTGATAGCTGCAAAAGTTTTCGATAATGTTGTTTTAGGGATTTTATGACTCCTAAATCTAGTGGCTGCAATTTTCTGATACAATTTGCAAGGAAGAATTTGACAGTTATGTTTTTTAGAAAGTCCGCATCAAGTGGATGAGCTGGACACTGATCAATGAATAAAATGATTCACCGCATCTGTTTTCGCCTGTTATCATCTAATTCATTTAACCAATCTGTAAAAAAAGGAATCATCCTTGATTTTTTATTCGCCAGTTACATTATTGGTAATGTTTTCACATTTGAAAGATTGGGCTTTTTTAATTTACCAATAATCAAAAGAGGCAATTTTTCAGATCAATCTGCATTGGCATACAATAACACTCTTAATCGCAATTTACTCTTTTTTTCCACCATGATACATATCTGATTTTATTGCAAGAGTTTTAGGTGGCAAAAGATTATAAAATAAACCGGTTTCATCTGTATCGAAAATCTCCTTTTGTTCATATCCTTTTATCAGATCTGGCAATTGGTTTTGAATCCAATCATCCACTATTTCGCAGTCAACATCACCAGACTCTCCGCTTACAGTTTTGCCATGTCTTAGTTTAAACTTGTGAAGCCATCCTGAAGAAAACGATGCATTGCACTGCACATCCAACTTCTTCTAAATTTCTCGTGCTTTTTCCATAAGCAAAGGACAGCTGATGGGAATTTTTACACTACGACACTGATTAAATCACTGTTAAATCAACTTTTCAACATCAGAAAAATTTCTGCTTTGGACTCGAAGTTTTTTTGAAACATTGCATTCTCTTTGATGATGGCTTTCCTCGATGATCTTATGCTTATAAATTAGTGTGTTTAAAGTTGAAACTGGTAAGCCTAATTCTTTTGCAAGATCCACTCTTTTTAAATGTTGGTTTTCATCCACATTTTTTCCTTCAACGACAGATATTTTCTATTACACGAAGTCATCGCGAACTGCTAGTGAGCGATAAAAATTCCAAGCACTGAAGCTGCCAGAGAATGAACTGAGAGGCCAAATCCCATTGTTCTTTCAGGCAAATTTTGAATCAAACATGTTTTTGCTCTTTCATTGCTAAAAGGATATCCTTTATGGCGGTGATCCCATTATTGGTAACTTCCAGATTTCATTTTTGGTCAACTCAAGATCCAGAGAGAGATTTCGTGGAGCTTTTGCTGGGAGAAAAAACGGTTTGGCACGCATCCTTGCCTAATGTCAGGTGATTGCAGTCAGATATGTAGGATTCAAGAAAGGTTACTGAATTGGAACTTGCCCTACTAGTCTGGGGAGAGCACAGCAACAGTGCTTATCTACAGAAAGTGAGATGTTCACATTTTTTAGGGGTACAGCTTTTGTTCCATTGGGCAGATGTTGGTCAAGGTCTTCTGTTAGACTGGACAATTGGGAGTTCAGAATCTGAGGTTGAAATGCTCATTTTCTCTCTTCTTGATTTGTTAAAAAAATAAGTATAAATGAAATTTGCTATTTAAGGAAAAACGTATAAATGGAATTATTTAACGTTAATATCCATTGGATTTTGCTGGGACCATAAGAAAAACGTATAAATGATAAAAACCTATAAACGAGAAATGTATAAGCGGTGCTCCACTGTATTTGATTCGAAACTCACAAACAAAACTTAAACATTTGTTAGAATTGTATCCAATTTTAGATGGCATGAAATTAACTTATTTTTTAATCCAATTAAAGACTGTTTTGTTCCAACAGTGTATAATCAAGAATTTTTTTCTTAACATTATGTACAGATTTACTATTTATTAATTAGAGTAAAAAACATATTACTTGTATAGATATCTATTTTAAGTTTGTTCCTTTTCTTAGACATATTTTTAATAATCTATACCAAGGTTTTTATATGTATTTTTTTATTTCCAAATTTACTTAGCTTTTACGATCAATCATTTATCTCTACACAAATAATGAACAATGATAATCATAAAAAGTAATAGTGATTGCTGACCAATATTAATTTTTAAAAAAGTGAATTTACAGATTAACAAAGCAAACTTTTCAGATTTTATAAAAATTGCAGAATTTTTCCTGGAATTTTAAGATTAAAATGCTTTTCTGATTTTTAGGTCTTTTGTAGGAATATAAATTCTCATATACTCTGACAAAAACAGCTACTAAAATTTTTTAACTGGAATATTTTACAAATTAATAAGTATATTTGTATACAAATTAATATGAACAAATATTTGTAATGGATAATAAGAGCTCAAATATGGTAAGTATGAAAGAAAAAATTCCGTTCTACTCATATGAACTTAAAAAAAAAGTTATTTAGTATGACAAGCAGGATTTAACTACATATAACTACATATTTATTTATTTCAATGAACTAAAATTACACATATTTTGATTTACTGGAATTAATTTGAATACATGACGCTAATATTAAGCACAGTGTTCTTGCTGATATTTGACCAACGTTAGTAATTTGGCTAATTAAAAATAAAAAACATTCGCCAAATAAAAAAAGTATTCGCAAAGTAGATTCGCCATGTAGTACACACACACACACAAAATCATTAATCTTCTAATGTACACCTTTCTTTCAATATGTTCTAAAATAACCAAAATTTTTATAACTGCGACAATGATTGTTATTAATCTAATTTCAACTATCCGCTACAAATGTATTAATATTATGTATACATGCATACATATGAAAAATGAAAAAGAAAAGAAAAAAAGGAAAAATCGAGCACTAGCAATTTGGCGAATCTAATCGTTTTTTTACTCGCCAAATGAATAATTTAGTCGCAATTTGGCGCAATGGCGAGCTACAGCGAGAACCCTGATTAAGCATAAACTAACACAAAACATGTTATAGTTAATTGGAGATGTGATTGGAACTTACCATATCGGGTCTGGAACACAGGATGTCCAAGTTTACTTTCCATGTAATAAGTGGACTGAAATGAAATATAATTGCATCAAATAAATAAATATGCATTTAAATTGATATCATTGACATAAGTATTTCACTTTTTTTAAAATCAACAACAATGAAAAAACATTGTTTTAGATTCAAAAATTGAAAAAATGCTTAAAAGCTTTTAAAGTACATTTATAATCAATATCATTTTTAGCAATACTTTTACCTTTGGATTTATATTTTTCCCCCAACAAAAGCAGTAAATATAAAACTAGATTTGTTCATTTAATTATAATTCTTTAACACTTCATAACAGGGTTGGCATGGTTTAAACCAATTGGTTTTAACCATGGTTTAAACCACGGTTTAAACCAATTGGTTTTTTTCTCAAAAAAACCAATTGGTTTTTTTAGAAGAAATGTAATGACATTTTCTCTATTTTTTTTTTTTTTTTATAATTTATGTGTTTCAGATTTTTGGATATAAATGATTTCTACTTTTAACACTTTATTTCAGTAATAAGCATTATATATAGTGGATTTACGTCTTTTTTTATGCATAGGATTAGATAAATTGGTTTTTTTCAAAAAAAAAAAAAAAAAGAGCAATTAATTTTTTAGAAGAAATCTAATGACATTTCCTTTTTTTCTTTAATAATTTGTGTATTTCAGATTATTGGATATAAATTATTTCTGCTTTAAGCACTTTATTGTAGCAATAAGCACTAGATAGGGTTTAGGTCATTATTTTATGCATAGGACATAGGACTAAAATCATTACACATTGGTGAACTTATCTATTGCTCTAAAGAAAAAACTTCAGACATGTGAATTGATCAAAGATAAAATAAATTCAATATTTAGTACAAAATATTTTTTTTTAATAATGCAGTTTAATGCGATTAATAACATGGCACAGTGATCTTTTAAAATTTTGCACAAGCTGTAAAAGAACTTTTTCTTGATTGGGGAGATTATCTTGGAGAATTAAAAGCAAAATATGAAGCCAAATAAGAGAATATTCAAAGACTGGTTGCTAGTTATAGCTAATAATGTTAACTTCAAATCCCCCCCCCCACCCCCAAAAAAAAATCCTTGAACGAAAAATCCTTGAAAAATGTTTGAAATTTATTATTTGAGTAATTGTGAGAAAGGATATTTATCAAACAACATCCAAATGTTTATTATTAATAATCAAAAGATTGTTTATAAAAGATTTTCAGGACATCAATGGTTCACTGTGTAGAACAGTTAATTCTTTGAACTTAACTGTTTGCTAAAACTGTTTAAATTAAAATATGATTTTTTTTTTTAATTTTTATATATAAATGGACAGTAATTACTTAATTTAAATTATTTTAAAATGAAGTTACACTGCTTATAAACCAATAATGTCTGTTTTTATCAATAAATATGCATGTATATGTAATAAGAAAGGATGTTTTAAAAAAACCCGGTTTAAACCAAAAAAACCTGGTTTAAACCAAAAAAACCGGTTTATTTGGTTTTTTTCGAAAAAACCTGGTTTTTTTCCAACCCTGCTTCATAATATTTAATAATGGATAAGATGTAAATGTCATAAGGGAGGTTCTCAAAAGGTGGGCACTGTACACATATCATAACTTTAAGCTTTTGAATAAATTAATTTAATCATCATTGACTTTAATTTTTATTTTCACTGAATTCTAAAATCTGTACAAAGACAAAAATTGATATAATTTATATAAAAAGTTTAGTATAAATACCTTAAAATTTTAATTTTATTGACTAAAGTAGCCAATTTCGGACATTCATAACATTAACTGTTCCAATATACCAAGGAAAAAAAGTTTTGTTTCCAGGAGATTCTAATGATAAACAGCGAATGCATAAAGGAAATAAATGATTGTTTTATAATTTTGTTAACGAATGGCACTACCAATTGATTGCTTTTTGAAGTTAGAAGGACTTTTCCTGTATTTTCTTATGTCCAAAAGTAACGATCTAAATAAAGCTGTTATTTTCACCCAAAACACGTTAAGTAAGTACTTTAATCTCTTTTATCTATCTTTAAAATCATTTTTGTTTAATTTGAAAGTATCTATATGTATTTTCGTAACTTTTTTTTTTTTTTTTTTGCAATAAATGCATTTTTTCAAATAAGAAATTGGAATGTCCAAATTGCATAAGGATCTAAACGTCGATTTTTTTTTCTTCACGTAAATTTATTTTAAAAGATGATCTGATGTCCTGAAACGTATAATAAAATATTTATTATAATGTTTTAGCATAAATAATTATGTGTTTTGTGTAAATAAAGCGTATTTAGTACTTGTTATGATATATTTTTACTTACAAGCACGCTCAACTTTCACGTGTAGATTGACTAAATAATGCTTTAATAATTAATTTTCCAGAATAATTGCTGTCTGTTAATGTTTGAACATTAAGTATGAAATTGGTGAGTGGGTAATTGTAGATTATGAGAAAACACTGTATCTGGGACAGATTCTTTCAGAAGACAGTGATAATTTCATAATAAATGTCATGATAGCAACAGGAACCAACAGATATGCATGGCCCTCAACAAAGGACATCCATACTTATAATTTAATAGACATTAAATACAAACTGCCTAGGCCTATTCCTTGCAATAGCAGAGCAAGCCAGTATAAATTTAATTAAATAATTTTACATGTGATTATTTACTGTTAAAAATGTCACTATAATCAAATAAACCATTTCAAAATAATATGTTTTATTCTTATCTATTAATAATTACAGCAATACTAGTGTATTTATGAAAAGAGTCAATTTTAATGGTGATTTGTCATTCCCTCATACACAGCATCATTCCCTCATTTTTTCAATTATGAAAATAATTCAAATTCCAGAAAATCTATCAGATACAGCTTGGTTCATATTATTTTTTGATAAATATAGCAATCAAGTATTTGAAAGCTAAATTTTGAGATTTTTGAGGCAATTTTTGGGGACCTCAATTTAAAAAAAACAGCCACTTTTCAGAAAATGACCCATATAAGTTTATAGACTTATATACTATATTGTTTAAAAAAAAAAAAAAAAAAAGGCCTTTAATTTGAAAATTTAAAAAAGCACTAATAGTTAACGTTTAATGATCCCATGTTTTGATAATTCACCATAAACTAACAGATAAAATCTGTGGTGCGGACTGAGGTCGGCAGGTATGTAAAGAGGTAGAATCTTGCATCAGGTCAAGAAACCCGATTTTAACTTCAGTTTGAGTGACATTACTTTTTTGTTATTGCTGTTAGAAGTTAAATTGATGCCTGTTTTCCTTTTTTTTTTGGGCTGTAGTTCACATTTGCATTAATTCAATTTCCAAAATAAATAAATAAAAATATTTTTTTAATCAAAAAACTATATTACAGTAAAAGCTTCTTAATGAGCAATGTCAAACACCATACCAATTTATTTAGTGAACACTTTTTCAATCTCTAATACCTATATTGCTGATGCATTTAGCAACTTCCTTACTAAATCAGTGAGAGAAAGAACTCTTGTTGACTTTATATCATCCCCTACTAAATGATATAGTGGAGAATATAAGATGGTATGTGTCATACCTTCCAGATAACTCAATACATCCTACATAGTCCACACTTAACACATACTCTCTGGTGCATAACCTCTGCCAGTAACATATACTGTTTGATTTTTTTATGACAACATAACTGTACTCATTCCACACATCTCCCCCATTTTAGTTCTTTCCCGAGATTTTCCTAGCAATTTCTTCGAAGCAGTCATGATTAGCTTAGAGAAAACAATAAGAAATTATTCATAAAAACCATAACTTTTTTGAAAAGGAAATCTCTTACATTTAAAAATGTTTTCTTTAGAATACAATAACTTCCATTTATTTGGGACAAAATGTGAAGATTAAAACAAAAAAGAGCATTAACTTTAATTCTGAAGATTAGGCGATAGTCGCTTAATCAGGATAAATCTTAGCAGAACATATATCTTCAAATCAACCAGAATGTACTACATTAAAAACTTTTATTCATTTATTTTAATTCACAGAAGAAAATATGATGATTACAGGGACTAAAGTATTTTTTAATGTAAAAAAAATTTAAAACTCCACTGAAATAATTACTTATAGTAGAATCCCTCAAATCCGCAATCATAAAATCCACAACTGTCTAAAATCCGTACATAATTTACAGATGTAAACAATGAAACATTCAGTTCAGATGCAGGGACAAAATTTGACTTTTTTATTTTTATGTCAATCCTATATATATATTTTAATTTGTAATTTTCATTAATATTACTGAATTCATGTGTTTTTATGAAGGAAGAATAAATTTATTTTGGAAAAAAATTAAGATATTGCTGATATCAGTGGTAATCACAATCTTTTTACCAAATTTATTTATGTATTAACTAATTTTTTTTTTTTTTTTTTTTTTTTTTTAAAGTCTGGCTAATCCTGAAATAGTAAAACTTCCTTATTTTATGATTTTGATGCAAATTAATAACGCATCTTTATAAAGCAAATTTTATATGAAAAATACATTTAATCTTTATAATAAATATTTAATCATATATTATTGATTATTAACTTGACTTTTACTTTTAATATTTTAATCATGTTAAAAGTTATCTATTTTTTTTTTTAATTATTATTATTTTAGTTTATTACTTATTTTAAGGTTTTATTATATTGTAAGCCTTTGTAATAGTTTATTGGCTAAGTAAAATAGCCACATAATTTGTTTATGAAATGCCGATGCATGATGAAAAGTCAGCTGCTGTACTTTAAACACTAAATAAATTCAAGAACAAATTTTAACTAAAAAAACATATATTATTTTCAAAAAAATATTGACATCACAAGCTCCAAAAGGCACTCAGGTAAGCAGGAAAACAGAGTGAGTGGGTTGTTACAGTTACAGGCAAGAACTCAGTTGGTTACACTGAGTTGAGTTGTATTCAATACATAAAATGAGTTGAGTTGTAACAAAACATAGTATAACATGGAATTGAAGATTTCAGGTTACAGTTAAAAATAAAATAAGGTTAAATTAGCAAATAGAGTTCCTGAATAACACAGAGTTGAAATTTATGCATACAGTTCGATTGCAGTTAACCGCTACATTACACATAAAAAGACAGAATTTTACAGTATTCAAAGTTTTTTCTTTTTTAATTAACTTGTGTATAAGATGCCCCCCCCCCCCCTTCAATTTGCTTGCTGAAAGCTACCAGAAATTCCTTGACTTATACAAAATATACTGTAAATAACCAATATCATGTAGGGAAAATGCTCACTTCAAATCTATGTAATTGGGATATCGATATATACCAAAAAAAAAAAAAAAAAATTGTAGACATTTTTAAAGTTACATTCACATAAAAAGTGAAACAGATAATCAACATAAAGATGATTTTAAAAAATACAGTACTAAAAGGAATGATTTAAATAAAGCATATACATCACAAAATAATTATCTAGTAGATAAGACCATGCAAAATAACAGTAAATAATATCTTACTACTAAAATTCTGAGCATAAAACTACATATAAATTAATTTTGGTATGATTAACATATTGAAAAAGCATCATTTGCATGATCTATAAGATTTAACAATTTTAGATGCAAATTGCCCCCTGAATCAGACTAAAACTTGTAAAATTATAGTTAGTAAATTCACACTACAGTTAAATGAAAAATAACATAGCACATATGAGGATGATATGAGTTTCAAAACTCTCCCTATCTAATCAAATTTTTGGAAATCACAAAAAACCTCTAAGTACATTCGTTGATTTTCATTGTAAACCAAGATTTTACAATACTACAATTACATTTTTTTTTTTTTTTTTTTTTTGCAGGTTTACTAATGGTAAATATTGATAGAGAAAACATTATATTTTAAATCTGAGATAAGGTGAGATTTAAAACTCATGTCCTCATATATATGTGTATTATTACATGCCATCTTCATTAAGAATTTTGATTAACAAAAATATGCTTTGATTCAAAAACATTTTATGTGAATATAAGCAAATTTCCACATTAGTTAACTTAAAATTTTGATTTTACCTCATTGAAATCTCCAACACGAGGTATGTGGTTCTTGCGAGTTTTGCCTAGTACGCTGCCATTATCAGAAATTATAACAGCTGTATTCCACAGTACATCTCCATATGTTTCATCTCTCTCAAGAATAGGGGATACAATGACCATCTTATATTTCTGTGCCAGCTACAAAATTATTTTAACAATTATGAAATGAAAAATGTTTTCAACTGTTATGTAACATCAAAATTTTAGTAGGCAATTTTAATTTATGCATAAAAAAATACAGTAGTTTTAGAACTTGTCTAAAATTATTAGTCATTTTAATTATATAAAAATAATATGCTATAAGTTTTCAACCATTAGAAAACAAAGCTAAGGTTTTATGCTAATGTAACCAGATTGCCAAACATCTAAACACTTTTCTAAAATATTCTTTAGGTCATACTTCTTAATGAAACTCATAAATCAACCTAGTTTCTACAAATACAAATTTTTAAAAATGAACAATCTTTGATTCTTTCAAAGGAATTGCAGGAAGACATCAAATTCCATGTATGAACATATCTAACGCCCTCTCCCCCCCCCCCCCCCACCTCTACCTTACACACTTAATAGTACACTTAGTCGTTGAAAATTGTATTTATATTCCTGCAATATGATGATATACATGGTAGTTTATTCATTAATTCAAACAGGCCACATTATATAATAACATTTCAATAACTCAAATAATAATAATACAATAAAGCAAAAAACATAAACAAAAAGACAAACAATGTTTTAAAAATTATAATTATTTCATTAGCATTTAATTTTGGAACTACTGTATTTTGTAAAAATACACACATACCTCAGAACAAAATGCTGTAGTTGGTCCAGCCTCTGCATTTTCAGCAAATTCACACCAAGGATGCTTTTCCCTTGTACAAAATGCAAAAGGCATTGCTGAAATATAAATGAATAAAGATATACATTTCCGTGGGTTATTATAAATGCTTACACAAATATGAAAAAATAAAACCTGTATATATTTCACCAGTTCTTAATTTATGCAAGAATAGTGTTCAGATTTTTTTTTTTTTTTTTTTTTTCTTTGAGAATATTTGTATATTAATTGAAAGCCATTGAGACACAGAAATGCTAATCATCAAAGCTCCACTTAAATAGAAAACAGGCTGTTTTCTGTTCATTTGAGAAACATTGGAACAGATTAGTGATTGACCGAATCAGTAATTTTGCCGAATACCGAATATTTGGTGTACACTGAATATTTGGTATTCGGCAACCAAATACTTATAAAATTTTTAATGAATATTTTTGCATATATTAACTTTTTTAATAAAATTTAATTCAGTTACATTTTTATTCTGATATCTATTTAGTACATAAAAAAAATTAATGCCTTCTTTCCACTGACAAATTCATTATTAATATTTATTAATAGTGGTTCAAACATTGTCAAATGTGTAAATGATATGAATGTAGATAGTAAATCCTACTTTTTACATAATTTAATGCTAGTTGTGAATGAAAGATAAGGGTCTCAAACGGCATTTATTGATATAATTGCTAATGCTAGGAAAATCGTTAAACATTTTAGTCACTCCCCATTGACTTGTTGATGTTTTAAAAACAAACAAGTAAATGAATTGGATATAGCACCTAAACAACTCATTCATGATATTATGAGTAGATGGAATAGCACCTATTATATGTTGGAGCGTTTATTGGAGCAGAAAAGGACATTGTCGTTATTTTTTACCAAATTTGGTGGGATTATCAATTTAAAAGTTGATCAGTTAGTTGTCTATGATAGAAAGCACATCTTAGGCTTCAACCTTTCGGAGAAATAACAAGAAGTATAAGTAAGAAAAAATCTTTAATTTCAGAAGTAATACCTAACTGTTTCTACATTGAAACGTTATTTGGAAAAAGTGATAATGTGGAATTTTTTGGAGTGGAAACCATGAAAGAAACGTTAACAAAAGGACTCGCAGAGCGTTTTTCAGAAATTTATGATCATGAGTTTTATTTTTCAGCCACTATTTTAGATCCCAGATTCAAAACAGCTTTTTATAAAGATGAAGCAATTACCAATAAAGTAAAAAATGTACTTAAAAATAAAATGCAACAAATGATAAATATATCCTCTCAAGCTGAAATTACTGAGCTAAATCAATCACAAAGTTTCGATTAAAAGGATTCCCTCTCACAAACTGAGCATTCATCATTTTGGGAATGCTTTGCTGAAATTGCTACAAGTGAAAAAACAGAAAGTGAAAATCCTTCTACTGAAAATGACAGCCTCACATCAGATGAATTGGCTGCATACATAGTATTACTACTTATATCAAGGAAAAACAACTCATTAATTTGGTGGGAAAAAAAAAACCATAATAAGTATCCAACATTATCCAAGTTAGTTAAGAAATACTTATCTGTGCTAACCAGATAATGCCGAACAGCTTTTATTTTTACATCATAATTTGCCCATATTAAATTTCAATTACAAATAATAATATACCATTTTATAAATTATCACTTATGTTATAACTAAAGCATGCTATTAAAATAAATAACATTTAATGAACATTACCATCATGTATTTTTAGAGTAATACTTTACCTATTATTTTTCATAAATTATTTTTAAAATTCAGCTGAATACTTAAAAATATTCGGCTGAAACCAAATAATCGGTTTATATGCCGAATCACCAAATACTGAATCAACTATTCGGTATTCGGTCAATCCTTAGAACAGATTATGAAGAAATTAGCAATTAAATCAAAGTTCTTAATCCAATATTTTGCCTGATGCAGAATGAAATGACAGCATTTATGGACATTGTGAAGTCCTGGAACTATGCAAAAGATTTCACATCAATATAAGAACGATTTTAATGGACTTTAGAATTTTTAAAGGACCTTTTGGAAAATAAATGAAAAACAAACTGTTCAATAATCCCAATATAATTAGAATCAAAAGTTTAGCCTTAGTTATTTTTTTTTATAATAGATAGCAGCACCATGAATTCTGTGCTATGTTTTAAAGTCAGAATTATGATGTCATAGTTTAGTTGAAAATGAGATTTAGAGGTGTCAAGAGGTGCTCTTGACTCACCTGTTATTATTTTTAATTAACTTCGCCCTAAAGTTGGCTGGGGTTATTAATTATTATTTGAATTCCTCCTTTCATGTCAGATGAAAGAATTACTTATAAGACTTTTTATAATTGGTTTAAATATGAAACCAGAACTACTATTATTGTTCTGCAAAATTTATGTAAAGATCTGTGTTTGTGAAGATTTATGTTTTGTGATGTGTTCTGTGTTAAACAAAAATAAAAAATTACAAAAAACCTCAAGCAATTTTCACTGGAATATTTTCAACACATAAAAAAATGGAGGCACCTGGAGAGATTGTGAGTACTTTTATTTTGAATGTTCTTTGATACTGTAAGTTAAATTGCTAGAGAAATAGCTAATAGAAGAACAAGTTTTACTTATTTAAAGTGATTAAATAAGATAAATATTATTCTGCATTATTATATTTTGACAATTGTTCTTGGAAAGAATAGAATTGTTCTGAAGAATAACATATTGATTTATTTACTTATTCTAAAGAATATTATGATTTATTTACTTGAGAATTTGAATATTTAATTACTATAATGAATTATTATATTGCATTGAAGAATTTAGAAGATTATTTTTGAATTTATGTACATTTAAGAACAGAACATTCTTCCATTGTTTGTATGAAACAGCATTCTTAAGTGATAGAATATTATATAGAAGTTCTATTTTTGAGTTTGATTTGTTGTGTTTTTGATTTAATTTAATTTTGGTTTTGAATTTTACTTGATTATTATTGTTTTGAAGCAATTATGATTAGTTTTGGTTTCAAGGTATATTTTGATTTTGAAGTATAATTTGATTAGTTTTGTTTTGAAGCTAATTTGATTAAATTTTATTTTGGAAATCATTCTGCTTTAAGTAATTGTATAAAATGGAAGATTATGAAAAAAAGTCTGCTCAAATTAAAATTGAGAGAGATAGGGTTAAAGGCTCTGTAACTAGATTAGAGAATAGTTTTGAGAATGTGAATACGAAAAATGAAATTTTGATTAGGTTACAGAGGTTAGATGATTTACTTAAAGAATTCTTAAGATTAGATTCTAGCTTAAATGATGAAGATTCAGAGTTAGCAGAATTTAGAGAGGTATTTTCAATTAAAAACTAAATACCAAAACAAACTGGATTCTTTGAATTCTACTGACGTTATTAATGCTATAACGCACAATTCTACTCAAGGTGGTCCTATTAATATTCCTAATCAGTGTAATATTCGACTACCTAAGTTAAACATTCCAGTATTTTCTGGAAAATTTTCTGAATGGACAAATTTTAAAGATATGTTTGTTTCCACTGTTCATTCACAAGCAGGTTTAAGTAATATTCAAAAATTTCAATATCTTAAAGGATTACTTTCTGAAGAACCAGCTACATTGATTAAACATATTCCTCTTTCTAATGATTCTTATCAAGAAGCGTGGGATAAATTGTTAAACCGGTATGATAAAAAGAAGCAAATTGTAAATTCTTTGATTAAATTATTTTTAGAACAAAAATCAGTTCTGCATCCAAATAGTATAAACATCAGGAATTTGTTGAACATAAGTGATGAAGTTATTAGGGGTTTAAAAGCTGTCGGGGATGAAGCTACAAGTAGAGACCCATGGCTAATATATTTATTATTCCAAAAACTAGATCCTGAAAGTAGAAGACTTTGGTCTATTGAAAGTGCAGAAAATGAATTTCCCTCTTTACAAGAGTTTTTTGATTACTTAAGCGTAAGATGTTCTTCTTTAGAACTCATCTCTAACAATGGAAATGATATTAAACATTCCAAAAGCTCAAATTTTGTAGGTTCCAAACATAATTCAAATGACAAATCAAAAGTTCGTTTGAAGTGTCAAGGAACACATCCACTGTATAAGTGTATCAAATTTAAATCCATGGATGTTGCTGCTCGAAAAAACTTTATTAAGCGTAATAACTGTTGTTTTCTATGTTTAAACTTGCATAAAATTAAGGAATGTCCAAATTCTCATTTAAAATGTTTTAAGTGTGAAAGTAAGCACAATACACTCTTACACGAAGAAAATAAAAGTAATAATGCTTGCTCTGTTAAATTTGGAAATAAAGTAGTTCCCGTTTCATCTGAGAATAAGGATCATCAGTTAAATGAAAATTATGTACATGAGTCAACATCTCATGAATTACAAATTAATTCTAGTGCTTCTTTTAATGATTCTAAATGTGTTTCTTTTCTATCTACTGCTAAAGTTTTATTATATGATAATGAAAACAAAGCTTACTCTTTCAGAGCTTTGCTGGATTCTGGATCAGAATGTTCATTTGTCAGTGAGAATGTTATAAGAATTTTATGATTAAAAAGAAAGAACGACAGAATTCTTTTAAATGGAATTACTGGAGTATCAGCTGGACAAACTCGAGGTTCAGTAACTCTCAAAGTTGGATCAAAGCTTTCAAATGAATCCTTAAAGGTACAGGCATACATTCTGCCTAAAGTGACATCTCAATTACCTGCAGAATTACTTGATACAAAAAATATAGATTACCTTAAAAATATTACCTTAGCAGATGAAGATTTCATAAAACCGCAAGAATGTGACATTATTTTAGGGTCTGACTGTTTCTTTACTATTTTAAGATATGGTAGAATTGTTAGTACTGAGAATGAGCCAATTGCCCAAAATACTATGTTTGGTTGGGTGGTAGCTGGAAAACTACAATCTAATTGTAAATATTCTTCTAGTATCAATTCACATTTTCTTAGTGTAAAAAATGAATTAAATGTTGATTTAATATTACAAAAATTTTGGCAGGCTGAAGAAATAGATATTAAAAGTCTGCATTTGTCTGAAGAAGAAAAATTTTGTGAACAACATTTTTGCTTAACTTATAAGATAACTCCAGAAGGTAGATTCCAAGTTAAGTTGCCAGTTTATAAAGATGTAATAACATTAGGAGATTCTAAATCTATGGCAGTTTCACGTTTGTTTGCTATGGAGAAAAAATTTCAGTTTGATAAAAATTTTGAGAATGATTACAGAAAATTTATGAATCAATATGAAGACCTTGGTCACATGACACCTGTTGACAAAGATTAAAACCCTACAAGCAACAAAGTATATTACCTTCCACATCATTCTGTTATAAAAAGTGATTCTATTTCTACAAAGTTGCGGGTGGTGTTTGATGGTACATGCAAACCACCTAATGGTAATTCTTTAAATTCTGTTTTGGCAGTTGGACAAATTCCTCAACCAAATCTCTTCACTATTCTTATTAGATTTAGAACAAATCCTGTTGCTTTTACCGCTGATATTCAGCAAATGTATAGACAAGTTCTGATTGCTCCAGAAGATCAAGATTTACAACGTATTATTTGGCGAGAATCAGCATACTCAGCTTTAAAGGAATATAGGCTGCAAACTGTCACTTATGGAACAGCATCAGCTCCATTTTTAGTAACTCGTTGCTTATTTTAAATTGGAATAAGACATAAAAAAAGATGATCCTGTAAAATCTTCAATTATTAAAGATAGTTTCTATATTGATGACTGTATGTCAGGTTCAATCTCAAGTGAAGAAGCTATTAGAGCGATTGATAAACTTTCACTGGCTTTAGAAAAAAGAGGTTTTCATTTACGGAAATGGAGGTCTAATTCTTCTGATGTATTGACTCATTTATCTTCAAATTCCCTTGAGTCAACAAACTTAGAAATTCATCCTGATGATTGCTCCAAAGCCTTAGGGCTTAGTTGGGATTCTACAAATGATGTTTTCATCTTTAAAGTTAATTTACTATTTGACGATAACATAACTAAAAGAAAATTCCTTTCACAATCAGCTAAATTGTTTGACCCATTAGGATTTTTGGCTCCTTGCACTGTTCTGATAAAAATGTTTTACCAGCAATTATGGTTAATGAAGTTAGATTGGGACACTGCTCTTCCGGAAAATTTCCAAGCAAATTGAAAAAAATTCCAACAAGAATTTGAACAAGTTTGTTCTATTCAAATTCCCCGATGGATCCAATGTTCCAGTAAAGAAATCATATTGCATGGATTTTGCGATTCTTCAAAATCAGCATATGCTGCAGTCATCTATGTGGTACAACCTGGTGAAATAAAGTCAAAGGTGACCATATTGGTTGCTAAAAGCAAGGTAGCACCACTTAAATCTGTTTCCATACCACGACTTGAGCTAAATGGTGCTTTATTACTTTCTAGATTATTCCACACTAGTGACTATTTTGAATACATTCGTTATTAAATTTTATGCATGGACAGACTCTCAAGTAGTTCTATCTTGGCTGTCATCTCATCCTAGGTATTGGAAACCTTACGTGGCTAATAGAACATCCGAAATTTTGGATTCTGTTCCATCTGACTGTTGGAGGTATGTTCCAGGCAAGGAAAATCCAGCTGACATTGCTTCCAGAGGGTTACCTCCCAAGGATCTTCCAGATTGTTCCCTTTGGTGGGAGGGCCAAAATGGCTTTCTTTAAGTCAGGAACATTGGCCTGAACAACCCCAAATCAAGACTAATTTAGATACTGTAAATAAAGAGAAGAAAAAGTCTAAATTTTGCTCTCCTGTAACTGTAAATAATTCTGTGATTGATATGCTTTTTGAAAAATATTTTTCTTTTACTAAAATTGTTGATGTTTTAGCTTTTTGTATTAGGTTTGTGAAAAATTGTAAGCAGAAAGTTGGCAAAATGAACACCAGTCCTTTGAATAAAGGTAAATTTCTTCCTTTATCAATAACCGAAAGAAGACATTCAGGTAATTTGATTATTTCTTATATTCAGCAGCTATATTTCAGAGATGAAATTAGTTGTATTAGATCAAATAGACCTGTTTCTAAAAAAAGTTCTCTTTTTTCACTTAGCCCTTTTATTGATAGTGATGGTTTGCTTAGGGTGGGAGGTAGGCTGAGAAATTCACCCCTCCAATATAATGCAAAACATCCTGTCATTTTGCCAACTCAGCATAAATTAAGTGTGTTAATTGTTAAATATTTTCATGTCATGCATTTTCATGCTGGGTTAAATTTATTAATGGGCATCATAAGGCAGAGTTATTGGATAGTATGTGCCAGGAAGATAATTAAAGATTGTATTTATAAATGTGTTACTTGTTGTAGATATAGAACAGCTTCTTGTAAACAATTAATGGGAGATTTTCCTCTTAACAGAGTTACTCCTAACAGGCCATTTTCTACATGTGGAATCGATTATGCGGGGCCTATTAATATTTTGAAATATCAAGGTAGAGGGGCTAGTTTGCTTTATTCATTTGTTTTGCCACTAAAGCTCTACATTTAGAGTTGGTAAGTGATTTGACCTCTGAGGCATTTATTGCTGCATTAAACAGATTTTGCTCTCGAAGAGGAGCTCCTCAGCATATATATAGTGATAATGCTACAACATTCGTAGGTGCTAAGGGGCAACTCTCTGATTTATATAAATTTATTTGTCATATTGAAAGTAATTAAGAAATTTGTTATTTTTTGTCACAAAGAAATATCGAGTGGCATATGATTCCTCCAGTAAGTCTACATTTTGGTGGACTATGGGAAGCTGCTGTCTGTTCTGTAAAATTTCACATTAAACGTGCAATTGGTAATACTAATTTAACTTTTGAAGAATTTTATACATATTTGACTCAAATTGAGGCTATTCTAAACTCTACACCATTAGTAGCAATTGATAATGATAACATAGACAGTATAAATATATTGACTCCATCTCATTTTTTAATTGGAGATGTTATTACTTCGCCAGCTGTAACCGGTATTTGAAGAAAATTTGTCCTTACGGTCTCGTTGGCATATTGTACAAAAAATGAAATTATGTTTTTGGAAAAGGTGGAGTACTGATTATTTGAGTTCTTTGCAAAATAGAAAAAAATGGAGAGTACAAACTGAAAATTTTAAAGTAAATGATATTGTAATTTTGAAAGAGGATAATGTTCCTCCTTCTGTTTGGCCATTAGGCAAAATTATTGAGATTCATCCAGGTAAGGATGGTATAGTCAGAGTAGTGACTGTTAAAACCACCAGAGGTAGCTTTAAACGACCTATTGTAAAACTTTGTTTACTTCCTTTACATCAAGTATAACTTCTTGATGGGTGGGAGTATGTTCAGTAATCCCAATATAATTAGAATTAAAAGTTTAGTCTTAGTTATTTTTTTATAATATATGGCAGCACCATGAATTCTGAGCTATGTTTTAAAGTCAGAATTATGATGTCATAATTTAGTTGAAAATGAGATTTAGAGGTGTCAAGAGGTGCTCTTGACTCACCTGTTATTATTTTTAATATATTTTTAATTAACTTCGCCTTAAAGTTGGCTGGGGTTATTAATTATTATTTGAATTCCTCCTTTCATGTCAGATGAAAGAATTACTTATAAGACTTTTTATAATTGGTTTAAATATGAAACCAGAACTACTATGATTTATTGTTCTGCAAAATTTATGTAAAGATCTGTGTTTGTGAAGATTTATGTTTTGTGATGTGTTCTGTGTTAAACAAAAATAAAAAATTACAAAAAACCTCAAGCAATTTTCACTAGAATATTTTCAACACAAACTCTAAAAATTGTTTCAATAACTAATTGTACACCCCTGTCAAGTGCCAAATGTAAACAAGCAACTCCAACATTGAACTTGTACTCCATATTGTCCTTCACTTAATATCAAAATATCATTAAATTTAACACTTATTAGACTAATTATAAATAATAGCATACTACATCATTTTACATACAGTAAAATCTGTCGAAACAGTATCATTTGGTATCAAAATAAAATTTCTTTAGACAGATTTTGAAATTAGATTGATGGGGTTTTTTTTTTTTTTTTTTTTTTTTTTTTTTTTTTTTTTGTCAGCAGGGCTCTAAAATTTAAAAAATATTGAGGTTCCCAGCAGGGAGCCTACATGAAAAGTGCAAATTCCGAGATGAAAAATGTAAGTTCCCAATAAAATTTATGTGTGAGTATTTTGATAAAATTTGCTGCTTTTTTGTGATATTTTGGCAAAATCTGAAGTTTTATTCCAATGTTTTAATGAAACTTGCTGATTTATCACGATATTTTAACAAAACCTGTCATTTTTCAATATTTTTTAACATTTGCCTTTTTTGAGATTTTTTTTAAAAATTCTGTCTTTTTTTTGAGATCTTTTAATGAAATTTGCATTGCTTTCCGTGATCGTTTAACAAAATTCAGGCTTTTTTCATGATTTTGTCAAAATTTGTTGTTTCTTCGGTATTTTTTGACAAAATTTGCCATTTTAGCACAATTTTTTAAAATGAAATCTGTCTTTTTTTGCAATCTTTTAATGAAATTTATATTGTTTCCTGCAATCTTTTCATGAAATTCAGGCTTTTTTCACAATCTTTTGTTAAAATCTGTTGTTTTCTCAGTATTTTTTTTATGAATTTTGCCGTTTTAGTATTATTTTTTGTCAAAATTTGCAGTTTTTTTCACGATTTTTTAACGAAACCTGCCGCTTTTTTGTAATATTTTGACGAAATTACCCATCCCATGGACTGCTATTGAGCTACATATTTGCATAATTTACACGACTTAGCTACTGACCATGACAATTTTTTAGGTTCCCAGCCGGGAACCTGAGTGAAAAAATCCCAGAAATGATTTCTGAGTTCCCCAAGATCACTATTTTTCGAGCCCTGATCAGGACCATGAATTTTTTCATTATAGATAGGATTTGTTTTCGTAGATTATGGTAAACAATACTATGTCAATTATATATAGCAAAATATAGCCTCCATAAGAGGACTTTCTGGTGCCCCTGCACATACATTTAAAAAGAAATATTTAAAACAAGTAGCAAATGAAAATGAAATAAAAAATGCAGTTTGCCAGATGTTAAATAATTTCAATAATATTTTAAATAATGAACCTGAAATTGAAGTTTTTTTTTTAAATTAAATTTAAATACAACTTACTCCATGCTTCTTGGAAACAAATTACATTTACATTACATAAAGCAGCAATTTCAATTATCTCTCTCATGCGATTATGAATAGCTTCTCTTTGTTGTGAAATTGGAGCAGTAGTTGGTTCAACAATGGCATTTTGTACAATACCAACTCTCACAATTTGAGGAGCTCGAAGATCTTCCTTCTCAGCTTCAAAGATGTAACCTTTCAATTCTAGATTTTTTTCTTCTGCTGTTTTTTTAGCTTCTTCAGGTATTTCTAAATTCCTTAAAATTTAAATATTATACAATAAATTAAAAAAAAAAAAGTGTAACATCATAAAACTAATCAATATAAATAGCTAAAATAAATTTCATATGCTCAACTAACTATTATTAAACTTTCTGTTATAAATGATTTAATTACTGGGAAAGTATAATACAGTAATGTTTACATATTAACTGCATGTCACAATTTAATCATCCAAATTTTCATATCATGTAGATTACATACATGCAATGCATGTATTCACATGTATTAATGTACATAATCAGGGATGGGAAAATACATCCTTTTACTTAACACTGATAAGTGAATTTTTTGACAGGGCGAGTACATTTTTAGGCAGTCTTTGAATACTTCAAATTATAGAGATATGCCAAAAACTTTATTTTATTTTTTATTTATTTTTTTTACTTGTTAGTTACATTTTGCAATTTTGCAAATTACTGTGATGTAAACATGGGATTAAGTTTTATTCTATATTAAACTTTAGTTTCTTGTATTCTTTTCATTTTAGTAAGAGCATTTTCAAACAATGAAAAGTATTGAGACCAAGAATTACCCTGGAAAGTTGTTTACCAGGAATTACCCTGGGGACCCTAGTTTTATTTTTAAATTGTTTTACTTAGAATTTAAAAATATTCAATTCCCAATATCATTTCTTTCATATTTAAATATTAATTATTATAAATGATATTATCAGTTATTCTCTCGAAGATTTAGTGAGACAAAACTATAGACAATATTTCATTTTTTTTCTTAAATCATTACCTTTTAAAGTCACCACTATCTCAATAATTTGATAGCTGTAATTGCTCGAAATTTAGTATTTTAAACTATCCATCTAAAATAATTCAAATATGGATCTTCTAATAATTAGAATGATTGATGTAAATAATGAATATTATCAGAAATATTTCATGAATTATTGGAATTCTAATTGTTAAATTTATTTGCAAATAACAATTTTATTTCATTAAATTCTGGTTTTCCTACAGTCATAAAAGTAATTAAATTTATTGTTTTTTTATGGGGTTCCATACTGTGCTTTAGGGTGTTTTATATATTTCTGTTAGTGAAAATTAAATTTTGATTCATACTGGAAAATGAGACTATAGGAATGGTTAAATATTGTTAATAGATTAATATATCTAGAAAACTGGAATTAATAATTAGTAATAAAAAATAATTTTAATGGAAATTCTTTAAGGATGTCCCTACTTTATAAGTTTTCTTTATAAGAAAAAACTTTATAGCTAAATGCATGAAACAGTAATAACTTTCATTTTACATGACATGAAGTATTCATTTTATACTCACTTTAAAGATTTCCCATATAAAACATTTTTTACATATCCCAACTTATCTTCTGGTATATGATCTTCGAGGATTGATTCAAGACTTTCAATGTTATCATAATTAGTGGCCATTATTTGGAGAAAGTCGAATTTTTTGATAAAGATTTTCGAAAATAATTATCCTTCACAACTTTGCTTCGCTTAAGATGGAGATAATATGTATGCAACCAGTCTTAAACGAGTTCGGATGTGAACTTTGACATCTGGCGATAACAAGTTTTCAATGTCAAAGCCCCTGAAGATATATTTATTTCTAAAAACCAAAAATAAAAAAACAACTTAGAAAAAGAGGTAAAATACTAAAAATATATTTTATAAAAATAACTGAGAGCAACCCAAAATCTAAATTCTGTCAACAGATAAAAATATCTGAACAAATAACTAAAAATTTTAAGCAGATTTTTATTTATTTACCCTTTGTCGGTTGATTGGTTCACTATTTGCTAGGCTTGACTTTTGCCGCTAAGCAAAGGCTTTGTTCACGAATGAAGATCAAGCTATTTTTTCGCAAACGAGAGTGTGGCACATAGAGTGAAGTTTAAGCATATGCCATGAACGTACACCGCTAAAAATTTGGAACTTTTGCTGCTTTTGAAACTTTTGCTCACTCCACTGCTTTTATAAAAAACGATTACACCACTGTATTATGGGACATTCTCATTGGTCAAAATAGAGATGTTCTATAAAAGTGATGGAGTGATGCTACAACAAAAGTTTCAAATTTTTAACAGCGTAGAAAACTCAGAAAGCTTACACTGTTAAAAAAATTGACCCATTTGCTGTAGCATCACTCCACTGCTTTTATAGAAAACGGTTACTTTACTGTGTTATGGAGCATTCTCATTGGTCATAAAAGAGATATTCTATAAAAGCTGGGGAGTGATGCTGCAGCAAATGGGTCAAATTTTTAACAGTGTACAGTATACTTTTTAAAATATGAAACTTTAGCTGCATCATCACTCCACCACTTTTATGGAAAAAAAATACTTCAATAATTTATGGAGCATTTTAATTGATCAGAATAGAGATATTCTATAAAAGCGGTAGAGTGACGATGCAGCAAAAGTTTCACATTTTTAACAGTTACATTTTACAAACCGATTCTCATTCATGCAACACTCGAACTTTTGCCGTCTGATAAACCACTTTTTCATATTATGCACCTCCCACGAACGAGGAACATCGAGGGGAGCATTCTTATAAGTTTTAGCCAGGATCCCTCATGTGATATATTGTTAGAAACACTGTTAAAAAATTGAAACGTTTGTTACATTGTCATTCCACTGCATTATGGAGCATCTTCATTGGTGAAAATAGAGATATTCTATAAAAGCGATGGAGTGATGATGCAGCAAAAGTTTCAAATTTTTAACAGTGAAAGCTTATACATGTTACACCGGGCTTGCCCATTCATTATCACGACGTCACAAAAGGTGGCTGGCCGTTATCTGTGATTGGTAAAAGCAGGGCTCAAAGTGACGCATCCATCGTTTTGTACCAATCGCTGGACGTCATTCAGCCACCTTTTGTGACGTCATGAAAGGAATGAGCAAGCCCGGTACCTAGTGTTGCCTTGATGTTACACTGTAAAAAAATTGACTCTTTTGCTGCATCGTCACTCCACCACTTTTATAGAAAACGATTACTTCACCCTATTATAGAGCATTCTCATGGATCAAAAAAGAGATATTCTATAAAAGCAGAGAAGTGACGATGCAGCAAAATGGGTCAAATTTTTTACAGTGTAGACATCTTCGGTAGTCCACTCCCACTTTGCTCTCCACGGGGTCACTTTTCTAAGTTTAATCGAGACTCCTCATGTGACATATTGTTTGAAAGTACACTGTAAAAAATATGACTATTTTGTTGCATCGTCACTCCCCCGCTTTTATAGAATATCACTCTTTTGGCCAATGAGAATGCTCCATGATAGCCTGAAGTAGTCGTTTTCTATAAAAGATGTGAAGTGACGATGCAGCAAAATAGAAAGGCAACACTAGATGCCAGGCTTGCTCAATCTTTTCATGACGTCACAAAAGGTGGCTGAATGACGTCCAGTGGTTGGTACAAAACGATGGGTGCGTCACTTTGAGCCCTGCTTTTAGCAATCACAGATAGCGGCCAGCCACCTTTTGCGACGTCGTGATAAGGAATGAGCAAGCCCGGTATCTAGAGTAGCCCTGAAAATAGTCATATTTTTTACAGTGTATGATTTATGGTTGGTATAATTTACTCATGTTATGCATCTCCCGCGGTCCTCCCCAATTTTTCCTCTCGGGGACATTTTTGCAACTTTACTAAGATCCTTCACATGACATATCGCTGGAAAAGCCTGTGACCAATTGTACATATTGTACACCTCCGGTTTTTCTCCTGCCACTTTTGCCCTACTCGGACACTTTTCTGAATTTAACCGAGATCCCTCATGTGTCAGGTGACATATTGTTGGAAAGGCCTGTGACCACTTATTCAAGTTATGCAGCTTCTATGCCCCTTTCTCCACCCCCAAGCTCCTGCGCTGGCCCTTCTCCTACTTTGAACCTACGGTGAGGGCATTTTTATAAATTTAGTTTGAGACGTCTCATGTGACATATGGTTGGAAAGGCCTTTCAGCATCAAATCATATCAAGAACTAATTGAATCTAAATTTTTATGAAAGTTTGTGCATTAGTTCTTGAGATAGAGTTAAGTGGAAACAGGGGCGTACGAAGATAAAACTGCGCCTAGTTTAGAATTCCTATTTAGCACCCCCCCCCCCCCCACACACACACACACTAACTTTTTCTTGAGATAGGCCAAAAGTGATGTTATAGTAAACATTTTGCGCTCTTTAAATCTCCACGCCCTGGACGATCGCCCCCTTCAACTCCCCTCCTTTCGCATGGCGCTGAGTGGAAATTGGGAAAAATACAACATCGCTGCGCGATCTAAGAAGCGATATGCATCAAAATGTGCACAACATTAATTCATGTGAAGAATTAACTGAATCTGAAATTCTATGAAAATTCATGCATTAGTTATTCAGATATAGCTATTGTATAACTCGCAAAAAATGTAGCATAGCAGCGGCACCTGTCAGTCGATATTCAGATTCATTTTATATCAAGGTCAAACTAAATTTAAAGTTTTGTGAAATTTCGTACATTTGTTCTCGAGATAGAGCTGTCAGAAACTTTTCTCACATACAGACTCTTAGACAGATATATTCTAAAAACCATCAAATCGTGTTAAAAATCTTCTAGACCATAGGTTCCCAACGGGGGCGGTACCGCCCCCCAGTGGGCGCTGGAGCCTTCCAGGGGGGCGGTGACGGTTCTACAAGAGAATGGGGGGCGTTGAGACAGTCAAGGGGGGCGGTCATGACGTACCTACCTATTTTAAGAAATCAATATAATGAAACTAGTTGCCCCGTCTGACCTGTGTTGCCCGGGCACAAGATAAAAATCTTAAATATAGCTTTATATGAAAATCTATGAAAACGAGGCTAGAGCTGCGATTTTCTTTCACCTGTCACAGTTTGTAGGTGAATTTTCCATTGGAAACAATGATATGCTTTGCTCCCTCTTGTAATCACTTGGATGCTATTAGGATCGCGAAAGCTTATGCTCTGCAAGCTGTATTTCTTTATTCTCCCAGCGACGAACAATTTGATTTTGTCTCATTTAATTAAATAAAAATGTAATTTAACATTGTAATTTAAAAACAATACAAACGCAATGATCAAAATCTTATCAATATCACTAATGCAGAATTTGCGAAATTAAGTTCATTAAAAGTTTAATAACTAGAGTTATCTTTTAAAACAGATATTTCGAAAAAAGTAAGAATATGTCGACTTTGCCTGGATAGAGATTTCGGAATGAAACTACATTTTGAACCTACTCAAGAAATTCGTTTATTCTGGATGAAAGCTATAAAAGACATAATAGCCTTTTTTTTATACTTATCTATAAATATGTTGCAAAGTTTATCTATTTAAACTTAAACTGTGGCAAATTTCGTATTTCAAAATGTCTGAATCAAAGAAGAAATGCCAGCAGTATAGTATTGAATATTTGAAATATGGTTTTACACATTCTCCAACAAACCATTTGAGTTGTCTTCTGAACAAGAAGATGACGAACTACGAGCTTCATATAATATTGCATTGTTAATTGCAAAAGCAAGAAAACCATACACAATTGACGAGGAATTAATCTTGCCGGCATTCAAATTGGTAATAATAATTGTTCTTCATCACAAAACACAGTCATATATCATTAAAAATATTCCTCTGAGTAATAATTGGGTAAAATAAAGAATGGATGAAATGGTCAAAAATGTTGAAATATCATTATGCAATTACTTAAAAACTTGCAAATTTTCCATTCAACTTGATGAATCTACACTACCAAATAACGAAGTACTACCCTTATAATATGTCCGATATTTAAAAAGGAAAAAAATTGTCAAAATTTATTATTTGCTAAAAATTTGGAAATTGTAAAAAAGGGGGAATTGGCATATATTTAACAGCATGAACATGTTTCATCAACAGAAAGAAATTTCTGTTCACAATATTTTGTTAGAGCAACGTGTTGTGCTCCAGCAATGACGGGGCGTCATAAGGGTTTCATAGCGCATTTGAAAGAAGTTTTACCAAATGGACATTGAGTTACTTTGCTGTACATTGTGTTATTCATTGTCAACATTTAGTTGCCAAAAAACTGAATGAATGTCTGCATACATCTATTTATTACGTTATTACAGCAGTGAATAAGATTCGAAGCAATTCTTTGCATAACAGATTATTTGGTCAACTCAATAGTGAAAATGATGAAGATTACAATCGCTTACGCTGGCACACAGAAGTTCGTTGGAAAATTAAAGGTATTTGTCTGAATCATTTTTTTAATCTATTTGACTCAATACTGGACTTTCTTGAAAATAGAGATGAAAAATTGCGCGAAAACCTGATAACATTAAAAAAATAACATTGCTCATTTGACAGACCTGTTTAAAATGTTCAATGAAATCAATTTATAATTGCAAGGTGAGGAATTAAATTTAATTAACCTCCTGACTGCCGCGACCGTATTTTTTCACACACTAGCTGCAGGTTTCACTGCAACATAAGCAATATTTAAATTAATATAATTCTACAAATAAAACCCAGTTTTGAAAAATTAAGTTAGGATTAATACTTTTAAAGATTATACACATATATTTAAAATTGTAATTTGTATCAGGTTGGAAAAAACACCTTTTTTTAATATTTTTAATAAGTTGTAGAGAAAACAACTTTACAATATTACCCTTTGGCTGGGCAGTCAGGGGGTTAAAACAAAAAATGTCATAGCTGCTTTTGTGATAAAACTTCTTATGTTCAAGTGAAATTCAGATAGAGGTTAATACATAGATTTTTCTACATTAGCAGCGGTCTCTGCAAATCAGGAAGATTTACTACTGCCGACATTTGAATGCTCTTCATACTGATTTTATTGAGCGATTATATTAGCGATTATTTTATTGAGAAGATTTATTGAGCGAATTTTTTATTGCGATTTTAAACATGAATATAACAGAGTTGGGTTTTACAACCTTCGGCAAATGCTTATAAAGCAGAATCATCAAATTTAGAAGAAGAACTCATAATCCTCACAACTAATGAAGAACTAAAAGTAAAATTTGGAAGTCAAGACCGAGAGGTCTGGCTTGAGAAGTTTATACCAGCTCTCTACCCTGAGTTGTGGGCAAAATTATAATTTCTATAGATTTTTTTCGTCATCTTATTTAGCGAGCGAGTGTTCAGTGCAATATCTAATTTATTGGCTAAGAAAAGAAATAGACTGCACGTCACTGAGCGTGGCGATTTACGACTGCTGTTAGCAAAATTGGAACCCGACATTAACAAATCGTCAAAATTCCATCAACCTCAACCATCTCATTAATATTTTTTACTTCTTATCTATTTTATGTTTATGTCATTATTTTTATAAATTCCTTATTGATTTTCTGTTAAATCACATTATTATTTGTGAAACATTTAATACGTTGAAGATGTCACAAATCTAAAAGATGTTACATATACAGGCACAATTTTTTGTACGCCGGGTGTTTTTAATCAAAACTTGATAATTCTAGGTGAGGTTTGTTTACACTCGAGTTACATTAGAGCAAGAAAAGACGTTTCAGTATATAAACAAAGCTGCCCTGAGGATGATGAAGTTCTGATCGAAAACTCTCGGGTATAATATTTGAAATTTTCAGTTTTTAAAACTGAAAATTTTTAAATTGAAAACTTTTACATGTAATAACATCTTTTAGATATGCGACTTCTTTAGCGTATTAAATGCACCTTTTTATAAAGTTTATTTAATTTTATTTTGCGTTTATTTTTAAAATTTTTACTGAAAGAATTTTCATTACGTTTGATAATCATTTTAATTCTAATTTTTACTTTGTGCTTCTTAACAATTCAAGCGTCTTGAGGGATTTCCTGCATTTTCATTAAATTGTTTATAAAAATAATCTTAATCAAAATGTTCTTTCACAGTTTGTTTCTAAAGTACATTCCATGCCCCTTTATTTTATATACATCTTGAAATACAGTTCTGTTTAAAATATTTTTGTCTCTAATACAAATTAAAGTTATTTTTTGGAAATGGGAAGATATGAGCAACCCACTCAGAAAGTTTATAAATAGACAAAAAAGGTTTAGATAATATGCAACAATATTTTAATTGGTATAATTAACTATTATGGAATAGGGGGGGGGGGCGTTGGAAAATTGTATTTCTTCTAAAAGGGGCGGTGGTCCATAAAAGGTTGGGAACCTATGTTCTAGACTATATAAATCCATCAAAAACCGGAAGTGGAAAATTTTCACGAATGTAATAATTTCTTCTTGTAAAAATACAAAAGAAAGTAAAAACGTAAAATCGATTTTGCCCATAAGATCGACACAGCACAGATCGATTCACTATAGATTTCGATTTTGATTTTTAGATTCGGGCATAATCAATTTTTCTAATTTTATTGTTTTAATGGTAGTATTGATGTAAAATTACGTATAAGGAAGGATTTTTTTTTCTTTCTAGGCTAAATGAGTGTTGAATTGCAGGTATTTTTTTACCGTGAAGGCTATTTGCGACCCCGGAGGAAGGCATGTTTTGCACCTCTGTAAAAGAGGGGATTATTGCAATTTGTGCATTAAAAAGCATAAAATCTCAAAACTTTTGGGAGGGGGGATGTCCCCTGCAGGCCATCCTATGAATTCGACACTAGATACAATCGTTATACAGTGGGACTTGGATAATTTGAAGTTCAAGGGACCAAAAGAAAAGTTCGAAATATCCAAAAATTTGAATTAAATATATTCGCTCAAAAAGAAGAGATAAATAAAGAAAAATTAACTCCACAATGAAATATTTAAGGTTGTATTTCGATTCAAACTGCTTATTTTCCGATTTATTTTTGAATTCATTTTTGCTCTCAAATACACCAAACTTTCAAAATATCTTATTTGGAAAGTGCACAAGGTGCCGTGATTGTTGATTCTTTGATAAATGTAGAAAATATTGCAAAAAAAGCAATCAAAAACGGCATTTCGAACCGATTTTTCCCTAGCGGGAGATCTGGGAACGAAAAAAAGGGTCCTGCTAATAAGATAATTGTTTAGAACTCAAATTCTAAGGAATTGAGCGTAAAAAGACTTCATACGGCACCTCATTTGTCCTTTCAAGAATCCCCTCAGCAAGTTTCATGTTTCTACTTTCAAAAATATATATTGGAAAATTTCGAGCTGTTGAAGGTGGAAAAGCGTTTTTTCGAATACACCCTTAACGCTTAAACTTTATCTAAGGATACTTCTATATTTTTTTTCATTAAATCAAACACTTATTGCTAGCTTAATTATTCATAATTTTTAAGAAAAAAATCAGATATTTCTGATTGCTTTCCCGAATACAATCTTTGAGTCATAGTATATGATACCAACTTATCAATTGACACAAAAATAGAATCTTTTACATTGAACTGATCTTCAAAACAGCGTCGATGTTCATGTAAATGCACCATAACTTCTAAGGAATTAGGAATGGGCTTCCCTTATATTTCCTTGTTCTGTTCATCTTCAGATAGTCCGTCCTCAGATTAAAATAGTCTAAATGAATAGTATTTACCCCAAAATTTGAAAGGCAATCCTACGAAAAATTCGAATTATCCAAACTAAAATTCAAAATATCCACATTTTTTTACATTATTTTAATACAGAATTCTAGGGACCAGGCAAAAAATTCGAACTAGCCAGAATTTTGAATTAAACAAGTTCGATTTATCCAAGTTTCACTGTATTTTTGTTTAGAAGCCCAGTTATTTGGATTATTAATTTATTATATTTTATTTTTCACGCTCGTCCCTTCTAATTCCTCCCCCCTTCCACGCCAATCGTAACTTATAGGACCGTTCGAAATATGCATGAAGTTTTAAAAACGTCCATGTCTCGTTCTATTATAGATCCACATTTTGAATCTTTGACAAAAGATACATATGAAGTGCTCTTCAGCCCATTTGAGATTTACCTGCGCCGTGCCGGGAAGCATATATTTTGTTTCTTCAAAAAAAAAAAAAAAAAAATTGTTGTTGGGAGAGGGGAATTTGCACAATCCCTCAACACACACCTTAAAATTTCGCTCTTTTAATTTTCTACCATTTTTAGCTTAAAAGTTTAAGCTACATAGCACCCCCGGGGCTATGGACCCTCCCCCTATCGGTTATTCACCTAACTTTGCTCATTTCTTCATTTCATTTCAATATTTAAAAGGCTATAACTTTGCTTCTATGGGATCTACGGTGGGGAGAAAAATTCTAGTACAGCTAACTTTTCCTCGCCGTTCTTTTTGCTATTCCAGTTTTATAGTTTTTCCCATAGGACCGGGTTTTTTTTTTTTTTTTTTTTTTTTTTTTTTTTTTTTTTTTTTTTTGGGGGGGGGGGGGGGGCATTTCTCATTTTTTTCACATGTCTATTAAAAGCTTATGCTTCATACATTACAAATCTAGCATTAAAAATTTTTTCACATCATTCTGGGACACGTTACAGACCCATAATGCGTTAACATTTAAATTTCTCAAACTTCGCCAGAAAAAACAAAAAACAGAAACATTGGTACATGTCAGCAAAATTGGGGTTCGAACTCCCAACCGTTTGATTGAGAACGCAATCCCTAAGCTTATTGGCCACTGAGCGCTCAGCAGCGCTGTTAATTCTTTAGATTGTCATTTTTAAATTCGTAATATCATTTGAATGGAATGTCCCATTTGAATAATTCAGAACGTAATCTACAGGTATTGAAACAGTCATGAATACAAAATGATTTACTTGGAAAATGATTAATACAAAGGTGTCGATAGCACGGTCTATTTTTCGTCCACGTAATTATTGCGTTTTAAAATGTAAGAAAGTAATTATAGTGAGGTAAATACAATAGCTAGACATATGGTATCACAAAGTTTTTTTTTAATCGATATTGATATGTTCTTTAATATTGAAGCACATTTTTTTGTTCATTTAACAGTATTTCCTGCACAATAAAATATTTCCTGACGATTCAAAAAATATGATGTAACGATTCAAAAAATACACACGTAATTGTTTAAGTTTTCACTTCTGTTGGCATTCTTTTTTTTCTACATCAGTCCTAATCCCTCCCCGGGGCGGAAGGCGGTAATTATGATTCAGCTGATTGTCTAAGTTTTGGAATTACTAATTTCGAGCTTATCTGTGAATATCGAAATATCGATTCTAGAGCTGAGAAATGGATTCTTTTTATAATCGATGCTATTTTATTCGATTCTCAAAATTTCCAGAATTGCCCATCACTAGGACATATACACTATCTACCAATAAATATTTGGATACCTATGCAAATGCAGATATCTGCAGTCCTGATGTATGTCATGCACTCCACCTTTAAATATGTGTTCAGAAACAACATTGGCATCAGTGCAAGATGCTCTGAAATACAGAGTTCAAGAAAGGTGTAATCATTGGGTACTCCAGAAATGGATGATCCTTAAAAGACATATCTGTAAGCTGAATGATCCAAAATTAACCGTGGCCTATGTGATTCAGAAGTGGAAAATGAGCGGTGATTGCTGGAATATGCCCATAGTTGGCAGGCCCATGAAACAGAGAGATAGAGATATTCAGAAAATTTTTATCTAACTAGTGGCAAAATTCATGTTTCTTTCTTTCCATGATTTTTAAACAAAATTCATTTTTTTACCTACTATCTGTTTACGAAACTCACATTTTTTTACGTGTTTGAATTTTTTACTAGACAAAATTTGTGTTTTTTTCACAATCTCTTGACAAAATTTAAGTTTTTTTTTCTGATCCCTTGATAAAATTTGCATTTTTTTTTCCTATTCTTTGGTGAAAGTTGTGTTTTTTTTCTGTGACACTTAAAGAAATTAGCATTTTTTTTTTTTTTTTTTTTTTTTTTTTTAACGGTGATTGCTGGAATATGCCCGTAGTTGGCAGGCTCATGAAAAAGAGAGATAGAGAAATCCAGAAAAATTGTACCTAACTAGTGGCAAAATTCATGTTTCTTTCTTTCCATGATTTTTAAACAAAATTCATTTTTTTATCTACTATCTCTTGACGAAACACATTTTTTTTTACATGTTTGAATTTTTTACTAGACAAAATTTGTGTTTTTTTCACAATCTCTTGACAAAATTTATGCTTTTTTTCTGATCCCTTGATAAAATTTACATTTTTTTTCTATTCTTTGGTGAAATGTGTCTATTTTCTGTGATCCTTAAAAAAATTTGTATTTTTTTTACGATCCTTTGATGAAATTTGCATTTTTTTCTGCGATTGTTTGACAAAATTGATAATTTTTTTTTTTTCTTTCTGAAAATGATTGAAATGGATTTTTTTCTATGACCATTTGTCAAAATTTACATTCTTTATGTCTGAATTTTTGGACTGATGACAGATTCTTTTAAACTTTCGAAACTGAATGCCTAAAATTTTCAGAAAATTTGGGACTGAATCATTCTCGATTTCTTTTACAAAGAGCTAGTCATTTCTTCAGTTTTATGCTTTTATTTTTACCATTATTTTAGAGCATGTTGTTTATTGTCTTGTATAAAGCTATCATTAAAAAAAAAAAAAAAAAAAAAAAAAATTATCTGTAAAATATGAATTGTGACTAACCCATCCCTTATTCCATAAAATTAAACATTCTTTTGCATCCTAACAAGTATGTCATGAAAGCTACAATTATCTGACTACTGATGATTTGATAAGATTTTGCAAAATGATTGAGTCAAATAGGATCTAATCAATAACGATTTTTATACTTTCGATTAATGGAGCAAAGAATAACTTCATATGTAAGTGGTGATGCTCCAGAACTTTTTAAAGATCTTCTCTTCTCTAACAGTTTTCAAAATAAAAGTATTCCAAATTTTGTGTTAACCAATACTGGAAATATTCTTATCATGTAATATATAGTTTATATTTCTGATATCATTATGACATAAAAGCTAGAATTTTGTTTTATAAATAAACACTTGATAAAACTTTTTAATTTAAGTATGAAAATTATCTAAAGAATAGATAACTGTTTTAATATGAGCTAATATGACAAGAACGATGGCAACAAAAAAAGAAAAATTACTAGTTATTGGGAAAAGACTTCAATGTTTTAAAGCAGAGATTCCCAAAGTGTGCTCCGAGGAGCCCTTGGGGCTCCGCCTGAACTTTTCAGGGGCTCCGCGACGTTCCAGGAAAATACACAAAACATGAAAGAAATTAGCATATTGCAAGTGAAAGATTTTCAAAAGTATGTGGTGTCGTCAAAAATAAATATATCTCTAACTGTGTTGAAAAGTACAATAATACACTTCAAAACTATTTAAACATTTGCATTATACATTTATTTTCTATATAATATTTTTTTGTTAGAATTGCTTTATTTTATGTTTATACATTTAATGTGCTTTAAAAATTCGATTTAAAATAAGCTACAAGAAATAGTATTCTGAATCGAATGTACAAAGCAGTGTCGCCGACCTGCGGGTCTGCCGCGCAGACCCTGAAAAATATCTGCAGACCTTGCAATATCTTGGCAGACCCTGCAAAATGTAGGCATGGGATTTTTCCGCCGATCCGCGATTTTCCACCTTATTTCCGTTTCTTTTGCTGTTTCTCCCGAGAGTGATTTGTTCCGAAATTTAAAAAAATCGGTCATCAATCCAAAAAATCGGAGATAGGACCGCGAAAAAAACTCAGATTTCATCAAAAGATCGCGTAATAAACGTGAACAGTTTCAAAGAATAAAAGCTGGGGGGGGGGGGGGGAAATGTCAATTTCGTCACAATATCGCTGAAAATTTTGTCGAAAAGTCGCGTGAAAAACTGATTTTCGGTCAAAAAATCACAGAAGAAAATGCGAATTTCGTCGTAATAAGATAGTGGGGGGAAATGCAAATTCCGTCAAAGATTCGAGAGAAAAACGCAGATTTTCGCAAGAAGATCGCAGAAAAATATGAATTTGGCAAATAATAGCGGGGACATTCCATATCAAATCAACCAGTGACTCAACCTGACTCTTTCAGATTTTGATGAAACTCTCGGGAATCGTTCTGTCCGATGATATAAATTTGAGCATATTTTTATTTTTTATCTATCGCTTTAAATTTTCATACAATTAATTATTTAAGTTTTGAAAAATTATCATTTTTTGGCTTCCTTACATGTTTTTAATTTTGAATTTCTCAAGCTCTATCAAGCATAGAAAGTTTTATGACCACTCATTTTAAAAAGGAGTTTATAAGGTTTAATTTGATATGCAAGTCGACTATACATAATTAAAAACATAAAATTTACTTTTTTTTTAAATTTTAAATTTGATAATTTTTTATATAGTCGTTTTTGAAAATTTTGAAAAAATTGTATGTTTGTTGTAATATTATAAGCTTAAATTTCTGAAATTTTTAGAGTGGGATCTCAATGGGATCAGGAGTTATGAAATAAAAGCTGAAAATTACCATTAAAATAACACTTTAATTCTATCTATTTTGTTATTTAGTTATAATTTGTATGGTAATGTAACCCCCAAGAATGTGCATGGACATTGTCCATGCACATTCTTGGGTATTTTGCAATTTTAGATATCATAACATGTCAACTTCATTGCTTTTAGCTATAGTCTTTAATAAATTAAACTTTTCTAATGCTACTGTTTACAAAGTTATTAAAAGGCAAACTTTGGCCTTTAACATTGGGGATGCATCTGGGATCTACTATACAGTACTATCGTGCTCCGTGCTGTATGATATGATTATGAATGTTTTACATGAATATGCACTTATTATTATTTTTTTAATTCACTTTCAACATATTTGAATTTTACAGCATATAGTGTTTAATGCACTGGGTTTTGTCTAAGTGGTGCATAGGCGTGTGCGTGCATATGCGCTCAATGACTTCAGTGGAGGAAGATTTAAAATGTTTTTCAGTCTCAGGTGAAAGTTTTCCGTCAGCAGACGGAATTCTGTCTTTTGAAAGTTCCCGAGAACGGAAACGGGCCAGAAAAATCTCCGAGAACAGAAATGAATAGCGGAAAAAAAAAAAAAAAAAAAAAAAAAAAAAAAACTATTTTTGTCAAAGGATTGCGAAAATTTTTTATTTTAATGAAGTGATTGCGGATAAACGAGCTATTTCTGTTTGCAAAAAAATATGCATTTTCCGTCAAAAGCTTGCAGAAAAAACACGATTTCTGTCGAAAGATTGCGAAAAGCACACTAATTCAAAGGATCGCGAAAAGACTTTCCGCTGAAAGATCGCGAGAAACACCCTATTTCCGTCAACGGATCGCGTAAAAGACACTATCTCGGTCAAAGAATGCGAAATAGACACGGTCTCTGTCAAAGGATCACAGTAAATATGCGTTTTCTGTGAAAACCTTGCAGAAAACACGCGATTTCTGGTAAAGGAACCCGAATATACCCTATTTCCGTCAAAAGATCGTGAAAAAGATGCAGTCTCCGTCATGCGGTCTCTGTAAAAGGATTGCGAAAAAGACGCGATTGCCTTCAATTGATCGCAAATAAACCTATAACTTTTATCATATGATTGCAGAGGAAACGCGATTTTTGCAAAAATCGCGGAAAAGACGCGAATTTTGCAAAAGAATCGCGAAAAAAACACGATTTTCATCAAATGATCGCAAAAAACCCACAATTTTTATCAAATGATTGCAGAGAAATGAGATTTTTATTAAAGGATTGCGAAAAAGACGCGAATTTTGTCAAAGGGTCGTAGAAAAGATGCGATTTTTGACAAAAGATTGCAAAATAAGACGCGATTTCCATCAAAGGATCGCGAAGCAGACGTGATTTCTGTCAATAATCGCGATAAAGGTGCAATTTCTATCAAAGGATCACAGTAAAGGCGCGAAATTCGTTAAAAAATCGTCTGAAATACATGGATTTCGTCGAAAAATCTCAAATTTCGGGTAAAGGTTGTAGAAAAGTCGCAAATTTTGACTAAAGATCGGGAAAAAAAATGAATTTTGTCATAGGGTCCTGGAAAAAACTTACTTGTGTGCGTATGTGCTCACTCAGACTTAGTGGGTTCGAGGGGATTCAGAATATTTTCAGTCTTGGCGAAATTTCAAGCTTGCATCCTCGGCCATATTTCAAACTTGCACCCATGATTGTGGTATAGGGATTTTTTAATGAAGCCAAAATAATCTGGTAGCATTTTGTATGTAATGTTATCTAAAAGTGGTTTAAAATGAATTTACATTAGAATGGTCAAATTGCATCGGTGGGTTACAAAAATCTCTGAGGTGGCAAAAAGTATCATTTAATTTTTTTTGCTCTATCGACCTGAAATTTGACATAGTAATTTTTTTACTGCAGCGATATACAGATATCTAATAATATTTTGTATGTGTTACCTACATGTGGAAAGTGGTCTAAAATGTTCTGAATTTACAAGAAAATACTCAAACAAAATCGGTAGGTTGCAAAAATCTCTAATATGGCAAAAAATATCATTTAATTTATTTTGCTCTATCAACCTACAATTTGATATAGTAATATTTTTAGTGTAGTGATATACAGATATTTAGTAATATTTTGTATGTATTATCTATAAGTGGCAAGAGGTCTAAAGTGTTCTGAATTTGCATTAAAATGTTCAAATTGCATCACCTCCTGAGGCTCCGCCCCAAACCCCTGGTTCATTTGGCTCGCTCTCTAGCTTGGCACATCATAGCATGTTCAGCTACACCCCCTCAAACAAGTGCCCTTGTGTGGCAGACCCAGCTTTGGGATCAAAGTTAGCCCCTGTGGTACAAAGTGTATCGAAACAGAAAAGGCCCGCCAGTTCTTGCCAAACAAAAGGGAGAACAGTTATGCAACAACACTGGAATTTTAATTTAAAAAATCCATTTTATTATGTATGTAAAAAATTACTTTTTCTTATTTATATATTTGTTGGCAATGATCGGTGTCATCCAATTATTTTAACCTCTTAGCTATGAAAATTCTTTGTCCGTTAAAGGGTTAAAATATTCTTTTAATTGGTCTCTGTCACATTTTCCAACCAGAAATAAGCCTGTAGCAATTTAAAAAATACATATTGGTTCTTTACATTTGTCATCACACTAAGAATTTAAAAAATTGCTCAGTTTCACCCTTTGCTTAGACTACTTGTCAATGAGTATCAGCCCTGATATAAATTTAATCCCACTCACGCATTTTATTTTGTTAGTAAAGTTTTTCTACTAGTTGCAATTCGCTTAACATGTGTAGTTTTTTACTGCATATCTGTTTTGAGGCAAAAACAATGACGAAAGAAAGTTTCTTTCAAAAGTATAATTAATAACCAAATACACTTGAAATAAAATATCGGAAAAAGCTAACAATGCTGCATCTAACAATACAACTTATAGATATTGCCCCACTCACTTAAACACTAAAACGATGACCTGCTTCTAAATGTATTTTTTTAACTGATTAAAAAAAGAAGCTGAGGGGCGATTTATTTTCGTTGCATGTTTAGAAGTACTAGAAACTTAAAGGAGAATGAAAAAATAAACCATAATTGCATCACTCTATTATGGGTAGGCGGAACTTGCGAAAATGTGGTTCATAATTACTCATGGGTGATTGGAATATGCATTTTCTTTTTTTTTTCTTCCGAAGCAGCCTATTGGAATAATACAGAAGAAAATCTCTGCAAATGAAAACTGTACAACTTGACTTTTTTACTGCGTGTGTGTGGTTTTTACTATAAATAATACCATTTTACCCATGCATAATACAAACATGGCTCCATTATGATCTTTAATTTCAAGTTCATACTAAAATTAACTCCCCCCCCCCCCTCCAAAAAAAATTAAAATTAAGACGATGTCACTACTCACTTAACAGTACTGCTTGAACATCGCTCAGGTAAAAAAGAGTTTGTTTTCCTCGTTACTAGAAACTTTCAAAAATTACAAATTTTGAACTATAATTTTTTGCTGTATTTGAAGGAAATATCTCGATTATACAAGGTAGGTATTTTAATAAAAAAAAGAGGTTTTTATTACTTATTTTTATTTTATTGTATCCTATAACAGTAAGATTATATGAAATTGTTAAAGGGTTATATAATAAGAAATTTTATTTTTAAAATGCCTAGTATGAATTCTGTAAAAGGAAAGGGCCAAACTGAGAACCTTGGTCCAATGCTAGAAATTACTGGCTCAGAATTTTATGAAACAGATTTTTCTCTGCTCCATAGGCTTAAAAAACATTAATTTGTGAACCACGGAATATCGTTGGGTCCAGGGGCTCCGCCTTAGAAACTTATCTCAAAAAGGGCTCCGTGAGCCCAAAAGTTTGGGAACTGCTGTTTTAAAGTAAAGGTATTCTCCCTGTAACTTATAAAGCAAATCAAAAAAGGCAATGTCTCAAACTTGAAAAAAAAAAAAAAAAAAAAAAAAGGAACCAGAAATTATAAAGAAAGGTTAGAAAAATTCTTTTTAAGTGGATAATTGTATTTTTCATCAAGATGTGTCAAATTTGAAAAACATTGAGATTTGTATTTTTCCAGTTGAATCCAATTTCTGGATTACACTTATGATCTAGGTCTTATGAGTACTTTACATCTAGTTGAAAAAATGAAGAGATATTATTTCAAATATGAATAATCTCATATAGTTCAAATTTCCAAATTTTTTCATTTTTGGACAATTTGAAAATTTTGTATTTGGTGCTTCATGCATTCACTATGCGAATAAGTAAGCAATACCAAATTTTTGTCCACAGAGGTAGCAACCAGAAAAATATTGTTCATAGTGTAAAATTTTCTTGATCTTGTTTAATGTATACAAATTTTGTTTAGTTTGAATTGTAGACAAATCAGACATTTTATGGGCTCTGTTAGAATTAGAATAAAATGTAATTCACTGCAGTCTGAAATTTTTGGTGCTGAGTCTGATTGTACATTAAGAAATGCACTATTTTTTTTTTTTTTTTTAATAATTGATACATGCAATATGAAAATATATATTTTATAAAATGTACAAAACTATTTTACATGTTTAATGCACATTAGCTTAGAAAATAAAAACAGCATTTTTTCATTTGTTTCTTTAATCAGGATTTATGCATTGTAGCATTTGAATTTTTCTATTTTTTGTATATTTAAATTATTTGAAACCAATTTCAAAATTATTTTAATCATACTTTACTTCACAATATTCTGTTTATATGAATCCATATTTTTATTAATTGATGCAAAAGTTCTATTGTATTTTAAAATTGTGCAGAATCAAAATACTCTAAGATAAATTCAAGATGTTTGGTGTATCTTTTAGCTGTTGATTGGTTGCTGCCAAACACTTTTGCAATTGCTCTAGTGGTTAGATGAGGGTTTATCTCCAAAATGAGCTGCAAAATTTGGATGGCAGTCCAGGTCAAGGATCTTCTTTTAGGTTGAAATCTCTGAAACAAAATTTGACAATTCCAGACACTTACTACTTCACTCTCCAACATACATGTCATATAAGTTCTTACATGTAACTCATGCATTGCTTCGTACCTGAAGTTCATATCAAATAATATACTTTATCCACTGACATTTTAGTTATTCAGTAAAATTATCGGCAGGTATAAAAAAATGTATCTGAACTTTTGCATCGATCGAATAAAAATTTTCAGTATACATAAATAACTAGCAGTTTTTGCCAGCTACGCTGGTCGATTTTTCTAAAGAAACCTTGAATCAAATGAAATATATCAGTGAACTTTATCATGATTTTATAGCAATATGGACATTTACATGAAATGTCCGGCAGAGTTGCTCAAAACAATATGAACGTCATGACGCTGCTATCTTTTATTGGGTCATACAAAATTTAAGCGGTTAACTTCTTTAGTTGACCATTTAGTGTGGATTCGGTAAGGAAGATAAAACGACTTGTAATATACTTAAAGCACTGATGAAAAATTATCAATGCAAGTCTCAGAGAATCCGTTAATTTGACTTATTGAAAAAGCTAATTTATCTTAATAAATTGGTTTGCCAGATTCTAGAACTTTCACCCATGATTTTACAATAAAACAACTTGACGATCAAGCAACAATTGAAAATTTAAATTTTTATGCCAAAGACATCGCCAAATTAGAGAAATGTTAAATATCTCATGAACTATTAGATTTATAAGATTTTGGTTAGTACCATTCAATTAAGCATACAAAAATACACTGAAATATGTTATCAGTTAAAAGATAGCTATAAAACTTGATTTTTAATGATTTTTTCAAAAATGCGTTCCCTCTTTTAGCCCCGTCAGGGCTGGAATTTTAGAAATTCCCTTATTAGTGGCACTCGATGTTATAAAGAAGTATTTTTACCCCAATTTTCAAGATTTTTGGTTCGGCAGATTTTTTTTGCGCTGTGATTAATACGAAATCCTGACTTTCTTTTATATATATAGATAAGGATTGAAATTTTCAGGTTTTTGCGCCGAAGGCATTGCCAAATTAGGAAAATGTGAAGTATTACACGAACTACTGGACTTAAAAGAATTTGCTTAGTATCATTCGATTCAGCATGAAAAAAAAGCACCAAAATATGTTATCAGTTGTAAAATAACCCCAAAATCTGATTTTTAAGGAATTTTTTTAAAGTTCGTTCTTTTCTTTACCCCCCTTAGGGGTGGAATTTTTTAAAATACCTTCTTAGCGGCACTCGATGTTATAAGAAATATTTTTACCCCAATTTTCAAGATTTTTGGTTCGGTAGATTTTTCTGTGCTGTGATTAATACAAAATCCAGACTTTCTTTTATATATATAGATTATCATATATTAACATTCTGGCATATAAAGTACACTTTTGAAACAATAAAAATTAAGAAGATATTTGCACAATAATTCAGATTTTGATATTAATGAACAAAAAAGAAGATTTGATTAATGGAATAAAAAAAAGAGTATAATTTCAAATGCTTTATGGAAATTCAGAAAAATAAATAAGTTTGGCAGCATCATACATTTTACCTTCCAATTTATTAATTTGCTTTATGTTCATATTTATGTTTAATGTTTTTTAGCATATTTTCTTCCCACACTTTTTATGCAGGTTTTTAAAAAAAGAGGGATGTGCACAATAAGGTGAATATACCTAAGAGCAGAAAAATATGGACTAAAATTGTAGATTTGAAACATCATATGCCACAATATATAATAAATATTTTTTAGAAGAAGTGTTTTAAAAAATGCATAAATGATGTTCCACCATTTATCTAAAATCATTGAAATAACTAGTTTTTTTTACAATATTTTAAAAGTCACAGCTCTGTATATTTGAAAATAAATATTGATAGGAATAGTTATAATATTAATGCATACATATTTATATACAACAGATAATAAAAACCATTTTACAAAATAAATTTTAATAAAAAGTATTTGTACACAGAACCAATGGAAGTTCAGAATAACTCCAAAATTACTTAGTTCATAAAAAAAAAAAAAAAAAAAAAAAAAATACATGTACATGTTATTAATTCATGACAGATTCTATCATCCTCCTAATAGCTGGTCGAAACTCATGACGAGCCATTTCTATTGGATTTTTCTTTTCCTAAAAAACAATATATAATTAATTATAGTTTTAACTAATTCTACATTTAGAAGTATATCTTCCTTTAAATATAAAAATGTTTCAAACACAGCTAAATATTTCCCATACAATGAAAATAATTTTTTCTTCTCCCGCTCCTAATAAATGAAATCAGAAAATTAGACTATTTTAAATCAGAAATTATTAAAAGGAAAAAAAAAAAAAAAATCCTCTTTAAAAGTAAGACAAGTTCTTTTTTTTTTTCTTTTCACTTACATAATACCAATAAATAATAATAATAAAATACAAGGCATAGTTTATACTTTTCGTAGTTATAAAAAATCTAACAAAAAAAAAAAAAAAAAGTTTTTATTTATTTATTTTATTTTTTTGGTATTGTTGGTGTTTACATATGAAGAGTTCACAGCTATAGTAAACCAAGTCCATTTTATATATAAATATATATATATACATAAAAAAAAAGAGATAATACACTTAGAATGTGCATAAAATCTGTTTTTTCCACTCCCATAGCAACTAAGCTTGTTTTCAAATTTTTCTCATGGATCTCATCGGTTTATAGACTCACTATACTGTGGGAGTAGATAAAACAGATTTTATGCATTTTCTAAATGGATTATCAAATTTTTCTTTTAAATGGACTTGGTCTATTACAGTTGCGAGCCCTCATATGTAAGGAGCTGGTTTATATACATGCATTTTTGCCAATCAAGCTATATGTAACATTTTTTACCTTAGTGATTATTGCAGGAATCATCATAATAGCATAGACCACAGAATCATATTGCAGATGTGTTAATTATAGATCAATCAGACCGTAGATGATTTACACATAGATCAATCAGGTTAGTGATCACTGCAGGAATCATCAAAGTAGCATAGACCACAGAATAATATTTCAGGTGTGTTAATTATAGATCAATCAGATCGTAGATGATTTACTCATAGATCAATCAGGCTGAATGAATTTTTTTATACAACAAGAAACAAAAAGACAGGAAATTTGCTAACCATTATTTTTTCAGGCATGGCACCAAGTAATGACAGGTCAATCAGGTTAGTGATCACTGCAGGAATCATCAAAGTAGCATAGACCACAGACTAATATTTCAGGTGTGTTAATTATAGATCAATCAGATCGTAGATGATTTACTCATAGATCAATCAGGCTGAATGAATTTTTTTATACAACAAGAAACAAAAAGACAGGAAATTTGCCAACCATTATTTTTTCAGGCATGGCACCAAGTAATGACAGGTCAATCAGGTTAGTGATCACTGCAGGAATCATCAAAGTAGCATAGACCACAGACTAATATTTCAGGTGTGTTAATTATAGATCAATCAGATCATAGATGATTTACTCATAGATCAATCAGGCTGAATGAATTTTTTTGTACAACAAGAAACAAAAAGACAGGAAATTTGCTAACCATTATTTTTTCAGGCATGGCACCAAGTAATGACATATAATTTCCCAGAATATTTCTCTCTAATTCATTAAAACATGAAAAAAAAACTTTAAACTGATAAATATCTGAATAACTTACTTTGTTTAATGTGTCAGTATCGGCACCTGCTTCGATTAATAACTTTATTGCTTCCATTCTTTCTTCTTCACAAGCTAAATGTCTAAAAAAAAAAAAAAAAAAAAAAAAATTTTAAAGTACTACAAATAGTTTCATTTTTCGCAATTCTGAATATTTATATTGAACTAGCAAATTCAAAATTGTATTTTTAATGTTATTCAAAAATATATTTTATTATTACATAGTCACTGTTTAGAGATTTTACAAACTGTCCAATCATTCACTGAAGCTTTAAACAGAGTAAAACTGTGAGAATATTTCCCTAAAGACATGACTCTCAAGAATGTCATTTTAAAGTTTGTGTGGTAGTGAAGATGTTCTTTATGAGCTTTAGAGACATAATCCACAAGCAAACTGGAATCAAACTTTTTAAAAAAGAAATAATTGTCTTAAATTTTGTATATCAGTATCAATCTCATACTTGTGCTGTAATATTATTTAAAACAACAGTTTCACTGTGCATCCCTTGACTTACAGAGACAATGTAAAAATAGTAAAATTTGCGTGACCTGCGATTTTCATGATTTTATTTTAATATGATCTAATTCTATATTTTTAAAAAAAGAGCTCTTTTACAAAAAACTTTACACAATTTAACTCTAAAACCAAAAACACATGTAGATTTGAAATATGCATGAAAATAAATGCATAATTTTTTAATCCATTTTGATTATATAAATCTTCTTCAATTACACAATGAGAGGGTAAATAAAAATAAACCAAGATAATAGGTTTCTTGAACCTCTTCGTGACAAGATCCTTTTTATTAATATTTTATATTTTAATGCTGGTTTTTAGAACAAAAAATTTTCTGTAATTGAATCGCAAAAATGCTCCGACTAAGGTAAACTTACAATTAAAAATAACTAGTGAGAATAATGAAGGATTCTGAGCATCTTAAGTGGCATGTATACAGGTCGCTCATTCCAAGGGCTTAATTAAAGTAAGTTTTTCAGAACAAACAAGGTGAGTGTATGTTTACATTTCCTTTAAATTATAAATTTTCAATAGTTTATCTTTTTCCCAAATTTCATGTGTCATATGTCTTTCTCCACCAAGTTCAGTGAAAAAAAATAAAATGGAAGTTCTACTGTGCTTAAAATGTGTACAATTACAAAATTTGGATTAAAAAATATTTTCAATAAGTTATGCAAAATATTTAGCTTCAATAATAATAAAAAAAATAATAAGAGTAATAAAATGTTCACATTAAAATACGTTTAAAAATACTAGTGTTTAAAAATAAGCAAGAATAAATAATTTTTGCCAACAAAAATTTGCTTGAACAATAAGTAAAATTCAAAGAAGAAATCAGGGCATACAAAGGTGAGTTTCCAACAGAATCTTTTTGGTTAAGATCCAACTGATTGCTATATTCATCTAAGAACAGCTTTAATATTTTTATATTCCCTTTTGAAGCAGCACGATGAAGAGGCGTACTTCCCATATTATCAGCAGCGTTGATGTTGGCATGGTTATCCAAGAGAATTCTTGCAATCTGTAGAAGTTAAAAACAAATATTTAATGTATAAACACACTCGTATCAATGACAGTCTTAAGTTTTTCATATAGTCCAAGAGCTGATAGCATAAACACCTAAGATATCAAGCACAAGAAAAGAAAACTTTATTTTATAGAAGAGTAGTAATAGGGGAATCTAATTATCCATGTCTGTCGGAAGTGAAGTGGTGCATAAGCCAAAAATTAATACCATTAGTGGTTGACTCTTAGGCATAACATTGCGTTTATCATACAGTGAAAGGTATGAAATGATTGTACGACAAACACAAAGCTAAACCTACAAATAAGCCACAAAAGGTATTAATTTTTGGCTTATGTACCACTTCACTTAAGGCAGACATAGATCATTAGATCCCCCTATTACTACTCTTTCATAAAACAAATGTTTTTTTCTTGTGCTCGATACCTTAGGTTTTTGTGCTGTTGGCTCTTGGACTAATATGAAAGATTTATAAAAGAAGAACAAAAAAATAGAATGAAATTGTATTTATACATGTGTGATAGGAATGATCCAAAATTGTATTTAAACTTAAATAAAAACCTGAAAATTTTACATATAGATGTTACTTAAAAAATCAGTACTGAAATAAATAAATAAATAGATTCACTGCTTGAATGAGTGGGCGAGTGAGTGAGAGAGACAATCTCCAAAGTGCTACACAGTATGTATGTCCTAGTCAGATGATCAGCTTAATGCAAGATCCTTATTTCCCAAGTAAACTTGGTATTCATTTTATATTTTGAAGAAACGAAAGTTTGAACTAAAGAATATACTTTTTTTTAATTACACTACAATATTGCTTTCTTTTAATATTTGCCAAGAAAAAAAAAAAAAAATCCTGAAATCAAGATACACATTGAACAAAATAACTTTGTATCATAACAAGAGGCAAAACAACATACAATTATTATAGCTAAGGTTTGACCAAAACATATTTTTAAGATGGAAACAAAAATCGAAAATATCCAAAAAATTATTTAAAGTAATTAACACATATATAAATATACAAAATTATTAATTAGTTATAAGCACAATTTATTAATTATTCATACATGTGACTATAGTAGACTCTTTGTACTTCTAACCAAATATTTTTATTTTTATATAAAATAAAATGTAACTAATTTATCAAAGACAAAATGATTTTCTAACTATACAAATTTCATAAAATTAAAAGTATTTTAAGTATGTATACTTTGATTTATCTTTTATAATGATTTTTATAAATAAAATCCGTTATGCAAGAATTTTTTCAAGGAGTTATTCAAACATTTCAATAATTAAAAAATAAAAAAAATTAGTGAGTTAAGTCTGCAGCTTTTTAATGAGTAATGAGAAAAGTGTCTTTAAATTTTAGTCATAAATGCATTTCATGATTTATAATTTCACCCACATCTTACATCAGTCATGACTGATAATTAAAAACAGTGAAGTTCATGCCAATAATCTAAGAATGTTTCATTAGAGCCAATACAGCTCAAATCAATGAGTAATGCTGAAAGTTTTCCAAGGAAAAAATGCAATTTTTGGAAGTTTTGGAATGTGATTATTGTAATAAATTTCAGTCAAATATTCATATGACAGAAAATTTGGCATGATTTTCAATGAAAATGAATTTTCAGCGAAACTCAGATTTTAGGATGGAAATGAAACTGGGTTTTCAATCAATCTCTAGTTATAAGCCTAAAAGAGATAGAAAAGTTATATGAAAAGGGAGAGATAGAGAGAGCAGTGTTGATTTCAAGAAGTAGCCCAGGGGGGGGGGGGGGGGATGATATATCCTCCTCCGGGAGCAATGAAATGTCCCACCCAGAAGGAATTCTTTCTGAATCGGTTCTGAAAGTGAAAGTAATTTTATAAAAAATATCTGCCACCAAAATCAAAAAAGTAGTTAAGGAGCGATCTCAAGAGGGACCTCAGTTGTCCAATGCAAAAAAAATTTCAAAATTTCAAAATGCGAAAGAGTTATTAAAAAAATTCCTCCCCATAGGAATTGCATTAGCTCGCGAGTATCTTCACAGCCAGGGACAGGAGCCTAAAGTCATGTGACTATCATCGACAATTGCGGGATGATCACTTCACTTTTTATATTCCAGGTGACCAATTTGGTACTTTAATGTTAGACAGGTGTAGGTGGTAAGTCGCTAAATATTGCTATGTTGTCATCATTTCATCTACATTATAATAGTCCATGTTGCATGACTGCCATAAACAACAATGAGCTGATTCCATTGTTATATGCAAGGTTACCATTTTGATTAAAAAATCCAAATTATTTTTTCTAATAAAACTACATAAAAGTTGCCATGATTACAAAGAATTCTTGATATTTTTATGTTAGCTGACTGCAAATCTCGCCAATAGCATTTTTAATTTGCCAGTTAGCATTTTTTTAATTTTTCACTTGCTTTACATAAATTAAAACAATGCTTTGAAGTTAAAATTGAATATCATGGTTTGTAGTATTATTTAATACTACTGTATAACCCTCATCTAAAATAACGGAATGTGAATGATAAATCTTCAAAATGTTTAATTCATGAAGATAGAATATAATAGAGAGAACGAAATGAAGATAGGTATGCCATCATAGACCTTAGGTTCAAAAATAGAAATTGTTTCGTGGCGCTGCTACTTCTAACCGAAGAATCACATGATCATTTTAGCTTCGATTTTTGATTGCAGATGGCAACATCAAGTGTCATTGGGTATTTTATCATTATCATTTTGAAATTACAACAATCTAAATGATCTATAAATATTAATGAAAATAAGGAAAACTGCTGGTTGACAAAGATGTAGGCCTTGTTTCTTCTTCTCAAATTTAAGTTTACGTCAAAATGCATAAACTTCTATCAGAAGGTGTACATTTTCTGGAAACATTTAACCATAAAAAATTTAATTAAAAAATATTTTTCTGACTTATTTATGGGATACTGACCAGGGATATCTGGCCACTTCGGCAATTGACAGGCCAAAAGCCAAAATACAATACTGATTGGGGGATGCACCGAATATCCGGCTCCTGCCAGATATCCTGCTTATTCGGCACTCGAACTGGATATTCGTTCCGGCCGAATATTTTAATATCCAGTTGCCGGATAGTAAAACATTTTTTAAATTCTGTTTTTTAACATTTAAAAAAAATGTAAAACTAATTTGCTCCTTGCCAACCTTATCTTATTAAAAAGCAATGTTAACAAAAATAAATACTTGTATATTTTCACAATTATGAAATTATAATGTTTATATGTAAATGAAGATATATTTAAAGTACGAGAATATTTTGTCATAACCTATAACAGCAATTGTAAAAACAAAACTAGAATATGTACTTCAACTTCAAATTTTTTATTTCTCTTAAAAATTGTTCTTAAATTTCAGTAATGAAGTAATTTTACACCTCTCTAAAGTTTTATTGTAATTTTCACCAGTCAAAATTTAACTGCAGTGTTCAATTATTCTGTCATAACTGTAATTGTAAAACCAAAACTAGAATATCAACTACAATTTCAACTTTGTTTTGCTTAATTGCTGTAATGAAGTAGTTGACTTTTATAGTTCTTCTCAAGTGTTTTGTTAATAACTTTATTATTAATTTGAATTATTAATATCAACAAAAGAGGAAGGTATAAATATCTAATCTAAAAGTTTTATGAAGTTGCTGTTAATACATCAAAATCCGAGTTGAAAATGTGTACAATGGGGCCATCTTATAAGTGCTAAAGTATTGAAGATTAAAAACTATGTAAATAAAGTTTCCAGCAAACTAAAGAGTTTATTTATGAATATTCATACTCCAGATTCAAAGTGTGTTTCTTTAGAAAATCAAGAACAAAATGGTGCTGATATTAAAGAAACCATTCAAATTTTGCTGGAACATCAATTGCACAAGTTAAGCAGTCAACAATAGAAAAAAAATGTAATAAAAACAAAAGAAAAAAATCATTAAATATACAAATTGCATTTAAAAAAAATATATATTTTAGTAAAAATTCCCAAAGCAATTGAATTATGTCTTGTCATATAAGTCACCCGCTCATGTTAAAATTGCAAGTGATATTTTAAATAAAGTTCATTCTGAAACTTGCTCTACAATGCAAAAAGAGCTTAATAGGAAAACTGTAATGCTCACTCAGAGTGAAGAGGAGTAATGTATATAACTATCCCATTTTTGTTAATTATGTGTCAACAGGGTAAAAATATTTTTTTCTGTTAGTTAATCGATACAATGCATCTATAAAAACATCAAGACACTACCTAAATCTGGTGATAGAGACTAGAGAAAAAGTAGAAAAAAATATGCATGTAAAGTTAGAAGTTTTATAAGTAATACTGAAAAGGCAAAATAATATTACATTTCAATATTTAATTATTACTATGTTTTTAAGTAACTTTGACTTAATAAGTGAACTGAAATCTATTAATACTTGCATAATATAAAATTATGTAATAATTTTTTTTTCTTTAAACAAGCATAAAATTGAAATATTATTAAAATTAAAAATGAGAAATTATTCAGCCAAATACCGGATATTCGGTAACATTTTGTACTGGATATCCGTTATCCGGCAAAAATCCACATCCGGTGCATCTCTAGTTTTCGCTAAGATTCTTGGCCATTTTGTGAATATATACTCACATCATCTCTGTTTTTTGAAGCTGCATAATGCAAGGATGTCTGGCCAGTCTGGTTAATTGCATTGACATCGGCTCCCCTACTAATCAATGCAGTCACTATATCTGCTCGGCCTACTGATGATGCAATCATGAGAGGAGTCCAATTTGTCTACAAAAGAGAGAAAACTTTATATATTAGCAGTTATTAATACAAAATTATTTCATTGAAACAAACATAGATGTGTATGTAGGTTAAAGAGCTGTGTGTAAAGAGACAGCTGCTTTTTTTTGTGGCCCTCTAATAAAATATGGTTTTTTTTTTCTTTTTTTTTTTTTTTGAGATCCTGCAATGAAATTAGTATTTTTTTCTAGCAATCCTTAGCCAAAATTCATGTTTTCTTGTGCATTTTTTCACAATCCTCTGATAAATTGGGTTTTTTCATGTGATTCTTTAACAAAATTTGTGATTTTTCTGCGATTCTTTGATAAAATTTACATTTTTTCTGTGATTATTTATTTGACGAAATTCTCATTTTTTTGTGATCCTTTAATGAAAATTCTCAATGATTCTTTGATGAAATTTCTATTTTTAATTTGATGAAACTTGCATTTTTTCTAATATCTTTTGACAAAATTTAAATTTCTTTTCATGCTTCTTTGACAAAATTCTTGTATTTCTTCACGGTTCTTTGTCAAAATGTGTGTTTTTTCATGATCCTTTTATGAAATTCACATTGTGATTCTTTGAAGAAATTCGCATTTTTACTGTGATCTTTTGATGAAACACGTTTTTTCTACGACCCTTTGATGCAAATTGTGTTTTTTATGTAATTCTTTGGCAAAAATCGCTTTTTTTTTTTTGTGATATTTTGCTAAAAGTTGCCTTTTTAGTGATCTTTTGATGAATTTTGTGTTTTATTTGCTATTTGACAAAATTTGCATTTTTTAAATAAACTTTTGGCAAAATTAGCATTTTTTTGGGTACCTTTGCAAAAAATGGACACTTTTATAGTGACTACTTGTCGAAATTTGAGATATTTTTCAACTACATTTTTTTTATGTCTGATGACTAATTAGCAGGATATTTGGAACAGAATGCTTTAAATTTTAAAGAACATTTGGAACAAAATCACCCCCTGAATTTGCCAACAGGAGGCAGAAAATGATGCGAAAATTATCAATCGATCTTATGAAAAAAATTGTGAAATTTGTCTATTATTCACGAAAAAATGTACAAAATGTGTCAATAGGTCTGGGAAAAGATCACAAAATTTAAGGCATTCGACAAAGTTAATTGTAGTTTCAAAATGCAAAAGTTTTCAGAAAACATTGAATTGTTTTTGGAAAGGAGCTTTCCTCCCACGATACTCTTTTGGGCCAGATTTCAAAACTTTGGGTGCGAGTCCTGCCCTTCCACCCTGATATACGTAGAGAGAATGGTGGTGACCCACTAATAGAAAAGTACATATTTTTCTTATAACTTCTTGAATAAAAATGTTTAATAAAGGAATCGAACAAATTGTAACATAATTAGATACTTACATCATCGGCCTCATCTACAGGTGAGCCTTGTTGCAAGAGATAGTTTACAATGTTTGTTTGACTTCCTGATGCAGCCCAATGCAACGGAATACGTCCAGACTGGGTTAAAAGAAATATGTATGATTTTAACAATTAAATCTTTACACATATTTTATAAATACAGCAGAGCCTTCAATTCTACAAATGCTTAAAATCCACCACAGATGTAAACAATGAAACTTTCAGTTCAGATATAAGTATAAAAGTTTCAAAATTTTTTAGCTTTATATCATTCCATATGTAATGTAAAATTTTGATAATATGATTGCTCATGGTATTTCATGGCAGAAATATAAATTTATTTATGAAAAAAAAATTAAGATACTGTTGATAATTATCTTTTTATCAAGTATATTTATGTATTAATCAAGCTTTTTTAATTATTAAAATTGTCTACACTAGGGGTGCACAACCTTTTCAAGCAAAGGGCCACTTACAAACATGCCTGGGTGGTCGAGGGCCACATCAATAACTAGGAGATAATTCGATTTAAAGGAGATGATCTGTGGCCTATAATTGGATAAAAAATCTGATTTCATAGGGGAGTAATGAAAGGTGGGGTGTTACCCCTTTAAGTTTGCTTACCCAGTTAAAATATCCAATTCACATGGTAAGTACATATCAGCATATTTTAGTTTATATATAACAGATGTAGCAAGGATTATTTTCAGGGTGTAAAAATATTCCTTGACTTTTTTCAAGAGAGTAAGTTTTGTTTTATTAAAAGTGTTAAAAAATAAGCAAAAATTGCTGGTACTGAACAAAAATGTGAACTTTATGAACGAAAGAGAGAGAAGGAGCCAATCGACAAGAATTTTTGTGCCTGATCAACAAAATTTTTGATTTTTTGTGCCCGATCAATGAAATTTGTAATTCTTCCACGCCTGATCGACAAAATTTGCACATTTTACAAAACTAATTGACAAAATTTGGAATTTTTAAGAAGCTGATCGAGAAAATTTTCATCATTTCCTCGCCTGATCAACAAAATTCGCAATTCTTATGAAACCGATCGAGAAAATGCAGGATTTTTCCGCACCTGATCAACAAAATTTGCTATTTTTACAAAGCTGATTGACAAAATTAGTGATTTTTCCTCTCATGATCAACGAAATTCGCGATTTTTCCCCGTCATGTTCGATGAGATTCGCGATTTTTCCGTACCTGAACAACGAAATTCGCGATTTTTATGAGCTTGATCAACAAAATTCACGATTATTGCAAAGCAAATCTACGAAATTCTCGATTTTTCTTCACATGAACGGCGAAATTCTCGATTTTTCCTCACCTGATCGACGAAATTCACAATTTTTCTGAACCTCGTCGACAAAATTCACAAGTTTTCTGAAGCTGATCAACAAAATTAGCGATTTTTCCGCACCTGGTCGGCGAAATTTGCGATTTTTCCGCATCTGATCAAAGAAATTCGCGATTTTTCCGAACCTTGTTGACAAAATTCACGATTTTTCTAAAGACGATCAAAGAAATGAGTTATTTTTCTACGCCTGATCGACAAATTTTGCAGATTTTTGAAACAGGTCGACCAAATTTTTACGAAACCAATAGATGAAATTTACGATTTTTCTTTGCATGATCGACAGAATTCGCGATTTTCCTTCGCGGGATCGATGAAATAGGCGACTTTTCTAGGGATGATCGGCAAAATTCTCAATTTTTCCGAGCCTGACCGACAAAATTCGCAATTTTTAAGAAGCCGATCGGAAAAACTCATTATCTTTCCGCTCCTGATCAACAAAATTCAAAATTTTTACGAAGGTGATCGAGAAAATTTACAATTTTTCCGAGCCTGATCAACGATATTCGCTATTTTTCAAAGCTGATTGATGAAATTAGCGATTTGTCCTCGCATGATCAATAAAATTCATATTTCTTCCGAGTCTAATCAACAAAATTCATGAATGTCCCGCGCCTGAACGATGAAATTTGCAACGATCGACGAAATGCGCGATTTTTCCGTTACAGATCGGCGAAATTCCCGATTTTTCTGCGTCTGAATGACGAAATTCGAATTTTTACAAAGCCATTGGACGAAATTAGCAATTTTATTTCGCTTGATCGATAAATTTCGTGATTTTCCACAGCCGATCGAGGACATTCGCGATTTTATTAGTTGCCTGATCAACGAAATTTGCGATTTTTCGGAATCCGATCTATAACACTCGCGATTTTTCGGCGTCCGATCGATGACATGTACACATTTTCCACGTTTAATTCACGATATACGCATCTTCCGAGCCAGATCAACGAAATTCGCGATTTTTGTACTAACTGACGAAATTTGCATTTTTTTTTTACGCGGTAAGATGAAACTCGCGATTTTTTTTTCTCTGGATAAATTGATGAAATTTACGATTGTTTCGTAGCCGAATAACGAAATTTTCATTTTTTCCTCGCGTGATCGATAAATTCGCGATTTATCTGTGACTTATCAACGAAATTTGTACTTTTTTTGTACGTTCCCGATCAACAATATTAGCGGTTTTTTGTTGTTTTTTTATGCGATAAACCGAGAGAACATGCAATTTTTTTGCAACCGATGAATTTAATTTGCAATTTTTTCGAGCATCTTCTACAAAATTGATGATTTTTTCTTGCCTGATCGACAAACCTCGCGATTTTTCTGTGTCCGATCACGGAAATTCGCTATTTTTTTCCTAACTTCATGGACAAAATTTGCGATTTTTCAATATCTGATGAGTGAAACTTGCGGTTTTTGCAAACTTCATCGACAAAATTCAGTTTTGTTCGCACTTAATCAATGAAATTCGCGATTTTTCGGTGCCGGTCAATGAAATTTGCGATTCTTAAGTGACGAAATTTTATATTTTCCTGCAGAAAATTGACGAATGTTACGATTTTTTCCTGTCACATATACACAAAAATTGCAATTTTTTCCAGTTGTAAATTTACAGAGCTCACGGGCCACACGTTAACCCATTGCGGGCCACTTTTGGCTCGCGGGCCACAGGTTGTGCATCCCTAGTCTACACCTGATATAAAACTTCCTTAATTTTTTGATGTGAATAAATAGGTAACATTTATGAGGAAATTACATTAAATAATATAAGGAAAACATATCTCATATTTTTATTATGCATATTATATATTATTATTTATTTGACTTTTACTATTAATAATTTTTTTAATTGATGTGAATTAATATGTTATCTAATAGTAGAAATTTTATTAAATAATTCTATATATCTATTCTAATATAGCTATACATTATTATTTGACCTTTACTTTTAATAATTTTTTTAATTGATGTGAATTAATAGTCTACTCTTATGAGGAAATTACATTAAAAAATTTAAGGAAAATGTATCTCATCTTTATTATTAAGCATATTTAACTATTATACTAAATGTGATGATATTATTGAAAATGACTGAATTTTGCTCACCAACACAGCATAAATATTATACACTGGATTCTAAATAAAAGAATGTCCAGCTCATAGTTTTTTTTAGTTATAAACCATGGCATTTTCCAGCACTTCTCATCATACCATATTTCAAGGAAATCAAAACAAATAGTTGAAAATATAGTTATGATATTTTCATTATTGTTAGTGACAAATGAAAATCAAAGTTTGATCCTCTTGAGTGAGATGAGATATACAATGTATTTTATGACTCAATAAGTGGAATACGATTATTGTTGCCTGAACAAAAATTGTCTGTTTTGATAACATTATCAACCCCTAAAAGCTTTTCTATTTTGTTTAGAAACTCTAATTTGAAAAAACAAACAAACAAGAAACAGATTTATTTACTATACAAAATTTAGGAACTTGCATTGTACATCATTAATTTCTATGCAAATCCTAATTAATCATCCCCATGAGTCATCATTTTAATCTTTTCATGGTTAATTTTCTTAAGTTATATCAGAGTTTCCCCCAGGTTTAAAAAGGAGCAGGGCGCTACTTTTCTGAAAAGGGCACTTTTTACATTCTTCAGGCCTTCAGGTGGTTTTTTGATTTTTAAGGGCACTTTTATAGAATTGAATCTAGAATCTAGCGGTTCAAAAAATTGTGGAAATACAGAAATTATGTCTAAGAATTCAGAAAAAAAATCCAAAACTTTTGTCAGAAATAAAAAAAAAAGAAAAAAGTAAATTTTGTTAAAGATCGCAAAAAACGGCAGGTTTTGTTAAAAGATCACGAAAAAAAGTCAGATTTTTCTAAAAAATCGCAAAAAAATGACAAATTTCGTGAAAATTTCGCGAAAAAATGACCAATTTCTTCAAAAGATTACGAAAAACTGCCAATTTTGTCACGTTTAAACATGAAAAAATGCAAATTTTAATTAAAGACTTATAAATAAATTCTATATTTAAATTAATAATAATAAACATCATTTTTAGGATGATTATAACGAGTCATATTACGTATGACGTTTAAATTTTGTGCCCCTTTGACTAAATTTGCATTTTTGTGCGATCTTTTGGCGAAATCTACGTTTTTTTTTCGGGATATTTTGAGGGATTTTGCGTTTTTTTTGTGAATTCGTGGCAAAATTTACCGTTTTTTGCGAATCTTTTGACAGAATTTTCCTTTTTTTGCAATTTTTGGACAAAATTTGCCGTTTTTTCGCAAATCTGTTAACGAAATCTACCATTTTATTGCGATTTTTAAACGAAAGTTGCCATTTTTTGTGATCATTTGGCAAAATTTTCCATTTTACGCGAATTGTTTGAAAAATGTCTCCATTTTATCATGATTTCTGGATGAAATTAATCGTTATTTCGTGATTTTTTGACGAAATTACGCATAAAAGCTATTTTTTTGCGTAGTTTATGTGCTATAGTGCATCCATATCATCACTGAAGGGCTGTGTTTTTTCAAATATGGGGAAAGAAAGGCGCTATTTTATTTTGAATGAGCGACAATAGGGGCGCTAATTTTTGGATGAGGGGCAAGAGGGGTGCTATTTTTTAAACTAAAGGGCAGGAGGGGCAGCACGCCCCCTGAAACCCTCTGGGGGAAACTCTGTTATATTTTACAAACAGCAAAAAAAAAAAAAAAAATCTAAAATAATGCTATTTTTTATTTAAATATGATTTTGTTTCTAATTATTTTAAATAATATTTAAATGTTGACATTTGAAAGTAAAAATTGTGAAAAGTTTTTAAAAATTTGTTTTAAAAAGTTATCTTAAGTATTTGGATCCACCAAATACTTACATATTTAGCCAAACCGAATATCAGTAGGCCGAATAATATGACATCCGATTAAACCAAATGTTCAACTTTACTAGGGATGCAACGGATATCCGGCCAATATCCGATATCCGGCTGGTTTTTCAATATCCGAAATATCATCGGATATCCGAATCACAATCACCGGATATCCGACTTCTCTATCGGATATCCGGCAGAATGCAACAAACCAAATATATATTAATAACAGTAATTGTTTAATATGCAAAAGATGACATATTATTATAAGTTCCCTATCGATGAATAAAAGGTAATTCTCAAAAGTTTAAAGAATTGCCAGCTTTCCAACTATTTATATTTAAACTCTGTAACAAACTTAAGAATTTACCTTTACATCTTTTAGAAAATTGTATCTACATTCAGATTGTAAAACAAAATTTGAAGTCAAAATAGCAAATAAAGCTTTTGTGCAAAAATGTATATAGATAAAAAACCAACATTCAGAAATGCACAAATAATGCATGAAAAGAATAGAAAACAGCCGTTTCGAATCTACTATCGAGATTCTTCATCAGTATAAGACTCAGCGTGCTAGAAAAAGCTAAGCTGAACAAAGCGACAGGGAAGCACAGACTTATATACCTATTACGGGAACGAATGGTAATAGATTTAAAACAGCTGTTTGCTACCTTACATGCATTTCTAAACGTTGGTTTTCTATCTTCATAAAATTTGAAGTTGTTTATTAAACTGTGATTTTACTAATTTTCTTTCTTTCTTTTAATTTAAACAATGGGTTAATTGGTTTTTAAGTTACACAACTAAACAAACCTATTTTTAATTTCGTCTATCTTTCAAAGAAGAAATTATTGTAATCAATTTTTTTTGACGAATTTGCGTGTTTTAGGGATCAATTATCCCCAAAAACATGTTTATTCAAAACATCTGTCTGTCCCAGTGTCGCCATCATACTATCAAAAAGTGTATGAAGTTATGCATAGAATGATCCAAATATTTTGTGCATATTTTCGACTGTAACCAGCAGGTTCTTCTTCAATATGGAAACATTTCACTGTAAGGCGGTGCTGTATTGCAATTTTTGTGCCATTTTCATTGTTCTACCATCAAACACTGTATGAAGTTATGCATAGAATTGAACCAAATTTCTTTGGATACATTTCTGGGAATGACTGTTTGGTCTTCGTTCAGTTTGAAAATAGTTTGCCTAAAGATACAACAGTAATAATGATTTTTGTAAAATTATTTTGATTTTTCATAATCCTTACAGAGAATTGGTGGTTTGTGCAGCGATGCAAACTTCGTATCTTTCTAAAACTGGCTATTCGCAAACAACTGATGTATAGCAGAACAGAAAAGAATACTGATTGTAATAAATATCATGATCGAGAGTAACTCATTCTTAATCTAATTAACTGGCTGCAGCAAAAGTTCTAGATGAAAATAAAAGTTGGTATAGTACTGAACTAACAATATTGAAGTAGTATTAATACAGTTGACTCTCTCTACAACGAAACTCTATCCAGCGAATTTCTCTATTTAACGAATTTTTTGTAGGAACGGTCAATTTTTTTTCATGATTACATTAAAAATAATCTACATATACGGAAATATATATCTCCATTTAACGAATTTTTTCAAAAATGTTCTTCTATATGTTCTAAAAACGCTTCAAATTATTTGTAAATTTTTTTCATTGATTTCTCGTTTATAAGTCATAGCTACATAAAATAAATAATAATAGAGCATAATAAAATAGCAGCTGCTACCAAACTACGCTACAAGAATCTCCATTACAGCATCCTCTACCTTATTCCTTATGTCCAAAAAAAGGCATTCAACCCCGACCCCTCCCCCCCCCCAAAAAAAAAAAAAAAAATTGCATGGTTATACTTGATTTTGTTTTAGCCAAGGTGAGCTTGCATTCTTGGAAAAGAGTGAAACATTTGCTTGCTATTGGAACGATTTGCAATAATCACAAAGCATCCTAAAAGATAGAACTATTCCATTGTTGTCTTGAAAAAGGTGTTTATTTCTTGGTTTGGATAGTAAGTCAGCAATAAGGAAGGGGTGAGGGGGCAATTGCAGAAAAGGTTGTTTTTTTCAGCAAGTTTTCATCTACCTAAACTAACTCTCATTAATTTTAGAGTTTATGTTTGTTATTTGTGGCGACTTGGAACAGTTTTTGTTGTGAGAGATCATTTGAATGAAGAATTGTTACTAAACGTCATCTATGCTGGTGTTATCTTCTACTGCATCTGCATAAGAACTCCTTTGGGATAAGCATAACGCTTTCTTATAAATTACAAAATTTTTTGCCGTTTTCTATTCAACGAATTTTTTGACTGAACGATGGATTTCGTTTATAGAGACTCGACTGTATTTGTAAATATTTTTTTAAACATTCAGATATATGGAATAGAAGAGTTTTGGGATTGATGCATCCAACTAGTTATTTTCATGATTTCATTATAAATATTTAAAATTAAAAGTTTTTTTTTGCTTATAAATTTGAAAGTGATTTAACTTAAAGTAAAATTAAATGTAGCGTAAGGTAAAACAGTATTAAATAATTAAAACATGAAAAAAATCATTAAATAAACCTATGTTTGGAAATTACTCTTCAACCATTGGTATATTCGTAAGCTTTTTTATGTTTACATTATAAATGGAAGCTATGTATTTCTTTCTGAAATTACTTTACAATTATAAAATAAACATATTGATAAATGTGTAAAATTTGTTCTATAAATTATCTGCATTTCATTGTACAAATTATTAGCAATTATCAGAGCATTTCATTGTAATTATTAGCCATTATCAGCATTTCATTGACAAATAAGATGAATATTTAAATATTTGAAGTACATTTTTTATTCAATATTATTAATATACACATACAGGCATAGGAGCCGACTTTGGTCCCAAAGCTGGGTCTGCCAAAAAATGGAATTCTTTTAAGACCGATTCTTAAACATTTTCATGTGAATCCTGAAATCGGCGGGGGGGGACGCCGACAAAATCGGCGTTTTCCCGCTATCTTCAGACGAAATCAGCAATATTTTAGCAAAATCGGCGATTTATTGCGATCTTTTGCCGAAATCGGCGGTTTTTCTTCGATCTTTTGATGAAATCGGCGTTTTCCCATGTTTTTTTAAGTGAAATCATCGTTTTTTCGACGATCTTTAGACAAAATTTGCATTTTTACGCAATTTTTTTTCTCGAAATCGGCGTTTTATTCCCGCGATCTTTTGACGAAATCGGCGTTTTTTCCGTGATCTTTTGATGAAATCGGCGTATTTTTTCAAATATTCTTTTGACAAAATATTTTTAAGCGATCTTTTATCGAAAACGGCGTTTTTTCCTGCGATCTTTTAACGAAATCGGCGTTATATCCGCTATCTTTAGACGAAATCGGGGTTTTCCCGCGGTCTCCAGAAGAAATCAGCGTTTTATCTGCGATATTTGGTGAAATTGCCGTTTTTTCCGCGATCCGCACAGGAAATTCGCGTTTTTTATCGATTTTTTGACAAAGTTCGTTTGCAAAAACATTGACGAAATCGTCGTTTTTCCACGCAATATTGACGAAATGTAGGCTATTTCGGCGATCCTTTCACGAAATTTGCATTTCTACGTAATTGTTTTTTCCGCGCGCAAAACCGTACAAGTTGGCAACTGATAACCCAATTTCAAATTTTCGGAAGAGGATGCCTTAAATTTTCAGAAATTTCGGACGAGAATCACCCCTGGATCAACAATTTATGCAAATACTATCCGTAATTTTAAACTGAAAGTTTCTATTTTGAGTCCATGATTCTGATTTAATGTTTTTTTACACAGCAATCTTTCCTAGTTGAGCAGTGCACATTTCCTCATGCTTTACTCAAAATATCAATTAATAAATATGGCAAGCTAATCGTGATTTTTTTTCAAGATCTTTTGCCAAAATTTGCGTTTTTCTGGCGATTTTTTGCCGAAATTTGCATTTTCTCGCGATCTTTTGCCGAAATTTGCATACTCCCCACGATCTTTTGCCGAAATTACCGTTTTTTCGCGATGCTTGGTCGAAACTCGCGTTTTTCTCACAATTTTTTGTGCTTTCCCTGCTATTTTTTGACGAAATTCGCGTCTTTTTCAATGATTTATTGCCGAAATTCGAATTTTTCCGCGATGCTTTGCCGCTATTTACGTTTTTCTCGTGATCTTTTTCCGAAATTTGCATTTCCCCCAAGATTTTTTGAAAGAAAAATTTCTTTTTCTTTGCTATTTTTAAACGAAATTAGAAATTTTCCGTTATCCTTTACGTTTTCCAGCAATTTTTTGACGAAATTCGCGTCTTATCCGCGATCTTTTGCCAAAATTTGCGATTTTTCTGGGGTTTCTTGCTAAAATTCGCGATTTTCCTTTGATCTTTTGCCGAAATTTGCGTTTTTCTCCCGATCTTTTACCTAAATTTGCGTTTTTTTCGCGATATTCAGTCGAAATTTGCATTTTTCCTCGCAACCCTTGCCTAAATTCGCGTTTTCCTCACAATTCTTTGATAAAATTTGTTTGTTCCCTTCTATCTTTGAGTGAAATTTGAGTTTTTTCCGGGATTCTTTGCGTTTTTCTGAAATTTTTTGACGAAATTAGTGTCTTTTAACGTGATTTTTTGCCAAAATTCGAATTTTTCCGCGATCTTTTGCCACAACTTACGTTTTTCTCGCGATCTTTTTCCAAAATTTGCATTTTCCCCAAGATTTTTTGAAAGAAAAATATTTTTTTCTCTGCTATTTTTGAACGAAATTAGTTTTTTTCGCTTGTCTTCGCGTTTTCCGCTATTTTTTTTAACAAAATTTGCGTCTTTTCCGCGATTTTTTTCGAAAATTTGCGATTTTTCTGAGGTTTTTTTGCTAGAATTCGCAATTTTCCTCTGATCTTTTGCTAAAATTTGCGTTTTTCTCGTGATCTTTAGTCGAAATTTGCATTTTCCTCGCAACCTTTTGCCGAAATTCGCGTTTTTCTCACAATTCTTTGACAGAATTCGCTTTTTTCCTACTATCTTTGATCTTTGGCCAAAATTCACTATTTTCTCGAGACTTTTTGAAAAATTCGGTCGATTTTGCGGGGTTTTTTTTCTGCGGATTTTTTTTTTTTTTTTTTTTTTAAGAATTCATTTTTCTGGCTATTATTTGAAAAATTCATATTTTTCTGCGATCTTTTGCGAAAATCCACTTTTTTCTCTCGATTCTTTGACAGATTTTGCGTTTTGCCCAACTATCTTAGAACATAATTCGCATTTTTTCTGTGATTCGTGAACATAAAGCTCGTTTTTCATGCTACTTTTTGACGAAATTTTCAAAGATGTTTTGACGATTTTCATGTATTTTTTCGCGATCCTTCCACAAAATTGATGTTTTTTCGCAACCTTTTGACGAAATAGACGTTTTCCCACGATCTTTTGATGAAATTAGCATCCCCCCCCCCCCCGCTATTCTTCGACACTTTTCACGTTTATTACTCAATGTTTTGACAAATTTTGAGTTTTTTCGCGGTTTTATGTCCGAATTTTCAGATTGAAGATCGATTTTATTTTAAATTTCGGAACAAATTAGTCCCGCAAAAAATCGCAAAATCGCTCAACCGTGAAAAAATCTCATGCCTGCATTTTTCAAGGTCTGCCAAGATATTGCAAGGTCTGCAGATATTTTTCAGGGTCTGCGCGGCAGACCCGCAGACCCGGAAGTCGGCGCCACTGCATACAGGGCTTGAACTTTGGCATGGGATTGCTGGATTCATGCCTTAAAATATCTTATGGCCAAGACATTCCTGTTTCAAAAAAAAAAAAAAAAATCCCTTTTTGATTTTTTTTTCTTTTGTTAAATGACGATCAAATCTCATGACTGACTGACTGACTATTTTTGTGATACTTTCCGCTATCAATTGGCAAATCTCACAGTTTTCTCTTACGGCAATTATACAAAATTCATGATTGGTTTTTTGCATTTGATTGAAAAACTTTGTAATTTTTCTCACAATTTTCTCGCTTGCTCGCCTCAAACTTTTGCAACTTTTTTCTCGAGACCGATTGGCAAATTTCACAATTTTTTTTCTCTCAACTGAATGACCAATTTAGCTATTTTATTCTGCGACTGATTGGAAAATTTCCCTTTTTGTTTTAGTAACATTCTGCTGAAATTAATAATTATTTTCCTGTGTCCAGCTGAAAAATTTGTGTTTTTTCTCTGTTATCTAACTGATGATTATCATGATATTTACTTGTGACAGGCTAACAAATTTCACAATATTTTACTGTAAATGACTGATGAATTTCGCTATATTTTCCCACTGTCCAAGTTCCCTCAAACTTCAAATTTTTTCAGACCGTTTGACTATTTTTAAAAATTAATTTTTGGCATGATGGACAAAATCAGCGATATTTTTTCTATGGCCAATTTCCGTATTTTGTGAATTTCTTTTTCGAATTTCTTTTGTCTCTTTTGCCGAAACAAGAAATTTCTAAAAGAGCAGTAATGGTCACTAGAGTCTGAGCTCTATCTAATTAGCCTGGAATCAGCACTAAACAAAATGAGATTAGATCTTGTGTTGCACATTGGGAAAAAAAAGTTTTTTTTTTTTTTTTTTTTTTTCAATTAATGATTTAGTATTAGATTTTTTTCATTTTTTGAAATCATCGCACATTTTGTAATCAATGGGCTTGATAATCATACTTCTTTTTTCATTTAAAAGATGATCTTTCATATGATGTTTCTGTTTGGATTTTTTTTTTTTTTTTTTTTTTTTTTTTTCCATATCTGATAATTTGCATCTGCCCATTTATATTTTTATGATGATCAAAACATGACTCATGTAATAAGAGTCACATACTACATATGTCATGGATTTCCTGGACCAATAATAAACAAAATAAAATGCAGACACCACAAGGTCCATTCTCAACCGATAACATCAACTGCTTTCCAAATGATTGAAAAAAAAATGGCAAACTTTAAGGAAACACATTTAGAAACAATAAATAGTTGTTTGTGTGCATAGTTCACAGAAATTAGGACATGACCTTTTTTAATAAATAATTTCTCATGCAATAGAGGAAACCTACTGATTATGTCCTTTTGAGAATTTCATATGGGTTTAAAATTCCATTGCATAGAAGAACATAATTCAATTAGCTAAAATGTCAGAAATTACAGTATTGACGATAATTCCACTAAGTGGTATACAATCACCGCAGGATGTTGACAATACAATCATTTAAATGCATTATTCTTGCAAGTAAATTAAAAATGAATGCCCATCAGATTTTACAAAATTAAAAAAATAAATAAATAAAAATAAAAAAGTGTAACTTACAAAAGGTTCTAAACCACACAAAATCGAATAAAATCTAAATTAAAATATTCATTTAGCAACTCAATTATTAATTGCCCATAACACTGAGTGAAAACTGAAAAATAGATATGATATATATAAGGCTTGATACTTTTCATTTGTTTTAATTAAAATAGACATTTTGGATATTTATCTTGAGTTGTTGATTTAAATTATTTCAATGGAATTTTGTCATGCTGGCATAAATTAAATATTTAAATGGCATGTAAAAAATAAGTTTTTTTTTTTTTTAATTTCTTCCTTATCATGTAGTTTAACTCCCCTGCATTTACAAATGTTATGAGGAAAACTCTCTCTGCCTGGGAAAACCTGAATTTCAAGCTCTGATAGTCAAAGATATATAGTTTCTGTAAATTATATTCCAATACGTTTAAAAGTTGTAATGGTGTGTGAAACACGTTTGCAATTTATTATTTGAGATGGCATTGCATAAAGAAAACAAACATTCACCATAACTAAAAACATATTTAGTACCGGATATCCGAATCCGGCAGGCAAATCGGATACCGGATATCCGGTATCCGATATCCGGCAAAATCAATATCCGTTGCATCCCTAAACTTTACCAAATAGTTTGATATTCGGCTTAACCAAACATTCGGTAATACAACAGTTGGTGAATCCCTAGTTTACAATAAAATTTCTTTTCATGATTAGGATTGAATAATTGGCACATTAACATATATTTTGGCATGGTGTCTGTATAATGAAAAACATCTTTTTTTTCTACTTCCTGATACATTTGATTAGGAGTGTCAACAACGACCGAGATTAAAAATATGTAAGTTAGAGCTATGAAGGAACAATAAAAGCAAAATTTTTATTGGTTATTTTTTTAAAAACCAAAAACTTTGAAAGGTGTGCATTACTGGAAGTCTATCCTATGTAACAATAAAAATGCATAAGTTTTTTCTCAGACGTGCACATAATGAAAATAAATGTTTGTATACTCTCTCTAAAAAAGCTTTGCCAGTCTCACTGTCCCTTTAAGAAAGTTTTGAAATGTGCGTTTTGTTTGGAAATTTCATCTCTAGGGCCCAAGTTGGTCTTCTGTGCGTCAGCCCAAAACTTTTTATTTTTATATAAGAAAAAATGTTATTAATTCATCATCAACACAGAATAGTTTTCTAATTAGCACTAATTTTATCATGTTAAAAAATGTTGTAGGAATAAGGGAGCACAATTGACGATTTACAATAAAATACTTTTAAAGGATCGAGACTGAAGAGTGATTTATAAAACGAAAACATTGTTTACCACCGGGATATTACACTGTTTCACACATACAGTATGAAAAGAATCGACTTATGAAGTCATGCAAAGAATTTAGAAACAGACAAACGGAATTTATTACTAATATCTAAACTTTCAAGTTTGAAGGTTGATTTGATTGAAATCTAATGGAGATATAATTATATTGAAATCCAATTATTTTACTCACCCCATCTTTAGAAATTAAAAAAGATTTATCTTTTTCAATTTTGTCTTTTAAGATATTAAATTTCCCTTCATAAGCAAAACGACAGATATCTAGCTCAGACATTTTTACTGAAATTGAAGCACCAAGTCAAAGAACTAGCTCTTTGGTTTGGTTTGGTTTGGAGGGGGGGATTTTTGAGACTTATAGCGGCTGAGCTGTTGTCTCGAATGATCCAAAGTCAGAAAACACATCAACAAACAAGATCGAGAGAGAGATTAGAAACGATCAATACTATGTAGGAATTTAAGAGTTGATATCCGAAAAGATTCAGAATTGCAAAATTCCTTGGAGAACTCAATGAAAGAGCGAAAACAAGCTGTGCTCAGCGTGGAAGGATCCCAACACAGATTACGATGCAATTGATATTTTCGACAGGAAAAAAGAATATGCTCTAGGGAGTCAGAAACATGGCACCTGCTACATCTGTCTTCATTCGTCAGACCGAAACGAGAAAGAATGGCAGGGGTGATCAACATCTTGGTTAAAAGACGCGAAATGATGACATCATCACTACGATTCGACGCCCAAGTGTACGTCTGCTTGACCAGAGGGATATTGCCATGAGAACTAATATATTTGCTCGATCTGTACTGTTGGTTGAGAGTATTATAGATTTCATTCTTTCTATACTGGATGAGGTCCTCTGGTGAAATCCAATTCAGCAAAACGTCAGTGTCACTTACGCCTTTAGCGAGACTATCTGCTTTTTCGTTGAGGTGAATTCCACGATGACCTGGTACCCAGCAAACCCAGAAACTCGGAGAATGCGAAGCAATCCTTTGAATCTTGTTAGACAGCCACAAAATGACTCTAGGAGACTTGAGAGAGACAGATTGAAGGGCGGTGAGTACCGATAGGCTGTCAGTAAGTAGAAGAATGGGGCGCCCCAAGGAGACCAGTTCGTCTAAAGCCGTACCCATGGCCAAAGCCTCAGCAGTAAAGATGGAGTTAATATTGGGAATTCTGTAGTAGAACTGAGAGGTATCCGAGCACCCAGCGATGGAAGTAATAGCTGAGACTTTGGACGCATCGGTGGCAATGACCTGCCAGCTGCTGGAGAAATTTTGCATGAAGTCCTGAAATAGCGGGACGATGACGCTGCCATCAAGTTCCTTATTCTGGAAAGGGAGGTCTTCTAAGTGGAGTTGCACAACTTCCTGCCTGCTCGGGAGAGGCATCTGGAAGGGAATCAAATGTTCAAGGCGACCGTCAATCTCTTCTAATATGGAAGCAAAGCCGGGGATGCTTTCCACCAAGCAAAACATGTTGCCCTCTTGAAAATCCCAGAAGGGAGACTTGCTGCCTAAAGAGCAATGCTTAATCCAGAAGCCAAACGCCAAAGAGTTGATTCTATCAGCCAGCAGGGGGGAGCCAGCGTGCTGTCGAAGAACAATATTTGGTACCCATTTCGGGAGGCCGAGAGCCGTCCTGAGGGCAGTAGTCTGCAACACTTCGAGTTTCTTTAAAATGGATTCACAAGCCGATAACAGAGTGGCCGCGCCATATTCTATAATACTCCGGATGGAGGAGTTGGCCAGCGTGAGAAGATGATAGGATCGGGCTCCATAACGAGTATTGCAGAGGGCCTTGAGGATATTGATTCGGTTAAAAACTTTCTTCCGGATGTATTCTGAGTGTTTGCGAAAACCCCCGCGCCTTGTAATATAAAAACCTAGAAACTTTAATTCGTCGCACCACTCAATCAGACCTCCATTGATGCTAAAATCGAAGTCACAGTCTCCACGTCTTCTAGAGAGGTTGATGGCGTGACATTTATCTGGGCGTATGGACATCTTCCAATATCGGCACCATTGAGCTATTAAACGAAGGGCTTCTTGGAGTTTAGTTTGGCATAAGAGTAATGAGGTGTCAGCACAATAAATGAAGATGTCATCAGCGTACAGCAAGTACTTGACTCCAAGACCATCCAAAACTTCAAAGAAGTCGTGCATGAAGATGGAGAACAAGATAGGACTTAGAACCGCCCCCTGGGGCACCCCTCTTCCAAGGTTGCGATTTGAAGAAAAAATTCCTCTCCAAAACACCTTGATGCTTCTATTCTGCAGGAAACGGTGAAGCCAGCGAAGGATCAACCCTGTAATGCCAATTTGTGCGCACTTCAAGATGAGGCCGTCCACATAAACAGAGTCGTATGCAGCCTGCACGTCTAAAGATATCCCCAAAATGAATTTCTTATCCTTCTTTGCACGAACGGTGTCAAGATGTAGCATCTGCAGAGCGGTCTGGCTATCCCGGAATGGCTGGAAGCCAAGGTGCCTATGATGGAGGATGTTATTTTGGAGTAAGTAGTTACTAATGCGATTTGCAATCATGCGTTCACAAATCTTGCACATCACGGAGGTCAGAGCAATCGGGCGATATGAGGCAACATCTTTTTTAGATTTCCCAGGCTTCAAAATAGGGATGATGACAGCAGATGTCCAATTTAGAGGAATTTCACCGGAGCGCCAGATTTCATTATAAATTTGAAGTAGGTGCATCATAGACTGCTCATTCAAACCCTTAAAGAAGGCAGCACTAATCTTATCTTCACCAGGGGATGAGGATTTGGTGCGGCGGATAGCTTCCTTTAATTCGATGATCTCGAAGGGACGATTTAATTGGGTACATTCTTCTCCACCATAATCCAACGGAATTGGCTCATGAACTACGTCTTCGCTATAGTGGTCAGCCAAGATTTCAGCCTGAGAAACAGCATCGGAGATCAGAGTCCCATCCTGGGTGAGGCAAAAATGGGCATCAGGGGGAGAACAAGAGCGATTTTTTATCTTCTTAAAAACTTTGTATAAGATGCGAGGGTCATGTGCGTTCTTGCAGGCCGAATCCCAAAAATGAAGCTTGGCATCCTTGATGACTTGCCGGAGTTTCGCAGCCACCTTCTTATACCTCATCCAGTAGTCCATGGACACGAGTTGACGAGCTTTCCGCAGCAAAAAATTCTTTTGTTTGTAAAGGTTGTTGCACCTGGCTGACCACCAGGCAGGAGTACCTTTAGGATGCGGAGTATTAGATATCTTATGATTTCGCATGAGGTTCTGTACTAAATTAATGAAGGAAGTGTAGTCAGCACTTGGCTGGGAGGCGAGAATGGTATTAGCTTCTTGACAGATTCGGTGCCATCTAAAACGAGAAAACTGAGGATTAACAGGAGGCGAAAGAGTAACAGTGATGGAGACGGGAAGATGATCACTGTCGAACGGATCATCTACAACATGGATAGAAGAGCAGGCTAAAAGGTCAGCAGAGCATAACGACAAGTCCAGGAGGGAACAAACTCCCCCGGGAGAAATATGGGTTGGCGACGTAGTGTTTAGAAGGCAGAAAGAACTATCTGCCAGCCAATTGACAAAATCTTCACTGCCACTAGAGCGATAAGGAGCACCCCAAAGAGGGTGGTGCAAGTTAAAGTCCCCCAAGATGAAGGAGGGACCCGTAACAGCTTGACACACCTTGACCAAATCATTAGTTACCCTGCCAGAGTTAGAGTAAATGTTAATAAGGTTAATGGATGAGCTGCCTTGAAGAATACAAACACCCATGATTTCATTAGTGAAATTGAGAGAAGTGAAGTCGAGAAGGAAAGAGGACAATGTTGAATTAACAGCAATAATTAAGCCACCACCTCGGCGGTCAGTTCTGTCTAAACGGTAAACTATTTTACCAGGGATGTTAAAAGTCTTGTCAGAAGTAAGGTAAGTCTCTTGGAGGACCAACACGTCAGCGGTGGTGAAAGGGGAACAATTTAGCCAGGCTGTTTTATTACTGACAGACCTGCAATTCCAATGGAGCAAATTTAGACCCATGGGGAAAAAGCACAAAAAAAAGATAAACACAGCTAAAAATATACTGTGAAAATAAGCCCAACCCAGGTGAAATACAGTTCGTATCCACCAATAAAAAGAATAAAAACCTTGTAAAAACAGGAAAGTTTCATCATCTTGAACTTCCACCCTGATTCGGGCGTTTCCGTCTTTCGGGCGAGCTGTCGCTTAACTTGGCTAAGACATTCATGATCATGGTGGATAAGGTGGTAATAGCCTCGATGATTTTTTCTGTTTGCTGATTGGACTGATTTAGTATGATTTTAAGCATGGCGTTAGTTCTATTTTCAAATACTTTTTGAATTTGATCTAAGTCTGTATTTTGTGAGCTTGCTGCTCTGGCATACGAAGTTGGTTCAGTTTTTTGCTTAAATTGACGTCTCGCGTCAATGAATGAAAGGAAATTTCTACATTTAAACTTAAGCAGTTCAACCTCCTTGAGGCGATGGGAGCACTGACGATAGTCCGCGCGATGTTCTTGGCCGCAATTGCAGCATTTCATGGGCTCTTGACATTGCCCCGTATGCTGAAAACCACATGTTACACATAGTTGATCGGTAGGACATTTCGTAGTAGCGTGGTTAAACTTAAAGCACTTTGTGCATTGTCTTGGCCGGTCAACAAATTGATTTATTTTTCTTATAGTCATCCACATTTTAATTTCAGGGGGGAGAGTGGTTCCCAAAATCGTAACAAGTACGGGAGAGACTAAGTTTTTGCTATCTTTGCGAATGAATCTTCGTAGTTCAAAAACATGAACGTTATTTGAGTCCATTATTTCTTGTCCAATCTCTGAAAGAGGAATGTCAACGGGGACATTGAATAGTAAGAAACGATTGGTTATATTTTCAAAAATAATTCTGGAGGAAACGTCAGCTCCCAAAAAAGATGACACCTGACAGATATCGATAGCACAAGACACATCTTTAGTGCTGAAAATAATACTGCCAGTCCGGGTGTATCGAACGTTATCGATATTCTTGAAGTGTTCAATTTTGGACCTGATTTCGGTTTGAACAGCACGGGGATCGCGCTTAGGAACAGCATTAGTCGAATTACTAGATAAGAAAATATTAAAATTGATTCCGCCATTTTTTGCTGCCATTTGCAGCAGAAAATCATTCGGTGCTAATAACCGAGCCACATTTTGATTATTTTTATCAAATTCCAGAATGCTATCTTGGGAGTCTAGCATTTCAACATTTACGGGCGTTGCATCAGCAATATTATCTTGAACAACCTTTAATATAGTATGCGACATGATAGAAAGCAGGCTGACAACTCAGCTTTAGGTATCCAATGTCAAAGTCAAAATATAAACAAAACACGAACAAGTCGAAAATTTACTACAAAGAAAAGAAAAAATCGCTTACCTCAATGCGAAAAGACAAAACGAATTAAGAAAATAGAAAACAAACCACCAGAAACCCTTAAAAGCCAACACTCTAGCCACTGACTCAAAAAAACCCGCCCCTCACACGTCGACCACGTCCAAGCTAGCTCTTTGGAATTAATTTTTAAATTGTAAACAAATAGAACGGAAAATATTCAGAAATCAAAAAAATCCTGTCATTCTTAATCGATTTTAAGACTCGATTTAGACCATCGATTACAAATTCGCTTTTCAACTCTTAAATAAAACCATGGAGTAAAAACTTCTCCGGTGGAACTTTTTACGGTACTTATTAGATTAACTTCATATATCAGAGTAGTAGTTGAAAGGATTTTTTAAAAAAGAAATTTTGCTCGTTGTCATTATGAACAGATTTTTGCTGTTGCTTTAGGGATGCTATTAACCCCTGGGGGACGAGCGACACGTATATGTGCCGCAAAAGACTTAAGAATCCGTGTTTATTCCCACAAGTAAAATTTTACTGTAAAATTTGCCTTGTTCAATCGGAGCATTTTCTCGATTTAATAAGGCACACGTATCTGTTTTTATAAGCCGGTAAAAAAACATTAAAAATTTCGTAAAAGGTTCTCGTCGCGAAGGGTTAAGGAGTGCTTTTCTTGTTGTGTTTGCATTTCATGTATTAGGTTATCCCAAAAGTTTCTTCCGTTTTTTGACCCCTCCCCCTCCCCCCAAAAAAAAAACAAGCAAAATTCGCGAACGGTGATATTTTATTGAAAAATATGTGTGCTATTCTATTCTCGAAACCTTCTTCTACATTTCCAGGAGTCTTCTAAAGTTTTCTTTCCAAACAGTTTTTGATTTCGTTTCAAAATATTTACCTCCACATAAGCAACACCCCCTACAGTGATAGGTCGGTGCTAAATCGCACAACGCTGAGGAATAAACAAAATATAGGCTCCGCCCACACTAGAAATCAATGCTATCTACAGTTTAATCCTTTATCCCTTTCGCGACGGGAGCATTTTACGAAATTTTTAATGCTTTGTTACAGGCTTTTAAAAACAGAAACGTGTGCCTTATTAAATCGAGAAAATGCTCCGATTACAAAAGGCAAATTTTACAGCAAAATTTTACTGGTGGAAATAAACAAGGATTCTTTAGCCAGTTTGCGGCACGTATACGTGTCACTCGTCCCCAAGGGTTTAAAAATACCTCTTCAGCGCTCTTTAAATTAATTTTACATCTTTTTTACTTTAATGTATTTAAAATATTTTTCATTATATTCTTAAAATAATAATACAAATTATAATGTGTTCTTTCTGTATCCATAATGACATCATAAGCTAGTAAATTTAGACGCAGTGCAAATTCATTGCTTAAGTGTTGAAATTGACGGCTAACTCCGAAATTTGAAAACAACTTGATTTGTAATTACAAAAAAAAAAAAAAAAAAAAAAAAAAAAAAAAAGCTATTTTGCAGGAATTCAGTAAACCGAATTTTTTTAAATAAAATTCCGGTGCCAATGCGGCGTTAGGTAATTAAAATCAAGTGGTTTCATAGGCATACGACCGTGCCGAAACGGGTTAAAGTAAAATTAATAAAAATAAAAAGAGAAAGAGGGAGGGGGGGGGGGGTATTTTAATACCAAATATTTAATTTGTGTACTTTAACATTTGTAGCGGCGCCATCTTGCGCGGTCAGTAAAACGAGTTTCTCGCAGGAAGCGATCGAGCTAGCCTTTTGCTCGGCACATAAGATGTCGCTTTCATAATAATCGCACAGATCTTATGAGCCGAGATCTCGCACATAAGATCTCGTGGGTTCTTCTGTTCTAACCCTGCCTTGGCAGATCGCCTGCACGTTGAAGTTAAGTTACGTTTTACATCTTGACTTAGGACTAGCCTCTGTTAATATTAACATGTTTATTATTATTATTTATTTATTTATTTTCTGTTTAAAAAAATATTACAGATTTACTAGTTCATGATGTCATGAGGTAAATTGAAAAATTTACGCCTGGTCACATTTAAATCAAAATTTAATGATAATTATTTTTTAAGAATTCAAAGTAGAGATCGACCTTTTGATCGTCCTCTTTGTAGAGATCGACCTTAACTGTCCACTGCAAATAAATAAATAAATAAATAAAATAATAAATAAATAATAAAATAAAATAACATAAAATTTTTAAAAAAAATTAAATGCAATGAGACAGTTTAAAAGAAAATTCTCCTACAGGATTAACATTAGCGAGTGGATGATTTCGCGTGAGTGAAGTATCCTCTTAAGGGTGGGTGTGTTTCGATTCAAACTGTTTGTTTTCAGATTTATTTTTAAATTCATTTTTGCTTTCATATGCATCAAACTGGCAAATTATCTTATTTAGAAAATACACAAGGTGCCGAGATTGTCAGTTCTTTGATAAATGGAGAAAATATTGCAAGAAAAGCAATCAAAAACGGCATTTTGAACCGATTTTTCCGAAGCGGGAGATTTGTGAACGAAAAAAAAGGGTCCTACAGAGAAGGTAATTGTATATATATCAAATTTTAATGAATTGAGTGTAAAACGACATCACACGCACCTTATACGTCTCTTCAAAAATCCTCTCGGCAAGTTTCATGTTTTTACTTTTAAAAATGCGTCTGAAATTGTATCTGAAAATTTCGAGCTGTTGAAGGTGGAAAAGCGTTTTTTCGAATACACCCTTAACAGTTATTTGTATTTTTTTACCTATCACCTTTAAGCAGCGATAAATTCAAATGGGTAATCCGGGGGGACATTTCCCCCTCGGTGCAATGAGATGTATCCCCGGAAATTTTTAGATTTTGTGTTTTAAATGGTCAAAAAGTTCAACTCCCCCCACCTGAACACTATGATGCCCCCCCGGAGTCACAGAAATCCCTCCCGAATAAAAGTGTCTGAATTCAACACTGCCTTTAAGTCTTGCTTTTTGACATAAAGTTATTAATTATCAATAAATATTCTTATAAAAAGTATACCTAATTTAATCTAAAAATAAGGCTTTTGCAATAAGCATGTGCATTGCTGCTGTCTGCCTTCCTTTAAATATTCAATTTTGATTCAAAGGTTCTGTTTTAAAATCTATGTAAAATTAACGACAAACTTTAGTATTATTTTTCCTCAACACACAAATTTGTGATAAATCCATACTAATAAGAGCTAATATTTTTTTCTCATACTTAACTGTTATCTGTAGTTAACGATTAATCATAGAGAAATAGAGTTTTTTCATTTTTCATATGAAAAACTGAATAATTTTAGTTAAGTTTGCTTTTATCTGTCGGAGACGGGTTTGTCGTTTGATATCGTTATCATTTTTTATCCAACCAAAATCTTCTCTTTTTATTTGTAGTTTGTTCTTTACGTTAAAATAGTCTGTTATATATTTTTTAGACTGTTTTCTGTTTTTATGGAAATACAAAGTTATTATTGAAGTCATTGAGTGATTATAAAATTACTTAAGACCCCACAATACTGTCTGAAAAAGACTCGGATGATAATGTTATGTCTATGGGGGCGTTCTTTTCAAATATCTCCCTCAGATTTTAATATTTTTACATTTTTTTTCCTTTTTGCACTAAGATAGTTGAGGACGATCTATAGCCGGGCTAGTTTTTACTTTTTCAAATTTGGTTTCATATATTTTTTTAAAAATTACTTTAACTTTCGAAACCGGTTGGAATCGGTTCTGAAATTGAAATTATCGTAATATAAAAAATGTATGACAAAAATCGAAAAAGTAAAAATTAGCCCGGTTGTGGATCGTCCTCAACTATCCTATGCAATAAAATCATGTAAAAATATTAAAATTTGAGCGAGATATTTGCAAAGAACGCCCCCATATACTTTACATTATCATCCGGGTTTTTTTTCAGTCAGTAGTGAGGACTCTTAATTACAAACTATGAAATTGTTGTGTATTTAATAAAAAAAAATGAAAAGCCACAGCTAAACGAAATAACATACATTTTATTTTTAATTTATGGAATTCGTCAGATTGTTGCCAAAAACCGGAATGCAAAAGGTAAAGTTATACTGATGCCAAACCAGGCCCGTAACCAGATGGGGGCGAAGGGGGCTGAGCCCCCCCCTAGCTTCCTCCAGAGCCCCCTCTAAAGCCTTCAATATTTTTTACTTTTTTTACAAAATGTATATTTTAACTTTCCTCGAGTAAAAAAAAAAAAAAAAAAAAAAAAAAAGAAAGAAAAAAGAAAGGGAGAATGAAACTGAACTTCTTTCAGAACACTACTATAAGTTATTTTGCATTATCTTGTTTGCGGCAAAGAAATTTGCGGTACAGTTCTGGAAACACGTTCTAGATCGGAACATTTCTTTCTTTTCAAAAATTAAATCCAGATGCAGAAACTAGCTACCACATGTTTGGTCGGTCTTTTTGTGGTAATTTAAAAGCCATAATCTTATACAGGATGAATGGAAACAGGTATCTTGGTCAAGCTGATCGGCAATTAATAATGCAATGGGGAAACATCTTCACTAAATGTAGTTAACTAAAATCACGCGTTTCTAAATTTTAATGATTTGCCTATTGGCAATATATATTTGGCAGTAGATTTAGTTAATGATGAAATATCCCTTGTAAAACAGATTGTTGAAGGAAATTAAAAAGATAAAAATATGTCAATTTATATACAAATGAAATAAGAAAAATAATTGCTTGAATACTGGTAATTGTTTCATGCTGGGAGTACGGCAAGGGTATATTGGAAAAGCAAAATTTAATAATAATAATAATAATACTTTTTTGTGTGTGGGGGGGTTTCATAAATTTGCAAACCATTTTTTTAAAATTTGTCATATAACAATAAAAAACATTAAGCGAAAAAGCATGATTAAAGTTAAGTTTATTTTATGATAAAATACCTTATATTAAAATATCTTCAGTTATTTGTTATATATTGCATTAAATCTGTTTTCAAGCTTAAATCCACTGCTTTCTGAGTTCTGGCACATTTGCGAAATAATTTTTATTAATAAAAGCATAAAATTTACAGACATGGATTATTCAGACTCAAAGGATTAAACTGCGCAACTGAGTTTTGTGCTAAGACTGTTTATCAATTTAAACGAACTATTTTCTGATTATTTTCATTTTTTTTTTTTTTTTTTTTTTTTTTTTTTTTTTTTTTATAAAGACATTTGCAGTTATTCAGACAATACAGGATCGAGCAGCGTTTTATGTTTTTCTATAACAGAATATAAAAAAAAAAAAATAATAATAATCTGGTAAAAAAATAACAACAAATTTGACGCTGTAGGCTGATTTTTCTGGAATTTAACGATGAAATGCTAGTCACAGAGTAGAAAATGGTTATAACTTATGATATATGGCATTTATTAAAAAAAAAAAAAAAAAAAAAAAAAAAAAAAAAAAATTCTTGAATGCATCATGAAAATTCATCATGATATAATGATGAATGAAAAACATTTTTTAAGACCCTTAGAAAAAGGGAAATGCATAATAAATAGTTGCCTTAATTTAATGAAGACACTTGTTTCGAAAATGAAAGTTCATATTCTTGTTTTTTTTTTTTTTTTTTTTTTTTTTTTTTTTTCTGAAATGAGTTTGGATTAACTTCAGGAAAAACATGTAACACGTATACGAAGTAAGCTATGTTAAGGGGGCACAGTACCTTTGAAAACATATCTTCAATTTTTGAATAATATTGTTATATATCTGGTGGCACAATACTAAAAATTAAATAAAATTATTGTTATTATTATTATTTGTAAAACGAGCTATTTTACTAAAATTAAATTTAAAAGAAAACTTTTTAAAAATCCCTACTACATTTATAAATATGAATAGTTTGACTTTGATTTTTTTCCTTATTCATGGGAATATACTATACATAAAACTGTGTATGAATTTTTAGATGCATGGGATTTTACATTTAATATGAATTTTTTTCTCTCGTGTATAGCAAAAAATGAAGGAAATTCAATAAGCTCTCAATTTAAATATTTTTTAAAAAATAACCCTAAATTTAAATGTTAAATCTATAGCAAAAATTTTCCGTACTCCATGGAGAACAACTAAAAAAATTCAAACCTCTAAACTAAATTAGAAAAAAAAATCTTTACAGATTTTTTTTTATGAGGATGCCTTTATTTTCCAAACCGGTTCCGAAAATAAGTGTCCTCACAAAAAATACCTGTAAAAGAAATCGAACAAGTAAAAACCACACATTTGTATGGATCGATCTGAACTATTTAATGAAAAAAATTATTTAAAAATGTGTAAATTCAAACGAGATACTTTTTAAAATCTCTTCCATAGAATTAGCATTAGCAAACGGGTTTTTTCGCTTGACTTGACTGAAGTAGCCTCTTAAATAATTGTGTGAATTAGAGATCTGCACGGACGATTTCCCTTAACGGCATTCAAGCCGGGCCGGGCTCGAGCCTTACTTCTGAAGACTCGGACTGGGCTGGGCCGGGCCTTAATTCTTTTCCTGGAGTATCGGGTCGTATCGGGCCTAAGTTATTTTTTCCATACGAAGCCAAGACTGATTTCATTCTTCCTAGTCTTCACAGACCGAAATAATCAGTTACTGTTGAATCATCCCGTATCAAAATTCTTTTCTGGACGTGTCCAAGTCTGTTCATAAATCAATAAAATTTGGCTTGATCCAAAAATTATTGCAAAAGAAGCTTATGCTTTTAAGTCGCCATTATTCTACAATTAAACATTGGAATTTATTCTTTTTAAAGAATAGTAGATACTAGGCTTATTAAAACAGAGTTAAACACATGAAACAAAAACCTGATTATGACGGATTTTTCTTTTAAAATGAAAACTACAAATTTCTTTTAAACTGTTCATCCATGCAAAATGACTAACAATAATATGCAAGAAAAAAATATATTAAACATTTACACCTGCTAAGAAGGGAATGTATTTTTTTTCTTTCCCATGTGATTCCGTCTTAGTCGATTTTACTTCTACCATATACCATTTTTTAGATTTTTATATCTCCATTACATGGAGCATGGATTAATAATACTAATGATAACTGAAAGATTTACATACAACAAACAAAGATTCATTAAAAGCATAAATATCGCAGCCTACCAGGGCCGTACGAAGAAACAACTGCGGCCTGGGTAAAGTGTCAATTTGGTGCCCCATTCCACCAACTTTTTCTTGTAACAGCCCAAAAATGATGTTGGTAGTATAAATTTCGTGCCCCCCTAAATTTCCGAGCCCGGGGCGACCGTCCCCTTCGCCCACTGCAGAACACGGCACTTCTGCATGAATGGAGATTATAAACATGGAAAAAAAAAGACTAAGATAAATTTTTTTGGTCTGAACTCTTCTGTAAAGAATAAAGATCAATGTTTTGTAGAAACTTACTCGGGCCGGGTTCGGGATGAATTTTTAACCTTTTTTCCGGGCCTAGACGAGCTCGGGCCTTGTTTTTAGCTATTATATCGGGCCTGTCGGGCCGCTAAATCTTCTCTACGGGCCGGCCTGAAATTTTAACTTTAATAACAAAGAAGGTCGAATTTTTTTTTTTTTTTTTTTTTTTTTTTTTTTTTTTTTTTTAACGGATCGGGTCAGGCTTGGGCTGTGTGAATTTTCTAATGTACATTCAAAAATTCACAAAAAAGGCTTTAGAAGATGAAATTTTAATGTATTCAGGATTTGGATCGTAAAGGGTTCAGAGGTACACAGGTCCTAATTGTTTTATATTCATTTTCTGATGATCACAAAGTATGTTCGATTCAGGAAGGTTTCGTCGTAGACAGGTTACGCTTAGTCGGGTTCATTTATAGCCAAATCCATTTTATCAGTTTTTATTGTATTGAGTTTGCTTACATACTGTATGAATTGCTAAAAGATGTCAGCCCCCCAAAAAATTTCGGAGCCCCCCCTGACATGATTCGCTGGTTACGGCCCTGTGCCAAACATTTCATAGGATATAACAATTCTCCCCCACTAATGGAAGAAACGTAGACTGAAGAACATAAATTTTGAAAAATATTATAACATTGAATATAACAAAAAATTTACATATTGAAAATGAAATAATATTTTATTTGTTGATACTCATCAAAGATTTAGTCTCTGTGGAGGTTTTCGTATACGCGTTGAACGTCGCAAACCTGTATTTGGTACTTGCGGTAAATTGGTATCTGCAGAGGGCTGAAGTCTAACAGTCGTCTTTTGGCTGGTATTAGGTTCGACATCTGAAGTATTTATTTTGGAATCAACTTGATCTGCACAAAGATTAATTTGAACTTCCTCGTTGTCATTTGGTGCACATGCTTCGGGTTTTACTGGAATTTCTCTTTGCTGCATATCATTGCTGAATGTTACGAATCGTCGTTTCCGAAGAACAGGAGATGCTGTATGGATAACTGGTTTCAGAATTGGAACTTCGCATGCACGAAGTTGATTATAATGTTGTTTTATGATATAACCGTCGTCCAATTCAATAAGGTAGTGAACATGATCCAAACGTTCAACTACAATTCCATATTTCCATAATATTGAATTTGTATAATTTCTGCATTGCACTCGAGAACCAACTCGAAAATACTTGTTAAAATATGGCTGAGGAGCCTTATTTTTAAAATATCCTTTCGTTTCAGGTTTAAGAAGACCTAGTTTCGTTCTAAGATTTCTCCCCAGCATTAATTCGGCAGGTGTTTTCCCACATGAAAGTGGGGTCGCTCTGTAGCGAAATAATAATTCCTGTAATTTTTCTTGAAGAGTACCCGATTGGAATAACATGCATTTCAATTTTGTTTTTAATATCTGGCAATATCTTTCAGCTTGACCGTTTGTTGCTGGATGACCAGGAGCTATAAATCTTTATCGAATACCATTCCTTCTGCAAAAATCTATAAATTCTCTTGATTTGAAAATAGATGCATTATCGCTAACCAAAATTTCTGGTAATCCATGTCGACTAAATATTTCTCGGAGGTAATAAATAGTTGATGTAGTATCTGGAGTTTTCTTCATTGTGTAAATTTCAGGCCACTTTGATTTAGCATCTATCACCAATAGAAAAAAGTGTCCCATTAGTGGTCCGGCATAATCCATGTGAACTCGCTGCCAATTTTTTGTAGGCGTATCCCAGTTATGTATAGGAGCTTTTTGTGGGCTGTTTTTAACATCACAGCATTCTTTGCAACTCTTGACTAAATTCTCGATACCTGAATCAATATTCTTCCAACAGCAATAATTTCGAGCAAGAGTTTTCATTTTTACTATTCCCACGTGCGTTGAATGAAGTTCTTGGAGAACGGCAAGTTGAAGTTTCTTAGGAATGATTACTCGCTGGCCTCTAAATAAAATTCCTTCTTGTAAGGTTAATTCTGGATCACGAACCTTACCATTCAAAAGATTTCCTTTAATATTTGAAAGTTCTTCATCAAGAGCTGTTTCTCGCTTTATAGTAGAAGCTGTCACAGTATCAGCGGAAATATGTTTTATTATATTTTCTTGAAGAAGATATTCGTCATCAATTGTTCGTATTTCTTGATCACTAATAGGTAGGGGATTTCGTGATAAATAATCTACGTTGACATGTTCAGTTGACTTGCGATATTCGATTTCATAATCAAAATTTGATAAAAAATGCGCATAACGAAGCATCCTCGTAGCAGATAATCTAGGGAGCTTCCTTTCAGGATGTAAGATGGTCATCATTGGTTTGTTGTCTACTACTAATGTAAATTTTCTACCAAATATATAGTCGTAGAACTTTCTACAAGCCCAATAAACAGCAGTAGCTTCTCTATCTAACTGGCTATAATTCCTTTCTGCAGCTGTGAGGGATCTAGACGCAAATGCTATCGGCCTTTCACTTCCACCAGGCATTCTGTGAGAAATTATTCCAGATAACCCATATGGACTGGCATCCGTTGCTGAAATAACTGGCAATTCGGGTGTGTAAGGAATTAAAACATTATCACTAGCAATTTCACTTTTAGCTTTTATCCAAGCAGCTTCACACCTAGCAGTCCATCTAAATGGAATATCTTTCCGTAAAAGTTCATTTAATAGGCTAAGAATTGTTGAGGCATTTCTAATAAATTTAGAATAATGCATTACAAAACCTAAAAATTTCTTTAATTCGTCCACATTTTTTCGGTCTAGCAGCGTTTTGAATAGCTTTTACTTTTTCAGGAGATTTACTAAGTCCTTCAGAACTGATTATATGACCTTAATATTGCACTTTTTTCTCAAAAAATTTGCATTTATTAACATTGAGATGAAGATTATATTTCCTAGCTTTTTCTAAAACTTTAGTTAAACGATCTGTGCATTCCTCAAGTGTTTTACCTTGAATAATTAAATCATCAAAATATGCACTTACTCCATCTAAATCTTGAATAAATTGATCTATGAATGCATGAAATTCATTAGGGGCTGTTTTGATTCCAAAAAAATAAGCGCTTGGCTAAATAAGTTCCACGATGTGTAGATATTGCTTGAACTATCGCGTTTTCTTCATCCACTTCTAAATATAGGTATGCCTTATGAATATCTAATGTGCAAAAATACGATCCACGATGAAGTTTGTTGAAAATATCCTCTATTTTTGGTACAGGGTGTCTTGAATCATGCAATTGTTTATTTACTGTAACTTTGTAATCGGCGCATAAGCGTACTGAGCCGTCAGACTTAGGAATAACTACAAGTGGTGTTCCCCATTCAGAATGATCAACCTTTTCAATTATTACATCAGCCAGAAGTTTATCTAATTCAAGATCTACACCTTCTTTTAGTGCATATGATACAGGTCGTGATTTTAAATAGACTGGCTTAGCATCATTGCGTAATTTCAAAGAGCATGTGTAATCTGGAACCTTACCAACTTTCGGTTCAAAGACATCCGAATAATGCTTTAGAATGTTATCAATGGAGTTTTTAATGTTATTGACTGGGATTTGATTTACATTAACTGTATCAAAATCGTGTAAGTTAATTTTTAGGCTTTGAATCCAATTTCTACCTAAGATAGCTTCTTTTCTTAAGTTAACTAGGTATAATTCTTCCATACAGGAATATCCTTTATATTTTGCATTAATTTTGACAACTCCAACTGGTTTGAAAGTATTCCCCGTATAACTTCTAAATAGTATACTTGTCTTTAGTATAGGGGTGTTTATTTTAAGTTGTTTAAAATCTTCAGTGTTCATAATGCTAACTCAACTTCCTGAATCGCATTCAAAACGAGCAGATTTCCCGTTTAATTGAATATTTACAAAAATTCTGTCATCATTTTCTAGGTATTTAAATTAATGTCATATATTTGACTTATTTGAAATGAAACTTGCTCGGTGTTATCTAAATATTGAACTGAATTTCCCATGTCCGATTTTCGCTTAATAAGTTTTGATATACAGACCTTCTCAATATGACCGCTTTTTGAACAAAATCTACACTTTAACTTATTTTTTATTCGACACTGTGAAGTTAAATGATTTCTCCCTCAATGCAAACAAATGTTGTCTAAGCCTAACTCTTTCAAATTTAAATTACCTTTATTTCGACTCGCTGAACGATCATTTCTTCGATAATCTTTAGATCTTGATCGCCTTCGAAACGGTTTGTTATTTTCTTTAGAATAAGCATTTGTAACTTTAAATACATTAGTTGATGGTAAGCTCTTATATATTTCTTTGTTTTCAAATTTCGAAGCTTCGATTGCTAAAGCAATTTCTAAGGTTTGTTCAAATGAAATATCTGATTGCTGCAAAATTTTTTCGCGAAAGTCCGTATCATATAAACCACGAACAAACTGAGCCCTTAGTAACAAATTAATAATACATAGCTGCCAACTACTACGCCTATTTAAAGACAAATAAACATGTTAAAAACAGAAATTTTTGTAAATGATTTACAACATGCATAACATTGAATATATTTGACATACATTTTACTAAAACATTTTTGTGGTTCCAAATATGTTTATATGATTTAAATAGGCGTATAAGTTGGCAGCTATGATAATAGATTTTGAACATTTGTTACTTTCGCAATTAGATTTAAATTCAGCGTTTTTAGAAAGTTCTTTTAAAGCCGTTACATAAGAATTTATTGACTCACCTGGATGTTGTTTTCTACAAAAGAACTTATGCTGCTCAGTCAAGATGTTTATCCTTTTACAAAGATGATCTTTCAATAGCTTCAGAATGGACCTTATGCACGTGACGTCACACGCCAGAGCTGGCTGTATGCTAACCTGTTATTCTAGTCACCACACCGCCAGAATGTCTGAATGCGCAGGCGCAACCATCGCTAGCAGACGATTTCAGCTTTTCTGGATACATTTTAACAGAAAATTTACAAATTTAAAGAATTTTCTTGCCAGCAGAACAACAATTTTGAATTTATATTATAATATATTAAGTATATGCTGCTTAAACAAGGAATTTTTTTCCGTTATTTCTAACAAACAAGCATTAATAATTTGCACTCCATAGACTGGTATGCTAAACACCGCCAGTAAATACCGCCAGCAGACGAATTTTAGCCTCGAAATCAGCTTGTGAGCATAAGCTCCATTTCATCATACGATTTTGAAGCTGGCAAAACAGGTGCCGTGACACTGGACAGTAGATGATAATATTTGGAACCTAAGCAATTGATAAGGATCATCTTCTTGGCTTCCGCAGTTTATGGAGAATCGTCTATAAGTCCCTTTCATTGATAGTAATTTTCTAGGCTTTGAACATATTCATCAAGTTTCACAGGTCTCATCATAACATTCAAAATGAAGATTTTGACTTTGAAGGATACCTTTGATGCTTGAATGATTTTCATTTCTTTCCGGCGGCGGTGGCGGTGTTGTGTTTACTTTAAGTAGAAAGTCATTCAAAGTTCGTATTAATTCATCGATTTCAGTCATTTTTTAATTCTCGTCGCCAAAATTTGTTGTGTATTTAATTAGAAAAAAAAAAAAAATGAAAAGCCACAGCTAAACTAAACAACATACATTTTATTTTTAATTTATGGAATTCGTCAGATTGTTGCCAAAAACCGGAATGCAAAAGATAAAGTTATACTGATGCCAAATATTTCATAAGATATACCAAGAATAGTCCAGCGTTTGTCATTACTTTCTTCTTTCGTATGTGTATTTCCTACAGAAACCTGAAAAATTTATTTTAAAATAAGGAAAAGCAATTTTTCCGCTGCTTGAGATTAATGTTTAGTGCGGTTTTATGTCCATGCGTTTAAGGTTCCTGTGCCTGCCCTTGAAGACACTCGCGAGCTAATGCCATTCCTATGGGCAGGGCCTTTTTACGGAATAGGCCCATGAAGCCCGAGCTTACACAATGAAATACAAAAGGGCCCCCAATGTTACTTTTTAAAGCTGACTAAAAAAAAAAAAAAAAAAAAGAAAAAAACAATCAGGGTAAAAATTGCATTTTTTTTTTTCTTATGAAACTTTTTTTCTTACTATGTAGCAATTAGTAAATTACACAAATTATTTTGATGTTCAAATATTCACAACTGTATTTCCATATTTATCATTTACAAAATTAATTGGTAATGTATAATATACACATAATGAAATCTTTTTTTCGTGTGTATATAGGTAGTCAATTTTAATTTAAAATTAAAAGTGTTATTTACACGAAACTTTGATGTAGAATTTAAAATTATTTAAGCATACGAAAAATGGACTTAGTAAATAAAAACCATTAGTTGAGTAATAAAGGGGGCCCTGTGTGACGCCGGGCTTCCCCTACTTCTAAATGTTAAGCGGGCCCTGCCTATGGGGAGGCATTTTTCTAATAACTCTTTCGCATTTTAACATTTTCAAATAATATTTTTGCATTGGATATCTGAGATTCCTCTCAAGATCGCTCCTTGATTACTTTTTCGATTTTGGTCACAAGTATTTTTTGTAAAGTTACTTTCACTTTCTGAACCGGTTCTGAAAGTGAAAGTAAATTTGTAAAAATAATAGTTGCGACCAAAATCGAAAAAGTAATCAAGAAGCGATCTTGAAAGAGACCTTAGCCATCCAATAGAAATAAATAAAATAAAATAAAATAAAATAAAATAAATAAATAAAAATAAATAAAAATATCAAAATGCGAAAGAGTTATTAGAAAAATGCCTCCTCATAGGAATAGCATTAGCTCGTGCGTGTCTTCTCGGACAGAGACAGGACCCTTAAGGATCATTCCATGGTAACTTACGTTACATTTAAAACTATTTTCAATAATTTTAGTAACATAACACACACACACACAAAAATTCAAAATGTAAATTTGACATGGTTTGCAAATTAAACTTATTCAAAGCCCAATTTAGATGAAAATTACCTAATTACAGTGTTATTTTTTAAATTTTGGTAGATATATTTATTATGGTAACCAACATTACTGAAAAAGGAATGTAAATTATCACATAAAGTGTAATTTTCATTATAATTTTTTAGTTAATTATCATCCAAATTGATCTTTAGATAGTTTTCATTCACAAATCATGTTAATTTTACATTTTAATATTTTTTAGTGTTATGTTATTAAAATTACTGCAGTAAATTGTATATTTAACGTAAATTACCATGGAATGACCCTTAAGATTTAATTTGAAAACGACGAATAATATATTGTTTTAATTAGTTTGAAGGTATAAATTTATTACTGAATATTTTAAAAATTTCAGTTGATTTATTTTATATGGAGAATATTTTTTAAATTATATATATATATATATATTTTTCTCTTTGAAAAAATAACATTCTGTTGCGAGAATGATCTTAAAAATTGCATTACTTTACCAATAGATGGCAGCACCAAAATCAGAGAATTTTGCGATGAATTAATTCGAAAGGAGCTGGGCTGATAAGCATAGCCGGATTAAGGGGGGGGGGAGGCTAAGGGGGCTGCAGCCCCGGGCCCCAAACAGTTAGGGGCCCTCAGCAGAGGTTTAAGTTGTACCAAAGATTCGTTTAAAACAGTTACAGGAGTGTAAGAGCTGCGCGAAATCGCTGTTTTTTTTGCAACTTAACTTGAATTGCCATTTGACGTCATTGCTGTCTGTATCCGAAAATTTCCAGGTTTAACAAAAGTGGCGATGAAAACGAAATGAAAAGGGTCGCGTAAAAAAGCGGGAACTTCGTCAAAAAAGAACGAATATAATCAAGATCGCGGAAAAGCGCAATTTTCTTCAAAAGGCCGAGGAAAAAGCGTTAGATTCGTCAAAAGGTCGTGGAAAAATGCGCTAATTTTGTGAAAAGGTCACGAAAATAGCGCGAATTTCGTCATTAGGATGGCAAAAAAAACGCGATTTTGACAAAGAATCGTAAAAAATCGCGAATTTCACCAAAGAGAGGATGGAAAAACGCGATTTTCTTTAAAAGATCGCAGTAAAAGCGCAAATTTAGTCAAGAATTCGCGGGGAAAAAGCGAAATTTGTCAAAGCATCGGGGAAAAACGCGAATTTTGACAGAGGATTGCGGAAAAACACGAATTTCGTCAAAGGGTCGTGAAAAAACGAGGATTTTGACAAAAAACCACGAATTTCGTCAAAAAACTGCAAATTTCGTCAAAGAATGGCAGAAAGAAAGCGAATTGCTTGGTAAATTCGCACGATAAGCGCAAATTTAGTCAAAAGATCGCGGAAAAAAGTGAATTTTGTCAAAGGATCGTGAAAAAACGTGAATTTTGACAAAAACCCTCGAAAAATCGCGAATTTCGTGAAAAGTTCACAAAAAACGCAAATTTTGAGAAAGAATCGCCAATAAAAAGTGAATTTTGTCAAAGTATGGGAGGAAAAGTGAGAATTTCTTGAAAAGTTCGCTGAAAAAGCGAAAATTTAGTCAGAAGATCGCGAAAAAAGGCGAATTTCGTCAAAGGATCGCGAAAAAACGTTAATTTTGAAAAAGAACATCGGAAAATCACGAATTTCGTCAAAGGTTCGCCAAAAAAAAAAAAAAAACTCTGACAAAGAATCGTGACAAAAACGTGATTTTTGTCAAAGTGCGGCAGAAAAATCACAAATTTAGTCAAAAGATCGTGGAAAAAGAGCAAATTTTGGCAAAGAACCGCTAAAAACGCGAATTTCGACAAAGGATGGCAGATAAAGCGCGAATTTCTTGAAAAGACTGCGGGAAAAGGACAAATTTGGTCAAAAGATCGCGGAAAAGAGCGAATTTTGTAAAAGAGACGCGGAAAAAGTGTAAATTTCTACAGAGGAATGTTTGAAAAACGCGAATTTTGTCAAAGAATCGCCGAAAAAACACGAATTCTGGCAGAGAATCGCAGAAAAAACGCGAATTTTGTCAAAGGGTGGCAGGAAAAACACGAATTTCGGAAAAAAATCCCAGCAAAAGCGCAAATTTTGTCAAAAGGTCGCTGAAAAAAAGGCGAATTTAAGAACACCATTAAAGATAACAAAAATTTTTTAATAACATTATACATATTCAATATCTAAGATTTGTATTTTAAGATTAAAAAACAAAACAAAGGTGCGTGTGTGTGTACTTGAGGAGGGGATGATATTCAGTATCGTGGTAGGAGGCTCAAGATTTCCAATAGCGTAAGGGGGGCCCGAAATTCCCAGTAGCCCCGGGCCCCAGCAGTGCTTAATCCGGCTCTGCTGATAAGGGTCATTTTTCGCCCTCTAGGCCCCTTGAAATAAAATGCAATTTGTTTATTTGTATACCTCATAAGAAATAAGAAAAAAAAAAGTTATTTTGAATGAAAGTTTTACAACTGATAGGAAAAACAAAATGCATAATTATGTAAATGTAAGTATTATATACATTAATGAAGATATACACTATTGTCATTCGTTTTAATCCATATAATCACCAGTAAATTATAGCGCCGTGCGAAAGAGGCGGTAGCGGTCGCCCTGTGTGCGGAAATTTAAGGGGCGCCAACGTCATTTTTGACCTGTCACAAGAAAAAGTTGGGTGTGGGGGGCGCCAAATTTAAACTTTGCCCCGGATGCAGTTTTATCTTCGCACGCCCCTGAGTAAATACAACACTAATTGAAACATTAAGATGAATAGAGCTTATTAAGACTATTATATCAACGAGGTGAAACCCGCCGAAATTCGACGAAAGAAAATCTTTACGAAAGAACTGTTTCATTGATTTATAATAAATCTACAAAATTAGTTACAGTAAAAAATGCAACTTATATTGGTTATTCTAACTCTCAAACAAATATTATTTTAAGCTAAAATTAAACAAAATACTATAAAACTCAATTATCTAAATTATTAAACGGATAAAACCGAAATTCACCGGATTTTATAATAGACGATATTTTAAAAATAGTATAAGCATAAAATAGTATACAAATTTTAATTTCTATTTTTTTTTCAATTTTAAAAGAAAATGGAGTGATTCTGTTGCCAGAATTACAAAATTGGTACTAAAAACTATAAAAAATTCATATCTCAAAAATAAATTGAAATATAGATTTCAAACAAATTGCATTTAAAAGTAAATTTTTTTCTCTATACGACGGTGTAAAAATTTAACATGTGCGGTGTTTAGAAGTGTAAAATTTGCAGTAGCGAAAATTGCAAAACCGAAATTGCAGGGGAAAGTGTTGCCATTCGCAAAATGACGTATGCGTTAAGCACAGATACATTTGGCCTTTATAATATAAATAGATATATGAATAATCGGAAATAATTAATAACCATACAGTTTCCGACACTTTCGGCAGTGCGTTTTAGATTGGTCTTCCTCCTTGATTTCGTCACCCGAATCACTATTGGACCATCCAGTGGCGGGGTCTTGTAATATATGAGCATATTTAAGACTTTTTTTTTTTTACTTTGGTTGAGTTATGGCATGAGTAATTAAAAAACTATAATATAGAAGCAACACGTGCGCAATACTCTACGACATTTGCGTCTACTTTACAATGACAGTACCATTGTGTGACGTTGCTTCGCTCTGTTTTTATCCATAGAGTATAGATTTTAGCACTTGTGTGTCTAACAATCGAATTTTAGTCAAGAGACGTGTATCTTTAGCATCCTGTGTTGAAAACTGTTGCTACTCATTTAGGAATCTAGGCATTTCACGTTCGAGATCCATTTCTTTCAGAAGTTCCAAACAATCCCGGAAGTTTCTGACAATTAATTCAACATTATTCAGCTTCAGCCATTCTCTGATATTGTGTGCATCTTTCTTTGATATATGTGTAAGTATGTTGATATATATGTAAGTATGTATATGTAATGTGTAAATCATTGTTCTTTGAATCGGCGAAGTAAGGTCCGAAGGCATCCAAAATGTAACCAGGAGTGTAGTCGTAAAAATAACAGAGGATATATACTCTAAGCAGAGAGTGTACGCTCAAGGCAGAGGGTATATCCTAGAGTGTGTGTATTAGGGCATTTTTGTGAAACGGAGGGTATACGGTGTTCCTTTAAAAAAATCCAGATGGTATATGGCGTATACCCCCCTTATACCCTCCACTATATCCCTGAATGTAACCCGAAGTAGTGATGAACATCATATGCTTAATCAGAGTCGGAGGTCTTCCTATCTGTAACGAGAAAGATCGTCACAAAAATAAACAATTCGCACTCTTCTGGATATAAATGTGTGTATCAATCAGCATCAGGTGTCACAGTATCATTGTCGTCATCTGGAATAAGTAGTTTATATATATATATATATATATATATATATATATATATATATATATATATATATATATATATATATATATATATATATACAGGGTGTCCCAAAAGGTCGTTTACAAACTTAACATGCTGGCCTGTCATATCATGATGAACAATATTAAATAGGAAACTAAGGGTCCCAAACGTCTTCCAAAGAAGATATGCGCCATTAAAGTTTAGGGTCTAAAAATTCAAATGATTATAAAAAACAGAAAAATTGGTCGATTCGTTTGCGATTTTCACTAAAACTATTCTTTATGTCAATATTTTCTTGAAAATAAATTATAAAAATAAATTTCAAAAAATGTCGATAGAGGGCGCTTTAGACTTTGGAGTAACGATAAACTAGTTTTTACCATTATTTTTTGCATCTCATTAAATTTTTTTAGAAGCTTAGACATAAACTTAAATTTTGAGCTCAAAATCTAAATCGTTGGAAGTGGTTAAGTAGCGCAAACTGAACTGTGGGGGGAGGTTCAAATTTCAAATGATTATAAAAATCGGAAAATTTGGTCAATTGATTTGCGATTTTCACTAAAATTATTCTTTATGTCAGTATTATCTTGAAAATAATTTATAAAGATAAAATTCAAAAAATGCCGATAGAGGGCGCTTTAGACTTTGAGTAACGTACAACTATTTTTTTTCCGTTATTTCTTGCATCTCGTAAATTTTTTTAGAAACTTAGACATAAACTTAAATTTTGAGATAAAAATCTGAATCGTTGGGAGTGGTTAAGTAGCGCAAACTGAGCTGTGTTCAATGGGGGTGGGGAGGTTCAAATTTCAAATGATTATAAAAAACGGAAAAATTGGTCGGTTTTCGCTAAAACTATTTTTTATATCAATATTTTTTTGAAAATAAATTTAACAGATATCTTTCAAAAAATTCCGTCACAGGGCGCCTTCAACTTTATAGTAACCAACAACTATTTTTAACCGTTATTTTTTGTATCTAATAAAATGCTTGTAAAAGTTCAAATTTAAATTTTGTGCTCAAAATCTGCATCGTTGTGAGTAATTAAGCGGCCAAAAATTGAACTGCTTTCGAGGGGTGGGGAAGGTGACATTTCAACTCCTGAACACAGTTCAGTTTGCGTTTCTTAACCCCTCCTATCGATTTAGATTTTGAGCACAAAATTTAAGTCTAAACTTTTGCAAGCATTTAATTAAAAAAAAAAAAAAAAAAAAAAAAAAAAAAAAAAAAAAAAAAGTTTAATAATAACTGTTGGTTATTCTAAAGTTTAAGGCGCCCTCTAACGGATTTTTTTAAATTTATCTTTAAAATTTATTTTCAAGGAAATATTGACATAAAGAATAATTTTAGCGAAAACCAACCAATTTTTCCGTTTTTTATAATCATTTGAAATTTGAACCTCCCCACCCCCATTGAACGCAGTTCAGTTTGCGTTACTTTACCACTCCCAACGATTCAGATTCTCATCTCAAAATTTAAGTTTATGTCTAAGCTTCTAAAAAAAATTATGAGATGCAAAAAATAATGGTAAAAACTAGTTTATCCTTACTCCAAAGTCTAAAGCGCCCTCTATCGACATTTTTTGAAATTTATCTTTATAATTTATTTTCAAGAAAATACTGACATAAAGAATAGTTTTAGTGAAAACCGCAAACGAATCGACCAATTTTTCTGTTTTTTATAATCATTTGAATTTTTGGACCCTAAACTTTAATGACGCATATCTCCTTTGGAAGACGTTTGGGACCCTTAGTTTCCTATTTAATATTGTTCGTCATGATATGATAGACCAGCATGTTAAGTTTGTAAACGACCTTTTGGGACACCCTGTATATATATATGAAAGGATAAAAACTAACATCTTTTTAAACTAAAATTTAATATTCAAAAGTTTAAAATCCAAATTGATATTTTTAACTTTAATTCTTAAGCTTAAAGCTATTTTGCCCTGGTAACTTTCTTTCCCAGCCTAACATTTATTACTTTCAGAGATCATTTTTGGACGCTCCTTAAGATTAAAATTGATGATCTAAGGGATTTTTGCAGCAATTTGTGGTTAGGGCCTCATACGTCATGTACCCGGGAATTGTGCGGGCTTTGACCACATATCAATCTAATGAAAATAATCATAAAAATCTAATGAACCAATTAAATTAAATGTTCCTCCCAATTTCACAACTCTGCCCTCTGCTGGAAAATATTACAATCCCCAACATATTAGCAAGAACACGCGCGAAAAACGAGACACTTTGCAGTTTTGAGGGGCCTGCCTAACCTCCGGCCATGTAAACGTCCATAATACACGTAAACAGCTCGGGCGACCTCCGACCGGACTCGCGAATCCATCTGTAAGAAGAGCGCCCTAATAAAAGAGTTCGAACCAACAAGAAGCTCCCGAGTCAAGTTCTTATGCCACGATTTATGACACCCAAGAAGTCATTATAATATAATTAAGGGGATATTATGCCACGACTGACACACCCCCTGAAGTCGTTACATATGTATATATATATTCTTTAAGTGCTATATATATATATATATATATATATATATATATATATATATATATATATATATATATTACAAATTTAAATTTTTTTTTCGCCAAAACTAACCTTTATACTATCTTAATTTTCTTATAATAATATTCCGTACTTACTTCAAATTATTAAATTAAAATCTTATTTCTAGATCTAATCTGTTAATCTGTGTGCAGACGATATAAATTCTTAATTTGCCTTAAAAAACATTATTCCAGTATGCGTAAATTTAAAAAGATGGCTCTAAATTAAAAATATTCTTAATTAAAACTTTATTTCTTAATATTCCAAATAAAACTGATTTCTTCTATGTTTTTATCAACCTTTTTAAAGAAATTCTTATTAAATTTATTCCAAAACCATACCTTTCAAAAAATATCATTATTTTATTTTATCTATTTATTTATTTTTCCACCGTCAACGATAATTTGCATATTAATAAATTCATTTCTTTTCTTTTTCTCTTAAAATTAATCATGTATAAAAATCGTCTGCCTAAGATATTTAAAATTCTGAGTCAATTATAAATTGGTTAAATAATATTTTTTTTTTTTTTAAATAAATCTATCGTCTGTTTAAAATAATCTCGTAGATGGACAAGAATTCTGTTTACATAAAATAATGATGGTTAGAGATTACAGAATGTTCCAGAACTTTCTTTTTAGTTTAAAAGGGGGAAGTCTCGAGATGAAGAGAAGATTCTTCTGAAGATTTCTTGGGTTGCTTCTTCGATGAGGACAGCTCGCTGAAATAATGATGGAATTTTTGCAAAAAGGAGCTTTTCCTTCCTCATTATCACGAATTTAATAAATGAATTTACAGCAGCCCATGACTAATTATTGGATCTTCTACATTTATTTATTATTTTTGTTTTTTCCCTCGCTTGCCATGACTGTGTGTTTCTTTTAACCAGTGGAAATAATTCGAGCTCTCCTGAAATCGTCACAACTAATCGAAAAGTCGCACAGGATAGGTAATGCCTGTGCTAGTGCCTGTTTCGGATTTTGAAATGAATCTACTGAAGAAGTAAAATGCTATGTAAATGAATCTAATGAATCTACTGAAACGAAGTGATGACAAAAATATGAATCGCCGAAAATTTTTCCCGCCATGATTGAAAGTGTTATTAAGCAAGAATTGCCATTACCTTTTGATTCCTCGAGTGAATGTAACAGAGGAGATTTTAATGTTAAACAGCTCTCTGTCCGAGTGGTTTGAAAGATTTCTTCTAAATATCTCGTGAATTCCTGAGGCCTGATATTCCACCTTTTTGCTGTTTATGTGTAACTGATGACTCAAGATAATTATGGTCATAATGACAAATTTTTGAAAATTAATAACTTCAAAGTGGTGAGTATGCGAAAGGTATTTGATGAGGAATTTAATAAAGAATGGATTTTATTGAAGATTTTTCGGGAACTGTAAGTTTATTTTATTAAATGTTTTGATTATTATTTCTATTCTATTTATGATTGATGGAAAGTATTTATTATTTATTTATTTATTTATTTATTATTTTATTGATGAGAGTAATTTGAAGTTAATTTATTAAATTACTAATTTATTTATTATTCTATTATTTATTGTATGTTATGGATCTGATATAGTAATTTTGAAAAAATATGTAATTGATAGAAATTATTAACTTTGAAATTTATTGCGAATGATTTTACGATCGGGATTTAATAAAGAAAATAGAAGTGCTTCATTTATTCTAATGAGTAAGAATCAAAAAATTATGGAAGATCCTAAGTTCGTACCGTTTGACCCGAGTTCTGGAATGAACATTTTGTCGTGGTTAACTTATTTTGATACAACAGGTGAAAAGGAAAAGAAAAATCTAGAATGGAAATTTAATTCTATTGCGCAATATCTGAAAGGGGAAGCGCAAAAAATTTATATCAATGACTGTTTAAATTGTACGGATTATGAACAAATTAAGAAAATTTTGATAGAAAGATTCATTCAATTAGACATCCCGAGTTTTTCTGATTTTTCAAACCTGAAATTAGATAATTTAGACAATTTAGAAACTTATTTTCGTAAGAAAGTGGAAATTGGTAGGAAATTACATCTTAGTGAAAATATACTATTACAAGGTTTAACTGATGGTTTAAAACCAGAATTCAAAAACAGTATTATTATAAATCCTCCTAGTAGTACCACAGAATGGTACCGGGTTGTCAAACAATTCGTGGAAGTTTCCACCCCACTAGTTTCAAACCAAGTAATAAATCAACCATCAGCTAGACAAAATTTTCAACCTTTTCAACCAACTAGGCCCTGGATTCAGCCAGTTAGGCCCAATAATACACCTAGGAATTGGATTCCCCAAAGGCAATCTCAGTTTCAAAGACCTAGAGTTTGTCAAAATAATTATATTCAAAATTCATACCCTTCAAGACCTTGTAGGATATGCACAAATAGGGGTGTCAGTAATGCTTTTCATTGGGAAAGAGAATGTATTTTTAGGAGTGAGTTGCACTCCTCTGATACTCTTCCAAGTAGCTCACAAAATAATTCTCATAATATTTGACTATTATTTGTGTATGGATATACAAATAATTATAATTTACCATGTGTTGTAGATACTGGCTCAACTATTGCAATATTGCCACTTAAATTTGTTAAAAAACTTAATGCTAAAATTGAGACTATACCCTCAGTTACCATTGGTCAGGCAAAAGGATTCTTACATATAAATAAAAAATGTAGTGTTCTTCTAAAAGTGGGTAAAATTAAAAAATATGTTAACTTTTTAGTATGCAATACAAATTTGGATTACGCTATTTTGGGTTTAAAAGAATGTTCTAAATTTAAATTAACCATAGATTGTAAAAATTGTATTGTAAGGCAGGGAAGGAAAATTATAACTAACAGTATATCCATACATAATGAGAGATCCCTTCATTTCAATACAGTAAATATGGACCAAGTACAACAAAACAGGGATCAATCTAATGAATTTGTAACCTCTGAATATAAAAAAGATATGAAATTAAATACTGGTAATACTGTAGCAATAGATAATTATGATAATGAAACACTGAATGTAAATAATCATGATATAGAGTTACAATCTACTTGTGGAAATATTATGAAAAATGAAGACTGTGTTGAATATGATCACGCAATTAATGTGCATCCTGATTATAGAGGTTCCATGACTCTTCAAAATTTTCGCGATAATTCGGATTCAGATTTAACTGGGGAAATAAATTTAATTCAAGATGTAAATTTAAGGGAATTAGTTCATATTTATAGTGATATTTTTGCAAAGCATAAATATGATGTGGGTAGGATTAATATTGAACCACAACGCGTTATACTAAACTCAGACCTACCTATATCTTTGAGGCCCTACCGAACATCTCCTCTAGAAGAAATAGAAATAAAAAACCAAATTCAATCATTGTTAGCAGCCGGACTGATAAAGGAAAGTAATAGCCCCTATTCTGCCCCTGTTACACTAGTTATGAAAAGAGAGGAAGGTAAAAAAACGCGATTATGTATAGACTATAGAAAATTAAACGCAATAATTAAAAATGATGCAGAACCCTTGCCCCGTATCGATGGAATTTTAGATAAATTGAGTAGTGCTCAGTATTTTTCAACTTTGGATTTAGCCTCTGGCTACTGGCACATACCAATACATCCATCCGATACAGAAAAATTAGCATTTGCAACCAATTTTGGACTTTTTGAGTGGCTCGTGCTCCCTTTTGGCATAAAAACGGGCCCTCCCATATTCAACAGAACCATTCGAAGAATCCTTAATAAATATAAAATCGACTTTGCGTGCCACTATTTTGATGATATTATAATTTTCTCTTCCTCTTTAGAAGAACATTTAAACCATTTAGCTCAAATTTTTAACATTTGCAAACAAGAAAACATTAAACTTAAACTTTCTAAATGTAAATTAGGCCAAAATAAAATCAATTTCTTAGGTTATGAAATTACTAATGGAACAATAACACCAGCAAATGCCAATATTGAAACCATCAAAAATTTAAAACCTCCTTCCAATGTGAAAGAGTTACAACGATTTCTAGGTTCCATTAATGTTTACCATAAATTCATAAATAAATATGCTGAAATTAGATATCCTCTAAATCGATTACTTAAAAAAGACACAATATGGGAATGGAACTCAGAGTGCCAGGAGTCTTTTGAAAAATTAAAAAATTCTTTAATTGCTAAACCCATCCTCAAAATTTATGATCCTAAATTACCTTTACATATGTTTGTAGATGCCTCTCAGATAGCAGTAGGTGCCGTTCTAAAACAACCTGATAAAGATAATTTCTTACATCCTATTGCTTATCATTCTAGAATTTTGAAGAGTTATGAACAAAATTATTTCATAACTGAATTAGAATGTTTAGCTATTATAGATACTCTTGACAAATTCTATCATTACTTTCATGGTGTCAAGTTTACAATTCATACGGACCACGCATCTCTAGTATGGTTAAAGAGTGTTAAAAACTTAAGAGGTAGGCTTTTTAGATGGTCACTCAAACTTAGTATGTTTGATTATGAGATAAAATATGAAAAGGGTTCAACAAATGTCGAAGCAGACATGTTGTCACGAAATCCTGTTTGTCATTTTAATCAACATATTAGTTTATTGCTAGATAGGAAAGAAATTATAGAGATGCAAGACAAAGACAATGTTTGTGACAAAAAATATAAAAAAGAGAATGGAATTATTATAGTTCAGAAAAAGGGATTCAAAAAAATTGTTGTACCAATGTCATTAAGAAGAAAATTACTCCATATTGCTCATGATAATTTTGGACATTTAGGAATTCAAAAAATGCTTAATTTAATATCTCCCAACTATTATTGGCCTAATATGACAATAGACATTACCGAATTTGTTAAACATTGCGATACCTGTCAGAAAAATAAAAAACCAAAACAGAAAAGATTCGGCTTATTACAAGCTATGCCAGCAACAGATCAACCTTTTGAATGTCTTTCTATTGATACTGTTGGTGGATTTAACTATTACAACTCAACAAAAAAATTCTTACACATAATAATAGATCATGCAACTAGATTTGTTTGGGCTTTTCCCTCCAAAAATGTTACCACTGAAACATACACTAACTGTTTAAAACAAATTTTCAATATCAAAGCACCTCAAAAAATACTTAGTGACAGGCATAAATCTTTCAGATCTCCAAGGTTTAAGAAATTCCTTAGAAATCATCATGTTCAACAGCGTTTTACATCTGCACATCATCCTCAGACCAATGGAAAAGTAGAGCGAGTTAATCAGACTATAGTTACCAGGCTTAAATGTAAAGTTAATTCCACTTCTTCTAAAATACCTTGGACTAGATTATTAAACCAAGTCATCGAAGAATACAACAATACGCCCCATTCTATCACCAAATTTCCACCTGCCTATTTATTTTATGGTCAATTGCCTTATGAATCTCCTTTAAAACAAAACTATTACCCATCAGTAGACAAAGCCCTCAAAATTGCGAAAGCGCGAACTCATGAATTTCACCTTAAAAGTAAAAGACTCTATGATCGAAATTTTGTTGAATGCCCATTAAAAATACAAGACTCTGTAATTTATGAAGAATTTAAATACCCTAACACTCGAAAATTAGAACCTACTTTCTCTGGACCATATAAAATTATAAATAAACTTTCTGATGTAACTTATGAAATAGATAAATTTAATTATGAGACAGGACAGAATTCCGTTATTGTGCATGTTTCTAAATTAAGACCCTATTTTTCACCCGAAGATTTTAAACTGTTTCATGAGCAATCCAAAAAACAAACAAAACCTCAGATACAATCACTAGATCAAACTAAAGTCAAGACAATAGATTAAATTTACCATAAACAACCATAAAAAAAATACCATAAAAAAACTTTTACCATAACCATTTACCAAATACCATTAAACCATTAAACCCATTTACCATAAAAAAACCATAATTTTCAACATCAGCGGGTATGTTCTTGGAGCGCTACAAGAATATTACTTGTTTTTGGGAGTTTTTGGGATTAAATTGGGCTCCTTATGCAGGCATAAGGTGAACACTTTGATTGTAAAAGCTTTCAAATTGATGTTGATAAATTAATTTTAAGGGTGTTTAAGTCTAACTATATTTACTCATTTATTTGACATTAGTATTACTCTATTTATTCAGCAGATATTATATGATAATAGTTATAAAATCTAATGACTCTACTCAAACCTATAACATAATATGTGATTTTCAGTGATTGTGAAAACTAAATATTAAAAGTTTTTCAAAAAAGCACACTATTTTTATTTCCATTTCTCAATTAAGAATGACAACTTTCATTCCTATTGTATTTTATTATTAAAGTTTATAAACCATGTGTGGATAAAACATTATTCTACATTTGGCATTGAAAACTTATAACCAAATTTGACAATTTTGTAAAAGAGTATCAGAGAGGAATTATTGTAAGGAAATACTGGTTGAGAGTCCATTTTCTAAATAGTTAGATTTAATTTTATTTGGATTTTGGAATTATTATGATTTTTTTTTATTTATGCTTTCGGCTAGCAAAAAATACTTTCTTATGCTATTAGAAGATAAGAAAATTATTTAGTTGCTATGTAATTATTTTTATCCTCAAAAAATATTTTCCCTATCAATAATAAACAAATAGTGATATTTTCTTTTGATTATACTCTTGTTTTACTATTATTATTATTATTATGATTTCTATAATGAAGTTTAGTATTAATTATACTCTTATTGAAAAATATTAGGATATGGAGTCTTATTATACTATTACTTATTATTGTTGTTATTGTTATTATTTAAATTTTTCTATATTATTTATTATTGATATTGAGAGTGATGCTATTTATTATTGAAAAATTGATATATTACTGAAAGATGTTGGATCCAACATAACATTAAAACCAAAGATTAAACTAAGTTTGAAGATTTTTAATTAAAGAGACTGTATTCACTGGACATTGAAAAAGACTCTTTTATATATTCTTGAAAGACTTTTTTCATTTAAAGGACTTATTTTAAAATAAACTATGCATTAAGTCATTGTAATTATTTAAACTTCCATGAGAACGAATTTTTATTGTTTTTATTATATTTTTATCTCTTGCTTAATAATATTCATAACTTATTTACTGTTATTATATGTATTATCTCCTATGCACTTACAAATGGTAAGTGATGTTGTAACATTATTGTATTTCTTTCAGGGAAATGCTCCTACCTAAATTCAATTCAGAATTATTTTCTGTTAACTATTTTATTTTAATCGCTAATATTTTTTATATTGCGTTAATTTTCTTTTCTTCCATCTCTTGGCTTCCTGAGTTTGACAGTTTTATTCCAAAATTTAACTTTTCTAAATTATTATATTTCTGTTGTCTGAACTTGTAGTTTTATTTAACTATCAATTTCATACAAAGTCTTGGGGAGGGGGGATAATATTACAAATTTAAATTTTTTTTTCGCCAAAACTAACCTTTATACTATCTTAATTTTCTTATAATAATATTCCGTACTTACTTCAAATTATTAAATTAAAATCTTATTTCTAGATCTAATCTGTTAATCTGTGTGCAGACGATATAAATTCTTAATTTGCCTTAAAAAACATTATTCCAGTATGCGTAAATTTAAAAAGATGGCTCTAAATTAAAAATATTCTTAATTAAAACTTTATTTCTTAATATTCCAAATAAAACTGATTTCTTCTATGTTTTTATCAACCTTTTTTAAGAAATTCTTATTAAATTTATTCCAAAACCATACCTTTCAAAAAATATCATTATTTTATTTTATCTATTTATTTATTTTTCCGCCGTCAACGATAATTTGCATATTAATAAATTCATTTCTTTTCTTTTTCTCTTAAAATTAATCATGTATAAAAATCGTCTGCCTAAGATATTTAAAATTCTGAGTCAATTATAAATTGGTTAAATAATATATATATTTTTTTAAATAAATTTATCGTCTGTTTAAAATAATCTCGTAGCTGGACAAGAATTCTGTTTACATAAAATAATGATGGTTAGAGATTACAGAATGTTCCAGAACTTTCTTTTTAGTTTAAAAGGGGGAAGTCTCGAGATGAAGAGAAGATTCTTCTGAAGATTTCTTGGGTTGCTTCTTCGATGAGGACAGCTCGCTGAAATAATGATGGAATTTTTGCAAAAAGGAGCTTTTCCTTCCTCATTATCACGAATTTAATAAATGAATTTACAGCAGCCCATGACTAATTATTGGATCTTCTACATTTATTTATTATTTTTGTTTTTTCCCTCGCTTGCCATGACTGTGTGTTTCTTTTAACCAGTGGAAATAATTCGAGCTCTCCTGAAATCGTCATATATATATATATATATATATATATATATATATATATATAACACTTAAAGAATAATGTGTATCGGCAGATCCAGAGTCCCGTGCCATAATGAAAAATGAAATCAAACTATCAAACTTTAAAGGAAATAAAATAATAAAATTCGAGCAAGAAAAACAAAATAAAGACAATATAAAAAGGCTGTGGATCTCATCAGCGATGGGCAGTTTTAAAACACAGCAAATACATATGAATGGATATGGAAAAGGACTATTATAATGTAGTGGCAGTGGGTTTCGATCAGAGTGTTACAATTTAAAAAATCAAATGTGCAAAAACATATGATATCATAACACTTCCCCACCGAACCCAAACGCCACAGAAAACAGCATATAACACATTTAAAAATTATACTGCCGAAATAAACAAGTGTGTAATATAAATTGGAAAACAAACTATATACACTCACTCATTGAACTTAATTCAATGAGTGTATATAGTTTGTTTTCTTCAATTTACAAATCTTCATTTCAGTACAATAGAGGTAAAAGAGGGAATCACTCTAACAAAACATTGTTTGCTAGATATAAAAATATAAATCCAGCCATTATGTTACTTGATTTATACAATCTCTTTATTAAGAATTATAACATTAAAGAAATTAAAACTATTTTATTTAGTTTAAAATTTAAAATTCTACGAAGCTTAAAGCAAAAAATTAATGAATTTAACTGTGATAATTTGCAATTTAAAGATTTATTAACAGACTTTTTATTGTATAAAATAGGTAAATATAAACAGTGCAATATGGATAAAATATATTTTGTTAGTACTTTCCAAAAAAAAAAAAAAAAAAAAAGTTTTGCTAACTTATATTTAAATAAAATTATTACTAAGCATATTGAAATGTTGCCAATAAAAAAGTATCTATTATTTCAACTTTCAGATATGTCAATACCTTGGGTAATAAATTATTTAATTATAGATAAATTGCACAGAATTTGGATTCCTATTTAAATGTCCCTTGAGAATGTAGCTCATATCAGAATTCCCCCTATTACGATAACAATTCGCAACATGTAGTGACTGGTAACCTTAATTTCATATCTAATGATGAATTGAAACATCTAATGAGTTTTGGAACAAAATTCAGATTAAATAGGAAAATGAATTTAAAAAAGTCTTTCAGTCTTTTTAAATCAGAGCTACATACGTTCATACTTGATTTAAGCTATAAATACAATAAATTTTGGATGATTTTAAAGTTTTTCAAACCAATTACATACTTGATTTAAGCTATAAATACAATAAATTTTGGATGATTTTAAAGTTTTTCAAACCAATTACATGCATGACTCTACTTATACTTACCACAAACTTACTTTAGATATACAGAGGAAAATTTCAAAATTAAAAAATTCTTTTGTTTTTTGTTTAGTTGATAGAGCATCTAATAATTTTGCAATAATGAAAAAGCTTTTATGCTGGTCTGATACATGCTGAGCTTAACAATAGTGTAACCTATAGTTTATATGAATCTACAATACAAACACTTATAAAGAAACATCTAGCTTTTTCTAAAAGAGCTCATATTCCTTTGCCTAAAATTAAAAATTTGTCTTTTCCTTTTCTATTCGCAACCCCCAAATTTCATAAAACACCTGTTAAATATAGATTTATTTGTAGTAATGTAAATAACATCGGTAACGAATTTAATTGCAGGTTTGAAGAAATGTTAAAGAAGATTTTGAATATTTTAAAATTTAAATATAAAAATAGTAATGTTTATTGGATAATTTTAAATAGCTTTGAAATTAAAAACGAATTGATTAAAAATGACATACAGAATATACAAACTTATGATTTTGAAAACCTTTTCACTAACATTCCTATTACAGAGTTGAATAATATTTTATTTAAAATTATTGATTTGATTATTGATGACATCGATTTGGATCTTAATTTATTTAGATTATTGTGTAATTTTTGTTTATATAATAATTATGTCTATACAGGTTCAGACATTTATTTACAAAGTAATGGGATAGGAATGGGTACAAGTTATTCTTCCACGGCAGCTAATCTGTTTTTATTTTTTTGTGAATATCAGTTTTCTAGTGTAAATAAAGATGTCAACTTTCTGGCTTTCAGATACATCGATGACTTAATTATTTTGGAACTGTGATCGTAATTTTTTGGAAATTTCATCTGATATTTATCCTGATATGCTGGTCCTGAAAAAAAAAAACTAATGAAAACAATAACGCTGCTATCTCGATTTAAAAATCCACATTTCAAATGATTTGCAAATTTCAATATATAAGAGAGATAATTTTAGTTTTGAAGTTAATCAGTTGGTTAATTGGACTTCAAATATTTATAAACGTGTTTACATAAATATAATTATTGGTCAAGTTTTTCGTTACTACAAGCTCTGTTCAAATAAAAATTTATTTTTAAAGGAACTTCATCATTTAATTAATATTTTACACTATAAGAATAATTTACCTATAAAATTTATTAATAAATATACTAGTTTTACTGACAGTCTGCATTTTTAAGTAATTGGTATATGATTGGCAGTTAATGATTTGTATAACTTAAAGCCTTTTGGACGGTTTTACAAGGATGGCTGCAATCGTGTGGCAACGACATGGAAACGAATACGGATTGATTTTGGATGCTGGATTTTAGTTGTTTTGCGTGGCTGTGTCTCTGAAGCTTGGATAATACATCTTTCTTTCTGTTTTAATTTATATTACACACTTGTTTATTTCGGCAGTATAATTTTTAAATGTGTTATATGCTGTTTTCTGTGGCGTTTGGATCCGGTGGGGGAGTGTTATGATATCATATGTTTTTGCACATTTGATTTTTTAAATTGTAACACTCTGATCGAAACCCACTGCCACTACATTATAATAGTCCTTTTCCGTATCCATTCATGTGTATTTGCTGTGTTTTAAAACTGCCCACCGCTGATGAGATCCACCAGCCTTTTTATATTGTCTTTATATTGTCTTTATTTTGTTTCTCTTGCTCGAATTTTATTTCCTTTCAAGTTTAATAGTTTGATTTCATTTTTCATTATGGCACGGGACTCTGGATCTGCCGATACACATTATTCTTTAAGTGCTATATACATAATTTACGTGATTATTGCAGCTATAGCGCTGATCATGTGAATTTTTGTGAACTTTAAGTTCACTTAAAACTTTAAAAACTTTTTGGACTATATATATATATATATATATATATATATATATATATATATATATATATATATATATATATATATATATTTATATACATATATACACTGCTCAAAACAATTAAAGGATATTGCAGTTTTAGGTGGATTTTGTATCTGGGAAACTTTCTAGCTGATTGATACATGGTCGACAGACATAGTAGGTTATATGAGAATAAATTACACATGTTTGGCAGAAAAAAATGCATTTTATTGCGCATTTGTGTACAAAGGGAAAAAAAAACACAATTTGTGCATATGAGAAAAAAAGAATAAGAAAAGGTGTTTTCTTCAAAGAGAATCATTTTCAGTAGGGGGTATTTCTACGGGCGGCCAGCAACGTTGAACACCTTTGAGGCATGGACTCAATGAGGCTATTTTTGACGAGTTGGGGTATTCTGCCCCACTCTTCCAGAAGAGCTCTTTCCAGTTCTTGGAGAGTTTGTGGGGGTTATTGGCGGCCAGAAACTCGTCTTCCTAGAGCGTCCCAAACGTGCTCGATTGGATTCATGTCTGGAGAACACGCTGGCCATTCCATTCGAACGATTCCTTCCTCGAAAAGGAAATCCTCCACCAGGTTTGCACGATGTGGCCTGCAGTTATCGTCCATTAAAATGAAGTTATCTCCGATTGTTGCAGCGTAAGGGACTACAATAGGTCTGAGGATCTCATCCCTATATCGGCGACCAGTCAGAGCTCCATCTCGAATGATGTAGAGGTCAGTGCGCCCATCAATGGAGATGCCACCATACACCAACACTCCTCCACCGCCAAATCTGACACTTTCGTGCACGAACGCAGGATTATTCCTACTGCCACAGTCCCTCCAGATGAAAATACGCCTATTATCCGGATGCACAGAAAAACGGGACTCGTCAGAAAACAGAATATTGCTCCATTCATTTCTCCTCCAGTTGACATGCTCGGTTGCCCACTCCCTGCGGTCGCGACGATGCCTTGATGTTAATCTAACATATACCATCGGTCGGCGAGCATACAGACCTACATCATGGAGCCGGTTTCGGACAGTCTGAGTTAAAATCGTGGTACCTGTAGCCGAGCGAAGGTGTTGTTGGAGAAGAGTAGCGTTCATGTTTCGGTGTCTCCGAGCTGTTAACGCTAAATACCGATCTTCATTGGGCGTTGTTGCCCGTCTACGACTTTGCCCTGGTCTTCGGCCTGCACATCCACTCTCCAAAAAACGGTTCCAGATCCTGGAAATGATACTTTGTGACACTCCAATGGCTTGCGCTACTTCGGCTTGAGTTTGGCCCCCTTCTAACCTACCAACAATTCTCCAAGCTTCTGAATCTGTCAAATGACTTCGCTGAGACATCGTACTCATCGAAACAAAGCAATCACTGAATGCCGATCATTCTGGTCTTCATTCTCTTTTATTCAGTTGAAAGTCAAATTTCATTTGCTGCTGCTGAAGCGACGTTTTTGACGTCGAACTCAAAATTTGCATACTCAACAGTTTGAAAACCAGAAAAATTTGCATTTGTGATTCTCTTCTTCTATTTTCGGCAAAAAAATTCGTTTATATCTTTATTTTATATAAAACTTCAAATATCTTTTAATTGTTTTGAGCAGTGTATGTAAAGACCTCACATACTTTTCAAGAACCTGTGTTCTGGTAACGTGTTTCATTCCAGGGTCCAGTGGAACGAAGTTCTCAATCAAAATCTGGTTGCATATTGCACATAAGATATTTTTTTTCTTATATTGAATAATGTGGACAGAACAACAATAGGGTGACCAGTTCTAAGCTTTATAAGTAACACTGCCAAGCAAGTACGTGATAAACCTTTTTTTATTTTCATTTTAAGAACGCGTTTTGGATATACAAGTAAAATATATAGTTAAAATCAGATACGGATTTAGCTATGAGAGTAAAATAATCGAACTCGGACAGGTGTCCCAATATGTCCAAATCGAAGCCTCTTTTATTTACTACACTTTTTATATTGTTTAAAAGACTTTCAATATTTTTTTATACATTGATGTATTCTTACTTGCCTCGCGTAAAGGTTGCAGAGCAATTCACTGAATAACCTAATTCCGTAATATGAGTTTTACAGCATCGTTTTCACGACGAAATTTGAATTCTAGATTTTTCAGACTTGAGTTTGAGCTGTTTTTGCTACTTCGCGAAACAGTTCTTACCTTTATATATTATATAACAAATTCTAAAGTTGTGACAACGATGTATTGATAAACTTATATTAGGTTTCTTATTTGTGGTGTCGTCGGCAGTACACTGTTAAAAATCTTGTTCTAGTTTGAACCAAAAAAGTTTGTTTTTTGGTGCTCAATAGCTGCCACCATAAGATGGTGAAATCTCGTACCAATATTTGGAGCTTCCTAGTTCAACCTCGTTCCAAGTATTGGAACTATGCTTCAATGGGAGCTCCAAAGTTTGGTTCAAGATTTCACCATCTTACGCTGGCAGATATTGAGCACCAAAAAACAAACTTTTTTGGTTCAAACTAGAACAAGATTTTTAACAGTGTACTCGTTGAAGCATAATCTTTTACTATTACCTCATTACTATAGTTGATTAGAGTATTTCGAGTCAGAAGAAAACAAAATACATATAAATCACATTTAGAGCATAACTTAGAACCACTGTGTAGATCACAATATTTAGAACATCTAAGTAATTCTTATACTTATCTGTTAAAACAGATAGGGAAATCGCTATTTGTTCTTTGACAGATTTTATAACAGTTATACTGGCTTCCAAACATATTTATTTTAATGTTCTTCAATAAATATTTACAACAACACATTTAAAAAATAACATTGACATTTGAACAACTTAAATAATTTTTGAGCGCGGAAAAACAAATCTGAACGTTCTCCGATACCAGGGTAATTGAAACTCTTGCACGAAACATTTTTTTCTCTGCTTTTATAAATTAGTAAGAAGAAGCGTACAATGAACCGAAATAAAATAATGCTCATATAAAAGCTCATAAAGAGTGGTATCGTTATAAGTAAAAATTAATTTGGTTTAACAAGTGTTTCTTAGAAAAAAAATTAATAATTTAACGATGCAAAAAACGACAAAAATGTAGGAAAAAGCCAAAAAACTATTTTCGAGCTAAAATTTCTATAACTAATTATTTTATTTATCAGGTAAATCTTATATTATACAAAAATACATATCTTTAAGTATACAAATACACTGAACAGTTGTCGAATTTCAAAACTGCTTTTTTTTTTTTTTTTTTTTTTTTCGCGTATATGATAGCGTATGTGAACTCACCTCCTTTTTAGGTATAAAGTAAAGTATCCTTTTTGCATCTGAAGTCTGAGCAAGTCTCCGTAAAAATAACTCAAGATTTTATTCAGATATTTTGATATCACAGATTGAAAAAAAAATACATTTATGCATTTATGTGTATTAAGTGGGTAATAATTGTGCACATATGTGTACCTGAGTTTTCAATTAGATAAAATAGCATAATTTTCTCAACTGACAAAATGCATATAAAATAATTTATAATTAATATATTGTAATGTTTTTGCATATTCAATTGAAATTCTGCTAGTAATTAAAGAAATAAAAAAAAATCGAATTTATTTAATACTAGCTGACCCGCCGGAGTAGCCCGGGGCCCGTTATGATAACCTTAAACACTTAACATTACAATTATTATCTACAATTAGTCAAAATTAATCATAGGCTATGAATTGTTCGTTAGAATAATATTTTTAAAAGATGCATAAAAAATTGAGTAAATGCTTTAAATAAGGCCCTAGGAACCAATAAAAATATCAGGTTATAGGTCTGAAAGAAGAGTCCAAAACTCAACTTTAAAATTATGCACTGAGAAGGGAGGGAAATGATATGCATGTCGAACAAAAATTTCAAAGGTCCTGAGCCGGGTCCTACGGGACCGTAGGGAGTCCCAGGCTCGTAAATGGAATGCAAGAACGTGGGAATAACTAAGTAGAAAAATAGTTCCAAAAATGAAGATTAGATTAAGAGAGGGCAATTAAATAACAATTCATGATATAAAAACTTCAAGGGGCCCTGTACCGTGACTCAAGGGGCCAGGAATTTATTTCGCATGTAGCTGGACATAAAATATTTTTTGTAGTCATTAGGATGACGCTAAAACTACATTAAAGAATTGCAAGCAATTCGGATCATTTTTAAAGAAATTGTACCAACGGCCCAAAGATCGCGATTAATATACAAAATTAGTGGTAGCGAGACTAAGGGTTTTATTTTTATTTTTATTTTATTTATTTTTTTATTTTTTTTTTAGTAGTAGCTGATGGACTTAAAAAGTTGCAAAAAAAAAAAAAAGGCGAATGAATTGGACCTTTTTTAAGTAATTTATAATAAGGGCCCCAAAAAGGCCAACTAACAACTAAAAAGAGGGCCCCAACAGGAAAACATGCTAAAATTTCGTAGTATTTAGTGCTTTAGATCTACAATGAGTCAAAATTAATCATAGTGTATGAATTTATTTGTTTGAATAATATTTTAAAGAAATGCACAAATTGATTCGGCAAATGTTTTAAAAAAAGGTCCTAAGCGCGGATAAAAATTTGAGAATGTTGGTCCTGAAAGAAGAGTCCAAGACTCAAATTTTAAAATTTTGCACTGAGAAGGTGAGAAATTTAGGGAGTGAACTATGTTTGTCTCACAAAATGTTCAGGGGCCCTATGATTCCATAGGGGGCCACAGTGTCTTAAATGGAATGTCAAAACATTAAAATATCTAAATGAATAAAGAATCCTAAAAATGAAGATCGGATTAAAAGGAAGAAATTTATTAACAATTTATTATTACAAAAACTTCACGGAGCCCTATACCGGGGCCCAAGGGGTCAGGAATGTATTTCGCATGATGTATAAAGATATTTTTTGTACTTATTAAAATGATGATCGGACACTAAAACTACGTTAAATAAAACTGAAAGCAATTTGAACCACTTTTAAAGAAGCTTCACTAAGGGCCCCAAGAAAGCGATTGGTAATCAAAATTAATGGTAGCTGAAGGCTGAGAAATATTTTTGCCGTTCATGTAATAGCTATAGAGGACCTAAAAAGTTGTTAGAAAAAAAAAAATGCTAGTGAATCGGACCATTTTTAAAACAGCTATAATAAGGGGCCCCGTAGGGGCTAACTGACAGTTAATACCAGGGCCCTAACATGAAAACATGTTAAAATATTTTCGTACATACCGCTTTAGATCTTTAATTAGTCAAAATTAAGCATACAGTATTAACTATTCGTTGGAAAAATATTTTTTTAATACATCAATTGTTTGAGAAAATGTTTAAAAAGGGCCCTAGGGCCCGAATAAAAATATCAAGAAGAAGAGTCCTGAGCAACTTTAAAATTTTGCACTGAGAAGATGAGAAATATAGGAAGTGAAATATGTTTGTGTCACAAAATTTTCAGGGGCCCTGAGCTGGGCCTTATGATTCCACAGGGAACCATAGTGTTTTATATGGAATCTAAATAACTTTAAAATGTATAATTATATAAAGAGTCCTAAAAATGAAGATCGTATTAAAAGGAAGCAATTTATTAAAAATTTATTATTACAAAAACTTCAAGGGGCCCTGTACCAAGCCCCAAGGGATCAAGAATTTATTTTGCATCTAGTTGGGTATAAAAATATTTTTTGTAGTTTTTAAAATAATGGGAGGACGCTAAAACTATGTTAAATAAAATTAAAAGCAATTTGAACCACTTTTAAAGAAGCTCCACCAAGGGCCCCAAGAAAGCGATTAATATTCGAAATTAGTGGTAAGTTAATGTCTGAGATTTTTTTTTTTTTTTTTTTTTTTTTTTTTTTTTTGTCCTTTATGTAGTAGCTAGAGGATCTAAAAAGTTGTTAGGAAAAAAAAAAAGCTAGTCAATCGGACAATTTTTAAAGGAGCTATGATAGGGAGCTCCATAGGGTATAACCATTCCCTAAAATGAAAACATGTTAAAATGTTTTAGCACATAGCGCTTTAGACCTTTAATTAAACAAAATTAAGTATAGAGTATGAATTATTTATAGGAATATTATTTTTTTTAATGCACCAATTGATTGGGCAAATGTTTAAAAAAGGGCCCCAGGGCCCGAATTAAAATATCAGGATGTTGGTCCTGAAAGAAGAGTTCAAGATTGAACTTTAAATTTTTGCACCTAGAAGGTGATAAATTTAGGGAGTGAAGAATGTTTGGCGCACAAAAAGATCAAGGGGCCCTGGGCTGGACCCTATGATTACGTAGGGGGCTCCAGTCTCTTATATGGAATGGAAAAACTTGAAAATATCTAAATGGAACAGGTATCCCGAAAATGAAGATCGAATTAAATGGAAGCAATTTATTAAAAATTTATTATCACAAAAAATTAAAGGGGCCCTGAAACGGGCCCCAAGAGTCCAGGGTCATAACTGAACAGTAAAAAGACAAGAATAACTAAATGGAGAAAGGCTCCTTAAAAGGAAGAAGTTTAGATAAAAACAGTTCAAGTTATTAACAATTTGGTGCATAAAAATTGTAAGGGTTCCAGGAGCCCCGGCTCTTAAAATTTTAAAAATCTGAGCCTCAGGTGCATCAGGACCTGTCTTGAACTATCTTCATCTAAAATTTCAGACTTCTACGTGCGGTAGATTTTGCTAGTCATCGCACACACACACACACACACACACACATAGACAGACAAACCTTTTTGTTATTTTACTAACTGACCCGCCGGGCGTTGCCCGGGTCCGTGATAAGAATATAAAAAAACCTGAAATTTGTGATTTTATCTCTAATTCGAAATACGTGGCCCTGACTGTGAGAAAAACCGCTTAAAAAAAATAAACAACTAAATTTAGAGTAAGAAATATTTAAAACGACTTCAATGGGAAACGGAGGAGGAAATATGTTTTCAACAATTGCGCAATTTTTGTGTTAAATTCTGATTTTTATCCGTAAATATCACTGTTCAGTCACGTAACTTTTTATTTTTTTCACATCGAAATCCTAAGTGTAACATTTTGATTTTCAAACAAATTATATCACTCCTAGATCCGACTATACCTTGATTAAAATCGGTAATCAATGATTAGGTAAAAGGTTAATATATAGTAATGTAGTTTCAGAACCATAGAACAAAATTAAGTATATTTTGCTCAAAACATGTGTAATGTTCAACCTGTGGATAAAATCCTAAGCGTAACCTAATTGTACTGTAATCGCAACCTACCTGTAATCTAACTGCATCTTAACCTGAACCAAATTTAAATATATCATAAATGTAACCTAGCCGTCACCTTATCATAACTTATCCGTTTTCTGACCGTAACCTAACTGTAACTTACCTTAACCTAAGTGTAACTTAATAATAATCTAACTATAACTAACCTGAATTTAAATATAACGTAAGACTAACCGTAATATAATTGCAACCTAACTATAACCCAAATGTAACCTAACTGTTACCTAACCGTAGCCAAATTCTAAAGCTAACACTAACTGTAAATTAGCAATTCTAACTGCATACGTGCTACAAAGTACTTTAGTTCCACTTTTCACCGCTACGGGGCGCAGTATGTTTTGTACGAAAATCCGATATTGATCACCGCCACCTGCGGTCGGATATAATAGGCGTGCAATGCACGATTTGCGGAATGCTACAGTTTCACTTTCCATCACCAGAATGAGCATTTTTTCGTAAACAAACCTAAATCCGAACGATAATCCGATTTTCATTCTTTCCGTACATTTAACAATTATATTACCCAACGGTATGGGGATACAAATAGCAATTTATGAAATTTGTTGAAATTTCTATTCAGAAATAATGATAACCACCATGCAATTAAGAGTTCCATATTAATCAATAAGGATCTCCTAAACTGCTGCTATATGCTCTGTAAAATATGTTAGTTCTACTTTTCACCTCCAGGAGCTCACTAATTCCTTAATAAACCTATATCCGAAAGAAACTCCAGTATTAAGCTTATTCGTACATATATTTTAGTCGAGAGGGTGGGAAAATCCAATAAGAATTTAAGAAATTTTTGTGAAATTATTGTTCGGAGTAACCACTACTTATAAATTAAGGATGAAATATCTTCTGTACGAATATCCTACACAGATACCCACTAGCAGCACTGTATGGCAGGTATGCGTTAAACTCGGAACAATTTTTAGTATTTAAAAGCGAGAAAAAAAAAGAATGTGTTTAAAAATAAAAAAATCATGCATCAAGTACAGATTATGAAACACTATCCAACACATTCAGAATAATGTAAAAAACTGCACCGTTTAAAAAATTAAAATATTACGTCTCATTTCACCATGAGAAAATATATAAATCATTTCAAAACCGAATTTCAGCTGTTCCCATCTACATTCGGAAAATGATCCGAAAATTTTAGCAGCCCTGTACAGTATGATACATAGATAGGTACATTTGACAACATGCATTCCAAAATTTAATTCATTTAAGAGATACACATATTTCAATTGAAAATTCCCCTTCAGCAATATCCTCTAATGAGGAGAATGGTAGGCAAATACTTTTGCGCTGCCCTGTATATGATGTATAGAATTTATATGTAAAGAGTAATGTGGGAAAAAAGTAATTACATTTAAAAGCACATACCGAATTTTAAAACTCTCCAGCAATTATTACAATCTCCGTACTCTCCAGCAATTATTAAGCAAAGACTGTAACCATTTCTTTTGTGTGTCCCTGTAAATTTATTTAAAAAATGCTAATAAATGCTCTGTTTTAACGTAACCGTAGTTAAATTCATTGATTTATATTAATTTGTATTCATTAGAAATCGCGGAATGTCATTGAAGTACACTCTAAACGATTTTTACCCATACACCATAATGTAATCGAACTCTTTTGAATGTACCTGTAAATGAATCATTAGTCATACATACTTCATATGGATACCAAACATGTTTTGGTGACCCTAAATAAGCTTTATCAATTTCATGAAAATCCGACTATATTTATAGTCGGATTTTCATGCAATTGATAAGGCTTATTTAGGTTCACCATACGGCAGTTAGAGTATGGACAGACGGACCGACAAACCAAATGCACTTTTCAATTTTCTTGGAAAGTGCTAAAAACACAGATGTTTCGGGATGTATGAAATCTTCCCCCAGTATATCTGCCCCCGTCCGCCATTTTGACCTCTACATTAGAAGGGGGTAGATATCCAGTGCTGCAGCATATCACTTCTACGAGGGCCTGATATCTGCCCCCAGTATTTATACCCCCATATCAGAAAGGGGCAGATTTCCAATACAGAACATTTTGTCTTCGTCGAGAGCTGGATATCTACCCCCAGTATATCTGCCCCCATCCGCCATTTTGAGCTCTGCATTAGAAGGGGGTAGATATCCAGTGCTGCAGCATTTTACTTTCTACGAGTGCCTGATATCTACCCCCAGTATATCTGCCCCCGTCCGCCATTTTGACCTCTGCATTAGATGGGGGCAGATATCCGATGTTGCAGCATTTCACTTTCTAGGAGAGCCTGATTTCTACCCTCAGTATATCTGCCCCCATCCGCCATTTTGAGCTCTATATTAGATGGAGGCAGATATCCAGTGCTGCAGCATTTCACTTTCAATGAGAGCCTGATATCTACCCCCAGTATATCTGCCCCCGTACGTCATTTTGATATCACAGTAGAGGGGACATATATAGAGTGCTAGAATATTTTTTAGGTTCGTCGAGAACAGTAAATCCTGGATATACAGTGTGTCCGAAAAGTCTGGAAACGGTCGAATAACTCGAAAAATACATATGAGATTGAAAAACGTAAATATACGTGTTAAATATTTTTAAATAAGCTACTCAGTGATACCAAATTTGACCTTCGTAACCGACCCCCTGGGGGTCAGAGGGGGTCCAACTTTGAAATCTTAAATTATAACCCCCATTTTTTATTGCAGATTCGGATTCTACGGACAAAAATACGTAACTTTTGTATTTGATGTTTATTTCGAATCCTCGTTTATCGCGGTGTAATTGAGCATATTAAATCGATACATATTTCGGCTTTTCCAACGGGATTTTCCCTAATCGAAACTAATTGGGGAGAATTTATGACATCAAATTCCTCGTCTTTTGTAATAATAGCTTTTCCTGAAAATCCCCCGTGCCGATTATTTCGGTAGTGCTACACAGTTAAAAATTTGATCCATTTGCTGTAGCGTCACTCCACAGCTTTTATGGAATATCTTTTTCATGACCAATGAGAATGTTCCATAACACAGTAAAGTACACTGTTAAAAAAAATGACCCTTTTGCTGCATCGTCTCTCCACCGCTTTTATAGACAGCGATAACTTTACTGTGTTATGGAGCATTCTCATTGGTCACAAAAGAGATATTCTATAATAGCTGCAGCAAATGGGTCAAATTTTTAACAGTGTAGCACTATTGAAATAATCGCCACGGGTAATTTTCAGGAAACGCTATCCACACAAAAGACGAGGAATTTGACGTCAAAAATTCCGCCCAATCAGTTTCGATTAGGGAAAATCCCGTTGGAAAAGCGGGAATATGTACGATTTAATATGCTCGATTACACCGTGATAAACGAAGATTTGAAATAAACATCAAATACAAAAGTTACGTATTTTTGTCCGTAGAATCCGAATCTGCAATAAAAAATGGGGGTTATAATTTAAGATTTCAAAGTTGGACCCCCTCTGACCCCCAGGGGGTCGGTTTCGAAGATCAAATTTGGTATCATAGAGTAGCTTATTTAAAAATATTTAACACGTATATTTACGTTTTTCAATCTCATATGTATTTCTCGAGTTATTCGACCGTTTCCAGACTTTTCGGACACCCTGTATATCCTTTCTGTATAGTTTTTATTGTTTCTGCTAATAATCATACGGTTTATTTATCTAGAAATTTGTAGACGACACTTAAAATATAACTCTAAAATTATATAATATATATGAGGACGTAAACTTCAAAACGCACTTTATCGACATTTTCCAAAATGAATTTTCTGTATGAACCTATTCTATTAATAAATCTGCATAAAAAAAAAAAAAAAAAAAAAAAAAAACTATAATTTTAGAAAAAAAAAAAAAAAAAAGAAAAAAAGAAAGAAAGTTTTAACGTGTGTTTTGGCATTGTAAAATCTTGGTGTTTACAATGAAAACTAATAGTTTTTATGATATTTATTTAAATCGCAAAAATTTTACTTTCTGGAAAAGGCAAAATTTGAACCTCATGCCCTCTTATATAACATGCAAGATTTTTAGTACTTTTGTAGATTTTTAGCATTTTCCAACAAAGTTAAAAAGTGCTTTTGCATTTTGTTTGTTTGTCCGTCTGTCCATGCACTGACTCCCGTAAATACACTCGGATTTTTATGCTATTGATAAAACTTATTTAGGTTTATTAAAACATGTTTGTTATTGCATATGAAGTATGTACTGTTAATGTTTCAATTTTAAGAACACTCAAAAGAATTGAAGAATATTTTAATGACATTGCGCTATTCCAAATCTTTTGAAACTGGCATTAATTCTTGAATTTCTTTACGATCACATTAAAATAGAAAATTCTTAACATTTTTTATTCATTTACATGGACACATAAAAGAAATCGGTTACGGTACTGTCTTTGCATAATAATTGCTGGAGTGTACGTTTTAAAATTCGGTATACGCTTTTAAGTTTGATTAGTTTTTTTGCATATTACTCTTTATATTAAATTCTATACCTAATACACAGTACCAAAGAACAGAATTCTATTTAATGTTTATTAAATCAAAAAAAAAAAAAAAAAAAAAAAAAAAAAAAATACTTCTATGTTTTAAATACTCGAAATGATAATAATAAAAATATCCGCTTTTTTCCAACTTATTTAATAATTTAAAATGTGGTTTCAATATCTATATTATAAAGACCAAAATTATCTGTGCGTAACGCATACGTCATTTTAAGAATGGCAACACTTTAAAGTTTGAAATGCATTTCTGGTTTTGCAATTTTTTCTACTGCAAATTTTTGTATTTCTTAACAGCGCACTTTTTTAATTTTTACACCATCGTATAGGGGAAAAATGTACTTTTAAATGCAATTTATTTGAATGCTGTATCTTAATTTTTTTTTGAAACATTAATTTTTTTGTAGTTTGTAATACCGTTTTTCTAAACGTGGCAACAGAAGTACTCTATGTTTATTAAAACCAAAAGGAAAATAGCCGAAAAAAAACCAGATCACTGAATTTTTATGTTGCTATTTTTTTTTATTAAAAGTGAAAAAAAATAATTAAACTACGTTGTGTCAAGAATATTGTCTGTTATAAAACCCAGTGAATGTTTGTTTCTTTTATAAAATTTGATTTACAATTTAAAAAATATATATGGATAGTTTAGTATCTGTTTTAGTTAATAGCTATGGAGACTTCAAGTTTTTAATCAAAATGATCAAATTAAATTATCGATTTTCTTTAAAAAGAGAATACAGATATGAAAGGTGTATATTTAAATTTTGATACGGTGCAAATGACGTCAGATTTAGGTTTGGGGAACATATTCTATGTTTGAGTAAAAGTACAATCAATTCTGCTTTTTTTCATATTGGAATACAAGCATTAAAACCTTAATTAATAACTTTATTATAATAAAAGATTTTTATTTTTATTTATTTTTTATTTTTTAGATGTAGAATAAAATTTAATTTTAATAATATCTGTAACTGAGTTTTATATAAATAGTATTTTGTTAACTTTAGATTGAATATAATTTCACATAAAGAAGTACTTTACCATTAAATTAATTAAAAAATATAAAATACAAAAACAAGTTAAAGAAGGACATGTATACAGTTAAAAACTTCATAAGCTAAAAATTCCATGTTTTGAGTGAAAAGAATAGAATACAGTCATGAGAATAAAAAAAAAAAAAAAAACACCTTACTAACGCCTCAACAAATTATTGTAGAAGAAAGTTGTTGGTACCAAAGGATTGGAAATAAAGTGTACTTTCAAATGATGCATATAAAATGTGCTTAGTGGGGGTACATGTACATATTAAAACGAACCGAAACTTTTTTTTTCAATGTCAATACCCAGTTTTAACAAGATATTTCAAATTTTTGATTTAAATTATGCCTAAAATATATATATATATATATATATACATGTATTACCCATTTTAACAAAACATTTGGGGTGGCAATAGCCGAAAGATATTACGCGACTAAAATAGTCTTATTAGTAAAAAATAATATATATTAATAGAAGAGACATAAACATTCTGTAGCATTCCAATAATCGAGTACATAACTTCAATTTAGATGCAGCCTCTGAAATATGCTTGTTTTAAAATAATTAATTTCTTGGAAACTAATTGTACAATTAGAAATTTATGAAAATTTGAATTTAGGCTAATTTAAGGGTGTAAAATCTATTTATGATGGCAAAATTATTTGTTGGTATTGAATTAAAGAACAAAATTAGGATTTGTTTTTATATGAAAATGGTCCCCTAAGCGATTTTATGTACATCATTTAAAAGTAGACATTATTTATAATCTTTTGCTAACAGCAACTTTCTACTAAAATAATTTAGTGCACAGTTGATAGGGGGTGGTTACCTTTTTCTTCTACGATTGTACGTAAAAGGTTCAAAATATCTCAAACTTAAAGAAAAGTAATTTTAGCAATTTTTGGAGAGAATTATTATTAGTAGTATTGTTATTTGCATTTACATATGTTTGTTAAGATTTCTATATTATACTATTTACTTTTGGATTTTCCTTGTTTTGTAAATTTGCATATACAACAATAACGCTTTTAACCATTAACAAAATGAAGTGATAACTGAATGTTCTATATAATAGTTCTGAACTATTCTATATAATAGTTCTATATAATAGTTCTATATATTCTATATAATAGTTCTGAACTATAGTAGAACTTTCTTGTTATGATAAAATATATTAATAGGGTGTGTATCTTCACTATTGAATTTTTTTAAATTATTAAAATTTTTAATGATTTATGGGAAGTGAAAATTCATGTGAAAGGTTATAGTTGTTTCTGCCCTCTTGAGTTATAAAACGATACATATATATAGAATGTAACTCATTTTATAATCTGAAATCCCCCTCCTTTTTTATATAATTGTAAATGAAACTATATTCAGAAATTTAAAGCAACATTTATACTAAAAAAAATTTTTTTTGTTATTGTGTGTGTATGTTAGATTTAAGGGAGTTGTAACAGATTTTCTCGAAATTTTTCTAATTTACAAACTCATTTTTAAATGTCAAACAATGTTACTTACAGACGTGATTATTGAATTGATTTAAAATTTACTAATATTTCAATTTTAGATAACTGAATTACCTGTTGAATTTTAAGCGATTGTTGTATGATGACAAATTTATAACACTATCATATCTTAAAAATCAATTTAGAGCGCTTTAGGAAATTGAATTCAAATACTAAGTGCTTTTAACAGCAATTTATTAAAGATTGTCTCTTATGAAAATTGGAAACTCCGTTCGATTTTACAGGCTCTAAATAACAGTATCTGTCGTTCTCATACAAGTACAAACAAATATGAATCCTGGAAAGTAACCAATTTAGATTTGAAAACAGTGTTAATGCTGCTTTCAAATTTAAAGAAGCTATTTCCTAGTACTTTTCAGAATTCATTTTTGCTCGAAAGCACTCGAAAATTAGGTGTTTATTCAGAAACTAATCGAATGACTTGTCCCTTTTATGATAAAAGTAATGATTTAAAAGCAATGATAAACTAGTCGTTGGGGGCCACCGTAATACTTACCCATCATGGATATGTATATGAAAATAAAACATACGAAAATTATTTATACAATGCATTGCAATTCATAAACAAAATTTAAATATTGTTAATATACATAGTAATGCTATATTAAAGAACTGCTGATGTACCAATTTCGACAAATTATATAAAACGCCAAACTACTCAAGTAGTACCGAACTGCGTAAAGGAAACATCCTTATAACTCCAAAAATAATAATTCTATTAACTAACAATTAATTGCGTCGGATGAAGCGTCTCATTTCCAATTAAAATATACCTCTGAATTGAAGTTTGAATGAAATACAGGGTCATGAAAAATCGAAGAATGTGGAAAACAGGATTACAAATATCTCGGCAACTAATAATTCGATCGACTTCGTTCTATATGCAAAATGTGTGTTATTTTATTGCCTTTTACGTCCATTCCTTAAAACAAAAAAATTCGAACATTGTTATATACCTTTCATCAGAACGAATTTTTCGAGGGTCCGAAAAAAATAGTTCCGGATAATCGAGGTTGCTGATATTAAATAGCCTTTGTCCCATTCTTACATACTAACTACATACAAAATTTCAAGTCTCTATCTCAATTTGTTCGGGAGATAGAGCGTTTACAGACAGACAGACAAACAGACGGACGGCAAATTTTTTTTTCTAAAAATATGTTTTTCGGAATCTCCACTATCTAAAACGTGTAAATGCGTCAAAAATTTTTTTTCGATTTTCAAAACGATTGCAAGACTTACTACGTATGATGGGTAAGTAAAAGCAATATGGTTTTACAGAAAATACATATATATCTATATTAATAAAATAACAAATCGCTCTGTCTGTGTGTGTGTGTGTGTGTGTGTGTCTGCGATGGTTAGCGAAATCTACAGCATGTACGAAGCTCAAAATTTTTTTGAGAGTAGCCCCAAATCTCTCCTGATGCACCTGAGCTTCAGAATTTCGAAATTCTATTTATTAACTGAGTAATTAATTAAATTCCAAAGATCACTCTCATAAAAAATCGCCTTTTTTCTTCTTTTTTCCACTTCATTTAGTTATGGTTGGTTGGTTGCATAAAATTTTCGTATAAATAATTAAAAAAGCTGGAACAGACTTTTAAAATTCATAGACTGGCAAACTGTCAGTTTAAATGATGATTTTTTTTATCACAGCGGTTGTAAACCATGGAGGAAAAAGATAGGTGGTGGTGAAGTAAACCGAAAAAAGGGTTGCAATATTAAACCATTTATCGCTCAAATTTTAATGTCCCAAACAAAAGCATGTGGAAGGGATTTTTGTTTTAATAAGACGAATTGAAAGAAATAAATTACAACTGAAGCATATTTTACGAAGAAATAGTAATTTTTTAAAATGGTCTTTTTTCTATTATATTATTTATTTTAATAAAATGTTTGCTTTTAAAATAATTGAAATTGATAAATTCGAAATAATTAAATGTCAAAATAAAATTAAATAAAATATTGAAAACATTTGATTTGAACTAAAAATTGTATTACTAAAAGTTTTCTTTTTTTTTCAGAACTTTTTAATACTTTATAACGTAGATGAAAAATGTTTATGATTTAACAACATATTAATAATTCTATGCCAATATATAAAATATATTTATGAAAATATTCTTTTAAAATCATGCGCGAAAACTTAAATAACAAATATTAGTCTAAAATCTAGATTTCAGATGCAGACGATTTTAAGACATTAATGAAAGAATGTTAACTTTTCAAGCAAAATATTAAATGATGCTTCTATATTGATATTTCAAAGTCATATGATAAAAATAATCACATAATTCTTGCCTATGATTGATATATTTGTATCTTTTATGCATTCCGATCGTGTATTACAGTCAATAATGGCTCAAAACATTATTTTACGGGTAAGTGGTAAGTATCAACACTTTAACACGAAACAAACGCAATCGTTGGATACATGTACCCTCCCGTGTTTCTCATTGCTCATTTTAAGTATTTTTAGAGCTTAATGTTAGTAGTTACTTTTAAAACCGATTTTTCACAAAGTCAGCTACGACATATGCATTTCTGCATGCTTCCAATTAATGATAAAATCATACAAATTTCAAGTTCATTTAATATTGATAATACGGACCCGGGCAACGCCGGGCGGGTCAGCTAGTACATATATAAAGTATATGTTTGCAGAATTTTTGTGAATTGAAAAAAAAATAACTTTATTTATAGCCGAAATTATCCATAAAGAGCCCAATTTGGAAAATTTATGCCAACAGAAATGAGTCTTTCTAACAAAAAAAGAAAAAAAAATCTGTAACTTCGTGCTCATAAGTACAAGAGATGGGGGTAGCAAAAATATCCGGTTCCAGAGACGCCGAGCGCTGTTCATACAGGGGAAAGCAGTGAAGGGTCGCCACATGCGCAGTTAACCAGTCTCCGCTTCACTCAAGTGAAACTACACGTTTACTAATTCTAATCCTCTAGAAAAACTTTATGGAGATATTTCGTTTGCATATCAATATTTTTATATGATTTTTTTTTATTTTATTGCTGAGGCAGAAATGTACATCAACATTTTTATATGATTTTTTTTTTCATTTTTTTACTGAGGTAGAAATGTACGAAAGACATTATCCCCTTTTAGGTGGGTTTGTAGTTATGTAAATACGTAGCACCTATAGTAATCGTCCAGTCTGTCCGCCCTCATACAACAACGCAAAAACTACCCAATCATATCGTTTGAAATTTCAAGTATAAAATTGCTGTATAACTGTGTCGAGTCATTTCAAATTTTATGAAAATAGTTTGTATAGTTCAAATAAAGGTCAATTAAAGTATTCTGTTGCATTAAGGCTAATGGAAATTTTTTTTTTTCAAGTGCATTTTAATGAAGTTGCAGTATTTCGATCATAAAAAATTGGTATGTATCTATGAAGTATATACCAAAAATAAGTTCTGTACAATCTGTGGGGTGCAAAGAATATTTATTTTTAATTTACAGGGCCACCAAAAATTATTCCATTACATAATGGTATAGGGAAAAGTATTACTGAAGACGCGTTTTAATTTTATTAACCCATTATACATATTATGATATTCATGTACATTGCGGAGATTTACGATAAGTTACATCCTGTATAATAGAAAGCAGTTATAGTGTTTACAGGGACGCACAAAAGGAGTGACTCATATAAAAGATTACGAATATACTGTATCGGATGTGCTGCATACTACACCATGGTCTGATTATTTGTAAAACTTCATTATAGTACGAACGCACCTCATTTGCAACATTTGACGTGCAATTTCGGATTTGTTTGATTTTGTTTGCTGATATATTTAAGTACAATATTTTCACTTTCGAACCGGATTCGAAAGTGAAAGTATCCTCATAAAAATTCTGCAATCAAAACCGAAAAAGTGTAAAAAAGGTCCTTTTGATATTAGAATATGCATACTGTGTTCTTTTTTTATTCTTTTTTTTCTTTGTATTGACTTACCCATTACTAAAGATTAGCATTAAATGTTTTAATTATCAGTTCATTTACATTCTGTTTTTATATCAATATCTTTTATGCAATAGATAACTGAAGTCTGCTGATTAACATATGAACCATTAAAATGTTGAATGGGACAGAAGGTAAACGGAAAAAAGTGACCGGAAAAAAAACTTATCGCAAAAAAGTAGCATAAACTACAAAAACGGAAAAATGTGACACGAAAAAAAAAAGGTGACACAGAAAAAAGTTATCGGAAAAAAGTGACAAGGAATTGATTTTGGGGATTTATTATTGATTTCGGGGATTTATTATTGATTTTCGGGATTCATTGGTTAAGTATAAAAGGGGGATCGGGGGGAGGCGTTTACGTAAATGGGTTATGCTGACTTAACTGTTTTGGTTAAATTTTTGGATATGCGTTCATACTGAAAAGACGCTTGCCCAATTATTTTTGGAAAGGAACGATTACCTCCCCCCATCCGCCCTAAATTAGATAAATGAGCTTTTATGCAGAATTATCCAACGTGTATCAAATTTTGGATACAAGTTTTTTTCTGATAACGCTTATGTATAGTATATAATACCTGAATTGATTTGGTAGTTTAATGGTTAAGCATAGAATGGGGACGGGGGAATAACCTCTCTTAAATTAAATTAATAGCTTTTTGCGCAAAATTATCCGACTTGCTTGGAATTTTGGACATAAGTTCATTATGATAAGACTATATCTAATTAAATATGGGACTCTTTTACCTATAATAAAGGGGAAGACGAGCAATTATCTCGCTTCAAATTAGATAAATCGTTTTTTATGCAGAATTATCCGATGTATTTCAAATTTTAAATGCAGGTTCTTTCTTATAAGGTGATCCCCGAATAGTTTTAAGGGTTTAATGGCTAAGTGTAAAGAGGGAACGGGGGAGGGGTAACCCATCTTAAATTAAATAAATGGCTTTTTACGCAGAATTATCGGATTTGCTTCAAATTTTGGATTATAGGTTCATTATGTTGGCGTATCCCTGATTAGATATGGTGTTCTTTTGCTAACTAGAAAAACGGGACAGGTGATTATTACCTTCCCCCCTTAAATCAGATTTTTTTATGCACACTTATCCAATGTATTTCATGTTTTGAATATAAGTTCTTTCTTATAAAGTGAAACCCGGAATAGTTTAAGTGTTTAATGGTTAAGTATAGAGGGAGAAACAGGGGATAACCCCCTTTAAATTAAAATAGTTGGCTTTTTACGCAGAATTATCTGATTTGTTTCAAATTTTCGGTGTAGATTCATAATCATAAAGTATTTCCCTGATTAGTTATGGGGTTCTTTCGCTAATTAAAAAAGGGGAGCAGGGATTATCCCCCCCCCCTCCTTAAATGAGATAAATTTTTAGCACAATTGTCCAACATATTTCAAATTTTGGATATAGGTTCTTTCTGATGAAGTGAAGCCCTGAATTGTTTTAAGGGTTAAATGGCTAAGTATACAGGGAGAAACCAGGGATAACCCACAACTAATCAGGAAATCGCCTTATCATAATGAACCTACATCTAACCTTTTAAGCAAATCGGATAATTCTGCGGAAAAAGGGGGGTATCTTCCGTTCACCCCTCTATACTTAGCCATTAAACCCTTTAAACTATTCAGGGATTCTCTTTATTGGAAAGAACGTATATTCAAAATTTGAAATACATCGGATAAGTGTGCATAAAAATATGTATAATCTTATTTAAGGGGAGGATAATCGCCTCCTTTTTAATTAGCAAAATAACCCTATAGCTAATCAGACATATCCTTTGTCAGAATAAACCTACATCAAAAATTTGAAGCAAATCGGATAATTCTGCGCAAAAAGCCTTTTTTTTAATTTAAAGGGGGTTATCCACCGTCTCCCCCTTTATATTTAGCCATTAAACCCTAAAACCTATTCCAGGATCCATTTATTGAGAAAGAACTTATGTCCAAAATATGAAATACATCTGATAAGTGTGCATAAAAACAATTTAACTAATTTAAGGGGAGGTTATAACCATTCGTCCCTTTTTAATTAGCAAAATAATCCCACATCTAATCAGGGATACACCTTATCATAATGAATCTATAATCCAAAATTTGAAGCAAATCCGATAAGTCTGCGTAAAAAGCCATTTATTTAATTTAAGGGGGTGGGGGTTGTATTCGATTCACCTTCTATACTTAGCCATTAAACTCTTAAAACTATTCAGGTATTCAGCTTTTTAGAAAGTACCTACATTTAATAGAAATACATCGTGTAATTCTGCATACAAAACGATTTATCTAATTTGAGGCGAGATAATTGCTCGCCCTCTCCTTTATTAATAAGCAAAAAAATCTCATAACTAATCAGAGATACTTCTTATCATAATTAACTTATGTCCAAAATTCCAAACAAATCGGTTAATTCTGCATAAAAACCTATTAATTTAATTTAAGAGAGATTATTCTCCCGTTCTCCCTCTATGCTAAACCATTAAATTCTCAAATCACTTCAGGCATTATATACTATATATAAGCCTTATCAGAAAGAACCTATATCCAAAATTTGACACATTTTGGATAATTCTGCATAAAAACCGATTTACCTAATTTAGGGCGGTTAAGTGAATTAAATGATAAAAAATGAGCCACTGCTCTTCAAGGGGTTAATAAACATCAAATTTGTAGATACATATTACCGAATTTTGTCAGAATTTATACTTTTAAACGAAAACCTAATCTCTTATCAGGATCTGTACAATATTCATATTTTTTCTTTATCGTCGGATTTACACGTTTTAGGGGGGTCAAAGATTCCAAAAAACACGTGTTTACCAAATGTCTCTCTGTGACATAAATTTTGTGGACACTCTATTTCAAGAATTTATAAACAGAATTTCACAAAACTTCATATTCAGGTAGTCCCTGAAATACATTGGTGGTAATTAGTTTTTGGTGTAAATCGATCAATAAGTTGCGCTGCTATGTTGCATTTTTTACGATTTACTCAACAGCTATATCTTGATAACTAATACGCATATTTCCATCAAACTTCCGATTCAGTTAGTCCTTGATATGAACTGATGTTTGTTTATATTTTAGTGTAAATATTTCAAGAAATGGCGCTGCTATGCTATATTTTTAACAATTTTTGCTATCGTTCTGTCTCAAGAATTAAGGGTGTATTCCAAACCAAATTTCTTATTTTCCGATTTATTTTTAAATTCATTTTTGCTCTCAAGTGCATCAAACTGGCAAATTCTAGTATTAAGAAAGTACACAATGTGCCGTGCTTATTGAGTTTTTGATAAATGAAGAAAATATTGCGCCAAAAAAAAAAAAAAAAAAAAAAAAAAAAAAAGGCTGTCAAAAAGGACGTTTTGAACCGAAGTTGTTGAAGCGGAAGATCTAAAACAAAAAAATAAAATAAAATAAAATAAAATAAAAATAAAAATAAAAATAAAAATAAAAGATCAGAGTGAGAAAATAATTGTTTATAAATCCAATTCTAATGAATTGAGGGGAAAATTAAATCACACGGCATCTTCAAAAATCATCTTAGCAAATTTCATGTTTCTACTTTTAAAAATGAGTCTGAAAATGTATCAGAAAATTTCGAGCTGTTGAGAGTGGGAACATGTTTTTTCGAATACACCTTTAATGCCCGGAATTTCATAAACGTTTACTTCAGGTAGTCATTCATATAAATTGACGCTGATTAGTTTTATTGTAAATCGCTCAATAGGTGGAGCTGCTATGCTGCATTTTTTTACGATTTTTGCAACAACTCCATCTCAGGAACTAATACACGGAATTTAATGAAAATTTATTTTCCTGGTAGTCCCTGATATAGATTGATGTTGATTAGTTTTTGGTTCAAATCGCTCAACAGGTGGCGTTGCTCTGCTACATTTTTACGATTTAGACAACAGTTTTATGTCATTAACTAATGCACTAATTTCCGTCGTCGATTCCGTTTGTGATTTTTTTTTCTGCGATGTTTAAAAATTGACATCATAAACATTGAAATCAAAAACATAAAAAAATAAAGGTACCAAAGCAGCATATCTACGTTCAATTTTCTCTCTGAAAATGACAATCTATTAAAAAAATAATTTTTTGAAACTCACACTTTTGTATTATTTATTTATTTATTTATTTATTTTTGAAATATTTAAAGTTTTCACCCAGAATTTAAATACGAAAAGACAAATCACACACGCTTTAACATTACATTCATATTTAAGAAGATTTCTTCAATTTTAAACGATATTGACATTTAACCTTTCAAGCAAATTCGTTTCCAGAGATCTCTTCAGGATTTTTTATAGGTAGATTTCGTAAAGAATACTATACCTATTATATTTTCCCCTATGTTGACATTTCTGAAAACTTTTTGCCGATCCATGCAAATCATGAGTAATAGAATCCAAAGCCCCCCCCCCCTCCTCTCCAGTTTAAAACTTTATATAAATATCTATCTGTTCATTCACTTATATGTATATTTATTTATTTATTTATACCGTATATACTAGTGTATAAGTCGAAGAATTTTACACAGAATTTGGGAGTTAAAAATAGGGGTTGGTCGACTTATACACGAGTTAGTAAGATTTTTTTTTTTTTTTTTTTTTTTTTTTTTTTCACAGGGCTAGTCCTTTTATGGATCTATGTTGGAGAGACAAGTTAAAACGAACAATGATAAGTCCCTGAGATTGACAAAAAAAAAAAAAAAAAAAAAAAAAAAAAATCTCAACAAAAATGTCCCTGTAATTCTTCTGCACCCATTCCCTCATGCAATGCTCTTCAACGCAGGAAATTAAATTTCAGCATTTGAATACCCCCTTTAAAAAGAATTCAACGTGAGAATGCTTGTAGACGCCTCTTCTAAAAGTTCCTACAATACAAAGAAGTTTTGTACATTAGCAGTCTAAGAAACTTTTTACTCTGGTAAATAAGGCTTAAATAGATTTTTCAAAGATTTTTTTTTCTTTTTAATTATCGAATTGATGGGAATAGGCTTCAAAATAATTTAAACTTCTGCGTTTTTACATAATTATGCTTTTTAAAAATATTACACTTAAAAAACTCTGATTAGAAACGCAGAAAAAAGTTATTATTGTTATTACTATTTTATTATTATTATTATTATTATTGTTTTATCTTCGATTGCATTTCATTTTTCAACATAAGTGCTATTGAAGTTTCAATAAGGAAAGCTTTTTTCTTTTAGCGATAAGAGCCGTTGGCGCCTAGATTTTTGCACTCCTGTATATCCACGTAATTTCTATAATTTTGCATAAATCTCTTGCAACCTCATACATAAAATCAAGGAGAAGAAAATCTCGGTCATGTTCGAAATGGCCAAAATCAGACAAGGAGGTGGAAATGGGGAAGGGGTTTGTGAAAACAGAAAAAACCCATAATTTCACAATTGTGATGTACATAAAATCAATTACCGTTATTATTACTTCTAAGAAAAGTTCTAAAAATGTATCTATGACAGATTTTTGACATCATTAAAAATGGGCTCAAATTGCGCAAAAAATAATGTTTTAACCCTTTCAGGGCAAGGCTTTTCTGCTCCCAAACTGGTCAAATAATTAATTCAAACTGCGATTTTTGAACAAACTGATTTATAAATAATCGAAAGCTTTTCGTCATGCATATTATGCTATCAAAATTGCAGTAAAAATTTACTGCTACCGTTTGTCAGTTTAAACCTGCAGATTAACCGTTTCCAGACTGCAAAGACGTCCTTAAAAGGATTAAAAAAAAAAAAAAAAAAAAAAAAAAATCATATCTTCGTCGATTCACAAGATATTAAATGCAATTAAATTTATTATAAATGTCTTTAATATTATCTACAACTTTTACATTGGCAAGTTTTTCATGAGACCAAGTCTAACAGAAAAAGAATCATTAAAGGGAGAGGAGGTTAGAGAAGAAAAGAAGTCACAGTAACATAATTCTGATTAAAAAGGCGCTTACTGAAAATTGAATTAAAAATTCATCAAAAGCGGCTAGATGAAAATGCGTTTATTTCTAATCTTGATTTACTTTTTGTTTGTGAAATTAGTAATTAACTTTCAAGTATACTTTACGGCTGTATTCTGAGGCGGAAGGGGCTTTTTCTAATTATTTGCTTAAATCGTAAATTACGCGTGTCAGTATTGCCCTTGATGTGCAGCACTTTTACCACTAAATATCAGCCTTTTTGCATGAAAATTAAACAGGGAATTTGAAATCACCACATTTGTATTTCATAAAATTTTTAAAACGTTTAGACAATAATAAATATATTTTTAAATAATTTAAATGTATTTATTGGTAGTCGATAAAAAAGAAAAACAGAAGAATGCTTCTGCAAGCTTTTTATACTAGATTTCCGTTTAAAAATATAAAGTTGTTCAAATTAATGAACGGATTTATTTCAGGTGTTTTTAAAGCTAATATTTTGATCCCGACTAAAGCTAGGCGAGACACCTACTATTTATATGTTGTTAAGCATTGTATGTCTTTCCAAATTAGTTAAAGGAAAAAAAAGAATCTTCCACGCATACATTTTTATCGAGGAAAATAAAAATAGTAATGTAATTGGAAAATGTCTCCTTAAAATTTTATTAGTTCGAGGGAAATATTTCTATATTGAAGTAGTAAAAGAATCGTAAATATTCCAAGCTAAAACATGGTTTTACTTTAACTTTTGAGTCTTGAGCAAATTTTAGCTTTGGATATGAAATTGGAATCCACTCGCTCAAGAATTTTTAAAATTATAAATATATAACGTTATTTTGCACCCTGAATATTTTTTAACATTAGTACTAATTATCCTAAAAATATTGCAATTTTTATACATTTTAGCAACATTTTTATTTTAAATATGAGCTTTGATATTAATAACCGAAAAAATTATTTAACTATGATTGCAGCCAAAATTTGTGCTTAAAAACAATTTTAAGGACATAAGAGAGATTGCTCGTCAACTAGCAATTGATTATAATCAAAATCAAAGATGCATTATGTTTATAGGGACATATTTCTTAATTCCTTAAATTTGACTAAAATTAGCCGAAATTTTCGTTTACAAATGTATAAAAAGTATTAGGATTGTCAAGCTTGTAAAAAGTTTATCTTTTATATTAACACTGTTTGTAAAGCAGAATTTGATTCGATTAAAGAAGGTGGTGCTGATTAAACAAATGACAAACGTTGTTTTCTTAATAAAAAAAAAAGACTTATTCAATAGTACAGTGATTTAAATAAGCGGCAAATTTCCATCTGTTTAATTGTAGGGGGGGGGGGGGGCGTATGTTTAGTCTGCCCAGGGGCCGTGAAACCTGTCATTGGCCGTGCACACTAGAAATTCAAATTGCTACACCTCAGCCATTTTACAAGATATGGACGAAACAAAAAATGCTCCGACCCTTTTTTATAAAGTTCAAACACATAAAACACGCTTATTTTTTTCATTTTTTGTACCTCATTTTAATTTTTTATTTTTTTTAGTTTTAAATCTCCGCAGGGCCGGTTAGAGGGGGGGGGGGGGTACAGTGGGAAACTGTCCAGGGGCAAGGGCACTGGGAACAAGATGGGGCCCGCACCGTATCAAACAACTATAGAGATTAAATAATATTACAAATCTGAACTTACACACATTTTTTTTATTATTATTCACAAGTTAACTGGAAAAATGTTTTCCAGAATTGTTGTGAGAACATTTTCACCCAACACCGTTCATGCCCAACACATAGAACCATTGGTAAAAGAATCCCTGCATAAGAACCATTGGTAAAAGAGTACTTGCATAGAACATAGAACAAGACAAATGTTATCTTGTTTTGTACTGAGGTCAGTACTAATCTAAATCTGTCACTTCATTCATCATTCTTTACAAATAGCCAGGCACTTCCTGTTTTCCTAAGAAATTCAGAAAGAACCCTTCTTTGACCACAAATTGTCATACCCATGCCTTCAGGCTAAAGAGCCTGTGGACTACAACAGGTCTATCTGATACTGGCAGCTAGACCGACTCAATTATCGGACAAACGATGCAACAGTTAAGGTCTAGACGAACAGCACTAGTTTTTATTACACTAAAAGAGCAATCAATCAATCATTGTTTTCAAACTGAACAAGGGTGAAACCTCGTTAAATGGTTTTTAAGGGACCATTGGCGCACCCAGGATTAAGCTTTGGAGGGGGCTAACATATATTAGAGGTCAGTATTTTCCTAATCTGGCCCTGGCAGATGAACTCAGTCCGATTTTTTTGTATTTTATTAAAAATGGACGAGATTTGTCGTTCCCAGAGGTACATTTTTTCTATTGACTGGATACAAAACGAGGACTGGATGGTGGAAGAGGGGGGAGCAATCAACGAAACCTGGGGAGAGCCTCTGAAAATTTTTGATTGGGCTAATTTTGAAGGCTTAAACCTCTTTGATAAATAAAAAGAAATTATTGTTTTAAGTGATAAATATAAAAAATGCTTATACTTCAAATTTCATACGAAAATTTACATGTGAAGAAATTATGTGAAGAGTGTAATATTTTTCAAAATTTCTGTTTTGCTGAATCTATTAAAAGTAATAAAGATAAACTTTCATAATTTTAGAAAACTTTAAATAGTTTAATCTTGTGGTCTGGGAGGGGCTTCAGCCCCCTTAGCCCTCCCCGTGGGTGCGCAGGGACTGACCCTACCAATATGACAAAGGAAGGGGAACTTTTATCTACTCTATCTTCGGTCGTAAACCTGTCAACTGATATTCCTCTCTTGAAGTTCAGATTCAGTACACTAGAAGTGCAATTTATACATCAAAGAGCCGAAACGAAAGATCAAAGATAGCGCAAGAAGTTAGTGCGAAAAACTGTGTGTGTGCCCGCAGCCTTAGGGCACGGCCCGCGCTAATTGGGGTCTCCTAGGGAGTTCCAATTCTCTGATTACCGAATAACCATAACGAGATTTATGCAGGAGTCATGCACGAGAAGTACATGCTTCCCTTAGAAAGATTTGAAGGGGCCCAAAATTAAGAACACAGGGGGCCCTGAATTTTGCATGGAATTAACTTAATTCTAAAATTTTATCTAATTTCTTATCAAATTATTAATTATGCATATATGCATATATATATAATTTGTATTATTTAAGTGCTTCGTAAATGCAAACAACAAATTAATTTTTCATGCAAGAGATCAGTTTTTGTACATTATTTTATATAAATTTTTATTTTACATATTGAATTTTAGAATTGTTAAATTTAGCTTATATGTACTAGAAAAAATAGCTATTGCCTTTAATGTAAGAAGTATATCAAAATATTGACACTTTATGTTGTGCATACATTTTTAATTCAATCTTTTCATCCAATTATATTTTTATATTAGCACCATGCTAATCTCTTTTAGCATATTTTGCTTGATTGTATTCAATTTTAATGTAAAAAGAAAAAAAAAGGGGGAAAAAATATTGATTAATGAAATACATATGAAATCAAGTGAGCCACTCTTTTGAATAATATTTGTAGCAGTGGTGAGTTTCCAGGTATCTCGAATGTAAATTCTTTACAAATGAAAGGGGCCCCCCCGAAATGATACTGTGCTTCCCATAGCATCAGAGCTTAATCGGGCCCTGCCTTCTTACAGGGAAATACTGCTTTGAAATACCATTTCCTCTGTACAAAATAACATTTTCCCCATGATTTGCTTTTAATATTTCTTTTGAGAATTTCTGAAAGTCGAAGTTGGTATAATTTTCAGAGAGTGTGCAGTTTTGACAATCTCAAAAATAACCATTCACACAAAAAATCTCAAATTATCTTATAAAATTGGTTCACTAATTTATTAATGGTTTTTAAAATCTTCGATTAACCCTTTATCTACCGACGGTACTTATAAGTCCATTAAAATTATTCATTATAAAATTCTTTTAATACGTCAATTAGTTGTAATACTGTTTAGAATGAGTTACAGATACATTATTTTGTTCCAAAAGCATTATTAGTTACACAAAACAAATATATTTTTAAAAGTATAATTTCTTTCCCTTTGTATCTTTTCAGCTTTCTCGGCCCTGAGGGAGGGGGATGGGGATTTTTCATGTCGGAAATACAGTCGGTTCTCGTTAATTCAAAATCGGATAAATCGAATCTTCACTTAATTCGAACTGAACATGAAGTTCTGAAATTTTCAATGGCAGAATAATGTTAAAATTTTCAGTTAATTTGAACTCATTTTCTCTTGATATCGTTTAATTCAAACTAACGGGAACTCCAATTTTTCATTTTTCCCTTTTTTTTTAAACTCCAGATCCTTGAAATAACTTGATTTCTTTCATTTTAGTAAAAATTGTTCTGAATTAGTATACACATAATCCCATCCATTTGAAATCCGCTTTCTAATTATCCGTATGCAGACCCTGACTATCGCAAGGGCACCCGAGGTCTATGCCCAGGGAACGAAATTTCTGTGGAACACAAAACCTTTCCTATTTCATCTAAATTTATATCATAAAAATCATAATTGCGGAAGGAAAAGTGATATTATTTCGGTTAAATGACAAAAGTATACCTCAATTTATGTTTAAAAGCACGTTTCAATAAATAGTAGAATTTCTTTCTTAATTTTTATTTATGGAACTGTTTTTCAATTTTCCAGGAATTTTTTTTTTTTCAGATAAGTATATAATGTGTGAAAAAACTACTATCAGTAAATTAACCAATCTATGGGGGGACGAAAATTTGAAAGTGCCCTGCACATAGAAACTTGTTAGTCGGGCCCTGTCCGTATGTCTGTAAATGACACATCCACCTCTTCTTCCATTGCGATTGTTCCTAATTCCTTAATTGGTTTATGTATTTATCTATTTTAATTTAATATTAAGTCACATTCTAACTTGAACAGCTGAAATGAATTTAGAAAATACTATAATTCCTCTGTAAAAGATCTCTTTTAATTATGTTTTTCTGTCATACTTACCATAATTCGAACATTTCTTGTGGTCCCAGCAAGTTCGAATTAACGAGAGCCGACTGTATTTCTACATTTATATTGTAAGAACATCATATTTGTACATTTTATAATTCTACAAAATACTAAGAAAACAATTTAAAATAAAAGATTTGAGTGGGTTATAAATATTGCACAAAATCCCTGTAAATTCAAATTTAATTAATCCTTCTAAATCCTCCAATCCTAAAATCCTTCAAAAATTTATTAAATGATTAATAAGGAAAGCGTCTTTTCAATATGGGCGTATATCCAAAAATTAAGCCAAAACCGTTAATTCAGTGTGAAAACCCATTTACCTAAATTAAGAGCCGCCGTCTGATCAATGAATCCCCAAAATCAATTCCTTGTCACTTATTTTCCTGTAACTTGTTTTTCCGTAAACTTTTTCCGCGTCACTTTTCTCCGCTTTTATAGTTTATGTCACTTTTTTCTGTTTACCTACCAGATGGGGGAAATAGTGGAGGAGCTAAATCACCCCTTAGCTTCCTCCAGAGTCCCCTCTCTAATGGTATCAATATTTATTACTCTTTTTACAAAATGCATCTTTCAATTTTCCTGAAGAAAAGAAAAAGAGAGAGTAAGAAACTAATCTTCACTTTTAGATTTTTAACTGCCTTGATTCCATTGAAATATGCCAAACATTTTGCTTTAAGAATCCTATTAGATCAGTTATTTTGTATTACCTTGCTTGCGGTAAAAAAAATTTCGATACAGTGCTGGAAACGGTTCTAGATCGGAACATTTCTTTATCCTAAAAATTAAATCCAGATGCACTAAGTAGCTGCCACTTGTTTCGTCGGTCACTTTGATAATTTAAAGCAATGATCTTATACAGTATGAATGGATATATGTTTGTAATAATTGATTTATACTTGAAATGATATAATCACATGCAGAATTTTAAATTTAATTACTGTGAATTGTTAAATGATTAATTTTATAATTCATATTATTAATGAAATAAGGTCAGGCAAGTTAGTTTTAACGAGAAATAACATCATCACTGAACTGAATTGTGTTTAAAACAGCTGTACGGAGGTGTACTAAATTAAAAAGAAAAACTAAAAAGAAAAAGCAAGTAGACTGTAAATTTAATGGAATGTTTATTTTTCTAAGAGTCGCTGCTTGATGCAGCATTAGAGCTTGTTGCTAAGAGACTGTTTCTCTCAATCCACTGCGTCACACAACACGTGAGCAGGGTTACAGTAAATTGCCGATTGGCGTATAATTGGCGTGGGCTGTGTTTGTCGCCAAGGCGATGTTACAAGAACACAATACAGAAGCGGAACATCCCGCCCGGCGTTGAAATATTTTATATTTCAAGATACATATGCAATACAAGTAATAATACAATATGATACAGATTATAAGCAAAAATAAATAAATAAAATAAATAAACACAAATAATACATGAAAAATTAATACATAATAAAGCACATTTAAAGTTTAGGATCTATGATGTTGTCCTCAATGGGTAATATACTTATTTTTGAAATAGGTCGTTTAAAATTACCTTTAGCGGTACGAACTTCAACTACCCTGACTGGTAAGTTGAGTGGTATTTGAAAGATTTAACTCTTGCCTCCCAAAGGCCACCAAAATTTGGCGCCCTAGGAGGGGAGAACTTCCAGTTAATACCTTCAGAAGCTAAAAAGTTCGAAACTTCATCACTCGTAACAAGTCTACGTAAATGTTTTAGTTCTGCTGAAGCCCCAACGAAATTTGTAGCATTGTCGCTAAAGATTACAGAGCTTTTCCCACGACGAGCGAAGAATCTTTTTAGAGTCGCTATTATAGCCTCGGATGTCAAATCTGAGACAAAATCCAAGTGCACAGCTTTAGTGACCATACATACAAATATGGCAACATAGATTTTCTGAAAAGTACCCTTTCTTTGACCTTTATATTTTATTTCAAAAGGCCCACTTAAATCTAATCCCACATTTGAAAATGGGGAACTGGGCACTATTCTTTCAGGAGGGAGATCCCCCATCATTTGACTAGCCGTTATAGGTTTAATTTTAAAGCATTGTAAACACTCATGTACAATTTTACGCGCAATATTTCTGCCACCGAGAGGCCAATATTTTTGACGCACAGTGTTCAAAAGAGCTTGGGGTCCTACATGAAAATCTCGTTTATGATAATATTGAAAAATTAGTTTCGTCAAGCGACAGCTCGCCGGAAGTATAATGGGGTGTTTATGATCAAAATTCAAATTTGATTTTGCTAGTCTTCCTCCCACCCTCAATAAGCTATCTCCATCTAAAAAGGGATTTAAGAATTTTAACTTACTTGCGCGATGAACCGAAGATCCCGCTTGGAGGGCCGAAATTTCATTTTTGAAATACTTTACCTGTTCATTTTTTATTAAATAAACCTCTGCCTTTCTTAATTCCTGCAGCAACAGAGGGCCGGTTGCAGATGTTGCTTTTTTACATTTATGTATGAATCTGAAAATATAAGCTAAAATTCTAATTAATTTTTGGAAATTATTGCTAAGATTAATTAAATTATCACAGAAATTAGAGTCATTATGAATAGCGAATGTCAAGTTGCTGGGAGCTTTAAGCTCACTAGAATAATGTTCATCTTTAATGTCACTTATATTAGAGTCAGTTTTTGCTATTGTTTCTTCAAGAATTGAAAGAGGCGGGCCATGCCACCACAACTGGTTAGAAGACAGGTTTTCCACACTTGCACCTCTTGATATCAAGTCAGCTGGATTGTGTTCTGACGGAATATGAAACCATGGAAAGTTCTTAGTTTGTTCCTTAATTTGCACAACGCGGTTTCCCACAAACGTTTTCAGGAGATGAGGAGCAGTGTCTATCCAAGCTAAAGCAATAGTTGAATCAGAAAACAAATTGACTGAAGCTACTTGTTAGTCTAATGAATTTAAGACCTTGTTAGTGAGTTTAGCCAGAAGAAGACATGCTGACAGTTCGAGACGTGGCACTGTTATTACTTTGGTTGGACACACGCGGGATTTACTACATAATAAGTAACTGATGGTTTCACTAGAATTAGATGTTTGCATGTATATCACTGTGCCATAAGCCTTGGAAGACGCATCTGCGAAACCATTTAGCACCACTGATTGGTTCACAGCTAGGAAGCATCTTGGTACTTCAATGGATTCCAGTTCTTTAAGACTTTCAAGGAAGGTTTCCCATAGTTTGGCGACATGAGAGGGCAGCTTCTCATTCCACTCTATTTTAAGAAGCCATAGCTCCTGCATGAATATTTTTGCTTTAGCAATCACTGGCCCTAAGAGACCGAGAGGATCATAAATGCGGGCAATTTGCGAAAGTACATCTCTTTTTGTGAAATCACTCTTTGTGTTGATATTAACTTTATACCTAAACGTATCATTGAAACTGTTCCACAACATCCCTAATGTTTTAACAGTTATTTCTTTAGAATTTCTGTCCAGGGGAAACATGTGATTATCAGTAGATTGGACCTCATTGGTACACCATTTGTGTAAAACCATCCCTCCCTTTAGGAGGAGTTCAGTTAATTGCGATTTCATTAACCTGAATTCTTCTAAATTGGATGAGCCCGATAGGCAATCATCCATATAAAAGTCCTTCAAAACAATTTTCGATGCTAACGGGAATTCCTTTTTCTCATCTAGAGCTAATTGTTGTAATACTTTGGTGGCTAAGTAGGGAGCACAAGATGTTCCATACGAAACTGTTGTTAGCTGAAATACCTTAACCGGGGATGACATACTGTCTTTCCACAAAATTTTTAAATATTTGTACTGGGATGGATTTATTTCTATCATCCTAAACATTTGTTTAATATCCGCAGTAAAAGCATAAATATGCTTTCTAAATCTAATTAATATCGAAAAAAGATCATCTTGCTGAACTCCACCCTTACATAATAAATCGTTCAAAGATTTTCCGTTGGTTGACTTGGCACTAGCGTCAAAAACGACGCGTAGTTTTGTGGTTTTACTAGAGGGTCGTAAAACGCCGTGATGTGGTAAGTAATAGCCATCATTAAAGTTCGTGTTTTCTTTTATTTCATGCATGTGATTTAAATCTCTATATTCTTTAATAAATTCTGTGTATAAATTTTTCATAACAGGATCTCGATCTAAACGTTGCCGCAGAGAGTTTAATCTTTTCAAAGCAAGATTTTTGGAATTTCCCAAATCGGGTTCTAAAACCTGTGGTTTAAACGGCATCGTGACCACAAACTTACCATCCGGTTTTCTGAAGTGCGTTTTATCGAAGTGATCATTACAATATTCTAATTCCTCACTGTTACAGGGTTTTAAATTTTGCACTTCTTCAATTTCCCAAAAAGACTTCAAAGTGTCATTAAGTAAATCAAGATTTTTTGTTAAGAAACAATAATTAGTATTATTATTATTTACTGTTTTGTCATAAATACAACCAGATACAATGTAACCGAAAATACTTGATTGCAAATATAAATTATTGCCTAACTTTATTTTTTCTTCATTTAAAAGAGAAAAATACAGTTCAGCACCGATAATTATCTCCACACTGCTTGGAATGTTAAATTTTTTATCCGCTAAACAAATATTTGCTGGAATTTTTAAATCTGATATGTTTATCTTTTTCGAGGGCGTGAAGTCACAAATGTTTGGAACGATTAATAACTCAATATCATAACTGGTACTATTCATTTTATTTGACAACTTTGATTTGATTCTAGATTTAATGTAAATAGGCAATTTATTTATTCCACTTACAGGAATATTTATTTTCTCCTTTTTCAAGCGTAATATTTGTGCTGCTTTAAATGTACAAAAACAATTCTGAGATGCGGAATCTAATATTGCCCTGAAAGGAATTTTGATGCCATTTACATCTGTCAAATAAATTATTGCAGTGCTAATTAAAACAGATTTATTATTATCATTTTCCTATGAAAAAAATGAATGAGCAGTAGTTTCGTTTTGTGATAAATCTTCCGAAACAAAATTGCTATTTATTGTTTCATGTATTGGGAGATTGTTTATAGGATTGTTTACTGGTGTTGTATAGTTATGTAATGATGAATGATGGCTTGCGCTCTTGCAAACATGACAAGTGCTTTTTGAATTACAATAATTAATGAGGTGGGCTGAACTTAAACAATTGAAGCAAAGTTTATTTTTCTTAACAAGGTTAATTCGCTCACTTAACTTCATGTTTTTATATTTAACACAATGATATAAGGGGTGGTTTTCGATTTTACAAATTACGCAACATTTACTTTGAGGTTTGCTTGTTTTTATGAATAAGGATTTTGCAGTATATTTGGAGGATACGTTAGAACTTATACTATTTAAGATTTGACATCTTCGCTCAAGAAATTCTAAAAATTCATCAAAATTAGGCACTTCATTATCCTTTAATGTTAGTTCGTATTGTTTACGAGTTTCGTTATCTAGTTTATTTAGAATAATATTCAGCAAAATTGCGTTCGAGAAATTATCTCTATCATACTTTAAGATCTTTAAAGCCCTTAAATTTTTCTTCACGTTATCCAATAAAATGCGGAGATCCTTAGCGGATTCCTGTTTAATTACACAAAGATTTAAAATATTCTTTATATGACAATCTACCATAACTCTTTTATTCTCGTATCTTTGTTCTAACGCATTGAAAAGTGAAACATAATTTTCATCTGGTGTAAGCAAACTCCTCGCTTCACCAGTCAAAGCAGAACGCAAATAAAATAATTTTTCATTATCTTTTAAATTTGAATTATCATTAATAAGCTCGTTAAATGTACTTTTAAATACGGACCATTCTTCAATTCTGCCACTAAAAACCGGCAATATGACCCTAGGTAGCTTAATGCTAGACGTTTTAGCTTGGTCCTGTTCAATAGATTTTTTATTAGAGTCAGTATTTTCATAATAAGCATTAATAGAGGATTTTAAGCTTACCTCTAGTTTTAGAATATCCTCGTCCAGTTGACTCAGTATTTTTTCAGTTTCTTCCAACTTTTCTTCCTCTATTATTCTATAATATTCCAGTTTAAGAGCTTCAAACTTTTCTTCAGTTTGCGACAGTAAATCCAGGTGGGCTTTCCATTCGGATAAATTAAATGTTTTTCCATCCGTTGCGTTAAATATCCTGGTGACTTGGGCCTTGATATTCCCTCGCCTTCTGTTCAATGCTTTTATCTCAGTTTCCGACATTATTCATCTTGTTGACGAAATTCGATAAATTCAATATTTAATTCAATAGAAAAGACACTGATTCGTTCATAACTCCGGGTCGCTAGGACCAAATGTACGGAGGTGTACTAAATTAAAAAGAAAAACTAAAAAGAAAAAGCAAGTAGACTGTAAATTTAATGGAATGTTTATTTTTCTAAGAGTCGCTGCTTGATGCAGCATTAGAGCTTGTTGCTAAGAGACTGTTTCTCTCAATCCACTGCGTCACACAACACGTGAGCAGGGTTACAGTAAATTGCCGATTGGCGTATAATTGGCGTGGGCTGTGTTTGTCGCCAAGGCGATGTTACAAGAACACAATACAGAAGCGGAACAACAGCCATCACTTTAAAATAATCTAAAAATTCGTCAGAAAACAATTGATAAAACTAAATTACAAATACAATCAGTTGCAAAAAATCAAACCTGTGGAATTAATATATAAAAGTGTTTTTTAAATATAATAATAAGTTTCTGCATTATGAAATTAATAATTTTAGGAATATATAATTATATTCGATTTATATCTGTTCTGTTTTAAGGAAACTTTAAAAGTTGTTTAGAAAGCTAATATTTGCTCTTCACTGAAATACTGTGTAATCAAAGTTGCGTTGTCTTTAAATTATTTCTGAATGAAAAAATACATTTTAAATCAATGTCCAATGCATGGTTTTATTTTGTTTGATTCTGTCAAGTTTGAAACTTGTTTTAACTCTAATTAATACATTTTACTCATCATATCGATTTTAAATGTAATCAAGAGTTATTTTACCTATGGCATTTTCCAAAATATGTTCAATAATGTCAAAACAGCAATGAAAATACAAGAAAATAATGCGCATGTGCTATCCATCAGTTTTCTTTATTAATAAATAAATCAGGTTATTATTATTTTTTAATGAATTGAAGAATGCTCTCTATATTTTACATTAATCATAACAACAACCTAAGACTAAATCTTATGGAATAGAGAAAAGTTCAGTTTTAGGTAGGCTTTCTTATCCCTTTATGTCCCGATGTCACTTTAAAGCACCATTAAAATAATTTGTTTTAAAATGCATTTAATACTCGATTAGTAGTAATACATTTTAGAGTGCGTTCTAAATACTACTTTACTTTATCATATCTCAAGAGCATAATTGGTTGAACAAACAAAAAGATTTTTAAAAGGACGATTTCTTTTTCATTTGCGTTTCTCAGCTTTCTTAGCGTTGAAAGATTGTGGGGGAAAATTTTCAATTAAGTATCATTTCTGTCATTCTATAGTAAGACCATTATACTTGTACATTTTGTAATTCAATAAAAATCTAAAAAAGTATTTCAAAGAAAAAATTTGAGTGCAGTTATAAATATTGCATAAAATTTCTATAAACACAAATTTAATTAATTAATTTTAACTGTCAAAACTCTTTTAAACTTTATTAAGAGGAACTTCAGTCATGAGAAAAGACCCGCTAGCTTATGCTAATCCAATGGAAAAGATTTATAAAGATATCACGATTGAATTTTAATGTTTTTAATATTTTTCCTTGGATGATCTGTATGCAGGCCGTTTCTTACTTTTTCGATTTTGATTATATGTTTTTTTCTCATGAATATGCTTTCCCTTTCGAAACCGGTTCCGAAAATAAAAGTGTTTTCACTAAAATTATCTGTAAATAAAATCGAAAAAATCTCTAATATTCAATGAAAAAAATCATTTAAAAACTTGTAAAATTCAAACGAGATGTATTTTTTTAATTTCTTCCACAGGATTAGCATTATCGAACGGGCCTTTTCGCTTGACTGAAGGATTTTTTTAATTAATTGTGTACATCTTCTTACGTATATTGAGAAACACCGAAATCACTGGCGATAAATTTATAAATAATCTAAAAAACTTCGTAAAATCACCAGAAAAAAGAAAATTAAACAGGACGCGTTTCGAGCTTCAAAAATACCGCTCGTCATCAGCTAATCCAAACACGTGTCACAAGGGACAGAGTGGAAAATCTCCACTCTGTCCCTCCAATTTCCACTCTGTCCCTCGTGACACGTGTTTGGATTAGCTGATGACGAGCGGTATTTTTGAAGCTCGAAACGCGTCCTGTTTAATTTTCTTTTTTATGGTGATTTTACAAAGTTTTTTAGATTATTGATCTTCTTACGTAGATTCAAAAATTCACAAAAAATGCTTCGGAAGATGAAATTTTCATGAATTCATAATTTGGGAAATACAGGCTTCGGAGGTACAACGCTCTTAATTATTTTCCGGTGATCACGAATATTTTCCGTTTAGGAAAACTCCATTTTAAAGAGGTTTCGTTTTAATCGGGTTCCTTTATAGATAGATCCATTTTATCAGTTTTTAAAGTATTTAGTTTGCTTAATTACTGCATTAATAATTGCTAAAAGATGTTAGCCCCACAAAAAAATTTCGGAGTCCATCCGTGACATGATTCGCTGGTTACGGCCCTGCTCTGAAATTACAGATTTTTTTTTCTTTTACGCAGATTTATTAATAGAATAGGTTCGTACAGAAAATTCATTTTGAAAAATGTCGATAAAGTGCGTTTTGAAGTTTACGTCCTCATATATATTATATAATTTTAGAGTTACATTTTAAGTGTCGTCTACAAATTTCTTGATAAATAAACCGTATGATTATTAGCGGAAACAATAAAAACTATACGCAGAAAGGATATATATCCAGGATTTACTGTTCTCGACGAACCTAAAAAATATTTTAGCACTCTATGTATGTCCCCTCTACTGTGATATCAAAATGACGTACGGGGGCAGATATAATGGGGGTAGATATCAGGCTCTCGTTGAAAGTGAAATGCTGCAGCACTGGATATCTGCCCCCATCTAATGCAGAGCTCAAAATGGCGGATGGGGGCAGATATACTGGGGGTAGATATCAGGCTCTCCTAGAAAGTGAAATGCTGCAACACCGGATATCTACCCCCTTCTAATGCAGAGCTCAAAATGGCGGACGGGGGCAGTTATACTGGGGGTAGATATCCAGCTCTCGACGAAGACAAAATGTTCTGTATTGGAAATCTGCCCCTTTCTGATATGGTGGTATATATACTGGGGGAAGATATCAGGCCCTCGTAGATGGTTGATTTTTGACGTCCGATTATCTGCGCTAGGGATATAGGACCAAGGGGGAGTGCCCTTCGTGGGGGTCTTTCTAAGGGAACCTAACCCGTATTTACGCAAGGTTCGAAGAAAACCACGAAAACTCCGAACGGTTAGGCCGACAGCCGCGATTGGGTTCGAACCCAGCACCTGCCGTCTACCAGTTGAGAGGTCCCAACCTCTCGGCCACTGGTGGGGCCAGGCCCTCGTAGAAGTGAAATGCTGCAGCACTGGATATCTACCCCCTTCTAATGTAGAGGTCAAAATGGCAGACGGGGGCAGATATACTGGGGGCAGATTTCAGCATTCCCGATGTTTCTTAAACTACGATAATTTACTATAATCATAATGTAAAAATACTCGATAACCGCTTCCAAGTCGCTCAATGCTCCATTATCTTTAGAAACATCCGAAAACAATTTATTTTCCATTTACAGTTTATTTAATATATGGGTGATTCTACGATAAGGGTTCAAAAACATAGAGAATTCGGCCAAAAAGAAAAGTTTGAGTTTGATCAAAAACCTTTAAATTATGATTTTTGTCCCGTTTATTTACTTTTTCATATAAGGGCAAGTCACTTTATACATATTTTATAACTTTTTCTGGTCAGTGATTCGCTCCCCTGGCAGTTATCTTGCCAGGGGAAATACGGTAGGGGAGAGTTTCATGTAAATTCAAATTTTTTAACTGACTGAATTAGTTTTTGGGTTAATTGTGTATTTCACTTTAATTAATACCGTATTGTTTAATTAGGGCAGCAAATGCAATTGAATTAAATGAATATTATAAGTTTTATGACTTACCAGGGGAGATACACGATCACCGTGCGAAGCCACTACACTGCACGGTCGCGTCGCAACAGCTAAAAATGGCGACGCTTAAATGGCTTGCGCGTTTAGTATTGCTAACTTCAAGCCAATAGATGTCCTTAAGCACTACTTCCAATATAGCCATCCTTGAATTTATATTTGTTTCAGCGGAACGAAATTTGACAGGGTAGAGACACAAAAAAGCGGGACAAAAGTTAATTTTTAAAATTATTTGAAATTAACAAAAATATTTTACTTTATATTTTATAATACGTAAGTATAATTACTTAAATTCCAATTAAACATACTTTAGCTAAGCATCTGACGGAAAAAATATATGTATTGTTTGAAAGTTAAATTTAAACCGGCAAGGGGACATGCCAGGAGAGAGACTTTTTTAGACTTTGTAAGAAATTTCAGAAAAATGTATTTTAATTAGGCATTCAATCGTGATGTTATTTAATAAATTATATTAAGATGATGCGATTCATTGCAAAAAATAGCAACATATAGAATAAAAAATCTGTTTTAAACGGATTGCCGTACAAATTACCTCTTATCGCAGAATCACCCATATAAAGCATTTCAAAACCGAATTTCAGCTGTTCCCTTATATTCGGAAAATTATCCGATTTTTTTAGCAACCCTGTATAGGATATAGAGATTTGTATATAATAACAATATGCATTTCAAAATTTAATTCATTTAAGTGGTACATATATTTCTTAAAATTAACCATCACCAATTTCCTTTTATAAAGAAAATAGTATGCGAATATTTTTGTGCAGCCCTGTATATCAAATATAGATTTTATATACAAAGAGTATTATGCAAAAAACTAATTAAATTTAAAAGTACATACCGAATTTTAAAACGTACTCTCCAGCAATTATTATGCAAATACAGTACTGTAGCTGATTTCTTTTGTGTGTCCCTGTAAATTAATAAAAATTGCTATGATTTGTTTGTTTAATTTAATCGTAGTGAAAGCAGGTGATTTATATCCCTTTCAATACATTTGAAATAGCGTGATCTCATTAAAATACTCGCCAAATATTTTTTCCGCATATACAGTAATGTAATCGATTTCTTTTGAGTGTCTCTGTAAATGAACCAATATTCGTACATATGCAATGCGAAACATGCTTTAGTGATCCTAAATAAGCTTTATCAATTGAGTATATTTACGGGAGTTACAGTGTAGACAGACGGACAGACAAGCCGAATGCTTAAGTACTTTTCAACTTTATGCTAAAAAACACTTATATTATCGAAAATGAGAATTTAAATTATATTTAAAATATTGCTACTCGCAACAGCAACATAAAGCATTCGAATGCAAGGAATTATTTATGTCAATTTCTAATTTTTAGAGGTAAAAGAGTGAGTGACATCTTTTGTGATCATTTATTTAACATTTAAAAAACATACGTCTTGCTATTTAAACAGATCAGTTTCAACACGCAATTATTACCGCTCAACCAATAAAAGCCGAGGAAAAAACAGGAAGACGAACAACATAAATTCCAGTTGTGAAATTCGTTGTTAGGTTCTGACGTCATTTGAACTAATCTATTCTCTTAAACATTCATTATTATTAAATGCGTTTTCAAAGCAAGTGTTTTAACTCCGCGCTAAAATGTAAAGTTTTAGATGAAAAAAACAGTCACTTTTGAAAGATTAAGCACTCAGATTCGTTCATTTATTCCTGTCTCAGCTCTTTAAATTATTTTGTAAAAGTTTTATACAACCAATCAACCAAAAGCAAGCGGAAAAAAGAAAGGTATTTTTATTAGTGACTCTTTATGAACCAACCAACCAAAAATTAACGTTGAGAAAAAAGCAATGAATTAGGGCGAAAAAGTCATATTTTTGATGAGTGAGCTTCAAATTTTAATTAATTACTCAGTTAATAATTGGAATTTCGAAATTCTGAAGCTCAGGTACATCAGGAGAGATTTGGGGCTACTCTCAAATTTTGCTCAAATTTCGCTCAAATTTTGAGCCTCGTACATGCTGTAGATTTTGCTAGCCATCGCACACACACACAGACAAAGCGTTTTGTTGTTTTATTAGTGTAGATTAGTATAGACTTATTTTTATAAATTGCTGATATTTACTGGGATGACATTTATTTTGGATGAAAATTCTCATGTCGCGGGGTCCTGACTCCTGAGAAGCCGCTCCTTTAGCCCAATGATTGGTCTGACTCTGATTAAACAGTGTCATTTTGCAAACTTGTCAAGAAAAGATAAATTACAGTAGAACCCCGATTATCCGAAAATCGGCTTAACCGAAAGACCTTAAAATTCCTCAAAGTCTTTTTTAAATGGGAAAAATTTTATTGTCAACACTATTTTTACCGATTTCAAATGGCACCTTTCAACATATTTTGATTTATGATTACTACTTTATTTATAAGTTTTAGATCAAAACAATTCCGAATATTTTTTTATACAATAGAATTTGTTTTGATACTTATTAGCTCTAAAAATTAGAAGCAAAATAAGTATAAATCAGAACTTTGAAAGGTGTTATTGGGCACTGGTAGGGTCAATCCATTTCAAGTGGTCCAGAAAATATTTTTTGGTCATCGACCATTTTTAAAAAATCTGAAATTTTTTGTACAACAACCCTAACATGACGGAAGTTCAAAATGACCGTTATTTTAATTTTACTATTTTTTGTTTGTGCATGGCGGCCATCTTTGTTTCATCGTGTTCAGCGATTTTCTCAGATACTAGGATACATAAAATTGTAAATATCTCGTCTTTTATTTTCCCAATTGAAATGGGGTTTGCAGCATTTTGTTCAGAATAAAATAGGCTAAATGTACAGTGGTAGAATAATTTTCAAAAATAAAATTTTACAGGTGAAATTTTAGCACAAAATTTTTAGATTTTTCCAAAATCTATCCATTTGCAAGAGGAAATTTTTTATGCAAGGAAAACTGTCAACCTTACACAATTTTTTCTACAAATAGGTCAAAACTGCGTGTACTCATACACCTAGTCCCAGATCTAGGAGTTAATTTCTCTTTCCGAAAAAAATTCCGAAATTCTTCAAAAATCGCACTTTTTAGGCTTTGATAGGGCACGAGATAAAAATTTTAAATTCTGGCCTTTGATAGTATTATGTAGTAGTGTTATGTACAAAAAATTTCAAGAAGTAGATTTGACTACAAGCTGAGACATAACATGGAGAATATGTGAAAACAATATTGTCAAACTATTGTACCCTACTGTGTAATTGTTCATACCTCCAAAATTTTAAATTAATTATTTATGGTACAAAGTTAAATGTTAATTACAAATATCTTCTTCAAATGCGTCTGTGTGATTTAAACAATTCAGAATGTATGCTAAGCCAATACACTATTTGTCCAGAGAAACAAACCTACTAGAAATGCTATTGCAACAATTTTACTCGGTACACATTTCAGGAAAATAAATTTCAGACAATGGATTGCAACTGATCGAGTTGACATGGTTTCAGTTATTAAACCTAGAGAATTTCATTCAAGTTAACAAGGGATGACAAGACTTGGGTGGCTTCGAATAAAATTTTGAGAAAGAACAGCCTGATGGACTGACAACAGTAACTGGTCGAATTCATAACATCTCTCGTAAATAGTGTTAAGCTCTTTGTTGAGCATATGTAGTATCTTTGTAAATTAAACATTTATTATTAAACTGTTTTCAACAAACAATATTTTCTGTGTAAATATTGTAATAAATGAGACTAGTCTCATTTCTCCTAATGTACTCATAATAGCATTTCTTAACATTTTTTACTCACCGTATCTCAGCTTATAGTCAAATCTCCTTCTTGAAATTTTTTGTACAGAACACTACTACACAATACTATGAAAGGTCTGAATTTCAGATTTTTATCGCGTGCTCCACTAGAGATATCAAAGCCTAAAAAGTGTGATTTTTGAAATTTTTGACGAATTTCGGAATTTTTTTCGCAAGGAGAAATCAACTCCCAGATCTAGGACTTGGTGTATGAGTACACGCACTTTTGACCTATTTGTAGAAAAAATTGTGTAAGGTTGACAGTCTTGTTGAACAATTACATAGTAGGTTACAATAGTTTGGCAGTATTATTTTCACATATTGTCCATGTCATATCTCTGCTTGTAGTCAAATCTCCTTCTTGAAGTTTTTTGTACATAACAATACTACACAATACTAGCAACGGCCAGAATTTCAGATTTTTATCTCGTGCCCCACCAGAGATATAAAAGCCTAAAAAGTGCGATTTTTAAAATTTTTGACAAATTTCGTTTTTTTTTTTTTTTTTTTTTTTTTTTTTTTCGGAAGAGAAATTAACTCCCACATCTGGGACTTGGCGTATGAGTACACACACTTTTGACCTATTTGTAGAAAAAATTGTGTAAGTGTGACAGTTTTCCTTGCTTGAAAAATTTCCTCTTACAAACGGATAGATTTTGGAAAAAATCTTAAATTTTGTGCTAAAATTTCACTTGTAAAATTTTATTTTCCAAAATTACTCTACCACCATACATTTAGCCTATTTTATTCTGAACAAAATGCTGCAAACCCCATTTCAATTGGCAAAATAAAAGACGAGATATTTACAATTTTGTGCATCCTAGTATCTAAGAAAATCGCTGCACACTATGAAACAAAGATGGCCGGCATGCACAAACAAAAAATAGTAAAATTAAAATAACGGTCATTTTGAACTTCCATCATGTTAGGGTTGTTGTAAAAAAAAAAAAAAAAAAAAAAAAATCAGATTTTTTAAAAATGGTCGAGCGAAGAGTGCTGGACCACTTGAAATGGATTGACCCGGTAGAAATAGTGTTAAAAATGCCTGTTCTTAATAAAATAAACAGACAGAGTCAACTTACTTAATTTGGTTCATTGCGTAATTCATTATTTTACAAAATATGTTGCGGTTTTCTTTTGTTTTTCAACTTTGCATCGTTTCAATGCTGTTCTATCACGCCTCCTTTTAAATAACAACACATCTGAAGCTGTTGCATCTTTTTGTACTTCAATATATTAAAGTGCCGCAACTAATATCTTAGTAGCTTCACTGTATATAATCCTGTACCACATCGACCATAATTTGTAATACGTTACCACAACATTTTTATTACAACGATTTTCTAAAGTACAATTATAATTTTTTACCAAACAAGTTTTCACTATAAGTTTCCGGCTTATTCGAAAATTCCTATGGAACCCCGGTTATCCGAAAAATCCTATGGAATCCCGGTTATTCGAAAATGCTTTGGTCCTATGCTTTTCGGATAATCGGGGTTTTACTGTAATTTTATACTTTATTTTTTTAATTGAAGATCACAGCGAAAGCAGTGTTAGACGCAATTTTTTTTTTCTCACGTTGGAAACGTGATTACAACGTGATTTGATTACGTTTTACATGCAAGACTGCGATATTGTTCGGTCCCATTGTCTAAGTAGTTTGCCATTGTTTCAACCGTTTCACCCGAGTTGCTGCGATCGTTGTGCAAGCATTTTATTTTATTTCTAAAGCATTCCGGACCGTTTGGTCTTTGTTTCTCAAATAATAGCATCCATTAACCTCTAGAGAGTATGACAAATGTCCATCAAGCAATTCAAAGCACTTTCGATTTCGAGACAAAAAATGATAGACGATATGATATGAATTCAAGTAAGAATGAGGTGATGAAAATTTGAGCTGTGTTTTTTGCTTTCTATGAACATACTGGTATTGCATTGACATCTACTTCAAAATATCGACATTCAAATGACTGCTTTTGTATTGTAATGGATTGTTTCCAGAACTGAAGAAATTATTATATTGATGGTTTAAATCTGTGGTTCCTAAACTTTATTGGTACGCGACCCACCTTTAAATAATAATAATAATAATAATAATAATAATAATAATAATAATAATAATAATAATAATAATAATAATAATAATAATAATAAAAAAAAAGTTGAATGTAGATACTGTTATTGCAGAATTCAGTTTCGCCTCCGATTAGAAAAAAAAATCGATAGAGGTTTTTTAGAAGCGCGACCCCGTTTACAATGCAATGAACTAACTTCATTTTTCTTGTGTTTATCAATATAATAGCAAACAGAACGGCGTGAAATACCCAATTGATTAGCAATTTCTCTCTGAGACATTGGAATTGCGAAAAATAAAGAGATACAATTTGACGTGCTACTTCTTCATTGACTAGATTCATCAAAAACGGATTTTTTCTTTAGTTTAAACGCTTTTTTATAGACTCTGGGAAAAAGGAAATACATTTTAACAATAAAACGAGTGGAATCCCGTCGAATTCGACGAATGAAATTTTTAAAAGACCCAATCGATTTGGCTTAAAAAAAAAGCAAAAGTAATTACATTATTGAATCAATATATAATAAATATATTTCTAAACTTAATGTCAAGTTTTTCAGCTACAATTTTGCATGCAAATATTTGCACATCTTCAGTTAAAATTGTAATCTGAGTGCCGGCGAAATCCAGAATTTTTTTTTTATGCACTACAGAAAAATAGATTTATTAAAAAAATAATAATAATAATAAAAAAACTAATTTTATTTTTACTATGACATTATTTTCACTAACTGAAGTCATCTGAAAGTAAAATCTCAATCTCAGTGTCCATAATAAAAAGAAATATTGAAATGTAATATCGTTATGAGTAAAAATGCGATGTTTTAAATAGTGACGTCATTTTCTCTTCAAATGTTTTTTAAAAGTTACTGTTATTAGTAATATGAAAAAGGCGTCCGTAATAATATTGTAAATTCATTTTATCTGGTTGCTGAATGCCATCATTTTCCTCATTTGAAATATTTCTAACTTTGCTTTAGACATTAATTTTTATCATAAATTATTTTCTGTTATTTTATTTACATTATTAATATTATTTTTCAGTAAATATATTTTTTTACCTCAATTAGTGCATAATTATATGCAATCATTTTATGTGGTTAAATTTTACGAAAACAATTAACTATTTTCTTTTAAATGCGAGGACATGTTCACTGATGAAATAAAGTTTCTAATTTGTGGAAAGTAATAATGGAAAATAAATTTTTATTATCGAGAGAAAAGCTAAACTGAGTAGCCACCATTTTGAAGGAGTATCGTAAAAAAGCATTTAAAATTAAAAATAAAATATGAAAATGGAAATAAATTAAAAAATAGCTAAAATGGGCACAACTACAAATAAATAGCTTTCATTTTAAAAAAATAATTTTCAAAATCGGTTCAGTAGAAAATTCAGGGCTGACGACACGACATTTTTAGCTTGTCTGAAAGAAATAGCATCAGAGGCTTAAAAAAAAAAAAAAAAAAAAAAAAAAAATCACGACTTATCTAATATAAGGGTTGTAGTTGCCGAATTATAGGGCCTAATATAAGAGCCGCCGAAATTGCTGTATTACCTGTTGAAACTATCGTCCATTCTATCGTACGAAAAAGGAAAATTTTAAATAGTGTACAAAGATATACTATCAAAAAAAAAAAAAAAAAAATCCCAATGTGTGGAAATGGCATAATAATTAAAACAACACACAAACTACAAAGATAAGTAAAAGTATGTTTAATTATTATCAAAAGAGTAAATATTAGTCATCGAAACTTCTGACACTGGGGCCAACTGATGAGGGCATTTATATCAGGGTTAAAACTGATTAATTTTAAAATTAAATCTCTTTCTACATGCAATTTGTTTCTGTACTTTTTTTTTTCAAAAACAACAAAGTAGAAAAACCATATTTACGCATTACGTGCATAACCTAATAGAGGAAATTAAAGTTGATTTAGATATGTGTGGATAATCCGCTGGTATATTTATAAAAATGAAAATGAAGGATTTTACTTTGAAATATCATTTGCTGTTAAAATTGCTATGTTTTTTAAACGAAGAAAAAAAGTTTGTGAAAATCTAGATTGTTCCACGGCCCATCAAAACAGTCGCCTCGACCCATAGTTTAGGAACCGCTGGTTTAAATAATAAAAGTACTTAAGAAAAATCCGTTAAATTTACGGCAAAAACTACTGGCAGCAATGTTGCCAACAATTTTTGCCGAAAAAATTGCAGTAAAATTAGATGTAATTTTTTAATATGTTTAATTTTACTGCAATTTTTATTACCCATCATAAATGTATTGTAAAACTTGTAATCATTTTAGAATTTAAAAAAAATGACAGGTTTATACATTTTAGACACTGGAGGTTTTAGGAAAAAAAAAAAAAAAAAAAAAAAAAAAAAATGCCGTCCTTCTGTTTGTAAACGCTCTATATCTCGAAGAAATTAAAGTAGAAACTTGAAATTTGGTGTTCACTTAGTAGTATGTAACAATGTGAAGAAGCCTATTGAATTTCAGTAACCACCATTATCCGGATTTTTTTTTCGAAATATTTGTTCTGTGAAAACTTATTTTCGAAATTATTTGTTTTAAAGAGTGAATATAAAATATAGTAAAAAAATCATGATTTTGCATAAATTTTGCATAATCTCACTGGTTGGCAAAGCCAAAACGCAGCACAAGATGGAATGTGCGTTTGTAGCCTTGCGAACATGTAATAGTGAGAAGTTCCAGCCTGGGCGTCGTAGCATGTGATTTAGTCGATAGAACGTCAATGCGATATACTGATGGCCTGGGTTCGACTCTCGGAAAGGAAATTTTTTCATTAGATTGGCATTTGCGCCCCTTAAGGAATATGAAATTTGATTTTCATTTGGAATATTATATGCAAGGTGAATTTTCTCTCTCTGGAAAAAATTCCAAGTATTAATATATTCAATCTTTGGAGATGTTTTATACTAATTTTGAAATGTTTTTATAGTGCCACGTAAAAGGACTGAGGAGGTACATCGGTTTTCTCTATCCAGAAATTGCCGGATGCTGTCAATTCTCAACTAAACATTTTCAGCTGCAAAACTGAAATTGTGCATGCAATAGTAACAGAATATTGTTGATTTTAATGTTAATATTAATGTTGTTAATTCTGCATATTTGTCAGTTAAACATGTTTGATGAACATGAAATGATTTACTTGAGATATAGCATCCAAAAAACTGATTTTTTGGGTAGCGAGAACTAACTAATGCACTGCAAAAGCGACTCAAAAACGTTTCCGATAATTACGGGCAGCTATCAAATTTTTATTAGCTGCCAATAATTTAAATAGAGTATATAGAGTAGATGTGCCAGTAATGGACCCCCTTAAGGAATTTCTTTAAAAAATATTTTTTTATTTATATTTTAATTATTATAATTTTTAATTATTATAGTTTCAACAATATTTAACTAATCCCATAGTTACATTTCCCAGTAGAAATAAAAATTTAATTTTAAATAATAGAAATACGTCTAAACATCCAAAAGCCCAGTAATGGACCGCCTATGTTCCAGTAATGGACACCCTACATTCCAGTAATGGGCCACCCGACAAAAAATAACAGATAATTGTTTTTTCGATTGTATTTTGCTCCAGAACTTAATGAAAGCATACTAATAAAACAGAATATTGAAACTTAAGTTAGAAACTTATTACATTAAAGGACTTACAATGAAAAACATAAAACAAAATATTTAAATTTAAGTTATGACTTTATTATAATCAAGGATTTATAATATGCATATAAAACAAAATATTAATGATATTATTAAAAGTTTATTACATTAAAGGATTTATATTGTAAAGACATAAAACAAAACATTTAAATTTAAAAGATGTATAAGATAAAGACAGTGTTTTACTGAAATCAAGTTTAGATAAAATAAGGCAATAAAAATGTCTCCAATCTTCATTCATATCATTATATGAAATATAAATAACAAATCTTGAATTTTATCATCACTTTCCGATAGTCCAAACTATTCAATGCAAAATTTTAGAATGCATTTAAAACGATAAATGTTCTTGCACTATCCAACCATTTTCAGATAATCATATAGCCTATCAATTTGGCACAGATTGATTCCACAATTTCCCTTGAGAGATACTTATATGGATATATTATCACCAATGAAACAATCTCACTATTTACTGAAAAACATCCCATGACAGTGATTTGTTCCTTTCCGTTATTTGGTACTACATAATACACATCTTTAATTGATTTTGGTCCCAAAATTTTCCCTATTTTAAAAGCACAAAAGAAAACTAGTTTTAACTGCATTGAAAATTCACTCTGCATGCTCTAGAATTTAGAAGATGATATTAGCAATATCTTCTTCCAAGTATGATTCTACATTTCTGAACAAACTTAAAACAACTTATTTGTAACGGCGCATCTATATTTTGTCAAATGTTCTGTTTGTTTTTTGTATCAATTTTGGATGTCTTCTTAAAAACAACTATATATAAAGAAATTGCCTTCATTTAATTCTAGTAGGTAAAATTTAAGTATTAAATTTAATTATTTAGCTTTTCAGTTAAATCAAAATATTTTATCTCTACTGAAATTACACTTTTAGTATTGGTCACTTGGGTGATTCATAACTAGAAAATCACGAAATAAGCAATCCAGTAATGGACCACCCCTCCTAAAATCTAAAAAAAAAAAAAAAAAAAAAAAAACTTGTAAATGACCATTGGTGTATGAATTTCAGAGTTTTATATTACTATTCAAACAAAAACATTAAATTTTTACAACAAAATAAAGAAGATATAAATTAAGTAAGTAAAGTCAGCTCTTAGTAAGTTCATTAAGATTTTCAGTTAAAAACTGTGAAACTTTATTTTCTGCTTCCTAATTGCTTTGATGAAAAGTGTAAAAAAATAATTCAGATTATAGAACATGCAAAGGGGAGCTAAGAAAAAAATAATAATAACTTAACTATCATTTATTATTTTTTTATAAACTAAAAACTACGAAATTGCCCATTATAGGAAGGTGGTCCATTACTGACATATCTACTCTATATTATAAATTCTTCTTTAAATTTCAAAAATAAATTCTATTCTGAGATTTCGAAAGACGAAAGAACGTCTTTTGTAATCTTGGGTGACTGGGAAGAAGTAATTGTATATTTCCGTTCGTGATTATAGTAAATTTTCGAAATTAAGAAACATGTCTTTTTTTTTTTTTTTTTTTTTTTTTTTTTTCAGATTGAATCCTGATCATAATATCGCTCACCCGCAGGAAAAGTGACACATCTACGGAAGTAAATTTCACAGGAGAGGCAAAAGAAGATTTTAATTTTTTAATACTTTTTAACAAAGTTGAAAAGTGTTTATGCATTCGGTTTGTCTGGCCGTCTGTCCGCGCTCTAACTCCCGTAAATGTACTCGGGTTGCTATGAAATTTTTATTTTTTTTGGATATTTACCCTTGCACGAACCTTATTGAAAATGAAGTTTCTACTAGGATTAATTTATTTACAGGGGTAGTCAAAAGTTTTCAGATACATTACGGCCTAAGGGAAAAAAATCGTTTGAAATGAATTTTAAAGGTGTTACACCCTGTCAAACATATTCAAATTTATATGAATTCGCAAAGTGCACTAAAATATGCATTCTGTAAAGTATGCTGTGAAAACAATAGTTACTATTATTTTACAGGGCCACTCAAAGGAATTCCATTGCATAATAATAAAGGGGGGAATTGTTTGTGACATATTTTAATTATGTTAAACGATTTCAAGTATCATACAACTGATATACGACGCTGAGACTCTATATTTCACGCATAATATGATGTGCATAGTATTTACAGGGACACACAAAATATTTCAAATCGTATATTCTATCCGACGTACTGTATATTATCGATGATAGTTGATGGATGGATGAAATGCATTTTCAATTGTGATATTCGTTTTTAAGTTACACTAATTGTCTGCATATTATATGGTGTGTATAAATGCTATAGTTGATTTACAGGGTTACACAAAAGAGCTCGAAAACCTTACTGAAGATGAGGGTAATTTAGTTAAAGATGGTTTTTAAATAAGTTAGACATTTTTACGTTGAACTGCTTTCAGTTTACTAAGAAATGTTTGTAGAATATAAATAAAATGATATACAGGGTCACGCAAAGAATTATCTACATGGTTACCCATGGATGATAATTTCTGAAAATGCGATTTTGTTTGAACTAATTAAAAAAAAAATACTGGCGTGTAATAAAGGTACTAGGTAAACTACAGGGCTGAACAAAATTATTGAAGTATGTTTCCATATATTAGAATAAATTGCTGAAAGCGAAATTTCAACCTGCTAGGCGTTTTCTTGCTAAACTAAACTTTCACATTATATAGTATATATATCAACCGGCAGATCAAATACAGGTCTGTTCAAAAGTATCGAAATACATATTTGGCTACGGACAGTTACACCTTATTTATCTAAATAACGAAGTTTTGTAAAGATTTAAGGAAGCTTTGGAAAGTGTTTCATAATCTACGCTTAATGCATGATTTTTCTTTCTTGTTTTACTGTAACGTGACATTATAGCACTTAGGCCTAAATGCAGGAATAAAAATTTCATACAACCATTCAGAATGAAGACGTAGGATAGCTTGGAAGATTGGGTAATTTTACCTCCCGACATAATCCACTCTCATCTGTGGTCACGAATTACGGTTACAGCGTAAAAACTGATTTTCAATATAACTACACTTATGAAACTTTTTGTGTAGCAAGACGCAAATATGACAGATCTATTAGTAGAATAAAACGCAAAACAAATTTTTGCGAGTTGTGTCACTTTATGTCACTTGTGGGTGAGCGTATTTATTCAATAATTATGGTCAAAATATCTTCATAATGTGGTTAAGCAAACTTTATTTGAAAAAAAATAAAAATCGAATGACATAATAGTTTGCTTCAGATTTTTAACATTATAGTACAATAATCCCTCGTTCTATCGGGTTATTGTCAGGAAAAATCAAAAGCGCGATATGTTTATGCAATAAAATTCGTGACATTAAAGAAATAAGAGAGATGAAAATGCTTTATGCATGTCTTCAAAACATTCACTTAAACGCATTTACGATTTTTTTCAATAAATTGGAAATATGTAATTATATTTATTTATTAATATTTGCTTATGCAATTATTGAAAAGTGCAATTAGTGCGAAGATTTTTAATTCTTTTCATCTCAAAAAAAAAAAAAAAAAAAAAAAAAAAAAAAAATATCATTTTGAGGGATATAACGCGACGCGATACAAACTCGTTGGACATATGAACTTTTATTAGAAATTTTTACAGGATCTATGACAAGCTAGCTATCTTGTATTTTTCTACGTGGCTTTTTTTTTTTTTTTTTTTTTTTTTTTTTTTTCAACATAGAGCTTTAAACTGTAAATTGACTATTAGTAGATGTTTAATCTGTAAGTTGAATATTTTTCTATTGCTTTTATTTCCCTTCAAATGCTAAGATAGTCGAAGACACTGGAGAATTAATATTAAAATTTTCACCTGGCAATTAAAACTTAATGGATCACTAAACAATCAATTATTTATTGCATCCTGTACATAAAGTGAACCATTATTCTCTACTAGTGCTTTTAAAGAAATATTTTTTGTAAGGTGTAGCTAAAATATTTTGTATTGTTTTTCATAATAATCTACTGTGTATGGCTATAACAATATTATCCGTTTGTCCTTACGTGTCTCCTACACATTTGCGAAAAATTTGATGCGAACTGATTTGAGGTTTAAATGTTTTGCTTGACAGATAACTTTCTTCCTATGAGGTATGCTTTACTTTTATTTACAAAAAATGTTTCTTTAGACTTGCCGGCATTAGCTTATAAAAGTTCACTTGAATGGAAAGTAACTTTTTAAATAATTAGACAATGAAAGATGAGATATTTACAATTCCATAAACCTTTCAATGTGAGAAAATTGCTGCACACAATGGAAAAAAAAAAAGATAACCAAAATGTTCAAACAAAAAATAGTAAAATTAAAATAATAGTCATTTTGAACTTTCATCATGTTAGGGTTGTTGCGCAAAAAAATTCAGATTTTTTAAAAAATAATCAAGCAACCAAAAAAATATTTTCTGGAACACTTGAAATGGATTTTGTAAGGCTTTTTTGCTAATTCAAATAGAGGTTTGATTTTTTTTTTTTTTTTTTTTTTTTAATTCTCCATAATATATTTAATATTATTATGCCTGGATATAACATTCAAGTTTATAGTTATTTTTAAAAACTTTTTATATTTAAATTGAGACTTTTTTGATTTTACTTCCTTTTTTAATTTACACAAAAGAAAAAATATCATATTAAATATAAAATCCTACACATCTAAAAATCTACCCAGTTTCATGTAATATATTCTAATGAACATGGGAAAAAATCGAAGCAAAAATATTCATATTTATAAAAAAAAAGAGAGATTTTTTTAAAAAAATGAAAATTTTAAAAATTAAATTAAATTTTAGCAAAATAGGCTGTTTTATAACAACTTAGATTGTTTTTTTTTTTATTTTCATGTTGGCAATTAAAATTTAATTTAATGGATCACTAAACAATCGATTATTTATTGTATCCTGTTTATAAAAGCGGGGGGACGGTCGTTGCAGCAACTGAGATCCAGATAATTATTATCGATTTTTTTTTACTTAATCGATGCCATTTTCTCAAACAAATTCAAAGTTTTTACCCGCGTGAAAAACGAGATAAAAAATAAACAACGCGCTATGGAATTTTTGCGATTTTATTTTTTGTGAGTACAGTATACAATAATGAATGTTTTAATGAATGTTTTCTTTGTGGATTTCTAAAGATGAAAGAGTATGAAAATGATACATTTTCTAAATTGCATGTGTGGGCAGTGCATTCAAAGGATTTTGTAAATGCAGAATTATATTTAAAAAAACGGAAAATAGTTACACACTGTGGTTTGATACATTGTCTTATCATATTCATATACACATATTGTAAACATGTAAGTCTCAAAATTTCGGCTAGAATAATTTTAAAAACTACCCGTTGGATTTTTTTAGAAAAAAAAGTTCCACATCCTGTTTTTTTTTTCTTTTTTCTTTTCATTAAATGAACCGATGCGATTGCCTTTGGCGTTACTTTTTTACTATTGGAATTAATTTTAACTATTTATTTTTTTGTAATTTTTTTCTTGAATTTAGCATATTTTTTTCGGAAAAATTGGTTGCGTTTGTTCAAATTCGACACATAAAAATATAAAATATATATGTAAGTATGGTACTACTAGGTTATCCCGTCGACCAAAAAATTATCGCCAAACTATAAGATCAAATGCCAATAATGGATGATTGTGAATGTCACATTCAATGACATTAAATACGATTCAGCACGTGCTTAAAATGTCATAAAGGGATTTTTATTTCGACTTTTTATTAATATTTGGCACAGATGTCATATACACGCCACATTTGCACGTGTTTTTTTCTCTCGTCAATTTGGCATTGCACATCTGGGCCAAGTAAAGATCAGTTTAATAGGTTCATAACAAATGTTAGGAAAATAAAATGGAAAAAAGCTAAAAGATTTCATTGAAATGTATTAATTAAATTATACAACTGCATGCATTCAATATGGCTATAAGTATTACTATCTACGATATATTGTGAAAATTATATTTACTGTTTTTTTACTTATTAAGATTATTATTTATAACTGTTTATTTATTGTTTCCTTCTTTATTAAATTCATGTTTGTTTACTGTTATTTTTTATTTTAATTCTTTAAATTGTTTAGTAATTATATACTAAATCAATAATTATTTATATCAAACTATTATCTATTTATTTTTATTTCTTTTTTAAAAATACTAGAATTTCTCATTTTTTTTTTCAAGTAATTTATTTTTATACTGCAATAAAAAAATCATGTGCTGCTATTGCATGCAATTTGTAACTTATATTCAAAAACAAAATTTTCGCCAAATTGGCGCGAGAAAAAAAAAAGACGTGCAAATGTCATGCGTATATGACATCTGTGCCTAATATTTTTATTAATATTCTACTAATTTTTTTTTTCGTTATTTAAAATAAAAATTATGACAGTATGTATAATTTGGCTATTAGTTTGGCGATTTGTATAATTTGGCGAAAATGGTCGACGGGATAACAGAGCAGTACCGTAAGTATATAGTATTTATTTACAGGTATATATATTACGTATTTATATATGTATATAGCTATATATATTTACATATATATATAGAAATATATCTAAAAGGTACATAAATAAAATATTTATATAAACATCGTATATTTTTTTAAACATTTAACACATATAACCGGTGCGATTGCAAAACTCCCTTCGCCAAAGAGTGATTTTCGAAAATCGCCAAATTGGCTCGATTTTACATATGCACATATATGTATGTACCTATGTAATAGCATATATACGTATGCAAGCCAAATATTTAATTCAAACAAACAAAAAAAAGTAAAAATAAAATAGTTAAAAATAAATTCAATGTAAAAGAAAAATTTGGTTGACATAATATTTGGCTATTTATCTACATCTAAAAAATTTCATTAGATAAAACGTAAATACTTTTTGGCATTTAATTTTATAGTTTGGCGATAGTTTTGTTATTAATATAATAATAAATTTTTAATAATAACATTTATTTGATATTATTTATCTTTTTAATAATTTTCTGTATTAAATAATGTTAAGATATTTTTTTTTTACATAATCAGTAACTGTAAATAAAATTGGCAATTAAAAATTATTTTTGGCGGATGATAAGTAAATACCTAGTAACCATTTTTCTTTTTGAATTCATATTTTTGAGAATTTGAATAATTCTGAAAAATATTCTTACAATTGTTTAAAACAAAACAAAACAACAACAAAAACAAGTAAGAAAAATCATGCGTTAAGCATAGATTATGAAGCACTTTCCAACACTGAATGAAATATTTAACAAAACTTTGTTATTTAGGGAAATAATAGTGCATAGCCAAATATACCCAAATATGTATTCCAGTACATTAGAACAGCCCTGTATTTCATATGTAAGTTCATATAATGGGAAAATCTAGCTTAGCAAGAAAATACCCAGTAGCTTGAAATTTCTTTTTCAGCAATTCATACTATTAGCTGGAAACATACTTGAATACTTTTGTTCAGCCCTGTAGTTTACATTGTACCTTTATTACATGTGAGCATTAGGCTAAAATTTATTGCAAACTAAAACATTTTTAAAACAACTGAAATCACATTCTCATAAATCATCATTCATAGGCGTCCATGTACCGAATTCTTTGCGTGGCCCTGTATATCCCTTTATCTATATTCTGCAAACATTTTTCAGTAAATTGAATGCAGCTCAGCGTAAAAATGCATAGCTTATTTAAGAACCACGTTTAAATAATTTACGCTCATATTCAGTAACGTTGGTGAGCTCTTTTGGGTAGTCCTGTATATCAACTATAGCATTTATATACATCATATAATGTGCATATATTTAGCGAAATATAAACGCGAATGTCATAATTAAAATGCATTTCATCTCTCCATCAGCCATCATCGGACACTTATACGGTACTTCGGAAAGAATATACTATTTGAAATCTTTTGTATGGCCCTGTAAATGCCATGTACTTCATATTATGCAAGACAGTAGCGTATAATTTATATTAAGCTTCAGTGACATACATCAATTTTATTATACATGAAAAAGCTTAATATATTTAAGATATGTCACACACAATTCCCCCTTTTACCATTATCTAATGGAATTCTTTTGTGTGGCCATGTAAACGAATAATAGCTACATTTTCACCTTATATTTTATAGAATGCATATTTTAGTATGTTTGACAGGGTATAACATCTTTAAAATTCCTTTGAAACGATTTTTCCCCATAGGCCGTAATGTAATAGGAAACTTTTGATTCGCCCTGTAGATAAACTAATCATGGTAGAAACTTCATTTTCGATAGGGTTCGTGCTACGGTAAAAGTCAATAACGTCCTAAAATTTCATTGCAATCCGAGTATATTAACGATTTTTCCCCATAGGCCGTAATGTAATGGGAAACTTTTGATTTTCTCTATAGATAAACTAATCATGGTAGAAACTTCATTTTCGATAGGGTTCGTGCTACGGTAAACGTCAATAACGTCCTAAAATTTCATGGCAATCCGAGTATATTAACGATTTTTCCCCATAGGCCGTAATGTAATGGGAAACTTTTGATTCGCCCTGTAATTAAACTAATCATAATAGAAACTTCATTTTCAGTAGGGTTCGTGCTAGTGTAAACGTCAATAACGTCCTAAAATTTCATGGCGATCCGAGTATATTAAAGATTTTTCCCCATAGGCCGTAATGTAATGGGAAACTTTTGATTTTCTCTATAGATAAACTAATCATGGTAGATACTTCATTTTCAATAGGGTTCGTGCTAGGGTAAACCTCAATAACATATAAAAATTTAATAGCAATCCGAGTATATTTACGGGAGTTAGAGCACGGACAGACGGACAGACGGCCAGACAAACCGAATGCATAAGCACTTTTCAACTTTGTTGGAAAGTGCTAAAAAACTATTTTTGATTTCACGGATATTGTGCGTTATCTGTCTGCAGATTAAAATTTAATTGGCATTTTTTGTTCAAAGCGCTCCAAAATGCGATTTTTGTAAATGATTGGCAATCTTGAACTACGAAATAAACGAACCAGTATAGTGTTACTTTTAAAACTAAAGTGATTTTATGAGCATTTAACTACTTCACCATTTGCTTCGAGATAAGTCGGGGGGTAAAAGCATTGTTTTCCCATACCTGTTTTAGGTTAAGTGGTTAAAAAAAGAAAATTCAAGAAATAATAAGAATTACAAAAATAAGCTTTGATTTTAATAAACTTAACAATATTACCTAATTTTCTATATTTAGATGCTGAGTTAAAAATAAATACTACAGGAATTTTTGAAGTAAATTGTGAGTACTGAAATATTTCATAATTATCCCGAAAAAATTACAATAAAAAATTCCATAGCGTGTTGTTTATTTTTTATCTCGTTTTTCACGCGGGTAAAAACTTTGAATTTGTTTGAGAAAATGGCATCGATTAAGTAAAAAAAATCGATAATAATTATCTGGATCTCAGTTGCTGCAACGACCGTCCCCCTTATAAAGCGAATCGTTATTTTCTATTAGTATTTCCAAAGAAATATTTTTTTTGTACTGCATAGCTAAAATATTTTGTATTGTGTTTTATAATAATCTATTGTGTATGACTATAACAATATTATCTGTTTGTCAATATGTCTCCCACACATTTGCGAAAAGTTTGATGAGAACTGATTTGAGGTTGAAACGTTTTGCTTGACAGATAACTTTCTTCATATAGGGTTTCTTTCTTTCTAAGGCAGGCTTTACTAATAGTTGCGAAAGATATTTCTTAAAACTTGCCGGCATTAGTTTATAAAAGTTTACTTGAATGGAAAGTAACTTTTTTAAGAAATTGAACAAAAAATACTTTACTTTTTAAAAATAGATACTAATATGACTAATAAGTGATTTTTGATTTCCTACATGCTGAATTCTGAATAGCTCATATTTATTACTGAATGCAATATCTTTGTATATGTGTAACAGTTAGACCCCCCCCCCCCCTTAAAAAAACACTAAATTATTTGTTTTATTTCTAAAGAGGCTCAGAAAAAAAAATAGCTATTCAATTTAGAATTATGTCTTCTAGTATAAATTTAGGAGACCATCTCCCTTCAATACAAATACATAATTTTCAATACAAATACATAATTTTGACAATATATTTGGCTTTTTCAGAAAATTATGTCACGGAGTGTCTAATGGGAAGCCATATAACGAAACAGTTGAGGAATTACCCAGAATTAAAAGCAATACCTTTTGTATTTTTTTTAATCGAGTATTTGCAAATGAAGTTGCAATGTGGGTAGTTTTCAAAGCACAACTCAAAAACTACTTCGCGGGATGAAATGTGATTTTGGATTAGCATATTTGAAGCTTCTACAAATCGATTTCTGTTAAAAAAATTCATAGGTTACAATTGAAATTTTTCTATTATGAATTTCAAAATGGATAAGTAATGAAAATTACATACTTTATGAATGAGCAATATCGGTTTTAAGTTAAACATGGCAGTGGTCCGAATACCAGTTACCTAGAGTGCTCTAAAGACCTTTTCTTGATTGTTCTGCTTGAAGAGGAAGAAAATAAATTAATTTAAATAGTTCCATAATTAATAAATTAATTTAAACAGCTCTCGAGTTTCGAGTCGCTTTTATCGAGTTTCTCGGTCATCATTTTACCGATATTTCTCTTATATTATATCTAATTCCTTGAAGGAATTTCGTCTTTATTTAAAGTTTATCTTTGTTAAAACTTATAATTCAAAATACACACTTATGAAATTATTTTGCAATTTTATTAGAAATATTGAAAAAGAAAGTTTAGTTTAAATTTTATTTTTCTGTTTTAAAGTCCGTAAATCATCTCCACTGTGTTAGTGCGATATTTATTGATTTTTTCCCCCGCTGAATCATAAAAGACATATTTTGAACAAAATTACAAATGCTCTTATAGCTCACCCGGTAGGGTATTCATCCACTGTTAAAAGATCTCTGATTCAAACACCAAGACGGCTAGAAACAAATTGTGTAAAAAATGAATGATATAGCAGTTCAAATTTACTCGAGAAATTTAAATCCTTCCAAACTCACTGAAGATTGAGTGACTTACTGATTTTGAAATCTAATTTGAATTATTATCATTAAAAATAAACCTACAGTCTTGTGTGTTTATTATTTATGAAGGCCGACTATCTACATGAGGGATATAGGCCCTAAGGGAGTGCCTACTGTGGGGTCTTTCTACTGGAACCTAACCCGTATTTATCCAAGGTTCGAAGGAAACCGCGGAAAACTATATATCTCTAACCGTTCGACGGTTTCCGCCAAATGGTTAGGCTAACGGGAGCAGTTGAGTTCGAACCCAGCTCCTCCCGTCTACCAGCTTCGAGAACATAACCTCTCAGCCACTGGTGGGGTTACAGTCTTATGTACTTTTAACTATGTTAATTTACCAAGTCTATTGTAAAATTACCGAATAACTATTGTTATTAAAAGAATATTTCTAATTTTACATAAGACTTAAGATAATGGATTACCAGAAAAAATTTTAACAGTGTGAAATAATATGATATATGAGATAGAAAAAAAAAAAAAAAATTGGCACTGGCATTTTTATCTAGCTGTACAGATTTTTCCTCTTACATGTCTTGAATTTTAAAATGCTAGTTGAATATTTGTATTTACTTTCCTTCAAGTGCCAGGAAGTTAATTGGTTCGCAAATATTAAACGATTTTTTTTTCATCTGTCAATTAAAGCTTAATGGATCACTAAACAATTGATTGTATATTACTTCCTGTTTATAACTCCAATCATTATTCTGTAAAAATAATAATTATTATGTATTTTTTAATTTGCAAGCTATAATTAAAAAACTGCATTGTTTTTGCGTATTACTCTATTGTGTATATCTGTAACATAGTCACCTGTTTGCGCATATACTTGTCTACATATGTGAAAGGTACGATTCGAACTGATTCCAGACTAAAACATTTTCCCTCAATCAATATTTTTCATCATTTCTTAATGATATTTTCTAATCATTTTAAAGACATTTTTTACAACCACTTATAATAGTATATATTTTTTGTAGCTAATTAGGGAACATTCGCAAATTTAGTAAACATATAATCAGGGGTGTAGTCGTAAAAATAACAGAGGTAATACGCTCATTTGCTCAAGGCAGAGAGTATACCCAAGAGTGGGAAGATGGACGTTTCGGTCCCGCCATTTCGGTCCCGCCGTTTCGGTCCCGAGACATTTCGGTCCCGAGGCATTTCTGCCCCGAGACGTTTCGGTCCCAAGACATTTCGGTCCCTGGCCATTTCGGTCCCGAGACGTTTCGGTCCCGAGACATTTCGGTCCCGAGACATTTCGGTCCCTTCTCCAGCAAGTTGAAATTTTGTGCACGGGAAATATCTGGGGATATTTTATAAGGAACATTTTAGAGTGTTGACTTCAGGGGCAGGTCATTCTCCCCGGAGCTATCAAATGCCCCCCCCCCTCCGATTTTGTGTTTTCAGTGGTAAAAAAGCGTAATCCCCCCGGGACTCTACTGAATCCCTCCCGGAGCCACAGAAGTCCCTCCCGGAGAAAAGTATCTGAATTCAACACTGGTTTTTTAACTGAAAGTCGCATAAAATTTTAGTGTAATGCGATTAATTAGAAGTAACAAGTACCCCAAAACTTGATCAATTATTTAGAAATCGATGGAGATTTCTGAAAAAGTTCACAGATGAATGGCATTTTGTAAAATTGCCAGAATGTTTTGAATTCTTGAACGAGGAAACGGGGAAATTAACTTGGAAACTGGTAACTAAATCTATAAAATAACCCAATTAACTTATGATATTAACACACCCCATAATAGTTGTAAAATTTTAACTTATGAGATGCATGTTTCCTCTCTAGGGAGACAAAGGCTTTTAAATTGCCAGGAGAAAAGAAAGAGTTATTGTTATATGGAATTTATATTCTGACACTTAGCATATTATAGGATTTCATCGCTGAAGCCAATTTTCAGAATTATAAGTGTTTCATTATTTTGCACCCCCGCCACTCCCCGCATAGGAGCAAAAATGTTGAAATAAATAAAAAACATCTGCATCTGGTGGTATTTTATCCCCTTTGCCAAAATTATCATTGTATCCTCTTATTGTTTATGGCATTTTTTATATATTGTTTTTGGTTACTAGCATTTATTTTCCTTTTAAACTTTTCCGTTTTTAAATTAAGAAAATAGTTTCCAGATTGCAACACGTGGAGGTAGTTAGCATTGCAATTATTTTATTACATCATAGCAAACGCGGTAGCGTTTGGTATAATATGTTTAAGAAATAGAAAGTGCAAACAACTTTCTAAAATTTCTGGCGAACCAGTTGAGATACGGCAGTGAAATTTTTTTTAAAAGATAGAACTCGACGAGACAAATAAAATGATAGCATTCAAAAAATTATTGCAGCTTAGAATAGTTTTTTATTTAATTTTTAATGAAAAAATGAAAGCAAAAAATTCAACAAAGTCTTGCTAACGTTTCCGTGGATGGATTAACTTCGTTTTTGGTTTATTTTAATCCTCATGGTAAAACTCAGAACAGTTTTTTTTTTCATCTTTGTATGTTTATCGGTCGCTGAGAAAATCGAACTTTTGTCTGAAATTTCCAGCTGAACTTAGTCTTTTTCTTATATATTTCTTATATTTACTTCTTCTTGTAATTGTTGCACGTAAGTTTAAATGAACATAAAAATAAATAAATAGATTAGATAAATCACGTGAAAAAATACTTATTTGTTGTTATTTTCATGTATCATATTCACTATCTATTTTGACAAGCGAAGTGAAATATATATTTTTTTTTATTTATTAATTTCTCATTTATTTAAGTTAAAAGCCGCCTCTGGCAAAAAGTTTAGTCTCTCTTAAATTTATGCTAGCCACTGTAATATGATACTTTTATTCGTAATTTTATTTACTTGCTTATCTGAAGGTCCATAAGATGAAATGAACAAATTTAGGCAATCGGGACAAGATTTTGCGGAAAAGTTCATTATTATTAAAGTTATTCTGGTGGTGTGTTTGGCGAATAAATCAAAAATGGCGCCGAAAGACCGAATAGCAAATGTTTTTAACCGCAAAAGCGACGTAACCGTGTTTTTCCATCACGTAATATTTTATTTCAAAGACTGATTTAACACAAGATTGACATTAATATTATTATTTTTTTTAATTGTACAAGACAAAAAGATATGTAAAGTTATTAAGTACAAACGTTCATACCAATACTTTTCACAGTTATTATTTTATGAATAATTAGACATGAATGGAAAAATCTACAGGACAATTTAAAGATAAGCGTAAAAATATGGTTTTACATTTATTTGAGCCTTTGAGATGAAAGGCAAGGGCGTACCGGTAAGAAATCCGGTTTGGCGCAACACAAGAACGGTGAGTCGGGCGCTCCATGATGATTCGGACGTGAGAATGTGCCAGCTTTTTTTTTGAGGGTACGTTAAATTATTCTAGGTCAATTAAATTATTACTTATTTTATGAATGTCTGATTAATATAAATATGTTTGCCAAAGCTTGGGGCTATTTTGGCTTCAAAAAGGGAGGGTATGATGCCAAAGTATATAAATAGCTCTGAAAACAAACCTGATGAATTTTAATTTTTGTTTTCGCACGAATTTTTTCTGTTTCTATATTAAAATGCGGCACAAATGTCATATATGAATCACATTGGCGTTAGTTTTTTTCTAAAGCCAATTTGGCGAAAATCTCGTTTTGGGATACCAGTTACATACCCGGTGTCCCAAAAATGACTGATGGATTTTAAAATTCAATGACTTGCAAACGGTGACAGCTATTTAAAAAATTTTTGCAGGAGGGTTATGTATAATGTCAGGAGTTTTTTACCGTAACTTTTTATTTTAGTTTGAATTTCAAAAAATAGATGGCGCTGATAGCGATTGAAGGCCAGGTGATCAGTGTTGAGTGAGGTTAGTTTCGGCGTCGACCTGGGCTTCAATTGCTGTCAGTGCCATCTATTGGTTGAAATTCGAACTAAAATCAAAAGTTACGGTAAAAAATACTCCTGACATTGTACATAACCCTCCTGCAAAAAATTTTTAAATAGCTGCCACCGTTTGCAAGTTATTGAATTTTAAAATCCATCAGTCGTTTTTGGGACACCCGGTATATATTTTTTGAAAGGTAATAACAATAAATAAAAAAAGGTTTGTTTAATAGAACAAAATAATTTATATATTTAAAAAAAAGAAAAAATTATTTATTAAAAAGTAAATAACAACATCCGGGTTGACATATCAAGCAAAATAACGACACTCTGGATTCAGTTAAATACTCCGATGCGCATATGACATTGGCGTCAGAAAAAAAAAATCGCCAACATGGTGCGTATATGACATCTGTGCCAAAAATGCATACCTATTTTATTTATATTACGTAAGGTGCTACTTGATTATCAGGTCGACCAATTTCACCCATTTATAGAAATCGCCAAACTATTCGCCAAATTACTCAAAAGGAAAAATGTTGCCATTAAAAAATTTTAAGTTTAGAAAATTAATGAATTTAGGTTAAAAAAATAAAAGTCATTAACGAAAAAGATTACTTTAATGATGACGTTTAGTTATGACGTCGAGACGTACCAAATATAAAATTTGATTTATTCAGGTGATTTCGAACAAAAGAATACTAATAAAAGTTTTCATATTTTAATGCAGAATTTATCAAATCAAACCATAAAGAGATATTTTTAAGATATCGCATATGTGAATAACATTGAACTATTTTAAATGTAATATTAGAATTTATTAAAGAGCATAAAAATATGGTACTTGCGTATTAACGCCACCGCAGCAGAAGTTGCGCTAATGTGCCAATAAAGAGCAATCTTGTTCGCACGCGCACAAAAAAAAAAAAAAAAAAAAAAAAAAAAAGGTATCAAAAATAGGCTAAAAAAGTACTAAAATACTAAAAATTACGTCAAAATGGGTACAAAAAAAAAAAAAAAAAAAAAAAAAAAAAAAAAAAAAAAAAAACACTAAAAAGGCACGAACAACAAGATTACTCTTTATTGGCGCATTAGCACAACTTTTACTGCGGTGGCATTAATACGAAGGTACCAAAAATATCAATGTTAGCGGAAATTTGTAAGAAGTTAAATGCTTTTTATTTAACCAAATAATGTCGGCGGATACAACCATAAAGTAACTTTAATAAATTATATATTATATTTTTCTCAATTAATATCAAGAGCTATTCGCTTATTGGCATAAAATTTATATTAAATAACAAAAGAACAAATAAATTAGTCAAACATTAATAAAAATATAAATAAATCATCGAATTAAAATCATTTGATTACTTAACAAACAAGTGTAGCGGGTTTAATGTCAAGGAAGTGTAACATTTATGTTCATCCATTATTGGCATATAATCTTACAGTGTGTCTATCGTTCTTTGGTCGATGGGATAAATTAAGTAGTTATATATTTACTTATAGTATTTTTAATAAAATGAAAGAAAAACGTGCAAGTTAAATGTATCTGATATATGTAAGGTACCCTGGGGTAATAACGCCAGGAGGGGTAATAACGCCAAGTGCTTATATTTTGCATAATTATGAAATAATCAGGTAAATGACACCCATGTGCTCTGCGCAGAAGGGTTTTGAGTCATATAAATCGCAAAAAACAGCTTCAAGTTAATTTGTTTCATTTTTAGGTCTTATTGTTTTTACAAACAACTAAAATTAACGCTTGATCTAAAATTTGCGAGATACGTTTTGTGATGTGAAGACTATTTTTTTTTATCCGGAAATACTTTGTTAATTACATAAATTTGTAGTGCATTTCATGAACTTTTAAAATGTTGTTGAAGATTTTGGATATCTTCTCGAGATAATTTGTAATTTAAAATGTACTGCGCAATAACTATACCGGGGTAATAACGCCAATCCTTGGCATTAATACCCCGGTTGATTCCCTACAGTGGCCGAGCTACATCCTAAATACTGATTCAAATAAACACAGTTAAAATTGTGCAATATTTCTCATATTTATATTTAAGCGGTCCTTTTTGAGCAAAAAGAAGCTCACGGTCTGATATTCTTTTGCCTCATCCCCCCCCTCCCACACCACACCTTTATTTTTCTTAAACTTTCACAAAAAATGTACATTTTCAATAGCTTAGAATGCAATTTGTCAATTTCTAAGTTTGTAGAGTTTGTATTTTTAGAATTGGGCTATCTACATGCAATTATTCCATCTTATTTTATAGTTTTGCTTGCATGGCGTTATTACCCATATAGGTGGGTAATAACGCCAAATAGCATTGGTCAAGAAAAAACGCCATTACATTTTATGAATACATATCTGTTAGATTATTTTATTTTATATAGATAGTCAATGAGTTGCTGTATCAGATCCTATATTTGTTTGAAAAATACAATCTAAAACTAAGCCGTGAAAATTGGTAAAACCTTAACGTGGCGTTATTACCCCAGGGTACCTTATTTAATTTATGTGTTTTTTAATGAAAGTCATGTATTTTAAATAAAGCTAGTGACAGCTTTATATTTAAAATGAAATTATGGCGAAGGAAACCTATTTGGCGATTGTTTCGAGTAGCAAAAATAAAAGTAAGAAAATAGCCGTCGGGCATATAAAAAAATAAAACAATCAGATCGGAGCTGTTGATGACAGTCACAAGACTTATGCTGGTATTTATATAGGTATTATAGCAAAATTTGCAACATCTCTGGTGTTAAACTAGGACTCTCGTGGTAAGACATTTGGCTGCTCAGCAGCGGGTATAGAATTCAAATCCCGTCGGATGTAAGTTCGTTTTATTTAGAAATGCTTTTGTGTTAAATTATTATTGCTTCGGGAATATTCTTATGTTAATTGTTATTCAATTTCTAGAATTTTTCTAGTTGTGAATGTTTTATTTGAGAAATTACCTTGAATATATTTAATTGGTATGGCTTTTAATTCTTTTAATAAAGTTCTGTACTTTTTTCGTTCAAATCCATGGTTTATTTTTCTTATCATGCATTTTATATAGCAATGCAATGACTTTTATAATTATTCTGATACATCAAAATTTTATCTGTTGTTATCATTTTATAAATTTTGACAGCAGCAGTTATTTTTCTTTTTAAGATATTAGAAAATCTCAAAACTGCATATATTTCAAGCGTTCCAACTCCTATGGAAGGGCTGTCCGCAAGATTAAAGGCGGGGTCAAGGCATATGCCATCTAGCGGCAGGGGTGCATAACTAGAGGATTATTAAGTAGAGGATTATGGCAGTTTCTTTTGTGTGAATGGCAACAAAACTTTTTTGTTTCTATAAAATGTTACTTCAAAATATTTCGTAGAATAAGATTTAGGTTTGAAATATTGTAAATAAATATAGAATAAATAAGTGTAGTACGACTAAATATTAACATAAAATATACTAAGATGAAATATCATTTAACTATGCGATACAAATATCGCTGATTAAAATATGTTCGATTTTAATTACTCTTTTAATGTAATAAAAGATGACTCATTAAATTTTGTGAGTACTTATTATATAAATGCAGAATTTTGAAATAGTGTCACATTTTAGTAATTTTTTGATGAGCTAAATTATACAAAATGATATACTTTGTAGTATTTCATATGATAATATAATATTTATCAATATTTAGAAATGTATAGGATTTAATACTAAATAAAATATTCAACTTTTATTTACAACAAGCTGCATTTTTTATTTACCAATTTCAGACGATAAAAATCCAATGTTTTCTTGGTCGTATCGACTTTTATTATTTAATTTGCAAACTTTTCATTCTTTTAATTTAAAAACCTATTTTATTATACGTATATTCGGAATAACTTTAATTTTAAATGTATGTATTAAATGTTGTTTTGTTAAACAAAGAAATATTGTTAATTTATTTGTTTAAATATTTAACGTTCTAGACAATAATTTTCCTAAAATCATTACTTAGACTCTTTTTTTTTTTTTTTTTTTTTTTTTTTTTAAACAGACAAAGCCATTTTGAGAGTTCATATTAAAAATTCATTCATAAATTTCAAGCTATTCTCTCAATCATGACAGATTAATCAAGTCTACGAGGTTTATTGCAAAATATTTTTGCTATAGTTTATTTCGGAAAAGTCATGTACATTTAAAAAAATAGTCACAATACCATTTTAATTTTGGGAGAAAAAGTACTAACTTAGCAGTCATAAGTACCATATAATGCTACGAAAAATATTGACTTTTACCCTAAAATTAAAATGACAATGAGACTTTTTTTAAAAACACAGATCTTTTTAATTAAAAATATGTGTATTTAAAAAAAGTCTCATTATTATTTTAATTTTAGGGTAAAAGTCAATATTTTTCGTAGCATGATATGGTACTTATGAGTACTAATTAGTTCTTTTTCTCCCAAAATAAAATTAAAATGATATTGTGACTATTTTTTTAAATGTACATGACTTTATCGAAACAAACTATAACAAAAATGTTTTGCAATAAACCTCGTAGACTTGATTAATTTGTCATGACTGAGAAAAAATTCAGAAAATATGCGCAAAAGATATGGAGATAATAAACATCTGCGCATATATGACGTCAAACCCACGTCATCCTCTAGTTATGCACCCCTGCCGCTAGATGGCATATGCCTTGACCCCGCCTTTTGCTTACGACAGATTCCAGCATTAAGTTGGTACGCTCTAGCAGCTCTGGAAAATCTTCAGTTTTTGTCAAAAAATTAAATGACTAGTATTAAAAAATGCTCTGACGAGCACCAAAAAAGGTTAATATGTTTTTAAGTATGAAAAAGGGTTTGACAAGTGCTTCTGTTAATTATTGAGCATGAGGAAGGACAAGGGATCCCTTCTTGGCTACAACTCACTTCAATGCCAACTTTTAAAAAATCATATTTGCGCTTTTTCCGTGAAAACAAATCAGTCGCAGTTACTATAAAAATGTATAGTGTAAAGACATAACCAGTAAAGGTGCAGCTTAATTAGACATAAATGTAAGGGAAGACGACACAGTGCCAAAAACCTAGTTCCTGCATCACATTCATGCACTGGCACCAAGCATGCCCTAAGTGTATAATTGCACAGAAAATTTATTTGTAGTATAGTGCAGAGTGAACAGTGCAGTTAACATCAGGGATGTAAGTGCATGTTATACGCCGTATGCCTTCTGGACTTTTTAATAGAACACCATATACATTATTTCTCAAGAAAGCTTATAGTATACACATTCTAGGGTATCCCTCTGCTTAGAGCATATATCCTATCTTATTTTGACGACTACACCCCTGGTTAACATCTAAAGCACGGTGGAAAGTTCTACTAAAGAACCGCAAATTACTTTCATATGGAAAAAGCGCAAATATGATTTTTTCAAAGTTGGCATTGAAGTGAGTTGTAGCCAAGAAGGGATCCCTTGTCCTTCCTCATGCTCAATAATTAACAGAAGCACTTGTCAAACCCTTTTTCATACTTAAAAACATATTAACCTTTTTTGGTGCTCGTCAGAGCATTTTTTAATACTAGTAAATATATGACACGACAGAAATAATCATGAAAATAATTTGTAACCTAAAGATTTTTTTTTTTTTTTTTTTTTTTACATTTTAGAAAAATGAATTACATTTTGAATTATTAACAATTATTTTATCATGACAGCAGTTCTTTTTTTATTGTTATTATTACAATCTAGAATGTTTATTATATTGACGCTTCCCTGTTTTTATTAATGTTTTCCAAAACAACGGCAACAGCAAAAAAATTATATTGCCATACTTTTATGCATATATCACATTTATATAATACATCTGTTAAATTTTCTAAAACCAGCTTAATGAAACTAATTACAAAATTATTAATGTAATGTGTATTGAAATTTGTCATTTCATTTAAAGCTGATATTATTATATAAAATAATTATTTTTAACATTAAAATATAAAAACCCTCATAAAAAATATGAAAAAAAAGCCTTCTGTCAAAGTAAGTTAAATTAAAAAGTAACTTAAAATATTATTTCTAGGTGGTAAATATCTTATCTAACAATCTTATTTAGTTATGTTATAAGTTTTGAATATTTCAATGTCATTCATAAGCTGTAATAATAACAATAAAAAATATTCCATTCTACTTTTTATACTGGTTTAATTGATACTAAAAGCGTTTGAAATGAAGATAACAGCAAGAGGAATAAAAAAACACCGAGAAATGCTGTTCTTTTCAAAACATTCATATTTCTTCTAAAAAATGCCAGCGATTATGTGGGAGGTCCGTCCGCATTTGAACTCCAGAGTATAAAGGGCATTGTATAGAATAAGGGTTTCATCTGACAAGTGTATAAAGATCAAGATACGTAGAATAAAGCTAACTACCTAGCTCTTCTAGCTATCTTGTATAAAGATGACTATTTGTTCAGATGGGCGTTGACAATTGATTGACATGCAGAATTTTTGCTTAAAAGAGGTTGATCGTAGTACTTAGCTGATACTTATATGCATACATTTCCAATTTTATAGGAAAACCAACATAAAAAAAGTGTTTACAAATTCTCGGCACACGGTTTTGATTTGTTATTTACTTAATGTTATACATTATTTTATTAAATGATTAACATCATCTTAAAAAATTTGAAAGCATTAATAATTATGTTGTTAAATTAAAAAAATCCCCAAAATTAAATTATTTTTATCAAACATATTTATTAATAAGGATTCAAAATTTTTTTAACTATTAATTGTTTAAGTGACTTATTTATCAATTACTTGTTTAAAATCTAGTACAAGAACTATATAGAAGTTATAGCAAAAATGAAAAAACATATTTTTTAAATTTCAGCTACTATAATGTTATTAACTTCATTAGGATGTATAAAAATGATAAGGATTCTCAAAATAAATATGTTATTTATTCATTTATTGGCTAGTTTATCATATTTTTCTTACTCTTTAAATATAATAATTAATATATGATTGATTTTTGCGAACTGCAAACTATAATTTTGTTTCAAAAATTTTAAATCTGCATCTGGATAATAATGTTACCTAAACCTGTTAAGAAATATTTTTACGCATTGTTACAGTGTTGCATTATTATGTTTAACTAATTATTACGCTACGTTACTAATTGACTTTTCAAAATAATAATAATAATAATAATAATAATAATAATAATAATAATAATAATTTCCTTTTTTGAAATAAATAACAATTTTTGAATAATTACTTATGGTGATGAATAATTGCTATAAATTAAATCTCAAAACAGTTAGTGATTTTAAAATGAAAATCAAATTAATATTTTATTAATTTTTTTTTAATTTAATGAATCTTTACTTAATTAAATTGATAAAGTCATTAATATGCATTTCGAATTTTACTTTAGATAAACTCAATAAATAATCTGTTTTATATTCAATTTATCATTATGTTTTGTAGTAGTTATAAACTGAAGCTTATCGTTTACCTGTTTATTTATTTTATATTTAAAGTTACTGAAATTTAAAACAATTTATTCAATTAATAATAAAATTAAAATAAAAATTGTCAATTATTTTTCTGTGAAAGTGGGAGCGAAAAGGTAATGGAAATAAATAAATAAACGATAAATTAAAAAAGCTTAGTTTTGTCAGTTAAAAATCGAAAATAAAATAATTTAAAATAATAGTTACATTATTATATAAAATTAAAAAATAATCATTTTATTACAAAGAAATAGGCAATAAAATTAACTCACAAAAATTGTCTTCATACTGTAAAAAAACTGTTTAAAAAAAAAAAAAAAAAAAAAAAAAAAAAAAAAAAAAAAATGCAACCAATAATTGTTACATAAAAAAAGGTCGTTGGAGCATTTTTATTTTTTTAACAAAAAAATTTTATAGCACGCCTAGTTACGAAATCACTAATTTAAAGGTTCTAAGAAAGTGTGCGAAAACAATCAATAAAAATAAAGAATACTGCCCAGTTAAACTGAAGGCATTGAGCTCACAGGCTACAAATACTAATTGCACATTAAAGCTTTATATTTTCAAGGGTTAATTCCGTTCGAAAAAAAAAATTAAGAAGGGGAAACAGCTCTCCCCTTTTCTCTTTTTTTATACTTAATCATTGAACCTCCTATACTATCAAAGACATGCTTTATCATATAAAAAATCTATATCCAAAATTCAGAGCAAATTAGATAATTCTTAATAAAAACCCATTTAGCATTTATATAATTTAAAAAGAGTTATCCCCCTCTTTTATACTTAACCATTAAACTTCCAAAACTATTCAGAGATTTGAACGAAATCTGAAAATTCTGCTTGAAAAACCCATTTATATAAATTAAGGGGGGGGGACATTAGAACCCCTGTTCCCCTTATTTATACTTATTCAATGAACACCTAATAACAGTCACGGAATCACCTCATCAGAATGATCCTAATCTAAATTTTGAATGAAAATTAATTCTGCATGAAAATCCTATTTATATCAACTAACGGGGGGGGGGCATTAGAGCCCCTGTTCCCCCTATTTATACTTATTCAATGAACACCTAATAACAGTCACGGAATCGCCTCATCAGAATGATCCTAATCTAAATTTTGAACGAAAACTTAATTCTGCATGAAAATCCCATTTATATCAACTAACGGGGGGGGGCATTAGAACCCCTGTTTCCCCTATTTATACTTATTCAATGAACACCTAATAACAGTCACGGAATCGCCTCATCAGAATGATCCTAATCTAAATTTTGAACGAAAACTTAATTCTGCATGAAAATCCCATTTATATCAACTAACGGGGGGGGGGGGGGCATTAGAACCCCTGTTCCCCCTATTTATACTTATTCAATGAACACCTAATAACAGTCACGGAATCGCCTCATCAGAATGATCCTAATCTAAATTTTGAACGAAAACTTAATTCTGCATGAAAATCCCATTTATATCAACTAACGGGAGGGGGCATTAGAACCCCTGTTCCCCCTATTTATACTTAATCAATGAACACCTAATAACAGTCACGGAATCGCCTCATCAGAATGATCCTAATCTAAATTTTGAAAACTTAATTCTGCATGAAAATCCCATCTATATCAACTAACGGGGGGCATGAGCCCCCCGTTCCCCCTCTTATACATATCGAATGAACTCCAAAAACTAATCAGGGAAGCGCCTTGTCAGGATATACCTACATACAAAATTTCAAGTGGATCGGATATTTTTATCATGAGTTATCGCGATACGAACATACATACAGAACGGACGGGCACATAAGCTCTCAGGCTATGATAGCCTGTGAGCTAATAAAAGTTAATCAATAAAAAATAATAGTTTATAGTATAGATGAAATACCTAATACAAAAAATATATGATGAAACTTAAAATATTTATTCTGTTAAATAATGATAATAAAGACAGTGTAAAATTATATAACATTGTTTAATCAAATTTACAACTCGCTGTGATTTTATTATTACCAAGAACCAAGATTATTATCAGAAACCAAGTTATAAAGTGGCCGGTAAAGAAATAGCAATGGACCGAAATGGCAAGAGACCAAAATGACTAAGGACCGAAATGGCCAGGGACCGAAATGGCAAGGGACCGAAATGGCAAGGGACCGAAATGTCCAGGGACCGAAATGTCTCGGGACCGAAATGTCTCCGGACCGAAATGTCTCGGGACCGAAACGGCTTGACCGAAATGGCGGGACCGAAATGTCGTGTACCCCCAAGAGTGCGTATAGAATAGCTTTCTTGAAAAACAGAGGATATACGGTGTTCCTTTAAAAAATCACGAAGGTATATGACGTATACCCCCGTATACCCTTCACGACATCCCTGCATATAATTTCGTAGATATATTTAAAAAAAAAAAGGTTGAGAGTGAAATTAAGATTCAATGCAAATTTGAAATCTTTAATCATTCTGACATATAAATGCGAAACATACAATTTGTTATAAAATATAAAGAAACAAAAATGGAAGAAATATATATATATATATATATATATATATATATATATATATATATATATATATATATATATATATATATACAGGGTGATTCCAAATTTTTTTTACAATGAAAGAGGGGTGATAGTACACATCAAGACAAACAATATTAAATAGGAGACCAAGGGTCCCAAACGTTTTCCAAAGGAGGTAGCCGCCATTAAAGTTTAGGGACCAAAATTTCAAATAAACATAAAAAACGGAAAAATCGGTCGATTGATTTGCGGTTTTCACTAAAATTATTCTTTATGTCGGCATTTTCTTGAAATTAAATTATAAAGATAAATGTCAAAAAATGCCGATAGAGGGCGCTTTAGACTTTGGAGTAACGAACAACTATTTTTTGCCGGTATTTTTTGCATCTCATTAAATGTTTTCGGAAGCTTAGATTTAAACTTAAATTTTGAGCTCCAAATCTGAATAGTAGGGAGTAGTTAAGTAGCACAAACTGAATTGTGTTTCAGGGGGGGGGGGGGGTTCAAATTTAAAATAATTATAGAGAATGAAAAAAATTGTCGATTCGTTTGCGGTTTAAAAGAAAACTAAATTTTAAGTCAGTATCTTCTTGAAAATAAATTTTAAAGATAAATTTCAAAAAATTCCATTAGAGGGTGCCTTAAACTTCAGAGTAACCAACAATTAATTTCAGCTATTATTTTTTGTTCTAATTAAATCCTTGCAAAAACTTATTAAATGTTTTCGGAAGCTTAGATTTCAACTTAAATTTTGAACTCAAAATCTGATAATTAGGAGTAGTTAAGTAGCGCAAATTGAAGTGTCTTCAGGAGTTGAAATTTAACCCTCCCCCCTCCTCGAACATAATTCAATTTTTCGCAACTTAAGCACTCCCAACGATTCAGAATTTGTGCCTAAAATTTAAGTTTATGCATTTGAAAGCATTTAATGAAATTAAAAAAATAACAGTTAAAAATAATTGTACGCTACTCCAAAGTCTAAGGCGCCCTCTATCGGAATTTTGTAACAATTATCTTTAAAATTTATTTTCAAGAAAATGCTCATTTAAAAATTAGTTTTAGCGAAAACCGCAAACGAACCGACCAATTTTTCCGTTTTTTATAATCATTTGAAATTTGAACCCTCTGAAGACAGTTCAGTTTGTCTACTTAACCACTCCCAACTATTCAGATTTTGAGCTCAAAATTTAAGTTTAAGTCTAAGCTTACGACAGCATTTAATAAGATGCAAAAAATAACGCCAAAAAAGAGTTGTTCCTTACTCCAAAGTCTAAAGCGCCCTCTATCGGCTTTTTTGAAAATTATCTTTATAATTTATTTTTAAGAAAATATCGACATAAAGAATAGTTTTAGTGAAAACCGCAAATCAATGAACCAATTTTTCCGTTTTTTATAATCATTTGAAATTTGAACCCTCAGAACACAGTACAGTTTGCGCTACATAATGACTCCCACTTTCAGATTTTGAGCTCAAAATTTAAGTTTGAGTCTAAGCTTACGAAAATATTTAATGAGATGCAAAAAATACCAGCAAAAAATAGTTGTTCGTTACTCCAAAATCTAAAGCGCCCTCTATCGGCACTTTTTGAAATTTATCTTTATTATTTAATTTCAGGAAAATGCCGACATAAATAATAATTTTAGTGAAAACCGCAAATCAATCGATCGATTTTTCCGTTTTTTATGTTTATTTGAAATTTTGGTCCCCAATCTTTAATGACGGCAATCTCCTTTGGAAAACGTTTGGGACCCTTGGTCTCCTATTTAATATTGTTTGTCTTGATGTGTACTATCACCCCCCTGTTATTGTAAAAAAAATTTGGAATCACCCTGTATATTAAAAAAAAAAAAAAAAAAAAAAAAAAGGATATGCATTTAAAAATGTTATTAGGTTGTTCAAAATTTGGGTGGGTCATGTTTTTAGATTTTGATAATTGAATCTTAAAGATTTTTTGCAAATCACAAATTTTAAAGCTAAAAAAAAAAAAAAAAAGAAAAAAGAAAAAAAAAAAAAGAAAATTTGATATTATAAAAGAGATATGTTTTAAACTTTTGATAATTATTTTTTGTGTATTTTTTACCGCTGAAACCGAAAATGACCTTTATTTTTGACTATCGCGTCCGCATTTTTCGCAAATTGTAAATTTCAAAATTAAAAAGTTCAACATTAAAATTGAACCCTTCAGCTATTTAGCTGTAAGAATCTCAGTATAAGCATAACATAAAAACATAAAAATGATCGTATGTATGTTTTTGCAGTTTAAAATTTGTATTTGAACTTCAACTCACTTTCAATTATCCGATAGAAATTAAATGTTACATGCTGATGTGATTCCAGTAACAAACTAATGTTATTATGATTTTCGGTGGTTACTTAATTTATAGGATAATACAAAAAGTTTCGGATACGTTGCCGCCAAGAAATTTAAGAACGAGTTTTAGATTTCATGACACAAGACTACGATGTTCGTGCTTGTTAAATTTTATGTATTTTTTATCGCTGAAACCGAAAATTCCCTTAAATTTTAATCATCACGTCAGGATTTTTCGTACATCCTAAATTGCCATATAGTTAAAAACTAACAAAAATCAGATACTATAAAATAGAAGAGATAGCTGTGTTTTCTAACTTTTAATATTTGATTTTTGTGTACATTTTAGCATTGAAACCGAGAATGACTTTTATTTTTAGTCATGGCGTCGAGATTTTTTTTGGCAAATTGTAAATTTCAAAGTTAAAAGCTAAACTCCAACCCTCCCCTCTTCATCTGACTCCTCAGCTGTTTAGCTGTAAGAATTCTAGTATAAGTAAAAAAATCGAGTAAATTACTTAGTAGTAGTATAGTAGTGGGGGTTCCAGCCCACCCGGCGTTCGGCGTTGACCCCTAAGAGGGGTTGAAGGTCATCCGGCGTTCGAGCTGTAAGAGGGGGGTGGGGTGAAGGTCATCGGGCGTCACGCAAGGTTAAGATGACGTCATCTTATAGGATGAGTGTGTTTTAGATAAGAATTTTTTTTTTTTAATTTTAAGCGGGAATTTTAGGGAGTTAGAATTCTTTTGTTGTGTTATAGTACGAGTGTGTTTTTTAATTTTAATGTGGGGACTTTAAAATTTTCGGGGCACTTTAGTTTTAGATAAAAAAATTTTTAATTTTAAGCGGGAAATTTAGGGAGATTGATTTTTTTTTTTTTTTTTTTCATTGTGTTCTTTGATGAGGGGTTAAGCAGGTATTTGGGGACACAGAATGTTTTTTTCTGGACTATTGTACGAGTGGTTTTTAATTTTAATGTGCCGACTTAAAAATTTTCAGTGAACTTTAGTTTAAGGCTTTATTTTTGAGATTTTAAGCAGAAAGTTTGGGGAGATTGATTTTTTTTTTTTTTCCCACCGTGTTCTTTGATGAGGGGTTAAGCGGGTATTTGGGGACATAGAATTTTTTTTGTTAATCTAAAGTATAAGGGTTTTTTTAATTTTAATGTGGCGACTTAAAATTTTTCGGTGAACTTTAGTTTAAGGATCTATTTTTTCGATTTTAAGCCGAAATTTTGGGTAGATTGATTTTTTTTTTTTTTCACCGTGTTATAAATAAGGGGTTAAGCGGATATTTTGGGTGGCATAGAATATTTTTTTTCTGTACTATTATACGAGAGGTTTTTAATTTTAATGTGGCAACTTAAAAAATTTCAGTTTGGTGTAATTTAAGAGTTTATTTTTTGATTTTAAGCAGAAATTTTGGGGAGTTTGATTTTTTTTTTTTTTTTTTCCACTGTACTCTTACATGATGAGTTAAGCGGATATTTTGGGGGAAATTATTATTTTAGACTAATCATATAAGAAGAATATATTTTTTTTTCGGGGGTTGCTATTTTAATAAAGAACTAATTAAGAAGGGTTCATTCATGGTGAATTAATGAATTATTTTTTTTTGGGGGAGTAATTTTGTTAAGATTGAATTATTTTTTCATTTTTTGGAGTTTTAAGCGGATATTAATGTTTAATAGGGGGACTTTAATTTTTTTGCAATGAAATTGACGTGCGCTCGTCGATCTAACCGTTCGGAGTTTATAGTTTTCTTCAAATCATGTGTGAATATTGGTTTAGAATTTCTTAGAATGACTTCCACCACTTTTATATCTATCCAATATCATAAATAACACATGCTGGTAATGGGAATTTGGGAATAACAATTTTGAATAGTTATTTAATGAAGGAACTTTAAAATTATTTCGAGTACTATTTTTAGTCAACTATGTTATACACTTGATATTTTAGAATAGTTAAAAAATAACTTTAAAATTTGAATGAAAAAATATGTTTCAAAATGGGATTTTACGTGCTAGCATTTAATCGCACTCGTCGCCATAACTGTTCGGAATATGTGGTTTTCTTCGAACCTTGGTGAAAATTTAATTTAATTGATTATTATTATTATTTTGTATGTGTTGTATGTATGTGCATGTGTGTATATATGCATATATGTGTTGTACGTATGCATGTTTGTGTGTGTTGTATGTATGTGTGTGTTGTATGTGTGCGTATGTTGTATGTATGTGCGTGTGTTGTATGTATGTATGTAAATTTTTTGTCGAAAGGTGTGATCTTTAGCTGAAAGTGACCTAGGATCAAAACTTTCACCCAGGAATCACCACGAGGAGGCAGATCACATGATTCCCGTATTGCACACATTCACATACATTATTTCGAGCGATATTTTTAGTAAAACATAATATGCAATTGAATTTGTAGAATAATTAAAAAATAACTTTAAAATTTAAATGAAAGAATGTTTCAAAATGGAATTTTACGTACTAACATTTAATCGCGCTCGTCGGTTTTTACTGTTTGGAGTCTGTTAATTTTCCTTTAACCTTGGAAAACCTTGCGTCAATAAGGATATTTCAGAAAGACCCCCACTTTGGGTACTCTTTTAAACTAATATTTGTAATGAGATGTCTTCGCGCGCGTCGGCCTAACTGTTTGGAGTATCAACATAAAATCAGCAAATTAATACAAAATATTTCAAATAGTAAGAAAATGATTGATTAAAATCACCAAGTAAGAATAAAAATACTTCAAGCAATGAGAAAATAAATGTTTAAAATCGCCAATTTAACATAAAATATTTCACACAATAAAAAACGAAAGATTAAAATCGCCAACTCAAAATGAAATCTCATGCAATTAGAATAAAAAAAAAAAAAAAAAAAAAAAAAAAAAAAAAAAAAAAAAAAACGCCAAATTAAAAGATTATTCTTATCTCACAATAAATATTCTGAAAGACCTATTCAAAAATTCTAGTTAAAGTTTTTATTCAAAATTCAAATAAAACTCCTTAAGTTTTGACATGTCACTAAAAATTTAAAGTAAACATTTTTTCAAAGTGTAATTATCAAAGATTAATTTTTCTAATAATTAACTCGTGTAAAGATAGTTCAAAATGCAATGATTCACCATTTGCTTTTTAAATTTTAGAATATATTATCTGTGATATAAACATCACGTTATGTAAAAAATATAAATAAATATTAGTAGTTTTAAAATAATTTTTATTCGAATGGGTAGTTTGATAAATTAATAACATTAGAATTTTTTGGATAAAAAAAAAAATAACGATTGAGAAACTAACCATTTCAAAATATTTTCTTGGTATAAATGAATTTAAAAGTATTAAAACCCTTTTCAAAATATTTTTATAAAACCAACTTTCATGCAATTCAAAAAGTTTTTATATGAAAATTAAATATATATTTTTTTTTTCTTAAGAGAAATATTTTACGTGGGAGAAAAAGTGAGAGTCAGTTAATTTATGAATCACTTTAAAATATTACCACGCAATAAATTGTTTTGAAACTATATTCTTAAACATATTAATATTTAAAAGTTAAGTCATTTTATACATTTTATATTCAAATTATACTTACCAAAATATGAATTCGCCTTCATTCCGCATTTTCTTGAAGAATAATGTTTGATAAACTCTTATCAACACAGCATGTTGTTGTGAATCACTAGCAAGTTAAGACAGGTATGATATGAGTAATCGTTGGGATTTCCCCAAAGAGGTGAAGTCATTCTTATCAAATCCTATTCTGAATGAGAAATATTTTAATTGCAATTAACTTCAGATTTTGTTATTTAATAAATATTTTTTTTAATTTGACAATTTTAATTAATGTTTTAGTGAAATTACCTTTAAGATTTTAATTTTTTTTAATGCTTATACTATTTCACACATGTACATTCCTATTTGTAAATAGAAAATCATAAGAAACATATTTGAATGATTTTATTATTATTATTGTTAGACATTATATTTGAAAATCATTTAAACTTTTAGCTTTTATTATTATTATTATTTAGATATTAAGAAGTGACGAAGACCTGTAGAATTAATCTCATCTTAAAACTGATTAATATTCGAAGAAAAATTTATTCTGTTATCTTTTAATTTACCAAACATATATCTTAATATTCATTAACACACTTCTTATTTAATGAATAATATATTTGATGAATAATATATTTTATAATATATATGAGATTTTAATCTTTTTTTTTTTTAAATTGGGTTATGTTATTTCATACACATATGTTCTTATTCGAAAATTCAAAACCATAAAAAACATCGTTGGTTGATTTTTTATTTTTAATTAGACATTGTATTGGAAAAGCATTAAAACCTTTCATTTTTATCTCATTTAGACTTCAAAAAGTGTCGAAGATCTAACTGCTTTGCAAAGACTTAAAACTAGTGATTTTATGAGTCATACTTTCTGTGGGTTGTTTTCAATTTTGGAATTATCTTAATTAATTACCAAACTTCTCATTTTTTTTAAACACCACACTAATCATTGCCCCCATTACTTAATCACGTAAATATAATTTATATAGTTTATAATTATCAGTTTTATACTAACATTTGAGACCTATACGTATGTGTTGTATTAATTCTGTTAGTTTAATTCATACAAATTTTAACTAAAGCATCCTGTGCTAGTTTTCATACATTTATTATCACATCACGTGATAGAATTTCTTGCGATGTTTTAGAAATAATAGATATTTAATTTTTTTTTAATTAGTTAATAACATGAAAAAAAAATTAATTGCTTTTTAACATGAATCTTTTAAGAAAAACATATTTGATTCTGAAACATTAAATTTAAAAAACTAATTCTTAAGAATATGACTTGATGCAATTTACTCATTTTAAACAAGTTAACTTTACTACTTGACGGAAATATATTCAAACGCAAAACGATTTAACTTTCACATTTTTAAAGTTAATTATATAATATACTAACATTTAATTATAATAGGTATAATTTTATTAAAAATACCGAATAAAATAAAATTTATACTTTAAAAAAATATTATAACACCATTTAAAAATATTAAACAACAACAACAAACTTGTAATTAAGAGATGAATAAATATAAATGTATGAATCACACAATAATAAAAAGAAATACTTAATCATTCATAAAAATTCTTCCCTTGAACATTCGCATGTATGTTAGTAAAAATATAACACTAAAGTTTTCAAAAAGATTATAAGCGTTTCCAAATCAACAAAGAAAATTGAGTATTAAATATCAAATAATGGATATGCACTCTTTACACTCACATCTTACAATGTACTCAGTAACCAAATTTAATGATTTTTAAGCATGTCTTCTTAAATTTTTTTCAATGAAAGACTATCACAGTTGAATATTTAGCTTTCTCTTCATAACTTTATCGAGAAATATATAATGTATACCACGCGATTTCATTAAATGAATCACAATACAATTCAAACTTCTCATTTTCAATGTTTTATATATACTAGTGTTTATCAAATAGGTGTTTATTCTGAACAATCATTACTTAGTTTATTGATGTAAAGATTGTGTTGAATGCTTTTTAAGTTGAATGATGTGAGAGAAGGATATATTCGGACAGAAGTTATTAAATATAGAGTCTTTAAAGCTTTCATAAATATGAAAAAATAATTCCAGGAGGTGATGGAATGGTGCATTTGTCGCAAGGCGCTTAATTATGATACGTAATTATGATGCACATCGCATTATGAGAAAATTAGGAAAATTCAAATCATGAATCGACCGATTTATGTTGGGTTTGCTATTTTGGAATTATCTAAATTGGTTATGTATGACTTTCATTATAATTTTATTAAGAAAACATTTAAAGAATTAACTCGCAGGTTTCGAACCCACAGTCATCCAATCATACTTCTCATTTTTAACACGCGACGCTAACCATTGGGCCATTAAGGCCCGTAATTTAGTAACTAAAAAGTAAGAAAGATCATCGAAAGTGGTTACTTCACACATGCAAAAATAATTTTTATTGTGACTGAACATATAAAAATCACGAAGAAAAGAAAAAAAATCACATATGTTTTGGATTACTTTAAGCTTTTATGAGTCACCTCATCAGTTAAATAGACACATTCACTTCTTATGAATCACTACTTAAGCTTAAATTTTCAAACACTTGCTTATATGAAATGTATTATATTTTAGTTTATCAGTGATAGTGTGATTACTTGTTAATAATTTTAATGTTATTAAAAATATTTTAAAAAAATCAAATGTTAATATTTAATTAAAAAAAATACAAGTCACTATTAAAGGTTTGAATAAATTATTAAAATAATTTTACAAAACTTTTCAAATTATTTAAAAATGTTTCACTAATATTTAGTAATCGTCAAATTTTAATGTCGATAATCATTTATGTGACTAAGGTTTTCTGTTTTAACTGTTAAGTTATCAGATTCCCCCTTCAAGTACATCTCATTGATATGTTTTAATCAACCAACCAACCATTCAACTGTGTTCACAATCAACTATTATGTGAGTTAGGTTTTCAGTTTTAATTGTTAAGTTATTACATCTCCCCCTCCCCTTCATTTACATCTCATTGATAAGTTTTCAACAACCAACCACCCAACTTTTTTTCGTAATCAACTATTTATTTACCCTATCAACCAACTATTTATTTATCCTAACAACCAAAAAGCTTTTATCGTCACATGAACAAAATTTTTTAGTTGAAAGACTTGTCATTTTTAATCAAAAAAACAATGACTTATGTAATAAATTTTTTTCCTTACTTAAATGAAACCTTCGCATGTGTATGGTAAAACTTGGAAAATTTCATTTAATGCACAAATTTAAAGTTAACAGGCAAGGTCTTCACACATCTTTTAGTATTTTACTAACACTTTACCAAATATCTTTAGAAAACAACAGAATTTTAAATAATTATTTTAATAAAAATTCTCTTTTGTAAGTGACATTACTAAACTTACTTGAAAAATTAACTTGGCAAAGCAGGTTTTCACTGTTTCAACTTAGTAATATTCATAAGTTTTATATCAAAATCAACTTGTTTGGTTATGTCCCAGCATGGTTTTATAAAATGTATCGAAAAAGACCTTTAATATTCATGTTTAAAAATATGCAGTTAGTCTTTTAAAGATAAATATTTTCACTTCTTTTATTTAAAAACATTTTTAAATAAAATTATTACAGTTGCCAATTTTTCTCAGTGTTATGAAATATGCATGCAAAACTTTTAATTATAACTTTCACATTTTAGTATTTCAAATTATTGTTTTCAATGTGTACTAAAATTTGAAAAAAAAAAAAAAAAAAAATTAATTTTCATGCATAATTAAATTAAAATTGTTTAATAGTAAAGACACATTTAACATTCTGTACTCACCTAATCTATCACCATCGCCAAAGCACGTCCAACACACTCCAGGGTTTAGGAAGAAATGAAAAAAATTCAAAGTCGTTATCAGAAAATGTTATCAGATAATCTTATCTTAAGATATGTGACGTCACAGAACGTGTGTCAACTGATCACGTGATGTATACCACGTGACTAGCGCTTTGTATTCTAGATAGGTTCTTATAAAAATTCATTTATGAAGTAATTTAATTATTCTTATTATTATTAATTAACTAATTAAATTAATCTTATTAATTAGTTTAATTAATTAGTTAATTAATAATAAGAATGATTAAATTACTTCATAAATGAATTTTTATAAGAACCAATCTAGAATACAAAGCGCTAGTCACGTGGTATACATCACGTGATTAGTTGACACATGTTCTGTGACGTCACATATCTTAAGATAAGATTATCTGATAACATTTTCTGATAAGGACTTTGAATTTTTTTCATTTCTTCCTAAACCCTGGCGTGTGTTGGACGTGCTTTGGCGATGGTGATGGATTGGGTGAGTACAGAATGTTAAATGTGTCTTTATTATTAAACTATTTTAATTTAATTATGCATGAAAATTAAATATTTTTTTTTATTTTTTCAAATTTTAGTACACCTTGAAAACAATAATTTGAAATACTAAAATGTGAAAGTTATAATTAAAAGTTTTGCATGCATATTTCATAACACTGAGAAAAATTGGCAACTGTAATAATTTTATTTAAAAATGTTTTTAAATAAAAGAAGTGAAAATATTTATCTTTAAAAGACTAACTGCATATTTTTAAACATCAATATTAAAGGTCTTTTTCGATACATTTTATACAGTGAAAACCTGCTTTGCCAAGTTAATTTTTCAAGTAAGTTTAGTAATGTCACTTACAAAAGAGAATTTTTATTAAAATAATTATTTAAAATTCTGTTGTTTTCTAAAGATATTTGGTAAAGTGTTAGTAAAATACTAAAAGATGTGTGAAGACCTTGCCTGTTAACTTTAAATTTGTGCATTAAATGAAATTTTCCAAGTTTTACCATACACATGCGAAGGTTTCATTTAAGTAAGGAAAAAAAAATTATTACACAAGTCATTGTTTCTTTTATTAAAAATGACAAGTCTTTCATCTAAAAAATTTTGTTCATGTGACGATAAAAGCTTTTTGGTTGTTAGGATAAATAAATAGTTGGTTGATAGGGTAAATAAATAGTTGATTACGAAAAAAAGTTGGGTGGTTGGTTGTTGAAAACTTATCAATGAGATGTAAATGAAGGGGAGGGGGGGAGATATAATAACTTAACAATTAAAACTGAAAACCTAACTCACATAATAGTTGATTGTGAACACAGTTGAATGGTTGGTTGGTTGATTAAAACATATCAATGAGAGGTACTTGAAGGGGGAATCTGATAACTTAACAGTTAAAACAGAAAACCTTAGTCACATAAATGATTATCGACATTAAAATTTGACGATTACTAAATATTAGTGAAACATTTTTAAATAATTTGAAAAGTTTTGTAAAATTATTTTAATAATTTGTTCAAACCTTTAATAGTGACTTGTATTTTTTTTAATTAAATATTAACATTTGATTTTTTTAAATATTTTTAATAACATTAAAATTATTAACAAGTAATCACACTATCACTGATAAACTAAAATACAATACATTTCATATAAGCAAGTGTTTGAAAATTTAAGCTTAAGTAGTGATTCATAAGAAGTGAATGTGTCTATTTAACTGATGAGGTGACTCATAAAAGCTTAAAGTAATCCAAAACATATGTGATTTTTTTTCTTTTCTTCGTGATTTTTATATGTTCAGTCACAATAAAAATTATTTTTGCATGTGTGAAGTAACCACTTTCGATGATCTTTCTTACTTTTTAGTTACTAAATTACGGGCCTTAATGGCCCAATGGTTAGCGTCGCGTGTTAAAAATGAGAAGTATGATTGGATGACTGTGGGTTCGAAACCTGCGAGTTAATTCTTTAAATGTTTTCTTAATAAAATTATAATGAAAGTCATACATAACCAATTTAGATAATTCGAAAATAGCAAACCCAACATAAATCGGTCGATTCATGATTTGAATTTTCCTAATTTTCTCATAATGCGATGTGCATCATAATTACGTATCATAATTAAGCGCCTTGCGACAAATGCACCATTCCATCACCTCCTGAAATTATTTTTTCATATTTATGAAAGCTTTAAAGACTCTATATTTAATAACTTCTGTCCGAATATATCCTTCTCTCACATCATTCAACTTAAAAAGCATTCAACACAATCTTTACATCAATAAACTAAGTAATGATTGTTCAGAATAAACACCTATTTGATAAACACTAGTATATATAAAACATTGAAAATGAGAAGTTTGAATTGTATTGTGATTCATTTAATGAAATCGCGTGGTATCCATTATATATTTCTCGATAAAGTTATGAAGAGAAAGCTAAATATTCAACTGTGATAGTCTTTCATTGAAAAAAATTTAAGAAGACATGCTTAAAAATCATTAAATTTGGTTACTGAGTACATTGTAAGATGTGAGTGAAAAGAGTGCATATCCATTATTTGATATTTAATACTCAATTTTCTTTGTTGATTTGGAAACGCTTATAATCTTTTTGAAAACTTTAGTGTTATATTTTTACTAACATACATGCGAATGTTCAAGGGAAGAATTTTTATGAATGATTAAGTATTTCTTTTTATTATTGTGTGATTCATACATTTATATTTATTCATCTCTTAATTACAAGTTTGTTGTTGTTGTTTAATATTTTTAAATGGTGTTATAATATTTTTTTAAAGTATAAATTTTATTTTATTCAGTATTTTTAATAAAATTATACCTATTATAATTAAATGTTAGTATATTATATAATTAACTTTAAAAATGTGAAAGTTAAATCGTTTTGCGTTTGAATATATTTCCGTCAAGTAGTAAAGTTAACTTGTTTAAAATGAGTAAATTGCATCAAGTCATATTCTTAAGAATTAGTTTTTTAAATTTAATGTTTCAGAATCAAATATGTTTTTCTTAAAAGATTCATGTTAAAAAGCAATTAATTTTTTTTTCATGTTATTAACTAATTAAAAAAAAAATTAAATATCTATTATTTCTAAAACATCGCAAGAAATTCTATCACGTGATGTGATAATAAATGTATGAAAACTAGCACAGGATGCTTTAGTTAAAATTTGTATGAATTAAACTAACAGAATTAATACAACACATACGTATAGGTCTCAAATGTTAGTATAAAACTGATAATTATAAACTATATAAATTATATTTACGTGATTAAGTAATGGGGGCAATGATTAGTGTGGTGTTTAAAAAAAATGAGAAGTTTGGTAATTAATTAAGATAATTCCAAAATTGAAAACAACCCACAGAAAGTATGACTCATAAAATCACTAGTTTTAAGTCTTTGCAAAGCAGTTAGATCTTCGACACTTTTTGAAGTCTAAATGAGATAAAAATGAAAGGTTTTAATGCTTTTCCAATACAATGTCTAATTAAAAATAAAAAATCAACCAACGATGTTTTTTATGGTTTTGAATTTTCGAATAAGAACATATGTGTATGAAATAACATAACCCAATTTAAAAAAAAAAAAGATTAAAATCTCATATATATTATAAAATATATTATTCATCAAATATATTATTCATTAAATAAGAAGTGTGTTAATGAATATTAAGATATATGTTTGGTAAATTAAAAGATAACAGAATAAATTTTTCTTCGAATATTAATCAGTTTTAAGATGAGATTAATTCTACAGGTCTTCGTCACTTCTTAATATCTAAATAATAATAATAATAAAAGCTAAAAGTTTAAATGATTTTCAAATATAATGTCTAACAATAATAATAATAAAATCATTCAAATATGTTTCTTATGATTTTCTATTTACAAATAGGAATGTACATGTGTGAAATAGTATAAGCATTAAAAAAAATTAAAATCTTAAAGGTAATTTCACTAAAACATTAATTAAAATTGTCAAATTAAAAAAAAATATTTATTAAATAACAAAATCTGAAGTTAATTGCAATTAAAATATTTCTCATTCAGAATAGGATTTGATAAGAATGACTTCACCTCTTTGGGGAAATCCCAACAATTACTCATATCATACCTGTCTTAACTTGCTAGTGATTCACAACAACATGCTGTGTTGATAAGAGTTTATCAAACATTATTCTTCAAGAAAATGCGGAATGAAGGCGAATTCATATTTTGGTAAGTATAATTTGAATATAAAATGTATAAAATGACTTAACTTTTAAATATTAATATGTTTAAGAATATAGTTTCAAAACAATTTATTGCGTGGTAATATTTTAAAGTGATTCATAAATTAACTGACTCTCACTTTTTCTCCCACGTAAAATATTTCTCTTAAGAAAAAAAAAATATATATATTTAATTTTCATATAAAAACTTTTTGAATTGCATGAAAGTTGGTTTTATAAAAATATTTTGAAAAGGGTTTTAATACTTTTAAATTCATTTATACCAAGAAAATATTTTGAAATGGTTAGTTTCTCAATCGTTATTTTTTTTTATCCAAAAAATTCTAATGTTATTAATTTATCAAACTACCCATTCGAATAAAAATTATTTTAAAACTACTAATATTTATTTATATTTTTTACATAACGTGATGTTTATATCACAGATAATATATTCTAAGATTTAAAAAGCAAATGGTGAATCATTGCATTTTGAACTATCTTTACACGAGTTAATTATTAGAAAAATTAATCTTTGATAATTACACTTTGAAAAAATGTTTACTTTAAATTTTTAGTGACATGTCAAAACTTAAGGAGTTTTATTTGAATTTTGAATAAAAACTTTAACTAGAATTTTTGAATAGGTCTTTCAGAATATTTATTGTGAGATAAGAATAATCTTTTAATTTGGCGTTTTTTTTTTTTTTTTTTTTTTTTTTTTTTTTTTTTAATTCTAATTGCATGAGATTTCATTTTGAGTTGGCGATTTTAATCTTTCGTTTTTTATTGTGTGAAATATTTTATGTTAAATTGGCGATTTTAAACATTTATTTTCTCATTGCTTGAAGTATTTTTATTCTTACTTGGTGATTTTAATCAATCATTTTCTTACTATTTGAAATATTTTGTATTAATTTGCTGATTTTATGTTGATACTCCAAACAGTTAGGCCGACGCGCGCGAAGACATCTCATTACAAATATTAGTTTAAAAGAGTACCCAAAGTGGGGGTCTTTCTGAAATATCCTTATTGACGCAAGGTTTTCCAAGGTTAAAGGAAAATTAACAGACTCCAAACAGTAAAAACCGACGAGCGCGATTAAATGTTAGTACGTAAAATTCCATTTTGAAACATTCTTTCATTTAAATTTTAAAGTTATTTTTTAATTATTCTACAAATTCAATTGCATATTATGTTTTACTAAAAATATCGCTCGAAATAATGTATGTGAATGTGTGCAATACGGGAATCATGTGATCTGCCTCCTCGTGGTGATTCCTGGGTGAAAGTTTTGATCCTAGGTCACTTTCAGCTAAAGATCACACCTTTCGACAAAAAATTTACATACATACATACAACACACGCACATACATACAACATACGCACACATACAACACACACATACATACAACACACACACACATACATACATACAACACATATATGCATATATACAACACATGCACATACATACAACACATACAAAATAATAATAATAATCAATTAAATTAAATTTTCACCAAGGTTCGAAGAAAACCACATATTCCGAACAGTTATGGCGACGAGTGCGATTAAATGCTAGCACGTAAAATCCCATTTTGAAACATATTTTTTCATTCAAATTTTAAAGTTATTTTTTAACTATTCTAAAATATCAAGTGTATAACATAGTTGACTAAAAATAGTACTCGAAATAATTTTAAAGTTTCTTCATGAAATAACTATTCAAAATTGTTATTCCCAAATTCCCATTACCAGCATGTGTTATTTATGATATTGGATAGATATAAAAGTGGTGGAAGTCATTCTAAGAAATTCTAAACCAATATTCACACATGATTTGAAGAAAACTATAAACTCCGAACGGTTAGATCGACGAGCGCACGTCAATTTCATTGCAAAAAAATTAAAGTCCCCCTATTAAACATTAATATCCGCTTAAAACTCCAAAAAATGAAAAAATAATTCAATCTTAACCAAATTACTCCCCAAAAAAAAATTCATTAATTCACCATGAATGAACCCTTCTTAATTAGTTCTTTATTAAAATAGCAACCCCCGAAAAAAAAAAATATATTCTTCTTATATGATTAGTCTAAAATAATAATTTCCCCCAAAATATCCGCTTAACTCATCATGTAAGAGTACAGTGAAAAAAAAAAAAAAAAATCAAACTCCCCAAAATTTCTGCTTAAAATCAAAAAATAAACTCTTAAATTACACCAAACTGAAAATTTTTAAGTTGCCACATTAAAATTAAAAACCACTCGTATAATAGTACAGAAAAAAAATATTCTATGCCACCCAAAATATCCGCTTAACCCCTTATTTAAAACACGGTGAAAAAAAAAAATCAATCTACCGAAAATTTCGGCTTAAAATCGAAAAAATAGATCCTTAAACTAAAGTTCACCGAAAAATTTTAAGTCGCCACATTAAAATTAAAAAAACCCTTATACTTTAGATTAACAAAAAAAATTCTATGTCCCCAAATACCCGCTTAACCCCTCATCAAAAAACACGGTGGGAAAAAAAAAAAAAAAAAAAAAAAAAAAAAAAAAATCAATCTCCCCAAACTTTCTGCTTAAAATCTAAAAATAAAGCCTTAAACTAAAGTTCACTGAAAATTTTTAAGTCGGCACATTAAAATTAAAAACCACTCGTACAATAGTCCAGAAAAAAACATTCTGTGTCCCCAAATACCTGCTTAACCCCTCATCAAACAACACGGTGAAAAAAAAAAAAAAAATCAATCTCCCTAAAATTCCCGCTTAAAATTAAAAAAATTCTTATCTAAAACTAAAGTGCCCCGAAAATTTTAAAGTCCCCACATTAAAATTAAAAAACACACTCGTACTATAACACAACAAAAGAATTCTAACTCCCTAAAATTCCCGCTTAAAATTAAAAAAAAAAAATTCTTATCTAAAACACACTCATCCTATAAGATGACGTCATCTTAACCTTGCGTGACGCCCGATGACCTTCACCCCACCCCCCCTCTTACAGCTCGAACGCCGGATGACCTTCAACCCCTCTTAGGGGTCAACGCCGAACGCCGGGTGGGCTGGAACCCCCCACTACTATACTACTCTTAGTTAAATAAAATTTAATTTAATAAAAAAGTTTTACATCTTTTTTATAACATTAAATTTCCGCTATGTTTTAATTTTGGCATTTTACTATTTACAACGTGATGGTTAAAAATGAAGGTCATTTTGAGATTCAGTGCTAAAAATTACACAAAAATCAAACATCAAAAGTTAAAGAACACTCTATTTTACAGTAACCGATTTTTGTTAATTTTTAACTACACTGGTGTCCAAAAGTTAAGCATAATTGGTAATTAAGTAAGTAATGAAAGAAATATAAATCGAAATGTGGTGAAACTCCAGGTGTGTAAACAAAATAGTACGCGTCATATATTTTCGCGAAAAGTTTTCCCCGAAATCGAACAGGGGACCGTCAACAAATTGAAAAAGACCGAAGATCTTTTGGATAACCCTGTCAAAACTAATGTAGCAAAAGCGTTCAAACTGCTTATTATGATTAAGTGGCTTATTGTAATGTACTGTGTTTATTTTTATAAAGCTAGCATGTATACTCGTAGAGAAATTAAGGTTTTTATAAAAACAGTCCCAAGTTTTTTGCTTATAATTTGCAGAGTTCTTAATATAAAATAATGTTCTTTTCTGAAAATATGACAAACATCATGGTACACAATATCCTGTCATTAGAATTTAAAAATAATAAAAATTGTATGACAAATGAGCAGGTTTACTAAATAATTTTTTACTGCGCATGCGTGAACGCTATTAAAATTTCATTTGCATATTATGTTAGTTAAATGTGTAGAGCAACTTTTGTGAAAGTCTCAAAAACATAGATTAAAAATTCTGAAAATTATCGTTGATAGAATGAGATCAAAATATTTTATTCCCTAATGAAGCAAAAAGATGAGGGGCTGTATCCATATTCCATTATTTCATGCCTAGACAATATCGCACGTACAACTGTATTTGGATAAAACCCCTGATATTTTGCTTCCTTTTAGGAATAACGGATTTTGAGTTGATTCTATAGACGATAATTTTCAGAATTTTCAAGCTATGTTTTTGAAACTTTTACAGAAGTTGCTCTATACATTTAGCTAACACAATATGCAAATGAAATTTTAATATCGTTGACGCATGCGTAATGAAAAATTATTTACTAAACCTACTTATTTTTCATACAATTTTTATTATTTTTAAATTCTGATGACAGGGTATTGTGTACAATGATGTTTGTCATATTTTCAGAAAAGAATATTATTTTATATTAAGAACTCTGCAAATTATAAGCAAAAAACTTAGGACTGTTTTTATAAAAACCTTAATTTTCCTACGAGTATGAATGCTATCCTTATAAAAATAAACACAGTACATTACAATAAGCCTCTTAATCATAATGTGCAGTTTGAACGCTTTTGCTATATTAGTTTTGACAGGGTTATCCAAAAGATCTTCTTTCTTTTTCAATTTGTTGACGGTCCCCTGTTCGATTTCGGGGAAAACTCTTCCCGAAAATATATGACGCGTACTATTTTGTTTACACACCTGGAGTTTCACCACATTTCGATTTATATTTCTTTCATTACTTACTTAATTACCAATTATGCTTAACTTTTGGACACCAGTGTATATGACAATTTATGATTTTCGAAAATTTTTGACATGATCTTAAAATTTAAGGTAATTTTCGATTTCAGCGATAAAAAATTCATAAAATTAGAAAACACAATCATCGTCGTCTTGTGTCATGTAACCTAAAACATTTTCTTAAACTTCTTCTTAGAAATACATACAAAATTTTTTTGTACTATCCTGTAAAATATGTGTAAATGGTAACCACAGAAAATCATAATAATATTAGTTTGTCATTGGAATTACGTCAGAAAGTAAAATTTAAACTCGATCGGATATTCGAAAGTGAGTTAAAGTTCAAATACAAATTTCGAACTGCAAAAACATACATATAATCGTTTAAGTTAAATAAGAACTTATACACTACATAACCAAAGATGGCCGTCTACTTACGATTTTTGACATTTTGTTAAATATCTAGATAAGTACACAAGGAATTATCCTAAAACTTTTAACGTGTAAACATAATACTACAAGTCATATATTTCGATGAAGATATTTTTGCATAACGCCATAGGGGACCGTCAACAAATTGAAAGAGAACGAATATCTTTTGGATAACCCTGTCAAAACTAATGTAGCAAAAGCGCCTAAACCGTATAATATGATTAAGTGAGTTATTGCAATAAAATGTGTTCATTTTAATACCGATAACATGTATATTCGTAGAGAAATTAAAGTTTTTATTAAAACAGTCCCAAATTTTCTCAAGTTTTTTGCTTATAATTAGCAAAGTTCTTAATATAAAATAATGTTCTTATCCGAAAATAAGACAAACAACATTGTACACAATATCCTATAATAAAATTAAAAAATAATAAAAAATGTGGAAAAAATGAGCAGGTTTACTAAATAATCTTTCATTGCGCATGCGTGAAGGCTATCATAATTTCATTTGCATATTATGTTAGCTAAATGTATAGAGCAACTTTTGTAAAAGTCTCAAAAACATAGCTTGAAAATTCTTAAAATAGTTGTCGAGAGAATAAGTTCAAAATACGTTATTTCTAAAATAAGGCAAAAAGATGAGGGGCTGTATCCAAATATAGTAGTCGTGCTATATTGTGTGTGCTATATTGGCTCTAATCAATGGATAAATGAGTACAACCCCTCATCTTTTTGCTTTATTTTGGGAATAACGGATTTTTAACGTATTCTCTCGACGATTATTTTGAGAATTTTCAAGCTATGTTTTTGAGACTTTTACAAATGTTGCTCTATACATTTAGCTAACATAATATGCAAATGAAATTGTGATAGCCTTCACGCATGCGCAAGGAAAAATTATTTAGTAAACCTGCTCATTTTTCAGGCAATTTTTATTATTTTTTAATTTTGATTATAGGATATTGTGTATAAAGTTGTTTGTGTTATTTTCGGAAAAGAACATTATTTTATATTAAAAACTTTGCAAATTATAAGCAAAAAACTGAAAAATTTGGGACTGTTTTATAAAATCTTTAATTTCTCTACGAATATACATGCTATCGGTATAAAAATGAACACAGTTTATTGAAATAATCTACTTAATCATAATCTACAGCTTAAACGAGATTGCCACATTAGTTTTGACAGGGTTATGCAAAAGATATTCGTTCTTTTTCAAATTTTTACTGTCCCCTATGGAGTTTCGGGGGGAAAAAATCTTCACGGAAATATATGATTTGTAGTATTATATTTACACGTTAAGAAATTTAGGATAATTTCTCATGGACTTATCTAGATATTTAAGAAAATGTCAAAAATTGCAAGTGGACGGTCATCTTTGGCCATGTAGTAGCCAAAAAAAAAAAAAAAAAAAAAAAAAAAAAAAAAAAAAAAAAAAACATATATTTAAATACAATTGTTCTGGATAGTATGAAACTTACTAAAAGTTATTTCATGTGTATCTGCACGTTGAAAAAAGCCCTACAAATATTACGATTGAATTAAGTTCTACGAATATTATAAAAACTTGGCATATTGATCCTTCAAATCATGGGCGAACTCATCGGTTTTCAGAGCAGGAAAGTGGTATAAGTCATGTATTTAAAAAATTTCATAACTCGGTCAATTTTTGTGTTATATGAACGGGATATTATTTTTGCCTTACTTGTGAATGTAATAGAAAAAAATATTAAATATATTTATAAGATCAGGGAACTGTGTAAAATTTTAAAATTTTGTAAATTTTAAGAAATGATTTTATTGACCCAAATCGCTTTTAAAATATTTCTTTCCCTCATTTAAAACACTTTTGTGATTGGAACTATATATCTATGACTAACGGTTTAGGTATTAGCCATTGATTATCGTAGAGCGTGGACATCCTGTATTAATTTAAACCGTAGTATTCAGAACTAATCAAAATTTGTATATGTTTAAAATATTGTTTAGTATTAAAAATAATTTAAATATTTATTAAATCGTTCCATTTTGCAAATAACAATTCTGTTATATTCTAGTAAGGACATTTTTAAAAATGAGCTAAATCGATTTAGGATCCGAGGCCTGGGTTTTGAGGTCGTAAGCAAAAATTAGGTCTTGCTCAGATAGTTAGTTAAAGAGCTACTTCATTCACGTGAAGACACTTGCAAACTTAAATCTATAAGATTGCTCTTTCTAAATATATTCTTTTACATTTCGATAAGTTAATTTTTTTGCAATGGATAACTGAGGTCGATTTCAAGGGGAAAAAAAAGAAAAAAAAACTATTTTAGAGAGCCGCAGGTGAAAGTATCTTCATAAAATTAAATAAATAAGTACTGCAACAACAACAACAAAAAAAAATATATTAAAAAGATCTAGATTTCGATTCGAAGATAAAAATATCCTCATAAGGAAAAAAAAAAAAAAAGAAAATTTGCGCTTAAAACCATAAAAGTTAAAAAAAGGAGCTTTTTAGAGACTGACCTCAGCTGTCCAATGCAAATAAATAAATGAAATATAAAAATATAGAAATGCAAACGACTTATTTCAAAAGAACTCTACCATAGGTAGTTTTGGAGCGTCTTTGTGTGACTGAAGGAGCTCCTTAATGACACTGAACGTACTGTCAGTATTAATAAAATTAATTCGACCTAAATGTCGAATTTTTCCAACTTAAAAAGATATCACTTTCGAATTATGTTATACGAATTCAAGTAACTTATCCAGAAGGCTTTTGTCTTCTTTCACTAGAAGAAGATTATTACAATTTATCAACTGATCTATTCCATTTAAATTTATCAATTTTATTCGCACCTTACAGCGAAATTTCTCCTCCGGATCTCTCAGCACTTCGCTTCGTTGGAGAAAACTTAATCTAGTTAATTTTTTGATTCTTATATGGATTGTTGATTTATGATCCTTATTTATACTTTGTACTCGTTCGTAGTTTTACATAGGTGGGACAGCGCTCATAACATTGTATGGATGTGGAAGTGTTAAATAAATATTATTCGCTATCGATATATAAGATGTTCTCGTTATAGTGCATTTACATTTAGTTTTAAGAGCGGAAAATTTCATTTTTCGGGTTGCATTCATCTGACGAAAACCTATTCGCCTCACCCCTCTGTCTGTCTGACTGCCACAGAGTCCGTACTCAAAAACTGCATAAATCAAAGACTTCAAATTTTGTGTGCTTACATTTGAATACCTCGTGTCACACGACAAATCATAAAATTTTGAAAAAGACTATTATTTTAATTAAATAAATTTTATCAATGTCATCCGTTCACTTTTGCGATTTTAATTTTAAAACAGTACCTTTATTTAACCCTTTCCGACACAATGGGCACACCTAATTTTAATTCTAAACTTACCATAATATTTTAATAAAGTTTTGCTTTTATTGTGAACGCTTAAATTAGAGATTTTTTTTTTTAAATCTAAAAAACTCGTTTGTAAATTCCGGTGTCAGTCGATAATTTCTCATTTTTGTAGCAGAATTTGTCCGTGCCGGAAAGGGTTAAAGGTTTTTCGTGAAGACATCATAGCATGGAGATAAAGCATCTCGCTAGTAAACAGAGTGTTCTTAGTTCAAACCTCGGTGCAGGAAACTGAAATTTTTAGGGATTTAACTAGCGGACCCGACAGACGTTGTCCTGTCACCGACAGACGTTGTCCTTCTTGGCACCGACTCCAGTAAATCAAATAAATGTACGTAAATATAGTAATACACACGATAAACACTACGCTCTTAATTTAATTTCTTATTACAATTATATGAGGAAATTATTTTTCACTCTGCAGTACTTTTTGAAGTCGGTTCAATTTTTGATAGAAAAGTTTATTTCTCCCTTTTTAGTTAAAAGTTAACGATTTTCTGAAGTCGGTTAATCAAAATTATAATACAGGAAATATTATTCTAAAGAATACACGTTTGTAAGGAGTGGGGTTCGAACACGCGATCTCTTTCTTCAAGAAGCTGAGCTTAAATCTGGCGCCTTAGACCGCTCGGACATTCCGTCCGCACTTTATTCATCGAACTTATTCAACACTTTTAATTAGCGAAAAATCACTAACTATTAGCTTTTGCCTAATTACTAAAAAAGTACTGAATCAATTTCAACGAAATGTGAATCTAAACCATTCTCGAATCTACTGGAACGCACACACAAAATTTCATCAAAATCGGCCCAGTCGTTTAGGAGGAGTTCAATTACATACACACGCACAGAAGATTTTTATATATAAAGATGAGCATTGAAAATTTCAGGTTTTTGCGCCGAAGACATCGCCAAATTTGGAAAATGTGAATTATCTCACGAACTACTGGATTTAAACAAATTTGCTTAGTACCATTCGATTCAGAATGAAAAAATGCACTAAATTATGTTATCAGTTGAAAAATAACTACAAAAGTCGATTTTATTAAATTTTTTAAAAGTTCGTTCTTTTTTCTACTCATCTTAGGGGTGGAATTTTCGAAAATCCATTTTTAGCGACACTCGATGCTATAAGAAGTATTTTTACCCCAATTTTCAAGATTTTTGGGTCGGTAGATTTTTTTGTGCTATGATTAATACGAAATCCTGACTTTTTTAAATATACATAGCACTTTTAATTAGCGAAATATCACTAAGTATTAGTTTTTGCCTAATTACTAAAAAAGTACTGAATCAATTTCGACGAAATGTGAATCTAAACCATTCTCGAATCTACTGGAACGCACACACAAAATTTCATCAAAATCGGTCCAGTCGTTTAGGAGGAGTTCAATTACATACACACGCACAGAAGATTTTTATATATAAAGATGAGCATTGAAAATTTCAGGTTTTTGCGCCGAAGACATTGCCAAATTAGGAAAATGTGAATTATCTCACGAACTACTGGATTTAAACAAATTTGCTTAGTACCATTCGATTCAGAATGAAAAAATGCACTAAAATATGTTATCAGTTGAAAAATAACTACAAAAGCTTATTTTTAAGGAATTTTTTAAAAGTTCGTTCTTTTTTCTACTCATCTTAGGGGTGGAATTTTCGAAAATCCCTTTTTAGCGGCACTCGATGTTATAAGAAGTATTTTTACCCCAATTTTCGAGATTTTTGGGTCGGTAGATTTTTTTGTGCTATGGTTAATACGAAATCCTGACTTTCTTTAATATATATAGCACTTTTAATTAGCGAAAAATCACTAACTATTAGTTTTTGCCTAATTACTAAAAAAGTACTGAATCAATTTCGACGAAATGTGAATCTAAACCATTCTCGAATCTACTGGAACGCACACACAAAATTTCATCAAAATCGGTCCAGTCGTTTAGGAGGAGTACAATTACATACACACGCACAGAAGATTTTTATATATAAAGATTAAAAGAAATTTCGAATTTGTGCCTCTTTAAGGATTTATATTATTTTTTAATTATTATAAAATTATTTATTATATAGTGATTATATAATATATTATTATATAATTATTTACTATGATAAATAATCCTTAACATTGATAATATTTTTTGGAATTCAATTTTCTTCTTATTTTAAAAACTATTGCAATTTATTAATATTTCAGTATTTTGAATTTCGTATTTAGAAATTCAAAATTTTATTTATATCTCTATTTTTTTTAAATTTCAGATTTTCAAAAATTTTAGAATTTTTGATTTTATTCAAATAATTTTATTTGAGCAAAAATTGGATGTCAAATCCCCCCCCCCCCCACCTCCGCAGCTCTAGAATGTTCTCATACTCCTGGAGCCATATGTCTAAATTCAACATTGTGTTCAAGTTACACTTCTAAAATCTGATTTTCAGGTGTTTTCCTCCAATATATGACTTGGCACACGGATTGCGTTTTAATGTGCGAATCGAGTTTTAACTATTTCTGGAATTTTAGACGTGAGCTCGATGAGGCGATTATCTGTGCTGTAGCCTCCCAATCTAAATCCGAAGATTACTGAGAAGTGCTTTTTTTAATTTAATTATTTTTATTTTTAATAGTAATTTCAAAATTTAAGAGTTTTGTGATCGGAGTCTTATTTTTGATTCTTTTGCTTCACAGTAAAATTATAAATAACAGTTGAAAATGGCGTGAATTCGCAAGTAATCATGGGCAACTAACAAAAGAAAAAAAAAAAGAGAGAAAGTCATGATGTTCTTTTACGGAACAGTAGTCATTATAATCAAAGGAACTTGGTCATTACCAAACTAATTAGTATTAATTAAGGTTAAGATACTTAAATTCAAAGATACTTTGCCGCTTGACCGTTACAGTACGTTCAGGAACAACAAATACAGAAAATACAATGCATTTTTTATGTTGCCAACAAATAAATAATAAGAATAAAAGATTTAATTAATTTGGTGTATATGTAGAATTATGCAATCTGGCTTGCATTCTGTGCATTTTAAAAATTACTCATATTCTACATTTTTAATGTGTTATCAAATGAACTTAAGAATTTTAAAGATAAAACTAGTTTTTCAAACTATTTGCGTGTGTCATTTCTTATTTATTATAGAGGCTCACAAAATTGAACAGGTATTTAAAAAATTCGGAAATTCATAAATAATTAAAAACCATTAAAAGGATTATTAAAGGCACAAGTATTTCATACCGTTATTATAAATTGTTCACCCCTTTTTTTTCTACCTGTTTTACCAACATGGAAAGTCCAGGATGAGTTTAGATTGAGATAAATTCTGTTGACGTCAAAGGAAAAGAAATATCGTAAGTTATTTTAATTTAAATAGAAAATAAGTTTTCAACTATTGCCTTAAGATGGTGATTGAAACTTTTCAGAAGCGGACGTTAAAAACAAAATTTTTTTATGATCGAAAATATATTTTCCAAAGATTTTTTTTTTTTTTTTATATTCATAAATATGAAATGCTTCTGAATAAATTCGCTAGAAGAAAATCATTTTTGTATAACTCCGAAATTCGAAGCAAAATAGTGGAAGAGTGAAAAGCCCTCCAGCTTAAATAAAGTTATGGAATATTTGCAGTTTATTGGGAAAGTTTTTGATTTAAATTATAAACATAATTTATTATTTGAAATATTTTATTTAATAAAATTAATACTATAATTACCTTCTAAATTTACAATAATAAGATCTTTTATTTTCCCCCGAAATTCGACTGATCTTATAGTTCAAGAGCCGATTGCACAAAACCCTAAGTCATCGAGCACAAGAAAAAATCCTTCATTTTATGGAAGATTAGCAATAGAGGAATCTAATAGTCCATGTCTGCCGGAAGCGAAGTGGTGTATAAGCAAAAATTAATACCACTAGTCGTTGACTCGTAGGTTTGTCATTGTGTTTGCCGTACAATGAAAGGTATGAAAACATGGAAAACTGGGTGCAGGAAAACAAAATGCTAATCCTACGAGTCAACCACTAGTGTATCAATTTTTGGCTTATGCTCCACTTCGCTTCCGGCAGACATGGATCATTAAATTCCTCTATTACTACTCTTCCATAAAATAAGGAATTATTTCTTGTGATCGATGACTTCGGGTTTTGTGCAGTCGGCTCTTGGACTATTATATAATTCAAAAGCAACACAGCGGGTTGCTACGCAACTAGTTATTATAAATTCAATGCAACAGTTTTTTTTAAAACGTTTTCTTTCATCGAATTTCGACGAAATTCATCTCTAATAATAAAAAATTGCCAAGCATCTTGAGATTCTTTAACATTCAAGCTTTATTCATATAACAATGTAGTAATTTATATTCTTCTGATCATATCTAGTTAAACTTGACAATTAGTTCTTGAAAAGTCACGTAGAAACAGTCAAGGGTATCAAGATTTGAAAATAACTGACTATACAAGGACATGCAAGATAAAGTAACATATCGTGTATTTTAAATACACGTAAAAGTTAGCTTAAAGAAAAAATTAAAATTCATTCTTGTTAATGTAATAACGATTTTAAATCAAGCAAGTCCTGTTATTAAAATCACATTTTTTGATGCATAAATAGTTATTCATAGCTGTTGTTCAATGCACGAGAATTTTTACCAAGTTAAATAAAGGTACGAAAGATGATTTATTATTATTCATTCATTCATTCTTATTAAGCATAAAAAAATATCAGAAAATTTGTAAATATTGATAAAAAGCAAATAATTATAAAGCTACTTTTCATGGATTCGAAATTTATAATAGTTTGACGAGAAATACACTATAGGTTGTTCAATCTATCTACTATGTGAAAAACATCAGGAAATACATACAGTCAGCTCTCGTTAATTCGAACTCGTCGGGACCGCTAGAAATGTTCGAATTATATGGAAAGTATGGGAGGAAACATCCTTAAAAGGGCACTGTTACAAAGTAACCGATGTTATATATTTTTTAAAACACATTTCGGCTGTTATCATTTGAATATGACTTAATATTGAGTTAAAAAATATACATACATAAACCAATTAAGGGATGAGGAACAAACACAAACGAAGATGGGGTAGAGGGTCCATTGTCCCATGATCCCCCCGTCTGATATCGTCAGACGGGGTACTGAAAAAGCGAATATCAAATTTATGTATATTTGTGCAGAACAATTCAGGCAAAAATGAAAGAAATAAAGTTATTTCAAGAATCTGAATGCCAGGAAAAAAAAAGGAAAAATGAAAAATTGGAATCCCATTAGTTCGAATTAAACGAAATCAAGAGCGAATGAGTTCGAATAAAAGAAAAATTTTACTGTTATTCTGCTATCGAATGTTTCGGGAATTCATGTTTAGTTCGAATTAAACGAAGATTCGATTTATCAGATTTCGAATTAACGAGAGCCAACTGCATATGTATTTCCTGACATTTGTATCTATCTGTCTATTTATATATGTATACACATACCCAAAGACTTTACTAAAATATACAAAGTCATTGAACTAATCAAAAGTAAAAATATGTAAACTGAACAAAATGACTGTAACATACCTTATAAGCCATCCCGACACTCCTCATATATGTATAAAATTGATGTTGGGGGGAAAAAAGATTTTTCGGTTCATCCTAATATATATATATATATATATATATATATACTTTTAATATATAAATACTTTTATAAATACATCCAAAGTTATTCAGACAATACCATTAAATAAACCAATGAAACCAGTATTTTCACAATCATATTATTAAAAACAGTTGAAGTTTGAAGAGAAATAGAAGGCAGATTACCAAATTACTACAAAATATATGGATAAATGGACATTATATAACCAGAGTAATTCATATATTACCATACAATAAACCAATGAAACTAGTATTTTTACAATCATCTTATTGAAAACAGTTGAAGTTTGAAGTGAAATAGAAGGCAGATTACCAAAATAATGAAAGGCAAATGGATAAAAAGACAGTAGAAGGCTTTTCTAATAAACTACTTCTTCAGGGGTGTATAGTTTAACAAAAAAGCAAAAATATCCAACCAGTTTCTGTTATGAGTCGTGCTAAAAGCTGAGAATTCGACTCACAATACACCCGACTGGCTGGAAGCTATTCACATGACAAATTAGTAAAAAGATACTCATTGAAGAAAATAAAATCAATATGATAAATAACAATAATATAATATTCCTTAAAAAAAGCATATATATATTAAAATATTTACCATTACCCAAATTCTAGCAAAATTTGCAGTGCAAGTGAATCCACATCAGATACAAACTACATGTGACTTTCTAACAGTTAAGGTTATGGTCATAGTATAAATCACATAGATAATAAAATAAAGTTGTAACAATATTTATAAAAATTAGTAGAACATATATTAAACTATATAATTCATAATATATTTAGAAAAAAAATGCTACTGTCAGAAGTATTGTATTTTTATTTTTAAACGATTATTAATATTACTATATTAATTATTTAACAAGAATATATTACTACAACTTTTAGTAGAAAAAGGTTTTAGTGCTGCCATCTATATGATTAATATATTAATTAAATTATATACTTATGGTGCTGCCATTTATAATAGGAAAAAAATAAATAAATTATTTAATAGCTAAGAATTTCCAAGAATAATTTCTATTCTAATATTTTACAAATAATTTCTTTAAGACAAATACAAACAATAGACAACCATATCTTATCTTAATATATAATATATATATATATGTAATAAAACGACGGCGATGTTCTATAATAGTGTATAAGCTTGTAGAATACTACTATTCACTAAGACTCAATAGTGGGATGAGCAGTCGTTCTGGTAAGTGGATAAGCCATGGATTTGTTCTCGTAGGAGTTTCTCCAATAACAATGCAAGAAATCAGTTTTTAGTTCTTTATTATTTAGAGCACGAACTTAAGTTACTCCACAGATCACCGTTCCACACATCTATCACTACGGCCTTCACTCACTAAGCTGCAACATTCTCGGCGTTCTACATTCTCGGAAAAAATGACATGGCTTCCGAGTAGTTTAAAAGAAAGATGCATTCTGCCCTCCTGCAAAGCCAAATGAAAATAATCATTTTCACGACAAAACTAGCGCCCTCCTACTCCGCGTCAATCATTTTAAAAATCCAATTAGGATGAACTCGAGCCTCAAACGGACAAAAATGATCAATTCTAATTGGTCGTAGCAGGCGGTCCTTGGTAAGAACTATATTTTTTCCTCGGAAGAACAAGCCCTTTAGCAACGCGTAGTAACACCTGTCACGCGATGTTAAAATAAAAAATAAAATTAAAATCCCAGGAATATTACAGAAAGTAAAAAGCTTACGAAATACCTCCCGCCTTTTTGAGAAGCAAGAAATAATTTATTCATAACTAAAGTAAGAAAAAGAATTTAGCTGTTACAAGTTACGGAACTAAGATTGAAATATGTTCCACAAATTTAGAATTGAAGCTAAGAGAGAACAAAAATGGCGCAAAATTTTTTTATTTTATTACAAATACCCCCTCCCAGAAAGACGGGTGAAAAAGTAGGTCTGAGACCTGCAATTTCACAGAAAGGGACATGATGCAGACTTAGCTCACGAAGTTGTTGATATAAGTAATAATAATTAGATACTAAATAAAAAAAATTTAAATTAATTTCTCTTTTTTATATAAATATAGAATTCAAATTTAAGAACACTAAGGTGATGCGTGGAATAACTTTAAATTTAAATACAATAAAATAGGCATCAGTACAAATACAAGATATAATCTTGTTTAAAGTACACATCATAAAGTAATTTGAAAATATAAGCAATTACCCATAGTAATAACATAAAAATGAAACATAAAAATGAAAAACAATAACGTTGAATTCTTTTTTAACAATGTCAAATCTAGAAATAAAGGAATTTAATACTAGAACTTTCTTGAAATCAATGTTGAAAGTTTGTTTCAAAAATCCATTTAAGAGTCATATTTGGAGTGTTCATGATCTCTTTTCAAGGAAGTCTAATTATATCTTATTAATTGTCCAAGAGTCATATTTGGAGTGGTATAGTCCATTGCCTCTTTTCAAGTAGGTCTAATTATATCGTTATTAATTGTCCAAATTCAATATAATAAGACATTTTATAATATAGTAATAATAAATTTTAACAATGTAAATAATAAACAATATAAGTAAGAAACATAATAAGGAAAAATATCAATAATAATAAATATCATAAGTATAAGTAAATCTCATAATGGGTATAAGTAAATCTCTTAATAAGTAATAATAAATATCACAAAAGACATTCTTTAAATACTTAATCTCGTTTATCTCATCTCAGGCATTTGGGATGAAATATAGAGAGAAGTGGAATAGAATAAAGAATATAAGCAATTATTTAATCATTTACTTAATCTTGTAAATCGAGTACAGGATTAAGTAGGAATATGTAAAAAATTAAAAAATAAGATGATAAAATAATATAAAATAAAAATAAATTAAAATTAATTTCATTTTTGAGAATGCACGTGACCTTCAAACTACTAAGACTCTTTAAAAGAAATATTAATAAATAATAAAAATAAAAGAGAACATTATTAATGTCATTTCATGTCAGATAATTGCGCAATAAATATTCTCTCGGTGTGATAAAACATTGCAAGATGCAAGTAGGAAAGAGAAAAAGAAACAAAATTAAATTCTAATTGACATGTACTTGGACTGGAATGCAGCAGCAAAGAGAGAGAGAGAAAAATTAAAATATAGTGATAAAAATTTTGTTACTTGGCAAATAATTAATTTATTAATTGATAGCTTAAATTTAATATTACAAATAGGTTCAGTTGAAAAAAAAAATATTTTTTAAATATTTATTTGTTATTATATTATTCTAAGTAGAGTAATTCAGTACAGAATAAGAAATTTCCACTGTGTTCGTCTACGCCGGCATAAACAAACAAATATAAAAATTTCCAGACAAGTGACACTCTCGCTGCAGTCAAGAGATATCATTGCTATTCTGTAAGAATTACAGGATATTATCTGAATTAAAATATGGAAAGAAATTTACTGTTTCAGAGAAAAAAAAATTATAAAATGATAAACTAGAGATATAGTCTAAGCTACAGTTTTTACTTGAGTTTGTTGTTGTTAATTAGGAGGTTGTTGCTCATGACTTAATTTAAATTTATCAGGGGAATAATAAGGCCTTAATTTAGATACATGTACTATTTCTGAACTTTTGAACTGGTTTTGCCTATCAATTTCAAAATTTACTTCGGATAATTTGTTAAGAATTTTATAAGGGCCACTAAATACTAAATACTTGTGATAACTTTCTAGTATTAGGGTACTGAAATTCTTCATAGATAACTAGATCTCCTATTTTAAATTTTGGTTCGATATAATCTTTATCATAATATCTTTTATTTTTTAAATGAAATTCATCAGTTCTTGCTTTAGCAATTTTAAGTGCTTCATGAACAGGGGGATAATAATTTTGTTGTAAGGGGGAGTCATAGGGTAATTGGCCAAAAAGCAAGTAAGCAGGTGGAAATTTAGTAATAGAATAGTGGAAATTTAGTAATAGAATAGGGTGTATTATTATATTCATTAATTACCTCAGTTAAAAGCTTAGTCCAGGGAATTTTAGAGGTAGTGGAGTTTACTTTACATTTTAATCTAGTTACTATTGTCTGATTTACTCTTTCACATTTCCCATTTGTTTGTGGATGATGGGCAGTGGTCAAACGTTGTTTAATATTATGATTTCGCAGGAATTTTTTGAATCTTGAAGAAGTAAAAGCAGCATTCCTGTCACTAAGTATTTTTTGAGGGGACTGTACACTTGAAGTCTTACTAAAACAGAATAATTGTTGAGGGATTTTAATATTGAAGATTTGTTTCAGACAATTTGTATAAGTTTCTGTAGTGACACTTTTGGAAGGAAATGCCCAAACATATCTTGTGGCATGGTCTATTATAATATGGAGATATTTTTTTTGTAGAATTATAATAATTGAACTCTCCTACAGTATCAACAGACAGACAGTCAAAAGGTTGATCTGTAGTGGGCATAGCTTGTAATAAGCCAAATTTTTTCTGTCTAGGTTTTATATTTTTCTGGCAAATATCACACTATTTAACAAAGTTAGTAATGTCTTGGGTCATATCTGGCCAATAATAGTTAGGAGAAATTAAATTTTGCATTTTTTGAACACCAGGGTGACCAAACTGTTCATGAGCAACACTAAGCAATTTTTTTCTTAGGGACATGGGAACCATAGGCGTAGAATTGTATGGGCCCATGGGGCTCGGGCCCCTCCAATAATTTTTTCAAATGGGCTGTATTTTTTGGCGTCAACCAATTCAGAAAAAAGTCACAAATTTTGGAATTTATAATAATTTATAGAATTTTTTCTGAGTATATTTTTTTCCAGAGAAAATTTTCTTTCCCTAAATTCGTTGTTTACTTTTATTCTTTATAAACGGCTAAAACAACCCAAGATAGCTTTTACCATAGTGTATGGGCATGGGCACTCTCCGTCTCCCAGGTTTTTTTTTTTTTTTTCTTTCTTCTTTGGACAGTGGGCATGGTTTCTAGGAAAAGTAACTTTTTCTGATACTGACGTCCTGCACAGAGGGCAATAAATTAACACGTCGTTACGTTAAAAACGTAGACGATGGGTCCAACACGATCAAATTACAAAACCGTAGATAAGATGCTTGCCTTTCCCCAAACTTACAAAGAATGGGCCTTCCGGCCTTAAAAAGGTCCTAATTTAGGAGCTTCAAAGAACATGAAAGGTGTGGGGGAGTAAAGAGGGGTTAGGTTTTTTTTTTGCAGTGAATGACAATAACAAACAATCAGTAGTGTCTGAAGGCAACGAATGCGGATGGGAAATTTTTTTCTTTTTACTCAAATCAGGCATAAAGTATAAAATTTGTGTATAAATGCAAACTGCAGATGGAGAAACAGCTATTAAAGTTATCTAAAGATACTCAGTAGTTTCTTGCAATAATGGATGAATCCTAAGGATCAAGTAGTTCCTATAAATAGTAAGTAATTCAAATGTTCTTACTTTTTATTTTAAAGAATTTATTTTTGCGTTACCTTAAGGGTGTATTTCGATTCAAACTGCTTGTTTTCCGATTTATTTTTGAATTCACTTTTGCTCTCAAACATATGAAACTCGCAGATTCTCTTATTTAGAAAGTGCACAAGGTGCCGTAAAGGTCAATTCTTTGATAAGTGTACAAAATATTGCAAAAAAAGCAATCAAAAACGGCAATTTGAACCGATTTTTCCGAAGTGGGAGATAAGGGAACGAAAAAAAGGGTCTTCCAGAGAAGTTAATTGCTTATAAATCAAATTCTAATGAATTGAGCGTAAAAAGACTTTACTCGGCACCTCATACGTCCCTTCAAGAATCCCCACAGCAAGTTTCATGATTTTACTTTTAAAAATGTGTCTGAAATTGTATCGGAAATTTTCGAGCTGCTGAAGGTGGAAAAGCGTTTTTTCGAATACACCCTTAAGTTATCTGATTAAAAGTCTGCACTGGCCTGCGCCGGGCCCGAAACTTGAATTCAGGCCAGTTTCCTTTCATTGACCGCCTGGTAAAGTCAGCCCCCCCTCCCCCCACACACACTCATCTGCTAAGCCTGAACATTTTTTTAAAAATCATATTAATCTGAAATTTGATTAATTATTATCGTTTCGATATTCACATTAGAAATCTGCCCAGGCTCGCAGGCCGATTTTCATTACTGACATTCGGGCCGGGCCGGGTCTAGTCATTAATCTTTTTGGGCCGGGCTGGTTTCGGGCCTTATTTTTTTCCTGGAGTATCGAGCAGGACCTAACTTATTTTTCTAACTACTAAACTAAACATTGCACATTTAATATTTTTACACCGTTGCGTAGGAAAAAACGCACTTTTAAATGAAATTTGTTTGAAATCTTTGTCACAATTTGTTTTCAAATTATTATTTTAAAGTTTTTTTTTTACTTTTTTGTCATAGTGTCATCAGAAGTATTCCATTTTTGGACATTAAATATGGACTAATCAGAAAACGAATAAAATAAAATAAGTTGTGGAATTCAACCAAAAAAAAAAAAAAAAGATTCAGATATATTTAAAATTTTCCAGCTCCCTATTGAGGACAACAATTATTTTCCAAATAGTTTAAAAAAAAATCCCTTTTTTTTATGGTAAAATATTACCCAGTTGTGTTATTTCTGAGATTTCCTGCACTAAAAATGGAAGACGGGATTTTTAGTATCTGAAAAATTTGAAATTTCATAGAATTAAAAATATCCTGATTAGATAATTTTTGTCAAAGAATCGGATCTATTTTAATGTCCTGTTTTGACCCTGGGAAAAAATTTCGTGCGAGAGTGGCGTGCTATATATATATATGTCTTTAAAAAATGCCTTATCTAAAATCTATTCTCAATTTGCATACTTTTGTGATTAGAAGAAATATGCTTCTAGCATCAGCGGTACAGGAGTTTCCATTATATCTATTTTAAATAGTCATGGTTAAAAACACTTTAGGGTTGTAAAGAATATTTTACGCGTACGTGCGTGTTCCTTAAGGCTACCGTTCCGTTTGGCGAAGACACTTGCGAGCTAATGTTAAATCTGTCGGATTTTTTATTTATTTTTTATTTTATTTATATATTTATTAATATTTCATTTGCATTTCGACAGTTTTAAATATTTTTTTTTCATTGGATAACTGAGATCAATGTCCATATTCAGCTTTTTTTTACTTTTTCAATTTTGCCTGCGAATTTTTTTTTCTTTTTAAATGAAGTTATTTACATTTTCGGAACCGGTTTTGAAAGGGAAAACCTGATAAAAAAAACTGCAATAAAGTATAGGGATCGATCACAGATATCCAATTCAATACAAATATATATAATGTGTGTGTGTAGAGATACCAAAATACAAATGAAATATTTGAAACGAATTGTCCCATAGATTTAAAGTAGACGGCTTAAGGCTACATGAGACGGTAGCATTAAAGAGTTCAAATATCTTACTGAAAATAACATATGACTGTTTGATTATTATTATTATTATTATTATTATTATTATTATTATTATTTTATTTATTTTTTATGGGAGTTTTCAGCGAAACAGATACCTCCATTCACCTCACGTATCATGTATATGATCAAAACTCAGTTTTCACCTATCAGAAAGTACATCTTTGATGCTGAAAAACTGCATTTAAACTTTCTTTCTTAAATTTTAAGAATTAGATAAAATGCTATCAACTTTAAATTTAATGCTAATTTTGTGACCTTAAAAAATATATTTTGGCATTGAATGTGCACGGAATCAGCTGAAAATTTAGAAGCTTATTCCTAATATATTTTTACATTCTTTAACATAGAGGTTTCTTGTAACTGGTTGTAACTATAATTTTATGATTTTTGAATGTTAAAAATCTTTACCATTTTCATGGAAACTTATCTAGAAGTGCATTTTCCTTGGAATTGCTGCAGAAACCTTCCACGAATTTTTTTTCTTAAAAATTAGTGGTGTACAAAAAACGGACCAATACGAATCCTGAAACTACTTTAAAAATTTTAATTAAAAAATTCATTAAAAATACAAAACTTCAAATTACAAAAAAGCTTGTGTTAAAATACGTATATATGAAAGGAAAACGTATGTTAAAAATTTCAAAGGTGTATATTGCATAGGTTATGAGATAAAAGTTTATTTAGACAAATAAATAAATAAATAAAGATTTTAAAAAAGTTAAATGAGGTCTGATATGTTAGCATAATAAATAATTTCAATGCAAATATTATCAATAAATTTAATGTTTTCCACTACCATAGAAAGGACTTGCCTTATTTTTCAAGAAAAATGTCTTCAATCTTCAATCTTTCTTTTGCATTTTTATCAATGAAAAAAAAAGTAAAACTCTAAAGTTTAAAAAAGGTTCAAATTCTTCTAAGTAATGTAATTTTTTGTTTAAATTTCCTCACATAAATTAACACAAGATTCAGAGATCGGTGGGTTTCATTGAAGAATCTCTTTAAATTCTGTTATCAAAAGGCACAATATTTTTTACCTTCAATATTCAACCTTTTTATTTATATATTTATTTTATTCAATAATAGTTTTGTTTATACGGATAAAAAGATTTTCAGTGAATATTGTAGGTTTACTTATCTTGACATATTTAGCTTCATGAGTAGATTGCGCTGCTTTTTCAAACTTGATTTGGATATTTTTATTTTTTCTTAAAAAAAAAAAAAAAAAAAAAAAAAAAAAAAAAAAAAAAAAACATCTTATTTAAATTTTAATTATCGGATAGCTTCAGACGAATTTTCAACTTCTGAAATGATTCCAAGTGACCGAGTTTCTACATCATAAATTTTCATTACAATAATCTGTTAATCAATATCTTAACAAGTAAGAAAAATCATGCGTCAAGCATAGATTATGAAGTACTTTCCAACACTTCCTGAAATCTTTAACAAAATTTCGTTATTTAAGGAAATAAGGTGTTACTGTCCATAACCAAATATGCATTCCGATACTTTTGAGCAGACCTGTATTTGATCTGTCAGTTGATATATGTACTACATAATGTGAAAATTTAGTTAAGCAAGAAAACGCCTAACTGGTTCAAATTTCACTTTTATCAATTTGTACTAATAGATCGAAACATACTTGAATAATTCTGTTCAGCCCTGTAATTTATCTAGTACCTTTATTTCACGCCAGTATTTTGCTATAATTTAGTTCAAACAAAACACTCTTAAAACTACTTAAATCACATTTCCAGAAAGTGTCATCTATGGGCGACCATGTAGCCAATTCTTTGCGTGACCCTGTATGTCATTTTATTTATATTCTACAAACATTTATTAGTAAGCTGAAAGCAGTTCAACATAAAAATGCATAATTTATTTAAAAACCACCTTTAACTAAATTATGCACATATTCAGTAACCTTTACTGTCTTTTTTTTTTACAAGAAAACTTTCTCTTATATATAATTACGTGTGCAAGAGAAATTTTCTATAAGATTTACTTTTAAAATATTGTGGGGCAAATAGAATATAAAAATAAAAGGATTAAATGCCATATGTAACGTCAAATTAAGAGAATAACGAAACAAATTTTAACATCTTTATATATATATAATTCTTCTGTGCGTGTGTATGTCACTGAACTCCTCCTAAACGACTGGACCGATTTTAATGATTTTTTTTGTGTGCGGTGTGTTCCATGTGTTCTAGTGGATTCTAGAATGGTTTAGATTCACATTTCATCGAAATTGATTCTCTACTTTTTTAGTAATTAGGCAAAAACTAATAAAGTTAGTGATTTTTCGCTAATTAAAAGTGTTGAATAAGTTCGCTAAACAGAGTGCGGACTGAATGGCTGAGAGGTCTAAGGGCCGCCACACACCAGTGAGACATTGGACGAAAACACGTGCGACATGCGACAATTTCACCCTGATAACAAAGAAAAACCCGGTTTGAGTGCATCCTGTTGCACGATTTTTGACGCATTTCTCCCAGGTGTGTGGCGGCCTAAGGCGCCAGACTTCAGCTCTGGTTCTCGAAGAAAGAGATAGTGTGTTCGAACCCACTCCTGACATACATGTATGATTTACAATATTTTTTCCTGTATTATAATTTTAATTAACCGACTTCAAAAAATCGTTAACTTTTAAGTAAAAAAAACAAAAATAAACTTTTCTATAAAAAATTGAAAAGATTTCAAAAACTATTGCAAATTGAAAAATAATTTACTTATATAATTGTAATAAGAAACTAAATCAAACACACAAACGCACGCATATTTATTTTTTACGCATAAAAAAGTGACGCAGCCATACAATTTCTTCTCAGAAAGGAAAAGGAGTGTCCAGAATTTTTCTTCATGTCATATATATATAATAAAACCTACTAAGACGAAATATGAAGACGAAAAATTCCGCTTGACGGGTTTTTATCTTAATAGATTGAATTGCACGGTACTTTTTCAACGGAACTACGGCATTTTTCCGATTAAGATAGGTTCCGATTTCACAGATTTTGCTGTATTTACATATATCTTTATACATTTGTTTACGTACATTAAAACTACCAAAATAGAGCCTGTCCATTACCAATTTGTTGTCTTAAATGGAACTTTTTGCGCTCTGACGAAAGGATTACCATACAATCAAACCTGCTAAAGTCTGCAGAAGCTTGTCAAATACATTTTTTCGATCCTTTACACTTGATTTTCATACGGTTTACTGCATAAATATTTAACCTGTTTAAACGGAAATAGTCTATAAAAGAATCCTGCTTAAATCCGAAACATTCCATAACTATAACGAAATTAATACCTTAAAAATTTACCTGCTAAGACGGAAACTTCTCTAAAACGGAAATTTTCTTGATTCCTTGCAATTTTATCTTAGAAACCATTACTACTTTTGTATCCATCGTGAAATAATTAGTTTTTTGTTTCAAGGGGGGGGGGCAGACCCCTCCCCCTCTCTCCGCCACTGTCTGAGCCCCTCCAATAATTTTGAAAACTCTACGCCTATGATGGGAACTACCACTTTACGAAAACCTTTTCTTTTAACTATAATCAGTCCATTGTCATTAATATAATTTGATCCACACACATTTTCTTTTTCTTGCATCCCAATAATCTCTTTAACGTCAAGAAGAAAAGTAAGGGGTTTACAAAAATGAGAAATAGGGTTTCGGGACAACATGTCGGCTTCGACATTTGTAGATCCCTTTAAGTACTCTATTTTGTAATCGAACATACCGTAATTTCGGGTGTATAAGCAGCAGATCAAACAATTCTTTTTGGACCCAGAAATCTTATTTAGTGATTGAAGACAAATATTTACGGCGATCTGACTAGTTATATTTGTTTTTTAAAAAATTCTGGGTCGAAAAAGAATTGTTTGAGCTGCGGCTTATACACCCGAAATTACGGTACTTAACTTCAATGACCACCTAAATAATCGACCTCTTAAATGTTTGACATTTTTTAACCAAACAAGAGATGCATGATCAGTATGGATGGTAAATTGTACACCGTGAAAGTAATGATAAAATTTATCTAAAGTATCAATGATAGCAAGACACTCTAGTTCGGTAATGAAATAATTTTTCTCATAACTTCTCAATCCTCTAGAAAAATAAGCAATTGGATGTAAAAAGTTATTATGGTCGGGTTGTTTAAGAACTGCACCTACCGCCACCTGAGAAGCGTCAACAAACATGTGTAGGGGTAATTTTGGGTCATAAATCTTTAAAATTGGTTTAGCAATGAGGGCATCTTTTAATTTTTGAAAAGAGTTTTGACATTCAGTATTCCATTCCCAAATAGTATCTTTCTTAAGTAATTTATTTAGGGGGTGTCTAATTTCAGCATATTTGTCAATAAATTTATGATACACATTTATAGAACCAAGAAATCTTTGTAATTCTTTAGTATTAGTAGGAGGTTTAAATTTTTTAATTGTTTCTATATTAGTATTAGCTGGAGTTAAAGTTCCATTTTGGATTTCATACCCTAGAAAATTGATTTGTTTTTGAGCAAAAGTATTTTTAGATAATTTTAATTTAATATTTTCTATTCGGCATAAATCAAAAATTTGGATGAGATGCTGTATATGTTCATCTATTGATTTAGAAAAAATAATTATATCATCAAAATAATAACAAGCAAAGTCTATTTTATATTTTGTAAGAATTCTTCTAATTGTCCTGTTGAAAATTGGGGGGCCTACCTTTACACCAAAGGGGAGAACATTCCATTCCCAGAGCCCACAATTAGTAGTAAAGGCTAACTTTTCGGAATCGGCTGGGTGAATAGGTATGTGCCAATAGCTTGAGGCTAAATCTAGTGTAGAGAAATATTGGGCACCACTTAATTTGTCTAAAATTTCATCTATTCGGGGCAAAGGTTCAGCGTCATTTTTCATAATAGAATTTAATTTTCGGTAATCAACACACATTCGGGTTTTTTTGCCTTCATCTCGTTTATTTACTAACGTAACTGGAGAAGAATATGGGCTATAATTTTCTTTAATTAACCCAGCAGCTAATAAGGATTGGATTTGCTGAGATATTTCTTTTTCATCAGCAGTGGATGTACGATAAGGCCTCAAAGATATTGGTAGGTCAGATTTAAGATAAATACGCTGAGGTTCAATATTAATTCTCCCTACATCATATTTATTTTTTGCAAAAATATCTAAATAATCCCTTAAAAGTTCCCTTACATTTTTATTTTGAATAGCATTCAGATTCCCCAATATATTATAATCATCATTATTAGTTCGCGGCAAGGATTGAGGAGTTATGGTATTTCCATAATCGGGTTGCACAGTAGTATCATTTTTTATAATATCAAAATGAAGCAATTCTAAGTTATCACTGGATATGTTGACATATTGGTTTAACGAAATATTGTCTTGTAACACCTGCCTTTTTGCACAATCAATTTTCAATTTAAATTTGGCACAATCAGGTAAACCTAAAATAGCATAGTCCAAATCAAGCTTACTTACTAAAAAATTAACATATCTCTTTATATTACCAAATTGAATACATAATCGACAAGATTTATTAATTGTAAGAGTTCCTTGTGCCTGTCTAATAGTAATAGGGGTAACATTATGCAAATTACCATTTAAATATCGAACAAATTTGAAGGGTAAAATTGAGACAATTGATCCACTATCAACCACACAATACACTTTGTTATTGCCCACATATCCAGGGATGATTAATTGTCAAATATTATTAGTAGGGGGTGGTTGAATATGAGCAGGAGTTTGAGATTGAAAGGAATTTGTGTTAAATATACAACTCCTCTCCCAATGATATGCATTTTCTATGCCTCTGTTTAAACATATTCTGCACGGACGACTAGGGTAGTTGTTTTGATAATGATTTGCAGGCATTCTAGGAGTGAAAAACCTAGGATTAAAATTTTGGGATGGATTGTTTGGAGTAGGTCGAGTCCAATGTCTGGGCTGAGGATTGGGATTGTGCATAGGTCTAGTTTGTTGAAAATTTCTATTGCTGTCACTAGAGGTATGATTTGGAATCGCTGCCAATTGTTTAGCAACGCGAAACCATTCACGAGTATTGGAACACGAGTGTTTAAACATATTCTGCACGGACGACTAGGGTAGTTGTTTTGATAATGATTTGCAGGCATTCTAGGAGTGAAAAACCTAGGATTAAAATTTTGGGATGGATTGTTTGTAGTAGGTCGAGTCCAATGTCTGGGCTGAGGATTGGGATTGTGCATAGGTCTAGTTTGTTGAAAATTTCTATTGCTGTCACTAGAGGTATGATTTGGAATCGCTGCCAATTGTTTAGCAACGCGAAACCATTCACGAGTATTGGAAGCAGGGTTAACCGTCAAACAATTTTGATACTCCGGCTGAAGTCCATCAGTTAATCCCTGTATAATTAAATTTTCCCCAAGCTCAAGTTGCCTTCCAATCTCAACTTTCTTTCTAAAATAAGAATCCAAATCACTTAGATCATTTAACTTTAAGGAAGTAAACTCAGAAAATTTTGGAACTCTAACCTTAATGAATTTTTCAGTTAAAATCTCGACAATTTCCTCATAAGTAGCACAATCCAAACAATCATTTATATAAGCTTTTAGCGCTTCCCCCTTTAAATGTTTTGAAATATTTTGGTGTTTCCACTCATTATCTTTTTTTTCTACAGAACATTCTCGATCAAAATGTTTAAACCATTTAAAAATATCCATGCCCGACCCAAATTCAAAAGGGACAATATCAAGTTTATTTTCTGACATTTTTTCTACCTTTACTAATCCGGATCTTAATACATGAAAGAAGGATAATTCATATGGAAAATATTTAAATGCTATACTTCAATTACTAAAATTCAATTACTATAGTTCAAATACTTCAAATACCTCAATAAATAACAATAAAAATAATAAATAATAAATAAATCAATTCTGTTTGAATTCATGTGAGATAAATAAATAATAAATAAATAAGTAATAAAATAATAAATATCGGTTTTCCATACATGGGAAATAACAAATAATTTTAAGAACAAAGATACTTTTCTTTACGTATTGAAAATAAATTTAGCAACAGAGAATTTTTTAAGAACAAAATAATCCATCTTTCGTATTAAAAAAAAACACCTTTAAAACTAATAAAATTTCTATGAGCAGAAACTTTCAATTAATTATAAATTAAGAACAAATTTATTTTTTAATATCTGTAATAAAAAAAAAATCAAGAATTTAAACAAAGAAATTATAATTAAAATTTCTTAATCAATAAACAAATAAAATAATAAATAATAACTTACAGACACCTCGATGTGGCCTTGTTCAAATACCTAAAATTTATTAAAATAAACAAAAATAAAGCACTTCGTAGATACGACTCACAGGTGCAAATTTCAATTAGCTTATATTACCGATGGTATCAACCGTGGTTTCGCAATCGTGATGAGGTGTTCATTTATTATGAAATGAAAATTGATCAAAATATTATTAGTTTTCCGCACTTTTACCTAGAAAATACAGTAATAAATAATAGTCCGTTTTCTAATTACATCCCGTGTGCAATTTTATGATTAAGTATAGTGAGTGGTCTCATTTTATTCCTTATGTCTTGTAGACTAAGAAAAGCGATGGTGGACATCCGGGACCCGCGACTGGGGAGGGGGAGGGGGAGGGGAAGGGTTGAAAAATGGAAGGGTAAAAAAATTCCATTTCATAAATAATAAAGAAATTTATCAATAAATATTAATGTTTAAAACATTTATAGATTAGGAAAAATATTTGTGGACATCCAGGACCCGCGATTGGGGAGGGGGAGGGGGAGGGGAAGGGTTGAAAAGTGCAAGGGAAAAAATTCCATTTCTTAAAATATAAAGACAATTATGTATAAATATTAATATTTAAAACATTTATAGATTAGGAAAAACATTTGTGGACATCCAGGAGTCGCGACTGGGGAGGGGAATGGGGATGGGGAGGGGTGGGGGAGGGGAAGAGTTGCAAAGTGCAAGGGAAAAAATTCCATTTCATAAAAAATAAAGAAAATTATGTATAAATATTAATGTTTAAAACATTTATAGATTAGGGAAAACATTTGTGGACATGCGGGAGAAGCAACTGGGGAGGGAGAGGGGAAGGGTTGAAAAGTGCAAGGAAAAAAATCCATTTCATAAAAAATAAAGAAAATTATGCATAAATATTAATGTTTAAAACATTTATAGATTAGGAAAAACATTTGCGGACATCCAGGACACGCGACTGGGGAGGGAAAGGGAAGGGTTGAAAATTGCAAGGGAGAAAAATTCCATTTCATAAAAAATAAAGAAAATTATGAATAAATATGAATGTTTAAAACATTTATAGATTAGGAAAAACATTTATAGACATCCAGGAGCCGCGACTGGGGAGGGGGAGGTGAAGAGTTGCATGGGGAAAAATTCCATTCATAAAAAATATTTATACATAATTTTCTTTAATGTTTAAAACATGTATAGATTAGGAAAAACATTTGTGGACATCCGGGACCCGCGACTGGAGAGGGGGAGAGGAAGGGGAAAGGTTGAAAAGTGCAAGGGAAAAAATAAATAATAAAGGTAATTGAAAAGGAACTGAGAGATGATAAATACTAAATGATACAAATTTTGTAACGCTAAATATTTCTTATCTTTGTATTGTTATTCTATATTATACATCATATACTTAAATAGTAAAAACTTTCAAATTTTAAACTGCAAGTAAAAGTTTAACTTCAAAACAAAGTAGGATCATCGGTATCACTGTCATCATAATTTACATCATCAAGACCTCCAACATTATCACATTTATCAGTCTCACCCGAGCATGAACACATTTCAGTTACAAGGTAATCCATTTTGTGAACATTTACAGGATGCTACACATCTTGACTTGACACACGAACAACGCACCGATTAAACCAGTTCTTGAGGAGCACATGGCATGTTACACATGACAGGTAGGTATTATTTTTCCTTTATTATCCAACCAAAATCAGTTGGGGGTGGAATATTAGTTTTTAAAATGTGTGCTCTTTGCCATATTATTGCTTGGTAATGAACTCTTCTTATGGCTGGGTAAAGGGCGTCTTGAGTTGGAGGCATATTTGTTCCTTCAGCTTGCTTTTTTGTAAATAACCACCATATTAGCTCACTCAATGTTTTAATGTTTAATTTTGGCATGTACACTGAACATATGTATTCTTCAAGTGCAATATATGTTTCACTCTCAAGGATATTTGTTGACCTTATGCGGCAAATGCTTTCAGAATTCTGTCGTCAGCATTTACGAAGCTCTTCCAAAAACTGGTTTTTGATTTACCACTGAATGAACCAGTGGTGTCAGATCCAGAAAGAGAGAGAATGCAGTCCCACTAAAGCTTCAGACCTTTTTTCTTGCCCTTTTCCCCGTCCCTTCCCCTCCCCCTAGCCTAGTTGCGGATCCCGGATGCCCATTATTGCTTTTCTTATTCTATAAAATATTTAAATACTAATATATATATATATACATATATAATTAAATGGCATTTTTTTGCCTCTTTCAACACTTTCCACTCCCCTCCCCTCCTCTTCCCTTCCCTCCGTCTTCCTAATCACAAGTCCCGAGTATCATTCAATGCCATTCTCATTCTATAAACGTTTTAATCTTTGATATTTATGCATAATTTTTTTAACAGAATTTTTTTATTGTCTCTTTCAAATTCTTCTCCTTCCCCCCTCCTCCTCCCCAGTCGTGAGTCCCGGATGTCCACAAATGTTTTTTTCCTAATTTATACATGTTTTAAACATTCATATTTATACATAATTTTCTTTATTTTTTATGAAATGGAATTTTTGTCCCTTGCAATTTTCAACCCTTAACATTCCCTTCTCCTCCCCCTCCCCCGTCGCGGGTCCTGGATGTCCACAAATGTTTTTCCTAATCTATAAATGTTTTAAATATTAATATTTATGCATAATTTTCTTTATTTTTTATGAAATGGAATTTTGTTCCCCTGCATTTTTCAACCCTTCCCCTCCCCCTCCCCCTCTCCAGTCGCTTGTCCCGGATGTCCACAAATGTTTTTCCTAATCTATAATTGTTTCAAACATTAATACTTATACATAATTTTTTTATTTTTTATGAAATGGAATTTTTTCACTTGCACTTTGCAACTCTTCCCCTCTCCCACTCCTCCCCTTCCCCTCCCCCTCCCCAGTCGCGGCTGCTGGATGTCCACAAATGTTTTTTCTAATCTATAAATGTTTTAAACATTAATATTTTTGCATAATTTTCTTTATTTTTAATGAAATGGAATTTTTTTTGCCTTGCACTTTTCAACCCCTCCCCTTCCCCTTCCCCTTCCCCTCCCCAGTCGCGGATCCCGGATTTCCACAAATGTTTTTCCTAATCTATAAATGTTTTAAACATTAATATTTATAGACAATTTTCTTTATTTTTTATGAAATGGGATTTTTTTCCCTTGCACTTTTCAACCCTTCCCCTCCCCCTGCCCCTCCCCAGTCGCGGGTCCCAGATGTCCACCATCGCTTTTCTTAGTCTGCAATACATAAGGAACAAAATGAGACCACTCACGATACTTAATCATAAAATTTCACACGGACCTATGAAAAGCTGTAATTAGAAAATGGACTATAAATAAAAGCAAATGATGTTGAAATTTGTCGTGCAGGTGTTCTTTGGATTAAATAATCAGTAAATGATTTAGTAGATGTTAATTATATTTAAAAGAATACTGGGGCATATTTCACAAACAAGGGATTTCCCTCCTGTGGATGCCAAAACATAATCACAAACAAAATTTCATATGATGATCCTTTTCACAGAACTCTACTTATCACCAAGCTCTTTTGAAGATCGCTTTAAAGATTCTGATTTATCTGAAATCTTTTTTCTTTCGACATCATTCCTTGCAACACCAGTGGCATTACTTCGTAGATTTAGATGCGTCTCAGAACAAAACCATCACAACAGATGTTTCACCGAGTAATCGTTCATCGAACATGGCAAACACAAACAGCGTTGTGAAGCAATTCTCATACAAAGGTTCATTTTGTAGTTGATGAGCTCGATAATTCTTATTCAAAAATCTAACGCCGGTTCATCTCCATCCTGCCGGCTAAAATGTAATAAAACGACGGCGATGTTCTATAATAGTGTATAAGCTTGTAGAATACTACTATTCACTAAGACTCAATAGTGGGATGAGCAGTCGTTCTGGTAAGTGGATAAGCCATGGATTTGTTCTCGTAGGAGTTTCTCCAATAACAATGCAAGAAATCAGTTTTTAGTTCTTTATTATTTAGAGCACGAACTTAAGTTACTCCACAGATCACCGTTCCACACATCTATCACTACGGCCTTCGCTCACTAAGCTGCAAGATTCTCGGCGTTCTACATTCTCGGAAAAAATGACATGGCTTCCGAGTAGTTTAAAAGAAAGATGCATTCTGCCCTCCTGCAAAGCCAAATGAAAATAATAATTTTCACGACAAAACTAGCGTCCTCCTACTCCGCGTCAATCATTTAAAAAATCCAATTAGGATGAACTCGAGCCTCAAACGGACAAAAATGATCAATTCTAATTGGTCGTAGCAGGCGGTCCTTGGTAAGAACTATATTTTTTCCTCGGAAGAACAAGCCCTTTAGCAACGCATAGTAACACCTGTCACGCGATGTTAAAATAAAAAATAAAATTAAAATCCCAGGAATATTCCAGAAAGTAAAAAGCTTACGAAATACCTCCCGCCTTTTTGAGAAGCAAGAAATAATTTATTAATAACTAAAGTAAGAAAAAGAATTTAGCTGTTACAAGTTACGAAACTAAGATTGAAATATGTTCCACAAATTTAGAATTGAAGCTAAGAGAGAACAAAAATGGCGCAAATTTTTTTTTATTTTATTACATATAGGGTAGATGTGCCAGTAATGGGCCACCTTAAGGAATTTCTCTAAAAAATAATTTTTTATTAATAGTTATAATTATTGTATTCCAATTTTTTTCATATTAGATTACTCTTTCAACAATATTTAACTAATCCCACAGTTACATTTCCCAATAGAAATAAAAATTTAATTTTAAATGATAGAAATATGTCTAAACACCCAAAAGCCCAGTAATGGACCACCTATGTTCCAGTAATGGACCGCCTATGTTCCAGTAATGGGCCACCCTACAAAAAATAACAGATAATTGTTTTTAGGTGCGTTCCTAATTATGTAAATACGTAGCACCCATAGTTGTCGTTCAGTTCATCCGGCTGTCCGTCTGTCTGTTCGTCTGTGTGTCCGTTTGTCTGTCCATCTGTCTGTCCGTTTGTCTGTTCGTCTGTCTGTCCGCATATAACAACGCAAAAATTATCCAACCGAATCGTTTGAAATTTAAAATACATAATTATTACATAATTTTGTTGAGTCATTTCAAATTTTATGAAAATCCGATGAATAAGATCAATTACAGGGAAAATTAAAAGGATTCCGTTACATTATGGTCGATGGAGAAAAAGTTAAAAATGCATTTTCATCGTTTGAAATTTAAAACATATAATTATTACATAATTTTGTCGAGTCATTTCAAATCTTATGATAATCAGATGCAATCAGAATCAATTACAGGGACTATCAAAAGCATTCCGTTACATTACAGTCAATGGGGGAAAAAGTTGCAAATGCATTTTAATGGTGTTACACTCATTCGAACATAATAAAATTGACATGAACCTATGACGTATATATATATACTAAAATAAAAATTCTGTACAATCTGAGATGCAAAGAATATTTATTATTAAATTACAGGACCACACAAAAGTATTCCACTACATAATGCTGTACGGGGAAACATTGTTTGGGACATGTTTTAATTATATTAAACTGTGCCACATTTTATGAATATGATATACTTTGCTGAGGTGTAATGAAAATTACTTCCTACATGTTTATAGGAATACAAAGAGTTCAACCACTGTACTGTATCCGAAATATTGTCTGCTATATCAGGAAGATCTGTATATTTTTAAAACTTCGTTAGCGTACGAATGCACCTCATTTGCTACGCTTAAAGTGCAATTTACAACTTGTTTCAATTGTATTTTGCTCCAGAACTTAATAAAAGCATACTAATAAAACAAAATATTAAAACTTAAGTTAGAAATTCATTACATTAAAGGATTTATAATGAAAAACATAAAACAAAATATTTAAATTTAAGTTATGAATTTATTATAATAAAGGATTTATAATGCGGATATAAAACAAAATATTAATGATATTATTAACTGTTTATTATTAACTAACATTAAAGGATTTATATTGTAAAGATATAAAACAAAATGTTTAAATTTAAAGGAGTTTTAAGATAAATACAATGTTTTACTGAAAAGTTTTACTCAAGTTTAGATAAAATAAGGCATTAAAAAAAGTCTCCAATCTTCATTCATATCATTATCTAAATGATGTGCTGTGCAACTGTGAAATATAAATAATAGATCTTCAATTTTATCATCCCTTTCAGATAGTCCAAATTGTTCAATATGGAATTTTAGAATGCATTTAAAATGATAAATGTTCTTGCACTATACAACCATTTTCATATAATCATATAGCCCATCAATTTGGCACAGATTGTTTCCACAATTTCCCTTCAGAGATGCTTATATGGATATATTATCACCAATGGAGCAAATCTGAAAAACATCCCGTAACAGTGATTTGTTCGTTTTCGTTATTTGGTACTACATGATACACATCTTTAACTGATTTTGATCCCAAATTTTTCCTTGTTTTAAGAGCACAAAAGAAACCTTGTTTGAAAATTCTCTCTGTATGCTTTAGAATTCGGAAGAAAATATTAATAATATCTACTTCCAAATATGATTTTACATTTCTGAACCAACTTAAAACAACTTCTTCTGTAACGGCACATCTAAATTTTGTCAAATGTTCTGCTTGTGTTTTGTACCAATTTTGGATGACTTTTTTAAAACAACTATTTATAAAGAAATTGCCTTTATTAAATTCTAATAGGTAAAATTTAAGTATTAAATTTGATTATTTAGCTTTTCAGTTAAATCAAAATATTTTATCTCTACTGAAATAACACTTTTTGTATTGGTCACTTGGGTGGTCCATTACTGGAAAATCGCGAAATAAACAATCCAGTAATGGGCCACCCCTCCTAAAATCTTAAAAATAAATAAAATTTTGTAAATGACCATTGGTATATTAAATTCAATGTTTCATATTGCTAACCAAACAAAAACATTCAATTTTTACGGAAAAATAAAAAAGATATAAAACTAAGTAAGTAAAGTCTGCTCTTAGCATGTTCATTAAGATTTTCAGTGAAAAACAGAAAAACTGTGAAACTTTATTTTCTGCTTCCTAATTGTTTTGACGAAAAGTGAAATTAATCCACCTTATAAAGCATGCAAGGTAGATTTCAGAAAAAAAAATAATAAAAGCTTAACTATTATTTATTATTTTTTTATAAACCAAAAAGTGCGAGGTGGCCCATTACTGGAAGGTGGCCCATTACTGGCACATCTACCCTATATATATATATATATATATATATATATATATATACAGGGTTTGAATTTCAGGGCGGATGGCGGGATTCGCGCCCAAAAGAATAATGTGGCTCCCGCCCAAACTATTTTGCATTTTGAAACTATGATCAACTCCCACGACCGTTTTGCGAATTTTATGATATTTTCGTGCGAATAATCGACATATTTTGCGAGTTTTTTACAGCGAAAAATCATTGAAATTCACGATTTTTTCCGCGTTGATTGACAAATTTCGCAGTTTTTTCCTGCAATCGATTGACGAGTTTCGTTCTGTTTTACGCGGCGAAATAGAGGTGATTCTGTTCAGAATCCCCCCCCACACACACACACACACACACAAAAAAAAAAAAAAATAACGTATTCAATTCCAAAAATTATGAAACAGTGATGCTGCGGACGCGCTATTGCGCGTAAATTACGCAAAAGATCAGAGATGACACACAAAAGAAACAGCTATTACTCGTTTCACAAGACGCGTGATTTCGTAAAAGTTTGCTAAAAAACTTCAAATATAGTTAAAAGATCGCGAAAAAACGACTAATTTTCGGCAAATTTCGTCAAAAGGTTCACGAAAGAATGCCTAATTTCGTCACAGAATTCTGCAAAACGGCAGTTTTCGTCAAAAAGGTCGCTAAAAAACGTTAAATTTCGTCCAAAAATCGCGACGAACGGCGATTTTCGTAAAAAAATATCGCGATAAAACATCAGATTTCATCAAAAAAATCACGAAAAAACGGCAAATTTCCTCAGAAAATTCACGAAAAAAACGTCAAATTTCGCCCAAAAATCGCGAAAAACGACAAATTTCCCCAAAATATCATGAAAAGCGGAAATTTTCGTAAAAAAATCGCGATAAAACATCAGATTTCATCAAAAAATCGCAAAATAACGGCAAATTTCCTTAGAAAATTCACGAAAAAAACGTCAGATTTCGTCCAAAAATCGCGAAAAACAACAAAAGATTCATCATAAACAACAAATTTCCCGAAAATATCGCAAAAAAGGCAATTTTAGTAAAAAAAAAATTGCGATAAAACATCAGATTTCATCAAAAATCCCGAAAAAACGGCAAATTTCCTCAGAAAACTCACTAAAAGAACGTCAGATTTCGTCCAAAAATCACAAAAAACGACAAATTTCGACAAAAGATTCATTATAAACAACAAATTTCCCTAAAATATTGCGAAAAACGGCAATTTTCGTAAAAAGATTGTAAAAAAAAAGACAGATTTCATCAAAAGATAGCGAAAAAATACAACTTTTGTCAAAGGAAACGTCTGACCCCTTCCTCCCCCCAAAAATGATATTAAGAAAAGTTCATTTTTCTGTTCAACAAACTTATTTTCCTGCTTCAATATATATATATTTTTTTCTTTGCTGCTCTAAAATCAGTTTCTGACAGCTCCAAATCTTTCTGAGTGAGTGCAATCCTGAAAGCAGCCATTCATTAAACAAAAAGTATCCCTTTACTCAACTAAGTATTCATTTTTTAAGAAAGTTTTTTTCGATGAATTTGACTTCCCCCTTTTTTAAAGAAATGCAAGCAATAATGATACTTCTTATTTTCTACACTCAAATAAGTATTATTTTATGATTAAATTTGTATCTTGCATATTTAATATATAGAAAAATAACATTGGTTATAACAATTAATTATAAATTATAAATTTATTAAATTAATTAGAAGTTTTATTAATTATTATTAAAACAATAATTAGACCTGTGACAAAAATAATTAGCACCAGGAGGGAATTTACCACCAATAAAAACTAGACAGTATAAAAGCTTTTTTACACATTTCGCATAATTATTCTGAATTGTTGATAAAAATTGCTTCAGTGATATTTTTTTATGTCTGTATTCTCGTAATCCTTTAAATAGCACATAAAATAAGGGCGGGTTTTAAACATTTTTTCTCGCTCCCAAACGGCCAAACTCCCCTCCATTTATAAATGTTGGTAGGGAGACTCCCCTCCTTCGAAAAATTGAATTTCAAGCCCTGATATATATACAATGTATATATATAGATATATATGTTTTTTCATTGACTGAAATTTTGTGATTACGATTTATCGGGTAATTAAGAAATCATTTTTAGGATTATTCCTGATTTCTTATCAGAAATAAATCGTAATTTTAGCGTCTACTTGATATTACCTAGAAAACGAACCAAGTGCCACTATTTCCAATAATATTCGTATTCGTTCGTTGTTAATATTCGTATTTTGAATTGTAGTAACGTATAATGATTATATATATATATATATATGTATGTAACGTAAAAATTAAAATAATATTTTTGGCGGCATTTTATATAAAAGATCAACAGCAGGTTCAGCAGCCGTAGTGTAACTTACCAAGCAATGGATTTCGGTCTTTGAGAATTTCCCCGTAAAAAATTAAATCACTCAATCTTGGCACACATCGAATACTCCCAACTTCGTGAACTAAGCTACCTCATTCCATCTTACAATTTATCGGGAAACATTTAACGGGCGTCCTATCAGTTCAAGAGACAGATGCCTTCTGGATGCTCCGAAAACCTAGAATGAAACTCCAACACTCACACGAGAAAACTAGCCCCTCCTCAGTCTGCGTCAGAAAATTAAAAATCCAATTAGGAGTAACTTCGAGGCTACGCGTCAGAAATGATCACCTCTGATTGGTATACGAGGCGTGGCCTTCCCGTAAGAACTCCATACTGTTTCGCAAATAGACTAACCTGCTCACATCCGCGCATTAACACAGAGCAGAAGACCTTAATAAAAAATAAAATTAAAATCTCGATAATATTCTAAAAAAGAAAAATATTACGAAATCGTTTCCCGCACTTTTTGAGAAACAAGCAATAGATTATTAATAAGTTAAATAAAATAAGAAAAAGAACTTTAGCTGTTAAAATATTATTCCACTAGCGGCCCGCCCTCGCTTTGCTTCGGGTAGTCCCGTGTCACTACTGACACCGCAAATTGTTACTACCACTTCATCCCATTAAATTCAACTACTAAAACCATTACCCTCCTTTTAAGTAGTCGGGTAAAAAGTAGCCTATATGTTAATCTAAGGTGCCAGATAACTCCATACAAAGTTTCATAAAAATCGATCCATCCGTTCTTAAATTATAAATGGTGTAACTAACACGACTTTGTTTTATAGATATAGATTATAGCAGTCCGCCCAGGCTTTGCACGGGTATTAAAAAAATTTCAAGTTATACATTTTTACACACACACACTCATACTCTCTTCTTTGTGGGTGGAGTTACTAAAAAAATGTAAACTTATAAAAGAAAATTTGGATATTAGTAATATTTTTTATTTTTTTGTATAATGTTTGTAAAAAATTTTACGCCTACAAAACAAAAGCCATTAAATTTATTATTCGTTTACAGAGCTTCCCTGTAAACGATATTAGATGTTTTATTTTGTGGCAGCAAAATAAATTGATTTTCAGGAGCGCCGACTCGCGATAGGCCAACATACAGTTGGCCATGAGTAAAACATTCTTTTCGTAGGTCGATCCCGACTAATTCGAAGGTTTGACCTTTGGACTTATTAATAGTTAACGCGAAAGATGTTTTTACAGGAAATTGGTCCCGTTTAAATGGGATAAGTAGATCAGTTCGGATCCTCGGTATATGAGCTAGTTGACCAGCTGCTGGGCCGGTGATAAAGGTTGCTACAGTTAAATTGTCCTTCAATTTCTTTATAAGTAGCTTCGTCACATTGCACATGTTCAAGGGCTTAAATTTCTCAAAAGCATGATTGGAATTCCAATTTTTAACGTCAATTCATGTGGTGGCAGTCCAGAAAGGTTTAGTGAATTTAAAAATTCCTGTAGATAATGGACTGCGTCTTCGATATTAGTTGGTATATTTTTTGGATAGCACTCTTTCCTGTTCCGATCCGTGTCCTGAGTCGTATGGTGTATTATCGCGTCAGTCTTGTTTATGAAGTAATTTATTTTGATAAGGATTAATACCAAGGCAAAAATAATGAACTTTTACTGAGACGACATTTTAATTTTTTTTTTAATAAAAAACCCCCTTATTGTGACGTAATTGTAACAGTTAGACATATGCTGTCGCGACATTTTTTGTAGATAATTATACGTTCTGCAAAGTCGTAGTACATTATTTTGTTTTATAAATATCTAAATAATGTTTTATAAAATATATTTGTTTTATCAATTCGCGTTTATAATGACCGAAAGGTGGCGTTGTATAGACCTGATAATCGTTTGTTTACGTATGCTGTTTGTTCCATGCTGTAGCATAGCAGAACCCGTTTAAAGAGCTATTTGAAGTGCAGTTTTTTATCTTTTTTATTTAATTATGGGAGATAAATTACAAATATCGACAATTTTAGAATTTCTAGATGCTGGAAAATCTAGTAATTCCTTTAGAGAAGCTGAAGCAATTATTGATTCATTAATCATGCAAGCATTGTGTTGCTGTCATATTATTTTGCCATGAGTAAGTCAAATGTACTTTTTTATATTATAGATCTAAACTTTGTGTGTAAAATTTTGATTTTAGATAATTTTAATACAAAGAACCCAACGTTGCATGCGTTATAGGACTGTTTATTTATTTATTATAGAACTGTTTATTTATTTATCGGCCTTTTTCAGCGGAAGATATCAGTTCTATTTCGTTTCAGACTTTGTCCGCGAGAGGGCGTCTATTTCATTTCAAACGCGAATAGTATTCGCAGCGCACGCGATGTAAGGATTTTTTAAGGCCATTTTTCTACAACTTGGGTTAAATTATTGACATTTTAGTTAAGATCCCTATTTTATATATATATATATATATATATATATATATATATATATATATATATATATATATATAAATTAGCCTAGGTCCACCGGAACTTTCCAACGGCGAAATAATTTTTCAAATCCGTCAAGTACTTTCGGGGTCTATTCATTTCAAACAAACAAACAATCAATTAACTGATTTTTTAATAATTACATATATCCATGCCTCTTGTTCTATTAACAAATATTTCAAAATTTCTATGTTATTTAAAGTATGACGCCATATTTTTCCAAATCAAATATTTTATTAATAATTTAATTCTTTCTCGTTCATTTTACTTCTAATTATGTCCCCATTTTTTACAGAGAACCTGTTATTAAAATAACCGATTTTCGTGCGTCTTATATAATAAAATACTTTTTTTTCCAAGTATGACGTCATATTTATTTTCCCTTGAATTCTTTTTATTTTAATTTTTCACGTGGATACTGTTCAACTGAAAATTAATTGCTGAGGAGAAATTATTCGAGATTTTAATTTTCTTGGCAACGGGTAAGAAGAATGGTTATTTTTTATCGGAAAAATGTTAATTGATTCTGTATGAAAAATAATAAAATTTTTAATTATTTAGGAAAATATTTGAATAAATCAATTAAAAATTAGCCTATGTTCACCGGAAATAGTATAGCTTTCCAACGGTGAAAGAATTTTTCAAATCCATCAAGTAGTTTCGGAGCCTATTCAATTCAAACAAACAAACAAATCTTTCCTCTTTATAATATTACTATAGATTACGAAACTAAGATTAAAAATATTTTCCACAAATTTAGAATTAGAGTAGTAAATTTAGAATCAGAGAAAGCAAAATGGCGCAATTTTTTTAATTACAAATCCCCCCTCCCAAAAAGACGGGTGAAAATGTAGGTCTGAGACCTGCAAGTTCACTGAAAGGGAGATGATGCAGACTTAGATTACGAAGTTGTTGATAGAAGTAATAATAATTGGATACTAAATAAAAGAAAAATTAAATTAAATTTTTTTTATAAATATGGAATTTTAGGGACACTAAGGTGATGCATGGAATAACTTTAAGTTTACATACATTAAAATAGGCATCAACAAAAATACAAGATAGGATCTTGTTTTACAGTACACATCAGAAAGTAATTTGAAAATATAAGCAATTAATCATAATATATTAACATGAAAAATAAAAACAATAACGTGGAATTCTTTTTTGACAATGACAAACCTAAATATGAAGAAATTCAATAGAAAGTTCTAGAAATCAGTGTTGAGAGTTTGTTTCAAAAATCCTCTAATAGTCATATTTGGAGTAGCATAGTCCATTACCCTTTTTCAAGGAGGTCTAATTATATCGTAATTAATTGACCAAATTCATCAACTAATATTATGATAGTAGTTCAGTTTTTATGTGAATAAGTCCTTGAACATTCATAACAGTTCCATTTTTGGGAATCTTTGTGAAAATACTTTATAATTTTAATTCAGTATAATAACACATTTTATAGTATAGTAATATAGTAATAATAAATATTAACAATGTAAATAATAAATAAGAAACATAATAAGGAAAAATATCAATAATAATAAATATCATTATAAGTATAAATAAATCTCATAATGGGTATAAGTAAATCTTTCAATAAGTAATAGTAAATATCTCAAAATACATTCTTTAAATTCTAATTTGTATACTTAATCTCGTTTATCTCATCTCATATTTTTGGGATGAAATATAGAGAGAAGTGGAACAGAATAAAGAATATAATCAATTATGTAATCATTTACTTAATCTTGTAATTCGAGTACAGGATTAAGTAGGAATATGTATAAAAAAAATAATAAAATAAAATATGATAAAATAAAATAAAATAAAAATTTTGTTCATGTTTGAGAATGCACATGAGTTTTCAACTACTAAGATTCTTAAAAAGAAATATTAATAAATAATAAAAATTAAAAACAGGATTTATTCATTTCAAATAATTACGCAATAAATGTTTTCTTGGTGTGATAAAACATTGCAAGATGCAAGAAGGAAAGAGAAAAAGAAACAAAATTAAATTCTAATTGACATGTACTTGGACTGGAATGCAGAAGCAAAGAGAGAGAAAAAATTAAAATAAAGTGATAAAAGTTTTGTTACTTGGCAAATAATTAATTTAATGATTGATAGATTAAATTTAATATTACAAATAAGTTCAGTTGAAAATTAAAAAAATATACATAAAAAATTTTTGACTTAAAATTTAATTGTTATTATATTATTCTAAGTTATAACTAGAGTAATTCAATACAGAATAAGAAATTTTCACTTTGCTCGTTTACGCCGGCATAAACAAACAAATATAAAAATTTCCAGACAAGTGATACTCTCGCTGCAGTCAAGAGATATCATTGCCATTCTGTAAGAATTACAGGATATTATCTGATTTAAAATATGAAAAGAAATTTACTGTTTAAGAGAGAAAAGAAAAAAAAATTAATAAATTATAATAAACTAGAGATTAAGCTACAGTTTCTACTTGAGTTTGTTGTTGTTGATTAGGGGGTTGTTGCTCATGATTTAATTTAAAATTTTCAGGGGAATAATAAGGCCTTAACTTAGATACATGTACTATTTCTTAACTTTTGAATCGGTTTTGCCTATCAATTTCGAAATTTACTTCGGATAATGTGTTAAGAATTTAATAAGGACCACTAAATACTTGTGATAACTTTCTAGTATTAGGATACTGAAATTTTTCATAGATAACTAGATCCCGAATTTAAAATTTTGGTTCGACATAATTTTTATCATAATATTTTTCATTTTTTAAATGAAATTCATCAGTTCTTCCTTTAGTAATCTTAAGGGCTTCATGAACAGGGGGATAATAAACTTGTTCTAAGGGGGAGTCATATGGTAATTAGCCAAAAAGTAAATAAGCAGGTGGAAATTTAGTAATAGAATGGGGTATATTATTATATTCATTAATTACTTCAGTTAAAAGCTTAGTCCAGGGAATTTTAGAGGTAGTGGAGTTTACATTTTAACCTAGTTACTATTGTCTAATTTACTCTTTCACATTTCCCATTCGTTTGTGGATAATGGGCAGTGGTCAGACGTTGCTTAATATTATGATTTCGCAGGAATTTTTTGAATCTTGAAGAAGTAAAAGCGGCATTCCTGTCACTTAGTATTTTTTGAGGGGACTGTACACTTGAAATTTTATTAAAACAGAATAATTGTTGAGGGATTTTGATATTGAAAATTTGTTTTAGACAATTTGTATAAGTTTCTGTAGTGACACTTTTGGAAGGAAATGCCCAAACATATCTTGTTGCATGGTCTATTATAATATGGAGATATTTTTTTGTAGAATTATAATAATTGAACCCTCCTACAGTATCAACAGACAGACAGTCAAAAGGTTGATCTGTAGTGGGCATAGCTTGTAATAAGCCACATTTTTTCTGTCTAGGTTTTTTGTTTTTCTGGCAAATATCACAATATTTAACAAAATCGGTAATGTATTGTGTCATATCTGGCCAATAATAATTAGGAGAAATTAAATTTTGCATTTTTTGAACACCAGGGTGACCAAATTGTTCATGAGCAACATTAAGTAATTTTTTTTTTCTTAAGGATATGGGAACTACCACTTTACGAAAACCTTTCTTTTTAACTATAATCAGTCCATTGTCATTAATACTAGGACTTCCCTCAGAGGGATTAGTCTGAGCGATATTGCTGAGAACATATATTTAATAATAATTTCCAAAAAGTAAAGAAAAAAATACCACATTTAAAAAACAAATGTAATTTAACAAATTACAACTATTTGGAAAATAATATTTTCAAAGACTATAATTTTAGGTTTATAAATGATTTCTATATTTTAAAAAACAATAATAATATCATTTTACGTTGATCAAAACGTAGCTTATGTAATAAAAGAGTTATATTAAAATGCCTAGACATTTAGAGAGACGTTATTATTCCTGAGCCAATCATAAACAAATATTAAATAAAATTTTAGTTTAACCCTTAGCAAAAAAAGGCATAGAATTACCATTAAAAAAAACACCATAAGTGCAATCATATGGATTTTTGCCTATGGTAAAAGTGATTCTATGGAAAACCATATAATCGTTAAGTGTATGGTAATTCTTATGAAAAACCATATAAACGTTAAGTGTATGGTAATTCTTTATGGTACTATATATTAAAAAATAATAACGATATCAACTTTGGTGGCGCCATCTTTTAGGAATACGGGGAACTAAGCTTACTAATGCACTTCGACCTTGGGAAGCAGTGGGATTTGATCCACGGACGATAGGGATGGGAGACGAGCGTCCTAACCATTCGGCCATGCGGGATGATGAGCTGTGCTTATAAAACGTTATATGAATAAAGCGTTTCGGTAAATCATCATTATTTGTCGTTCTTAGTTAATGGTTGACAAAAGAAGGTAGTTTTAAAAGGTTTTTTTATATAATTTTTTATAGGCATGTATTTATAAGTTAATTTATTATTTTAATGAATGGAGTAAATATCTTAGCAAATATTATTTAGTTATAAAATCCAATTAATTAAAGGAAAAACTATTTTCTGTTTATTAAAATTAATTTTTTAAAAAATAGAAAGTCGATAAGAAATAATATTTAATAAAAATAAGAAATCATTTGATAACTTAGTATATAATATATTTTTAATGATTATATTAATGTATTATATTAATTCCTTACTTACGAGCATTTTTTAATTTTAAAGTAAAAAAAATATATTACTATTTTTTAGATAATTTTTATGGAAATTTTGAATCTTTCTTTTAAATTTTAATACCAAAAAGATTAATAGATATATTCAATATTTTTATACATTGTAAAATGATTTTTAATCTTTTCAATAATTATTAACGTTTAAGTAAAATAAAATAAAAACTTTGTTGTTGCATATAAAATGAATATAAAAACCAAAACTAAAAAATACTACTATTGTCTGACTATTGTCTCTTCGAATAATAGAAAACATGATTTAAACATCATTAAAAGCATAAGAAAAAATAAAGAAATTTTTAATGCAGTTTTTTTTTTCTTTTAAGAATATGTTTGTATTTACAGAAATTTGTAATTTTGAAGTTTGTAATTACAAACTTCTTTAATCGCTGTTAGAATTTTATAGGAATTATGTCATCAAATATATATTTTTGTTAAATCATTTTATTTCTCCCATAGGATTTTTTATTTATAACGCATTGACTCTGCTCACATATATGAAATACATAAGAACAAAATAATAACACTATTATTTCATATATTTTCATAATTTGAGGTCGATAAAAATATCGGTAGACTTTTTGATATTTTTATAGATCGTAAAATAATTTTTAATCTTTTTAATAATTTTTAACTTTTAATTAAAATAAAAATCCTTGTTGTTCCATATAAAATGACTTTAAAATTATCAAATAACGGAAATTAATTATGAACTTTTTTTTTTTTTTTTTTTTTTTTTTTTTTTTTTTTTTTTTTTTACTATTAAGTTTATTAATATTTAATTAACATATTATAATATATTATATTAATATATATGTATTAATATTTTGTTGTTAATATTTTTAAAAGATATTTCAAAAATTCTTTTGGTGATTCAAATATTTGTAGGTCCTTTTTAAAATAAATTCAAAAAGATTTTCTTTAAATAATTATAGGCTATTTTTGACAATTTGTTTATTTTGAGGGGGGTCCGGGACACATTAAAAAATCTTTTATTGAATTAAAATTTCGCAATTTTTTTTTTTAACATTAAACATACCACTTTAAAACAAAATCACATGATAAAACTTCTCTATATTTTTTTAATTTAAAATTTATTTAAAAAAAGGAGGGAAATTAAAAATTATTGTAACTCAATGTAATAATTGTAGAATTTTAGTTTTCTAGCAATTAAATAAACAGAAACACCTACATTTTAATTTTGATTCAGCCTTTTAAAAAAAATAATTAATAAAAAACTTATTTAAAGTAAAAGTTTGAAAAAAAAATAATACTTTGAAAAATGAATATTTTTTTTAAATTTGCTGAATCAAAATTAAAGTAAAGCAATTAAAAAAAAGCAATAAAAAAAGGCATGTTCTAATTTTAAAACATTTATTCTTGACGCATTTATTGAGCTTTTATTCAACGGTTCTTGAGTTATAACAATTTAAATGTGAGAAATTGTGAACACCCATCATGAAGAAAAACGCATACAAGAAGTCTTATCCATGACAATCAATGCTTAAAAGCTAGATGCTGAAAACGAAAAAAAAAAAAAACCACATAATATTTCCTTTTCTAAATATGATTTAAAAAAATGTCATTATAAGCATAAAAAAATCAGATAAATTTTTAATGCAGTATTTTTTATGTGTGTCCCTGATTCCTTTAATCGCTGTTAGAATTTTATAGGACATATGTCAATTATATATTTTTATTGAATAATTTATTTTTCTCAAGATTTTTTTATTTTTAACGCATTTACATACTCATATATATGAATTATATAAGAATAAAATAATATGTTATTTTATGTTATATTAATTTGAGATCAAGGGATTTTCATTAGACTGGTTGTAAGTTAACATAAGTTGTTCCTAAATAGATTTTGGTTTAAACTATCTAACCAGTGGCGTTGCTATGATTCTATTTTTTAGAAGTGCATAAGACATACATAAAGATAGTAGAAAGTTTTGAGATGACCACAACCGAGTAATTTTATATTATAGTTACACAAAATCTAATATATTATAAACTTTCAAAAGGCATTAAGATTTTACCATACACCATGCTTTGAAATACTATACAATTTATGGTGCAAACAATTATGTATTATTTTACTATACATCACGCTATGGAACACCATTGAATGTATGGTAAATTTCATTTCCTATAGTTTTACCATACACCTGGTTATGGAATACCATATCATGTATGGTGTATATCATTATCCTATAACTTTACCATACACATTTCTTTGGATACCATAAAATGTATGGTATATATCATTATCCTATAACTTTACCATAGACATTGCTCTGCAGTACCATAGAGCGATGAATGTTTACCATATGAATACAATATGTTTACATATAATGACGTATTTTTTTATGATTTTCCATATAAAACCATGTGTTTCCATAAAAAATCCTATGCCATTTTTTGCTAAGGGAACAATTTTTGGTACTGTAATATTTTAAATTTCCAAACATTGCACATTTTCAATTTTTACACCATCGTATAAAGAGAAAATTTACTTTTAAATGCAACTTGTTTGAATCCTGTATCTCAATTTGTTATTGAGTTATTAATTTTTTGTTAATTTTTATTTATTTTTTCATCGTGGCAAACACATTCAGATATACTTCAGATTTCCCAATTCTCTACCGAGAAGAACTATTTTCCAAATACACTGGTGGACAAAATTAAGAGATGGAAGGCATTTCCCCAAATATCTCGAGAAATACTGGATAAAAATAAATGAAAATTGGTATGGATATAACTTATAGTATGACAATAATATGTGCAAAGAAAAAATTAAAGTGCCATTCATTGGCAAGAGTTATTGCCAACAGTCCAATGTGGACTGAAATTCATGATGTAAGATGGCAATGAAAGTGAGGCTTGTATGGCGTGTGGTCGCCTCTAGTATGATGTGTGATCACCTCTGACAGATAGACAGCATGCACAACGAGTATGCATGCTGTTACTAAGAGAGTTAAGGATTGCTTGTGCAAGACTCTTCCACTCTTCCACCAGTGCAGCTTTTAACTCCGGAGTGGTTCTGGGTGGAGGTTGGCGTCTCGAAATAGCCCTTCGAAGAGCATCCCAAGCATTTTCAGTGGGGTTAAGGTCAGGAGATTTGGCTGGCCAATCCATTCGATGAATATCATCGCTTTCCAGATACTCCTTAACGGACGTCTACAGCGACACAACTGTCTAGGGACCTTGCTGCTGCCACAGGAACATTAGTTTCAAGGAAGACTGTTGCCAGGAGGCTTGGAGGAAAAGGATTGTATGCCAGGAAGCCCGCCATTTGCATCCCACTCACTCCCTTGTACAAAAGAGAGCGTGCACAATGATGCAGACAGCACCAACACTGGACACAGCTCCAATGGGTTAATGTTCTGTTCACAGATGAGTCCAGATTCAGTCTTCAACTTGATTCTCGGTGAATATTCATATGGAGGGAACCTGGGACCCGATACCATCCCAGTAACATCATGAAAAGGGACCATTATGCTGGTGGAAGACTGATGGTTTGGGCAGGGATCATGCAAGATACCCGCACACCGCTCCAATGTTTGACGCTGGTTCCGTGAATGCCCAAAGATACAGGCAGGGGATCCTATAATCCTACGTGCGTCTTTTCAGGGGTGCTGTTTGCCCTGAATTCGTTTTTATGGACGACAATGCCCGGCCACATAGAGCTCGCCTGGTTGAGGAGTATCTGGAAAGCGAGGATATTCATCGAATGGATTGGCCAGCCAAATCGCCTGACCTTAACCCCATTGAAGATGTTTGGGATGCTCTTGGAAGGGCTATTTCGAGACGCCAACCCTTACCCAGAACAATTCTGGAGTTAAAAACTGCTCTGGTGGAAGAGTGGGAGAGTCTTCCACAAGCAATCCTTAACTCTCTTAGTAACAGCATGCATATTCGTTGTGCATGCTGTATATCTGTCAGAGGTGACCAGACAACATACTAGAGGCGACCACACACCATACAAGTCTCACTTTCATTGCCATCTTTTATCATGAATTTCAGCTAACATTGGACTGTTGGCAATAACTCTTGCCAATGAATGGCACTTTAATTTTTGCTTTGCACATATTATTGTCATACTATAAGTTATATCCATACCAATTTTCATTTATTTTTATTCAGTATTTCTCGAGATATTTGGGAAAATGCCTTCCATCTCTTAATTTTGTCCACCAGTGTAGTTAATAAAAAATGAGACGTTATTTTTAATTGATTACACAGCGCCATAAATTTAAATGTCAAAAATGAGCAAAGTAAATGGAAGAAATGCAAAATTTTATATAAAAATTTCCATACACGGTTAAAAAATGGGAAAGCAAACTATGCAAATCAGCCATGCATGGGTATAAAATTGGAAGTACGCAATGCATTAAAAGTAATGCAGATAATAAAACATTAAAATATCTTGAATCGGAATTTGAACTCTTTGAAATGACGTAAAATATCTAAACAGCACAAAAAAAAATGCACAAATCATGATGGTTGAGTAGGATGAAGGAGTTTTTTTTACATGGTGTGTGGTCCCCTTAGATAGTTAATATAGAATAGTTAATAATATAATATCTATATCTGTTTTCTATGGATAGGATGAGGCTCTCGATAAGAATTTAGGGAAATCTCTCTTTAAAAAATGATATATATAAATCCTGAAAACGCCAACAAAGGAATGCAATGCATCGTTCGAGTGTGTCTCAGATATGCTCGATCAGATTTAAATGGATTGTGCATGCTAGCCACTACATACACTGCTTTTCTTTCTTTTCAAACTTGTTCTCATGAAGTTGAGCAGTATTTCATTGTAGCATGCATTAAATAAAAGGAATATACAATCCGTGCAGTATAAGGTACGAACGATATCTGAATATCTAGTCTGCATAAGCCTTGAGCTGTAAAAATGCCACCACAAGTGACTTATAAATCTGCGCATATTTTTTCGCAAGACTTGCTGACTCAAATACGTCAATATGAACTCGATTATGCAGTTTTATTCCAAAAATTTATTATTTAAAGACTAATGACAGTTCAGAAAAGGATAAAATCCCCAGATTAGTAAAGCTGAAAAATTAATGTACCTCTCCCCCGTACCATTTTGTTATGGAATTCTTTTGTGGTGCCCTGTAATTGAATAGTAAATATTCTTTGGGCGGCATGCTCTACAAAATATATATTCTAGTGCTCCTCATAAATGCATATCAATTTCATTATGTTTCGATGGGCGCGTAACATCATTAAAATGTTCTTGGAATTTGTCCATCCCATCGGCTATAATCTAACGGTATATTTTTGATTGTCCCTGTATTTGAACTATTTATCCAATTTTACCAAAATTTAAAATGACTCAACGAAATTCGGCAACAAATATATATTTAAAATTTAAAACGATTCGGTTGGATAGTTTTTGTGCTGTTCTATGTGGACAGAGAGACGGACGGTTCAGACGACGGCTATAGGTACTACGTTTTTATATAATTACGAATGCACCTAAAAAACTGTTAAATTCCAAAGCACATGCCGAAATTGAAAACACATGACAAGCAATTATTGCTCAAGGACAGTATTGTAATCGATTTCTTTTGTGTGTCCCTGTAAACGGATTAAAAATGATATGAATGTCCTGTTCAAACGTAATCGTAATGCAATTCATCGATTTATATAAGTTTCAATACTTTAAAATAGCATAATTTCATTAAAATAATCTGTTAACGATTTTTCTTATAGACCATAATGTGATGGGAAACTTTTGGGTTACCCTGTAAGTAAATTATTAATCTCACATACTTCATATACAATAATAAACATGCCTAGGGGACCCTAAATAAGGTTTACCAATTGCATAAAAATCCGAGTATATTTACGGATGTTAGAATGTGGACAGACGGACAGAAAAATCGAATGCATAAACAGTTTTCAACTTTGTTGGAAAATGAAAAAAAAAAAAAAAAAGCGCAACCGATTCATTTAATGCAAATAAATAAATAAATAAATAAATAAATAAATAAAAGAAAACTAGTCGTTGGGGGCCACCGTAATACTTACCCATCATGGATATGTATATGAAAATAAAACATGTGAAACTATTTATACAATGCATTGCAATTCATAAACAAAATTTAAATATTGTTAATATACATAGTAATGCTATATTAAAGAACTGCTGATGTACCAATTTCGACAAATTATATAAAACGCCAAACTACTCAAGTAGTACTGAACTGCGTAAAAGAAACATCCTTATAACTCCAAAAATAATAATTCTATTAACTAACAATTAACTGCGTCGGATTAAGCGTCTCATTTCCAATTAAAATATACTTCTGAATTGAAATTTGAATGAAATACAGGGTCATGAAAAATCGAAGAATGTGGAAAATAAGATTACAAATATCTCAGCAACTAATAATCCGATCGACTTCGTTCTATATGCAAAATGTGTGTTATTTTATTGCCTTTTACGTCCATTCCTTAGAACAAAAAAATTCGAAAATTTTTATATACCTTTCATCAGAACGAATTTTTCGAGAGTCCGAAAAAAATAGTTCCGGATAATCGAGGCTGCTGATATTGAATAGGGTTCGTTCCATTCATACATACGAACTACATACAAAATTTCAAGTCTCTATCTCAATTTTTTCGGGAGATAGAGCGTTTACAGACAGACAGACGGACGGCAAATTTTTATTTCTAAAAATATGTTTTTCGGAATCTCCACTATCTAAAACGTGTAAATCCGTCAAAATTTTTTTTTCGATTTTCAAAACGATTGCAAGACTTACCCTATACTACGTATGATGGGTAAGTAATAAAAGAAAATTTCACCCAAAAAGTCAGAACAGGATTTGGTACTTTTCTATGTAATTGGCATCGAAATATCGTTATTAGGTGCGTTCGTAACTATGTACATACGTAGCACCTATAGTTGTCGTTTAGTCCGTCCGTCTGTTCGTCCGTCCGTCTGTCTGCCCATCCGTCCGTCTGTCTGTCCGCCTATAACAACGCAAAAATTACCCAACCGAATCATTTGAAATTTAAAACATATATTTATTACATAATTTTGTCGAGTAATTTAAAATTTTATGAAAATCGGAAGCATGGATCAACTACAGGGGCAATCAAAATTATTCCTTTACATTACATGTCAATGGGGGAAAAATTTTCAAATAAGTTTTAATAGTTTGAAATTTTAAATATATAATTATTAGATAATTTTGTCGAATCATTTCAAATTTTATGAAAATCGGATGCATAGATCAGTTACAGGGACAATCAAAAGTATACCATTACATTGCGGGGGACGGTCGTTGCAGCAACTGAGATCCAGATAATTATTATCGATTTTTTTTTTTTACTTAATCTATGCCATTTTCTCAAACAAATTCAAAGTTTTTACCCGCGTGAAAAACGAGATAAAAAATAAACAACGCGCTATGGAATTTTTTATTGTAATTTTTTCGGGATAATTATGAAATATTTCAGTATCATGTTGTTTTTGTACATATTCTAGATATTTATATAGATTTTCTTTTTTTTTTTTTTTTTTACATATGATTCTTTAAAATCCAGAAGTTTTCCTTTTAAAAAGAAAATCTATTACTCACAATTTGCTTCAAAAATTCCTGTATTGTTTATTTTTAACTGAACAATATTACCTAATTTTCTATATTTAGATGCTAAGTTTATTAAAATCAAAGCTTATTTTTGTAATTTTTATTATTTCTTGAATTTTCTTTTTTTTTAAATGCTCATAAAATCACTTTAGTTTTAAAAGTAACGCTATACTGGTTCGTTTATTTCATAGTTCAAGATTGCCAATTATTTACAAAAATGGCATTTTGGCGCGCTTTGAAAAGAAAAAAAAAAAATGCCAATTCAATTTTAATCTGCAGACAGATAACACACAAGATCCGCGAAATCAAAAATAGTTTTTGTTGTTTTGTTTTAAACAATTGTAAGAATATTTATCAGAATTATTCAAATTCTCAAAAATATGAATTCAAAAAGAAAAATGGTTAAGTATTTACGTATTATCCGGGCTATGACATAGATCGCCAAAAATAATTTTTAATTGCCAATTTTATTTACAGTTACTGATTATGTTAAAAAAATAATTTAACATTAATTAATACAGAAAATTATTAAAAAGATAAATAAATTAGTAAATGTTATTATTAAAATGTTATTATTATATTAATAACAAAACTATCGCCAAACTATAAGATTAAATACCAAAAATGGATGACCGTAAATGTCGCATGAGTTATACCAAATAATAATAATGTCGTCGACCAATTTCGCCAAATTGTAGAAAACTCTAAACTATTTAATGTCAAATGCGACATTTACGATCATCCATTTTTCGCATTTAATCTTATAGTTTGGCGATAGTTTTGCTATTAATATAATAATAACATTTACTAATTTATTTGATATTATTTATCTGTTGGTACTACTTGGTTTTCCCGTCGACCAAAAGGCTATCGCCAAACTATAGGATTAAATGATAATAATAATGATCGTGAATATCACATTTAATGACATTAAATACGATACGCGTGTTTAAAACGTAATTAGATGATTTTTATTTCGACTTTTTGTTTGTATTTTTAATAATATTCTACTAACTATTTGTTGTTTCGTTATTTAAACCAAAAATTATGTCAAAAGGTATAAATTTGGCTATTAGTTTGGCGATTTGTATAATTTTGCGAAATTGGTCGACGGGATAACCAAGTAGTACTAAAAACAATTTATATCATTTAAAAAAAGAAAATAATAATTTAAAAAAAATTATTAAAACATAAACAATTACAGCTGGGTTACCATATCAGGCAAAGTAACGTCATTTTGGCGCCAGTGAGATACCTCGCTGCAGGAGCGTGCGAAGAGAAAACTGCACCCGGGGCAAAGTTTCGATTTGGCGCCCCCCTCCCCCCCCAACATTTTCTTGTAACTGGCAAAAAATGACGTTGGTAATATAAATTTGGTGCCCCCTAAATTTCAGCGCTCGGGAAAACGACCCCCTTTATCTTCTCTCCCCCCCCCCCTTCTTTCGCACGTCCTTTTCTCGTTGCATGCATGACATCTGTGCCAAAACAAAAATGTGGAAAAAACAATAATTGTTATTTATACGGCTTTTTCCCTACTAAAGTAAACTGAAAAAACTTTAAAATGTTGCAAATAAATTATTTTACAATATGTGCGTATGTGGAAGATATTTACACTAAAATTTAAATATAAAAAGATAGAGAGAGGGAGATCATACGGATTGCGAACATCGCTCCGGCTTATGCCTTTTTAGCTTAAAATCGTATTGTTTGGCGACAAAAGTAAATTCAAACACTTAATTAAACAAAGGATATATAATTAACAGTTAGAGCCTTTTTAGGTGCGTTCGTAATTATGTAAATACGTAGCACCTATAGTTATCGCTCAGTCCGTCCGTCCGTCTGTCTGTCTGTCAGTCCGCATATAACAACGCAAAAACTACCCAACCGAATCTTTTGAAATTTGAAATATATAATTATTACATAATTTTGTCGAGTCATTTCAAATTTTATGAGAATCGGATGGATAGATCAATTACAGAGACGATCAAAAGTACTCCGTTACATTACGGTCAATGGGGAAACATGTTTCAAATGCATTTTAATCGTTTGAAATTTAAAATACATACTTATTACATAATTTTGTCAAGTCATTTGAAATTTTTTGAAAATAGGATACCTAGATCAAATACAGGGACAATCAAAAGTACTCCGTTACTTTACAGTCAATGGAAAAAAAAAAGTTTCAAATGCATTTTAATGGTATTACACTCATTCGAACATAATAATATTATATGCATCATAAAGTACACATTATAATATATATTTTGCATAATCTGTGGTGCAAAGAACATTTGTTATTGATTTACAAAGCCACACAAAAGTATTCCATTACATAATGAGTATAGGGAGAACATTGTTGGTGCACATTTTGATTGTAATTAACTATTTACAGTTTTATGAGATTGATATATGAGTGATATTTTTGAAACTTCATTATCGTACGAACGCACCTCATTTGATACGCTTCACGTGCAATTTCCAACTTGTTTAAATTGATTCTGTGATTTTCTTCTTTAAGATACACAATGGAAGAATTAAATATATATATATATATATATATATATATATATATACATGTGGCACTCGGGGACTGCCGCGGTAAAGCTATTGCATAGCATTTTTTATAAACTTATGCAATTATAATTATTTATTTATTTTTTATTTATGCAGGTTTTTTTTGTCTTTGATATTAATTCAAGTTACACTTTTTGAGCGTGATGACCGATAACAAACATTTTTTTTCTTTTATTGAATAAATGAGAAGTTAATATCGTTTAAAATATTTTTATTATCTTACAATATATGTAGGTTAATCAGGAATTTTTATCATTGAAACTATACGTTTATGGTAGCTCAAATAAAAAACATAAGTTTGAAACTTGATATTCTCAAAATATCTGAAAAATACCGCGTCAATGTCTGCCGAAGTCTACCGAAGGATACCGTGCCGAAGTCTGCCAAACTGAAGCGACGTTAGCCGGAGTGTTAGGTTTTTTTCTCTTTACGGAATTTCTAGATTCTTTCGCCGCGCTCAAAGCCCGCGATAAAAGCTATGTAATACCTTAATAAATTACCAAACAAAATTTGGCCGCGCTACGAAAATTAGATCGCGAGTTACAAGCATTTTAAATTTTTCGATCCTCACCATGGGGGGGGGGGGTCTCCTGTCACCAAAAGTAACACTGTCTCATAATAAATTACCAAACAAAATTTGGCCGCACTACGAAAATTAGATCGCGAGTTATAAGCATTTTAAAATTTTCGACCCTCACCGTGGGGGTCTCCTGTTACCAAAAATTAACACTGTCAAATAATAAATTACCAAACAAAATTTGGCCGCGCTACGAAAATTAGATCACGAGTTATAAGCATTTTAAATTTTTCGATCCTCACAATTGGGCGGGTCTCCAATCACCAAAAGCTACATTATCCTACCTTGTTTTATCTTAAGACGATTCTTTTCTATACACATTCTATCAGGAATTTTTATTATTGAAACTATAGATTTATAGTAACTGAAATAAGAAATATAAGTTTGAGACTTGATATCCTCTAAATATCTGAAAAATACCGCGTCAACATCTGCCGAAGTCTAACGAAGGATACCATGCCGAAGTCTGCCGAGCTGAAACGACGTTAGCCGAGTGTTAGGTTTTTTTCGTTACGGATGTGTTAGGATTTTTGTCGTTACGGAATTTTTGGATTCGGTCGCCGCGCTCAAAGCCCGCGATAAAAGCTATGCAATAGCTTAAAAGTTATTTACGTTTTATCTAATGAAATTTTTTCGATGTTTTTTCCTGTTAACCAGGCACGAAAGAGATAAATAGCCAAATACTGATATACCAGCTTTGTAAGGTCTTCACTTGGCAGAATGCCAAGCCGATTCTATTCAGACTTTGGGGGTAATAGCCTATGAGGCCGAGAAATGATATTAAATATTGTTTTCTAATTTTTGTTCCGAGTGAAATTTTATTTTAAAATAAATAGATTGTGGACCTATTATTAGTTCTCGGAATAACCTTTCCAAAATATATATTTTCTCCTACATTTTTGTGAATTTTAACAAAAACATGTCTTTTTTTTTTACATTTATATTTATGGCTAAAATGCAGTTTTAACGACTGCTTGGCATCTGACTTGGCGGCTATGCAAGAAATTCGCCAATTCTAACAACCTAAATATTCAGGGCACTTGTGTGTCATATACTCACTGGGATTTACTTGGCGCCAGAATGGCGTTATTTTGCCTAATATGGCAACCCTGATATCGTTTATTTTCTGATAAATTGTTTATTTACCTTATTTTTTTTTTAATTATATAATTTCTTTTGCTCTATTGTTATTTGTTTTTAAAATTTATTATATTTAAAAATTGTTTTATTTATTGTTATTTTTTTAATAATAGAAAATAATTTAAAAATGTATATTTAACCAGCATTCGAAAATGAGGTTGAAGAGAGATTGGCGCCGGTTGGGTTTGATCTGAGAACCTCTGATCAGGAAGCGAGTGCTTTAACCGTTGAGCAAAAGGCCAAGCCAGTTACTCTCAGGTAGTAACTCGCTTTATACTGATCGAGATCGTTACAGAGTATGCCCCCAGTGAGAAAGACGTATTACTGACGTCTGACGAGCGATATCCACTCGTGAATGAATGCTGTCGTACGCATAGAGCACGGGCACGGTTGCAAGTAAACTGTCATTTTCCCTGTTTGGGTGGCAGAAACTTCGCCGTTCCTTGTTTGTCGTCGTTTAAATCCATAGCAATCTTCCCGATATCATGACTTTTTCGTCCAATCATGATTATTTTTTGGAAAAATATAGTCCTGTCTAGCTAGGCTTAACCTTTTTCTAATGTTTCATTCACCCTCTGCTTTTTATATATCGGGGGGGGGGGGCATATATAAAAAAAAATAAACATTTATTGTTGATCTATATAGTTTAAAAATTCTGTTCCGTTTACGGCTTTCTACTGATAATAAATCAATAATGAATAAAGCAAATCAGGTTTCTTCCGTCAAAAATTACACCTTCCGCCCTTTGCCCCCCCCCCCCCCTTCTCTGATCATATACAGTTTCATATTTTTAAAACTCTTTATTTTGTTTAAATAAAATTTGTCGCATTTATTTCTGACTTATCACAATAAATAAATAATAATTTAGATTATCTCCAGCTTATCCGAAATATGTATGCTTCCATTCTTAGCCCCCCCCCCCCCCATTCCCATCATGCAAATAAGTTTTTTTTTTTTTTTCTATTAAAAAAAATTCTAGTATTTTTTCCTCTTTCCAGTGACAAAAAATAATCAAATATATCAATACAAATATATCGATTTTTTATCATCTCTTTTATTCCGAAAAAATTTCTTCCCTCTGCCCCCCCCCCCCCCTCCAGCAGAATGAATTTTAAAACTTTGAAATTCGTCATTTGAAAAGAAAACTGATATATTTGTTGCTCACTAATAAGAATAAATAAATAATGATTAAAATCACTTCCTAACATTCCGAACTTACGCTTCTCCATGTACCCCCCCCCTTCCGGAATACAAAGGAGTTTATTTTTAATCTTTATTTTACATAAAAAATCTTTTCAATTTATTGTTCCGTAGTCACAAAAATAATTAATCATATAACTTATACTCTGTTTCTGAAATTCTCATCCAATCTTCTCTTTGCCCCCCCCCCCCCCCCCCCGCCCAGTTTGCTGATTGTCAAATATTTAAAAATAGTTATTTAAAAATATTGATTTAAAAAAATTATTTATTTTTAAAAATATTTATTTAAAAAAATGCCAGACCTGTGTGTCATTAATACATGAAAAATAATCTTAATTATCGTTAACTTACAATCATTTACGCTCCCCCCCCCTTTGATACAAATATATTTGTATGCTAGTAGGAAAGAGTGAGAAGCATAAATTGTGATTTCTTAGGTTTTAAAGTTAAAATCTTTAAGTTATTTTTATTTCTATGTAAAAAAAAAAAAAAAAAAAATACTAATACTAATAATAATAACATTTTTTTCAATTAGGAAACACTAGACAGACTTTAATACAATTATTAATAATAATAATAATAAAAAAGGTCTGTCTAGTGTTTTCTAATTGAATATTTTAAATTCAGACGTTAAAATGTATGTATATCTTAGAAATAATATTTTTTTTGTTTGTTGTTCTATAATGACAATAGAGTAATAATTAGCAATATAAATAATCCCCATTACTGAAATTTCCGTTTCCCTTTCTTCTCATATCCTCCATATAATATTCAAAATTTCAATGAAAAGCGTATTCGTTGATATCTAATAACTATAAATATCTCCTTTCTCCCCGCCTACCCAAAAAATAATAATTCTGCCCCCTCGTGTGTTTTGCTACAGCACACTACAAAAAAAGTGCATAATAACTCTAATAAAGTTTGCTAATATCTCAAAGTAAAGATATTTGAACGAGAAGTTTGTGGTAATTATACAGTGGAAAAGGAATCGTTTTTGCCACCCAAACAAGCGAGCAGCTGAAGAATGACGTCACATGCGCGTGCTCTATATTGTGATGCGAGGACAGGCTTTGCGTTGAGAGAGATTGTTTTTTTTTTTTTTTGGTGCTGCCATCTGTTGATGATGAGGTGAGTTGATTGTTGTGCGCTGGAAGTTGATGATGAGAGAGTTGCGTGCGTGTCCAGGGTCACCAATGAAGAGAGATTGGCGCCGGTTGGGTTTGATCTGAGAACCTCTGATCAGGAAGCGAGTGCTTTAACCGTTGAGCAAAAGGCCAAGCCAGTTACTCTCAGGTAGTAACTCGCTTTATACTGATCGAGATCGTTACAAGGTTTTCGCCAAATTGACGTTAGAAATTTTTTTTTATCAAACCTTACGCGTTTATGATATCTGCGTCATTTCTCATTTTCATATCCAATGTATGCAAATAATATAAATAAATAATGTACACAAAAAAGTAGCGAAATAATTTTAAAAAATTGCTAATCTGGCAAGTTTTAAAATCACACCATTCAGGCGTTAATTCTAAAAAGATTAAGTTACGCTATATTGCGAGGGAAAAAGTTATAACCATACCTTTAAATCATCTTTTTTATTATATTTGTCATTTTTAAACTTATTTTAGTGTAACTGAATTACAATGTGATGTTTAGAAACAGATAATTGAATTAGAGAAACAAAAAGGTATTCGCCAAAAAAATTCGACATATCTAAGATGTTTAATAAATAAACTCATCGTCGAGATGGTACGAACTCTCCCATTTTCGCACTGGACTCGCTCTTTTCGCCCATGCGCAGTTCTGTCCAGGTTTCTCTCAAACGTGGTTCATCAGTATTATATCAATCAAAATTTTCTTTACATTGAATTTATTTTTAACCATTTTAATTTAATTAATTAATTTTTTTTTGTTTGAATTAAATATTTGGCTTGCATATGCATATATACTATTACATAGGTATATACATGTGTATATGTAAAATCGTGCCGATTTGGAGATTTTCGAAAATCACGCTTTGGCGAAGGGAGTTTTGCAATCGCACCGGTTATATGTGTCAAATGTTAAGAAAAATATACGATGTTTATATAAATATTTTATGTATATACATTTTAGATATATTTCTATATATATGTGTAATTATTTATAGCGATATACATACATAAATATATAATATATACACCTGTAAATAAATACTACATACTTACATATATTTTTTACATTTTTATATATTTTTATGTGTCAAATTTAAACAAAAGCTACAAATTTTTCCGAAAAAATTATGCTAAATGCAAAAAAATACAAAAAATAAATAAATAAATAAATAAATAAATAAATAAATAGCTAAAATTAATTCCAGTAGTAAAAAAGCAACGCCAAATGAAATCGCATCAATTCATTTAATGAAAAAAAAAAAAAAAAAAAAAAAAACAGGATATGGAACTTTTTTTCCCAAAAAAAAAAAATCCACCGGGTAAAATCATTCTGGCCGAAGTTTTGAGACTTACTGCTTTATAATATGTGTATATGAATATGATAAGCCAATGTATCAAACCACAGTGTGTAACTTTTTTCCGTTTTTTATTATAATTATGCATTTACAAAATCCTTTGAATGCACTGCCCACGCATACAATTTAGAAAATGTTTCATTTTCATACTCTTTAATCTTTAGAAATCCACAAAGAAAACATTCATTATTGTATACTGTACTCACAAAAAATAAAATCGCAAAAATTCCATAGCGCGTTGTTTATTTTTTATCTCGTTTTTCACGCGGGTAAAAACTTTGAATTTGTTTGAGAAAATGGCATAGATTAAGTAAAAAAAAAAAATCGATAATAATTATCTGGATCTCAGTTGCTGCAACGACCGTCCCCCTTACATTGCAGCCAATGGGGAAAAAAGCATCAAATGCATTTTAATCGTTTGAAATTTAAAATATATAACTATTACACAATTTTATGGAGTTATTTCAAATGTTATGAAAATAGGATGCTTAGATCAATTACAGGAACAATCAAAAGTATTCCCTTACATTACGGTCAATATGAAAAAATAGTTTAAAGTAGAATTGACATAAACCTATGAAGTATATATATATACCGGGTGTCCTGAAAAGGACTGAACGATTTTAAAAATCAATAACTTGCAAACTTTTACAGATATTAAAAAAATTCTTGCACTAGAGTCATCTAAAAGGTCAAAAGTTTTTTTCCCTGCGATTCTGGATTTTAGTTCGAATTACAAACAATAGATGGCGCTGAAAGCGCTAGGTGCTGTATTGAGACGGATATTGACGTCACTTGGCACTGAAGCAAAATAAGGAGATTAAAGCTATGGAGTGGATCTTATTCAAAAATGAACTTCTGCTTTTACCGTCCGATTTTGAATGCAATCCATATAATTTTGATTTTGCTGGTGTCAGCGCAATAATAGAGAAAAATATTATTTTCATGGGTTTGACTCCTTTGAAATCGAAATGCGTGAAACAACAACGTTCGAATTAGCGACTTTTATTTATTTATTTATTTATTTATTTTACATTTCAAGAATGTAAGTATTTTGAGAACAGGATATCTTATTTATCTATTTATTTTTCTGGATATCTTTTAAACCTTTTTTATGTCACCTAGTCATGTCCTGTATTGTATTTTAAGTATGTGGGATTAACAGTTAATTTACAGGTACACCCAAAAGATTGCATCACATCATAGTCTATGGGGGAAAATCACTTGCAGTGCATATTAATGAAATACACTATTTCAAATGTATTGAAACTGATATAAATCACTGAATTTCAGTGTAAGATGATTATGATAAAATAGAGTAATTGGTATTTATAGTATTTAACGTTTATTTACAGGGGCACACAAAAAGAAACCGGTTACTCTACTGTCTTTAAGTAATAACTGCTGGAAATGCGTTTTCAATTTCGGCATGCGCTTTTAAATTTAGCTGCTTTTTAGATACATTAGTAATTATATAAATGCATATCACCTATACTCGTCTCTGATGCGTCCGTCCGTCTGTCTGTCAGCATATAACAGTGCAAAAATTACTCTATCGAATCGTTTGAAATTTTAAATACATATTTATTGAAGAATTTTGTCCTGTCATTTCAAATTTTATGAATATCGGATGTGTATTTTCAATACAGGGACAGTCAAAAGTATTCCGTTACATTATGGCCGACGGGGGAAAAGTTTCAAGTGCTTTTTGATGATATTACACCCGTCCGAACATAATGAAATCAACATGCATTTATGAATTAAATTGAAATACAAATGATGTAGAATATGCTGCACAAAGAATAGTTATTATTCATTTACAGGGCCACACAAAATAATTATGTAACATAACGGTATAGAAGGAAACATACTTTGCGGCATATTTTAATTTTGTTACATATATAATAAAATTGTTATAAGTTACTTAGGTTTACTACGAATTTCTTACTATATAATAGAAAATATGAAATATTTACAGGGACACACAAAAGATTTCGGAAACTATGCTGCATCAAAAATGCTGTACGCTAACGACAATTGCTTGAAATTTTAAGTTTTGATATGATTTTTTTAAAGTTTCAGTACATTTTTGCATGTTATGCTGTGTATATAATTGGTGCAAATCATATAAAGGGCTACACAAAAGAATTCGCACTCCTTACTAAGTGTGTAAGTAAATATATTAGGTGATTTGTAAATGAGTTATGCATTTTTTTTTTAACATTGAACAGCTTTAAGTATATTACGATATGTTTAAAGAATAGAAATGAAATGATATACCGAGGCACTCAAAAATTGGATTAATAGCCGGCTCTGGATGGTAATCTCTGGAAGTGTGATTTCATTAGTTTAAAGCATGTTTCGGTTTTAAATAGATTTTAGCTAGATAAATGGCGTGTATTTAACGACAGTAGGAAAAGTACAGCGCTATACAAAAGAGTTCAAATATGCTTCCGTCTATTTAAATAAATTGCTAAATGTCAAATTTCAACTTAACATGTGTTTTTAACGCTTTCCAACATAGTTAAAAAAAATTATGATTTCTTTTTAGTTAGCCGTCTGCCTGTCTGTCTTTCCAAACTCTAACTTGCGTTGAAATAATTGAATTGGTCTGTAAGTGATATATGTTAATAAGATTTATTATGCCGTGTTGGGTATTGTAAACAAACTATGCATAATTCATGATTCATTTACACAGACACTCAGAACTATGCCATTACATTATGTTCTGTGAGGATAATTATATATGTAGCTCCTACATTCGTCATCTGGAATGTTCTTTTATCTGTCCGCACATAATAGCGCAGAAACTACCCAACAGAATGCTTTGAATTATAATATATATACTCGTTGCAGAATTTTCGTTACTCATTTAAAGTTTTATGAAAAGCGAATCAAAGCTTAAAAGGACATTAATAAATGTTTTCTTCATTCTATTAAAACCTATTCTGCGTGACTAATTCAATGATATCCAGTGATAGGTGATGATTCCAGGTTGTCATTACGATTATAGCTCATTTAAGGTGGAGGTAGTATTATTTCCCTATTACCATGAATTTAATATACATAATCGTAATAAATTTTGTATTTGGGTATTTTTACAAAAGAGTGCAACAGCTATTGCACCAAATTTTCAATGTTTATACTATGAATATTCTTTGTTCTAAAGAATAAACCATTTCCGCGATTTTTTTGCAACATACATAAAACTTTACTAAAGAACTTCTTTAAAACAAACTAGCATTTCTTAGAATATAACAAATTTTTTAAAATAGCAAAATTGATTAATTTTTAACAACAGCAAAAAAAAAAAAAAAAAAAAAAAAAAAAAAAAAAAAAAAACTACTAAATCGTTTCACTTTATTTTAAAATATGATGCACAAAGTATTCTTTAAATTAGATGATAAAAAGTAATTTAATCCGAGAAAATACGGCTTTTTTAAATGTAAAATCGTCTGCAAAACTCGTATGCTGCTCGTTAAATTCATTTCCAGTTTCCAATCGCTGCCATTATATAAAAGGATTTATTATTTCCATGTCAACAACACATTTCATTGAAATTATACCGACTGAGTCCAAAATCGGGCTTTATGTCGAGTGCACAGGTCAAATGTATGTTGTTCAATAAAAACAAATAAACAAAAGTTCAAAATCGGGCCCTAAGAGCAAGATTACATTGTCAAACGAGACCCACTCCACAGCCTTAAACTCCTTATTTTGCTTCAGTACCAAGTGACGTCAATATCCATCTCAACACCACACCTAGCGCTCTCAGCGCCATCTATTGTTTGTAATTTGAACTAAAATCCAGAATCGCAGGAAAAAAACTTTTGAGATGATTCTCGTGCAAGAATTTTTTAAATATCTGTAAAAGTTTGCAAGTTATTGATTTTTAAAATCGTTCAGTCCTTTTCAGGACACCCGGTATATATATATATATATATATATATATATATATATATATATATATATACTAAAATGTACATTCTTTACACTCTGTGATGCAAAGAATATTTATTATTAAATTACAGGGTCACCTAAAAGCATTCCACTACATAATGTTATACGGGAAAACTTTGTTTGGGACGCGTTTTAATTATATTAAACTATTTCACATTTTATGAATATGATATGCGTTGCTGAGGTGTAATAAAAGTTAGTTCCTGTATATTTATAGGAACACATAAAAGATTTCGGACACTGTACTGTATCCGAAGTACTGTCTACTATAACAGCAAGATCTGAATGTTTTTAAAACTTAGTTATCGTACGAACGCATCACATTTGCTACACTTCACGTGCAATTTCCAACATGTTTTACATAACATGGTAACCAGGCAATTGTTTTTTTCTGTAATTATTAAATCGGTATTTAATCGCGTTTTTATTTATTGTTGCTTCCTTTTTAATATAACAGAAAATAATTCAAAAGTGTTTTTCGCCAAATTTTCGCCAAACCAAATACGGTACTACTTAGTTATCCCGTCGACCAATTTCGTCAAATGATACAAATCGCCAAAGTAATAGCCAACTTATGCATGTTGACTAAATTTTTATTTTAATTAATAGAAGAAAAATTAAATTAGTAAAACATTAATAAAAAGTCGAGATAAAAATTACTTTATGATGTTTTACGCACGCGTATCATGTTTAATGTTATTGAATGGGACATTCAAGGTCATCTGCTGTCGGAATTTAATCTTATAATTTGGCGATATTTTTTTGGTCGACGGCATAACCAAGTAGTACCCGAAATACGTATATGATATTTTTGTCCTATTTTTATGGTACTTTCCCATTAATACCTTCACTTCGGCGTTTTTATAAATCTTGGTCCTTTTTGGGCTTCAGAAAATCAGATTTCATATCTGATGAACGTTTATGCTTATTTTTTACACATAAATATGGCATAAATGTCATATACGCGCCAAGTTGGTGCGATTTTATCTGTCGTCAAATTGATGAAAACTTTGATTTTGAATATTGCTGTAAGTGTTAATATTTTCGATTTATTGTGATATGTATATTTTTTATTATATTTATTATTATGATTATTATTTATAATTTTTATTTATTGCTTCAACTATTGTTTCTTTTTTGGTACTACTTGATTAAACTCTCGACAAACTATAAGATTAAGCCAAACTATAAGATTAAAAGTCAATTATGGATGATCGGGAATGTTTCATTCAATCGTATTAAACGCGATACATGTGTTTAAACCTTTCAGGAGCAAGGCATTTGTGCTCCAAAAATGGTCAATTTATATTTACGAACAAATTTAATTGAAAATAATCTAAAATAATCAAAACCGTTTCGTCACGTATAATATGAGATCAAAATTGTATTAAAAATTTACTGGTGCCAGTTGGCAATTTATGCATTAAAATTAACCGCTTACATACTGCGAATGGCTCTCTTCAAGAGGTTTAAACGTCATCAAGGGATTTTTAATCCCACTTTTTATTTGTATTTTTATAAATTTTTTATTAATTTATTTCTTTTTTCGTTATATAAAATTAAAAAATATATCAACATGTGTAATTTGGCTATCAGTTTGGCGATTCGTATAATTTGACGAAATTGGATGACAAAATAACCAAATATTACAAAAAAAAAAAAAAAAAAAAGAGCGATCGATGTAAACAGAATAACAATATATAATCTATTAATCAAAGTAACATCTAAAGCAGCCATGTCAAACTCGTATTTAATTTAAATACGAAAGAATTTTTTCCAATTTGCACACGCGAAATATAAAAGATGTTACATGGCGATTATAAAACGCAATTATAAAAAAAAATCGCAAAATGTCAAATGCTAAGTTACTAAGAATTATGGCTTTTTTCTTTTCAATTAACAAAAAAAAAAAAAAAAAAAAAGGATTTTTTTTTCCAGTTTGTTTCTTAAGTTTAAATATGTTTTAAAACATTAGGGGGGCCCCGCCCCCCTGCTCGCTATGCTCGCCAACCCCCCGCATAATCGCTCCGCGATTCCAAATTATTGGCTACCCCTGCTTGCTGCGCTCCCCAATACCCCATGGTATGAATAAGCAGTTCCAGACCTTTTAAATGATGTGTCACACGACTGGTGTTGTAAAGAAATAAAAATGTGCCCCCCTGGGGGGCAGAGTGGGAGGCGACACAAACGACATCCATAATATGAATAAGCAGCTGCAGAGCTCTCAAATGATATGTCACACGACTGGTGTTGTAAAGAAATTAAAAATGTGCCCCCCTGGGGGGCAGAGTTGGGGTGACACACAAGACATCCATAAAATGAATAAACAGTTGCAGACCTTTCAAATGATGTGTCACACAATTGGTGTTGTAAAGAAATTGCAAAATGCGCCCCCTCTAAAGGGCAGAGGGGGGGGGGTTACACACAAGATATCCATAATATGAATAAGCAGTTGCAGACCTCTCAAATGATGTGTCACACAATTGGTGTTGTAAAGAAATTAAAAATGTGCCCCCCTGGGGGGCAGAGTGGGGGATGACACACAACACATCCATAATATGAATAAAGCAGTTGCAGACCTTTCAAATGATGTGTCACACAACTGGTGTTGTAAAGAAATTAAAAATGTGAGTGTGGGGGTGACACACAAGACATCCATAATATGAATAAGCAGTTGCAGACCTTTCAAATCTTGTGTAACACGACTGGTGTTGTAAAGAAATTAAAAATGTGTCACCCCCTGGGGAGCAGAATGGGGGATAACACAGAAGACATCCATTATATGAATAAGCAGTTGCAAACCTCTCAAATGATGTATCAAACGACTGGTGTTGTAAAGAAATTAAAAATTTGGCGAAATATTACAGTTATTGCCAAGTTGGCGTCACTTTTGACAACTAATTTTGGTCGCCAAATTTGGCGATATATCGCCAAGTTGGCGACAAACTTGGCGATGGTAACCTTTCCTCTCTTTATGGTAACCCATACGGCGATGCATAGACGGAGCCCTTTCCTGATTGGTCTATTCGACTCATGGAAGGAGTGGACAACCCGGATTCGTTAGTTCCGGAAATCTTCCACATCAGCATCATTCCAAGAGTCATTCCTTTTAAGGCTAGTTTTTTTTTACTATAGAAGGACTTACATGAAAATTATTTGCATATTTTCCTTGCTCCATGTGCTTGAATTCGGAAATCTAATGAAAATATCCAGCTTGTGAAAATGACGCAAACCAAATTTCTATGACGTATGCAAATAAATTGTGCTTTTTTATCAGTTTTTTTAATATAACTTTTAAACTATTTGGAACTAATTTTTCGTAGGTGGGGTATTCACCAGATTACCTTCATAGGTAGCCATTGGTACAAACAGAATCAAAATCCGACAAGTACTTTTTGAGATTTGCTTGACGAAAGAATTTTTTTGACTTTTAATATCGTTACGTACTCTGAGTATAAGACTTCGCTTCGCTCAGACAATAATTTGAACCACACACATTTTCTCTTTCTTGCATCTCAATAATCTCTTTAACGTCAAGAAGAAAAGTAAGGGGTTTACAAAAATGAGAAATAGGACTTCTGGACAGCATGTCGGCTTCGGCATTTGTAGATTCCTTTAAGTACTCAATTTTGTAATCGAACATACTTAACTTCAATGACCACCTAAATATTCGACCTCTTAAATGTTTGACATTTTTTAACCAAACAAGAGATGCATGATCAGTATGGATGGTAAATTGTACACTGTAAAAATTGAAGACCCAAATTGGGTTAAAAGATTTCTGGGTATAGTAATTTTCTTGAAATGATACAGTAAGGATTCCAAAATGGTAGAGTATTGTTCCCAAAATAGATAACCCAAAATGGTTCAAAACAGAGCAGATCTTTATTAACATTAAATTAATCAAAATTTATGAGGCATAATGTATATACTATCTAAGATATTTTAATTGTTTTAATGTCATTAAAAATCAGACTTATTTAAAACGATTTTGTGCTACAAACTGAACTTTCCAAATTGGAACAATTTTGCACCCAAAAATCTTTCAACCCAATATGGGTATTTTGTTTTTACAGTGTACACCATGAAAATAATGATAAAATTTATCTAAAGTATCAATGATGGCAAGACACTCTAACTCGGTAATGAAGTAATTTTTCGCATAACTTCTCAATCCTCTAGAAAAATAAGCAATTGGATGTAAAAATTTATTATGGTCAGGTTGTTTAAGAACTGCACCTACCGCCACCTACGAAGCGTCAACAAACATGTGTAGGGGTAATTTTGGGTCATAAATCTTTAAAATTGGTTTAGCAATGAGGGCATCTTTTAATTTTTGAAAAGAGTTTTGACCTTCAGAATTCCATTCCCAAATAGTATCTTTCTTAAGTAATTTATTTAGGGGGTGTCTAATTTCAGCATATTTGTCAATAAATTTATGATACACATTTATAGAACCAAGAAATCTTTGTAATTCTTTAGTATTAGTAGGGGGTTTTAATTTTCTAATAGTTTCTATATTAGTATTAGCTGGAGTTAAAGTTCCATTTTGGATTTCATACCCTAGAAAATTGATTTGTTTTTGAGCAAAAGTACATTTAGATAATTTTAATTTAATATTTTCTATTTAGCATAAATCAAAAATTTGGATGGGATGCTGTATATGTTCATCTATTGATTTAGAAAAAATAATTATATCATCAAAATAATAACAAGCAAAGTTTTTTTTATATATTGTAAGAATTCTTCTAATTGTCCTATTGAAAATTGGGGGGGGGGGGGCTATCTTTACACCGAAGGGGAGAACATTCCATTCCCAGAGCCCACAATTGGTAGTAAAGGCTAACTTTTCTGAATATGCTGGGTGAATAGGTATGTGCCAATAGCCTGAGACTAAATCCAGTGTAGAGAAATATTGGGGACCACTTAATTTGTCTAAAATTTCATCAATTCGGGGCAAAGGTTCGGCGTCATTTTTCATAATAGAATTTAATTTTCGGTAATCAACACACATTCGGTTTTTTTGCCTTCGTCTCGTTTATTTACTAAAGTAACAGGGGAAGAATATGGGCTATAACTTTCTTTAATTAATCCAGCAGCTAATAAGGATTGAATTTGCTGGGAGATTTCTTTTTCATCAGCAGTGGATTTACAATAAGGCCTCAAAGATATTGGTAGGTCAGATTTAAGAAAAATACGCTGAGGTTCAATATTAATTCTCCCTACATCATATTTATTTTTTGCAAAAATATCTAAATAATCCCTTAAAAGTTCCCTTACATTTTTATTTTGAATAGCATTCAGATTCCCCAATAGATTATAATCATCATTATTAGTTCGCGGCAAGGATTGAGGAGTTATGGTATTTCCATAATCGGGTTGCACATTGGTATCATTTTTTATATCAAAATGAAGTAATTCTAAATTATCACTGGATATGTTGACATGTTGGTTTAACGTAATAAAACCTTGTAGCACCTGGCTTTTTGCACAATCAATTTTCAATTTAAATTTGGCACAATCAGGTAAACCTAAAATAGCATAGTCCAAATCTATCTTACTTACTAAAAAATTAACATACCTCTTTATATTACCAAATTTAATACATAATCGACAAGATTTATGAATTGTAAGAGTTCCTTGTGCCTGTCTAATAGTAATAGGGGAAACATTTAAATTAGCATTTAAATATCGAACAAATTTGAGAGATAATATTGAGACAGTTGATTCACTGTCTACAACACAACACACTTTTTTATTGTCCACATATCCAGGAATAATTAATTGTCAGACATTATTTGTAGGGGGTTGTTGTATATGAGCAGGAGTTTGAGATTGCAATGAATTTGTGTTAAATATATAACTCCTCTCCCAATGATAAGCATTTTGTATACCTCTGTTTAAACATATTCTGCACGGACGACTTGGATAATTATTTTGATAATGCGTCGTAGGCATTCTAGGAGTGAAAAATCTAGGATTAAAATTTTGTGTTGGGTTGTTTGGAATGGATCGAGTCCAATGTCTAGGATGAGGATTGGAATTGTGCAAAGGTCTAGTTTGTTGAAAATTTCTGTTGTTGTTATTAGGGGTATGAGTTGGAATCGCTGCTAATTGTTTAGCGATGCGAAACCATTCACGAGTATTAGAAGGAGGGTTTGCAATTAAATAATTTTGATACTCAGGCTTAACTCCGTCAGTTAATCCCTGAATAATTATATTTTCTCCAAGCTGAAGTTGTCTTCCAATCTCAACTTTCTTTCTAAAATAAGAATCTTAGATCATTTAACTTTAAGGAGGTAAACTCAGAAAAATTTGGGACTCTAATCTGGATACATTTTTCTGTTAAAATCTCAACAATTTCATCATAAGTAGCACAATCCAAATAATCATCTATAAAAACTTTTAGAGCTTCACCCTTTAAATATTTCGAGATGTTAAGTTTTTTCCAAACATCATCTTTTTTTCTACAGAACATTCTTTATCAAAATGCTTGAACCATGAAAAAATATTCATGCCCGACTCAAAGTCAAAAGGGACTATATCAAGTTTATTTTCAGTCATTTTATCCTCCTTTACTAATCCCTATCTTAACAGCATAAAAGAGGGATAATTCATACGGGAAAATATTTAAATGCTATAATTCAATTACGATAAATAACAATATAAATAATAAATAAATACATGAACTCTTTCTTTGAATTCATGTGGAATAAATAAATAAGTAATAAATAAATAAATATCACAGTTTCAATAACAAAGGAAATATACAACAAATATTTTTTAAGAACACAAATAATTTCCTCTTTAGTACTAAGAACACTTTTAAACTTAAGTAAAATTTCTATGAGCAGAAAATTTCAATTAATAAATTAAGAACAAAATTATTTTTTAATATCTGTAATAAGAATAATAAAATCAACAATTTAAATAAAGAAATTATTATTGAAATTTCGTAAACAATAACAAAATAAGATAAATAATAAATAATAACTTACAATTTTGTTCTCTAAAAAAGAATAACGGAACCTAGACTTTATTTGGAAGGAAATAGTTTTTTTTTTTTTTTTTTTTTTTTTTTTTTTTTTTTTTGTGGTGTTCATTTATTATTCGTGGCCTTTATAGGTGCTCTTTAGCTGGATAATCATCAGATATTTTCGTAGAGGTTAATTATATGAAAAAAAAATACTGGAGACATATTTCACAAATAAATTTGGATGTAACTTGGCTCCTTTTTTCTTTCGACATTCTTTGCAACATCATTGGCATTAATATGATGACTTAGGTGCGTCTAAGAATAAACAATCACAGCAGATGTTTCAGCGAGCAATCGTTCATCGAACATGGCGAACATGGCGAGCACATAATCATCGCTGTGACCAAAAAGTTTCTCAAACAAGGTCAGTCTGCAGTTGGCAAGTCATGAGAACTTAATATTTCTACAGAGCTGCATGCCGGCTCATTTCAAAAATCCTGCCGGCTTTCCATATGTAACATAAAAATTAAAATAATATTTTTGGCGGCATTCCATCTAAAAGATCAACAGCAGATTCAGCAGCCGTAGTGTAACCTATCAAGCAATGGATTTCGGTCTTTGAGAATTTCCCCGTGAAAAATTAAATCACTCAATTTTGAATTCATATTTATTGGAACACATAAAACACGTGAAGTTATACCAGCAATTACCTTGGCACACATCGAATACTCTCAACTTCGTGAACTAAGCTATCTCATTCCATCTTACAATTTATCGGGAAAAATTTAACGGGCGTCCTAGCAGTTCAAGAGACAGATGTATTCTGGATGCTCCGAAAACCTAGAATGAAACTCCAACACTCACACGAAAAAACTAGCCCCTCCCCAGTCTGCGTCAGTAAATTAAAAATCCAATTAGGAGTAACTTTGAGGCTACGCGTCAGAAATCATCACCTCTGATTGGTAAACGAGGCGTGGCCTTCTCGTAAGAACTCCATAATGTTTCGCAAATAGACTAACCTGCGCATTAACACAGAGCAGAGGACCTTAATAAAAAATAATATTAAAATCTCGATAATATTCCTATAAAGAAAAATATTACAAATCGTTTCCCGCACTTTTTGAGAAACAAGCAATAGATTATTAATAAGTTAATAAAATAAGAAAAAGAACTTTAGCTGTTAAAATATTAATACATTACGAAACTAAGATTAAGAATATGTTCCACAAATTTATAATAAATAGCTCAGAGAGGGTAAAATGGCGCGATTTTTTTTAATTACATATATATATATATATATATATATATATGTATGTATATATAACATAAATAAGGGGTGTATAATAGGGTAAACCTTTTTCTTTTTTTGATTAGCTGTACCGCGGAAAACTTATGTCTAGAATAGTTTAGTAAAGTGAAAAGAAAATGTAATTTAACAAACTACAACGACTATTTGGAAAATGTTATTTTCAAAGACTAAAATTTTAAAGACTTATAAATAAATTCTATATCTAAATTAATAATAATAATAAACATCATTTTTAGGATGCTTATAACGAGTCATATATTACGTATGCCATGCATTAAACATTGATATTCTTAGACCAATGATTAATCCTTCTATAGTAAAAAAAAACTAGCCTTAAAAGGAATGACTCCTGGAATGATGCTGATGTGGAAGATTTCCGGAACTAACGAATCCGGGTTGTCCACTCCTTCCATGAGTCGAATAGACCAATTAGGAAAGGGCTCCGTCTATGCATCGCCATATGGGTTACCATAAAGAGAGGAAAGGTTACCATCGCTAACAATCGCCAAGTTTGTCGCCAACTTGGCGATATATCGCCAAATTTAGCGACCAAAATTAGTTGTCAAAAGTGACGCCAACTTGGCGATAACTGTAATATTTCGCCAAATTTTTAATTTCTTTACAACACCAGTCGTTTATACATCATTTGAGAGGTTTGCAACTGCTTATTCATATAATGGATGTCTTGTGTGTTATCTTCCATTCTGCATCCCAGGAGGGACACATTTTTATTTTCTTTACAACACCAGTCGTGTTACACAAGATTTGAAAGGTCTGCAACTGCTTATTCATATTATGGATGTCTTGTGTGTCACCCCACACTCTGCTCTCCACAAGGGGGGGGGGGGGCGGTCACATTTTTAATTTCTTTACAACACCAGTTGAGTGACACATCATTTGAAAGGTCTGCAACTGCTTATTCATATTATGGATGTGTTGTGTGTCATCCCCCACTCTGCCTCCCAGGAGGGGCACATTTTTAATTTCTTTACAACACCAGTCGTGTGACATCATTTGAGAGGTCTGCAGCTGCTTATTCATATTATGGATGTCTTTAGTGTCGCCTCCCACTCTGCCCCCAGGAGGCACATTTTTAATTTCTTTACAACACCAGTCGTGTGACACATCATTTGAAAGGTCTGCAACTGCTTATTCATACTATGGGTTATTGGCGAGCGCAGCAAGCAGGGGTAGACAATAATTTGGAATCGCGAAGCGATTACGCCGGGGATTGGCGAGCATAGCGAGCAGGGGGGCGGGGCCCCCCTAGTAATAAATAAAAAAAAATAAATAAAAAAAAAGCAGTAGTTTATAGATTTACAACTTTTACTGCTTAAAATGCGCATTTTTATTGGATGGAGTTAATCAGACTGATTTCTAAAAGTCTCATATTACGTACGACATGGATTAAACATTAATATTTTTGGACCCATAATAAAGAAATTTTAAATGAAATTTCAGTTTTACAATTTTCGGAAATGCAAATTTTTAAACTTCTTAACATCGCAAATTTTAAATATTTACTTTAATAATGATCATTTAAAAACAAATTGTGATAAATATTTCAAAAAAAAAAAAAAAAAAATTATTTCAACGGTATACGTTGCTTAGAGAAAAAAAATGCATTTTTAAATGAAAATTTTTTTGAAATATTTATCGCAATTTGTTTTCAAATGATTATTTTTTTATTTTTTATTACTTTATGTCATCGTGGCAACAGAATTATTCCATTTTTGGACATTAAATATGGACCATTCAGAAAACGAATAAAATAAAAAAAATGCGGAATTCAACTATCACATATTATTTTAATATGTGAACTAAATATCGATTTAACATCATTAGCAGAAAGAGATATACTTTGGAAGAATAAAACTTTCATCTTACTAAAAGAACTTATTTAATACGGACACATTATTTACAGCAGACGATCACAGATACACACAATCGGCATAGAACACAACAGCCGCTTACATAAAAACCATGGAGGAAGAATATACTGGAGGTGAACTATAATGATTTGGGTGATGCCGAAAATGTAACCCTACATTAAGTCACATTAAGTCCAAACAAAACCACGTGCTTTGAATTCGCCTATGAATTCAAACCGGTTAAAACCCGTATTTGATTGCTCTTGTTTTTTATCTTCGAATTTTTTATTAGACAGCGCTTCACAGGTAAAAATTTCTTTGATTATTTAATTATATGTGTTTTAAATATCAAAATAGAAAATCTTTTAACATTTTTCTTGAAAAGATAACATTATTTTGATAATATCTGAAAATCGTTTGCAATCAGAAATCTGTATTTTAGATTAATATTTATTACTTATGTTTTCATACATGATTTTAAAAGAATGTTTTCATTATTATATTTTAAATATTATTTAAATGCAATTATTAATATGTAACAAAACAAATTTCTTTTTATATATTCATCTTGATTTTTTTTTATCCCTGAATTATTTATTTAGAATAAATCTATTTGTAATATTGAAACCCTGTATTTATGCTTCATTTTTCGCATTTAAATGCGATTAATCTTAAAATATGTGTAATTTATTTTCTAATAATTTTAAAAACATGATATGAATCAAATTTTTACTGCGTGAAAATCAGCTCATTTATTGTACAGCTCTCAAATTTTATTATGCTTTATATCTGTAGTTTTTAGGTGCTTTCGTAATTATGTAAATACGTAGCACCTATAGTTGTCGTTCAGTCCATCCGTCTGTCTGTCCATTCGCATATAACAACGCAAAAACTACCCAACCGAATCCTTTGAAGTTTAAAATACATAATTAATACATAATTTTGTCAAGTTATTTCAAATTTAAGATAGATCAATTATGCATAGATGAATTACAGGGACAATCAAAAGTATCCCGTTACATTACGGTCAAGGGGGGGGGGGGTTCAAATGCATTTTAATCACTTGAAATTTAAAACAAATAATTATTACATAATTTTGTCGTGTCATTTTAAATTTTAGAGAAATTGGATGCATAAATCAATTACAGGAACAATAAAAAATATTCCATGACATTACGGTCAACGGGAAAAAAAGTTTCAAATGCATTTTAATGGTGTTAAACTAATTCAAACATAATAAAATTGACATGAACCTATGAAGTATATATATACTAAAATATACATTCTGTACAATCTGTGATGCAAAGAATATTTGTTTTAAATTACAGGAGCACACAAAAGTATTTCATTACATAAAGCTATACGGAGAAACATTGTTTGTGGGGCGTGTTTTAATTACATTAAACTATTTAGCATTTTATGAATATGATATAGGTTGCTGAGGTGTAATAAAAATTACTTCCTGTATATTTACAGGAACACAAAGATTTCTACTACTATAATGTAACCGAAGTACTGTCTACTATATCAGCAAGATCTGAATATTTTAAAAACTTCGTTATCGTACGAACGCACCTCATTTGTTACGCTTCATGTGTAATTTCCAACTTGTTTATTAATTGTTTCTCAAAATTTTTTATTGATAATGCTGTTATTTTGAAGAAGTAAAATTTTTATATTTGTCAAAAATTGTTCTTTAATAATGTAAAGCATGACTATATGCTAACAATATTGGTTTTAAAACATGTTTTGGAATTTTTTAATAACGTTGTAAGTATTAAAATTAGCTCTGTTTCAGGCGGAATACTGTTTATGTGTCGGATTCGAATTCAAATATTAGCGGTTCAGATCGATAAAAAAACATTTATGTTGGATTCCGATTTGAATAGAATTTTCGGGTTCAGGTAAAATACACAACCCGACCCATTCAAGGATCTAGTCTCGCTGCAAATTTAACATACATTTTTATTTGTGCAGCGTTAAGCGTTGAGCAAATAATCAAAATTATAATATCACTTTTTTTATAATGTTGCAATATTATAATTTTTCAACATCACAGTTTAAGCAACATTATATCATTTTATACACTCTTACTTTCCTTTGCGTGAAATTTTATATCATCACGAAAAATATTGAAAAAGCCCGGTTTTAAGCTATATTGAGCTACACTCTTCAAATTTTCAATATGTCTATACAGGGTGTTTCAAAGTTATGCATCAGAAATGTAAAGGCAATTAGCGGGAACATTAATGAGCAGATTTGTAAAGGAATGTAGTTGCGGAAATGTAGCGTTGAGGAGAATCAGTGAATAATTTATGTCTATTTCATTATAATTTAGTAACATATTTTGGCCGCTAAAAGCTCCCAACCATATATCATTATCCCCATAAACGGAATTCTTTTGTGTGGTTCTTTAAATAAATAATAAATGTTTAACAAACCCCATATTCTACAAAATGCTTGTTATACTGCCGTTTATAAATGCATATCAATTTCTTTATGTTTTAAATGGTCTAACGTCATTGAAATGAACTTGAAACGATTTTTCCCATTGACCATAATGTAACAGAATACTTTAGACTGTCTATGCAAATGAACTATAAATTCTACACATTTCCTTATTAATAGCGATCACGGTGTTGTACACGTCAATAACATATAAAAAATGCTACGAGCATCAGAGTTTATTTACAAGAGTTAGAACTCGGCCACACAAACCGGAGTCATAAACATTTTTCATCTACGTTACAAAGTATTAACTAGTAAAAAAAAAAAAATCCCGCGTTAAGCATAGATTATAAAACACTATCCAAATTTCCTTAATTCTTTAACAAAACTTCGTTATTCAGGGAAATAGGTGTTACTGCCCATAACCAAATATGTATTTCAATACTTCTGAATGGCTCTGTATTTGATTTGTCGGTTGATATATATACTATATCATGGAGAAATTTAGTTTAGCAAAAAAAATGCCTAGCTGGATGAAATTTTTCTTTTGGCAGTTTATACGAATAGATGTAAAACATACTTCAATACTTTTGTTCAGCCCTGCAGTTTACCTAGTACCTTTATTACATGAAAGTATTTTGCTAAAATTAATTATATAAAAAAATAAATAAAAAATGTTAATCAAACAACACTACTCTTTAAACTATTTAAATCATATTTCCAGAAATTATCATCCTTAAACAAACCTGTATCCAGTTCTTTGCGTGACCCTGTATATCATTTAATCTATATTCTACAAACATTTCACGATAAACTAAATGCGAATCGACGTAAAAATGCAAAATTTTTTTAAAAACAAACCTTTAAGTAAATTACACTCACATTCAGTAACTTTTCCGAGTTCTTTTGAGTAACCCTGTATATCTTAATTGTGTAACTATTATAGCATTTATGCACACCATATAATGTGAATACATTTAGTGACACTTAAAAGCGCATATCATAATTAAAAATGCCTTTCATCCATGGAACAGTTACCATGCGTAATATACAGTACTTCGAATAGAATATGCTTTTTGAAGTCTTTTGTGTGTCCCTGTAAATGCTATGCACTTCGTATTATGCGTGAAATAAATATATTAAGTCATATTAAGTCTCAGTGACGTATATCAATTTGATTACACATGATACGGTTTACTATCGTTAAAATATGTCGCAAACAATTTCCTCCTTTATTATCATATATTAGAATTATTTTGTGTGGCCCTGTAAATGAATATCTATTCTTTTAGCTGCTTTAGTGCTTCTTTTTTCTTTTTTAGTGCTTTTCGTAGATGAAAATAAATGTGAATACGTTTGTCCGGCCGCAACATCTTTAAAATTAATTTGAAACGATTTTTCCCCATTGGCCCTAATATAATCGAAAACTTTTGACTGTCCCTGTAAATGAACTAATCGTGGTAGAAACTTCATTTTTAATAGGGTTTGTGCTTGTGTAAACTTCAATAACATGGTAAAATTTCTTTGCATTCCGAGCATATTTACGAGAGTTAGAGCGCGGACAGACGGACAGACAAAACGAATGCATAAACATTTTTCAATTTTGTTGAAAAGTGTTAATAAAAATTACTGTAAAAAGAAAACTTTTAATAATACAATTTTTAGTTCGTATCAGACGTTTTCAATTTCTTATTTAATTTTAATTTGAAATGTAATGATAATAATGACATTTAAGAATAATAATAATAATAATTTCCCAATTTCAATTATTTTAAAAGTAAACATTTCTTTTAATAAATAATAATAGAACAAAGACCATTTTAAAAATTTCCTATTTCTTCTTAAAAAATGCTCCAGCTGTAATTCATTTCTTTCAATTCGTCTTATTAATACAAAATCCCTTCCTTTTTTTGGAAGCTTTCCAATTTTCCACGTGTTTTTGTTTGGTACACTAAAATTTGAGCGATAAATGGATTCACATTGTAAACCTTTTTTAAGGCTTAGTTCACCTCCACCTATCTTCTTCCTCCATGCATAAAAACATTCTATTTACATTTTTACTTAAGTTGCGGTTACAGTTAAATACACCACATCAACCAATAAAAATATTCAGACATAAAAATATTCAGATTTCCCAGTTACCGAGGACAACAACTATTTTCCAAATAGTTAATAAATAAAGATTTACGTCCGGCGGTAGCGCACCGAGCCTAAAATTTGCGAAAAACAGAATTTTGATTTTTTTTTTTTTTTTTTTTTTTTTTTTTTTTTTTCAATGAATGGAAATAAAATAATTTCTACAACAAGCAGCTATAGACGTATTTCAGTAGAATAAAGTATAGGAATGGTAAATAAATGTAAGTTTTTCATCACTCTGATTTATTATGGTTGCTATTATATAGTTTGTTATAACGAGTTATTCCATATTTTGATGTTGATCCGTAGTATTATCTAATGGTTATATATATATAATACCATTAAAAGTAGACAAGATTCACCAATGGATTCTATCAATAAAAGAATTAAATTGAATTATAGTAAACAATATTAACCATTTGAAATTAACCATTGAATTTAATAACTTATAGTACATTGAACATGGAAGGAAAAAAGAATAATATGAATACAAATGAAAATTGTAGAACCAAAGCAGAATCTTCAGGTCCCAAAAGGTTACCATCGGAACTACAAATTTGCTTCTACAAATTACTTTGGAACTACAAATGGAGTGTGTGGTTTCATCTTCGTATTTGCCATGAAAAAGCAAAACAATACGAATTTGGGACTACCATCACACAAAAACCAAATTATTAAACAAGGAACAAAGATATTTTACAAAAAGGAGTTGAAAGTAAGTAAAAATAATAGTTTTCCATAACAAACAAAAAGGATAAAGCAGAATGGAAATATAATTGAACCGGAGAAATAATTAATAATCGATATTAACATAAAATTAAATTAATAAAATGATTAAAATTAGAATTAAGAGATAACATTCATGTTAACATATAACTTAAAATACATTATTGTTACTTAATCAGTAACATTTATTATGACTTTACATGGTAATAAAAAAGAATACTGCCCAGTTAAACTGATGGCATTGAGCTCACAGGCTACAAATACTAATTGTACATTAAAGCCTTATATTTTCAAGGGTTAATTCCGTTAAAAAATTAAGAAAGGAAAACAGCTCTCTTCTTTCCTCTTTTTTTATATTTAATCATTGAACCTCCTATACTATCAAAGACATGCTTTATCATATAAAAAATCTATATCCAAAATTCAGAGCAAATTAGATAATTCTTAATAAAAACCCATTTAGCATTTATATAATTTAAAAGGAGTTATCCCCCTCTTTTATACTTAACCATTAAACTTCCAAAACTATTCAGAGATTTGAACGAAATCTGAAAATTCTGCTTGAAAAACCCATTTATATAAATTAAGGGAGGGGGGCATTAGAGCCCCTGTTCCCCCTATTTATACTTATTCAATGAAAACCTAATAACAGTCACGGAATCGTCTCATCAGAATGATCCTAATCTAAATTTTGAACGAAAACTTAATTCTACATGAAAATCCCATTTATATCAACTAACGGGGGGGGGGGATTAGAGCCCCTGTTCCCCCTATTTATACTTATTCAATGAACACCTAATAACAGTCACGGAATCGCCTTATCAGAATGATCCTAATCTAAATTTTAAACGAAAACTTAATTCTGCATGAAAATCCCATTTATATCAACTAACGGGGGGGGGGGATTAGAACCCCTGTTCCCCCTATTTATACTTATTCAATGAACACCTAATAACGGTCACGGAACCGCCTCATCAGAATGATCCTAATCTAAATTTTGAACGAAAATTTAATTCTGCATGAAAATCCCATTTCTATAAATTAAGGGGGGCGGGGCATTAGAACCCCTGTCCCCCTATTTATACTTATTCAATGAACACCTAATAACAGTCACGGAATCGCCTCATCAGAATGATCCTAATCTAAATTTTGAACGAAAACTTAATTCTGCATGAAAATCCCATTTATATCAACTAACGGGGGGCATGAGCCCCCCGTTCCCCCTCTTATACATATCGAATGAACTCCAAAAACTAATCAGGGAAGCGCCTTGTCAGGATATACCTACATACAAAATTTCAAGTGGATCCGATATTTTTATCATGAGTTATCGCGTTACGCACATACGCACATACGCACATACATACAGAACGGACGGGCACATAAGCTCTCAGGCTATGATAGCCTGTGAGCTAAAAACTCATTATCTTAATATAGGATAATAAAAATTAAATAATAATAATAATAATAATAATAATAATAATAATAATAATAATAATAATAATAATAATAATAAAATAATAGTAATAATATTAATAATAATACCAAAAATTATATCAATAACATTAAAAATAATTTGATAATTAAAATATAGCTATTTAATTATAGATATAACTAGACAAATATCCATATATTGGTGTAAATTAAACAGTTTAAAAATTATGTTAAAATAAATAACCCACTCTCAATTTTTTTAAAATAAATAATTAACCTTTGCGTTTTTATCCAAACAACACCACCCTCCTCCGTACTCTAACATCTACCCACCCAACCATCCTATATATATATATATATTTTTTTTTTATTACTTTTTAACATTTTTAATTTTTTATTATTTTTATGTTGTATAATTTTTTTATACATTTTTTATGCAAAGAATTAATTATAAGATCATGTAATATCTAATTATAAATTAAAGAATATATGAATTTTTTAGGATAACCATTATTTATAGCATCATATACAAGCTTTTTAATATTAGTATTAATTATATACATATATATATATATATATATATATATATATATATATATATATATAGACACACGGCAGTGTGTCAGCCAAGTTCACAAAGTAGAAAGGCGTAACACTGGCCGTGAGCTATATTACCCGAACCATTTCGGGCCACGTTTGACCCCTCAATAACTTAAATTCTGTTTGACCTACATAATTGCAATTTTTCGTGTCGTGTAAGACCATCTTCTAATTTCCGAATCCTATAATTTTTTTAAAAAATCTTTTACCGTTCACGAGAAAATGACGTCTGAAAATCACTGTTTTTACCACTGACTCACTCATATAAATGTTTGACTACTTCCAGGTGACTTAGGAAGTTGAAATTTGGTGTGGAGGTAGGTTATTGGATCTATAAACAGGAAAAAATCAGAAATCACCATTAATTAAACATTAATGGTTGGTTAGAAGATAAATATTGAATTACAATGGGAGTTTGTGAGAATTTCACAAAATACCAGAATTAGTGCCAAGTTGGCGTCACTTTTGGCGAGTATCGGGGCTAATCTCTGAAACTACCAAACCGATTTCAAAAGTAATGGTACCAAAATGATGATATTCGCCCCGGTTCAAACAATAGACTATATCGTATGGCTGTGTCACTAACCAAAAGAGGGTTCAGAAGTAAAAAACATTATAAAAATGTGATTTTTGTTTTACTGAAGAGCCTAGAAGCACAAAATTTGGCATGTTAATTATTTATAAGATATAAATGTTCACTAATGACATTTGCTAAAAAATACCAAATTTAAAAGAGGTGGAATTCGCGAAGAGCATTCTGAAAACATTCTAAATAGCGATTTTAAAACAATCTCAGCAAACAACAAACCGATCTTAAAAGTATTGATATTTTTGTGATGGTGATATTGTGCTAAATAATATTGATTCATTAATCAGAAGGATTTTTATAGAAAAATAGACTTTAATGACTTCACACAAACATAAATAATATTCGAGAAAACGTCACTGCGAGAATGAGAGAGCGCTTCGTTAAAAGTAATTCCATTAATTGAGTTGCCATTCGTTGAAAGTAAAAAGTTCTCATACGCGAGAGAAAAATACAGCAGAGCTCGAGATGAGCCGCTACAGAGTATGCCCCCAGTGACGTAGTCACGATTACAAAAAAAAAGTAGCACTTGATACAGATACATAAGAAGGTCTTGAGTACATACATATGATGCATAAATAGAATATACATGCAGTACATTAAGAAAAACATAAATTGACAAGTAATATTACAAAATATATACAAAATATTTATGCAATACAAAATACAATGTATTTTCAAAATATCTATACAATATAATCAGTTACGAGATGTTGAGGAAAACGAACTTTGCGACCAGATTTCGTGGTAGGCTGTTTGACAGGAGGAGGATTTATGGGATCATGTTGTTTTTGAGATAGGGAAGATGGAAAAGAATCTGATAATTGATAAGCCGGTTTGATGCGATCAATTGATACAGTACAACGTTTCCCGTTTAATTCCAAGTCAAACGTTTTATTAGATCTGGCAATCACTCGATGAGGTCCTGTATAAGAGGGTGATAAAGGAGGATTCACCTTGTCTGATCTTAAAAATACATGAGAACATGTTTGCAATGAAGGATTTACATAGATTTTGGGGTTGCCGTGCCTTGTAGTGACAACAGGATTTAATGCTTTCATTGATTCAATCAATCCAGTCACATAGGTAAGAGTAAGTGGTTGATTTACAGTCTCGCTGTTAATGAGATCACAGGGTAGTCTGATATTTGTCCCATAAACAAGCTGAGCACAAGAAGCTTGGATGTCGTTTTTAAGAGCTGTGCGCAACCCAAGTAAAACAATGGGGAGAGTTTCAATCCATTGAGTTTGATTGTGCGCTTTAAGCGAACTCGTAAGATGACAGTGAAATCTCTCAATATGACCGTTTGACTGTGGATGATATGACGTTGTTCTTATGCGTCTACAGCCTAATATATTAGTAAGTTCTTTAAAAAGAGAAGACTCAAAATTCCTACCTTGATCAGTTGTAATAGTAAACGGGGTACCGAATCTGGATATCCAACCGTGTATTAGTGCACGAGCAGTTGTTTCTGCAGTCATATCTGGTGTGGGATAACTTCGGGCCATCTCGTAAATCTATCAATAATGGTCATGCAATACTGATTGCCATCGGAGGATGGTAAAGGTCCGATAAAATCAACGTGAATATGGGCAAAACGAGCATCAGGTTCAGAGAATGTCCCAATTGGCGATTTGGTGTGTTGGAAGACTTTAGCTTTTTGACATTTCGTACAGCTGCGAACCATAGATTTTATATTCTTACGCATGCCAGGCGATACAAATCGTTTGGAAATTAAATCTAATGAAGCTGAGAAACCTGGATGTGAGAAATAATGTAAGGTAGAAAAAACAGATTGTCGCATGCTTTTAGGAACGAATGGTCTGGCATGTTTTTGTGACATATCGCAATATAAATGGACATCTTCGAGTGGAAAATAGTGTTTTTCTAATTTTAAAGAAGTAGTACCGAGTTCGAGAATTTGTTTTAGCTCTTCATCATTTGTCTGAGCAGTGGCAAACTCTTTAAAATCTAGCACATTAGGAGAAATGGAATCAATTTCAATTCGTGATAATGCGTCGGCCACGGTGTTATCAGAGCCTTTAGTATATCGAATATCAGTAGAAAACTGTGAAATATAGTCTAAATGTCTCAATTGTCGAGGACTACATTTATTAGGATTTTGTTGAAATGCCTATATAAGGGGTTTTTGGTCAGTATAAATAATGAAATTACGACCTTCGAGCATATGTCTGAATTTTTTTTATAGAACTATAAATAGCAAATAATTCACGATCATAAGTAGACCAATTTCTCTGAGATTTATTTAATTTACAGGAATAAAATGCGATTGGTTCCCACTGTTTTTCGGAGAGTTGCATTAAAGAACCACCAATTGCGACATTGCTAGCATCGACCCATAAACTTAACTGGGCTCCAGGAATTGGATGTCGCAATAAAGTAGCTCGAGCTATAGCTTCTTTTGAAGCAGTGAAGGAAAGAATGGCTTCTTCGTTCCATTTTAATTGCTCAGTTTTGTTAGCCTTGGAACGGGGATGGGTTTTTTTATTTTTGTGTCCTTCTAAAAATTTAACAAGTGGAGCTAAAATATCGGCAGCTTTGGGAATGCAACGTCTATAGAAATTGAAAAGGCCTAAATAACGTCTTAGTTGAGTTAAGGTAGAGGGCTGTGGGAAATCTAAGATGCATTGAACGCGATCAGGTAAAGGTTCAATTCCTGCAGGTGAAAGTTTGAATCCTAAAAATTCTAGAGTGGATTGACCAAATTTACATTTATCAACATTGATACACAGGCCATATTCTTTAACCGGTTGGTTAGGATCAGGTAATTTTGTGATTTCAGGAAATTTAAGTAATAATTTATCATATATATTATTCAAAATATTTGATTTCACAGAAAATATATTACAAATATTAAATATAGCAGGAGCTTTTAAATTTGTAGTGGAATCAATAAGACGACGATTCCTTAAATCAAGTTTTAAATTAAAATTATGCAAAAAATCAGCTCCTAAAATAGCACATGAAACATCACAAACATAAAATGAAAAAGTAAAATTTCTACGCAAATCTAAGTTAACATTAATACTTTTTCGACCATATACATTAATTTTGGTGCCATTAGCAGCACGAAAAGTTTGGAGAACAGGTTTTGTTTTATCAATTTTTATTCGCGGCCACGATGGAAGCATGTGAACCACTATCAACGAGAAAACACATACCTGTATTTCTGTCTCTAACAAAAAGGCGACGTCAAGGTGCTGGGGAGAATTCCGTCGCAGCTATTCTTCCCGCTCCCTGTTTTCCGAGTAAGAACAAGGTGGGAGGCACTTTTCTGCTTTTTCACTAAATTTTTGGTGATACCAACACATTTCAGAATCTCCATGTCGGGAATGAGACCGATGCCGTTGCTTATGATCACCTCTTGGCACACTTCTTAAACGTCGAAGTTGAGCAACTTCTTGGCGTAACGCTTGGATTTCTTTCAGAAGTATCTCTATCGTTGGCGGTGTTAGCGTATCAGGCGAAGTTGGTCGGCTCGAAATTAAGCTGATGTTTGCAGGTGTTTAGTCCAAAATTCTATCTGAAATCTCAGCTGCTTTATCAGGAGTAATATTATCAATGGACGCTAGAATAGTTTGAACACTTGTTGGCATTTGCTGAGTGAAAATCTCTAACAGAAGCTCATCACTGATATTATGGCTTTCAGCTCGCCGCACAGTGGGGCAGGAAGCCTCCAAAGTTGGCAAAAAATAAAATTTACTTTGAACAAAAAAAGCACATCACGGATTCTTTTGTAGAAGAAAAGTAGTAAAATTTTAAACTTTTACATAAGCTAAATAGTAATTTATTAATTAATTTACAAACCTTTTTCAATATTTTTTGTAGAAAAATGAGTTAAAAAGAAGAATTTAAGATAGTTTTATACTAATTAGATATTTATAAATCATCCATAATATCGCATTAAAAAATGTAAACATAATTAGTAATTTTAATTATTCTCAAGCAAACCTTATAATGAATATTAGCGACTCGTTTTGAAGGATTGGATAAACCTTTCTCAGGCAAAATGTACGTATTACTATAAAAACAGCAGAAGAAATACTGTTTATGTTGTTTTAGTGCTAACACACACTTTTTGTTTTCCTGTTTTTCAGATCTTAAACTCATACATGTCACGTACACTAACGAATATGTAGAACTAGAATTGTATAACCGTTTTACTCTTGATATTTTTGATCGTCCAGAACAAATTCAGACGGAATATGAAGATGGGCACGTTTGCTTTTCATTGACGCTTCTGTTTGTTTTTCAAATCGAGGAAATGAAAGCGATTTGCCAAGCCACACTTTGTTAATTCTAAAGCATCTCCCTTGTTTCGCCAGGCTTTTGCTCATCGGAATTTATATTAAACTTTAAAACATTTAATTTTCTTTTCCTTTAAACTACTTTTTCGTAGTTTCTCCGATTATGGAGCTCTTATACCATAAAATTACATTACTTTTCAAAAGTTTTTTGTTAAAACGTTCCATGATAGTCAGTTTCATTTAAATACATTGTTTTGTGATAAACAATGCATTAAAATTCGTATTTAACAAAGAAAATATTTATAATCATGTTTGGCACACCCGTACACTAACAAAAATTTAAGGATGATTAGCTATAAAAATGACCATACAACTAAAAAAGTGGCTAAAAGGAGCAAGATTTTCTGGCATATTTGTCCTTTTAAAACTCATACTTAGTAGAAAAAATTATAATTAACACTTAACTCGCCTTAACTCATAACTAAAACCTACAATATTTGTAGACAGTGTTAATTTTTTTTATAAATTTCACCACTATATATTCTAAGCGTCTGTATATCTATAAAAATTGTATTAAAACAAATTGAAAGTTAATGAATTATTGTTACATACTTGTAGTTAAAGGTTCCATAGTCAAAAAAAAAATATTTTTTAATTATTATAGCGAAATTAACAAACGAATCTTGAAACAAAATTATTGATTTTTTTTTTCACTTATTATCAAAGCACAACATGCAGTTTAACTTCTTTCTCTAGTGACGATCAAAATAACTTTGCGCAAATTTTAATACTAGGAAGATGTGTACTGACATCTGCTCTATTAAAGTGACGTATGTCTGTAGTTCAAAATAAAATTTCATCTTTTCGATTTTTTGCCAGTTTTGAAGGCTTTTTGCCCCACTGTGTGCCGTTTCATTAATCGAAGTAATTCAGTCGGCTTTCTATCTCCTAGGCTTTCTCCAGCTAGAAGTTTTCGGATTTCTAAAGAACAGCTTTCACCACAACGTTCAATAACTTTAGATTTTAAAGTTTCATATGGATTAGATGGATCCGGAATCATAATAATATCACGAACCATAGTAGCTGTTGCAGGCGGTATATGAGCTACAACGTAATTGTACTTAGTTTTCGATTCAGTTATTGGTTTAGGAGTAGCTAATTCAAAAGTAGATTCCAGCATGTGAAACCATAAGCTAGGATCGACAGAAATATACGGTGAAATGACCACTGCAGATGCTTCAATTGCCATTTTTCTAGCGAGAAGAAATTTTAGTATTAGCCGCTCGTCGAAAGTAAATAATATTCGAGAAAACGTCACTGCGAGAATGAGAGAGCGCTTCGTTAAAAGTAATTCCATTAATTGAGTTGCCATTCGTTGAAAGTAAAAAGTTCTCATACGCGAGAGAAAAATACAGCAGAGCTCGAGATGAGCCACGACAATATCAAAATGATGAGACAGTCCTTGCTCCAACATAGGCTACATCTTATATCGATGCCACTAATCCAAAGAGGGTAAAAGAGCAAAAAAGTTCTAAAATTGCGATGTCCGTATGTTAAGGGACTAGAATTATAAAGTTTGGCATTTTAGAGTTTATGGAAATTTCGCGAAATATCAGAAATAGTGCCAAGTTGGCGTCTTTTTTGGCGAGTATTGGGGCTAATCTCTGAAACTATGAACCGATTTCAAAATTAATGGTACCAAGATGGTATTCGCCCCGGTTCAAACATAGGCTATATTTTATGTGTATACCATTAACCGTAAGAGGATGAAGAAACAAAAAACATTCTAAAAATGCAACTTTTGTATTTCTGAATGACTTAGAAATATAAAATTTGGCATGTTAATTATTTATAAGATATAAATGATTTCTAAAGGTATTTGCTAAAAAATACAGAATTAAAAAAGGGTGAAAATGCGCGAAAAGCGCATTGTTCGAAATGCGCGAAATTGTTCTAAAAATATTCTAAACTGGGATTTTTAAGCAATCTCAGCAAACAACAAACCGTTCTTAAAAGTAATGATATGAAAATGATGATGACAGTCCTTGCTCCAATATAGGCTATATTTTATGTCGATGCCACTAATCCAAAAGGGTTAAAAGAGCAAAAAAATTCTAAAAATGTGATGTCTGTATGTTAAGGGCCTAGAAACATCAAATTTGGCATGTTCATTACTTATAAGATATAAATGATCACTAAGAACATTTGTTAACAAATACAAAATTAACAAGTTGGAAATTGCACGTGAAGCGTAGCAAATTAGGTGCGTTCGTACGATAACGAAGTTTTAAAAATATTACTTTCATATATCAATCTCATAAAATTGTAAATACACTGTAAAAAATTTTGCCGTTAAAAAACGGAAATAGTACTGGTAATCTAGACGCCAGTACTACTTCCGTTTTTTAACGGAAAAAAATTTCCAGGAATAGTTCCGTTTTTTCACACAATATTTCCGTTTTTTAATATTTCCTTATGTAAAAATTTTCGTTTGAAAAGTTAAAAGAATTTTTCAAGGACAAACTAACATCTTTGTGATTTTTATTCTTTACTTTACAAAGGCACGTTAATATCAGGGACACATTATATACATTTAATTTAAACAACAGAGAAGAAATGTTACTAACCTTCCATGGGGTTTGAACTCACGACCTTGTCTGTCGTAGCCGGTAGTGTAATACCAGGGTTACACTAGATACCGGGCTTGCTCATTCCTTATCACGACATCACAAAAGGTGGCTGGCCGATATCTGTGATTGGTAAAAACAGGGCTCAGAGTGACGCACCCATCATTTTGTACCAATCGCTGGACGTCATTCAGCCACCTTTTGTGACGTCATGAAAGGAATGAGCAAGCCCGGTATCTAGTGTTGCCTTGGTAATACCATTACGCTATGATTTCATATAGCACCATTTCAAATACCTTTACTTATTTCGGATGCATTTCATGAAGTAAAGACAAGATTTTTGAACAAACAGTTCTAAATCAAGTTTTACAGATTTTCTTTCTATAATTTCTAATAGTTAGCTTTTTAATTTTAGCTTTATAAAAAAAAAGTTTAACCTTTAAAATATTACATGCATAAATGAAAGTATTAAAAAATTTTGTTTCCTTCTTTTTTGGAAGAGTTTTAAAACTATTTTATTCATATTTATTTATTTATTTTATAAAAGAATACTAACATACTTAAAAAAAAAAAAAAAAAAAAAAAAAAAAAACATGTGTTTTAAAAAGAATTTTGTATGACGATCTATTGTAAACTCAATAAAGATAATTACTATGGGTTATGGGTTATTAAAATTAATTACATTTATTGATTTTTATAACTTAGGTAATCGCCAAAATGATAATAATTTCGGTAATATATTTCGATATATTTTAAATTTTAAGAGCGAATTTTTTAATTTGAATATATTAAAATATGTATATATTAAAATTAAAAGTAGATTTTTTTCCACTTAAAATATCTTTCGCACTTTTTATATAATGATATAAATAAATTAAACATATTTAAAATTATACTGAAAAAAAATTCCTTAGCTATCTCAAACTTAAAAAGAATTAATAAATCGTATTATTATTTTTTTTAATTTGTAAAAATATGCTATCCTTTTAATATACTTTAAATTTTATGTGCGAACTTCTTAATTTGAATAGATTAAAAAATATATATATTAAAATTAAAAGTAGATTTTTTTCCATTTTAAAGAACATACGCACTTTTTATATTATAATATAAATAAATTAAACAAAATCAAACTGAAATAACAAAAAACTTTCCTTAACTATCTGAAACTTAAAAAGAATTAATAATAATAATAATTATTATTATTATTTTAATATTGTAAAAATATGCCATCGTTTTATAATTAAAACAGAAAAAATAAGAGAAATGTTGCTATGTTTGTCATACAGATGGCGCCACGACACTTATCAGTTAAAAATACTGATAACTTGTGCTGTTTAAAACGGAAGATGTTCTGTTTGTGGTGAGATTTACGGAACAGTTACTGTATTTTTAATCTCAAAATAGCAAAAAACGGAAATACTGCTGTTTTCTTGGAAAAATCAAACTATTCCGTAAAATTTTAGGGAAAAGTTTGTGTATATTAACGGATATTTTTTACAGTGTAGTGAATTACAATTAAAACGCTCATCAAACAATAATGTTCTCCCTATAGCATTATGTAATGAAATACTTTTGTGTGCGCTTGTAAATCAATAACAAATGTTCTTTGCACCACAAGTTATGTAAGATGTATATTATAATATGTACTTTATAGTTGCATATAAATTTTATTAAGTTCGCATGAGTGTAACACGATTAAAATGCATTTGAAACATTTTTTTCCCATTGACCGTAATGTAATGGAATACTTTTGATTGTCCCTGTAATTGATCTATGCATCCGATTTTCATAAAATTTGAGATAACTCGAAAAAATTATGTAATAATTATGTATTTTAAATTTCAAACATATAGAATATATTTGAAACTTTTTCCCCATTGACCATAATGTAATTGAATGCTTTTGATTGCCCCTGTAATTGATCTATGCACACAATTATCAAAAAATTTGAAATAGCTCGACAGAATTATGTAATAATTGCGTATTTTAAATTTCAAACGATTAAAATGCATTTGAAACTTTTTTCCCCCATTGACCGTAATGTAATGGAATACTTTTGATTGCCCCTGTAATTGATCCATGCATCCGAGTTTCATAAAATTTGAAATGACTCGACAAAATTATGTAATAATTATGTATTTTAAATTTCAAACGATTCGGTTGGGTAGTTTTTGAGTTGTTATATGCGGACGGACAGACGGACGGACTGAACGACCACTATAGGTGCTACATATTATATAATTACGAACGCACCTAAAAAGGGGTAAAAATGCGCGAAAAGCGTTCTAAAAACTTTCTAAATAGCAATATTTAAGCAATATTGGGAAGTTAGCGAACCGATTTAAAAAAAAGATGTCAAAATGATGGCGATTGTCCTTGACCTAACAAAAGTATTTGGATAAATTGCCAGATTACAATGGGAGTCTATGGGAATTTGGCGAAATACCAGAAATAGCGCCAAATTAGCATCACTTTTGGCGGGTAATTTTTGTCGTCAATTTGCCGATATATCGCCAAGTTGTCGACAAACTCTTTTGGTCGACGAGATAATCAAGTAGTACCCAATCACATAAAAGAAACATCTTTATTAGTGGAATTTAAAGGAACATAAGCAGTCCTAATGTTAAAATTTTTAAATTTGACTGAAAAAACAGTAAATAAACGCAGGAAAAAGCTGTAAGATTAATTAATATTAAATAAAACTAATTTAATATTAAGCCTATTTATTTCAAAAAGGGAACAAACACCTACTTATTTGACAAAAAATAATGATATCCTATCAAAAACATGAATGTGAAAAAATGCCAAGTTCATTAAAGGTTTCGCTAATAAAAGAAGTGATTTGACAAAAAATAATGATATCCTATCAAAAACATGAATGTGAAAGAATGCCAAGTTTGTTAAAGGTTTTGCTAATAATAGAAGTGAGATATATCTGCAAACCAAGTTCTTTCAAAGCTCCTTAAATCATAGCTCCTGTCATGCATAATATTCTTCAAATGCTTAAAATGATTTAGTATGTTACTTGTTATTCCAATAGAGCGACTTGGCAAGTTTTCTGCCACCAACTTTAATGTTTGAGTCAGAGTATAATTTAATCTAGAATCTGATTGGCAAAGATCTAGTCAATCGAGAGTTCGAATAAGAACATTGAAGTTAAGGTATTGATAAATTAATTAAGTGATCAACTTTAAGTTCTGATCAATTAAATAAAGAAATTTGAATAAGAGAAAACGTGCCAAATCGCTCTATTGAATAACAAGTAACATACTAAATCATTTTAAGCACTTGAAGAATATTATGCATGACAGGAGCTATGATTTAAGGAGCTTCGAAAGAACTAAGTTTAAAGATACATCTCACTTCTATTATTAGCAAAACCTTTAAAACTAGTCGTTGGGGGCCACCGTAATACTTACCCATCATGGATATGTATATGAAAATAAAACATGTGAAACTATTTATACAATGCATTGCAATTCATAAACAAAATTTAAATATTGTTAATATACATAGTAATGCTATATTAAAGAACTGCTGATGTACCAATTTCGACGAATTATATAAAACGCCAAACTACTCAAGTAGTACCGAACTGCGTAAAAGAAACATCCTTATAACTCCAAAAATAATAATTCTATTAACTAACAATTAACTGCGTCGAATTAAGCGTCTCATTTCCAATTAAAATATACTTCTGAATTGAAATTTGAATGAAATACAGGGTCATGAAAAATCGAAGAATGTGGAAAACAAGATTACAAATATCTCGGCAACTAATAATCCGATCCACTTCGTTCTATATGCAAAATGTGTGTTATTTTATTGCCTTTTACGTCCATTCCCTAGAACAAAAAAATTCGAAAATTTTTATATACCTTTCATCAGAACGAATTTTTTGAGAGTCCGAAAAAAATAGTTCCGGATAATCGAGGTTGCTGATATTAAATAGGGTTCGTCCCATTCTTACATACTAACTACATACAAAATTTCAAGTCTCTATCTCAATTTGTTCGGGAGATAGAGCGTTTACAGACAGACAGACAGACAGACAGACAGACAGACGGACGGCAAAATTTTTTTTCTAAAAATATGTTTTTCGGAATCTTCACTATCTAAAACGTGTAAATCCGTCAAAAATTTTTTTTCGATTTTCAAAACGATTGCAAGACTTACCCTATACTACGTATGATGGGTAAGTAATAATTCTGTGGACAAATTATTTCAAGAAGGTTAAAATAATAAATCAATCTATTAAACCACCAGAAAAGGAAGGTGTAATAATTTCACTCGCGAATTCTACCTGGAGAAAGTGAATTGAATCAATTTTCTTAGATTAATAAAAACAATAAACTTCATTTCCTGTTATATTGGTTTCATTAGTGAGTGAATATGGGTGTGAAAATGTATGCAAATTAAGAAGATTGATACCTGATGTAACGATACTTTATAATCTTGTAATTGCTTTAAAATGATTGTTTCCTTTTAAAAATTAAAATATTCATAAGCAATATTTTGGATAATATAGGTTCTGTGTAATTGTTTTTCCTCAATATTTATGCTGTAAATTGACAACATCAAAAAGGAGAATGAAAGTAAAATCAAACAAAATACGCTGACAAAGGTACCCTTTAAAGTGCTATATGTATCAATGTTTCTGAGTTATTAATTTTTGTTGTTGTTGTTGTTGTTGTTTTTAATATTTTTTTGTCATCGTGGCGACAGAAGTATTCCATTTCCGGACCTTAAACATGAACCAATCAGAAAATGTATGAAATCGGGACAAGGATTCAGATACATCTCAGATGGCTTTAGACCGAAAGCAACAATTATTTTCTCAAATGGTAAAGAAACTAAACCCTGGATTGCGATTTTAATTCAGGAAAGGATTTTGGATGTGTGAATCTGATCTTTAATCAAACTTTAAGCATTGAATACAGGGAAGTGAAAGGACTGGTGTTCGCGGTGCCATAAGTCAAACTGAGTTTAATACTGATCTATAGTCATCTACCGCAAAAACAGAATGAAATAGTACTTAAATACACAATATACATATGTATATACAGGGTGATTCATAAAAGATGGGCAGAACTTTAAAGGGTTATAGTACACTTAAAGACAAATAATATTAAATAGGAGACTAAGGGTCCAGGACATATTCCCAAGGAGATAGGGGGCATTAAAGTTTAGGGTCCGAAACTTCAAATGATTATAAAAAATGGAAAAATTGGCCGATTCGTTTGCGGTTTTTGCAAAAAATTTTCTTTATGCCAGTATTTTCTTGAAATAAAATTTTAAAGTTCAATTTCAAAAAATGCCGATAGGGGGCGCTTTAGACTTTGGAGTAACAAACAACTATTTTTTAACGTTATTTTTTGTATTTCTTTAAATGATTTCGAAAGCTTAGACTTAAACTTAAATTTTGATCTAAAAATCTGAGTCCTAACGAGTAGTTAAGTAGCGTAAACTGAAATTTGAAATTTGAAACCCTTCTCCCCCCCAGAACAAAAATCAGTTATTCCCGATCTTTGTGTCGTAGATTAGGCTCTAACTACTGCCGCGTTTTGCTAAAATTATTCTTTATGTCAGTATTTTCTTGAAAATAAATTTTAAAGAAAAGTTTCAAAAAATTCCGATAGAGGGCGCTTTAGACTTTGGAGTAACGAACAACTATTTTATACCGTTATTTTTTGTGTCTCATTAAATGCTTTCTAAAGCTTAGACTTAAACTTAAATTTTCAGCTCAAAATCTGAATCGCTGAGCGTGGTTCAGTAGCGGGGGAGGGGGTTCAAATTTCAACTTCTGAACATAGTTCAGTTTGCACTACTTAACCATGCCTAACGAGTCTGTGCTGTGATACGAGGCAAAAATACAACTTTCGTCAAGGACTGCATAGTCGGAATTCACTCATAAAGGCACTGGCACAGTTGGAAACGTCGCTCATGCATGTTAAAGCTCCATTCCTGACGCTAGTCACCGGGTGAAGAAGGAGACAGAAAGTATGCAAATGTCAAATGGGGAAGAAGAAGAACACGTATGCAAAATTTCGACACGATTCAGGCATAAAAACCACTGAACGGTGAGTCAAGTGTAAGTCGCTGTAGTAATGAATCGGAAGATGGTGCCCTTCACGAATAAGGAAAAGGCTGAGATGCATTTAATTTACGGAGCGGCAGATGGAAATGGTGCAGAGGCACAACGAATGTACGGAGAGCGATTTCCCAACAGGCGGTTGCCTAACCGCAAAACTTTCGAGCGCTTGCACAGACAGTTGTGTGAGACGGGATCATTTCTCGCTTCCCAGTCGAATGCAGGTCGTGCAAAAAAGGACGAATCAGTAGTTGTTGCAGAAGCCATTCTGGATGTAGTAGCGGCGTAGCCAAGTACAAGTACACGAACAGTGGCTAGGCAGGTGGATACCTCACAGTCCATGACTTGGAGGGTACTGAAGGATGAACATTTGCTCCCGTTTCATGTGCAACGAGTCCAGAAACTGTCTCCAGGGAATTATCCAAATCGTAATGAATTCGCCCGCTGGTTTCTGCAGCAGAACGCGCTAAATCCACATTTTGGACGAACTGTGCTTTTCACCGATGAATGTACCTTCACACGTGAAGGTACATTTAACACACACAATGCACATGTATGGGCGGATGTCAATCCACATGCTCATCAGAGACGCTTTTCCATCAATGTTTGGGCAGGAATCCTCGGAGACCACCTAATCGGACCGTACCTTCTTCCTGAACGCCTCAACGGTAAAACATACCTCACATTTCTGCAACATGTACTGCCAGACCTGTTAAACGTTGTTCCTCCACGCATCCGGCGGGTCATGTGGTTCCAGCACGATGGAGCGCCAGCCCATTACGTACGAGACGTCCGCAACTATCTGGACATCACATTTCCGAACAGATGGATTGGTCGAGGTGGTCCTGTTGCTTGGCCTGCTCGCTCGCCAGATCTTTCACCCCTCGATTTCTTTTTTTGGGGACATTGAAGGCTCTTATGTATGAGACACCCATTAAATCCCCCGAGGAACTGGTCGCCAGACTTTCCGCCGCTGTAGGGGAAGTGCTCGAAAAGCCTGATGTTTTCGCGAATGTTCGCCGTTCCATTCTTCGCCGTTGTTCTGCGTGCATAACCTCTGGTGGTCACAATTTTGAACATTTATTGTAATTACATGTTAATAAATATGCTTTGGTAACATAATCCTAATTTGTGTCTTTTTACCTCGTATCACAGCACACAATGTGTGGACATGGTAAACTGAACTGTGCTCAGGAGTAGAAATTTCAAACCCCTCTCCCCAGAAACTTAACCACGTCTAACGATTCAGATTTTGGGCTGAAAATTTAAGTCTAAGCTTTAGAAAGCATTTAATGAGACACAAAAAATAACGGTATAAAATAGTTGTTCGTTACTCCAAAGTCTAAAACCCCCTCTATCGGAATTTTTTGAAACTTTTCTTTAAAATTTATTTTCAAGAAAATACTGACATAAAGAATAATTTTAGCAAAACGCGGCAGTAGTTAGAGCCTAATCTACGACACAAAGATCGGGAATAACTGATTTTTGTTCTGGGGGGAGAAGGGTTTCAAATTTCAAATTTCAGTTTACGCTACTTAACTACTCGTTAGGACTCAGATTTTTAGATCAAAATTTAAGTTTAAGTCTAAGCTTTCGAAATCATTTAAAGAAATACAAAAAATAACGTTAAAAAATAGTTGTTTGTTACTCCAAAGTCTAAAGCGTCCCCTATCGGCATTTTTTTGAAATTGAACTTTAAAATTTTATTTCAAGAAAATACTGGCATAAAGAAAATTTTTTGCAAAAACCGCAAACGAATCGACCAATTTTTCCATTTTTTATAATCATTTGAAATTTCGGACCCTAAACTTTAATGCCCCCTATCTCCTTGGGAATACGTCTGGGACCCTTAGTCTCCTATTTAATATTATTTGTCTTTAAGTGTACTATAACCCCTTAAAGTTCTGCCCATCTTTTATGAATCACCCTGTATACTATACACAGTCGCTTTGTATAATCTCTTTTGTTAAAACTCGATTAAAAGAAAAAAAAACTTTGTTTTTTGTGTTGCATAAGTGTGTATAGTATCGTTTCATCTCCTATATCGGGTCATCGGTGAGCGCATATCATTATGTGCAAACTATAAACCATAAACTATATATCAAGTGTCAGCATATCAAGAACGAAACATCGTTGTTTAAAGTCCGGTGGGAGTAGTTCGTCTGTTGTCTATGACATTGTATATCTTGTTTACAAATTGTCTTACCCCCCAATGCCGCTTTAAGTGTTTTGTAAACTTCCGGGCAAGGTAACGATTGCTATCTGTAAAAAGGAAAAAAAAATCCTGATTTTTCTTATTAGCAATCTTTACCTTTTGTTCTTCATTGGAAGTAAGATATTTCTTTGTTAACTTCCTAAAGAAACTAGTCGTTGGGGGCCACCGTAATACTTACCCATCATGGATATGTATATGAAAATAAAACATGTGAAACTATTTATACAATGCATTGCAATTCATAAACAAAATTTAAATATTGTTGATATACATAGTAATGCTATATTAACTGCTATTATACATAGTAATGCTATATTAACTATTATAACTGCTGATGTACCAATTTCGACAAATTATATAAAACGCCAAACTACTCAAGTAATACCGAACTGCGTAAAAGAAACATCCTTATAACTCCAAAAATAATAATTCTATTAACTAACAATTAACTGCGTCGGATTAAGCGTCTCATTTCCAATTAAAATATACTTCTGAATTGAAATTTGAATGAAATACAGGGTCATGAAAAATCGAAGAATGTGGAAAACAAGATTACAAATATCTCGGCAACTAATAATCCGATCGACTTCGTTCTATATGCAAAATGTGTGTTATTTTATTGCCTTTTACGTCCATTCCTTAGAACAAAAAAATTCGAAAATTTTTATATACCTTTCATCAGAACGAATTTTTCGAGAGTCCGAAAAAAATAGTTCCGGATAATCGAGGTTGCTGATATTGAATAGGGTTCGTCCCATTCTTACATACTAACTACATGCAAAATTTCAAGTCTCTATCTCAATTTGTTCGGGAGATAGAGCGTTTACAGACAGACAGACAGACAGACAGACAGACAGACGGACGGCAAAATTTTTTTTCTAAAAATATGTTTTTCGGAATCTCCACTATCTAAAACGTGTAAATCCGTCAAAAAAAAATTTTCGATTTTCAAAACGATTGCAAGACTTACCCTATACTACGTATGATGGGTAAGTAAAACTTGGCATTCTTTCACATTCATGTTTTTGATAGGATATATATATATATATATATGCTGTGATGGGTGCCGTCACCATCACAGGCAATTACGGCACCCATGTAGAAAATGTGTAATCAAAATAAAAGTTTTAGTTTCTCCGATCTGTATTGTAATCGGAGATTAGTATACTGAGTCTGTGTCATATGCAAATATCCTCCTTGCGCCCCAATCGAGATTTTTCTATGGGGGGAGGGGGGGGGAAGGATTCCCAGAATGGTTTTTTGTGCGTACATAACATGTCCGTTTCTTGCGATATACGTACGGTTCCAACGCTCTTTAGGGTTTTCGCATGCGCTGAGCATTTTGAGATGAAAAAAAATGGGTGTTGCCATTGGAAATTTTCGAGTTTCTGTAACTATAACCGTAACCGTGAGCGCCATTTTTTTTGTCGCTCACAGAATCTCGAGCTCATACCTCTGAATAGCTATATCTGAAATTTCATTTCGATCGGTTGAGCGGACTGGCCGCTAAAGCTCCGTATATCGGCAAAGTTTTTTTATGACCACCCTGTATATATACCGGTGTCCCAAAAATGACTGATGGATTTTAAAATTCAATAACTTGCAAACGGTGACAGCTATTTAATTTTTTTTTGCAGGAGGGTTATGTATAATGTCAGGAGTTTTTACACCGTAATTTTTTATTTTAGTTCGCATCTCAAACAGTAGGTGGCGCTGAAGGTGATTGAAGGCCAGGTGATCAGTGCTGAGTGAAGCGTCAATCTGGTCTTCAATCGCCTTCAGCGCCACCTATTGTTTGAGATGCGAACTAAAATAAAAAATTACGGTAAAAAACTCCTGACATTATAAAAAAACCCTCCTGCAAAAATTTTTTAAATAGCTGTCCCCGTTTGCAAGTTATTGAATTTTAAAATCCATCAGTCATTTTTGGGACACCCGGTATATATATATATGTATATTATGAAATACATTGGCAGCGTATTACATAAAAAAAAAAGCAATTTATTTTTAAGAATGGCAATTTTTCACTGGAATAAAAATTACTTTTCTGATTATACTACTCCAGAGTGTAATTTCGCTTTGTAATAAAATATAGTACTTAACTTGTTTTTACCGTCTTTTGGCAGTTTGAAGTAAGATTTGCTTGAAAAACTGGGCATTCTAGATTTCGAGAAAAGTGTCTTTCTTATAAAATTGGACAAGACATTTTTTTTGTGATGCCCAAAAGTGCCAGTTTCACGCTTCATTCCACTACTTGGGTGTGACATGGGAGCTGGTCAGTGTTTCACTACACTCAGGGGCATAAATCCCGGGGGGGGGGGGGGTTGGGGGGGTGCAACACCCCCCCAGAAGAAATCAGTCGGAAAATTACCAGATCGCTCGGAAAAAAGTATTTTTAGTCGGAAAAAAATAGTATTAACCTATAAAAACTTATAAACTGGAAAAACGGAAATATCATTCGGAAAATTTAACGTTTAATCGGAAAAGGCATACCGTTTAATCGGAAAGTCGGAAAAAATAGTATTATGTATTACCCTATAAAAACTTATAAATTAGAAAAATGGAAAAATCAGTCGGAAAAACTTTTGTTCGATTGGAAAAAATGGCATTAACGTATAAAAACTTATAAATTGGAAAAACTAAAATATCATTCGGAAAATTTTCCGTTTCCATCGGAAAAAAGCATGTTTAGTCGAAAAAAACAGTATTACGTATTAACCTATAAAAATTTATAAATTGGAAAAACGGAAAAGTCAATCGGAAAAAATGGTGTTAACCTATAAAAACTTCTAAATTGGAAAAACGAAAATATCATTCGGAAAATTTCTCGTTCCATCGGAAAAGGCATGTTTATTCGGAAAAAACAGTATTACGTATTAACCTCTAAAAGCTTATAAATTCGAAAAACGGAAAAATCATTCGGAAAATTTCTTGTCCGATCGGAAAAAAATGGTATTAACCTATATAAAAACTTATAAATTAAAAAAACAAAAATATCATTCGGAAATTTTTCCGTTCCATCAGAAAAGGCATGTTTAGTCGGAAAAAATAATATTCCGTATTAACCCATAAAAATTTATATATTGGAAAAACGGAATAGTCAGTCCGAAAAATTCTTGTTCGATCGGAAAAAAAAAGTATGTTAAGCCGAAATAAAAGTTGTTAATTTATAAATATTTATGAATTGGAGAAATATTTATTTAGTTTTTAATTAAATAAGAAAAACAAGTTAGATCGAAGAAAACCTATAAAATTTTATTCCTACTCGGATTTATTTCCCCTTGTAGTTTCTAATAAGAAACTAGTTGGATGTGTCAATCCCAAAACTTTCTTCTATCTCATAAGTACATTTTAATATTTTAAAAAAAAAAAAAAAAAAAAAAAAAAAAAACGTGGTGACCCCAAAGTTACCCACCATCGAATTTCCTCGAACATTTGATCTAGCCTAATGAGATTCTGGTATCCGAAAAGCCTAAAACGCAAAATTTAATTAATATTCTGAGAAAATGAGCTTAGTAGTGTGTCATGTTGGGTAATTTATACTAAAACCTAATAAGCATCTATTTATGTCAAGATCTAACAGAATCTGAAATTTGATGGAATTTCGTCCATTAGTTCTTGAGCTATAGTTATAACAAAAAAATTGCAAAACGTAGCACAGCAACACCATATCTTGGACAATTTATGCCAAAACGTAAAAAAGCGTCTAATTATGTTATGGTGTAAAAGAATCTGAAGTTTGATGAAATTCTGTGCATTAGTTCTTGAGATATAGCTAGTTTAAAAAAAAAGTGTAAAATATAGCACAACAGCACCATCAGTAGAAGGATTTATACCAAAACGTAATCATCGTGTAATTATGTTATTTGTCATTTTGTAACAAAATCTGAAGTTTGATGAAATTCTGTGCTTTGGTTGTTGAGGTATAGCTATCGGAAAAATCGTGCAAAATGCAGCATAGCTGCACCACTTGTTGCAAGGTTAATACCAAAATGTAATCAACGTCTAATTATGTTATATATTCTAGTGTAACAGAATCTAAAATTTCATGAAGTTCTCTGCATTAGTTCTTGAGATATAGCTATCGCAAAAATCGTGCAAAATGTAGCATAGCAGCGCCACCTATAGGGTAGTTCGCACCAAAACCTTATCAGCGGCTATGTATCTCAAGGTATCGCGGAATCTGAAGTTTGGTGAAATTCTGTGCATTAGTTCTTGATATATAGCTCTCATGAAAATCATGAAAAACGTGGCATAGTAGCGCCACTTGCTGGCCAATTTACACCAAAACTTAATCAGCGTCTATGTATATCAAGGGGTCACAGAATCTGAAGTTTGGTGAAATTCTGTGTATTAGTTCTTGAGATATAGCTATCATGAAAATCATGAAAAACGTGGCATAGCAGCGCCACCTGCTGGCCAATTTACACCAAAATTTAATCAGCGTCTATGTATATCAAGGGGTCACAGAATCTGAAGTTTGGTGAAATTCTGTGCATTAGTTCTTGAGATATAGCAATCTTGAAAATCATGAAAAACGTAGTATAGCAGCGCCACCTGCAGGCCAATTTTCACAAAAAAACCAATAGGCACTAATTCATATCAAGGTCTAACTGAATATAAAATTTTATTAAATTTCGAGCATTAGTTCTTGAGATAGAGCGCCCACAAATTTTTTGTCACATACAGACAGACACACAGACAGACAGACAGACAGACAGACGGACAGACTCACAGACAGACATTTTCTAAAAATAGTCAAAACGTGTTCAGGACCTTCTAAAACGTATAAATCCGTCGAAAACCGGAAGTCGAAAATTTTCATGAATCCAATACTTTCTTCTTGTAAAGATAGAAGAAAGTAAAAACAATTTATAACGAAGAAAACATAAACTTATTCTTAACCGGAACTAATTAATTTAACTAATTGGTAATTTATTAATTAGTTTAATTTACTAATTAATATAACTTATTTATATATAGGATTTTATTTTTTTTTTATAAAACTATTCTGAAAAATTTTGATTTGTCAAATATTGTGTACTTGGAAACCTCGATATGACGAAAAAAAATATTTATGTACATATTGTAGCAATGTTAATGTTATTTGTAACTGTGGTATTTTGAGTAAAACCTTAATATTTCGATTTTTTTTTTCTGTGACTTTTGACTTCGAAATATCGAAATCTACCTGTATTTATTTACTATAGGAAAGTTTTTAGTTTAGTCTCGAAATTTAAAGGTATACTGATTGAAGAAAAAAAACTCCTAATTTTTTTTTTTTTTTTTTTTTTTTTTTTAATCTAAACTTTAAATTTAGTTAGAAATATGTATCACGGAATTTAAATGGTATCCGACGAAAATTCAAAACTGAAATACAAATATTTAATATTTTTCCATATCGAAATCTGGATGTTTTCCACTCTATACAAATTTTACCTTTAATTGAAAATAATTATGGTTTTATTTTTTTCTACTAACTAGTATTGTGTTTTCTTTTTATTTTATTAAAAAATATATAATTAAAAATGTGAAACTGTTTTTATTTACCTTTTTACGTAATTTTGGTTTGATTTAAAAAAGTGCTTAAGAAATACATATGATATAGGATGAAAATTGAAAATAATCAAATACTTTGAATTTTTATCTCGAAATAATATGAATATTTTACAGTATACGAGTATATTTCTCTCAGAAATAATACGTTCGTTTTTTTTCTTTTTTTCCCTGAATCAATTGTATTTATTTATTTTTTAATATTTTTATTAATACTATTGCATTTGGTTAGTCCGAAAAATAAGGGGTAACATCAAGTTGTTACGCTGTTTTAAAGTTTGTCGTTAGAAAGAATTAAAACCTATATTAAGAAATCCCGTATTTCTGACAAATTTTTGTCTCTAAAATATTCCTTAAGCAAACAAATTTAAAAAAAAAAAAAAAAAAAAAACAGCTAGAGATTGTAATTGACTTTTGAAAAATAGAAAGATAGAACATTTTTTTCTCTTCCAAGTAAAGCTTGGGCACCTAGACAACTGGGCGCTGAACTTCCTGTCCTATATGTAGATTACAAAACAAACAGCACCTGCATTAACTCTTTGTTTAAGCCGTTAGTATTCAAGCTCATAGTACGAAATCATTCAATTACAAAATGTTGATGCGAGAATATTTTGGTATTTGGTTAATAATTCAATATTTTTGCATCAGTTATGTCCTCACCTAAATGTAAGAGACAAAAAGTACAATCTGTATTACGTAATTCCATTTTCGATAATGATTGATTACAGAAACACACATAATAAACAAAAACATGCTGATAAAATTTCAGCCCATATACATATACCGTTTTGCATTGCTGAAGTTCCAAAAAAACCTTTTGAAGTAAGTAAGCTACTTTATTACAGAATACTTTACATATATAAAATGTGTAAATAACTATTGTTTTCATATTTAATAATAGATTTATTTATTTATTTATTTATTGAGGGGACAAATAAATTATTTAATAACTTGTAAAAATGTACTGTTATTCGATATATACACTCTGTAAAAAAAGTAGAAGGACACTCGAATTTTTTAATTAACTTAATTGCGATTTATATTTACGGTCTGATTTTTTTAAGGGCATAATTTTATATGCATTCTTTTGTTGTGAAATGAAAAATTAATTGCTACCACAATTAATTTATAGAAAAATGAACTTATCTAAAAATTTCACTGTAAAAAAAAGTAGAAGGACAGCTGTGGAAAATTGAATTTTTTGGACCCTTCTGCTATAAATAATGTAAGTAAGCATTATTATTTTATTGTTTTCATCAAAGAAAAAAATATATCTCCATTTTTAGGTTGATTTTTTTGTTTGTTTGTTTTTTTAGAATACCGAAAGGAATACCTTTAAATAATTTTCAAAAAGGCCAAGCCATAGCATTTAGAAAAGAGGGTAAAAGCATCAGAGAGATTGCTAAGTTGCTTAATGTTAGTAAAATTGCAATATCCAACTATCTTAGAAATCCAGAGCATCACGGTACTAAAAAAAAGACAGGAAGACCTAAAACACTGACGCCTCTTGATGAAAGAAACATTATCCGAGAGTTGAAAAAAAAAGATTCCACAATTTCGAAGGTCCGAATACGAGCAAATCTAGCGCATGTGTCACGCCAAACTGTATATAACTATATAAAAAAGTCTAAAGTCTTTATTTTCAAGAAGAGACAACATCATCCAAAATGGACAAAAATGCATATAGCCAATCGCTTATCTTGGGCGAGAAACTACATGTCTTGGACCACGGAATGGACTTCTGTCATTTTCTCAGATGAGAAAAAGTTCAATTTGGATGATCCTGATGGATATCAATATTATTGGCATTGTATCAAGAATGAGGAAGAATTGTATTCCACTCGACATATGGGAGGGGGGGAGTTTGATGGTCTGGCTAGTAGTTGGATATGGTGGAAGAACGAGTCTAGTCATTTTGCATGGTAAACAGAACCATGAAGATTACATCCAGTTGTTGGAATCTGAACTTCTTCCTTATGGTTCAGAATTAGGTGGAGAAGATTGGATTTTTCAACAAGATGGAGCAGCGATTCACACCGCTACTGGCGTTAAAAATTGGTTCCACACAAATAATATCCGCATTTTGCCATGGCCAGCTAAAAGCCCTGACATTAACATTGTTGAAAATATATGGGCGACATTAGTTCGTCGCGTATACAGTGGAGGAAAACAATACGAATCTGTTGTCGAGCTTCAGAATGCACTTAACGATGTTTGGGACAATTTTTGCCAAAGTGAAATACAAGCACTGTACGATTCAATGCCAAACAGAGTCTTTCAAGTGATAAAGGCAAATGGAAAGAAAACTTCTTATTAATATTTTAATTTTCATATAAAATACTTATGTGTCCTTTTATTTTTTTACAGAGTTTCATGTAAGCAACAGAAACTATATTATGAAAAACAAATTATCTTCTTAATTTATTTTGGATTATTATGAATTTATACTCATTTAGTTATAAATTGTTAGGCAAATAAAGATATTTGCGGTAACTTAATCAGTTGTGCTTTTATTAGTAAAAAGTCTAGTGTCCTTCTACTTTTTTTACGCAGTGTATTAACTTTTTTTAACAGTTAGTATCGCAATTCCCGAACTATTTGCTAGTTTTGTTTCAACAGGTGATGACAAGCTAGTTATTATTTAAATTTCATGAAGTTATTATTATTTTTAACTAAATTTTTTCTTTCAATATATTTGCCAACCATTTTACAATTCGCAAGTCAATGTATTTAGTATTGTACATTAAGTTAAAAATGTACTATGGATCTTTTTATATTTTATCAATATTATTTCATTAATACTAAGAAAGTTAATTTATTTTTTGAAATTCAAATGTCAATATATGTAAAATATTCTATATTTTAAAAACTTTGTTATAGTACCAGATACAATAATTTTGTCTCACTGCATAACAATAATTTGATTATTATTTTGTGCATAGATTTTTTTTGTGTGTGTGTGTATGTATAGATAAGAAACAAAATTTAATCATTTGAAACTTGAAAATAATTTCGGCCTTGGGAGAAGATAAAATGGCGCAACTTTTGATTGTTTAAAGCTAATTGATGATTAAATCGACCTTAACCTCTTTTGCAAATTGAAATTTTTTAATGACATATATATATATATATATGGAGATTCTTCTTTAAAAAGTTCTTTTGAACACATAAGTAAATAAACTCGGAGGTAAATTAAATTCTGACACCGTTTTTAAACTTTTAAACGACTTATATTAAACGTTAATATTTACAAAAAAGATATTTACATAAGACTATTTACAAAGCAAACAATCATAACTCTAATTAATCAATTACATCTTGTACGGGAACTCGTCTTCATCTTACGTTCTTTTTACACCAACTTAAAACTAAAAACATTCCATTCTCCTTTCTTCCGTTCAGTTCTTTTTTCTACCGCTTAAATCGTCTGGCTTCTTAGGAATTAATAGTTTCTTCAAAATCGTCTGCCTCACTGAGAGCCTATTCATCAGAGTTGCGATGCGTAGAAAATAATATGCAGATCTAATAGTGGAGGAGATTTCCCATATTTCGGCCATACTGATGAGACATTCGTCCTCGAATGTATTCTTGTTGGCTGGAAACAGCAGCTGGATCATCTGAAAAGATAAAGAAAAAAAAAACACAGCAGCATCCAAAGTCTAGATTGAAAAAAAGAAGTCATCATTCAAATTGTTTATCAAAGCTTAGATTATTTCTTGAAAAAATTCACATATTTTTTTTTCGCGTCTTTTCGTCTTCTCGCGTCTTTTCGTCTTCTCTTTCTTACGTCCTTTCATCTTCTTTTATCTTACGTCTTTTCCTCTTCTTCTTTCATACGTCTTTTCATCTTCTATTACCTTACGTCTTTTCGTCTTTTCTTTCTAACGTCTTCCGTCTTCTTTTATCTTACGTCTTTTCGTCTTCTTTCATACGTCTTTTCATCTTCTTTTACCTTACGTCTTTTCGTCTTTTCGAGAATAAAGTTAAAATTCTATTAGTTGTCAGTCCAGAGGTTTGTCATAGTTGGTATAGTGTCACAATCGGTGAAATTCTTTTTTTTTTTAAGCTTCGTCCGTCCACGGCTTCATGTACTCTGCACATGTACTGGTGACCATGGGTCCTTCGTTGAATCCAAGTTTCTTTACATCGTAGGTGTCATTATTTTTTACTTTTATGACTTTGTACGGACCTAAATATTTTGGTTTTAACTTCACACCTGGACCTTGTTGTGTGCGTTTTATAGCAACCACATCATTAATCTTAAATTTGTTAGCTTTCTTTCGTCTGAGGTTGTAAGTTTTACGGTTCTCTTCTTGGACTTTTAAAATCTGTTTTTTAGCATTTTTTCTCATATCTTCGCGATTATTTGTAAAATCAGATTGTATTTCAGCATTCAGAAGACTAGTAATTTCAATGTTATTTTTTAGTTTCATTTTAGTACCAAACATCAATTCAAAAGGAGTTGTGCTTATACTTCTCTGAAAAGTCGAATTTATCACCTGTTGGACGTTGCTTACATGTGTATACCATTTTTTAGGATTATCGACAGACAATTTAGACAGAACAGATATTATGACAGAATTTAGACGCTCAACTTGGCCGTTAGACCTGGGTAATTCAGTGGTAATCGGGATATGTTTAATATTTTCATTGATGCAATAATCTTCAAAAGCTTTAGAGGTAAATGCAGGACCTTTATCTGATATAATTCGAACTGGATTTCCAAATATAGATTTTTGGATTTCTAATTTAGAAATTACTTCGGCAGCATCGGTAGATTTTGTGGGATACAACCAAACAAATTTTGTGAATGCGTCAATGACCGAAAGGATATGTTTGTAATTTTTATTAGTGCTTTCTAATGGACCTAAGTGATCAACATGGTACGTATGTAATGGAGTTTCTTCTTTTTCTATTGGGTGAAGTAAGCCTTCTTGTTTACTACATTTTCTATTAACTAAAATACAGGGAACACAATTTGCTATACATTTCTCAATTTTTTGTTTAACTTTAGGGATGTAAAAATCATTTTCTAAACTTTTCTCTGTTCTTGCAACTGCGTAATGACCTTTTTCGTGAGCGGCCTTGATTATATTCATTTGCATGTCTTCCGGTACAACTAATAAATCATTACCATTAACACATTTATAAAGAACATCATTTTTAACTAGATAATCATCATAAGATTTCACCTTTAGGATTTCTTTTATTGTTTTAATATGGTCATCGGTTTCTTGAGCTTGGATAATTTTTAAAGTTAAGCTATCTTGGATTACCATGCAAATAGGATACCTACTTAATGCATCGACATGTCTCATACTGCTACCCTGTCTATGTTCAATAACATAATCAAAATCGGATAACATTATTGCCCATCTAGCTATTTTTGTACTCATTTCTTTTTTATCCATAGTCATTTTAAATGCATTACAATCGGTTACAATTTTAAATGGGATACCTAGCACATATACTCTAAACTTTTTCAGGGTTTCAATTACAGCTAAAACTTCTAATTCGTAAGTAGTGTACTTTCGTTCAGCTTCGGTGTTTTTTTTACTTGCGAAATAAACTGGATGAAATTGATTATCTACTGGAGATTGTTGCATTAAAACAGCTCCATAGCCATCAATACTGGCATCACAATGGATTTCGGTCGCACTTTTGGGATTGTAAATTAAAAGTACTGGTTCTGACGACAAAATACGTTTGAGTTCATTAAAAGCTCTTTGTTCTTCTATATCGAATTTAAATTTTGAATCTTTTCTTAGCAGGTCACTTAACGGTTTAGCTATAACCGAATAATTTCTTATAAATTTTCGAAAGTATCCTGTCAATCCTAAATAACTTTGAACATCTTTGGTACATTTTGGTTCGGGAAAATTTATTACTGCTTTAGTCTTCAGTGGAGAGGGATACAATTTACCATTTATGATTCTATACCCCAAGAAATCAATTTCACGCTTCAAAAAATTGCATTTTTTAAGATTTAATTCTAATCCATATTCCGATGCGGTTTCGAGTACAAGTTTTAATTTTTCTAGACCTTCAGCTTCGTTTTTAGCAGGTATTATTAAATCATCCATATAAATGACAACAATGTGATCTTTTAATAGGTTTCGAAATACATTATAAATATACTTTTGAAAAACACTAGGGCTATTGGTCAACCCGAATGGACATTTCAAAAATTCGTATTGTCCTTCATGAGTAACAAACGAGGTGTATTTCCGCGAGTCTTCTTCAACATCTACATGAAAGAAACCGTTTTTCAAATCTATGGTGGTAAATACTTCGGCAGAATGTAATTGGTCTATTCCATCATCAATAACTGGCAAGGGGAAATGCTCGCGTACTGTCTTTTTGTTAAGACATCTGTAATCAACACAAAGTCTCATTGTGTTATTTTTTTTCTTGACTAAAACAACCGGCGAAGAAAAATTAGAAGAACTTTCTCGAATCCCTGAGCTAGCCACTCCTCAATTTGGTTTTCGACTATTTTTTTCTCGCATGGCGGTAATCTTCGAGGAGAAGAACAAACTGGGATTTCGTCAGTTAAATTAATTTTCATTTTAACATCTACTGTTTTAGTTTTAATTGGTACATAATTTTCAATTAAAGAGTATAACTCTGAACGTAATTTTTTGTCAGCAATGTGAGTTAAATCAATTTTAGGCTCATCTAAAACATTTACAATATTAACTAAAAAGTCATTAGACTGAACTTCAGCTTTAAACAGTTTCACTTTATTCTCAGAAATAGTTAATGTACCTTGATGAATAACATCAGTGCCAATAATTAAATCGAAATTAATGCAACTGTCCTTAACGACAAAAATAGTAACTTTAAATTTTGAACCATCTACTTCGATTTCTGAATTGAAACAACCTTCTGGTTTAATTGAGGCTTTTCCTAGACCGGTCAAAGATATACTCGTAGGTGTTAATTCTACAAAGTTCTTCAAATTATCATAAATACTTTTCTTTAACAAAGTCTTTTGGCTACCAGTATCTATTAAAGAGATTAAACGCAAAGAATAAAGCTTTATCTCTTTCAGAATTAAATCTTGGGATGTAATAATGTTTACTTGTGACTGAGCATTTTTAACACTTGTATCTTTAGATTTATTACATTGAAATGATTGATGACCATAAGCGTTACAAGCAAAACAAAGCGGCCCTTTATCTTTATTTACACAGTTAATACTCTTATGATTATTCCCGCCACAATTAAAACAACGCATATTTGGCTTTACAGGCTTAAATTTGTTCTTAACTTCAACTTCGGATTTAATTTTAGGCTTAGCTCCTTCATATTTATGAAATTTTGCATTTTCATACTCCGATCTTATTTTTTCATAAATCTTTAATTTTTGTTTAAATTCAGCAATATTGGGACAACCATACAAAAAAGATTTTTTAGAAATGGGGTCATTAATTCCATTTATTACATACTGAATAAGGGCAGAATCTTCAATATTGCCTTTTGAGCATAATTGTTTCATATTTAAAAAATATTCATCTAACGATTCATGTGGTCTAATTTTTCTTTTGGACAGCAATTCGTGTAATTCAGCTGAATTGCACGTTTGACCAAATTCAGATATGAGTAGGGCTTTTAATTTAGACCACGAATTAATATTTGTTTCACTTTCAAGAAATAATTTTGCTTTGCCTGTCATACGGCGTTTAGCCAAAATCAATTTGTGCAAATCACTAACGTTAAATAATAAAACAATATCTTCAAAATCGGCAATCCATTTATTAATATTTTGTACTTGAGTACCTTCAAACATTGTAATCATACTTTCAATATCATTAATAGAAATGCTTGGTTTAATAACATAATCAGGAATTAGGATTTTCTGATTCTCATTACTTTCACAATTAGAACTACCAGAATCATTTCTCATATTATTCTCAAAAACAGTTGAAATATTTTTAGTTTTATCTTGTAAATCATCATTAAATTCATCGACACTTTCGTCATCACTAAGAGTACCTACATCGGCTATCATATTAATTTTTAAAATATTAAAATCACATAAACTAGAAATTATTCTGGCAGCAATTTCATCAAAAGTTCCCGAATTATTTATACACAAAACATTGCAAATGGTAATTAAGTCGTTAACAGAAAAATTATCTTTAATTTCTTTGAATTTAGTTTGATATTCATCGGAATCTACTTCAAACGTAAACCCAGTAAAATTCCGAATTCTACGTCGATTATTTCTGTCACCGATTTCTCCAAAAATTAATTTGTGCAATGTCTTAATACTAGCTGATTTTTCAGTTTTCAAAGAAAACTCTAATTCCTTTAAATCAACTAATTTTTCCATTATTGAAAAGAAAAATGAAATAATAAACTCACTTCATAATCTGATGCTCAGCTTCACACACTTTGATTTCACTTTCATCGCAAAATTTTACCTCTTCTGAAATAGCTTTGTAGGCTTGACATTCCATCACAGTTCTAAAAAATATTGGCATCCAGAATATTTAAAAAAAATATATTTCCATCTCTGTGGGCGTGCGTCTGTATCTCACTTACTGAGACCAAAATTTATGGAGATTCTTCTTTAAAAAGTTCTTTTGAACACATAAGTAAATAAACTCGGAGGTAAATTAAATTCTGACACCGTTTTTAGGTGCGTTCGTAATTATATAATACGTAGCACCTATAGTGGTCGTTCAGTCCGTCCGTCTGTCCGTCCGCATATAACAACGCAAAAACTACCCAACCGAATCGTTTGAAATTTAAAATACGTATTTATTACATAATTTTGTCGAGTCATTTCAAATTTTATGAAAATCGGATGCATAGATCAATTACAGGGGCAATCAAAAGTATTCCATTACATTACGGTTAATGGGGAAAAAGTTTCAAATGCATTTTAATCATTTGAAATTTAAAATACGCAATTATTACATAATTCTGTCGAGTTATTTCAAATTTTTTGATAATCGTGTGCATAGATCAATTACAGGGGCAATCAAAAGTATTCAATTACATTATGGTCAATGGGGAAAAAGTTTCAAATATATTCTATACGTTTGAAATTTAAAATACATAATTATTACATAATTTTGTAGAGTTATTTCAAATTTTATGAAAATCGGATGCATAGATCAATTATAGGGACAATCAAAAGTATTCCGTTACATTACGGTCAATAGGAAAAAAATGTTTCAAATGCATTTTAATCGTGTTACACTCATGCGAACTTAATAAAATTTATATGCAACTATAAAGTACATATTATAATATACATCTTACATAATTTGTGGTGCAAAGAACATTTGTTATTGATTTACAAGGCCACACAAAAGTATTCCATTACATAATGGTATAGGGAGAACATTGTTTGATGAGCGTTTTAATTGTAATTCATTATTTACAATTTTATGAGATTGATACATGAAAGTAATATTTTTAAAACTTCGTTATCGTACGAACGCACCTAATTTGCTACGCTTCACGTGCAATTTCCAACTTGTTAAACTTTTAAATGACTTATATTAAACGTTAATATTTACAAAAAAGATATTTACATAAGACTATTTACAAAGCAAACAATCATAACTCTAATTAATCAATTACATCTTGTACGGGAACTCGTCTTCATCTTACGTTCTTTTTACACCAACTTAAAACTAAAAACATTCCATTCTCCTTTCTTCCGTTCAGTTCTTTTTTCTACCGCTTAAATCGTCTGGCTTCTTAGGAATTAATAGTTTCTTCAAAATCGTCTGCCTCACTGAGAGCCTATTCATCAGAGTTGCGATGCGTAGAAAATAATATGCAGATCTAATAGTGGAGGAGATTTCCCATATATATATATATATACCGGGTGTCCTGAAAAGGACTGAACGATTTTAAAAATCAATAACTTGCAAACTTTTACAGATATTTAAAAAATTCTTGCACGAGAATCATCTCAAAGGTCAAAAGTTTTTTTCCTGCGATTCTGGATTTTAGTTCCTATTGCAAACAATAGATGGCGCTGAGAGCGCTAGATGCGGTGTTGAGATGGATATTGACGTCACTTGGTACTGAAGCAAAATAAGGAGTTTAAGGCTGTGGAGTGGGTCTCGTTTGACAATGCAATCTTGCTCTTAGGGCCCGATTTTGAACTTTTGTTTATTTGTTTTTATTGAACAACATACATTTGACCTGTGCACTCGACATAAAGCCCGATTTTGGACTCAGTCGGTATAATTTCAATGAAATGTGTTGTTGTCATGGAAATAATAAATCCTTTTATATAATAGCAGCGATTGGAAACTGGAAATGAATTTAACGAGCAGCATACGAGTTTTACAGACGATTTTACATTTAAGAAAGCCGTATTTTCTCGGATTAAATTAATTTTTATCATCTAATTTAAAGAATACTTTGTGCATCATATTTTAAAATAAAGTGAAACGATTTAGCAGTTTTTTTTGTTGATGTTGTTGTTAAAAATTAATCAATTTTGCTATTTTAAAAAAAGTTATTATATTCTAAGAAATGCTAGTTTGTTTTAAAGAAGTTCTTTAGTAGAGTTTTATGTATGTTGTAAAAAAATTGCGGAAATGGTTTATTCTTTAGAACAAAGAATATTCATAGTATAAACATTGAAAATTTGGTGCAATAGCTGTTGCACTCTTTTGTAAAAATACCCAAATACAAAATTTATTACGATTATGTATATTAAATTCATGGTAATAGGGAAATAATACTACCTCCACCTTAAATGAGCCATAATCATAATGACAACCTAGAATCATCACCTATCATTGGATATCATTGAATTAGTCACGCAGAATAGGTTTTAATAGAATGAAGAAAACATTTATTAATATCCTTTTAAGCTTTGATTCACTTTTCATAAAACTTTAAATGAGTAACGAAAATTATGCAACGAGTATATATATTATAATTCAAAGCATTCTGTTGGGTAGTTTTTGCGCTATTATGTGCGGACAGATAAAAGAACATTCCAGATGACGAATATAGGAGCTACATATATAATTATCCCCACAGAACATAATGTAATGGCATAGTTCTGAGTGTCTGTGTAAATGAATCATGAATTATGCATAGTTTGTTTACAATACTCAACACGGCATAATAAATCTTATTAATATTAACATATATCATTTACAGACCAATTCAATTATTTCAACGCAAGTTAGAGTTTGGAAAGAGAGAAAGGCAGACGGCTAACTAAAAAGAAATCATAAACATTTTTAACTATGTTGGAAAGCGTTAAAAACACATGTTAAGTTGAAATTTGACCTTTAGCAATTTATTTAAATAGACGGAAGCATATTTGAACTCTTTTGTATAGCCCTGTACCTTTCCTACTATCTTTAAATACACGCCATTTATCTATCTAAAATCTATTTAAAACCGAAACATGCTTTAAACTAATGAAATCACACTTCCAGAGATTACCATCCAGAGCCGGGTATTAATCCAATTTTTGAGTGCCTCTGTGTATCGTTTCATTTCTATTCTTTAAACAAATCGTAATATACTTAAAGCTGTTCAACGTAAAAAATGCATAACTCATTTACAAACCACCTTTAATATATTTGCTTACACACTTAGTAAGGAGTGCGAATTCTTTTGTGTAGCCCTGTATATGATTTGTACCAATTATATACACATCGTAACATGCAAAAATGTAGTGAAACTTTAAAAAAATCATATCAAAACTTAAAACTTCAAGCAATTATCGTTAGCGTACAGCATTTTTGATGCAGCATGGTTTCCGAAATCTTTTGGTGTCCCTGTAAATATTTCATATTTTCTATTACACAGTAAGAAATTCGTAGTAAACCTAAGTAACTTATAACAATTTTATTATATGTGTAACAAAATTAAAATATGCCGCAAAGTATGTTCCCTTCTATACCGTTATGTTACATAATTATTTTGTGTGGCCCTGTAAATGAATAATAACTATTCTTTGTGCAGCATATTCTACATCATTTGTATTTCAATTTAATTCATAAATGCGTGTTAATTTCATTATGTTCGGACGAGTGTAATATCATCAAAAAGCACTTGAAATTTTTTCCCCGTCGGCCATAATGTAACGGAATACTTTTGACTGTCCCTGTATTGGAAATACGCTTCCGATATTCATAAAATTTGAAATAACTGGATAAAATTCTTCAATAAATATGTATTTAAAATTTCAAACGATTCGACAGAGTAATTTTTGCACTGTTATATGCGGACAGACAGACGGACGGACGCACCAGAGACGAGTATAGGTGATATGCATTTATATAATTACTAATGTATCTAAAAAACAGCTAAATTTAAAAGCGCATGCCGTAACTGAAAACGCATTTACAGCAGTTATTACTTAAAGACAGTACAGTAACCGGTTTCTTTTTGTGTGCCCCTGTAAATGAACGTTAAATGCTATAAATACCAAATACTCTATTCTATCATAATCATCTTATACTGGAATTCAGTGATTTATATCAGTTTCAATACATTTGAAATAGTGTATTTCATTAATATACACTGCAAGTGATTTTTCCCCCATAGACTATGATGTGATGCAATCTTTTGGGTGTACCTGTAAATTAACTGTTAATCTCACATACTTAAAATACAATACAGGACATTACTAGGTGACATAAAAAAGGTTTAAAAGATACCCATATAAATAAATAAATAAGATATCCTGTTCTCAAAAGTACTTACATTCTTGAAATGTAAAAAATAAATAAATAAATAAATAAATAAATAAATAAAAGTCGGTAATTCGAACGTTGTTGTTTCACGCATTTTGATTTCAAAGGAGTCGTACCCATGAAAATAATATTTTTCTCTATTATTGCGCTGACGCCAGCAAAATCAAAATTATATGGATTGCATTCAAAATCGGACGGTAAAAGCAAAAGTTCATTTTTGAATAAGATCCACTCCATAGCTTTAACCTCCTTATTTTGCTTCAGTGCCAAGTGACGTCAATATCCGTCTCAATGCAGCACCTAGCGCTCTCAGCGCCATCTATTGTTTATAATTTGAACTAAAATCCAGAATCGCAGGAAAAAAACTTTTGACCTTTTAGATGACTCTCGTGCAAGAATTTTTTAAATATCTGTAAAAGTTTGCAAGTTATTGATTTTTAAAATCGTTCAGTCCTTTTCAGGACACCCGGTATATATATATATATATATATATATATATATGTATATATATATATATATATATATATATATATATATTGAGCCTAGTGTGCCTGCGTGTGTGTAGGGGAAGGGGGGTTGTAGAGAAACAAGAGTTTTACTTTTGACTTATGCATTTCGTTTTTTTGTTTTGTATTTTGTGATGTTTTCATTACGGCGACAGCAAAACTGTTGGCTCTATTTAATTGCCTTATTTATTTATTTTTTTTTTTTTTTAAGAATAATTTGAGAACACAATGAATTCGCACCTGAAAACTTACATACTTTGCTTTAATAATTTGTTATTTATCTATATAATGCATTTAATATATTTATATGATATATCTAGTATATATTTTATCTAATGGCTGGGCAACGGCGGGCGGGTCAGCTAGTAGAGATACCTATACATATGTAAAATAGTTTGTCCTGACTGACTGATAATCAACGTTCGGCCCAAACTATTGAATGTAGAAGCATGAAAATTGGAGAGAAAATACTTCTTATGATGTACGTGTCCACTAAGATGGAATTTTTGAAATTACCCCCCCCCCCCCTAAGAGGGACAAGCGGGGAGACGGGGTCAAAAATTTTGGAACAACTTACCATATCTTAGCAAACATTTAAGGTAGGAGCGTGAAATTCCAGAAAATAAATCTACTAAAAATATTATTAAACACATAATCCAACGGTTTTCGAAATCCCCCCCTCAGGGGGTTAAAAGGGGGGGGGTCGAAAAATTTAGGACATTTGGCACATCTCAGCAGTCTTTTTTAATAATAGCATGAAACGGCAGAAAATAAAATTATTAAAAACTAATTAAATAAGTGTTTCAGCAATATTTATAAATTTCCACTCCCGAGGGGGTTAAAGTGGGGGTGGAAAAATTCCATACTTTTTGGACCATGTGGCGTATCATAAGAGAGCCCTCAGATCGCTCTTTCATATTATAAACCTTGCTCCCCTCCCCCTGACCCCCTCCAATTTCCCTACCGTGGACAATTTTCGATCTTTTTTTAAACTGTAGCGTTTTATCATTTAAGATCGGATTTTTTTTTACAGGGCCCTCCGATAAATATTATTTATGATATATGAAAAATTCACAGTTAGAGGTTGGCGCAGCATGTCCCTGAAGGGATTTTGTGCCATTAAACCCTATACAACCAACCAACCAACCACAGTTAGAGGAAGAGTCTACTTTGAGAGGGGAAATATTTCCTAAATTTGGCCTACATCTCTCTTGTGATATATCGTTGGATACCCACTTAGTCCTCAAAGTCACCATTTTTCTAAATTTAGCGACACCTTTCGTATGATATATCGTTGGAAAGCCCTGCGACTGCTTATTCATATTATGCTCTACCCACGCCCCTTTCGGGTGGTACGATTATTCCACCAGGAGATCTTCTACTAATGGGGAAAATATATTGTTATATAAGACTAATAATAGCATAATGTAAGATTATTTGACTATCTCGATACACTAAGTCATAATTATCTTGAGAATTATAATATATATATTAATGTATATATATATCTATGAATATATACTACATGTATATGTATATATATATATAGTATATATATTAGTCCTCATGTTGACCATAGTACTCGGAAATTTTCCATCTTGAAAGTCGGAAATTTATGAGCCTACACCCCCCTACGCGACTAGAGTGGTTTACGCCCCTGACTACACTGCAGTTTCATCTGATCCTGGACCCATGACTTCCCTCAGATTCGTAGAGTTTAAGCCCGGAAAAAAAGGGTGGACTGTTAAAAATGAAAATACATAACAGAGGTAAAGAAATCAATTCTTTTCTTCTTCCCATTTCCTCTCTCATTGGTGTTTTTATTGTTAATGTTTACTTACCGAATACATTACTAGTATTATATATTAGTTGAGATTTTAAAGTCTGCGAGATAGAACCTGTTGTATAATGGAATCCTACTTTAAACGGAAATTTTTCGTGTATAGGAGAAAATTAATCATAAGACGGATCTACCTGCTGGAAAGGAATTTTTTTCTTATCTATTTAAACTCCATCTTATAAAAGGTTTTAATAAATTATTTAACATGGAGGCTATTTAATTATCATTTCACATGATACGAAATATTAAGAAAACCATAACCTAGATACTACCATCAAATGAATATTACGTTGCTAACCTCGAAACCAAAGAGATATATCGATCACAATCTTTTCCTTTCCTGCGAAAAAATATCGAATAAAAAGGTGCATAAAGATTGAATCTTATTTTATATACTCACACTTACACGGCCATGAAATTCGTCCCATTTTTAAATTATGACGATGAAATCTTACTTTCTCCATGCTACAATGATTTACGCCTTTCTCATCTCCTAAATCATCTGCAGTTTCTATCCCACTTTTCCCCTACAGGTGTTTCTTATTTCTAAAAACAAAACAGCTTTATCTGCTGATGAATCTTCTGCAAGTTCCCATCTCATATCTCTAAGAGCTTCCTTGTGGTGTGGCAAATGCACATGATATACGACAAACAGCCTCGGGTCTGTTGGCTTTTTAAGAACTTTCCCTCTGATGTAGACGACCTCCTGGTTGGAAAGCCAAGAAATTGACAAGCGTTCCCATCATACCTTTTTAAGACTGTGCCCCAAATTCGGAAAAGGAATTCCGACGGGAGGGTCACAATAAGTTGTTGATCTGTAATCTGTCTAACATAAGTGTTCCAATTTCTGATTATTTGGAAAAGCTTAATCTAAGAGAATCGTTTACTTGTAATATCAGGCAGGAATATCTTCAGTGTTTCCATTGAAAACTTTCAGTCTTTTCACTGAAATCAACATTTAAAAAAATCATTGTGCTTTTATTTTATTTTATTTTATTATTATTATTTTTATTTTTTTAGTTTGATGTAAAAGGTAAAACAAAGAGGAAATTATAACAATAAAATAAGAAGTGTGTGTGTTAGGGGTGGGTAAAAGACTGAATTTGAATAAGTAAAAATTAAATGCTACATAAATATTATGCTTTACATTTTTCTTTTTATGGCTAGGGAACTCTTTTTCCTACGAGATATGCTTACCAACATCTGTCCAGTTACAACAGGCTCTAAAAAAAAGTGCTAATTTGTCCAGCTTTAAAAAGATCGCCCGATTACGGAAAATTGAATGATATTACGACCAGTGGCAAATGTCTGTAGTCGAATTGTTAATCGTTGTCCTTTCACTGGGTGATTTTTCGTTTATATAAAGACCGCACCCATCGCTGTCGCGACATCTGTTTTCTTGATTCTTTAAGTACATTACACATTTGAAAATCAGTTTGAATAAAATTGGTAAGTAAAAAAAAAGTGCTATCTAAAAGAAAAATAATCTTTTTGTAACACTTAGAAAAAAAATTCTTATGAGCATTTAAATATAAAAAAATAATATAGTATTTTAAGCATATTGTTTTAAATATGACGAAATTTTCACCATGCATTAAGTGCTTCTCCCACATAATAATTTAATTATTATTTTTTTTTTTTTCAAATTCTAATATACATTACATAATATGAATACATTTTGCAATTGAAAAGAGTTTGGATACATTATTATTTGGGATTTTTTAAATCTGGCAACATTATATAAAAAACAGCTTCTTAAACTATGAGTTAAATGTTTATTCACATTATAATGTTCTGAATGGAAAAATTAAAAACATTAAAATATAGAGAAGTTAAAAAAATCATTGGATCTTGTACAACACAATCTAGTGAAGTACATTAGCTCTACATAAGATGGTTAAATTGCTATGCATAGTTTTTGATCATACAAAACTTATTTAACTGAACTATTTTTAACAATTTCAACACTAAACAGAGCTTAAAATAATATTTTAATTTAAAACTGTCTTCTTTAGCGTATTTACCAAACATGTTTCTATAAAACTACCGTAAAGTACCGAAACTAAGTCTTTTCATACAAGGCAAATTTTTCCTTTTCGAAAAAATGCCTATCATAAGTTTAGCCAATTAATTTTGTAAATGACAAATATGGGATTACAATTGATAGAATTTGAATTTCAAAATATCTTTTGTGATTTGAAAATTGCCGCATAATAAGAGGGAAAAAAATTCGTAAGAATTTTTTTTTTTTTTTTTTTTTACCGTGAATTTTTTTTTCTAAAAATATGTTTTAAAAATTAAATTAGGAACTTCTTTGTATTTCGGAATGTAAGCGTACACTTCACTGCCCTATTACATAAACAGCTCTGGAAAGGACTATGGACGAGAATCTGTAAAAATTTGGGATGTTTTTCGTATTTCATGTCTTTTTTTTTATTTATTACAAGAAGAAAGAGAATTTTTATAAGAATTCGTGAAAGGTTACGAATTAAATTACGTATTAAATTATTACGTGGGAGAAGCACTTAATGCATGGTGAAAATTTCGTCATATTTAAAACAATATGCTTAAAATACCATATTATTTTTTTTATATTTAAATGCTTATAAGAATTTTTTTTTTCTAAGTGTTATAAAAAGATTATTTTTGTTTTAGATAGCACTTTTTTTTCTACTTACCAATTTTATTCAAACTGATTTTGCAGTTTTCGACGGATTTACACTTTTTAGTGGTCAGAGATTCCAAAAAAACATTTCACAAATTGTCTGTCTTTGAGTCTGTCTGTCACTCTGTCGCTCTGCATGTGACAAAAGTTTTGTGGGCGTTCGACCTCGAGAGCTAATATACGGTATTTCACAAAACTAGATTCCGATAGACATTGATATAAAATAGAACTGATTAGTTTTCGGTGTATATCGCTCAACAGGTGGCGCTGCTAAGCCGCATTATTCACAATTTTCACAATAGTCTATCTGAAGAACTAATACACGGATTTTCATAAAATTTTGGATTCGGTTAGTCTTTGATATAACATGGTGCTAACTACTTTTTGGTGCAAATCATTCAACACGCGGCGCTGCCATGCTGCATTAGTCATGATTATCACAATAGCTCTATCTAAAGAACTAGTGTACGAATTTTCATCTAACTTCAGATTCAGTTAGTCCGTGATATAGATTAGTGTTGTTATGTTTTTGGTGTAAATCGTTTTGGTGACGCTACTACTCTGCATTTTTCATGATTTTGCAATAGTTGTATCACAAGAACTAATGTATGGATTTTTATCAAACGCCAGATTCAGTTAGTACCTGATAAAAAGTGATTCTGATTAGTTTTTGATCTGCATAACCCAACAGGTGACACTGTTATGCAGAATTTTTGAATGATTTTTGAATACCTCTATCTCAGAAACTAATATACGAATTTTCATGAAACTTCAAATTCAGTTAGAAGTTGACATAAATTGTTACTGATTAGATTTTGGTGTAAACCAGCTAATTGGTGAAACAGTTATACTGCATTTTTCATAAAGTAATAACGTAGATAAGAAAGAAGAAAGTTTTTGTATTGCCACATTTAACCAGTTTTTTTTTTTTTAATTTATTTTTTAATGCGAAAAAAAGAATTGGGATTCGTAAGCTACTACTACAAGATAAATTAGTGTTTGCACATTTTAAAAGTTGTTATTGTTGAATCTGAAAATTGGTGGACACTCCAACTCTTCTAGTTTATCACTTAATGCATTAGAACAGAAAATGTTTGAATTGAAATTTGTATAACATTTCAATCATAGCGTCAACAGGGGCTTTCTTGTTCCTTTACACAAAAAATTGTTTATTCTTTTGCAAGTAATGTAAGAGTTTAAATACAGTAGACTCCCTCAAATCCGCAAAGCTTGGGACCAGGGATTGTGCGGATTTTAGAATTTTTGCGGATTTATGGTCATTGATTCTGAATATGTTGCAAAGTGCTACATAATCTATGCTTGACGCATAATTTTTTTCTTGTTATAATTGTTCTCGTTTTAAATAAAAATAATCCTTAATTAGTTTTTAACAGCATTATAATTAATATTTTTTGTATAAAATTTTTTAAATAATTTTCATAATAAATATATACTTTTAAATCGAAAACAGTACTTAGAATACATTTGTGTTTATTCATTGTATATCATTAAAAAAGAAACAGTTTAATGAGTTGATAATTTGGACATATAAATCACATATTTTTAAATACGCACCCCCTTCTATATGAATATCTAAGAAAAAATACATAAAATATGCCATTTTCCGGGTTTCTAAGGATCTCAAATATGTTGTCAAATTAGACGTCAAGATTTGAAAAAAAAAGTTCGTGCAATTTTGGCAAAATAAACCAAATACGATTATAAGTAACGAAATACGGATTTGATACTTTTCAATTATTAGGAATGGAATTATAACCAACATTCGAATATTTTTAGGGAGGGATTTTGTCTGATCCCGAAGAAAAGTGAAATGGTTTCTTCTGAAATATTGAGAACTGCAATAGATTTCAGTCTAATTGGAGTTTCCTTTGAAAAAATTTAGGGTCTAGGCATAAAAAGATATAATATTATGAGGTAACTCTAATTGAAATAAATCATAAAAAATACATAAGAGAAGTAAATTTAATGCCCAGTATTATATTACCAGGAAAATATTACACCGGCATTCAGAATAACATAATTTAATTAAATTGGGAAAGGCAGTGAAACCCTTACTCTATGTTCATTTGGATTCATTTTAGTTTTAAAAATGAATTAATACAAATTCAATGATGTACTTTCCGCAGGGTAACGGGCCTTCAGACAATAGGATAGTCTGGAAATTGTATTTTCATTTTAAAAACATAAAATTGTTCAATACTAATTTAGGTACAATCAATGTTTTTATCACGAGCTCAGTCCTAACTAACACTGGGCGGTTAGCTAGTCTAAAATTACACAAAATACCCATTTTGAAAAAAGACACTAATAATTACCTTGAACGAGAAAACAATTCTCTGGAATGTTTAATTATTGATCAACTTATTTGAAAAGACTACCTAAGCATCTCCCTTAATTTTTTAATTGCTACTCCATGATACGTTTTACAGTGGTAGCTATAAGATCTCTGTGATACAAGAATCTCATTTTAAAAAAATGCAGGTAGAATATAAATTATAGTAAATTCATCATTACATTAATTTATCAGCATGCTTGTCTATAAATAATGTTTGTTCAACATGAAAATGATTAATTGAGAATCAACAGCATCCGAATACTCCATTCGTACGTCTCACAGTGATAGTTATATAAGATCTCTGTGATGCAATAATCCCATGTAAAAAAAAAAAAAAAAAAAAAAAAAAAAAAAAAAAAAAAATCCAGATTGAATATAAATCATTGTAAATTCATCATTACATTAATTTATTATGCTTGTCTATAAAAAATGTTTGTTCAACATCGAAATGATAATTGACAATCAACAGCATTAAAAAAATCTATTATTCCTAGTTTAGGAAATTGCTTAATACTCTATAAAAACTGCTAGGAAGCATTTACGAAAATCAGCGGCAGTAAATGAAATTTATATTTATAAATGCTTCTTTAAATCTCGAAATATATTGGCTTCTGAAATTTCAAATGTACGATATCGTTTTTTGGAATCGTGGATAATTTCTATTAAATTATTACATGTTTTCTTTATTGATAATATTATATTCTCCATGATTAAGGTATGTATTTATGTGTCTGCCTTCGGGGCACTTTTTATTGAGAAATATAAAATTTTTATCAAACAAATGTATTTTTAGCTAAAACTGGGAATAAAACTAAGAGTTCATATAAATGTTTGATGAAATTTTAATCAACTTTTCAAATTTAGGCAATATTTAATCAAATTCAAAATAATTACGTTTATGCTATAACTTGTATAACGAAATCTGTTCAATATATTTCATTTTTTCACAACAATATATTAGATTACAGGAACTGTTAATTTTTTCCTGATGGGATAGTTCTGTCTTGAAATGAACTTGCTTTCGTTCTTTTAACCCCTTCGCCACAGGAGTTTTTTACGAAATTTTTAATGTTTTGCCACCGGTTTTTAAAAACAGAAATTTGCGTCTTATTAAATCGAGAAAATGCTCCGATTCAATAAGGCAAATTTTACAGTAAAATTTTACTGGTGGGGATTCTTAAGCTTTTTTGTGGCGCGTATATGTGTCGCTTGTCCCCAAGGGGATAATGAATCTTTGAATAAGTTCTGTTAATCTAAGGATTTTCGTTCGTCTACTCTTAGATTTTTAAAAAGCATTTGTCGTTTCTAATCTCACTATTATGTCATACATGAATTGGTTCTTGTGATCATTTTTGTGATCATTTGAGACAACAGCCAATTGCCGCTGTAGGTCACACCCCCTTCAAATAACAAAAAAATATATTAGAAAATCACTTACCTGTGTTATGATGCAAAATATTCACAATATCTCTAAAATTTGCTAACATATGCTAAATTTTCTATCCGAAACTTTTTTTAATGTGTATTTTTCAATAAAAAAGCTCTTAAATGACTGATTAATAGACTGACTCTCTCATAAACTGACTTATAAGCTATATTTTGCTTCATAACATGTCAATAGACAAAAAGAATCATGTTACAAAATTTTATTTCAATATCTTGGAAACTTTTTAAGAAATGATGTTTCTTGTAAACGTACATTATGAAAAGCGCTGTTTTCCAAAAAACAGAAATTAAGATTTTGATACAGCACTATATTTGTAGGTGTTTATATATTGTGTATTAAAATGCACTGTATCTTTCTGCGACTCTTTAAATGGTCACTTCAAATTTAAGAAAGTTCATTTTCGGTTTATATTTTAGGCTATAACTCTGCATTTAATACGTTTCCATACGTTAAAATGCGGGAAATCACAATGGTAGACTTACGAGTCAACTGCATAAATCGGGTTTTCAATTGTTTTCCAGAAAAGGTATGACTTGGCAGACCGATTGCATTTTAATATGCGAATCGAGTTTTAAGTAATTCTGAAATTTCAGCTGTGATCTCGATGAGGTGATTTTTTGTACTGTCGCTTACCAGTCTCTGTGTGTTAAAAAAATTTTGTTTTCAGAAAACGATGCGAATTAGAATTAAAAAAAAACAGTCGCCTGTGGCAACCCTGTATTCATTAGGTCGAAAAAGGTTCTTTAGCTTCCAAAACTCCAAAAATTAATCATTTTTCGATTGAGGTTTAACGAATCATTGATATATTTTTAAAAGTTGATTAATGCATTGTAAAAAGTACTGGGAAATGTTTTCAAAAATTATGGACAGAAAAAAAACATATTTTTTAAATTTGTTTCTTTACATCTTGAAAAAATTTTTTCTGATGTTTCTAAAGATAAAAGAATACTTTTTAGAATCTTAGATAATTCGGACGAAGTTATATTATTTTTTTTCTTTGTGATTACATAATATTTTTGTATTATTAAAGTTGATTAATGCATTGTAAAAAGTACTGGGAAATGTTTTCGAAAATTATGGACAGAAAAAAAAACATATTTTTTAAATTTGTTTCTTTACATCTTGATAAAAAAAAAATTCTGATGTTTTTAAAGATAAAAGAATACTTTTTGGAATCTTAGATAATTCGGACGAAGTTATATTATTTTTTTTTCTTTGTGATTACATAATATTTTTGTAGAATTAAAGTGTTTGACTTTTTGTCTTTTTTTATAGCATAGTATCTGGATTTTTTTTTCACTCTCTCACACACCTTTTTTAAAATGTAAAATTCCTTGGAAGTTACAAGCCATAAAACTGTCTCATTTTCCTTCTTCCTTATCAACCCGACATCGAAATGTCCACAGTCCAGAAATCTTCCTGTTTAGTAGATGGCAATATATACTTTTTCTTTATACCCTGGAGCGGCTCGTGGCCTTGATTTCTTTTGCAACCCAATTTTCGAACTCTTTAAACTCTTCAGCAGACGATTTGCTTCGATGGATAAACTGTTTCACTATTGACAGCTGCTTTAAAATCAATTGAAATAGGCGATCAAAAACCAGTTACTTTTTCATCATTATTTTCATCTTTTGCTATGGTTCTCTTTTATTTCAGGTGTCAGAATTAGTTCTCTTTGATGCACATAAGATGATTGAAAGGTAATCGGCTTGAAAATTAAAAAAAAAAAAATGTCCATGAGAAATGTTTCATAATAGCTACATAAAATTGAGGTTAATCTTTATATCATCTGAAAATCGATATCATCACTGTTGTTTTATACAGTAAGGCGTCAGATCAGGGGCCTCAACTTCAGCCCTTCAAATCTTTGTTTATTAATCTCACTTTGTATAACATTTAATATCCTGCAATCCGCAGTGCAATTGTTCATGCTCAATATAAGAGTAAGCGGCGAAAATTTAGGAGACATGATTTTTTTTTAACATTTTTTTAAACACTTTCAAAATAAGCGTTCTACATATTCCACGCTCTAAAGTGCAATGTTTCTCAAGTATTTTTATGTTATCTAAAAGCGAATAGGATTTCTTAAAGTTTCCGGAAACTTCAGAAGTGTCACGTTAAATACAGGGTTCTCCGTGGCCGAGTGGTTAATACCCTGTTCGCACTGGGATAGTTAAGTCACTTAACTTTAAGTCACTTAAATTTTTTGAAGCGGGATACCCGGAATTAGGCTTCACTTGTTCGCACTTGCTAAATATTTTAAGTGACTTAACTTGGCCAAAATGACATCTGGGCATGCGCATAAGTTCGGAAATTTGCAACTGCAACTTCTAACTGTTTTTTGTTTACATAGCAATTATCGTGCCATATTTCAATTAAAAATTAATTTTGTCATCCTCCCAATTTATTTTGCAGGAGGAAATAACAGGTTAAACATTTTCTATTTTTGATCTTTGATTACAAAAAAAAAAAAAAAAAAAAAAAAAAAAAAAAAAAAAACCCACAAACACACGTGCTAAGCAACTAGGGCAAACAAATAGCAGCTTGAAACAATTTATAATTATTTGTAGGACTCAACTCCAGTTATTTAACAATCAGAATTAAATATTCTAAAATTCAGAAATAATAATTAAATATTCAGAAGGCACTTTTCAACTCAACTCATAGTTAAGTGAGCATCTCAAAAGTTAAGTGAGTTTGAGAAATTTGCTTAAGTGAGAATCTTGCCCTAGTTGCTTAGCACGTGTGTTTGTGGTTTTTTTTTTTTTTTTTTGTAATCAAAGATCAAAAATAGAAAATGTTTAACCTGTTATTTCCTCCTGCAAAATAAATTGGGAGGATGACAAAATTAATTTTTAATTGAAATATGGCACGATAATTGCTATGTAAACAAAAAACAGTTAGAAGTTGCAGTTACAAATTTCCGAACTTATGCGCATGCCCAGATGTCATTTTGGCCAAGTTAAGTCACTTAAAATATTTAGCAAGTGCGAACAGGTGAAGCCTAATTCCGGGTATCCCGCTTCAAAAAATTTAAGTGACTTAAAGTTAAGTGACTTAACTATCCCAGTGCGAACAGGGTATTCCGGGTAGCTAATTTCCGTTTACTCAAGGATACAGCGCTTGGCGAAATTCAAGGTGTGCCAAATGCTATTCCACCCATCAGTCACTCCTCTTCCGAGATTTCTTGATAACATCGTACAGTGTCGCCATCTACTGAAAAAATGTATTATACAAATAATTTATTTGAAAAGAAAAATAATAATAAATTTAATGGAATTTTTTTTATATATACGACCAAATATTAATTAAATATAAACGAGTAACTTGTTGTGTTAACTTAATTTGTAAATTTTAATGTATATTTCTTTACATTTCTTATAGTATTTCAGTTTATAATGAATAATATAATAATGAAAAAATAAAAAAAAGAACGAAAGAGAGCTGTTATTGTATTCGGATAAATTACATGATAATAGCTAAAAATAAATTTTATTTTGTTTAATTTGTTTTCTTGTTAAGTATCAATTCAAGAACTTTATAAGAAAATACTGAGATCTGTTATATCAAATTTTTATTTATTTATTTATTTTACTAATGTGATATAAATCACCAAGTATAGCAATGCACTAAGATTGATAAATTAAAACTTCTTAATGTTGGAAATATATATGAATATATTCATAAATATCAACATATGTGCATAGTATGTATGAACTTATACATTCATACATGTCTGCTTAAATATTATGTATGTGTATATTATATAGTTGTTATATAGTTAGGTCATTTAATTATATAGTTAGAAAATGTACATAATTTCGATATCATCTGTTCCGATCTATTCAGATTTAGATGTTGTACAAATATATCATTAACGTTGATAACATATTAAAAAAAAAAAAAAAAAAAAAAAAAAAAAAGTATAGTTTCCAGATTCTAAGAATCATCAAAAAAATATATATTTCAATTAATAATAAATTGTGTTAAAATTAAAATATTTTTTATACTTGGAAATTTTTCATTTGAAATAAAATATGTTTAGGAATTTACACCAACTTTTGTGACACTGATTTAATGCACCCTTCCTATTCATAAATTGATAAGTCTAAACTAAATATACATGCATATACTGATTGAATTTGTACAAAGTACAAATACAAAGCAAAGATCACGTTTTATATAAAAAAAAAAACCCACCTTAAAAGTTTTTATCTAATATAGATTGTTTTTTTTTTTAATATTTAATATCTTACTAGACACTGAAAATTGAAGAGAACTAATAACAAATCACTAAACGAAAACATTAAAAACATTAATTATCTGTTTAAATGATAATACTTATTAATATTAGTTATATATGTAATAATTAATAATGTTAATTAATATAATTTTATAATTATATATATATATATATATATGTATATATATTAATATTAATTAATAAATAGTTAATATTAGTTATATATATTTAAATATTGATAATTTTTTAAAAGAAAAACTTAAATTATGTTTGTAGAAGATTAAAGATTTTCCTTTTTTTTCTTAATTTATTATCATTAATTAAGTACATAGAAATATTAAAATTTGAATATTTATAATTAATATTTTTATGTTTCACTACTTTATAATTGTAAATGAAACAGTAATTAGTAAAATAAATACTAATAAATATTATATATATATATATATATATATATATATATATATATATATATATATATATTGTGTGTGTGTGTATGAATGATGCCTCATTTTAAAACATAAGAACTTTAATAAATTGGTTTTACTAATTTGATATTCATCTCTTACAACACGGTGGTAGCATAACTAAAATAAAAATATTTTTTTATTTTATTTTAATAATTATTGTATTTTAAATTATATTTATTTAATTATTAAAAAGCAGAATTTAAAAACTTATATTAATTATTTAAATTTATTTCAAATTAAACTTTATGTAATTAAATTTTAAATTAAATTTTATAACTTAATTGTAATTAAAATTTAATTGTCTAATTGACAATAAAACTAATACAAAGTAACTGAGTTTTGTAACATTCTTTATTGATTACTTAAATAAAAATCAAAACAAAAATCTACAAGAGCAAGGACACAACTCGCAATCTTATAATTACAAGCTTTCTGCTTTTACCACCTCGCTATGCCTCTGATACTCTACAACAGCTTCCAAGTGCCTCATATACGATAACATTGTAAGTAAAATGTCTGAAGCAGCCATGATGCGCGAGAAAATGCGTAGATGCTAGTCAAAACATTTGGCACACCTTGAATTTCGCCAAGCGCTGTATCCTTGAGTAAACGGAAATTAGCTTCCGGGTACGACCGCTTCAAAAAACTTCAAGTTAAGTGACTTAACTTTCTCAGTGCGAACAGGGTATTTGACACTACGCCGCTAATCGCGTGAGAGCATGGGCGAATTGCGGGTTAAATTCCCCCTGGTTCCGTTGCGCACTCTTTGCGGAACTCCCGTTTATAATTCTTTGATATTGCAAATTTTTTTGTGCTATCTCGTGCCCATGTTTTAATGAGGTTGTAAATTTTTTATCATAAAACTTTTTAAAAATTTCGCCAACTTTTCATCTAGCAGATTCCGGGAAAAAATCAAGGTGATGTGGAGGCAAGGAAAATATTTTAAAAACAAAACTTGACTAATACTAATCATATCTGGTGTATCTAAAATTATCAAAAATTGGTTTAAGAATATCCTTGACGGATATTAGTGCTAAATGTCTAATTAATTTGCAGTTTTCGCTTTTTTTTCTTTTTCTTTTTTTTTTTTTTTTTTTTTTTTTTAAGCATTTTAGTGAAAATGTTTCAGAATTCATGAATGTAATTTGAAGATTTTTACGATTTTTTATTTCTTTTGCAGCAGTAATAATAATAATAATAAAAATAAAAATAAATTTGGTTGAAAACTCTACACACTATAAATAACAAGAAAGAAAAATATATACCATTATACCCCCCCCCCCCCATACCATTATGTAACACAATTCTCTTTTGCGTTGCGCTTTAAGTAAATAATAAATATTATTTACACAAAATATTCTTCAGAAAATGTGTTTTAGTGCATTTCGTAAATGCATATCAATTTTATTATGTTTGAAAAGGTGTAATGTGATTAAAATTCATTTCAAGCGATTTTTTCTCATTGACTGTAATGTAATGTAATACTTTTAACTATCACTGTAAACAAACTGAACATGCTACAAATTTCATTTGAAATAGGGATCGTGCTCTGTCAATAACATCTAAAAGTTTCAAGGCTATCCGATCCGAATATATTTACGAGAGTTAAAGAGCGGCCAGACGGATCGATAATTGAAGCCATAAAGACTTTTCAACTTGGTCAGAAAGTGTTAAAAACAAGTATTTTTTTTTAATAATGAAAAATACCCTTTATACGTCCATGAATATATGTGCTAATTCATACACAAATGAGCACTTATTATGTATAAGATAGATGCAGCCATGTACTGCACCTACACATCATTTCCATCATTCTGTTTTGCAGAGCGATAGCAAATATTTTTTTATTCTGTTTGTTGCTAGTCTTTTGATTCTTTCGTGATCTTTTTGCTGAAAAATTCGAGATCAAACATGTTCTTTATATTACTAAAATTATAGAAGAATTTATGAAGCATTTTGCTTGCTACTCGGCTATAATGGGCCATTTTCACTATTCGCTTTCATTTCATGGTAACGGACTTGACATTTCAAATAAAACTATTAGAAATGAACTAGATGTATAATTTCTAGCTTAGATAATAATTTACATAACTTCTAAAACTATTTAGTAAACATACTTAGCAGTTTACATGTCATAGCTTACACACATGGTAACAGGCATAACAAGTAACGGACTTGACATTTCTAATAAAACTATAAGAAATGAACTAACTTGTATAATTTCTAACTTATATAATAATACACAATATCTTCTGAAACTATTTAGTAAACAATATTTAATTATAAAAGTGCAAAAATCATTATTTTAATATTAAAATTTACGGTAACAGACTTGACAGTGAAAAAAAATTCCAACTTTGATGAAAGCTGATTCTTGCTACTATTACATTGCTTCACTATTGAAAAGGAAAAAAATGGCAAGCAGTAGTTGCGTGAATATTTTAACTATATCACCGAATATTTGCTGATAACTTTAGGCAGAATTAGAAACCTATTTTGACTAAAATAATCACAAGGTAACAGACTTGACACAAAGTGAGGGACAAAATATTTCTGTTAATTTCTTAAAGAAAATATCTCTTGTAAACAATTTTTTTCATTTTTATAGAACACTAACAGTTCATATTTAACATAATTAAATCTCTTTATTTAAAAAAGTTAAATTTGATTAAAAAAATACCAATTAATTACATAAAATTTGGAATGGGACAGGCATTTTTGCTTAGAATCACAATTTAAAAAAATTTATATCTCTAAAATTTTTATTGATTAAAAAAAAATTTCATATTAGAAATGTTCAATATAGTCTTTTTTAACTAATGCGTAGCTGAAATCAAGCTTTAAATATTAATTTATGTTTGAATTTTCTTCTTTTTATTCTTGGACAGCATATGTAAGCGAAATTTGAAAATGGAACTTATGACAAATCCGAATACTCAGAGATTATATATGAGGACCCCAGAAGCCAAGGGCTATATGTGACAAAGTTGAAAAAATTGAGTTAAGTGCACAGGGTATCTGGAAATATGCTTTTTTCATTTCAGGTAAAGAAATATAGGTCATTTTCTTATTATTTGAGGAGTTATAGAGATAAACCACTTTTTTCGAAAAACAAACAATATTGATTAATTATACATTTAAAGAAAATTGTACTCTATTTCTTTAACAGTTATTGAAATGAAAGTTCAAAGATTAGAATGCAACAAGCAGATGTTTCCTATTTCAATTTAGTCAATTGTTATTGATGTTCCAATTTAACATCAATTATCTTTAAACTCAATTTACTCCAAATCGACATTTTGTTACTTGTACCCCTTGGCTTCTGAGGTCGTCATATATAATACATTTCATTAATTAATTAAAGATGTTAAAATATAAAATTCATAAAAACAGTATAAAAGAGCAACTGTATTTTTTTTTTATTTGTCTTGAAAAATATTTTGTTGAAACCGAAGCTTTTGGACAGTTCATCTGTGAACACATTCTAACTGTTTTTATGGTTTTTATTAAACGCCTTATAACAATTAATGAAATGCAAAAAATCGAAAGTGTCCGAAGATTTCAGACGGCCTAGTACACAGTTTGTACGTTTGTTCATCATGACAATTTTAATGCACTGTGGAAGAGTAACCATGAACTAAAATACCCATGAGGTTAAAAAAAAGTTTCAGAAACATTGCACTTTATAGCATGGAATATGTAGAATGCTTATTTCGAAAGTATTCTAAAAAAAAAAAAAAAAAAAAAAAAAAAAAAAAAAAAAAAAATTTCATGCCTCCAAAAATTTTGGCGCCGATTCTGTCTTAATACTAATTCAATTTATCCTTTTATTACTGTTTTATTCTTCACAAAATGATATTATCATAATAACTTGATAATAATTTAATATAACTGCTACTAGATAATAGTTCCATTAATGCTATTTAGATAAAGAATGCTAGAGCGAAAAAATATATAAATGAATAAATAAACGAACCAAAAAGTTTTGAATTCAGATGCGCCCATAAATTGTCTATAAACATGGGACAATTCTTACCAAATTGCTGAGAAATAATTGTAGAAAATACATTCTCAAGCAGATTAGCAGTGCAAGAGCATATATACATGAAATGATACGGAATAATCACTTCTTACGATGAAAAAAAAAAGATAATCACTGTTTGTTGCCAAACTATGAAATGCAAAATTATTACCATTCTGTATAATTTCTAGAAAGAGAATAATCGCATTCAACGTGACCTATAACTAAGGAGTTATTGTAAGATCTTCTGAATCCTTCCTGCTTTAGATTCTAACCTAAAATTACGTGATGAATTTCAAAGCATGTAATTTAGTGACTCCGACAGGCAGTTTGCTTTCGATGAGGGGGGGCGGGGGGGGGGAGGAAAGCATGTCGTTTGCTTATCGAGGCAGAAAATCTCCGGAGAACATTAACTAAAACTAAGTAAGAACAAACATATCCTATTTCATAGGTATCTTCATCTATGATTTTGGGTGGAGGTGTCATTTCCATGTTTAGAGAATGGATGGAAGAGCAGATAAGCTGATTTCACTTCATTTAGGCTTTTTAAGTATTCTATAAATGGAAACTTGCTGAAAAGACAAGGAATATATTTATAGGAGAATATAGGAAAATATAGAAAAAATATAGTTATAGTTATATAGTTATAATTATAGTAGTAAAAATATAGTTATAGTTATATAGGAAAATATACTTTTTAACCCTTTAAGGCAGCGACTCTACGTACGTGATACACTCTATGCAGATTTTTTATGGTCTTTTAATACAGTATTTCTGTATAGAAATGTATGACGTATTTTAAGACACAGTCAAGATAGATTAATCCCTGGCGTAGTCAAAGGTCCATTTACCTTTGAAGTATCGAAAGATAACGAATGTTTTAAAGTTTGTTATTTGAAAGATTATTAGACATATTGCAAACTATTTGATCCAATATTAGATGACCTCTCCCCCTACAAAATAAATAAATAAATAAACAATTAAAAATTTCCTGAATTTTGTTTCGTATAAAACTCAATTGTGTATTTGTTATGTTTTGTTTATTCTCGTAAGCAAAAGCATATTTTTCTAATAATTGATGCACTGTTCATTGTCGAACAAAACTCACATAACTTAGCCGTATAAGTAATTCTTTTTCTTCTAATATGTAGGTAAATAATGTGTAGTTAAAATTATTTAATCTTGAAAAATGACTTGTACCTTTTCGATGCTAGAAATATATATACATATAAATATCGCAATTCTGTAACTTTTCATCAGTACATTACGCTGTCATGGCAAGATGCACAGAAAAACGGGACTCGTCAGAAAACAGAATATTGCTCCATTCATTTCTCCTCCAGTTGACATGCTCGGTTACCCATTCCCTGCTGTCGCGACGATGCCTTGATGTTAATCTAACACATCCCAGCGGTCGGCGAGCATACAGACCTACAGCATGGAGCCGGTTTCGGATAGTCTGAGTTGAAATCGTGGTGCCTGTAGCCGAGCGAAGGTGCTGTTGGAGAAGAGTAGCGTTCATGTTTCGGTGTCTCCGAGCTGTTAACGCTAAATATCGATCTTCATTGGGCGTTGTTGCCCGTCTACGACCTTGCCCTGGTCTTCGGCCTGCACATCCACTCTCCAAAAAACGGTTCCAAATCCTGGAAATGACACTTTGTGACATTCCAATGGCTTGCGCTACTTCGGCTTGAGTTTGGCCCCCTTCTAACCTACCAACAATTCTCCAAGCATCTGAATCTGTCAAATGACTTCGCTGAGGCATCGTACTCATCGAAACAAAGCAATCACTGAATGCCGATCATCCTTGTCTTCATTCTCTTTTATCCAGTTGAAAGTCAAATTTCATTCGCTGCCGCTGAAGCGACGTTTTTGACGTCGAACTCAAAATTTGCATACTCCACAGTTTGAAAACCAGAAAAATTTGCATTTGTGATTCTCTTCTTCTATTTTCGGCAAAAAAATTTCGTTTATATCTTTATTTTATATAAAACTTCAAATATCCTTTAACTGTTTTGAGCAGTGTATAATGAAGTTCAATAAATATTCAGATCTTGGTGTAATAGTATACAGTACTTCGGATACAGTGTGGTATCCGAAATCTTTTGTTGTCCCTGTAAATACTACCTGCTTTTTATTATATAGGAAATAATTTATACTAAACTCCAGTAACGTGTATCGACTGCATAAAATGTGTAATAGTTTAAAACGGCCCCAAATATTATTTCACCCTAAACCATTATATCAAAAGTTGTATTTTGCTAATACAAAATTCTGAAAATTTCAACAGTATAATCACCTAAAAAAAGTATTTGTTTGGACATTAAAATTGAAATTTTATGTCCAGTTTATACAGACTAACACGAAACATAAAATTAAAAAAATTCATGAAAACATATTCAGACTTTTTGAGATATCCTGCTCGTTATGCCCAAGAACGTAGTTTAGATAAAAACAGGGCGTAGCTAAGGGGACGCTATAGGCGGCTCAGCCCCTCTAAAATATTTTGAGCCCCCCCCCCCCCTCCTGGGAAAAATTACAAGGTCATTAAAGGAATTTCTGTTCCGAAAATCCAAATTGAATTCTGTTCAAAAATCTAATTTAGTTTTGAAGACCTTTCACAGTTTTGCAGAAATATTAAATTGTATCTAAAATAAGTGTTTTATATACTTCCTCATCCTATTTGTGCATATGAAGCTAATATGATGTTTAATTTTGCGCGAGTTATATACACAAAATTTTCATCATCCTGTAATTTTCTGAGTATGAAATGAAGTTATTACAATAGTTTAATAAGGAACATAGTACCTTTCAATGTGAATATGCACTAATTTATCTTCCTGCGTCAGAGAGAGATAGAAAGAAAAAATTATGATCCCCCCTCCCCTCTATTGTTCACTTCTAGCTACGGCCCTTGAAAAAATGATTTCCAAGTTTCGGAAACGCCGATTCAGTTATTGAGCAGCTATAATTTTAAATCTATAACATCTGTTCAAATTGCACATTCAAGGAAAAAATTATATCAAAATGTTCAGAAAAGATAGCAATCTAACATCTAAAAGTAATAAAATTTCGAAGCTTTAACAGTTCAGAATAAATAAAAATTCCAAATCGCTGTTTTCTAACACATTTCTAAATTCATTTTTATTCATAAAAACATAAAATTAGCACACACTCTTAGTTCGAAATTTTGAAATCGAGAGCTCTTTTTTTTTAGGTGCGTTTGTAATTATTTAAAAACGTGGTGCCTGTTGTCGTCGTTCAGTCCGTCCGTCCATTTGTCTATCTGTCCGTTCGTCCGCATATAACAGAGCAAAAAATACCAAACCGAATAATTTGAAATTTAACATATATGATTGTTGTAAAATTTTTGTTGAGTCATTTCAAATTTTATGAAAATCAGATGTATAGTTTAATTATAGGAACAATAAGTATTCCGTTACATTACAGCCAATGGGAAGAAATAGTTTCAAGTGTATTTAATGATGTTACGCTCTTTCAAACATAATAAAATCGATATGCATCTATGAAGTATGCACTACAATATATATTCTGTACAATCTGGGATGCAAAGAATATTTGTTATAAATTTACAGGGCTAAACAAAAGTATTCCATTACATAATGGTATTGGGAGTGGGGTGGTCATTGTTTGAGGTGCGTTTTAAGAATATTAAAATATTTGGAATTTTATGAAACTGATATACGTTGCTGAGGTTTATTACAAATTACTTCTTGTATAATAGAAAGCAGATAGTATTTACCAGGACACACAAAAGGTTTCGAGAACTCTACTGTACCTGAAGTACTGTATAGTATTACACCAAGATTAGAATATTTTAAATTCCATTATGGCCTCATTTGCAACCTCTCACCTGCAACTTCTGATTTGTTATTCTTGACAGTGCCAAAGGTTTTTTCAGAAGATGCTGTCGCAGTTGGCTTATCGACTCAACTTTTAATGAGATAGAAAACTTTTAACTAACATTGTAATTAAAAAAAAACAAATAAATAAAGTGCTACTCGATTTCAAAATGAATTCAGTAATCATATCTGGTACCATCATGCTTTTACTTTTCAAAATAAGCTCATGAATGTGCAAGAAATTTTTCCAATGTTGAGCTGGGAATAATGTTTCATTGCACGAACACAAAGAGAAATAGAATAATTTTGAAGAAAAGCCGAATCATAATTTTCCAGCATTTTGTAATGTTTTAAACTGTAGACACAAAAAAAAATTGTTAACTATTTCGCTTTGAAAATTTCGACAGCTCTTAAATAGGAGCTGTCTAATGCTGAACAATTTTTTTTAGAGTTTTACATTAAATTCCAGAAGCAGTTTTACATTTATTTTTATCTACTTTAAACACAAAATTTTTATTTTAAGAAGCTAAAAATAGACATAGAATTGATTCTATTATTAGTTAGTATTTATAATAACCAGTTATTTTTAATGCTAGTTGACCTGCCCGACGTAGCACGGACCCGTGATATTATTACGTTTTCAAATGTGTTATCTGTTTTCCGAATGATCCTTAAATGAAACTAAAACATGATGATTTTACTCCTATATCGCTCTATATCTCTATATCTTTACTACTATATCTAAGTCCATTTTGTAAGAATTTATATTTTTAAATGGAAAAATTGTAAAAACATATTGAATTGAAAACATGATATTTTAATTTCTGCCTAATTTGATTTTTGGAATCTATGCATACCGAAAACGAACGATACCGAGCCCAGAGGTCTGCACGGGCCAAAATTTCCGGGCCTGAGCCTAGCTCGGCCCGGCCCGACATAAAAGCTAAACATAAGGCCCGAGCTCAGTTCGGCCCAGAAAATAAGTTAAAATTTCGGCCCCAAGCTGGCCCGGCCCGAGTGAATTTCTACACAATATTGATTTTTATTCTTACGGAAGAGTTCTGACCAAAAAACTTATATTAGTCTTTTTTTTTTTCATATTTATAATATTTAATAATGCAGAAGTGTAGTAGACTAGATTATTTATGCTTTTAATGAATATTTGTTCGTTGTATCTATATGTTTCAATTATCATTAATATTATTAATCCATTCCATGTAATAATGATATAAAAATCTAAAAAATGGTATAAGATAAAAGTAAAATCTTCTAAGACAGAATCGCATTGGAAAGAGAAAAATACGTTCCCTTCTTAGCGGGCTTAAATGTTTAATATGTATATGTTTATCTCGCGTATTATTGCATTAATTTTGCATGGATGAACAGTTTAAAAGAAGTTTAAAAAACATTCTGTCACAGGCAGGTTTTTTTTTTGGGGGGGGGGGGGCTTGTTTTTTCGTGTGTTTAACTCTATTTTAATAAGCCTAGAAATCTACGATTCTTTAAAAAGAATAAATTCTAATGTTTAATTGAGAATAATGAAGGCTAAAAAGTATATGCCTTTTTTGCAAAAAATTTTGAACCAGGCCAAATTTTACTGATTTTTGAGCAGGCTTGGCCACGTCGAGAAAAGGATTTTCATATGTAATGATCCAACTAGGACTGATTATTTTTATCCGTGAAGACCAGGAAGAATGAAATCAGTCTCGGCTTCGCGCGGAAAATATAAGTTAGGCCCGGCCCGATACTCCAGGAAAGAAGTAAGACCCGAACCCAGCCCGAAAAGATCAGTGATTAGCCGCTACCCGGCCTGAGTCTCCAGAAAAAAATTAAGGCCCGAGGCCCGGCCTGTGCAGATCTCTAACCGCGACAGAACACTCAGATTTTCAGTGATTTCTTAGAATTTTTCACAAATTTTATTTTGTAAAATGTAATTCTATTCATCCCAAAATTTCAAAATTTTTAAGTGATGTAAATCTTATTTAGTGAAATTCTTTATAAAGATTGTTTTAAAATACGGACATTTAGTTACTTTTAACGCAAAAAAATATAGTCTTTATCCATGAAGTGATTTGCGTTTGCCGGTGTATTTGAGGGAGTTAAATCTCATATTTTTTGCTTGTCGGTACCTATAAAATTACGCCTAGGAGGGGCAAAACTGCAATGAAATAGTGTGGTTTTTATTTATTTCATCAAATTTGTACATTGTTTACAAATTGTATTTTGTAAAAAATATTTCTACCTGTCCGAACGTTTCGAAAATTTTGTAGGGGTGTAAATTTAGTCTATCGAGATGCTTTTAAATGATTGTATTGAAATATGCACGTTTAGATACTTTTAGTGTATAAAATATATCCCAGCCGTGAGTCCAGTGTTGAATTCAGGTTCCTTTCTCCGGGAGGGACTTTGGTGGCTACGGGGGGGGGGACACAATAGATTTCTGAATGGGGGGGGGAACTGCACCTTTTTACCATTGAAAACATAAAAATCTCAAATTTTCCGGGGGGGGGGATTTTATCCCCCGGGCCACCCCCTGAATTCAACACTGCGTAATTCGCAAAGTGATCTCCTTTTGCCAGTGTATTTGAAAGAGCATTAAGAGCATATTTCTGGTTGTTTATACCTTTAAAATTGCGCAATGGAGGGGCATTGACAAAAGAGAAAAATGTTGTTTTTCGGAAAACTTTTTAAATGTTTTTTTTTCTTTCAAAAGATTAACTGCAGCATTTTTTCGAATTGGTTATAGCATTTGAGACCTAAAAGTAGGATTTTTCAAAACGTGTCTTTCGTTTTAACTATGTCCAACAGTTTGATTGATCTAAATTAAAAAAAAAAAAAAAAAAAAATGATCCAGAAATAGAAATAAACTCCGAAAAATGTTCCTTCCTTTGTTTCGGTGAGTAAATGTGTTTGTGCGCATATGCAAGCTTTTTCGTTCCCCGAGCATCAAAGTATTGACCTTTTGATGAGAGTGAGATGTGCTTCATAATTAATTTATCGGGAAATAATTAAAAAATTAAAATTCTGAGCTTCAGGTACATCAGGAAAGATCTTGGAATAATTTCAAGTTTCAAACGGGCCGTAGATTTTGTTAGTCATCGCAGACACAAACAGACAGAGCGATTTGTTCTTTTATTAGTAAAAGATTATAGCTGGCTATGTTTAAAATAGAGATTGCAAATAAAGCGTGCTTGGTTGTTCATCGAAGCAGAAAATTTCAGCAGAATTAACTGAAACCAAGTAAATACTAGCACATCCTACTTTATAAGAATAATATTACATTATTGTGGGTGGAGATGTTATTTCCATATTTAAAGAATCGATAGAAATATAGATAAGCTGACTCCATACCGATTATATTTTGTAAACATCCGCTAACAGAAACTTACAGAAAGATAAGTTGAAAAATGTTGACGTCTTTAAAGTATGCTCATTCCTTCGAAACACTTTTAAAAAAAATTACTCAACACATGTGTTTTTAGTTAAAACAAGGAATAAAACTATGACTTTAAATAATTTTTTAATGAAAATTTAATTAACTTATCACATTTACGCAATATTAAGTCAAAATTTAGCAAAGAATTGTGTTTATGCCAAACTTTCTATAAAGAAATCTGTTCAATATATTTAACTTTTCTTTCAACAATAATTAATAAACCATTTATTTGTTAGGTGCATTCGTAATTATGTAAATACGTACTACCTATAGTCGTCGGTCAGTCCGTCTGTCTGTTCGTATGTAACAATGCAAAAACTACCCGCAACCGAACCATTTGAAATTTAAAATATATAATTATTATATCATTTTATCGAGTCATTTCAAATTTTATGATAATTACAGAGACAATCAAAAGAATTCCGTTACGTTACAGTGAATGGGAAAAAACAGTTTCAAGTGCATTTTAATATTACCCTCTTTCGGACACAATAATATTCATATGCATCTATGAAAAGTGTACTAAAATATGCATTCTGTACAATATGTGGGGCAAAGAATATTTTTAAATTAATTTATAGGCCACACAAAAGTATTCTATTACATAATGTTTTAGGGGGAAACATTGTTGGGGTACGTTTTTATTATAACAAACTATTTCACATTTTATGAAATTGATAGACATTACTGAGGTTTATTACAAATTAATTTCTACATAATAGAAAGCATATAGTATTTATAGGGACACACAGAAAAAAGATTTCGGATATTGTACTACATCTGAAGTACTGTATATTTAAAAAACTTCTTTATAGTACGAACGCATCTCATTTGCTATGTTTGGCGTGCGATTTCCGATTTGTGCTACGAAGCAAAAAGTTTGCAGTACCTCTTCAATTTACTAACATTATACCAAATTTTGTATATGGAACATGATTTCTCCTTTAAAAAATGTGTATTATTTAATAAAAATAGCTCTTAAATTTACATGTACATCTTTAAAAATTGTATTTTGTTTCATAACATACCAACAAATGAACAAAATCTTATCACCTTTTTTTTTTTTTTTTAAACAATGAAAAACACGAATTAAGATTTTCATATAGCGCAAACACTTACGTATGAAAGTTTACATTTTGGGCTATAACTTTGCTTTTAATTTTCGCGGAATAAAAAGTAAGACATTTTTGAAATCCTAGAAGTTTGAAATTTAATTTAAAATAGTAAAAACAAAAACGACGATTTGGGGAGGAGGGCACAATACATTAAGTTAAATTTGACGAAATATTTACCCAGCAATATATATGTATATATATATATATATATATATATATATATAACTTTATCTACTCTTAATCCATGAAAAAATGGCTAATTCAACCTTTTTTGCTTCTTTTTAAAAATTTTCAAGCAAAATATTTTGTCCATTTCCCTACCCAATAACATATCTTCACAGAACAGCATATTGAATTGGATACGTTCCTTACTTTTGTCGTGAATATCAAATAAATTTTTCATTTTGGAAGAAGAAAAAGTGAAACAATGGTCTTAAATAAGTCGTGCCACTGGCTTTACAGAATAATACTAAAATAAGTTATTCTTAAAAGCGAGTTTTACTATTTAGTACATTCTAATTTCAATTTTAGACAATGTGTAAGTTATTTTTTGTCTCCAAAACTTTAGTTCTACGCATAATTACAATTTTCTTAATTAAAATTAACCGTACAGGCTCAGGCTTATAACAATTAGCATTTCACAAAGTTACTTAGAAAGCTGTCTAATTCGAACTTATTTACAAGGGATAACAAAAAATATATCGAATGAGCAGTGTAACGAAGCACGGTAACTCAAGGGATTAGGCTATTTTACTGATAATATTTAGATTTATACGAGGTGTATTAAGTATGTTTATATGGTATGATTTAAATTTTAAACATACATAATTTAAATTTCTAATACTTTCGGCATGAAAGTTTTAATGATTTTATTTTAGAAGGAACTGCTTTCGCTTTTTCACATGCGTATACCTATGAAAACTGCATTTATATAATAAGAAATGGAAAAAGATTTTTTTTTTTTTTTTTTTTTTTTAATTTGAAGAGATTAGATTTTACCTCATTAAAATATATATATATATATGATTGTTAAAAAGTTCATAATGTGTAAGTTAGACAATGCATAATCCTTACACAACTTTAATGCTTTATTTGAAAAAAGATTTAAAAAAGTTGTCTAAATTTACAGGAATAAAAACAAAATACCGAAAGAAATGAAAGTAAGTAAATGTAAGCAGGAATAAGTTCAGCAATAAATATTTATTCATTAAAAAAAATATATATATATGATAGAAAAAAAAAAAAAAAAAAAAAAAAAAAAAGATTTTTGAATAATTTTTTTTATAAGTTGAAATAACAAATTGAAATCATTGTTATAAGTTTTTCATGCAAAACCTAAAATAAAGAAAGAATTACTATAATTGTATTTATGCTATGCTTTTTATTTCATTTAGGTGAGATTGGGTATGAATGGGATAACAGAAATTTTTGTATGTTCCACAAACATAAATAATTTGATAATTTACCTGACAGATGGTAGTACTAAGGTCATTCAACAGATATAGTTTCAAAGCAATATCCATAACAGGAGATTAGCTATTGTACAAAGTGTATTTTTCAAGAACCAAAGTAAATTTATCTGTTTAATCTTTGTAGTATTTAATGATTGATTGTAGTATTTAATTAATACCGTTTCTTAAAACCTTATAATTTTTTTTAATGTTAAAATTATATAATCTCCAGTTATACTTATGATGCAAATGAACAATATTGACAGTACTTCTAAAGCCTAATCACTGTTTTATATAAACATATGGATATGGGGATGAATGGGACAGTGGTTATGGGGATAAATGGGACAGTGTTTATGGGGATGAATGGGACTGTCACATTTATCCCCAAGGCTATTCCAGAATAGATAAAATTACATTTTGTCATTACCTAGAAACCAGAAATTAAGAGGTAAAAATGAGGCCACTGTCGTGTTCTAATCGATACACCAGAAAAACAATATTTGAAAAAAAAAAAAAAAATTGTAAAAAAAAAAAAAAAAAAAAAAAAAAAAAACAGAAATTAATAAGAAAAATAAATTGCCTGCCTTCAAGAAATATTTTTAGAAAAGGTATGGACAGTAGTGATGAATCTGACAATTCATCACTTCATGAAAAAGATGAAAGTGATTTGAACATGATTTCAAATGATATGGACCACTAAGTTTGCAGCTTGGATCATATAATAGAAGACAACTTTCTCCTAACAAAGATATGTGGAAAAAATATTTATCATTACGTTGCTAAGGTTTTAAAGAACAATAATAATAACCTTCAAGTACAATTCTTGAGAAAAAAGGATAATAATTCCTTATTTTAATGTACCGATCCACCAGAAATTTATTTTGTTAATCTGGGGGATATTGTTTTGAAACTACCAAAGCCTAGACCTCTAGAAACTGCCAGAACCAAAGGACTGTTGTCATTTGATATTAGCTTCAGTCAATATGTAGTAAAATAAAATGTGTCACTCAGTTTTCAAATAAAATATGTTTGGAATAGTTTTTATTTTTACCTGTCCCATTCATTCCCAACATGGGGATGGATCGGACAGTATGAATGCATGTTTAAAATAAATTGTTAAAAATTTAAAAAACAGTTGTTTATTGAGATTAGTATGTCAATAAGTTGCTAAATGCTGAAGTATTCTTTAAGTAATATTTTTTTTAATTAACAACTGTATACAACTTAAGTTATTAGTAAAAATGTAAAAATTGTTCCATTCATCCCCACTCTCATCTAGCCTATTTATGATTAATATTAAAAAGTTGTTCCGGTAAAAACATTTTTTAGTCTTTTAAAAAACGGCATCAAAGAATACGACTATAATTTTGGAAGGAGTTTAAGAACGGTTCCTTTGATCGGGTGGAGCTAAACCCACATGATCATAAAGACAGAAGTAAGTTTACATAACATGTTTACTCCTTTGGTATAAGTGTTATGATCCATCCTACATAGCCGCCAATGCTAAATAATTAATCTCGAAATTATACACGAGATTTTTTTTAAATTAAGTAATTATTTTTTGTACTGAAAAAAGATCCTTTATTCGGGAAAAATTGTAATGAGCAGATTTCCTACACTATTTACTTACATTAGAAACACCAGAAATCAGAATAATAATAAAAAATAAGAATTGGAATTGAGTTTAAAAAAATATAAATACTAAAAGATACATTTTAAGAAACACTCGTTCCTAAAAATATTTTATATAAAAAAAGAATAAATTATTTTTTTGTATTAAATTTTGAGGAAAATCTTGCATTTTTTTCTTCACAACTTGCAATTAAAAAAAGAATTTTCCAGTTTGTTGAGTGTTATATTCAGTTTCTCTAAATATTTTTTCTCTACAAAGTTATATCCTTGAATCTAAGATGAAAAAAAAAAAAAAATACAATAAAAGCGAAATAAACTCTTTTTACAAATTAGTTACTGGTTGCTGCTCCAGGAATTTTTTTTTTTTTTTTTTTTTTTTTTTTTGTTGTTTATACTTGTTTCTTTTCAATGAATACAAGTTTATTCGTTATTTTTGGAGCATTCCTTTCTTGACTTTTGCTTTAATAGTGACACAGTTCTTAACTTTCTTTTTCTTTCTTTCTTTCTTTTCTTTTCTTTTTCTTTTCTTTTTTTCTTTTTTTTAACAATCATGTTTGTGTTTTTTAATAAAGTAAAATATAATCTCTTGAAAAATATATATATATAAAGTCACATGTGGCAATCCAAAACTTTTATCCATCTCATGCATGTTAATAATTCCAGAGAAATTAAACATAGCAGCGTCACCGGTTAGGTAATTTACAGCAAAATCTAATATCGAACAACCTATTTCAAGTTCTTACTGAATCTGAAATTTGATGAACATTCGTGTATTAGTATTTGAGATAGAATCCTCGCAGAAATCGTAAAAGAACTGGATAGAAGTGCCACCTGTTTTGCGATTTACTCTAAAAACAAAAGAATACTAATTTACATCAGGGACTAACTGAACTTGAAGTTTGATGAAAGTTCGTGCATTAGTTCCTGAGATAGAACTATTGCAATAATCATGAATAATGCCGCATTGAAGTTTTATCTGTTGTGCGATTTACACCAAAACGTAACCAGAATCATATCATATCAAGGACTAACGGAATTTGGAATTTTATGAAAATCCGTTCATTAGTTTTTGAGATATAACTATTGGGGAAATTGTAAAAAAACAACAACAAAAAACAGCATAGCAACGTCACCTATTGGACGGTATACATTGAAAACTAATCAGATCAAGTTTATATTCAGGTCTAACTGAATCTAAAGTTTTGTGAAATTCCGTGAATTAGTTCTTGAGATAGAGCACCCATAAAATTTATGTCCCATGCAGACAAACACATAGACTCACAGACAGACATTTTGTAAAAACATATTTTTCGGATTCTCTAACCCTTAAAAGGTGTAAATCCGTCGGAAACCAGGATTAGAAAATTTTCACGAATCAAACACTTTCTTCTTGTAAAGATAGAAGAAAGTAAAAATTTCTTTCCATTTCTCGTGATGTAGAAGCTCTTTTCAAAGCTATACCGCAAATAAAGAAGCAAAAGCAGTATGTTATATATATATATATATATATATATATATATATATATATATATATATATATATATATATATATATATAAGCTGTTTAATAGCCTCTGCTTATCAACCAGGAGAAGACCCTTTAATTGCCTTCTAGGAGGACTTAAAGGAATCGACTGGGAGCAGAGACTTAATGTCCAATCCGCACCTTCCATCGGTACAGCCTGTTAGTACTCTTGTCTAGTGCAAGGGGAACGAACGCGGATGGGCTTCCTCCAACCCGCTTGGCCAGCGTGGAGGGATTTGGCCACAACCCCCCTTATTTTACCATGAATTCACCTACGGAGCAGAAACATGGACACTAACAAAACGGATGATACAAAGATTACAAACAACACAGAGAAGCATGGAAAGGTGCATGCTAGGCATAACTAGAAGAGACAGAAAGAGGATAACCTGGATAAGAAACCAAACAAAAGTTTCTGACATCCTTGAAAGAATCAAGCAGCTAAAATGGAAATGGGCTGGGCACATTGCAAGAAGACAAGACAATAGATGGAACACAAATATACTACAGTGGTATCCCAGAGATGTAAAACGACCAAGAAGACGACCACAAGTAAGATGGAGTGACGAAATTAGAAAAGTGGCTGGTGTAAATTGGATGACGAAAGCACTAGACAGAAAACATTGGAAAAATCTGGGGGAGACCTACATCCAGCAGTGGATCGAAAACGGTTGATGATGATGATGATATATATATATATATATATTACAAATTTTAAATTTTTTTCGCTAAAACTAACCTTTATACTATCTTAATTTTCTTATAATAATATTCCGTACTTACTTCAATTTATTAAATTAAAATCTTGTCTCTAGATCTATTCTGTTAATCTTTATGCAGACGATATAAATTCTTAATTTGCCTTAAAAAACATTATTCCAGTATGCATAAATTTAAAAGATGGCTCTAAATTTAAAATATTCTTAATTAAACTTTATTTCTTAATATTCCAAATAAAACTCATTTCTTCTATGTTTTTATCAACCCTTTTTAAGAAAGTCTTATTAAATTTATTCCAAAACCACACCTTTCAAAAAATATCATTATTTTATTTTATCTATTTATTTATTTTCTCTCCGTCAACCTTTGATAGTGTGCATATCAATAAATTCATTTCTTTTCTTTTTCTCTTAAAATTAATCATCTATAAAAATCGTCTGCCTAAGAAATTCTGAATCGATTATAAATTGGTTAAATAATATATTTTTTTTAAATAAAATTATCGTCTGTGGAAAATAGTCTCGTAGCTGGACAAGAATTCTGTTTACATAAAAGAATGATGGTTTGAGGTTAGAGAATGTTCTAGAATTTTCTTTTTAGATTTAAAAGAGGAAGCTCGAGACATGGTAAGGGGGAGGAGAAGAAGGATTCTTGGGTGCGCTCTCGCATGAGTACGGCTTATGTAGTAAAGGATGGAATATTTTTTGGATGTTTCGGTAAAATATCGTCTGTAACAGGAGCTTTTCCCTCTATTATAGCTACAGTTTAATAAAATGAACTTGCAGCAGCCAAGAAGTGATTATTTTGACCTTCTACATTTATTATTTTTGTTTTTTCTCTTTGGCCATGACTTCTGTGCGGAGTAAGGGAAACCTGGCGATGATGTTTCTGCCCCCTAACTTCAAAATGTCACAATCTACTCAAAAGTCGACAGGATAGCTTATGCCTGTGCTGCCTTTTTCGGATTTTAAAGAAATTTATTATGAACGAAGAAGAACATGCTATCGCTGAAGTTCGATTGAATTCTATGTTCTGAAGGGCATTCTATATGGTAGTTTCGGCTTGCTATTGGAGTCTGCTGTGGAACGAAATGATGATAGGTTTGCGAATCGCCGATAATCGATTTCTCGTGAATGTTCTTGTGCCAAAATCGCCGTAATTTCTTACTTAATTAAAGTAAAAGAATGTTCTTTCTAAAGAACTTCACAACTATGCTTGGAAAGATGCAAATCTGAAATAATTAGTACTTGCTTCGAGTCTGATTGTGGATTTCCTGACGCTTGATGTCGATCTGTCGCCGTCGATGCATAATTTGTGATTCAGTATTCATAATCATAGTGACAAATTTTTGAAAATTAATGACTTCAAAGTGGTGAGTATGTGAGAAGTATTTGATGAGGAATTTAAAGACGATTGAATTTTATTGAAGATTTTTTGAGAAACTGTAAGTTATTTTATTAAATGTTTTGATTATTATTTTTATTCTTTTTATGATTGAGGAAAAATATTTATTATGTATTTATTTATTTATTTATTATTTTATTGATGAGAGTAATTTGAAGTTAATTTATTAATTAACTAATTTATTTATTATTTACTGTATGTTATGGATCTGATATAGTAATTTTGAAAAAATTTGTAATTGATAGAAATGATTAACTTTGAAATTTATTGCGAATGATTTTACGATCAGGATTTAATAAAGAAAATAGAAGTGCTTTATTTATTCTAATGAGTAAGAATAAAAAAAATTATGGAAGATCCTAAATTCGTACCGTTTGATCCGAGTTCTGGAATGAACATTTTGTCGTGGTTAACTTATTTTGATACAACATGTGAAAAGGAGAAGAAAAATCTAGAATGGAAATTTAATTTTATTGTGCAATATTTAAAAGGGGAAACGCAAAAAAATTATATCAATGACTGTTTAAATTGTACGGATTATGAACAAATTAAGAAAATTTTGATAGAAAGACTCATTGAATTAGACTTCCCGAGTTTTTCTGATTTTTCAAATCTGAAATTAGATAATTTAGACAATTTAGAAGCTCAAGTTTATTTCAAAAAAGTACATTTTCTAATTTATTGATATTTCTTAGTTATAAAGAACTATTATCAGAATGCAGTATTTTCATGATAATGTTCCTACAACTAGACATTAGAGCTAGAAAACTAAATTAACTTTTATGTTTTTTCCTTTATTTGTTAGAATTTCTGGTGATAGTGAGCTTTGGTTCCCGGATTCTTATAATTATTTAAATTCAGTAAGAAAGGTGGAACTGTACAAAAGAGTTGCTAGAGTTTTGACTGATAAATATAATTAATTTTTTCAGTAATTTTTGTGATTTTAAGTAAGAAATTACCTATCATTAAAATTTTTGTATCTGTTTATGATTTATAAAATAATAGAATTAAAAAGTTGATCCCAATTTAAGGTATAACTATGATATTTACAATTTCTATTTTTATTAGATAAAATTTCTGGTTGAAGTTAACAGTTAAATATAGTTATAATTTTCACGATAATTTTTATTTAGATTTTTAAAAGGGAGGGTAATGGTTCTGTGTGAGGCAGTTAAAATGTATACAACTCCAGTAGACAAAGCCCTCAAGATTGCGAAAGCGCGAACTCGTGAATTTCACCTTAAAAGTAAAAGACTCTATGATCGAAATTTTGTCGAATGCCCATTAAAAATACAAGACTCTGTAATTTATGAAGAATTTAAATACCCTAACACTCGAAAATTAGAACCTACTTTCTCTGGACCATATAAAATTATTAATAAACTTTCTGATGTAATTTATGAAATAGATAAATTTAATTATGAGACAGGACAGAATTCCGTTATTGTGCATGTTTCTAAATTAAGACCCTATTTATCACCTGAAGATTTTAAACTGTTTCATGAGCAACCCAAAAAACAAACAAAACTTCAGATACAATCACAATCACTAGATCAAACTAAAATCAAGATAGTAGATTAAATTTTAATTCTTATTCTTTAAAAATGTTATTACCATAATTTTCAACATTAGCAGGTATGTTCTTGGAGCGCTACAAGAATATTACTTGTTTTTGGGAGTTTTTGTGGTTAAATTGGGCTCCTTATGCAGGCATAAGGTATACACTTTGATTGTAAAAGCTTACAATTGATGTTGATAAATTAATTTTAAGTGTATTTAAGTCTAACTATATTTACTCATTTATTTGACATTAGTATTATTCTATTTATTCAGCAGATATTTATGTGATAACAGTAATAAAATCTGATGATTCTACTCAAACCTACACTGAGAAACGTTACTCCGTAAAATTGGTGGCAGCATTGCTGCCTCCAATTTTATGGAGTATTTTAACCGTTAAAACCGGTGTAACATTGTCATGTTACACCAGTAATATATGTTTAAATTACACCATTGCATATGTGAAAACAATTACTCCATAAAATTGGAGGCAGCATTTGCCACCATTTTTGCACCAATTGTATGGAGTAACGTTTCCACAAATGTTTTACAGTGTATAACATAATATGTGATTTTCAGTGATTTTGAAAACTACAGATATTAAAAGTTTTTCAAAAAAGCGAATTATTTTATTTCTATTTCTCAATTAAGAATGACAACTTTTATTCCTATTTGTTTTTTATTATTGAAGTTTATAAACCATGTGTAGATAAAACATTAATCTTCATTTGGCATTTGAAAACTTATAACCAAATTTGATAATTTTGTAAAAGAGTATCAGAGAGGAATTATTGTAAGGAAATACTGGTTGAGAGTCCATTTTCTAAATAGTTAGATTTAATTTTATTTGGATTTTGGAATTATTATTATTTTTTACTTTCGGCTAGCAAAAAATACTTTCTTATGCTATTAGAAGATAAGAAAATTATTTAGTTGCTATGTAATTATTTTTATCCTCAACCAATATTTTCCCTATGAATAACAAACAAATTGTGATATTTTCTGTTGATTATACTCTTGTTTTACTATTATTTTTATTATTATGAGTTCTATAATGAAGTTTAGTATTAATTATACTCTTATTGAGAAATATTAGGATATGGAGTCTTATTATGCTACTTATTATTATTGTTATTATTATTATTTAAATTTTTCTATATTATTTATTATTAATGTTTTGAAGTAATACTATTTATTATTGAAAATTTGATATATTATGAAAAGATGTTGGAATCCAACAAAAGACTTATTTAATGAACTATATCACTGAAAATATTTAGTTGACTATTGAAGAGATACTGTTTCATAGACTGGATCCGGAGAACTTTTATTTAGAGAACTTTCTTTAGTAGAATATTGATTAAGTTATTGAAATTCTATAAACTCCCATGAAGGAGATTTCTTATTGTTTTTATTGTATTTTTAATATTTCTTGCTTATTAATATTTATAACTTATCTACTTTTATTGTATGTATTATCTCCTATGCACTTACAAATAGTAAGTGATATTGTAACATTATTGTATTTCTTTCAGGGAAATGCTTCTACCTAAATTTAATTCAATTTAATTTTCTCTTAACTATTTTTTTAATCGCTAAGATTTTTTATATTGCGTTAATTTTCTTTTCTTCCATCTCTTGGCTTCCTGAGTTTGACAGTTTTATTCCAAAATTTAACTTTTCTAAATTATTATATTTCTGTTGTTTGAACTTGTAGTTTTATTTAACTATCAATTTCATACAAAGTTTTGGGGAGGGGGAATAACATTACAAATTTTAAATTTTTTTCGCCAAAACTAGCCTTTATACTATCTTAATTTTCTTATAATAATATTCCGTACTTACTTCAATTTATTAAATTAAAATCTTGTTTCTAGATCTAATCTGTTAATCTTTATGCAGACGATATAAACTCTTAATTTGCTTAAAAAACATTATTCCAGTATGCGTAAATTTAAAAGATGGCTTTAAATTTAAAATATTCTTAATTAAACTTTATTTCTTAATATTCCAAATAAAACTCATTTTTTCTATGTTTTTATCAACCCTTTTTAAGAAAGTCTTATTAAATTTATTCCAAAACCATACCTTTCAAAAAATATCATTATTTTATTTTATCTATTTATTTATTTTCTCTCCGTCAACCTTTGATAGTGTGCATATCAATAAATTCATTTCTTTTCTTTTTCTCTTAAAATTAATCATCTATAAAAATCGTCTGCCTAAGAAATTCTGAATCGATTATTAATTGGTTAAATAATACTCTTTTTAAATAAAATTATCGTCTGTGGAAAATAGTCTCGTAGCTGGACAAGAATTCTGTTTTCATAAAAGAATGATGGTTTGAGGTTAGAGAATGTTCTAGAATTTTCTTTTTAGATTTAAAAGAGGAAGCTCGAGCGGTGGTAAGGGGGAGGAGAAGAAGGATTCTTGGGTGCGCTCTTGCATGAGTACGGCTTATGTAGTAAATGATGGAATATTTTTTGGATGTTTCGGTAAAATATCGTCTGCAACAGGAGCTTTTCCCTCTATTATAGCTACAGTTTAATAAAATGAACTTGCACCAGCCAAGGGGTGATTATTTTGACCTTCTACATTTATAATTTTTGTTTTTTTCTCGCTGGTCATGACTTCTGTGCGGAGTAAGGGAAACCTGGCGATGATGTTTCTGCCCCCTAACTTCAAAATGTCATATATATATATATATTACAAATTTAAAATTTTTTCGCCAAAACTAACCTTTATACTATCTTAATTTTCTTATAATAATGTTCCGTACTTACTTCAAATTATTAAATTAAAATCTTGTTTCTAAATCTAATCTGTTAATATTTATGCAGACGATATAAATTCTTAATTTGCCTTAAAAAACATTATTCCAGTATGCTTAAATTTAAAAAGATGGCTCTAAATTAAAATATTCTTAATTAAAACTTTATTTCTTAATATTCCAAATAAAACTAATTTCTTCTATGTTTTTATCAACAGTTTTTAAGAAAGTCTTATTAAATTTATTCCAAAACCAAACCTTTCAAAAAATATCATTATTTTATTTTATCTATTTATTTATTTTTCCTACGTCAACCTTTGATGTGTGCATATTAATAAATTCATTTCTTTTCTTTTTCTCTTAAAATTAATCATTTATAAAAATCGTCTGCGTAAGATATTTAAAATTCTGAGTCAATTATAAATTGGTTAAATAATATTTTTTAAAATAAATTTATCGTCTGTTTAAAATAGCCTCGTAACTGGACAAGAATTCTGTTTACATAAAAGAATGATGGTTTGAGGTTACAGAATGTTCCAGTACTTTTTTTTTTAGTTTAGAAGGTGGAAGTCTCGAGATGAGAGAGAAGATTTCTTGGGTTGCTTCTTCGATGAGGACAGCTCGCACAAATAAAGATGGAATTTTTGCAAAAGGAGCTTTTCCTTCCTCATTATTACGAATTTAATAAATGAATTTACAGCAGCCCATGACTAATTATTGGATCTTCTACATTTATTTATTTATTTTGTTTTTTCCCTCGCTTGCCATGACTGTGTGTTTCTTTTTTAACCAGTGGAAATAATTCGAGTTCTCCTTAAATCGTCACAACTAATCGAAAAGTCCGACAGGATTATTTATCTGTGCTGCCGTTTTTGGATATTTAAAGAAAATTGCGATGGAACGAAGAAAAGCATGCTATCGCCGAAGTTCGATTGAAGGACATTCTATATGGTATTTTCGGCTTGCTAATGAAATCTGCTGTGGAACGAAATGATGATAGCTTTGTGAACCGCCGATAATCGACTTCTCGTGAATGTTTTTGTGCCTAAATCGCCGTAATTTCTTACTTAATTAAAGTAAAAGAAATGCTCTTTCTAAAGAACTTCACAGCTATGCTTGGAAAGAATTAGTACTTGCTTCGAGTCTGATGTGGATTTCCTGACGCTTGATGTTGATCTGTGCGCACAAATTTTGATTGAGTATTCATGGTCATAGGAAAATTTTTGAAAATTAATTACTTCAAAGTGCTGAGTATGCGAAAGGTATTTGATGAGGAATTTAATGAAGAATGGATTTTATTGAAGATTTTTCGTGAATTGTAAGTTTATTTTATTAAATGTTTTGATTATTATTTCTATTCTATTTATGATTGATGGAAAGTATTTATTATTTATTTATTTATTATTTTATTGATGAGAGTAATTTGAAGTTAATTTATTAATTTACTAATTTATTTATTATTTTATTATTTATTGTATGTTATGGATCTGATATAGTAATTTTGAAAAAATATGTAATTGATAGAAATTATTAACTTTGAAATTTATTGCGAATGATTTTACGATCAGGATTTAATAAAGAAAATAGAAGTGCTTCATTTATTCTAATTAGTAAGAATCAAAAAATTATGGAAGATCCTAAGTTCGTACCGTTTGACCCGAGTTCTGGAATGAACATTTTGTCGTGGTTAACTTATTTTGATACAACATGTGAAAAGGAGAAGAAAAATCTAGAATGGAAATTTAATTCTATTGCGCAATATCTGAAAGGGGAAGCGCAAAAAATTTATATCAATGACTGTTTAAATTGTACGGATTATGAACAAATTAAGAAAATTTTGATAGAAAGATTCATTCAATTAGACATCCCGAGTTTTTCTGATTTTTCAAATCTGAAATTAGATAATTTAGACAATTTAGAAACTTATTTTCGTAAAAAAGTGGAAATTGGTAGGAAATTACATCTTAGTGAAATATACTATTACAAGGTTTAACTGATGGTTTAAAACCAGAATTCAAAAACAATATTATTATAAATCCTCCTAGTAGTACCACAGAATGGTACCGGGTTGTCAAACAATTCGTGGAAGTTTCCACCCCACTAGTTTCAAACCAAGTAATAAATCAACCATCAGCTAGACAAAATTTTCAATCTTTTCAACCAACTAGGCCCTGGATTCAGCCAGTTAGGCCCAATAATACACCTAGGAATTGGATTCCCGAAAGGCAATCTCAGTTTCAAAGACCTAGAGTTTGTCAAAATAATTATATTCAAAATTCATACCCTTCAAGACCTTGTAGGATATGCACAAATAGGGGTGTCAGTAATGCTTTTCATTGGGAAAGAGAATGTATTTTTAGGAGTGAGTTGCCATCCTCTGATACTCTTCCAAGTAGCTCACAAAATAATTCTCATAATATTTGACTATTAATTGTGTATGGATATACAAATAATTATAAATTACCATTCGTTGTAGATAGTTCTCTGTTTGTCAGGTTTATTTATTTGATTATTTATCTGTGAATCTTACTTACTTACCTATTTATGAGTATTATTATTATCATTATTATGTGTTGGAGATTGAAATATTTTTATTCTTAGGGATTTAATTGAGGGGTATGATGTTCTTAAGATATTTACTGTTACTTATTAAGACTATTATGATATTTCTATGCACGATTAAAGGCAAGTTTGTAATAATAAGGTATAACTATGATATTTACAATTTCTATTTTTATTAGATAAAATTTCTGGTTAAAGTTAGCAGCTAAATATAGTTATAATTTTCACGATAATTTTGATTCAGATTTTTAAAATGGAGGGTAATGGTTTTGTGTGAGGCAGTTAAAATGCATACACCTCCAGTAGACAAAGCCCTCAAAATTGCGAAAGCGCGAACTCAGGAATTTCACCTTAAAAGTAAAAGGCTCTATGATCGAAATTTTGTCGAATGCCCATTAAAAATACAAGACTCTGTAATTTATGAAGAATTTTAATACCCTAACACTCGAAAATTAGAACCTACTTTCTCTGGACCATATAAAATTATAAATAAACTTTCTGATGTAACTTATGAAATAGATAAATTTAATTATGAGACAGGACAGAATTCCGTTATTGTGCATGTTTCTAAATTAAGACCCTATTTTTCACCCGAAGATTTTAAACTGTTTCATGAGCAACCCAAAAAACAAAAAAAACCTCAGATACAATCACAATCACTAGATCAAACTAAAGTCAAGACAATAGATTAAATTTTAATTCTTAGTCTTTAAATATTTTATCACCATAATTTTCAACATCAGCAGGTATGTTCTTGGAGGCCTACAAGAATATTACTTGTTTTTGGGAGTTTTTGGGGTTAAATTGGGCACCTTATGCAGGCATAGGGTGAACACTTTGATTGTAAAAGCTTTCAAATTGATGTTGATAAATTAATTTTAAGGGTGTTTAAGTCTAACTATATTTACTCATGTATTTGACCTTAGTATTATTCTATTTATTCAGCAGATATTTATGTTATAACAGTTATAAAATCTGATGATTCTACTCAAACCTATAACATAATATGTGATTTTCAGTGATTGTGAAAACTACAGCTATTAAAAGTTTTTCAAAAAAGCAAAGTATTTTTATTTCTATTTCTCAATTAAGAATGACACCTTTTATTCCTATTGTATTTTATTATTAAAGTTTATAAACCATGTGTAGATAAAACATTATTCTACATTTGGCATTGAAAACTTATAACCAAATTTGACAATTTGTAAAAGAGTATCAGAGAGGAATTATTGTAAGGAAATACTGGTTGAGAGTCCATTTTCTAAATAGTTAGATTTAATTTTATTTGGATTTTGGAATTATTATGATTTTTTTTATTTATACTTTCGGCTAGCAAAAAATACTTTCTTATGCTATTAGAAGATAAGAAAATTATTTAGTTGCTATGTAATTATTTTTATCCTCAACCAATATTTTCCCTATCAATAATAAACAAATAGTGATATTTTCTTTTGATTATACTCTTGTTTTACTATTATTATTATTATTATGATTTCTATAATGAAGTTTAGTATTAATTATACTCTTATTGAAAAATATTAGGATATGGAGTCTTATTATACTATTACTTATTATTGTTGTTATTGTTATTATTTAAATTTTTCTATATTATTTATTATTGATATTGAGAGTGATGCTATTTATTATTGAAAAATTGATATATTACTGAAAGATGTTGGATCCAATATAACATTAAAACCAAAGATTAAACTAGGTTTGAAGATTTTTATTAAAAAGACTGTATTCAGAGAACATTGGAAAAAACTCTTTTATACATACTATTGAAAGACTTATTTCATTTAAAGGACTTATTTAAAATAAACTATGCATTAAGTCATTGTAATTATTTAAACTTCCATGAGAACGAATTTTTATTGTTTTTATTATATTTTTATCTCTTGCTTATTAATATTCATAACTTATTTACTGTTATTATATGTATTATCTCCTCTGCACTTACAAATGGAAAGTGATGTTGTAACATTATTGTATTTCTTTCAGGGAAATGCTCCTACCTAAATTTAATTCAGAATTATTTTCTCTTAACTATTTTATTTTAATTGCTAATATTTTTTATATATTGCGTTAATTTTCTTTTCTTCCATCTCTTGGCTTCCTGAGTTTGACAGTTTTATTCCAAAATTTAACTTTTCTAAATTATTATATTTCTGTTGTCTGAACTTGTAGTTTTATTTAACTATCAATTTCATACAAAGTCTTGGGGAGGGGGGATAATATTACAAATTTAAAATTTTTTCGCCAAAACTAACCTTTATACTATCTTAATTTTCTTATAATAATGTTCCGTACTTACTTCAAATTATTAAATTAAAATCTTGTTTCTAAATCTAATCTGTTAATATTTATGCAGACGATATAAATTCTTAATTTGCCTTAAAAACATTATTCCAGTATGCTTAAATTTAAAAAGATGGCTCTAAATTAAAATATTCTTAATTAAAACTTTATTTCTTAATATTCCAAATAAAACTAATTTCTTCTATGTTTTTATCAACCCTTTTTAAGAAAGTCTTATTAAATTTATTCCAAAACCAAACCTTTCAAAAAATATCATTATTTTATTTTATCTATTTATTTATTTTTCCTACGTCAACCTTTGATGTGTGCATATTAATAAATTCATTTCTTTTCTTTTTCTCTTAAAATTAATCATTTATAAAAATCGTCTGCGTAAGATATTTAAAATTCTGAGTCAATTATAAATTGGTTAAATAATATTTTTTAAAATAAATTTATCGTCTGTTTAAAATAGCCTCGTAACTGGACAAGAATTCTGTTTACATAAAAGAATGATGGTTTGAGGTTACAGAATGTTCCAGTACTTTTTTTTTAGTTTAGAAGGTGGAAGTCTCGAGATGAGAGAGAAGATTTCTTGGGTTGCTTCTTCGATGAGGACAGCTCGCTGAAATAATGATGGAATTTTTGCAAAAGGAGCTTTTCCTTCCTCATTATTACGAATTTAATAAATGAATTTACAGCAGCCCATGACTAATTATTGGATCTTCTACATTTATTTATTTATTTTGTTTTTTCCCTCGCTTGCCATGACTGTGTGTTTCTTTTTAACCAGTGGAAATAATTCGAGTTCTCCTTAAATCGTCACATATATATATATATATAAACTTAAATGTTAAATTGACAGAAAAAATTGTCAATTTTGGTGCAGTGGAACACTGTTTAATTTTCAGAAAATATCTGTAATTTTTCTTTAGAAAAGCTTTTTTTTTCTTTAAAAATTATAGATTTTTTTGTAAGACTTACAAAATGCAATTTTTTTACAATAAAAACTTTTTTTTTTTTTTTTCCTGGAAAAATACAATTTTTTTGTGAAAAATTTAATTTTCCATTGAAACAGTTTTTTTCTGTAAAAAAATACTTATTTTTTGTGAAAATTCTAAAATCTAATTTTTTACAGTAAAAAACTGTTCTTTTGAACATTTTTTTATTATTTTGTAAAAAGAACAAAATTCAAAATTTTATCGTATTTTTTTTCCTTTAAAACAATTTTTCTGTAAAAAATTCAATTCTTTGTACAATTCTGTCATAAAAATGATAGATTTTTCTTTTTATAGTTTGCCGAGTATTTGAGAAATTTAAATTATGTAGGCTTAAAATTTATAAATCTTACTGCGGTTCATTACATTACACATTCGGATATACAGGGTGTCCACTCTCAACGGTGGCCAATCGATAATTTCAAAACCGTTAGCTCTAGACATATAGTCCCAATTGTAAAAATGTTTTAATAATAAAGGTAAAGAATTGTTTTTTAAAAAAATTACGAAAATTAAATTTTTATACGGTTTCCCAGTCCTATAAGTGATATTTAGTAAATTTTTACCACTACTTTAACAAGTTAGACAGAAAAAAGTCCCATTCCTCTCCGATTAAACCGACTGACTGAGCAATAGATACTTAAAGTTAAAGTACATTTTTTGCCGCAAAATAGGGATCAGTCGCAAATTTACTAGAAATAAAAATAAACGTCAGGTGTAAAATTTAGCATTAAAATTGAGAGTAAAATAATTTTTACAATATTATTTTTAAATTTATGTTGATGTTTACATATTAAAGCAAAATATACAACTTGTACTACACATATAATTAAAAAAAATAACAGAAATTTTGTGAAATTACATTATGAAAAGCACAATTTGTTATAAAATGATTTAAATCTCCATTACCTTACATAACCTAATAGAATTTGGCGTACTCCTATAAAATAAATAAATGGCACGCAGCTAAAATAGTATTAATATTACATTGTCATTGGATGTAAATAAATTTGCGAATTGAACCTCGATCAGATATTTGGAAGTGAGTTAAAATTTGAATAAAAGTTTTGAACTAGGAAAACATACATAAGAAAGTCATAAGTAAAATAAAAACTTATCAAAATAAAACACCTTTGTAAAATAAAATCATGAAAAGAAACAGCTTCATTTCCTTACAAAATAAAACATATGTAACAATACAATTGAGAATGTTTATTTCAAAAATCACCTTATCGCTTTTGTTTTCTCTATCAGGCTATATCAATCTGCACTAATGTAACACTATAATCTCCAAATTTATAATGCAAACCAATGGACGCCTTTAAAGGTTTTTCGCGAATTCCTAAAACCTCATTTTCTCGACAAACTGAATTTTGAAATTCAGTTCTTTAATTACTTTAACCGATCTAGAAGTTAATTAATTAAAATTAACGTTACCGTAAAACTTATATGGTGGCTGCAACTTCAGTTAAATCGCTTTAAAAATACTTCTTTACCTCATTTAAAATATTTTTGTAATTGGAAATATATGTCTGTGACATACGGTTTAGGAATGAGCGTTGGAAATGGACGACCTTTATAATAATTTAAGCACTTAATGTACGTTCCCTTAAAGCTTAGCACAATTCATCCTTTTCAGTTACAGAAAAGTGGTATAAATCATGAAATTGAAAGTTTCATAACTCGGTCAATTTTACTGTTAGATGAATCGAACCTTTTTTGTGTTGCTTGTTTGAGGGATGGAAAATTTTTATTAAATATCACTTATAGAACCGGGGGACCGTATAAAAATTCAACTTTCTAAATTTTTTAGTAAAAATTTTTTGACCTAAATCGCTTAAAAAACGATTCTTTACCTTTTTCAAAGCATTTTTGCAATTGGAACTATATGTCTATGATTAACAATTTAGAAGCTAGCCATTGGCCATCGTTGAGAGTATACACCCTGTATATCATTCTCTTTTTTGTTATCCCAGGAAAGTAAAATCTTCTGTACCATACGGTCCTTATATAGGAACGCTAAACCTATTAAAGATTGAATAAAACATGTTAGATGTAATATCCGTTGATCTCGAAATTTTGAAGTTTACATCAATCACAATTGATTGTCTTTAATAAAAATTACAGAGATATTTAATTTGCATGAATAAGAGAAAAACTGTTTTCTATGAACTACAAATGGAAATTTGTATTAGTTTTTGTTTATAGAGAGCATGAAGAAAATGCATTTTGGGGCCGCCTGAAAATGTGGGCACCGAGCATATGCCTCATGTGCCCTATAATAATCGATTCTGACTATATCGCTTTATTTGAATATTTTTCTGTTTTTACATAAAGATATTTTTTTTTTTTGAAAATTCGAAAAATTTGATACCTCCACGTTCAAACTCTACAAGATTTTTATAGCTCATAATAATTGAAGTTTGATTGTGAACATCTGGTCTAACCAAGCAGATCTATTTCTCATCTTTTATTGTTATTATGAGAAAAATTGTGATTCTATAATGGCCTTCTGATAAGAAAAGAAATGTTACCCCTAAATTCCAAAAATTTAGTTCAAGAAATCGTTAATGGATGATACTGTGCGCCGTAAAAATTTGTTCACTGCAAGCAATCTAAACCAAGAAAAAATGTCAAGTCAAGTATTCTTTGGAATCAGAATACAATCTTTTCAAAATATTCACCGATCGAAACATCTGTTTAACATTTTTACAGCTTACTTAATAAACAAACCGTTTATCGCATAATTCTATTGATCTTTGTTTCTGAGAAATTTAATTTTGAAATCAGGGTCTTATTTGTTGGAAACCCTGTAGATGCATATCAATACTACCAATAGTAGTACCTATAAAATACCACTTTGAATATTTAAAAGCAAGATTGTCTACAAAATAGACTTTACTGAACTATCCTTACAAAAGATAATTAAATTATTTTATGACAGGTGAAGTATGATTGATGTAACATCGTCTCCTATTATCCGGATCTACTCACCCAGTTTTTCACTAAAGCAGTTATGATGAAAAAAATATTGCATAAAAACCTGAATTCTATGAAATTATTTGACAGTCGAAAACAGAGCAAATAAGGCACGTGCATTTCTTGCTTTTGTTCAGTAGAGCAGGAAAAGCTGATAGGCAAGATTACCAGCACAGCATCTCTCAGACCGTTAATGAGGTAGGAAGCTAATTAACATCCTACTCTTCCAAAAGGATTGGAAGATACATATTAGAAGTGCCAGTCATTATTGTTGTCTATAAGATTGTAACATATTTTTTCTCAAAAAGCTACAGCTCTTTCACTGAGTGTTTAAAATATATTAAGGAAAAAGAACAAAGAAAAGGAACGTTACGTTAACAGTTTATGATGTTGATTGCTATGAATGTTGTGTAATTTCTTTTTCCATTTTAGTTTAATTTTTGTTTTGCTATTCTAATAGGAAGCGCTGACTTTCTAAAGTTTCAGAGGGGACAGCCGGTCACAAATGTCGCAGAAGTTGATCGAATGGGCTTTATTGGTAATCTGGGTTCGAGATTGCATGTTGGTGGTATTTTAACATCAGGATTTCCAATTAGAATGTATGAATGCGATTTTTATTCTTTAGAATATAAAAATATAATAAAAATGTATATAAAAATATAAATAAAGATGCTGAAATTTTGTGCAGAGTACGGATGCACAAACAAGTTGAGTGATAAATTCTGCAAAGAAAATAATATTTCTTTTCACAGCTTTCCATTAAAAAATAGACATTTTAGCACAGATGTCATATACGCACCACTTTGGCGCGAATTCGACAAAATGGCAATTTTATGCCTCGCATTGTCCCTAAGGCTATTATTGTTGATTTATTAATAAGCTCTTTATTTACATTTATTTTCTTTTTTTAAATGATATAAATTGTTTTGTTATTATTATTTTTATTTATTATTGTTTCCTTTTTAGAATAATAAAAAATAATTAAAAAATATGTATGTGGCTGGTATTCGAAAACAAGATTTTTGCCAAATTGGCGACAGACTATAGAACAGAAATAGCGCCAATGATAGCGTAAAAAATAGCGCGTATATGACATCTCTGCCGATATTTTAAAATGGTGGTTAACGAAGTTAAAACGTAAAAACTTTATTCAACTAAACATCTATGATTTGTTCTCGACATTTTGAAGAAGATTGTTTCATCTGTCAGATTTTTAGTTTTCGACTCAGATCAAGAAGAAACAGAACATCCTACAAATTTATTTAGAGATTAGTTTATTTCTTTCATGAGTTTTATTTCTTTTTAATGAATTTCTCGCTTAATATGCAGGATCCTTAAGAAACTAAGAAGATAATTATGACTAAGAATCACTTACAACGGAACAGCATTTTTGGATCTAGGACCATTCCACGGTATCTCTTGATACATGTATTGCGAAAAACAAATTTTAATTATGCTCTATTAATAAGTATTACACTTTTTTCATTTTTAGTTTTTTCTTTAAGAGAAGCTCAACCTTTCATACATTTAAACTGGAAGTAAACAGCATATGTGTACATAGAAATAATCAGACACATGCGAAAAACGAAGCACATGCGAAACAAACAAATATAAACACAGGAGAGAGGTCACATGATGGTGGTCTATAACTTCACGCCAATAAAGCCCATTGATGGTGGAACGTTTGTCAATCCTGTCTTTATTAGCCTTCGATGTTATTTCTTTCAGACAAGCTAAAAAATGTCGTGTCATCAGCCCTGAATTTTCTACTCTACCGATTTTGATAATTATTTTTTTAAATGAAAGCTATTTATTTGTAGATGTGCCCATTTTAGCTATTTTTTAATTTATTTCCATTTTTATATTTTATTTTTCATTTTAAATGCTTTTTAGGATATTTCTTCAACAATGGTGGCAACTCAGTTTAGCTTTTCTCTCGATAATAAAAATTTACTTTCCAAAATGATTGTGTATAATTATGCACTAATTGAGGTAAAAAAAATATATTTACTGAGAAATAATATTAATAATGTAAATAAAATAACGGAAAATAATTTATGATAAAAATTAATGTCTAAAGCAAAATAAGAAAATTTTCAAATGAGGAAAATAATGTCATTCAGCAACCAGATAAATGGGAATTACAATATTATTACGGATGCCTTTTCCATATTACTAATAATAATAATTTTTAAAAAGCATTTGAAGAGAAAATGACGTCACTATTTAAAGCATCGCATTTTTACTCATAACGATATTACATTTCAATATTTCTTTTCATTATGGACACTGAGATTGAGATTTTACTTTCAGATGACTTCAGTTAGTGAAAATAATGGCACAGTAAAAATAAAATTAATTTTTTTTTTAATAAAATTATTTTTCTGTGAGTGCATATAAAATAAAATTTCTGGATTTCGCCGGCACTCAGATTACAATTTTAACTGAAGGTGTGCGAATATTTGCATGCAAAATTGTAACTGGCAAACTTGACATTAAGTTTGGAAATATATTTATTATATATTGATTCAGTAATGTAATTATTTTTGCTTTTTTTTAAACCAAATCGATCGGGTCTTTTAAACATTACATTCGTCGAAATCGATGGTATTCCACTCGTTTTATTGTTAAAATGCATTTTCTTTTTCTCAGAGTCTAAAGAAAAAATCCGTTTTTGATTAATCTAGTCAATGAAGAAATAGCACGTCAAATTGTATCTCTTTATTATTCCTCAGATTATGTCTCAGACAGAAACTACTAATAAATCGGGTATTTCACGCTGTTCTGTTTGCTATTATATTGATAAACACAAGAAAAATGAAGTTAGTTCATTGCATTCTAAACGGGGTCACCCTTCTAAAAAACCTTTATCGATTTTTTTTTTTTTTTTTTTTTTTTTTTTTTTTGAGGCGAAACTGAATTTTGCAAAGGCAGAATCTACATTCAACTTGTTTTATACTTTCAGGGGTAGACAATTGCCATTCTGATAGGAGTAGATTCCTTCTGTAGGGAGAGGGAACGTGCCTCTATGCCTCTTCATAATCGGCCATTATAATTCTAATCAAATTCCTAAAATGTCAAAAAAATATAGAGAAATGTTGCTTTTAATCTAAAAAATGCAAATAATGGTTTTCTGATTTGAAAATATTAAAATATCAGAAATTATAAAAATATTCTTAATTGTGATTTTGTTGTTCTTCTGCTGCTAGATTGTTGGGAATCATATAAAATCTGTTTTTCTTGTGTTTTGTATATCAAATTTTGGTATTAACAGCTTTTTAAAAATCATTAGTTTTTCTAAATACTACCTATAATAATATCGCACCCTTGCTTCAAAAGTAGCACAAGCTCAAAAACTGAGTTTTTTGAGTTATGACTTCCTTCTACTTGGTTAACACTGCTCTATCAATCATTTGAAGAAGAAGATAGTGCACTAAAAATCCAGCTACCAGATAGCACTAGTGTTTGCGACCCACCCACAGCTCCGAAATAGTTTTTTGCACTTCCTGAAAAACGAAGTTTCTTTGAGTTATGCCACTTTTGTAACAAGAGGATGATATGTGTATATAATAAGCAAATGTACATCATAGACCGGGAGGCGGCAACACAAATTATCACCTCATCGAGTTCACAGATGAAATTCTTGGATTAGTTAAATCTCGATTCGCTTATTAGAATGCAGCCGATCTGCCAAGCCATACTTTGGTGTAAAACATCTGAAATCTCGATTTTAGATGTTGACTCGTAGGTTTACCATTTTGTTTTCCTGCTCTCAGATCTCTATGTGTTCGTACTTTTAGGTGCAGGAAAACACAATGGTAAACCTACGGGCCAGCAATTTAAATCGGATTTTCAGGTGTTTTCCATCAAGATATGACTTGGTAAACCGATTGCATTTTAACATGTAAATCGAGATTTAACTAATCCTAGATTTTTATCCGAGAACTCGATTAGGGGGTTTTCTATGCTGCAATCTCCAATCTATCAAAAAAAGAAAAAAAAATCAAAAGCTACAGTCTTTTAAAAATAATTTTTAACAGAAAAACAAAAGACACGCCGAATTAATTTTAATTTTGCACACCTTTGAACTGGGTTTCACCTTGAAATACAATAGAAATTTTAAGACATTTAATGCGTTTTTATTATTATTATTATTATTTATTTATTTTTCGCTTTTCCTCATGAATGAAGCATGGACTCTGACACCATCCTTAACATCCATTTAACCATCATCACCGCTGCGGGGGTTTGCCACGATTAAATAACAAAAATCACGACCTATGAAGATGCTATTCCGCCGGTACGAGCAAGCGAAAATGAGGCTGTCCCACTAGCCCACTGATGCCGAAGAATCTTCACGCCCCCTGGCGGTGAAAGAAATGGGTCGCTAGTAAGCGCAAGTGTCTTCAGTTCTGTTTCTAGTTTCAGCCGAATAACTTGCTACGGAGGATTCAAGTATATTGGTGTTTGTATATTTTGGATTGAGTACATAAAGGAAAAAAAAAGTAAGTAAAAAATTTAGTATTAAAAAATTATAGATTTTGGGGGTTATTTCCTAAAAATAACTAAATAAATAAAAATAATAAAAAGGACGGGGCTGAGAAAATCTGTATTTTTATTTTTTGATAATTTAAAATTAATTTAAAATGATTTTTCCAAAGTAAATAAAATTACATTTTCGTTATAAAAATGTGATGAGAACGAGAAATAAATAATTTTAAACAATTTTTAGCTTAATTCATTAAATTTTAATGAAATTTAAAAAAATTGTATATAACGTTTATTTCTTATTTATAAGCTAAAACTTCAAGATTTTACCGGCATTTGGGATAAACAGCTTTTGAAATTTTGAACTGTATTTTATTATTTTATTTTATTTTATTTTATTTATTTATTTTTACGAAAAGTCATTTTATCCAAAGTACTCTTATTTTATTCGGATTTTATTCATTTATTTATCTGGTGGAGTGGGGAGTGGAGAGTAGATAGGTACAACATGTTTTGTGAATTTATCATCTGTAAGAATTATGTAATATTAAAAATTAAACAATTCTATAAAATAATTATAAACGTCTAAAAGGAAATAAACATTATCTATAGTTTATCACATTTTTTATTATGCCACATAAAGACAAATATTATTTATCAAAAGTTCTGTCTCGTTTTTATCTTAGTGATTAATCTTAGACTTAGGAGTTTTTATCTTAACCTTTACCGCTATTAAACTGTTACTTGAGCAACACCTATACTTCCCTATTAGCCGTTCTCAATGATAACTAACATGTCACAGGTGGGATGTCAATCAACATTCAGGGCAACCGGCCGGTCACTTCATGTACAGAGTCCATTTGCATGTATGTTTATGGGTAAAAAGTAATTTGCATATTTTGCTTATACACACACATATATACAAGGTGCCCCCCCCCCCCCCAAAAAAAAAAATGCACTTTTTAAAAAATTTTAACTATTATAGATATAAATAGCGAATGTAAATTCCAAAACTGTTCAAAATAAGGTTTCAGAATCAAAACTATGCTCATGAAATAGTTCTGCGATTAGCTTTTAAAAAGTTATGTGAGCATATTTTCCTGAAAATGATTCTAATCTTAAACCTCGCTACATAGTAAGCTGAACAATTTCTAATTTTGCATTTTGATGTTTTAATTAATTTGTAACATCATGATGGAACTTTACTGAAAATTTTAGCGGCACACCCTTCTTACAGTGCACATGGATGCCGTGGCACACCAATTGAGACAGAAATCTTCACCGGCCGAAATTTCCAGGCCCGGTCCCGGTCCGGCACGTTTATCCGCGACTCAATTTCTGTGAAAAATTCTACTTTTTTTTTAACATACAGTTAAAATTCTTACCTATTTATCGGAAATTTTTACAGTATATTTTTTATGACGATGTGTTCGCAATACAGAAAATATACAATAGAAACATTAATGATTACTTAGACCCTTGGGCTTTTCAGTATTCAAATACAGATTCATTAAAAACGTAGTTTAAATGAAGAAAAAAGAGGGTTCAAACATCGTAATTTTTGAAACTGCATAATAAAAAGCAGATTTTTGAAAATATTGTACAGTAATTTATTAAAATATATTTCTAATGATTTCTTTTGCAAAAGTTCATTATTGCTATTACTATTTTTAAAAAAATTATTGCCTGTTCGACTCGTCTTGGGAACAATTACGCCCAATTCCGATTTTGGTCGGCTATGTAAGGAAAATGTAAATCTGATCCTGTCCTCTGGCCCGAGTTTGCAGAAAAAAATTATGCCCGGCCTCAGTCTAATGCCGATTTCTGAATTAGAAATGTTGTATGTCTGTGCTGATGTTATCAAAGTAGCATCGGTTCGTGCAGCAGCACATTTAAACTTATTCTGGTGAATGTCAAATTTATTAAAATTTTTTTATATTGGTTCGGTCTGTCCACTTAAGTTTTTTATAGGCATGATTGGTTCGCCTAATTTTTGTGTCGGTCCAGCCCAGACCGTTAAAAAATTATCTTTAATGTGCCGGCCATCCACTTTGAAAGTTTGCCTTCATTTTGCCGGCTTGGCCGAGTATGGGCATCGGGCTAACCCGGACTCAAGCAGAACTCTAAGTTGAAAAGAGATGAATCAGGTTATTATAAATCAATCGCCGATTTAAAGTAATCTTTAAATAGAAATCTGATGTTTAAAAAGTTTAAAGGTTTATTTATTTGTATATTTTATTATTTTACTCCAAATATAGCAGAAATTTTCATTTAACTCAGCATCAATATTCAAGTAAAGTATAAAAAAATACTATCAAATAAATTCATTTCCTCATATTTTTAGATTACGTTTAACCAATTGCTAATTTAAAAGACATATTTCCATTATATTTCCACAGAAAATCTTTACCTCAGTGCCTGTAATACCGTTTTCACTGTGCATGTACATAAATGACTCAGAAACAAACTCTATTTCCCTATGATACTGTAGCGGCAGTTCTCTTTTCTGTCGCTCTAAACATACTTTTGTGAGGGATTTTTTACACTGATAGATTGTCTCCAACCAATAAAAATTCTATTATATATATGTATGTATATATATTAGGGTGGACCTTAAATGCCATGATTTTTTTAAATTATTATTTTTATAAGTCTCACCCCCCTATTTTGTTCCTTTTGATACAAAAACATTATGTAAAAAGTTTGAGCAATAAATTCAAATATTTAGAGGTAGCTCAACTGACTTGAAATTTATAAAATTAGGAAAAAATTCATAATATTAGCTACACAAATAAGTAAGCACTTTAAATGTTTTAATTATTTAATTGTGACAATTTATTTAATTTACAGCACAATTATTGAGTTTTCTTCTTACATTAAAATTTTATTGCATTTGTGCAGGTTGAGAGAGACACATTTTTCTGCTATCTGGGTACATTTTACGATGATCTTCAACAACTTGTAGTAAAAATTGTAGTTGTATTTCATCATGAGTTATCAATCCATTGTATTCTTGAATAAGTGCAACTGCACGTTCGGCATGCTCATTCACTACTTGTAGAGATTTTATTACCTCTTTTTGCCTGTTTATAGTCTTCTCTTAACTCCCACAATTCAGGACCTACTGCAAGAAATCCATCCGGAAGTTCCGAAAATTGAAACAACATCATTGACTTAGCTGTGACAAAATCTTCCAATCTTTTGTTCTTGAATGAATGTAGAGCAACACTGACTCTTTTAGAATAAATTTGAGCTTGTTTTTTAGAACAAGTTTCATTCTGTAATGCAATAACCATGCGTCTTTTAGTTAATAAACTCACACAGCTATCAAATAAAGCTAAACCAACAAGTCCTTCTGACAAATACCACAAGTGATTAGCAAATTTACGTGATGATGACTTGAAAACAGTTGAATGTATTGATGAGTAGTCAAGTAGTGATTTGAGCAACAACAGGTCATTATATAGGGCACATGAAGCTTGAGGTGCAGTGATCCAAGCTTTCAAGTGTACACGGACAGTAAAAACACACATATCACGTATACCATCTTCCTCTTTTACAGTCAATTTAAACTGAGCCTCCTTGAACATCCAGATCTTGAGACAATATATTACTTTGGACATCCAACGAGCATGGTGCATTGCACCTGGTGACATAAATCTGATTCCCCTTTCTGGGACATCACATAGAAATATAATTACAAGTTCTAAAAATTCCTTATAATCACCTCTTAGCTTTGTTTCTCTTTGCTCGTCTAGGTACTTCTTTCCATAGTTGATAGTCTCTTGCTTAATATCTTCTACTAGATTTGGAACATCATCAAATGAAATTCCAATTTCGTACTTGTCTTTATCAATTAAGCTCTAATATTCCTGAAAGCATTTAAATAATGCAATTTTAGGTGAAGATTTGACTCCCATGCATACATCAAATACAGTACTAATTATCAGCTCCATAATGTGATGTCTGCAAGCAAATGATAGGAGCTCTTTTTTCAATTTATCTTCTAAAAGAACACATGCACCAGAATTATAACCAGTGTTTTGAGCTGGTAGTGTCAAAGTACTTTGCACGTATATTACCTGTTATACCCAAGTCTTCAATGTCTTCAAAGACTGTTATTTGCTAAATGCAGTTTATTGTTTTAAATATTATTGTGCATAGTACTGCCATCAATGAATAAAAATGTAAAGCTAAATGCATTTTAAAATAATTTAGAAGATAGAATTTATTTTCTATGACATAGCATGCGAGTAATCATATGTTTATCATTGCTCATACATTGGAAATTTCTACATCATTGAGCTACCTGTAAATATTGTTCAATTGGGCTAATATTTTACCAGAATTATTTTTTCATAAAAAGGAACAAATTTAGAGGGTGAGAAGATTACATTTTGAAACTTGAAAAATAAGGTCCACCCTAATATATATATATATATATACATAAATAAATCAGATATAATCATTTTTTCTGCATTTCATAACTGTGTAAAAAGTATATCCCTTTATGAAATATTGGACTTTAATAAAAATGTAAAGAATATTAAATATTACAATGAAAAATGCTCTGTTTAGCTTAGGATTTTCCAATTCTATTGTGTAAAATCAAAACGTAAAATATGTTTTTAACACTGTGTGCCTTTATTTTACATTTATTGAGTATTTCATTTTGTGTGTTTTTATTTTACATTTCGTTTGAAATACCAGAAGAAATTTCACCTTAACGGATTTTTTTTTTCAAAATATTTCTGCAATTAATAATTTTTACTTCCCATTTAAAATTTTGAATGGAATGTGATGGGATATTTCAAGTTATATTTTACATAATGAATTAAATGTCATATGCAGAAAGATAAAAAAGCCCAAAACTAATTTGAAAACATTAATTTATGTTTTCCTGCTTATCGGAAATAACACACTATCTTATATTAAAACAGCAAAATACACAAAAGATTTAAAAATTAATTTTTATACTATTTTAAATTTTTTTTCGCATTGTTTACTTTTGTTAAGTCATTATTAAAATAAAATGAAATACAGATTGTTAATTCTGATTTAAAAAAGCCAAAATTTATAAACTTGAAAGCCTTAAAAATACTTTAGTAACTTGCATTATTTGAAGTACCTTAAATAAAGAAAACGGACAACTTCGGGGAGAAATAAAATTACAATATTTTTCAGTTATGTGAGACATTTTTTAGTATATTGGAAAAAAAATTTCCGAATGCTCGGGTTTTATTTTTGAAAAATGCACTAAAGTTTGTAAAACCGGACCTTGTCTACGACAAAATCTTGTTTTAAGAGGAAAATGTCATGGTCTCGGTGAAACGATTACCATAAAATTGTATTTGCGAAGGAGGAATGCTGTGTAAAACTGAGTATTTTCCAGTGCTGTGCGATTCCATTTCACTGGTTTTACCGTATAATAGTATTGTACTCAGAGAGTTGTAATACTAGATTTTGCTTAATTTATTCTATATATTTACACTTTTATGTAATTTACATGTACATCTTTACACTGAAATTCGTAAATGAAAACTAATTTTAATAATACAAGGAAATTCGTAAAAGATTGTAAAAACTTTAAAAAGTGGTTATGCAGACCCTAAAAAACAGTTTTTCTATGGGAAACCAAAATCACAATCCATCTATTTCTGTTAGAAATATAGGGTGCTTCCTAAAAATCTGAATTCAATTTTTTGTTCATAGCATTAACAATTAACAAAATATTATGACAAAATTCGGAGCAGAATGATATTTCTTTGTGTGAAATGTAAAGATATCGTTAGAAATTGTAGATAGGGTTATTAACCTTATATAAATAACGCAGAACCAGATGATACAAATTTTCGAAATCGATGTTTCACTTATCAAAATACTATACACTTCCGTCTTTTTACATAATGCTATTGTGTTTGCAATAATAATAATAATAATAATAATAATAATAATAATAATAATAATAATAATAATAATAATAATAATAATAATAATAATAATAATAATAATGTGAAAAAAAAAGATAATCTCTTAGAAACTGTTTCCAAATATTTTTATTGTTTTTTCTAAAGTTATGAACGGTGGTTATGTTCGCATTAGAGAGCATGACCTGTATCTTTGAGTGAGAAAATGAAATACGACCCCGTTTTGGTTTTCCCATGCAAAAATTGTTTTTTTTTCGGGTGTTTACTATCACCTCTTAAAGTTTGTCCAATCTTCTTTCAGTCACTCTATATGATTGGTCCCTATGATTGTACAGTGCTAAACAATATATGCAACTGTAACTCAAAAATTATGGTTTTTTTTTTCCATTTGATGCTTTTTATTGGTCATTTGGTGAATTATTATGTGTTATTTACGCGTGATAACATACATTTAAGGTCATAACCTATTCGGGTCTGGAGTACTATTACTGGTGCATGTCTTTCCATTAAATGTTATTTTGCCTTAACAATTATTTTGTTACTTTTTACATCTAGAAATGATAGTATATGTCAATACCTTTAGTATTATGGCTTCACTTATGCTTGACATTTAGTAATAACAGCAATAATAAATATTTATTTAATTCCGTTTTCACCTGTGGCGATTCCTTGATTTTATACATATGTTTCATATTTTAAATTGAAAATAAAAATTGCTTTTCTGGACGAATCATGTATAATAAAACGCAAAAAACATTAGAAACTTTTAATATCTGTTAAACCCTGTTGTAATACGATATTTTTGAAACGTCTCCAAAAACTCTTCCTCAGCCTATTACCATATAAATACGAACTGAATAGTACACAAAACAAGTACATTCGTTGCATTTCACACAACGAGATAATCTTTAAACATCGGTGAATCTATTTGGATAGCTACGATTTACATTATTAAAGTAATAATAATTTTGTTCTCAAAATGGGAAAAAAAAAATCGGATTCGAAAGATTATAGTTGGTTTTTGTTGTATTTATTTATTTTAATCACGGGGAGGTTATAAAAACTTTTGTTGATACTGTTAACAACGTGTTGAACTAGCGTTTCTGCTTTATCTTTATAAAGTAGTCATTATTAATTCTACAAACTATTAAAAGCATGACAAAAATTACCATATCAGGGAATAGTTGTTATTGTATTATAATTGTTTCAATGTCTTTTGTTGATATTGCTTACAATGGGCTCGACTAGCGTTTTTTCTTTATCTTTGTAAAGTAGTGATTATTCATTCTGAAAACTATTAAAAGCATTATAGAAATTATTATATGTTTGAATAGTTGTTATTGTGTAAACAATTTCAAGTAAATTATCCTTTTTTTTAGCAATTTTTGTTATGTCAGGGATATGTTTAGGAAAAAATTAGGTCCTTTAAAGGACCTTTCAGTTAATTATTTATCCCCAACCAGGACCCTTCACAATTTTTTAACCCAAACAGGACCCTTCACAAAATATTTTATCCCAAAACAGGACCCTTCACAAAATTGTTTGTTTCTTAAATAGACATTTCCCAGAATTTTTTCACATTGAAATTTAAATTTTCACAACTTTAATCAATTAAAAATAAAATCTGGCTTGTAAATAAACAGTTAAATTCATCAAAGAAAATATCATTTAACTTTTTTTATGTACGATGAATAGAACCCGAGTAAATCGATAGTTTAAAATTCACAAAATTCTGACTAGAATTTTCACAAATATAAGAAAAACTTCACAAAATCAGGGCCCTGTGAGAAACGTCTGCACTGTAAAAAAAATCTGCAAAGGTACTAAACTTTTTCTTGGAAACTGGGATTCCAAGAACTTTTCATGTATTGATAACAGGAAAAAACCATGTAACCGATTCTGAAACTTGAATTTTTGCTGTTACCGTTACAGGAAATATTCTTGGAATCCCAGTTTCCAAGAAAAAGTTTAGTACCTTTGCAGATTTTTTTTTTTTACAGTGTGGAAGATCCCTGTATGTAACTCAGGAGTGACACTATGACATTATGTCCAACAGAGACATTAATACATTTTTATCCTATTTATCCCCAAAATAGACTCTAATACTAAACTCAAATGCTACAAAAATAATAATAATAATAATAAAATCACGCATTAAAGGTATAAATTGAAAAAATGTATTTTGAGCCCAATTTGTTTTCTTTTTTTCATTTATTTCTTTTCTATTATTGAGTTGTAGTACTTTAGAGCTAACAATGGTCATTTAAGTAATGATTTTTAAAATAAAATCTTCCTCTACAAGAGTTTATTTTAAAAAGAGAATATAAATATGCGTAATTATTTTTTAAAATAAAATGCTTAAAATTTAAGGTAAACAATCCTGTAAAAATAAATAAATAAAATCATAGCTTAAAGGACATTTAGAAAATCATTTTCAGTCACTAATAAGTTTATCTTAGAGGATTTGAATACATTATTATTTTAAATTCAGTTTCCCCTGCATATTTTGAATATGAAAATCAGAAAATAGATAGATTAAATAAATTATTTCATGGTGGTTTAATTTTCTTGGAAATTCTGTTTTAAAACCACAATCATCTTTAATAACTATGTTTATTGAAACGGGACTTATGAATATTTATATGCTTGTAGTTACATTAAAAAAGAAAAAGAAAAAAAGCCGTGCTTTTTCACAATGTTAAGTTAAATTTATTCATTCAAAATAAAATTTGTTTTGGATTTAACAGATGTAATCTATTTTGTGAGGATAAAGCAATTTATTGCATTATACATGTGTTATGCCCACCAGAGCGTGCTCATTTTTCCTTGAATTCTCGCATAAATTGTTATAGAATTTCATGCGAACGAAACAAGCTCAAGAAACGTATACAAATAAAAAACGTATTTATCCTTGCTTTCAGGAAAGATACTGTTAAATGAATTTTTTTATAATAATAAAGATATTATCCGACATATAAATGCTTAAAATGGGAAGGCTTTTTTTTTCAACCTCCCCCCCCCCCCCCTTCATAGCTGTTAAATTTAGTTTTTTTCTTTTTTTTTTTTTTTTCTATGGTTAAAATTTATTTTATTACTTGGAATCAGCTCAGTCTTGGAATTTAGGGGTATACGGGAGAAGGAGCTTCTGCCTGTTGCATTTCTCTCTGAAAGATTCAATGTTTCAACTCCTTGGGGACGAGCGACCGACACAAAGGCTTAAGAATTCATGTTTATCCTCGCCAGTCAAATTTTATTGTAAAATTTGTATTATTTAATTAGGGCATTTTCTCGATTTTTCTAATATTTTTCAATAAACTGAATTCCAAAATGCCTAGCATTTCCGACTGTCAAATAAATCTTAGTAAGGATGTGTTAAAGGAAAACTGCGTAAAAATATATGTATTGAAGAATCACTTAAAAATAGGCTATGAGTTACAATTTATTCATTTTTCATTTTTTATATCTAATACAAAGTCAAAAAAATTAAGAATTTATTCTTTAACGCTAATATTCATGCAATTGTCGGAGCCACTTCCTGTACATCAGTCAGGAATAGTTTGCTATCACAGTTGATTGGTTCCCGGTGTGCTTTTATTGTCAATTTTATAACTTACCAGTTGGAAATTCTAGTGTCAAAATTTTGTACAGTTTTTTACTCCACTTTAATATCCATTTAGAACTTTTTTTGCATGTGCATTTGTTGAAGCCGTTTCCTAAGCATCAATAAGATGTTGTTTTCTATCCTGGTCTGATTGGTGCCTATAGTGTTTTTCATGATTAAATTTTAATTTAACAATTTGAATTTTTAATATCTTTATTATTAAAGGATTAATTAATTTTGAATTATCAAGGAGGTGTTGCTCGACTTTTTTAATTTCTTTTTTTCTTCATAGTTTTCTAAATTTAAAATACATGATTTTTTTTTCTCAATTTATTTGCCAACAAGAAAAAAGTTATTTATTTGTGAGGACATTATACAAGATAACTTTTTAAATATTTTCCTCGAAGTTATCATAAATGATTCATAGAATAAACCCCTCACTTTAAAGAGGGGAAAAAACTCATCGTAGATTTGTATAATAGTTTGATTAAGGTCCAACCAACTTTATGCACACCCAGGGCCGTAGCTAGAAGTGAACGATAGGGGGGGGGGGGGGGGCTCAAGAGAATGTAGGGGGGCTCATAATTTTTTTTTCTCTCTCTAACGCAAAAAAGATAAATTAGTTCATATTCACATTGTAGGTACAATGTTTCTCATTAAACTGTTTTAATAACTTCATTTTATGCTAAGAAAAGTATAGGATGATGAAAATTTTGAGTGTATGACTGGTACAAAATTAAGCATCATGTTAGCTTCATATGTATAAATAGGATGAGGGAGTGTTGAAACACTTATTTTAGACACAATTTAATAACTCTGCAAAACTGTGAAAGGGTCTCAAAACTAAATTAGATTTTTGAACAGAATTTCACTTGAATTTTTGGAATATTTAGTGACCTTGGAACTTTTTCCAGGGGGGGGAGGTGGCTGAGCCGCCCATAGCGCCCCCTTAGGTATGGCCCTGTGCACACCCCTGCATGAAAATCCCTTTCCAGTTTTCATTAAATAGATTACTTCAAAATTCGAATAAGTTGTTGCAAAGAAGAATAGAATTTTTTCCTTTCAAAAAATAGGCACTAAATTATTTATAGATAAAAAAAAAATAATCTTATCAATGAATTCTGATAGATTACAATCTGTTATAGCTTACAGTTACATGAACTCTCAAACTGAAATTGACAGTGGTACTTTTAATGTCATTTGACTTTATTAAACTCAAATATTATGCTGAAATGTGCGTTTAAGACAAATATTAAAGAAAGAAAGAAAGATAAATTTAGGCTTGTTATAATGCAAAATCCTTGGAAAATATAATAAATCTGTCAAAAATAGTATGTCCAACGAGTGATTGATAGTTCTTATAAGTTAGCCTTAGCCACTTAACTGATCAACATTTTTTTAAAAAAATTTCAAATAATGTCTATTTTTTTTTTTTTTTTTTTTTTTTTCATGTCTCTTATAGAATTTTTAATCTTTTATCACCGGTTTTTCAAAACAGAAATTTCGCCTAATTGAATCTAAAAAAATGCTCGGATTAAATAATACAAAAAAGTTACAATGAAATTTTACTGGTGAGAATAATAAATTATGTTTGGAATATGGATGCCCGTACCACGTACGGGCAAATCATGTTTGACAAAAACATGTTGCCCGTACGACGTACGGGCAAAACAGGCAAGTGGTTAAAGAACCTTGTCCACATTAAACATTTTCAAACTTTACAAGTTTCAATAAAAAAATATCCAATTTTAACAAAATATTCATATTTTACAGCTAAAGTTACATTCAAATAGCAATAAATTCAATTAAATTAAGTTGGAAACGCCTCATATAACAATCGATTCAGTAAAAAAAAAAAAAAAAAAAAAACTTGCAAACGCTATTGCACAAGTTTTTTTTTTTTTTTTTTTTTTTTTTTTTTTTTTTTTTTTTTTGAATAAGTGTGGCTCTACTAATCACTAATAATGTTGTTACATATTTCTTTAATACTAGACATTGATTGGAAGATGACCTTCATGAAATACTTATCATGCCTCTATTTACAACTGCGTAGGTCTCTTTTACGCTATATTTCGCGTGATCCCAATATTAATGGTCCAAAAGAGGAAGTCGGAATGCGTGCTGGTGGTCGTGACATTGTGATACAGGTTATTTTTCATTGCTCACTCTAACGGCACATGATAAATACCAGTAGATCTTTCAATCAACATGTCTGCCATCTTGTCAAATTTTGGAATTTTAATTTGTGTTCTCCGATCTTGAAGAAGTTGGGAGAAATCGAGGGCGTGGAATAAAATGCAATCATAGCAAACAATGCTATTGTTAAAAGTCGAATACCGTTTATTAAGAAGTAACTAAATGTTGCAAAGATTATGATTATTGTTTTTGATTTGGATATTTGACGTACGTAGAAGAATGTAGTTTTGGGTTTATTGGAAGATAGAACAATGTAAACATGCTTGTTTTTATTATCTCAAGATACCTTGCTTTTCAAGGCCAATTATTGCTTTCTTGGATGCTATTTACATGCGATGAAATTCTTGAAACAAGCAATTACGCTAAAGTGTATTAAAGAAAACAGGTCATTTCTAAAATAGAATAATTATTCAATTAAATGTGCAACGCATAAAAATCGATAAAAAATTCCCAAATAATTAGCAAATTTAGTATACATGTTTTTTTGACGTTTCATAAAAGATCTATTTCTTTGTCGAATATACTTTATTTAATATATGTATGTGAAATCTTGTAGATTTTTCAAGAAAATCCTGCCACCATTGGTACCAGTTTTTATCCTTTAATTTCTACAGAGAAATCCGGTTGATTGATACAGATTTTCTCAGCATAAAACAGTTTTAACACTTTTCAACATAGCTGAAAAGTGCTTATGAATTCGTTTTGTCTCTCCATGTATCCGTGCTTTATTTAGCCTAAATACAGTCGGATTGTCATGGAAATGAATATATGATGGTGGTGTTTTGTTCGGTATTCAAGGTGATATTTGTAGCCTTTACAGTTCATTTACAGGGGCACCCAAAAGAATTCTGTTACATTATGGTCTATGGAGAAATATCGTATGTGGTGTATTTTGATAATATTGCTCTACTTTAAACATATTAAAATTTCACTGAGGTCTACTACAAAGTGCTTATTGTAGAATATAGTACGCACATAATATACCATATAGTGTCCATAAGAGTAAGTCGGAATGCGTGCTGGTGGTCGTGACATTGTGATACAGGTTATTTTTCATTGCTCATTCTAACTGCATGTGATAAATACCAGTAGATCTTTCAATCAACATGTCTGCCATCTTGTCAAATTTTGGAATTTTGATTTGTGTTCTCGATGTGTGGTTGATGTTGCAGAATTGGGGGGAAATTGAAGGTGTGGAATAAAATGCAATCATAAGAAACAATGCCATTGTTAAAACTTGAATATTGTTTATAAAGAAGTAAGTAAATGTTTCCATGATTAAAATTATTGTTTTTGATTTGGATATTTCTACTTAGAACAACGTACGTACGTAGATATACGTACGTAGAAGAATGTAGTTTTAGGTTTATCAGAAGACTGAACAATGTAAACATGCTTGTTTTTATTATCTCAAGATTCCTCGATTTTCCTGGCCAATTATTGCTTTCTTAGATGCTATTTACATCCGATGAAATTCTTGAAACAATAATTATGCTAAAGCGTATTTAAGAAAACAGGTCATTTCGAAAATAGAATAATTATTCAATTAAACGTGTAACGTGTAAAAATCGATAAAAATATCCAAATAATTAGCAAATTTAGTATAGATCGGAGTTTTATAAAACAGTTATTTCTTTGTAGAATATATGAGTAAGCAGTTTTGTGGAGTTTTTTTTTTTTTCAATACATTGGCGACTTAGTACAATGTAAGTTTTTCTCATTTCAATTTATTTTTTAATGGTCAAAACATTTTACACTCATCGTTTTCCTTACATGATTCAGCTTGTATATGGTTTTACATGTCCTGTTTTATTGACTTACATATTTCTTGGTTAAGATTAATCGAGCAAAGGTGGAAAATTATGCATTGGATCATTCTTCTGATTTCTATCTCAGAGATTAATCGTGATATTTTGAGAATGCATGGTATTGCCCTTGAAAACGAAACACGTACTGCAATCTCCAATTTTATTTGTAATTGATCTACTATTGATAATTCCATTTGATTGTCTTGTCGAGTGTAGATTTGTTGTATTGGATTGTTCTATATTCGGTTGTGGATGTTGATTTGTGGTATTGTATAATGGTTATATATTAATATAGTTATTTAGTGATTGGACCTAGTCTTAAAATTCATTAGTGATTTGTTAATAAATTTTGATCCAAATGCCTTGATACTCAATTTACATATTAGGTTCGAGCTAGATGATGATTTGATAAATGAGATGGAATTTGGAATTTCGATTGAAACCCCAAAAGTAACTTTTGGCGACCAACAACCTGACCAGAACTCGACCTATTTCAACCAGCACTCGATCCGGACCCGCATTATTTCAACACATAACCCAATCCGAGCCCGCAATAAAAGGAAACAAAATAATGTATTAATGCAATAATAAAAAGAAATCTACAATTATATCACAAATATTATTTGTATGTTGAACAAAGAAAAATAAACACATCAACATTCTTTAATTTCCAAACGTAGTAAAACCTCTTAATAGCGGATATCTCGAGATCAAGGCTGTTTTTAATTTTCTTTTTTTGGCTCGAAATGAATCTAATTCTCTGCGGGTCAGGTTCACAGACCATAAGAAAAGGTGTTTTTCTTGACGCATTTGCATTACTTATTTTGAAATACCTACATGTTCTAAAATATTTCAAGCTATTTTCCTGTGAAAATGTTATTCAAAGTGAAAAAAAATATAGAATCCGGTTAAGTTAAAAATACAGCATTTGATTAGTTTTAAGAGAGGTTCATAGATATGTCATTCATAAACTAAATCTTCTGCTAACGAAAATAAATAGTATTTTTTCAGATCTGAATTTAGTAGAACTTCGATAAACCGGATTTAAATAATTTTTCTGTTATCTCAAAATAAAAAGAGAACATTTATTATTGCAACGTGCATTTCGATTATTTGAATTAATCACTGATCCATGTAAATTTCGCTTCATGAAATTCTTTCTCCAAAATCTATTGTCAATAAACTCTGAAATGGTCATTATCTTTAAATAACACAGGCCTGTGACGATTGTGTTTTTTAGCTTCTGATGATTGATTATAATGTATTTTGTAGTGCTGAATCCAAAAATGACCTTCCTTTTTACGTCAGTATTTTTCGCAAATCAAACATTTCAAAGTTAAAATGTAATAAAAATAACCAAAGTCTACTACTGTAACTTAGATGTGATGGCTATTTTTTAAGCTTTTAATTTTTTTTTTTTTTTTTTTTTTTTTTTTTTTTTTTTTGTGTGTGTGTGTGTGTGTGTGTTTTAGCACTGAAATTGAAAATGACACCTATTCTTAATCATAGCGTCTTAGACCGGGAGGAAGTAGCACAGATAATCATTTGAACAGCTGTAGTTCCAGAATTATTCAAAACTTGATTAGCATATTGAAACACAATTGGTCTGCCAAGTCACATCTTGGTGGAAAACACCTGAAAACCTAATTTTAGCGGTTGATTCATACGTTTATCACTTTGTTTTCCTGCTACCAGTCTCCTTCTTTTAATACCTTCAGGTGCAAGAAAATACAATGGTAAATCTACGAGTCAACCGCTAAAATCGGGTTTTCGCATGTTTTCCACCAAGATAGGACTTGGCAGGCCGATTGCGTTTTAATATGCGAATCCAGATTAAACTAACTTTGGAATTTCAGCCGGGATTTCGAGGAGGTGGAAGTCTGTGCTGCCGCCTCCGAGTCTATTAGGATGTTTCGCATTTCGTAAATTTCAAAGTTAAAAAGTAAAAAAAATGGAGGAAATCTTTCAGAGCAATTTATCAAAGTCTTACCAAAAGAAGACAAATGTTTTAAATAACCTGCTATAAATGTCTAGTCTTTTCACCCGCCAAAATAAAAGAAGACACGAGATAAACTTAATAAAAAAATAATATATAATGAAAAGCACGAGGCAGAGCAGGCACGGCTCAAAGAAACTCCCAAATATGGAATAAAATTGCACGGAATGTAAAACACACAAAATTTTCTCAGGTTTGGCTGTAAAAATGCATAATTTAAGCCAAAAGAACACTAAATTATTATGAAAAAAAGTTTTACATGTATTTCACAACATCAGACTTTTTTTTTTTTTTTTTTTTTTTTTTTTTTTTTTTTTTTTTTTTAATATTTTGACTTTTTAAAAAAAGTTTGAAAATTGCGATTTGCAAAAATTCCGGACCTCATTTTTGAATTCAGCACTGACAAAATACATTAGAATCAATTTCAAAAGTAAAAAACACAGACATCACATCTATTTTATTGTACCAGATTTTTGCTATTTTTTGACTTTTTAACTTTGAAATTTATGATTTGTGAAAATACCTGAAATTGTGATTAAAAATAATAGTCATTTTTTTTTTTTAACTAAGCACTATGAAACATTAATAAGAACCAACTACCAAAAACTAAAAAACATGACACAACCCAAATTTTGCAAACTAATGTAATCGATCATGCTATCTGTTTGCTGTTTTCACAATGCAATTCCATTCATTTTCATAGGAGGTTCTGTTCCATTAGTATATCATTTACGTTGCGCTATAGTTTACGTGCAGTACATAGCTCACGTACACTGTAATTTTACCTAGATGACAATTTACATATATTATAAAAGAAGATAAATATTTCTTGATTTAACAAGAAGATTCATAGGAAGATATAATATAAGTTGCCCACGATTTCGAAAACTTTATGATCAGAAAGGAAAAAAATCGGAGGATTTACCGTATTTAAAGAAGCATTTCTGAAACACAAATCTCTTTTGTTGCCCATTAGGAAGTAATTTTTGTAGTGAATATCAAAATCTGTTTTCTTAACTTGTGGTATAAACATGAAATATCATTTTGTTTTAGAGGCTATCAATTCTCAAATAAAAAATTTTAGCTGTGTAATGTGTCTGTACTTACAAAAGTAAACAGACAATGCTAATTTTAATAACATTAGTAAATTTCCAAGTGGGTGAAAAAAGTCCAGGAAAGGACTCGACTGTCTTGACTGAAGCTACCAATGTTTTTCCGACTGAGCCATCTCGGACGAATCTGGAAGATTAATTCACCCAACTAACTTCTAACGATGACAGCATCTGGTCTGATATCTGAATCAGATCAACAAAATAAATCGAAATTTATTTTAATTTTAATATTGTTAATTTACCGTATACTTCGGTGTATAAGCTGATCCTTGTATAATCCGATTTAATTAGTTCCGGCTCATTTTGTTATAACTGCTTGTGCCTTTACACCCCCCTTCTTTTAAAAAAAAAGGAGATTAAATTATTACAAGAAATTATCGCTTTATCTTTAAAAGATTTTTACATCAATAATGTAACTGATGAAACTGGAGATGCTGTCACTTTTTAAAAGAACGGCGATTGTGATGAGGAAAAATTAGACACAGTCGGATGATGTACCAATGAAAAAATGCAGTTTTAATGAGTTGCTTGAAAATTCTGATAATAATTTGGATATTGAATGAGAATTATTAACTTTTTACAGTGTTAAAGAATGGAATCTTAGCGTATTTATAGTAATTTGTAAGTTTTTTAAAAATATATATTTATCATCTTTCTTTTTCGTTTTAGACTGTCAATTTTTGACATTTTCTTTTACTCGTGTGTAACCCGAACCACTATTTCGGGGCCAAAAAAGTGTCCAAACATTTTTGGTTTATACAAGGAAATATACGGTAGTATGTTTCCGCGTATCTGTGGAACAAGTTCATTAAACACAAAAATATTTACTCGAGAATTAGATAGTATTCGAAAATTCGATATTCCATGTTAAAAGCGGATTGAGAAAACTTAGTTTATAAAAATTACTCGGAAATGTTTCCAAAAATTGATACATTTCTGAGATTTAAAATAATGAAACACTCTTCGAAATCGTGGGAAACTTGGAAAAGATTAAATTTTGTTACTTAACCTTTTACAGGCCGAATTCAGATCCATGTATATTTTAAATTATTTTTTTGCACATGTCTTCTAATGCTTTAGTTAAGCGATATTAGCGATTTAGTCATTAATATGGTAGTAACAATTTTTTATATATAATTTTCAGAATGTTTCCAATTTACAACATTTGTCACTTCCGGTGGTCATTTTCTGGTGTTCACTGGTAATTTTTATGATTTTCTGTACATTTCCCCATTAATGATAGGGATTTAACTTCTATTTAAAAAAAATCTTATCTATTTAAAAAATTATTTCAAAAAATTATTTTTATTATTGGTCATTTTTCGGTGGTCATTGGTCATTTTTATGATTTTCTGTACATTTCCCCATTAATGATAGAAATGTAACTTCTATTTCATAAAATCATTTTTTTTTCGCTAATTTTTTCAAGTCTATTTTGAGGAAATTTACTTTTTACTAAATTTTTTACTTTATATTCCCAATTGGGAACATTGGCCTGTAAAAGATTAAACTTTTGTGTTGCATCAAATATCGCTTTTCTGTTTTTTAAAATGTATATCCTCAATTAATGTAACTTCAATTCCAAATAATGTTATTCATGTTTCATGCGTTATGAATTAGGCAGAAGTATTTTAAATTTATTCAGTGCAATGAAATTATTCTTACTGATTGTCTGGACCAATTTTTTTCGACATTCTCCTGCTTCCCACTCATACAGTTGTTTGGGGTTATCTTATTTATTGCTCTATACACTTTTAATCGTACACAATTCATTTCTGCGTACTTTCACATTTCCACAGAAGTATAATATTGAAAGATATTTTCGTACAAAGAATAAATTAAAATTTAATTCATAACATTTAATTTATTATTCAGTTTAGAAATTCATGCATATATATCGTGGACTCGCCAATATTTCTGCATAACTTAATCATAACCCTAAAGTGAATATAAAGCTATTTTAAATACATAACATAAAGTAAGCAAAAAAGAAAATAGTGTTAATAATAATAATAATTTTAGGAATAAACAATTGGCTCATTTAGTTTCAATTTATGCTTCAACAAAATGTTTTTGAAATTTAACTGTATTTTCTCATCAACCTATTTTTTTTTTTTTTTTTTTTTTTTAACAGTACTCATAAAAAGTAAAAGAAAAGAAAAGAAAAAAGAAAAGTCCACATGAGCCTCAAAACGATATGTTGAAAATATCGCTACCTTAAATGTATCTTAAATTCTTTTAATCTCTATAAACTTACAGCATGTTTTATTAAATAAGGTACCCAGGAGTAATAACGCCACGTTAAGGTTCTACCAATTTTCACGGCTCAGTTTTAGATTGTATTTTTCAAACAAATATATGATCTGATACAGCAACTCATTGACTATCTATATAAAAAAAAAGTAATTTAACAGATATGTATTCATAAAATGTAATGGCGTGATTTCTTGACCAATGCTATTTGTCGTTATTGCCCACCTATATGGATAATAACGCCATGCAAACAAAACTATGAAATAAGATGGAATAATTGCATGTAGATTGCCCAATTCTAAAAATACAAACTCTACAAACTTAGAAATTGACAAAATGCATTCTAAGCTATTGAAAATGTTCAATTTTTTGTGAAAGTGTAAGAAAAATAAAGGTGTGGTGTGGGGGGGAGGATGAGGCAAAAGAATATCAGACCGTGAGTTTCTTTTTGCTTAAAAAGGACCGCTTAAATAGAATTATTAGAAACATTGCACAGTTTTAACTGTGTTTATTTGAATCAGTATTTAGGATGTAGCTCGGCCACTGTAGGGAATTAACCGGGGTATTAATGCCAAAGATTGGCGTTATTACCCCGTTATAGTTATTGCGCTGTACATTTTAAATTACAAATTATCTCGAAAAGATATCCAAAATCTTCAACAACATTTTGAAAGTCCATGAAATATACTAGAAATTTATGTAATTAACAAAGTATTTCCGGATAAAAAAAAAAAAATAGTCTTCACATCACAAAACATATCTCGCAAATTTTAGATCAAGCGTTAATTTTAGTTGCTTGTAAAAACAATAAGACCTAAATATGAAACAAATTAACTTGAAGCTGTTTTTTGCAATTTATATGACTCAAAACCCTTCTGCGCAGAGCACGTGGGTGTCGTTTACCAGATTATTTCATAGTTATGCATAATATTAGCACTTGGCGTTATTACCCCGCCTGGCGTTATTACACCAGACCACCTTATTAATTGTTTATTTCTTAAAATATAAAAATTTTTAATTATTCTTTTTTTTATTTAGCATAATTTTTATTTAAAAAATGATTATTAATAATTGTTTTTAAAAAATAAATACATTTGCGCCATAATGTTTTTATGATTAGCAACTATTTTTATTATTATTTTAACTAATTTGAAAGGTTAACAAAAATGGCTCCACAAATCAAAGAACGGAAATTGTGATACTATGGAAAATCAAATTCATTTGTAAAATAACTCTAGGATCCATCTTTTTTTTATGCAAATATCATAGTAGAACTTGAAATAGAAGAAGATTCTTACATAAATCTGAAAACAAAATAAAATATTGGTTTTAAATAACAGGAATTTCTATACCTGAACTAATCAAATTTAATCTTTACTAAAGAAATTCTGATGGCTATAAATGTTAAAAATCCAGGATTCAAAAATAAAAAACCTCTATCCTTTCACCAAGATCTTTCCGCAAAATATTTTTAGAAATGGTAAATTTCTATGTTTTACATATATTGAGGTAAAGATTAAAAATCTAATGGAAACGTTGCATAAAATCTCAGAATAAAATAACTTATCCGTTTAAAAGTTCAATCCTCTTATACACAAAGATTTCGAAATAGTCTCATGCAACTTTGGCAAAAAAAAAAAAAAAAAATTAGTATTAAAGTGTTTTTTAGTATTATTAGAGAGCAAAAAGGTAGCTTTCTGAATTACTATACAGTCACACCTAATAAAAGTAATAATAACAGTAATAGTTTTAAAAAAAGCTTAGAAGTTTAACAAATTTTAAAACATTTTTTTTCTAGCAAGATCTATCATAACGAAACATTCTTTTCCCTTTCAAACAAAACACAGCTACCGTTAATTATTTGTTTATTTATTTGAATTTTATAAATACAAAAGTTTTCATACAACGAAAAAAATTTAAATGGTGTACTCATGGTTAATTGACCCATGAATATTTTACAAAAATTTTATTCTAATATTTATGAAATTATTTTCCCGCATATTCTCTATTTCCTTGTCTCTTAATATTTTATTTGTTATTTCTATTTAAGTTTCCTCTATTAAAACGCATATTTTAATAATTATCTTACTCCAAATTCTAATCTAAAATCTAATGTAATCTAATCTGATCACATTTTTTCCTTCATACGATCTTTCTTAAGCGGTCCCAGAACTCTTAAAATTGGAAATAATGAATAAAAGAGATGATTTTCAACATTAAATATCTCAAAATGGAATGTTATTTTAAAACACAATTTTTATTGGGATTAAAAGATTTAAGTATGTTCTTTGATTTCATGCATTTCTAAAATTGCAAGATGCAGAATTAGCATTTATAGAGGGGGGGTAAAAACTGTCCACATTCCAAACTGTCAGACATTGGACGAGCAAAACATTGGTATGACAGCTTACACGAAGGGTTATAAAATAAATATTGTAACTAAAAAAAAAATTTTAGTTTTAACTTATATTCCAGATTGCAATAATTACTTTGAACCTAAATAAATTTGTATTTAAAGTATTTTTATATTTGTATGCAACTTTCTATCAACAAAGTTGCATTTAGCTTTTACAAAATTTTGAAATTTTCAACAATATAATAATAATAATATAGATATATATATTTTTAACAAAAAAAGGAATTTTTAGGTTCAGTTTATACAGACTTACAAGAAAGATATGTTTTTAAATTTTTATATATAAATATTCAAAAGTTTTTAAGATATCATGTGCGTTATGTCCAAAAAGTCATTTGGAAAAAAATGACTTCATTTCGTCTTTGAAGTTTCGGAAACGCCGCACAGTGGGGCAAAAAACCTTCAAATCTGGCAAAAAATCGAAAAAATGAAATTTTATTTTGAACTACCGGCATACGTCACTTTAATAGAGCAGATGTCAGTACACATTTGCCGAGTATTAAAATTTGCACAAAGTTATTTTGGTCGTCACTAAAGAAGGAAGTGAAACTGCATATTGTCCTTTCATAATAAATGAAAAAAAAATCATTAATTTTGTTTCAACTTTAGTTTGTTAATTTTGCTGTAATAATTAAAAAATAATTTTTTTTGACTACAGATTCTTTAACTATAAGTATGTAACAATAATTTAATAACATTTAATTTGTTTTAATATGATTTTTATAGATATGCAGAATTACTACAATTCTTAGAATATATAGTTGTGAAATTTATAAAAAAAAATTAACATTGTCTACAAACAATAAAGGTTTTAATTATGAATTAAGGCGAATTAAGCATTACCTATAATTTTTTCTATTGAGTTTTAGAAAGATAAATATGTCAGAAAATCTTGCTTCTTTTTGCTATTTTTTTAATTGAATAGTCATTTTTATAGTTAATCATCCTTAAATTTTTGATAGTGTACGGGTGTGCCAAATATGATTATAGATCGTTTCTTTGTTAAATACGAATTCAAATACACTATTTATAACAAAATAATGTATTTAAATGAAACTGACTATCATGAAACGTTTTAACAAAAAACTTTCGAAAAGTAATATTATTTTTCCGGTATAAGAGCTTCATAACTGGAGAAACTATGAACAAGTAGTTTAAATGAAAATAAAATTAAATATTTTAAATTTTAATATAAATTCCGATGGACAAAAAGCCTGGCGAGACAAGGGAAATTTTTTAATATTAATAAAGAGTGGCTTAGCAAATTGCTTTCATTTCCATGATTTGAAAAGCAAACAGAAGCGTCAATGAAAAGCAAACGTCTTCGTCTTCATATTCCGTTTGATTTTGTTCTCGACGATCAAAAAGATTAAGAACAAAACGGTTACACGATACTAGTTCTACATTTGCGTTAGTATACGTGACATGTATGAGTTTAAGATCTGAAAGACAAGAAAAGAAAAAGTGAGTGCTAGCATTAAAACAGTAGAAACAGTTTTGCTTCTGCTGTCTTTATAATAATGTGTGCATTTTGCCTGAGAAAGGTTGATTCATTCCTTCAAAACGAGTCGCTAATATTCACTTTAAGGTCTGTTTAAGAATCATTAAAATTATTAATTATCTTTATTATTATTTTTTTTTAATGCGATACTATGGATGATTTATAAATATTTAATTTGTATAAAACTACCTTAAATTCTTTTTTTTTTTACCTCATTTTTCTACAAAAAATATTGAAAAAGGTTCGTAAATTAATTAACAAATTACTCAATAGCTTATGTAAAAGTTTAAAGTTTTACTACTTTTAGTCTGCAAAAGAATCCATGATATGCTTTTTTTTGTTCAAAGTAAATTTTATTTTTTGCCATCTTTGGAGGCTTCCTGCCCTGCTGTGCGCCACTTCAGCTATTGAGCGGGTATAATTCTAAAAGCCATGACTTCTGTTCTAATGGAAATTTCAAGGAAACAATTATATAAAAATTTTCAGAGAAAATAGAAGTTTAACATCTGAAAAAATTAAAATTTCGAAAATTTTTAAGCTTTAAGAATTCCGTGAATGAAAATTGGCCCGAACCCAGCTCGTGCAGAAATCTAGGTCTAAGTCCCAGCCAAATAATAAAAGCTAGGTGACAAAACTCTGTAGGATATTTGGACACAAGACATGTCTTTAAATTCTGGTCGCAGAGAGAGTGTCTCTATTGGTCGCTTATTTTTTTTCATCGGGGCGTTGTCCCTTTAATTTTTAACTATGATAGGATCCGTATAGATCCAGATTATAACAAATGATTTCATTTTTTTTTTTTATCATTGTATTATATTGTATTGTATTTATATCGGCCGTTTATCTACACTAGGCATATAGGCCCTAAAGGGGGGGAGTGCCCTCCGTGAGGGTCTTTCTAAGGGAACCTAACCCGTATTTACTCAAGGATATCCAAGGTTCGAAGAAAACCACGAAAAACTCCGAACGGTTAGGCTGACGGCCGCGATTGGGCGATTGGGCTCGAACCCAACTCCTCCCGTCTACCAGTTTTGGAGGCAGAACCTGTCTTTTATCATTGTAAATATTCTCATAATCAAGAATTAGTTATTAAATGTATAGATCCAGATTATAACAAATGATTTCATTTTTTTTTTATCATTGTATTATATTGTATTGTATTTATATCGGCCGTTTATCTACACTAGGCATATAGGCCCTAAAGGGGGGTAGTGCCCTCCGTGAGGGTCTTTCTAAGGGAACCTAACCCGTATTTACTCAAGGATATCCAAGGTTCGAAGAAAACCACGAAAAACTCCGAACGGTTAGGCTGACGGCCGCGATTGGGCGATTGAGCTCGAACCCAACTCCTCCCGTCTACCAGTTTTGGAGGCAGAACCTGTCTTTTATCATTGTAAATATTCTCATAATCAAGAATTAGTTATTAAATGTTTTTTCCCCGTTCAATAATTAGCAACTTTCTGGAACTTTTTTGTTTTATTTTTAAGCGTAAAAACGATTTGAACGTAAACTCAATTGTGGAAATGCTTTGTCATTGATAGTTTTTTTTTTCAATTTTCGGACGTATAAGTTTAGTATAAGCATATTTTAAGGCGGTACTCAAAACAGTATTTTCTCTGCTGAATAATGTAAAATTTTGTTTTTTAAGTTTAAAAAAAGCTAACAACATCATGTAATTTTAGTAATATTTGAAACACTTTGATGCTAATTAATAAAATAAGTCTCTAACTAAATTTAAATTATTAACAGAATAGTTTTATCTTTATATCTTTATATATATGTGTGTGTTTGTGTGTAATAATATGATTTCTATGCATTTTAGCTAAAATAGGAACGCATACGTACTTATATTATATATATATATATAAATTTTATATCAGGATAGTAGACTATTTCCATTAAAATATAAAGAATATTTTTTCTTCATTTCTACTATCCATTAATATGTTAATCTTTTCTTACATTCAATTTTTCTTTTTCACATATCCAATGAGATGATTCATAATGAGATAATTCTTGAAATACGCATAATCAAATAAAATTTATTCTAAGAAGTTAATGTGTTAAAAAATCACCTTCAATTCATGCAAGTAGAGTATGTATACTCATATTATACTTTATTAATTAAAGTTACAATGCCTTTTTAAATACGTAAGGCAAAAAAGGAGCGAAAAAAAGAAAAAAAACATTCATTTGTACAACATTATTATTTGCCCTTATTACAAACTTAAACAAACTAAGAATGCGACTTATGTACGATTCGAAATAGTTTTAAGAATTACTGAATATACTGAATTATTATTTTGCAACATTTTAAATTAATTATATATATAAGGCTGTATTTGAAAAAAAATTGTTCATGAAGTTTGCAGACATTATTCATGATAGCATTAAAGTTTTTTAGAATTGCACAGTATTTTTCTTCTTATTATTATTTTTCTATTGTAAATGTATTTCATTCATAATCAATTGTTTACTAATACTTTTGTTTTTACCATTTTTAGTTTGACGTAATTTTCTCTAAAATCCATTCGATTAACTATCGGAAAATAATCGGTTAAATATCCAAAGTATCCGGTAAACGAATATTCGTCAAAAGGGCCAAACACCGAATCGTGTGCACGTGTGCAAATATTAATAGAATCACTCTGTCAAAAATGTATTACAAATTATCAAAAAGGTATTACAAAGTTAAAAATTTTAAAAATTAAAAAGTATTATAGAATATTAAAAAGTTTAAAGTTTTCTACAATTTCCATACACAGATGACCTCATAAGCAAAATTTTGGTGTAGTATTAAACAATAGATATTTTTTACTAATCAGTTGCTATTCACATTTTTATGTGAAAATTTTGGCAGATTTAGTAGAGTGATCACATTTTTTTGAAGATTGTATACCATCATCTCAAAGTGTAAACACAAACAGGATTTCTTTTCTTTTTTCTTTTTTTTTCTTTGCATTTGTAGCGTTTTTTCTTTTTTTTTTTTTTTTATAAATGTATCGAACGTATGGGGGAAAAAATGCTGTTGATAAGTGAATCGATCTTATGGAGAAAAAAAAAAGTTGTTGATAATTTTACGATATCGCATAACGATTACTGGAGAAACATTTGAAATTCAGGCAAAAACAAAAGCATTAAGATATTATTTTCTGATTTTTCTTATTTCTCTCTCATCATTGGGATCTAGTTTCGCGGCGATACAAGCGATCTCTCAGGTGTGACCTCCTTATGTTCTGGTTAAACTACTTACACAAATTACTATTCTTGCTGCGAATTTTGTTTTTTTCTCTGCTACAATGTTCTTCTTTTTTTATTTACAACGAAATCCGTTTCACTTGCTAAAAATGTCGAAATGCGTTCGGTCTGAGTGTTAAGTAAATGTTTTACTTTTATTGCACAAGTGTTTCTGTTGGTTGAATGTTAAGGTATCTGGGCATGGAGTAATTATATTCGTGTTACATTCGGATTTTTTTTAACCGGAAGAAATGTATAAAATTCATGGTGTCTGTATGGGAGGGAGGAGAAGGGACGTATTGTTATGCACCTCCATAAAGCGGATTTTTATTTCTAATCAATTAAGGAGATCCGGAACATAAAAATCTTCACATTTTCTGAAAAAAAAAAAATTGATGCAGAAAAGATTTCTTTATTCTTTATGCTTAAAATGACATTTAAATCATGTTTCTATCTTAATTATAAGAGCACATATAAATTTTTTCGTTTTAGTTTATTTTCAAAATTTAGCTTTCAAGCAATGGTTATCATGAAATGACTCCTCGTAAAAATCCGTTTTCTTCATCAATAGTTTTTTTTTTTTTTTTTTTTTTTACAGTGTTTCAGTTTTTAAATTGTTATAATTCAAGAACCGTTAAAGTTAAATGCTTCAAATTTGGAATGTCTTTTTTGTTTGTTTTCCTTTAATTTTGATTCATCAAATTTAAAAATATGTTTTTTTTTTAAATATGATTTTTTAAATAAATATTACATTTTTTTTTTTCAAAGTTTTAGTTTAAATATTTTTATTTTTTTATTAATATATATTTTTTAAATGTTGAATAAAAATTAAAATTTAGACATTTTTATTTATTTACGTAAAAAAATTATTTATGTAAACAAATTAAAATTTTACAAATAATATTTTGAGTTATGACGATTTTTAATTGCTCCACTTTTTTAATAAATTTAAAATTTAAAAAAATTACCAAAAAATTTTGAAAATCCTAAAAATTTGAAGAACATATTACTACACTACGAACATACACTAATTTAAAGATTTTTTCACTCAGATTTAAAATGTTAGATATTTTTAAAGAAAAAGTTAGTTACATGATTTCGGAAAATTTCAACTGTTTATCTAAAGTAGAATTTTTGTAAAATGCACCAAATCATAAAAAATCAAATTTTTTAAAAAGTCAAAAAATAAATAAATAAATAAATAAATAAATAAAATGAAATGAAATAAAATAAAATAATATGTACCGGGTGTCCCAAAAATGACTGATGGATTTTAAAATTCAATAACTTGCAAACGGTGACAGCTATTTAAAAATTTTTTGCAGGAGGGTTATGTATAATGTCAGGAGTTTTTTTACCGTAATTTTTTATTTTAGTTCGCATCTCAAACAATAGGTGGCGCTGACGGCGATTGAAGGCCAGGTGATCAGTGCTGAGTGAAGCGTCGACCTGGCCTTCAATTGTCGTCAGCGCCACCTAATGTTTGAAATGCGAACTAAAATAAAAAAAATACGGTAAAAAAACTCCTGACATTATACATAAAACTCCTGCAAAAATTTTTAAAATAGCTGTCACCGTTTGCAAGTTATTGAATTTTAAAATCCATCAGTCATTTTTGGGACACCCGGTATATATATATATATATATATATAATATACACACACCGACAATGCTTAAATATATCATTTTAAAACCTACTAGCACCACAATCTTTTAAGTCCTTAATAATTTAGTTTCATAATTATTTAGCTCTATTTTTAGGTTGATAATTAAAAATTTAAAAATTTGAACCATTTTATGTTTCATGTGCCCTTAATAAAATTAATTTTCTTGATTTTTTTTCTTTTTTTTCCTTTTTAGTACTACAACATTTTTTATTTCTTTTTCTTTTACAACAAAATTCGTTTCACTTGGCAAAAATGTCGAAATACATTCATCAGTGTTAAGAAAATGCTATACTTTTGTCGCATGTTGCTCTTCATTGAATTTTAAGGTATCTGAGCATGGAACAATTATATACCTATTAAATTCTGATAGTTTTCTCCCGAATGGGATTTATATTAGTGGTTAATTGGAGGAAGATGCATTATTAAACAGCTCCGGGAAGAGGATTTTCATTTCCGATTCATTAATAAAATAAAAATCTTGAAATCTTACATGTGTTGTTCTCTCAAAGGAACGATCCCTCCCCCCCCCCCTCCTTCCCCGGGTTTCTTACTTCATCATTTATAGAAGTCACATACTGACGTAACAAAGTGTACAATAATTTTTTTAAGATATGGTTAACAGAAATTACTATTTTTGATGCAATTTTCCCCCCTAGAATTTTTTTTCCCTTGTCGGCAAGATCCTTTTTATTTGACAAAAATGTGGTAATGCGTTTGGTAGTGTTGCTCTGTCGCATAATTAACACTTTTGATTAATTATTAAAGTTAAAATGCCATTGAATTGATGTTGAAGCGCCAACTTTAAAAGAAAATACACTTTCCTTCACCAATTTTAAATATTCTATCAATATTCTACTTAAAATCATGCTTATTTTTTACAATTTTTCCGTTTTTTATGTTTATTTGAAATTTTGGACCCTAAACATGAATGGCGGCTTTCTCCTTCGGAAAACGTTTGGGGCCCTTGGTTTCCTATTTAATATTGTCTGTCTTGATGTGTACTATCACCCCTCATTTTTTGTAAAAACAATTTAGAATCACCCTGTATATATACATGTAATTTATATCTACTTTAGCTCTTAACTGAGATAATTCACTTGAACTACAGATCATTCTAGATATAGGTTTGGTAAACATTTTAGTATATATATACATTTTTAATAAATATTTTATTATTGTTATTATTTAATATTGTTTCTATTTTCTTCAATGAATATCTTTTTTCCTAATTTGTAACAGTAAATAAAGTCCGACCACTCGGGTGCATTGTGAGTCTAATTTCTTAGCTTTTAGCACGACCCATAACAGAAACTGGTTGGATGCTTTTGCTTTTTTACTAAACCATGCACCCCTGATGAGTAGTTTAATAAAAAAGCCTTCTACTGTCCATTTATCCATCTACCTTTTTTGGTGATCTGCCTTCTATTTCACTTCAAACTTCAGCAGTTTTTAATAAGATGATTGTAAAAATACTGGTTTCATTGGTTTATTGTGTGGTAATATCTGAATTACTTTGGTTATATTTATAAAAGTATATACATAGAAAGAGAGAGTATATATAACTCTCACTATTTTTATGTAGCAATGTTCTAAAAATAAAATTCTCGTTCAAATGCGAGAAGTCCTTATAGACCTTAATTTCTTTTCTCACTTTAAAGCAAAAAATACTTTTTAGGGTGTGGTTGAAATTTGTGTTTAATCCACATTAATACTTCAAAATCCAGGTATTTGACTTGTGGTACCTTGTGAATAAAAAAACGATGAGTTAAATATGAAAAGTTTTCTTTACCTATCCGGTATTTCCTTTCCAATCACATCGATATAATTTTCGAGTGGTCGATATCCTTCAACATTTCCTCCTGTCAACAACCTGAAGTGCTTCCTAAATGCTAGACTAAAATGTATGACTTCATTGAACAGAGATTCATATAATAATCATTATACCACAGAAAAGTCTTCTAACTACCTAGTATCTAACCACTGAAAAGGCAATGACAGGTTAAAATCGGAACACAATGCGTTTGAATGGTGCTTTTTTTTTTCCTATGAGAAGTAGTAATTTGTGTTCCCGAAACATAGTTCATGTCTAACCGCAATTGGGAAAGCGGAAGTTTTATTTTATTTTTCTAAACAGAACATTTGTATGTTTTTAAGAAATCGCGAGAAGTCTGAATATCATTAGAAGACATATCAATCACTTTTCTTCCAGTTTCATTTCGGATGATTATAGATCTACTCCACCAGTAATTCATGCGAAAATGATTTATCTTTAAATGTCTGAGCTGGAGTAAAATTTTCTAAGCTTAAGGCTTTAAAAGATAACAGACTAATTATACATAAGCATATGTAACAAAAAATTAAATTATAAAAACAGTGTTTTTTTTTTTTTTTTTTTTTTTTTTTTTTTTTTTTTTTTTTTTTTTTTAGTTTCAGAAATTTAATTTTTTTAAAATTCACAAGAGTATATAGGTAAATTAAAGTTTATTACTTACCTATATGCGTAGTACAATCTTGTAATTGTTTTAAAAATCGAAAAAAGAAAAGAAAAAAAAAGAAAAGAAATTATTTAAGTATGTGACCAGTTCCATCGGTTTTGTAGTGTAAGTCACATTACCTTATAATTGCTATGCTTATTTGCCACCGTTATTTTCGAAAAGTCTGCTTGGCCTTATTCAATTAATGAGAATGTGCCGATAAAATAAATCACATTTTTTCGTTCTAAAATACTGGTAGCCAAAAATCGTAGCCTGTGACTTACACTACAAGTACTCATGGAAATAGCCATGTAATAATGAGAAATCTCTTGAAACCAAAACATAAAAAAAAGTATCAAGTATTTATTGCTCAAAATTAAGGTTTTATTTTCATTAATTTTGAACGACAAATATTTCGTCCTTCAAAATAGAGTTTATTTTCATTATTTTTTTTTTTTTTTTTTACTCTCCCCAAGTAATAATCCCAAATTTTATGGTTTTTTATTACTTAAACAGGGTGGACAGCGATGAGGGAAAATTTGAATATTACTATTATTGTACAGAAAAATTCATCTTTCTTAATCTCAGAAATAATCAAATTAAACAAGGGCAATATTTACATGCACACAAAATAATTATCCTCAATTTCCTAAGACACTGATAAATCGAAATACACTGCTTCACCATTCCATCACTCTGATTCAGATTCAGATGCATCAGTTTCCAACCTATAGTATGCATTCGAGAGTATTTGGCGGACCTTCTGCAGGTACGCAGAAATAATATCGGTAATGACGAAAATCAGAAAAATAGTTAGAAATGTCCCAAAAATGATAGGAATGTCAATGGAATTTCTATCGATTTATTGTATAGTTATAATAAGGAAATGACAAACAAAAACAAGCCAGAAATTACACGTCAAGCGTAGCAAATTAAGTACGTTTGTACTATAACGAAGTTATAAAAATATTCAGATCTTAGCGTAATAGTATACAGTACTTCGGATACAGTATACAAGGTTCGCACACTCCTTGGAATTTCCAAGGACTCTGGCACCACTATTAAAAATAAGAAAATTTACATTTAATTTTTAAACCACAACATTCGCAATCCACACCTTCATTCACAGATTTTACGATATTTTTCTACAGTGAAACATTTAGAAAATATTCTTAAAATTTAGTGGTAGAACTGTGCGAACCCTGTGTATAGTAACCGAAAATTTTTGTGTGTCCCTATAAATGCTATCTGCTTTCTAATATGCAAAAATAACTTGTAGTAAACCTCACAAACGACTATGTAATGGAATACTTTTGTGTGGTTCTGTAAATTAATAACAAATATTCTTTGCACCAGAGATAGTATAGAGTGTATTTCTTGGTACATACTTCAATGATGTATATTAATTTTATTATCTTTGAAAGAATGTAGCATCGTCAAAATGTACTTGAAACTGTCTAACTTTCCGTAATGCAAACGGAATGCAATGGCTGTAATGCAACGAAATATTTCTGATTGTCCCTGTAATTAAACTGCACACCTGTGATTTTCAAGAAATTTAAAATGACTCGAGAAAATTATGGTTAGGTTTTGCTCTGTTACATACGGTCGGACAGACAGACAGACGGAACGACGACTATATGTGCTATGTATTTACGTAATTACGAACGCACCTAAAAAGCATGTTTACGTATCAAGTTTACTCGAGGGGGAAGTATGAGAAACGAGGCTACTTTGAAAAAAAAAAGCCTAAAAAAGCTCGGGTATACTTTCTAAAATAAATTATCTATGCTGATAATAAATAAATAATAATAAATCACATAATCAAAATATCTAATATTTGTGTGGTGAGAATTAAACTATTTCCAATTCGGAAATTTAGAATTTTATTTAGCACAAATATTGGGGTAATTTGCTGATAATTGGCAATGATTACATTTTAAACGTTATTCCTAGTTTAAAATGTCAAAAATTTGGGCTAAACTTGTAACTGATTCTTTCTTTGTAAAACTTAAAATAAATGAAAATTATAAGAAAATTTTAAATTGGGAAGATATTTTAAAAGGTAACATAAAAGATTGAATAATTTTAATTTATAAAAATATCGGGGATTTTTTCTTTTTTCCCTAATGTACTAAAATTTTAGTATTTTACGCATGTAATTTTTGCTTTAGGACAAAAGTTATGGTAATAAGAAAATCAGGTATCGCCATGACTGCACACGGGATGTTACATTTTTAGAGGTAACACCACTTTGATGCTCTAAAATTTTATGTCTTTTTAAGGATTATTTTTATTTAAGAAATGCTAAGTGTTTATAAAAAATAATTTTCATTGAATTATTTATGCATATATTAAAGAAGAAGGCTGTATTTCTTTTTTTAGTTGTTATTCTTCCCCATTCGAAATTTTTATTTAAAATAAAATATCAGAATAGACTCACTTTTTAGCAATTTTACTATGGTTACCGGTCATTTGAAGTTTTCAACAGTTTTTCCACCCATTTTAGAAATTTTTTTTTTTTTTTTTTTTTTTTTTTTTTTTTTTTTTGTAATTCCAACATAAATTTTTTGATTCAAGTTATAACATACTTCAACGCATTATTCCTACAAAATCTATACATATTCAGCACTTCATTAAGAACTGTGTGTTCTTCAAGATGTAACAAAATTGCGTACACGCCTCAAAGCGCGACAATTTGTTTAAAGTATTTTTTCATGGTTCCCGAGTTGGTTTGATTTTGTAATGGGGTTGTGGCTGTAAAGATGTTGAGCTTTGTGCTATGGGAGTTCAATAGCATTAAACAATCCGATTTCCGAACATAAAAACTGCTCATTAGAAATACATGAATGAGTAGAAGCTTTCTTTTGTGCAATTTACCTCTCTGTAGCTGTAATGAAATGCTTTTAAAATCAGCTTTGTCGAATACAAATTGGAAAAGCATGTGAAAATAAAAAAGAAAGTATGGAAAATGCTGGAATTTTCACTAAGCTGCTTATTGATTTACGAAAGAATTAATCAGGTGGGGAAAAAAGTCCTTTAATATATCATGTAATGGTGGAAAGATTGAATGATTAAGAAGAAAAAATAAATAAAAAGTAAATAAATCCCTGCCGGCTTGGCCTACAAGCTGAGGTAGATATAGAAGTTAGGTACAAATTTCATTACCAAAAATTGAATCAAGACTAGAGATAAACCCATCACTAAGAATGAGCTATAGGGACCTAAACCTTTTGAGAAAGTTCTGATATACACGCATATATACACACGTATATTTATATGGAATAGATTTTTAAAAGGTGAAAACAAAACCAGAAAACTTCAAAATGTTAAAATATGCCACTATTTATATAGTCTGGATTTGTCATGTTGTCATACGTTTTTTCAAACTTACAAAATGTTATATATTCACCGGATTTTTGTCCAATATATTTCCAACATGACATATATATGTGGTAGGTGGAGATTATAATTATAAGAGTCATTACTTAATAATATACTACAGTTTATTGGAATTCTTGGCTAATTAAGTCTATGTACAGCATGTCAGGGTAAAAGAAAGGGGGAAGCTTAGGCCTTTCGAGTAAGTCCGGGGCGCATTCGCCGGCCGCTTACGCTTGGACGTAGAGTGGAGGGATCTCGGGCCGTCTGCCCGGTGTCAGTCCCACAACGAAACTGATGTATTTTCCTTTTCTTTGCTATCAGGCTAATTGGATAAAACCTGATCGTCAGCAGATAAACAAATGTGTACGAGTCATTCGGTTCTCGTGGGAGAATGCTTACTACAGCAATAATACTAATTGGATGTTTTGGGAAGCAAACTGCAACGTACACTCGGCCATCGACGACAGTGCGTCCCCGCACTTGTATTTTAAAAATTAAAAAAACACAAAGAGAGAGAGAAAAAAAAATATTAGGGGAAAAAAAATAATTTAAAATTTAAATTATTGTCAAACTGAGAAAAAAAAACGGTGAATTTTTCAAAACTCGGTTATACAGAATTAATTAAAGTTAAATTAACTTTAAGTGGTACACGGAAACAAAACAAGTTGCGAACGGAAAGAAAACGAAACCAAAACAAAACAGCGCGAGTAGCCATGACACCGTCTGTGCGTATCAAGCCGTCTGCTTGAATGCTACTCTCACAAGAAGCAACAAGAACCGTCTGTTCTTGTGATGTTCTGCGAAATTTCCGTCTGAAAAACCGCAGACACACAACTCATATAACATTAAAAAAAAATTCTACCGCTTCTCGCCCCGTCTGGGCGGCGGGTAAAAAAAAAACAATTTTCCTCCGTTGTACCGAGTTTAAAGTTATCCGTGCCACGACAATAAAATTTAGACTTTAACTGAAAAAAGAGAAAAAAAAAGTAGGGAGGGCGGGGGGGGGGCACAATATTACAATATACAGGAAAGAAATTACATAATAAAATACACAATAATCAAAAGATAATAACATACATAACAATCAGATAATATATATTACAACAATATGATGTAAAAGTGTGGAGATAATAACGATAGTTTCTTTTCAAAAAGTGTTGGCAGTCCTGGTGAAACTGTCCAAAGCTCTCTATAGTCACTAGTTAAAAGTTATGTCAGCGAAAGGACGAGTGATAAAAAAAAAATTCACTTTTGCACAATCTTGAGTGAGACACAAAATGAGAGAAAGAAAAAAAAAATTTACAATCGTGGAGCATATTTCACAAACGAGAAAAAAAAATAATGCTTTTTAAAAAAAAGGAATTGTGCTTCTAATAGAAAATTGTAGTTTCAAAACAGCACCATTAGATGAGAAAATTGTAACTTGACAGTTCACTTTACACATAAGCGAGCTGATTCCCGAGCACTTTACACATAAGCTGAGCCACTGATTAAATTCACTGTAGATTCACAATTTGGGTGACTGGAGCGCAACACAAAAATAAAACACAAAAATAAAATTGGTGCACTGAGCATATATTCACAAACTTAGAGACGAACGCTGGACGTAGTCATACATGATAAAAAAAAATGGAGAAGAATGTGATTTCTTGAGTAATACACAGTGATTTTTCGTAAGCAGCGGTGAAGGTAAAAATAAGTGCATATTTCGCAACAATCTTGATAATGTTCACCATAATAAGCAAAAGAAGTTACGGAGGAGAGAAAAAAAAACGAACTAGTTGAAAGAGTCGTAGCTCTCAGCAGCTGTCAAAAAAGGGGGTGTGGTTGATTGATAGCTTGCCGGCGCTGAGAAAGTTCCGATTCCAGGCTTGGGTCTAGGAGGAGAGTCGGCAGCAGAAATTTCGTCATATATGAGAAGTTTTTGTTTAAAATCAGCTAAATGCGAGCATCCGTACAAAATAGATTTGTTAGCCGGTGAATCTGGGATACCTTGGATGATGTAATGGATGACAGACATGTCATCAATATTTGCTCTTTGAGCCAACTCCTTCATTTTTAAGAAGTATTCCATTAATGACTCGGAGTTCTTATGTCGCACCGAGAGTAACCTATGAATTTCTGCGGGGGAAACGGATTTCGAAAATTCGCGCAAAAGCGCTTGTTTGAGTGAGGGATACGAGGAAATGTTCTGGCTTCGAATGAAAGATATGTCGGCTAACTGCATTTCGTATAAAATATGTTAAATTAATTGCACGGTAATAAAAAATAATCAAAATGGTGATCGCTTACCTGGCATATACTGTATCCAATTTAAAAAAAATCCGCTCTTAAAGAGAGCCGGAGGAGCATTTATATTGCTGGTAAATAAAGCGACAGAGAGAGAGAGAGAGAAAAAAAAAACACAATATCGCGCGCCGCTGAGACTGAAGAAACACTGTTTTAGAGGTCTGCACGGGCCGAAATTTCCAGGCCCGAGCCCGGCCCGAAAGTTAAAATTTCGGCCCGGGCCCGGCCCGGCCCGAACGAAAGAAATATTGGCCCGACCCGGCCCGGCCCGAACGAAAAAAATATTGGCCCGACCCGGCCCGGCCCGAAAGTTAAAATTTCGGCCCGAGCTCGGCCCGGTCCGGAAAAAAGTTTAAAATTCGGCCCGAACCCGGCCCGGCTCAAGTGAATTTCTACAGAACATTGATCTTTAATCTTATGGATGAGTTCTGATCAAAAAAAAATATATTATTATTTTTTTTTTCATGTTTATAATCTCCATTTATGCAGAAGTGCCGTAGGCCGCGATATTTACGCTTTTAAATGAATCTTTGTTTGTTGTATGTAAATGTTTCAGTTATCACTAGTATTATTAATCCATATTCCCTGTAATGGAGACAAAAAGTCGAAAAAGCGGTATATGGTAAAATTTCCAAAGACGAAATCGCTTTGGAACGAAAAAAAAAAAAAAAAAAATACATTCCCTTCTTAACAGATGTAAATGTTTAATATATTTTTTTCTCCCGTATTGTTGTATTCATTTTGCATGGATGAACATTTTAAAAGAAACTTTCAGTTTTCAGTTTAAAAGAAAATTCCATCATATATATATATATATATATATTTTATGTGTGTATGTGTGTGTGTGTTTAATTCTATTTTAAAACGCCTAGTAATCTACGATTCTTTAAAAGGAATAAATTCTAATGTTTAATTGTAGAATAATGACGGCTTAAAAGAATATGCCATTTTTGAAAACATTTTTGGACAAAGCCAAATATTACTGATTTATAAAAAGTCGAGAAAAGGATTTTCATATAAGAAGATTCAATAGGAACTGATTATTTTGGTCCATGAAAACTAGGAAGAATGGAATCAGTCTCGGCTTCGTACGGAAAAAAAAAGTTAAGCCCGGCCCGAAAGATTAGTGACTAGGCCCGGCCCGACCCGGCCCGAGTCTGCAGAAGTAAGGCCCGAGCCCGGCCCGGCCCGAATGCCATTATTGGAAATCGGCCCGAACCCGGCCCGCGGGCCGGGCCGGGCTCGGGCTTCGGGCCGCGGCCCGGCCCGTGCAGACCTCTACACTGTTTACCACACATCCGTTACAGCTGGGAAGGAGCCGATTTTCACCGATTGCAGCGAACAGTTGCAGAAAGGGAGGTCTGCCGTTGAACACACAAAGATAGATGCCCGCAACAGGCGTAGTCAACAATCCTTTAGATTCCGGAAGCGCTGTAGTATGGAGAGGAGCAAAACAGTTCGCAATATCCGAGCAATAATTTCTTGAAAAACAAATAGGGTTCGGGCAAACACAGACGTGGATGCCGTATGCCGAAAGATAGCGTAAAGCAGGTGATCTGACGATGAGATTTGCAGTTCAGGTTAGCAGAGTCTTAATACAGTCCGCTTAATACAGGATTCATAGGCCGGCCCCCATGTGGTAGGTGGAGATTATAATTATAAGAGTCATTACTTAATAATATACTACAGTTTATTGGAATTCTTGGCTAATTAAGTCTATGTACAGCATGTCAGGGTAAAAGAAAGGGGGAAGCTTAGGCCTTTCGAGTAAGTCCGGGGCGCATTCGCCGGCCGCTTACGCTTGGACGTAGAGTGGAGGGATCTCGGGCCGTCTGCCCGGTGTCAGTCCCACAACGAAACTGATGTATTTTCCTTTTCTTTGCTATCAGGCTAATTGGATAAAACCTGATCGTCAGCAGATAAACAAATGTGTACGAGTCATTCGGTTCTCGTGGGAGAATGCTTACTACAGCAATAATACTAATTGGATGTTTTGGGAAGCAAACTGCAACGTACATATATATATATATATATATACTATATATATATATGTACACTATATTGCCATTGATTATGGGACACTTGCGATTTTAGACATTTTACTAAATATCTAGAAAAATACATGAGCAATCATCTCGAAACTCTTAGTGTATAAATATAATAGTATACGTCATACATCTGCGTGAAGATTTTTTACCGAAACGCCATAGGGGACCGTCAACAAATTAAAAAAGAATGAATATCTTTTGAATAACCCTGTCAAAACTAATGTAGCAAAAGCGCTCAAACTCTAGATTATGATTGAATGCCTTATTGTAATACACTGTGTTCATTTTTATGCAAATAGCATGCACACTCGCAGAGTAATTAAGGTTTTTATAAAAATGGTCCCAAATTTTTCCAAGTTTTTCCATTATAATTTTCAGAGTTCTTAATATAAAATAATATTTTTTTCAGAAAATATGACAAACAACATTGCACACAGTACCCTGTAATCAGAATTAAAAAATAATAAAAATTGTATGAAAAATGAGTAGGTTTACTATATAATTTTTTACTGCGCATGCGTCAAAGATATCAAAATTTCATTTGCATATTATGTTAGCTAAATGTATAGTGCAACTTTTGTAAAAGTCTCAAAATCATAGCTTGAAAATTCTGAAAGTAATCGTCTATAGAAAAAGGACAAAATCCGTTGTTTCCAAAATGAAGCAAAAAAAAGAGGGATTTTATCCAAATGCAGTAGTACATCCCATATTGTGTATTCTATATTGACACTAATCAATGAATATATGGATACAACCCCTCTTGTTTTTGCTTCATTTTGAGAATAACGGATTTTCGACTTATTCAATTGACGATTAGTGTCAGAATTTTCAAGTTATGATTTTGTGACTTTCACAAAAGTTGCTCTATACATTTAGCTAACATAATATGCAAATGAAATTTTGATATCGTTGACGCATGCGCAGTAAAAAATTATTTCGTAAACCAACTCATTTTTTATACAATTTTCATTTTTTTTTTAAATTCTGATTATAGGGTACTGTGTGCAATGTTGTTTGTCATATTTTCTGAGAAAAATAATATTTTATATTAAGAACTCTGAAAATTATAAGGAAAAAACTTGGAAAAATTTGGGATCATTTTTATAAAAATCTTAATTACTCTGCGAGTATGCATGCTATTTGCATAAAAATGAACAAGGCTTATTACAATAAGGCATTCAATCACAATCTAGAGTTTGAGCGCTTTTGCTACATTAGTTTTGACAGGGTTATTCAAAAGATATTCATTCTTTTTTAATTTGTTCGGTCCCCTTTGGAGTTTCTTGAAAAAATCTTCACGGAGATGTATGACTTATGCTATTATATTTATACACTAAGAGTTTCGAGATGATTCCTCATGTATTTTTCTAGGTATTTAGTAAAATGTCTATAATCGCAAGTGTCCCATAATCAATGGCAATATAGTGTATATATATATATATATTTCAAATCCGTCAAATTATTTATTTCATTTTCCGTTTTGATGTGGAAATCTTGCTATAGAAAAGTTATGACATAATACTCAATTTTTTCTTAAATTCGTCTAACTATTTTTTTTTCATTTTTCACGTGTAAATCTTGCAATAGTAAAGTAATTGTTGTAATAAGAATTTTATTGTTTTTTTTTTTTTTTTAATTGTTGTCAACTGCTATAACGAAAAATGTTTATTTTTTCTTGTCATTGCTTCGTAAGAGTTGGTTTTGTCACAGCCATGTTAAGGCGGAATTCAAATTTTTGAGCCCTCTTCCCCCTTTCCATCCCCTTGGACCGATTGCCCATTTGCAATCCTCCCTGAGATATTAACCATCTCAGTGTATCTGGAGAGTTTGAGGACGATTGGTGCATAATTGCGATTTTTATTGTGCAGGCAATATTATGAAGAAAATTTTTCAAAAGTTGTACCATGGGAACGATTGCAATAGGTAGTGTTTTTTACGAAATCTACATAAAAGTTTACATATTTTCATCCAGAGCTCGAAATGTACCGGATCAGACTGGAACCATATTCTGGTTCGTGAAATCATGGTAAATGTCGTTCGTGCAATTATTAAACATATTATTATAGTTTTTTATGCATAGCTTATTAAGTTCTGTGTAATTATTTTTTATTATTATTTAGAATCTTCAATGCATTTAAAAAAAAATTTTGTACGAGTAAATATAAATCTGTATATGTATTTTGTAAAAAATTAGTAAACGAAAATTTATAAGTACCATTCCTGTTCCTATTTATTTTTTTTTTTTTTTCATTACGAACCCTGTTTTTATCATACTGATACATTTAAAAATGCAATCGAAGAAAAAGTAATTTAAAATTTATAACTCTGATAGATTTGAAGGAAAATGAATACAGTACAAATACGTTTTGCACATATTTAATCTCTAAGTATTTTAAAGTAATTTTGTCAGAAAATATTGGAATGTTATATTGTTGATATATTATTATTATGATTGGGATATAGGGTAACATCCCCAGTAATTGGCACTTTAAGAATTTGTCTTTAAACTTACTTCAATTTTCATTACAAAAAAATAAGATATTTACTTGGAAATATTTTTAAATCAAAGAATGCATACCTGCGCATCTATTTTGCCATTTAAAAGCAAAAAAAAAATTTTAAAAAGCATTTTTATAAAAATATATTTATAAAAAGTTGCTGAAATCACCAGTAATTGGCACCTAGAGCACCAACGTATGACATTTTGTGATCCAGTAATTGGCACATGTTTATATTAAAAAAAACCTTACATTTTGCATTGTGTTTAATCGCTTTAAATGAATTTACTGTAGATGAAGATGCCATATTTCAGGTTTTTGAGAGTAAGAAATCAGCATATTAGTCTGAAATGTGAACGCTTTAAAACAATACAATATACTTATATTAATACCCAGTAATTGTCATGCTGTCCCCAGTAATTGTCATATGAAGCTTTAATGGATTCCAATTATTGATTATATTTCATATTTTCAAATAAAAACAAATGATAAACAAAATTAGTCTATAACTTTAAAAGGACTTCATTGTAATTGGAACAGGTGCAATTACTTGGAACTAGCAAAATTGAAGCACCATTAATTGGCATCTATCATTAATTCAGAAATCCAAATATTTGTGTCGAAAATACTTTTACACAATTAAAGTAACCCTTTTTAACCAAACAAAACTGTTGTCAATTAAAATTTAAAGTATATTATAAATCAGATAATAACGAATTGAAAAGCATGCCTTCCTTAAACCAAAGAAAAAGCATTTGCAACAAAAATGGCTACTTTGATACAAGCCATAATTGTTTCTTTTTCCTAGGCACTATTGTCATTTAGTAGCATAAATCAAAGTTATAATCTGCAAAGTAAAGTAAATGAGCATATAACTGGTATATGGTCTTGCATTTTTAAAAAACTGGATATAAATCTTATTTTAGGACATGTTTGTAGGATGTGCCAATCACTGGCGCATGCCAATTACTGGAGATGTTACCCTATTATTAGCAAAAAATTTCATAATTAATATTTTCCTCATTTTTTTTACACACTAAGGCTTGCCGAAGCACCTTAAATGAGAATGAGTAGATTCAAAATCTCATTTATTTTTATTTTTAATCTAATTGTGAAGTCATACTAGAGTTAAATTTTAGTTTCACGCATAAATTCCTTTTGAACTAAATAATTTTGCGAAAATTACACATAAGGACAAAAAACAAACACGCAAAAATCAGAAATAATTAAAATTTGTGAAAAAGTTTTGTTATACAGCATTGCCACAAAAAAAGTAAAAGAAATTATAGCAAATTTTAATTCAAAACAAGTTCGAGAGACGACATGTAACCCGGAATGACTATGAAACAGTTAAAAAACTGGAACAGCCGCATTGTTGGGAGTGTCATAACTAAATTATTCCACGCCGTCATTTTTAATTTATGCACTCGCCCTTAATTTCTAAGTTTTTCCTATTAACTGCATTCTTTAATATACAGTAAACGCTAATTATTCTCTTTGAATAAAAGCTTTCTTTTAGAAAGTACGGGTTGGGTTTCAAGATATTAATAGACTTGTCTTTTAAGGAAAATTTTAAAGAACAGGACTAGTTTCCATAAGCTTGGGAAGTATCTTAAGAATTATGATTTAATTTTAGTTTAGCTGTTCATTAAATCCATTATAAATAAAAGCCTAAATGCTTTCCCTATTTCATATTGTTTTTAATGCATCTCGCATATTTTGTTTTGTTTTATTTTACTTTTCTCTTGCATTACTTTTTCTTTGCCATGGTTTATAGAAGTAACTGATAAATTCTTTTCCTCCAAAGTGAAAAATATTTCTTTTGTAACTTTAGGAAGCTTTTATTACAAAAAGTGAAAAGATAACTTTTTTCAGCCATCCAGACGAAAGCAATTATGAAAATTATAATATAGTAGCCACCCTTGGCGACCAGCTTTGTCTCCCTTAAATGTATGTTAACCAATGTATTATGTTACTTTTATTCATAATTCAATCTATTTGTTCAATATTTCACCAACTCGGAAGAGTGGGCTTCTTTTTTTATAATTCAGATTTCTTGATTGGTACCACTTTTCTGAAATGGTAAAATTCCCTTTGTTTTCGCTTTAATTAATATGTCATTAAATGAACTGTTTCAAAAAAGTTGTGTCAATCAAAAAGTCTTTTTTTTTCTTTTTTAATTAGCTTATTGGTAACACTAACTTGGAATATTCTGATAGAAAAATCAAGATATCTTTATTTATTTATTTTATTGGTGGAACGCAGTTGATAAATCGCCAAACATCTCAACACATTTTTTTGTATTTCATTAAAAATGTAATCATTTCGCCCATTTCATTAAAAAATACGATACTTCGATTTAAAATTGAAGCACCTAAAATTCACAGCTTTCATATCTTTTTTTCTTTTCTTTCTTTCTTTCTTTTTCTTTTCTTTTTTTTTTTTTTTTTTTTTTTTTTAACGAAATGAAACGAAAAATTTTAAATAATTTTACAAACCATGATATTTAATTTCAACTTCAAAGCACTATTTTAAATTACCCACGCGAAACAACCACAACAACAAAAAGCTGACTGGGCGAATTAAAAAACGCTTTTGGCGAGGTGTAAAAGTCTCAAGAATTCTTTGCGATCATGGCAATTTTTACGAGTTTTATTCGAAAATTTTTTTTTTGATTTTTTAATTAAAAAGGAAACTTTCTGTATGGAAAGTGATGGAATCAGTTCGTAGTTATTTATGACATTCACAGGATTAGACTGTTATAATATAGATGTAATAATGGCGATAGAACAATATCTGGCGACTTATAGCCTGCGCCTGGCTAACATTTAAGCACCAAACTGGTCGCCTGGCATAGAAAAAGTGAAGCAGTCAACCCGAAATTGTTGATGTCAGTCACATGACTTAGGCTTTTATTATATAGATAATGTATAAATGGTGTTGCCGAATTTGACCCACAAATTCTAGAGGAGTGATAGTAGGCATCAAGAGCACAAAAGAAAAAAATCTATAGACGATGCGGTCGCAAATCGCTTATTTAGCCACAAATATAGGATGTTTCTCTTTAACTGAATTCGGATTAACGGTAATAATTTTAAGGAAAAAAACTGCAATGGAAGCGCAACGATATGTACTTCGTTTGGTATGAAATGTGATAACATCACAAAAAGTTCTGGAAAAACAGGGTGCTTATGCAATCAGTGATACTGTATGTACTAATAGCCGAAAAATGTGAAGCATCAATTGGATACTGCTGGCGCGTATAATGAAAACTTCAGCCACTTTCTTTGGTGTTATCACATTGCAACAAAAGTGGTCTATTAAATGTCTCATTATAATAAATGCATCACAGTTTTCTGAAATTATTACTGGCAACCCAAGTTGAGTTAATGTAGAACACACTGGATTTTTGATTAAATTTGTGATTTGCGACACCATATTCCATTGCGATTCTTGTTCTTGTTCATACCTACTAACTATCCTCTGAGTATATCGGTCGAATTTGGCAACATCCATATATACGAAGTCTGTGTGATAATACTTGCTTTGACAAAAAAAAACACATTTTTATCTCTAAAATGTATTTTATTTTTAAACAATTTCCTTTAAGTTCGATACCCTTAGCCCAATGTTTTTCTAATTTTTGTTTCTCCTCTAAAAAACATGATTGCTCCAAAGTTGTTCTTCAAAATAATCGTTTATTTCAGCCATAACCTCATAGTCGGAACCAATTTTTTTGTCACCGAGCAATTTTCTTATATTTAGAAATCGAAAATAATCACTAGGGGCTAATTCTAATGAGTATGGTAGAACGAGATGCAGAAACAGTTCGTATCGTAATTCTTGGATTTTTTTGTCATTGTGATGATACAGGTGTGCCTGTGCACGCGTGCATTTTCTTGATGAAACAATATTTTTTCTTTGCCAAACGGGCGTTTTAGTTTTACAACATAGTTGAAACAATTCAATAAGTTGGTGTAATATTCACCATTGACCGTTTTGTCCTTTTCAGAGTATTCGTTGAGAATTGTTGCGCATGCATCCCAAAACACTGTAATTGTGACTTGGTTTGCCGATAACGTCATTTTACCATTTTTTGGTGCAAGTTTGGCCTCGAAAAACTCACTGTTTAAATTGGTCTCTGGTATACTATGTTGAATCCATGTTTCGTCAACAGTTACGAATGGACGCCAAAAATAAGTTAATCAAGATCTCCCCGTGCAAGTGTTTCTAAATGGATTTTGATAAGATTGGTATGGTCAGCGGGACATTTTTTCAGGGGTGGTTTTAGTACATGGCATATTGTTCTACGTTAAATATAGAATTGGGGTAGAGAATCTATAATCAGGTGAATCCGATTATGAAAGATTAACTTTAAAAAATTATTCTGTTTGCAGTTTGATAAGATTTTGTTTCTTAGATAATTTTTCATGCATGATTTTGGTAATAATGCATGTCATAAATCGTTCTTTATCAAATCCTACTGTAAATTATTAACTAAAAAAGTGGTCTTTAAAAGCCCAAATTTTGTACAACGCATTAAAAATATATATAGTAGCGGAATGAAGTAGAACTAAAAACGTTTCGTTCTCCTATTTCATGGAAGTCATTTTTTTTCGTTATATTTTTATTTTTGTACTTAAAATTTACCTTAAACAGGGGTTTCAGCAAGGAGAGCTACCTGATGACAAAATAATAATAAATAGCATATTCAGCTCTAGTTTTTGAGAAATGCTAGTATAAACGTTTTTTTTTTCTCTATTACTTTTTTATGTTGGACCGTAAGATAATAAAGATAATACAATACATAATAAAGGCAATCACGTGGATAAATTAAAGATAATACAATAAAACAGATTCTTTAATCAAAGAAACCAATAATAAAATATCTTGTAACTGTATTATTGTATTATTATAAAATGTGAAGCATGTTCCAGAATCTCATCGAACAATGCCACAGCACGACAAACCTTTTCAAGCAACCGTTGTCACTTTCTCCAACACTTTCGCAGATGCACTCTAAACAAAGCACAGTTCAAAGTTTATACCGGAAGTTCAGAGGCTTTTTCATTGTGATCACATTTTGCGTGGTTCTGCCAGTTTCTTTTTTCTTTCTTTCAAATTAGATTAATCGTATTAAAAAATGCATTACTCAGTATTGAAATGAATAGATTTTACGGACAATTCTCAGCATAGAGGTGCTTCTTCCTAAAAACGAATACACGAATGACCTAATTATTTATAGCCAAAACATGTTCCTTTTCTAAATCTCGATTTTTAACAGTAGGTTTGAACTGCATGCGAGCTAATTTTAGGGTAAGTCAGGGTTAGTTGTTCTAGTTGCCTCCTTAAGCCATTCGCTATTTTTTCGTTTCTGTAGTAACGATTTTTGTAGTGCATATTAATCTGTCTATTCCAAATTTTATGTAGAATTCCATAAAAAATAATACTGTAATATAAATACTAGATAAAATGGGATTTTTGTCAAAAAACTTAATCAATGACTCTGGTCATCTAACCCTACTTTGCAGACCGGAAAACGACAGCATAGACAATCACCTCATCGAGTTAACGGATGAAAATGTATGTTTAGTTAAACCTCGATTCGCATATTAAAACGGTCTGCCAAATCTTATCTTGGTGGAAAACACGAAATTTTAACAGTTGACTCGTAGGTTTACCATTGTGCTATCCTGCATTCAAAACATGGAAGACTGGGAGCAGGGAAACATAGTAGTAAACCTATGAGTCAACCGCTAAAAACGGGATTTTATATTGCTCCATCAAAAGTTGTGACTTGGTAGACCGATTGCGTTTTAATATGCGAATCGAGATTTAACTAATCCTAAATTTTCATCCATGAAATCGATGAGGTGCTTGTCTGTGCTGCCTCAGCCTGGTTAATTGAGGTTTAAATCATTACTTGATCGGAATGTAGATGCTCTAGCGAGTAGCTCTGAAAGTAGAAGGAAGTATGAGCTGCAATCTATAAACTAATACAAGATGTAATACCTGTTCCAACAGTATTCATTAAATATTTCATAAAAGATCTCTTATTATGAAATATATTATATTTCATCTGCTACTATATATCATGAGAAAGTTCAACAAAAGTCAAACTTACCTTTTGATGAATATATATATATATATGTATATATATATACATATATCTACTAAAAATGCAGTGCAGGGGAAATGCAGCGTACACTGTTAAAAATATCGTGAAAACTAGGAAGCAGGACGTTTCGGTCCCGCCATTTCGGTCCCGCCGTTTCGGTCCCGCCGTTTCGGTCCCGAGACATTTCGGTCCCGAGACGTTTCGGTCCCAAGACATTTCGGTCCCGAGACGTTTCGGTCCCAAGACATTTCGGTCCCTGGCCATTTCGGTCCCGAGACGTTTCGGTCCCGAGACATTTCGGTCCCGAGACATTTCGGTCCATGGTCATTTCGGTCCCGAGACATTTCGGTCCCTGGACTTTTCGGTCCCTTCTCCAGCAAGCTGAAATTTTGTGCACGGGAAATATCTGACATAATTTTATAAGGAACATTTTAGAGTGTTGAATTCAGGGGCAGGTCATTCCCCCCGTAGCTATCAATTCCCCCCCCCCCCGGAAAATTTGGAATTTTGTGTTTTCAGTGGTAAAAAAGTGTAATCCCCCGGAGCCACAGAAGTCCCTCCCGGAGAAAAGTGTCTGAATTCAACACTGTTTTTTTAACTGAAAGTCGCATAATATTTTAGTGTAATGCGATTAATTAGAAGTAACAAGTACCCCAAAACTTGATCAATTATTTAGAAATCGATGGAGATTTCTGAAAAAAATTCACAAATGAATGGCATTTTTAAAAATTGCCAGAATGTTTTGAAATCTTGAAAGAGGAAACGGGGAAGTTAACTTGGAAACTAATAACTAAATTTATAAAAGAACCCAATTAACTTATGATATTAACACACACCATAATAGTTGTAGAATTTTAACTTCTGAGATGCATGTTTCCTCTTCAGGGAGACAAAGGTTTTTAAATTGCCAGGAGAAAAGAAAGAGTTATTGTTATATGGAATTTATATTCTGACACTTAGCATATTATAGGATTTCATCGCTGAAGCCAATTTTCAGAATTATAAGTGTTTCATTATTTTGCACCCCCACCACTTACCGCATAGGAGCAAAAATGTTGAAATAAATAAAAAAACATCTGCATCTGGTGGTATTTTACCCTTTGTGCCAAAATTATCATTGAATCCTCTTTTTGTTTATGGCATTTTTTATATATTGTTTTTGGTTACCAGCATTTATTTTCCTTTTAAACTTTTCCGTTTTTAAATTAAGAAAAGAGTTTCCAGATTGCAACACGTGGAGGTACTTAGCATTGCAATTATTTTATTACATAAATATATGACACGAGCAGAAATAATTATTAAAATAATTTGTAACCTAAAGATTTTTTTTTTTTTTTTACATTTTAGAAAAATGAATTACATCTTGAATTATTAGCAATTATTTTTTCATGACAACAGTTCTTTTTTTATTGTTATTATTACAATCTAGAATGTTTATTATATTGACGCTTCCCTGTTTTTATTAATGTTTTCCAAAATAACGGCAACAGCAAAAAAATTATATTGCCATACTTTTATGCATATATCACATTTATACAACACCTGTTACATTTTCTAAAACCAGCTTAAGGAAACTAATTACAAAATTATTAATGTAATGCGTATTGAAATTTGTCATTTCATTTAAAGCTGATATTATTATATAAAATAATTATTTTTAACATTAAAATATAAAAACCCTCATAAAAAATATGAAAAAAAAAAAGCCTTCTGTCAAACTAAGTTAAATTAAAAAAGGTAACTTAAAATATTATGTCTAGGTGGTAAATATCTTATCTAACAGTCTTATTTAGTTATGTTATAAGTTTTGAATATTTCAATGTCATTCATAAGCTGTAATAATAAGGATAAAAAATATTCCATTCTACTTTTTATACTGGTTTAATTGATACTAAAAGCGTTTGGAATGAAGATAACAGCAAGAGGAATAAAAAACACCGAGAAATGCTGTTCTTTTCAAAACATTCATATTTCTTCTAAAAAATGACAGCGATTATGTGGGAGGTCCGTCCGCATTTGAACTCCAGAGTATAAAGGGCATTGTAAAGAATAAGGGTTTCATCTGACAAGTGTATAAAGATCAAGATACGTAAAGCTAACTACCTAGCTCTTCTAGCTATCTTGTATAAAGATGGACTATTTGTTCAGATGGGCGTTGACAATTGATTGACATGCAGAATTTTTGCTTAAAAGAGGTTAATCGTAGTACTTAGCTGATACTTATATGCATACATTTCCAATTTTATAGGAACACCAACATAAAAAAAAGTGTTTAAAAATTCTCGGCACATGGTTTTGATTTGTTATTTACTTAATGTTATACATTATTTTATTAAATGATTAACATCATCTTAGAAAATTTGAAAGCATTAATAATTATGTTGTTAAATTAAAAAATTCTCAAAAATTAAATTATTTTTATCAAACATATTTATTAATAAGGATTCAAAATTATTTTAACTATTAATTGTTTAAGTGACTTATTTATCAATTACTTGTTTAAAATCTAGTACAAGAAAAAATGAAAAAAACATATTTTTAAATTTCAGCTACTATAATGTTACTAACTTAATTAGGATGTATAAAAATGATAAGGATTCTCAAAATAAATATGTTATTTATTCATTTATTGGTTAGTTTATCATATTTTTCTTACTCTTTAAATATAATAATTAATATATGATTTATTTTTGCGAACTGTAAACTATAACTTTGTTTCAAAAAATTTAAATCTGCATCTGGATAATAATGTTACCTAAACCTGTTAAGAAATATTTTTACACATTGTTACAGTGTTGCATTATTATGTTTAATTAATTATTACGTTACGTTACTAATTGATTTTTCAAAATAGTAATAATAATAATAATAATAATAATAATAATAATAATAATAATTTCCTTTTTTGAAATAAATAACAATTTTTTAATAATAACTTATGGTGTTGAATAATTGCTATAAAATAATTATAATAATTTCCTTTTTTGAAATAAATAACAATTTTTTAATAATAACTTATGGTGTTGAATAATTGCTATAAATTAAATCTCAAAAGAGTTAGTGATTTTAAAATGAAAATCAAATTGATATTTTATTAAATTTATGTATTTTTAATTTAATGAATCTTTATATAATTAAATTGATAAAATTATTAATATGCATTTCGAATTTTACTTTACATAAACTCAATAAATAATCTGTTTTATATTCAATTTATCATTATGTTTTGTAGTAGTTATAAACTGAAGCTTATCGTTTACCTGTTTATTTATTTTATATTTAAAGTTACTGAAATTTAAAAACTATTTATTCAATTAATAATAAAATTAAAAAAAAATTGTCAATTTTTTTCTGTGAAAGTGGGAGCGAAAAGGTAATGGAAATAAATAAATAAACGATAAATTAAAAAAGCTTAGTTTTGTTAGTTAAAAATCGAAAATAAAATTATTTAAAATAATAGTTACATTATTATATAAAATTTAAAAATAATCATTTTATTACAAAGAAATAGGCCCACTTTCAATAAAATTAACTGACAAAAATTGTCTTCATAAAGTAAGAAAACTGTTAAAGAAAAAAAAAAAAAAAAAAAAAAAAAAAAAAAAATGCAAGCAATAATTATTACATAAAAAAGGTCGTTGGAGCATTTTTATTTTTTTAACAAAAATTTTTTATAGCACGCCTAGTTATGAAATCACTAATTTAAAGATTCTAAGAAAGTGTGCGAAAACAATCAATAAAAATAAAAGTTAATCAATAAAAATAATAGTTTATAGTATAGATAAAATACCTAATACAAAAAATATATGATAAAACTTAAAATATTTATTCTGTTAAATAATAATAATAAAGACAGTGTAAAATTATATAACATTGTTTAATCAAATTTACAACTCGCTGTGATTTTATTATCACGAGTTACAATAGATTAAACTTATTGGACTATTATAATCAGCTTTGTATAAAATTTGAGGGATGGGGGGCAGGAGAATAAAAATATTAAAAAAGGCCCGAGCAATGTTGAGCTTACAGCGTTTAGTGGGCCTTCATCAATCAGAAACCAAGTTATAAAGTGGCCGGTAAAGAAATAGCAATGGACCGAAATGGCAAGAGACCAAAATGATTAAGGACCGAAATGGCCAGGGACCGAAATGGCAAGGGACCGAAATGTCTCGGGACCGAAATGTCCAGGGACCGAAATGTCCAGGGACCAAAATGTCTCGGGACCGAAATGTCTCGGGACCGAAATGTCCAGGGACCGAAATGTCTCAGGACCGAAATGTCCAGGGACCGAAATGTCTGGGGACCGAAACGGCGGGACCGAAACGGCGGGACCGAAATGGCGGGACCGAAATGTCGTGTACCCTGAAAACTACCTCTGTCTTACCGTGCACGGCGGGAGCACGCAAGGCTTCTAGTCATACAAACCGCCAAGAAAGACAGCGGAGGCTCTCAACTCTAGATGGCGAAAAGCTTAGGAACGATATTTGCTTAAAAATACACAATCATGCAAATTCGAGGTTCGTTTGGAAAAACCAGCCGAAGAAAGAGTAGCCTATGTGGCTTCACGCTGACGAAGGTAATGCAAGCCCAAGCGTTGGTTCATTTGGAAGATTTTCATCTAAAGATTAAAAAAACATGATGATCGTTTAGAAAAACCCACCTGCGTTGTGGTCAAAACCTGCTATTTATTAATGTTATTTCTGTATTATTAAAACGTGTTTTGTGTTTTAAGCAATTTTAATTGAAGACAAATTATACTTAATCTCTTAAGGAAGTGTTAATTCAGTCAACTACCTACTATAGAAAATTGTCATTAAAACCTTAGGAAATAAGTTTTCATAATTTAACAATTCTTTTAACTTTGTGCTAGTTTTTTAACAAGTTTTCATCAGTGTTTAGTGGAATACCGTTTTAAAACGAATGACTCAGATTTTATACTATTTAGAGTTGCCATACTCAAAGTGCGGAGCGCGGGCCGCATGTGGCCTGGCAACCTTCTATATGTGGTCCGAGACACATAGTCATTAATCCATATTTATACAATTAATTGAGACGAATACAGACCTTTACTTTTGTTTTATATATTTTCATGGTAAGACAAAGTCCATCCTATTAGAGGCTGTTCAAATATAACCTTATCATTTTAGGAGGGGAGGGGGTTTGTCTTTTTATACCGATATCATTTTTGATAAAACCAGAGTTTTCTCTTTTTATTTGTAACATGGTCTTTGGTTCAAAATCGTATGTTATGTTTTATTTAGTCAATTATTTTTTTATGAAAATATAAAAATATTATTAAAATTACCAAATTATTATAAAATTATTTAATTCTAAAATATGGAGTACTCCAATGTTTCACAATCCTACTCTTTTTCACATGTTTATGAATATATAACCACGGTTCGTGGCTTTAGGTACCAAAAAGCCAATAAAAAGTAATTTTAAATAGTAACTCTTTTTTTTCAGTGTTATAAAGTGATATAAGTGATATCGGTGATATTTTATTGACTGTACTTTGTTTGAATCAATAAAGTACGCGAAAAAATATAAATCGGTTTTATATATCACTCCAAACAAACAAAAAAATAAATAAATAAAAAAAATCTAAAAATCAAAACACTTTGATAAAGATATCATTAGCGGGGGGGGGGGGGGGAGGTTTCGAGGACTGATAACACATGATATCGAAAGGAGGGGAGGGGATCCAAAACTACATGCCATTAGTTTAGTCAAAATTTCTTTTACTATGTAGCCCTATTTGTGCGACAACTGTGTATACGTTTCTAAATAACAACATCAATTATTCCAAATTAATTAAATTTGCACTGTATAATTCTGAATTGGAAAAAAAGACTGATTTATCAAAATGCTATTTATTATTTACTTATAAAAAAAAAGGGAAAAAAAACTTTTTTTTTCTTTTTAGAACTTAAAAATTCTACATTGTTATATTATTATGTTTTATACTTAGTGTAAGTAATGCTATTTATTGGGGTGGAGCATTAGTCACAAGAACAGAAAGGAACCAAAATTCTTTACACCACTATTTCTAAACAACAAATTTCGCTACATATTTATATGACACTTGCAATGGAAATCTATCACGAAGTATATTGTTTCGCAACTTGTGTTAAAAAATTGTAGCGACATTTCTTCTGCGACGAACGTTCAATCTTACTGATAATATTGACTTTGTTACAACTGTTTTGTTATACTAATTTTGCTATCTTGACATTTTAATCATCTTTTTTTTTTTTCTACATTTTTATAAGTGTAATTCGGCTCGTTTAACATCAAAGACATACATTTGCGGTCCGCGAGTAAAAAAGGTTGTATCTTGTATACTAACTCTACAGCTATATGGTGTTGAATTGGTATACAAAATAACATATTCTTTGACACAAAAGTACGTGATCGGGGTTCTACATAGAAGAACTATGAATAGACGACATAAGACGACATAATAGACGATATAAACTACACAGAAGAACTTAATTTTTGATACTCCAGACAATTTAACGAAGAAAGAGAAATCGCGCAAGGGAATAAAATAAAAGAAAACGAATGAAAACGTGAGCTATAAAAGTCACTAAAATCACGACAGCGTAAAACAAAAGTTTTAATATGTAATCTAATCACGTAAGAATTTTCACATTATCACAAAGAAATAGGATTGTCGATGTTTGCCACAAAGATCATTAATACAATAAAATAATGGCTGCAAGAAAGTAGAGCGAAGATAATAAATGCGGCATCTGCGACTAATCTACCTGAAAAATGCTCGCGTTTTGACAGTCATTGTTCATTTTCTTTACCACTTTCACATTTCCTAAATCGTTTTGTTATAGTCTACGTGGAAGTGAAGATGACTGCCTTCAATTTAGAGGTCTGTAATATTTATTTATATCAAGACATTGTATGAATAATTAAATAATTATAATCTTGTCTTAACCTAAATTTCGCTTTTAAAATGTTGCTTATTTATTTTAGAATATTTTAATCTTTTCGGGTCTGGTGTACTATTAATAGCACATGTCTTTTAATAGAATAGTATTTTGTTTTAACAAATACTTTTGTTACTGTTTACATCTAATAATGTTAATATTATATGTGTATGCATTTACTATATAACTTCATTAACGTTTAGGCATTTAGTAATAATAATAATAATAAATATTTGCTTAATTCTCTTTCTATCGTTTGCAATTGTTTTATTTTAAATATTCTTTTATTTTAACAATTCTAAAATCGTTAAATGTGCTAAATAAAAGGTAATTTTGTTTCAGTATTTATTCTGCATTTTTTAAAACTCTCTTTTCTGTTATACCGTGCCACAATATTCTCCTATCGGTAACTTTTGGAACTTTTTTTTAGTCACGGAATCCTTCGCCCCCCCCCCCCCACGTCATGTTTAATCTTCTTACAAAATTTCACGTCATTATATAAATTAGACCGCGCTACAGACCACTCTGAATTCTGTCAATTTAATTATGAGCACCTTGTACATTGCCGTTGTATGAATAATTTTATTAATCCTCGCCAGAATTTTATTGAGATAATTTCAACTAATTAAAATAGACTGGAATATTTTGCATTTTTCTAAAATATATTTAATATTCGATAATAATCGTAATTTTAGATGTGTAATTTTTGATACTGTCTGGTTATTTATTTTTTTAATTAATCTTCTTTAATAACTGTTTTATTTTTCTTTCTTTTGTAGATCTGTTTGTGAATTTCTAGTAATCTCTGCTTTTTGTAATCCGTCCTGCTTTATTGATGAATATCAGGTGAGTTATACTTTTGACCTTTTTTTTTTCTTTCATTGCCTTCACTAATTATTGTGGACTTCATTTCTGACAGCTGCGTTAAGTGTAAATGAACGATAAATGTTGTGCGCATCCTATTCTATATAGTAAACATCTTTTTAGTTCACCTCCGTTATGTGTACCGATCTCAATATCTTTGAAATAGCTTATCATCATTGGAACACATTGCAAATGATTTTTTCCCGTAGACCACAATGTAACGGCATTCTTTTGAGTGCCCTAGTAAATGCAACCGTTGTGCGAACTATAAATGCAACTGTTCTATAAATATATACTAGGTTCCTGGGGTTTTATGTTTTTTTATTATTCTGTATTACAGATGATCTAAAAATATTCGTATTTAATTCAACATTGTACAATTAAAAAGAAAAAAACCGCTCCGAACGTTGGCAAATACTAAAGAATGACCAAAACTGAAACCTAATTTCGGTAGTTTTTCTATTTTCGGACAAAAATTGAAACAAAAATATCCAAAAAAAAAAAAAAAAAAAAAAAAAAATTAATTGTGCGTAACTTTGGAGCACATTTTTTTGAAAAATAAGAATTTTTTGCTCAGCACATGTGTTTTTAGTTAAACACGAAATGCAGTTGTGAATTCATATAGATTTAGAATGGAATTTCAATTAACTTTTCAAATTTAGGCAGTATTTAGTCGAATTTTAGCAAAGAATTTCCTTTATGTCATACCTTCTGTAGCGAAATCTACTTAATATATCTCACTTAAAAAAAAAAAAAAAAAAAAAAAAAAAAAAAATACATATTAGCAAACCATTTACCTGTAGTACGAGGTAACAGATTTGCAATATCTTTTAGATTTACAAACATATACTAAAAACGAACACACAAAACACGATTTTTAAAAAAATGTATTTTTTGATGAAAATAATTCTTAGTTTTAGTTATAAAAGTTTATTTTAACAAGTCCAGATAAATATAAGCACATGCAAATATATAATATACAATGTATCCACAAACATATAAACACCTACAAATAGGGTGGATTATAAAGCTCTAAACTTTGTACATAATTTTTTGTTCTCTATAAAATCTTAATTTGCGTTTTCTGAAAAACTGTTTTTCATTGTGTACGTTTACAAGAAAGAATATTTAAAAAACTTTTTAAGAAATGATGTTTTTTGCAATGCGTACTCTTGCGAAAAACATAATTTCTTAAAAAAAAAAAAGAAAAAAAATAAGATATTTATTTCTCGTAAATGCAAATTAAGATTTTGATATAGCACAAAAAAATTATGTATGAAGTTTAAAGCTTTCAAAACCCACCCTAGGCGCTTATACTTTTGTGTATATATTATATATTTCGGGCATTAAAATGTATTGTTTACCTTTCCAGGGATATATTTAGGGAAATTATAGATCCTTTAAAGGACCCTTCAAAAAATAATCTATCTTAAAAAAGTACTCTTCACAAAAATTTTTATCCCCAAACAGGGCCCTTTACAAAATTATTTGTCTTTTAAATAGAGCTTTCACAGAATTTTTCCACCTCCAAATTGAACTTTTCACAAATTTAATCATTTAAAAATAAAATCTGGGCTGTAAAACAGTTGAACTCATCAAAAACCATATTACTGATTTTTTTTTTTTTTTTTTTTTTTTGTATGAAGGATAGAATTTGAATATACATCGGTAATTTAAAATTCACAAATTTATGACTAGAATTTTCGCAAATATAAGAAAAACTTTACAATATCACAAAAACAGGATCCTGTCATAAAAATCTGGGCAGATCAATGCTTCATGTGCCTCTTTAATTGGCCACTTCTGGTTTCTGAAAGTTTATTTCCAGTTAATATTTTGCGCTACATCTTTGCTTCTAATTATCGCTGAGTAATCTAATTATTAAGGAATTTTTGGAATCCTAAATTTTGAAATTTAATCTAAAATATATATATATTTTTTTTTTAACAGTGGAGGGCGGCTTAAAGCGGGCCCTCTCCTTTCAAACTCTTAACATAATCTTATCTACTATACTATCAATAAAAAGAATGGTTTTCGCCTACATACTGTGACTCGAGGAACCACCCACATAGCATGCATGGTCACAGTGACGTCAAAGTGACGTCACTGTGAGTCACTGTGGTCACGTCACATCTGTGACCAAAATGCCACCGCTCAGTGACGTCACATTGTGACTGAAATGTGACGTCACACCTGTGACCAAAATGCCACCCTTCAGTGACGTCACATTGTGACTGAAATGTGACGTCATACCTGTGAACAAAATGCCACCCCTCAGTGACGTCACATTGTGACTGAAATGTGACCTTCTGAGAAAATTAAAAAATATATACAAAAATTCTTCAAAAGATCCCTCAGAGCATGCATGGTCACAATGACGTCACTGCGAGTCACTGTGGTCACATCACATCTGTGACCAAATTACCACCACTCAGTGACGCCACATTGTGACTCAGATGTGACTTTCTTAGAAAACTTTAGAAAATTACAAAAATTCTTCAAACCATGTTATTTACTGGCAAAAAACGTGTTTTCTGGCATTTCAGAAGAATATTGTGCAATCGCTGTTATGTCACACGTTACATGCACTGCGTGTAACGTGTACGTCATATCACATATGTGAGAAAAACCTCCCATTATATGAAACTAAGCACCCAGCAAATAACCTATCAGTGAAACTTCCATTTAAGGAAATTTCTCGTTACACTTAAATGCGTCGTTATGAAAAAATTATCGTTGAATAGAAACCCACGAAAATTCATGAAATTTGTATAGTAAGCTACAAATAAAAATGGAAATATTATAAAACTGTGTTTTAATTTGGATAGTAATTTTTGTTATGCAATATAGCCACATAAAAAAAAATCATTAGTATAATATCTAAAAAACCACGTAATAAAGGAAGGGAAACAAAAACTGAATCGCAGCGTTCTATTTCTCGTTTTCTCTTGTATTTCAAATCGAAAAATTAAAAAAAAATTGGAATATTACTTTGTGTGCGATCTCTTATGAAAGAACACTCATAAAAACTTTCGCATCTTTTTTAAGTATTCAGAGAATGGACCTATAATATTTTCGTGGAACTAGAATCCCTTTCTTAGCATATCGAAAAATTTTCGCATTTTTCCCTTTTCATTTAAAAGATAAAATAAATACATAATTTCAATTCATACAATCCGCTGAAATTTATTCACCAATCAATCTTAACAGCAATCTATCCTTTTCAATATTGTGCACTCACGGAAGTGCAACAAATTTTGCTAAGTAGAATTTTTTTTAATATGAATATTGATTTAAATGTTAATTGCGTTCTAAATGAAAGTTCAACAGAAAATTAAAAAAGTAGATAATTTTATTAAATATGGGCTTCGTTAAATGAAAGTTCCACTGTATTTCGAAACTAATTAAAAGTAAAATAGAAATGCGTGAAAAAAAAATTTTAATTCAAAATTTTAATTAGGGATACCCTCATAAAACTAATGCGCATGCGTATTCAACTTATAAATCTTCGAAGCTCAAACAACCAATAATAACAAAAAATCACCTGCTTAAAAAATATCGTTTGGCAACGACCAGAATAGTTGACAGTAGTGTATTTATTCTTTAGAATATTATGCAGCTGCTCTAGTAACTTTGTTATGATGTTATGTGTGTATATTTAGTACGTAAGTTGAAAATTTTTAAAAAGTGATGCAAAATTGCGATCAGGTGACATTTTATATAAAATGTCGGTCCGAAAAAATACAATGTCAGTGGCGTTTCGTTAATATGAGCGCGCCAATGTCATTGTACTTCATTCGGACATTCCGACTTCGAAATTATCTTCCCTATTTGGATTATGAAACTGGAATTAGAGGATACTGCCGATAAGAAAGAGGTAAGAAAATGTTATTTTTCCTGCTTTTTTTGTAATGATTTCTGTTAATTTCGTAAAAAACATGTTATAAAAGGAATAAGTATCATATTAATTTAACTTTTTTGAATTCACTTACCTTAGTAAATTCAATAAATTTAACATTTATTTTGTTGAAATACGGAACAGCATGTCAACGATTTGAAAATAGTTAATAATATTATTTTTAAAATGCACTTTAATCACATTTTTTTAATTACATGGTTAAAATCACATTTTAATATATTAAAAAATATACACATAATCAAAAGTTAACGTTATAATTAATATATAAAGGAGTTTGGGGTTGTTTAATTGTTGAAAATAATGATAAATATACTAATTTATGCACTAATATTGCAAAAATACTATTGAAAAACATTTTTATTATCTTTCCGAATTTCTCATAATCCCAAAAACTTGATAACTGTAATTCCATGACATTTATTATTTTAAACCATGTATCTAAAATAATTAGGATATTGATTTTGTGGTAATAACAATTATTGATTTTAAAAAATGAGTAATTATCGCATTATTTTATTAATTTTTTATATCTTAATTGTTAAATTGTGTTGAAAATAACAAATTTGTTTCCTTAGTATGTGTTCATTAAATCCTGGTTCTAAATAGTCATAAAAACAATTACATGTAAGCTTTTGTGGGATGTACATTGCTGAAATTTTTAGTGTTTGATGCATTTCTATTATTTTCAATAAAATTTTTTCTAATATTGGGAAGTGAGACTGAGAATACTTAAATATTATTAATAGATTCATCTAATACAAAAAAAAAAATGAAATCTAATAATTATAACTATTAATAAAGAAACTTTAAAAAAAAATTCCTTAAGGATGTCCTTTACCAGCACATCTATACTATATGACATATACAATATATATATATGAATTTAACTACGAATTTAAACCATGGTGTAATCATACATGCGCACAGGCCACTATAGTAAGAAAATAACTAAGCGTAATACTAGAACTAATTGCCTCATCTTCATTTGTACTCGATTTTCAAATAAAATCTCTATATTACGAATATTGCGCATAAACTTAACGTAGTTTTATCAAAAGATAATTCTATATTATATTTAACAGAATGATTTTAATTGATAAATTAATCAAACGAATATTAATTTTCCAAAATGAGTAAAAAAGTGTTTAGGTTAGGATTCGAGCTAGAGACCCTCGATGTATGCTGCCAATGCTCTTCCAACAGAGCAACTTAGCACGCACAATTCACCAGGAGAAATATCATTATATACTCATACGAATAGTATGCATTTATCATACGGGTAGTTTGAAAAAAAAATTAAAGTATTATTACATAGGGTTATGTATAATAATGATAAGTATGCGTTCGTATTCACTGTGTGAATTGTGTGCGTCAGATTCTTCCAGGATAGTTCAGTCGACAAAGTATTGACAATTTGCGCGAAAGACTGCTTAGTTCGAATCCTGACCTGGACACTTTTTCAATCAGTTGGAAAATTACAACAAAAGATAATTAAAAGATATAGGGTGGATGCTCCAGTTTTGGCAACTGCACAAGTTTTGGCCACACTGGAATGATTTACCCTCTATTTAGGCTGTAAATTGATTTTAACAATTATATGCATTCTTACTCCTCAATCTAACACTCTTTTATCATTTCCAATCCCATTTGTTTATTTTTTGATAAAATATGACTTGGAAAAAAAAAAAAAAAAAAAAAAAATGTGTAAAACTATAGTGTGCACTCACATATATTAAGGTTTTTGCTTAGGTAACAAGTTTTCATAATCTTTCAATCTTAGGCATTTATCGAACTTTATTTGTTCTGAAACAAATTGCTATGAAGCTTTATGAAGTAGGCTTTCTCTCTGTTGTAATTTCATATCTAAATTAATTATTTTTACAGCTTAAAGTAGGGGTGGCCAAAACTGGTACTTTAAATTTGCTATGTGTACCAGTTATGGCTATGGTGTGGACAAAAAGAGCACAACATTATGCTCCACTTTTTGGCTACAAGACTAATTATAGTGAAAATTTCAGCAATATATTTAGAAATGTTTTATGACTTATAAATTTAAAAGTTCAATGAAATTACAGCATGATTTAGTGGTTTCTTGTATTTTTTTTCAAAACAAAATGAGGAAGTTGCATAACTTTTGCAAAATTTCAAGCACATGAATTTAGAAATAACAAATAATGTGAAAATCTTTACACTATAAATAGGATTCATTTTAACAAGTTTAAAAAAGACAATTCTGTACTCTTAAAAATGGTCTAGATTAAACACTGTTATAAGATAGGAAGTAAAATTATGGCTTTTCAAAATTCATTGTCAGCTTTTCAAGATGGTTAAGTTTTGTAGTATCTCGTTCTACCTTGCAACACAAGTTTACAGAATGGAGACCAGTTTTTACTATTTTTGAATCTCAAGTAATAGGGTTGTGCTATTTATGATGGCCAATTATCTATATGAGAGATATGGGCCGAAGAGAAGGGAAATGCCCTCTGTGAAGGTCTTTCTAAGATCCTAGCCCATATTTACACAAGGAAATCTAAGGTTTGAAGAAAACTAACTCCAAATGATTAGGCTGACAGGCAGCTAAGTACGAGGAATTAAAGTTAAAAATCAGTTGAAAAAATGGATTTTAGAGATTGTCAAAATACTATTTCATGAAAAAATGGAATAATTTCAAGATTCTAGTCATATAACTGTAAATATTGGTATAGTATAACATATGATACATATAAATGAAATTATGCAAAATGTTAATATAAGCTTTTTTGAATTAAATATATTTTTTGTTTTTAAATTTAAGTGTTCAGTTAAAATCAGTTTAAGTATATTTTATTTGATGTTTTTATGATTTCATTTAAAAAAATGCAAATCTTTTTTATACCGCAAACAAATATGTGTGTGGTAAAACAAATTTTGCACAAAAATGCTTTATTTTTACTCATTATCAGTTAAAATGTTTGCAAAATTACAAGATATTAGGGTGGCCAAAACTGGTGCAGGGGTGGCCAAAACTGGTGCAAATTGAAAGAAATTACTTAACGAGTTATTACTCACAATCTAAAATATTTGATAGAAAGTTATTAAAATTAACAGAAAGACAACTAAATTTACTAAAGAATACTGTTATTGCGATTTAATATGCTTTATTCAGTCTAAAACTATAAAATTTCCATTTAAACTTTTCTCTTAATGTGGTCAAAACTGGAGCATCCACCCTATATATTTATAGACATCAGGATTATTGGTCAGAAATATTGGCAAGCTGTACAGTTTTAGATATGTGCTGGGATTTGTGGATATTAAAGCGAGTAAAAGTTTAAAAAAAAAGTTCAAAAAGATTAAACAGTTTGAACAACATACTACAAAATGTGTGTCAGTTATAAATAAAATTGAAGCTATGCAATTTTCAGCATGTGGGGAAAAATATATAAATATTTTTGAAAGGTAATATTTTTCAAATTTTGAAAACAACACCAGAGTTGTAAGGCATGTGAGGTAAATCGAATTTTTAACTTTAATTCAGAAGAAAGTCTCCTTACTGCAGGTAACTATTTTTATATATTATACAGTATTTGTTCATAAATTGTCAATATATGATTTTAGGACTCAAACCCTATTTTGACAGGAACATGGCATGGAGTTACAGTTTCATCAGATCCTGTTTCTTTTAAATTGTTAGAGAATCGTTAAGAAAAGTTAAATCGTCACAGAATGATCGCAGTGTTAACGAAAGTTTTGTCACAAATGATCTGCAGCCTGAGTCTAAAATAATGGGACAAACTTTAAGGGAGGTGGTAGAGCTCACTATAATAAATAGTTATGGCATAGAAATATATGACTGGAAGTGACGCGTTAAAACGCCACACTAGTCACTGCAAAAGACACGGATTATAATGTTAAGTGTATGGAAGCGCTATTTTCAAATATCTCGCTAAAATTTTAATATTTTCGAATATTTTTTTCCATAGGATAGCTGAGGACGACCTGCAACTGGGCTGGTTTTTACTTTTTTGATTTTTGTTACAGATTAAAAAAAATACTTTAACTTTCAGGACCAGTTTAAACCGGTTCTAAAACTCAAACTATTGTAATATAAAAAAATATAACCAAAATCGAAAAAGTAAAAATTAGTCCGGCTGTGGATCGTCCTCAGCTATCTTATGGAAAAAATATCATGTAAAATGTTGAAATTTGAGCAAGATATTTGAAAACAACGCCCCCCCCCCCATAGACTTAACATTATCATCCGGGTCTTTTTTTGGTGACTAGTGTAGGGTCTTGACGGGTCACTTCCGGGCATATATTTCTGTGCCATCATTATTTGTTATAGTGAGTCCTACCGCCCCCTCAAAGTTTGTTCCATGATTTTTTTACTCACCCTGTATTTCACAATTTAGTCACAATGTGAGTTGAAAGCATTGTCACTTTCGTCACAATTTCGTCACAACGTTAATGACAAAATCGTCACAAATGACACAATTTTCACAAATTGGTCACATTGTGACGTCACAAAGTGGTCACAATGTGACGACATTGTGACGTCACAAAGTGGTCACAATGTGACGTCACAAACAAGCTCTAAAACGGCCATAACGACTTCACATTTTAGTCACTGTGACTTCACATCGACGTCACGTGACGTCACATCGACGGTCACAAAGTCACAGTGTGACTTCACAACGACGTCACCGTGACGTCACCATGTCTTACGGGCAGGGTTCGATCCCCTAGCTATGATAAAGAAGTAGCATTTTGTTTATCTGTTTGTAGCGGTATTTTCTGGAACTACTGAACCAAATTCAAAAGTAATAGTGGCAAATTGATGGTAAAAGTCCCTCTTCCAACATAGGCTTTATTTTATGTCAAGACCACCATCTTTTCTTAACTAAAATCATAAATTCATATTAAAGATTTTCTATTTTTTTTTTCTTCTTTTTATTAAAGGAAAAATATTTTGTGTCCAGGTGCGAGGCCCTGTGCGGCCGTACCTGTTGCACACCCCTAAAGACGGCTCTGGAGTGGCAAATACTAAAGAGAGAATACAGTAAAGAGTTTACTAAAACCAGTATTTCTCAAATGAAAATTGAAGACGCTCTTCTATGTCGTGAAAACAACATGGGTCAATAAACTTCATAGTTGCATTAATTACTTTTCTCTCTCTAAACTGTTTACGTTCGGAATGAATACAAAAAATGATTCTTTCTTCTTTGCCGTGTAGCAATTAAATGAGCTACGATGATTCAGGTGCTGCTTAACCTTTCAGCCTACTCTTATTAGAAGTTTCGAAACTGATTTCAAGAGAAGCGAGTTTTGGTGTCAAGAAGTCACAAGTTCCTTTTTCTTTTTTGCATAATTCCCAGCTTTCTAAGCATGTATAAAGCGAAAGAAATGTTTTCAGTCAGGTTATTTGTGAAAAAATTAAAATAATAATTTACTTGAAAGAGAAAACATCTCTCACTTCCTTATCATCTAATTCATGGTTACGGGCTATATCTAAAATATTTTTTAATCAAAAAATTAAAAAATAAAGATTTCAGATTTTAATTAACATAATAGAGTGGTGTTTATAAAAACTTTTCATTTAAATTTCATGGCAAACTTGAACCTATAGGTTAAACTTTCGTAGCACGCATAAATTATGGCTATTAAAAACTACAAAAGCAAAAAATATATTTATATGAAAAATAGCTATTACGCGTTCAAAAAAGTTTTGAATTTTATTAAATTCGATACATTCGTATTGATCTTATACCAGGCATTAACAGCCGTTGAAAATTTGTCAAAAATCACAATTTTCAATCAGCCTAATTTTTCAATCAAAGTAGCCCCCCAAAAATTTGTTTTCATGTTAGCTTTATGAAAACGTAAGTATTTCCCGACAAAATAAAAAGTTAGGAAAAACTATGATCCCACATGGATTAAAGGTTATTAAAGGTAATGTTATGATACTTACCTTATTTATAGAAGAATAAACACTTTTTTTTATGTGATGGACCAAAGTAACACTACAAGGACTAAAGCTCAACGGCAGTGCTAAGGCTTCAGAAGTTCTCTTAGTCAATCAACTTCCGAATTTCACTCGCTAACGTTAAAGCTATAGACGTAGAAAACATTTGTATACTTAAAATATCGCCTCAAGATATTAATAACTTCTTATTTCTCTCTTTTTAAGACAAGACTGGATGCAATTCTATAGGAAATATGAAAGTTTTAAGATCTGTTTCCTTGAAAACTACTCGACTAATTTTGATGAAATTTGGAATCCCTATTCACTAGATTATGCTTAAAATTTCAGACAGTTCTTTTCTGCGACTAAAACTTTTTATTTTAGACCAATGGCAATTTTTCAGAAATTTTCTATTTTGCAGGGATTTTTTTTCTGAAATTAAACTTTTTTTTTTTTTTTTTAACTGTCTTTTGCATAACATGCTGTATTAACATGCTGCTCTAAGTCCCTCTAAATTTTATTTTTATCGAAATCGCTCGAGTACTTTAGGATTTAATGGGGCATTTATATGAAAAGTATGATTTATCGGAGATCTAAAAACCTTAGACACTTCGAACTTGTGTGAAGATCTTGCACAGTTTTATCAAACTCGTGAATTAAAGTATGCATAACCCTTGAACAGTGTTCTCGCTAACATTTGCGATTTACGTTAGCAATTTGGCTAATTAAAATTGAAAAACATTCGCCAAATGAAAAAAGTATTAGCAAAATAAATTCGCCGTGTAGCACACACACACACACACACACACACACATACAAAAAAAAAAAAAAAAAAAAAAAAAAAAAAAGAAAGAAATAAAATAAAATAAAATAAAAATCTTTAATTCCTTAATGTACCCCATTTTTTTTTCAATGTGTTCTAAAATAATCTAAGTTTTTATAACTGCAACAGCGATTGTTATTGATCTAATTTCAACTATCCGCTACAAATATATTAATATATATATATATATATTAAAAATATGTATATATGCATCTGTATGATAAACGAAAAAGAAAAGAAAGAAAAATCCAAAAATTGAGCACTAGCAATTTGGCGAATCTAATCGCTTGTTTATTCGCCAAATGAAGAATTTAGTCGCAATTTGGCGCAATGGCGAGCGACAGCGAGAACTCTGCCCTTTGATAAGATTTAGTTACGTATATATAAATGAATATGAAATGTTAGAATAAAACTAATGTGAGTGGGCGTGGCGTTCGAGACGTGTCTTTCCTTATAGAATATGTTTTATTTTTATTTTTATTTATTTTTTTTCAGTTCTGAAAATATGTTTTTAAATATATGTAATAATAAAAAAAATTTCGCCGTAATTCTAATATATATATATATATATATATATATATATATATATATATATATATATATATATATATATATATACTGGTGTCCAAAAGTTAAGCATAATTGGTAATTAAGTAATTATTTTTAAGTATTGAAAGAAATATGAATCGGAATGTGCTGAAACTCCAGGTGTGTAAACAAAATAGTACGCGTCACATATTTTCGCGAAGAGTTTTCCCCGAAATCGAACAGGGGACCGTCAACAAATTGAAAAAGAACGAAGATCTTTTGGATAACCCTGTCAAAACTAATGTAGCAAAAGCGTTCAAACTGCACATTATGATTAATTGGCTTATTGTAATGTACTGTGTTAATTTGTACAAGGATAGCATGTATACTCGTAGAGAAATTAAGGTTTTTATAAAAACAGTCCTAAATTTTTCCAAGTTTTTTGCTTATAATTTGCAGAGTTCTTATTATAAAATAATGTTCTTTTCTGAAAATATGACAAACATCATTGTACACAATACCCTGTCATCAGAATTTAAAAATAATAAAAATTGTATGAAAAATGAGTATGTTTAGTAAATAAATTTTCATTGCGCATGCGTCAACGATATCAAAATGTCATTTGCATATTGTGTTAACTAAATGTATAGAGCAACTTCTGTAAAAGTTTCAAAAACATAGCTTGAAAATTCTGAAAATGGGAGCCTATAGAATCAACTCAAAATCCTTTATTCCCTAAATGAAGCAAAAACATGAGGGGCTGTATCCATATTCCATTGTTTAGTGCCTACACAATATTGCACTTACAACTATATTTAGGTAAAACCCCTGATTTTTTTGCTTCCTTTAGGAATAACGGATTTTGAGTTGATTCTATAGGCTCCCATTTTCAGAATTTTCAAGCTATGTTTTTGAAACTTTTACAGATGTTGCTCTATACAATTAGCTAACACAATATGCAAATGACACTTTGATATCGTTGACGCATGCGCAATGAAAAATTATTTACTAAACATGCTCATTTTTCATACAATTTTTATTATTTTTAAATTCTGATGACAGGGTATTGTGTACAATGATGTTTGTCATATTTTCAGAAAAGAACATTATTTTATAATAAGAACTCTGCAAATTATAAGCAAAAAACTTGGAAAAATTTAGGACTGTTTTTATAAAAACCTTAATTTCTCTACGAGTATACATGCTATCCTTGTACAAATTAACACAGTACATTACAATAAGCCAATTAATCATAATGTGCAGTTTGAACGCTTTTGCTACATTAGTTTTGACAGGGTTGTCCAAAAGATCTTCGTTCTTTTTCAATTTGTTGACGGTCCCCTGTTCGATTTTGGGGAAAACTCTTCGCGAAAATATGTGACGCGTACTATTTTGTTTACACACTTGGAGTTTCAGCACATTCCGATTCATATTTCTTTCATTATTTAAAAATAATTACTTAATTACCAATTATGCTTAACTTTTGGACACCAGTGTATATATATATATTTTCAAATTCTTACAATATTTAACTTTTTACCTTTCTTTTTATATCTTAACATATTTATTTTAAATCCATACTATTAATCAACGTTTTCTTTATTTTATTTTATTTCTAAAAAACATTAATCTGTCAAAGCATTTCTTATGTTAAAACCCCATTACTTAAATTCATTCTTTTATCTGTTGCATAATATTTTTGTATTTGCGTTCTAAAAAATAATTCGATTACCCACAATTCCCTTCAAGTGAAGCTAAAAGACCAAATTGCATCAGATAACTTTGCGACAGTCTGAAAGAACTTTTTTTCTTTTTCGCGTGTTAAAATTTTCGTATTGGCTGAAATCACGATTTCTAAATTTGTAATTGACTACTTAGGTGTTAGTTATAAAATCCGGCATCTTTCGCAGAGTTTGATAACATCTGTTTACATTGCCTTCGGAGCGATTTTTCCACTTTTTTTCTTGTGCTAATAAAATGAATGTCAGCTGGTTAGAAGAATATATCTGGTGAAGTTCCTATGTTAAATAACATTTTTTACTTATGATGACTGCATATTACGACGTTATTGGAATTGTTTGTCTGTGAAGTGAAGAATGAATAAATGTGATTAAAATTATTCGACGCTTCTGATTACTTTAAGTGGTAAGTATGTCAAAGGATATTATTTGTTATTTTACTACCAGGTGCCACAGACTGCGAATCTACAAGTGTTCCGTCTTACTGCGTGGTATGATACAGAGCATTATTACATTTGATCGACAAGGTTGTACATAATTACGTCAGATGTTTCATATATACTTAATTTTATGCAAAGTATTTAAATCTTACTCATAAATCGACAGTTTTAAACCCATAATATATTAAATGAAGCACATATTTTAGAAATATTTTACGTACTAAGAAAAAAAGAGACTTTTTTAATTAAAGCTCTCGGAAAAAAGAAGTACTACGTCCATAGATTTAATATTAGTGAGAGGAATCACGCAATTAAATGACAGCCTTAACTATTTTCACAGAAATTGTCGCTCTGCTACTGTATTTTACTTTTGATACCGCATTATCAAAAGATAAATTAAAGGTTCGAAATTCTTAATTCTTTGGTAGGTGAATTTCTTCCAACTTAATTTTAATTGCTAAATACAGTAATATCAAATTTATTTCAAAATAAGTAATAAGCGCATTTATTGATTTTTAAAAAGTATTGATCGGTTTTAGTTTTAATTCGGTATAGTCTCATAATCATTGTATTATGGCCTTGAATGTTGGATCATTTGAGACAACAGCGTTGCCGCTACAGGTCTCAGAGCCCTCCCCATTCTAACTTCAAAGTGCATTTATTTATGTACATAATAAACAAACAACAACAATTTTTTTTTTCAAAACAGTGATCTATTGAGATATTTGAGAATTGAATTTGAATGGGGAGATATTCACTCACCAGAGTATTAAGATTTACCCATGGGATGATTTTGTGTACTAATTTATTGCCAAGATCTATCCCGAAATCTATAGCCTTACAGTACTAGTCTAAAAAGAGAATCTGTAATTAAAAATTTTAAATGCTCAGCAGTTCGTAATCGAAAAGTAGATTCTTGATATAATATTAGAAGATCAATTACTTTTCACACTCTTAATAAAACTTTTCATATCTTATTTTTTAAATTAAAAATTAGATCTAAAATAAAATATCTCAATCATGTTATGACATTGTTACAATGCCAATCTAAATTTTTCCGAAAAATCTTTATTAGCCGAGTATTTATATGTATTTTAAGAAATACCTTTTATTTTAATAATACTAATTAAAATTCGTATAAATTACAAAATTAATATATTAAAATTACTTTCAGGTGCAAACTTACAATACATATAAATATTTTTAAATACATTAAAATATTTTAAAATACCTAAAACATTTTCAATCATTACACGGCCGTTATCAATAGGGATTCAAATTCTGGTATTACTTTTTTTTTTTTTTTTTTGCATTTATTTGATTATTGTCTAGAAAAAATTATTCTAATTTGAATCTTTACTGATAACTGCTATGTATAATGGTTGAAAACGTTTTAGGTATTTTAAGATATTTTAATGAATTTTAAATAAATGTACAGTATAAGTTTGCACCTAAAAGTAATTTTAGTAAATTTATCTGTGCGTTATATAAATTTTAATTAGGTAACTCAAGATGAATTTTGCACTAGAATTTTAATTTTAATTTACTTAATATATTTACGAAGAATACAAAATGCTTATATAAACATTATCATTGCGTTTCACAATTTTATATTACTGTACTTCATATTTCTATATCCGTGTGTTTCATACTATTTTAAAACGATTAATAGCCGCAATGGACAAGTAAATTCTTCATTTTAATATTAAACGATGAACAACGATCCAATTTCTCATATTCTTTTATTTCTCTTCAAAATTATAAAATGGATTTGAAATAAACTATGTAATGATATTGTTGCAATGTCGACCTAAATTTTTGCAAGATATATCCATTATTTAAAATTTTTCGTAAATGATAACTTTACTTTTTGAATAAGTTTCATGACCTTAATTCTATGTTTTTCCAATATTTTCTGGAAATGACAATCAGTATCTGATTCAGAACAAAGTAGGACAAAATAATATGCCATTATAAAATGCCAATAATCCAATTTAAAGTTAAAATGTGGGTTTTCGGTCAAATAACTGCGGTGAATTTCCTACTTGATTGCTACTTTCTCTTATATTCTTGCTGCATCTGAATGTTTTATTGTTTTAAAAATTATACATTTATTGAATAAAACAAAGTCGTGTGTAACATTTACTCATTTTTTATTTTATACATTTCTTCCTTGTTTTGATATAAAAGAAAGTGACATTAATGTTGATTATATAAAATAAATCCAGCAAAATTCACTAACCTAAAAAATAGTATAATGCAGGCTATTGAACTTTTAATGCAGTTCTGTAACAGAAAAAATACTTTTATGTTTTTTTTTTTTTAAACTTCGAGTGTAAAAAAAAAAAAAAAAAATACTCAGGGGATTTTTGTCTGTCCGCTTAGCCTTAATTTGCGTACAAATGATCAGATTTCGACAAAATTTCCATAAAAGACATTTGGAAATAGTTTTTAAATAAAAGTGGAGATAATGACGGTCCATGGATATTTTAAAGGAAGGATTTTCCACAAATAAATTGCGAAAATAAAACCAACCATTCTGGCTTAATGTACAGGTTGAAATACATTTAATTTTTCAAAAGTTAAATGAAAACAAAAATAAAGCAACTAAATTAACAAGCATTCACAAAATATGTAACATTTTACTGTCTATGAAGGATCATGCAAAAGTTTAATTTTTGTTTGTTTATCAAACAAATAAACTAACAAAAATTAATAAATTGAATGTAGGAAACCAATGGAGATTTCGGATGAACAACAACAACAACAACAATAATAATAAAATACCGAAATATGTGAATCCCCGCACATTGAAGATTATACCAATCGAAAGAAATCTTTGACTCGCAGTCCTATGCAAAGAACGTAGATTTTAATTTATCCTATCAGCATTTTCGTCAGCTTAAGCTGGCTTTGAAGAGAATTTCTTCGATAGCATGAGCGATCTTGGAAATACCGGACTCTATTGATAATTTTCGAAATATACAGGATTAGCTTTAAATGGTTCATTGGGCTACAAAAGACAGTTTATTTACATGTATACGACGTACAAAGATGGGCGATACATGAAAAGGTACATACACTCACCAAGTTTCTGGTACACACTACAAATGTTCAATGTGCGTGATCTTAATCACCCTGCACACATCCCAATCTTAATCCAGTTCCGTCTATACATTCAAAAGCACGTTTCTGTCAATGTCTGTCACAGCAGCAGTAATGCGTTCCTGCACGCAAACTACGAGACGGACTTTTAAACTTGGTGAGTGTGAATATCTTGTTATTGTCTTTATAGATCGTATACCTCTCAATACACAGTAGTTTGAAACCTGAAAAATTATTTCGGCTAACAGTGTACTGTACATTATCAGAGTAACGTTTCGCTGTACAAATTATAGAGAGATGGGAGGAGGAGGGGGGAATGAAGGGATAAAATTAAATTCATCTTAGAGATTATCCAAAAGATGGAAATGTAATTTTAGCATGTCCCAGTAAAGTTGAAAAGTGTTTATGTATTCGGTTTGTCTGGCCGTCTGTCCACGTTCTAACTTCCATAAATATACTCGGATTTTCATGTAATTGATAAGGTTTATTTAGGATCACCAAAATATGTTTGGTAATTGCGTATGAAGTATGTATGATTAATGGTTCATTTACAGGGACACTCAAAAGATTTTAATTACATTATGGTATATGGAGAAAAATCTTTTTGAGAGTATTCTTATGAAATTACGCTATGTCAAATGTACTGAAACTGATATAAATCACTGAATTTCACTATGATCACGTTAAAACAAAGCAGGCATAGCAGTTTTTATTAATTTACAGGGACACACAAAATAAATCGATTACAATACTTTCTTTGCGTAATATTTGCTGGAGGGTACGTTTTAAAATTCGGTATACGTTTTAAAATGTAATTAACTTTTTGCATATTACTCCTTATATATAAATACCTCAAATACAGGGTTGCACAAAAGTATTCTCATGCCATTATCCTTATTAGAGGATATTGCTGAAGTAGAATTTTCTGAAATATATGTATCTTTTAAATGAACTAAATTTTGAAATGCATGTTGTTGATAGATACAAATATCTCTATCACATATAATGCTGCTAAAAAATTCGGATAATTTTCTTATTGTAGATGGGAACAGTTTGAATTCGTTTTTGAAATGCATTATACATTTTCGTATGGTGAAATGAGACGTAATATTTTAATTTTTCAAAGGTGCAGTTTTGTTACATTATTCTGAATGTGTTGGAAAGTGCTTCATAATCCATTCTTGACGTATGTTTTTTTTTCTTTCTTGTTATTTATTATGTTAAGTTATTCCTTCGTTTTCATGGGGTTCACTTGCTTATGCGCTCGAATAGAGGAGTTGTCACTGTGTTCGAGATGTGTACAACTTAATATACTAGTTAGCAACGTTATAAAGCACTTCGGAATCACTAGGGACTAATACCTTTCTTTTTTTTCATTTTTTTCCTTTTTTCTTTTTTTTTTCTTTCTAGCTTTATGGGAATTTATATTTTGAGAACGAGAACATTTATTACCGATAACATATTTTTATTCTCATCCTACTAACTTATTTTTTCTCATAAGTATAGATTTCTATATCTTTCACTTGTTTCAAAACAGCATCTTTGAATTACGGAAAGCAACAAATGTCGAGTTTTATCCGAGAAGATGCATGTTGAGTTCACAAAAGACACCAGAACTGCGACCTTTCGCATTGTCATTCTTGCAGGTGAAGGATTCCGAAATTCACTTGAAACTCGCATGATTATGTGTAATAAAGGTTCAAACAAGGAAGAAAAACAGATTACATTCAATCAGACAGCTTGTCTTTAGAGTCGTGAAGCATGAAGAATGACACTGGAGAACTCGGGAATTCAATACCAGAGTTCTCTTATAGTCAGACATCGATGACCTTGATCGACTTGTTTTCACACCGTTAGTTATTTTGGAGATTTACTTTATTTAAAAATGACTTTTATCTGGAAATGAGCAACAAACAAAAATAAATATACATGATAAATTTTCAAATGTATCTTAATCGTGGAAAAATACGGAGGAGCCGCCCATTCCTCCTGACGAAAAAAGAAAAAACTGTCTCAATTCGTTATTTTTAAAAAAAGTGGATAAAAATTGACTTTTAATAGTTCTTATTCGTTAAATTTCTGTGTTGCTTTTTGTGTTTATATGCTTAAGAAAACGGGGTGGAGGGGACGGGGATACACCCTAACAAACAAAAAGAGCAATAACCCTTAACCCTTTCGGGTCTGGTTTTTTTTTTTTTTTTTCAATTTTTAGAAATAATTACTTTTATGTTCACAGCATTAACACTAGATATCAAACAGATTCTATAGAATTTAACGAATATTTCATTGTCTGAAATTTAACAAATGTTGATGTTTAGCGTATACTATCCAATTAAAATCCATATGACAACAGGCTGAGGAAGAATTTTTCAAATGTTTAAAAAATTTTCGTGTTGCAACAAGATTTAACTTATATTACAACTTTCTAATACTTTTCCAGCTTTATTACGCATGATTTTTTCAAGAAAATTACCTGTATCTTAAATTTAAAGAGTGAAATATATGTTTAAACTAAAAGAATCACAAACAGTGCAAAGAGAATTAAGGAAATGTTTATTATTATTATTATTATTATTATTATTATTATTATTATTATTATTATTATTATTAGTAGTAAATTCCTAAACATAAATGATGTCATATAATAAATGCATAGGTGTATACTAACAATACTACATGTAAATAGCACCAAAAATATTTGTTAGAACAAAATAATACTTATTTAAAAGACATAAGCAAATAATATATGATTAAAATATTCAGGTCGTTTTTATCACATTTACAGTAGTTAAAACCTACATGAGGCGTCCAAAACACTTAAATTTGACGATGCTTTTTATGCTTGCCATTTCATTTAAGGAATTTAATTAATTGTTATCAATTTTTGAAATATTCGATAATAAAGAGTTCAACTACGTGAAATTGAATGTCGAAATATTGAAATTTTTAACATACTAATAACTTAACAATATCTTAAATAATAATTAAAAAAATACTTTTAGAGGCATATAATTAACCCTCACACTGATATCCTTGTCAATATGTTCATTGCGCTCCAGGTTTCACTACAGGATTAGCAATATTTAAAGCAATGTAATTAATTCTGTTGATTTCATCCATTTTTAAGGAGACAGTGGACTTTTATTTGAGCAAAATCGTCGCAAAAAAGATCTATTTCTGAAGTATAATAGTACCAAAACAGTTTTTTCTTATTAAAATATCATTTATGAAAGTTTTAAGAAGTAAATAATAAAGGTAAGTGTATTTATATACTTTAAATCTGTTTTTTTTTTTTTTTTTTTTTTTTTTTTCAAAACTAATTTTTTAGCGTTTTTAGATTTTTGAAATGCTTCTTGCGACGTAATTTTTTATCAATATTTATGAAATTGATAAGGAAGTATCCTGATATTGTTTAGAAAGAAATTGTGTAAGCTTTTTAAAATTCGTCTTCATTAAGATAGTTAAATTTGATTTTTTATGAAAATTTTGATGAAAATCGATACGGTATTCAGAAAAAAATCTGTAAAATATTAACTACTCAAGAGATTTAAAAAATCTCACTCAAATTTGTTTATAATAAAGTTTTAAATGATTAAAAAAAAAAAAAAATTTAAAAAATTAAAACACGATGGGCAATTTAAAATTTCGTTTAAAATATTAATTTTTTTTAATTTAAAAATTCTAAAAAACTTGGGATTTTTTTTTCTTCTTTTTTTGAAGGTGTTCTATATGTTTTTGGTGAAATGTATATATGCACAAATTTTCATATTGCTATGATGCAAAAAAAAATATAAATAAAAATAAAAAAAATAAAATAAAATAAAATAACGTCCACCGTACTCTTAATACGTTGAACAATGATTAATACTTTCAAAGAATATTCGTAACTAAGCTTTTGTATAATACTGGAAGAATCATCTCTTTTTGGCAATTAAAACGAAATGCAGTGAAAACAACATTACTGTTCTGTCTTTTTGCAAGACAGTCAAAGAATAATAAATGTCATGCGTTCATTTTTACGATTTAAATTTTAAAAGAGAACACCAATTTCAACGTTTTCGTGTTGACATCATAGCTACCAATTAAAGCATCTCTCTATTAAACAGAAGGTTCTTACTTCCCCCGTGCTGGAAGTTGAAATGTTTACATTAATATGAATTTAAATACATTTTTGGCCAATTTGAGAATTTATATTATTATTGTTATTATTATAATTATTATTATTATTATACTGTGATAAATAATCACTGATATTCATAATATTTTTTAGAATTCAATTTTCTTTCTACTTTAAAGAGACGGCAGACGTTTTAATTTTTATCATAGCAATATGAAATTTTGTGCATATATACATGTCACCAAAAACATATAGAACACCTTCAAAAAATTTTCTAATCTTATTAAAATTTTTAATTTTTTTAAAAAGAAATTTTAGTTTTTAAACGAAATTTTAAAATATTCCTCGTATCTTAATTTTTGAGATATTTTCTTGCTTTTGCATTTTTATCACTTAAAACTCTAGTATAAACAAATTTCTAAAAGTTTTTTTAATCTCTTGAATAGTTAATATTTTACAGATTTTTTTCTAAATTCCATATCGATTTTCATCAAAATTTTGCCTTTTAATAAGTAAAAAATCAAATTTGACTGTCTTAATGAAGACGAATTTTAAAAAGCTTTCACAATTTCTTTCGAAACAATATCAAGATACTTTCTTATTAATTTCTTAAATAGTGATCAAAAATTACGTCACAAGAAGAATTTCAAAAATCTAAAAACGCTGAAAAATTAGTTTTGAGAAAAATAGATTTAAAGTATATAAATACACTTACCTTTATTATTTACTTCTTAAAACCTTCATAAATGATATTTTAATAAGAAAAAACTGTTTTGGTACTATTATACCACAGAAATAGACTATTTTGCTATAGATGATTTTGCTCAAATAAAAGTCCACTACCCCCTTAAAAAGTATTGCGATTAATTAATGATTCAGCATTTAAAGTTTCATTTAGACAATTTTTTTCGTTTTTAGAAATTTAAAATTTTATTTATATCTCCGCTGATTTTTTTAAATTTCGGATTTTCGAAAAATTTGAAATTTTGGATTTTATATAAATAATTTGATTTGAACATTTTTAATTTTATTAAAATGAATAATTTCCTTTTATAATTATTTTAAAAGGAAATTTATTGGTGCTGTCATCTATGTAAGGATTTAATCATTATAAATTAACAATTTCGAATTATTAATTAAAGGATAATTTGTTTTGAAACAAACATTAAATAAAACTTTCTGTGCGATCTGCGATTACACTTACCCTCTCGTTTAAGTATAATTTTATTGAATTGTCGCATTCACCATACTTAATAAAAAAAAGAAAAAAAGAAAAAAAAAAGAAAAAAAGAAAAAAAGAAAAAGAAAAGAAAAAAAGAAAAGAAAAAAAAATTGCCGTGTAATTATATCCTAAAGGGATTGAGCCCACTTAATATTTTTTAAAAGTTGACTCCACTGATTTTAATAGGAAATTCTGTAAAATTTTAAATGTAGTGAAATGTTTCGCGTTGTGTTCGGATGTTTCATTATATAGCCTCTACATGCCGTAGTTGTGTTAAAATATTACTTACAAATACACACATTGTCAGTACCATGTCACATTTATGGATGAACACGTTAAGTCACAATAAAAATGTTAAAATAAATATTCCCCATAATTTTGATAAAATGTAAAGTGTATTTTTCTTCATTATCAATATTTAATTGCCACATTTCTGCGTAAATCCTGTTTTCTATTTACACAGCACTATTCTCGTTACAGTAAAAAAATAGGTATATAAGTATTCATATTTACAGGTTTCTGTTACACTGACTTATCTATAATATAAATATTTGTTTAATTAAATCAGCTTTAATTTTCAACCGGAAAAAAAATTTAATTTAACAAATTACAACGATAATTTGGAAAATTATATTTTCAAAGACAGAAATTTAAATTTATTACTTAAATTAATTAAATTTCAGGCTAAAATTTAAATGAATTCTATATTTTTAAAAATAATAATAATAAACATCATTTTTATGATGATCAAAACGTGGTTTACGTAATAACAGAGTCCTTACGTACGCCATGGATTAAAAATTAATATTCCTGTACCAATCATATACAAATTTTAAATGAAATTTTAGTTTTATAATTTTCGGTACTGCAAATTTTTAAACTTCTAAACATGAAACATTTTCAATTTTTACACCGTCGTACAGAGAAAAAAATGTACTTTTAAATGCAATTTGTTTGAAAACTTTAGCTCAATTTAGTTTTAAATTATTATTATTATTTGTAGTTTTTTTAAATACTTTTTTTGTTATCGTGGTAACAGAAGTATTTCATTTCTGGACATTAAACATAAACCAATCAGAAAACGAAAAAAATAAAAAACAGAAATATTCCATTTTTGGACATTAAACATGGACCAATCAGAAAACGAATAAAATAAAAAAGTTGCGGAATTCAACCAATAAAAAGATTCAGATATACATCAGATTTCCCAGTTCTTTACCGAGGACAACAAATATTTTCCAAATAGTTAAAAAAAAAAAAAAAAGGTTATTAGATTTTTTCTAGGAAACTGGGATTTTTACAACTTCTTTTGTAACTGAAACAACAAAATTCCACGTTACAGATTCACATTTGCACTGCAACTCAAAAAATCTGTAAGATTACTTAAGAATTTTTTAGGAAACTGGGATACCAAGAACTTTTTTATGTAACAGAAACCTGAGTTACCGATAAAATTTTAATAAAATACTGAAATTTTAGTAGATTCTTTTGCAAAGCTACAGATTTCTGTATCTTCACAAAAACTAATTTTGTAAACTTACATCTTTTTTTTTTTTTTTTTTTTTTTTTTTCCTGCAGTGTATAGATAAAAATTTTAGTATGCATACAAATTTCTGTATCTTTACATCTGTAGAAATGCAGTTTTTTATTACTTTTATTACAGTGCTCATGATATGAAACCAAAACAAAATAAATAACAGAGAAATATTTCTTTTCAAAAATAAATAAAATAAATTCTTGCTCGAAAGCGAAACATAATGCAATAAAGGCCAATAAGGGAAATCTAATGACGACATTTGCAACAGCTTGTCTGTAGAATCGTGAAGCATGAAGAACTGAAAACTCTGGAATTCAATACGAGAATTCCTTAATGTTAAGGCATTGTGTAACCTTGGTCGAATTGTTTTCACACTGTTATTCGGAGATTTATTTATTAAAAAATGATTTTTGTAAAAAAAAAAAAAACCAAATGTATTTTACGAATTTTATTTTACTTAGTTAAGGAATTACGTCAATATTATTTTACATAATTGCCTTGGTTATCTCAGATGATGCGATTTGTTATCTTTAAACATTCCGATGCACAACTCAACTACGCAAAACCCGTTATATTTCTTGAAAATCAGCATAAATATATCATTGAGAGTTATTTATTATATGTCCATGTACTTCGAAGCCTGCAATTAACAATAACTTTTACGTAACTCTATATTATATTGAATATTTCATTAATTTCATCCAATTTGAATAATGTTTTCAGGAAAAAAATACGTTTCCTAACTGAAAATGCATTTTATGAGTTGTGTCATTTTGCTAATAAGTGTGCAAAATATTCAAGAAGCTGTATGAATTTTAAAGAAAAAAAATATCGTCTCAATTTTTTGTACAGTTTCAAAAGCCTTGTGAAGTTAAACAAAATTTTTATTTACCTAAATAATTTAAAAAAAAGTCAAACAACACTAAATCTATAAAAGTTATTATAAAATATGATTCTTTTTTCACAGAGGTTTATAATAAAATTTTAATGTATGTCTGTAATTTTCAGAGAAGCGACTATTTCGAAGTTCTTACAACCATTTAACAAATAATTGTTTATCAAAGTCCTCTGATATTTAATCCATGTAGGCAATTATTACAAAATATATATTTGAAGTTAAAAAAAATTTTTAAAACTATATTATTTTTCGAAAAGCATAAAATAATCTTAAATATTTAAAACGTAAAAATACATGCAACTGTATATATATTAATTAAAAGGGGCATAAATAAAAAACATATAAACATAAAAATACATTTAAAGTACTTTTAAAAAGTTCAAAGCGTTTTCGACCGTCGCTTACGCGGTCTTCATCAGCGAGAAAAACTCTTAACTAGAGTTTTTCTCACTAGAGTTTTCTCAGACCGCGCAAGCGACTTTCGAAACGTTCTTAACTTTTAAGTTTTTATATGTTTTTTTTATTTATGCACCTTTTAAGTAATCTACATATAGTTACATGTCGTTTTTAAATTAGTAAACAAGGTAAATTCTGCACTGATTTTGATTTTGTTCTTAACTCCAATCTTAAATATTAGAGGTATGTACCCAAAGGCTATTGAACTAGTTTATTAAAATGAATAGAGACGAAGTTAAAACATCTTTAGTCTGATGACAACAATTTTAGATTAGATTAAAAAAAAAAAAAAAAAAAAAAAAAAAAAAAAAAAAAAAAAAAAAAACTGACATAAATGTTTAACTTATTTTGTTATTCTTTATTTTTTCTTTCTATAAAAATTATACAATCGTCATTATAAAACCTCATGCTTTGCTGGGATTAAAAAAGATTTTGATTCGTTTTATATTAACATCCTGAAATTCAGAAGAAAATACCAAGGTTTTTTTAAAATCACAAATACGTATCCTGGGACAAACATTATTATTAATATTATTATTATTATCATCAGTAATGGGATGACGGCTTTTTTTCCGGCATCACACAATATTTCTTTGTTTACAAAACTTTTAATCCCAAATTTATCCTGACATCCGATGCTTTCACGAGCGATTAACTTAATCCTAATCACAATTCTGGAATCACGATTCCCGCATTGGCTCGCAGCATCCGTCTTTTTCAAAACAAAAAAAGTTAAGCAGGAACCACCATAATACAATTTTTTGACAGTGTTAGAGATGTTCAGAAACCCAAGCGTTCGTTCTATTTCCGAAAGCAGCCAGATTTTTTCTGGAGCGTGACTCTCTTCCTCTGCTGTATGCGGATGTTTCCGATTTAAAACAAATCGGAAAAACCATTCGGTTGATTGAATGAAAACATCTACTAAGGAAATTATACGAAAGGGAATCCTCTCACATAAAAATGGAAAGGAAACAAAACTGGTTATTAGTGGCAGATTCCAATTAATATATAAGTACATTTTCTTTCAAATTTGAACAAAAACATGATCCGTATGTGAAATGTATGAACCATATATCTATTTAATCTGACTGCTTCCTGAGCTACAGGCCGAGGCACCCGATTTCCCAATTAGTGTTAATTTTGAAGAAAACCATTCGTAACACAAGAGAAGCCAGATCAATTTTCTCAAGGATAAAACTTAATCGAATCTACTATTATGAAGTATTTGAATGGTGTGCTACAGGTGAGACATCTTCGATTTTGTCTGATTTGTTTATGAAATATGATCATTGAAATGTAAAGGGAGATAAATGTTGACACTAATCTCAATCCAAATTTGCTTTCATCTTAGAACAAAGAAGAAGATCCTTATGTGAAAAGTATAAACCATTTATGTAAGTTCATATCTAGCTGTTTGCTAGGCCGAAGCATCTGATTCGGCGATTAGTACAATTTTTGAAGAAAACTATTCATAATACCGGAGTTGATTTTCTTAAGGTTAGAACTTAGTCGAATCAACTATTCTAAAATATCTGAATAGTGTACTGTTAGTGAGACATATTTGATTTTGTCTGATATGTTTAAAACATATGATCATTCAGATATTAAGTGAGATATATGCTGACACTGATCTCAATTAATCCATAGCTGCTTTTTTATTCAGAGAAAAAACACTCATCATATGTATGTAAAATGGATAAACATGTTATATGCATTCACTTTTGCATGTTTGTTAACATGAGATAAATGAGTAGTCGGAGACATCTAACTTTCCAATTAGTGTTATTACCGAAGAAAACCGTACCGAATTCCAGAGAAATTTGATCGGTCTTCAGTAGATCAGCACTAAAGCTTATATATTTTTTACAGTGTTGGAGTCGTCGGTGGTGTGATACAGGTATGAGGCATCTCTCTCTCTCTCTCTCTCTCTCTCTCTCTCTCTCTCTCTCTCTCTCTCTCTCTCTCTCTCTCTCTCTCTTTTATTTTTTTTAAATATTTGATAAGCATTCAAATATAAAAATTGATAGATAAATTTGCAAAATATGTCAGAGAGGGGGGAGGTGTGAAAAGATACTGCAATAAAAGAGTAACATTTTGAAAGGTAATCTTTTTTGAAGAAAATAAATTAAAATATCCATTTGAAATTAAAAATTGGACAGTACAGATGAGTTTCGTGTATTAACCATGTCAACCTGGCTGAATTTATTATCTTCGCCTTATAATATTAGTGTCTTTATAAGGAAAAATGCATAAGAATATTACTTAATAAAATTGCAACTTTATTAAAACATGATAGTTTGATTCAAAATTCTCATCTTTCACATCTGTCCACCCTTAAAAATAAAACAAACCGATCGCACCATTTTACCAAAATATTTTTGAGCCCACCCAATACTTTTCAGAAGTTGGCGCCACTGTTTTGAAGCGTCTAACTCAGTCATACTCAACCTGCGGCCCGGCGACATTTATGTGCAGCCCGAGGCACATAATCATTAATCAGTATTTATGCAATTAATTCAAATGCGCCTTAAAAATTATTTATGATCTTCAGCGTTGTTTTATACATTTTCACTGGAAGTTAATTATGTATTACAGGGCAGATTTTAACTGAAAATTGCGTTAAGAACTGTTTTCTTAGTCAAAAGTTCTTTTTGCACGTAGTCCTGTTTGTCATACACTGTAGACATTTTTAAATCTTCAAGAGTAATCAATCGTCATGCCAAATTAAATTCGATATATAATATTTCTACAGTTATTTCTTATATTTTTTCTACAATATAATTCTTTCTACAACTATTTCTACAATTATTTTTTGGCAATTGCTAAAAATGTTTATTTTTTGCTTCCATTTTTCTGCAAGAATTGGTTTTATGAGAGCCATGTTAAGGCGGTATTCAAATTTTTGAACCCTCCTAATTTCTACCCTTTTGAACCGATTTTGCCCATTTGCAATCCCCGCCTCGATATTAAACGTCTCAATGTATTTGACGAGTTTGAAGACGATTCGTGTATAATTGCGACTTTTATCATGCTGGCAAAATTTAATACTTTTTATATGCTTTTTAGGTAGATGTGGTTTTGGATCCCTGGTCCCTGGGATAATATGATGAAAAATTATAAAGAATTTTTTCAAAAGTCGTAAAGTAGTATTTCTTACGAAATCCACCTAAAAACCGCTTTTATAAAATAGATCTATTTTAACGACTGAGAATGCTCTATAATATATCTGTGGCTTGCGGTAATAACCAGGCAAGGCATATTTTTGAAAAAATTGAGATAATTTCGGAAAATGTAGCTTTAAAAGAGTACTTTCATCTGCCATTTTACTGAAAAATGAAAATCGAATTTTTCCCGTCATGGAACAACTATAAATTTTCATTTAAAAATTGAAAAAAAACTTAATTAGTTCTCAATTAATAAAAACCATTTTTATGTAACTCTTTTGGCAGAAAAAAGAAGTTCTTACATCCTAATTGAATGTAGTGAAAATTATTAAAGATATTTGAAAACTTTAAACGTTAATTACTCAAAATATTAAAAATGTGCCTTACCTGGTTATTACCGGAAGCCACAGATATAGTCAAGTAATCGTTTTCTACAAAAGTACAGGATTGACTATGCAACAAAGGCTGAATATTTTTAACAATGTACAGGTTTAATTTAAGTTCATTACAAGTATTTAATCTGATATTATTTAAAAATAAAATTTTATGTTAGTTCAACAAAAAAATTAATTATTTCTTATTTATTCCTCATAAAAATATGAAAAAAAACGTAGAAATAACCAAATATGATAAAAAGTATACGGAGAAATTCGGAAAAAAATTCTTAAATATTAAGAATAAGTGGGTAAGTGTGATCGGTTCCTTTCTAAAATTTGAATTGCAAAAACGAACGAATGACATTGAAAAAATCAATAAAATTGAAAGAATAGATTTTTTTCAAAATTTTATGATTTGTCGTGGGACTTGAGGTATTCAGTTGTAAATGCACAAAATTTGAAGTCTCTGACTTATACAGTTTTTGCGTATGGACTATGTGGCTGACAGAGAGATAGATGATTGAGAGAATAGAGTTTTGTAAGATGAATGGAATTCTAAAAATGCAGGTTTCATTACTCGCATTTAAAAGAGTGATGCAGTGCGGCAGCGAACTAACCATTGAGTTAGTTTTCCTTTCTATTATGGAACTCTGTTTAACCTTTCATTTATGACGGTGAATACATCCTGTATAAATTTACCTTCGCGATACTTAAAACGAAAACATTTTTGCTGACGTATGAATGTATTCCTTACAGTAATTTATTAAACTATTTTTAATGCAAAAAGGTTAATTTTGATCTAAATGCGAATTTATGAACTAAAAAGGCTATTATTAATAATTACCGAATTTATTAAATTAACCGTAACATATATACTGATTCCTTTATTGACTTCTCTTCATTTGAATCAATAAAATATGCGAAAAATAAACGTTACCCTATTTGTGTATCGTCAAACAAAAGAAAAAAAAATGAAGAATTTTTATACATTGATAACGTTATCATTACTGATGAGGACTTGGGGGTAGGGGGTCGAAAGAAGATAACGTATGATATCGAAAAGTTGGGGATAGGTGGTACAAAATCACCAAAAATTTTATGACGTCTTTATATGCACAGCTCCTAAAGTTACCCCACGGAATCAAATTTCGCCGTACCATCGTTCTCAGGAATTCTTTTTAGAAAAAAAAAAAAAAAAAAAATTAATTTTAGGATAAAACTATCAAAATGAAACTGTTTTGCATTACGTTTTCATTTTTGATGATCTTTAAAAGAAGAATTGTTAATGAAACATATTTACTAAAAAAGACATCGCAAAAGAAAATTATGCAATGTTAAACTAGTTAAGAGGAGCATGAAATTATATTGACCCAGATATTGTTTTACGGAGAGGATAATATCAAGTTGCCCACTACAACTATTATACATTTAAGAGAAACGAAACGTTCGAATAAAAATCTGCTCCATTCATTTGCATAATTTCAGGTTTAGAGCGTACCCAACAGACTTTCGCGTGCCTCTTTTCGGCCAGATTATCTTACGAATCCAGAGCATGAGTTTGTTAACTCGTGTTAGGTTCAATATCAGGCCGTGACATGAATACTAACTCTTGTGACGTACACATCCCAACTCGTGTTACGGGATACGAAAATCATAGCAGCATATGAAATATCCATTCGAGAAGCTTACCTTGATACTGGGGGTAAAGGTCATTGTGTGCCGAAGATGCAGAAAATCCAAAACTCATGTTCCTAGGATTGTTTACATTCAGATTGCCCAAAGTAAGTATAGTAATGATGAAATGAGAAACATACTTTTTATTGTTGGTACCAAACTCATCTGGTAATGAGAGGTTTTTTTTTCATTTAAAAAGATGCCGTGGGATTAATAAGAAGCATCTTTATACATATGGTTTTTAGCTCACAGGCTATCATAGCCTGAGAGCTTATGTGCCCACCCGTTCTGTATGTATGTGCGTAACGCGATAACTCATGATAAAAGTATCCGATCCACTTGAAATTTTGTATACGGGTATATCCTGATAAGGCGCTTCCCTGATTAGTTTTTGGAGTTCATTCGGTAAGTATAAGAGGGGGAACAGGAGGCTCATGCCCCTCCCCTTAATTGATATAAATGGGTTTTTCATTCAGAATAATCAGTTTTCGTTCAAAATTTAGGTATAAGATCATTCTAATGAGGGCCTCAGTGATTGGTATTAGGTGTTCATTGTACAAGTATAAACAGGTGGAACGGGGGTTCTAATGCCCCTCCCCTTAATTGATATAAATGGATTTTACATGCAGAATAATCAGATTTCGTTCAAATCTCTGAATAGTTTTGGGAGTTTAATGGTTAAGTATAAAAGAGAGGGGGATAACTTCTCTTAAATTATATAAATGGGTTTTTATTAGGAATTTTCCGATTTGCTCTGAATTTTGGATATAGATTTTTTATATGATAAAGCATGTCCCTGATTAGTTTAGGGGGTTCAATGATTAAGTATAAAAGGGAGAAAGGGGAAGCTGTTTCCCCTCCTTTGATTTTTTTTTTTCGATCGGAAATAACCCTTGAAAATATAAGGCTGTAATGTGCAATTAGTATGCGTGGCCTGTGAGCTCAATGCCATCAGTTTAACTGGGCAGTATTCTTTTTATTACATTATTAGACTTCTTTGTAATTCTAATGATCTTGAAAAGTGAAATTATCATAAGAAAAGGCATTAAAATAAATTAATAACTCTCGTATGATTTTTTTTTAAGCATGCGAAGATATTGAAAAATTAATCTTAAGTTATTGTGAGTCATTTTATAGAACTCTATTATGGGATTTAAATGATTCTATTTATAAAGGGAACATTTAAAGCTAATTTTCTTCTACTTTTCATACTGCTTGTTGTAAATTTTGCTACATTGTAAATTAATGAAACTTTTCCGTTTGAAAAATAAGCATATTTTACTGAGTTTATTTGATGTCTAGGAACAAGGTACGTAATTTTTTTTCCATAAACAAAATAAGTAGCAATTTTTATTCAAAAATGCGCTTTTTGTACACGGTGGTGAAGTTCTCAAATGCCAGAGATTTGCCTGATTGTTTTTTATCTGGAAAACTATCCTAATAGCATGCATGGTCACAGTGATGTTACAGTGACGTCACTGTGAGTTACTTTGGTCACATCACATCTGTGACCAAAATGCCACCACTCAGTGACGTCACATTGTGACTGAGATGTGACTTTCTTAAAAATCTTTTGAAATTTATAAATATCCTTTAAAACATGTTATTTACTTTAAAATACATGTTTCTGGCAATTTAAATATCGTCGCTTTTGTTACAGTTTCGTCACAATGTTAATGTCAAATTAGTCACAAATGACACATTTTTCACAAATTTGTCACATTGTGACCACTTTGTGAAACGTCACAAAAGAGCTCTAAAATGGCCATAACGACTTCACATTTTAGTCACTGTGACTTCACATCGACGTCACATGACGTCACATCCACAATCGATGATCCCAAAGTCACAATGTGACTTCACAACGACGTTGCAGTGACGTCACCCTGCTTTACGGGTAACAAGCAATTTGTCTGATTGTTTTTATCAACAAAATAACGAATACGTAAGAAGTCCATAATCATATACAAAACAAATCCAGACTTTTAGTTGACAACTCATGTCTTAAATCTTTATCTATCTTAAATTTTTAATCTTTAACTGATGTGAAAGAAATTGTCGCATAATTACTATAAAGCGGTCTGTCAGACCACTCAATAGAAAATTAATAAAAGGCGAGATTAATTTATAGGATAGTGTTTTTGTACTTAAATTTTATTTTTGTTCAGGACTTTTATAATTAAAATTCATCTGTTCAAAAGTCACTGGTAATATTATCAAAGTTCCAAACAGAACAAAATTTGGTAGTTAAACTAAAAATTATAAGTTAAACTATAAAAATCGAAAAAAAAAACCAGCTATCTGTGAGACCGGTAAAATCAGTTAAAAGTTAACAATATAAAAATTGACGGTCAAGAACTAAACTTTTTAAACTTTTTATACTTGCTACCACTTTAATCCGAGCACATATTTTTACAAATGCTCACCATAGGTATATCCGCACAATGGTTCGTTCTTAACTCAACAAAATTTATTCATACTAATAATTTTTGAACCAATGCCTTTACATTTCCAAGGGCACATCAAGATAAAATTAAAAATCTTAAAAAATATTCGCAAATAGAATAAAGGTTAGAACAATATTTGTTTTGTTAATGCATGCTTGAAAATTTTGTGTGTTTTTTTTCTTTTTAATAAAATACAATGAATATGCATACTGATTTCTGCAAGAGCTGCGATTAAAACATCGATGTTTTTGATTATAATCAATTTAACCTTCTGAAACTTGTTTAAGTACAACATACTGGCTTTCATATATTTTTGACGTAAGCGCGACACGCTCAATTGACTTAGATTTAAATATCAAGTTATTTAATACATTTTTGTGTGGAACCTTGCGTCTGCATATGTTTTTTTGCTAATAGCCAGAAAGTAATTGTAAATTTAAATTCAATACGTGTAGAAGAAAAATACCGTTGAAGAACTTTCATCCATGTATCAGCAAACCATTGAAAACATTCGATTTTCTAAAACTATTCAAAATTTTGAACATTTCAAAATGGGAAATTTGTATGTTCTCATATTAAAGAAGGTCACATTTGAAAGTGTTTGTATAACATGGCGTTATGAATATTACCTTGTAAAGACTGGCATTAATGTGCTCTGAAAGTGGAACTATCGAATAACTTATGTATTGAAAAATACATATGCAAAATAGTACAACTGTTTATAATACTCTGACCTGCTTTTTAAGAATTTGAAAGTAAGCACATGAAATGTTGCAAACTATTGAGTTCATTTATTTTCTTTCGTATGTATTTCTCTCAGGTGAATATGTAGATAATCGTTTTATGTTTTTTACTTTGCACCAAACTTAATAAAACGTTCACATTTTCGTTACACATATTGTATACGGATCATACAATATGTAAACATCCACACTTTTGTGGAATTTAATCATAAACGTGCTCTAAAAGTGTTAAAAAATAAAATTAATAAAAATAAAAACAAGAAAGCAGTAGCCTATAACAATTAGTAGTTGCTATTTCAATGTGAGGACGCGAGTTTTTTATTATGAATCTCTATATGAGGACGTGAAGATATGAGAACAAATTCGCTTTATCAAGAAAATAAATTTTTGGGAAATCGCGGAAAAACCTCTGACTGCATTTATTGGTTTTTAGGCACTTTCCAACTAAGTTGAAAAGTGCTTATGCATTCGGTTTGTCTGGCCGTCTGTCCGCGCTCTAACTCACGTAAATATACTCGGATTGCCATGAAATTTTAGGAAGTTATTGACATTTATCCTAGCACGAACCCTGTTGAAAATGAAGTTTCTACCATGATTAGTTTATCTACAGGAAGAATCAAAAGTTTCCCTTTACATTACGGCCTATGGGGAAAAATCGTTTCAAAGGAATTTTAAAAATGTTATACCTTATCAAACGTATTAAAATTTATATGCTTTTACGAGGTGCATTAAAATATGCATTCTATAAAATATAAGGTAAAAATGTAGCTGTTATTCATTTGCAGGGCCACACAAAAGAATTCCATTACATAATGGTAAAAGGGGGGATTGTGTGTGACATATTTTAAATATATTAAACTGTTTCATGTGTAACATAATTGATGTATATCAATGAGGCTTAGTATAAATTATACGATACTGCTTTCCCTAATATAATACATGGTATTTACAGGGACACACAAAAGATTTCAAATAGTACATTCTTTCTGAAGTGCTGTATGTGTATCCGATGATAGCTGATGGATGGATGAAATGCATTTTAATTATCATATGCGCGTATAATTTCACTAAGTTTATGCATATTATATGATGTGTATAAATGCTATAGTTAATACACAGGGCTACCCAAAGGAGCTCGCCAACGTTACTGAATATGAGCATAAATTACTAAAAGGTGATTCTTAAATAAATTATGCATTTTTACATTGAACTGCATTAAATTTATTAAGAATTGCTTGCAGAATATAGATAAAATGATATACAGGGGCACGCAAAGAATTGGGTACATGGAGAATATGAATGATAATTTAAGAGAAAGTGATTTCAGTTGTTTTAAGAGTGTTTTAGTTTAAAATAAATTTGATCTTAACACTGATGTGGTACCAGGCAAACTACAAGGCTGAACAAAGTATTCAAGTATGTTTCCATCTATTAGTATAAATTGCTGAAAGAGAAATTTCAAGCTACTTGGCATTTTTTGCTAAATTAAATTTAGTATGCATATTAGCTGACATATCAAATACAGGGCTGTTCAATAGTACTGGAATACATATTTGGCTACATTTGGCTTCATATCCTTATTTACCTAAATAACGAAGTTTTGTTAACGATTTCATGAAGCGTTGGAAAGTGCTTCATAATCTATGCTTAACGCATGATTTTTCTTACTTGTTCATTGTAAATCAAGATTTCAGAATACCAGAAACATACGATAAAACTAGTTTTTTTTTCACTTTGGACAGTAGTATTTTTCGATACAGGTTCACCAATAGAACAAATTCGTAGATGAAACTCGATTTTTTTTTTAATTTTAATAAACCAAATTTTGAAACTCATGTCCTCATATAAAAAACAGCTTTTTTAAAATATTTTTTTTCTCGAGAAGTAAATTTCAGCTTTGCACGCCTGATGTGAAAAGTACATACAGTGAAACTTTCATCTAACGAAGTCTCATCGTTACACCTAAATACTTCGTTATAGTGAAATTTCGTTAAATAGAAATCAACTTAAATTTATGAAGTTTGTATAATAATACACATATAAAATGACAAATACACGTAAAATGGAAATACAGTAAAACCGCCATAACGGACACCCCCGAATAGCGGACACCTCTATTTAACGGACGGTTTTCCAATCCCCACTCCCAAAACCTACATTTTTGTATGTTTAACCTCCGAATAACGTACATTCCAAATAACGGACACTATTTTCGACGATAAAGGATAAAAAAGAATTTTTTATTCAGAAAAAAAAATAAACGAAAAATGAGTAAAAAGGCCTCTAAATTTATCAGAGCAATGTGTCACAAATTTTGTGATCACAGATAAATGTAGAGTATGGGCTAGGGAAAATCTCCCCCCCCCCCAACATTTAGTGTGAATTTAGATTTTCCGGGGGGGACATCTCCTTCAGAGGTGTAGTGGAGGGAATACGGGGGTATACGCCGTATACCTTCTGGATTTTTTTAAGGAACATCGTATACCCTCTGTTTCTCAAGAAAGCTATAGTATATACATTCGAGAGTTTTCCCTCTGTTCCTTTTCATTTTTTTACGATTACACCACTGATCACCTTCAGCATTGTAATGTCCCCCCGGAAGATTTTAAGAGGCTTTTAATAGGCAAAAAGTGCAATCCCACTCCCCACCCGGAATTCTATACAGTCCAATAACGTCACATTAAAAAACAAATTTTATGTAATTGCAAGCAAAAGTAAATTTTTGTGGCAGATTTCATCTTAAGAATGCAATAAAAAGTAGATAAACGTGTGCACAATTTTATTTCTGTTTTATTGCTTAAAAAAATATATTTTCTGATTAATCATATAATATAGGTTTTAGGAATTTAAAAGTCAATTAATGAAATATTAACCCCTTGGGGACGAACGACACCTATACGTGCCGCAAAAAAGCTTAAGAATCCTTGTTTATTCGCACCGGTAAAATTATACTGTAAAATTTGACTTATTCAATCGGAGCATTTAATCGATTCAAGAAAAGAGAAATTTCTGTTATTTTAAACCGGTGGCAAAACATTAAAGAATTCATAAATTGAATACATAAATTGAATGCATTTCGTAAAAGGCTCCCGTCGCGAAGGGGTTAAGCATTTCTTAGCGATTTTTGAATCGAGATTTTCCCAATAGCGGACAATTTCTGCGTTCCCGAGCTGTCCGTTATTTAGAGGTTTTACTGTATTGGAAAAATGTATTTTAATTCGGGCAGTATTTTTTTAATAGGATGTAACCGAATGAGAAATTTTATCTAGAATACATAAATTAACACGTAATAAAGAAGGATAAACAAAAATTGAAGCGTAGTGTACCTTTCTCTTTTTCTCTCTCAATATTGCAGATTGCAGATCTTTAATTTTATAAAAATCTGTAATATTACTTTGTACAGGTTTCTTATAAAAATAAATTACGCCGTTCTTTCAAATTTCCGCGTATCCGAACAATTTATCTGTAACATTTTTGTGTAACATTTATGTGTAACCCTTCTCATTGTATCGAAGTTTCCCCATCATTGTTGGCTCAGAATGTCTATGGGAAAGAGTGGCGATAGCAAATGTTTATCTTAGTGTGAAAAAATAGTTTTGTGTAGCACCACAGCACCAAGAAGTATGAAAATCAAATGATTAAATGAGTGAATAAATAAATAATTTCATTTTCAAATAATCCACGGAAATGAAATCATATATCCATTACAACAGCATTTTCTCACTTTTAATGCTGTACGCGTACGAAAGGAAAAAAACTTCGCTATATAGAATATATTTTTCGTAATATGGAGATTAATTTGCATGGTAATGCTGTCCAAAGTCAAGGTTCAACAGAAAATTTCGTTAAATGGGTGATTCTACGATAAGAGGTAACTTGTGCGGCAATCCGTTTAAAACAGATTTTTTATTCTATATGTTGCAATTTTTTGCAATGAATCACATCATCTTAATATACTTTATTAAATAGTAACATCACGATTGAATACCTAATTAAGACACATTTTTCTGAAATTTCTTACAAAGTCTAAAAAAGTCTCTACCCTGGCATGTCCCCTTGCCGGTTTAAATTTAACTTTCAAACAATACATATATTTTTTGCATCAGATGTTTAACTAAAGTATGTTTAATCGGAATTTAAGTAATTATACTTAAGTAATATGAAATAAAAAATGAAATAATTTTGTTAATTTCAAATAAATTTTAAAATTAACTTTTGTCCCGCTTTTTTTCTGTATCTACCCTGCCAAATTTCGTTCCGCTAATACAAACATAAATTCAAGGACGGCTGTATTGGAAGTAACGTTTAAGGACATCTATAGCCGTGAAGTTAGCATTACTAAACGCGCAAGCGTTTAAGTGCCGTTGTTTTTTTAGTTGTTCCCACGCGACTGTGCAGTATAGTGGTTCATGGTGATCGTGTATCTCCCCTGGTAAGTCATAAAACATAATATTCATTTAATTTATTTGTACTTACTGCCCTAATTAAACAATACAGTAATAATTGAAGTGAGATATACAATTAACCAAAAAAATCATTCAGTCGGTTAAAACAATTGAATTTGTCATGAAAACGTCTCTCCCCTGCCGTATTTCCCTTGTCGAGATAACTACCAGGGGAGACACTCACAGACCGTATTCTCTATTCTGTCGCCTAAAGCCATTTTAGGATAGTACAATCATCTTGTGAGAAACGTGGCACTTGTTTGTGTGTTACACACAGGGCTGCGGAGTCGGAGTCGTGAAGTCTGAGTCGGGCCCATTTTTTTGAGCAAAGGAGTCGGAGTCGCTAAAAAACCAGCCGACTCCGACTCCGGCTTTTATTCTTAGACATTTAAAGTAAAATCAAACCAATTATACGTAATTATAAATCCATGGAAGGAATCATTATTGTTATTTTTGGATTATATCGGACTACACAAGTTAAATATTCCCAATATATTACCCAGCGTATACAGTAGATGAAAACTATTTTTAATTAAAAGCTGTAGTAGATCCCGGATTATATCCGAACTTGTAAAATTTTCATCTTCAATTTTTCTTTCTTCTACTTTTACAAGATTAAAGTATTGGATTTCTGAATTATTTCGACTTCCGGTTTTCGATGGATTTATACGTTTTAGAAGACCCTGAACACGATGTGATAGTTTTGTCTGTTAGTCAATCTGTCAATCTGTTACTTTGTGAGTCTGTATGTGACAAAAGTTTTGGAGCGCTCTACCTCAAGAACTAATGAATGGAATTTCATAAAACTTTATATTCTGTTAGACCCTGATAGAAACTGGAGCTGATTAATTTTTGGTGTATATCACTCGACAGGTGGCGTTGCTATGCTGCATTATTCACAATTTCCACAGAAGCTATATCCTAAGAATTAAAGCACAGATTTTTATCAAACTTCTAATTCAGTTAGTTCTTGATATAATTAGGTATTGTAAACGTTTTCGTGCAAATTGCTCAACAGTAGCGCTGCTATGCTGCATTGTGTCATGATTATTGCAATAGCACTGTCTCAAAAACAAATGCTCGAATTTTCATCAAACTTTACATTTGATTAGTTCCTAATCTAGATTAGTGTAGTTTAGTTTTAAGTTTAACTCGCCCTATAAGTGGTGCTGCTATGATATCCGCAATATCCCTATCTCAGAAAAAAAGTAAGGGCAGGTGGTGTACCTCAGATCTATTTTGACTTTTTAATTTTTAAAAAAGATTGCCAAAACTGAAAAAAGAAAAGATTTCATAAAACTTACACTACATATACTTTACACTACATATATTTTTCTAAAATTTTTATATAAATAATTTCCATGTAAAAATTTAAATTAAAAATAAAATGAAAATAGGACCGAAATACACCACTAGTGGTGTACCTTGATCCCATTACTAATAATGGAAAAAAACTTGTTTTTAGCGAATAAAATCAATATTTATTAATCAAGAAGCTACATATATAAATTTTTGATACATTTCATTCTTTATTAGGTTTTAAAAATAAGAAAGTCTAAATAGACATAAAACTTCAGAACACTTACATTTACTATTATCAAAAAAGATATTAAAACTTATTTATATTAGTAATTGTATTTATTTTTATCCAAGATTGTAATTAGATAAGCAATTCCAAATGTTAACTTCTTGAGCTGCCATTCAGATTCATTAGAATACCTAGTGTACCTTGGACCTAGTTTAAGATACATCCCTTTTATTAGGTTCAAGGTACACCCCTTGACACTTAAAAACAAATTTACCAATCGTGATGTTAAAGTTAATCCAAACTTTATTTAAAGCACATGGTGTAGTAGCTAGAGCATTGCTTTATTATGCATTAAAAAAAATCATATGTGTTTTAGTATAGAAATAACATAGAAATATCTAAGAAAAATTTACTTTTGAAAGGTGAATTTCCCTTTTAAAAATTTCACAATTAGTTAAGCTTCTAAACAAATGCCAAGAACTTAAATGAGACCTCTGGTGGCAAATATTTAATATACAAATGTTCTTGTTTAATGATCTAAACAAGTAATGCTAGAATTAGCATAGGTCCGAGGTACACATATGTCCAAGGTACACCACTTTCCCCTACTGATTTTCATCAAAATTGAAATTCGGTTAGAAGTTGATACAAATTGTTGACTAGATTTTGGTGTAAATCCCCTAAGCGGTGGCACTGATATTCTGCATTTTTCAAGACGTATTAACATGTATGTTACAGAAGAAAGTTTGGAGATTAACACATCTGACTAGTTTTTTTTCTTTCCATCGAAATTTTTCTGCCCTGAAGAACACTAATTAATATCAAAATTGTACAGATTTCCCCTTTTCGAGTCCACGGATCCGAAATAATAAAATTTCCGTTTTGTTTTCTCTTTTAGGTTTAGGTAATTTGATTTTTCAGATTAGTGGGGCGAGAAATTAAAGAACTTGTAAAACGAAAAATATTTTTTTTTTCGATTTTTTCCTAAAGCTCTAAGAACTGGATAAACAGTGAAACTTTTGCCTTATTTTTCTTTCATTCCCTTATAATTTTTAACAACAACAACACTAATATATTAGCTAGCCAAGAGTCGGAGTCGGAGTCGGAGTCGAAGTCGTTAAAATTTCCGGAGTCGGAGTCGGAGTCGGAAATTTTTCCCACCGACTCCGCAGCCCTGGCTACACATGCTAATATGGATTTGATTCTTACGGCTCTATTCCAAGCCAAAATTATACCTACATCAAAGCACCAAGATCTGCTTCATATAATTTGTTGCAATAGATATAACGAGCACGAGCAGTGCCTTTCCCGAGAATGTGCAACTTGTAAAAATAAAGGACTCGAATACAAGGAATTCGATAATAGTATTCAAATTGTCTACAGAAAGTGGGAATCCATCTCTACCAACATAACTGATCCAAAAACGTTTAAGGCAAGAAAAGTGACTAAATATTTCAAAAATCGATTCAAATTTATCCTCGTGATTTGATTAAGCAATTAGATTGTAATTTGGAAAATTTTCTTCACCATGAACTGAACATAGTCCACCAGCATTCTGCTTTTAAAATTAAGAAGACAAATTTAACAGAAAATGAAGCTGTTATTCATATGGATTTCAGTGAAAATTACTTAACTAAATATGCAGAAGAGATTCAGGCATTTCATTTTGGAGGTTCGCGTCAACAGATAAATCTGCACATAGTTGTAACTTACACAAAAGAAGAAGCATCTGGCGAAGTAAAGTCAATGTTCGATGTCAAAAAATTTGTTACATTCGCCTCCAGCTATATGGGCACACTTACAGCCAATTTTAAATCGCTTACCACCCGAAGTAGACATTCTGCATTTTTGGAGCGATGGACCCGTAACACAATATCGCAACAAATACATGTTTTACTTTCTTGTCAATCATTTAACAGAATTCTACCCAAACCTTAAACTCTTTACTTGGAATTATCATGAGGCAGGACACGATAAGGGGGCTCCTGATGATGTCGGTGCTGTTTGCAAGAGAACAGCTGACCGATTGGTGGCTGGATATAGCATCTCTGAGCGATTTGTCAGATGCTATCAGAAAAACTGTCCCAGCATCAATGTTTTCGTTATTGACAACAAAAATATCCTAGAAAAAGAAGATTTGATTACTAGTGCTAAAGAATACATAAAGACTTTTCCTGGTACTTTGCGTGTCCATCAGGTGTCATGGAACACTGAAGATAAAAAGCAAATGAAAATGAAGAGTTTAAGCTGCTTTTGCAATGAAAGTATAAATTGTGATCATTTCCAAATTAGTGTCATGGCATACTCGTCTAATAAAAAATCCCGTCTTCGGGTCGAGGATGTTTACGGACCGGATTCAGAGTCCGATAACGAGAATTCTTCTGATAACGAACAAATATTCATACCAAAAGGTGGCAAACACCAGACAGAGGATGAAGAACAACCGCCGACAATCGTCGACGGCCTTTTTCGTCGACATCGAAAAAAACATTCAAGAACGACTAATTTATTCTTGTCAAACTATCATGAAAAACAACAGATTACCGTTACGTGTCTATGTGTACGGGTTTGGAAGAGGATGGCGAGATACAGGTAGTTTTCTGTAAAATAAGGGACGAAATCAGAAAATTATTTAAAGTTGATGAACAAGATATATCATTCATTTCAGAAGATCAGGTTGTCCAGACACTCTCTATGCCAAATATTATTTTGAAAAAGCAGGGGATGTTTTACTCCTTTAAGAAGTCAGTGAATGTGTTTGAGAAAGCTTAAGCATTTTAATTTAAATTTTTGTTCATGTAGGTAAGAAAATGCCTTTCATTTTTAATTTAATTTAAATTTTTGTTCATGTAGGCAAGACGATATTGCTTTTAATTTTTAATTTAATTTAAATTTTTGTTCATGTAGGCAAAAGAGTGCCTTTAATTTTTAATTTTAATTTAATTTTTTGTTCATGTAGGCAAGAGAGTGCCTTTAATTATTTGTTACATTTCATTTTCTAATGATTAACGCATGTTCATTTATTGAACTGCATACAAAATATGACCGAAGCGCATAGGTATAGGCAATATGAAAATTATCCTGACTATCCAAGTGTGATTAACACTTAAGAAGAGCTAGTCTACTTAATATGTATTAATAAAAGATTATTTTATTATTTGTTGAAGGTACAATGACGAGATAATTTACATATGTGTATTTTTGCAAGTGAAACGCTCTTGTTAATTAAAACAAGTTGGAAATAGCACGTGAAGCGTAGCAAATGAGGTGCGTTCGTACTATAAGTTTTAAAATATTCAGATCGTGCTGATATAGTAGAGCGTACTTTGAATACAGTATAGTGGTCGAAATCTTTGTGTTTCTGTAAATATGCAGGGAGTAATTTTTATTATACTTCATTAACGTATATCTTATTCATAAAATGTGAAGTAGGTTAATATAATTAAAACACGCCCCCAAACAATGTTTCCCCGTATAACATTATTTAGTGGAATACATTTGTGTGGCCCTGTAATTTAATAATAAATATTCTCTGCATCCCAGATTGTACAGAATGTATATTTTAGTACATACATCATAGATTCATGTCAATTATATTATGTTCAAATGAGTGTAACACCATTAAAATGCATTTGAAACATTTTTTCCCATTGATCGTAATGTAACGGAATACTTTTGATTGTCCCTGTAATTGATCTATGCATCCGATTTTCATAACATTTGAAATGACTCGACAAAATTATGTAATAATTAAACGTTTTAAATTTCAAACGATTAAAATGCATTTGAAACCTTTTCCCCATTGATTGTAATGTAACGGAATACTTTTGATTGTCCCTGTAACTGTTCTGTGCATCCGATTTTCATAACATTTGAAATGACTCGATGAAATTATGTAATAAATATACGTTTTAAATTTCAAATGATTAAAATGCATTTGAAACTTTTTTCCCCATTGACGTAATGTAACGGAATCCTTTTGATTGTCCCTGTAATTGATCTATCCATCCGATTTTCATAAAATTTGAAATGACTCGACAAAATTATGTAATAATTATATATTTTAAATTTCAAACGATTCGGTTGGATAGTTTTTGCGTTGTTATATGCGGACAAACAGACAGACGGACAGACAGAAGAACAGACGGACGGACTGAGCGACAACAATAGGTGCTACGTATTTACATAATTACGAACGCACCTAAAAAGGCTGTAATATGATCGTCTCATTAATGATTAATATGATAGTCTGATTATATGTAACAATTTTTAATAAAAGTTGATTTTATATATTTCATTGATTTTATTAAGTATATTATTGTGTCAAACTCTCTCCCCTGGTAAAATAAGTATCTACCCCGGTTCTGATGTTTCTCCCCTGCCCAATGTATTTATCCTGGTCTTCGAAAAAGTAATAAAATATGTATAAAGTGACTTGCCCTTACATGAAAAGGTATATAAACAGGACAAAAATCATAATATGAAGTTTCATGAAAAAACTCCAATTTTTCTCCTTGGTCGTATTTTCTTGTATTTGAAACCTCGTATCGTAAAATCGCCAAAATATAAAACTTAACCATTTGCGGCGAAGAGCAATGTTATTGCTTAAATGTTAAAATTAATGACTGACACCGGAATTTGAAAACAACTTTATTATTAATATGAACCAACGACATTTCAAGCATTCAATAAACCAAATTTTTTTTTCCAAAATTCCGGTGCTAGTGTTGCGTTTGGTAATTAAAATTGAGTGGTTTTATAAATATACCACCGCGCCGCAAGAGGTTAAATAGAAGTTTCACTGTATTTCTTGTAATCTTATGGAATTTTACTACAAACTTAAATGTCTTTAAATTATTTTATGTTTCCTTATATTTCTGCGCAAGTTTTTAAACAGACTTTATTGTTTACCTAAATATCCCCTTCAGTGATTTCTAAGGTTTGTTACCCTGCCTTTTAACAGAATGATGTCATAGGAGCTCGCCGACCCTGAATTGATGTTGACGACCTCGAGTAAAAAAAAAAAAAAAAAAAAAAAAAAAAAAATGCTGAGTACCATAGAAAAAGCATGAAAGCATCATCAATGTCTTTAAGACCTTCTACTTCTTTATCATTTATTACTTTAATTATTTATTTTATTATTGTTGTGAATTCTTTGTCTGGTGAAACAGTTAATGTTATAGAACTCAAGATCCATTCATCAGGTAAATTAAAAGTGACGCATATAAGTTTCAATTATTCATTTTTTGTGGAAGCAGAAAAGCATTCATTTATATTTCAAGGATGTGTCAGGTACACCTTTTTGAAATAATGTATTTTAATAAGTATAAAATTAAAAATAGTTAAGAAAAACATTCTTATATAAACATTCAATGCTCCTCTTCAAAATCACGCTTTTTTTTTTTTTTTTTTAATTCCAATTCATATTTTATCTCAACAATTTCCATTACAATACATTTCATTTGGCGTGGGCAATGAACTCGATTATGAAAAATTCACTGTTTTTTTTTTTATTATTTATTTATTATACGTGATAGAAAAGAAATGAATTTATTTTTTGAAATATATATAATTTTTGTTCTATTTATTTTTCAAGAAAGAACACAGGAAAAAAGAAAATGCAGCATTTTTTAAATTATATTTTTAGGATTTTCAAATTGATTTCTTAACGTATAATCGTAAATTAGTTAATATTTAATTATTGGTTTATGAAAGCGTTTTATTATATTATTCTTCATTATCTATTTATGATTAATATTCTACTTTTTACTATATCACTTATATATTTGTGTAATAAAATGTATTACCGTATGAGCCTTTTATGGCGCTGTAAACGGTCACTTCCGGTTTCAAAAAGTTCATTTCTGGGTTTATATTTTTGACTATAAATTTGGTTCTAATTATTGCTCAACCAAAAGTAAAGTATTTTTTAAATTCTAAATGTTTGAATTTTAATTATAAAAAATCGCAATTTTTTACAAAAATTGTGATTTGAGGGTAAGCATATACCTTAAATAAAAAAATGTTTAAAAAAAAAGTTTTTTGGATTTAAATGAAGGATTCTTTTTAAATTTAGTATGAATTTTAATCGATACTTTTATATTTTTAAGCATGTATATTTAAAGTTCTACTTTGTTTCTTCCAAAAAATTTATTTAAAAAAAAAAAATGCATTCCTGAAATGCCTAAAATATATGCCTGAAGCTATTTTGGATTATTTTAATTATTTACGAAATAACGACCTTTTGATTTAAGAGGGTGAAATGAGTTAAAAAGTTCTAAATTATGATTTATTTGCAGTTATTTGTGTTAGAAAAGTGATATTTAGTATAGCGGTTACGTCTGGGATGCAGATACACTCTATAAACAGTTGATTAAAAATTCGAAATTTCAAGGGTGTGAAATGAGATGGAAACAGTTTAACTGTTTATTTAGAATTGATTGAGAAACTTAAAATTTGACATGTCTGTTACTTGTAAGACGTGGAACAGTTTTTAGAAAGTTCGAAATTTAAAAGGATGCATAGAAGTGTTCTAAAATTGTGATGCTGCTAGGCTAGAAACTTGAAATATGGCATGATGGTTATTTTAAAATTTAAGTGCTTGGTAAGAATGATTTCTAAAAGAACAATTTTTAAAAAGGGGGGGAGAGATTTTTTTAGAATGGTTAGGCCTAGAAACTTAAATTTTGGTGCGGCTGTTACTTAGAGAAGTAAATGCTCACTTAGAACAGTTTTCTTAAAATTTAAAATATAAAAGGGTGCAGGAGCAGAAAACGTTCAAAAATTGCAAATATGACTCAATTTCTTATAAAATAAACCGGTGGACAACATTATTTACCAGTAAACACAACAATTATCATATCAAGCATACTTCGCAGTTAGTTTTTCGAACAGCAAATTATGTATTCATACACGTATGACAGACGAATACGAATGCCAACCTTGTGGTATTCCATATTTTGAAATTAAATAATTTTAAAATAATTTAATGATTTTAATAATAACTTTGTATTTCCATAAAAATAAATAACAGGCCAAAAACATGTATAAAAATTATTTTAATGTAAAGAACAAATTACAAATAAAGAGAAAGTTTTGGGTGAATCAAAAATGATACCGATATGAGAAGATACCCCCCCCCCCCCAAGATATATTTAAATATCATTTGTCAGAGCCCTCCTCTGTTCCCTAATTTGATGATGTTACATAAACACAGCCACTAAATTGGGAATTTTGTGATATAGTTGTCATAGAAGCTTGGATAACTAAAAGTTTGGATTTTGACATGGTGATTACTTTTAAGATCTAAATGCTCTCTAAGAAGGATTTCTAAAAAAAAATTTGAAAGGCAAAAGGGGAAATGATTGGGAAACGTTCTAAAATCTTTCTAAACTATGCTTTACCTAAAATCGTTATGTATAGAAACGTGAAATTTTACATGGGTGTTGCTTTAAGGACGCAAAGGCGACCACAGAACAATTTTTAGAAATTCAGAAATTTTAATGCTTGCAGATTGATGTCACATTTTTTATGTGACTGATGTTACTCATCCAAATTGCTTAAGAAGCAAAAAAAAATTTAAATTGGGATTTTTGTGATATAGTTATCATAGAAGCTTGGATAACTAGAAGCTTGGAATTTGACATGCAGGTTACTTTTAAGACATAAGGGCACTAAGAATGGTTTCTAATAAATAAATAAATAAATAAATAAATAAATAAAATTAGAAACATGAAATGAGCGGGGATCGTTTTAAAAACTTTCTAAACTATAGTTTAGAAAGTTTTTAAACCGCTTCCTGCTCATTTAATCTTACATGAAATGTTACATGTGTGTTGCTGTAAAGATGCAAATGCAACCACACAACAATATTTTAAAATTTAGAAAATTTAATGCGAACTGGAGCAAAAAAGGGCCATTCCATGGTGACTGACGTTACATTTTGAGATAGTTTCTTAATCTTATATATTTTTTTTCTGCGGTTAAATATTTTAAAAAATTTTTGAAAATGATATGATCTATTCATTAGTAGCCTAATATTATTATGAAAACAAGAAAATGGGTACAAATTAAGTATTTCGCCATTTAAAAAAAAAATAATAAAATGTGACTGATGTTACATAAAAAGGACATGAAGCAAAAAATGATTTTTTTAAAATTCTCCTTCCTCTATTAATAACAATGGTATTGTTTCTTTTACTTTGTTATAAAATAATTCTAATTAAAAGGAAACAAAAACAAATTTGCATACAAAAACATATAATTAATGGCAAACGATAAAAAACGACCCGTGATTGATGTTACATTTTTTATGTGACTGATGTTAGTCATCCAAATTGCTTAAGAAACAAAGATTTTTACTGCATCTAAACATACAAAATAGGTAATATAAAGCAAACTATTCAAATATAAAGCATGCTATTGAATTTGAAATAAGCACCAGCATTCACAACATTGTGTATAATAAGTTTTCCTTCTACTCGTTCCTATGGATAAAAGACCTCATCAATTTGCAAAGGCCATTTCCAGTAATTTCCAGTTTGGATCATAGTGTTAGCAAGACATTCTTTATCAGCAATAGACTTTTCTTCACCAGTAAAAAGTTCTCTATCATAATCTACTTCAACCCAATCTCCTACTGATGCTATGGAACTGAATGATTTCTCTGTGCTGAAGTGATTGATCTCAATGCATTTGAAAATCACTGTCCTTCAGTTTTTTCATGGACTACTTCAAAGAAATGACTGAGTTTTATCCCTTCGATTGAAGTTGCATTTGAAAAGATTTTTTTTTTTTAATTTCACTATTTTATATTATTATTCTAGGCAACATTTCATGTACTTTTATGTTTGAAAGTGTTGCAGCAGATGCTATGCTACAGCTCTCATAAAACACTATGTAACAAAATCTTTTGTTATTAAAGGCAAGCTTCTGGTTTTAGTATCAGGTTGACAAATATTGGTGCTATCTTTATTTATATTTGAAAAAGTCATTTTTATGACAATTTTTCTTCGCCTTGCTGTAGACAGCAAGCTGTGTTTTAGACAGGTTGTTTCTTTTCCAGAAGCATTAGAATTTTTAAAAGAATTTTAATTCTCAGAACAATGAGATATTTTCTGTTTCAGTTTTCTGCACTTTTCAATTCTTTTCTTAACATTTTCTTTCATTCCTTTTCTTATTCATTTCTGTACTAGTTTTGGTAATTTTGACAAACCATCTTCTCTTCTTTTCTTTCTCTTTTTTTTTTTTTTTTTTTTTTTTTTTTTTTTTTTTTCAATTTTAAGTTTTGTCTCCTTATTTTCTGTCTCTCTGCTGTAGCCAGGGCCATTTTAAATATTATTTCTTTAAAAATAAGATATGAAAAAGAACAAAAAATAAGTGTGACAGATGTTACATTTTGTGACTGACATTACGATGTGACTGATGTTACACATTTTTAATATATTTACCTTTATTATATATTTATGTTATATCCCATTTAAGTTATTAACATTCTTAATAACTTTACAAGGGAAGGAGAATATTTCTTATTATCCTTTATAGTTTAAAATATTTTGAGTAATAGAAACAATTGTACATTTTTGTGACTGATGTTACAGAGATTTTAGGTTTAATTTATAAGTGCTAATTTGAAACAAAATAAATAAATTTAAGCTTATTTATTAATGATTTGCTCCTATAACATGTTAATTAATAATAATAAATTGTAAAAAGTATTTATCTAATTGATTTTTGTATGCAAAAGTTGAGACTTTGATTCTCCTTGTAAAACTGTTCTTCACATAGGTAAACAATGATGTCACAATTATTTTACAAAAAAATACATAAAATAATAATTTTATTAAATTTTAACATATGAATAAGAAAATACACACTTTTTATAACGGTAGAAGAGCAAAATGGCATTAATATATGATATATATATATATATTTAACATGTTGTCCTCTGTAACATGGAATATCCCAAAACATTTTAAATTGAGATTTCTGTGATATAGTTCTCATAGAAGCTTGGATAACTAGAAGCTTGGACTTTGGCATGTAGCTTACATTTAAGATATAAATACTCACTAAGAACGGCATCTAAAAAATTAGAAATTTCAAATAAAAATAAAATGAACGGATAACCTTCAAAATACATTCTGAACTATTTATCTGAAATTAACTGTCGTTCTTATTAATTTAAGTCTCGTTTCACTTAATGCCGCATAAGAATGAAGTTAAATAAAATTGTGACTTAATAATTTTCAAATTATCGATAGCAATATAACTTCTTCAAATAAAAATAGGTACACAAATAGAACTCGATATAATAAGACAATTAAGTGAGCAAAGTCGCGGGTTTTGCTAGTAGCTATTAATTTTCCTTAAAAAAGCTACTATTGGGTCACACCCGATTGATAGCATTCCAAATAAATTTGCATTGCAAATTAGCATATTAAGGAAACCTTTCTCCGAGGATAATTACAACCTTTCGCATAAGGTTACCAATGCTAAATATAAACAAGGTGTTAACAGCGAACATAGTTCTTCTACTGTAATAGAAAGCAAGTTACATTTGTTTCTAATCAATTGTTTTGAAACAGAATCTGATAGGAAGTAATGGTAATAAAAGAATTGTTCTTTGCAAACATGCCGGTTCTGATTGATGTTTATCAGGAACTGCTGCCTTGCACTACAACTTGCGATTTCGACCAATTCACTTTTCTTTTCATGGGTTATGCACTTGTTTTAGTGATCATAGACACGTAGGCCTAGAGCAATGGAACACCCTTTGACTTTCTAATATACGCCTCACCCTATCATTATCTATCTATAAACAATTTCATGATGCTATAATTTTCATAAACATCTACGGTCATTCCAGTCTATATGTTTATTAACCATTTCGAAAACGGTTGTTGCTCTCGGTCTAGAGATATCTGAACCATATCAGAATCCTTGTGGTGTCCAGATTTTATTAATTTTCTGATTGGTCCATGTTTAATGTCCAGAAATGAAATACTTCTGTTGCCACAATGACAAAAAAATATTAAAAACTACAAAAAAATTAACAACTCAAAAACAAATTGAGGTACAGCTTAAAAAAATTGCATTTAAAAGTACATTTTTTCGCTATACGATGGTGTAAAAATTGAAAATGTGCGATATTTAGAAGTTTAAAAATTTACGGTACCGAAAATTTTAAAACTGAAATTTCATTTAAAATTTGTTTATGATTGGTCCAGGAATATTAATGTTTAATCCATGGTTTATGTAATATATGACTCTGTTATAAAGTAAGCTACGCTTTGATCATCATAAAAATCATGTTTATCATTATTATTTTTTTTTAATATAGGATTTATTTATAAGTCTAAAATTTTAGACTTTGAAAATATCATTTTTTAAATGATCATTGAAATTTGTAAATTACATTTTTATTTTATATTTTTTTATTGAATTCTTTTTTTCCCGTCATTTAAGAAGTTATATAGAGCTACGGAAATAAGAGTTTTTACTCATACTATTTACAAAGCCGTCGGAAGTCAGGAAATGCTATTTGAATACCATACAAAGCCATAAATTTATTAATTTCTTTATAAGACATATCTCTTATTTTTTATTATTTTAATTATTTATTTCCTTATTCTTAATTCTATGTCTTTTAAAGTAGTTTCAAGTTGGAGAACTTGCACGCTATTTATCACATAAAATGTAAGTAATGTACCTAAACTGTAGCTATTCCATTTTATTGTACAACAAGAATATCATTCATTTATTTCCCAGGTATGAGTAATTTATATCTAAACTAATATCATATGTATTATAAAAAACAAATGTACCTGTGTGTAACCATGGCCAACACCGACTATGTACTACCGGCCGAGCCATTTCGCGAAAAACCGAAGAAAAAGTGAAGCTGGATTCAGCTTCAAACCCTGAACCATTTCATAGAACCACGTGTAAGTCCAAGTGACGCAAACTCTGTTCAAATTAGTATCTGTTCTGTGCACATGCTTGCACACGTGTCATTGTTTTGGTTCAGGGTTTACATGATTGGCCTAACTTGGGCAAAGTATCAGCGTCCTCTAGCGGGATACTTCATACATTAATCTCAAATAGACAGGCCTTTAGATCTAGTAGGCCATGCCATGGCGTATTAGATCTATAGGGCTGTTTATTTGAGATTAATGTATGAAGTCTCCTGCCAGAGGACTCTGATACTTTGCCCAAGTTAATCTGACGAATCGTGCAAACCCTGAACCAAAATAATGACCATGTGTGCAAACATGTGCACAGAGAAGAAAGCAGCTTAGTCAATGCTAATTTGGGCAGGATTTGCGCCACGTGGACTCACACGTGGTCCAGTGAAATAGTTCAGGGTTTGAAGCTGAATCCAGCTTCACTTTTTCGGCGGTTTTTCGCGAAATGGTTCGGCTGGTTGTGTATAGTCGGCTATGGTGTAACACTGTCATCATTTCAATAATGGCAACAGCAGACGATTTAATTTAACATTTTTTGCAATCTTCTAAAATTCCAAATACCACACTTTTTCAATTTTTTACACCATGGATTAAAGTATATATTTTTTTAAAAAAACAATATCGAAATTAACTTGAAATTTGAATCGCAGTTCACTTGAAGTCTGAATCTCAATATACTCAATTTTTATTGTTTATAACATAATTTTCTAATATTTTTCTCACAAATATGTCTTTATCCGAAGCAGACGATTTTGAATGATAAATCTATCTGTATTTTCATTATTATAAATAGTCATAGAGTAAAGAGAAAGAAGAGAGGTGCTATATGAATAAAAACGGTTAGCAATATGATGCGGGTTATCACTCAAGTTTTAATGTCATCATTTGGCCCAAACAAGTCTAACACGTGGACAGAATTCTTTGACATTACCCGGGCGTTTTATCTCTAAATAAAAATGATCTCTTTATGTTTAAACATTCTAAATTAGCATTTCATTGTATTATGAATTAAAACTACAATACTAAAAGTTTTCTTTTTTTTCCGCGAAATCACATGGTTGCGTTTGGGCCGAACTTAACAGATTTTAGGGTTTCATTTTTGGCGTCATCCCCTACCACAACCCCTACTCATCTCAATTAAATTTCTCTATACCCTATGATAAATAGTTCATCACTTGTATCTAGTTTATATTCCAAAAATTAAAACATTCATCAAGGAGCAAAAAAATGCAATGTAAATAAAACACAAATTTAAGAAATAATACTAGAAAAAATATGTGTGATGGTTTTCACCTATATTCTGTTACCGGGGTAGCCCTGGTTTATTTCAAAGGTGGAAGTTTTATGATTTAAATGGGCTTTTTCTTTTCTTTTATAATTTAACATAATTTTTAATCGATATTTTTTTGTTCTACAAGTTTATAGTTTTCAAGTTAAAAGGATATTTCACTTTTGTGAAGTAGCATGCTTAAAAATCATGATATATATATATATATATATATATATATATATATATATATATATATATATATATATATATAATACCATTAAAAGTAGACAAAATTCACCAATAAATTTTATCAATAAAACAATAAACCAAAACGAAGAATTTGAATAGAATTGAATTATAATATATATATATATATATATATATATATATATATATATATATATATATTGAAACGAGTATATCTTAATAAATAAATAAATAAAATAAAATGAATGCAAAGGAAATTTGTAGTCCACTGAGCAGAATCGTCAGGCCCCAATTGCTCTGGAACTACAAATGAAGTGTGCGGTTTCATCCACGTATTAGCCATGAAATAGCAAAAATATATTACAGACGTATCCAGTTTTTAGTGAAATTGTAAATTGTTTGGAGCAATCTTTTCCAACTTGCGACATATTTGAAATTTATTAACACTAGAACGACCACGAGCGATCTATTTGACCGCTATCATATAGATATATTTCGGTTCAAACCAGAAGTTTCATCAAAAAATAATTTTAAAAAGTATAAAGTAGAGTAACGCAGCTTTGCCAGATTGGGGATTTTGTCCCATTTCTGGGAAATTTTGAACCTTCAGGGGAATTTTTTGGGGACAAATAAATCTTGGGGACATGTTGGGGAACTATGAACATAGTTCTAGAAAAACTTGGGGAGGTCTTATCACAATTTCAATTTTTACTTTCAGATATTTGCCAATATACTGGATTTGTTACGAATTCGTTTTTGGTTTGGAAAACGAAAATAAAATACAGAAATAACAGATATAAATCATTCTCGTAGTCGTGCTCACCGTTTACATGTACTACAGATTCACCATGATCTGCATTGGGCTATCCCCCATCTGAATTTTCAGATAAGTGATTCAGATTTTCTTGTCATTGCGGGCAGAAATACAAACACAGAAATACGTTTCATTTAATAGTATAGATTTATACAAAAAAAATAAAAGCTATTTTATAGCCTTTTGTTGTTGTTGTTGTTTTTAGCTTTGAATATACAAGCATTGATATTCAATGTTTATTTTATTTTATTTTATTTTATTCATAAATGGGGAATTTTTTCGAAAAAATGCTTGATATGGGGAAAAAATTGAATTTAAATTTGTTAAAAAAATTTTATAACGGAAAATTGAAATTGAGAACTTGCCTTTTTTAAGTAGAAATTGCGTTGTGGACTTTTTTTGAAAAAAGCCCTGATTTGGGGAAATTTTCAGATATTTTGGGGAAATTGGCTTTCGACAATCTGGCAACACTGGAGAAAATGAAAAAGGTTAAACTGCTTTTAAGTCACAATTCAAGTGGGAATTTTTTTTTTATATAAAACTTCCTTCTTTATTAAAATTTCCGGCCTTTCTAGTGTTAAGTTCCCTCTGCAACAAACAGTGGAATAGTCATAAAAGAACACAGGGTATACGTTCTAAGTAGATGGTATACGCTCAAGGCATAGGGTATACCCTAAAGTGTCTATACTATAACTTTCTTGAGAAACAGAGGGTATGTGCTGTTCCTTAAAAAGTTCCAGAAGATATACGGCGTATACCCCCGTTTACCCTACACTACATCCCTGGTGACAAACTATAACTGTTAAGTATTTTTTTTTTCTATAAAAGAATTACTAAAAGCCAGGATTTAAAAACAAAATGGTTAAACAATGGAATTATTTAAAATATACATTCAAAAAACATTTTATTCTAAGTCCACTAATGAAACATTCTTTCGAAATTATTACAATGCTTCACATCCAGTTTCCAATGTCAAGTAAAGCAAGGTGTTACCACCCAGCATAATTCTTCTACTGTAACAGAAAGTAACTTACACTTGTTTTTAATCGATTGTTCTGAGACAGAATCAGGTAAGGAAATAACTATGAAAGTATTGTTCTTTCAGCATGCCTGTTCTGATGTTTATCAAGAACACAATCGCTTGCCTCGCACTACAACTTGCGATTTCTTCCGATTCACTTCTCGTTTCATCGGTTATGTGCATGCTAGTCGTCATAGACACATAGCCCTGCAGCTATGGAACACCTCAGCTTGTCATTATGTATCTAGAGACAATGATTGTAATAGTACAACTTTCATAAATAATAAAACTCATTGCTGTCTATATTTCCCCATTGATTTTTTATTTAATTGTTTCTTTTTCCCTTTCTCTCTATATGAAGTTATTCAGATGCAGGTAAAATATCTTTCTTACTATTTTAACACATTTAGTTTAAAGCGGAGTCCTATGCGGATAACCCCAGCCAAGCCCGAAAACTGCATTTGAGGTCAACCTCCAACCCTATCCGAACCCAATGTATCTCAACCCGAACCTGAAATAATTTAATCTATAACCCGGAACGAACCAGCTAATATAAAAGTACTCTATTTTTTGTGCATTAATGTAATAAATGTTGATTTAGTTTGCTTGTTCCAAGTTTGAATATTAAATTATTTTGAAAAAATTGATTTGATAATTCATTAATCCGTTTACTCCCCCCTCCCTTTTTTTCTTTTTTCAAATTTAAATCTCAACATCACATAATTTAAAATTTTACACCATTCAAAGGGGAAAGTGTATTTTCAAAAGTAAAGTTTTTAAAAACTGTATTTCAATAATAATAATAATAATATTAATATTAATATTAAATGCTTAAAAATAAAAAATAGAAATATTGCGCATTCATCATAACAAAGCTTCCTTTTACTATTTAAAACAAAACGCAGCTTTGAATGCATAATACACATTTTCACGTGTAAGAATGCATGGAAATATCTTAACACGAAATGTTAAATGTGTGTTGCGAAAAAATAAATAATAAATGCTTTTGCTTGATTAATCACAAATGACAAATATTAGTATTCAACTAATATTCTGTAGTGCATAACTAAAATTTGCTCCTTTTCTTTAGACTTTATTTCTTTTTCTTTTCTTTTCTTTTTTTTTTTTTTTTTTTTTTTTTTTTTTTTTTCCTAGACATTTAAACGCAGCTTTGAACTGGTCCCTCGATACATCTTCTTTTAATCTGTAATCCCAAAATTGTTCAGTCTTCTTTCGTGCTTGATTGAACTGGGAAATTATGAGAAAAATTATATTCACAGTCATGCTACCTGAGAAAATACATTTTTTTTATAAATAGTTTTACAAAACATTATGAACAAGTATTCTTTCGTTTTGAAATGAAGAAAAAACTGAAATCTGTTTTCGTTTTCATATTTCAGTTTAACACATTATTATAATCTCATATGGCTTATTTATTTTTTGTTTCATTTATTAGCACTTATTTATTTCATTTTTTAACACGCTTCAACAAAGTTTAAAATTGTTTATGAATTCGGTTTGTTTGTCTGTCTGTCCATGCTCTAACTCGCGTAAATATAGTCCGATTTCTGTGAAATTTCATAGATGCTATTGGGCATCCCTATGGCATGTTCGGTATTAAAAAAGAAGTTTGTAACATTAACAGTTCAATTACAGGGATACGCAAAAAACTTTCGTTACATCATAGTCTATAGGAAAAAAATCATTTGCGATGATTTTAATGATATGCTATTTTAAATATATAAATTTATAAAATATATAAAATATATATATCACTTAGGTGCACTACACGGTGACTATTGTTGAATATGATGTGCATAGAATTTATCATTCATTTACAAGTACATATAAAAGAATTTAGCTATAGAAGAAACTGAACAATAATTGAACTTTTGAAGATAATTGACAATAAATAATGGAAGTACGTTTTAAGTTATTGTACGCATTGTTAAATTGAATAATTTTTTTAATACGAGTCGGTGCGTCTAAATTCGAAGATCATACGGGACTTACAAAAGTCCTCTAATGCTTTTCGTTTATTCACGGAAATTGCTGAATGGTAATTTTGAACTGTGCTATTCATTTAGCAGAAAACAGTTTTAGCATACTTTGTAGTATACATACAAATCTGTAGATAGTACACAAAGCTGCGCGCGCACACACACACACACACACACACAAAAAAAAAAAAAAAAAAAAAAAAAAATTCGGATATTTTTTCGACTATTGTTATTAATTACAAAAGTTGGGTTTTCAGAGGCCCTTACGCCTTTTCAATTCTTTATTTAGAGATCCTTGTTATCTTTAATAAACTGTAACGTTTAGTTCCAGTCTATTCTGAATATGTTGGAGAGTGTTTCATATAATCTATGCTGAATGCATGATTTTTCGTTCCTTTCCTTATTTTGAAAATTTATAATTTCAAAAGCTTAAACAGTTTTGAAGAAACACTTTCCATTTATATAGTGAAACAACACCCAATGATTTTAAAAATTTGAAATTGTATTTTGTATTTTAAATGTATTTTGAAACTACACGTATTTTGTATTTTGTATTTAAGTTTTAAAACCAAGGTAGTTTAATTTTTGTATCGAAAAATGATTTTTTTTTTTTTTTTTTTTTTTTTAATATATTGGCCCAACTTTGATGGCACACACTTAGAACCCAGTTAAGGAAGATTAATGTAAAGGAGAAAAAAAAAAGCTTTTTAATTTATTTTAGGGGATTAACTGCTAAATGCAGTAACCGATTAATTACTTTATCGATGTAGCAAATATATATTTATTGTTGAGATAGATTATATAAAAAAAAAGAACTTTTGTTTTAAAGTTATTTAAAAACTCGCAAAAAGGCACTAAATTGAGCGACAGTTTTCAAACAAATTTCATCCGAAAGGACGTCTCATCCATTAATGATGTAAAAAAGGAAATGTATATTGACGATGTGTATGTGACAGTGTGGCAATGTGTATTTTGAAAATGACACACCAGGCGCGTATTTCATAATTCACTATACTAAAGTATACTAATTTTTAATAAATTTATCTGGTACATAGCAATACTAGTATAACCTCTTGAGACCTGAGCATAAAATAACTCTACAAATATATATTTATTGCTTTTACATAATCGACATGACACCATAGATGACAGAAACAATCATTTCTTTTAATCAGTACATTAGGGTACTGGTAATTTGGGTTTATAAATATGAATATAAAAGTACTAATCCCCTTAAAACATCAGTTTAACTAGCAGTGATATAAATTAACGCAATAAAAAAATTAAGATCTTGAAACACATAAATGATCAGCAAATCCTCGATTTTTTTTATTGTAAAACATTTAAGTTAAATAATCATGAATTTTTTTTTTTTTTTTGGGGGGGGGGGGGGGCACAGAATGTCTTGAAGGTATTTTCGAAACTCGAATAAAAATAGCATTTATTGTATGAGGTAATATTCATCAGTGTTCACATTTTTTGGTTTTGTTTTAAAGCAAAAAACATTTAGATATTTAGAAGTAAAGTAAAAATGCAAAAAAACCGAACAGTTTAATTTTTATGAGGAAAGGAATTGAGGTACACATTTGTGTACCACAGGTCTGAAGAGGTTAAAAATATTTCCATTTACTTCCAAAGCTAAATTGACAAAACCCCATTGTTTGATTTATGACATTCATAGCAATTTACTTAAAAAAATATTAATAACAATAACACCTTGTATGAAAATGAAACAAAAAATACAAACAGCCAGCGAACCGATGACAGTAAATAACAAATTGATGTCGTATAATACCTTAAGTCTTAAAAGTTCATTAAACTAAGAACAGCCACGATCAAGATGTAATATGTTTTTATATCAGCGTTCCACTTTCGGTTTAAAGCTATAAAAAAATAATTACCTATCTTCGTATTTCTTGAGAAATGACTATCATTTATTTAAACAGTATGAACCAAAGAAAGTGCAAAGTTAAAAAAAAAAAAAAAAAAGTGAGTATTAGTCACACCTCGTGACTCTCCATTGCCTTTAGATATCTCATTATCTTAAAAAGGAATATATGCATCTCGCCTGATTACATATATGAAAACTCATTAATACTCACTTGACTTTATCTGCTTACGGTTTAAGTATATTTAAAAACAGAAAATAATTTGAAACACGTCATTTAGTTTGATCCGACTGTTTTTTTATTACGTAAAGAAAGTGATCCATTTTTTCCTTAGCGAGATCGTTGTGACAGGTTATAATTTTTTTATTTATTTTATTTTATTTTTTCTCATGATGGAGAAAACGCAAACAATTATTCTATTGTTAGATATACAGTAAACAGCTTTTATTGAAATTGAAAAGGTATGAACTTGCTATCGTTAAGATATCAAGTCACAGAAGAGAAAACATCTGTAATTATTAAGACGAAACTCCAGTCATTGAAAAAGACCCGGATGATTATGTAAAGTCTATGGCGGTGTTCTTTTCATATATCTCGATCAAATTTTATTTTTTTTATTTATTTATTTATTTATTTATTTTTTTGCATAGGATAATTTTACGGATAATTTACCACCGAACTAGTTTTACGGATTAAGTGTATTCAACAACAGAAAAAAAATTTAAACACATCATTTAGTTTGATTCAACTGACAGTAAAACAGCTTCTATTGAAATTGAAACGATTCCTAGTCACAGAATAGAAATCGTCATGGAATCGTTAAGATAATGCGGAAATTAGCGAAAAAGGTGATAAATAAGAAAATTGTGCGAAACACCGACCAATTTGTGTTGCCAACGTCGAGAAATAATTTTAAACTGAGATTGAACCGATTGACTTCTTCTTCAACTATAGCGAATCAGAAGAAAATAATCTTCATGAAATTGAAAAGATAACACGGAAATCGATGAAGATGTAATAAATGAAGACAGGTGGGCACCACACAGTGTTAGAGAACCTACAATAAATAAAAAATGTAGTTCCTCTACACAATGTTAATTTTGCACTTTTTTTCCTTTTGGAGGGGGGGGGGGGGTAAAATTAAGGAGGAAATTTGTGTCTCTGTTCTTTTTTAGAGGCTAAAATCTTTGTAAAATTATTTATTAGGTGTAAAAAAAAAAAAAAAAAAAAAAAAATTCCATTCTTGGAGTAATCTTGTAAAATTTTTCATATGTATTTAAATTTTGTTAAATTTTCTTTTTACGAAAAATTTACATTTTATTATACAAAACTGTTTGCTAGGGGATAGGGAATTATTCATGTTATACAGGAAAATATGCTCAATTTCTTTGAATCTTTATTTGCTGTGTAACATGTTAGTTAATTGCCAACCTTCCTTTGTGTGTGTGTGGAGGGGAAGGGGTGAATGATCAAATAGTTTTCCTTTTGCAGCAAATGAATCATCGGATGTTGATACGTTACTGCGTGCAAACTAGGCATGTAAAAATATGCGTGAACGCATATGTTTCCATGACAACTCAAACGAGAGGGCGTTAATTACAATTTTGGGCTGCGTATATGTCATGTGTGTCTGGTTGCCATGGTTGCTGCATGAAAGTCATACTCAAAATGGCGACTGGACAGCAGAAAGCATTTTGTGTACTGGTATTTTCAAAGTGTGAATAACTTATAACCGTTCTGAAAGCATTCCGAAAGGCATACCAATGCAACCCAACAAAGCATTCTGAGCTAGTACCGGCAGTTCACAGAAAACGATTATTTATGTAAAGGTAAAAATTCCGGCAGACCAAGCGTTACTGAAGAAACAGTGAACCGAGTTAGAGAGAGTTTTATCCGTAATCCCAAAAAATTGAATTAAGGACGAATTAAAATTGAAAGACTGCAATCGCAACCATGGACGTCAATCTTGTATATTTTCGCTTTATTTTCATGTATAACTCATTGATGTAACCCAATTATGTTCCGAAATAAACGCTTCGGAAACCCGATGATTCTTTTGTAATAACCCTATATTATGAAAAGATTCTTCATTTTAAATGAGAAGGAAAAATTCTACTTCATTAGGTCTAAACAATCGAATTTTGTTTTACGGCATACCTGAAGTCTGTAAAATATGCGCATGAAACGAATCTGAATTACGTTAAATAATACAAAATTGGAGGGGTTTTTTTTTTTGGGGGGGGGGGGGAGTTGTAGTGTTTTTTATGTTTTCTTCTTTAAATTATGATTTTCAACAAGTAGTGTAGCATATACTGATTATCATCAATTGATTAAATATTTATCACAAAGAAAAGAAAAAGAAAGAAATATACGTATATATATGTGTGTGTGTATATATTATATATATGTGTATATTATTATTATTATTAGCTACAAAAATTATAAGGGATTTTTTTTTTTTTTTTTTTTTTTTTTAAGTTCTACTAAATAGATTTTGATGGGACTTGCATTTGTTAGTTATGCAATTTTTCAAGGAAGTTTTTAATATTTCATAGCATTCTTTTCCAAATCTTTCTGTAAATTCTCGATTAAAGAATTGTATCTTAACAGCCAAATTTTGCCGGATCCACTAAAAAATATAATAGTGCAATGATTGCATTTGTTAGTTATGCAATTTTTCTGGGAAGTTTTTAATATTTCATAGCATTCTTTTCCAAATCTTTCTGTAAATTCTCGATTAAAGAATTGTATCTTAACAGCCAAATTTTGCCGGATCCACTAAAAAATATAATAGTGCAATGATTGCATTTGTTAGTTATGCAATTTTTCAGGGAAGTTTTTAATATTTCATAGCATTCTTTTCCAAATCTTTCTGTAAATTCTCGATTAAAGAATTGTATCTTAACAGCCAAATTTTGCCGGATCCACTAAAAAATATAATAGTGCAATGATTGCATTTGTTAGTTATGCAATTTTTCTGGGAAGTTTTTAATATTTCATAGCATTCTTTTCCAAATCTTTCTGTAAATTCTCGATTAAAGAATTGTATCTTAACAGCCAAATTTTGCCGGATCCACTAAAAAATATAATAGTGCAATGATTGCATTTGTTAGTTATGCAATTTTTCAGGGAAGTTTTTAATATTTCATAGCATTCTTTTCCAAATCTTTCTGTAAATTCTCGATTAAAGAATTGTATCTTAACAGCCAAATTTTGCCGGATCCACTAAAAAATATAATAGTGCAATGATTGCATTTGTTAGTTATGCAATTTTTCAGGGATGTTTTTAATATTGCATAGCATTCTTTTCCAAATCTTTCTGTAAATTCTCGATTAAAGAATTGTATCTTAACAGCCAAATTTTGCCGGATCCACTAAAAAATATAATAGTGCAATGATTGCATTTGTTAGTTATGCAATTTTTCAGGGAAGTTTTTAATATTTCATAGCATTCTTTTCCAAATCTTTCTGTAAATTCTCGATTAAAGAATTGTATCTTAACAGCCAAATTTTGCCGGATCCACTAAAAAATATAATAGTGCAATGATTGCATTTGTTAGTTATGCAATTTTTCAGGGATGTTTTTAATATTGCATAGCATTCTTTTCCAAATCTTTCTGTAAATGCTCGATTAAAGAATCGTATCTTAACAGCTAAATTTTGTCAGATCCATTAAAAAATATAATAATGCAATGATGTTTGTATAGTTTTTAGCATTGAAGAAGGAATTCCAGATAAATGTCCATATCTATATTATAAAGACCAAACGTATATGTGCGTAATGCATACGTCATTTTGCGAATGGCAACACTTTCCCATGCAATTTTGGTTTTACAATTTTCAGTGCTGCAAATTTTATACTTCTAAACATAGCATATTTTTAATTTTTTCTCTATCTTTACTTTTACTTTTAAATGAAATTTGTTTGAAAGCTGTGCCTCAATTTATTCTTGAGATATTAATTTTTTGTAGTTTTTAGTACGAATTTTATAATTGTGGCAACAGAAATACGCCATTTTCTCATAAAATTAAAAAAATTGAAATGTGTTCATGTGAATTTTGAGAAGATGAAAACTATGACGGATTTAGATTTCACGTGAAATTCTAAGATCGTGTCAATTTGGAATAATTTTTATTTTTATTTTTCATACGCATTTATACCAAACATAAGAGCCTCAATTGATAACTTCATCTTAATAACTGATCTTTATTATATTTCGCTTTATTATTATATTTTTATATTTTTACATATGCGATTAAAGTTTAATTTAAATAATTTGAACAACGGAGTTTTATAGAAATAGTATTTTTTCTTAATTTTAGCTTTAAATGATACTTGTTTGAGAGTTACACTGACCATTGTAATATGCATTTTTTACTATAGCTAATTTTGTAGGTTTATTATAAATCAATAAAACAGTTCCTTTTTAAACATTTACTTCCGCCGAAACTCGACGGGTTCCACCTTGTTGCTTTAAAATACAGGATCGAATTCACCTGGAGCCATTCCATGAAAAACGGACAAAATGTGCCGCAGGTGACCGTTTGCATAAATACCTTTATCTATTAACGTATAAGTCGTTAAAACATAAACTATGCATTAATCTTAACAAAGAAAAATCTTTATTTTCATATTAGCATAGTTATTTTAACCTCTTCAGCCCTGATTTGGCCTGTAAGAGACACTATAAAACACACCTAAAATGATTTTAAATGCTTCTAAAATTGTTAAAATTACTTCTAGACCTTTTTTAAATATACGTCCATATCATAAGCATTGATTTATTGATGGAGACACCTTTGTAGCTATTTTACATTCATTTTAAACTGGTTCTTGTAGTCTCACTTAATATTTCTCTCAGGACTGAGGTGGTTAGTTTGAGGATATGACAGCATTGTTAAAACAAAACAGCAGTAATATGTAGACGAGTTGTCCCACACGTGATATGGAATGGCCCTTTTTGTCTAAAATTCTCCACATTTTAAACCCTAAACCTTAATCAGCTGCCTGTTTTTTAATGATAAATAAATAATAATAAATAATCGATAATAAACATTTCTACATTTTAAATTCTAGACCTAAGTACTTTGCCCGTTTCAAAGCCATTCCGTGAAAAATTGATAAAATGTCCCAATACTTATATAAATATCTATATCTATTGGTTTATAAGTTGTTAAAATATAAACTGCATATTTTTACACTAGCATGGTTGTTTTATTTTGAGGCTATAATAACATCGTTAAAACAGAAGAAATGTGTAAGCTGCTCCACACGTGAAAGTTCTGTAACCAAAAAAATATTTCGGAGGGAGATTTTGAGTCAAAATGTAATTTTTATTTTTTAGAAACATTTTTAAAAATATTTTTAAATGGATGCGAATGAAATTAAAAGACTTATTAAATTTTATTTTTAAGAATAATTCAATACTGTAATTCTATTACAAAAGGTAATTTAATGTTTGAGCCTTCTTTATTGAAAATAAATTTATTTTATTTGTATTACTGTTGCTTCCCATATGTATTAACATTAGTGTCAACAAATTAATGTTTTAAGAAGTTTTTCAAGAATATTTCATTTTTAAATATGTTTAAACGGGGATATAAGTTAAAACGGTCATGTTAGCAAAAATTTTTAAAAGATTGTGATAATTTCGAAATAAATCTGTAACTGAATTCTTAAAGAATTTCATTTAAACAAGTTGCTATATAAGGTTATTTTGTTTAATAATGTGTCAATGACCTTGGTTATAATTTCGAAAAAAAAAAAATGATACATTTAGTAGAATTCTGCAAATAGTTATCATTATAGCAACAAAGAGAATTGTTATTTAGCAACTTTAAAGGATGCTAGTGTAGGATTTTGATTTTTAACTGACTGCAGTTAATTTTTAAATTTTGACTGATCCTTAATATCCTATTTATACTTATCCAGGTAAATATTTACGGTCTTGCACACGAAAATATACGTACCTAATACGTATGGAATGACCTACTATATATTTCATTTGCTTTTAGATTCATTTGTAGAAAGCAACCAGTGTAGCGTGCGAAACCTGCTAATATATTAATATGCCAATTATTTCATTAATATTCTGGAAAGGAATGCTACATTTTTATGAAGAAACAAAATAAAAGTGTCTCACCTATATGGATGCAAGTTTGAAATGCAAATTTCCTTAGTGTAAACGATTCTATCTTGCGACTGATGACGCTATATTAAACTTGTAATACACGAGCCGTTCTCTTTTATCATTTCATTAAATTCTACATTGTTTTAGTCTCATTTCCATGAAATATTTTCGGTTAATTGTACTGAAATATAAATGAACATATTTTAATTCTGCAGGGTGTTCTGTAAAATCCGCATAAACTGTGAAGAGAGAGAGTATCTAAAAGTCGACTGAAAAACAAAACTTCTTTGATCATTTGTTTTTGAGAAAAATACGAAAGAAAAAGTTTGACCTCACATCCGGTGCTCATAAAATAAGTTTAATTAGAAGCATGGTTATTTAATAAATGCATATTTAGATATCACGCGATATTCGCATAAAAAGATACTCAAAATCACCAAAATGCATGTCGAAGAGTATTTGAGCACGACATGAAATTGGCGAGTGAATATAATGCAAAGTGAATACAGTCGCGAAAGTCAGTGTATTTTAAATACGCGTTTATCAACAACCTTTGTAAAACCTTCAACAACGCACACTCGTATATGGTTCAATGCATATAGAAGTTATTTTGAGCATTTAGTCATACAAAAAGTAGTATCCTAGTGCAAGTGTTCATGTTTCCAATAAAGGTTATTTTTAGTATACCGGATATTATCAGGCCTTTATTATCAAACAGGCATGAGAAGAGCATGCTTCCCCTAGAAAGGCTCAAATTTTCTACAGAATTAATTCCATTCGAAAATTCTATTTAAATTCTTTTAAAATTATTAACTCATGTACACACACATGCAATATATATTTTCTTTTTCAAGTATTTTATAAAAATATCTTTCATAAAAAATTATTTTCTTTGTGTAATTGAGTAGTTTCAAGCACACGATTACAATTCTTCATTTTATTCAACCAACCAAAGTCGTCAATTTATTAGTAAGTATTATAGTACAACCAATCAAAATCGAGAAAATCCAGTGAGCAAGGAAAATATCTACTAGATTGTTCCGTTGGTTCGTTTTTTACACAATCTGTTTCAATATGTCACTTTGAATAATTATCGTCGTTGAATCTCTGGGTATGTCGAGTTTAAAAAACTCTTCTCGGATCAAAAGAGTTTCCGAAATGACACAGAGCTTTCTATAACTTCAGGATATCGGACCCTGGATATGACACCATTCTTTTACTTTTGCATTTTCTCGAAAGCGATAAGTCGCAGAAATATCGCACAAATGTTATCTACTCCGAGCAAGGATTCTCTCTCTGAATAGTTTATGTGGCCTTAACATCCTGCATATATAAAATGAACTTAAAAACGTTTTTGCTGTGCAGACTTAAACACCCTAATGATTCGTTTCTTGAAATAAAATTTACATTTCCTGGTATTACAAGAGAGTAAAAAAAAAATAAAAAGTTTTCTCATTTCTTTTTTAGTTTAATGTTAGATGGAAACTTAAAAATGTCCATTTCTATTCATAATAGGCTGAAAATTTTACTCCACCAGTTACAAATTACCATCGTAACCTCCACGAAAACGGAAGACGATTCTGATGTCATTAAAAACTTGGGAGGTTCAGCTTCACTTAATGTTTACTACGTGTTTGTTTGACCTGAATTTCCCACAAACTATGAATATTTTTACTTCGATTCTCCAATTGTATGCCTTCTGACCTCATTCAGGGTTCTCTCTTATTGTCTTTCGGTAATATTTTTGTGGGATTCTCAAGGCATCTTCACTCGACAACTTTCTTTTCCTTTTCAGGAGATTAATATTGTTTTTAGTAGAATTGCCGGGAGGAGAAAGTTTGTTATTATTGTTTGAGGATTATGCAGACGTATTGTGGGGGATTACAATACATTTTGGAACGTTGTTTCACTGATCTAAATGCTATTTGTGGGAAGAATTTATACAGTCTAATGTCTGAATATTGCCATCTGCCACAAGCATGTTGTTTGATGTAATGCAGAGTAATCTAAAAATCTTATTAGCCCCTATGTGTTGGATGATGATGGAAAATTATTGATTTAAGATTAATAAGATATGATAAAAGACGACACACGTGGAACTGAAAAGACTATACCAGCAGTTCTCAATTTATGGGTCGTGACCCAGTGATGGGTCACGGCGGGTGTTTTGGTGGGTCGCGGAACAATCGAGGTTTGTCACAAAATATATATTTTATTTCAACTGTTTTAAAAATATAAGAATTTGAACAGCAAGGAAAGTCCTTAATTTCCTTCTGTGTGAATATATAAACAGAAAATCCATAAATATATAAATCAGCTTTGAACTCCTTAATGTGGTTCAACTTTTGTAAACATGTTTTTTCTACCTTGCTGTTAAAACAATTGCGTGTAGAAAGCAACTTAAGGTTAAAATTACCAAGTTTTTATCCAGATATAAATGTCTTCATCTGTAAACACCATTGTCAGAAATCACATTGGTTATAAAGTTATGTTTTGTTAATAATTAAACGATGTCAAATTATCTTTGTGTGTTGTACTAATTAGTATTTCCCTTACACACAACTGGGATTACCAATTCTCGTTTTTATTGATGGTGTATACTTCGTACGGAAATTGGACTTTTTAGCAGGAAAATATCCAATAGTTTATCGAGGTCATACAATTTCCATACGGATATAAACCCTTATGTTCGATGGGTCACGAAAAACTTTTATACTTGAAAGAGGGCCACGAAAAACTTTTTACTTGAAAGTGGGTCGCGTAAAAATAAAGATTGGAAACCGCTGGAACTGTACTATTTATTCCAGAGTGTGTATTATCTAATGTATTATAAAACAAATTGTGTCCATGAGTAATACGGAATGCATATTGATTGTGGCAACGATCTAACCAGTAAATTTCATTTTTGCAAAAACTTTTTTTTTTTTTTTTAACTTCTAAAGATCACATAGTTTCAGTTTATGCACCGTCGAAGACAAAAAAAAAAAAAAAAAAAAAAAAAACTATATATTTGTGTATAAGTCGATCCCCTAATTTTCGAATGCAAATTCTGAAAAAAATAAAATAAAATAAACAAGTTCGAAATTGTACGTGAAGCGTAGCAAATGAGGTGCGTTCGTACGATAACGAAGTTTTAAAAATATCACTCGCATATATCAATCTCATAAAACGGTAAATAATTACAATTAAAATGCGCACCAAACAATGCCCTATACCATTATGCAATGGAATACTTTTGTGTGACCTTGTAAATCAATAACAAATATTCTTTGCGCCACATATTATGCAAAATGTATATTATAATATGTACTTTATAGATGCATATCAATTTTATTATGTTCGAATGAGTGTAACACCATTAAAATGCATTTGAAACATTTTTCCCCATTAACCGTAATGTAACGGAATACTTTTGATTGTCCCTGTAATTGAGCTATGCATCTGATTTTGATAAAATTTGAAATAACTTGACAAAATTATGTAATAATTATGTATTTAAATTTTCAAACGATTAAAATGCATTTGAAACTTCTTTCCCCATTGACCGTAATGTAACGGAATCCTTTTGATTGTCCCTGTAATTGATCTATGCTTCCGATTTTCATAAAATTTGAAATGACTCGACAAAATTATGTAATAATTATGCATTTTAAATTTCAAACGATTCAGTAGGGTAGTTTTTGCGTTGTTATATGCGGACGGACGGACAGACAGACGGACTGAACGACAACAATAGGTGCTACGTATAATTACGAACGCACCTAAAAACTCGTGTGTAAGTCAACCAACTAACTTTTTAATTCAGTTTTTCACAAAATCAAATCAAAGATGTCACTCGCCAATGCAAAAAAGCAATAAATAAACAATTAAAATTTTCTTAAATGAAAAATTGTTATTATTTCTATATTTTAAAATATTATTTTGTTTTACATGCATATAAAAAGCCAGAATTTTGAAGCATTCGAATTGTTTTTTCCTTTTTAATTGACTGGTGTGTAAGTCGATCCCCCCCCCGCCCCCCGCCCCCAATTTGCTTGCTGAAAATTGTCAGAAATTCCTCGTCTTATACACGAGCACATAAAATACATACTTTTAAATGTAATTTGTTCGAAAACTGTATCTCAATTTATTGTTATTTTACCACCTCTTGTGCCTATTAAACTATAAGATGACAACATTTCATAATTATTCCGCCGTTTGATTCAAGTCAAGCATATTTAAAATGGAAAATATATATAAGTAAATTTGTTTTCTTTCGATAATGTACATTTTAGATTTTACTTTGAAATTTTTGGTTCAATAAAATTTCTGGTTGAAGATATGCTCGTCTTGGATCAGACTCCAGAATAATTAAGGTATCCGTACACCTTCGGAAGTGATTTTTTGAATTTTTTGAAATTTTCTCTTGTTACCCATTTTTTATGACATTTACTTTAAGGGTGTATTCGAAAAAACGATTTTCCACCTTCAACAGCTCGAAATTTTCCGATACAATTTCAGATACATTTTTAAAAATAGAAGAATTGCTTTTTTTTGCAATATTTTGTGCACTTATCAAAGAATTGACCTTCATGGCACCTTGTGCACTTTCTAAATAAGAGAATTAGCGAGTTTCATGTGTTTGAGAGCAAAAGTGAATTCAAAAATAAATCGGAAAATAAGCAGTTTGAATCGAAATACAACCTTAAAACTTTGAAAAAATTATGTAAAAATTTTAGCAATTACCCCGAAATAATTTTTTTAAGAGAAAAATTGTCAAAATTATGTCAAAAATTGACATTTCTGCAGAACGTGATAACTCGACAATAAAAGTATGTATTGACATTTTGCAAATCGCATAATAAATAGAATAACTTTCTCCAGGATTTAGATTACACACATTACAATCGCATCTCTATCTCAGATGATATGGCAGTTAAAATACTAATGCAATGAAAGATTTACAAAATTTGTCTCAAGTTTGTCATTTATACCAGTGTAAATATAAAACTAATTTAATATATTATCATGAGCGTAGTCTTTTCCCTCAAAAGGCATTTGTAAAAGAAGTACGGAAATTTAGTAGCATTCCATGCATAATATTTTGTTTTAGGATATTCTGCATATAGTAAACATCTGAAAAACTTGATTTTGAGAAAAAGCTAAACATAACGTTTAACCCGGCTTCATGAGGGTTGGGTCTGTGAGACCCGGCACATTTTATTTTGTTTGAATCTCGGTAACTACTCGTACGATGGTGCCGGTCTTCTCAGTAGCTGGAGGTATTGAGTTAGTCTAATCGTCGCATGCAACACCTTACAAGGAAGGTCTCCATACTGGGCATACTCAGAATTTAGAAAAAAAAATACTAATTAAACTACTTATGTATGTAATAAAGGATCAGTCAAATTTAACGGTGGAATCACAGTCTGCAAAAAACTAAAATACTTTCGCATATTTGGCTGGAAAAAAACGAAAGCGCCATGCGATTTTGTGAGTAGCACACTTCCTCGCCAACAGCAAACGATTTTAATGTAACTGAAAATTGTTTATCAATCGATTTTTAGAATGCGTGTAAATGGTATTTAATGAATTTAAATAAAAAAAAAATAATAAGGAGTTTAACACATATATTTTCTTTTTGTGTTACAGAGTTATACTGCTTGTTGCTGTAGTTATTTAATTTTATCATTGTAACAATAATTTCATATATAATTTTTTTTTCAAATATTTAAGCGTATTCCAAAATAAAGACCAGATGAAGAATGCTGCATTAATGCATTTCATTATCGGAGAAGTTTTTGTTTCCATAGCAACAAATTTGAATCGATAGTGCTCAGTTGGATTTAATTTTGAGAATGAAAACTATTTTAATTTTTTTATATAAAATGTCTTGGTTAAATTTCACTTTATATATACTAGTACACCGAACCCGGGGTTCCCGGGTCACAAAGTAAAGGTGAAAAACTTTTTTAAAATTTAAAATTGGAAAGTCTAATAAATTTTTTCTGCGTAATAGGCTTTTTAAACTGCCAATTAATTCCAAATAGCAATTTTATATGAAACATATTATTTATGTAATCATATGCAGCTTTAAAAATTATCGGTACTTCCGTATTAACAGGGCCGTAGCTAAGGGGGCGCTATGGGCGGCTCGCCCCCCCCCCCCTTAAATATTTTGAGCCCTTCCCCTGGAAAAGATTCCGAGGTCACTCAATGAATTTCTGTTCCGAAAATTCAAATGAAATATTGTTTAAAAGTCTAATTTAGTTTTGAAACCTTTTCACAGTTTTGCAGAGTTGATAAATTGTATCTAAAATAAGTTTTTTAACACTCCCTCATCCTATTTGTACATATGAAGCTAACATGATGGGCTATTTTGCACCAGTTATACACTCAAAACTTTCATTATCATATACTTTTCTAAACATAAAATGAAGTTATTTTAACAGTTTAATAAGAAACAGAGTACCTACAATGTGAATATGCATTAATTTATCTTTCTGCGTCAGAGAGAGAGAGAAAAAAAAACTATGAGCCCCCCAACATTCTCTTGAGCCTTCCCTATTGTTCACTACGGCCCTGCGTATTAGACGCAAGATAGCAGTTATTAGCCAAAGAGTTCGCCAAAGAATAAAATTGCATTCTCAGTTTTTAAAAACAACTAAAAAAATGACACCCAGATATTCTTTAAAATACATTTTTGTAAAGGTTAATTGATGTATCTTTTGTAAAGTAAGTTTACAACGAACTAAAAGTCACTAAATTCATATATAAAAACGAAATAAAACCAACAACATTTACCGGGTTTTATAGCCGACGATATATTGACATAACAGGTTTTTAATTACTATTTTTTTCAGTTGCTATGAAAAAATGACAACTAAAATATACAGTGATCGGTTATTTTCCATGGAGAAAAGAGATAGATGGAGGAGCAGTATGCGATTAAAACGGTTTGATTGGCGTTATTCTTCCAATTTAAGTCTCTCATTCGGCCCAAACAAAACAATCACATGGAATAGAGACCGATTTTTTTAACATCATTTTTTCTCTAAATGAAAAAGATCTGAATATATTTTATCATTATAAAATAGCATTTCATTGTATTATGAATTAAAATTGCATCGCTGAATGTTTTTCTTTTTTGCGAAAGCACGCCGTTGCGTTTGATGCAATGCAGCGAATTTTAGGGTTACGTTTTTGGCGTCACCTCCAGCCACAAAACTGCATCTCTATTTTTTTTTTCTTTTTTACTCTATGGCTATTTTTCCTCTCTTTCCCATATAAATGCGATACTCAAGTTGCCACCATTAGAGAAATTGAACCAAAAACTACAAAAAAATTAATATCTCAAAAACAAATTGAGATACAGTTTTCTAACAAACGGCATTTAAAAGTGCATTTTTTTCTCTAAACGATGGTATAAAGATTGAAAACGTTGAATGTCTAGAAGTTTAAAAATTTACAATAGCGAAAATTGCAAAACCGAAATTTCATCGGAAAGTGTTGCCATTCAAAACATGACGTATGCGTTACGCACAGATACGTTTGGCCTTTATTATATAGATATACAGTGAAATCTGTCTAAGGCGGAATCGCTTGGGACTGAAATAAAATTTCGCCTTAGACAGATTTCCGGGTTAGACAGAAAAACTTTATAAATACCCTGTTTGCAGAATATTAAACATTATTTTGGCTAAAAGTTAAAAACAACGTATCTTTAATTGTTTTAAAAATTAAATGGACATGAAATCTTTACATATTTTTATATATTTATACTAATAACTTACATTACAAATTGATACATACACGCAATCAAAAATTATCAATCAAAATTACAGATTTTAGTGAAATTAAAATTTTACCTTAATAAATGCCTTAAAATGATGTTTTAAACTTATTTAGAAAAAAAAAATCGAACATTTTTTTTTCTTAATGGCTCCTTTTTCCGTAGCACATTGTATTTCAGTCAACATTGGTATCATTTCATAATCGTTTCGCTCTAATGTAAAAATTCTGTAAAAGCTTTATATTTTTAAGAGCTTCTTGATATGACTTAATGCTTGTCACTTCATCTTCGACTTCATATTCATCAGTGTTACTCTCGCTGTTGTCCTCTAGCTTTTGCACAATGAAAAAATCCACTGAATCATTATAATCACTTGTAGTAAGATTTTCCTGATATGGGAAAATTTTTTGCTCTGGCATTGCAAAACCATTCCCATGCTAGTTTATCAATGTCTTCGTTTTCAACTTGCCTTTTACGTTTGCAAGTGCAATCTCCCCCTTTTTCAAATTATTTACGAAGTTCATCTTTCTTTTTGATAGCATCATAGATTTGAGTCTTTCCACATTTGAATTTTTCACATAAGCTTTTAACTGGGATATTTTGTTCTTTGAGTTTAATAATATCAATTTTGTCTTTTAAGGATAAAGTATTCGACGTTTTTGATTTATTATCCATTTAGGAATAATGATTTAAACTATACAACAAATCTGCGAGTTTATACGACAACGATAACACTTACTGACTTAAACACAAACTAAAATAATTACACTTCCTAAAGTGCATTCTATTCACGTATTAAAAGATCTTGTAGATATTTCTGGAAGTTGTGACAATATTCTTTTTGTCTGAAATTCTAGGAAAAAATCAACTTTCGTTGTATTATAGGACAAATAAAAATTAGCAGCTGACCAGGAACAACGCTATTTCGGAAGACCATGAAAAGGTGCTGAAATTTTCCATAAATTGTCGATGTTGCAACCCTCCCTTTTTAATCAGATTCTCTTATCTTATTGTAACCTAAGATTATACTTGTCGAAAATCCCGTGACCTATTTGTTCAACAGTTCCCAGTCATATCCAATAATAATATAATCCCCAAACTAATGTCAGCAATCAGTGACGCCTTTTCTTAACAACTGGGAATGCGACTGGACAATATATTTCATTATAAAAAGAAAAGCTTTATTTCCATTTATATTTTCCAGGAAAATTTTCTTCCGTCTTAAGCAGTAAATTTGCTACCTGGGACCCATAATGAATGTCCGGTTCCGCGTTACACAGATTCTTTCCGCCTTAGACAGATTGTTCGGAAATCTCTATGTTAAAAAATGAGGGTCTCTGAAATGTTTCCGCCTTAGACAGATTTCCGGCTTAGCCAGATTTCACTGTATATATATATGGTAAAGCTGCAGTTAAATCAAACTAAAACAGACAAAACTAAAGTTATTTAAATATTTTTTTTAAAAAAAAGACAAGTTTAACATGAAACATTTTTCCCTTAAAAAGCATTTGACATAAAAAAATATTTTTTGAAATATTATTTCAACGCTAACTGGTAATAAATCGCCAAATAAACATTTTTTTTTTTTTTTTTTTTTTTTTTTTTTTTTTTTGAAGAGAGTTCTGCAAGAATTTTTTACAAAGATATATATTCACATGAAAAGAACATTCTGTAATTTTTTCAGATTTTTCGAAGTATGGCCGTATGGAGACCTTCCTTGTTAGTCGTGCGCAGCTACAATGGGAATTACACGTGCGCAAAGTTGAAAAAGGTAAATGAGACCCCGCGCCCGCAGTTAGTGTAACAATTTCGCACTATATTGTGAAGCCATGATAAAATCATGTCTATACTACGGAGCAATGCCCATTAAAAGTTGATAACATAAAGAAACATTAATAATTATTTTTCACAAATTATTTTTCAAGTTATTTAATTTGTAGTTTTAGTGTGTTATTTAACTAATTTCGATTTTTTTCTCTCTTTTAGATTTTGGTAAAGTGTCGGGTACAATCTCGCAAGTGATATATCATATGGCTTTTGAAATGTAGAAATTATTATCACAGGTAATTTAGAGCAACATTATATATGTATACATATATTAAATACATTATATATACACTATATTGCCATTGATTATGGGACACTTGCGATTTTAGACATTTTACTAAATATCTAGAAAAATACATGAGGAATCATCTCGAAACTCTTAGTGTATAAATATAATAGTATACGTCATACATCTCCGTGAAGATTTTTTACCGAAACGCCATAGGGGACAGTCAACAAAATTAAAAAAGAATGAATATCTTTTGAATAACCCTGTCAACACTAATGTAGCAAAAGCGCTCAAACTTTAGATTATGATTGAATGCCTTATTGTAATACACTGTGTTCATTTTTATGCAAATAGCATGCACACTCGCAGAGTAATTAAGGTTTTTATAAAAATGGTCCCAAATTTTTCCAAGTTTTTCCATTATAATTTTCAGAGTTCTTAATATAAAGTAATATTTTTTTCAAAAAATATGACAAACAACATTGTACACAGTACCCTGTAATCAGAATTAATAAATAATAAAAATTATATGAAAAATGAGTAGGTTTACTATATAATTTTTTACTGCGCATGCGTCAAAGATATCAAAATTTCATTTGCATATTATGTTAGCTAAATGTATAGAGCAACTTTTGTAAAAGTCTCAAAATCATAGCTTGAAAATTCTGAATGTAATCGTGTATAGAAAAAGGACAAAATCCGTTGTTTCCAAAATGAAGCAAAAAAATGAGGGATTTTATCCAAATGCAGTAGTACATCCCATATTGTGTATTCTATATTGACACTAATCAATGAATATATGGATACAACCCCTCTTGTTTTTGCTTCATTTTGAGAATAACGGATTTTCGACTTATTCAATTGACGATTATTGTCAGAATTTTCAAGTTATGATTTTGTGACTTTCACAAAAGTTGCTCTATACATTTAGCTAACATAATATTCAAATGAAATTTTGATATCGTTGACGCATGCGCAGTAAAAAATTATTTAGTAAACATACTCATTTTTCATACAATTTTTATTATTTTTTAATTCTGATTACAGGGTACTGTCTGCAATGTTGTTTGTCATATTTTTTGAAAAAAATATTACTTTATATTAAGAACTCTGAAAATTATAATGGAAAAACTTGGAAAAATTTGGGACCATTTTTATAAAAACCTTAATTACTCTGCGAGTGTGCATGCTATTTGCATAAAAATGAACACAGTGTATTACAATAAGGCATTCAATCATAATCTAAAGTTTGAGCGCTTTTGCTACATTAGTGTTGACAGGGTTATTCAAAAGATATTCATTCTTTTTCAATTTTGTTGACTGTCCCCTATGGCGTTTCGGTAAAAAATCTTCACGGAGATGTATGACTTATATTATTATATTTATACACTAAGAGTTTCGAGATGATTCCTCATGTATTTTTCTAGATATTTAGTAAAATGTCTAAAATCGCAAGTGTCCCATAATCAATGGCAATATAGTGTATATATATATATTAATTATATACCAATATTAATACCAAAAAAAGGTACTTTCCAGTATAAAGACTTTGGCAATGAAGAAGAAATGGCTTTGGCGAGCGAAGAAAATTTAACAACATATTTGTTGAGACTATTTCCTATAAAGAATTTTTACAAAATTTATTTAATATAAAAAAGTCATTTGTGTACTTTTGTATGCAAACAAAAATAAATTATAAATAAAAAATTATAAGTATATACATAAAAATAAAATGTTTATATATCGATATTAAAGCATGTATAAACAAAGAACCATAAAAGTTCATTAGTTTTGTTTTCATAGTTGTTTATATCAGTTCACAAGAAATCTCACTCAATGAAGCCCGAACTGCGCCAAGTTTCTAGAAAAGCCGCCAAGGCTCCTGTACTGGAAAAGTACCCAAAAACATAGAATTTTTCCATTTTAATATTTGTATTATATTAAATATGGCATTTTGTTATCCAGTCGACCAATTTCGCCAAATTATACAAATCGCCAAACTAATAGCTAAATTATACATATTGACATCATTTTTATTTTAAATAACGAAAAAAAAACAAATAATTAGTAGAATATTAATAAAAATTCAAATAAAAAAAACGAAATAAAAATCACTTAATGGCATTTTAAACACGTGAATCTTATTTAATGTCATTGAATGTGGCATTCACGATCATCCATTATTGGCATTTAATCTTATAGTTTGGCGATAATTTTTTGGTCGACGGGATAACCTAGTAGTACCATTTATATAATGTTATAGCTATGTATTTAAATAAAATATTTACAGACTTATAGCTGTCTGTATTGCTATTAAGATTATAAAGCAAAAACATGTCCGTAAGTAAAGCTGACATCATATTGACGATGATAACGATCTAATCGAAATATTTGCTGCGTTTGACATGCAATTTCCGACTTGTTTTAGATTACCTTTTCATATTTTTTGCGTATTCGTCCTAGCACAAAACGTCTTTTGTATCTATCTTACGTTCATTATTATATCATTGATTTGTTAACATCCGACAAATGGGAAATGCTTCGTTAAACCTTTCTATTCCTTGTAATAAGTAAGTCAGCTGTGTCATCATTAACGCATTCGTGGAATAAATAAAGCTGTCAGCCCGTGAAAAGAGAAATAGAAACAGAACGACCACAAGCTCTGTTAACAGAGCGTTGAATGTCGTTTCTAATTTCTTGAGAGATAGGCGAGAAAAGGCTTTTGCCAGATGAGCGTGAAGAACAAGGAAAATTTGAGAGAATGGCGACTGTTTACTGAATTAAATGAAATCGATCTGATACAGATAAAGAGATATTTTGTAAGATTATATCGTGTTTGGAATTCCATTTAGCAGTGAAAGCAGATTTCCAGAAAAAAAATGGTAATTTTGTATCTGTTTATTTTATTTTTAAAAAATAATAATAATTAACACTATTGCCGCAATATTTTTTTCTTTCTTTTCCTTTAACTGAAGATTTTTCTAGAATAGCAATAAGAACATTATTGCATATAAAAAATATGAAAACTGGTATTATTGGTATTTTTATAGAGAAATGTTCTACAAACACGTTGAAGTAAGTAGTTTTTAAATCTAAAAAAAAGAAGAGAAAAAAAGGGGGGCTATTTAATGTTGAATTCTGTCAAAATAGTTCTGTTAAAAAAAAAAAAAAAAAAAAAAAAGTTTTATAAGATATAAAATTATGCATAGTAATTTAGCCATTTTTTACAGGATCACACTTGGCGAGCACTCAGCGTGCAACATTTCATCATAATTTTTAAAGGTTTTTTTTTTTTTTTTTTTTTTTTTTTAATTTTTTATTCAATAATTCATAATTTCAATAAAGATATATTTCATTATTTTGGAAAAGTCTGGTTTTATATTGTTACAAATTATAAAATTACGCAAATTACAAAAAAATATTAAGAAGCGAAAGAAAATTCAATAATAAATAAATTATTACGCATTAAGAGCTGTAAATGAGAAAATTATGTCATATTTAAAATGCCCAAAAATAATATTATTAATGGCAAACGTTTGGAATTAAAAATATATTTACAAAAGAGGTGAATTTCATGTTTCAAATAGCGCAATTAATACGATTTTCTTTCAAATAAGAAAATTATCTTAAACAAAACTTCGGTGAAACTTACATCATATTATGCATTGAAAAATTCTTATTAATAAACATTTTTTTAATAACGTCGTTATAAAATTCCAAAAATCAGCGACGTTGTTTATTTCATCATTTTATACAAACTGATTCTAAAAATTGTCTAAATTTGTTCGCAATTTTAAACTAAAAAAATGCATTCACGACTTAAAAAAAATACACTTGTGGATTGTTCCCATATGTTCTGTTCACAAATTTTTCATCTATCAACTTACGGTGATATTCTATTTTTTAAAATGTATTTCATTAATTTTTACTTCAATAACTTAGGAAGACTTTTTTATTTAATATCTTCTAAAAAAAAAAAAAAAAAAAAAAAATTACAACAACCAGAAACTAAAATGGCTAATTGTTATGAAAATTCAGCCAAGCCAAAATATTGCATCCGTACAGCAATCTATTGGTAATAATTTAATTTTTTTTTTGCTTTTGATTAACTGGGTGAAACATGCACTGTTTAGATGCTAGATGGCCAAAGGGTAACCAGCCACTTGCGATTTTTTTATTTTTTGCTAAATATCTAGAAAAATACATGAGGGATTGCCCTGAAACTCTATGTGTGTAAACAACATAGTACAGGACATATATTTCCGCGAAAAGTTTTTTTCAGAATCCCAAAAGGAGACCGTCAACAAATTCAAAAAGATCGAATAGCTTTTGGATATTCCTGTCAAAACTAATGTAGCAAAAGCGTCCAAACTGTGGATTACGTTTAAGTGGTATATTGTAATAAATTGTGTTTATTTTTATGCGAATAGCATGTATCATTTTCGAGAAATTAAGATTGTTATAAAAACAGTTTCAATGTTTTCCAAGTTTTTCTGCTTACGGCTGAATATCACATAAACGTGCATTTTAGTGTCTCAGACCTTTACTATTGATTTTAAGCAAATAAAATGTAAAATTTTATTATTATTCTTTAGAACTATTGTTTTAAAAATCAATAAATCAAAAAATATGATTTTATTGCAATTTCATTATTTTTTAGAAAATTTTAAACCATAAAAATGTCACTTTTGTGACAGTATCCAGGACCAAAAGTCTATATATAAAGTACGTTTTCTTCTAACAAAAATAAAATAATATTTAAAAAAAATGCTAATTATTGTAAAAGAACATTTTGTTTTCAAAGAAAAATATTTTTTAAATTAATTTTAAGTTAATTATCATGCATGAGTAATTAAATTGTATGTATCCAAGCCTATCCATCATTTTCATGACACGCGAAATAACTTCATAAACGGTCAAATGATGGTACTACTATTCATTTTAACAGCATTTTGGTGATTGGAAACCTACATTAAGCACTTGTAGCAGAAAAAGTTTGAAGAAAATGAAAAATATGTCAGTGATAACATTATTTTTATTGTTTATATGCTATGCGTACGTTTATTGCTTGTCATTTTCGAGATGCTTAAAAAATAAAAAAATATTATTTAAAAAATTAAAATAAAGTTTTATTTTAATATAGAATGTGAACCAGAAGAAAGAAACGTGCCGATGTAGGCTTAACGAAAGCATGCTTTTAATAACAGAACGAATTATTGGCGATCCGTCATTTTCGTGACGTTTTAATGAAAATTTTTAATAAAATTTAAAAATTACTTTTATGAAAAATTTTTTATAATTTTTTAAAAAAATTTATGATTGATCTCTGCCAAACTCAGAATGTCTAACAAGGAAGGTCTCCATACTGGGCATACTCAGAATTTTTTGAAAAAAAAATACTAAATAAACTACTCATGTAGGTAATAAAGGATCAATCAAATTTAGCAGCGGAATCACAATAGGAAATATGTAAAAAAATAAATTACTTTCGAATATTTGGCTTGAAAAGACCAAGTGGCGCGCGATTTGGCGAGCAGTACTTTTCCCCACCAGAAGCAAACGATTTTAATGTAACTGAAAATTGTTTCTTAATAGATTTTTAAAATGCATTTAAATAGTATTTAATGAATTATACATATATATATATATATTTTATTGCATATGTATATTGTTTATTGCTGTAATTATTTAATTTAGCTCTGGAAAAAATTATTTTCATAAATGAAAAATTCATATTGAGAAACAATAATTTCATAGATTCAAGCGTATTCAAAAATAAAAGTCAGCTGTTTCCATGGCAACAAAATCAAGTCGACAATATTCAATTGGACTTTGAGCTTGAAACAATTTTAGTTAATTTAAATTATGAATTTCGTTTTAAATCGCAAATTTTGATGATTAAATTTGAATATATAAATATCGATATAACAAAATTATACTTAAATCAAACTAAAACTGTCAAAACTAAAATTATTTAAATTAAATTTATCTAAACAAGTTCAGCATGACACTTTTTTCCTTTAAATGTATTTGATGTGAAAAAGTATTTTTTGAAATTGCATTCTGTCGCCAACCGAGGATAAATCGCCAAATAACGAAATTTTCATTAATTTTTTACGGACACTGCTATGAGGTTCCGCCGAAAAAATTTTTATAAACATATATAGCCTCGTGAGAAGAACATTCTGTATTTTTTTCAGATTTTTCGGAGTATGCCCGTATGGAGACCTTCCTTGTAAGATAGACTTATTCGGACTTATTTTAAAAAACTGAAACTCATACATAGAGTTTGGTGAAAAAAATTTCTTTCCAAAATGCACGTTTATATGATATTTAGCCTTACAATTTAAAGAATTCTTAACATAAAATACTTTTTTTCCCCCGAAAGTATGACAAATAATATTGTTCAAAATACCCTGTAATCAGAATTAAAAAATAATAAAAATTGTATGAAAATTGAGCAGGTTTGCTAAATAATTTTTCATTGCGCATGCGTCAACGCTATCAAAATTTCATTTGCATATTGTGTTAGCCATATGTATAGGGTAACTTTTGTGAAAGACTCAAAATCATAGCTTGAAAATTCTGAAAGTGATCGTCGAAAGAATAAGCTCAAAATCCTTTATTTCCAAAATGAAGGGAAAATGTAAGGGGCTGTATCGATTTATCCATTGATTAATGGCAATATAGAATACACAATATGGCACGTACTACTATATATGGATACAAGTCCTCATTTTTTTTGGGGGGGGGGGGGACAAAGGATTTTGAGCTTATTCTATCGATGATCATTTTCGGAGTTTTCGAGCTAAAATGAGCTTGAAACTTTCACAAAAGTTGCTCTATACATGTAGCTAACACAATGTACAAATGAAATTTTTATGGAATTCATGCATGCGCATTGAAAAATTATGTAGTAAACTTTTCGGCTCAACTTTTAGCTCATTTTTCATAAAATTTGTATTATTTTTTAAATTATGATTGCAATGTATTGTGTACAATTTTGTTTGTCATATTTTCTGGAAAAAAAAAATATTATTTTATATTAAGAACCCTGAAATTTATAAGCAAAAAAACTTGAAAAAAATTTGGGACTGTTTTTATAAAAACTTAAATTTCCCTACGAGTATCCGCATAAAAATGAACATAGTTTATTGCAATAATCCACTTAATTATAATCTACAGTTTGAACGCTTTTGATACATTTGTTTTGACAGGATTATCCAAAAGATATTCGTTTTGTTTCAATTTTTTGATGGTCCCCTATGGAGTTTCGAAAAAAAATCTTCACGGAAATGTATGAAATGTACCATTTTGTTTACACATTTAGAGTTTCAGGATAACTCCTCATGTATTTTTCTAGATATTCTACAAAATATCTAAAATCGCAAGTGATCGTTCACCTTTGGCCATATGAAACATATAGTGTATATGCTTCATATTCACATGTACCCCCCCCCCCCTCTCTCCTATATGTTATTAATGCTCCCTATGGCTTATTCGGTATTGAAAATGTAGCTTGTAGCATTTTCAGTTCCTTTTCAAGGACATGCAAATGAATTCCGTTACATTACGGCCTATGATGGGAAAATGATTTGCGGTGATTTTAAATAATGTTTCGCATTTTCAAATTCATTAATATTTATATATTTCTCTGAAGCACACTATAACATGCCAACTATAACGATGTGGTATGAATGACATTCATCGTTTATTTACAGGGATACTCAAAATGATTCCATTACTTTACGCTATGCATAGAAAAATCGTTTGCGATGTATTTTATGCATGTTACCATGTTCCAAACATATTGGAATTGATACATATCTCTGAGGTGCGCTTCAAAATATTTGCTGTAAAAATTCAAGCATTCATCATTGATATACAGGAACACATAAAATAATTCGGATGAACAATAACGCTAGAAGTGCATTGTGTTTTATGGCACGCGTTTTTAAATTAATTATTTTTATTAGATTAATTTTGAAACATGATTATTCATTCGGTAAATTAATTATAATAGATGTGATTTTTCCATTTTTCATTTTTTGGGTTTGGACTTTTTTCACCCAAAAAATGAAAAATGGAAAAATCACATCTGTTATAATTAATTTACCGACTGAATAATCGTGTTTCAAAATTAATCTAATGTAATTTCGTATGCAGCGATTTTCTGCAGTTCCATATATTGACCTTAGATTTATTCTGTTGAGCTGATCCAGAATATCAGACCAGATAAAGTGATCGTTGAAGTTCATTGGGTGAAATAGTCCTCCAGTGTTCGTGTCCGGGATAGCTCAGCTTCAGCCAATACATCCCTGGTTCCGAATCCTGGCCCGGACTTTTTTCACCCAAAAAATGAAAAAATTGAAAAATTACATCTGTTATAATTATTTTTATTTTTATTTATTATTATTATTATTATTATTATTATTATTATTATTATTATTATTTTGTCTGTTAGTATACATAAATTAAATAATCACATAAAGGGCTGCACAAAACAATTAAAGTACAGTCATTAAAAAAAAAAAAAAAAAAAAAAAAAAACTAATTTTTAACAAAAATTACCATAGAAGAAAGTTACTGGTACCAAATGAAGAAAATAAAGTCTACTTTTAAATGATGTATGCAGAATTTGCTTAGGGATCTATCTACATATTAAAACTCCAACTTTGTTTTTTTCACTACCAGTACCCCCAATTTTGACAGCAAAAATGAACGCTACACTATTCAATTAGCCTCAAAACAAATTTTCATCCAATTTGTACGATAAGTTTCCGAAAAGTTAATTATTTTAAAACGACCATGTTTTAGGGGCTATCCAAATTAAAGTTTGGTACTGGATTGTTGACTGAAAGAACTTCCTTCTTGAACAAGGCATCATGGACTCCAGTGGCGCCAACTTTTGAAAAATATTGGGTGGGCTCAATTAATAATGGGTAGAGGGAAATATCAAATTATTGGGTGGGCTCGTGTCCTATGGGCCCATATAAGTTGGCGCCACTGTTAGGATCCACTCAAGCAGTCATTGAAGATTACTAGATTACAGGATAGCATGAGAAGTTTAAAAATATCTAGTCACTTCTGTCGTAGACAGCGCCTTGAACCATCATTTTACAGTTCTTTAAGCATAATTTGAAAGTACTTGTTCAGCTAATTGCCGAAACGTCAGTTAAGGCTTACTTTGGAGACACGAAATTTTTTTGTGTCTGTCTGTCTGTCAGTCTGTCTGTTCCGCGATAACTTCCGTAAAAAGCATCCGATTGGCTTGAAATTAAGTGGGTATGTTAGTGAGGCAATGGGATTAAGCTGAATAGTTTTTTCTAAGATTTGGTTCATTCGTTCGAAAAATATAGAATATTTTATTTTGCGCAATAATGCTTTTCTATGGCAATTCCAATGATTTCCATTTTTTTTTTTTCTTGATAGAAAATGTCACATTATGATAAATGGATGCTGAAATTTACCGGTTAAATTATTCGTATTGTTTTGAAATTTTGTCTATTCATTTTTCAGATTTTTAAAATTATTACTGTAAATTTTGGAGATTTTTTATAAATGTATTCCAATAATATAAACGAATTTGTTTTAGAGACTTCCTTATTTCAAATGTTTTTATTTCATTTTCTTTATTTTCTCTTAATGGTTGCTAAGAAACCATTCATCCTAATCCTTATTTTTATAATGTTATAAATTTGAATGCGTGTATTTACTGAACGCGAAAATGTAGTTAACTTTAAAACTGATGAATTAATGTCTTTGTATCTTTGTGTATAACTATAACATAGCCCAGAAAAGAACATAGGCTATGTTTTATTGATTTTATTCACATATTTTCCTTAATAATTCAAAATTTCCTTCTTTTTCATGCAGAATCAATAGCGATCTTTTAGATAAAATTTAACCAATTTCCTTTATCGTTGCCAAAAAAAAAAAAAAATTCAAAAGCTGGAATAATTTGTCAACGGCAATAAGTTTCAATTGAGCAAGTTCCATTCGAAAAATTGAACTAAGAAAAAATAAATATGACGTCAGAATTAAAATAAAAATAAAAATAGTACTTTGTTAAATATTAAACACGAAAATTTGTTTCGTTAATAAGAATTTTTCTGACAAAAATGGAGGCATAATTAGAAGTAAAAGAAATTAAAAAAAATTATTTTTTTAACAAATATTTCACCTGATAAAATTTGACGTCATAATTGAAATAAAACAGGTATTTTATAGTAGTCGTTAAAAATATAAGAAACATGAATAGCAATAACTCATGAATAATGACGTCATTGTCGAAACTTCAGTGAAGGCTTATTTTGGCGATACAAAATTTATTGTTTTACTCCTGTCAGTCTTTTCTGTCTGTCTGTCTGGCCGCGATATCTGCCACAAAATGCAATCAAAACTTCTTTTTTTTCGGAAACAAAATTGTAAAACCCTAGATTACTGAGTTTACACTTTCAAAAGTTCCTGATGCACCAGATTTAGGTGTGGACAGGTATGTAGAAGTATGAGGATAATGAAAAATGCTTACTAAAACTGTTACTTATTCTTATAAATCAAAATGTATGAAGAAATACAAGATATACGATAACCATTAGCAAATTGATAGAAAGTTACAAATTTAAGTTTAATGAGACTACGGGGGGTTCAGGGGGGCGGAGCCCCCCTGAAGAAATCTACTATGTTATGATAAAAAAAAAAAAAAAAAATGATAGATCATGAAAAATTCAGAATATCCTAACGTAACTAAATCTTTAATTTAACGCTTTTGTTGGCTGAAAACTTCTTATTCTTTTTTATTTTTATAAATAATTACGTAATTCGAAAATTTTAAATTACAGTTTCCAGGAAGTTGAATATTACCCAAAGTGTGTTTTAAAAAAGAAATGATGTGAAAAGCTGACGTTGAGGCTCTTCATCTGTAGATTTACTAGTTGCCGAAACGTCAGTGAAGGCTTACTTTGGAGACACGAAATATTTTGGTTTCCGTCTGTCAGTCAGTCAGTCTGTCTGTTCCGCGATAACTAACTCAAAAAACATCCGATTGGCTTGAAATTAAGTGGGTATGTTAGTGAGGCATTGGGATTAAGCTGTATAGTTTTTTGTTAGATTTGATTCATTCGTTCCGAAAATATAGAATATTTTATTTTGCGCAATAATGCTTTTCTATGGCAAATCCAATGATTTTCAATTTTTTTTTTTTTTTTTCCTTGAGAGAAAATGACACATTTCATTAATGGAATTCAATGATAAATGGATACTGAAATTTACCAGTTAAATTATTCGAATTGTTTTGAAATTTCGTCTATGCATTTGTCAGATTTTTAAAGTTATTACTGCAAATTTTGGAGATTTTTTATAAATGTGTTCCAATAATATAAACTAATTTGGTTTAGAGATTTACTTATTTAAAATGTATTTATATTTATTTCATTTTCTTTATTTTCTCTTAATGGTTGCTAAGCAACCATTCTTCCTAATCCTTATTATATTTTAATGCTATAAATTTGAAAGCGTGGACCAAAATTTAAATGAAGTCAACGTCAAAACTGATGAATTAATTAATGTCTTTTTATCTTTGCGGATAAATATAACATAGCCCAGAAAAGAATATAGGCTATATTTTATTAATTTTATTCAAATATTTTCCTTAATAATTTAAAATTTCCTTCTTTTTCATACAGAATCAAGAGCGATTTTTTAAATAAAATTTAACCAATTTCCTTTATCGTTAAGAAAAAAAAAAAAAAAAAAAAAAAAAAAAAAATCTGGAATAATTTTTTAACAGCAGTAAGTTTCAATTGAGCAATTTCCATTCGAAAAACCAAACTAAGAAAAAATAAATATGACGTCAGAATTAAAATAAAAATAAAAATAGTACTTTGTTAAATATTAAACACGGAAATTTGTTTCGTTAATAAGAATTTTTCTGACAAAAATGGAAACATAATTAGAAGTAAAAGAAATAAAAACTAATTATATTTTTAACAAATATTTCAATTGGTAAAATTTGACGTCATAATTGAACAAAAACAGGTATTTTATAGTAGTCGTTAAAAATACAAGAAACATGGATATCAATAACTCATGAAAAATAACACCATTGCCGAAACTTCAGTGAAGGCTTACTTTGAAGACACGAAATTTATTGTTTTTCATCTGTTAGTCTGTTCTTCTGTATGTTTGTCTGTCCTATAACTGCTACAAAATGCAATCAAAACTTTTTTTTTTTTTTTTTTTTCTGAAACAAAATTGTAAAACTCTAGATTACCGAGTTTACACTTACAAAAGTTCCTGATACATCAGATTTAGGTGTTTGTGGTTGGCAGGTATGTAGAAGTATGAAGATAATGAAAAACATTTGTCCAAACTGTTACTTATCCTTATAAATCAAAATGTATAAGGAAATGCAAGATATACAATAACCATTACCACAATTATTAGAAAGTGGCAAATTTAAATCAAGTGATGCTACGGGGGTTAAGGGGGGCGGAGCCCCCCTGAAGAAATTTACTATGTAATAAAAAAAAAAAAAAAAAAAAAAAATAGATCATGAAAATTTCAGAATATCCTAACATAACTAAATTTTTAATTTACCGCTTTTGAAGGCTGAAAACTTCTAATTCTTATTTTATTCTTATAAATAATTAAGTACTATGAAAATTTTAAATTAAAGTTTCCAAAAAGTTGAATATTACCCAAAGTGTGTTTAAAAATATATATATATGTGCAAATCTGACGTTGAGGCTCCTGATCTGCAGATTTACTAGTTTTATGGGTCAAGGCCAAGAACCATCACAAGCAAAACTGTTCTTTCCCATCTCTCTATTTCTTCTGCCGGTGCTCATATTATAAGTAATAAGTAAAGAAGAATATTATGGCATTAAATTTGAAGCATCTTTTAATTGCTGAAACGTCAGTGAAGGCTTACTTTTGAGACACGAAATTTTTTGGTTTCTGTCTGTCTATCTGTCAGTCAGTCTGTCAGTCTGTCTGTTCCGCGATAACTAACGCAAAAAACATGCGATTGACTTGAAATTAAGTGGGTATGTTATTCGATATTCAAGTTCCATTCGAAAAATTGAACTAAGAAAAAATAAATATGACGTCAGAATTAAAATAAAAATAAATATAGTACTTTGTTAAATATTAAACACGGAAATTTGTTTCGTTAATAAGAATTTTTCTGACAAAAATGGGGGCATAATTAGAAGTAAAAGAAATAAAAAATAATTATATTTTTAACAAATATTTCAATTGATAAAATTTGACGTCATAATTGAAATACACCAGGTATTTTATAGTTGTCGTTAAAAATACAAGAGTCATGGACAGCAATAACTCATGAATAATGACGTAATTGCCGAAACTTCGGCGAAGGCTTATTTTGGCGACGCAAAATTTATTGTTTTCCATCTCTCAGTCTGTTCTTCTGTCTATCTGTCTATTCTGTCTATTCCCGATAACTGCCAGAAAATGCAATCAAAACTTCTTTTTTTCGTAAACAAAATTATAAAACCCTAGATTACTGAGTTTACACTTTCAAAAGTTCCTGATACACCAGATTTAGGTGTTTTTGGTGGGCAGGAATCTAGAAGTATGAGGATAATGAAAAATGCTTATTAAAACTGTCACTTATCCTTATAAATCAAAAGTAGAAAAAAATACAAGATATACGATAACCATTAGCAGATTGATAGAAAGTTACAAATTTAAGTTTAATGGGACTACGAAGAGAAATCTACTATGTTATAATAAAAAAACAAAAATAATAGATCATGAATTTTACAGAATATCCTAAAATAACTAAATCTTTAATTTAACGGCTTTTGATGGCTTCAAATTTCTTATTCTTATTTTATTCTTATAAATAATTACGTAATTCGAAAATTTTAAATTACAGTTTCCAGGAAGTTGAATATTACGCTAAGTGTGTTTTAAAAAAAAGAAGTGAAAAACTGACGTTGAGCTCTTGATCTGCAGATTTACTAGTCCTAAGGACAATATTCCTGTGACATCACAATTGATTAAATGGCGATTTTTATAGCCTCGAACCAAAAGGCAAAATAAGGTTTTGTAGATTATAATACTTTTTTGTAGATTATAAGCCTGAAGCAAATACTAAATTATTTATATTCTTTTAAGTATAAATGAAATTATCAATAATTGTCTGCATGTGGTAAGTACAATGAACATTATTCCTGTAACGTCACAATTAGTAAAACTGCAGTTTTTATAGCCTCGTATCCAAAGCGAGAGGGTCCATTGTTGTTCTATCAGTGAGAAAAAGTAGATGGGGATACACAGAATATTAACAGCATAAAAAAAAAAGCTCTCAGAAAGGTTTTATTTTTATTTTGCTTCGAAAAATTAATGTTCTGTCTCCTCGATTATAAGAGATCGAGAATATTCTTTAAAGATTAGCACCCTTTTCTTAAACTCGCATGAAATGCCGTTTACCTTGAACAACTTGATATAACGGAACGACTGCAGGAAAAATAAAATAAAGAAAGAAAAGAGCGAAACAACCTAGCGGACCTAAAAGCACATTGTTTGGAATAATTTTGAGGTCCGTGGAAGTGCATCATCACCAATTTTAGAAAACTTTAGATCCCATTCATTTTTTCCTCAGATAAATATTAAATACTTGCAAAAATCATGCATCATCTTAATCTTAAAATCCGTGTTTTCCTTCGTCGATGAGTAAGTTGTATAATTTGAATTCTACGCAACTGAAAAGTTTTAGTTTGTGAATAAGACCTTAAAAATAAATTTATGTTAATACTCAGGTTATCGGCAATAGCGGATGAGGAATTAACCCATTTGTTTCGGGAATTATTTTTGAGATGCTTTGTATTTTAAACGTACAATTCTTCTTTTCTCGTCTTTTATTAATGTTTCAGAACTATTTTGGTATTTACTGTTAAATTATTAGGCCCTTTTTTTTTTTTTTTTTTTTTTTTTTTTTTTTTTTTTTGGCAGATGAATTTACTATTGAAAATGGCAGTCAAACGACGTGAAAGATATGGCATAACATTAAATCTGCTACTTAGTTAGTCTTTATGCAGAAAAATGAATAGAAAAATAAATTGCACTTGCATTTTAAGTATCTGTCATAGGGTCAAAAAACAGGATTCGTGAGGTTTTAACTTTTGAATATCTCTATTTCAAAATAAGAAAATTTTCTCATAGTTTAATCGCAAATTTATATTATAAGACAAACATTATTACTCAAAATTAGAAATATGAACCCTGGAAATATATGTTAGAAAGGATAATAAATAGGTTAAAGCAATGGGCCTGAATCTTTTATTGGCCACATCCAACCAAAAATGCCTCTTCCAGTTATTTCTTCTGCAAACGGTTAGTTTTAATCAGGACTCCGGAGTCGGATTCAGGCCGAATTTGAGTAAAAGAGTCCGAGTCACTAAAAACAAACCGGCTCCGACTCCAGCTTTTTTATTAGACAGTTTGAAGCGAAATTAAACCAATTATATGTAATTTTAAATCCATAAAAGAATTATTATTGTTAATTTTGGAATTCAATCAGTACCTGGCGTACATCGTATACAGTAGGTGAAAACTGTTTTTAATAAAAACTTTAATAGATTTCGAGTTATCTACAAACTAGTAAAATTTTCTCTCTCTTTCTTTTTTTCTTTCCCGTTTTTATCGAAACAAGGTAGAACCCGTCGAATTTCGACGAAAGCAAATGTTTAAAAAGGAACTGTTTCATTGATTTTTAGTAAACCTACAAAATTAATTATAGTAAAAAATGCATTTTATATTGGTAAGTCTAACTCTTAAAGTGATATTCAATTTAAAGTTAACAAAATACTATTTCTATAAAATTCAGTTGTAGAAATTGTTAAAATTAAATTTTAATCGTGCATGTAAGCAGTAAAAAATAATGGTACTACTTGGTTATCCCATCGACCAAAAAGTTACCGCCAAAGAATAAGATTAAAAGCCAATTATGGATGATCGTGAATGTCACATTAAATTACATTAAATACGATACACGTGTTTAAAACTTTATTAAGTAAGTTTTATTTCGTCTTTATATTTGTATTTTTATTAATATTCTACTAATTATTTGTTTTTTAGTTATTTAAAATAAAAATTATGTTAACATGCATAATTTGGTTGTTAGTTTGGCGATTTGTATAATTTGGCGAAATTGGTCGACGGGATAACCAAGTAGTACCAAAATAATAATGTTATTATGATAAAGTTATCAATTTAGGTTCTTATTTCTTATGTTAGTATTCCAAAATGAAAAACAAAAAACTAAATTTGATTAACTTTGACTTAATAATAGAAATTTTTCCTGTGGAATGCACAAATACACATTTGGTACCTTTTCAGAAAAAATTGGCATTTTAATTTGATCATTTTGATTCATTTTTCTCATTGCTATTAGCTGAAACAGATATTAAGCAGTTGATATTCTTTTATGTATAAATCAAATTTTGTAAATGAAATCAAAATTTACCGGATTTTATAACAGGAGACATTTAAATTTAATTTTTTTCCCTTTTAATGAGAAAATGGCAACATAAAGACACAGTTATCAATTTCTTCCCTTTTTTCCTTTGATTTAATTGAAATGGAGTACTCCTGTTGCCACGATTAGAAAAGCGGAATTAAAAACTACAAAAAAAAAAATTAATATTTCAAAATCAAATTAAGATACAGCTTTCAAACAAATTTCATTGAAAAGTACATTTTTTCCCTACACGATAGTGTAAGAATTGAAACTGTGCGATATGCAGAAGCTTAAAAATTTGTAGTAGCAAAAATTGCAATTCTGAAATTTCATTTAAAATTTGAAAGTGTTGCTATTCACAAAATGACCTATGCGTTACGCACAGATACGTTTGGCCTTTATAATATAGATGTGTCTGCTTTGAAGGAGACGAATTAACATCCAAATTGTAAATATTTTCCCTTTTCAAGTATACGGATCCAAAATAGTAATATTTTTTTTTTTCTTTTGATTTCGATAGTTGGATTTTTCAGGTTTGTGGTACGCGAAATTAAAAAACTAGTATAATTGAAAACATTTTTTTTCTTTCAAAGCTCTAAGAGCTGAATTAACACCGAAGCAGTGAAATTTTCTTCTTTTTTTTCTTGCGTTTCCCTCATAATTTTAACCTACAGCTACAGCTACACTAGTATATTAGCCAGCCCAGAGTCGGAGTTGAAGACGGAGTCGAAGTCGTTAAAATTTCCTGAGTCAGTGTCGGAGTCGGCCATTCTTCCCACCGATTCCGCAGCCCTGGTTTTAATGCGCAAACTGCGAAGTTGGCATCAGATTTTAGTACAATTTTGATCTCATAATATATGTGGTAAAGGGCTTTTGATTCTTGTCAAATAAATTTGTTCCTAAATCGTGGTGCGACTTAATAATTTGTGCATTTTGGGAGCAGAAATACCTTACCCCTGAAAGTTTTAAAAGAAGGGGGCGGAGAAGCTTAAAATTCATATTTGTGATAGCGCTTATTGTATAATCTTCTTGATACTTCGTCATTATATTGTCCATTCTGCTCGTGCAGAGACGAAAACTCGCGTCCTGCTAAGCTGGCTATTTGCAAACTGCTGATGATAACAGAATAAGGGAAACAATTTATTTTAATAAATATCATGTTCTACATTAACTCGTTTTTACTCCGATTAATTGACTGAAGCAGAAATTTAAAATGAAAATCAAAGTTGGTACAGTATTGAATTAATAATATTAAAGTATTACTATTGTGCATAATTGTGTAACTACTTTTTGAAATATTAAAATGTATGTATGGGATAGAAGAAAGCTTTGGGATTGGCACATCCAACTAACTTTAAACACTTGAATCGAACAAAATTATTTCACATGCATTAGTTATTTTAATTTGATAATCCATTCTTTTTACTTTTCTATATTTTACATAATTGAGCGTATAATTTTACTTATCTTACTTACGAATTTATTTTCCATAGGCAGTCAACTTAGGCAGCATCCATGGAGAAGCAGACGATAAAAAGCCAAGATGGTCTTCTCACCTACCATAGCCGCCCGTCACTCTACTATCCAGCCGTTCGAGCCGAAAGTGATGACGAGCTGTCTTACAGTGGATTTCCAAGCCGTCTCGCCAGTGGTTTGGGAACTGCCAAATTTCTTTGTGGTGCTTGTCTAGCTCTTTTAGGGGGAATGGCCGTTTATGTCCAAGCTTGGTCAGCATGGATGTATGGTGGCATATGGAGTGGGCTGTTTGCTATATTTACTGGATTGTGTATTATTTTGACAGCAAGGAAGCAAAAACCACAGAATAAATCTCTTTTGGTTGCTTTGCTCATTCTTTCAGTTTTGGGTTTTTTCAATACAGGGTTATTAGCAACTTTTACGGCTATGGGTCTTGTAGCCGAAGTTTATATGGAAGATGTAGCCGGTGCTTTAGTATGGCGTGGCGTCGAAAATGCATCTCCATTCGTCGTTCAATTACTATTGCTTGCTACGGCAACAGCTGATAGCCTTTTATCTTTAGCTTGTTGCGTCATCAGTGGGCGTGAAGTTTGTTGCTGCGGTAGTCCCACACCAGCTTTGTTAACTAACCAGCGAAGAGATCGCCTTATCAGCTGGTTAGGCTCACAACAAAATACCGTGCCTCCCCAAAAAGTTATGAACCTGCCTCCGGTTCGGTTGGTACCATCAGTACGCCAACATCAGCATCCGAATCATAGGCCAAAAACTCCTTCCACATTGAGAGTATTTCCACCTGGCAACGTACGAGATTTAAGCGAATCTCCACCTTCCTCAAACGGGGGAACATCCTCCAAACAAAATATGCCCTTGGTGAAAGCTGACGAGCTGGGTAAGCAGTCAGCTGCTATGGCTAAACGACGAGCAGAGCGTGGAAATAAAGAAGGTTACCATTCTCAATCTGACAGAGGACACTCATCAACACGTAGTAGAAAAACATCAGAACCTTCTTCAAGTAACATCAATGACATGAAACTAAATGTGCCTGCTCTCGATGAAAAATATTTTGCACTCGACAAAAAACTTTCCGAGGACTTTATTGATAGGACTTGGAACAGGACTTGGAATTCTTGATTTGCCAAATCATAAAACATATCTACTAGTGCTATTATAAACATGAAAGATACAATACTGTGCTATTTTATGTATACATTTGAAATACATGAAAAAGTAAAGAAAAAAAGCGTTTTGCTGAGAAAAGTGTTTGGTGGAAAATGTGGGGTTATGTTTATAATATAATTCAGATAACAGATCATGAAATACTACTTTAACTGCGTTTTATGACGTAAAATTTTACATAAATCGGCACAACATTATTTCTTTCAACCAAGCGAAGCAAAGAAATAAAAAAAAACTGGACAACGAAAAAGATGTTCTTGTTGATCAATTTGTATAAAGTGCACTTGTGTTATTTAGTACTTATAAAAGCAGTTATCAGTTCCAACAATTTTTCGAACATCCAACTTTTTAATCAATTTTAAATCCAACTTTGCCGCGTACAAACCAAAAGAAGGTTTTAATTGTGATTGCAAAAGTTGGATGAAAAATTGATTCTTTCTATTTACGGCTCTCTCGCTGACGCTCCAAAATGTCTGTCTCTGATTTGATTATCAGAGAAGAAATTTGATTAAAAGTTGCTGGTAGGAGCGACATTTTATGAGCTGTGCCTAAGGAAAAATGCGGATATTGCTGGTCGCTATTTGGCTGTTGAAACAATTTCTCGCGGAAAAACAGCTCAAATCAAGAGTTGCTCAAAACTTACACGAAAAGTTGTTGAATCCGATAGCACCTTACAGTATTTTAAAATCGTTTTAACAATTTTGTCAGCCAAAGTACCTTTTGTGTAACATTAATTTCCTGTAGCACATTATAGAATAAAATCTAGCAGTTTTGTTTTATGGTGTAATTTATTTATGTTATATTACACTTGATTTTTTTTTTTTTAACTTGATAAGAAATAGGCAACAATTTTAGTAATACAATTTTTAAACAATTGGTTAAATCCACTGCAAGGAAAGAAAATAAAAATAGTCAAATACTTCTTCCATTTATACCAGGGGTTCCTAGCGAATATTGTTCCATTTTTGCTAATTGAAAGAAGGCAATAAACACTATACTCATAACTACAATTTACCTACAGGAATGAACAAGATTCGAATTTGATTCTCTCAGCACATAATGTTTTGCCTTATTTCATCAACAATGTTTTAAACAAAATAGTAATTTGAAACTGAAATTTTAGTTAGAATATGTATATCTGGTAAATTTCATTTCGCTAAGTTCGTTTGAGCAATCTTGTTGGCCGGGAGATGACAGCACAGACAATCACCTCATCGAATTTACCCCTGAAATTCCCGAACTTGTTAAAACACAATTCGCAAATTAACGTGTAATCTGTCTGCCAAATCATATCCTGGTGGAAAACATATGAAAACCCGATTTTACCGGTTGATTTGCTGGTTTACTATTTTGTTTCCTGTTCTCAGTCCTCTATGTTTTCATACCTTTGGGCACAGGAAAACACAATGGTAAACTGCGAATCAACTGTTAAAATCGAGTTTTCAGCTGCTTTTCACCAAAAAATGACTTGGCAGACCAATTGCACGTTAATTTTCGAATTGTGTTTTAACAAGTTCGGGAATTTGAGCCGTTAAATCGATGAGGTGATTGTCTGTGTTGCCACTTCCTGTTCCAAATACAAATTGAGAAAAATGACTTTTAAGTGGCATTTAAAGGGACAGCAAAGTAATAGAATGCTTTAAATTGTATTTATAATACTCAAATCTATGAAACTTCATCAGAATGCACAAGGTGAAAATAAAGTATAATTTAAACCAAAAAAAAAAAAAAAAAAAAAAAAAAAAAAAAAAGAAAATCGATATTTTTGTCATTTTTCCCCAAATGAAGGGTACTGAGTCCCCTTAAGGCAAACATAATGAGATAATTTTTTTTTCTCCTTTCATTCATATCCATACAGCCCTTGAAATTTGTTCCATATTAATTAAGATCCAAATAGCGTTTTAACCCTTTGTAGCGCAGGAAATCCGATTTGAAAAATATTTATTCAGATCTTAGAATATACCATTTCAAGTATGTAAAACGTACAAAAAAGAAAATTGGAACGTAAAAATAAAAAATATTGACAAAAAGGTGCTTGTTTCATGTCTGCAACATGAAGAACATTACACATTTTTCATTAATATTAAAAAAAAAAAAAAAATCGATCCAAAATTATAAAGTATATATAAGTATACTCACTTTTAAGAAAAATCCATTTCTGGCCGTTTCCAGACTTTAATTTCACTAAATTCATAAAATTTATTTTTGAAATAATCAAGTGAAACAGCTCAAGTGATAGATTAAACTTTGTCATAAAAAATTACCTCAGTATTACCACGTGCTAGAGATTCTATGAACAATTAATATTAACTGTACTTTTGGACGATAACAGCAATTCATAAAATCGTCTTTTAAAACATATTTTGGAAAAAATATTGATTTTGGGGTAGATTTTGAATAAAAATTTGAAAAAAAAAAAAAAAAAAGCTGAGCATTGCATACAATAACCAAGTCAAGTACGTGTCTGAAAACGATAGTTAAATTTCTACGGATACAGATAGTTTACGATGTAATTGACGTTTATGTCTGTATTTTTATATTATTTGAAAAGCATTCAGCACTGCACTTCAGGTCTGGGCGGGCCGAAATTTCCAAATCCGAACCTGGCCTGACCCATGGAAAAAAGCTTTTGGCCTGGTCCGATATAAAAGTTAAACGTTCCACAGGATCCGCGCACGTTCCGTACAAAAAAATTATTGGCTCAACCAGTGGTGAAGCGTTCGGTCATTGGTAGATTCGGCGGTGACCATAGGAAAATAAAGGCAACATAAAACATTTCTAATTTTTGCAAGCAAATTTTTATTTTATTATTATTGTATAACATGAAGAGATTATGGTGCATTTTAGTACCTGCCATCTATCAGTTTTAAGATAAGACAGCTCAAAACACAAAGGTGAAATAATATTACATCTCATCTACAGCTAAAAAGGATTCGCCAAGTTTTGAGAATCTGTTAAGGGTGTATTCGAAAAAACGCTTTTCCACCTTCAACAGCTCGAAATTTTCCGATACAATTTCAGACACATTTTTAAAAATAGAAACATGAAATTTGCTGAGGGGATTTTTGAAGGGATGTATAAGGTGCCGTGTGATGTCTTTTTACGCTCAATTCATTAGAATTTGATTTATAAGCAATTAACTTCTCAGGAAGACCCTTTTTTTAATTCCCAAATCTCCGACTTCGGAAAAATCGGTTCAAATTGCCGTTTTTGATTGCTTTTTTGCAATATTTTGTGCACTTATCAAAGAATTGACCTTCACGGCACCTTGTGCACTTTCTAAATAAGAGAATTTGCGAGTTTCATGTGTTTGAGAGCAAAAGTGAATTCAAAAATAAATCGGAAAATAAGCAGTTTGAATCGAAATACAGCCTTAAGGCGCAACACTAGTCACAGAAAAAGACCCGGATGATAATGTAAAGTCTTTGGGAACGTTCTTTTCAAATATTTCGCTCAAATTTTAATATTTTTACATGATTTTTTTTTTTTTTTTTTTTTTTTTTTTTTTTTTTGGGCGTAGGATAGCTGAGGACAATCTACAACCTGGATAGTTTTTACTTTTTCCATTCTGGTTAGACATTTTTCATATTATGATAGTTTCAATTTCAAAACCGGTTCAAACCGGTTTGGAAATTTAAAGTTTTTCTTTTTTAAATTTGAAACCAAAATAGAATAAAAAGAATATTGCCTAGTTAAACTGATGGCATTAAGCTCACAGGCTACGCATACTAATTGTACATTACAGCCTTATATTTTCAAGGGTTAATTCCATTTGAAAAAAAAAATTAAGGGAGGGGGGAGCTCCCTCCACTTCCCCGTTTTATACTTAATCATTGAACCCCTTAAACTAATCAGGGATATGATTTATCATATAAAAAATCTGCAATAATATTAATCACGGAGGCGCCTCATCAGAATGGTCCTATATCTAAATTTTGAACAAAAATTGATAATTCTGCATGAAAAACCCATTTATATCAATTAAGGGGAGGGGCATGAACCTCCCATTCCCCCTTTTTATACTTATCCAATGAACATCTAATACTAATTAGGAAGTGCCTCATCAGAATGATCCTCCATCTAAATTTTGAACGAAAACTGATCATTCTGCTTGGAAAAGCCATTTATATCAATTAAGGGGATGGATATTAGCCCCCGTTCCCCCTGTTACACTTTTCGAATAAACTCCAAAAACTAATCAGGTAAGCGCCTTATCAGAATATACATATATTCAAAATTTAAAGTGAATCGGTTATTTTTATCATGAGTTATTGCGTTACGCACATACAGAACGAACGGGAAAATAAGCTTCCAGGCTTTGATAGCCTGATGACTAAAAAGTAAAAAATAGGTACGTTGTGAATCGTCCTCAGATATCCTATGCAAAAGAAATCATATAAAAATATTAAAATTTGAGCGAGACATTTGAAAATAACGCTCCCATAGACTTTACATTATCATCCAGGTCTTTTACTGTGACTAGTGTAGAGCTTTAAAGCATGCGCCTGCAGCTTCTCAGCATCCTGTAAACCAGGCATGTCAAACTCATTAAAGGCCGCGGGCCAAATTAAACATTATATACAATGCCGCTGTCCACAAAAGAAAAGAGTAGATAATAGTATTACCATTGCACATAATAAAATTTGTTCGTTCAAAACACAGTCATTTTATAAAGAAATTTTAATTCAAAGTTTCAAAGTTATTACATAGTTCATATTATTTTATTTTCTCAAAAAAAAAAAAAAAAAAAAAAAAATTAAAAATTAAAAATTGCTTTTTATCTACCAAACTGATAAAATTTAATTCAATTTTCTATATTGTACTTATTTTTAAAATTCATTGTACAGGGTTCTCTTGTTCTAGGAAAGGTATATATAATTGTCAATCTTCCACGTTTTCTGCAAATAAAAAAATAAAAATTGACATAGTTTGAGACAGAAAATCTGTTTAATAAAATGTGTCTGGTATTAATGCGTTACTTATTTTATTTCATTTACTAAATGTATTTTTGGTTCAAATTATACTTACTTATATATTGAAACATAGCAAAAGGTTCCATGCTGTGCTTCAAAAAATTGTTCGAATGAGGAATATTACAGAAATTTGAAAACCCCACATCCATATCCATACATTTTCATGCTAATATGACATCGCGCTGAATTTTGATTAACTGCAGTAGTAAATTATAAACATTAATAACAAATAAATCATTAGAGGAGGAGTTTACTCAGGTTCTTGATAATTTCAAATAAAAAATTTAAGTACTTTGTCTATTGCCGGTCTTTCAAAAATGCTCAATCATAATTTGTCGATTTAAACAGAAAATTGTAACCTTGTTTTACAGGCAAATATTCAAAATATTCGAATATTCGTTGAATAGGGGAAGATGGGGATACTTGAGCCATTTTTTAAATTTTAATTTTTTTAAGTTTTTTATAATTTTTTAGAACAAAATAAAATATTGAAAATGAAAATTTGATATTTTTTCTTCAATTGAAAACCACTTTCAATTAATTTTGAACTATTTTTCTATGTCTAATAAATTTTTACTTCTTCTTTTACATCGTGGCTCAAGTATCCCCATGGAGGGGATACTTTCCAGTAAGCCAGATGTCACATTCGCACCAATATTTTGCAAAGAAAAAAACCGATTTACAATATACGCGAAAAAATGCATTAAACCTTTTTCAAATAAATTTGGTCGAATTTTCTGGTGTCGTTGTGACATTTCAGAATTAAAATTATGTGGTAGAAAATTCTACCTGCAGATCTCAAAGGGTTAATCATCATACTTTCAAAATGGTACCAAGGTATGTGATTTCTTTTTTACATGTTCAGAGCTATGAATATGTTACCATGTTGCCAGTTTTAGAAAGAAAAATTGACCAACTGTAGAGATAATAGGGGTGGATCAAGTATCCCCTATGCTCAAGTATCTCCATTCTCCCCTATATTTTGAATAGACATCTTTTGGATTTTTGCCATCTCTGAAACTACGGTTGTATTCATGAAAGGTGTATTTTCAGAATGCACGTTTTAAAAATTGAATTAATTACAGGTAAAATGCCAAAGGCTTCGCGGGCCACAAATAAGCTGCCATTGGCCCATTTGTGGCCCGCGCCGCGGGCCTCGTGTTTGACATGCCTGCTGTAAACAGTCAAACGACGCACACACGTCCAGGACATATTAAGTCTAGTCATCGCTAATTTGAATTCTCTTGAAAAAATGAGTACTTTGAAATTAAGATGCATTTCTATTTTGCTTTGTTTAATTCTTGTTAACTCACAAATAATCAATAATAATTATGGAAATATATAAAGATTGTTTTTTTGGAAGTGGCATTTAATTATATTTCAAAATTTCAAAACTATTTTTAAGCTATGAAATAAATATTTTTTGGATAAAATTTATTATGAATCATATATATTATAAAGCAGTGAGCTCTGAAACTTCGGCTCGAGTGTTTTCAAAAACTACCCGATGGATTTTTTTTCAGATTGCGTCATTCGATAGGAAATATTTTTGCGGAGGTTTGTGATTCAAATATACAGGGATAACTCTGATTTTTGGTAATAAATTTTGCATTTTTTGGTTATTTTTGACTAAAGGGTTGCCAGTAGTTAATTTTTGGCAAAAATCATCATTACTAAAAAAATTTTAAATAATATATCTGTTAGAAATCTTACAAACATCTTGCAAATTAAATCAGAAAATAACTACTGATAATAATAATAATAATAATAATAATAATAATAATAATAATAAAGAAAAACCGTTTAATGAGACGTAATATTTAAAAAATATTTATCTTAAAAATAAAAGAAATATTTGTAATGCTTAAAAAAATAACTTAATTAGAAATATTACAATTGATATACATTTGGCGATATATCCCTTGCGTTAGAATAAAAAAAATGAACTTGAAAATTTTATTAAATGAATTTTGAATGATAGTTATTTTCCTTTTTTAGCTCACAGGCTATCATAGCCTGAGAGCTTATGTGCCCGTCCGTTCTGTATGTACGTGCGTTCGTGCGTAACGCGATAACTCATGATAAAAATATCGGATCCACTTGAAATTTTGTATATAGGTATATCCTGATAAGGCTCTTCCCTGATTAGTTTTTGGAGTTCATTTGATATGTATAAGAGGGGGAACGGGGGGCTCATGCCCCTCCCCTTAATGGATATAAATGGGTTTTTCATGCAGAATTAACAGTTTTTGTCCAAAATTTAGATATAGGATCATTCTGATGAGGCGATTCCGTGACTGTTATTATGTGTTCATTGAATAAGTATAAACAGGGGGAACGGGGGGCTCATGCCCTCCCCCCCCCTTAATTGATATAAACGGGATTTTCATGCAGAATTAACAGTTTTCGTTCAAAATTTAGATATAGGATCATTCGGATGAGGCGATACCGTGGCTGTTATTAGGTGTTCATTGAATAAGTATAAACAGGGGGAACGGGGGGCTCATGCCCCTCCCCTTAATTGATATAAACGGGTTTTTCATGCAGAATTAACAGTTTTTGTCCAAAATTTAGATATAGGATCATTCTGATGAGGCGATTTCGTGACTGTTATTATGTGTTCATTGAATAAGTATAAACAGGGGGAACGGGGGGCTCATGCCCCCCCTTTATTGATATAAACGGGATTTTCATGCAGAATTAACAGTTTTCGTTCAAAATTTAGATATAGGATCATTCGGATGAGGCGATACCGTGGCTGTTATTAGGTGTTCATTGAATAAGTATAAACAGGGGGAACAGGGGGCTCATGCCCCTCCCCTTAATTGATATGAACGGGATTTTCATGCAGAATTAACAGTTTTCGTTCAAAATTTAGATATAGGATCATTCTGATGAGGCGAGTCCGTGTCTGTTATTAGGTGTTCATTGAATAAGTATAAACAGGGGAAACGGGGGTTCTAATGCCCCTCCCCTTAACTTGCATAAATGGATTTTTCAATCAGAATTGTCAGATTTCGATCAAATCTCTGAATAGTTTTGGAAGTTTAATGGTTAAGTATAAAAGAGGGGAATAACTCCACTTAAATTATATAAATGCTAAATGGGTTTAATTAAGAATTATCCGATTTGCTCTGAATTTTGGATATAGATTTTTTAATATGATAAAGCATGTACTTGATAGTTTAGGAAGTTCAATGATTAAGTATAAAAAAGGAGAAAGGGAAAAGCTGTTTCCCCTTCTTAATTTTTTTTTTTTTTTTTTTTTTTTTTTTCGAACGGAATTAACGAAAATACAAGGCTGTAATGTACAATTAGTATGCGTAGCCTGTGAGCTCAATGCCATCAGTTTAACTGGGCAATATTCTTTTTATATTATTTTCTTTCTCTCTCTCTCTCTCTCTCTCTCTTTTTTTTTTTTTTTTTTTTTTAATCGAATTTCCGTATTATATGACTTAAAACAGAAATAAGAATATCTAATTGTAAAAGTTGTAAGTTGTGAGTTACATATTTGTTTGCCAAAGAATGTGATTTTAAGCGAAAAATGCACATGTCTGACATGTTGTTAAAGGTCGCAATAATGCTCTTTTTTCAAGTGAAGATAATTTTTGGAGTATATTTTAATATTTAATTGTAAATTACATAGCTATGAGTTAATATTTTAAAAATTGGAATCATATATTTAAATTTTATTTTAAGTGAGAATTTCTGAATCACATATATATTGTAAAGTAATATCATTCTTTTTTCAAAAGTTTTTCACCGTAATCTTGAAGAATGGGATCAACAAATATAATCCCTTTTTACTTTCTTCTATTGAAGATAGAAGAAAGTATTGTAATCGAAATTTTTTTCGACTTCCGGTTTTCGACGGATTTACACGTTTTAGGGGTCAGAGATTCCAAAAAACATGTTTTTACAAAATGCCTGTTTGTCCTCGTGTCTGTGTGTATGTCGCCATTCTACTAACAAAAAGTGTATGAAGTTATGCATAGAATTGAACCAAATTTTTTGTGAATTTTTTTGGCTGTATTAAGCAGGTCCTACTTCAGTTTTGAAATATTCCGCCGGAAGAGGGCGCTGCAATCGCGATTTTTGTGCCATTTTCAATATTGTATCGACCAAAAGTATAAGAAGTTATGCAAAGTTGTTATGCAAAGAAGTTATGCGAATTGAACCAAATTTTTTGTGTAAGTGTATGGTTATGGCTAATTGGTCCTCCCTGAATTTGAAAACAATTCGCCAGAAGGGGGCGCTGCAATCGCGATTTTTGTGCTATTCATTTTGAATATTGTACCGACCAAAAGTATATGAAATTATACATCGAATGAATAAATTTTTTTGTGTACGTGTATGGTTATGGCTAGTTGGCACTCCATGAATTTGAAAAAAATCCGCCGGAAGGGGGCGCTGCAATAGCGAATTTTATGCCATTTTCAATATTGCACCACCTAAAAGTAGCAAGGAATAAAAAATTGTAGTTAACATTTTCCTCTATTTGAAGGCCTCTCTTATGTGCCTCTCATTGATTCCTCTCTAATATGGCTTCTATAGACTCTGTTTTGAGAAGGATGTTGAAAGATGTGTGGGAGGTGGGATGAATTCGTTGGATTTAAAAAACAAGGAGAGAAGTAATATTAGAAAAAATTCAGCACTGAACGATAAATAAAAATAAATCATGGAAAATTGATTCGAAGCTTTTATAAAACTGAATAAATTAAGACAAATTTATGAAAAAATTCGTTATATGGAGATAGATATTTCGCTATATAGACACTGTTTTTAATGTAATCATGCGAAAAGGAGACCGTTCCTACAAAAAATTCGTTACATAGAGAAATTCGATGTATGGAGTTTCGATGTATGGAGACTCGACTGTATTTTAAAAAATATTAGACCAATCTCCGATAATTTAACACCGCCAGATGGCATATTTATTATATTATTGAAAGTTTTGTTGGCACAGATATCATATGTGCTCCGAGGTAATTAATAGACTCTAATTCGGTGTTATTTTGCCTGTCATGTTAACCCGACTATTATTTGTTTATAAATAAAATGTTTACTTACTTACATTCTCTTCTTTAAAATTTTATATATTTCTTTATTTCTATCCTTATTAATTAAACTTTTTTTTATTAATTGTTATTACTTTTTAAATAATAGAAAACTATTTAAATATATATATACATGTATATATGTGTGTGTGTGTAACTGGTATTAGAAAACGATGTTTTCGCCAAATTAGAAGAAAAAAATCATCGCGCCAAACTCGGTGCGTATATGACATCTGTGCCGTTGACTCAGTGGCGTAGCAAGTGGGGGTGCGGAGGAGGCTGTCCGTCTCAGGTGTCAACCTCTAAGGGGTGACATGACACCCAATCTCTTTTTTCAAATCTATACATATAATCTTATGAGATAAAAAAAAAAGAAGAAAGAAGTTGAAAGTAGATTCTGCCATTGCAGAATTCAGTTTCGCCTCCGATTAGAAAAAGAAAAAAAAAAAAAAAGTTCGAAATTGCACGTGAAGCGTAGCAAATGATAACGTTCGTACGATAACGAAGTGTTAAAAATATTACTCTCATATATCAATCTCATAAAATTGTAAATAGTGAATTACAATTAAAACGCTCATCAAACAATGTTCTCCCTATACCATTATGTAATGGAATACTTTTGTGTGGCCTTGTAAATCAATAACAAATGTTCTTTGCACCACAAATTAGATAAAATGTATATTATAATATGTACTTTATAGTTGCATATAAATTTTATTAAGTTCGAATGAGTGTAACACCATTAAAATGCATTTGAAACATTTTTCCCCATTGACCGTGATGTAACGAAATACTTTTGATTGTCCCTGTAATTGATCTATTCATCCGATTTTCATAAAATTTGAAATAACTCGACAAAATTATGTAATAATTATGCATTTTAAATTTCAAACGATTCGGTTGGGTAGTTTTTGCGTTGTTATATGCGGACAGACGGACGGACTGAACGACCAGTATAGGTGCTACGTACTTACATAATTACGAACGCACCTAAAAAGTCGATAGAGGTCTTTTAGAAGGGCGACCCCGTTTAGAATGCAATGAACTAACTTCATTTTTCATGTGTTTATCAGTATAATAGCAAACAGAACGGCGTGAAATACCCAGTTGATTAGCACTTTCTCTCTGAGACATTGGAATTGCGGGATAATAAAGAGATACAATTTGTCGTGCTACTTCTTCATTGACTAGATTCATCAAAAACGGATTTTTTCTTTAATTTAAACGCTCTTTTATAGACACTGAAAAAAAAAGGAAATGCATTTTAACAATAAAACGAGTGGAATCCCGTCGAATTCGACGAATGAAATGTTTGAAAGCCCCGATCGATTTGGTTTTAAAAAAAGCAAAAGTAATTACATTATTGAATCAATATATAATAAATATATTTCCAAACTCAATGTCAAGTTTGCCAGTTACAATTTTGCATGCAAATATTCGCACATCTTCAGTTAAAATTGTAATCTGAGTGCCGGCGAAATTCAGAAATTTTATTTTATATGCAGTCACAAAAAAATAGTTTTATTAAAAAAAAAAAAAAAAAAAAAAAAAAAAAAAAAAAAAAAACTAATTTCATTTTTACTATGACATTATTTTACTAACTGAAGTCATCTGAAAGTAAAATCTCAATCTCAGTGTTCATAATGAAAAGAAATATTGAAATGTATAATATCGTTATGAATAAAAATGCGATGTTTTAAATAGTGACGTCATTTTCTCTTCAAATGTTTTTATAAAAGTTACTGTTATTAGTAATATGAAAAAGATATCCGTAAAAATATTGTAATTCCCATTTATCTGGTTGCTGAATGACATCATTTTCCTCATTTGAAAATTTTCTTATTTTGCTTTAGAAATGAATTTTTATCATAAATTATTTTCTATTCTTTTATTAATACACATACATATTACATTACATTTATTACATTACTATTCATATTACATTATTCATATTACATTATTGATAATATTTTTCAGTAGATATATTTTTTTTACCTCAATTAGTGCATAATTATACGCAATCGGTTGTGTAAATTATTAATTAAAAATTATATTAACAATTTTTAACCCAATTAACCCAACATTAACAATTTAATTATTAATTAAATTGTTAATATTGTGGTTAAATTTTACGAAAACAATTAACTTTTTTTTTTTTAAATGCGAAGACATGTTCACTGATGTAATAAAGCTTCTGACTGATGGAAAGTGATAATGGAAAATAAATTTTTATTATCTAGAGAAAAGCTAAACTGAGTTGCCACCATTTTGAAGAAATATCGTAAAAAGCATTTAAAATTAAAAATAAAATATAAAAATTGAAATAAATTAAAAAATAGCTAAAATGGGCACAACTACAAATAAATAGCTTTCATTTAAAAAAAATAATTATCATAATCAGTTGAGTAGAAAATTCAGGGCTGATGACTAAAAAAACAGCCAGGTCTTTTAAATATATAGATTGTATGAATGTCTCCATTTAACAGCCAGATTATGAAAAAGTGGGCCACAATTTTTCACACGACACTTTTTAGCTTGTCTGAAAGAAATAGCATTGGAGGCTAAAAGAAATCTGAAATAAAATAAAAATTCTAGCGCACGACGAAACAGAGGTAATTTTCTTTTCTTTGAAAATGTGAAATTTTTCTAAATAAGATATGCACCAGAGAACAAAAAATAATCTATCCAACGAACGGGTACCGAAGCAGAATTAAAAGAAAAACTTATCTTCTACATATAGACACCGTACTGACTTATGTGGACTGTGGCTGAGCGATGAGTTGCTCCTGTTGTTTTTTTATGCAATTAGAATTGTGATTGAAAATATCTGACAGGATGGGGCGGGGCATGACACCATTTACATCCACCCCGTGTGTCACCCATTCTAGCTACGCGACTGTAAAACTATTGTGGTCTCAGGTAGCTAGATCACAACCTTATATCAGATTATATGAGAAGTCTATGATCACAACCAAAAATGCAGGAAAAGAATGACAGCATACATGTAGTGCTGCCATCTATAATTGAACTTAAAATATAATTTAGAATATTATTTTACTCGCTATTGGATCTATTTTCGTACAAATAACTCTAAAAATCTAAAGATGAATTAGCTGCTGTATGTGCTGTCCCTTTTAGAGTTTAAAGCAATAAAACTGAAAGATGAATTAACTGATGTATGTGCTGTCCCTTTTAGAGTTTACAACAATAAAACTGAAAGATAAATTAACTGGTGTATATCCTATTCCTTTTAGAACTGAATGCAATAGGAATATATAGAAATGAGAGAAAAAAAAAAAAAATCAAAGAAAGAATCAAAGAGCATAAAAAAGCAGATGTAAAATTTTGCCGTCAATCCATAGCTCTCTCAATTTTAAATTTGAATCATAATACCACAATAGATTTAGATCATGCACAAATTATATACCCAACATCCAATTAATGGTAGCAAATTGATGGTGACAATCCACGTTTCAACATATGCTACATTTTATGTTTGTGGCATCCCTTGGGTGAGGGGGTGAAGAAGTAAAAAACTTTCTAAAAATACGATTTTTGTGTGGCTGAAGAGCCTAGAAATTTGAAATTTAACATGATAGTTACTTATAAAATACAAATGCTCTCTAAGAACATATTTTAAAGAATTCGAAATTTAAAAAGAGGTGAAAATGCACAAAAAACGTTCTAAATTACAATATTTATGTAATATCAGAAAATACCGAACCGATTTCGAAAGTAATGGTAGAAATTTGATGGTGACAGTCTCTGTCCAACATAGACTATGTTTGGTGAATTTGGAAAAAAGTTCTATAAATGCGATTTTTGTGTTACTGAAGGGCCCTGGAATCTTGAAATTTGGCATGGTAGTTACTTATAAATGCTTAAACACTTGAAAAAAAAAATTCTACATTTAAAAAAAGTGAAAATGCATGAAAAGCGTTCTAAATTACAATTTAACACCTAATAACCTGATTTTCGGCTGTAGTGGGTTTACCATTGTGATTTTCTGCACCCAAAAGTATGAAAACATGGAGAACTGGGAAAAAGGAAACACAATGACAAACCTATGAGTCAATCGCTAAAATCGAGTTTTCAGATGTTTACCACCAAGATAATGACCAGTTGAATTTTAATATGCGAATCGAGATTTAACTAATCCTAGAATTTCATCCGTGAACTCGATGAGTTCGTTGTCTGTTATGCCGCCTCCTGGTCTATAACGTTAATGCATTAAGTTCATTTAGATTCCTATATTGCCAATGAACTCCATGGTCTATATTTTCATCAGAAACATTCATAATTAAACTTTGTTTTTAAAAGCGTGAAATGGTTGCAAAAAACAGTAAAATGTTTTAATTTTGTATGTTTTATCAAAATTATTGCATCTATGGTCTATATTTTAATGAATCTGAAAGGAATGAATGTGATCAATGGCGGATCTGGAGAGTCCTCAAAGGGGGGAGGGGAAATTTCAGAAATTTGAAGACTCCAATTGTACCCGCAGCTTAGATCGGGGCAAAAAAATTTTCATTGATGGTCGGGTCGGAGTTTTTTTTTTTTTCGTTGCGGGTCGGGTTTACTTTTTTCTGTTGTTCAGGTTAACTCCAACTTTTTTGCTGCGAGTCATGTTTGAGTCCGATTCATGTTTACTTTTTGCTGCGGTCCGGTTCACTTCTACTCTGTTGGTCGAGTTTGGGTTTTGTTGATTTCTACTTTTTTATTGTGGGTCGAGTTGACTACTATTTTATTCCTGTTGGGCGGGTTTGGGTCCGGTTGACTTTCTACTTTTTTACTAGTCGGGTCAGAGGCGGATTACCCATTAGGCTGAGTAGGCTGAAGCCTAGGGGCCCAGAAGAAAAGGGGGCCCGATGCTAAAATTTTTCTTACATAAAGAACAAGAAAATATTCTTTTACACTGGTCGGACATTAATACAAAAGACAAAAGATGTGCGAAATTCTTTGTCGTAATCTTTTATATTTTAATCATCAATGATTTATGAGTTAATGAAGCAAGCATGTGTTTTAATTTTTCCAGTATATACCACTTTGAAGGAGTGAAAGGGGGCCCTCAGAAAGTCAAGCCTAGGGGCCCGGGTGGTAGTTAATCCGTTTCTGAGTCGGGTTAATTTTTACATTTTTGTTGAGGGTCGAGTGGAGTTATATTTTTTAGCTGCTGGTTGATTTCATGTCAGATTGATTTACTTTTTTTCGGTTTCGAATCGGTTTGAGATTGAGTTTCCAGCTTTGCAAGAATGATTCGGATCGACTAGATTCTTCAAATGAAAGTCTAAATATTTTGATGTATGAAAACAATATACAGTAAAAGCTCCATAACAGACATTTCCAAATAATTAATTATGAACGTTTTTAAGTTTTTGCATTGAAAATTTAAGTGTTAGGGGTAAAATTAAGTATTTTTTTAGGTGTTAGCTTGTGCATTAAAATCGCCATATGGATTCTCCCGAATAGTAGACACATCTATTTAGTGAACACTTTTCTACAATTTAGACACCCCGTATGGCTGATTCTGTTGTTTTAGAGAATCTACTATTACTTAAATAGTAACATGTATATATTAGACGTTTATTTTTCTATATAAAAATAATATTGACATTAAAGATATAAATTTCGACTACATTTTATAGTTCCATTAAAATGTGGATTTTTCTTTCTTCATTTCGGTTTCAGATCAACGAAAATTTTTTGGTTGCGGAATAGTAGACACATCTATTTAGTGAACACTTTTCTACAATTTAGACACCCCGTATGGCTGATTCTGTTGTTTTAGAGAATCTACTATTACTTAAATAGTAACATGTATATATTAGACGTTTATTTTTCTATATAAAAATAATATTGACATTAAAGATATAAATTTCGACTACATTTTATAGTTCCATTAAAATGTGGATTTTTCTTTCTTCATTTCGGTTTCAGATCAACGAAAATTTTTTGGTTGCGGATTTTGGTTTGACTTCCAATAGAATTTTCGGGTTCGGGTCAGAACATACTATATATGCTCAGGGGCCAAACCAAAATTTTTACTCGGATATTTGAAAATGAAGTTATTTTAAGTGCAATTCTTAGAAGAACCCTCTTCTCTGACACTGTATAATAATATCCGCCCTGATATATACAGTGTATATATCAGGGCGGATCTAGAGAATCCTCAAGGGAAAGCGATTTTAAAATTTGGAGGTTCAGGTAGGAGGTATTGTTTTTCATTGTGGTTGGGATTTATTTTTAATTTTTTGCTGTGTGTCGTGTTCAGATTTTTTTTTTTTTTTTTTTTAATCTGTTCTGGATTAGATTACACTTCTGGGAGTTGGATTCGGGTAGAATAGAAAGTTCGAATAGGGAGATTTTATTTTATTTTTTTTTACTGTGAGTCGGGGTTATTTTTATTTTATTTTATTTTTTGCTGTGGGTCGGATAGATTTATACTTTTTGTTACGGGCCAGATTTAGACAAGGCTGATTTATATTATTTTGAGTTCGGGTCTGTTCCGGATTGAATTTCTCTCTTGAGAGTCGGATTTAAATTGATCCAGTTTTTCAAAAAAAAAAAAAAAAAAAAAAAAAAAGGTCTAAATATTTTTTTTCTATAAAAACATTATACATAGTAAAAAATCTATGACGGAAATCCCCAAATAGCGAAAACTTTTATTTAGGATATATTCTTTAATCATCTATATATTAAAAAACATGAATTCCAGACAACTTGGAAGCGTGAAATTAGTCTTCTATTCAAAAGTAATATAATAACAAGTATATTGTAAAATAATTATGCAAATACTCCTGATAGAGGTCTGCACGGGCCGGAATTTCCAGGCCCGGCCCGGCCCGGCCCGGCCCGTAGGAAAGTTATTTCGGCCCGACCCGGCTCGTTGTAAAACTCAAAAGTTCGGCCCGGGCCCGGCCCGTTTAAATTTTTATATTTTTGGCCCGGCCCGTACAAAAATCAGCGAAAACAGGCCCGGCCCGTTACAATTTCTAAGATTTCTAAAAAATTCAGATTTTTATCGTATAACTGAGATTCCTTTAAAGAATACTGCATACATATCTATGGAATGATTTTACAGTATATTTTACAGCAAATACACATTAACAACATTAATGATTGCTTAGATTCTTAGGCTTTCAAAATTCGAATAAAGATTCATTAAAAAATTAATATGGCTCAGAATAAAAGAAAAAAGAAAGAAAGCTAAAAACATCGTTAATTTTGAAGCTGTTTAATAAAAGAAGATTTATAAATGTATTTCTATATCATTTTATTATAGATTTCAAATCCAAATTAATTTTTAAATTCAAAGAAGCTCCTTTCTGATACATTTCTAAATTTTTTTTTTTTTTTCTCAGAAACGCATAAGATTAACAGATGTCTTTATTCAGAAACTATATAATCGAATGGCGTTATCCATTTTTTTGATACAAGCAATTTAAAAATACTGCAAACAAATAAAATACTGTCATAATTAGCGTTTTGAATAGAATTTCCAGAAGCAATAGCAAGGGAAGGGAGAAAAACCTGCAATCGTTTGAGAAACTATTATATCTCAACAAGCAGTGTTCTCGCTGTCGCTCGCCATTGCGCCAAATTGCGACTAAATTCTTCATTTGGCGAGTAAACAAGCAATTAGATTCGCCAAACTGCTACTGCTCAATTTTTTCTTTTTCTTCTTTTCTTTTTCCCTTTTATGCATATATATACGTATTTTTTAATGTATACATAGTTTTAAATTTGTAGCGGTCAATTGAAATTAGATTAATAACAATCGCTGTCGCAGTTATAAAAACTTAGGTTATTTACGAACATATTGAAAAAAAGGGGGTACATTAAATATTTAAAGATAAATATATGTTTTTTTTTTTTTTTTTTCTACACGGCAAATCTATTTTGCTAATACTTTTTTTCAATTGGCGAATGTTTTTTATTTTTAATTAGCCAAATTACTAACGTTTGTCAAATGTCAGCGACAACACTGTCAACAAGGTTATACAAGTATTTTATTTATCAAAAATGAAAAACGCTATTCGATTCCAAATCCCTTCAATAGTTAGGCTTATCATTTTTGTACTTTTACAATTTAAAATTAATCAGAAAATGTGTCAAACTTTCGCATTATTGAGAAATTAATTTAAAAATCATCAAGAAGTATATATCCGAAGACTAAGCTAACATAAGTTCTTTATCGCTGTTAATAATTTTACAAATCATGTTTTCTGCCAATAATTAAGTCTAGTACCGGTCCGGCCAGCCTATATGTAGAAAAATAATGCAAGCGTGATCTCGGACCGGCATGAGTCAGTTAAAAAAATATTAAAACATGTTACACATAATGTAATTCTCCGATGCCGATACACTGTGCATTTTTATATTGATGCTGTCAAACTAGTATGGCCACATTTATACCTATTCTCGTTAAAACCATTTTCGTTGAAAATAGCTCATATTTTATCATTTCTGCTTAAATCTTCAGAACTTTTTTTATCGGCCCGGCCCGGCCCGGCCCGTCTGGCCCGTTCAATATTTTGCCGGGCCGGCCCGTTGAAAAAACTATTCTAAATCTGCCGGCCCAGCCCGTTAGAAAATTAGAAACGATTCCGCCGGCCGGGCCGCTAATTTCCATTCACTCAAGGATATAGCGCTTGGCGAAAGTCAAGGTGTGCCAAATGTTTTGACTAGCATCTACGCATTTTCTCGCGGATCATGGCTGTTTCAGACATTTTACTTACAACTTTTATCGTATATGAGGTACTTGGAAGCTACTGTAAGGTATCAGAGGTATAGCGAGGTGGTTAAAGCAGAAAGCTTGTAATGATAAGATTGTGAGTTGTGTCCTTGCTCTTGTAGAATTTTGTTTTGATTTTTATTTAAGTAATCAATAAAGAATGTTATAAAAATGAGTTACTTTGTATTAGTTTTATTGTCAATTAGACAATTAAATTTTAATTACAATTAAGTTATAAAATTTGATTTAAAATTTTATTACATAAAGTTTAATTTGAAATAAATGTAAATAATTAATATAAGTTTTTAAATTCTGCTATTTCAATAATTAAATAAATATAATTCAAAATACAATAATTATGAAAATAAAATAAAAAATATTTTTATTTTACTTATATTACCGCCTTGTTGTAAGGGATGAATATCAAATTAGTAAAACCAATTTATTATGTTTTAAATGTTATGTTATGTTATGTTTTTTATTATGTTTTATTAAGTTCTTATGTTTTAAAATAAGGCATCAATGATAAAAAAAAAAAAAAAAAAAACTATATTATTTATTAGTATTTATTTTAATAATTACTGTTTCATTTATAATTATAAAGTAGTGAAACATAAAAATATTAATTATAAATATTCAAATTTTAATATTTCTATACATTTAATTAATGATAATAATTTAAGAAAAAAAAAAAAAAAACTTGAATCTTCCTTTAATATTCCACTATCATAATTTAAGATTTTCTTTAAAAAAATTATCGATATTTAAATATATATAACTAATATTAACTATTTATTAATTAATATTAATATATATATTAATATAATTATAAAATTACATTAATTAACATTATTAATTATTACATATATAACTAATATTAATAAGTATTATCATTTAAACAGACGATTAATGTTTTTAATGTTTTCGTTTAGTGATTTGTTATTAATTCTCTCAATTTTCAGTATCTTGTCAAATATTAAATATGAAAAAAAAAAAAAAAAAAAAAAAAAAACAATCTATATTAGATAAAAAATTTTAAGGTGTTTTTTTAGATAAAACGTGATCTTTGTTTTGTATTTGTACTTTGTACAAATTCAATCAGTTTATGCATGTATATTTAGTTTAGACTTATCAATTTATGAATAGGAAGGGTGCATTAAATCACAGTGTCACAAAAGTTGATGTAAATTCCCAAACATATTTTATTTCAAATGAAAAATTTCCAAGTATAAAAAATATTTTAATTTTAATACAATTTATTATTAACTGAAACATATACTTTTTTGATGATTCTTTCTTAGAATCTGGAAACTATACTTTTTTTTCCCTTAATATGTTATCAACATTAGTGTTATATTTGTAAGACATTAAAATCTGAATAGATCAGAACAGATGATATCGAAATTATGTACATTTTCTAACTATATAATTAAATGACCTAACTATATAACAACTATATAATATACACATACATAATATTCAAGCAGACATGTATGAATGTATAAGTTCATACATACTATGTACATATGCTGATATTTATGAATATATTCATATATATTTCCAACATTAAGAAGTTTTAATTTATCAATCTTAGTGCATTGCTACACTTGGTGATTTATATCACATTAGTAAAATAAATAAATAAATAAAAATTTGATATAGCAGATCTCAGTATTTTCTTATTAAGTTTTTGATTTGATACTTACCAAGAAAATAAATTAAACAAAATAAAATTTATTTTTAGCTATTATCATGTAATTTATCCGAATACAATAACAGCTCTCTTTCGTTCTTCTTCTTTTATTTTTTCATTATTATATTATTCATTATAAACTGAAATACTATAAGAAATGTAAAGAAATATAAATTAAAATTTACAAATTAAGTTAACAACTTACTCGTATATATTTAATTATTTGGTGGCATATAAAAAGAAAATTCCATTAAATTTATTATTTTATTTTCAAATAAATTATTTGTATAATACATTTTTTCAGTAGATGGCGACACTATACGACATTATCAAGGAATCTTGGAAGAGGAGTGAATGAATGATGGGTGGAATAGCTCTTTTTCGTCCAAACCATTTGGCACGCTTTGACTTTCGCCAAGCGCTGTATCCTTGAGTGAATGGAAATTAGCGGCCGGGCCGGGTACGGGCCAAGCCCGGGCCCGTGCAGACCTCTAACTCCTGAATAGTGAATAGACACCTTGAATTTGCGAACACTTTTCAATCTGCATTCCTTTTCTTGTGAATACCGAACATTTCCAAATAATAGACAAATTCAAAAGTCCCGAATAGTCTTTTATTTTTTATAATAAAATTAGAATCGTAAATTAACTATCATAATTAGAATTTATAACCGAATTTACCAATACATTGAACACCACAAGTGATGGAACTTCATTAAAATATGGATAAATAAAGACACTTTTTTTTTTTTTTAAATCAATCATGCTGATCAAAGCAATCATACAAATTTGATTGCCCAAATTTTGATAGTCTGAAACTTTTAAAGTTATAAATAAGGACACTGAACTACAAACGTTTAACTTTTTGATATTAGTAGAAAAATATCTCTCTTTTCATATGTAGCAATCATAAATAAACATATTTTTTAAAAGAGTAAAGAAATGTGTCATACACAGGGTTCATACAGAGTTGGGAAGAAAAAATCCAAGGAGTACATAAAAAATCCAAGGAGTCCAAAAAAATTTAAAGACTTGCCACTTTAGTTGTTATTTATGTGGCATGCACTTGCACAGCCCCAATTCCACAGGGATTCTGCGAGTTACCGCCCTGCAAGAAGGGGGGGGGGGGGTATTCGCGATCTTCAGATAAAATCAGCGATTTATCTGCGATATTTTAGCACAATTGGCGATTGTTTGCGATCTTTTGATAAAATCGGCGTTTTCCTGTTTTTCTTATTTATGAAATTGATGTTTTTTCGAGGATTTTTAGTCAAAATTTGCATTTTTATACGATTTTTTTCTCGAAAACGCCGTTTTATTCCCGCAATCTTTTGATGAAATCGTCATTTTTTCCCGCGATTTTTTTAACGAAATCGGCATTATATCTGCAATCTTTAGACGAAATCGACATTTTCCCGCGGTCTTCAGATGAAATTAGCGTTTTATCTGCCATATTTCGTGACACTTTGGTGCAATTAGTATGATCCCAACCAATCCAGAAATGCCGCAGGACTTGAAAAATCCCTGGTGCCTTTTTAACAAAAGCGGATCCCCATTAATGAGTCATATTTTTAGATGCAAAAATTGAACTTGTTCATTTGCATTAGAAAAATGAAATTCAAAAATTATTGTTTTAATAATAAATAAAAATATAAAACCAATATTAATTGTTTTTAAAATTATGAGAAATTTTCTTTACTTCTTTAAAAATAAATTTTCAAGATACAAATTTAACTATAAAATATTGAACATTTGAAAGTAGAAGATAACAAGTATCACTATTGTTTACATTTCTTTAAAAAAAAAGGGGCAAGACTGATTTATAAAAAAAGACATTTTTGCTGGAAAAAAAAAAAAAAAAAAAAAAAAAAAAATAGAATACTTTTGTTGGGTAAAGTGATGAGACTTTTTGTTTAATGAACGGGTGTTTTCCTGAATCACATTTACTCAGAAAGACTTGGAGCAGTCAAAAATGGATAGTGAATCACAAAAATCCGTTTTTAGAGCAGCAAAAAAAAAAAAGAATTTTGAAGCAAGAAAATTAGCTTTTGGAACAGGAAAATTCACTTCAGGCATTAACTTTTTTTTTTCCGTGCTCTTTTGACAAAATTTGAGTCTTTTCACGATTTTTTGACGAAATCTGCCGTTTATTTTGGATTTTTTTCACGAAATTTACCTTTTTCGAGAATTGTTTAATGAAATTTGCCGATTTTTCACAAATATTTTGACGAAATTTGCCGTTTTTTCGGGATATTTAGACGAAATTTGTCGTTTTTTCGTGATTTTTTGAGGAAATTAGCCATTTTTCGGGATTTTGTGACGAAATTAGCCATTTGTTGTGAATCTTTTGAATAAATCTGTCATTTTTTCGCATTTTTTTGACGAAATCTGTCGTTTTATCGCGAATTTTTGATAAAATTTGTTGTTTTTTCACACTTTTTTGAGGAAATTTGCCGGGTTTTTTTTTTTTTGAGATTTGTGACACACTTAGGCATTTTTTTGCGAATCTTTTGAAGAAATTTGCCTTTTTTCGCAATTTGTGACAAAATTGGCCATTTTTCGCGTATCTTGATGAAATCTGTCGTTTTATCAAAAATTTTTTACAAAATTTGCTGCTTTTCCCAAATTTTTTGACAAAACTTGCCGGTTTATCATGTTTCTTTGACGAAATCCGTCATTTTTCGCATATTCTTTGACAAAATTTGCCGTTTTATCGTGATTTTTAGACGAAATTTGCCGTTTTTTCGTGATTTTTTGAGGAAATCTCTGCATTTTTTCGAAATTTTTTGAGAAAATTAGCCATTTTTTCGTGAATCTGACGAAATTTGCCGAAAAATAGTCCTTATTTTGCAATTTTTAAACAAAAGTCGCCATTTTTATGCGTTTTTTTAACGAAATTACGCGTCCCACAGGACGCGTAAGAGCTATTTTACTGCGCCCCATCGCCTATTTTTTGCGTATTTTACGTGCTATAGCACGTCCGCGGCATCCCTACAATCACTGTTGTGCTTCTGATGAATGACATGCATAAAGGGTTTACCGTGCGTTTTATAATCGCGATTTTTTTTCTTTTTCGGGAGCAATATCCTTGCGTTCAAAACCGCAATACAATTTAAGGAGTTTCTAAGGAGTATTTTGTTTATCTAAGTAGTTCTAAGTACTACTTGGGAACGTTTTCATTTCTAAGTAGTTTCTAAGGAGTCCAAGGAGTCTGTGCGAACCCTGGTCATACATAAAATCCGATCTTAAACCCCCCTCTCTTTTATATATCCTTCTATAGTAAAAAAAAACTAGCCTTAAAAGGAATGACTCCTGGAATGATGCTGATGTGGAAGATTTCCGGAACTAACGAATCCGGGTTGTCCACTCCTTCCATGAGTCGAATAGATCAATCAGGAAAGGGCTCCGTCTATGCATCGCCATATGGGTTACCATAAAGAGAGGAAAGGTTACCATCGCCAACAATCACCAAGTTTGTCGCCAACTTGGAGATATATCGCCAAATTTGGCGACCAAAATTAGTTGTCAAAAAATTAGTCGTCAAGTTGCCAAGACGCCAACTTGGCGATAACTGTAAAATTTCGCCAAATTTTTAATTTTTTTTACAACACCAGTCGTTTGATACATCATTTGAGAGGTTTGCAACTGCTTATTCATATAATGGATGTCTTGTGTGTTATCCTCCATTCTGCTCCCCAGGGGGGGCACATTTTTATTTTCTTTACAACACCAGTCGTGTTACACAAGATTTGAAAGGTCTGCAACTGCTTATTCATATTATGGATGTCTTGTGTGTCACCCCTACACTCTGCTCTCCCCAGGGGGGGGGGGGTCACATTTTTAATTTCTTTACAACACCAGTTGAGTGACACATCATTTGAAAGGTCTGCAACTGCTTATTCATATTGTGGATGTGTTGTGTGTCATCCCCCACTCTGCCCCCCAGGGGGGCACATTTTTAATTTCTTTACAACACCAGTCGTGTGGCATCATTTGAGAGGTCTGCAGCTGCTTATTCATATTATGGATGTTTTTTGTGTCGCCTCCCACTCTGCCCCCCAGGGGGGTACATTTTTAATTTCTTTACAACACCAGTCGTGTGACACATCATTTGAAAGGTCTGCAACTGCTTATTCATACCATGGGTTATTGGCGAGCACAGCAAGCAGGGGTAGACAATAATTTGGAATTGTGAAGTGATTACACGGGGGGGTTGGCAAGCATAGCGAGCAGGGGGCGGGGCCCCCTAGTATATATATATAAAAAAAAAAAGAAAAATAGAGAATTAGCATACATACAGTGAAATCTGTCTAAGGCGGAAACATTTCAGAGTCCCTCATTTTTTAACATAGAGATTTCCGAACAATCTGTCTAGACAGAAAGAATCTGTGTAATGCGGAAACGAACATTCATTTTGGGTCCCAGGTAACAAATTTACTGCTTAAAACGGAAGAAAATATAAATGGAAAGAAATCTTTTCTTTTTATATTGAAATATATTGTCCAGTCACATTCCCAGATGTTAAGAAAAGGCGTCACTGATTGCTGACAGTAGTTTGGGGATTATATTATTATTGTATATGACTGGGAACTGTTGAACGAATGGGTCACAGGATTTTTGACAAGTATAATCTTAGGTTACAATAAGATAAGAAAATCTGTTTAAAAAGGGAGGGTTGCAACATCGACAATTTATGGAAAATTTCAGCACCCTTTCATGGTCTTCCAAAATAGCTTTGTTCCTGATCAGCTGCTAATTTTTATTTGTCCTATACAGTGGCGTAGCTAAGGGGGGGCAAGGGGGGCGTCCGCCCTGGGCGCCGAGGCCTAGGGGCGCCAAATTGAGACAAATTGTTATATATCTATATTGGGGTGGGGGCGCAAAATTTCTTGCTGGCCCCGGGCGCCATAGGATAGGCCAAAATATAGCTACGCCACTGGTCCTATAATACAACGAAAGTTGATTTCTTCCTAGGATTTCAGACAAAAAGAATATTGTCACAACTTCCAGAAATATCTACAAGATCTTTCAATACATGAATAAATTGTACTTTAGGAAGTGTAAGTTATTTTAGTTTGTGTTTAAGTCAGTAAGTGTTGTCCTTGTCATATAAACTCGCAGATTTGTTGTATAGTTTAAATCATTATTCCTAAATGGATAATAAATCAAAAACGTCAAATACTTTATCCTTAAAAGACAAAATGGATATTATTAAACTCAAAGAACAAAATATCACAGTTAAGAGCTTATGGGAAAAATGCAAATGTGAAAAGACTCAAATCTATGATGTTATCAAAAAGAAAGATGAACTTCGTAAAGAATTTGAAAAAGGGGTAGATTGCATTCGCAAACGTAAAAGGCAAATTGAAAAAGAAGACGTTGATAAACTAGCATGGGAATGGTTTTGCAATGCCAGAGCAAAAAATTTTGCCATATCAGGAAAATCTTACTACAAGTGATTATAATGATTCAGTGGATTTTCTCATTGTGCAAAAGCTAGAGGACAACAGTGGGAGTAATACTGATGAATATGAAGTCGGAGATGAAGTGACAAGCATTAAGTCATATCAAGAATATAAAGCTTTTACAGAATTTTTACATAGAGCAAAACAATTATGAAATGATACCAATGTTGACTGAAATACAATATGCTACGGAAAAAGAAGCCATTAAGAAAAAAAATAATCTAACAACAATATTTGATTTTTTTTCTAAATAAGTTTAAAACATCATTTTAAGGCATTTATTATGGTAAATATAATTTTATTTTCACTAAAACCTGTAACTTTGATTGATAATTTTTGATTGAGTGTATGTATCAATTTGTAATGTAAATTACCGTATTTTCGAGTGTATAGCCCGCACCCCTAAATCGAGCAGTGCAGTAAAAAAAGTTCGTGTATAACCCGCAGAGATGCATCGGTGTATAGTTCGCGGGCTAGACACCATTTACGAACGTATATTTTGATCAGGGTTCGAAATTAGAAGCCATTAGTCATAATTTTTAACACAAATTTACCAAATTTTTCGTGATGCATAATACCTACAGTATTCGGCGAAAAAAATTAAGATTATCAGTACCGTAATTTTCGGAAGAAACGCCGTGGCTTTATGTGTTTTAAAATAAAATTTCAAGCGATGCAGCATTTACGCACATTTTTTTTTCAAACAAGCGTGATGTTTTTTATAAATTTTTCAAAAAAAAAAAAAAAAAAAAAAATCGGTGATAAATTCAAAATTTTGGACATAAAATGTATACGTATCTTAGGTCATTGGTTCCCAAAAGGAGCGAATCCTCGAAATCGATCCGAAATGCACCAACATTGAAAAGGAACGATTCTTCAAGGTTCATGCTTCGAACTCTATCTGAAATGAAACAACTCCGGAAAAGTTTGATTTCTTGAACTAGTTCCGAAATGAAGATTTCTGTAAAGGAACGATTCCTCGGAATCGTTTCGAAAAAGACTGACTGCTCTGAATCATTCTGAAATGACATAAATCACGCACTTATTTTTGTTCTTTGCAATAGGGTAGGGTACCAAAACCGAAAAGGAACGATTCCTCAGACTCTATCTGAAATGAAACGACTCCGGAAAAGTTTGATTCCTTAAACTCGTTCTGAAATGAAACGACTCTGTAAAGGAACGATTCCTTGAAGTCGTTTTGAAATGACATAAATCACGCACTTTTTTTTTTTTCTTTGCAACAGGGTAGGGTAGATTATTTTTTTGAAAAATAAACAAAATCTTAAATGAAATTAAATTCAGAATTGTCGAGATTGGAAGGGTTCCGGATTTTGGATTTTGTACTCTACAAATACAATGTGGTGCTGCAGCACTGATTCGCTAGCAAATTATTTTCTGATATTTTATTTATAGATTTTTTTTTTTTTTTTTTTTAGGTCTCGCGTGTAAGTTAACCCCCCACTTTGAAGGTTTTTTTTGTCTAAAATTTCACGACTTATACGCGAGTATATACGGTAGCTATTATAGATCTATCAGTGCAATACTTGGTGATAGTTGCGACAGTTCTTCCAAAGCCAGAAATAACTGAATTTAAGCAGTAAAAAAAAGCCTTTACAAACATGAGAGACTCTCTAAATTTCGCAGCATAGCGAAAAAAAATTAACAAATTTTGATGTTTCTTTCAAATTTTTTGAAGTTTAAAAGTTGTAGAAAAAATATCACGATTTCCAATTTTCTAAAAAAAAAATCTTTGCATAACCTGCACCGTGTATAAGCCGCAGCAGCTTTTTAGAAGGTTTTTTTTCTTGTATAAGCCGTGGACCATACACCCGAAAATACGGTATTATTAGTATAAATATATAAAAATATGTAAAGATTTCATGTCTATTTAATTTTTAAAACTATTGAAGATACATTGTTTTTAACTTTTAGCCAAAATAATGTTTAATACTCTGCAAACAGGGTATTTATAAAGTTTTTTTGTCTAACCCGGAAATTTATCTAAGGCAGAATTTTATTTCAGTCCCAAGCGATTCCGCCTTAGACAGATTTCACTGTATTTTTTTTACTAAAATATGTTTCAGTTATTTTCTTTTAAAATGTTTATTCATGCTTTAAAATGTATTTCTAGAAAAAACCATGAGCAGTATAGCACATTACATTTGGAACAATGTTGTGTAGAAACTATCAACCCCCCCCCCCCCCCCCACAAAAAAAAATCAACAAGTTGTACCAAGAACCAATGCTACTTTTAATGTTACTTCAGGTGGGGAGGGGGGGATGAAGAAAGATATGCCATTTTACAAATTACATGGCTGTTACATTTTTGGTGCAAAATGTGTTCTATTATTAAAATTGTAGAGTAATTCAGAGTGACCTAATACACATTGACAGCTAAACCAAATTATGATGTCACTATTAACAGTTTCTTGTAAGAATTCACTGATGGTCTTTTGCAGTACTTATTATCATATTATTACATCTCACATAGTGTAAAATAATTTTGTTGAAAATATTATTACAATATCTTTATTACTGGTACAGTTATGGATGAAAATACAATTTGATTTGAAGCAAGTTATCCTAGATTTTTGATTAATAAGTGTGTTGTGAAACTGGTTTCCAATATATAAATATAACCAATATATACCTCTTACTTTGTAAAAGCAATTTACAAACACTCCATATATCTTACCTATTGATGGGATTAAATAAATTTGCTACTGAAGGGTATAGTGGAAGTTGTTATGCAAGAAAAATATAATTGAAAGCTTTTAGCTGTAAATTTTATTGATTTCTTTCTAATAACATATGTTTAATAGAATAGATGGTATGAAAACTTCTCAGGAAAAACTTTGTAATATTTATTATTTAAATAGTAAAAAATTAATGTAAATGATTAAAATTAATATAAATGATTAATTAATATAAATGTGATGATAAATTATAAAATGTTAATAAATATTGTCTCAGATCTTTAAAATGAATTAGAAGTTCAGTATTTTAGCTTTAACATGTGATAGAATACTCCTTAAGAGTGCTGGTCACTTAGCTTAGGAATTTTTCTCCATAATGTTAAGTATATGAATGTTTGATGCATTCATATGTTCAAAATATCTTGAGGAAATTTATGTTTATAATTCCATTTTTCTGTGTACTCTTCTTAAAGTATGTCTCTTTTTTCTTAGCATTCAAAATATTTCTAAAATCTCTTGTGAATTTAATATTTTATGTGTTGAAAATTGGCAAACTATGAATAAGATTTTAACACTTCATATAAATTTATGTCTATACTTTAGGATTATTTGAGAACTAGGGAAAAAAAAGGCATCTTTTAGGAAGTGTGCACAAAAAGTAGAAGTTAGAAATATTAATTTCCCGAGGAGATTTTCAATATGCGAATGTATCAAATGCCCATAGACTTTACATTAGTGAGGGGAAATTGGAAGCTGTGTGACCAGCCCCTTTAACAACTTTAGTCATAAAATAAAACAATTTTTGAGAATACTTAATATTACATGTTTTCTTCCACTAAGCTCTTCACCTATAAAATCCAGTGCAAAATATTATGAAAAAATAAACACATAGAAGAAAATCTGCAATATGTTTTATTTATGAGGCTTTTCATATAGCTAGTATATACCAAGGTACATTCATCGATGTAATATTACATAAGACAAGATTAATGAATTTTATTATATATAAGCATTTGGCTGTGGGAAGTTCTCTACAGTTAAGTATGAATAACAATTCTTCACGGTAAATTTCCATGTCAGCAGAATACATGTCTATATAAACATCTGTACAATTTAAACAATTCACTTTTTAACATTATATGAAGCATTGTTTGGAGAAAAAAATATATCAAATAACTTATTTTAACAGAGTACTTCTAATATTACACTGAAGAATCTGTTAATCATACACAGATTTTCAAGGCAGTATTTAATTTTAAACAATTTAAAGGGCTACAATTTAAAAGATTTACTAAGATAACTTTAAAATCATTCATAAACTCATAATACTTTTGTAATAATCAGTATTAAATAACTATTTTTAAAAATAAGATTAATCTGATTTCACTAATACATGTCAAAATAATAAATATTTAAAATGATTTTTCATATTTCAATGATTAAATCATTATTTATTCCAAAAATGACATGGAATTTTTTTAACTCAATACCTAGCAACTTGATTTTTTTAAATCTAAAAATACTATTATAACTGAATTTACTAAACGGAAACATTAATTACAGTAAAGTAAAATTTTGTTTCACATCATATTTTAAAATGTACTTTCGTATAGAAATAGATAATTTGGCATTAAAAAGAACAAAAAGACTTTATAAAATTAAATACAGGAAAAAAAAAAAAGACTAAGATGATTAAAATTTTAAACATTAGTGAAAATTATGAATTATGTGAAAATATTTTTATGCATTCATTTAAAAAACAACTTTTTAAAAAAGCAGTTTAAAAACACTTATCGTTAAAAATGGCATAATGGACAGTATATAGCATTTATGTAGAACACACAGTTACTCCTCTCCCTCTTGAGAAACAAAAATTAGTAATAAAAAAATCAGTGGAATAGTGAAGTACTCATCTAAAATGTGACTAGCTTGATGAATAAAAATTGCAGCATTTATTAAAGAAAGTATGCAGAACATTTTCTTTCTTTTTTTATACATGATGTGACAAAGAAGAAAAGTAAACCATATAAATCCTAACTTCTAAATTATTCAGGTTCTACTTACGTGCACACATTAAACTCAATTGTTTAACTGAATACATTTAATGATTTTCTTACAACACTTGATATTACCATCAAAACATTTTCTTAAAAGCTCTAAGGTGTAGCCTCTGGGGGAAAAAAGGTATAAAATGGGAAGAATTTTTTAAAAAACTACAACCAAGGAAAAGAACAAAACATCAAACATAAAAATATATATTTTGAAAATAAAAAAATAAAAAAATAGTGCAATAAGTTAGCACAACTTAAAAAAGCATGTTAAATGCAGCCATAAAGAATATTAATAATAAACTAAATGCAACAATAAAACAATATTCAGTTAAGTGAAAGCACCAATATCTTCCAGTGCAAACAAGTATCTAACTACACATAACACAGACTATAAGCATACATATTATCTAATTAACCCGGCAGTAGTTATGACTCATTCTTTTTATACTACACATATAAATTATCTTCGCTTAATTCATCTCTGCTTTAAAATACACTGAAATACCATGTAGCTGATGTTATGTTTCTGCTGTACCATAGCAATGCATATTTGCAAACAAAAGTGAAATTTGTCAAAAAGCCAGCATTATGGTCATTAGTTTCATTTAAACATAACTATTCTAACTGATAAATAATTTATATCAGTTGTGATTTTTCAACTGGATGAAAAATCAATATGGTTAGCTCTGTGAATTATGTCCTCCAGATTCGGCCAGAATATCTCATGTGACACAGTATTGGTAGCTTCAACCAAGAGATCCATGGTTCAAATCCAGGTCTACACATTTTTAGCTCAGATGGAAAACAACAAGTGATATGATTACTAATGTGAGTTCACTTTGACACTATTCCAGTATTTCAAAGCTTCTGAGAAAACTGTATAACTTTAGTCAACTACAATTTTATAGAGAATAATTTTCAAATATTAATTGATTATTTTTCTGCCTAGTAGCAAGTCGGACATCAACAGTACAAAGACCTAATGCAAGTAACAACAGTTTAAGAAAAGGCATAACTACTTTCGGGTTCAACACTAAATTTCTAGTGTTAAGTAGATTTTTTAGTTTTTCATAAAACAAGTATCTAGATAGACAAAATAAATAATGTTTTAATAAGCTCTATAAAAATACACTGGCTGCAATGTTATGCAAATCAAAAAGAGAAAACAATCCAACAAATAATTATAAATTATTAAAACCTAAGGTAAATTAATAATAATGAAAAAAAAAAAAAAAATGTGAAGACCAGCTTCATTCAACAGTAAACATTTATTCACAATTTTATTTACAAAAGCAAAGGTTTCAAACCTTTATAGACTATTCTTTAGAAATGCACCATCCCTGAAGTGTTAACATAAAATATTAAGATAATTAAAAAAAAAAAAAAAAAAAAAAAAAAAAAAAAAAAAAAAAAAAAGAACATTAAATACAAAACCAAGAAATTTGACTACAGTAACATTAAACAATAACTTTCATAAACATAAAAGAGACAGGTAAACAAAACATGCAAGCATTGCAAACAATTTAACAAAAATAACAGAGACTAAAATATTTCTCTTGACAGAAATTTACGTAACTAAGCTTAAATTCCAATAAAAATATGTTAATTCTTTAATGAAAAGTTATAGAATGCCAATTGTAAAATAAGATTAAATGCAAGAAATAGTTAAAAAAAAAAAAACTGTATCTGCCTTTAAATAACTTGTTAATCAATCTAAAAAAAACTTAATGAGGTATTCTATTATACACATGGAGCTTGAATATTTGTTACAGAAAAATTTGTTCAGCAATATCTACATAAAATTGAATATGATAATTATTACAGTCAACATATATCAGTCAAATTTATGTTCATAAATTAAGTTCAACACTAAAACAAAAATATATATCTATATATAAATAAGTTATAACAAAATTAAATTATTACCCTCCCCCCCCCTATAAAAAAAGGATTTTAATTTTTATAAAACTTCAGAAATGCATTTCTACCAAATGTTAATTATCACTGATATTATCTCCAAAATTTTCAAATGTACAAGCATTTATAGGAATTTGCAAAAAAAGAGCTGGATCCATTTTAATTGATTAAAGTATTTTTCATCATCTTATAGAAAAGTTCAGCAATATAAAATAAATTAATCTTGTAATCTATAACAGGCATTAATCAAAATTCAATAACTGAAAATGATAAAATATGTCTTTAATCCTCCAGTTCCCACATAATCTACCAGAGCAGTTTCTATTATTATATTTATTTATTTCACCAATTGTCTTTAGCTTGTCTGTTAGCCTATAAATAAGACAAATATACAAATACCCTTAACATTTGTGAGTTTTGATTATTCGCAAAATAAAAAATGAACATTTCAACATCCACAAATACTTCACTTAATTATTTGAGAATTGTGTTTGATAAAGAACATTTTTTTACAAAATGAACTTGCTTTGTTCCACCAATTCCATAAACAATTTGACATTGCACAGTTTCATTGTATTGCATAGCATAAGTTTTCCAAGAATTTCAACCCTTGTATTGAGGAAAAATATAATTCCAAGTAATGCAAAATATAACTTAATGCTTTTTAAAAAAGGAAAGAAAAAAAAAAATTAAATTTTCTAAAATTTAAAGGTTTTATTGCAAGTGAAGATTTTTCTGCAAATGTATGAAAAGTTTTAAAGCTTCAGCAACAACTTGTAGAAAAAGCAATAGAAAGCAATCCTTAAATTGTAATCGCAACTTTTCCTTATACAGAAATTAATAAACAAAAGATCTGTTGTTATAAACAATTGTATGGCTATGAATTTTTTCAGAGATCAACCAACAAACAGACTTTGTACAAAATGTTTATAATAATTATTGAAATTTATTTACAGCATGTATTTTTAATGCTTAATAAATATATTTTTATGGTTCAATTGCTTTTCCATTAAAAAAAAATCACAATACCTAACCCCCTTTTATGCACAGGAAGATAGTCTCAACATTCACGATTTTGATATTCGTGGAGATTTCCGAGAACCTAACCCTTGCGAATATTAAGGAATTACTGTAAACTTTTTTTTTATGTTGTAGGATCACACACTGACATGTATACTGGAGCATTGTGGAGCGAAATTCCTTAACAAATTTCATGAAAGTATAGCAGTAGTCATGAGAATATTTTTGCCAGTAATGCAAGTAGCCAAAAAAAAAAAAGTATTTTAAAACTCTTCTTCTTTCAACCAAACTAAAAAGTTTAGAATGAAATATTGAAAAACTATCAATAATCTATATACATATACACAAGTATAAATATCAGTGTATGGACGTATGTTCCTTTGAGTGATTTGCAAGGAACTTGATGTGAATATGTAAAAAAATAAAATATAAATAAATAAATAAAATAATTTGCTACAATAAATTTTTTTAGATTACTCTTTAACCACCTTATTATTAATTACACAACAATGAGTTAGATATTTAATTAAAATATTTTTTGAATATATGCAAAAGTATTCAATAAGTATTGGGTTTGATAGAATTAATCAAAAAGGTTTTTAAATTTGTATATATATATTTTTAATGAAATTTACCATGGAAGAAAGAAAGAGGGGGGGGGGGAGAAAAATAAATTAATAGTAGGAATAAAAAAATATATTTTCATTTTCTAACTTTGATATTTGCACAGAAGTTTGTTTCTCCATACAGCTATTTAAGAAAAGTATTATGAACTTATGATCCTGAATTTCCATAACTCATTTTTAATAAGCAATTTTAGTTTTTTAAGTAAAGAATTAAAAGAAGCTCTTCTTTATAGTTTAGTGTGGATTTCAATTTACTTTTTTTTTTTTTTTAAAGACTTCTTTTTAAAACCGTATATTTATAAAAACTTATTTTATATATTTAAATATACATACTGTATTTTTCACAAATCTATATCCTATATAATTTGGATTGTGCATGTTTATACAAATGTGCACCTCATATATACGCAATGTGTATAAATGCAGTTTTAAAAGATTCAAATGCAAAGACTATGTTAAAAATTCACTCACCCTGTCAGAAAATGTATTCACCAGTAGTGAACAAAAGGATCTATTTTCCCACCCCTGATTGAGTGGCATCTATAGCAGATAATATCATTTCAATCTGTCTTTTTAATAAATCGAAGAGGGATTGATAAAAATGTACTGTAACAAGCAGATTTACCACACAATTTAATTATTCAAAACAGCCATAGAGATTCTTTGGAAGTAAATTACCTAAATGAGTGTACAATTTTTTAGAACCAGCCTAGGCTTTGCAATTCCTATAATTTGTCTTAACATAGTTCATTACAAATTATATATTTAAATTTGCTATATTGAATGTTTAAAAGCTGGACAAATAATCATATATATATACTAAGATGTTAATAATCTTAAAATATTTGGCTTTTCTGTACAAGTTAGACCTTTTGCATATCTAAATAAACTGAAGAGAAACTAGATTTAAAATATTTTCTGACAGTCAAGAAAAATAATATTTCAACAAACATTTAAAAATTTAGGCATGCACACAATAAATATTTACAATAATGTTATTACATCACTACATGAATATATCTCAGGTATCAAAATATTGTATCTTTCAATAGCTTTTCAATAAAGTGTTTTTTTTTCTTTAAGAGCCTTTCAAAATATAGACATACAAATTTCTTGTCATTTTGTTTCTGTAAATGTATTCAGCATTGTCAGTTAGTAAACATCCATTCATTCTTCTATACAATTAATGTAAAAGTACTTTATCTTGATTAGAATTATGTATATGATATATTGTTATTAAGTGATACATAAGATGAAAAGCATAATTATTAATATGTTAAAACGGAAAGATATCATATAAAAGTTCATATAGTTGCTTTTAGAAGTAAAAATTATGTGAAACTTATACATGAAAAAAAGGGGAGACTAATAACATATAAAGCATTAGCATATTTCTGGCAGTAACAGCAAAGGCAATATCTTGTGCAAGTATAAACTTCTTTTTTTCATACAATCAAACTACCCAATGATCTTTTGCAATTGACTAATGTAATCGTGAAACATGAAATTTCAAGTTTTCAAATAAAACACTTCAAAGATTAAGTTATATTAATTTTATAATTTGATTAAAAACATATTTATAAAAGCAAGCTAAAACTGAAGTGTCTTTTTTTACTTTAAAAAATTCATCAGGAAGTTTGACTGTATAGTCTTATCTCAGTGCTAGAAATACATGTTTGGGAATCACATATTATATTAGTGTTAAACTTTATAACACATATAATTATAATTTCAATAAATAAAAAGCTAAATTCATAAACATATGAAAGAATAGTTGGCAAATTTTAAAAATACAATATTTATTTTAATATAGCATGAAATATAATGAAATGATAACAACTTAAATGTAAATGATTTTCTAATACTAGTATAGTCTTTATTGTTATAAAATAATATTTAATCTTTAAGGTATAACATTAAAAATACCTTACAAAACAAAATAATTTTTTTAGGACATGAAAATATTTTTTATGAAACTAATAATGTTAAAATCTAAAAAGAATATTATTAAAAATTTGGCAATCAAAATTCTTTACAATATGCTAATAATAAAAACTACATCTGAGGAAAAACATACATAAAATAGTGGAAAAAACATTCCCACGGTCAATTTAAAATTGAAAGAAAACTAGATTCTTTTAAAATATAATTTCATTGCTATTTTGATATATTATTTTCATGGCTTCAATCATTTTATAATTCTTTAATACCAGGTATAATCTAGATTTTCAAACAATATAGTTCTACTTGAATTTAAAGGATGTTATGTACCCTCAGTTGTTTTAAAACTTGTGGAATTTTTCAATGCTATGCTTGATTTCGTAAATTCTCATTTCTATAATTATACCGTTGTACTATATGAGCTGTGACTGTAGGTAACTTTTTGATCTTCTGGCTCTAATGTTACATCTTCAGTTGATGCTAAGTTGACAGCAATGCTGTCACCAGCACTTAACTGTTGACTATGACTCCGACTGAGACTTGATCGACTATAACGATCTTCAGAAGCCATAGTTTCAATGTCTGAAGCAACAGCTCGGTATTCATCAGCTGTTGTAGCCAAACTCTGACCATCTACTGGACTATCTTCATATTCATATGCTAGAATAGAACTTTTGGCACCATCAGCTATAGCCTAAATGAAACAACAAAGAAAAAAAAAAGTTAATATAATAAAATTTTTCCTTTTATAATTCTGTTAAGAGACAAATATGGTACTTAATGCACTTATTATTTTAAAATTAGAAACATTACTCAAGAATTCAAAATCTAAAAAAAATGTTTCTTATTTATGAGAATAAGCGTTTCATGAAATTTAGTATTCTCATCACATAATGGTTCCTGTAGCAATATGAGAAAACTTTACTTAGTTCAAATGCACTTCAAGAACATTTTTTTTTTAAGCAGCTAAGAAATTATGTGCACCATTTACAATGCACTTTCTGCTTCTTTCCTCACAGAATAGGTTGACACTTTTCCCTTGTTTTCATTTCATATAAAATAATTTATATTTTATTAAGAAATGAAATTTAAATAAAATTATCTAAACAACTTTACAAAAGATAGTATAAATAAAATTGTCTCTAACTGCAACATTTAGTTTCTTCATACTAGAATTCAACAAGTATAAAATACATGTCTTCAAGGTAACTAAATATTAAAAACATTAAATAAATGATAACTGTTAAGCAAGATATAAAATACTTTTGTTAGACAGGCACTGAAGCAACATAAACAACATGATGCATATCTTAGAATAAAAATAACATTTTTTTTTTTTTTTTTTTTTTTCAGCTTGTTGCGTCAATGTGTGGCATGATATTGATAAAGACTGATCTGACTAGGGTTCATACCGAGTTGGGAAGAAAAAATCCAAGGAGTCCAAAAAAATTTAAGGACTTGCCACGTTTGTTGTTATTTTTGTGGCATGCACTTGCACATCCCAATTTTTAATGCCCCATTTGGAGAGAAGAGCATTTCAAACAAATTTTTTTCTATTATAATCTAATTATTGGTGCTGAAAAAACACAGAATTCACAACTTTGATGATTTTGTAAGTTTAAATAAAAAAATACAGAATCAACTTTCCTATGCAGAGATCAATGATCATATACAAAAAGATCAGGCAAACTCAAAATACTTATTATGTATACTGCATATGTGGTGTTAAACAGTTAATTTTGTTCTATTAAGTGGATGATGAGGCCGTGAAATTAAATATAGTCAATTTAAAATGTCGGTAAAACAAAAACATAATAATAAATTAGATCTCACCAAAATTTCAAGGAATGACAACTATGCAATAAAAGGATGACTTGTCTTTAAAATAAAAAAATCCACTTTATTTTTCTTCCTTTGAGCATAGGAGAGAAGAAGGACGAAATCGATGCCGGACACTGTACATTAGCACTGCAATTAAATCCACGGAAAATTCTCCCTTTAACATTCGATGTGCCGAAAGTAAATTTTAGAATTGCGATGACATTAACCTAGAATATGAATAATAAAATCATCATTCCGATATTCTAAATTAAGCACACTCCTCGGATTTTTTAACGGGACAAAACACACACCGTCAAAATCCTACGCAAAACTTTTTCGTTCTCCTCCTTAAAAATTCGTTGCATTACTTTTTATATCACACAATCGGGGTCTTCAGAAGTTAAAACAAAAGAGATTTGAAACCATTAGTTAAATTAAGATGATGTAAATTAAAACGCGCATATAAAAAAATTAAACCAGATTATTTAAATTACACGAAAACTGAACTGCAATCCCATTGGTTTAAAGAGGCGCATCTCTTCCTACGTATCCTCCCGGAGCGCACCAGAGGCGAAGAAAAAGCTGACGCATGCGTACAACCGAGCACCTGCGCGTACTCGTATCCTGCTACGCCAACGAAGTAAGGGAAACCGGAGTAAAGCCGAGAAAACACCATACAGGCATGAGATGCGGCGAGAGAAAATCGTGACAATCGGTGCCTAGCAGGAAAACAAAACAGAGGGGCGGAACATTACAACAAAAAATGTGATAGTTATATCACAATACCCGCACACGCCGAATAAAATTTTGGATGACCGAAAGGTGAAAAAGGGTAAAAAGAAATTAAAACCTTTTTCAACACAGGGAATACAAAATTTTGAATATCGAGGATTAAAAATATAGCTCCATGAAATAAATGTTAAGCATATTTGAGCATATAGTGACAATCTTATGTCCATTATACGTGCATGTACAGTGACCGAAAAAAGAAAAAGAAAAAGGAATATACATCAAGTAGTACATTCATAATCCACAATGTATATAACACATTAAGTATATACTAACAATGCCAACAAAATACAATAATACTGGCATAACTTTCAATTAATCTCATAGAATTATCATATTTGAGTAAAAAGACAAAAAATGAGATGAATAAGTAATGATAATTCAAATACTTGTGGTACCATATTACATAATTCAACTTCTGGAAAAAATTGTAATTACAGATGCAACAATCATAAAAGTCTTGTGCATTTTTCCTTTGCCTAGGTCTTTAATTAAAATGAACTAGCCATATGTAAAAAAAAAAATTACTACATCATTTAAATGTACATTTCAAAATTCAAATTCAACCTAATAAAAATAAAATTATTTGTATGTGATACAATTTGAGTAATTGAGTCGTGGACTACCCAATCACACAAATAAAGTATCTCACTAAAAAAATCATTTTAATTCAAAAAATGTTAATGTGTTAAAAAATATATATCCACTATTGTCACCAAACATATACGCATCTATATGTATGACATATATTACAAGTAAAAAAAAATATATATATATACTCAATATGAACAACAGCAAATAAAATGTAAAATTTCACACTTCAGCAATCACTCAAAAATTCTTATAATTCAATTAGTGATATTATTATTATTTTTTTTTTTTCTTCTTTTTAAAACTTGGCATATATACATGTATACAAAACATATGCATGGGGAGGGGGGGGGGGGGGTGGAGATCTCCAAATACACAATAACAAAAATAAAGAAATACTATTAAAATTGCAAAATATATATATACACATAGATAATGAACAGGTAGGAACATCATGTAACTTTCCATGATACAGAAAAGTTCGTCTACAGGACTTCTTATGTATCTGAAAAAAAAATAAGTAAAAAAAATTAATGAAATGTTACATCTAAAAGTTATCGATTTCTCAAATTGTTTCTCTTAGTTGGAGGCATACTCTGTTGTGACTGTTGTAGCACTAAATGTTGTTTACGTTTCTGAACAGGTAAAACTCTGTTAATGTTAATTGTGAAGGAATTATCGAGTTCATCTTCCAACAATTTAACTGAAAGCAATACGTCAGAAATAATGTTTGTTACAACATAGGGTCCAATGTTCCTTGGTTTGAAGGTGTCATTGGTCCTAATGTACACAATGTCCCCACACTGAAACTTTCGAAGTCTAGACTTTTTATGTTGACGTTCATTTCGCAAATGTTACGCTTGCTTCATGTTACCATAGACAGTCTGGTACACATGTTGCATTGTTGACATGTGCTGGTAATATTCGTATGGATAAGCCAATGCTTCAAGGTCAGGATACTGAAATAAATCAAAAATGTTGGATACAGATCTACCGAAGTGCAGAAAAGATGGTGAGTATCCTGTTCATGAATAAATTGTATCATTATATAAACTTTTATGTATCATAAGGGATTGTTTAAAATTGAAGCCTTCTTGGGCTAATGTCGCAATTGATGACTTGATACTAGTATTTATCCACTCTGATGACCCTTGTGTTTGAGGATGACCTGATGATGAATGCACAATACTGATTTTGAGACTTTCTGTGAAGTTGTCAAAAATTTGTGCACTAAATTGAGGACCTAAATCAGACATCAAACATGCTGGGCGACCATAGGTGGTAATATAATGTGTCAAGGAATTTACAACACTCTAAGCGGTAGCAACTTTAATTGGGTAAAGCTCCATATGCTTGGAAAAGTGATCAAGAAATGTTAACACATGAAATTTGCTGGAGAAAGGACCTAGGAAATCCATTGAGACAAGCTCACCGGGCCTGGACGGTATGAACATCTCCTGTAAAGGTGCGGATGGTATTCTTCTAGGTTTGTGTCTAACACATAAATGACAAGATAGCACAAAATTCTTTGTATCTTTATAGATTCCCGACCAATAAAATTTCTTTAATAATCTTCTATAAGTGTTTCCAATACCAAAGTGAGGCATATGGCAAATATTTAAAATTTTGGATTTTAAAGAATGAGGCACAATAATCTTTGTATGCTGAGAATTTTCAGGTTGTAAAAATTTTCTTTTAATCATTAGTAAACCTGTATCGGGATGAATGAAGTAATTTTTAAATTTGGCATTTGGTTTACTTGAAGTTATTGACTCCATTATTTTCATAATTTCAGGATTCTTTTGTTGTTCGTAGAGGAAGGTAGAGTTTGAAATTTCCATTTGTTTGTCTTCAGATTGTTGATTTTGATCTATATGATGTAATTCAATTTTTGGGGAATCTGTAATGAGTGGAAGAATATTCTCATCTTCCACTAAAGCAGGATTAGTGTTAAGATCTTGGGAGTTATATGTAAAATCTTCGCGAGAAAAGTAATCAGCCAAAACATTACTCTTGCCTTTGAGATATTTGAACGTGAAGTCGTAATTGTAAAGATCAACTAACCACCTAGTAGTTAGATCAACCGGTGAACTAATAGACTTATAATGTTCGATAGGTTTACTATCACTTAGAATCGTAAAATGTCTATTATACAGAAAAAATTTAAATGCATTAATTGATTTTACTATTGCCATAAGTTCTTGTTTAATAGCAGGATATTTTCTTTCTGCTGGACTTAAAGATTTACTAAAATAACTCACTGGTAGCAGCTGACCATTCCTTTCTTGTAAAAGGACACCAGAAATAGCTAAACCACTTGCATCGGTATTGAGAAAAAATGGTTTTGATCAGTCAGGTAAAGAGAGAAAAGGCTTTGAGAAAAATATGCTTTGAATATCCTTAAAAATTTTATCATGTTCTTCTGTCCATGTAAATGGAACCTTCGGTGAAGTAAGTTTAATTAGTGGATCCATAAGTTTGGAATATTTGGGAATAAGTCTACGATAAAATCCACATAAACCAATAAATCTTTTTAAATGTTTCTTTGTTTTTGGAGGTGGGAAGGAAGTAATTTTAGTTATATTAGAAGATACTGGTTGAATGGATGATCTTGCAGGTGAAAACCAAGATAATCAATGGCAGTTTGATGAAATTTGCATTTAGAAGGGGATAAGGTAAGATTATGTTTTTGTAAAACTGAAAATAAAACACCCAATTTATGAATCATTTCTTTAAATGAATCCGCACCAATGATAATGTCATCTTGGTACGAATATACACCTTGTAATTTACTTTCTTCAATAATTGCATCAATTAACATTTGAAAAAAAGAAGCCGCAGATTTGAGTCCAAACATTAAATGGGAAAAACTGTAAGTACCCCATTCAGTAGTAAAAGAAAGTTTCTTGCGAAATTCTTCTGGGAGGTTTATCTGGTGATAAGCTGATGGAAAATCTAACGTTGTAAAATACTTAAATTTAGAAATATTGTTAATAATAGTATCAATTCTAGGTAACGGGTATGAAGAGCTACGAATCATGGAATTAACTAATCGCAAATCAAGCGCCATTCGAAATTTAGGTTTTTCTGTTGGAGAAGATGGTTTCTTTTTAACCATTAACATCGGGCAAGCCCATTCAGAAATATTTCTTTCAATAATGCCAGCATCAACCAACGTCTCTAATTGCTGTTTTGCTTCTTCCTGGATAGATTGTGGCACAGGAAAGGGTAGGGTCTTAACAGGAACATCAGAGATAAACTGAATATGCGGTATAACTCTGTCAGTATGACCCAAGGATTTCAAGGTGGAAGAAAACACAGTATCATACTTAGCTAGTAAATTTTGCAATTCTGTTTTTTGATATGGAAGTAAATGATCTAAGCTGAAATTATTAAGTTTGAATTCTGATTTTCTTAATTTTAAAATATCATCAGAAGCTTGAATGACATTAATTTCATGAGATGAAATAATATTTTGAGGATCAATATTTTCCTGAATTTCATCTATTTCATGAATTACCCCTAACATTGAATCTTTATTGATGTGAACAGGTTTTTCAGCATTATTAGTGATTGGAACATAAAAATAGCTACTGACCTTTTCACAATTTTTAGATTTCGAGATAAGGTCTGCCGAAACCACAGATTGATAAGTACATATTGGTGAATCATATTCTTTTGGTTCAAACAAAAATTTTTCACAAGAATGAAGAGAAGACATTGCAGGTACATACATAGTAGTGTTAGGTGGAATAATGACTTTCTTTCTGGCAAAACAAGAATTATTTGGAGAAAGAGAATCGTTTACATTATTACTAGAGTTGATTAACATATTAACATTGGGATATTCAGGTAAAGAAGTTTTATGAGATAAAGTGTTATGTTGCAAATTCTGTGAATGATCAACTTCTTGTGCAGAAACAGCGTCTAAAATGTCTAGTGAGTTGTTGTTTATTTGAATCTTATTATTATGTAAATCAATAACAACTCTATGTGATTTCAAAAAGTCAAAGCCTAAGATACCAATGAATTTAGAATTCTCAGGAATGTCAATGAGAAAAAAGGAATGTTTGTAAAAATATTTTCCTATTTTAAATGATAAGTTTATGCATCCCAAACAAATTACAGTAGAATTTACAGTTGTAATTTTAACGTTTGAAGAAATTCTGGTATAATGTACTTCTTGCTTTATACATTGAAAAAAGAAATTTGATAATAAGGAAATACTTGCACCCGAATCGAGAAGGAAATTGGCAGGAATTTTGTTAATTGATAATTGAATAATTGGAAGTGTCGGCTACTCAACTTCTGCATGGAGAAGAAATTCAATAGACTCAACAAAAACTGAGTCATCTTCAGTAGCCATTATCTGTATAGAAGAGTCTGCCAATAGAGGAACATTCTTGCTTGTTTGACTAGCTACTGATTTCACAAGTCGTTGAGATGAAATTGGATACCTAGCTTTAGTCAACGGGGATCTTGGTGCAACAATTTCAGTCTGAATATGAAAAGGAGTAAAATCACTGGCAGACATTTCTTTAAAAGTGTGGATATTTGTATCAGAGGATGAGTTTTGGAAGGACTGATAGTTCATATTAGAATTGTAAAATATTCTGTCAGGAAACATATTTGACGGAAGTTCAATGTTTTTAGCAGAATGTGAATAATCTGAAGCTGAAACTTTGGTGTAGGATTGTGGAGAAAAACTATACAGGGGTGAAGTAGCTCCACACCCACTTCCCCCCACATCATGTCAAGGTTTACGAGGATGTTTATTCGTGTCGTTCCTACGGGAGGTTGAATTTTTAGTGGATGAACGAGAAGAATTTGATGAATGCGTTGTGTTCTCAGGGGAGGTGTGATGTTTTTGACGAGATCTTTGATTAGGTTTGGAATCTAAAATATCTTTCAGTTTGAAACAGTGATTTGCTGAATGACCAGGTCTTCTGCACCATTGGCAGATTATCCTTCTATAAGAATGTTTGATGAAATGAATGTTTCTTTTATTTCTATCTGTAGAGTACCTGGTTTGTGTATTACAAGAACTATCACTTGGATTAGTTGAATGGGTTTTACTACTCGGTTCTGACTCGTCTACAGAAGAATCATTATGTGATGTAGGGTCTGTAGATTCATTATCTATACTATGTAGGGTACTGTATGACGGTGGAAGTGTTGCAACAGTATGTGCAGGAGCTTGTACAGAATCTAAAATCTCCTGATATGAAGAAGCAGCTTCAACCATTTTCTCAAAAGAATCAATATTTTGAGTTAGAATATGAATTTTTAAATGATCAGGAATAAGTTCTGTAAATTTTGACATTAAAATTTGTTCAATAGAAGAATCAGGCAAAAGTGGGAAATGTTTTCGAACAATATTGTCTAATCTTGTAGCAAAATTTCGAACAGATTCTGAAGGTAGGATTTTAATATTATTATATTTAAGAGCAATAGAGTTAGAAGATTCTGATTTGAAGTGTTTTCTGAAGATACTGAATAAATCTTCAGGTGAAGTTGCTTTCTTACAAGCAGTAGATGATATATAGAATTTTAAGGCCTGATCTGAAAGTTTTGACTTAAGGAAAATGAGTGCCTGTTCATTATTCCACTTGGAATAAGAAATACATGCCTTAACTTGTTCAGTAAAAAAGTCTAACAAATCAGGATCACCAGAAAAAGGTGTCACAACTATTCATAACGGCTTGCTTGTTGAAGTCATTTTTAAGAACAAACTTAATTAACTTACTCAAATTAAAAATAATGATTTCAATAATATATGCATATTACTTAATTTCTATTAAATACACAATTTACGTTATTTGCCATAACCTCATACCTCTTAAAGAATAACATATACCAAGAAAATATTAGATGTCAACTGAAAATATCCTCTTTAATATATATATTTATTGAGATTCACAAATTCTTCAATGTAAAATGCCATTAAGTAAAACACAAAAAATATATAATCTCAAAAGCCACAGCCTTTTTTAAATATAATGTTCTTGAGAACATTTTTTAACAATCAAATAATCTATTAAATTAAATTAATTCCACACCAATAAAGTTCTTGAAAAATATATTAATTGCAAGTTGCAAAATAAAGAACAATATGTAACTGTCTCATAAAACCAACTTTATCTTCTTTAAAAAAAATTATAGCAGTAATTCCATCTTCTATTAAAATATTTTACCAATTTTAAAATTAGTAAAAATTAAAATTTTATTTTATCACCATCTTCAGAATAAATCTCTTTAAAGCCATGAAATTTTAAATTATCAAATAACTATTACAACAACATCGGCCATTTGCCGTTAGAATATTGATTTTTAAAATATTATTCATTTAGCGTTGAAAATGCATAATAGCCGTTTTGGTTCTTTATAAAATAGAACGGCACCAATTGTGGTGTTAAACAGTTAATTTTCTACTATTAAGTGGATGATGAGGCCGTGAAATTAAATATAGTCAATTTAAAATGTCGGTAAAACAAAAACATAATAATAAATTAGATCTCACCAAAATTTCAAGGAATGACAACTATGCAATAAAAGGATGACTTCTCTTTAAAATAAAAAAAACCACTTTATTTTTCTTCCTTTGAGCATAGGAGAGAAGAAGGACGAAATCGATGCTGGACACTGTATATTAGCACTGCAATTAAATCCACGGAAAATTCTCCCTTTAACATTCGATGTGCCGAAAGTAAATTTTAGAATTGCGATGACATTAACCTAGAATATGAATAGTAAAATCATCATTCTGATATTCTAAATTAAGCGCACTCCTCGGATTTTTTAACGGGACAAAACACACACCGTCAAAATCCTACGCAAAACTTTTTTGTTCTCCTACTTAAAAATTCGTTGCATTACTTTTTATATCACACAAACGGGGTCTACAGAAGTTAAAACAAAAGAGATTTGAAACCATTAGTTAAATTAAGATGACGTAAATTAAAACGCGCATATAAAAAAATTAAACCAGATTATTTAAATTACGTGAAAACTGAACTGCAATCCCATTGGTTTAAAGAGGCGCATCTCTTCCTACGTATCCTCCCGGAGCGCACCAGAGGCGAAGAAAAAGCTGACGCATGCGTACAACCGAGCACCTGCGCGTACTCGTATCCTGCTGCGCCAACGAAGTAAGGGAAACCGGAGTAAAGCCGAGAAAACACCATACAGGCACAAGATGCGGCGAGAGAAAATCGTGACAATCGGTGCCTAGCAGGAAAACAAAACACAGGGGCGGAACGTTACAACAAAAAATGTGATAGTTATATCACAGCATACATCCTTAAAAAAATTTTCAAAGCCCCCCTTCCCCCCCCCCCCCCAATATATATCTATACTAATATTATAAAGAGGAAAGATTTGATTGTTTGTTTGTTTGTTTGTTTGAATTGAATAGGCTCCGAAACTACTTGATAGATTTGAAAAATTCTTTCACCGGTGGAAAGCTACACTATTTCCGGTGAACATAGGTTAATTTTTAATTGATTTATTCAAATGTTTTCATTAATAATTCAAAATTTCATTATTTTTCATACAGAATCAATTAAAATTTTTCCGATAAAATATAACCATTTTTCTTTCCCGTTGCCAAGAAAATAGTTAATCTGGAATAATAATTTCTTCTTGGTAATTAATTTTCAGTTGAACAGTATCCACGTGAAAAATTAAAATAAAAAAAATACAACGGAAAATAAATATGACGTCATACTTGGAAAAAAAGTATTTTATTATATAAGACGCACGAATATCGGTTAAGAGGTTCTCTTTGAAAAATGGCGACATATAGAAGTAAAGTGAACGAGAAAGAATTAAATTATTAATAAAGTATTTGATTTGGAAAAATATGACGTCATAAATAACATAGGAATTTTGAAGTATTTGTTAAAAGAACAAGAGGCATGGATATATGTAACTAATAAAAATTGGTAAATAATGACGTCACATCTATACCTATATTATAAAGAGGAAAGATTTGATTGTTTGTTTGTTTGAATTGAATAGGTTCAGAAAGTACTTGACGGATTTGAAAAATTCTTTCACCGTTGGAACTAAATGATTAAAACCTAAGTGATTTTGGATTTCCGTCTTCAGTTCGTACAGAAAACAGTGTGACAAAAACAATGGCACAGTGCTATAACACAAATAATTTGACCGCTTTTGCTAAGGAAAATCTGCCAAAATTAGTCCCAGATCAAAAATATGCTTTTGACATTATAGTCGATAGCGTGAATAACAACAAAAAAAAAATTTTTTTTGGATGCACCAGGTAGCACTGGAAAGACTTTTATTGCAAATTTAATACTTGCTAAAATAAGACAATCAGGGAAGATAGCGATAGCAGTTGCTTCATCAGGAATCACTGCAACTCTTCAGAAGGATAGAAAAACTGCTCATTCAACTTTTAAACTCCTACTAACCGTAAATATTGAGCAACAAACGATATGTTTTATTTGCAAAAATGGACCTCTTGGTAAACTATTACAAGAAGCCTCATTGGTCATGTGGGATGAATGCATCATGAGCCACAGAGCAGATATAGAGGCTGTGGACAGAATCTTAAAAGATCTTAGAAACTCCTCTGTTCTCATGGGCGGGATTACTTTTGTATTTGCTGGAGATTTCCGACAGACTCTTTCTGTTATTAACAGAGGTACGCGAGCAGATACCATCAAAGCGTGCTTAAAATCGTCGCCCTTATGGCCTTCGATTGAAAATATAAAATTACGGACAAATATGAGAGCACATCTTCATGGAATTACAGATAGTGATTTTCCACAGCAACTGCTTAAACTTGGAGAAAGAATTTTCCCCACTCCAAATTTAAGCAGAAATTGTAACATCCTTCTGGATGAGTCTCTAGGCCAAATAATCCATAATTTAGAATTTTTAATAGATGCTGTACATCCTGACATCGAGAATTTACTCGAAAAAGACTTTCTTTGGTTGTGTTCTAGGGCAATAGTGTCACCTAGGAATGATAGTGTCAACGAAATAAGCAATCTGATCATTCAAAAAGTTCCCGGCCAAGTAAAAAATTTCAAATCAATCGACACCGTGACTAATACCGAAGATGCAGTCCATTATCCACATGAATTTTTAAATTCACTAAACCCTTCTACACTGCCACTACATGAATTGACGTTAAAAATTGGAATTCCAATCATGCTTTTGAGAAATTTAAGCCCTCCGAACATGTGCAATGGGATGAGGCTACTTATAAAGGAATTGAAGGACAATTTAATTAGCAACCATCATCACCAGCCCAGCAGCTGGTCAACTAGCTCTTATACCGAGTATACCAATGATCCCAACTGATCTACCAATCCCATTTAAACGGCTTTAATTTTATGCAAAAACAGATTTAGATTCAGCCAGATGGGGAGGCCTACTAATTGGTTTGAGCTCAACAAGATCACCCAGCAAAGTTTATTTTTAAAAAAAATTACAAAATAATTATACAGTAAATAAAGATATGTAACAAAAAGTAATTGAGATAATGTCCTGTAAAAACATCTTTCGCGTTAACTATTAATAAGTCCCAAAGTCAAACCTTCGAATTAGTAGGGATCGACCTACGAAAAGAATGTTTTACTCAGGGCCAACTGTATGTTGACCTATCGCGGATCGGAGCTCCTGTAAATCAATTTATTTTGCTGCCACAAAATAATACAACATAAAATATCGTTTACAGGGAGCCAATAAATTTAATGGCTTTTGTTTTGTAGGTGTAAAACTTTTTACAAACATTATTACAAATAAATGAAAAATAATACTAATATCCGAATTTTTTTTAATAATTTTACACTTTTTTAGTAACTCCAGGCACAAAGAAAAGAGTATGAGTATGTGTGTAAACATTTATAACTTGAATTTTTTTTTTTTATATCCGTGCGAAGCCGGGTCGGGCTGCTGTAATCTATATCCACATAAAACAAAGTCGTGTTAGTTACACCATTTATAACTCGAGAACGGATGGATCGATTTTTATGAAACTTTGTATGGAGGTATCTGACACCTTAGATTAACATATAGGCTACTTTTTACCTGACTACCTAAAAGGAGGGCAATGCTTTTAGTAGTTGAATTTAATGGAATGAAGTGGTAGTAAAAGTTTGTGATGTCAGTTGTGACACGGGACTGGGCAACTTGCTCTGCCCGAAGCAAAGCGAGGGCGGACCGCTAGTATATATATATATTGCTAATGCAACATAGACGAAATAATATTTTTTTTTTTTTTTTTTTTACAATCATGCGTTTAATAATCGCGATTTTTTTTTTTTTTTTTTCCCCAGGAGCAATATTGTTTGTGTGAAAAACCGCAATACAATTTAAGTAATTTCTAAGGAGTATTTTGTTTATCTAAGTAGTTATAAGTACTACTTGGGAACGTTTTCATTTCTAAGTAGTTTCTAAGGAGTCTAAGTAATCTGTATGAACCCTGGATCTGACTAATAATGCTGAAAAAACAAATAAAGTACATGAAATATAATCTTATGTGACAATGGATGCAATATTTGTTAAAGCAGTTCTCTCAAATTGGGAAATTTGAAGGAGGTTTTTCTTAACAAAAGAATTTGAAAAAACGTAACAATTTAGAGAACAATTATAGAAACAAACACACCAGTTTGCTTTACAATATCATTGAGGCTGCTAAATTTGTATAAATAATGGATTTAGTTTACAAAAAACATATTTTTTAAGATTACACTTTAAGGAAGATAGGAACAGAAATGCAGTATAATTTCACTGAAAATGAAAAACTATACTAAAAGTAAACAGGAAGACCAAATAATATGAAATATTCTATATAAATTCATAATAAAACATTGTCAAAACTGTTAAAAACTCAAAAAAATAAAATAAAATATATGTATATAAATAGCATTATATAATGCTGAATAAATTATAACCTTTAAAATTTCTTGACATAAATCTGTTTCCATAGGTATAGGATCTTCAGTCTCTCTATTGTAAATAATGACAGAAATTTGGACAGGATGTGGTAATGGTAAAGGAATAAATAATTTTTCATTATAATTTTTTTTAATATTCTTTTTCCAAGATAAACTTCGTCTTGATGAGCTGAAATAAAAATAAAATAATTAAATGGAAATTTGCAAAAAATCATTAAAACATAAAAAAAAAATACTCCTTGAAGTAATAGAAAAATTTCATACAAAAACAATATTAATTATAATAATGGAATAAATGTTAAAGACTTAAAAGAAAGCAAAAGTTTGTGAAGTTAATAATGTTAATTCAAAGTTAGTTGCTATGTTTTTATTTTCATAGCTGAGATAAATAGTGCTGCGCTGACTTTCATATATAATGTGTACCATACAAAATTGAACAATGTTCAAACTCATTTCTACATAGAAATATACCAACTCAAAAAATAACAAAAAAGAAGAAATTACACGCAAGTAAAATTTAACTATCTTTAACAAAATGAAAGATTTTTTTTTTTTTTTGGGTAAACCCTTAACACCTGCATCTTTCAAAAGGCGCACCAGCCAAACAGTTTGAAATTAGCTGTTAATTCATTGTGTGTGAAAACTTATATGAGTAAATAAACACAATTTTCCATTAGTTCACAATATTTTATATTAATTAAGGAAACCCAGCAATAGATACAATGAGCTCAACAAGGAATTTTATACAGTAGACTCCCTCAAATCTGCAACTCTCTAAAATCCACACATAATTTACAGGTGTAAACAATGAAACATTCAGTTCAGATATAAGGACAAAATTTGATTTTTTTCAGACTTATATTAATTTCATACATATTTTAATTCATAATGTTTGTTAATATTACTGAATTCATGTCTTTTCATGAAGGAAGAATAAATTTATTTCTAAAAAGTTCAGGAAATTGCTTATATCACTAGTAATCAGAGATGGGCAGTATCGAAAATACATGTATTTGAAATACATTTTCAAAATACATTTGTATTTTGTATTTTGTATTTTAACCTCACTAAACGAAAGTATTTTGGTAATGTATTTTGAAATGATTTTTTCAAGTATTTTGTATTTTGAAAATACATTTCATATTCAAAATACATTTCTGTAGGTTTCCAGCTGCTTCCTTGAAACCGCAGATGTAAAATTCATAAAAGAATAATACGAGCCTTCTGTTTTCTTTTGTCTTATAGGGTTCGTTTCTGAAAGTTAATGAAAACATGCTTTACAACTACTAATACGATAAGGATTAGAATCAATGCTTCTGTTTTGCTTAGTCATTTTTGCTGAATTGTTACAATTCTAAAGTTCTGGATTTTATAATTATAACGTTTCTTAGCGAACGACAAAAACTACTGTGTGATAAACAGGAAGAATTATTTAGATTTTTGCTGTGTCTAGTGTTTTTTAAAGAACCATATAAAAAAAAGTAGTGTAATAGTAGAAAAGAAATGTAATTTAATGATTGTTTTGAGAAAGAATGCCTGATATTTTTCCAGCTTCAAATGAAAATGTATCAAAAGAATTACTGTATTGCGACAGAACACATTGCGCTATACTACATGGGAAGTTTTTAAAAAATAATTTCAGTTGATAATAATGGCAGTTGTTAAAGTAGCATGACAAATGCGTAAAACAAGATCTATCATTACAAATGGAACTTTTAAAGCAACAATCAACTTTAAAACACATCTAATGGTAAGATTTTTAATTTTATACCGTTATACATTGATCGAAACATTATTTTTGTAGTCCTTTTGTATCTATTTTATAAAAGTTCGGGTAAATTTTAAGTTACTCGCGATATTCATTTGCGAATACGAATTTTATCATACAAGTAGTTCTATTTATTGATATGCAATTCAGATTTTCATTAATTGTATTTACTATTGAGTATATTGATCATTGGATTTTTGATTATAGACCTGTCCTTACTGGAGATACATGTTTATCTAGCGTGACTTCGCAAGTATTTTTTTTTTTTTTTGACTCATTTTATGTTTTATTTTATAAAGTTTAAAATAAAATAGAACAATGAAAATATAAACTAGTATCGGGCCAAAACGAAAACTGCTGTACGAAACCAAAGTTTGGTTCTTTTTTGAGTTTCGATTGTAAACAGAAGTTTTATAGATGAAAGTTTTTAATGTCAATGAGAATGTTAATTTGTTTAATTACAAAATTATCCCCCCTTTAGAAGAATATTTATGATTTTCAAAATGCGGGCATTTGCATACATTTGTTTATACTAAAATTTACAAAAGATTAATGAAACATTATTTTGTATTTTGTACAGATTTATAAGCATAGAAATTTATACATTACTAATTGTAAAGTTATTTATGTATCCTAAGTATCCCGAGTATTTATGTATCAACCGATATCAACGTTCATTGTTCAGAAATTTTCAAAATGTTTAACATTTAACTTTGCAAATTAATCAAAAAAAAAAAAAAAAAATCAACAAATTATTATTTTAGAGAAAGCAGTATTTTCATATTTAAATAGCAATAGGAATTTTTAATTTGCAATCATCATTTCATCATATGTACTTTAGATCTTTACATACATCTTTACAATAAAACTGACGGAAAATTACGTTATGAGTATTTAAAGTATTTTTAACAGTGCCGTGAGAAAGGGGGGAGGAGGAGAAGGGGGCGTTGCCCCGGCCGCGGAAATTGAGGGGGCGCCAAATTTATAGTACCAATGTTATTTTTGGCCTGTTCCAAGAGAAGTTTTGGGTAGGAGGGGGGTGCGCCAAATTGAAACTTTGCCTGGGGCGCAGTTTTTTCTTCGCACGCCCCTAATTTTTAATGTAATGACTCATTCAAGAGGGTTTTCAAAACAGACAATGACGAAAAATGATGCATTGGTAGAAGACATTTAATAAACACAAAAAACATGACTTTTAAAAAATTAACCTAATAAACTTATTTGGTATCATGATATCCCAAACGTTGTATTTCTACACATTAGGATATTTCTAAGATTTAAACGAAAATACTTAACATGTTTATTTGATATTCCTTTTTAAATTACTTCTTATTTATTATTCATAAGAAGCATAATTGTATTTGCGTAGTAGTATTTGAAACATTAACGAATTTTATTTTTAACAAACCGAATTATGTATTTATTATTATACATATTGGTGGATATTTAACCTACGAAGGATGCTGTACAATTCTTTTACATATATGTGTTTATGTATACGTCCAAGAATAACTATTAAACTGCCGTTTCGAATTTTACTCACTCGCACTTTTTTTACTTTTCTGTATCTTTACAACAAAAAAGTATTGGATTCGTGAAAAAAATAGACTTCAGATTGTCGACGGATTTATATTTTTGAAGGTCCTGAATACTCACGGTTTTTAGGAAATGTCTATTTGTGAGTTTATCAGTGTATGATACAAATTTTGTGGGCCCTCTATCTTAAGAATTAATGCACAGAATGAAATAAAATTTTAGATTGTGTTAGACATTTACATAAGTTATTTTAGATATTAGGTAATGGTGTAACTCTTCCAAAAGGTGGCGCTGATATGCTTCGTCTTTCACAATTTTCGCAAAAACTGTATCTCAAGAACTAGTGCACGGATTTTCATCAAATTTCTGATTCAGTTAGACGTTAACATAAGTTGTTGCCGATTAAGTTTTGGTGTGAATTGCTCAGCAGATGGGTGACAGTGCTATGCTACATTTTTCACGATTTCTGCATTAGCTCTATCTCAAATAGTAATGCATGCATTCTCAACGAATTTCAGTTTTAGTTTGATCTTTTAATTTAAATTGTCACTAATTAAATGTTGGTGCAAATCGTCCAGCAGGTGGCACTGTTATGCTGCATTTTTCAGGATTTACAGGATTTTAACAAGAATTAATGTGCACTAAATGTCACCAAATTTCATATTCTGTTATGTATTACTATTAACTATTACTGCCAATCACCGAAATTCGTTTTCGGCTTTTAAAACCTGCTCTGTCTATCCTTAATTATAAATCCTCCAAAAAGATATTTATTAAGTAATTTTCAATCTGAGAGCTCTTTTTTTCTTTTGAAGGCCAATTGTATTTTCCAAACATAATTTTAATTTATAGATTGTTTTGATAACACTTTACTCCTATGCTTAAAATGAAGCGGAATTATACCCAAGGAAGATTTTATATTTTTGTATACATTTTAACATTTTATCTGTAAGTATTCTTCGTTTATTTTATAAAGAATATTTTCAAATAGATTGATTTGTTTTCTTTATCTAACTTTCCTTTTGCTTCTTTACTTTGATAATTTATAATTTCAAAGAATTTAATCGGTGTTACAAAAACGCCTAGCAGTTGCTTTGTGCAAACACAAATAAGAGGTCTATACAGGCCTAAATTATTATGTCCGGTTTAAACCGAACAAAGACCTTTTTTGTTCGGACCATTCCGACACAAAACAAAAATTATTGGCCCGAACCAGTATAAAGTTTCGATCCGTAGAAAAGAAATATTAACACAGTCTGATACAAAAAGTAAAATCCGGGAATTAGTCCAGCTCTATATAAAAGTTAAAAGCTCGTCGTCCAGGCCCTGTTCGTACAAAAACTTGATTAGCCCGTACCAATTAAATTTCCAGAAAACATAAATTTCTGTGTCGATGTGGTTAAAAATCATCTTGTACGAGGAATTCTAATCAAAAATACTTATTTTTTCCATGTTTTTAAAATAAAGCCTATAGACTTTCTTTTAAAAAAGCACTTTAGACTGCGATATTTAATTTTAAAATGAATATTTATTTTTATGTAAATGTTTTTGTTATAATTAAGGCTTTCTTAGTCAAAAAGAGCAACTTTATGACACTTTTAATTTTTTTTGTTTGGAAATGCATGAAGCTAGAAGGTGCAGAAATTATTTAATCGCCACTCATTTTCACATAATTTTGAATTGAATTTCCTCGAGAAAGAAGAATAACCACTGAAACTGGAGTGAAAATCGTGCTTGTCACGTGATCGAAATCATTATAACTCAAATGATAATTTATTGATACAAAAATGGAAAATTCAGTTCGATTCCAAATCGCTTCCATAGTCAAACCTTCCAATTTTATAGCTTTCCGTTAAAAAATGGATTTGTAAATGTGTCAAAACATTTGCACTTGTTGAGCAGAACAGATGAGAGCAGTCTTAAATATCACTTTATGCCTTGAAAACTTAAAAATCGAAAAATGCTATATAGTAAAATATTCTGAGAAGGATTCGCGCAGGATAGGAGAAAAAATAGATTATAGACAGGTTTTTTCTTAGCATGAACGAGGAACGTAGCTTGTTGTAAATGTATCATATTCTTTTTTCTTGTTATTAAATTTATTTTGCATGAATCAATACATTTCCTGTTTAAGACAGAATTTTTAGACAGATTCATTCTCAGAGTTCCCTTTGCTGTGCTTTAATTTTATTTATCCAGAAATATACTTACTATTCATAAATAATAATAACAATTTTAATGGTAAAATTATAGTAATTTAAAAATACGTATATTTTTTTGAAAAATAATTGTTGGATCGGGCCAGCTTTTACTGATTTTTCCCATAGGCTGACCGTGACGGAATGAGCCAATGATTTTCATACGGGCTGGATCGGGAGTCTATACTAATATTTATGGCTACCGCAATTAGTTCTCTAGGAAGAATGAAACCCAATCCCTATCCGATCTGGAAGGAATTAGTCAGGCCCGGCCTGAATCTGCAGAAAAAAGTAAAGCCGGGACCCAAAAGAGTGATGACGAGGCCCATCTGAGTCTATCTTTCTGGAAAAAAAAATAAACCCGAAACCCGACCCGGACAGGTCCGGAACGACTGAAAAACAGGTCCGGTCAGGCCCGGCCCGAGTGTCGGGATTAAAAATGGCCAGCTAACATTGTCGGACACAGCCCGTACAACACATCTAATCTCATAGGCATTTTTTTTTTTTTTTTCAAATGTATTTTGTATTTTGAATGTATTTTCAAAATACATGTATTTTGTATTTTGAACTTTTTCAATTTGAAAAGTATTTTGTATTTTGTATTTTAGATTCTAAAACTAATGTATTTTGTATTTTGTATCGAAAATGATTTTTCGGTGTATTTTGCCCAACTCTGCTAGTAATAGTAATCACAATCTTTTTTACCAAATATATTTATGTATTAATCAAGTTTTTTTTGGTTATTAAATTTGGCTAAACCGGAAATTATATTTCATTATTTTATGATTTTGGTGTGAATTAGTAATGTACCTTTATGAGGCAAGTTTCACTGAATGATTTAGGAAAAATACAATTCATCTTTATAATGAATATTTAATCATACATTATTGTTAACTTGACTTTTGCTTTTAATATTTTAATCATTTTAAAAGTTGTCTAAATTTTTATTATTTTAGTTTATTACTCATTTTAACATTTTATTACATAGTAAGCATTTATTATAATTTCAATTGCATTATTAATTGCATCCAAATTACTGCTTTAAAAAAAATGTGAACAAAGCAATGAATGACCAGAAATCCACAAAATTCTAAAATCTGTGCAACCTCTGGTCCCAAGCTATGCAGATTTGATGGAGTCTACAGTATTATATCACTTTAAATCAACTTAGGTGACCCAGCAACAGATTCAATGAGTTCAATGATGAATTCTGCAATTAAAATGACAAAAAAATGTCAATCAAAACGAAAATAAATATACAAGATACTATGAAAGACCTTTCTTTTAAACTTTACATTTTAATAAAACACATTTAGCAATATCTGACGCTTGTTAGGTATTGTTTTTTTAGCAACCTCTAAATTCCATTAAAACTTAATTATATGTACAGTTTAAAACTTTCTATAATGTACTTAAATTTTCTTTCCCCATATAAATTGTTTTAATTAAAATTTAACTTTAATTTTTAACTTAAATATTACTTATAGAAATTCTAATTATAATTAAAAAAAAATAAATAAATAACAGATGGCAATTTCAAAAAATGTAATTATTAAATGATTCAAAAGTCCAAAATATTCTTTTAAATTGCATCTTAAGTTACAATAATCTCAGTAATAAATCTCAATAAATTCATTAAAGCTAATGTTTATCTATTATTTAATCAATGTAAACACTGTATCGTTTTGAAATCACTAAATTAAAAATATATAATAATAATAATTTCCGATAATTTCTTTTAGCAAATTACCAAAAATAATATTTTTAAAAATTATTTTACTATTAATTATTTTCTCTTAAAATTGTAATAATCGCTTTTTCATCTTAAATTTAAATCACTTTAACATGATTTTTTTTCAATTTTGACCGTAACTTTTGAAGTTGATCATTTTATAAAGTTTCCTCGTGTCTAGCATTTTCAAATGGTGTGTGCGATTGTTTTCTTGTTTTGCGAGTAGCCATCTTGGTTTTCCGCGTCTTCCTCCTAAAAAACAACTTCATGACATCACACTAGCGACCATTTTGCGAAACATGTGAGTCATTATTTGTACTAGGTCATTCTAGAAAACTCCAGCATTGGTTGACAGTTAGTTAAATTTCCCTATTTTGGAGGTAAGACTTTTGCCTTCGAACATTTCGTAACCGTGACTGTGGATTGGCGGCAAAATCCGTTTCATTGATTGGCTGGTTAAGGCGCATCTCTGGGCTGGCAGTTCAAAATCGCTGATTTATTTGACAGTTTTTTGGTTGCAGCAAGAGAGTGAGGACGTTAATTTTGAGGGCAGGGCTCTCAGCCCTGTCCCTCTGTCTTTTTTAATTGGGGAATTTTTCTCGGCAAGAAGTTTGGTAGCGTTGTTCGATTCTCTCACGAGAATAAAATCGCATCTTTAAAAGAAAATAATAAATTGATAAAGATCTTGCAGTTCATCATGGAATTAAGCTCTTATTTTTATCCAGTCTCAGTTTTTTTTAAAAATGGTTCTCTAGTGCACATAAGGATTCCAACAACTGTAACTACGAAAAGCAGCCGATGAATTCATCCTCTTTTTTTGGAAGGTCCAGAGAGTAACAATAAATGATGTTACTCCTGAATACAACCAGCCTCTTCAATTAATATCTCAGTTCCAGTGAAAATCTCCAGAATTATATCTATAAAAGTACCTCCAGCTCAACCAGAAGGAATCCTGCCATCTTTGATTGGCACAATTGCTGGAAAGATGACCTTGCTGTTCCTGAATTCACTATAAGTTAATGTCCCTCCAGCTCAACCAGAGGTAAACCAACCATCTTCTTTGATGTGTACCAGTGCCATAAAAGTATTCCTGCTGTCTGTTCCAGTATTTATTATTAGTTAAGGAACTTTTCATCATATTAGTGATTTGTGTACATGATGCGCTTTTATGAACTCTAAATTATTGAACTGGAACTATCATTTATTCTACACTATTATCCTGTAACTAAAGAAATTTTAACAATGCATATTCAATTTTATCTTGTGATTACCTGGCCAGGCAAAATCTTCTTGTGAAATATTAATAAATTTTGTTTAAGTCCTTCAACAATATTTTTACAACCTTGTTACAACCCTGTTACAAACAACCTTGTATTTATTTCCTTTTATTTCTTTCAGGTCCATTTCATTGGAACTTATTCTATTCGATCTTAATAATAAATTAATTAATATTTAATTTTTAACATTTGGATTATTATACTCAAAATTTTAAGGATTTTCAGCTCCCATGCTAGCCACTTGTGATCTCTATCAGTTTTTTTGTTTGGGAAGTTGTCTTTTGAACGATGTATAATCAAGCTTTAACATCTTATTAGCATTGCCATAATTTAATTTCTTTTGCATTACTTGAACGACGACCCCCCAGGCAGGAATATTACTTAGCAACGCCGATCTTGTGGAAGGAGAAAAATCAATCATTAAGTCTTGTTGAAACACATTTGTTGATACCAAATCATAAAGGCTTTTATTATTATTATTACTATGCAGAAAAAAAAATTGCAAAATCTTTGGCAATGTTTTACCTTATATTAAACTGGTTTTTGTGGTCCCACCTAATATTTGTCTCCGGACTGAGGAGGATAAGCAATAATTGTTATCTAATATAAACTTTGAATAAATCAGACATTTTTTACGAAGTAACTGAGCAGTTTTTCCAGGTTTTGGAAGAATTTATGAAAGTTTTCAGGAACTTTGAGAAAAGAAAACACTGATTTTTCACTCGCTGATTTCCTTATGGGATATATAGATATACAGGGTGATTCAGCTCGTCGGTGACAAACTTTAAGGATCGATAGAGCACACCTAGACGAACATTTTTGAATAGGGAATGTAGGGTCCCTGACGCGATGGTAAGGCGCTAGGCGCTTTCGAAAATTTGGGTGCCGAAATTCGAAACGTCATAAAAACTAGGGAAATGGTTAGATTTTCTTGCTTGTTGCGTCGAAATGATTCTGTTTGTTTAGACTTTCTTCAGTACCAATTTGATAAGCGTATCTCTTAAAACATGGATAGGGGGCGCTGCAGACTTTGGAGAGCTAGACAACAACTTTAAGCCCGTTATTTTGATAATTTAACACATGCTCGCCAAAGTTTATACTCTAACTTAAAGTTTGAACCCAAAAGTAGAGCCCTGCAAAAAGCGTAAGAGCCGGAATAAAATGTCAAAGTACAGGGTGGTCGAAACTCGAAGGCTCCTAAGAGATAAACAAACAGATTTCTTGACTTATGGCATGCATTTTCATGATTCTGTTTGCTGGGGCTCTCTGAAACTCAGTTGAACGGTACAAAAAGAAACATCGATAGGGGGCGCTTTGGGCAAAAAACATAATTCGTTGACATTTCGGACGCTAACTGGAAACGGGGCGCTACGATCAGTTAGTAATAATGAAAACACATTTTCTACCTCTGCTCAACACTTCTGAATAAATTTAGACCAAAAACATCAATGATACTGGAAATTTATTTACAAAAAATAACACTACAGAAGATGCTCGAAATTTCGACCTTGGGCCATGATGCAGGCTTCGCACCTCCGTCGCATTGAGGAGTGTGTGTTTCCAACAATGCCAGGCGTATCTCTGATCTGCCCTGCAGCTGCCACAATGCGCGCCACAAGTTCTTCAGCACTGCTGACAGGTGTATGGTATACCTCGGCCTTCAGGTAACCCCAAAGGAAGAAATCCAAGCAGGTGAGGTCTGGTGATCAGGCAGGCCAGTGAACTGGACCCCCACGCCCGATCCACTGCTGGCCATACCTTGCGTTTAGATGGAGACGCACGTCGTTCGTGTAATGGGCCGGAGCTCCACCGTGCTGGAACCACATCTGGCGACGCGAACCTTCGGGTACGTGCGCCTCCTCCAGAAGCTGCGGCAGCACTTGATCCAGGAAAATCAGGTAATTTCCACCTGTCAGCCGCTCAGGTAACAAATAAGGGCCAATGAGGCAATCCCCCAGAATGCCGGCCCACACATTTACTGAGAAACGCTCCTGGGCTGCTCGGCTTCTGGTTTCATGTGGATTTTCATCACACCACACATGACTGTTGTGGGCGTTCCAAATTCCCTCCCGGCTGAAGGTGGACTCGTCCGTAAACAAAATGCTGTTTACAAAACGGGGATCCTTGGATCTCATCGCCAAGTACCATCTTGAGAATTCCACTCGAGGGCCAAAATCCTGCTCTCTGAACAACTGCACCCGCTGGATGTGGTAGGGGTGCAGATTCCGGGAACGTAAGATGCGCCACGCAGTTGCTTGCGAAATGCCAACATGTCTGGCGATATCTCTCGTGCTAAGACCTGGGTTGTCCTCAACCAGGTTAAGCACAGCCTCTTCATTGTCGGGGGTGCTCACTGATCGCTCCCGTTCAGGCCTGCCTCCGTCGAAAGATCCCGTTGTGGACAACCTCTGGTGTACTCGAGCGAAGAAGGCATGGCAGGGGATTTGCCTGTTGGGGTAACGCTCGGTGTACAACCGCTGAGCGGCTCGTCCATTACAACCAGCAGCGCCATACGCCAAATGCATGTCAGCCAATTCAGAGTTTGTGTACCGTTCCATCCTACTACCAATCTGCAGACAAGTAACCCGAAGCTTAAGTAGGTACCGCACGTTCAAAAGACGTGTCTGCGCATACAACTACGTCATCTCGCGTTGTCGTCTACGCATTACGTATCTTTTGCATATCGATATGGTACGATATCTTTTGCATAAATCAGCAAAAAGCACCTTATGTAAATTTTACTGCGCGCATTGTGCATGATTGAAACCAGCTATGTTTGTTAAAAAAAAAAAAAAAAAACTGCAGTTTTAATAGCTTCTTATGATAAGTAAATTACTCTCTTGTTTTGTTTCTAACTGATCGTAGCGCCCCGTTTCCAGTTAGCGTCCGAAATGTCAACGAATTATGTTTTTTGCCCAAAGCGCCCCCTATCGATGTTTCTTTTTGTACCGTTCAACTGAGTTTCAGAGAGCCCCAGCAAACAGAATCATGAAAATGCATGCCATAAGTCAAGAAATCTGTTTGTTTATCTCTTAGGAGCCTTCGAGTTTCGACCACCCTGTACTTTGACATTTTATTCCGGCTCTTATGCTTTTTGCAGGGCTCTACTTTTGGGTTCAAACTTTAAGTTAGAGTATAAACTTTGGCGAGCATGTGTTAAATTATCAAAATAACGGGCTTAAAGTTGTTGTCTAGCTCTCCAAAGTCTGCAGCGCCCCCTATCCATGTTTTAAGAGATACGCTTATCAAATTGGTACTGAAGAAAGTCTAAACAAACAGAATCATTTCGACGCAACAAGCAAGAAAATCTAACCATTTCCCTAGTTTTTATGACGTTTCGAATTTCGGCACCCAAATTTTCGAAAGCGCCTAGCGCCTTACCATCGCGTCAGGGACCCTACATTCCCTATTCAAAAATGTTCGTCTAGGTGTGCTCTATCGATCCTTAAAGTTTGTCACCGACGAGCTGAATCACCCTGTATACAGTAAAGCATTGTTTATACATCAAAGATTGTATTTAAATGTACCTCATCCATATAATAATTGATAATAACGTGACCTAGTGTGGGAATAGTCACAACAAATAGGAAGGATCATCATTTTTGCAGGACCGGAGATTACCAGCTTTCCCAACCTAGTTTATTTTTACATGGCATAGCACCACATGGCACATTCTTTGCTTATCAGTGCCCTAACAGTACAGCAGGGGTGATTCTGGATGAATTTTTTTTTTCGGAAATTCGCATTGCATTTTCGGAAATCGGAGGGGGGGGGGGGGGGTCGTTAGTCCCCCCCCCCCCTCCAGCGATCTTCGGACAAAATCGGCGTTTTCCCGCTATCTTCAGACGAAATCAGCAATATTTTAGCAGAATCGGCGATCTTTTCCGTGATCTTTTGATGAAATCAGCGTATTTTTTCAAATATTCTTTTGACAAAATATTTTTAAGCGATCTTTTATCGAAAACGGCGTTTTTTCCCAAGATCTTTTAACGAAATCGGCGTTATATCCGCAATCTTTAGACGAAATCTGCGTTTTTTCTGCGATATTTGCTGAAATTGCCGTTTTTTCCGCGATCCGCACAGGAAATTTTGTTAATCATCGATCTTTTGACAAAGTTCGTTCGCAAAAATATTGACGAAATGTATGCTATTTCGGCGATCCTATCACAAAATTTGCATTTCTACGCAATTTTTTTTTTCCCGCGCGCAAAACCGTACAAGTTGGCAACTATTAACCCAATTTCAAATTTTCGGAAGAGGATGCCTTAAATTTTTGGAAATTTCGGACGAGAATCACCCCTGCAGTACAGATCAAGTCTTTTTAATTCTTCCCTTTTCATACTGTTTTGGGCACAGTTTTGTCAGGCATGTCTTGAAATTGCAAGTTTGTAAAAGAAAAAAAATAACATTTTGAAAGAATTCAAATGTAAAAATGCAATAGTAAAAAATTTCCTGTGTTGCATCAAAACATTAAGAACTTATTTTACTTGCTACAATACTAGCAGAAATATTTTTCAAACCCTTCACTCATTGCACACATCATTAATTACAACTCAATGTCAATCAAATATTTAAAAAAAAAAAAAAAAAATAGGCATTTTTTTTGTACTACAACGTAAAATGATCAAAAGAAAAAAAATACGTAAAGTACCGAAAGTAAGCCCCCTGTAGCAGACAGGAAATTCTAATAATTTTAAAAGAGGCTTATAATTGAAACTATTATGAAATAGAGAGGTAACATCAGGAGGGTGAGGGTATATATTTGGAATTAATAAATTTCCCAGGATTTATATAATTTGTAAAATATATCAGAGAAGTTGGCCATATATTCAGAGCAATTTTAATTTCGGTATTTGTTAGTGTTACATTTAAATTCCTTACTGTATCCCCCCTACCTTTTTGGCTATTTGTTTGTTTAATTTATAAAGTTATGCAACATGTTAAACAACATGCTAAAAATTAAAATTAAGTGAAAACAAAATTAATTTGAGCTTTAGAAGTGAAAATCCATTATATGATGTTTTTCGGTAGTCCTTTGGATGTCATATAAACAATATTGCACTGTATATAAAAAACATTAAAAAAAAAAGTTTTGATTAATGTGGCCACACTTTTCCTAATAATGGAAAAACTTTATCCAGAAATGTAAGGGAATAACTCAGATTGATATTAGCACTTTTATTCTAAATTCATTTTTTAACAGATGTAAATTTAATTAGCTTTAAAAATCTAATGATTAAAGGATGCACTTCAATAATTTTCATAAAAAGTTAAAACATATAGAAAGTATTATTAATTAGTAAAATGTCAGTGAAATATTTGAAAAGAAAAAAGGAAAAAAAAGAGGAAAAATTATATTTTAAATTATGCAAATTATATACAGGTTGATCCAAAATTAATGGACACATTCATAAAAGTGATAATAAGCATTAAGAAGATGAAATATTCCCATAGAACATGAGGTTGCAAACCACACATTTAATCAAAAATATGGCATGTTTCATCCCAATTCAATTTGGGTTGATATAATTACTCTCAATCCAAATTCAGAAAACTGTATATTATAATAAAACATTTTACAGACATTCTCACTGTTATTGTAATTGTGATAACACTAAACAAAAAAGAAAGTTTGCAATCTACATACCAGAACTATCCACTTGATACACAACATTTTGGACTGTGATTTTCATTTCATACAGTATCATTCATTGCATCAGCAACATGTTTCTCCAGATCTTTTCGTGATGTTATCACATTTTGCACAAAATAAGGTACATATTGCATTTTTATTGCAACGTTTTATTTTTCTTGAAATTATTACCATAAACCACAGTTCTGTTAAGATATAACACTGCATATTTATAACTAAATAAATGGTTAAGAACCACTTTATTAATTAAATTTGTGACACCATGTTTTATGGCAATTTTTCATTCCTTTGATGTCTACTATCACCCCTCTGAATTTGTCGGCCAAATTTTGGCTCACCCTGCATATTGTGATAGAAGTCAAAGATAAAAATATATCAAATGTAGCATGTTTGAGGTATAATAACAAACTATATTTTAAAATTTAAAGCATAAAATGTTAGAAGCCATAAGTTCTTCAAAGATTGATTTAGAATCTGAAATGAGAAATACTTGAAAAATAAGAAAATAAATAAATAAAGAGAAACATACCTTTTGTGTTCTTTTTTATGTACAGTGTTGACAACACTGTTTAATGGATTAAATGTGCTTAAGTCTAAATATGGAGAATGCACATGAATTTTACCTAAAATTTGAAGAAGAAAAAAACTTAATATTTGTATTTTATACATATTTATATACATATTTATCAGTTCTACTAATTATATTAAATTTTACCTTTTGGTATATGTATGACATGACTAAAATCTACATTAGGTTGTAATGCTACTGACTGCAACATTTCTGTATATCTGGATAAGTTAACTCCATGAGCCTATTTATAATTATAAAAAAGAAGAAAAAATCAAGAATTTAAAACATAATTCAGAATCTCTTTCAAAATTATAAAGTACTGTAAAAAAAGAATAATTACAAGTATGAAAATGAGCCAAAGAAAATAATCATTTTCCTAGTTTGTAAATATTCAAATCCCGACAATCATTTTAATAAATTTATTCCAGCCAATCTTGTGATTTTACTATAAACAACTTTACGATCTTGTTTCATCATTTTGACTGACATCTTGAATAGAATTAATTAGCTTGTGAGCATTACCATTCACGTTGAGATAGAATGTAAACATAGCTATTGAAATTCTTCTACATTTTCAATGTTGCCAGTCACCAACAGGAGTTCCACTTCACAAAACAAAGTTTCGAAAAATCAGAGATAGAAATTTTGCCATTTTGAAAAAATAGTAATAAAAATTTATTTACTTTGGTATTCATTTTGAAAAAGGTGCTAATTATTCATTTTTCTTAACAGCTAGGCATTGATGTATGAACAAGTGTGTGTTTCACTCCATAAAAGTAACAAATTTCATTTTTAGATCAGTCAAGGTCTAAATGGGATATTTTTTTTTTTTTTTTTTAATCAGACTTTTCTCATATTTTGCATCTTCGTCAATACTTCAAAAATCTCAAGAATTTCCTTTATAAATCTCAATATTCTGGCTTTTTTCTGTCACTAATTTTATATGTGAACATATTTGTAATATTTTTATAATTTAATGGAGGTTTGCACAGTAGCTTTATCATTTATATTTTAATAAATTTATTAATTTGTAAATTGGTATGTTTATTTTAATCTTAAAATATGCACTTTTATTTATATTTATACATATAGATATATAGCACAGAATTCATCTATTTTTAATTAAGATTTGCACCAGAAATTTTTAATTAAGTTTTATTTTCATAACTTGGGTGAATAAGAGCTGAATCCCCCCCCCCCCCCTTATTTCAAAATATTTTTTTAAAAATTTCTGGTGGGAATTCAACATTACAGAAACATAATTGCTTGCCCCTCAAAGGTTAATATAAAATAGGATATATCAATGCTATGTATGGTATTTATTTGCATATGTATGATACAGCTATAGCTGTCTATAGTTAGGTGAGTGTATTTTAATTATTTTATTATCCATCATGTTTATTTATTTCTTTTTTTATATTTAACATTTACACAATGCTTGCTTTAATCCACTATAGCAAATTATCATGTGCCATAATTTAATTCTTCTTATATTCTAAATATATATCTATTCAAAATTTAATTATTCATTTACATAATTTTATTTTTCAAAATACCTATCCTTTACAAAAAATATTAACATAAAGTTCTTTTAGTTTAAAGTAGATTTATAGCTTTATATATATCCTAGATTTACTGATATACATAAACATCTTATATTTTTTCTTTTATTATTATTATTTTTTTTTACACTATGGAAAGAAAGTACAAATAAATGATAATTTATGAATTAAGTATCAGAAATAAATATAATAAACAACAAATATTAAGTAAGTCTATTTTTTGAAATTGTTTATACATTTAAATTAATATTAGTAGAAGCAAATAATTAAGTATATTTATAATTTATTATTTTTTGATGAAATGTCATAACAAATTTGAATGCATGAAATATCAAAACAAATTCTAGGATCACATGCACAATGACTTTAGATTTTGAAAAATAAAAAAAGGGAGTCTATTTTTATTTATTTTTTTATTTTTCACCACTCATGAAGAATTGGAGCAGAAGTGATCTATAAAGCAATTGGCTGTAATAGGTTTATTTGGAATGTTCCACAAATCATACAAACTACTGTTTTTACTACTCTATATAAAACATGTTATTTGATTAATAAAAAATAGGTGTGAAAAGTATGGTTATAATATTTTTTTCTGTAAAATGCATGACATAATTAATAATAATAAAAAAAGGAATAAACATCTAAGTTCACATCTGACAGGTAAAAAAATAAGAAATGCATTTCCAACATAGTATGTTCACTGTTTATTATATCTAAAGTCACAACTCATATTTTAAAAGAAAATCCTAATCTCCAAAGTACTATTACAAAAACTTAAAAAAAAAAAAAAAAAAAAAAAAATATGGAAACTGTAAAAACCAAAATCTTTAAAAGTTTTTATAGAAATTATTTAAAAATTATAAAATTTGATAAAAAGTTAGTAAAAGAAAGGTGTTGACTGCCTAATACAAAAACATGTATTTCACTATATGCAGATGGTTGAATGAAAATTATTTGACAAGTGAAAAATGGAAATATGAAGTTACAATTGATGAACCTTTGATGCATCTATCTGATTGCAATAGAAAAGAAAATCAATTTACTACTATTTAGGAGAAAAGATCTAAATTGTTGGTTGAGAAAAATCAAAGAAAGTTTTGCAAAAGGTTTTATGGTTATTGCTGGATTCTCATATATAGAAAAACTTAACATGATCAGAGTAGAAAAAAAAAAAAAAAAAAAAAAAATCAAAATTAATTCAGATTGCAGTCAGAAAAATGGTTTAAGATTTTTTTTTTTTTTTTTTTTTTTTTTTCAAAGAAGATATTCTATCACTTCACTCAAACAATCTTCATCATGTTAAGTCTTTGATAAAGTCATCAGCTATATCTATTAAATTTAAAGCTATATTTTTTGTTGGAAAAATGAAACAGAATTGAGGCTATTCAATTCAAATGCATTCCACCCAAACCCATTGACTAATCTCATATGGATTATTGTACATTTTGACTTTTAAAACAAGTTCTTTATAAGCCACAACCTAAAACATTGGATAGACTCTTAGAAGATTGTAATAGAGGAATGGAATGAAATCAAACTTTATTAACACCATTTGTATTTGTTAAAAAATAAATTTAAGATAGACTTAGCACTCAAATTTTTGTAACTGTTTTTAAGAAATTAGAATTAAAAAAAAAAACACTGAATGAGATTTACAAAATGGACTTAACATTATATGTGATATCAATAAATATTCTGAAAAAATTAAAAATAACTCACTTCTAAAGGATAACATGTGTCCGTATCTTCTAACGGTGTCAAAAAATCAATTGAAAATATTTCAGTAAATAATTGAGCAGCAAATGCTGAAATTAAAAGACAAAAATTATAATTATTTTAAAAAATCAGAAACATAAGAATACATCCTGCCTGACTCATAATTAATGCACAGCCCAAACTACTGAACATAGAAACATGAAAATTGATAGAAAAATACTTCTTAAGACAAAAGTTTTCACCAAGAAAGAATTTTTTTTTATTATTATTAATTAATCCCCCCCCCCCCTGAGGAGTTGAACCTTTTTATCCTAAGGGGGTTGGGGAGAAACTTTAAAAAAATCCTTAAAAAGTTAATATTATAGTTTTATGTGTCAAATGACAACATATTTATGTATTATAATGTATTTTTGTATGCAAAATCAAATGGTACAAAGTAAATTCTTTCTTATCTTTCTAAATTCTCTCTTATGTCCAATAGTTTGTAATATTTCATATTTTTTAAATTTTGGAACAAAAAATTTAACATTACAAATGATAATTAATATATATTCTTACATATACTACATCCATTACTATAGCAACAGATGAAATGCAAATTAAATTTTTTTATGCTTAACTTTTTTGGTTAAAGAATTAAAATGGTTATGTCAATTAGATGGAGGGGGGATGAATGTGACTACTGATATTATAAAATAAAAATATTTATTTTTAATATGAAGCAATATTTGTACGGCTTAAAAAAAGTTTTCCTTGAAATAGATTAAAATTAAAATTTGATGATTCATCACTTGCTCCTGTTTAAATTGATGATTCATCATTTGCTCCTGTTTAAATGAAAAGTATTTTGGTTTATGGTATCATTTCCTATTATTATTTTTTTTTCTTTTAAGCATTTTAAATAAAATCAGTGAATTATATGTATTTTTAATGAAATGAACGAGAGGGTTTTATTTTTTAATGAAAATAATGAAATATGACTAAGGTATATTCTTATTATCATACAGCACGATAGTGCTGTTTAGTAGAGCTCAGATGCATCTCTAATGTTAAAGTCCATAGTTTGCCTCTTAATAACTTTGGAACTAATCATCAGATCGCGACGAAATTGAAAAGGGGAAGTGTCCTACTCTAGATCTCAAAGTTTACAAAAAATTCATCCAGATCCACCGATTAGTTTCAGAAATCCAGAACCCCTGTTTTGTTACTTTTTACTCGTGAAACAAGAAAAAAAGACAAACAACTCAATTATAACCCGAACTAGGAAACTTTCAGCGACGTGTAATAGCTTGTTCGAAAGCTTTTAATTTAGGAATGCGCCTTTTGAAGGTCCGGTAAAAAAATATCAAAAATTAAGGAAATGGCACCCATTTAAAATTTACATAGCGCGCCTTCCATAATTTAACATTATAGAAATATCTCCTTTTTAATTACTAATTCAATCATTTTTTTTCGAGTTGCCATCATCTAAAAAACAACACAATAATTAAAAAAAGAAAGGATAACACGTGTTTTTTTTTTATAGGTAAATAAAAATTCAGATTCTATTGATATATTTTTGGAATCAACGTCATTCAAAACATAAAAAACACATTTTTAATAAATATATAAATAAACTGTAACTAAATGTATGTTTAAAAAAAATTTATCTTTATTTGAATGTTTTGGAAGTCAAAACAGCTACTATAATACAGATATTTCAAATACAAAGGGATAAGTAAAGAAAAATACAGTTGAGTCTCTTGTGACGTCGTAACTAAATATACTCCACTCTCTGTAGAATTTCACAATTCACTTTAATAAAACCAACACAAAGAATACACGATGAAAACTATATACATAACCACACTGCGCTATTTACAATTATGTACAGTTAATTTACACATATATCCATTAGGAAAATGCACTTGAGAATATACAGCCCCTTCCGGGCATGAGGTTTTGAACGCCCTTTACCGATGTTCTTTAAAACCTGAACTATACACAGCTCACACCCGAATCCGCCGAAAAAAACGTTCTTTCTTTGCTGCGCACCAGGCAACCACTGAATCCCTTCGTTTCAGTTCCATTTCAAACAGAAAAGTTACTTTCAAAAAATCTCTTTCAAAATGAAAAAAATCACAGAGCGGACAGTTTTCAGACCTCATGGCACTAGGCATGGAATGCCATCGCAGACTTATTGGCGTCGATATCCCGGAGCCGGCTGATATCACAGCTCCTTCCCCCTAAAGAGATTTTCATAGGGTGCATACACCTATGAAAATTGAAGATTGGGAAGACGGCATTGAGCCCCTCGTCACTCCCGACACGCCAAACCTGAGAGGCCACAATACCAGAACACTATTAAAATAAATGCATAAATAAAAAAAACCCTTACGATTAAATTTTACTAAACACAATGAGCTAGTCATCTGAGATATCCATCTGAGCCGAAAGAATGGCACAGTACTATTCTCGAATATGCAACATAAAGTTCTATACTAAATAATACACAAAATTAATACAATTAAATAAAATTTAATATATGTAAAATAAATATAAATGAGTGAATTCAATGATTGGATTTTAATATTTACACACACTTTTACTCAGTTCTACTCAGTCCATCGGCATTCCCGTGAAGCCTTCCCGGTTTGTGCTTAATCTCAAAATTGTATGCCTGTAAATATAATGCCCACCTAGTCAATCTAGCATTTTTTTCATCATTGTTTTAAGATAGATCAACGGACAACGGATAGATCAACATCTGTGACAGAACTATACCAGCACCATATAAACTTGCGTCGGTCTGCACAATAAACTCTTGGCTATAATCGGGGGCATATAAAACAGGACTCTGGGTAAACCTCCTTTGTAATTCCTGAAATGCCTTTTCACAATCCTCATTCCACTCTATCAGTTCTTTTTTTACTTTCCCTTTCAAGTTATTAGTCAGGGGAACCGCGATTATTGCATAATCTTTTATATAACGAGAATAGTAGCCCGTCATTCCCAGAAATGACCTTACTTGTGTTTTAGTTGAGGGTGTTGGAAAATCTAAAATTGCTTTAGTTTTTACGTCACTGGGGGACCTCTTTCCCGAACCTACCTCATGACCTAAAAACTTCACACTGTCTTGTGCAAATCTGCATTTTGTGGGTTTCACTGTTAAACCGGCCTCTAATAAGTGCTTTAGGACCTCGGCTATATCCTTCATGTGACTTTCCCAAGTAAGTGAAAACACCGCAATATCATCAATGTACGGCAAGGCAAACGATTCCAGACCTCCCAGAACCATAGAAATTAATTTACAAAAGTAGAAAGGAGCGTTCACGAGACCAAACATCATGACCTTAGGCAAAAATACCCCAAAAGGTGTCACAAATGCAGCGTACCTTTGGGCCCTTTTGGTCAGTGGTATTTGGAAATAACTTTTGGTTAAATCCATCACCGTAATAAAGGTCGCAGAACTCACCTTTTCCACTACCTCCTCTATATTCGGGAGTGGGAAAAATTCCGTTCGAGTCTTGGAATTTAGTATTCTATAGTCCACACAAGGACGAGGATCTTTTCCCGGAACCTCTACCAAAATCATGGGGGACGTAAAATCGGACTGCCCTACCTCAACTACTCCTAAGTCTAATAATCTTCTTATTTCCTCCCTCAAAATTTCTATCTGCCTCGGCGACATTCTATAAGATTTGGCTCTCACCGGCGTTTCATCAACTAATTCTATATCCATCTCTACTAAATGAGTACGTCCTGGGTCCGAAGAAAACACTTTCTTATTTCGCTCTATGACTTCCTTAAAATTATTAATTTGAATTTCTGTCGCCCTCTTCTCTAGTTCACTGTTGTTCACGATTTCCCAAAAATCAATTTGTGTGGGGTTTGGCATGGGGTATGGTATTTCGGCATCTTCTTCCACCTATTCCGAATCGATATCAATTACCAGATTAACAAATTCTGGCCGCTTATAATAAGGTGTCAATAAATTAACGTGATAGATTGTCGCCTTATTTCGCTTCTCTGGTAAGTCAACGGTATAATTTGTTTCCGAAATTACTCCCGTGACCGTACCTGGCCTGATCCAATTTACAGCCATCTTATGAGATTTAGAGGTTGCCAAAACTAACAGCTGGTCCCCAACCTTGAACTTTCTTATCACTGCATTCCGGTCATACCATAACTTTCGCTTGTCCTGGCATTCCTCAATCCGCTTGACTGCCAACTCCTGACATCTTTTCAATCTATTTGTCAGGTTCAAAATATAATCTACCACATTTTGGTCCGTACTCTCGTCACCCATCCAATTTTCATACACCAAAGTGTGTGGCATACGCAAATTCTTCTTGTGAACGAGTTCAGCGGGACTAAACCCCGTGCTTTCATGCGTTACTGTTCTTAAAGCGAACAGTGCCATAGGCAAAACTTCTTCCCAATCACGACCCGATTCGAGACATAAGGCTTTAATGACTTTCTTTAATGTAGAATGTAATCTTTCTACACAATTGGACTCCGGATGGCAGACTGAGCTATGGGACACTTTTATGCCAAATTTTTGAAAGAATTCGGTCGTTAACTCACTCGTAAAAGACCTTCCTAAGTCAGATTGTACCTCTCTCGGAAAGCCCGTTTTTGCAAAAATCTGCAACATAGCATCAATAACGGACGTGGAAGAAATATCTACCACCGGTATGGCATCCGGATATTTAGAAGCAAGGCAAATGGATGTAATTAAATATTTGTTATTTTTATTACTAGTTTGTAAGGGACCTACCGCATCCAGATTTATCTTAGAAAAACATTCAGAAATTATTGGTATCAGTTTTAAAGGGGCCTTACGCTTATCTTTATTACTACCCACCTTTTGGCATGGATCACACGTTTTTACGTAATTTTCAATATCTTGATAACAATTTGGCCAAAAGTAATACCTAAGGACTCTATCCTTTGTCTTTGTCGTACCTAAATGTCCTGATACCTGCTCATGACACAATGCTAAAATTTCTCTTCGATAAATTTCCGGTACGCATAATTGCATTTCTCCTCACCTGTCCTTGATAGCGACACCCGTACAAGCTTATCTTCCCTAATACAAAATTCTTTATCATTACAGTTTTTAGCTTTCTCCCACAACTGCTTAAGTGAAGGGCAATTTTTCTGCTCTTCTTTAAATTTCTCCGCTGATACATTAACCAAACCTGTCTCCGTCTCTAATTTTTCCGGTATAACCATCCCTTCCTCCTCTTCTTTAAACTCCACCTCATCTTTATCTCCATCCTCCAAATCCAATCCATTCTCAACTTCAACCACGGATATCTCCCTTTCACGTTCCCGCTTCTGACTGCACGTCATTACAGCATTTACCAACACAGGATTACCTTTTGATTCCTCAATAAATTCAGCTGTCTTGTTTCCCAGCAAATAATAACCTTGCTCTAATTCTGTCGGTATCACAGCTGCCTTAGTAATCACCATTTCAAAATCCCCTTTAATTGTAACTCTCGCCAAGGGCAAACATTTACACGCATTATCCAAGGGTTGCTTTATCAACGTTACTTCCCCAATTAAATCATCGTTATCTAGATAACAATGGTCACAAAGATCAATTCCAGCCACTGTATCCCTTAAATAATTTCGTTCTATCCCATTAATTTCTGCTTTTTTCAAATAAGGTGTAAAACACTGTCCTAAACGTACACCTACATCCATGTGACTGACTAAATCTCCAGAACTTTTGCATTTTAAATCCGGGCAATCTGGCCTAATGTGCCCTGAACGATTACATTGAAAACAGATAATTGGCTTTTTTCTATCAAATTTATCTTTATTTCCAAAATCCCTACTCACATTATCTCTTTTATCAACCCCACCTGATTTAACTACCTGATCCCCTTTACTTCTAGCATTATCTTACCCATTCCTATCCCTAAAGTATGGTTTATTATTCCACGTTTTGTTATCAAACTTCCTAACATTCCTTCTCACACTTTCAAATTTATCACATTTTTCTGCTAAATATGACGCTGTCTTAATCTCATCCCACTCATCGAGGAATTTATCCTTAATCGCGAAAGGAACTCTATGCTTAACCTGCTCTGTGAGCATTAATTCTTTGAGCGATTCAAAATCATTTACTTCAACAGTTTCTAACCAGTATTCTAAATACCCTCTTAATTCATAAACAAGCTCAGTCCATAACGCACCTGCCTTCCTTTGATGAGTCTCAAATTTTGTTTTCAGGGCCTCTGCTCCTAATCTGAATCTCTTTAACAAAACATTCTTGATATGCTGGTAATCATCCCTTTTTTCTAAGGGTTCTTTTACAATAATTTCAGCTACCTCTACAGGTAACAAAGGTATAAGTTGGGAAACGTAATTTAACTCTCCTAAATTCTCTTTTGACGCCTGACTCTCAAAAATCATAAAAAACAAGGTAATATCAATTAATTTAGGGTCAAATTTTGGAACTAAATCCTTTAAACTCGCTCTTTTATTCTTATTTTCAGCCGTTACAGAATCAGGGGAAACTAAGGAGTTACTATCTGCACTGCATTGTAATCGCAGCTTCTCTAATTCCAATTGTCTATCTTTCTCTCTTTCTAACCTTTCCTGTCCCGCTAATTTATTTAATTTTTCCTGTTCTGCTAATTTTTCCCTTTCTTCTAAAATCCCTTCTAACATATCTTTTGCAATTTGTTCATCATAATCAGAAGCTTTCAAAATTGCCTGAATTAAAGGCACTTTTTTAATGTCAGCAGATATTTCGGTATCAAATTCTGCTGCGAGCAAAAGCAATACATCTTTATTTTGCCTATTCAAGAATGAAGCCATAATCAAACTCAGAAAAATATCTCACTACAAAAAAGTAAATACAATTACAAAATATTTCTATAACTTTCCTGAGCACAATAGCATTAAAATACCAAAGAAAAACAAGATTTTTTTTTTTTTCAACTGAGTAACACTTTTTTCTAATCACAGTAAATAATTAAAACCGTAACTAAAGTATTCATAAAAAATGCACAATAAAATAATAAACACTCAGTACATTACTTTACTAATCCACTTTGCTTTAATCACTAAGAAAAAGTAAATAATAATTTCAGTAAATTCAACTTTCTAATTTAATAAACTTAACACTGTAACTTAAACTTAAATTCATTACCGTACTGCTTGTGCAATAAAAATTACTTTACTCTTTATGCAAAAAAATAAAAATATATTTAAAATACTTAATATATTCTACTTTTACACTTCTTATTTTGTTTTACTTTTAAAACAAAACAGCAATTAGCAAAGAATAATAATAATAATAATAAATCACGAAAATACTCTTGTGCAATAACCTTAAAAAAAAGAAAACAAAACGAAACACGCTATTTTAATTTTCTAACATTTAAGCGTATGGCACTGAGACCTCCCCAAAATTCAGCGCGCAAGAGAAACAATAGGGACTTACCGTTCGATCCTTTGATATTCCGAGCTGAAATTAACAATCTTCGAACGCTGATTTCAATGACCGACACAGCTTTTCAGTCCGCCTTCAAAATAATACAGCAGAGATGATGAGTTCGCGGAACTTTTGATATCAGTTCCTGTATCCCACAGCAAGCCACCAATAATTTTTTATATATTACTAGCTGTGACGTCGTAACTAAATATACTCCACTCTCTGTAGAATTTCACAATTCACTTTAATAAAACCAACACAAAGAATACACGATGAAAACTATATACATAACCACACTGCGCTATTTACAATTATGTACAGTTAATTTACACATATATCCATTAGGAAAATGCACTTGAGAATATACAGCCCCTTCCGGGCATGAGGTTTTGAACGCCCTTTACCGATGTTCTTTAAAACCTGAACTATACACAGCTCACACCCGAATCCGCCGAAAAAAACGTTCTTTCTTTGCTGCGCACCAGGCAACCACTGAATCCCTTCGTTTCAGTTCCATTTCAAACAGAAAAGTTACTTTCAAAAAATCTCTTTCAAAATGAAAAAAATCACAGAGCGGCAGTTTTTAGACCTCATGGCACTAGGCATGGAACGTCATCGCAGACTTATTGGCGTCGATATCCCGGAGCCGGCCGATATCACACTCTCTATAACAAAACTCCATACATCGAATTTCTCTATATAAAATTTTTTTAGTAGAAATGGTCCCCTTTTTGCATGATTACATTAAAAACAGTCTCTATATAGCGAAATATCTATCTCCATATAACAAATTTTTTTATAAATTGGTCTTAATTTATTCAGTTTTAAAAAGCTTCAAAATCATATGGAATCAATTTTCCATCACTTATTTTTGATTTATCGTCAGTGCTGAATTTTTTTTATATTACTTCTTTCCTTGTTCTTTAAATTTAACAAATTCATCCCACCTTCCACACACCTTTCCACATGTAAGAGAGGAATCAATGAGAGGCACATAAGAGAGGCCTTCAAATGGAGGAAAATGTTAACTACAATTTTTCATTCCTTGCTAAAATTTGAGCATTTTTTTAAGAGCGTAACAATTTTAAAACCAAAACAAAAATTACAGATTTCTTCGTCTCTAATTAATGCAAATCTTCCTTATTTGATTTCCATTAAGCTTTTAAATAAATGTCTGTTCTCTTTTTTGAAACAGCTTAAATAATTAAGAAATAAAATGTTAGGTTAATATTTACTTTTAAACATTTCAAATTCTTAATTCAAAAGATCAATAATATTTGTTCAAATTTCACATATTAAATATGATTTTTAACATAATTCTCTATACATCGAATTTCTCTATATAACAAATTTTTTACTGGAATAGTGGATTTCGTTATATAGAGACTTGACTGTAGTTTCCTAGATGTGATGTCATTTTATATTGTCCCTTTCTAAACATGTTTCATTCTGAGTGGAAATTCTTGACTTTCTGAAATTAATCCTTACTTGTATCATCTGTGAAATGAAGTTTTATATTTGAGTCGTACGAAATAAATTTTGAGTAAATACTAGATCATTTGTTTCTATTTATTGCATTTTCCTGCGTATTGTCATGGATATTGTATAGCATAAGTAAAGGCACATTTATAATATAAAATAAGTTGTTTTATTAAAAGATGAACACTGACAATAAAGATTTTTTCATTACTCCATATATTCATTTTATTTTTTACTAGCTGTTACCCGTGACTTCATTTACTTAGCATTAAAAAAAAGATAAACACATTATTAAACAAAACGTTTTATTTACGATAATTTAAAAGATATATAATTAATACACATTTTATCCCATTTTATAGGAGGCAATATAGTGGTTCTTACTTATAAAGACTTAAAAAATGTTATGTTGTGCCAGATAATAAGAACAATCGCAAAAATGAAACGACAATTACTTATACTGTACAACTACTGTAACGTACTCCATGTTCTACAGAAATCATGTGGTTGTACATTAAAGAATTTCATATCAAAGAAAAAAAAATAATGCTTTAAATCTAAATAATAAAAAAAATACCCAACACTTTCAAAATATTTAATTTTGCCGGCCCATTCTTTTGTGCGGATATTTAAGATCTATATATGTGTAAATATTCTAAATAGAATGCTAAAATATAGTTCAGTCAGAAAAAATATAATGAAGATTAAAATTCACCTTCAGCAATTTCTAATAATAGACAGAAATGTACTTTAATTGTTTTGTACAGCCCTGTATATTACTTTCAGATTTTTATACAGACCACAAAATTAGCTTAAACTATTCAAGCAAAAACCCGATTAAAATTATGGAATCCATATTTCTGGGAATTCCTATTTCACAAATGAACATGTATCCAATTTTTTGTATAGTCCGGTATATGATTTTAGTTAAATTCTACATATATCTCTTATTGTAATAAATAAATGTAAACTTAAAAATGCATACTTCAAATTAAAACCATCTGAATCAACTCACACTCATTTTCAGTACTATTTACGAATTCTCTTGTGTAATCCTTTTTATAAAGCAAACGACAAATTATGCAAAAAATTAATTAACCTTAAATTGCATACCATAATTGAAAATGCTCTTCAGCAATCTTTTTCTAATAGACCATACTTCGGATACAGTATTGTATCAGGATACAACTTCAGATACAGTATTGTGTCCGAAGTTTTTTATGTGTCCCTGTAAATGAACAATAAATGTGATGCAATCATATTCAACTGCAAGCATAAGCATATTGTAGTGAATCTTAATAATGTGTATTAATTTCATTTTGTTTGAAATAGTGCAAAACAATTAAATACGATGGAAATGTTTTTCCTCGTAGATTATATTGTTACCAACTTCTTTTCTGTGACCATGTAAATGAATGTTAAATGCTTTAATCTCATTTTCTGCAGAAATCCTATTTTAGTGCATTTCAGAAATTGATATAAATTTCATTATTTTTGTCAGTGGCGTAGCTAAGGGGGGGCAAGGGGGGCATCCGCCCCCCTTGCCCCCCAATTGAGAGAAATTGTTATACATCTATATTGGGGTGGGGGCGCAAAATTTCTTGCTGGCCCTGGGCACCAAAAAACATAGCTACGCCATTGATTTTTGTAACAGAGTGGCATCATTAAAATACTCCGCAAATGATTTTTCTTGATAGACTATAATGTAATGAAATACTTTTGAGTTACACTTAAAATATTCAATAGTAATCATGTTCTTGTGCACCTTAAAAATACATAAATGTCTCATTATATTTAAGATATATGTAACATTGCTAAAATACATCGTAAATAATTTTTTCTCTTAGTAAATAATGCTTCTCCTTTTGAGTGCTCATGTGATTGAGCTAGGACTGTTACATGCTTCATTTTCAATGTTGAACATGCTATGATAAATCACAATAACATCTATTAATTTCGTGGGAATCAGACTATATTTGCTCAAGTTAAAAAATGGACAGACAGACAGCATCCGGCATACAGACAGATATCGAAGTCGTAAACATTTTTCAACTGTATTAGAAAGCGTCTTGCTCCCAATGCACTTTGAGCTCCCGATGCTTAAATTGAGATATTGGAAGAGGGAAATGATATTATTTTCTCGCAATCATATTAAATCTTTAGGTTTTAACTTAGAGAGTACATTTTTAAAGTTTTCTTTTATTCATATATATTTAAAACTGAACAGCTTGAAGAATTAACACTTGTCAAAAATCTTTTTTTCTTCGGTTGGTTAAGCTATTTTTAACCTTTTTAAGAATGATAAAAATTGTTTTACATTAAACATTAAGCCATTTACAACTTAGATAATTTTTCGGTATAAATTATTGATATTTTCTATTCGTTTTCTTTTTAACATCTCTTTTTTAACTTATTTCATTTTAAATTAAAAATTGAATATTTAAATTAACCGTGGCAGACGATAAACATAATTTTCTTTAAATAATAATATTTGATTGCATAACTCAATCTCATTTTATTCCAACATCAAAGCAAATCCATTTTATTTTCCATATATGACGTCACATTTCTCTCCTTTTAGCACTTACTCAAAATTCATATACCTTGTGTTATAAGAAATGAATACTCTAAAACTTATGTTTTGTTTCCGACATGACGTCAGAATGATATTTTTTAGATTTTATACTTATTTATTTCATTTTGTTTTATCACGTGAAAATCTTTCAATTGAAAATTAATTACTAAAGAAAAATAATTATTCCATTTTTTTTTTTTTTTTTTTTTTTTTGGCAACGAAAAAAGAAAAATGATTAAATCTGATTAAATATTATAGAAAAATTGTCAATTTATTCTGTATCAAAAACAATGAAAATTTGAATTATTAAGAAAAATATTTGATTAAAATAAATAAAGATTAGCCTATGTTCATTTCAGGCCTATAATATATCTATATGCAAAAATACAAAGACATCAATTCATCCGTTTTAAAGCCAATTTCATTCCGATTTTTCGGACACACTTTCACATTTATAATATACTAGCAGTTACCCGTGACTTCGTTCACATAACATTTAAAGAAGAAATAATTGATCAATCAAGCAAAAAATTTCGATGATGAAAAGCATGTGTAATTAAATTAACATTTTATCGCAAATTTATGGTAAAAAACTTCTGATAATCCCTATTTGCTAATTTGTTGGCTGGTTAAAATTTTCCTTTCAGCGATTAATACTAATAGATAGAAACATTCTTGAATTCTTTTGTTCAGCCCTGTAGTTTTCAAAATGCCTTTAATACATGAAAGTATCTTTCTAATATTTAGTTCAAACAAAAACTATTCTTATTACTACTTAAATTACATTTTCAGAAATCATCATCCGAAGACAACCTTGTATCCAGTTCTTTGCGGAACCCTGTATATCATTTTATATATATACTACTAACATTTCTTAGTTTACTAAATGCAGTTCAAAATAAAAATGCATATTTTATTTAAAAATCACCTTTAAGTAAATTACGCTCATATTCAGTAACCTTTTCGAGATCTTTTGTGTAATCCTGTATATCTAAATTTACTATTAACATTTATACTCTCCATTTAATATGCATACATTTAGCGAAACTTAAAAGCACATATCATAATTCAAAATGCATTTCATCCATGCAACAGTCATCATCCATCATATACAGTACTTCGAATAGAATATATAATATTTGAAATCTTTTGTGTGTCCCTGTAAATGCTATGCACTTCGTATTATGCATGAAATAACTCACATTAAGCCTCAGCAACGTATATCAATTTGATTATACATGAAATTGTTTACCATAATTAAAATATGTCGGAAACTGTTCCTCCCTTTATTCTTATGCAATGGAATTCTTCTGTGTAACCCTGTAAATTAATAATAAGTGTCCTTTTCACTACATACTTTACAAAATGCATATTTTAGTGCACTTTGTAACTGCATATAAATATGAATATGTTTCACAGGGTGTAACATCGTTAAATTTAATTAAAACGATTTTCCCCATAATGCCGTAATGTAGGGAAATTTTTTGACAATCCCTGTAAATAAACTAATCATGGTAGAAACTTTATTTTCAATAGGTATTCGTGCTAGGTAAATGTTAAGAACATCCAAAAATTTCATGGAAATCGGAGTATATTTACGAAAGTTAGAAAGCGACCAGACAGACAGACAAACCGAAAGCATAATAACTTTTCAACTTTGTTCAAAAGTGTTAAAAAATCGAGCCAAAAATATATTAATCAGTAGTTTTATTTTCTGCCTTTTCCCCACAAAAATTTTCTTTCATTGATAATTATGAGTTTTGAATAAAAATATTCATTTGTATGTAACTTGTAACTTATTAATTAATATAAATAAAAAATATTTCTGATTCATTTTAAATATGACGTCATTATTTATCTCGCTCCAATAGCTACTGATATTCATACCCCTTGTATTTTTAACGACTGCTATAAAGTACCTGTTTTATTTCTACTATGACGTCACATTTTCATAAGTGAACCATTTTATTAAAAATATAATTCTTTTTCATTATTTTTACTTTTAATTTATGTCGCCAAATTTTACACAAAAATTCCCATTAACTAAACAAATATCCTTGTTAAATATATTATAAAAAATACACCTTTTATTTTTATTTCAAACATGACGTCATATTTATTTTCTTTTAAATTATTTTATTATAGTTTTTCACGTGGAAGTTTTTTATTAAAAATTCATTGCCGCTGAAAAATTATTATTCCAATTTTTTATTTTCTTGGCAGCAGGAAAGGAAAATGGTTAAATTTTATTTGAAAAAAGCCTATTGATTTTGTATGAAAAATAATTAAATTTTGAATTATTAAGGAAAATATTTGAATAAAATAAATAAAAATTAGCCTATGTTCATTCCACTCCTATAATCTATCCATATACAAAGATTCAAAGACATTAATCCATCCGTTTTGAAGCCAAGTTCATTCCAATTTTTTGGACACACTTTCACATTTATAATATATATAAAGATTGAAACAATTCTAAAATGATAAGCATGACATATTTTATGATGAAATTGATATATGATATTTTTTTAAATGTACATATTCGAGGGAATGTTATTGCCTAAATCAATACTTTTTTTTTTTTGTTATGCTTAAACAAATAGAATTGTGAAATATCATACTACTATACAGCACGATAGTGCTGTATAGTAGAGCTCAGCCGCATCTCTAATGTTAAAGTCCAAAATTTGCCTCTTAATAGCTTTGGACCCAATTATTGGATTGTGATGAGATGTAAAAGGCGAAGTGTCCTACTGTAGACCTCAACGTTTACAAAAAATCATCCAGATCCACAGATTAGTTATGGAAATCCAGAACCTTTGTTTTGTCACTTTTTTCTCGTGAAACAAGAAAAAAAGACAAACAACTCAATTATAATAACTCGAACCAAAAAACATTCAGAATTGTGTAACAGCTTGTTCGAAAGCTTTTAATTTAGGTATGTGTCTTTCGAAAATCCTGTCAAAAAATATCCAATATTAAGGAAATGACATTCATTTAAAATTTATATACCGCTATATTTTCCATAATTTGACATTATAGAAATCTCTCCTTTTTAATTGCTAATTCAATTATTTCTATAGAGTTGCCACCAACTAAAAAACAGTTCAATAATTTAAAAAAGAAATGATACACTTTTTTTTATTTTATAGATCAATAAAAATTCTGATTCTCCTGATAGATTTTTGCATTTTTGAAATTGATGTCATTTCGAAACAGAAAATACATATTTTTCATAAACATATATATAAACTGTAACGAAATGTGTGTTAAAACAACATCGCACCTTTATTTGAGTGTTTTCGACATCAAAACAGTTATTACAATACAGATATATCAATTAAAAAGGGATAATTTAAAAAATAAATTCTTCTATGCATAAAAAACTAACGATTTGAAAATGAAGTAATGAAAATCTATGTAGATACCTATAATCTGTCGCCAAATGTTGCCAAGTTTTTCACCAACTTGGCGATACATCGCCAAATTTAGTGCCCAAAATTACTCGCTAAAATTGAAGTCAACTTGATATTATTTCTGGTATTTCACCAAGAACTAATATGTCTACTATTAACTTTAAACTAATACTAATAATAGTTTAGATTTGTTAGTTGAAGGTGATGGATAAAGTTCCTGAAAGGATCTGAAAAAGCTATGAAATATAAAAAATTGATGGAACCAGAGAGAAAAGTAGAGCTCAATCTAAAAAAGTGTTACAGTAAAAATTGGGAAATATTTTCAATCTAAAAATGTGCGCAGAAAAGAAATCAGATGATCTGTAAAGCTCATGAAATAACCCAAAATTTGTTAGCTGAAAAAGTGGACTGGGCTTTACTGGTGCCTTATATTCATTATTATACTATTATCCACTCAAAATGATTACTGAGGAACAGTGGTGACCATTCCCCCCAAACCCAATGACGCAAATTCCCCCCCCCCCAAAAAAAACCCTTTACACTTTAACACTGGCACCCCCCCCCCCCTTCCAAACAGAATATCAATTGTAAAATATATTCTACTTATAATCTACTGCACCATAAAAAAAAAAAAAAACCAGCAAGTTGAGCAAAGCAGAATGAGTTTTTTTTGTCCTTATCTAGAATTTAACACTAGAAGCACCGTTGGAGTCATTTCACCTTTTTTTTCCTATTTCCAATGCTTTATTTCGACATGTAAGCGAACACCACAGCTCATATTTTTTTACTTTTTCTAAAATACTATCAAGCATACTGTGACAATTTTTCATCTTTCTACATTAATTATTAAAAAAAAAAAAATCAAAGAAATACCTAAAACAGCCAACAGCGGTCATTTTGACCCCATAAGAAAAATGACGAATTTTCAAGTTAAAGTCTGTTTTTGAATTCCCGATATCTCGTTTTTGCTTACTGCGCAGGGGGACACCCATTTCTTATTGTGATTACTAAAAACAGAAAAGTAAACTCCAGTTTTGCTTTGTTTGGATAACGTATAGCAATGCAGGGGGAAGAGAAGTTGTCTTCTCTCTGTTGCGTGCCCGCCTTCAGTTAGGAGGGTTCTTCTAATCATTTCGACTCTATCGCAGCGCTGGCATAATGTAAATTTACAGAATGCGTCGCATTCTGAAAGCAGTAACAGTAATGCCGTACAAAATTCAACCAAAGCCCTTGTTTCTTGCGAACCAGGAAGCTCAAGTGGACAAGAACGAGACAATAACATACCTAACATTTCTGCTGGCAACAGTCGCGAAAAGTACACATCATCAAACGATATTCTTTGGATTCCAATGAGCCTTATCAGCTTTACTTCCACTACAGATCGCACACCAGCTCGAAATATTGTGAAAAATGCAAGTGGAACAACATCGTTTGCTTTTCGTAACATTGGGACAAATACAACTTCAGCCTCGTCTTTGATGGTGATTGCAGCAATGCTGTTCAAACATGCACAGTTGCTGAAGCACTATGTCAGCTTGGAATTGATAGCAACTTGTATGTTTCTAAGGTAGAACTCAATGCTTTTTTCCGCCCTCTTATATGCCCGTTTTGCACTAGGTTATTCAAAACTGTGTGCAGGTATTTATGGAACAAAAGTTGAGGACCACCTGTGCTCAAAGAGACAAAGTCACGCAATCCTTTCTGTAAAATCATGAAGTATCTCAGATTCGATGTGCAAAGTAACAGGGCGAACTACCTGCCACAGATAAATTTGCTCTCGCTTCTGAAACCTGGTACATCCTGATTACAAATTGTTATTTTTGTTGTAATCCTGGAGAAAACCATTGTTGAATAGTTGTTGTCATGTAAATCAAGGTAACCCGCACAAATTTTGCATCATGTTGCCACCAGACTTCGAGTCGATTACAAAGGACTGTAATCGATTACAATTACGATTATTTTCAATTTCTAAAAACCGATTATGATTATGTATCTTTTTATGCCAGTTAGATTACGAATAATATTTTTTGTTGGATTACGATTACGTTTAGATTACGATTGCATTTAGATTACAATTACGGTTGACATTTTTGCGGCTGCAGGTCATGTTGACTTTAACCCTTAACTATTGTTAGCAGTCTCACAGACCACTGAGTTTTTCTGGTTTTGGAGTTTAACTCGTAATTTTTAGCTTAACTTTAGATACTGGTCAAATTTTGTTTCGTTTGGAGCCCTTACTATTTCTAGAGACTTTTGAATAACTGAATTTTATTTATAATAGTCTTATATATAAATATTAATACAAAAATAGTATTCTGGGATTTAGTTTAACATTTTACTCATCCTTAAATTAAGTGGTCTGACAGACCGCTTACAGTAGTTATGCGACAATTTTTGTCACAGCGGTTAAGGGTTAAATGAGTTGGCTTGTGTCTTAGCCATTTGTGACGCGAGATCTTATAGGCTAATATTATAATTGCATTAAATTAAAGAGTCAGTCTGAATCAGTTTCGAGTGGAAGTATGTTGAATTTGAGTCGGGTTTCGGATTGACTAAAAATAAAATTCTAGGATTCTGATTTGGTTTAACCCGAGTTGCGCAGAATTCTATTACGAACAACTCTTGTTTCGAATTCATTGTTTGACTATCTATATGCAATATTCACTTTTTATAATACATTTTATAATCACATTTTATAATGATTTCAAATCTCCCTTGTTTCATGGTTATTATTATTTTTATTGAATTTTGATGATATAACTTTATGAATTCCCCAAGAAAAATTCAGCCTAAATCACATTTTTTTTTCATATTATTATTCGATATTGGGAAAATACCTCTTTAAAGAATTCTGAGGTGTTGTTTTGAATCTTCTCGTTCACATTATAAAACATTAAATTTTCTTCTTTTTGTCAATTTTTATATGTGTGCATTTTAATATGCAGTGCATAGCATACAGAAGCTATTTCAGTAAGGCAAACACACCCGTTCACTAATGGTAATACTTTGGAAGAAAAATTTTTAAATAGTTCGCATTTTAGACTTTTAAACTTTTTTTTTTCTTTTTTTCTGCATTGTTTAGCTCAGATCGATGTATATAAAGACCGTTTTCTACTTTTTAGATTTTGTATGCATTCTTTTTATTATGGGTGTTTTTAAATCAAAAAAAAGTAAACTTTGCGACATAAGTTTTAATTTATTTTTGTACGAAAATGCATGAAACTAGCAGGTGTTGATATTCAGAAACGATCTAATTGCACTCATTTTTTTTCTTTTTTCTTTTTTTTTTTTTTTTTCAAACATGCAATGGATATTTCAGAACAAGCCATCAAAGTTGACATTTCGAATGCATTTTCCGGTGAAAGCAGAAAAACCAGTCAATGAAAGGGAGAAAATCGCGAGATCACGTGACCAAAATAGTTCATAATTCGGCTAGTAATTTAATTATCACAAAATGGAAAATTCAGTTCGATTCGAATTTGCTTCCGTCAGGCCTTCCAATTTTTTATCTTTTCGTTAAATTATGAATTTGTAAATGTGTCAAAATGTTTTGTGCTTGCAGAGCAGTTAAAAACACCCTTAAGATGTTTTTACTTTAGGAACCGGTTTTGAAAATGTAAATATACTCATTAAAAAAAAAAAAAAAAAAAACCCTGTAATGGAAATTGAAAGGGTAAAAAAATCGGTCTTCATATACAGATCGACTTCAGTTGGTCAATGAGAAAAGCATTTAAAAATATTAAAATGCAAGTGATCATAAATTTGGTATCGTATTTTTTTTTTTTTTTCCCCATAAGATTAACATTAGCGAAGGGGTGTTTTCGGATGACTGAAGTAGCCCTTTAATAATTACATTGCTTTCAGAGAAAAATGAAGAAATACAAACTAAAAAAATATTCTGACATTCCTGATTTTCAAATTTCATAAATTTTAAAATAAATTTCAATTACATGAACAGCGGCGTAGACAGATGGGGAGGGGGGGGATGCAGATGCACTGGTACCACTAATTTTATAAAGTTTTCTTTGCCTTATCTAATCAGAGAATTTTCATCTATTAGTCAAGGCGAAAACAACTTTTCGATTTTAATGGTATGAACAGCATTTGGGACCCCCCCTCCCCCCTCTCCCTCTGGCTACGATTCTGTACAAGAACGTTTAAAAAAAGAAAAAACGCATTGTTTTCTGGTAGGACAGAATTTAAGGGGTGTGAGAAAGGTAGAATATAAGGTTCAATATAAGTGTCAATAGTAAAACCATAAATAAAATAATTTTCTTTCTTTCCTTTTTTACTTTTTTTCCTTCACTACTTCCAATCAATGACCCATACCTCTGGATTGACCACATGTTGTTTTATTTTCTCAGTTCCCATATCTTTGACAAACTCAAGTCAAATACTGTTCCTATATCCTATTACAATGTGCGGGATACATTCTGTTTCACTTTTACCCCATTAAAGGCTATCTCTGTCTCTCATGACCTCTGACCTTCCCACTCCTACTTTAGGGGCCATTTAATGAGTTGAAAACGTGAACCGAACTCTTCCTTTTCCTGTGGACAATGTTTAGCAAACCAACCAAATATATTTTGTTTTGGAAGAGAAAGGAAGGGAAAAAAGAAGACGTAATCATAGAACGTAATCATATATTTATGTGAGATAACGATTACATTGCGATTACATTAGGGTTCGATTACGATTAGATTATGATTATAATCGAGATGAAATCTCTTGATTATGATTATATTGCAATTATTTCAAAAACCAAAAACTATGATTACGATTATAATGCGATTAAATGGTTTTTGTAATCGATTATAATCGACTACGATTACATGATTACGATTACTCGAAGTCTGGTTGCCACCTCTCCCTAATAGATCAAGTACAGTCTCTGAAGCAAAAGAAATGTGTCTTTAACATTGCAAGGAATAAAATAAAACTTATGTAAGCTGTAAGGGATGTCAGAAACTAATTTTTAAAAATTAAAAAAAAAAATGGTAAATGTGTTGCCTTCACAGTCTAGCGCACATATTTCTGTTTTTGAGCTGATGTCTAAGTAACTTTTAAACACATTTATATGCTTATTCAGGATTTATTTTCTTTATTTTCTCACTTTGAAGCATATTGAGTGCTTATTTGTATTATTTGCATTTGTAACTTTTGTTTCTTTTCTTATCACTTTTTTGTGTAATATTATTATATTATGTTATATATATATTATTATATATATATAATTAACTATATTGTGCGGTATTGTGTAATAAAATATATTGAATTATATATTGTCATTTATATACCGTCATTTTAAAAAAACGTAAAAATGGGCATAGACGTTACTCTAACAACTAAATAAATAAAAAAGAAAAATTATAAAATCTTCAAAAAATTTTATATTTTGCAATTTAAACATCGTTTATCAAGAAAAACATTTTTATTTTGATATGGCTGGAATTTCTTATGGGGGTCAAATTGACCTGAACAACGGTTTTAGGTAAGTCCAAAATCCGGCTGCTCTAGTGTTAAAGAAAACACAGGAACATTTCTGGAAATTAAATTTTGAAAAAAATCAAGAATTTTTTTAACAGTTAAAAAAAGGAAATATTAAGAATTTAAAAATCCTACCCCCCCCCCCCCCCCCAAAATGTACTTTTTCTCAAATTCCCCCCAACCCCCCCCAAAAAACTAAATTGTATGACGCATCTTGCGTCACCAAACCCCTCTTTGGGCATCCCTGCTGAGGAAAGTAGTCAATAGAATATATTGTTATGTTGTCTCAAATCAGTTAAGCTCCGCAACGCTAAACGAATAAAAATCATGAAGTAATAATTAAAATGTAACATTAATATAATCAGGTTGTTGAGGAATTGATGTAGATAAATATGCCTGAACACAAATATTTAGCATATGGTTGAATCGTATCTGTTCAAGGTTTTGAATTTACTTGGAGCTTTGATCTTCCACTGATCAAAACTGCCGGAATGGAATTGTGTCCACACTTTGTACTGAACAAACTGTTCTCATACTTCTTTATATCAGCCTGTAACATATAGTTATGAACCCAAATATTTAAACTGGTTATGGATGATTGAAATACGGAGTGAGTTAAAAATGCCTCATTTTCCCTTATTGATTTTCAGGCACCAATAAAGCTCAGTCCACATTTTCAGCTAAAAAAAATTTGGGTTATTTCATGAGCTTTACAGATCATCTGATTCCATTTCTTTTCTGCACACATTTTTAGATAGAAAATATTTCCCAATTTTTACTGTAACATTTTTTTAGATCAAGCTCTGCTTTTCTCTCTGGTTCTACCAGTTTTTCATATGATATAACATATACTTCTATGATTTTAGTGACGGAGCTACTGGGAAAGTTATACAGAAAGATGAACTCAATTCTGAAAGATATATCTAATAAAAATATATGAAATACAAATGAGTATGTCATTCCAATATAATTTGACTTTCGATGGAGTTATTTTGATGGAACTTACATTGTTAGATATTTTTTTGTGGATGACAAGTACTTCTCTGTAGCAAAATTTTCTTGTGTGTTACTTCTTCCTGAAGCAAAAGATTGACAACAAATTCAAGAAAATCACATCCTCATTTACTGTGTGTGTGTGTGTGTGTGTGTGTATGTATGTATCAAACTTTGAGGGATGATAGTACACATGAAGACCAACATTATTAAATAGGAAATCATGGGGCGCAAATGTCTTCTATAGGAGCTAGGGGCCATTAAAGTTTAGGGTCCAAAACTTCAAACGATGATAGAAAACGGAAAAAAGGGTCGATTCATTTGTGGTTTTCTCTAAAATTATTCTTTATATTACAATTTCTTTAGAAAAAAAATTTAAAGGTTACTTTCCAAAATTATCGATAGAGGGCACTTTAGACTTTAGAGTAACGAACAACTCCTTTTTACTGTTATTTTCTGCATGGGATTGAAATTATTCTAAAGTTTAGAATTTAACTTAAATTTTAAGTTCAAAATCGGAAACATTCGGATCGGGTAACTAGCGAAAATTTAACTGAAGAAAGAGGGATATTTTAAATGCTCATAAACATTGGACAAACGCATCAATTTTATTGCAGTTTGCAGGTAGATCATTCCCTTGGTAATTATTTTATTCAAAACAACGTACAGCATTGGTGTTCTGATTTTTTGATAGAGGGCGCTTCTGACACATCTCCGACATTTCAATGGCATTACTCCTGTATGTTTTACTACCAGACCAACATACTCCCAGGAAGTGTTAGGGGTGCAAAGACGATTCGGAATTACATAAGAATGTAACGTTGAAAATGCCTTTTTTGCGAGTTACGGTTAAAGGAAGCAGAGAAAAAAGGCAACAGAAACAGCAGAGAAAGAGCAACACGTTAATGTGACATAAAGCAGTTTATTTAAATGTTTTACAACATTAGGTGTTCGAAACACATCTTCGTTCTGGACACATCTCCGGCATTTCAATGGCATTACTCCTGGGTGTTTTACTATCAGACCAATTTACTTCCAGGAAGTGTTAGGGACACAAAGATAACTGGGAATCACATAGGAATGTAACGTTGGAAATGGCTTTTTTGCAAGTTAAGGAAGCAGAGAAGATAGCAACAGAAACAGCTGAGAAAGAGTAACACGTTACTGTGACAGAAAACAGTTTATTTAAAGGTTTTGCCACAAAAGGTATTCGAAACGACCAGATGTAGTCCGGCAAGTTTAACAGCGACATAGATGGCGCTGCAGTAGATGGCACTAAATGGTAATGCATGTGAACAGCGATCACTTTGAAGTGATCATTCGCGAACCAGCTCCAAAGGTAGCAGAATGAAGTATTTGAAAGATGAACAGCTCGATGAAGCTCCTACAGATTTTACCAATGACGTGTGCTGACACTTTAAAGTAACATCAGGGCAACGATGGATAAGTCGCGGTGGCCTGCCGGATCGCCGGACCTATCATGTATAGACTTCTTCTGCTGGAGTCAAATGAAAAGTTGGGTGTATTAGACTCCCGTACCATAAGTTAAAGACCTCGCATCTGGTATTTCTGTAGATTGCCAGAAAGATATCAGAGATGCCAGGAATCTTTCAAAGCGTGAGGAATTCCATGCGATGCCGCTGTCAACCATCCCGAACTATTTCTGGTCATAATTTCGAACACCTAATGTTGTAAAACATTTAAATAAACTGCTTTATGTCACATTAACGTGTTGCTCTTTCTCTGCTGTTTCTGTTGCCTTTTTTCTCTGCTTCCTTTAACCGTAACTCGCAAAAAAGGCATTTTCAACGTTACATTCTTATGTAATTCCGAATCGTCTTTGCACCCCTAACACTTCCTGGGAGTATGTTGGTCTGGTAGTAAAACATACAGGAGTAATGCCATTGAAATGTCGGAGATGTGTCAGAAGCGCCCTCTATCAAAAAATCAGAACACCAATGCTGTACGTTGTTTTGAATAAAATAATTACCAAGGGAATGATCTACCTGCAAACTGCAATAAAATTGATGCGTTTGTCCAATGTTTATGAGCATTTAAAATATCCCTTTTTCTTCAGTTAAATTTTCGCTAGTTACCCGATCCGAATGTTTCCGATTTTGAACTTAAAATTTAAGTTAAATTCTAAACTTTAGAATAATTTCAATCCCATGCAGAAAATAACAGTAAAAAGGAGTTGTTCGTTACTCTAAAGTCTAAAGTGCCCTCTATCGATAATTTTGGAAAGTAACCTTTAAATTTTTTTTCTAAAGAAATTGTAATATAAAGAATAATTTTAGAGAAAACCACAAATGAATCGACCCTTTTTTCCGTTTTCTATCATCGTTTGAAGTTTTGGACCCTAAACTTTAATGGCCCCTAGCTCCTACAGAAGACGTTTGCGCCCCATGGTTTCCTATTTAATAATGTTTGTCTTTATGTGTACTATCATCCCTTAAAGTTTGTCGGTCTGGCAGCGAAACACCCTGTATATATATACATATATATATATATATATATATATATATGGTCAGATGTACCAGAAGACTGGAATAATGCTGTGATGGTACTACTTTACAAGAAAGGAGAGAAGGAAAACATTTAAAATTACCGTCCGATCGCCTTACTGTCCGTGATTTATAAAATTTTCACCAAAGTTTTAACGACAAGATTTGAATCAGCTCTGGACTCAGCTCAACCTAGAGAACAAGCAGGATTCTGAAGTGGATTCAGCACAATCGTTCATATCCAAACAGTAAGGGAACTCATAGAAAAGCATAAAGAATACAATTTACCTCTCTGCCTTGCCTTTATTGATTATGAAAATGCTTTTGATTCCGTCTACACATCAGCAGTAGTAGATTCTCTGGAGGACATTGGTATAGACAAACCTTACATCAATATCATAAAGAAGATTTACAAGAAAGCAACAGCAACCATCCGTTTAGATAAAGGAAAAGTGAAGATCAAACTCGGAAGAGGAGTAAGACAAGGAGACACCATTTCACCCAAGCTTTTTAATGTTGTCTTAGAAAATATCTTCAAGAAGCTGGATTGGGAAAACAAAGGGATTAGAATAAATGGAGAATTTTTAAGTCATCTCTGATTTGCTGACGACATTGTAATTTTCAGTAACAGTCATGAAGAATTGGAAATTACGCTAAAAGATCTTGCAGAAGCTAGCATCAATGTGGAATTAAAAATAAATTTAGAAAAGACTAAAGTGATGTTTAATTCAATCATTTACATCAAAAAAGAAAATTGTCTACAAGAACACTGAGATTAAAGAAGTGCAAAGTTATGTGTACCTAGGACTGGAAATATCATCGGATAATAGTATCTTGAATGAAATCAATAGAAGAATAAGAAATGGGTGGAGTGCTTTCAGGAAGAACAGTATTATTCTGATGAGTAATATGCCTCTTTGTTTGTAAAGAAAAGTTTTTAATCAATGTATTTTACTTGCATTAACCTACGGAGCAGAAACATGGACACTAACAAAACGGATGATACAAAGACTACAAACAACACAGAGAAGCATGGAAAGATGTATGCTAGGCATAACTAGAAGAGACAGAAAGAGGATAACCTGGATAAGAAATCAAACAAAAGTTTTTGACATCCTTGAAAGAATCAAGCAGCTAAAATGGAAATGGGCTGGGCACATTGCAAGAAGAAAAGACAATAGATGGAGCACAAATATACTACAGTGGTATTCCAGAGATGTAAAACGACCAAGAAGACGACCACAAGTAAGATGGAGTGACGAAATTAGAAAAGTGGCTGGTGTAAATTGGATGACGAAAGCACTAGACAGAAAACATTGGAAAAATCTGGGGGAGACCTACATTCAGCAGTGGATCAAAAATGGTTGATGATGATGCTATATATATAAATAATGGAATTTCGTATTTCTTTCTGATTGCTTATAATTGAGAAATTGAGATTGAACCTAACAAATTTTTGTAGATCTTAAGCTGTTAATTAGTTAATTTGTTTGAAAAATATTTTAATGTAAACACACATAGTTCTATCTTGCATAGTTATAGAGCTATAGCAGAAAGTTCTAAAATTAGGTGAACCTGACTATAAAAGATTAACTCTTTTAAAAGCTAATATTGAATACATTCCAATGGCATTATTACTATTAGTTAGATAATTTTTCAGAGAAGGTTTCAGTATATAACACATATCATTCTATGTTGCTTTCTTGTAAAATTATGGGGGAGAAATTTCAAAATCTAATGAACATCATTATGAGAGATTTAGTTAAAAAAAAAAAAAAAAAAAAAAAGATTTTACCAAACAGATTTTCATTTTTATTTTTAGGAATGATTTTAATATATTACACATATTCTTTTATCATTCTTTACCAAATCCAAATGTAAATGATCAACTACATATATTTCCTCCAATTCAAGGTTTTTTGAAGAAACCGACCAGCATAATAGACAAAGGATGCTAGTTTTTTTTTTTTTTTTTTTTTTTTTTTTTTTTTTAATATCATTAATAAATATAACAATAGAACAAATTTTCTAATCAAAACTAGTTAAAAAACATTTTCCGAAAAAAATCTGCTTAACAACACAAAAATATTTTGATATATTCAAAGAATTATTTTAAATATAAAAATATGAAACTGCAGTCATGATTATTAAAATAATTTAGAATAAAACTTTTTTTTTTTTTTTTTTTTTTTTTTTTTTTTTTTTTTTTGTTATTTATACTACACCTTTAGTTTTAAACAACTGTTAGCACATGAAAACTTTTTATCAGGCTGTCACATTTAAAAACTCAGTTCAAAATACCAACATTAACAAATTTTCCAAAAGATTTTGTGCTTTAATTGAAAAATGCTGTTAAGAACTGAATAAGAATGCCTGCTAATTTTATGTGCTTATGAATAAAAATAAATTCAGGAATAAATCAAAAAACAGTTTGAATTTAAGAACTGCCTTTATAACAATAATAATAATAAAATAACATAAAAGAAAATAATAATAAAAAATAAAATTAAATAAATAAATAGAAAAAATTATATTGGTTTTAAAAAATTATTTAATTTACTATGAATTACAAAACAAATGCATTTTCAGTAAAATATGAATGTTATGATAATATAAAGAAAGAAATACTGCATATTTTACAAAGACTGAGAAAAAAGTTGAACTCTACTATTTAATTAAAATATTATTTTTTTTTTCAACAATTAATACTACAAATAATTTTGAAAGCCTGATATTGTACATCTAAAATAAAGAAATACTGCACATTTTACAAAGACTGGAAAGGAAAAGGTTGAACTCTACTAATTATTTAATTAAAATGTTAAAAATTGTTTCAGCAATTAATATTACAAATAATTTTAAAAAACTAATATGGCATGACTGATAACCCTCCACTGATATTACACTGATGTAATTAATATATGTAGTACATGATATTGTATATTCCTTACATTTTAATAACATTTGATAAGTTTTTTTTTTTTTTTTTTTTTTTTTTTTTTAAATGCAAGTAAATTTGAAATGAATATAAGATAAGCTTTTAAAAATTGGTATATTTAAATTTAAATTTTATGAAAAAAAAAAATTGGTTTTCATTAATACTGAATGAATTTGTAAAATTACATAGCTGAAGTCTTTAAAAAATTGATTTTGATTTAAATCAATGGCTCCTACTTCTGCATATTTTCTGCAGAAAACTACAATTTTACAAAAAAAAATTTAGTTTATATTAACTACTGATAGATGGTGCCAAATCCATATTTAAAAACAAAACAAAGTTTCATTAATCAATGAACTAGGAATTTATTTTACATTCTTCCTATGTCTATGTCTAAAACTGCTACTGAGTGATTGTTTGTTATAAAAATAATGCATTTTAAAATTTAAAAAAAAAATCAGTATTTAATTTTGAAATCTTCAGAAATTGTGTAAAAAAATCATCATTTGCATTTGTAGAAATCTATTGCTATTTTTAAAATGTGCTTTTCTACAATACAAACACTTCAATAATAAAATCTTCATTCTGTTTATTTCTTTGAAGCCTTATGAAAAATAATTACAGATCAAAATTCTATCATTTTTTACGAGGGTTATATACTAGTTAATTATAGAAGATGAGTTCTGAAATTATGTGTCATTGTTACCTTTTTGCAATGATAATTTGATGAAAGGCAAATTTTTTCTTTGCCTTCAATTTGAATGACTGTATAATGGATCAAATGTGGGAATCTTCTTCCATAGGAATGAACTTTTATTATTGAAAAAATAACAGATGGTATACACTCTAATCAGAAAATATATGCTCCAACAGAGCATATACACTTAGAGTTTTTATACTATAGCTTTTTGAGAAACAGAGGGTATATGGTATTCCTTAAAAAATACAAAAGGTATACAGTGTATACACTCATATACCCTCCATTACATTATTAATCCTCTGGCTGTCTTGCAAAAGGGTAAAAATGTAATATTTTCCCTGCATTTTGTTTTAAATGAAAAAAAAAAAAAAAAAAAAAAAAAAAAAAAAAAAGATTTTTTAAACATTATACACTATATGGCCATTGATTATTGGACACTTGCGATTTTAGACATTTTGTTAAATATCTAGAAAAATACATGAGGAATCATCTCGAAACTCTTAGTGTATAAATATAATAGTATAAGTCATACATCTCCATGAAGATTTTTTCCCGAAACTCCATAGGGGACGGTCAACAAATTAAAAAAGAATGAATATCTTTTGAATAACCCTGTCAAAACTAATGTAGCAAAAGCGCTCAAACTCTAGATTATGATTGAATGCCTTATTGTAATACGCCTTGTTCAATTTTATGCAAATAGCATGCATACTCGCAGAGTAATTAAGGTTTTTTTAAAAATGGTTACAAATTTTTCCAAGTTTTTTCCTTATAATTTTCAGAGTTCTTAATATAAAATAATATTTTTTTTCAGAAAATATAACAAACAACATTGCACACAGTACTCTGTAATCAGAATTAAAAAATAATGAAAATTGTATACAAAATGAATTGGTTTACTAAATAATTTTTTACTGCGCATGCATCAACGATATCAAAATTTCATTTGCATATTATGTTAGCTAAATGTATAGAGCAACTTTTGTGAAAGTCACAAAATCATATCTTGAAAATTCTGAAAATAATCGTCAATAGAATAAGTTGAAAATTCGTTATTCTCAAAATGAAGCAAAAACAAGAGGGGTTGTATCCATATAGTCATTGATTAGTGTCAATATAGATTACACAATATGGGATGTACTACTACATTTGGATAAAATGCCTCATTTTTTTGCTTCATTTTGGAAACAACGGATTTTGTCCTTTTTCTGTAGACGATTACTTTCAGAATTTTTAAGCTATGATTTTGAGACTTTTACAAAAGTTGCTCTATACATTTAGCTAACATAATATGCAAATAAAATTTTGACATCTTTGATGCATGCACAGTAAAAAATTATTTAGTAAACCTACTCATTTTTCATACAATTTTTATTATTTTTTAATTCTGATTACAGGGTACTGTGTGCAATGTTGTTTGTCATATTTTCTGAAAAAAAAATGTTATTTTATATTAAGAACTTTGAAAATTATAAGGGAAAAACTTGGAAAATTTGGGACCATTTTTATAAAAACCTTAATTTCTCTGCGAGTATGCATGCTATTTGCATAAAAATGAACACAGTGTATTACAATAAGGCATTCAATCATAACCTAGAATTTGAGCGCTTTTGCTACATTAGTTTTGACAAGGTTATTCAAAAGATATTCATTCTTTTTTAATTTGTTGACGGTCCCCTATGGAGTTTCGGTAAAAAATCTTCAAGGAGATGTATGACATATACTGTTATATTTATACGCAAAGAGTTTCGAGATGATTCCTCATGTATTTTTCTAGATATTTAGTAAAATATCTAAAATCGCAAGTGTCCAATAATCAATGGCCATATAGTGTACATATATTCTTCTATAGTAAAAAAAAACTAGCCTTAAAAGGAATGACTCCTGAAATGATGCTGATGTGTAAGATTTCCGGAAATAACGAATTCGGGTGGTCCACTCCTTCCATGAGTCGAAGAGCTCTGTCTATGCATCGTGAAGCGATTCCAACCGGGATTGCAAAGGAACAGAATCGCAAAGCGACCACATTGTGTGGGGGGGGGGGGGGGTGCGAGCATAGCGAGCAAGGGGACAGAGCCCCCCCATAGTTAAAAAAATGTAACTGCTCATTCCAATTATGCATGTTTGGGGCACCGCACCCCCCCCCCCCCCCCCAAAGGGGAACTTTTTTAATTTTTATCCACAGCACTCGTGTTGCATATCTTTAGAAAGGTCTGGAATTGCCTTTTTCTATTATGGATGTCTTGTGTCCCCCTCTCCGCTCTGCCCCCCAGGGAGGGCATACTTTTAATTTCTTTACAACACCAGTCATGTGGCACATCATTAGAAAGGTCTGCAACTGCTTATTCATATTATGGATGTCTTGTGTGTCACCCCTCCACGCTGCCCGCCAAGGGGGGGGGGGGCACATTTTTAATTTCTTTACAACACCAGTCGTGTGACACATCATTTGAAAGATCTGCAACTGCTTATTCATATGATGGATGTCTTGTGTGTCACCCCCACTCTGCCCCCCCCCAGGTGGGACACATTTTTAATTTATTTACAACACCAGTCGTGTGATACATCATTTGAAAAGTCGGCAACTGCTTATTAATATTATGGATGTCTTGTGTGTCACCCCCCCTCTCCCCCCCCCCCCCAAAGGGGCACATTTTTAATTTCTTTACAACACCAGTCGTGTGACACATCATTTGAAAAGTCTGCAACTGCTTATTCATATTATGGATGTCTTGTGTGTCACCCCCACTCTGCCCCGCCAGGGATGGGCACATTATTAATTTCTTTACAACACCAGTCGATTGACACATCATTTGAAAGGTCTGCAAATGCTTATTCATATTATATTATGGATGTCTTGTGTGTCACCCCCCACTCTGCCCCCCCCCAGGGGGACACATTTTTAATTTATACTATTATTTTTAACACAATCAAACTGATTGGTAAAGTTATCATACGAATTGAATATTTCCAGCTGAGCGAAAAATTGCCCAGGCCTGGAATCGAACCCGGATACTTGGCTTACAAGGCCAATGCTTTACCTGCTAAGCTATCTGGGCGTAGCCGGCTGGGATTTTTCGCTTAGATAACCGTATTGGTCGTAACATCTGGTCTGTCATTTAAACAGCTCGCCGAGCCGGCTACGCCCAGATAGCTTAACAGGTAAAGCATTGGCCTTGTATCCGGGTTCGATTCATGGGCTGGGCAATTTTTCGCTCAGCTTGAAATATTCAATTCGTATGATAACTTTACCAATCAGTTTGATTGCGTTAAAAATAATAGTATATCTACGTATCCATCATTATATGGAGTTCCACTACCTGCGGTTTATTCTGCGAGCTGTTTCAAATGACAGACCAGATGTTACGACCAATACGGTTTTCTGAGCGAAAACTCCCAGCCGGCTATCGCCCAGATAGCTTAACAGGTAAAGCATTGGCCTTGTAAGCCAAGTATCTGGGTTCGATTCCTGGCCTGGGCAATTTTTCGCTCAGCTGGAAATATTCAATTCGTATGATAACTTTACCAATCAGTTTGATTGTGTTAAAAATAATAGTATAACTACGTATCCATCATTATATGGAGTTCCACTACCTGCAGTTTATTCTGCGAGCTGTTTCAAATGACAGACCAGATGTTACGATCAATACGGTTATCTGAACGAAAAATCCCAGCCGGCTATCGCCCAGATAGCTTAACAGGTAAAACACTGGCCTTGTAAGCCAAGTATCCGGGGTCGATTCCCGGCCTGGGCAATTTTTCGCTCAGCTGGAAATATTCAATTCACATTTTTAATTTCTTTACAACACCAGTCTTGTGACACATGATTTGAAAGATATGCAACTGCTTATTCATATACTGGATGTCTTGTGTGTCACCCCCCACTCTGCCCCCCCCCCCCCGAGGGGGCATATTTTTAATTTCTTTACAACACCAGTCTTGTGACTCATCATTTGAAAGATCTGCAACTGCTTATTCATATACTGGATGCCTTGTGTGTCACCCCCCACTCTGCCCCCCCAGGGGGGACACATTTTTAATTTCTTTACAACACAAGTCATGTGACATATCATTTTAAAGGCCTGCAACTGCTTATTCATATTATGGATGTCTTGTGTGTCACTTCCCCACTCTGCTCCCCCAGCAGGGCACATTTTTAATTTCTTTACAACACCAGACGTGTGACACATCATTTGAAAGATCTGAAATTGCTTATTCATATTATGGATGTCTTGCGTGTCACACCCCCTCTGTCCCCCAGAGGGAAAACATTTTTAATTTCTTTGCAACACCCACATTTTCAATTTCTTTACAACACCAGTCGTGTGACACATCATTTGAAAGGTCTGCAACTGCTTATTCATATTATGGATGTCTTGTGTGTCACCTCCCACTTTACTCTCCCAGGGGGTGGGAACATTTTCAATTTCTTTACAACACCAGTCCTGTGGCACATCATTTGAAAGGTCTGCAACTGCTTATTCATATTATGGATGTGTTGTGCGTCACTCCCCTCTGCCCCCCAAGGGGGGCACTTTTTTAATTTCTTTACAACACCAGTCGTGTGACACATCATTTGAAAGGTCTGCAAAAGCTTATTCATATTAGGGATGTCTTGTGCATCACCCCCACATTCTGCTCCCCCCAGGGGGGGCACATTTTTAATTTGTTTACAACACCAGTTGTGTGACACATCATTTGAAAGGTCTGCAACTTCTTATTCATATTATGGATGTCTTGTGTGTCATCCCCCACTCTGCCCCCCCAGGGGGAGGCACATTTTTAACTTCTTTATAACACCAGTCGTGCGACACATCGTTTAAAAGGTCTGCAACTGTTTATTCATACCATGGGGTATTGGCAAGCACAGCAAGCAGGGGTAGCCTACAACTTGGAATCTCAAAGCGACCACGTGGGGGGGTTGGCGAGCGTAGCGAGCAGGGGGGGGGAGGCCACCCTAGTATATGTATATATATATAAACTTTATCAAGGTTTTAATATATTTATATATAAAACCTTGATAATGAATATAAATGCAAATCTTGAGATTAGTAATCATTGCACAGTGCTTTAAAAATCCATTAAATCATTAGATTTACACTACTTTAAATATTACTTATGTTGCAGTGAAACGTGAGCTTAATGAACATACTAACACTGGCTTGTCAATGAGAAGGTTAAAATATCAAATAAATATTTAAAAACAGTTTTCATTCCTTTATTTTTTAATCAGGATAGTGTGAAATACCTTTATTATATTGCTACATAACAAAATAATATTTAAAAATCTGTGAGGAAGAATTTAAAGCTTAAAAATACATGTAACTGTATATATATTACTTAAAAGGTACAAAGTAAAACATATAAAACGTTAAAAATACATTTAAAGTACTTTTAAAAAGAAGAAATTCTCATATAACTTTATTAAAACACTAACCTGACCAGTCTCTTATGGCCATGCCTTTTTTGTCCCAAAAATCTTCTTCTTTTATCTGCATTCTTTTCAAAACATGAATAGGAAAAAATCTCTGAAGTATTATAGTAGCTACATGAAGTGTGGGCTGAAAATAAGAAATAAAACCATAAAAGAACTATAGTTGTACTAATTATTTAACCATTTGAGCACAATAGTACCTCCTGAGAAAGGTCTACTAGCTCAATCAGACATTGTAATCAAATAGGCTCTGCATTTAAAGGATTAATAATTGACACATGAAGCATGACTGAAAAAAATACTCTTAAAAACAATATGTGACTTCATAAAGTTATTACAGAATGCTATTTAGTTATTTTTCAATCTAGAACTTGATAAATATAAGTAGTATCAAGGCATATGAACAAACTTTTTTCCCCAGATTCTGTTTTTGTGAAAATTGTGAATGGTTTTTCCATCTGCGAAAAATTTATTTGCAATTTTGTGAATCACATCTGAAATTAGCACTACATTAAATTTTCAGACTAGATAATTTTATCAAGATCACCATTTCTCAATGTGGGATGTCTGTCCCACCGAGGGGCAATTTGACTATTTAAGGGGGCAATCCTAAACTTGTTACTCATCTATTCACTATCAGGCTCTTCTTAATGGGAAAGTAATAATGCAGATTAAGAATAAATGGAATATAAGCAAAATTTGAAAAAATCAGTGTTTTATTAGATTTTAAATATGTTCTCAATCATAAGTTTAAAATGGAATAAATACCAAAGTGCTTATAAATTATTTTTTAAAATGTTTTGACAAATTTACTAGTATTAAAAGTCATTATATTTTTTTCGGGATATTACTGTATTTTACGGTTTTTTGTAACATTTTTGTTTATTTATTGAATGAGTTTTCTATTTCTATTCAATCTGTTATATGTTCAGATGAAGAATCTTTTACATGTGAAACTATATAAGTACAGTAGAACCCCACTAATTCAAACTAATTGGAAATGGTGCCTGTTTGGATTACAAAAAAATTTGGATTATCCGAAATTCAAATAAAAATAAAAAGATGCATGCTAAAATAATGTAAGCCTTATATACTCAGTAATACAGTAAACATCCTATAATCTGATGCTGGATTATCCAGCATGACTGATGAATGAAAAATAGTATTTCTTGTTTACTAACTCTTGAAGTTTATAATAATCTGATGGAACTTCAGAGTGGGGAATTAAATAAAAACCCATTATAAATAATTCAAAATCACAAATTTATAAATAGCCCAGTCATCACATCACATCAACAAGGAGGGAATTAAACATTTCTGTAGATAATTTGCAATATCAAATTGTTAAAAGGGAAAATAAATTTTGATCATTTCAATTAAATACTTTTTGCATTTTAGATAAGAATTTCAAAGTGACTGTCAAACAAAATAAAATTCGAGAATTTGTTTAAAAGGCTTCAACAAATAGGCCTACAGTTAGGTACATGTGCATGTACATATGCTGTACTTTTACATCCAAATTCTACCTCAACAGATATCTGAATAAATTGCTGACTATTTCTTACAACGGGACTACCAAAAACGATGTACATAGATTTTGATGATTTCAAACTATGTTGTAGGGGTCATACCACTAATTATTCTGATAAAATGGTTTCTTCAAATGGGCCTTAGTTTTTGAGAAATTGAGGTCAAAGTTCAGTGTATATCTCAAATACTCATAAGTATGGCTTCTTTTTGTAGCTGTGGTAGCACCATGTGTTGGCACTGTAATAGTGGGTGCTCTTCTTGACTAGGTAATAAAGGGCTCAATTCCAACTTGACCCCCTTTTTTTTTTTTTTTTTTTTTTAACAAGTTACATATTTTAAGCAGAATAGGGAATTCTACAGCTTTGAACTTTTTGATATTTTCTTAATAAAATTACATTTACATCATTGAATTTTTTTTCATGAAAATTTATTTTTATCTGCAATTTTAAAATTAATACTTCTACAGACAAAATTGCAAGATTAATTTATACCTATAACTTTTTTTAATTATTATTTAATTTTTTTATTTTAAGCACAATTCTGAAATAATGATTTTCCTTTTTCCTATCACTTTTTTTACATAGAATTTTAAATGAAAGTTTATCTTTTAAAGATTGAATAATATAAATTAACACAGACTTGAATACATTAAAAAAAATAATAAAATTTATATACAAAAAATTAAAACACTAAAAAACATTAAAAAATAGAGAGAGTAAATGTTTTGCCAAACTACTCGCAAGGCCACATCAGAATAATCAAATATTCATTGCATAACAAACTTTGGAACAAATCAAGACAGTTACAGTTAGTTATTTTTCAGAAAAAAATAATATTCATTAGGGACAGAATGAACATCACTCAGATTTGGCAATCATAAACATGTGAACTAAGATACTGGCGTTTGCAAACTGTGGGATGTGTTTTATCTGAACAAATTGCTGGACAATTTTAGAATTTAAATTGCCGTCTTTTCGAGCACTGATATGTTCCTTCAGGTGAATTTCAAAAGATCTGCCTGTTTCAACCAATGTACACACTATCACAATCTCCACAGGGAATGACATAGACAATACCGGAATAATTTAGACTTACCGTATTGAAATTTATGCTTATTAAAGAAAGAACTAGCTTTATAAATTGGTCTAAAAGAAACATCCACATTGAATGATCTTAAAATGCCAGAAATTTTATCAGAAATACCCTCTCTTATAATGAGGGATGCAGATGAAAGAATTTTGTTTAGTATGTTGAAAAGGAGGAGCAGTAGAATTCACAAAATCTATTGTATTTTTAAACATTTCCTAAACAGGGCCAATAGGGTAGCTATTATTAACCAAATTGTGATAATTTTTTCTTTCTTTCTCAACATCATTACTGAAATTCCAATATCTAATGCCTCTGTAGGCTAAAGTCTTACTAATAGCAATTTTATGGCTGAAAGGGCAAACAGAATTAAAATTGGTATATTGTCAAGTAGGTGTAGGTTTTCTGTAAACAGCGATAGTTATAGATTAAGAATTATCAGTAGTTTATGTATGGATTAGAATATCAAGAAATAGTAGTTTTGCATTATTTTCAACTTTAATAGTAAACTTAATAGATAATTAGAAAACTGATAATTATAAACCAATATAATTAGAAATCCTGAGAATATCATTTAAATCTGCTTTTTTTGCTTAAAAAAAATTGTTGAAATAATGTCTCCAAAATAGGATATGTGGATCAAGACCAGAATTAATACCATTTTCCACATTCTGCATTACAAGTTTAGCAATTATTACAGAGAGGGGGGGGGGGGGGAGAGACCCCAGTGCAGTAACAGAAATTTGACTATAAAAAAAAAAACATCCTTGAATACAAAAGAATTAGAGGTCAAACAGAACTTAGCCAGTTCAATAATATCTTTGACATTAAAATCAATAGAATGTGCTGGTGGGGGCCAGATATCATTAATAACTTTACAAGCCAGATTGAAAGAAATCAAAATAAACAGTGAAACAACATCGAGAGATGCCATGATATAACCAGTAAAGGGAAAAAAAAAAAAAAAAAACTTGTAAATCCTCAAGAAATTTATAAGGAGGATTAAAATTGTAAATAGAGTTTAAAGAAGAAAGTTTAAGTAGCGCATATAGGTAACTGGAAAGATTATATAAAGGGGATTTAGAAAAATCAATAATGGGACGTAGTTTAATAGAAGGTTTATGAAGTTTTATAAACTATAAAAAGGAGGGACAAGCCCGGTGTAGCAATTTAATTTTGAAGCAGTGCTTGGGATGATTTTTTTTTAAGTTTTTCAAATTTGGATATAAATGAGTTAATCTTGTGTTGAAGGGATGGTGTCAGATCTTTTTTAAGAACTAAGTATGTATTTACATCATCAAGTAGTTCATGAGCCTTTGAATCATATGTGTCCTTATCCATAATAACAGTAGAACTACCCTTATCAGCTCTCATAATTACAATAGAATTATCAGATCTCAGTCTCTTAATAATGCATAAGGAATCCTCAGCACCAGCAGGAATGGAGTATTTGAAGTTAAACTGGAATTGAACCCACTATATCCAAATCAGGAAGCTTACATGCTACCACAGTGCCTTGAAGCTACAAGCAGAAACCATACTAATGGATATTTGAAATATATGCTGAATTTAGACACTCAATTTCTAAAAAACTAAAGAAAAATATCACCAGAATAATTTGTGGTATGACCATCTACAACATACTTTGAAATCATCAATATCTGTGTGTTTGGTGGTCCCCTTGTTAGTGCAAAATATTTTTGTAAATAAGTAAATAATAATAATAAAAAGAAAAGAAAAATAATTAATGGAAACCAAATTCAAATTCCAAAGAAGAAGTTCAAATTTAAAGTTTTGAATTTCTCTTAATCTTTTAAATATACATACATAATTTTTTAATTTGAGAGATGCGTGCTATTCTTTATCAAAAAAGAAATTCATTAAAACATAAGAAATGCATGTGATTGTACATTTAAATTCAAATACAGCTGCAAAAATGTGATAATTTTGATTAAAATTATGGATTGCTGTTGCTAAAATTGTTTTTTCCATGTTCAGGCATTAAAAACTTATATTTGAACATGATGTAAATCTTTAATTTTTCTTACACCGATATACATTATTTTAATTTAAATTTTCTTTATTGAAAAGCAAATAAGCAAACTTGAGATCAATTGGTTTGAAGCATCGAATGATTCTGGCAATCTTATGCAACATTCTGTTTGTTACTAACAGAGTGCATGGATTATATTCAATTCATGTTATATTCAAGTGCAATTAGAGAAGCATAAGAAAAGCATAATCTATAAGCATATTTATAACAATCTTATCCACTTTGAAGTATATGGATAATCATTTTCATCTAAAACAAAATTCCGCCCCCCCCCCCTCCTTAAAAAAGGAATAAAAGAAAAAAAAAACACATAAAAAAACCCAATCTCCACATACACAAACAATAAATAAATAAAATAAGAAATAAAGTCAAACCAATTTAAAACAAAATTAACTTTACTTAAGTACGACATGATGCAACTAATTACCATCAATGATTAGGGAAAAAAAATTTGAATTGCTTACTTAAAACAAAAATAATGAAGAATTAAATATAATTTTAAAATAAATGAAAAAAGAAAAGTATTTACAAAGGTTCTTGCTTATTTATTAAATTCATTTGTTAAAATTGCAGTTTATACAAAATAATATGCAATGCATTTGTATAAGCAATTTAAAGACTATAAAAAATTATGCAAATACATAGAGTTTTAGAATTTACCTGAAGATCTGATGCAGATAATTTTACTTTAGATCTAACATTTACACTCAATCCAGTTTGCAATTCCTTCTTTCTCCTGTTATAAAATGTTTTTTTTTAATAAGTTTATATTTAAAAAATAACTTATTTAAATTCATTTAAAAATTTTCATGAAAGACATATACAGTCAGACTTTGCTATTCTAACACTCGGTTTTCACGTCATCTTGCTTATCATGTCAATTTTTCAAACTCCCGATTTTCTATATACGATTTTAATGTAAATAAACTCTGGATTTTACATCTTTGAATAATTGTCAACTTCAGATATCCCGACATTTTAGGAAAATTATCTATTTTTCATAACCCATCTTACAAGCATGGAAATGATAAGAAATGTCTTAGCCAAACTTTTCACAAAAGTGTCTAAAATACCCGTTGACATTAAGGATAACTTTATTTCAATTATTTTTTTGAATAAGAAACTCCCACACACTATGAATGACAAAATCAGTAAAGGGGAGATTTATTTCTGTGTTTTCTTTATCCTCCAATCCATGATTACTCATCCACAGTGTTTCACACTGAGAATGCAATACGAAAAAAGTAGTAAAATGACAAGAATATCTAAGACATTTTATAACTTTTTCACACATAGTAGTTTTATCCAAGTTCATCAGATCTCAAGTGCATAAGGTAATGAAGAATACATTCTACTTCCAATATTGTTTAAAGAGTTGTTAGATCGTGAAACAGATATAACTGCAGATGTCCAGATGTACATCGATTTTGATAAGGATGTCACCACATCACCAGATGCAATGATTTTTGAAATTGTAAAAGAGAAAAAAATTTTCTGACTCGAGGTTTGAAAGTGATATGGAGCTGAACAAAATAAGCCTCCATATCTACAACTGAAGAATTGCATTGCATTGAAACTATTAGAAATTATCTAATATCCATTTCTAAAACATTGGATATAGTTAAAAATTCATTGTATAATATAGAAAAAGAATTGTAGGAAGCACATCAAGGGATATACAAACTTTAATTCATTAGAATTTCATTTAGCCATTAAAAAGGAAGTCATCAGATATCTGTTTTTTATTCCTTTCAAATTTTTCATGTTTACTTTATTTATTAACAATGTTTTGTTGCTTAAAAATGCTAGTACAGCTGTGAATTTAAAATTGTTTAAAACTAATTAGAAATAAAACTTTTTAAAAGCGTATTTTTCTCCAACTTCAGTTACCGTGACACTCTTCTTATGCCGTCACAGACGAAATTTGGTCGCCCCCCTGGCGGTTGACCCACCCACCCCCTAACAACTGCTGTCAAGACTAATAATAGTTGAGACATACTTGGGATTTATTGGTAACTTCATCACCTTGGACCAGCCCTTCCCACTTTTCAGTGTCTTTAATTTGTGTAATTTTGCTTATCATCAATTGGTATCAATTTTTTTCTCATTCCTCTAGAGAGTCGGATAATTTGGGTCAAAGGTAGTAGTCGCAGATGAAATTTGGCCGCAGCTCTCAGGACCAGAAAAAATTCTGATTCTGGGATTTTCAGGATAACAAGGTTTGACTGTATAATGATACATTTGTCAAGCTAATCAATCTCCCATTAAAAACATAATATAAGCAGAGAGGCAGGAGAGATTCATACATACAAATAATACAATGAATTAATACAATACTTTAAATTTTCATAACAGAAAATACACTGTAATGTTTTATAATTATTTTATTACAATTTTATTATTGACTGTACAATTTTATGAACTTACATCATATTCCTTGAGATATAAAGTGTGTCCCAAAAATATTGACAAAACACAATTCACAATAAAAATAAGAATGGGATGAAATTTTTTTTATATGTCTAATTATTAACACTACATGATGCTCAAGTTAAAATGAATTTGCATTAGAAAACACGACAAATGCTGAGTTTACTTAGAAAATAGGATGGACCATAATTATAGATGACTGTTTTATGGATTGTTTAAAGTTGAAGAACACAGTTACAAATGTTAAGCACGGTAATTGTGTTTCCATTAAATTTAATTACCTATAATGCACAGTTTTCCATCAAAAGCACTAAATTTTGCATTACCTCTGGGGGCAGTTCATACCATGCTTGCTCTTCTGCTGTTGTAAAGTCCTTAGTCGAAAGATATTAGCATCCATTTTCATATACTTTTCAAGCTAGATGCCCACAGATATTCATCATGTTTAAGTTTGGGCTTTCTTTTTTTCTAACTGATGACCAGACTCCTACCTGTCGAATTACGTGAGCTTAATGGGTTAGATACCTGGTTTCGGGACAGGTGACCGCCTAATTGCCGCATATCGGCAATAAACCTGATTCTTTCGCTATGCACGTCATCATATCTGCAGTACTTGCTTCTCGTTTGAGCATACTTTGTTTTGTTCGGTTGCTTAACATTACATCCTGTTGTTGTACTGTCAATGACTTCTCAAGTTGGTCTCGTAATTTAAAAACTCGATCAGATGACGAGACCTTCACCTGGCAAGGCACCTCCAGAGGTATAATTCACAGGTAACTTGGAGGACTTTGCACCCACGACGGATTTTACATGCACCAAGCGCCATTAGTGTACATGTGGGGAATTTTTAACGATCCACCAAGACAAGCACCCAGGTCGGCTATTTAGATTAAATGCTTTGTTTGTAATCTTTGTGGTTTTACTGTACATATATATATATATATATATATATATATATATATATATATATATTTAAATAAGACTGATATATTAAACTCAAATCGCACACCATATATAATTAACTAAAGAAATATATAAAATATAAAAATATTCTTAAAAGCAAAAACTCACGAACATCTACACCGCTAAACAAACTTGAAAAACCACTACGTGAACAATAACTAATCCATAAATTATAAACTGATCCAACAAATAACAACTCATAAATAACTTAAACAAGAAACTCGAAAAGTAACAAACAAGGAGACGGGCGGCATGGCTAATGACATGCACTGCTGGGTTAAATCTGATTTTATGCATGCAACATTCCCCATGCCCGTCACAACCATAAATGAATTTTAACTAAAAGCAATCCATACTAAAAATAAACTATCGACCAGCAATAACCTTCAAATGACCCTTAAACTAAAACATTAAACTTGTCGAACTATCAAATCCATTCAATAATGATTTCAGTTCATTTCGACAACAACTACCCCTAACAAAATCATTCATAATATTTTTCATAAAGTTCCGAGGGTAATCTTGTTCAGAACCCAGTCTGTACCACTCCACAATGTCATTAATCGCATCTCCAATTTCTGAACTCAACCTATCAATACGAATTAAACCATTTCTGAAAATATTTCTTTTTACCGAGACATGTACACATGAATTGAAATTCATTAACTTTAAAGTTCGGAAACTAAAAGTGTTCCGTTTATCAAATATCTTTGTAACCAATTTTTTTACGCTCTAAAATTAAGTTTACATCCAAAAAATCAATATTTCTGTAATCCAGTGAGGAGGGCTCTAATTTTAATGTTGTAGGGTAATATATATATATATATATATATATATATATATATAAACCATTATACAATACTACTATTCAACATCTACAATAAATATATAAAATAACCCAATATAAAACATACTTAAACAAGACAAGTTAGCAATATATATAGGAACAAATATGAATAAGAACAAATTGGCAGTAATAAAATAGCAATAATTAAATTATTATACAGACCAAAATGTCAAACAGACAGTGATGAAAAACTTGTAGTAAACAAATGGATGTCAGCCATACTCATTCCCTTAACACTCTATAAGCATATATACATATTGTAATAGAATAATATAGCATGACTTATTGGGTTTTATTTTATTCCAATCTTATCTTATCTTTATCTTACTTCCAATCCCTTTATTTTGTTTTTCCTTGTTCCATGGCATATTCTATTTTTTTAATCGGTTACTTATTTGTTTACTTTCGATTTGAACATTTACATGTGCGTTCATGATCGTTTTCGTCTGTCTGATTGCGATTTGCGATCTTCGCAAATCGCAACTTACGAGTAGCCGTATCTCCCTTTCGCAAGACAGGATCGCATTCACTCAACTCCGGCAGACGCAAAGGGGGCATTGCTCTCTGGCGATATCTAGACTAGCAGAGGTATTTAAAGCCAGTGTTTTTGTTTTGACTGCCGGTGGTCTGACAATGTTTAGTCTGGTAAATGCCGTACGTTGTCTTAAATGTTAGTTATGAAAGTTTTGTTTGTAGTTTGTCTTAGTGGTGAAAGATGGTGTGGTTTTAAGAAATGAATACTGTTAATCAATAGTGGAAATATGTCGCTGAATTTTTTGTTGTGATGAATTATTTTGACATCCAAGGCTTTTATTTTCCTTTGGACATTTTCTGGACATTATTTTTTCGTCATCATCTGAATTGAGAAGCCTGCCTTTTTTCCCAGTTATGCTATAGTGAGTAATTTTATTTTTGCTGCCTGTACTGGTCATTTCTCTTTATTTCATGTCATGCAAATTAAGTAATTAAATATTTTATTGCGTTAAAGTATGACTTTAATTTTACAGATAATATAATTTCGGAAATTACTGTTTTTTTTTTGGTTGATTTCACCAGATATTGTTTATCATTGTTTATTATTTATATATACACATATATTTTTATTTTGAATATGTTTTTTTCCAAAAATAAACGTTAGATTTATTTTTAACTAAATGTTTCTTTACTGACTTTATGACACTACCACAGATTGCCAACATTTATTTCAGGGTCACCAAATTTTTTTTCTCACCTCTGCTTTAGTTTTATATAATTTTAGAACGGTTCTGGCTTCAGAACCGATCAATGGAAAATCTTAAAGAATGGTGTCAAATGACTACAAAGTAGAAATCCAAATAAAATACACTATAAAAATGCACAGCACAGCAATAAACTTAGCGTATAAAAATTAACAAATTTGCTAATGTTAAACATATAGCTGACCGATTATATATTAAATTTAATAATACATAAGATATCCTTAATAAGAATAGGGTTTTCAGAATGAATTTTACAATTCAAAGTGAAAGAGAAATAAAAAAGCATACATTCATAACTACTTGCGCATTTGCATCATAGTAATTTATATAAATACATATATATATATATATATATATCACAGTGGTGGTCAAAAGTTTCCGGCCAGTTCGTTTCTTTAATTTATTTACCAGAACGTTTCAGCGAAGAAGAAGCACAGTTGTTTCAAAAGTTAGGAATTTGTGAATGTCCTCTGACCAAGTGATAATTTTGATTGGATACTAAAGACACTTCATGGAAAGGAGCAGAATTCAAAATTCGTGTGTGCAAAAGTTTTTGGCCACTCATCATTTCTTCATTTTTTTCTATCGGTAAAGTGTTTTTTGGTCGTGTTTGTGAACGAATCAAAGGGAATAGTATAGTTTAAATACGAAAATGAAAAAAATAACAATTATTGATTGTAAATGAGTAATCAGATTGAAGATAAGGGCCAATTTTCTTGAGACATTACGGCAAAGTTATCGATCGGTATAACAGACTGTAAACAATATTTAAAAATTATTTAAAAATGGCGATGGCCTTCAAGACTTTCTGACGTTTGGAAGACCCCGGAAAATGACTATTTTTGTGGAGGGAATTATCAGGGGAAAAACAGTTGATGACCAATATAAAAATGCCGTTACAATATACCACGATTTACAGAATAAAAATATTTTTGAAATAAGTCCATTTCCCATATCAAGATGCAGACGTGATGCATAACTTTATGGAAGAGTCGGTGTTAAAATTTTTTCAGAGGTAAAAAAATACCAACGTACTTGACTGGTGTTTTCCAAGAAACTCAAAGTCTGGTCAAGTGAAAACTGCAAAAAAGTTTTATTTTTTCATCAATCGAATTTCAAACTTTTTTGGGAGTGATGGCAGACACTGTCCGATGACCTAACTACAAAAGATATGATTCGACATATGTTTTCTTACAATGAGGCATAGCGGAAGACACGTTATAATGTGGGGAGTAATTTATTCAAAAAAGTGTTGATCCGCTATTTGAAATCCGTGGCAAGATGAATGATGCAATGTATAAGGATATCTTGCAAGAGTTTTTACTGCCTTATCAGAGGAAAAATTTTTGTCACAAATATTTTTTTTTTTAACATAACAGCATAAATAATATATGCAAGCTTCGACAAACAATGGTTTTCGCACAAAAATTTTCGTTTTTGAAATGGCCAGCCCAAGCGTCCAACATGAATCCAATAGAAAATCTTTGGAAAGAAGTTGGCAATAGTCTGCGGAACTATAAATATCCAACTCAGCCAGAATTTCCCTGAAAATTGCAAGAAATGTGGAAAAAACGTACCATAGATGATCTTTAACCATTGATTGTATGAATTACACATTGCTGCACCATAGTACTAATTACTAAAGGTAACAAAATACTAATACGATAAAATATTAATCATAAATGTTGTTGATCTTTGTAATTTTCTATTACAATACCACTTTTTTCCAAACTTGCGAAGGTGGCCGGAAACTTTTGAGAACATGTGTTTTCCTTTGTACTCAATTTTGTCAACTAAATTTATTGATATTTACATATTCTTCCATAAGTAAGTTCCTAACTATTAAGTCAATAAAATGTATAAGTATCACTTTGAGATTCCTCTTATATGGGCATACTTACAAATTAAATGAAAAATTTTTGCTGGCCGGAAACTTTTGACCGCCACTGTATATACAAGTATTAAAAAATGCTCTGGTGAGCAACAAAAAAGGTTAATATGTTTTTAAGTATGAAAAAGTGTTTGACAAGTGCTTTTAATTGAACATCAGAAAGGACAAGGGGTATCTTCTTGGCTGCAGCTCACTTTCAATTCCAAATTTGAAAACATCATATTTGCGCTTTTCCCATATAAAAGAAATTAGACACAATTACGATAAAAATGTGTAGTGCAAAGACATAGCCAGAAAAAACACAGCGTAATTAAACATGAATGTAAGGTGAAATAGTACCAGAAACCTTACTTCTTGCAGCATATCATTGCCACGAAACATGGCTGCAGCATAGAACTGCACAGAAAACTGATTCATAGTGGGTTTGCACTACCGAGTCAACAGTGCAGTTCACATGTAAAGCAGGATAGAAAATTTTGCTAAAAAGAAAGACAAGAAGTTTTACGCACATTTATTTTATATGGAATAAGTGCAAATATGATTTTTTCAAATTTGGAATTGACAGTGACCTGCAGCCAAGAAGGGACCCCTTGTCCTTTCTCATGTTCAATTAGAAGCACTTGTCAAACACTTTTTCATACTTTAAAACATATTAACCTTTTCTGTTGCTCACCAGAGCATTTTTTAATACTTGCCATTTAATTTTTTTGATAAAAACTGAAGATTTTTATGTCTTGAAAAGCAAAATATTTGCTGCTGTCAAAATTTTATTCTTGTATTAGAATAATTAAAAAAAGTTATTGCATTGCCATATAAAATGCATGATGTATGAAAAATAAACAAAGAAGTTGAACGAAAAAAAGTACAGTGCATTCATAACTTTATTCAAAGAACTGAAACTAAATTTTTTGCAATAAAAACAAATAATCATGTTTATCACTTTATTTATTTAATTTGAATAAATTATGTTACATGCATAAAAAAATTTATATTTATTTAAACTTCTTGGCAATGAATTAAAAAAACTACAACAGCAACAAGAAGAAACAATGTTCAACTGGAGCTTTAAGACACAAATTCGATTTTCTCAGCGATCATCAAACGTAGAAAAATGAAAAAAAAAATCTATTTTAAGTTTTACCAAAAGGATTAAAATAAACCAAAAATGGAGTTAATCCATCCACAGGATCGTTAACAATTGCTTGTTGAATTTTATGTCTTCATTTTTTCATTAAAAGTTAAATAAAAAACTACAGTAAACTATGATTATTTTTTAATTGCTATCATTTTATTTGTCTTGTCGAGTTCTATCTTTAAAAAAAAAGAATCACTGTCGTACGTCAACTGATTTGCCAGAAATTTCAAAAAGATGTTTGCATTTCCATTTCTTAAACATATTATACCAAACACTACCGCGTTTGCTATGATATATGTGTATATGTATATATATAATATAACTATTTAAGAAGTTAAAAATTTTAAGAAAAAATCCTTTATAACAAAACATGTTCCACAAGGAAAGAAAATTGGACATAAAATGACTATTTCTTATTTTTCTTATGTTTTGTATGCAATTGTAGTTGTTGGGTAACTGGAGAACCATTCATGTTGTATACCCAAGTGTCATACTGAAAGAATTATCGTATTTACTCGTGTATAGGGCACACACGTGTATAAGGCGCACCCCTACTTTACAAGTAAAAATGCTGATTTCTTAAAATCTCGTACATAAGGCGCACCATAAATTTGATACACTAATGAAGAATGACCAAATAAATTTCAGTAAAAAAAAAAAAAAAAAAGTTGAAACAAACATTACACCAGACCAGAAAACAAGACGAAAATGCATTTTTAGACTTCGGGTTGTAAGAGAATGACGGGAAACAGGAATGAGTGATGGTAAAGAGAAATGTTAATTAGCGTATTGTCATTAGCTATGTTGTATCAAAAACAGCAAGGAATGAAATAAATATGCAGTAATACTTCAATTAAGTAACATTTTCCGAGTTTTAATATTTTCTTTGAATAATTTTTTGTTTCATATGTATATCATTTGACTCCATCCAACAGTAAAAAATTATTCCGTGTATAAGGCGAACCTAGGAGTTTTGTGCTGTAAAAAGTGTGCCTTATACACGAGTAAATATGGTAGTGGGTTTGCTAGGAGCTTAGCAACAGTGATAAAGATGTAAGTGCATAGCAACAATCATGGTCAGTATAAAATGCAGCTGAGTGGATTATACTTTGTTGTTTTTTGATAAAACTAAACTAGCAATCTTTTGACTGCTTTTTTTTTTTTTTTTTTTTTTTTTTTTTTGTTTGACAAAATTAAAGTTTTTAAAAAATTTAAAAATGAATTTTTTTTCCTTGGGTTGACAAAATCATGCCAATTTGATTTTAGTACTAAGTACATTTCAGCACAAATTTAATAATGGATGATGCTATTTCTGCACAGATGTACTCAGCAATTGTATTTTTATGCAAATATGCACAAATTCTGCAGCACTTGAAAACCTGCTATTGTATCAGGGCTGATGTTGCACTGCTTAATCATATTGCATTTTATTCTTGCCTTTGAATAACAGCAATTTTGTTTTCAGCACATGATTTTAAACTTGTTGTTAATTTCTTCTGAGGACCCCATGACAAAGTAAGGTTTCTGCTACTACTATAGGTGCAGATTTCGAAAAGTTTTAAGAAGACAATGGTTTCTAAACCTAAATAATCCAGTTGCCACCAGGGCTTTGAAAAACACAATTTATGTCAAATTATCGCAGAAATAAAGCGATTTTGGTAAAAGAATCACTACAAAAATATGCAATTTTTGTGAAAGGAATCACAAAAAAAAAAAAAAAAAAAAAAAAAAGAAAAAGATTTTTATCATTGTAGGAAAACACGATTTTCATCAAATGACTGCAGAAAAAAAAAAAAAAAAAAAATTCAATATTTGCCAAAGGACTTAGATGCTGAAGGTCATAGAAGATCGACTTAGATGCCAAAAGTTAGTTGCTAAGTCAAAAAATTTAGTCACCACGTGATGACTGGAGACTACGAATCTGCACCAATAGCTACTATAGAAATTCATAACTGCAAAAAATTTCTATAACACAACCAAATTTTAATATAATAGAAGAAGTGAAGTATGTACACAGAAACACCAATCACTATGTCCTGTTCAAACCACTTTTTTTTTTTTTTTTTTTTTTTTTTTTTTTTTTTAATGGAATAATTCATTTGAAGTTGTTCATTTGTGAATGCCACATCTGTCATAACTTTATCATAGATCATTGCCAGTCACCAAGTGTCCCATACATCCATACCAGAACATGCATTTTTTTTTTCAATATATATATATATTTTAATATAATTTGGTTCCCTTTTTTTCATATTTTAGATACTAAGCATTATTTTGAAATTATTTTTTGTGTATATTTTTTACATAATTAAACATAATTTAGATTTTAAAAAATCTATTGCTTATTGCTGCCTTGATTTATTATATAGTAAAAAGAGCTTTATTTATGTTTCTTGAAAACATGTAAATAAAAGTGGTTTGAATACTTGCATAACAATAAAAAGATCTGGAGACGAAGATGTTTAGACACATTTGCTTTCAAAATTCAAGACTGATTTTATTTATTACTATGTTTATTTTTATTTTCAGTAAAATTTTAAATTCAGCAAATAATCTTAATTATAAAATTTATTTTTTAATAAACTTTACGTATCTATAACCATTATGTAATATAAAAGATTAAATTTACATCATCTTATTTTAAGTAAGAAGAATTTAATCAGATTCAGAGACTCATTTGTTGTAAAAATTTTGAAATTTCACTGTTAGCAAAATGAGTAGGTCAATGGGCATAAACAGTTTTTAAAAAATCAATACATTAAAAATTTTACCTTTCAACTTGATCCCTGAGAGTAGCTAAGAGATCCTGAGCTTCTTTTTCTACTTCTCTGTACACACCTTCTTTACATAACGCAGCAGAAAATGGATGAAAACATTGAGCCACAAATTCCCTACAGAAAAAAATTGCAATAGTGTATTTCAGGCACGTAGCCAGGGAGGGGGCTAAGGGGGCTGAAGCCCCTCCTGAAAGTTTAAAAAAGATTTTACAAAGTTATCTCTAATGATGAAGATAGACTTGTTTGAAAAGTTGAAATGTTTTTCTTGTTTTTATCTTCCATTACATTAAAACTATGCACATTTTAGTTGTAAAAATATAAAATTATTCAACTATAGTTATGGCAATCTCTTGTCATATCGGTCATTCAAATATATTGTTTTTTATTCATATCTATCAAAAAAAAAAAAAGGTTTTTCTTAAAATGCAATTTTAACTGTCTTTATGTACAATAAAATTCGATAAAGGAAATTCTATATCATTAATTTGACTAAGAAAAAGTAAGTGTAATACACGTATGGCATATAAGTTAACTTTAGGAGTCAAATATAAAACATTCTTGCATGTTATGATATTTTTAATTTTTTTTTTCTATCCTGATTATCTGATACATGTAATGAAAACAGAGTCATTAATATTAAAATATTTTGCAGGGGAGACAAAAACTTTAATGAATGCTGATTCTGTAAAATTATGTAAAAATTATCATTTTAAAGAAATTATCTTTAAAAATGGTATTAATGGTATTAATACCATAATGGTACAGTGGTATTAAATGGTGTTTTATTTAAGAAAATTAGTGGCGAGAAATTTTGAAAAGGAATGGTTTGAAGAAAAACTTTTGTTTATCGAGAAAGCTCAAAGACGCCGCGGCGTGCATTTTCCTTTATGTCAGATTCTTCACTGAACAGTTTTGCTCTAAATTGTTTTCACATAAATCTTTAATAGAAAGAAAATGTGTACAGAGCAGTCAATTCATCTGATAAATTTTCCTTGTAATTTGAAAAATAATCAATTATAGAAATTAATACCCCTATGTAGGAATTTTTTGGCAACTTTTTACAGCACCATCCAGGAGAATTTTCAGGGATTATTTCTAATATTCTAATGAGCTTATTTTGTGCAGAGCGAGAAATGCCACTTAGTTGTGATCATGAAAGCAGTCCACTAACGTTAGAAAAACCGATAAATAAAAAGAATATTGCCCAGTTAAACTGATGGCATTGAGCTCACAGGCTACGCATACTAATTGTACATTACAGCCTTATATTTTCAAGGGTTAATTCCATTCGAAAAAAAAATTAAGCAGGGAACACAGCTCCCCCCTTTCCCTTTTTATACTTAATCATTGAACCTTCTAAACTAATCAGGGCCATGCTTTATCATATAAAAAATCTATATTCAAAATTCAAAGCAAATCGGAAAATTATTAATAAAAAACTCATTTATATAATTTAAGAGGAGTTATCCTCTCTTTTATACTTAATCATTTAATTTCCAAAACTATTCAGAGATTTGAACGAAATCTGATAATGCTGCATGAAAAATCCATTTAAATAAATTAAAGGGAGGGGCATGAGCCCCTCGTTCCCCCTCTTTATAATTATTCAATGATTACCTAATACTAATCACGGTGGTGCCTCATCAGAAGGATCCTATATCTAAATTTTAATGAAAACTGATATTTTTGTATGAAAAACCCATTTATATCAATTAAGTGGAGGGGCATAAGCCCCGGTTCCCCCCTCTTGTACATATCCAATGAATTCCAAAAATTAATCAGGGAAGCGCCTTATCAGAATATGCATATATCAAAATTTCAAGTAAGTCCCATACTTTTATCATGAGTTATTGCGTTACGTACATAAGCTCTTAAGCTTTGATAGCCTGTAAGGCTAAAGACTGTAAGCTAAGACCGGTTGGTTGGTTGTATTTATGAATAGCAATTATCAATACGAGATATATGGGTCCTAGGGGAGGGGAGTACCCACTATGGTGGTATTTTTAAAGGAACCCACCCGTATTTATGCAGGCAAATCCAAGTTTCGAAGAAAATAGTGGAAATCACGATTAGGCTCGAACTCAGCACCTCTCGTCCAGTCTACCAGTTTTGAGAGCAGAATCTCTTTGCCACTGGTGGTGCGTTAGCTAAGAGCGCTTTTAAGAATTAGAACAAAGTCTGGAAATGATGAATTAAATAGACATAGAATAAACAGACGTAAAAATGTTATTTATTTCAGAACAGACATATGGAATGAAAATATTCAAATATTCTCGAGTATAGTTCCCAAAAAAACTAATTACCACGTGATATAATTTAGCTTTTTCTTTTTCTAACTGATAACTAAGCCCCTGACCTGCCTGGTTGCCCCAACTAAACGGGTTTGACGGGTTGGCACCTAGTATCGGGGTGAGTGACCACCTAATCGCCGCGTCACAGCAATAAATCTAAAGAGTGTCTATATCTTTATCCTAAAGGTTACCCACTGCTTATTTGTGAATTTTCTTAATCTGGTTACTTAAAATTTTGATCTTGTTGTAAGTTGATCTCGTAATTTAGAACCTCGGTCAGGTGATGATACCTTTACCAGGAGAGTCATCTCCAGAGGTATAATTCACAGGTAACTTGGAGGACTTTGCACCCACGACAGATTTTACATGCACCAGGTGCCATTAGCGTAAATGGCAGACATCGGCTGTTTCCAATTCAATCACCAGACCAATAGCTGCCAGATTTCCTTAGCCGAAGGAGTTACTTGTCTGGCAATGGAGCGGTAGCTGTTGAAACTATGGACATTTTAAGCACAGAATAGCTTACCCTTTGTGTTAGATATGCGGAGCATTTATAAAATTAATAAAACCCATATTTCGGGAAAATTGCTTAGGTTTCATCCCAGGATATGAATTGTCCGACAAAAATTTTATTCATCTATCGAATTATCATGTTATAAGACACTGCGCTCGTAATACGAAACACTTGCACGCTAATATTAATCATGTGTTTTAAATCTATTCAAAATATTTGTTTGTATTTCAATATTTTTTATAATGTTTTTCTGTTAGATACACGAGGCTAATCTCAAACATTGTTAGTTGTGCTTTTTAACACTTTCCAACAAAATTGAAAAGTGTTTTTGTTTTCGGATTGTCTGTCCGTGTGTCCGCGCTCTAACTCTCATAAATACATACGGATTGCCATGAAATTTTTAGATGATATTGATGTTTACCCAAGCACAAACCCTATTGAAAATGAAGTTACTACCATGATTAGTTTATTTGCAGGGATAGTCAACAGTTTTCCGTTACATTACGGCCTAGGGGAAAAATCATTTAAAATGAATTTTAAAGGTGTTACACCCTGGCAAACATATTCAAATTTATATGCCTTTGTGACGTGCACTAAAATATGCATTCTGTAGAATATGCAGTGAAAATAATAGTTGTTATTCATTTACAGGGCCACACAAAATAATTCCATTGCACAATAATAAAGGGAAGGGTCACTTGTCTGCGACATATTTTAATTATGTTAAACAATTTTATGTACAATAAAATTCATATATGCCACAGACGACAGAGGTTTAATATTTCATGCATAATATGAAGTGCATAGGATTTACAGGCACACACAATAGATTTCAAATAGTATATTCTATCCGAAGTACTGTATATTATCAATGATGACTGATGGATGAATGTAATGTGTTTTTAATTCTGATATGTGCTTTTAAGTTTTACTAAATGTATGCATATTATAGTGTGTATAAATGCTAAGTTGATTATACAGAGTTACACAAAAGAGCTCATAAAGATTACTGAATATGAGCTTAATTTACTTAAGGGTGTTTTTTAAATATGTTATGCATTTTTAAGTTGAACTGCTTTCAGTTTACTAACAAATGTTTGTAGAATATAGATAAAATTATATACAGAGTCACGCAAAGGACTGGATATATGGTCACCTGTGGATGATAATTTCTGGAAATGTGATTTAAATAGTTTTACGAGTGTTTTTTATTTGAATAAAAGTTTAGTAAAATACTGACGTGTAAATAAAAGTACTAGGTAAACTACATGGTTGAACAAAAATACTCAAGTATGTTTCCATCTATTAATATAAATTGCTGAAAGAAAAATTTTACCCAGTTAGACATTTTCTTGCTAAACTAAATTTCTTCTTTTTATAGTATGTACATCAGGATTGTTTAAAAATATTGTTATACATATTTGGTTATGAACAGTAACACCTTATTTTTCTAAATAACGAAGTTTTGTTAATGATTTCAGGAAGTGTTGGAAAATGTTTCACAATCATGCTTAAAGCATGATTTCTCTTACTATTTGTACTTGTTTCAGTTTTCTTTCTAAAAACGCACACGGTTTCTGATTATTTTGGAAACTGGAAGTGCCTTTCAAAACCGTAAAATTGTAACAGCAATCGAAAAATACGAAATAACATTTTTTTACATGTTTTCAAGTATTCTATGTAGAAATATACCTTAGCTCAAGACTAGTTTATATTTTATCTACGCTTTTAATTATGCAAATTATTATTGTTAGACCGGAAAAATTCCAAGATTAAGCCCAGTCCGAAGGAAAATCCTGGCTACGGGCCTGGTGTATTTCTTAGAATATTATAACATAAAAGAATGGAAATTATTAAAGTATAACACAAATTGAATATCACTATGCACTTTTTTTTAAGGTAGTGGGAAGAGGGGGGGGGGGAGCAAAAATTGTCCTGCCAAAAATTTATTTGGATTGGGAAAAAAAAACATCTTATAAATGCATTTGGCATTATGCTTATCCATTATTAATAATAAATCACTTTTAAACAACAGTTTTTTTTTTTTTTTTTTTTTTTTGCAATATCTTATGATTATACACATTCAAAATGGTATAATACAAATCCACCTACCTATACATTTGCTGTGGAAGCACTATTATTCTCTCAACTTCTTCTTTAAAAGCATTTAATTCCTCTGTTTCAAGCTTAGCTTCAAAAGCAGCTAAAGCTTGCTCTGGACGAATCTAAAAGAAGACACACATATAAGAACTAATAAATACACAAATAAAACTTTCATCCTTTTTAGTTATTTTACAATTGCTAATAAAATATTTCTAAAACTTTTTTTTTTTCCTTCTGAATCGAAGGAAACGCTGGGAGTTTTAAATGAAGAATTTATTGCAATGCATGTATATTGTTTCATAATTTTAATAAATCTTTAATTTTTATAAGAAACTATACAGGAAAAATCAGGCAAAATGAATAATTTAAATAATTAATATAGATAATATATATAGAGATAATAAAATTGATATTTTAAAAGATTTCTAAGCACAGTTAGAATATGAAAAAGGATAATTTTTATAGGGTAAAATTTTGGCAAGAAATCACACTTTTTTAAACTGAGTTATGCCAAGGTCTTTATGAAAAAAAAGCATCTACATTAAAAAAAAAAAAAAAAAAAAGAAGAAGAAAACTACATTTATGTACTTACTTGAAAATAATGTTCATTTGAAAGGCCGGGTCCAGCAACTCTCTTTACTAACCAGCTATCACTAGATGGCACACGTCCTCTCTTTTTAATGAGAATATGAAACAACAAAAGATCCCAAAGTATTCTAGATCCAAAACGGATCATAGATGCTAATAAAGATATCAGACATTTTATGACTTACAAGATAAAATTAGTGAAAAAAAAATTAATTATTACAGTAAAAAAAAATTGCACTAAAATAAATTATGATTTCAATAATTAAACAGAATATAAAATATTTATTTATTACCTAGACTGTCTGAAAAAGATAGAATATATAAAACAAACATTACATTTGGAATTTTTGTAAAATTAAATAAATGTTCTACCATTTAATAAATTTGATAACTTGTGAAAGGTATACTAAAGAATACATATGGAAATGAAATATAACTTAAGGTAATATCAAGATCTCCATTTTCATAGTGAAAGTAAACCATAAAGTCTTTAGTCTTAAACTTGCAAGCTTCACCTGGTACACTGGTCATTTATTTCAAATGGATCTTGAATCAAACAAAATATATCAGTAAAATTGACCTTGTATTTTAAAACAATATGGACATTCATCTGGAATGTCCTTTTGTTACTGAAAACAGTGAGAACACCATTGTGGTATTATATTATTTAATGTATTGGATAAAAGTTGGACTATTATGGAATAACTCTTTTAGTTGAGCATATTTACAGTAAGATTTTATAAAGAAATGGAACTACTATGACAAAAGGAATTAAAATATTATTTAATTGCCACTTCTGAAATAGACATCATTACATTGATTGCCCATTAGACTTTAAAAATGTTTAAATGATTTAGTTATTCCATTTTTAGTTATTGAATTTTGGATTGCTTAGTTTGGCATCATTTGTACATTTAGTAATTTAAGTGCTATCTCACTCTATGTTCCAATTATATTTTGTAATACATATCCTTTTCAGGCAGTTCTTTCTCGGTTTTCCATCTTAGGATTATAGAAGAATAAATGCAGACAAAAAAAGCAATAAATTAGACTGTAATCGGAAAAAAAAAAAAAAAAAAAAAATGCACAGTAACAGCAATTATTTGCACAGAAAGAGCAATGAAAATAGAATATTAATAATGAAGAGCTTTATGATTTTCAAGAAGCCCAGTAGTGTAGTGATCAATACATCAGTCTACCATGCTACATTTTCCCAGTTTGATCCCAAGTTGTAGATTGGGCAAGGTTTACTCAATTTTCATCCCTTTGGGTCAAATAAAATGAGTACCAGACTTATTTGGGAAGTAAACACTGATGGTTCCACCATTGGGCTGACAACTGGTTGTGACATACACTGCATAACACCTTAAGGCCAAAGATCAAGGAAACAGAACTGGGTATTGCAGGTCATGATCCTTAATAAATTATAAGGCTGCAGTTTTATTTATTTTTTATGATTAAAAAAAATACTGTTCCATCATCAGTTACAGTAAAATACACTGGTTATTATATTAGTTGTTTTGGGTACCTTCAGACATTAATTAAGGTGGAGCAATTTTTTTATTCATAATTTGGAGACATAGAGAATTTTGAAGAAATAAAGCAGAAAAATCTAAAACTGAATACTCGAAAAGAGAGGGAGAGGGGGAGCTTCACTGAGTTTGTGTCAAATGAAAATTCTAGATTATTTTATTTTTTATCCAGCTACAAATGATATATCACCAAATATTGTTTCATTTACCATCATTGACAGTGCTGTAGTTGGGTAGGAACGTGTGGAAATGCCGTTCCCAGAAATATTTGATTTGTTACTGCACCAAAAAAAAAAAAAAAAAAAAATAATAATAATAATAATAATAATAGATAATAATAATAATAGAAAATGTTACCACGAGATTGATAAATATTGCTTTCAGATGAATGCTACACAAATAAATACTATGAAAAGTAGAATATAATAATTACAACTGTTGATTATTAATTATATAATTGTTATATTGTTAATTATGTAATAATTATAAAATTTTATGGTCAAAGAGTCACAAGACTGCTTATTTTTTACATGAAATGTTTTTGATGAGATTTTACTATTTTAAACATCTTTAAAGCATACACAAAGTATTTTTAATTTTTCAAAAACATATATTAATAGTTTGTTTCAATAATATTTATAAAAGTATGACAAAAAAGTAAAATATTTACCGATAAAAACCACAAATGATGCTATAGGACAAAGGACAAGAGCTACAATGAGGGCAATAGAAGGTTGTAAAAGTCCTTGAATAAAAATATGCCATAATAAAGCTTCCATGACTATACATACTTTGTTACGAGGAAGACCTGAAATGTTTGTAAAATTCTAATATTAAAAATTAATTTCACCAATTTTATCACTGTAATTTCTGGCCTATAATCCATGGATTAGCTGCTAAAATTCTTTTTAAGCTGAAGTTACGCCAGGTACACTGTTTTTATCAGCAGTGATAAAATAAAAATGTAAACATCACCATTATCAACCATGAGTGGAGTTGCTTGTGACTGGTTCACATATGACGTGTACATGCTTTTGGGAGTAGCTTCTGATTTTTATGTTACTTTTTTTTTATCCTTTAGGCAACATGTTTCTAAGAAGAACAAATTGTTTCTCAACTCATCTCTTTCAAAAATTGCAATCTCAATTATTTAGCTGAAATATAAGTATATTGTTATCAGGTTGAATTTATCACTTTATTTAATTTTAATTTATTATCACGCAATGCTTAAGAGAAAACATGTTGCTTAATACTGCAGAATTTAAAGTGATTATTATTAAAAAAGTACAGGATGTTGAAGATGATTTAAAATCAACAATTATTATAGAGTTATCTGTATTTACAAGAAATTCTATGTTTTAGAATGAAAAAAAGTATTTGCATTTAACGTAATTATTTTTATTTATTTATTGTTTTCCAATTACTTTACTACTAAAATTATCATTTAAATAGAGCAACTGAATAAATAAGAATGTGGTTTATTTGTAGTATTTTGGAATATTGAAAACAATGAGTAATTCTTGTATAGTTTGGCATATAATTCATGGATTATACACCGTGCAGATTATCTGCTGAAAATTTTTTTCAAATGCTAAAACTGCGTCTGCAGATTATACAGCCATAGATTATAGGCCAGAAATTATGGTACAGTAACAGCTTGACTTACACCAGCAATTTGTTTCAGGGCAAGTGACATAATTAGAGGTATATTTAGATAAGCAATAAAAATGTTCCAATATCTAATGTTCATATTATATTTTATTTAGAAGTAAAGTTACATACATTTAATATTAGCAAAAGATTGAGTTTTCAACACAAGAATTTGGAATAAATTAGTAAGTTAAGGGTAAAATTCAATTCTAGGGCTAGCACTAGGAATTTTTAAAATTTTAGGAAGGAGTTTTAGGAATTTGTTTCCCAAATTTTAGGAAAATTTTAGAGACAGTTGTGATATTTTTAACATTACAAATATGTAATGACAGTATTTTTATGTTAGCACATGTAACAAACAATATTCCCATCATTCCAATGAATTTAGCTCTTGTTCCATTTGCTTGTCTTGTTGAGCCTGAATGAGAGCATTTTAAATTTTATCAATAACCGACTTAATGCAACTGTATTAATGAGTTTTCATAACATTGAGCCTAACCAGTATGAATACTCTCCTTCTCTCCCTTTTGGATGTTTTCGGTAAACCTAGAGAACAAAAGGTAAGAGACTGGGATGATAATGAGTTTAAAAAAAAAAAAAAAAAAAAAAAAAAAAAAAAAAAAATTCTGATGTTAACAACAAATTTTCTGAAAATATGTATTTATGATACTTTGTCAAAATTTGCATTTTATCCCAATTTTTTTTTTTTTTTCTCAATGCACTTTTAATAATATACAGGTATGACATCAATTTGTGCCAAAATAATAATAATAATAATAATAATACATTTTTTAAGCAATTTAAAAAACACTATAATACAGAAAACTGCATAAAAACATTGTTAATTATAATTAATTTTATTATATTCTGCAGTTTATATTGTAATTTATTTAATTTTTTGTTTATCTTAAGCTATAGAGGGTAAAATATTATAGAAATTTGTGCTGACAAATAAAATATCACAAATAATAATAAATAATCAAAAAATATTTTTTAGAAATGTGAAATTAAAATTTGCTTATAAAAGAGGATTGTGTAATTGTAAAACAAATAAATAAATAAAAGAGGATCAATACACTGATTTATATCTAGTTACATGACAAATATACTCACATTCTATTAATTTCATCCAGGAAAGAAAAAGAAAAGCATAATGTGTCAAAAATATTGTTAATATAATTTTTAAATATGCAACATTCTACAAAAACAATTCCCAAGCTATATGTCACAGGGAATGTTTTAGTGGATCACAGAATGATCAATTAAATAATCACAAACATATTATTAAAAATCTAACAAACACTGTCTGTTACACTGTTACAGTAAATGTGAAGTATTAAAGATAACTAAGCTTGCGAAAAGAAGTGCAGTACTAATATTGTGTAGAAAACAATTTGATGCTAGAGTTAATATGTTTCAATTCAAACTTGATACAAGAGTTCTATTTTGAATATCTGATTTGAATCTGATTGTATGCACATGTTTTGTTTATGCTTGTTGTATACATATTTTCTTACTATAGAATGAGCTGTTTTATGAAAGCTCAATTTTTTTTTTGCATGATAGACTAATATAAAAGCTTCTATTTATCAACAATTAAATAGGTTGCAATATTATTTTAATCTTTATGGTTTGACAATAAAGTTTGGGAAATGCTGTTCAAAAGACATGACAAGAAAATTAGTAATGGCATCACTGACGGAAATTTAAGAATTGTTCATTAATCATGATACATTCTGTTACAGCGTATATGGGGTTCTTTTGATCTTATGGTTAGACAACTTCAAACTCTTGTTTCTTAGAAAAGTAGAAAATAATTTATTTACAGATCTTCAGAACAACAGAGTCTTCAAAACTCACAAATATTACTAGATATTCTAAAATAACTGCTCAAATCTATCGTAAAAGTACAGCTTTAGATCGCAGAGACTCTTTATACAACGTCTCAACACTTAATAACATTCAAAACAACATAAATGAAACTCAAGCAAACTTGCTTAACAAATGCCTTGTTCACTCAATGACTGACTGGTAAATAATAACAACAACAGCTTGTATCGCTCTCCTTATATAGGCTCGCAGCAGGTGCTGGAAATTTCTAGAACCATCTCGAAAAATCCACGGAACAACATTCAATGTATCAGTATATCAATAGGGGGGGGGTTACCATAGAGTAAGGAAGGGTTACCATCGCCAACAATCGCCAAGTTTGTCACCAACTTGGCAATATATTGCCAAATTTGGGAACCAAAATTAGTCGCCAAAAGTGACGTTAACTTGGCGATATCTCTAATATTTCGCAAAGCTGCCATAGACATTCACTGAAAATAATAGACAAGTTTGCTTGATAACAGAGACAATGTAACAAAAACTAATATTAGAAAAGGAATGGAGCTTAATAAGATTATTTACATTATTTTACAGTACAAACACTAACTATTTACAAAATTCGTAACACTACCCCCTCCTCAAAGACTGCACGTCCCGGGCAGTGCAATCCCTGAGTTAGAGGAAAACACTTAAAATAAATAAACAAATAAATAAATAAATAAATAATAACAATAATAATAAAATTTATATAAATAAGAACTAATTACTATTTACAAAAAGTGACTTTCATGACCATGGTCTGAAATTCCAGTTTTGAATTTCTAATCACTTTGGCCAAAATAAGGGGCTAGCCAGTTATAATGTACGACCTTGGGCTTGGTGTGCGGCGATTTTCGTATGCGAACGACGATGTCATTCAGCCTGTTGACGACTGTGTAAGGACCGTCCCAGTTTCTTTGTAGTTTTGGCGACAGTCCCTTACGACGTATGGGATTCCACAACCAAACTTTGTCACCTTCGTTGAACTCATGTCCAGTTGCCTTTGTGTCGTATCATGTCTTCATCTTTTCCGATGCCAGTCCGATTCGGTTCCTCGCTAGACGATGAATCTCTTCAATCCGTGCCTGGAGTCCATCCACGTATTCTTCAGGTGACAAAGGAGCGTCAGGAGGACGACCAAACAAAAGATCCGCAGGCAGACGAAGATCACGACCAAAGAGCATTTGAGAAGGGGAGTAACCAGTGGCCTCATGAGTGGCACTCCTGTAGGCAAGCAGGAAAAGAGGCAATTTCTTGTCCCAGTCTTGTTGGTCTCTAGACACCAGGAGAGAGAGGCTATTTAGGATGGTACAATTGAAACGCTCCACCATGCCGTCCGATTGAGGATGTAGAGGTGTAGTTAGAGTTTTGTCCATGCCGAGTAGTCCACACATTTCCTTAAACACAGTCGAATCGAAGTTTCTTCCTTGATCGGAATGGATTTGAAGAGGAACTCCATATCTGGAAACCCAGTGTTGAACCAGTATGTCTGCTACGGTTACCGCCTCTTGATTAGGAATGGAGTAGGCTTCAGACCACTTAGTGAAGTAGTCCATGACAACGAGAATGTACTTATTGCCATCTGATGTTCTAGGAAGAGGACCCAAGATGTCTAGAGCAATTCGTTCGAAAGGAGCTCCTACATTATAACGTTGCAATCGTCCACGGGTGTGCCTCTTTGGACCTTTACGTGCTACACAGGTGTCACAAGTTCGACACCACTTCTCCACATCACTGCGAACATTATTCCAGTAGAAACGCTCTCGAACTTTTTGGGGTCTTCATTACACCAAAATGACCTCATGTAGGACTACCATGAAGCTCTTGAAGGACTATAGAAATTCTCGACTTAGGAAGTAGTAGTTGCCATCTACATGTCTTTCCATCATCAGACTCCCATTTTCGGTACAAGATACTGTTCTTCAAATGTAGGGAATCCCAGAGAGCCCAATAACGTTCAGTCGTAGGATGGTAATGGGCCATGTCTTGCCAGCTGGGCTTCCGGTTGGACTCCTCTTTCAGCTCTAGAATTGGCTTAATTTCAGGATCAGCAAGTTGATCTTTACGCAGGCTCTCGTCATTCCACGGATCTTGCGATGATGTAGACCCAGTTGTAACTTGTCTTACTATAGGACCTTTGACATTAAATTTTTTCTCAACCTGGTAGCAGTATCTACAATTCTCTGAGCAGGGTCTTCTTGAGAGAGCATCTGCATTTCCATGTGATGAGCCTTTTCGATGGCGTATCTCCATATCGTACTCTTGAAGGTTTTGTATCCACCTGGCTATCTGGCCTTCAGGGTTCTTAAAATTCAATAGCCAAGTTAGAGAAGCATGATCAGTTCAGATCAGGAATTTTCAACCGTAAAGATAGTGATGAAAGTGGTCAGCGGCTTTCACTACAGCAAGAAGCTCTTTTCTTGTTACACAGTAGTTTCGCTCGGCCTTTGACAAGCACTTGCTGAAATAGGCGATAACACGCTCCTGGCTGTCGATTTCCTGGGACAGTACAGCGCCAATGCTTTCGTTGCTTGCATCCATATCAAGTATAAACTGTTTATCGATTTGAGGATACGACAGAATTGGAGTGGATGTCAAGGCCTCCTTAAGCTTTTCGAAAGCAGCGTCACATTCCTGTGTCCACATAAACTTTTGATTGGCTTCTGTTAATTTATGAAGTGGTCTTGCAATCATCGAGAAGCCTTTGACGAATTTTCTGTAATAGGTGCATAATCCTAGAAAACTTCGAAGCTGGTGAACATCTGCTGGACGATTCCAATTTTTCACGGCCGATATCTTCTCCGGATCAGTCCTAACTCCTTCCGCAGAAATGATGTGTCCAAGGTAGGCGACTTCATTAAACAAACTGCACTTCGAAGGGCTTAACTTCAAATTAGCTTCCTTTAACTTTTGTAGCACCCGCCTGAGGTTGTTCAGATGTTCATCAAAAGATTTTCCTATGATTATGATATTATCTAAATAAACAAGACATGCTTCATATGACAGCCCCCGGAGAACCGTTTCCATAAGCCGTTCGAAAGTTGCAGGTGCGTTACATAGACCAAAAGGCATTACCTTGAACTGCCATAATCCTTGTCCCGTTGTAAAAGCAGTCTTCTCGCGGTCGTCCGGATGGATCTCTACCTGCCAGTAACCACTCTTCAGATCCAGAGTCGAGAACCAAGTGTTGCCCGCAAGTGTGTCCAGAGTGTCGTCGATCCTTGGCAGAGGGTAACTATCCTTTTTAGTGACGTCATTCAGTCGGCGGTAGTCTACACAAAATCTTGTAGAACCATCCTTCTTTCTTACTAATACAATGGGAGACGCCCAGGGACTTGTCGATGGTTCGATGACGTCATTTTCTTCCATATCCTTAATTAAATTTTGCACCTCTTCTTGCTTGGCAAAAGGTAATCATCTAGGGTGTTGTTTAATAGGTGAGTGATCTCCAATATCAATTCGGTGTTGTGTCATTTTGGTTCGTCCAAAGTCTTTAGATGTTTGGGAGAATAAACTTTGGAATTCCCTAATTAAATTTTCCGCGCCGTCCATCTGTTTTGGATCTAAGTCTGTATTTTGTAACAAATCCTTGACTAAATTATCTGAAGATTTCTCAGAGTGACTGGAATTTTGACTTATGCACGTCACAGGAGCACATGATGCTATCACCTCTCCTTTCTTGATAGTCTTCGTCTTATCACTGATGTTAGCAATTCTGATTGGAATGGTCTTTTTCGAGAGGTCTACTACAGAAGAAGCCACCAATACTCCTGCTTGTGTACTATTGTCTTCTGGATAATCTATATGGCCAAATCGGTAATTAGTTTCATTTTTAATTTCAGCTGGAACTAAAAATTCTGTTCTTGGATCTAGATTGATGTCTTCTTTGGCTATTATTGTTTGTTTACATTCAATTTCATTATTTAATCCAAAAAGACTTATTTCTTCAAATTTTGAGAGCATTTTGTTATTTTTGAAATCAAGCTTGAAGCCAAACTTCTTCAGAAAATCTAGCCCGATTAAGCAAGGATCTGTTATGTCAGCCACATATGCCATATGGTAATATTTCGTTCCTCCAAAGTGTATGGTTAAATTGGCCTTTCCATATATGCCAATCTTGTCGCCCGTCACAGTTTGCAGGGTAACGCAGGGTGGAGTCCAGATGAGTTTAGATTTCAATTTTCGAGCCAAATCTTCTCTTATTATTGTCACATTGGCTCCTGTATCGACAATCATACGGCATTGAATTCCGTTAATAAAGCCTATCACATATAATTCCTTATCACCGCCACTCATTTTTGATATCTGGAGGATCTTCAGGTGGGGCTTTTCATTCTCTGGCAACCTCTGCCCCGCGAGATGGCCAAAATTTAGTTTCCCTGCTGACTGTTTGAATTTATCTCACGTTCGTGGATTTTGGGGCAATTTCTTCGGAGATGTCCTGTATCACCGCATCCCCAGCACGTTAGATTCTGTCTTCTTGAACTTGTTCTTCCGTATTTTAAAGCTTCAAGTTCTTGATTTATTTTCCTAATTTCTTTCAAGATGTTGTTCTCAGTGTATGAGCTTTTGTTCACTGTTGCCCCTCGGACTGAATGACGATTTTCTTCGGCTGGCTTGTGTAGCTGCTTCCAACTTTAAGGCATATAGTAGTGCAGCCTTTAAATCCTGTACATCTGCCATTCGTACCGCTCTCTGCACTTCTGGATCTTTTATTCCGTCTACAAAATATTGCAGTGAGAGCATTTCCCGTACATTTGTTGGACAGCCATTGAATGCTAAATTTGCAAGCCGTTCAATTTCCGAGGCAAACTCTTGAAGGGTTTCACTCGATTTTTGATGGCGGCTCTTCATTTGTATTCTCGTATAATCCTTGAAGAATTTTTCGCCGAATCTCATTTCAAGTGCACAACTTAGAGTCTCAAAATTGAGTTGCGTCATATCGGGCAATGTTTGCAGCATGTCGGCGGCTTCTCCTCTTAAAGATGCTGCCAGTTGACAAGCTTTCACATCGTCACTCCATTTGTTCGCTTCGGCTACAATGGTGAATCGGGTCTTATAAACTTGCCAGGAACTCTTTCCGTCGTATGTCGACAGCTTGATATGCACGGGAGAAGCAGGCGGATTTCTAAATTCTTCATAATTACCACTGGACACTGAAAGCTTCTTCTCAAGATCTTGTACTTTTTTATTTAGCTTTTTATCTACTTCAACTATTTTCTCTTCAATATTACTAACTTCATTCTGAATTTTCTCTTCTACTTCCTCTATTTTTCTTTCCATTTTCTCTTCAACATTACTAACTTCATTCTGAATTTTCTCTTCTACCGAATCTATTCTTCTCTCTACCGATGAGAACTTTTCTTCCAAAGTTTTCTTCATTTCTTCTTGGCTTTTATTAACTTCCTCCTTTAATTCTTCCATTCTCTCTTGGCTTCTTTTCATTTCTTCAGTCACATCTTCTTGGACTTTGTCGATTTTATTCGATAACTCTTCTTGGCCTTTGTCAATTTTATTTGTCAACTCTTCCATTCTTTCTTCGTTTTTATTCATCTTATCCGCCAACTCTTCTTGGCCTTTATTCATCTTTTCCGCCAGCTCTTCTTGGCCTTTATTCATCTTTTCCGCCAACTCTTCTTGGCCTATATTAATCTTTTCGGTCACTTCTTCTTGGCATTTATTCATTTTATCCGCCAACTCTTCTTGGCCTTTATTTATTTTTTCCGCCAATTCTTCTTGGCCTTTATTCATTTCTGTCTTTATGCCATTGATAGCATCTAACAGTTCTTTCAGTTGTCCATCCATTGTTCTTGTTTTCGCCATAAGATCCCGACTCCTGACACCAAATGTTACAGCGTATATGGGGTTTTTTTGATCTTATGGTTAGACAACTTCAAACTTTTGTTTCTTAGAAAAGTAGAAAATAATTTATTTACAGATCTTCAGAACAACAGAGTCTTCAAAATTCACAAATGTTACTAGATATTCTAAAATAACTGCTCAAATCTATCGTAAAAGTACAGCTTTAGATCGCAGAGACTCTTTATACAACGTCTCAACACTTAATAACATTCAAAACAACATAAATGAAACTCAAGCAAACTTGCTTAACAAATGCCTTGTTCACTCTATGACTGACTGGTAAATAATAACAACAACAGCTCGTATCGCTCTCCTTATATAGGCTCGCAGCAGGTGCTGGAAATTTCTAGAACCATCTCGAAAAATCCACGGAACAACATTCAATGTATCAGTATATCAATAGGGGGGGTTACCATAGAGTAGGGAAGGGTTACCATCACCAAGTTTGTCGCCAACTTGGCGATATATCGCCAAATTTGGCGACTAAAATTAGTCGCTAAAAGTGACGCCAACTTGGCGATATCTCTAATATTTCGCAAAGCTGCCATAGACATTCACTGAAAATAATAGACAAGTTTGCTTGATAACAGAGACAATGTAACAAAAACTAATATTAGAAAAGGAATGGAGCTTAATAAGATTATTTACATTATTTTACAGTACAAACACTAACTATTTACAAAATTCGTAACAATTCCTTTACTTCATAACAGAAGTTAGAGGTCTGATAATCTAAAATAAGTAGATAAATACTTAAATAATCATTATCTTAAAAAAAAAATTTAAGAGTGATTTTTATTTATCGTGTTTCTCATAGTTTATTTACAGCTGGATGATTTATAATTGCAGCTTTTGATTGATAGATGTAAATAAATGAATGGCATTTTCAAAAATTCTAAAATTTGTGAGAAAAAAAAAAGTTAGTTATATTTTTAAATGATTGATATAATTAATTACTGGCAAGCATTTTGGTTTATGAAAAGAGGATATTTAAAAAAAATTTTTGCCATTCAAATTACACCAGTTTTTTTGTTTTTTTTTAATTACCTCAAGAAAACTCTAATAATGAAATAATTTACAAATAAGTAATAAATCCCAAAAAGTAAGATCTTTATACCAATTATAAAAAAGAGAAACTTACCTGGACTATCAAAGTCATATACTAAAATCATGATTAAATGAAACACAAGTGTGGCAGCAGGAACCCTATAAGAGAAAAGCTTTGAATAAGCAAAATTAATCCTAGTGTCAAAAATTTTCTAAATAGCAAACAACATTCTATAAATTCCCTGTTTCAATTAAAAAATTTAATAATAAAAAAAGATCAGGATTTTAAAATTATAATATAATCTTACAAAGTTTTAAAATATGAGGTAATTCAAAATGAATGATTACACTTTAGTATTTGACAGGGATGAAAGTGCACTAGGGTCATTTGGAACAGCTTTGGAGCATCAAAAATCTGATTTTGGAGAAGTAAAATCCATTTTTGGAGAAGCAAAAATATGTAGCACTAAAAATCTGATTTTGTAGCAGTAAAAACTGATTTTTCGCGATCTTTGGGTAAAATTCATGTGTTTTATGTAATATTTGGAAAAATTCGTTTGTTTTTTGCAATCTATGGACAAAATTCAAGTGCTTTTCATGATTTTTCAACAAAATTTCTGCTTTTTTACAATCTTCTGACAAAATTTAAATATTTTTGCAATCTTTTGACCAAAATTCAGTTTTCTTTTTCTTGACACCATTTTGCTCATTTTTCCCCCCTCAAAACTAGCATTTTTTCAACAAAATTCAGGGGGTTTTTTCACAATCTTTTGTGGAATTCATGTTTTTCCCAACAAAATTCTTTACGATTTTTTAATCATATTTTGTTTGTTTTTGACAAAATTAACAATTTTTTTTTCTCAGTTCTTTGACAAACATAGTATGTTTTGTGCGATCTTTTGATAAAAACCACATTTTATTTTGTGAAATTTTGGTGAATTTTATGTGTTTTTTACAATTTTTTTTTTTTTTTTTTTTTTTTTTTTTTTTTTTTTTTTTATCATCTTCCAAATTTGACAAATTTAGTAGTCTGGAAAATCTTAAAAATGGAATTTTTCTTTGTTTCTCGAATTGACAATATTGCAATAAATTTCATTTTGATACTAAGTATGTTTTGGTGTAGGCTTATAGCAAATTTAAGGAAAAACACTATTTCGGTGCAGATATGTGAAGCAACTATATTTCTGTGTCAATATCTGTATCACTTGAATCCCTGATTAGAGAGATAAATTCATGACAGCAATCACTGATATGTTGTCTCTTTTTATGATTCATTTTGAATTACTCATATAAAATAGAACATAAATGGACCTTATAAAATAGATTAAGAAAAAATACATCAATTTTCATCAATTCTAATGTATTTTCATAGAAAAAACTAAACAGAAATTCATAAGCTAAAACAAATAAAACAATAATGCTAAAGAATTTTACATACCAAACAGGGGCAAAACATGCAATAGTTAGAGAAAGGAATGATATAGAAAGGCAAATAAGGGGAAAGACAATCGCCATCAATAATGTTCCAAGAGCCCCTTTTACAAAATAATTCCAAAGGCGATTTAAATGGCGACTAAATCCTTTTCCAATAAAACCTTTAAAGAAAAAAATTATTTTCAGGTAAAATTTATTATTTAAATTACATTAAATTAAATAACATTTCAATACTTTAAAAAATATCAATAAATTTTAAACTAACAATAATTATGAATAGATTACATAAATATTTATGATATACATTCATAGTTAAAAAAAAGTTATTAATAAAATATATTCTAGTTTATTTAGTTAAAATATTTATTATATTTTACAAAATAAGAAAAAAATACTTAAAATTTAAATTCAATTGCAATATTCATTAATGACAACTATAGAAAAAGAAGAAAAAAATAAATTCCTTTTAATGATTTATTTAATTATATTTATTTTTAAAATATTAGAATTCATTTATTTCAAAACATATTTATTATATTTTTATGAAATTACAAAAATTATATACAAAATAAATAAAAATATTGACTCCTTATTAGTTATGTATTATTATTAATATTTTTAAAAAATTAAGATAGAAAAATATATTTGTCAAAAACAATAAGCAATACTTTAAAACATAAGGAAGGCAGCAATTTTAATGTTAGATCTATAGCAAAGTAAATATTAAAATTGACTGACCAATCTATACTCTTTTATTTGGTAAGGAATATACATTTGGTCATGTATATGTATTTTAATCCAGATGTTGATTAGTGAACTAATATCTTTAATTCTGGAAACATTCTATAACACATTCTCTAGAATTATGCAATTAATATTGAAATTTTAATTTCAATTAATGGTAGTCTCTTTTAATTTTCTCTAATAAAATTCTTTAACTATCAACAAAACATGTATGTTGATTTTTAAGGTTTTGTTCATCTGATAAAACCCTTTTCAGCACATTCCTTCCTATCTGTCTGTCACAAAATCTGTTCTCAGAAACTATATAAGTTAGAGACTGGAAATTTTTCATACTTATAGCTGAATACATCTGATACACAGCAAATCATTAGATATTGAAAAAGTCTTATATTATTTTAATCAAATGTCTTGATTTGATGACATTCAACTAGTTTTGCAATTATGATTTTAAAGCAGAACTTATTTTCAGCTCAGGCTAGATGGTTCAGTGATAGTGCATTTGCTATATATTCAAAAGGTTCTAATTCAGAGCTGGTTGTCTAACTTTGAAAGTTTTCCATGTAGAAAATTTCATTATCCAATAGATTATTATTATTATTATTATTATTTTGGTTGCTTTAAGGCAGATGTTGTAGAAAAATACTGTATAGATTTTTATCTGTCATACTGATGATTGTTTATCTCGAGCTGTACATAAAATGTTGCAAGTTGAATATGCCTGACCTAGAATCTCATGCCCAAAATAAATAATTCAAAATCAATGTTATATTTCATACAGATATTTCTATACACACTCCTTCTGCAAACTACTCTTTTTAGAAGGCAGGTAAATTTTTACTTTTATAATGTGTGACTATTATAATATATTTGTAAAGATTGAATCTATGATTTAAATATCTATTGATATTGACTATTATATAGAGTCTAATCGCTAAAATAATTACAATTTTCTCTGAATAAATAGGCACAAAAAGTTAATTTAGTATTTTTATACAGATAGATAAGAATTTAATATATATATTTCTTTATCTTAGTGCATTTTAGTCTTTCTACCTGTGCTTCAAAAATTTCTAGTTCATTTTATTTTAAGTTAAGAAAAAAGAAGAAATATGATTATATAAAAAGTATGATAAAAAAAAAAATCAATTACCAAAAATTAAGAAACAGAACATAATGTTAATTTATTTTTTTATGCATTGTAATTTTTTTTATTAAGTAAAAAAAAAAAAAAACATTTGAACACCATACAAATTATATCAAATAAATAAATACCAGTATCAGGTCGAGATTCAAATTCAGTTCTAGACTTTGATATATGCCTCCATAACAAAAGCAGTCTTGAGCAAAGAGTATGAGTTAAAGATGATTTCCTTGGGTACAATGTTCCCTAAATTCAAAATTAAGTATTTTTATCATCTATTGAAAAGACAGACATCAAATATTATTCATTTAAAGCATCTTTACTTGTATAAACTTGAATAGAGAGTAATATCATATACTATATAGATGATATACAGAAGCAGCCAGCAATAAAGTAATACAACAGTTTTTGTAACAATGTAAAATAACACTGATAACAATGGGACATTTTTTTGGTTTGCTTGCACCCAGCATAGTGATCTGCTGCATTTTGTAGTCCTATACATAAAAGTCAGAGAACTGATAAAATCTTTCTGTCAAAATCATATTTCATGTTTTTTTTTTTTTTTTTTTTTTTTTTATTATTATTATTAGATTTTTATTTATTAATTTTAAATTAAAAAAGAGTTAAGTCGTCAGATATGGCACTACAATTTTCTTGCTTACTTTATATATGGAGTCGGTGTACATATCAGAATTAAATCAGATCGCAATCATCATTTATGAAAATTTCATAATCAATAAAAACAATTTTCTTTCAAGAAAAATACAATATAAGCAAACATTTTCCTTTGAAGTCTAATGAAATAAAGTTTTGAATGCTCAAAATGAAATATTGATGCATTAAATGTTATAACTTTTGGTAAAAGCAAAAAAGTTTTTTTTTTCTTTTTGAGAAATTTGTAGAAATACACAAAAGTTTCACTTTTTATTAAGAAATAATAGTATGGTAAAATTAAGGAATTTTTGCAAATTGTGCATAATGATTGTACACAAATCCAATTTTATTAAATATTTTTCTCAAACTTTTGTAAATTTTAGAACAATCAATGTATTTTTTTTTTCTTTATGAAATGTAAGATGAATATAACATCTAATATGAACATTGCTTATAAATGAAACAAAACTTGAACATTTTTCTTAGAAGGAGAAAGGGCTAAATATATTCATTTTTAAAAAGTTTGTAAAGGGTTGTAAAATGTAAATGATATAATAAATAAATAAAACTTACATCAATCTGGTTTACTTCTAAATCTGGTATAAATGGCCGCATACAAAATAAAGCCCTAAGACTGACAGGACTACACCAAGGTATGATGATCTGCAATTAATATAAATTTATTTTACATGCATAACAACATTGAAAATATAATGATCACTGTAGTAATATTTAGATTATCATAGTATACAGAATGGATAATTTGTCATAAAAAAAGCTAAAGAAAACTGATTTGAAAGTTTAGTCTAAAAGACAGATCAGCAGTTAGGGGAAACTAGGGATACTTGATCCAATTGTTAGTTTTAGATTATTATTTATTGTTATATTACTTATGGGTGTGTAAATGCTGTCTATATATAGAAAATGAAGTATTACACAATATTTATTATTATTATTTGTAAAAGATGGTAAAATATAAATATTCAAAACATTCAATTTGAGTCAAGTATCTTAATGTATAGGGATACTTGACCCACCCATTAGAGATACTTAACACAAGTCATAGATTTGGGAGTATGATTTAAAATAACAAAGAAAACACTTTTACATAAGAATAAAATTAACATTAAGGCTAAAATTTTTTAATTTTTGCCAAACGAAATTATTATTTTTAATTTTTATTACATAGGGCTAATATTAGTATGTCCAATTTTTACTGTAGAAGGTCAAAATATTAACAGTCTGAAAGTTCATTCTGTGCCTAAACAGGTTCTACAATAAGAAAATAACAATTTAGTCAACTCAAAATGTAAAGATACATTTAAAGAAAAAACTTGTAATTCTATCAATTATATTGAGTGCATGGAGTACAGTTAGAGTTCCATTTGGTCACGATCAACTTATGATATATCATTCTTTACAAGCCATTTAAATCCTGTACCATACATTTATCCATTCTTCTTGCAAACTGTATAGTAAGACTGTAAAAAATAATTTCAAAAACCTTTACAACAAATCTTCTTGTATTCTGTTTCCCACAATATTTGACAAAAACAGAGTAATTGACTTATAATATTTATGTTATTGATGTTTTTTTACATTTACATGTTTAAAATATTTAATATTATAATATTTTTAAAAGTATCTCTAGGTGACTTGAGTAAATAGCCCTAGTAGCATATTTACTACATAATTCTAAAATGCAGCTATTTGCTCATAAGTAGATTAATATTATTATACATGTTATTGTAGGTAAAAACATGTGCAAAACTAGTGACCAATTAAAAAAAATCTTACTTTAGAAATATATGTATATATAACACCAAAGCTTACAGCTAAAAATATGGCTTGGCCTACAAGCAGAGTTAGATTTGAAAGTTAGGTACAAATTTCACCAACAAAAACTAAATCAAGATTAAAGATAAACCCAGTTTCATCACTAAGAATGAGCTCTAGGGACCTAAACCTTTTCTGAAAATACTAATATACAAATATATATATCAGGGATATACTTAGGAAAATTTTAAGTCCTTTAAAGATCCCTTCACAAAATAATTTATCTTAAAAAAAGACCCTGCATAAAATTATTTGTCTCTTAAATAAACCTTTCACAGAACTTTTTCATCTTTAAATTGAACTTTTCACAAGTTTAATCATTTAAAAATAAAATCTGGCCAGTGAATAAATAGTTGAACTCACCAAAGAACATATTGTTTAGCTTTTTTATGTATGAAGAATAGAACCTGAATGCATCGATAATTTAAAATTCACAAAATTATGACTAGAATTTTCACAAATATAAGAAAAACTTCACAATTTCACAAAAAACAGGACTCAGTAAGAAAAGTCTGGACAGATGGACATGGAATGGATTTAAAAATAACAAAAACAAAATCAGAGAACTTCAAAATGTTAAAATATGCCAAAATTTTTATAGTTTGGCTTTTATTATGTTTTAATACATTTTTACAAATTTACATGATGTTATATATTCACCTGCTTTCCGCCCATTATATTCCCAATATGACTTAATATTTGCTATTTTTATTTTTTAAAGAAAAAAAAAAAGAACGTCAAGTTATTTATTTTATTTTTCATTTTCATGTGGAAATCTAGTTATAGAAAAATTATGACGCAATATTTAATTTTTCTTAAATCTGTCAATTTTTTTTTCAATTTTTCCTGTGCAAATTTTGCAATAGTAATGTAATTGTTGTAGTAAGAATTTTATTTTATTTTATTGTTGTCAACTGCTACAACAAAAATTTTTTATTTTTTCCTGTCATTGTTCTGTAAGAGATGGTTCTGTAAGAGCCATGTTAAAGCGGTATTTAAATTTTTTAACCCTTCCATTTGTCCACCTCCTTGAACCAATTTTGCCCATTTGTAATCCTTGATGAGATATTAACCATCTCAACATATTTGCATATGATTCCTGCATAATTGTGACTTTTATCATGTGAATAAAATTTAGTACATACATACATATATATAACTTTTTAGATGAGGGTGGTGTCGGACGTTCCTCTCAGCCTGCACAACTTTGAAGAAAGTCTGTAGTAGTTATAGCTGCCACCAACGATATTATTAGGAGATATCGGTCACCCACTGTGAGGATTGTGTAATGCAGGGGTGATTCTGAGTGAAATTTTTTTTTTCTCGGAAATTCACATCGCATTTTCGGAAATCGGCAGGGGGATTGGGATTCCGCGAGTTACCCCCCCCCCCTCCCCTTTTAGCTGCATACTCTCTGTCACCAACAAATTGAATGACTAAAAATGATCTTGGAGGTAAGTGTCAAACTGCCCATCAATGAGTTTGTGAGCTGCATCCATTGAACTTAAATCGTCAGGTTCAAAAAATAAAATTAATTCCTGCAAATTGGTGATTGCTGCAAAATTATCTCATACCATAACTCATAATTCAAAATGCAAACAATTCATCATTCATCCAAATAATATATATTTTCAGTGAACTTAACCTACATTTAATAAATACTTAAGAATTCATACATAAGAAATTTATCACATAAGACTATGTATTTATTTCATGCTAAAATTTGGCGTCAAATTTCAGAGCATGAAGGAACTTAAATAATGTGTTTTATTACCCCACTTCTGTTGTTGATGATAACTATGAATAGAAAAAATAAATAAATAAAAATAAAAAAAGATACTTATTTGTATTATTTAAATCCTACAATATTAAATAAATCTAATGATTAGCTTTGTACCTTATATGTTTTTAACATATCATAAAATAAATAATGTTGGTATCATTTAATCTTGCCACTAAATCTGCTGCATATGTCTGCTGAATATGTTATTATTCTCTATACACTTAATTATTTCCAAGTAAGAAATTTTATTACATTTTTAATCTACTGTAGTTTTTATAGTATTTAAAACCGTAGATATTAATGGTTAGTGGTGCAACTTAAATATTTTCAATATACCATAAAATAAATAATGCTTGTATCATTTAATCTTGAGACTTAATTTATGTCTCTGCTGAATTTCTTATTATTCTTCATACATTTAATTATTCAAGTAAGAAATTTTATTATATTTTTATTGATCATAGATTTCATACTATTTAAAACTGTATATAATCTTAATATATTAGGTTGAGCAAAAAGTTCTGGGAAATTTTTAATCTATTAGTTATCAGCAGTAGCGTAGCTATGTTTTTTGGCGCCCGGGGCCAGCAAGAAATTTTGCGCCCCCACCCCAATATAGATATATAACAATTTCTCTCAATTTGGCGCCCCTAGGCCTCGGCGCTTAGGGCAAACGCCCCCCTTACCTACACCACTGGTTATCAGAATCTTTATTGTATATAGGAGTACTAGTATAGTACAAAGTCCAAAATCCAAAGCACTCCAAACCACAGCGATTCCGAATTCGGGATCATTTTCATTTAATTTGTAAAAAAAATAATAATAATAATCTATCCCTCCCCTTTTCACAAAAAACAAAAGAAAAGGGGTGGCATGATATATGACAAGAATGCATTTTCAATACTAAAAAAAAGATAATATTAAAACAGATATTTTAAAAGAGAAAAAAAAAAGGTAAAACAGGAAACTATCCACATTGAACATTCCTTTTCCCTACATTTATGTTGTTAGAATATTTATGTTACAATATTGAAGAAAGATGTTTAAAAATAATAAATTAAAGTAAATTTGAGATGATTTTTTTTTTTTTTTTTTTTTTTTATAAAAGCTAAGTATAAGTTTTTATAAAAGTATCTTTGGTTCAAAAGTAATTCTGTTTCTTTTTTTTTTTTTTTTTTTTTTTTTTTTTTTAATAAAATTAAGATAATAATTTCCAATAATTAAAAAATATATATATTGATTGTCAGCCATTTTTCTTCCTTAACACTCTAAAATACATAATTCTAATTATATATATCGTAATATTGTAAAATGGCATGGCTTACTATCTTATATTTTGTTCCAACTTCCATTTTTCTTCTTTGCCGGCATTTTTCCAATCTTCCGATCTTTTGTTTACATGGTCAAATCAATCGCTTATCTTCTGTTTTTCCGATCGTCGCTGATGGGTGTGTTCATCCTGGTTTTATCGTTCCGTTCGGTCGCAATCCGCAAGCATCGCGGATCGCAACTCGTAAGTGGCTGTCTTGCATTTCTTCCATCGCAAGTCAGGAGCTCGCTTGCTCAACTCGGAGGGGCGTATCCAGTTTCGGATTGCCGCTGCTATTTAAACCGGCGGAGATAGATTGTGCTGGGGGTTTTTGAAGTGATGTTATGTCTCAAGATAATTGATGTTAACGTCAATATGATATAGTTTCAGAAATGTATTTTAATTCATCCAGTTTTAAAGTTTTAAAGTTAACATCTAGTTGTTTAATTACGCCAAATCCATTGCTGGACATTTGATTGTGAAAATGGTTTATCAACTTCGCCCGTGTTTCATTTTACCAGCGGTCATAGTCCATTTGTGTTGTTAATTACGTCTTCATACTCATTTATTTGTGGACATTATTATCTTCAGTTTTCTTAAGACTTTTCATCGAAATAGTTGGTGTGCCATATCATGGGAATTCTTTCAGTACGTCGAGAGCAGTCATCCATACGTGAGTCCGTTTTGTTTTCATTGCTATCCTAGTATTGTTATATGCCATGCCATGCCATTCAATAAGTAACATTATTTCATTACATAGAATGTTTTTAATTTAAATACAGATTTGAACTTATTTTCTGTTTACATTTTACCAGTTATATTTTCATCTAAGTTTATACATATTTTATTTAAACTTGAATATTATTTCATGACATAGAATAACTTTAACTGAACTTGTTTCTGTTCACGTTATGCCTGTTATATTTTTCACCTGGATCTATACATGTTTTTATTTAAACTTGCACTTATTTTTCGTTAATAAACGTTAGCCTTATTTTACTGAAAAACAGTTTCTTTAATGTCTTTCATTACACTGTCACAATGTCACCAATACTTACTCTCTTAGGTCACCGTAGTTACACTGTTATAAGCTGCTAAATTTTATTTTGTTTTAGACGGTTCTTGTTACAGAACCGATCACGGGTTATGGGCCCGAAGCGAATACGCTTTTAAACCCTTTACGGCGGCCATAACCTAATTGGTGACATTTCAAACATTTTTGACAGTTGTTTGTAGTATGCGGCCATTGGACCTCCGAGTCACTTTAGAGGGGGGGGGCCGCAATATAAAATTTTTTTTGAAGGCTATATGTTTTTTTTCTTTCCTATTGAGATGAAATACAAAAAGGTTTTTTTTGGATCATTTATAATAGAAATTTTTGTACTATCTGATTACTAAGTACGTTATTTAAAAAAAAAAAAAAAAAAAAAAAAAAATTTTTCTCCTTTTTTATGTAATACCTTCTGTTTAAATCATGGCCATGGCTAACATACAGGTGTGCATAACAAAACTGAATTCTCACAATTATGGAACTTGGGCAGCTGACGTAAAGTATCTACTATTAGATAAAAATGCGTGGAGCATAGTTAATGGCACTGAAAAGGCTCCTGATGAAAATGACTCTGTAGCGACAAAAGAATACCAATCCAGAGTCAGGTCTGCCCTATCAATAGTGTATTTAAATGTTGAAAATGAATTCCGGAGAATCATAGAAAATATCGACGACCCTCATGAAGCCTGGACTAAACTTAAATTGCATTTTCAGCCTGATAACCGGGCACGCCATATGCAATTATTTGGCGAAATTCTTTCCTGTAAGATACAACCTGAAGAGCCCGTTGATATGTTTGCAGCTCGCCTCCAAAGACTTGCTGACCAACTTGCTGCAATAAATGAGCCAATCAAAGAAACTTACCTCACATTTCAATTGCTTAGATGGCTCCCGAAGAAGTTCGACAACATGGTGCAAGGGATTCTGCGATGGCCAGACCAACAGTTTACGTTCAAAAGCGTTCTTACAGAGTTAGTCGCAGAAGAGTCCCGGATCAAACTAAGAGAGGACGACAGAATAGATGCCGTGCAGTCTCATTTCTCCAGAGCCCGTTCCTCAAAGAAGTGTTCCTTTAAGCCTAAGTTTAGAGGTCGGTGTCACAAATGTGGACGCAGAGGACATTTACAGAGCCAGTGTAGAGTGCCTGATGTCACCCGCCAGGAATCCTGTCTTAGCTCTAGTTCCAGAAGTTCCATGATGCCTAGAGACTCCTCCAATTCCGGTTCCGTGGTGTACAGAGACTCTTCCAGTTCCAGAAATTCTTCTTTGTCCAGAGGTTCCTCCTTTTCCAGAAATTCATCGAAAAACTCTTCCGTATCCAGTCCTGTCCGTGCTCAATCTGATGGTCATAGATCCAGAAAAGATGTGCCTCGCAACCGACGTCAACGTAAGACAACAGGCCAGGTAAATTACCTCATACAATCTAATCTGAGTAACATAAAATGTGGTGGAGACGCCTGGGTCTTTGACACAGGTGCCTCCCACCATTTCTGTAAAGATAAAAGCTTATATGTTAAGTTTAAACCTTTAAAAAATGAGGAATTGGCTGTTGCAGTTGACGGTGCTACGTTCCCTATCGAGGGCACCGGTTTAGTGGATTTAAAAATAAATGGGGAAATGGTTCGCTTCGGCGACGTCATGTATTGTCCTAGTCTAAGACATAATTTAATTTCAGGTCCCAGACTTGATAAAATGGGTGCCAAGTTCAAAGGAGGTGAGGGAAGGGTCAAGGCATATCGGGATTCTGGCACACTTTTTCGTGCTTTTCTTAAAGATGGCATTTACTGCCTCTATCCAGATCCTAACCATAAAAATAGAAATAAAGACCCTAAAACTAACCGTAATCAAAATCCTAAAAAGGTACGTTTCCAAGCCTCAACCGTTCAAAAAGATGATTTTAAACTCTGGCATAGACGCCTTGGGCACATCAGTTCCACATTAATTGAACATACTCTAAAATGTAATGGCGTTAGGGGCTTACCACCCATTAAATGTAAAGACTTTGAATGTGAAACATGTAAAATTAATAAACACAGACGAACATCATTCCGCCCAATAAACCAAATAAGATCTAAACGACCTCTAGAACTGCTACACACTGATCTGTGGGGTCCGACACAAATAACAGGGCGAAACGGGGAAAAGTATTTCCTAACTATAACAGACGACTTCTCTCGCAAAGTGTCAGTATACCCCTTATGCAGTAAAACACAGGTGTTTAAGGTATTTTCTAACCACGTAAAAAGAGCAGAAAGGTTTTTGGGCACCAAAGAAAAAGGAGTTCGTAGCGACAATGGGCGGGAATTCGATAATGAAGCATTCACTAAATTCTTTGAGGACAATGGCATAAAACACGAATTTACCAATGTATATTCTCCGGAGCAAAATGGAGTTTCAGAACGTTTAAATCAAACAATAATGGACGGGGCTCGCTCAATACTCAATGAAAGTAAACTCAGTCTCAAATTCTGGCCAGAAGCTGTCTTATACATCGCATACACTCTTAACCGAATATGTCACAAAACTCAGAAAAAAACTCCTTTCGAATATTATTGTGGTAATAAACCGTCCATAAGACATTTACGACCTTTTGGTACGGTGGCATATGTGGGGGTACCTAAACAACTAAGAAATTCCAAATTCGATCCGAAGGCTAAAAAGGGTGTCTTAGTGGGTTACGCAATGTCTACAAAAGGCTACAGGGTATGGATTCCCGAAACCAATAAAATAATAGAGACAATAAATGTTAGGTTTGGTGACGAATCTGTATCCGGAAGTATCCACAAACACAGTGAACAAGGTCCAAGCTATTCAATAGGCACAAACCCATTTACAACTTCGGAGCAGCGCAACGGAAGCGATCTGGGACCCTCTTACATCCTAAGTTCCGAACCACCTGAGATAGACCCTTTGACTGACCTTCAACCTGACAGATTTACTTCAGAAGCACCACCCACTCAAAGTATTAGACCGAGTACCTCTAAATCTTCCGACTCTGCCTCCTCACACCCATCTGAGGGTGACAGTGACGAGGATGGCGAGGATTTTACTAGAACTCTCAGGGAAGCTATCTGGTTCCGTAAGCCTGTAACTAGGCCTGACAAATCGAGAACCGACGTCTACTATTACGAGTTGGGTGAAACACAACGTCTAAGATCACTGAAGGAAGTAAGAGATTACTGTCATTCTAATGGTATAAAATTTGATCCGTCACTGTTCAGTTTTAAAGGAAGCAATAAGTACGAAGGCATTGTAAAGTCCACTCCTAGTCCTAGCTCAAGTCCTAGTTACACACCTCCACACACTTCTTTCTCTAAAACTCATAAAACCAGTTCCTGACTAGAAGACCCCATACCTACCACATATAAGCAGGCATTAAAATCACCTCAGTGGGAACTCTGGAGACAGGCAATGAAGGAAGAGATGGATGTTATAAATAAAAGACAAGTATGGGTATTAACATCTCTGCCACCCAACACCGAACCACTAGGCTGCAGATGGGTATTCACCATCAAACGAGACGACAAGGGACGGGTTGCAAGATATAAAGCGAGACTTGTAGCACAAGGCTACAAACAAGTCAGGGGTGAAACGTACGATGAGACGTTTTCGCCCGTAGTCAATTTCAGTCTAATTCGCTTTTTCTTTGCAGCCCTTGTCTCATGTCTCGGATGGATCCACACTCAGTGTGATGTAAAAGGTGCCTATCTGTATGCCCCTCTTTCTGATAACATCTACATGAAACAACCATCAGGGTTCGAGGTAAAAGGTAAAGAACATTTAGTCTGCAAACTCCAGAGGGCCCTTTATGGCCTCCACCAGAGTGGACGAGTATGGTTTTATGAATTACATAAGATTTTAATTTCTCTTGGTTTTAAAAAGTTAGAGTGGTGTAATTGCGTCTATTCGTTTTCTAATTATGTTGTTTTATTACTATATGTGGATGACTTTGTAATATTAAGTAACCATCAGAAACATATTAATGAAGTTTTAACCCTTTTAACAAAACATTTTGACATAAAAATCCTGGGGAGAACACGCAAACTACTTGGTGTTGAATTTGAGGAGGATGGGAATGGCACTGTTTCAATTCATCAAAGGCAATATATTGATGATATTTGTACAAGATTTAAAGAATTCAACTTTCCCATTACATCACTCCCTATAACTAAAGGTACCGTATACTCCAAGTTACAATGTCCTCAAACCGAAGCAGAAACCCAGGAAATGTTACAATATCCATACAGAAGTGTTTTGGGCTGCCTTTCATTTTTAACAAGCAGGACACGTCCTGATATTTCGTACGCTGTAAATATCTTCAGCCAATTCCAGAGCAATCCTGGGATTGTTCACTGGAATGGTCTCCTGAAGCTTTTAGGGTATGTCCAAAGCACAAAACACTATAAACTGAGGTTACCTTGCAACCACATAAACCTAATAACTTACACCGACGCGGATTTCGCCGCTAATAGGGATGACAGAACATCAATGGGGGGACAACTACTAATGTTAGACAAAGCTCCTATCATGTGGAGAGCCTTTAAACAAAAATCTGTCTGTTTGTCTACTATGGAATCAGAATTTGTGGCTTTAACAGAAGCAACTAAAGAGCTTCTATGGTTCAGTAGGATCATAACTGAATGTTATGACAAACATATTTTTACAGGTCCACAAGTTAAACCAACACTTTTAGTAGACAACATGGCCTCCATTGATTTTCTTAAGTCTCCCATTGAAAATTACAGAACGAAACACATTGACGTAAAATTATTTTTTGTTAGAGACCTTTTAAACCAAGAGATTTTTAATGTTAAACACGTAGCCAGTAAATCTAATCTCTCAGACATTTTCACTAAACCTTTAACAAAGTTTGATCTTAAAAAATTTATTGATGTAATTTTTAGTTATAAGTAATTTATATATGTACATGATATTTAAATGCTATGAAAAAAAAACTCCTCCTCCTTTGAACTTGTGTCAAGCATAAAGATGCTTGTTTAACTTTTTATGTTAAACCTTGAAGTTTAGCATTTTTTTTTAAACTGAAATTTTTGTATATTTCAGTACTTTTCTTTTGAAGAAAAATGTTTGAATATGTAATTATACTCTTGTTATTTCATACTTGTTTCGTATGCATACGTTTCATAATATTTTTTCATAGGTTTTGATATACCCTCATTTCCAACATCGCGGACAATTTAACTCCCGCTGGAATGTGGTCAGACCTCAGGATCGTTCATCCTCCGGGATCCGAGCAGCCTCGAAAAACGTCTCGTGAGGTGCCCTTGTAAATAGCCAGAGTGGTCTGCAGGGGGTAGCGGCGTTCTTGAGTGTTCTGATCACAGGAAGGCCTGTCGCGGGCATCGTTCTTTTTAAGTCTGTAAGTCCCTGTTTTTGTATAATGGAAATGTCACATAGGTCCCGTCCGTGGTGTTGAAAATCGAGTTGTATTTTGTTTTATTGCATATGTAAATATGAAATTTTTCTTCTCGTTTTAAGAATATATATAACAAGTTTTTTTCATATTTAAATTGGCCAAATCATTTGCAAATGTATATCGTTTCAAAAGCTTAAGCATATTTTTTTTTGTGTTGTCTTTCACGTGAGCACTCACAGTCATTTAACTATGTCACTAACATAATCATAATTCATAATCGTTATCATGATCATGATCGTTGTTGTTCTCATTATTGAAATTTTCTCATTAGCATAACATGTATCTTTCATATATTATCAAAGTATTTTCATATTGTAATTCATGTATATTTATTCTTTATATTATCCTAAATTTGCGTTTATGTGATAATCATTCTCTTTCAGAATAAATATGCAAATGTATAATTGTTTAAAATTCATTCGAATATTGTTACAAGTCAAGACCAAAGGAAAAAATCATCATATTAAATTGTTTATGTAAAGGTAACTCGTAGTCACTTGCACGTGACGAGGTAATTGTACTTATCTTTCACGGTTTTTTTCAGGAAAATGTTATCTTTATAGACTGTTGCTATTGAACTATATTCGACGTGAAAAAAAACTTTTCGTTAGAGTTACAATTGTAACTGAACTTTCATGAAATGAAAAAATTGTTAATCTAGTTGTTATATAATTGTTAAAATTGTTGTTATTGTTGAATATTGTTATTAACATTATTGAAAATTGATGTTTTTGATTAACCCTGTTGAAGTTATTGAATTTGTTGCATTTATACTTGTTAATGTCAAGTTTCTGTTTTACTGGTAACTATCGAAGTGTGATAGTTTATATTCTAATGTTTTACATTATTCTATATATATATAATTTACAATATCTGTTGATTATCCATTTTATTTTTAAGTACGAGTGTTAAGGGGGGGGGGCGATTGTCAGCCATTTTTCTTCCTTAACACTCTAAAATACATAATTCTAATTATATATATCGTAATATTGTAAAATGGCATGGCTTACTATCTTATATTTTGTTCCAACTTCCATTTTTCTTCTTTGCCGGCATTTTTCCAATCTTCCGATCTTTTGTTTACATGGTCAAATCAATCGCTTATCTTCTGTTTTTCCGATCGTCGCTGATGGGTGTGTTCATCCTGGTTTTATCGTTCCGTTCGGTCGCAATCCGCAAGCATCGCGGATCGCAACTCGTAAGTGGCTGTCTTGCATTTCTTCCATCGCAAGTCAGGAGCTCGCTTGCTCAACTCGGAGGGGCGTATCCAGTTTCGGATTGCCGCTGCTATTTAAACCGGCGGAGATAGATTGTGCTGGGGGTTTTTGAAGTGATGTTATGTCTCAAGATAATTGATGTTAACGTCAATATGATATAGTTTCAGAAATGTATTTTAATTCATCCAGTTTTAAAGTTTTAAAGTTAACATCTAGTTGTTTAATTACGCCAAATCCATTGCTGGACATTTGATTGTGAAAATGGTTTATCAACTTCGCCCGTGTTTCATTTTACCAGCGGTCATAGTCCATTTGTGTTGTTAATTACGTCTTCATACTCATTTATTTGTGGACATTATTATCTTCAGTTTTCTTAAGACTTTTCATCGAAATAGTTGGTGTGCCATATCATGGGAATTCTTTCAGTACGTCGAGAGCAGTCATCCATACGTGAGTCCGTTTTGTTTTCATTGCTATCCTAGTATTGTTATATGCCATGCCATGCCATTCAATAAGTAACATTATTTCATTACATAGAATGTTTTTAATTTAAATACAGATTTTAACTTATTTTCTGTTTACATTTTACCAGTTATATTTTCATCTAAGTTTATACATATTTTATTTAAACTTGAATATTATTTCATGACATAGAATAACTTTAACTGAACTTGTTTCTGTTCACGTTATGCCTGTTATATTTTTCACCTGGATCTATACATGTTTTTATTTAAACTTGCACTTATTTTTCGTTAATAAACGTTAGCCTTATTTTACTGAAAAACAGTTTCTTTAATGTCTTACATTACACTGTCACAATGTCACCAATACTTACTCTCTTAGGTCACCGTAGTTACACTGTTATAAGCTGCTAAATTTTATTTTGTTTTAGACGGTTCTTGTTACAGAACCGATCATTGATTATAAAGCCGAAAATTTCAAGATAAAATCCATAGCAACATTCGCCAAATGGCCAATCATTCAAAGAAAAATAGCCAATATTGTCAAAGAATCGCAGGAAAAAAAACAGAGATTACAACCCTTGGCAAAAAGTTTTCGATCATTACATCAACACTCCCATCTTTTATAAGAAAAGAATATTTTTTCTCATTGCATAAAAATTAAACGATATTAGTGATAATACATTTGTATTATATGCAATGAACAACAATATGAAATAAAGAGAAATCATTATACATCAATTTAAAAACAGAAAAATTGTGATTGAAATTTAATCACCAAAGAAAAAATTACCTGATCATGCTTAGATTTGGAAAAAAATAACCGATCACTGTAATCAACATTTCATAAATCCACTCTTATTTTGAATAACAGCGGAAATTCATAATGGCATGGACTCAATAAGATTTTACAGACATTGGAAGTAATTTCACACCAGCATTCCCTTATATCTTTACGCAGTTCTATGGCATCTGTAATTCATCGAAAATCAATTTTTCTTTTTAATATATTCCACAGATTTTCGATGGGATTAAGATCCAGACTATTGGGCGGCCAAGTGATGGTTTGAATTAGTACATTATCTACATTTTATAGAAATTTCTTCAATGATTTGGTGAGTTGGGAAGCTGCGTTGTCATCTTGAAATAAGAAGTCATTTTGATCTCCGACGATTGATCGACGCTAAGAATCAGAAAATTGCCTAAAATATCAATGTAAACCTCACAGTTTATTGTACGTAACACAATACACAACTTACCGATGTCTTGTAATGACATATATTTCCAAACTGTAAATGAAGTGAAATCTTAGTCCTCGTATTGACACATTTATCATTGAACTTCTCATCAACTCTCTTTCAAACTAATGTTCCACAGTCATCACCTGTTCCGAGAGATATGTACAATTCATAGCTAAAAATAACTTTATTCCATTATCCAGTGGCCAGTGTATATGTTTTTTACGCCATTGCAAGCATTCTTTGCTATGCTTCTTTTTCAAGTAAGGTTTCGTTTTAGCTTCTGAGAATTTAAATTCTGCTGCATTTAGCTGATTACGTTCAATGCGGTCACATACCTTTACGTTATATTTAGACCATTTGGCATTGAGTTTTTTTTAAGTTGCTCGCCACTTTCTTTTTGCTATTTCTTTAAGTTTTCTGTCCTCTTTAGGTGTTTTCATTCGTGCACGTTTACATAGAGGTAAATTTTCAACGCTGTTAGTCAACTATATTTTTCCCGAATATCGCATACCATACTCTGAGCACAGTTTAATAAAACAGCTACTTTCCTTTGTGAATTTCCCTCTTGCAACAGTTTATTCATGCAAATTTTGAAAACTGAGACAGTTTATTCACACGAGCTATTGTCCGGCACTTCAGAGCTGCTTTTGGTCTTGCAGGTGTAAGATTTCTTCTTTTAAATAATTTTCAGAAATTGTACGCATGCTCAGGCATCCTTATCTGTCTTCAACATGCAAATTTCAAACCTGTTTCCTCAGTGATTGATTATTATTTTCCAACTTCCATCTTGATCGGATAATTTTTTCTCACGAGGAAACTTTTTTGCGTGCAGTATAATTATAAATTATATTATTGTTATACTGAATTCACTTTTCATTTATATTTTATTATATATTCTTTTATTTGCCATATGGTAAAACGCCCCAATGCTCATGAATCGCAAAATATATGCTTCGAAATGCAAAAATTAGAAACTTGATAACACTGATCGAAAACTTTCTGCCAAGGGTTGTAAACGATCTTAAAAACTTGCAAATTTCATCTATGGATTACGAAACAAACGCTAAATTCTTTAAAAAATCACACATTACGTCGAAAAAAACAGCAAATTTTATCAAAAAATAGCAAAAAGCCTGACAAATTTTGTTAAACGATAGTGAGAAAATGTCAATTTTTGTCAAAAGATCGTGAGGGGGAAAAAAAAATCTTCAAAGGGGTGCAAAAAAATAGATAGTTCTGGGTTTCACATACTTATTAAATTTCAGGAGGAGTACAACACCAGGGAATTTTTAGCATCAAACACAATGATTTTGTATGATACATATTGTAATCCTTAAAAATCAAGGTATATAACATAAATCAGGAACCTAATCAACACTACTAACAGACCATAGACCAAGCATCAAACTTTTGTGCATCAAATGAATGCAAAATGTGTTTCAGTCTGAAACAATTTGCATGAAATAAAATTCTTGAAATCAGCTTTTTCTATTGAAAAAGGTTGTAGACACATTTTTTATCTATTAAAAGATATATAAAAAATTAAAGGAATAATTAATGTATTAATGAAAACTGCAAGATATAAAACAGGAGTGAATTTAAAAATAACTTTCCTCTTTTACATAATTAAACACCAATTTTCACTGAAGAAAGAAACTGCATACTTACACCAAATATGAACATGGCATTCCACAACCAAGAATATGTGCGAAGACAATAATTAATCCACCTCCAGAAAGGAGACCTAGTGGAAGTAGTGTGCAAACGTTGTTTTTCCACTAAGTATACTGGCTGAAAAATATCAAGCATGAATTTGGAATTAACATTTTTTTTTAACAGAACTATACATTTATGTAATACTAAATTCTAGCTTAAGATAAAATAGAATTGAGAAAATTTGTAGCAATTTGAATCAATGATGACAAACTAACAATGACTTCTGATGATCTTCAATGACGACTTCTGAGGCATCCATAAGGAATCAATCAACCAATAAATACTTTTGTAATTGCTATGCTTTTTTTACCAATAATAACTGTAATTTTTAAGACACTTTTTTATTAATTACAGTATTTTTTTAAAAAAAAAACAGATGACCATAATGAAACCTAAAGTTTAAGGGAATATTGAAAAATTCTAATTAAATAAAAAGCTTAAAAAAAAAAAAAAAAAAAAAAAAAAAAATTAATATTTTTAGAATTTTTTGTTTTAAATTAAAATTGATTTAATAAATCGGCAGTTAGAGCTATTGTTGCATAATATTTACAAGAATAATTAGATTTATTAACAAGAAATACTTATCGGAATATCACAATTTTTATAAGAACAGTGTCAATAAATGTATTGTGATCCTATCTGTAACAGAGAAGTATTTTGTAGTTGAAAATTTTTCATATAACCTGTTTTAATAGGATGAAAGCTATATCTAGGTAAATGGTTGAGAAAGTAACCACATTACAAAATAATTAGTTTTGACAGTTTCATGATGCTTTCTAAATATGATTGAGCAGATTATTTTGTATGAAAAGAAAAGCGCAATCTACTTTTATTAGTAAACAAATAAATTTTACACTGAATTTTCCTTATGGTACTTAAAAGTACTATCAGGCTATTATAACTTTGTACTCTTATTAGTACTGTAATTTCACCAGGGAAGCATCACTGTAATTATTCTAATCCTTATATATATTATAAATGTGAAAGTGTGTCCGAAAAATTGGAATGAACTTGGCTTCAAAACGGATGGATTAATGTCTTTGAATCTTTGCATATGGATAGATTATAGGAGTGGAATGAACATAGGCTAATTTTTATTTATTTTATTCAAATATTTTCCTTAATAATTCAAAATTTAATTAATTTTCATACAAAATCAATAGGCTTTTTTCAGATAAAATTTAACCATTTTCCTTTCCTGTTGCCAAGAAAATAAAATATTGGAATAATAATTTTTCAGTGGCAATGAATTTTTAATAAAAAACTTCCACGCGAAAAACTATAATAAAATAATTTAAAAGAAAATAAATATGACGTCATGTTTTAAATAAAAATAAAAGGTATATTTTTTATAATATATTTAACAAGGATATTTGTTTAGTTAATGGGAATTTTTGTGTAAAATATGGCGACATAAATTAAAAGTAAAAAGAATGAAAAATAATTATGTTTTTAATAAAATGGTTCACTTATGAAAATGTGACATCATAGTTGAAATAAAACAGGTACTTTATAGTAGTCGTTAAAAATACAAGGAGTATGAATATCAGTAGCTAATGGAGCGAAATAAATAATGACGTCATATTTAAAATGAATCAGAAATATTTTTTACTTACATTAATTAATAAGTTATAAGTTACACACAAATGAATATTTTTATTCAAAACTCATAATTATCAAATGGAAGAAATTTTTTTTGGGGGAAAAGGTGGAAAATAAAACTACTGATTAATATATTTTTGGCTCGATTTTTTAACACTTTCGAACAAAGTTGAAAAGTTATTATGCTTTCTGTTTGTCTGTCTGTCTGGTCGCTTTCTAACTTTCGTAAATATACTCCGATTTCCATGAAATTTTTGGACGTTCTTAACGTTTACCTAGCATGAATACCCATTGAAAATAAAGTTTCTACCATGATTAGTTTATTTACAGGGATTGTCAAAAAATTTCCTTACATTACAGCATTATGGGGAAAACCGTTTTAATTAAATTTAACGATGTTACACCCTGTGAAACACATTCAAATTTATATGCATTTACAAAGTGCACTAAAATATGCATTTTGTAAAATGTGTAGTGAAAAGGTCACTTATTCATTTACAGGGTTACACAAAAGAATTCTATTGCATAAGAATAAAGCGAGGTACAGTTTCTGACATATTTTAATTATGGTAAACGATTTCATGTATAATCAAATTGATATACGTTGCTGAGGCTTAACGTGAGTTATTTCATGCATAATACAAAGTGCATAGCATTTACAGAGACACACAAAAGATTTCAAATATTATATATTTTATTCGAAGTACTGTATATGATGGATGATGACTGTTGCATGGATGAAATGCATTTTGAATTATGAAATGTGCTTTTAAGTTTCGCTAAATGTAGGCATATTAAATGGAGAGTATAAATGGTAATAGTATAAATAGTTAAATTTAGATATACAGGGTTACACAAAAGATCTCGGAAAGGTTACTGAATATGAGCGTAATTTACTTAAAGGTGGTTTTTAAATAAAATATGCATTTTTATTTTGAACTGCATTTAGTAAACTAAGAAATGTTTGTAGTATATATATATATATATATATAATGATATACAGGGTCCTGCAAAAAACTGGATACAAGGTTGTCTTCGGATAATAATTTCTGAAAATGTAATTTAGGTAGTAATAAGAAATATTTTTGTTTGAACTAAATTTTAAAAAGATACTTTCGTGTATTAAAGGCACTTGGAAAACTACAGGGCTGAACGAAAGAGTTCAAGAATGTTTCTATCTATTAGTATTAATCGCTGAAAGGAAAATTTTAACCAGCAAACAAATTAGCAAATAGGGATTATCAGAAGTTTTTTACCGTAAATTCGCGATAAAAAGTTAACTACACATGCTTTTCATCATCAAAATTTTTTGCTTGATTGATCAATTATTTCTTCTTTAAATGTTATGTGAACGAAGTCATGGGTAATTGCTAGTAGTTTTATACATAATATATACAGCAGCTGCTAAATGCAGCTCTAATGTCAAATCGCAGAGTTTCCCCCAAAGGGTTTCAGGAGGGTGCTCCGCCCCTCCTGCCCTTTAGTATAAAAACTAGCGCCCCTCTTGCTCCTCATCCAAAAACTAGTGCCCCTCTTACCGCTCATTAAAAAAAATAGCACCCTTGCCCCACATTTGAAAAAACGCAGCCCTTCAGCGATGATGCAGACGCGCAATAATGCATAAATTACGTAAAAAATCGGTGATGGAAAGAAAAAAATAGCTTTTACGTGTCCCATAAAATGTGTAATTTCGTCAAAAAGTTGCGGAAAAAAGTTCAATTTCACTAAAAAAAATCGCGAAACAACGACTAATTTCCGGCAAAATGGCTAATTTCGTCATAAAAACCCGTAAAAACGGCAGATTTCCTCAAAAGATAGTAAATAAACGACAAATTTCGTCCAAAAATCGCGATAAAACGGCAGATTTCGTCAAAAGGTTTGCGAGAAAATGACAAATTTCGTCCGAAAATTGCAATAGAACGGAAAATTCTGCCATAAGATTTGCGAAAAATGGCTAATATTGTTAAAAATTCGCGAAAAAATGCAAATTTCGTCAAAGAGACACATGCACAAAAAAAGTTAATGCCAGAATTGAATTTTCCTGTTCTAAAAACTAATTTTCTTGCTTCAAAATTGTGCTTTTAATGCTCAAAAAGCGGATTTTCCTGCTTCACAATCAGGCGTGTGAAGAGAAAATTGCACCCGGGGCATAATTAGAATTTGAGCCCCCCCCCCCCCCCTGTTACAATCCTCTTTCGACTGTCCAAAACTTTCTAAATGTCAATCCTGAAATTATTCTTTACAAAAAATAGTCTTTTTTAAAAGGTTAGGCTTGCACCTTAACAATCTTTTGACAAAATCGGCCGTTTTTTCGCTATATTTTAACAAAATTTGCCGTTTTTTTCGCGATCTTTCACGAAATTTGTCGTTTTTTCATTATTTTTTAGCAAAATTTGCCGTTTTTGCGATTTTTTTTTTAAACAAAATCTGTTGTTTTATCGATCTTTTAATAAAATTGACCGTTTTTTCGCGATCTTTTAACAGCTTTTTTTTTTTCAATTTTTTGACAAATTTTCTGTTTTTTTCACGATTTTTTTTAACTGCAAGATTCTAGATTCAACTCTATAAAAGTGCCCTTAAAAAAAAAAAAAAAGTGCCCTGAAGAATGTAAAAAGTGCCCTTTTCAAAACAGTAGCGTCCTGCCCCTTTTTAAATCTGGGAGAAACTCTGCAAATCATTTCTTATAATCTAGCAGATTTCTAAAGGCCCACATGCTAAAGCCTTACAAACCAAATCACGATATTGTAGCACCATCTCTTAACACGGATTACTATTACTACTACAATTATTAGGGGATATGACACTCCTTCCCTCATAATTCAAACAAACTACAGGCAATCTTGCTCTGTTACTTCTTTGAACTGGAACACTTTTCTTTGAGTCTTCGTCATTATTTTTAGTCAAAGTGTCCTTCACAGATATATCTGACGTAACATCATTTTTATTACTAACAACTGTACCTTTTACAATATCATGTGAAGGTTGAGATTTACTTGGCTGCATAATATTCTTATTATTAAGTTGTTCTTTTATCTTTCCATTAATACTAGAAAAGTGGTTTTGGGTTAACCCTTTCATACCTATCATGATCATTGTAATTTTTACCACTATGCCCCATTTTTTCAACTTTTTCTGACATTTGTTTATCATTATAGTCTCGTTCTTCAATTCTGTCAGATATTTCATAACTTACCTCTTTGTTATGTCTTAACTGATTAATGTGACGCTTACACATTAGAGATGGGCATTATTTAACGTATTAGGATAAAAAACACTGTTACTATGCTGGAACCTAATATTGCATTAACATGTTACTGAAAGGTCCCTGATAATTAAATAACATATGGTTTTAAATAACAGCTTCTTCATTCATTTGCCTCAATCAAGAAATAAATTTCGTACCACTAAAATAACGTAATATTCACCAAAATGTCATGAATCATTTCCTTTGAGACGAGCGCACCTAAATTGGCCCTATCTTCACTCTCTATACATAGGCAACTCTGTTAGGCGTATAGTGCTAAAAAGTTGTTTTGCATTTCATCAATCCCTAATGCATGAATAGTAATTATTTGCAGCCCTAATTAAATGCCTTTTCGACTTACCTCTTGTAGGTCGCCACCATACATACTTTCTCCAATTCTAATTACATAAAGTAGAGCATAAATGAAACACTGAAACAATAGTAGATGAGAGAAACATCTGAATATTTGTAAGAAAAAAGGTCATGCTTCAGATGTTTTGCATTCATGAATCATATATACATTATAATCGTACATGATATCACAATTGTTTTCATTTAGCATTTTAATAACTAGTAAATCTGTAGATCAGGAGCCTCAACGTCAGCTTTGCACATCATTTTTTTTTTTTTTTTTTTTAAACACTTTGGGTTATATTCAACTTCCTGCAAACTGTAATTTAAAATTTTCAAATTGCGTAATTATTTAAAAGAATAAAATAAGAATAAGAAGTTTTCAGCCATCAAAAGCATTAAATTAAAGATTTAGTTATGTTAGGATATTCTGAAATTTTCATGATCTATTTTTTTTTGTTTTTTTATTATAACACAGTAGATTCCTTCAGGGGGGTTCCGCCTCCCTGAACCCCCCGTAATCTCATTAAACTGAAATTTGTAACTTTCGATCAATTTTCTAATGGTTATCAAATATCTTGTATTTCTTTATACATTTTGATTTATAAGGATAAGTAACAGTTTTAATAAGCATTTTTCATTATACTCATACTTCTACATACCTGCCCACCACAAACACTTAATCTGATGTATCAGGAACTTTTGAAAGTGTAAACTCAGTAATCTAGAGTTTTACAATTTTGTTTCCGAAAAAAAGATGTTTTGATTGCATTTTGTGGCAGTTATCGTGGACAGACAGACAGACAGAACAGACTGACAGGCGGAAAACAATAAATTTTGTGTCGCCAAAATAAGCCTTCACTGAAGTTTCGACAATGACGTCATTATTCATGAGTTATTGCTATCCATGTTTCTAATATTTTTTGCGACTACTATAAAATACCTGTTTTATTTCAATTATGACGTCAAATTTTATCAGGTGAAATAATTGTTAAAAATATAATTATTTTTTATTTCTTTTACTTCTAATTATGCTCCCATTTTTGTCAGAAAAATTATTATTAATGAAACAAATTTCCATGTTTAATATTTAACAAAGTACTATATTTATTTTTATTTTTATTCTGACATCATATTTATTTTTTCTTAGTTTAATTTTTCGAATGGAAATTGCTCAATTGAAACTTATTGCCGTTGAAAAATTATTTCATATTTTGCTTTTTTTTTTTTTTTGGCAACGAGAAAGAAATTGGTTAAATTTTATCTAAAAAATCGCTATTAATTCTGCATGAAAAAGAAGAAATTTTGAATTATTAAGGAAAATATGTAAATAAAATTAATAAAACAAAGCCTATGTTCTTTTCTGGTCTATGTTATAGTTATACACAAAGATACAAACACATTAATTCATCAGTTTTGACGTTGACTTCATTTAAATTTTCGTACACGCATTCAAATTTATAACATTATAAAAATAAGGAATATGATGAATGGTTGCTTAGCAACCATTAAGAGAAAATAAAGAAAATGAAATAATTATATTTGAAATAAGTAAATCTCTAAAACAAATTAGTTTATATTATTGGAACACATTTATAAAAAATCTCCAAAATTTACAGTAATAATTTAAAAAATCTGACAAATGTGCAGACAAAATTTCAAAACAATACGAATAAATTAACCGGTAAACTTCAGTATCCATTTATCACTGAATTCCATTAATGAAATGTGACATTTTCTCTTAAGAAAAAAAAAAAAAAAAAAAAATTAAAAATCATTGGATTTGCCATAGAAAAGCATTATTGCGCAAAATAAAATATTCTATATTTTCTGAACGAATGAATCAAATCTTACAAAAAACTATACAGCTTAATCCCAGTGCCTCACTAACATACCCACTTAATTTCAAGCCAATCGGATGTTTTTTGCGGTAGTTATCGCGGAACAGACAGACTGACTGACAGACAGACAGACACAAAAAAATTTTGTGTCTCTAAAGTAAGCCTTCACTGACGTTTCGGCAATAAAAAGTCAAGTTTTACTTTATAAAACCCAACAACATTTGCCAAATTTTTGACCTGAACAATTTTTTTTCAACTAAAAATATATTTTCGTGTTTTTTTTTTTTTTTTTTTTTTTTTTTTTTTTTTTTTTTTAAATGTTTGTTGTTGTGGTTTTGCTTCTAATATTCAATGAATTGCTTTAAATATCTATATCTGAATTATATTGCCAAACATAATTCAGTTACACCTTACAGTTTCATAATAGTAATTACAATGATTTTCTTTGCACATGGAGCTGCACAAAATCAAGCATTTTAAGATAGCCACAATAACACCTCTGTATTATATTCCAAACTAAAATTGAACATTTATACATAATTTAAATTAATAAATGTACAATTTCATGTATTTTTGCTAAATAAAATTTGAAATGCAGTTACAATATTCATTAGAAATAGCAAGCATAGGATAACAGCTCCCCCACCTCGTTGTTGAGGAATCAAACACAAAATCAAATAGTCTTGTTTTTTATCAATTGGCATTGCATGTATTTAAGTCTGAGCAGTTACTTATCCAGAGCATGAAGAATACATGATAGCAGTGCCACTTACAGGGCGACTTATACAAAATCAGGCAACAATTTCTACCAAACTACATTTTTCTAAAAATGAAATTATATGGAATTCTGTATGTTAATTTGGAATTATAGCCCTCACAAACTTTGCATAACACACAAATTAATAGCGATAAAAAAAAAAAAAAAAAAAAAAAAAAAAAAAAATTATGCATAGGGCATTCCAAAACTTGCAAATCCATCAAAAATCTGTAATCTGAAATTTCTATGAACCATTGTTTTCAGTAGAAATATAAAAGAGAAATATGCGCAAAATCCTACTTTCAACATAGCTAAGAAAATTGTCGCAAAATGCAATATTTTTACGTTTAAAAAATAATTAAGTGTACAAGCTACATTATAAATTCTAAATATTTTTCCTTTATACACTTACATTACAAATGCATTTTAAATTGAGTTTTATCTTCGAATTTTGGGATACATTTGAAATTTGTGTTACGTAAGTGGGGAAATTGATTGATTGTAGTATTGATTTCTAACCCCCCCCCCCTCCCCAATACACACACACCAAGAAAAAACAACTAAATGCGAGTTCAGAATGATTAAATTTATAAAAAGTACATTTTTGCAATATTGAAGTAAAATGCATTTATTTATAATTTTATGCCTTAAAAATTAATTCTTAATTTTAGATTAAAAATTTATTTAAAAAACGGAACATTATTTTATTACATTTAAATAAAATGCACAAATTTAATTTTTAAATTGATTAGCACGTTCAAAACATGTACATTAAAACTTCAGTTTGAATTGAAAGCCGCAATTGAATATCAACAACAGATAATTCCTTAATATTCCTCAATTCATTCTGATATATTTTCATGTCGTGCAGTAAATCTAGTTCTTAAAATGGATAATTATCATTTATCATTTGGCTAACTTTGAATAAAAACAGATAATTTAACATCTTGGAAATTATTTGTCTGTAAATATTTTTTGCGGTCATTGTAACATTTGATCCAACAGCGTTTCAAATTGAAAACTGATAATAAATATAACAGAATTAACAATTTTGACTGCGTTAATGACATTTGATTAAAAATGTTTATTTATTCTTTATGGTTTGATGGGATGAAATTATCGCATTATGGTATGGAAATGAAGAAAGTAATAGGAAATGATTTCAAGCAGGGAAAGATTATGTGTTGATATTGTGAGTGTTGAATGAAAAATATGGGAAGTGTTGTCGTATTTAATATTTAAAAGGGATATTACTCGTGGAATTTTGTTTTAGGGAGAGGAAGGGGGAGGGGGATTTGGCACTATAAATTTTGTTTTTCGGTGAAATATTTTTATTATTTTTGTTTTGTATTTGCGCTTAAAAGATTTTATTTCTGTTATTTTATTTCGCTAAAAAAAAAAAAAAAAAAAAAAAAAAAAAGAAAGAAAATAGTCTTCTACAATTTGCGAAATAACTTAATTTTGGTACAGTTGTAATTAATTTGAAAAGCATATTTGTACGAACAAAATTTGTTTCAGTGAATTGCATTTTATTAAAAGTATATAAAAAATATTTTTGTGTTCTCGTGAAATTAGCTTTGGGGCCGTTCACAAATTATGTAGTAACAGGTTCACAAATTATGTCATGCTTGGAGGGGGGGGGGGATTCATGAAATTATGACAGTTTGTGACTAGGGGGTAAGAAGAAATGTTACGTCACACATTTTGGTTAAAATAAAATCATTAAAAATAAGCAGATTAAATTAGAAGTTATTTTAAAAATAAAGTACTTTGTGTTCATAAAGTAAGCATATGATTTAAAAAACCTAATATATTAAATTCTATTTCAAATTCCAAAATGCTATTATGTTCAGTTGCTCTTTCATATTAATATTTTATTACTATTCTATATTATTTATGTTTTTGTAGTGAATCTTAACATTATTTCAAACAAAAAAAAGTACATGAATCATTTTTATTGTTATGGTTATGAATGTCATTAAAACACTTAAATTTTAAAAATAAAGTTTGAAATAGGATCTACAGGATAGTGCTTTGTTTCTGAACCGCAGGTACATGTTTATGTAATATATCGTAACATATGACAAGAGGGGGAGGTGGGGTAAGGTGAAGTGTGACACTTTGCCACAAAAGGGAGGAAGGGGGGTAAAAAATATTGAAAAAACGTCTAACATCATTTATGGACAGCCCCTTTGAATATGAGTTGATAGATATTACTGATATTAAGTCGTGAATCAAATTTTTCCTTTTTAATACTTGCCAGCGCAGTTGAAAAATGTTTATGAATTCGGTTTGTCTGTCCATCTGTTTGCCCTTGGCTCTAACTTGTGTAAATATAGTCCTATTGTCATGAAATGGATGTATATGTTAGTGGGATTTAGTATGGCATGTTCGGTATTTAAAAAACTTTTTTTTTTTTTTTTTTTTTTAAATTTGCAGGGCCACTTAGAAGAATTCCATTACATTACGATATATGTTGAAAAATCACTCACTGTTTTTTTCATTGATATTACGGTATATAAAAAGTATTGAAATTGATATACATCGCTGAAGTGCACTACAAAGTTCTTACTATACAATATGGTGTGCATAGAACTTATCGTTTATTTATAAGAACACATAAAAGTATTTGGATATAGAAGAAAATGAGAATTAATTGAACTATTGAAACATACGAACAAAAATTGCTGGAAGTGTGTTTTCGTTTGTGATATGCATTTTAAAGTTTAATTATTTTTTAAATGTTACTAGGTTTGTACAAATTCTAGACCATCTACAATATCAAACAAATGTTCTCAACAATATCAGTTTTTTGGCTGAAATTATTAACTGTGCTATGTGTTTAACTGAATTAAGCAGACAAACTAAGACTGAACTAAGCACATATTTTTGCTTATCATATACAGTACGGGAAAAAAATCTTATATTTTAACAACTATTCATGGTAATAGCAGAAATCATATTTTCAAATGTATTATGTTTTTTTCCCAAATTGTTCAATAAGACGTCATCTTCCACCTTTGTAAATTGTGAAATTTTGCTATGGTATTCTGAATGTGTTGGAAAGTATTTCATAAATTTATGTTGTATGCACTTATTTTTTTGTTAGAAAGCGTGTTGTTAAAACTCTGTTTATTATTATACAGGGTGTCTCTTATTTGAAAATAACTATTTCTAAACCATTAGTTTTAAAGTTATAGTTCCAGTTGTAAAAATGTTTCAAATTTTATTCTGCATCACATACAAATTAATTTACATGACTTTTTGAATAGAAAAGAAATTACGAATTTCATCCACTTATTTTTGCCTGGGTTCTATAAGCTTTAATTAGAAAAAGTTTGTCCACGTTCTAACAACTAAAACATTAAAAATTTCTTCTTGCATGCTTAAAACTTACTGAGTTAAAATGAGTGAATTAATTAAATTTTTAATCCCAAACTGATTTTGATTCATCGTTGTAGAAAATAGCATTTATACTCATGTCAAAAAATAATTTAAAACATTTTGTTTGAAAGGACTTCTAAATAAAATACCATTAGTTATATGTTATAAAAATAACAGGTTGTTGGAACCTGTTACCAGTAAAAGAGTGGAACGATGTAACCTGTTAACTAAAAATAACTACTGTATTTACTCGTGTATAGGGTGCACGTGTGTATAAGGTCCACCCCTACTTTACAAGTAAAAATGGCGTTTTCTTAAAATCTCGTATATAAGGTGCACCATAAATTTGATACGCTAATAAAGAATGACCAAATGAATTTCAGTAAAAACTTCAAAACAAACATTACACCAGAACAGAAAACAAGACAAAAATGCATTTTTTGACTTTGGGTTGTAAGAGAATGACGGGAAATAGGAATGAGTGACGGTAAACAGAATTGCTAATTAGCGTTTAGATAATGTCATTAGCTCTGTAGTATAAAAAACTGCAAGGAATGAATTAAATATGCAGTAATACTTCAATTAAGTAACATTTTCTGAGTTTTAATATCTTCTTTGAATAATTTCTTCTTTCATATATATATCGTTCGACTGCATCCAACAGTAAAAAATTATTCCGTGTATAAGGCGCACCTAGGAGTTTTGCCCTAATGTTTTGGAAAAAATGTGCGCCTTATACACGAGTAAATACGGTATATTTCCCATCTCTATTACACATTATTCCATCACATCTATTTATTAAAACCCATCTATTCCCTAATAATTTCATAATTTTTCCTTTTACCTATTTCTCCCCCCTTTCCAAAATTTTAACAAAAACTAATTTATAAAGCTTATATTTGTGCAGGGATTGCTGTATTTTAGGTTTTGATGGTAATACCAAGTGAAGGTTGTTCAAACTGGCCTTCCAAACATTAATTCAGCAGGAGTTTTACCAGTCACCGAATGAGGAGTGGAATGATTTTCTAACAAAAGTTGTGAAATTGATAATATTATGCTACTTTTATCTAGTTTTCTAAGACAATTTTTCACAGCTTGCATGTATCATTCTGCTTGTCCATTCGACGACAGGTGGATATGATGTTATAGGTGTATGCTTAATTCCATTCTTTTTAAAAAATTCCTCAAATTCATCACTTGTGAATGTGAATCCATTATCACTGACCAACTAACTCTTCTTGTAATCCAAATGTCACAAAAATTCTTCTAACACTCTATTAGTATTTTTACTATCAGTCCTGGGCACTACCTCTACTTCTAATCATTTAGTATAAGAAAAGACTGCTATTACAGGGCTCCCAACAGATTTTAGCCCTCAAAAAGGGGGAAAGGGAACCATTTTCATTTAAAAAGGGGACTTTGGGGGACCATTTTTTGTTTAAAAAGGGGACTTTGGGGGACCATTTTTGCTTAAAAAGGGGATTTTGGGGACCAATTTTATTAAAAACGGAAACCAAATAAGGATCATATGTGTGTAAAAATATAGCACAAATTTCCCTAAATAAGAAAGTAAATTTTTTAAATTACCCCAGAAAATATGTTAGATGGTTATCTTTATAAGATTTCATTAAACAATGTACACAATTTTATTTAAACACACTTAAATATGCTACTGAAAAAGTATATAAAGCATTCAACATTTTGGCATTCACCTTGATAATTCTCATTACAGGTAAAAACTAGTTAGATGTGCCAATCCCAAAATTTTCTTCTATCTCATATGTACATTTTATAATATTTAAAAAATAGTTACTCATTTTAATGCTTTAATAATTTTAATTCAATACCATACCAACTTTGATTTTCATCTTAAATTTCTGCTTCAGTCAATTAATCAGAGTAAAAACAAATTTCTGTCTCTGCACAAGCCGATGGACAATAAAATGATAGGCAGATTTTTTTTTCAAATTCAGGGAGAACCTACTTGCCTTACCAAAAAAAAAATCATATACAAAAAATTTAGTTCAGTTCTAGAACTAACTTCATACACTTTTAGGTGGTGCAATATTGTAAATAGCATAAAATTTGCTATTGCAGCGCCATCTTCCAGAGGATTTTTTTCAAATTCGGTGAGGACCAACTAGCCATTGCCATACAGTTACACAAAAAATTTGGTTCAATTCGGTGGATAATTTCATATACTTTTGGTCGGTACAATATTAAAAATGGCACAAACATCGTGATAGCAGCGCCCCCTTCTGGCAGATTTTTCTCAAATTCAGGGATGACCAACTAGCCATAGCCATATACTTACACAAAAAAATTTGGTTCAATTCGATGCACAACTTCATATACTTTTGCTCGGTACAATATTGAAAATGGTGCAAAAATCGCGATTGCAGCACCCCTTCCGGCGGATTTTTTTCAAATTCAGGGAAGACCAACTAGCCATAGTCATACACTTACACAAAAAATTTGGTTCAATTCGATGCATAACTTCATATACTTTTGGTCGGTACAATATTGAAAATGGTACAAACATCGCGATTGCAGCGCCCCCTTCTGGTGGAATATTACAAAACTGAAGGAGGACCTGCTTGCCACAGCTAAAAACATTAAAAATATTTGGTTCAATTCTATGCATAACTTCATGCATTTTTTGATGGTAGAATGGTGACATACGAACACACAGATACACGGACAGACAGACATTTTGTAAAAACATGTTTTTTGGAATCTCTGACCCCTAAAATGTGTAAATCTGTCGAAAACCAGAAGTCGAAAAAATTTTGATTAGAATACTTTCTTCTATTGAGGATAGAAGAAAGTAATAATAGTGATCAGTTAATAAAAACAAGTGGGTAAGTGTGATCACAGATCACTCAGAGGGTTTTATTTAATATTCCTTTCAAAATGTTCTAAACTTTAATTGTGTTGAGATTTTTTAACATTTAGATTCATGAAAGAATTTCAATTACAACGCTTTTTTATACCCATTATAATGCTTTTTTTTAAGCCCACTTAAAAAAATTTTGTCTTCTTGGATTTTTAAGCTTTTAGTGATTTTCAGAGTTTTTTTTTTTTTTATTTTGCAGTGATTTTTTTCAGACACAGAAAAGGGGACTTGGGGGACCAAAATACACAAAAGGGGACTAAAGGGGACCTTTTTCTAAAAAGGGGACTTTTTGGGGGAAAAGGGGACCATTTGGGAGCCCTGCTATTAAAAAATTTTTATTCTCAAAAGGACCTGCATAATCAATGTGAATTCTTTTCCAGTGTAATTCAGACTTCCATTCCAAAGGTTTAATTTTGGGACATTCCCTCGTACACATCTGGCATCTATTACAAGAATATACAATTTCTTCAATTTCTTTTCCATGTTTGGCCACCAAACTACCCCTCTAGCTTTAGCTTTCATGCTAGATATACCCTGATGAACAAAATGCAGAAATTTCAATATACAGTCGAACCTCGTTAATTTGCGAATCAGGGGTCCAATCAAAATTCGCGTATTAAACGGGTTCGCGTATTAATGGAAGGTCACAAATTTTCGTCGAGTGATACATTTAATAACAATCTATGCAGAAAAAATGCATTGTTTAAAGTTTTTAGACATAAAATGACATTTTATTTATTTTAATCATTATGTGCTTATTTAGCAGGAACGTTTGAAAGCTGAAAATTCAAATAATCGTTATTATCTCAAGTAAAAGTCCCATGTTTTTTCAAATGTAGATTTATTATGTATGACACATAAAATTGAATAAGGCAAACACAAAAATTTCTGCTAACCATATTAACTAAAACTAATGTTAACAAAATTGAAATCTTTGTTAGCTGTATAGAACAGATAGATATGATAACAAATAGTGTCGATAATAATAAAAAGGCAATTAAAAAAACTTACTGAAGTCAAAAATGTTATAAAAATTACTTTTTAGAAAAATAGCTGTCGATTTTGGCCTGTTTGACATGTGGTCGTGCCATCACCATGATGTTTTCCGCTTTATTTAGGTAGTGGTAAAGTTTGCTTGTTGAGGGTCCTTCATCCAGTGACGACACATATTGTCTTAGGAAATTGAATGCCCTGTAACTTTGGAGAATGGGGATGGGGCCGAAAGCGCAGATTCATAATCTTCCTTCTCATACCGTTTGTCAGTCGCTTTTAGATCGGCGATGATATCATTCAGATTTCTAAGTTCAGTGGTAACTAGATCTTTGTCAATATTAATGAACGAGTCTAAATCGACAAAATTTTCGCCTATGTTTGTTTGTGCAGCCACCCAATCTTCTTCAATATTAGGGTGTGAGGTTGGCTCTGTGTAAATGATGTCCTTGCTACTTCCGAAATCAGTTTGTGAAAGCAATTTGTAATTGTTGTTGGTGTGACACTCTCCCATTATGCAGTAAGCATGTGCATAGCATCGAGCACTGTAATTGGACGACACTCGCAGCAAGAAGGTTTGGTGCCATGTTCCATTTAGTGAAGGTATCGTCGTATGATGCGAGTCTTGTAATTTACTTTAGCACTGTTAATTATTCCTTGGTCCACTGGCTGGGTAACATTAGTCGAATTTGGAGGTAGAAATTCTACTTGGATATTATTCAGGTCTTTGTTATCTTTTGTATGCGCAGGGAAGTTGTCCACAAACAATAACACACAGCACGATTATTTTCTCATAAGGCAATCAAAATTACAAAGCCATGTTGTAAAAATGTTGCCTGTCATCCATGCTCTACACTGGCTTTCGTATAGGCAGGGAAAATTCTTGACATTTTTAAAACATCGTGGGTTGCATGATTTCCCTATGACCAGCAGCTTTAATTTATCTGATCCACCAGAGTTGGCACCGAGTAGAATAGTAAAACGCTCTTTGTCTCCATGACATGTTTCTCCTTTCATGGCCCTTGTTTTATTGGGGTCAGTTTGTAAATAAACCCAAATTCGTCCACGTTGTAAATATTCCGACTTGAGTAGTTTTTTACAAGCTGCGGAAGCACATTAATTTTCCAACAGTGAGCACCTTCAATGTTGACTGCAGCTGATTCACTGCACACTTCCTTGGATTTTATCCCTTACCAAGTTTTAAATCGATCCAGCCATCCATTCGAGGCATTGAAATCTAGCAATGCCATTTTTGTTGCAATTTCAGTAGCTTTTTCTTGTAATAACAAGCTGATTATTGGGATATTCATAGAGAGCGCTTCAACAAACCACTCAAGAAGGCTTTTTCCATGTTCTCAAATTTGGCAGTTTTTATTTTCTTGTTTTTTGTCCCTTACCCCAGCTTGATTAACGATGGCATTCCTATTCTTTAACAAAGTCCTTAAAGTTGACTCCGGTAGGCCTGTTTCTTTGACGAACGCAGAGTTTTTTGAGATAGCTTGGGCATCGTATTGATTTATGATTTGTAAATTCTTAGTGATGGAGAGAGCCTTTCGTTTAATATGTTTTGTTCCTTCCGCCTTAGTTTAGACTAGATTATAAAAGCATAGATGGATATCGTAGACTAGATAATACTGGGAGCGACAAGCGACTCTCTTCCCATAATATCATAGCACTGATGAAACAGCGATTGGGAAGACTCACCTGATTAAATTGCGATTGTAACGCATGCTCCATCTACCGTTCTAATTTAGGCGAGAGGGGGGGGGGGGTGTCACATCATGTCTTAATTATGGAGAAAAGTTCTTTTAATTTTTGCTTTTAATAAAAACTAGTTGACTCCCACAGCCCACGTCTGCAACGAATGAACCTTACATAAACTTCAAATTTGTATGATTTTATAAATTTAATTCCCTTTTTGTCTACATTTTTATTTTTAAATGACAAAAAATTGCAAGAAAAGTATTAAATTGAAGGTACATTTTGCTTTGTGTAATTTGAATTTTTGAGCCTGTGCCGACAGAAAGCGAGTGAAACCACGACAAAGCACTCAGATTTTTACTGGTTTCAAAAGGTTTTGTATCAATTATTTTTTTATTTACATATTCATTCTTGATTAGCGTCTCATGATAGGCCGAACTGCAAAAGTTTAAAATCTCTAAATGCTGTTTTCTTTTTATTTGAATTTCTATTAAAATTTTACACTGTGGTTTATAAACTTTCGAAATGAAAACAGGTGTTTTTCAAAGCACCCATAATGTCTAACTTTTGCACAACACTAGCCTCGTCTCGCTTATGAGATTTCATTGGGAGCATTTTGATTGGGCAGTCTTGTGCTAGCCTCGGATCAGGGTCCAAAAATCTAGTCAGCATGTGGTTTTGAGGGATAAAATGCTCAATTGAATTGTGTTTAAATAATTATTTTAGAAAAAAATAAGTTAAATAAATGTTTAAAAATTTTTGTACAAAATGTTTGGGAAAATACTTCATTTAAAAATTCGTATGCTTAGAACTAAGCCCATTCGCTTATTAAACGTAGGTTTTTCTTTCTAGGGACTGATAAAATTTCGCGTATTAAAGGAGGTTTTTTTATATACATAAGATATGAGTATTTCAAGGGACCAAAGAAAACTCGCGTATTAAGTGGTTTCATGTATTAAGCGGGGCACGTATTAACAGGGTTTGACTGTATATTTCCTACCTTCCTCTGGCACAATTACTCTATGCCCCCATAATAAACAATTTTCTAAACAGGAAATTTCATCTCTTTGACGAAAATACTGTTGATATTTCTCTGCTTTAACTTTTCATGGCCATCCATGTTATACCCACTCTAAAATTTGTTTAATTACAGGATTTTCAGTTGTCCACTTAGCAAAAGTTTTAGAAGTAACAGGCTAATCACTATTATTTGAAACGAATATTATTTCAGCTGGATTACTTACTATATTTACAGATTTTGGGTGAGGTAATCAACTTAATACATCAGCATTTTTATTATTTTTACCTTCGCGATACTCAATTGTATAATCATACCCTGCTAACATTAGTGACCATCTCAGCATTCTAGGTGATAATGTATCAGGTACCTTTTTAACAGGATCAAACAATCTAATCATAAACCTTTAATTAGATTGTTTGATCCAGGTTGCCAGATGAAGCAAAAGCTATGTGTTTTTCTTTAGCCTCAAATTTGCGACTTAAAACACAACCAATACCATATTCAGAAGCATCACAGTTCAAAATTATATCTTTGTTAACATAATAGTTGTTTAACTTTTTGAAATGTTTTTCATGCTTTTCTGACAATTATCTAATATTCTATGTAAAGGTTCTAAAATATCTGAAATATTTGGTAGGAAGTTTCTATAATAAGAAATTAAGCCTAAAAGTGAATGCAGCTGTGTTACATTATTTGGAATAGGTGCATTCAAAATAGCATTAACTTTTTCTGAAATAAGTCTAATTCCTTCCTGAGAAATTTTATGTCCTGAATAGCAAATTTCCGAAACCATAAATTTTAATTTTTCCCTATTTAATCTTATAACATACTCAGAAAAGCATTTCAGAACACTTTCAACTCTTTCAGAATGTTCTGACTCATTCCTAGCACTTATGATTACATCATTTGAAAATACACCAACATACTCATATTTTGTTTAATATATTCTCCTTTTCTCTGGAACATTCCAGGAACACACTTTGCACCAAAAGCTTATCTTAAAACATTAAAGAAGCCTTTACGAGTATTAATAGTTAAAATTTTATTGCTTTCATTATCTACAGCTTGTTGCAAATAAGCATCTTTTAAATCAAAAACGGTAAAGAATTTTCCACCAGATAATTTAGAGAATAAAAATATCTGTAAAAAAATTCCAAATTAATCTTAGATTTTAATATTTTTATGTTATTTTAAACATTTATAAAAATCTTTTGATTTAAATTAATGATTTTTTTAAAAAATCAGTTGATTTAAATCATGATTTAATTGTGGATTTCAATCAACTGATCAAAATTGTTGACACCCTAAACTTCAGTTATATTTAAATCATTTTATTATTTAACTATGTTTCTGAAAAATAAATGTGAGTTTATTTTAAAATCTAAATGTTTCTGCCATTTATCATGAACTCTGCTTTCAATTTAAATGTTTCAGAAGCCGATGTTTAAGGCATATATTTTGGCTGGCCTAATATACTGGGTCAGTAATCAAAATAATTGGGACCTAATGAATCTGCTTTGATAACACAAATTTCCATTTTTCCTGTATTAAATGTGTTTTCAAATCCATGATGAACATGTTATGGAGATCTGTTTCATGAACTTGTATGGCAGTTTCCTTTATTATTAATACATTCTCAATTTTTGTTGATAACTTTTAATGATTTATAATAGTTACTCGCACATACATATATTCTACACACACACATATATATGTATGTATAGCTAGAATTGGCAAGAAAAAGTTGAATTATTTGTAGGAAATCATGGATATGGTATGCGAGATGAAAGAGGAAACTGATTGATTGAGTTTGCAGAATGTGAACAGATGTATATCCCGAATTCATTTTTCAAGAAAAAGCCACAAAGAAAATGGACATGGCATAGCGCAAATGGCTCAACAAGTAAAATCGACTACATCTTGACCAACAAAAAGTGTCTTATTCAAGACTGCAGTGTTCTCAATAACTTCAATACAGGAAGCGATCACAGATTGGTTAGATGCAAACTGCTGTTAAATACTAAAGTGGAAAGAATGAAGCTTTTGCTACACTCAAAGAAATCAATCGATATTATAAACCTCCAGAAACATAAAGAAGAATTTCATTTGGAACTTCAAAACCGTTTCCAAGCATTTCAATTAACTTTAAAAGAAGAGCAAGATGTTACAACAGTGAACAAGACAGGGCTGGCAAGTTTCTGCCGGAGTGGTTAAAACCAGCGGTTATAACCGGTTAAAACTGGCATGGCAGAAACTAGTTTCTGCCAGTAAATGGCAAAAACTGGCAGAAACTAAGAAATAATACTAAAAAGAACTTTACCCTGCAATCATTCATAATTCCCACAAGTACTTAATATATAAAGAATTTAGTTAAAAAATTAAAATAAAGTTTATGAATGTTTTTCAAAGTAGCAAAAAGTTTCAAAAGGATTATATAAATATATTTTGTTTGTATAACAATTTTCTGTCCCTTAAACTGACATTTTCATAATAGAAATCTGATGTTGTACAAGTTTATTATTGTTTACAGTTGAATTACTATTTAAAAAGAAAAAAAATACAAAAAATTCAATGATATTTTAGCATCACTTTTTAGAGTATTTTAAAATAAATAATACACTGTGACAACTTAAAAATTATTTACTACTGTATACAAAGAGAAATGGTTCTTGTAAAAATATAAATAAATAATTTTAACATAAAAATAACAGAAAAAAAATTTATGAAATATATTGTACGATTATTTTACAATATTAAAAGAACAAATTTATTTCTGTGGAAAAAGTAATAATATACTAAGAGCATTCCATAATATAAGATTAATTTTGCTAACCTTTCTTAATCTAAACTGTTTTTTAACTTGTTTTGAATGAAAGAAAAATTCAAAAATATTCTTTTAAGACGAGCATTACTTGCTAATAATGTCATTATTGAGGATGTAAAATTTGAAAATTTCTCATTTTCACCGGTATTTGTTTCTAAAGGAGACCACGACAGAAGACAAGACTTCTAGGACTTCGTTAAGGAAATATGTTTCTGGGAAATGAGACGATTTTGCTACAAGGGGTTATTATAATTGGCACAAATTTTATATTAATATCAAAAAGCAATTTTCTTGCTCTTTCTTTATGCTTATATGCAGGGTTGGAAAAAAACCAAAAAACCCAGTTTTTTTGGTTTACACCAGGTTTTTTTGGTTTAAACCGGGTTTTTTAAAAACATCCCTCCTTATTATATATACATGCATATTTACTGATAAAAATAGACATTATTGGTTTATAAGCAGTGTAACTTCTTTTAAAATAATTTAAATTTAATAATTAAACTGAATTTATGCTGAAAATTGAAAAAATTCATTTTTCAATATAAACAGTTCTAGCAAACAGCCTTATGTTGAAAGTTTTAATTGTTCAAGACAGTGAACCATTGATGCCTAGTAAATCTTTATAAATAAACAATCTTTTGATTACTAATAATAAACATTTGGATGCAGTTTGATAAATATTCTTTTCCACAATTATTCAAATAATAAATTACAAATACTTCTTAGGATTTTTTCTTTCTGAGTGACAATTTGAAGTTAACATTTTTAGTCATTAGATTCAGCAGATAGCAGAGGGAATAAAAATATTATTAAAATGCTACAACTAGCAACCTGTCTTTGCTTTTAATTCTTCAAGATAATCTCTCAAAAGAAAAATTTCTGTTACAGCTTGTGCAAAATCTTAAAAGATCATTGTGTTACATTATTAATTGCATTAAATAATCTGCATTATTAAAAAAAATTCAAATATTTTATACTAAATATTGAATCTATTTTATCATTGATCAATTCACATGAATAAAGTTTTTTCTTTAAAACAATAGATATGTTCACCAATGCATACTGATTTTAATTCTATGCATAAAAAAATGACATAAACCTAATATATCTAATGCTTATTGCTGAAATAAAGTGTTAAAAGTAGAAATTATTTATATTCAATAATCTGAAACTCGTAAATTATAAAGAAAGAAAATGTCATTAGATTTCTTCTAAAAAACAATAGAAATTATTTATATCTAATAATCTGAAACTCATAAATTATAAAGAAAAAAAAGTCATTAGATTTCTTCTAAAAAAGACTTGCTTTTTTTTTAGGAAAAACTAATTAGTTTAATTCTATGCATAAAAAAAAAGACCTAAACCCACTATATATAATACTTATTACTGAAATGAAGTGTTAAAAGTAGAAATTATTTATGCTCAATAATCGGAAACAGGTAAATTATAAAGAAAAAAAGAAAATGTCATTAGATTTCTTTCAAAAAAACCAACTGGTTTTTTTGAGAAAAAAACCATTTGGTTTAAACCGTGGTTTAAACCATGGTTAAAACCAATTGGTTTAAACCGTACCAACCCAGCTTATATGTCAATTTTGGTTCCATATACTTAGGATGAAGTAAATAAGCTAGCACTTTATTAAATGAGATTTGAATCTTCCATTTGTGATTTCCCATAATATTTCCATCATTAAATAAAGTTAAGTTAATTTTATGAGCAGCTATAATAGAAGAGTCGTGCTTTTTACTTTCATCTAAAGCAACAGCAATATATTTTAATATTTGTGACAAATATTTAACTTCTTCATAAATCATGATATTTACTTACAATTTTAACAATTGCTATGTCTTTAATACTATTTTCATGATTTTCAGTTATCTGTAAATAATATAACTGATTCTTTGTGAAAGATTCAAAACTATCAAATTCTAATACAAATTTATTTATATTTTAATTAAAAACTATTCACAATATTTTATTTGCTATTTATTTTGAATAAAATTTATATAAGCAATTTAATACTATTATTAAAAAAGTCTCGGATATGTCACAAAATGAGTTTATGCCAGTTGTTGCCAGTTTCAGTAGGTAAAAACTGGTTATAACCACTTTCTGCCACTGGCACGGCAGAAACTAATTTCTGCTGGCAAAAACCCAGCCCTGGAACAAGAAGCTAACCAGTACTCAACAAGAAATTGCAAAGAAGATAGCTGGTGATGCACAAATAAAACAAAGAAAATAACAGAAGAAACAAGAAGATTGATGAAAAAACGCAGAGAATTTAAAATGAAGAAAAATGATCCTAAATCAAGAGTTGAATATGCTGAATTATGTAAAACAGTAAGAAAATGCATTACAAAAGATATCAGAAAATTTAACTGGGATCTTGTTAAAAAAGTTCTGGAAGATAACAAAAGTTTAAAATGAGCTAAGTGCAAGTTTACCTGCATTAGCTTACAGAGCAGAAACATGGACACTAACAAAACGGATGATACAAAGATTACAAACAACACAGAGAAGTATGGAAAAATGTATGCTAGGCATAACTAGAAGAGACAGAAAGAGGATAACCTGGATAAGAAACCAGACAAACATTTTTTGACATTCTTGAAAGAATCAAACAGTAAAATGGAAATGGACTGGGCACATTGCAAGAGGACAAGACAATAGATGGAGCACAAACATACTACAGTGGTATCCCAGAGATGTAAAACGACCAAGAAGACTACCACAAGTAAGATGGAATGACGAAATTAGAAAAGTGGCTGGTGTAAATTGGATGACAAAAGCACTAGACAGAAAACATTGGAAAAATCTGGGGGAGACCTACATCCAGCAGTGGATCGAAAACAGTTGATGATGATGATGATATATTTTACAAAAACAGTACTGTTTAAGATTTTATTTCTTACATTATATTAAAGAAATATTATGAAGAAAATAATTTTTACCTGGTTTGGATCAGAGCGTGGTTGAGCAAGTGAAGAAGAAGTTCGACTGATGACGGTAGGGACAATTTCTGCTTCACCTTGAAAAACTTTTCGTACATTCCAATGATGAGGAAACCATATCTGGGTTCTCCAGTGAAAAGAACGATTAGCATTACGAACTCTACTTAGCTCTTGTTTTAGAACAGGTTCCCTCTAAAATATGCAGTATTAAAAATACTTTAATTATGTGTTTAAAAAATTACCATTATATTAACACAATAAAAAAATTATATATAGTAAATTCTAAGCAGCAATGCTGTGGACACACTATAGCACATAAATGGTGCAAAAAATGGTAGACAGGATACAAAAAGATAGCTTTTATGCGTCCCTCAAAATGCATCATTTTGTCAAAAAATCATGAAAAAATGACAAATTTCATTAAAAGATCCCTAAAAATGACTAATTCCCGGCAAATTTTGTCAAAGGATTTGTGAAAAAATGGCTAATTTCTTCACAAAATCTCGAAAAGAAACCCGGCAAAACATCGCAAAAAACGACAAATTTCATCTAAAAATTGTCAAAAAACTGCAAATTTCTTCAAAAGATTTGCAAAAAATGGCAATTTTTGTCAAAAAATCACAATAACATATTTTATCAAAAGATTGCATAAAATCAGCAGATTTTGTCAAAAAAATCCACCCTCCCCCCAAAAATGGAAGATTTCGTCAAAAGATTGTGAAAAAATGTATATTTCGTCAAAGGGGCACAGAGAAAATAAAAAAGTACAAGTCCAAAAGATACCGCTTTACTCAACAAAAGTATTCTTTATTTCAGCAAAAATGTATTTTTCAATAAATCTGTCTTGACCATTTAAAAAAAATGCAAACAATAGGGAATACTTGTTACCTTCTACACTCAAACCAGCATAATTTTATAATTAAATCTGTATCTTGCACATTTATTTTTAAAAACAGTAAAGAAAATTTCTCTTAATAGTTTTAAAAAATTAATATTGGTTTTAATTATTTATCAATTCTTATTAAAACAACAAAACATTTTGTATTTCATTTTTTTTCCAAGTGCACAAGTTCAATTTTTTTGTCTAAAAATATGAGTTATTAATGGGAACTCACTTTTGTAAAAAAGGAGCCCAAAATTTTAAAATTCTTGAGTCCCAGGGACCCAGGATTTTTCGAGTCCAGCAACATCACTGCTATGGCTGAATTGATTGGGAATGTGAGAATTTTTCATAGTAGACAATATTCTGCTTTAAATAAATTTTACTAATATATCTAAAGATTCGCAGGGGTTTAAACTTTTTTTCAAGTTAGACATGTTTCTGTTTTACACCGAATTTATTGTATTATCTATAATAAATTTATAAGTAAAATAATTTAAAAATCATTAATGAATTTTTAGAAGGATTTTATTTTAAAAAGTCATAAAATATAAAATAGTTAAACTTGAGAGCAAAAAGAAAAAATACATACACTTAGATATTAAAAAAAAATCAAACTACACCAGTGATTAAGATTTTATTTATAATTACATTTTAACATCTAAGTAACTCATTTTGCTAATTTTCATGTGCCCTTTTTAAACTTAGAACATTTGGATAGCATTTAAAATCGCAAATTTCCTTATTATTATTCATTTTGACAACTGAAATGTTATCTATATCTCCGTAGAACCAGTGGCGCCGACTTCCGGGTCTGCTGCGCAGACCCTGAAAAATATCTGCAGACCCTGCAATATCTTGGCAGACCCTGAAAAATGCAGGCATGAGATTTTTTTATGCGGATGAGCGATTTTCCACTTTTTCCGATTTTTTACGAGTAATTTGTTCCAAAATTTAAAAAAAAAAAAAAAAAAAAAAATCGGTCATCAATCCAAAAATTCGGAGATAAGATCGCGAAAATCTCAAATTTCGTCAAAACATTGGGTAATAAACGTGAACAGTGTCGAAGAATAGCGGGGGGGAAATTGCTAATTTCATCAAAAGATCGTGGGAAAAAGCTTATTTCGTCAAAAGGTCATGAAAAAATGTCAATTTTGTGAAAGGATCATGAAAAAAACATGAAAATTTTCAAAAGATCTTTGAAAATTTCTTCAAAAAGTAGCATGATAAACGTGCATTATGTCCACGAATGAAAGAAAAAAATGCGAATTATTTTCTAAGATAGTGGGACATAACGCAATTTCTGTTAAAGTATCGAGAGAAAAATGTGGATTTTCGCTAAACATCGGAGAAAAATGTGATTTTTAAAAATAATAGCGGAAAAAATGAATTCTTTCAAAAAACCGCAGAAAAAAAAACACAAAATCGGCCAAATTTTTCAAAAAGTCTCGAGAAAATAGTGAATTTTGGTCAAAGATCGCGCAAAAGACGCGAATTTCGTTCAAAGATAGCACGAAAAAAGCGAAATCTGTCAAAGAATCGTGAGAAAAACGCAAATTTCAGCAAAAGGTTTCGAGGGAAAATGCAAATTTCGACTAAAGATCACGAGAAAAAAGCAAACTTTGGCAAAAGATCAGAGGAAAATTGAGAATTCTAGCAAAAAACCTCAGAAAAATCCAAATTTTGGAAAAGACGCAGATTTTGTTTAAAAAAAAACTACTTTCGTTTAAAAATAGCAGAGAAAAAGCTATTTTTCTTTCAAAAAATCTTGGGGAAAATGCAAATTTCGGAAAAAGACATTAATTTCGTCAAAAAATAGCAAGAAAAACGCAAAGAATCGCGGAAAAAACTCAGGGAAAAAAGCAGGGAAAAACGCGAATTTAGGAAAAAAGTTGCGAGAAAAAATACAAATTTCGACAAAAGATCGCGAAAAAAAGAAAATTGTGGCAAAAGATCAGAGAAAAATCACTAATTTCAAAAACCTCAGAAAAATCGCAAATTTTGGACAAAAATCGTGGAAAAGACGGAAATTTCGGTTAAAAAAATAGCTGGAAAAACGTAAAAAATAGCGGAAAAATCTCTAATTTCGTTCAAAGATAGCAGAGAAAAAGCTATTTTTCTTTCAAAAAATCTTGGGGAAAATGCAAATTTTGGAAAAAGACACTAATTTCGTCAAAAAATAGCAAGAAAAACGCAAAGAATCGCGGAAAAAACTCAGGGAAAAAAGCAGGGAAAAACACGAATTTAGGAAAAAGGTTGTGAGAAAAAATACAAATTTCGACAAAAGATCGCTTAAAAACGCAAATTGTGGCAAAAGATCAGAGAAAAATCGCCAATTTTAGCAAAAACCTCAGAAAAATCGCAAATTTTGGACAAAAATCACGGAAAAGACGGAAATTTCGGTTAAAAAAAATAGCTGGAAAAACGTAAAAAATAGCGGAAAAATCTCTAATTTCGTTCAAAGATAGCAGAGAAAAAGCTATTTTTCTTTCAAAAGATCTTGGAGAAAATGCAAATTTCTGAAAAAGATCGCGAGAAAAACGTATTTTGCGGCAAATGATCGCAGAAAAATTCGAGTTTTGGCAAAAGGTTACGGAAAAAAGACACTAATTTCGTCAAAAAATAGCAGTAAAAACGCAAAGAATTGCGAAAAAAAAACCCCGCAAATTTCGTTCAAAGATAGCAGGTAAATTTTTTTTTATCAAAGAATCGTGGGAAAAACACGAATTTCGGCAAAAGGTTCCGAGGAAAAAGGCAAATTTCGAGTAAAAATCACGAGATAAACGTAAATTTCGACAAAAAATTGCGAGAAAAACGCAAACTTCGGCAAAAGATCAAAGGAAATCGCGAATTTCGTGAAAAAAATAGCTGGAAAAAAGTAAAAAATGGCAGAAAAACCTCTAAATTCATTTAAAAATAGCAAAGAAAAAGAAATTTTTCTGTCAAAAAATCTTGAGGGAAATGCAAATTTCGGAAAAAGATCACGAGAAAAACGTAAATTCCAGCAAAATATCGCATAAAATTCGAATTTTGGAAAAAAATCATTGAAAAAGACGCGAATTTCGTCAAAAAATAGCAAGAAAAGCACAAAGAATCGTGGAAAAAACTCAAACTTCGTTCAAAGATAGCAGGGAAAAACAAATTTTATCAAAGAATCGTGGGAAAAACGCGAGTTTCGGCCAAGCATCGCGAAAAAAACCCCTTATATTGGCAAAAGATCGGGGGAAACGCAAATTTCAGCAAAAGATAGCGGGAAGAATGCAAATTTCAGCAAAAGATCGCGAGAAAAATGCAAATTTTAACAAAAGTTTGCGAGAAAATGCAAATTTCGGCAAAAAATCGTGAGAAAAATGCAAATTTCGGAAAAAGATCGCGAAAAAGAATGCAAATTTTGGCAAAAGATTGTTGAAAAAAGAAAAAAAAAAAAAACACGATTAGCTTGCCATATTTATTAACTGATATTTTGAGTAAAGCATGGGAAAATGTGCACTGCAAAACTAGCAAAGATTGCTGTGTAAAAAAACATTAAATAAGAACCATGGACTCAAAATAGAAACTTTCAATTTAAAGTTACTTATTTGCATAAATTGTTGATCCCCCCCCCCCCCCTCTTCTCCTTGAAATAATGTAGCATTTGAACAAAAGTATATAAAAAAATTGTGAATAATATAATCTTATGCAATGTAGCAGATGTCTAAACACAAGCTATTATAAGTAATTTCTCATTTTCCCGTCTCACGCGCTTTTCCCTTTTTTTTTTAATCATTCCACGCCGCTGACCTTTTTTTACATTATTATTCACGACTATATCGATTATCGGAGAATCGAGTCAGTTGACCGTCACATATACGCATTGTGATCAAAGATGCAAGTTTTCCGTCCAACAAGACGGAATTTTGAATTTTTAAAATTCCCAAAGACGGAAAAAGAGTGGAAAAATCTCCGAGGATGAAAAAAATAAAGTGTCTTTTGATTTTTCAGAATTCACATAAAAATGTTTAGGAACCGGACTTAAAATAACTCCACTTTTGGCAGACCCAGCTTTGGAACCAAAGTAGGCTCCTATGCGTAGAACATCATGTACATTCAATAAAAATTCTGCTTAATGTGTAAAAAGATAAATATCCACCAAGATGAAACTGCAAATCTTAACCCATTGGAACTCTCATATTTTATAAACATTTTCCCCTTTAAAAAGGTATTTTTTGAAAACAACAGAATGAAATAAATCTGCAAACAGTTCAGTACTTTGAGATTATGTATCTTTTTCTTTGGAGTTCTTGACAAAATAGAGTTCTCTTCAAAGTTCTTGATATGTATCTATATAAGTAATTCTTTTACTAATGTAACTGCGATAAAATCTTGTCTTTTAATCAGAATAATTACATTTTTTGCACTTATCTTCCACAAATAGATTAAAAATTCTCTTCTATTTTTGAGAGCGATGAAGGTGCAGTTTTACATTCTTTTGCAATCTAAGAGTAATTTATCATTTTAATACCTATTCTGTGCTAAAAATTCAACTTTAATAAATAAAAATATATATATTAGATTAGTATTATGATATGTAGCAAAACTGGTGCAAAAGAAAAACAGCAAAAAATGTCTACAATCAGGGCTTGAATTTCAAGGCGGGATGGCGGAATTCGCGCCCAAAATTTTGAAATCCCGCCCAAATGAATATCGTGGGCGAGAGAATCCTGCCCAAAAAAAATTACAAATTTCCTGAAATATTTTGCATTTTGAAACTATGATCTTTTTGCATATTTTGTGATGTTTTCGTGCAACTGAATGACATATTTTGCGAGTTTTTTACTGCCAAAAATCATTGAATTTCACGATTTTTTTCTGCAATCAATCGTCAAATTTCACATATTTCCCCCGCGATCGACTGACAAATTTCGTGCGAATGGAGTAAATCTGTTTCGAATTTTCCAAAAAACTAACGCATTCGATTCTAAAAGTTATGAAACACTGTTTATCAGCCCAGAAATTCGGATAGTTATTCCGAATTTCTGGGCTGACAACCGATTTTTCATAGTTTTTGAACCGAGCTGAATTGCATATTTTCACAATCAATTTCATCAACCGTTTGCAGAAAATGAAAACGCAGAAAATTTTGCTAGATTATCGCGATAGAAACTTTGATTTTGTCAAAGCATCGCGGAAAAAACTCTGTTTTTCTCAAAAAATTCGATTTTCCTTAAAAAAAATTGCGATAAAACAGAAATTTCTTCACTAAGATCGTGGATAAACGTGAATTTCAGTAAAGGATCGTGGAATAAACGCGAATTTCGTGAAATGATTGCGAAATAAACGCGAATTTCATGAAAGCACCTCTGAATAAATGCGAATTTCGTAAAAGGATCGCCATATAAACAGCGCTGTGTGAAAAAAAAAAAAAAAAAGGGGGGGGGGGGGGGCAAAGGAGGCGGTCACCCCAGACGCAGAAATTTAGGTGACGCCGATTTTCTACTACCAACATCATTTTTAGCCTGTAAGAAGAAAAAGAACAAACACTAATTTGAAACTTTGTTCCAAGTGCAGTTTTTCTTTGCATGCCTCTGCATATGAACCTGAATTTATCAAAATGTCGCTTGAAAAACGTGAATTTCATGAAAGAATCTCGAAAAAATGTGAATTTTATTGAAAGATTGTATAAAAATGTCAATTTTGTTGAAGGAGCGTGAAAAAATATAAATTTTGTTGATAATCGAAGGGAAAAAATGCTAATTTCTTTAAAGGATTGCAGGAAAATGGCAAATTTGTCAAAGAATTCATCAAGGGTGATTCTGAGTATAATTTTTTTTTTTCATATTTTCTGAAAGGTTACAGCAGATTGTGTGAGGGGGGGGGGGGGGATTACTTTTAACACTGTTTTTTTGCACCCTTTGACAAAATTTGCAGATTTTTCGCGATCTTTAGACAAAATTATCGGATTCTTTAGATTTTTGCATGAATGCTGCGAATTTTTCATGATCCTTTGACGAAATTTGCAGATTTTTTACGGTAAAATGAAGAAATTTGTGGATTTTTTTGCAATTTTTTGACAAAATTCGCAGATTTTTTGCAATTTTTTGACAAAATTTGTGATTTTTTCACGATTCTTTGACGAAATTGTCGATTTTTTTGTGATCCTTACCTGAAGTTTGCATTTTTTAGCGAATCTTTGATAATATTTGTGTTTTTCTTTCACTATTATTTGACAAAAATCGCGTTTTTCACTATTTTCTGATGAAATTCGCGTTTTTCCCGCTTACCTCTGATGATATTTACAATTTTTCGGTGAGCCATTTATGAAATTGATTTTTTTTTTTTTTTGGGCGACAATTTGTCCAAATTCGTAGTATGTTTTTTGTCAAAATTTCTGGATTTAGCACGATTTTTTTTTAATTTTCAGTAAATACCTAAAAGAATAGCTCCTGTATCGCTTAATAAATCCAAAATTCGTCAATTTATTGCTTAATAAACATGAATTGTGTCACAGATTCACGAAAAACGTTCAAATTTCAACAATGCATCGCGGGACAAAATGTGAATTTCGTCAAAGGATCGTTAATAAATGCTAATTTAGTCAAAAGGCTGCTAAAAAATGCAAATTTTGTTGAAGAATTGCAAAAAAGATGTCAATTTCCTCAGAGGGAGGAGGGAAAAAATATAGGCATCTCCTTGAAAAACAACACGCACACAAACACATCTGTTTATTATTATAAGTATAATTTTTAATCAGAAATAATATACACTGGATTAACTTTTGAAAAATTAGATTAACCCGAACCCTACATGCACGAATCAACACTAAACCTAAAATCAACCTGAACGAAACACAGAGTTTACTACAGTTATGAGATTCTTCCACGGATTTCTGCTTTTTCGGTTTTTTTATATCGGCAAAAGATTGCGATAATTACTGTTTTCATAAAAAAAAAAACGCAAAAGGACACAATTTTTGTCAAAAGATCGCGAAAAAACACGATTTTCAGCAAACGATTGCAAAAAAACACTATTGTTGTCAAAGGATCGTGAAAAAAGCACTAGTTTCGTCTAAGGATCGCGAAGAAACACGGCTATCATCAAAAGATCGGTAGAAAAACGCGATTTTTGTCGAAAGATCGCGAAAAAAAATGCAATTTTTGTCCACAGATTGCGAAAAAATGCAATTTTCGCCCATACATCGTGAAAAAAACAAGTTTTTATTCACACATCGTGAATAAATGAGTTTTTCGTCAAAAGATCGCGAAAAATATAATTTTGTAAAAGAATCGCAGAAAAATGTGATTTCATCTGAGAATCCAACAATTTACCTAAAATTTTAATGTTTTTAACAACTTTTTTGTAGATAAAAGGCAAATTCAATGTTTGTTTGTCAAATGATCTTTTATGTGAAAACATGATAAAATTAGAATTGGACAACTAGCCAAGATTGCTGTGCTAAAATTGCATTAGAAATACAAACTTAAAATTGAAACTTTCATTTCAGAATTACTTATAGCAGCATTTGCATAAATTGATTCATTCTGCCCCCCCCCCCCCCCCCAAACTCTCCGTAAGGAATTTCAGCGACTTCGTCGGAGACATTCTATTGTTCCGGAAAAAAATGCGAATTTCATTAAAATGTTGCTAAAAAGCGCTTATTTTGTCAAAGTGTTGCGGAAAAAGAGCGAATTTCTACAAAAGATTGCAGAAAAAGCATGAATTTTGTCAAAGGTCGCGCAAAAAAAAGAATTTCGACAAAGGATCGTTAAAACACGCGAATTTTGACACAAGATTGCTGAAAGCGAGAGTTTTGTCAAAGTGTCGCGGAAAAAGCTCAAATTTCATCAAAAGGTCGAGGAAAAAGCACGAATTTTGTCAAATGTTTGCAAAAAACGTTAATTTTGTCAAAGTATCGCGGTAAAAGAGCAAATTTCGTCAAAAGGTCGTGGAAAAAGCACTAATTTTGTCAAAGGGTTGGAAAAAGGGAAGGCAAAGTATCGCGGAAAAAGTGTGAATTTCGATATAGGATCGCTGAAAAAGCGCCAAATTCGACATAAGATTGCTGAAAAAGCGCTAATTTTGTCAAAGTACCAGGAAAATTTTTGCCTTTAGTTATTAGATTATAATTTTTTTTAAAAATATGAATTGAGAAGTCTGATGACAACTTTATTTTTTATTGTTTCTATACATTATAGAAATGCATAAAAACTCAGAAAAACTGCAATAAGAATTACTTTATACTCTGTATAATTATAAACCATTAAGATGCATTATATTCATAGTTTACCAATTCATTTAAAATTTAAATAAGATTACAAAAAAGATATTACTGCAATAAATACCACTTCTATTTTTTTTTTTTTTTTAAGTCAATTTTATAGTAGAAAGCAAATGTTGGCAAAAAATTTAATATTAAAATGATATTCTATAGCATTACTTCTCTCATGAAAGTTAAATCACGCTGCAAAAAATAAGAAGTCTGTTCTAACTGGCTTTGACGACACAGAGCTAAAGCTTCTTCATGAGCATCCCAACGATGATCAAGAATGAATTCAGCCTAGAAATAAATATAAGAAAAAAAAAATTAAGTATGAGAATTGAATTTAAACAATGTCTAACTGAATTAGATACTACATAGATCAGATTATGTGAGCATGCAATGCAATATTTCAATTTGAAAAAATCCACCTGAAATACAATTGAAACTTTTTAATTTTTCTAAACCTAACACAAACTTTATAACATAATTTTTCTTATCTCTGAGGAAATAATACCGTTTTCATTAAAAGGAAAAAAAATGCTAATAAGTAAATTACAATAAACCTATTTTCATACCAAGAAATAAAACTTACAATTTAATATGCTTTTTATCAAAAAATTTAATAATCGCAATAAGCTAGCCACTAGTGAATTATAGCTTTGAAAATATTTGAATATGAATTCTGTCATTGACGTTGAACAGTAATGAAAATCTGAACAAAATTGGTTTTTAGATGCATGATTTCAGGCATTAATCAATTACTTTTTTTGTCAATTGATTAGTCAACTAAAGGATCGATCCTATAAAAATTAAGCACTATTCATTTAACTATGGTTAAAACTGAAAAAGTAGTTTATTTATAAATATATATATATATATATATATATATATATATATATATATATGAATTATTCAATTTTGATTAGTTCAATCATTCACCTGATTACACAGATGAAAATTAAATAAAGCTGCCATTTAATTTTCTAAAATTTGTTTTCCTTCCTATAAGATTGTTATGACAGCTCATTATATGATTTTTCTTATTGAATATTATGTGAGATCACACAAAACAAAATTATTCAGATGTACCAAAGTCAAAATTTATAAATTTATTTAGAGGGACTAGTGACAGTTCTAATCCTTTTTATAAAACTGATGTGTTCTTTTATAATAATTTTAGGCATATGGGAATAATATAAATAAATCTAATTTAAATTCATATTATAAAGAAGTAATGTTTGTTTGTTTGTAACTGTAATCTTTAAACCCCCAAACCATTTTCAAAATTAATGGTAGTAAATTGAAGATGAGAGTCCCTGCATCAACAAAGGTTTTATTTCAGTGCTACTAGTGAAGATGAAGAGCATACACGGGCAAAACACATTCTGAAATTGCAATTTTTGTTATACTAAAGGGACCAGAAATGTGAAATTTGACACAGTAGTTATTTGTAAGATTCAAATGCTTTCTAAAAACAATTTCTAATGAACTTGAAAATAAAAATAGAGAAATAAGTGAAAAGTATTCTAGATGTGTTCTAAATTACGATTTCTAGGGAGTAGTTAATGATAAAAATTTCAAATCTGACATGGCTGCTACTTATAAGATGTAAATACACGCACAGATTTTTTATTTTATTTTTTGTTTGAGAACTAAAAAGTAGCAGAACATAATTTTCTAAATTATACTTTTGTGATATTCAAAGGACTAACAATTTGAAATTTGGGATGGTTGTTACAACTAAAGATGCAAATGCTTGCTAAGAATGGTTTTTAAAAAATTCAATAATCAAAACGGTGAAATAAACAGAAAGCGTTCTAAAAAAAAGGCTTTAATTGAGGATTTCCAATCGAATTGTTAAAGATAAAATTTTGATATTTGACATGTTTGCTTCTTTTAAAATACAAACTATGTCTACTTATAAAACCACATTTGAATAATACCGCTGCTACAAATTTAATGAGCGAGACCGAAAGTTATTCATTAATCTTTTCTAGTAACAAATTTTTCTGCAGGTTAATTGCAGTATATCACTGCTAAGATCACATTAATATAATTCCCAACTCCCTCCTTCCTTCTCATTCTGTGAACATCACAGTTTTATTATTGTTGCTATTTTTTATGGATCTGCAAAAATTGGGCATCCAGTTTAATAATATTTTTTAATTGTGAATAATAAAAAGAAGAAAAGTGGAAGAGAATTGAGATATTTGATCAAAACAAAACAGTCATTTCCCATTAAGACAGAAAAGGGGCATTCCTATAAAATATATGATGACTTAAGACAGTAAAAGTTAGCGGCCAAAGCAAACCATTTAGTCACCACATGGCGACTGGTGATAATGAATCACATACTTTTAAGCACCTATACTTTTAAGACATAAACAGTCAAATTCAAACTAAACTCTGTGGCATTACAATCCATGAAGGATCAACTCCAATTGTGCCCATCCCTGTTTATTAGACCCTGGGTCCTAAAGTGCAATGCAGCATATGTCCCAGCCAGGTGGTCAGCCTGCGAGACCCGGTGTTTAGTTTCCAAGCAAGCTTGGTACTCATTTTATCAATCCCGAAGGGATAAAATGCTGAATGCACCATACCAAGTCAGGAGTCAAACTCATGATCTGTGGCACCATAATCAGATGCTCTGATGACTACATTACTGGGCTTCAAACAGTGAAACAGAACAGTTAAAAAAAATAAATATTTACTTACATAGACAATTTTTTTTTTTTTTTGTAGTCCTGAACAATAACTACTAGCAAAAGCCATGCTTTGTTTGGATTCGCGAAGTATTATTTCATTAGATAAATATTTGAAAGTAACAATATATTTTTTTATTATTTGGTACTACTTGATTACCCCGTCGACCAAAAAAGCCCTTCCGGCAATGTCGGGAGGAAGAGGTAGCTTTCATATACTTATTTATTTATTTTATATTAAGTTATATAAATCTAATATACGAAGCTCAAAATAGTGGAACACGATTATGTAACATTGAATACTAGTTTTTGTCAACACTGAATATTAATAGGAATGTTTTTAAATTAGTCATCTTTTATTCAACCTGGTTTTATTTTAAGCGATTTGTAGGGCCGTTAAATTCTACGATATCCATTTTAAAGCAGCATGATGGATAAAAAAACCCAATGAGTTTGATCGAAATCTTAATTCATGTGAACATGCACACTCACATCGAAATCGATTTATACGAGTGCTGCCGCGGGCAAATTGACTTTAAAAAAAAATGTCACCCACATTAGAAATTCAAACTGCTATATCCCAGGCGTTTTTCAAGGTAAAGACAAAGCAAAAAATACTCCGGAATTCATTATTAAGATAAATAGTTTAGAAAGAACCTTTTTTCAATTTCTAATTGTTTGTTTATACATCATTATACATTTAAAAGATTTTTGACAAATTTAAGTGGCCGCCATTTTGAAACAAGATGGTGGATAAAATTGGCCCATGAACTTGGTCAAGACATTGGTATGTACCATGAACACATGCAGTTATATCAAAATCAGTTTATAAATATGCGTATTAACGCGTGACAAATCTCAGACCGTTTCAAAATGTCAGTCTCACTGGAAATTGAAAGTGCTAAAACTCAGCCATTTTTCAAGATATAGATGAAACAAAAAATGCTCTGGAATCTTTGTATCAAGATCAAAACACAAAAGAAAAATCTTTTTCAATTTCTTACTTTTTTGCACCTAATTTTAAAATTTAAATTTAAAAATATAATATTCCGCCATTTTGAAACAAGACGACGGTTGGAACTGGCCAACGAACTCGTTCCAGGCGTAAGTATGTCCTATCTACGCACCAAGTTTCATTCAAATCGGTGTATAAATACGCATGTTATCCCGTGACGAAAACCAGATCATTTCAAATTGTGAGCAACACTAAAAATTAAAAGTACTATAACTCAGACATTTTTTAAGATATAGACAAAACAAAAAGTGCTTTGGAATCTTTGTATCAAGGTCAAATGCATAAAAGAAAAATCTTTTTCAATTTCTCACTTTTTTGTACCTAATTTCAAATTTTAAATTTCTTTTAAAAAAATTTAAATGGCCGCCATTTTTAAACAAGATGGCGGATGGACCTCGTTAACGGACTCAGTCCAGGCTTTATTAAGTACTATGTACACACCAAGTTACATCCAAATCGATTTATAAATGCGAGTGTTATCACGTGACAAAATCATATCGTTTCAAAATGTCAGCTATAAGAAAAATTCAAAGTGCTATAACTCAATCATTTTTTAAGATATAGACACAGTAAAAAGTGTTCTAGAATCGGTGTTTCAGGATCTAGCACATAAAATAAAAATATGTTTCAACTTTTAATTTTTTCGCATTTATTTTTAAATTTTAATTTTTTTTAAATTTTTTAACTGGCTGCCATTTTGAAACAAGATGGCAGATGATGCTGGCCAACGAACTCGGTCGAGATATTTGTATGTACTATGTACATACCAAGTTTCATTCAAATCGGTTCATAAATACGTTAGTTATAGCATGACAAATATCAGATCGTTTCAAAACGTCAGCCATAAAAAAAATTCAAAGTGCTATAACTCAATCATTTTTTAAGTTATAGACAAAATAAAAAGTGTTCTGGAATTGGTGTTTAAAGATCTAACACATAAAATAAAAATATATTTAAACTTTTAATTTTTTCACATTTAATTTAAAATTGTTTTAAAATTTTTAAATGGCTGCCATTTTGAAACAAAATGGCGGATGATGCTGGTCAACGAACTCGGTCGAGATATTTGTATTTACTATGTACATACCAAGTTTCATTCAAATTGGTTGATAAATACGATAGTTATCGCATGACAAAAATCAGATATATATATATATATACATGGTTATATACAGAGTTGTATAATATAGACGCAGGCGCGCACGTCGTGCGCAGAAAATTTTATGAAGTTTGCAGAAAATTTTAAGAAAGAAACAATTTTTATTTTTGTAACTTTTTTAGAACCAAAAATATAAACATTCCCTCAATTTTATGAACGAATTATTTACTGTTGACGCGGATGTCACGAGACCTCGAAAAAATCGCGAATTTCAACATACTTGCGTAAAAAACATGCATTTTGACAAAGAATCGCGTAAAAAACCGTGCATTTCAACAAAGAATCGAGTACAAAACCCCACATTTCGACGAAATACAAAGCGAAAAACGTGAATTTCGTTCAAAGACCACGCTAAAAACGTAAATTCCATCCATGACTCGCATAAAAAAACGAACGCGAATTTTGTGCATGAGTTTCGTATAAAAGCACGAATTTCGTGCATGAATCACGTAAAAAAACACAAATTTCGTGCATGCATCACATAAAAAACACGAATTACATCCATGAATCGCTCAAAAACCCGAATTATGTCCATGAATCGCATAAAAAACACAAAATACGTCCATAAATCGCTCAAAAAAGGCAAATTACGTTCATGAATCGTGTATATAAAACATGAATTACGTAAAAAAACGCGAATTATGTTCATGAAACACGTAAAAAAATGCGAATTACGCTCATAAAACGCATTAAAAATGCGAATTACGTTCATAAATCGTATAAAAAAGCGAATTACGTCCATAAATCGCTCAAAAACCACAAATTACATCCATGAATCGCGTAAAAACGCGAATTGCATCCATGAATCGCGTAAAAAACGTAAATTACATCCATGAATAAAGTAAAGATCGCGAATTACGTTCATAAATTGCATAAAAAATGTGAATTACGCCCATAAATCACATTAAAAAATGCAAATTACGTCCGTAAATCGCTCAAAAAACGTGAATTTCGTCGGAAAAAAGAATTTTAAAAATGCAAATTACGTCCATGAATCGCATAAAAATAGCGAATTACATCCATAAATTGCATCATAAATTCGAATTACGTTCACAAATTGCATAAAAAATGCGAATTACGTCCATAAATCGCTCAAAAAATGCAAAATACATTCATAAATCGCATAAAAAACACGAATTACGACCATGAATCGTGCAAAAAACGTGAATTACGCCTAACATCAATTTGCAGAAAGTTTTTGACCCAATATTACGTGCGCAGAAAGTTTTTGGTTTTATACAAGTCTGGTTATATATATATATATATATATGTCAACATTTGAACGGGGGGGTGGTTCTGGAGTGTGGGGGTCATGATCGGTGAAAATATACCAAAATTTTCCGGAAGTGCTTTCCTCCGGACGGCTGCAATAGGTAGCTTTTTACTTTTTCTAATGAAAGCTACTTAAAAGGTACCGCCAAACTAAAAGATTTAATGTTAATAATGATGATAAAAAATATCACATTCACATAACATTAAACTCGTTTCACGTGTTTGTTACGCCATCCTTCAGTGGCGTAGTCGTAAAAGAAACAGAGGACATACGCTCAATACGGAGGGTATACCATAGAATCTATGTACTATAGCTTTCTTGAAAAGCAGAGGATATACGGTGTTCCTTTAAAAAATCCAGAAGGTATACGGTGGATACCCTCGTATACCCTCCACTACATCCCGCGCCATCAAGTGATTTTTAATATGAAGTTTTATTTGTATCCTTATTAATGTTTTATTAATTTATTTGTTCTTTTGTTATTTAAAATAAAAATTGTGTTAATTTGGCCAATAGTTTGGCGATTTGTATAATTCGGCGAAATTGGTTGATGGAATAACCAAACAGTACCAACCAATAGCAGACAACCAATTTATACTACTTGGTTATCCCGTCGACCAAAAAATTATCTCCAAACTATATCAGTAAATGCCAATAATAGATGACGTTGAATGTCGCATTCAATGACATTAAATACGATAAAGGTGTTTAAAACATCATTAAGTGATTCTATTTAGACTTTTTATTTGTATTTTTATTAATACTAGGTTTTTATTCATAACTTTCAGACTGTTTTTAAATCCACACAGTTTCTTTTGACACATTTCTGAATTCAATTTTGTTTGGAAATTGACATAAAATTAGCAGTTGATGTTATTCAGAAATTATGTAATCATTTCTCAATAGAGGCAAAAAAATATGCAAAAGTAGGTGATTTGAACTTCTTGACTCAACAGCATGGGAGAGGGAAATTTTAAATCATGCTTTGTCATGTAAGTATATAACAAATTAACACCTTGTAATTGCTGAAACGTCAGTGAAGGCTTACTTTGAAGACAAAGTTTTTTTTGTTTCTGTCTGTCAGTCTGTCTGTTCCACGATAACTGACGTAAAAAGCATTTTATTGACTTGAAATTAAATGGGTATGTTGGTGAGGCACTGGGATTAAGCTGTATAATTTTTTGTTAGATTTGATTCATTCATTCGGAAAATATAGAATATTTTATTTTCCGCAGTAATGCTTTTCTATGGCAAATCCAATGATTTTCAATTTTTTTTTTTTTTTTTTTTTTTTTTTTTATTCTTATTATTATTACTAGCATACCCAGCCCGCTTCGCCGGGCTTAATTTGAAGGTTTATTTAATAATTTATGTGTATGGTACGCTTCCCGGACCATCGGCACTCCACGTGCGTCGGGTGAGCGTCAGAACAAACTTTCAGCATATACATATGGGTGGTTGTACTTGAATGCACAGACCTGCGCGTTTTTTTCTATCTTGCTTTTATACCTCTGGACCGAGTTGGCGCATTGCCAAGATTTGCTTCCTCTGGACCGAGTTGGCGCATTGCCAAGATTTGCTTTCCCCTGTGCCTCAATTAATTAATTATCCTCGGAATTCCTTTTATTTATAGAGATTCTACTAATTATTTGCTTTTTCGTTATTTAAAATAAAAATTTTCTCAATGTGTATAATTTGGCTATTAGTTTGACGATTTGTATAATTTGGCGAAATTGGTCGACGGGATAACCAAGTAGTACCCAAAAATGTACTGTGATATAGTATCAATGGAATAAGGTAATAAAGTGCAAAATTCTATAATATCTTGATTAAAATTAATAATTTGCCTACTGTATTCAAGCTGACTAATTTAATGCGATAAACAGTAATAACTGGATGAAATTGGGCAATTAATTTATCCTCAACGAAAGTTAAACTCTTCTATATTTAGAGATGTGGACCAAGATTTATATACCAAAACATTAGTTACAGAGAGAATATTTAGTTCATTATTTACTATATATTTATGGGAAATCTTACAAGATCCGTCAGATTGAATATGCATGCCAAACTAAACACGATGACAAATTTTACAAAAATGTAATTTTAATTTTTTTTTTGTGCATCTTCGAAATTTAAAGCATTTTTCCGAGCACATGCATTCCCTGTTAGAATAGATTCATCATGTCGTCGTTTTGGCACAGATATCATATACGCACCACATAGGCGTTATTTTTTTTTCAGACGTTAAGACATATTCGCACCGGGGTATTTATCTGGCACACAAAGTGTCGTTATTTTGCTTGACATGGTAACCCGGATATTGCTTATTTATTAATAAATTGCTTATTTACTTTTATTTTTTTAAATTATATAAATCGTTTTATTCTATTAGATATAAATTAAACTTTTTAAAATTTATTGTTAGTCACTTTTTAAAAATAGGTATGGTAACTGGTTTTTGAAAACGAGGTTTTTGCCAAATTGGCGTCGGAAAAAAATTGCACCAATGTGATGTGTATATGACATCTGTGTCGTCGTTTTTTGTGTCGTCGCTGACATCTAGCCTCTTGCTTTAAAGATATATCATATTCGCATTCTTTTCAACCAGTGAGTGTACGTTTTCTTGGCATTTTTTTTTTTTTTTTTTTATAACAGAGCTAATATATTCCATAGATTGTTTAAAACGGCAAATTGTTTAAAATAACACGGTAAACCATTTAAAAATAATACTACATTAACCAAAATATTAATATACATTTCATTTGGTTCAAATTTCAACCTTCGAAATTCAAATAACTCTTTGTTATATAACGAATTTAACAATAAATTTTATTTGATTATAACTCTTTTGTTGCCACTTTAAAAAATTATAACATAATTCTTTTAATGGAGGATATTCCATCTACGTTATGATCACGTGGTCAAGGCAAAAAACTTCTAGCATAAAGAAGAAAAAGCTTCCTTAGACGCAATGTAAATCTCCACCAGCCAATGAAACAGTTCATAAGGAAAGCAGTTTCAGCCTCCCTGCTTATCAGTTAGAAGTTCTTTGGGTAAATTACCGGTACCACATGATCTTTTACAGCCTCAAACGCAGATTTGAAATATCCTCCATATGCGTCATAAGCGCAAACGATTTTAGCGGAATAAAGAAAATACATTTTATTTAATTAATCATGATTCTACATGTAATTAATTAACTCCATGATTTTTTTTCTTCTGAAAATATACGTTTCATTTTTTACATCCAAAAATTCGTCCGTAATGGAAAAACATGTAAAATAAATTAATTAAAATAATAATTTTTTAAAGGTAATTCTGTAAAAAAAAACAATATTGTGCAAATCTACAGATCATAATTTATATTTGTGATCATAATTTAATTTCAAGTCAAAATACTGTATAGTTTTTTTGTAAAGTGTAAGACAAAAAGTAATTTGAGTGGCCTAGTAGAGGATTCGCTTCGCTCATCCTAATAAATACCATATACTCCCTCATCCAGAAAAAACATGCTGTTGTTGACTGTAACAGCATTCTAAAATTACAAAAACATTTGCAATATACAAACCAGGCGTTTGACATATTTATTTCATTTATTCCTATTCTGTAAAAGAATTACAAAGACTATCTCTTTCCAAAAACTTGCTGCAGGTGGCAGTAAAGACATATTAAAATTACATTTTTATCAGTTTTGTACAAACCCTATATTTAACATATATTTGTATTCTTAAGAACAGCCTGCATAAAAGAAATCAACAAATTCTATATACACTGATATACAATTCTTCAGGGAAAACATGCGGTAAGAAACTGTATCAGCCACCTAATTTTTGTATAAAAATGAGCATATATACATTTATTATAGTCATATATAGTTTCTTCATTAGGAAAATATTCAGGACTTTCTTTTAAAAAATCACCCAACTTGAGTGTGACTAAAAAGAGTCTACTAATGTAAACTAAATCTAATTAAAAAAAAAAAACTAAACCAAAGTCGAAGTATTTAAAGACAACTCGATTCGACACAGTCTGGTCAGGTAAAATTTGGTTACAAGACTCGATGTAAGACTCAAGCAGCGACTCAGAGCGTTAAAATAAAAATCTTGGAAACGAAATAGAAAATAAAGGCCCCAATGCTAAAACAACACTTAACTTTACAATTAATTAGATTGAGAATTGATTTAATCATTAATCAAAACAAATGAATGAATTAAAATAATCTATAAGCATTAATCTATGAATAGGATTAAAGTGAAGTTAAAATCAGTAAATTTTTAGTTAAGATTTAAAAAAAATGTTAGTTTTTTATCATTAATCTAATGAAATTTTTTCGCAACCCTCCATGATTTAATCAAAGATGTAAGAAAGGATTTTCTTTGACTGTTCCTGGAACTATGACCCTGATGAGAAAGGCCCTAACAATGCACAAATATTTCAGGAAAATCAAATTGAGAAAATTGATTCAGAAGATATGTGAATATTGCATTATCACTGACAACTTATATGTGTGCAAAATTAGAAGAAAATTGGTTCAATAGAAGTAGTCAAAAAACAATTATGAGATTTAACCCAGAAAGGAACACAGTTAAATAGAAATCTATAAAAAGGACTAAACATTTTGAATTATACAAAAACATAAAATTAATGTACCTCAGCTATTTGCAGCCTTTCTTCCATCCAAGGCTGAATACGAGAAAGAACTGGGTTTAATTCTGATAGGCCACGTTTTAGCTATTAAAAAATATTTTTGTCAATTATAAATAAACAAATAAGATATGAACATATATTTTTTTAATAAAAATGTAGAACTGTAAGAAACAGCATCATAAATACCTGAGCAAGTGTCTGTTTTAATCGTCTATGCATATTTTCTACAGCTCTATGCATTAATATAACAGATTGAGCTTGCTCGACTAAAAGAGAACCTGTAACAATTGAAACAGAATTGTATTTTTAAAATAGGGAACAAACGACCTATTACAATATCATACATAATAAAAAATAGAAAAAACAATTTTGAATGCCTTGAAAATCTTGAAAACCACTGAAATGATTTTCAAAAAACTCCCATATTAAATCGACAAAAAGGAAACAACCAAGCTAGCTCCTAAAATTTGTTTCAATGAAATCATAATTAATGTGAAAATCAAAATTTCTACAAAATGTGTGTTATTATTTTTAGTACAATTATTATTATTAATCTTCTGTAATTGCAGTTTGGACCAATACTACTTGTCATTGATCAGCAGAATAATTACAGAATAATACAGAATATATAATGTTTCAAATATAAGTCAAATCTTCGATTATTCTTCTATAATTATGATGCTCAAAGAGTTAGATTTTTCTGTGGTCAATTTTTAATCTAATACAAAGTATATGTACATAAACATGTTTGTGAGTGACACTGACATTATACTGACTACAGAAATAGCTTAAGCAAACAATTATTGCATTTATTGTATGTTAACTTCCAAATATTATATAATTTAAACTTTTACACAGTCAAATTGATAAAAAAATGAAATGTTAAATGGAAATTCTTTCAAAAATATGTTTCATGTTTTCAAATTTTCTATAGATTTTTAAAGAATTTAGGAATTTTAAATCTATATTAAAATTGAAAATGCATCTCAATTATGGGGGATTAATTTTTTGCAGTGTCTACTATAGATGAGTTTGGGCTCTTCGAAGCCTGATGATTTAAAATCTGAGCATGTCCATCCATACTCAACCTATTTAACTGTGAGAAAGCAGAAGTAAAATATTATATTTATTAATCAAAAGACATGGTTTCCAGCATTGTGCCAATTCAACTTCATTGAAAGATAACATGTGTGTGGATAAAGAACAAAGATAGGTCCCCAAATACCTTTTGAAACTTGGAAATGGGGAGTGATCAGAAATCAATGAATAAAATCGAACTGGCCATAGAAAGGTTTTCAAATGGCTATCTCATTGATACAGTCTTTAAAAACTGTTTAAACAGAGAAAATTAAGGAGAAAAAAAAGATCAGACTATCTTCACAACACTAAACAAAGATATCAACATGGTAAATGTTGATATTGTTTAGAAGCTTTCTAGAGAGCATAAAGTTGACAAGAGCTTCGACACTGTCAAAGATCAAATCAAAAAGTATCCAAATTTATAAAATAATTTCTCAACTCTATCAACATAGCTGATTTGTATCTCCATGAATTAAAACCAAAAAAAATAAATAAATAAATAAATAAAAATAAAATAAAATAAAATAAAATAAAATAAAATAAAATAAAATAAATAAATAAATAAATAACTCAGTTATAATTCTACTGTTCAACATAGATGTTTTAAAAGAACACTGCTGCAATGAAATTGGCAAATTATAAAAGAACTTTGCAATAACATCATTAAAGCAAAAATTATTATAGTAAAATATTCCAGTTGGAAGTGCATGTTCTGTAAATTACTGTGGATTCAAAAAGAGGTCAAGTTAAATGTATGATGCAAAACATCAATTCCCTGTAAGACCGGTGTTTGCAAAAACTAAAAACAAAGTTCAAGGTCAGACTTTCGAGTTCATTGAGGTGGACTTGAGTTTATCAATTTTTATGAGTGGGATGTTTTATGTTGCTTTTTCCCAAGATTAAGAGGTACATCTTACAAATCCTAACAGACACATTTCACAAAAGATCATCAACTTAGAACTTAATACCTACAGAAATATTTAATAAAAAGTCAAAATTGTAGAATACTAAGAGAATGGATGCAGAATAAGAGCTAAATAAAACTCAAAAATCAAATTTACTGTTATTTTTAGAAATGAGAAATGACATTTTTATATAGAAATAAATTCATTTAAATAATGACAATATGAACAGAAAATAAATAAATAAATAAAAATACTGAGCTATACTCGGTCTACCAGATATTAAACATTTTATATAAATTTAAATTATACCTATTCCAGTTCCTAGCTCTTGAATTTGTGGATGAGTTAAAATTGATGAAAATACTCTTCTTAAATATTCATCTAAAATTAATATATTTGCTTGCTAAAAGAAAAGAAGAAACAAAAGTATTAAAATAACAATATCCACAAAAATTAGATCCCAGAAAAAAAATTAATGCAACATACCCTTTCAAGTTCTTCTTCTGAAAGTTTCTTGGCTGGAACAATTAAAAATATAAATTATTTTTTAATTATAACTATTAAATAAAAATAATTTTTATTAATAATTAAAATATTAAAAATAATTTTAATTATGAAAAAATATTTTAATTAAAAATATTTAATATGTGATTTATCACTTGTTAACTAAGCGTAGAAACCAACATGATGAAAAATGTCCAAGACAGGTAGGTATCGAACCCAGAACCCTTGGAATAGTGTTCCAAGTTCTCTACCATTTAAGCTATGAGGACGATGCCCAGCTTGCCATTTTTCACTCCCATATGTTAGCAAGGCTAAACTGGAGCATAAGATGGAATAGTCTTCATGAGCACACAATCCTCAGACATAACATGAGACACAAACCCAGCATTGATGAACACATATACAATTTAATTAATTTTCCAATTAATTTTCTGCAATGAAATCACGCTTAAAATTATTGAATATTTAATACATGATTTATCCTTTGGTAACTAAGCGTAGAAACCAATATGGTGAGAAATGCCTAAGATTGGGATCGAACCTGGAAGCCTTGGAATAGTGCTCGAAGTGCTCTACCATTCCAAGGGTTCCAGGTTCAATCTCAATCTTGGACATTTTTCACCATATTGGTTTCTACACTTAGTTACCAAGTGATAAATCACAAATTAAATATTCAATAATTTCAAATGCAATTTCACTGCTGAAAATTAATTGGAAAATTAATCAAATTGTATGTAAAAAAATATTTTTTTAAGTCACAAATTGATAATTTATTATTCTTAAAATCATAATTAAATTCCTATACCATGAGAAGAGATTTTTTAAATGTATTATTAAAATATTGATGTATTTTAGATGCATTTGATGCATTTATAGAATGGATCACTCAATGGCTGCATATTTTAAGAAATTCAGTAATACACATTGTAGGACCAAAAATTCTTATGCGCTCAAGACATTCTTTTTCTTTAATTACAATTAGCATTAATCCTGAAAATTCCATTATTTTTCATTTAGGCCTGGCATTCATCTGTAACTCAAAGTCAAAGGGATTTCTGAATTCTCACATACATGGAGTGTCCACAATTAAAAATATTTCAATTTAATAGAGTTCTTTGGAAGTCAATTTACATGACAAATTGTGTTCATCTGATTAATTGATCAAAAAAACAAATGATTACAAATTTAACAATTTATGATCTCAACTATGCCTTGAGACCTAAGACCTTCAAACTCTTCTATCTCCTGACATACCTACATGCATGACCACTTCTCAGCACAGTGTGACTCTTTGTTTTTCACTCTGACTTAGATTAGGAATGAAATTTTGATTTGTGCTAATATTTTCCTCTGAATATTACATTGCAATCGTAGTAAGTTATGACATTTTGATTTTAAATGAAAACAAATAAATACATTCGCAATTTTAAAATTACATGGTTAAAAAAGCAAAAAAAACTCACTTTTTAAATCAGATATAATTTTTTCTCTAAATGGAAGAAACCATCCTCTAGATTCTTTTTCTAAGATGCTGGCAATTATAGGAAGAGCTTTTCGAATGATTTCTTCAAAAGGGAAAAAAATAATTTAAAATCACAATGTTAAACATATAGAAAAAATATTTAAGACACATATGTTTGATTTCAATTCAAAACAAAAAGAAGATCATTTTTTCATAAAAGTAGGAAAAAGAATATTTCTTAAAATAACAGTTACACTTTATTTGAAATAACTGTCTAGATTGACTTAATTTCAGAATAGAAATAAAAATTCATAGCTCTTGAATATGAAATGAAAACTATCAATCACAATTTGTTCACAAAAAATTACAGCACACAAAATATTTTTGATGAAACTATTTCCATGTGGCAATTGTGCTACTCCACAACAGTTTAAATGTGTGAAGACATTGAATCATTTAAAAAGGAGGGAGATACTTGGAAAGTGGCTTATCAGTAACTAGCACGCTAAGCTCACTGCACTGGTCAATATTCCCATATGAACCTTTGATTAAATAAATTGGTGAATTTGAACTTGTATTTTAAACGAAATGGACCTTCAGTGGACTTTGCTCATTGCTGAAAACAACACAAACGCCATTGTGATATTATATTATCTTAAGCATTAGACAAAATTGAGCTATTAATCTCTTCGGTCCTGATGTCGCCTGTAAGAGACACTAAAGAACATCCTTTAAATTAATTTAAATTCTTCTAAAAGTGTTAAAATTACTTCTAGACATTTTTAATAAATCTGTACATAAGCATGGATATATAAGCTATACTAATTTATAATAATTTTAGCAGATTTTTGTCATTAATTGTAATATTTGTCTCAGGACAGAGAGTTTAAGAAAGAATTATTTAATATATTATTAACAGTGCGTTTTTGGTAGAGAAATAAGATCATTAGACAACAGGAATTAAAATGGTCTCTGATTTAACACTACTAAATTAGAGAACATTACAATGATTGCACAGACTGAGTATTGAACATGAATAATGGTCAGATGATACACTTTCATTTGTCAGTTCTTGAACTCCTGGTTTTCTAGTTCACGCAATATGTGATAGCTTAAATACAATTTCACTGAATCAGATCCACTAAATTATCCAGAGTCAGGCTCTGGCTAACTTTTCAGTGCAGCTGGGTTTATTGTACTTACTATATGTATGTCTGTATAATATTTGTATATACGTTTATGATTCAAATGCAGGCGTTATTGTGTGTGTGTGAGTGTTTTAATACAATATGTCAAAGTTAAGGTGTAGATAAGTTAAGGAAATGATTAACTTTAAATTCAAATAAATCTGGAGGAGAAATTTGAACAAGAGAAAATTTCACAAGTCGCTCTATTGAGTAGCAAATAACATAACAAATCATTTTGAGCAATCGAAGAACATTATGCATAACAGAAGCTATGATTTAAAGAGCTTTGAAAGAACTTGGTTTCCAGTTAGATCTCACTTCTTTTATTAGCAAAACCGTTAACAAACTTGGCATTCTTTCACATTTTAATTCAAAGATATATTTTAATTGAAAATGAGACGCTTAATCCAATGCAGTAAACTGTTAATTAATAGGATTATCATATTTGGAGTTATAAGGATGTTTCTTTTACACAATTTGGTACTATTTTATTATATCACCAACCCCCCCACCCCCCCCCCCCAAAAAAAAAAATTGCCAAATTTGTTGGCAATTTGGTGATGTATTGCCAAATTGGCGATAAATATTACTCACCAAAAGTGATGTCAATTTGCTGCTATTTCTAACTTCCCAAGTCAAACATTTTGATCAATGAGTCAGTGATAAAAATTGATTTTCGGGCATCAAACTTTCCAGAATGGTAATATATATATATATATATATATATTGGATTTGGTAATTAGAAGATGGTCTTACAAAACATGAAAAATTGCAAGTGTATAGATTAAATAGATTTTAAGTTATTGGGGGAGGGGGGGGGGTGTCAAAAGTGGTCCAAAATGGTTTATGTAATAATCCACAGCTAGTGTGTCACCTTTTTCGCTTTGCCAATTTGGCTAACACACATTATGATACGCACATTATAAAATAATACAAATAAGTATACACATTACAAATTTAAATATTTTTAATGTACAAAAAACAGTTTGTAAATTAATTCTTGTGCTATTTTTAATATAATTATGTTTGTTACTTTAAAAACAGAGGTATATTATCACTGTACTGACTTCCTGTGTTAAGGCAATACGTAAATGATATTGCTATAAAATCACGAACTGATACAATTGTTCAATATCTTTGCATTGATAAAAAATATATGAAATACATCTTAAAAGTGATTTAAAAATTATAATAATAGTTTTATGGTGTTATACAACTATTTATTGATAAGAAAGTTAAAAAAGTAAATAGGTTAAAATTATAATTGTTATACAATTTTAAAATTTTTAATTAACAATGTGATCATTAAATTATATATACAAGTATATTTATGTAACAAAAAATGAAAAAAACAAACGTAGTACCTCCAGTATCAAACCCATGGGACAGCGAGCAAATGCCATACAATCTGCACAAGGATAAATGTTGGCTTTCCATTACAAAGTATTTAACTTGTGTTATAATACCAGACCCCCCCCCCCCCTGTTTCTCAAGAACTAAGGAGTGTTGTATGAAATCAGTTGATCCTGAGCCTATGTGGTCTTTACCCTACAACATACAATAAAATAATTAAAATCTCTGATTACCAAGATTGACCCTCCCCTTGTTAGTTAAAGAAATTACTTTCCTTTAAATCAGTTTTTAAAAAAATTCTAAAAGAAAAAAAAAACCAATCAATTCTGGATTTTTTTTTTTCCACTTTTCCCAGCAAAAAAATTATAGATCACTACTGAAAAACAGGACACTTATTCTGAATAAATTTGAAAAAAAGATTGAGAAAACATCTTTGTTGTAGAATAAAATAAAATGCCCCAATTTTTCATTTTACTTTCAGTTATCTTTTATCTAATTGAAATTGAAAAAAAAATATTAATCTCAAACCTTTGTAAGCTGTTGTTCTTGTATAGAGTTTATTTTATAAAAAAAAACTGCCAATTTTTGAGTATCATTCAGAATACATTAAATGCTTTATGTAAAAATCTACAGAAATTCACATTTTGGTTCACAAAGATTTCAACTAATGAATGTGATTTAGGGACAAATTATTTTCTTTAGTTGAAGCATCACTATATAAGAAAGCTTCTTTTAGAAAAATTGCCCAATACATTTTCACAGAAAACATGCCAGAAGAATGAAAATTATCATTAGAAGTAGGTTTCACTGCAAATAACAGTAATATATATATATATATATATATATGTTTTTTCTATGTTATTAATAAAAAACAACTGAAAACATACCTTTATTAAACAGACGCAAATCAATTTGGTGCCCTTTTGGCGTCTGATACAGGTATGGAACAGGAGGAGATTTTTCATTTTCCTTTTTAAAAATTAAATGTTCATTAAATTCAACAAAATAACAAATACTCACTGAAAAATAATATTACTGTGATACAACAAAGGCAAAATCAACAAAAAATGATACACAAATTTTATTTTTAACAGCATTGTTAGCTTCATCTGCAGTGAATATGTGATAATTTTTAGATTTTTTTTTTTTTTTTTTTTTTTCCCATTATAAGTAGTACACGAGTGGCAACAGTAATGTTCAAATCCATTCAAAATCTTTTATGGACATTATGTTCCTTGCTTAAGTATCCTAAATTATTTTCTAATTGTGCTATAGTGAAGAATAAATTCTCTATAAGTCTCTTGTAGAATTTATTAAGCTTTGGATAATAAATTTTTTAGATGAAAATTAAATTTCATATTGCACATTAAGTGTTTTCTTCTATCATTCCCATAGGTAGTAATACTGAATGTATCTTAACTTGCATGGCTGCCACTGATTTGCTAGTAAAAAGAAATAAATGTTCATTACACATTAAGGTAATAATATAACATAAAACTGAAAGTATAAAATAAATTATGTGGGGAAAAAAAAAAAAAAAAAAAAAACATGGTTATTTTTATTAATCAGGAATTTCAAAATATATTAAAACCATGATAATCTAAAATAAGCAAAGAGAACATTAAAGGGGAAAAAGCTGAATTAAGGGAATGTTAATTGTGATTTTACTATCTTAACCATTCTATTTTACAAACATACAAAAGAGACCCACAAACTTATTGAGGGTGAAGAGTTACTAAAAATGGCAAATATTACAGAATAAGTGATGTATTAATAATAATTAATAATATTTTACTAATGAAAATTCTAGTGCAGCATAGGACACAGAAAAGTACAACATACCCTAAAACTATTTTTAAAAAGACATACAAAACAAAAGAATGTCATCATCAAACCATACTTTTTAAAGTGTTAATTATTATATTAAATAGATTATGTAAGCAAATATTAAAAGAGCATATAAATACTTGTTTCTAAAAAAGTGCTACACAAAGTGTGATGAATATTTTGCAAAGGGTTAAATTCCAATATCTATTTCAGCAATATATCCAAATATAACATAGATATATTTGACTACTTTTACAATGACACTATGGACTGCACAATGAATCAACTTTAATGGTAGCCTTACAGAAAACCATATTGTGAAATAAAGTCTTACAGTGCTTAAATTATTAATTTTTTTTATTCTATTCCATTCAGCCTTGTGCATCAATATTTTAAAAATTTAATTCCATATTTATTTGTGTAGAAGCACTTTGTGTCATGCATACATCTATATAATCTTTTTTTGTAATTTGCACAGTTTACTGATGTTGTTTCTCATGTGTTATGATGATGTCATTGGTGCACTTTTTCTTTTTCCCTTTCCTGAAGTAGTTATGTGAAGGCTAGCATCTTTAGAAGGCTTTTTGTTTGACACTTGACAAAGTAAATTTAAATTGATCCTTTTATTTATTTATTTATTTTCAGATTTATTTACTAAAATACTGGCTAATATTTTAAGTCTGTAATGCATTTAAAATTTTGCTTTGTCAGCCCCATAACCTACTATAAACTGAAAATTTCATTAATTTAAATTCAGAATCTGCTTTGTTATTGAAGCAGTTATGACTTAGTTATACTTTCAATGATAGCAGGGCTACGAGAGCACAGGCTGCTTTAGAGATCTGCACAGACCAGGCGCAGGATTTACTTCTTTATGAAGACTGACTCGGGTCAGGCCTATCCACTATCTTTCTGGGATGGTCTTTACTTTTTTCCTGAAGGATCGTGTCAGGCTGAACAATATCTAACTTATTTTCACTGTTCGAAGCTGGGTTTCATTCTTCCTAGTCTTCATGGATCAAAATATTCAATCTCGGTTGAATCATCATGTATGAAAATAATTTTCTCGACATGGCCAGGTGTATTAAAAAATCAGTAACAATTGACTTGGTCCAAAAATTTTTGCAAAAAAGGCATATACTTTTTAATAACAATTATTCTACAACTGAACATTCTCCTTAAAGAATAATAGATTTCTAGGCTTATTAAAATAGAATTAAACACAAGAAAAAAAACTCCTATGACGGAATTTTTTTTTTTAACTGAAAACTGGAAATTTCTTTTAAACTTTTTTTTTTTAAATGTTCATCCATGTAAAATAAGTACAATAATATGTAAGAAAAAAAATTATACATTTAGATCTGCTAAAAAAGGAACTTGCTTATAATGCTTTTTTTTTTTTCTCTCTTTCCAATGTGATTCCTTCTTAAAAGATTTTACTTTTACCATGTATCATTTTTTTAATTTTTATGTCTCTATTACATGAAATGTGGATTAATAGTATTAATGATAACTGAAACATTTTCATACAACAAACAGACTTTCATTAAAAAAAAAAATGTTGCAGCTTATGACACTTCTGCATAAATAAAGATTATAAAAATGAAAATAATATATATACATATATTTTTTTTAAATAAGTTTTTTTTTTTTTTTTTTTGTCAGAACTTTTCTGTAAGAGTACAAATCAATGTTCTGGAGAAATTCACTCAGGCCAGACTGCACTCGGACCGAAATTTTAACTTTTATAATGGGCCAGATTGGGCCAATATCTTTTTCATTCAGGCTGGGCCGAATTTTTTTCCTATGAATCGGGTTGGGACCAGGTCTAGAAATTTCGGCCCATGCAGGCCTCTAGGCTGCTTGCCTATTGATGCGGTTCAAAATAAAACATTGTCAAGAACACTGTCTTTGTTTTTAACAATGTTTTTAAATTTATACCCCTGTAGTATAGAAAAGTTTTTATTTAAATTATTAATCAGTGGATCATCAAATTATGAATATTTGTGTTGCAACTTTACTTCTATGAAATTTTTAAAATATATTCTTCAAGTGGAATAAATCGATTATCTGCCAAAGAATTGATTCTAACTGTTAACTATTGGCTGAAGATTTATTTGTCATTTCTGAAATAATGATGAATAAAAGTTTTAATTTCTCTTTAAAAGTCCTTTCGTTGTGTTTGACTTCAAGTAAGGCTTCTTATTTCTACTTTAGAAATTAACCATATTTTACATATGATCTTCTAATGTTTCCCTTGAAAATGAGTTACAAATTTCCAATACAAAGTTTCGTTTTTATTCATAATAGTTTTCCTTTTGAGATTTTTCTTACTGCATTCAGATATTTTCATTGTGAGATCCAACATTTTGTACAATAGATTTAATGTTGCTGTTCAATGATTTCAATTTTCCTGGTCTTTTTTCATGTTAAAATTTTCAGCAACAAATAGTTTGACTAAATATGCAAGATATTTCTGATTTCTTACTTTTTTTTATGCATTTGCCTTAATAATATTGATCTTTTGCCAAATTTAAATGTTATAATATTTTAATCTTATTTAATACTTCATTTATAAGTGATTGGATTTAGCCTTAAAAAATTTATTAGTGATTTGTTAATTTAATAAATGTTGTTATCAAGCCTTCTTAATACTTAGTTTATAAATTACATTTGAAATAGAGGATGATTTGTAATATTCTATAATGGTTAGATACATATAGAAAGAGAGATAAACAAGCATAAAAGTTCATAAGGTTTTTTTTTCATAGCTGTTTAATAAATCTCATTTTCTAATGCTCAAATTGCACCAAGTTTAAAAAAAAAATGCCAATACTTTTATAGTAAAAAGTATCAAATTATTTATAAATTAGAATATTGTTTAAAAAATTATTGAAAAAAAAAGTGATTTAGATATTTAGTTGAGGTTATAAAAATTTACTAAGATTTTTAATTGAGAAGCTTATAATAAAATTTAGATTTATAGAAATAAATATTATAATCCTTTTGAAACACCTACTCTAATGGAAATTCATTTAAGTGCTTCTAAAAAACTAAATTTATTATCAAGAAAATAAAAGAAAGAAACACTTTATAATTTAAAGGAGTTACTTACAAAACAGTATTTTTCCATGGTTTGTTTCCTAATTTGATGCTTAACAAATTGGCACAAATTGTCAATATCATCTTCTAGATTTGACTAAAGAAAGAAATGGATATACGCATACATTTATATCAAAGCACCACGAATATGAATGTTAAAGCATATTTCATTTAACGAAGACATTAACTTACTCTGACAGTAAGTTCTGCAACAAGATATTTGCTTCGTTCTTCTTGGATTCGCACATCCAAATTCTTAGCTGAAAGTGATGGCAGGCCAATAAATGCATCTGAAATGAACATACGTTTTTAAAAATACAATGTTTATTCAATTGCTCTGTTCAAATAATAATAACAATAAAATTAGAATGATACAAATGGCTCTCAATTTTTTAAAAAACTAATTAATAACATAATCACAAACTTAAAATTAAAATATGAAATCAGGAAAAAAAGATTTGTATTAAATGAAATATGAGAAAAAAAAAAAAAAAGAAGAAGAAGAAGATGATCCTCTTAAAACACAATAAAAATTTTTAAATATCCTAGGTCTTTTAAAAGATCTTAGTCTTTCTGCATCAAACACAAAGAAGATGTGCTTCTACTATGAAAGCAGCAGCAACAGACTGTCTCGCTGCTGCTATCATAATAGAAGTATGTATTCTTATCACCTGACAAAGAAAGATCAAAGTCTTTTGAAAGGCCAAGTGCATTTAATTTTTTTAAGGGTTCTTAAAAAGATCATTTAGTTCTTACTACTCGCACAAGTTTCAACTTTTATTCTTATGAGAGCAAAGCCTCATTGCTGTTATTCAAGCAAAGTTCAATGTAACAAAAGTGTAAATCTACCATGCATAACATTTTTGAAGCTAAAATGCAGATTTGCTTGTTGTAAGAACTATCTCATTAACAGTCAAAATAGATTTGAAACAAAGTTAATGAATTGATCATTAACTTATACTCATTTATAGAAATTAATAAGAAATTATAGAGATCATTAACTTATACTGTATGAATATAGAAAATTATTCATAATTTAATGAGGAAAGTTATGCACAAATCCTGATATTTTGTTATTGGTTAGAATTCTATTTTAAAAAGTTTTACTATACAAAAACTACAGAATGAATAGTATAAAAAATTAGTCAAAACTAGAGATGTAAATTTTCCGGAAAAATATAAGTGGCGGAAAAAAACTGATTTTTTACTGGTTTTTTTCGGAAAAAAATGGAAAAGTTGGAAAAATTGATTTTTCATGATTGTTTCTCCCAGATAAATTATATTTTCTTAAGGAATGTTAAATAATAAACATTTTTCCCATTTATTTGTATTAAAAGAAAATTATTTTCACTTTATATTACAAAATAAAAAGAAAGTAGCAAAACCTGCTTTTAAAAGTTTAGTTTTTTTTTTTTCCTCACAGCCTAAGAATTTTTATTAAACCCTATTGTTTGTTATATAATATCTCTGTTGAAATGATCTTTCTGTTACATGTTTAACTACCAATTGACCTAATGTAAAAACCTGAGCCAATATGTCTGCAGTTTGGAATGAAATAAATTATGCATTCCATTTATATAAGTATAGTTTTTAAGTAAATAATACAAGTTTAAAGAAATTATTGCAGTTTTGTCATTATTATGAATATCAGTATTCAAAAATTCCATTGTTTGTTTAAAAAATTCATATTTTTACATCATTACATTTTTTTCTTATAATTTTATTTCCTTTAAAAAATATGTTTAGTTTTGGTATAACTTTCCAAACTCAACTCAAAAAAGTTTTGATTTAGTTTTATAATGTAAATTCAAACAAAACTAAGTTTTAGTTTGGCTTACTCAGGTCTGCAACTAAAAAATAGCATAGGATTTATTGACTGTTAAATTTTTACTCAGTTGTACTTTTCTAATGCAAACTGCCCATGTTTTTGCAACATTACTGTACATTATGGAGGTAAAACAGAAGTCAATTTTAGATTCAACACCTTGAAAAAACATTCAATTAATCAGCTAAAACAAAATCTTGAAAAATGTAGCATAGTAGTGCCACCTACAGGGCAATTTACACAAAAAACTAAACAACATTAATGTATATCAGGAACTGTCTGAAGCTGTAGTTTGATAAAAAAAATTTCTCCTTTAGTTCTTGAGATAGAGCTATTGTGATAATCATGAATAATGCAGCATAGCAGCGTCATCTGTTGAGCGATTTACACCAAAAAGTAATGAGCACGAAGTTATGTCAAAGATTAACTTAATCTGAAGTTTTATGAAAATACATACATTAGTTCTTGAGATAGAACTAATGCAGAAATTGTGAATAATGCAGCATAGCAGCGCCCAGTTCGGCGATATACACTAATAACTAAACATCTCGAGTTTATATCAAGGTGTAACTGAATCTAAAGTTGTGTGAAATTACGTGCATCAGTTCTTGAGATAGAGTGCCCATAAAATTGTCACATAATGACTCGCAGAGCGACAGATATTTTCTAAAAATCAAATAGTGTTCAGGGCCGTAGCTAAATGAAAAATGGAGGGGGGGAGGGGGGGGGGGCTCATGTATTTTTTTTTTCACTCTCTCTCCGACACAAAAAGATAAATAAGTGCATATTCAACATTGTAGGTACTATGTTTCTTATTAAACTGTTAAAATAACTTCATTTTATGCCTCGAACAGTATATAATGATGAAAATTTTGAGTATATAACTGGTGCAAAATTAAACATCATGTTAGCTTCATATGTACAAATAGGTTGAGGAAGTGTTAAAACACTTATTTTAGGTGCAATTTAGTAATTCTGCAAAACAATAAAGGAGTCTCAAAATTAAATTAGATTTTTGAAAAGAATTTTATATGAATTTTCCGAACAGAAATTCATTTAGTGACTTTGGAATCTTTTCCAGAGGGGAGGGGGAGGCTCAAAATATTTTAGGGGCGGGCTGAGACGCCCATAGCACCCCCTTAGCTACGGCCCTGGTTTAGGGCCTACTAAAACATTAAAATACACCAAAAACTAAACTAGAAGTCAAATTTTTCCAGAATTCAATACTTACTTCTTGAAAAGATAGAAAAAAGTAATAAATGCATGCTTCAAATTTTATGTTAAAATTTTTATTTTACGATTTCTATTAAAAGGCATATTATTGAAATAATTTTGTGCATGAATTACTTTTTAAAAAGAGAAGTTGCATTTAATTATATATCTAGATTTTTTTTCATGTAATCCTGTTTTTGTGAAATTGTGAACTTCTTGTACATACTTATACAAAATATAATCAGAATTTTTGAATAAGAAATTATTACTTTATATTTAGGCTCCTATTTAGACATTTTTAATAAGGTTATTTATACATATATATAACTTGATAAGATTCAGCTGCTATATGGCATGAGATTTTTTTTTCTTCAATCTCTCAAACAGATTTCTTCTCAGAGATCAGATTACCCACATTAAAGTTTTCATGTGGGCCACTCAACATAAAAATAAATAAAATTAAAAGTATGAGAATGTAGCTATTACAAAATTTTCAATATATTTCATACATGAAATTTCAATTTTTCCAGTTCGGAAAAATTAAAAAATAAGCATTCGGAAAAAAACTGAAAAAAACCGTTTTTTTCCCAATTTTTCCAGGTTTTTTCTGAGCATTCCCATCTCTAGTCAAAACACTGTAGTAATAATATATTATAAGAAATATGCAAACATTATAAAGAAATCATAGTCACGACCTTACAATTATCTCAAAATTCATAATTATTCAGAATCAATATATATTTCTTTTTATATTACTCAAAATTAATCTCTTAATTATGTCTATTATGGCCTTAACAATTAAGTAGTGATATCAAATACGAATTTTCAAATTAGTGAGTATATTTATAAAGAACTAACTCCTCAAGAAAGCTTAATACATTAAACTTGCAGCAGATAGAATTTTTAAAATTCTGTTATTAGATTCTTAAAAAAAGTATAAATTATAAAATTTTAAATATTTTTTTCTTTGATAAGGAATCAAAAAGAAAATGGAAAAAAAAAAAATAAATAAAATATAAGGGAGCGGGAATACACATATGAACAATATTTATTATTATTGTTGTTGTTTCACAATGTCATTTAAAACTAGTAAATCTGCAGATCAGGAGCCTCAACATCAGCTTTGCACATTTTTTTTTAAACACACTTTGGGTAATATTCAACTTCTTAGAAACTGTAATCTAAAATTTTCGAATTACGTAATTATTTATAAGAATAAAATAAGAATAAGAAGTTTTTAAGCCATCAAAAGCGTTAAATTAAAAATTTACTTTTTTATTTTATTATAACATAGTAAATTTTTCCAGGGGGGCTCCCCCCCCCAGCATTAAATTTTAATTGGTAACTTTCTATCAATTTGCTAATGGTTATCGTATATCTTTTATTTCTTTATACATTTTCATTTATAAGGATAAGTAACAGTTTTAATAAGCATTTTTCATTATCCTCATACTCCTACATACCTGCCCACCACAAACACCTAAATCTGATGTGCCAGGAACTTTTAAAAGTATAAACTCAGTAATCTAGGGTTTTACAATTTTGTTTCAAAAAAAAAAAAAAAAAAAAAAAAAAAGTTTTGATTGCATTTTGTGGCAGTTATTGCGGACAGACAGAAGAACAGACTGACAGATGGAAAACAATAAATTTTGTGTCGCCAAAATAAGCCTTCATTGAAGTTTCGGCAATGATGTCCTTATTCATGAGTTATTGCTATCCATGTTTCTTGTATTTTTAACGACTACTATAAAGTACCTGTTTTATTTCAATTATGACGTCACATTTTACCAAGTGAAATATTTGTTAGAAATATAGTTCTTTTTTTTTTCTTTTACTTCTAATTATGCCCCCATTTTGATAGAAAAATTCTTATTAATGAAATAAATTTCTATGTTTAATATTTAATAAAGTACTATATTTATTTTTATTTCAATTCTGACGTCATATTTATTTTTTCTTAGTTTAATTTTTCGAATGGAAATTGCTCAATTGAAACTTACTGCATTTAAAAATTATTCCAGATTTTGATTTTTTTTTTTTTTGGCAATGATAAAGGAAATTGGTTAAATTTTATCTAAAAAATCGCTATTGATTCTGTATGAAAAAGAAGGAAATTTTGAATTATTAAGGAAAATATTTCAATAAAATTAATAAAACATAGCCTATGTTCTTTGTTCTATGCTAAGTTATATTTATACCCAAATATACAAAAACATTAATTAATTCATCAGTTTTGACGTTGACTTCATTTAAATTTTCGTACACGCATTCAAATTTATAACATTATAAAAATAAGGATTAGGATGAATGGTTGCTTAGCAACCATTAAGAGAAAATAAAGAAGTGAAATAAATACATTTGAAATAAGTAAATCTCGAAAACAAATTAATTTATATTATTGGAACACATTTATAAAAAATCTCCAAAATTTACAGTAATAATTTTAAAAATCTAACAAATGCGTACACAAAATTTCAAAACAATACGAATAATTTAACTGGTAAATTTCAGTATCCATTTCTCATTGAATTCCATTAATGAAATGTGTCATTTTCTCTCAAGAAAAAAAAAATGAAAAACATTGATTTCGCCATAGAAAAGCATTATTGCACAAAATAAAATATTCTATATTTTCCGAACGAATGAATCAAATCTAACAAAAAACTATGCAGCTTAATCCCAGTGCCTCAGTAACATACCCACTTAATTTCAAGCCAATCGGATGCTTTTTGTGTTAGTTATCGCAAAACAGACAGACAGACAGAAACCAAAAAATTTCGTGTCTCCAAAGTAAGCCTTCACTGACGTTTCGGCAATTATCCGAATAAAATCAAGTTCATACTAATAGTTACTTTTCCCTTTAAGAATCATTTATTTACATATTTATTCAAGAATTTGTTTTTAAGATTTGTGACAATTTTAAAGAAAGATTAAAAGTGTTCAGATGTGCTCCATTGAGGAGGTAATTATGAGCATGGTTGGGGAAAAATTTTAAATACAAAAGTATAAAAAACAATAAACCTTTTCCAAAATAACACTACATTCACATTTCAACATGCAATAAAAAATAGCAAAATTTGGTCAAGTATTTATGCTTAAATACACATACAGAAACAAACTTTAATCATAAAAACATTCTTAAGGTGGTTCTTAAATCCAAACTAGCTACTTTTTGACACACTTTTTAAATGCATAAAATTTGAAGATGATCTTATTAAAAAACTATGTAATTGAACATTTTTTACTCATTTATACTTAACTCAATCTGAGTTTTTAATGTAAAAATAAAACTCTGTAATTGATTTTCGACCCACTTCCTGTGACAATATAACATTTTAACATTTTGGAAATTAATTATAATATAATATTAAATTTTAAGGCATTTTTCATCAATCACCAATATTCTCTGTAACTTATACATTTCTATAGGAGTTGAAATAACAATGGATTTAATGATACATCAATAAATGTTTGCCAAAATATGCCAAATGACTGAACTGCAACAATAAAAAGATTTATAAGTATAAAAGAAAGAAAATAAATAAAAAATTAAGAATATAAAAAAAATTACATATTTATCAATTACTAGTTTAATTTTAGTTAAATTATAATTATACATTGAGAGATCAATTTAGAAACCCTAAAAAGATAGTTGAAAAATGTTTAACTTTTTTATTCTATCTTAAAAAAAGAGAGAAAACAAACAGGCAGAGAAAAAACTCTCCTCCCCCCCCCCCCCCATGTGCATGCATTTTTTACCAAACATTAAAAAAAAAAAAAAAAAAAAAAAAAAAACTAAATATAAGTTTGATGCCATACCAAACCCATGTATAGTAAGGAAAATAATTCCAAATTAAAATGAATTGCAGTCAAGAAATTAGGCTTGATTTCCAAAATGAAAATCGGACAAAAGCTGTAAATTTTTAAATTAAAAAAAAAAAAAAAAGAGAGTTTTTATAATCTTTTGTCTCATTGGGAAATCGAATAATAATACAGTAGACTCCCTAAAATCCGCAACTCTCTAAAATCTGCAAATATAGTCGAGTCTCTATATAACGAAATCCATCGTTCCAGTAAAAAATTCGTCATATAGAGAAATTCGATGTATAGAGAATGATGTTAAAAATCGTATTTAATGTGCAAATTTTGAATAAATATTATTTTTTATCTTTTTAATTAAGAATTTGAAATGTTTAAAAGTAAATATTAACCTAACATTTTATTTCTTAATTATTTAAGTTGTTTCAAAAAAGAGAACAGACATTTATTTGAAAGCTTAATGAAAATCAAATAAGGAAGACTTGCATTAATTTCAGACGAAGATATCTGTAATTTTTTATTGTTTTGATTTTAAAATTGTTATGCTCTCAAAAAAAGCTCAAATTTTAGCAAGGAATGAAAAATTGTGGTTAACATTTTCCTCCAAGTGAAGGCCTCTCTTATGTGCCTCTCATTGATTCCTCTCTTATCATAGCAAACGCGGTAGCGTTTGGTATAATATGTTTAAGAAATAGAAAGTGCAAACAACTTTCTAAAATTTCTGGCGAACCAGTTGAGATACGGCAGTGAAATTTTTTTTAAAAGATAGAACTCGACGAGACGAATAAAATGACAGCATTCAAAAAATTACTGCAGCTTAGAATAGTTTTTTATTTAATTTTTAATGAAAAAATGAAAGCAAAAAATTCAACAAAGTCTTGCTAACGTTTCCGTGGATGGATTAACTTCGTTTTTGGTTTATTTTAATCCTCATGGTAAAACTCAGAACAGTTTTTTTTTTTTCATCTTTGTATGTTTGTCGGTCGCTGAGAAAATCGAACTTTTGTCTGAAATTTCCAGCTGAACTTAGTCTTTTTCTTATATATTTCTTATATTTACTTCTTCTTGTAATTGTTGCACGTAAGTTTAAATGAACATAAAAATAAATAAATAGATTAGATAAATCACGTGAAAAAATACTTATTTGTTGTTATTTTCATGTATCATATTCACTATCTATTTTGACGAGCGAAGAGAAATATTTTTTTTTATTTATTAATTTCTCATTTATTTAAGTTAAAAGCCGCCTCTGGCAAAAAGTTTAGTCTCTCTTAAATTTATGCTAGCCACTGTAATATGATACTTTTATTCGTAATTTTATTTACTTGCTTATCTGAAGGTCCATAAGATGAAATGAACAAATTTAGGCAATCGGGACAAGATTTTGCGGAAAAGTTCATTATTATTAAAGTTATTCTGGTGGTGTGCTTGGCGAATAAATCAAAAATGGCGCCGAAAGACCGAATAGCAAATGTTTTTAACTGCAAAAGCGACGTAACCGTGTTTTTCCATCACGTAATATTTTATTTCAAAGACTGATTTAACACAAGATTGACATTAATATTATTATTTTTTTTAATTGTACAAGACAAAAAGATATGTAAAGTTATTAAGTACAAACGTTCATACCAATACTTTTCACAGTTATTATTTTATGAATAATTAGACATGAATGGAAAAATCTACAGGACAATTAAAAGATAAGCGTAAAAATATGGTTTTACATTTATTTGAGCCTTTGAGATGAAAGGTAAGAGCGTACCGGTAAGAAATCCGGTTTGGCGCAACACAAGAGCGGTGAGTCGGGCGCTCCATGATGATTCGGACGTGAGAATGTGCCAGCTTTTTTTTTGAGGGTACGTTAAATTATTCTAGGTCAATTAAATTATTACTTATTTTATGAATGTCTGATTAATATAAATATGTTTGCCAAAGCTTGGTGCTATTTTGGCTTCAAAAAGGGAGGGTATGATGCCAAAATATATAAATAGCTCTGAAAACAAACCTGATGAACTTTAATTTTTGTTTTCGCACGAATTTTTTCTGTTTCTATATTAAAATGCGGCACAAATGTCATATACGAATCACATTGGCATTAGTTTTTTTCTAAAGCCAATTTGGCGAAAATCTCGTTTTGGGATACCAGTTACATACCCGGTGTCCCAAAAATGACTGATGGATTTTAAAATTCAATGACTTGCAAACGGTGACAGCTATTTAAAAAATTTTTGCAGGAGGGTTATGTATAATGTCAGGAGTTTTTTACCGTAACTTTTTATTTTAGTTCGAATTTCAAAAAATAGATGGCGCTGATAGCGATTGAAGGCCAGGTGATCAGTGTTGAGTGAGGTCAGTTTCGGCGTCGACCTGGGCTTCAATTGCTGTCAGCGCTGTCTATTGGTTGAAATTCGAACTAAAATCAAAAGTTACGGTAAAAAATACTCCTGACATTGTACATAACCCTCCTGCAAAAAATTTTTAAATAGCTGCCACCGTTTGCAAGTTATTGAATTTTAAAATCCATCAGTAATTTTTGGAACACCCGGTATATATTTTTTGAAAGGTAATAACAATAAATAAAAAAAGGTTTGTTTAATAGAACAAAACAATTTATATATTTAAAAAAAAAGAAAAAATTATTTATTAAAAAGTAAATTACAACATCCGGGTTGACATATCAAGCAAAATAACGATACTCTGGATTCAGTTAAATACTCTGATGCGCATATGACATTGGCGTCAGAAAAAAATGCCAGCCATTTTTCTTCCTTAACACTCTAAAATACATAATTCTAATTATATATATCGTAATATTGTAAAATGGCATGGCTTACTATCTTATGTTTTATTCCAACTTTCATTTCTTCCTTTGCCGGCATTTTCCATTTTCCATCTTCCGTATCCAGTTTCCGAACTTTTGTTTACACGTTCAAATCAATCGCTTATCTTTTCCGTGGGTACGTTCATTCTGGTTTTATCGCTCCGTTCGATCTCAATCCGCAAGCATCGCGGATCGCATCTCGCAAGTGGCGGTCTTGCATTTCTTCCGTCGCAAGTCAGGAGCTCGCTTACTCAACTCGGAGGGGCGTATCCAGTTTCGGAATTGCCGCGGCTATTTAAAGCCGGCTGAGATATGTTGGGTGGTGGATTTTGAAGTGATGTTATGTCTCTAGACAATTGATGTTAACGTCAATATGATACAGTTTCAGAAATGTATTTTTAACTCATACAGTTTTAAAAGTTTTAAAGTTAACATCTAGTTGAGTAATTATGCTAAATCCATTGCTGGACATTTGATTTTGAATATGGTTTTATCAATTTCGCCGGTGTTTCATTTCATTAGCAGTAGTAACCCATTTGTGTTTGTTTTAATCAAATCATTATATGTATGTGTGGACATTATTAGCTTCAGTTAAAAAACTCTGTTTTCTTAAGACTTTTCATCGAGTTATTAGATGTGCCGTATTGCTGGAATTTCTTTATTACGTCGATAGCTGTCGTCCATGAGTGAGTCTGTTTTGCTTTTTCATTGCTATCCTAGTATTGTTATATGCCATGCCATGCCATTCAATAAGTAATATTATTTCAATACATAGAATGATTTTAAGTTAAATATAGAGTTGAGCTTATTTTTCCGTTTACATTTTACCAGTTATATTTTCATCTGAGTTTATACATATTTTCATTTAAACTTGAATATTATTTCATGACTTAGAATAATTTTAACTGAACTTGTTTCCGTTCACATTATGCCTGTTATATTTTTCACCTGGACTTATATATATATTTTGTTTAAACTTACATTTATTTTTCGTCAATAAACGTTAGCCTGATTTTACTGAAAAACAGTTTCTTTAATGTCTTATACTACACTGTCACAACGTCACCAATTACTTACTCTTTTAGGTCACCGTAATTACACTGTTATAAGCTGCTAAATTTTACTCTGTTTTAGACGGTTCTTGTTACAGAACCGATCACGGGTTATGGGCCGGAAGCGAATACGCTTTTAAACCCTTTACGGCGGCCATAACCTAATTGGTGACATTTCAAAAATTTTTGACAGTTGTTTGTAGTATGCGGCCATTGGACCTCCGAGTCACTTTAGAGGGGGGGGGCCGCAATATAGAATTTTTTTTTGAAGGCTATATGTTTTTTTTCTTTCCTATTGACATGAAATACAAAAAGGTTTTTTTTAGGATCACTTATAATAGAAATTTTTGTTGATGTACTATCTGATTACTAAGTACGTTATTTACTAAAAAAAAAAAAATAAAAAAAAAAAAATTTTTTTTCCTCCTTTTTTTTCATGTAATATCTTCTGTTTAATGCATGGCCATGGCTAACATACAGGTGTGCATAACAAAACTTAATTCTCACAATTATGGAACTTGGGCAGCTGACGTAAAGTATCTACTATTAGATAAAAATGCGTGGAGCATTGTTAATGGCACTGAAAAGGCTCCTGATGAAAGTGACTCTGTAGCGACAAAGGAATATAAATCCAGAGTCAGGTCTGCACTATCAATTGTATATTTAAATGTCGAAAATGAATTCCGGAGAATCATCGAAAATATCGACGACCCTCATGAAGCCTGGACTAAACTTAAATTGCATTTTCAGCCTGATAACCGGGCACGCCATATGCAATTATTTGGCGAAATTCTTTCCTGTAAGATACAACCTGAAGAGCCCGTTGATATGTTTGCAGCTCGCCTCCAAAGGCTTGCTGACCAACTTGCTGCAATAAATGAGCCAATCAAAGAAACTTACCTCACATTTCAATTGCTTAGATGGCTCCCGAAGAAGTTCGACAACATGGTGCAAGGGATTCTGCGATGGCCAGACGATCAGTTTACGTTCAAAAGTGTTCTTACAGAATTAGTCGCAGAGGAGTCCCGTATCAAACTACGAGAGGACGACAGAGTGGATGCCGTGCAATCTCATTTCTCCAGAGCCCGTTCCTCAAAGAAGTGTTCCTTTAAGCCTAAGTTCAAAGGTCGGTGTCACAAATGTGGACGCAGAGGACATTTACAGAGCCAGTGTAGAGTGCCTGATGTCACCCGCCAGGAATCCTGTCTTAGCTCTAGTGCCAGAAGTTCCATGATGCCTAGAGACTCCTCCAATTCCGGTTCCGTGGTATACAGAGACTCTTCCAGTTCCAGAAATTCCTCTTTGTCCAGAGGTTCCTCCTTTTCCAGAAATTCATCGAAAGACTCTTCCGTATCCAGTCCTGTCCGTGCTCAGTCTGATGGTCATAGATCCAGAAAAGATGTGCCTCGCAACCGACGTCAACGTAAGACAACAGGCCAGGTAAACTACCTCATACAATCTAATCTAAGTAACATAAAATGTGGGGGAGACGCCTGGGTCTTTGACACGGGTGCCTCCCACCATTTCTGTAAAGATAAAAGTTTATATGTTAAGTTTAAACCGTTAAAAAATGAGGAATTGGCTGTTGCAGTTGACGGTGCTACTTTCCCTATCGAGGGCACCGGTTTAGTGGATTTAAAAATAAATGGGGAAATGGTTCGCTTCGGCGACGTCATGTATTGTCCTAGTCTAAGACATAATTTAATTTCAGGTCCCAGACTTGATAAAATGGGTGCCAAGTTCAAAGGAGGTGAGGGAAGGGTCAAGGCATATCGGGATTCTGGCACACTTTTTCGTGCTTTTCTTAAAGATGGCATTTACTGCCTCTATCCAGATCCTAACCATAATAATAGTAATAAAGACCCTAAAACTAACCGTAATCAAAAGCCTAAACGAGTACGTTTCCAAGCCTCAACAGTTCAAAAAGATGATTTTAAACTCTGGCATAGACGCCTTGGGCACATCAGTTCCACATTAATGGAACATACTTTAAAATGTAATAGCGTTAGGGGCTTACCACCCATTAAATGTAAAGATTTTGAATGTGAAACATGTAAAATTAATAAACACAGACGAACATCATTCCGCCCAATAAACCAGATAAGATCTAAACGACCTCTAGAACTGCTACACACTGACCTGTGGGGTCCAACACAAATAACAGGGCGAAACGGGGAGAAGTATTTCCTAACTATAACAGACGACTTCTCTCGCAAAGTGTCAGTATACCCCTTATGCAGTAAAACACAGGTATTTAAAGTATTTACTAATCACGTAAAAAGAGCAGAAAGGTTTTTGGGTACCAAAGTAAAAGAGGTTCGTAGCGACAATGGGCGGGAATTTGATAATGAGGCATTCACTAAATTCTTTGAAGACAATGGCATAAAACATGAATTTACCAACGTGTATTCTCCTGAGCAAAATGGAGTTTCAGAGCGTTTAAATCAAACAATAATGGACGGGGCTCGCTCAATACTCAATGAAAGTAAACTTAGTCTCAAATTCTGGCCTGAAGCTGTCTTATACATAGCATACACTCTTAACCGAATATGTCACAAAACCCAGAAAAAAACTCCTTTCGAATATTATTGTGGTAATAAACCATCCATAAGACATTTACGACCTTTTGGTACGGTGGCATATGTGGGGGTACCTAAACAACAAAGAAACTCCAAATTCGATCCGAAGGCTAAAAAGGGTGTTTTAGTGGGTTACGCAATGTCTACAAAAGGCTACAGGGTATGGATTCCCGAAACCAATAAAATAATAGAGACAATAAATGTTAGGTTTGGTGACGAATCTGTATCCACAAGTATCCCCAAACACAGTGAACAAGGTCCAAGCTATTCAATAGGCACAAACCCATTTACAACTTCGGAGCAGCGCAACGGAAGCGATCTGGGACCCTCTTACATCCTAAGTTCCGAACCACCTGAAATAGACCCTTTGACTGACCTTCAACCTGACAGATTTACTTCAGAAGCACCACCCACTCAAAGTATTAGACCGAGTACCTCTAAATCTTCCGACTCTGCCTCCTCACACCCATTTGAGGGTGACAGTGACGAGGATGGCGAGGAGTTTACTAGAACTCTCAGGGAAGCTGTCTGGTTCCGTAAGCCTGTAACTAGGCCTGACAAATCGAGAACCGACGTCTACTATTACGAGTTGGGTGAGACACAACGTCTAAGATCACTGAAGGAAGTAAGAGACTACTGTCATTCTAATGGTATAAAATTTGATCCGTCACTGTTCAGTTTTAAAGGAAGCAATAAGTACGAAGGCATTGTAAAGTCCACTCCTAGTCCTAGCTCAAGTCCTAGTTACACACCTCCACACACCTCTTTCTCTGAAACTCATAAAGCCAGTTCCTGACTAGAAGACTCCATACCTACCACATATAAACAGGCGTTAAAATCACCTCAGTGGGAACTCTGGAGACAGGCAATGAAGGAAGAGATGGATGTTATAAATAAAAGACAAGTATGGGTATTAACACCTCTACCACCCAACACCGAACCACTAGGCTGCAGATGGGTATTCACCATCAAACGAGACGACAAGGGACGGGTTGCAAGGTATAAAGCGAGACTTGTAGCACAAGGCTACAAACAAGTCAGGGGTGAAACGTACGATGAGACGTTTTCGCCCGTAGTCAATTTCAGTCTAATTCGCTTTTTCTTTGCAGCCCTTGTCTCATGTCTCGGATGGATCCACACTCAGTGTGATGTAAAAGGTGCCTATCTGTATGCCCCTCTTTCTGATAACATCTACATGAAACAACCATCAGGGTTCGAGGTAAAAGGTAAAGAGCATTTAGTCTGCAAACTCCAGAGGGCCCTTTATGGCCTCCACCAGAGTGGACGAGTATGGTTTTATGAATTACATAAGATTTTAATTTCTCTTGGTTTTAAAAAGTTAGAGTGGTGTAATTGCGTCTATTCGTTTTCCAATTATGTTGTTTTATTACTATATGTGGATGACTTTGTAATATTAAGTAACCATCAGAAACATATTAATGAAGTTTTAACCCTTTTAACAAAACATTTTGACATAAAAATCCTGGGGAGAACACGCAAACTACTTGGTGTTGAATTTGAGGAGGATGGGAATGGCACTGTTTCAATTCATCAAAGGCAATATATTGATGATATTTGTACAAGGTTTAAAGAATTCAATTTCCCCATTACATCACTCCCTATAACTAAAGGCACGGTATACTCCAAGTCACAATGTCCTCAAACCGAAGCAGAAACCCAGGAAATGTTACAATATCCATATAGAAGTGTTTTGGGCTGCCTTTCATTTTTAACCAGCAGGACACGTCCTGATATTTCATACGCTGTAAATATCTTCAGCCAATTCCAGAGCAATCCTGGGATTGTTCACTGGAATGGTCTCCTGAAGCTTTTAGGGTACGTCCAAAGCACAAAACATTATAAACTGAGGTTACCTTGCAACCACATAAACCTAATAACTTACACCGACGCGGATTTTGCCGCTAATAGGGATGACAGGACATCAATGGGGGGACAACTACTAATGTTAGACAAAGCTCCTATCATGTGGAGAGCCTTTAAACAAAAATCTGTCTGTTTGTCTACTATGGAATCAGAATTTGTGGCTTTAACAGAAGCAACTAAAGAGCTTCTATGGTTTAGTAGGATCATAACTGAATGTTATGACAAACGTATTTTTACAGGTCCACAAGTTAAACCAACACTTTTAGTAGACAACATGGCCTCCATTGATTTTCTTAAGTCTCCCATTGAAAATTACAGAACGAAACACATAGACGTAAAATTATTTTTTGTCAGAGACCTTTTAAACCAGGAGATTTTTAATGTTAAACACGTAGCCAGTAAATCTAATCTCTCAGACATTTTCACTAAACCTTTAACAAAGTTTGATCTTAAAAAATTTATTGATGTAATTTTTAGTTATAAGTAATTTATATATATACATGATATTTAAATGCTATGAAAAAAAAAGAAACTCCTCCTCCTCTGAACTTGTGTCAAGCATTAAGATGCTTGTTTAACTTTTTATGTTAAACCATGAAGTTTAGCACCTTTTGTTAAAAACTGAAATTTTTGTATATTTCAGTACTTTTTCTTTTAAAAATGTTTGAATATGTGATTATACTCTTGTTATTTCATATGCATACGTTTCATAATATCATCTCATAGGTGTTGAAAATCGAGTTGTATTTTGTTTTATTGCATATGTAAATATGAATTTTTTTTTCTTCTCTTCTTAAGAGTATATATATAACAAGTTTTTTCCATATTGAAATTGGCCAAATCATTTGCAAATGTATATCGTTTCAAAAGCTTAAGCATATTATTATTTTTTTTGTGTTGTCTTTCATGTGAGCGCTCACAGTCACAATCATTTAACTATGTCACTATCATAATCATAATTCATAATCGCTATCACGATCATGATCGTTATTATTCTCATTATTAAAATTTTCTCATTTGCATAACATGTGTCTTTCATATATTGTCAAAGTATTTTCATATTGTAGCTCATGTATATGTATTCTTCATATTGTCCTGAATTTATGTTTATGTGATAATCATTCTCTTTCAGGATAAATATGCAAATGTATGATTGTTTAAAATTCATGTGAATATTGTTACAAGTCAAGACTAAAGGAAAAAAAATCATCATATTAAATTCTTTTTATGTAAAGGTAACTCGTAGTCACTTGCATGTGACGAGGTAATTGTAATTATCTTTCACGGTTTTTTTCAGGAAAATGTTATTTTTATAGACTTTTGCTATTGAACTTTTCCGATGTGGGAAAAAAATCTTTTCGTTAGAGTTACAATTGTAACTGAACTCTCATGAAATGAAAAAAAAATTGTTAATCGAGTTGTTATATATAATTGTTAAAATTGTTATTGTTATTAAATATTGTTATTAACATTGTTGAAAATTGATGTTTTAGATTAACCATGTTGAAGTTATTGAATTTGTTGCATTTATACTTGTTAAGTTTCTGTTTTACTGGTAGCTATCGAAGTGTGATAGTTTATATTCTAATGTTTGACTGTATTCTATATATACATATATTTTTACAATATCTGTTAATTATCCTTTTTATTTTTAAGTACGAGTGTTAAGGGGGGGGGCGATTGCCAGCCATTTTTCTTCCTTAACACTCTAAAATACATAATTCTAATTATATATATCGTAATATTGTAAAATGGCATGGCTTACTATCTTATGTTTTATTCCAACTTTCATTTCTTCCTTTGCCGGCATTTTCCATTTTCCATCTTCCGTATCCAGTTTCCGAACTTTTGTTTACACGTTCAAATCAATCGCTTATCTTTTCCGTGGGTACGTTCATTCTGGTTTTATCGCTCCGTTCGATCTCAATCCGCAAGCATCGCGGATCGCATCTCGCAAGTGGCGGTCTTGCATTTCTTCCGTCGCAAGTCAGGAGCTCGCTTACTCAACTCGGAGGGGCGTATCCAGTTTCGGAATTGCCGCGGCTATTTAAAGCCGGCTGAGATATGTTGGGTGGTGGATTTTGAAGTGATGTTATGTCTCTAGACAATTGATGTTAACGTCAATATGATACAGTTTCAGAAATGTATTTTTAACTCATACAGTTTTAAAAGTTTTAAAGTTAACATCTAGTTGAGTAATTATGCTAAATCCATTGCTGGACATTTGATTTTGAATATGGTTTTATCAATTTCGCCGGTGTTTCATTTCATTAGCAGTAGTAACCCATTTGTGTTTGTTTTAATCAAATCATTATATGTATGTGTGGACATTATTAGCTTCAGTTAAAAAACTCTGTTTTCTTAAGACTTTTCATCGAGTTATTAGATGTGCCGTATTGCTGGAATTTCTTTATTACGTTGATAGCTGTCGTCCATGAGTGAGTCTGTTTTGCTTTTTCATTGCTATCCTAGTATTGTTATATGCCATGCCATGCCATTCAATAAGTAATATTATTTCAATACATAGAATGATTTTAAGTTAAATATAGAGTTGAGCTTATTTTTCCGTTTACATTTTACCAGTTATATTTTCATCTGAGTTTATACATATTTTCATTTAAACTTGAATATTATTTCATGACTTAGAATAATTTTAACTGAACTTGTTTCCGTTCACATTATGCCTGTTATATTTTTCACCTGGACTTATATATATATTTTGTTTAAACTTACATTTATTTTTCGTCAATAAACGTTAGCCTGATTTTACTGAAAAACAGTTTCTTTAATGTCTTATACTACACTGTCACAACGTCACCAATTACTTACTCTTTTAGGTCACCGTAATTACACTGTTATAAGCTGCTAAATTTTACTCTGTTTTAGACGGTTCTTGTTACAGAACCGATCAAAAAAAATTCGCCAACATGGTGCGTATATGACATCTGTGCCAAAAATGCATACCTATTTTATTTATATTACATAAGGTGCTACTTGAATATCAGGTCGACCAATTTCACCCATTTATAGAAATCGCCAAACTATTCACCAAATTACTCAAAAGGAAAAATGTTGCCATTAAAAAATTTTAAGTTTAGAAAATTAATGAATTTAGGTTAAAAAAATAAAAGTCATTAACGAAAAAGATTACTTTAATGATGACGTTTAGTTATGACGTCGAGACGTACCAAATATAAAATTTGATTTATTCAGGTGATTTCGAACAAAAGAATACTAATAAAAGTTTTCATATTTTAATGCAGAATTTATCAAATCAAACCATAAAGAGATATTTGTAAGATATCGCATATGTGAATAACATTGAAGTATTTTAAATGTAATATTAGAATTTATTAAGAGCATAAAAATATGGTACTTGCGTATTAACGCCACCGCAGCAGAAGTTGCGCTAATGTGCCAATAAAGAGCAATCTTGTTCGCACGCGCACAAAAAAAAAATAGTATCAAAAATAGGCTAAAAAAGTACTAAAATACTAAAAATTACATCAAAATGAGTACAGAAAAAAAAAAAAAAAAAAAAAAAAACACTAAAAAGGCACGAACAACAAGATCACTCTTTATTGGCGCATTAGCACAACTTCTACTGCGGTGGCATTAATACGAAGGTACCAAAAATATCAATGTTAGCGGAAATTTGTAAGAAGTTAAATGCTTTTTATTTAACCAAATAATGTCGGCGGATACAACCATAAAGTAACTTTAATAAATTATATATTATATTTTTCTCAATTAATATCAAGAGCTATTCGCTTATTGGCATAAAATTTATATTAAATAACAAAAGAACAAATAAATTAGTCAAACATTAATAAAAATATAAATAAATCATCGAATTAAAATCATTTGATTACTTAACAAACAAGTGTAGCGGGTTTAATGTCAAGGAAGTGTAACATTCATGTTCATCCATTATTGGCATATAATTTTACAGTTTGTCTATCGTTTTTTGGTCGATGGGATAAATTAAGTAGTTATATATTTACTTATAGTATTTTTAATAAAATGAAAGAAAAACGTGCAAGTTAAATGTATCTGATATATGTATTTTTAATTTATGTGTTTTTTAATGAAAGTCATGTATTTTAAATAAAGCTAGTGACAGCTTTATATTTAAAATGAAATTATGGCAAAGGAAACCTATTTGGCGATTGTTTCGAGTAGCTAAAATAAAAGTAGGAAAATAGCCGTTGGGCATATAAAAAAATAAAACAATCAGATCGGAGCTGTTGATGACAGTCACAAGACTTATGCTGGTATTTATATAGGTATTACAGCAAAATTTGCAACATCTCTGGTGTTAAACTAGGACTCTCGTGGTAAGACATTTGGCTGCTCAGCAGCGGGTATAGAGTTCAAATCCCGTCAGATGTAAGTTCGTTTTATTTAGAAATGCTTTTGTGTTAAATTATTATTCCTTCGGGAATATTCTTATGTTAATTGTTATTCAATTTCTAGAATTTTTCTAGTTGTGAATGTTTTATTTGAGAAATTACCTTGAATATATTTAATTGGTATGGCTTTTAATTCTTTTAATAAAGTTCTGTACTTTTTTCGGTCAAATCCATGGTTTATTTTTCTTATCATGCATTTTATATAGCAATGCAATGACTTTTATAATTATTCTGATACATCAAAATTTTATCTGTTGTTATCATTTTATAAATTTTGACAGCAGCAGTTATTTTTCTTTTTAAGATATTAGAAAATCTTCAGTTTTTATCAAAAAATTAAATGACTAGTATTAAAAAATGCTCTGATGAGCACCAAAAAAGGTTAATATGTTTTTAAGTATGAAAAAGGGTTTGACAAGTGCTTCTGTTAATTATTGAGCATGAGGAAGGACAAGGGATCCCTTCTTGGCTACAACTCACTTCAATGTCAACTTTTAAAAAATCATATTTGCGCTTTTTCCGTGAAAACAAATCAGTTGCAGTTACTATAAAAATGTATAGTGTAAAGACATAACCAGTAAAGGTGCAGCTTAATTAGACATAAATGTAAGGGAAGACGACACAGTGCCAAAAACCTAGTTCCTGCATCACATTCATGCACTGGCACCAAGCATGCCCTAAGTGTATAATTGCACAGAAAATTTATTTGTAGTATAGTGCAGAGTGAACAGTGCAGTTAACATCAGGGATGTAAGTGCATGTTATACGCCGTATGCCTTCTGGACTTTTTAATAGAACACCATATACATTATTTCTCAAGAAAGCTTATAGTATACACATTCTAGGGTATCCCTCTTCTTAGAGCATATATCCTATCTTATTTTTACGACTACACCCCTGGTTAACATCTAAAGCACGGTGGAAAGTTCTACTAAAGAACCGCAAATTACTTTCATATGGAAAAAGCGCAAATATGATTTTTTCAAAGTTGGCATTGAAGTGAGTTATAGCCAAGAAGGGATCCCTTGTCCTTCCTCATGCTCAATAATTAACAGAAGCACTTGTCAAACCCTTTTTCATACTTAAAAACATATTAACCTTTTTTGGTGCTCGTCAGAGCATTTTTTAATACTAGTATGTGTAACAATCCAATTGACTCTGTTTTGAGAAGAATGTGGAAAGGTGTGTGGGATATGGGATGAATTCGTTGGATTTAAAGAACAAGGAGAAAAGTGATATATAAAAAAGAAGCACTGAACGACATATTAAAAATCAGGGCTGCCAACCTCTGCAAGTAAAAATGTATAGTTTGAACATTGAAAATGTGTAGTTTTAAGAAATCAAGTGTAGTCAAGTTGTGTTACCACATTCGACCCCGAAAGGTAAAAAAAAAAAAAAAAAGAGTGAAATATAAAAAACACTTTTTTTTAAAATACATTGATTTAACTATCATACATATTAAAATAGAAGAAATTTTACAAATCAAAATATAAAACTTACCTTTTATTTCATGGGTATTCATCATGAAAATTAGTTTAACAACATTTTGGTCAGTGCTACCATCAGTTAAAAGTGAAAATGGCATACTTTTTAAAATAGTAATTATATCAAAGCAGGTTTTATTTGCCATACATTTTAAAATGGCTGTCGTTTAGATTCGCACGCTAGCATTGTGCTTGGCAATTTTGGAATCTGGGAACATCACTTTAAAGAGATAACCTGCATGGTCAGTTGCACTTAATTGCACGTTATGTTCAATAAGAAATAACGAAAAAAGCATCTCTGCTGTGGTAATACTTATCGACACGTCGCTTTTGACAAAGAAAGTGTCTGGCATTTTTTCAACTTTTGTTTTCGTTCTTTGTTCTTGATATGTCTGTTTGACTTTATATGACGCTAGCAATAAAATTTTCCACGTGATTATAGTGAAAAGTACTTTCGCAAGTAATGCAAAATGCTTCAAGATTTATCTGAAGCACGAAAAAAAAGCTACTTCACCGAATTGGACTGCAGTCAACTCGGATCGGAACTTTTGATCAGAAGTACTTTTCTTTTTTCGATATCTCAGTCACTCATTTTGACAGAGAAATAAAAGAAGTGAACAGGATTAATTATTCAAAATGTCATATGCCATATAATATAACTTCTGAAAACGTAGCTTAATCAGAAAATTGACTTTAGCCCGAACACACAAAATCAAAACACAAGAAAAGTACGGCTACCGCTAGAGACAGGAACAATCTTAACACACGTAACCCAATCACAGCGGCATATTAATATGAGCACGCACTTTGTGTCAGATGTTACGATTCAGGACCGCGCTTCGTTATCGAGGAGGAAAAGAGAATTTCAAACCTGCTTTCTCCGTCAGTGGCAGCGGCGTTTAAGGATTGCGTAACTGCAGCGCGCTGATAGTAAACAAAAGCGGAAAAGCGTAATTTGAAGTTCGCGTAGCGTAATGCGTAATTTAGAAGCTAAAGCGGAGTAATTACGCTTACGGCGTAGTTTTTGGCAGCCCTGAAAAATAAGTGATGGAAAATTGATTCCATATGATTTTGAAGCTTTTTTAAAACTGAATAAATTAAGACCAATTTATGAAAAAATTCGTTGTATGGAGATAGATATTTCGCTATATAGAGACTGTTTTTAATGTAATCATGTGAAAAGGGGACCGTTCCTACTAAAAATTCCTCATATAGAGAAATTTGATGTATGGAGTTTTGTTATAGGGAGACTCGACTGTATTTTATAGATGTAAACAATGAAACATTCAGTTCAGAAGTAGGTACAAAATTTGACTTTTTTAGTTTTCCATACATTTTTTAATTTGTAATTTTTGTTAAGGTTATTGAATTTATGTTTTTTCATGAAGAAAGAATAATTTATTTCTGAAAAAATCAAGATATTGCTGATATCATTGATAATCACAATTTTACCAAATATATTTATGTATTAATCAAGCATTTTTAGTTACTAAGTCTGGCTAAACCTGAAATAAAGCTTCATTATTTTATGATCTTGGTGTGAATTAATAATGTACTTTTATGAGGCAAGTTTCATTGAATAATTTAGGAAAAACACATTTCATCTTTATAATGAATATTTAATTGTACATTATTGATTATTAATTTGATCTTTGCTTTTAGTATTTTTATCATTTTAAAAACTATCTAATTTTTATTATTTTAGTTTATTATTTGCTTTAATATTTTAGCATATTGTAAGCATTCATTATACTTTTGATTTCATTATTAATTACATTCAAATTACTTTTTAAAAAATAATAACAAAGCAATGACCAGAAATCCGCAAAATTCTAAAATCTGCAAAACCTCTGGTCCCAAGCTGTGCGGATTTGAGGGAGTCTACTTATAAGCATTTAAGAATTTTGTGGGGCTTTTTTTAAGTCTGATAAAAACCGCACAAACTTTCTTGGTTACCAGATATATGTTTGCCAATTTTTCAATTATATGTTATCACAATTATATGTTAGCAATAAATGTTTTCAATTTTCCTTACTGTATGTCCATGTTTGTGCTTTACTTACCTAGTAAAATAGCTAAACCATGAATAAAGGCACGAACAGACTCTGACACACTAAACAGTTTAGATATCAACCTATTCCGAGCTGTTATAATTATAAGGTGAACTGAAAGGGCAATGTCCTGAAACAAAAAAATAAAAACATCTCAGCAAGACTAATTATCAATGTCTTAAATATATGCAAATATGTTTTAAACTTTTATTCTTAAATCATACAGAAGCATAATTTTGTACACACACACACACACACAAAAAAAAAAAAAAAAAAAAAAATAAACAAATAAATAAATAAAAAATAAAATAAAAATAATAATAATAATAAAATATATTTGTATACAAAATATTAAGTAAAATCAAAAATAATAACAGTATGTTACATGAAACAACTAAGTTTTACGTTTAATAATTTTTAATCTATGTAAAAAGAGCTGACACATTAATCATATTTTCCTTTATGTTTTATAATTTTGTAATATCAGCATTCAAAACCTCACCAAATCTCCTCTCAAATTCACCTGTTTTGTTCTTACATGTCTACACCCCACAAATTGATTTTTTTTCACTTTTTTTAAAAAATTGGCCGTAAAAATGAGAATTATTCTCAAGGGTTATTGCAAAACAAAATATTTTTAAGAACTAGGTATCTTAATGAAAACAAAATTTCACACTTTATAATGAATCTAACAAACACATTAATTTATATCAAAAAGGAGTTTTTTACTTTGACAACAGAGTTACAAATAGAAATAAAGGAATTAAAAAAAAAAAAAAAAAAAAAAACTAAAGAGTTTTAAAGTACTAGCCTGTCAGGTGAAGTAGGTAAAATGCTTCTTTACCTAATATCATATTAAAAGTATTTTACTTAAATAGTAATATTAGTAGTGACCAATAGTAATATTAGTAGTAATAGTGACCAAATTATAGATATTTTTAAATGCTGAATAATGGGAACAATGAAATTAATAAACGGGAAGTTACGAAAATAGTTACAATTAAGTTTAATATAAGAAGATATGGCCACATGTCAATGTCATTAATGCAATGAAAATGTCACATTTTCAATGTGACAATACACTTATCTGATTTATGTCATATGATAACTCTTATATTTGGATTGAGATGCTTTGGATGAGATTAATTGTATTTAGCTTTTCTACATTTACTGCATATTAAAAGATCCCTATTCTTCCACTATTGCTGAATAAAATTAATATGCGTACTAATAGCATATAAGAATTACACTAATGAATAGATGTTTGAATTTAAATATTTTAATTAAATGTAATGTCACAGCATTTTAAATCAAACACTCTCTCTGTTATACTGTGTCAATCTTTGTTAAAGTTTTTATTCATTCATTTATTTGATACAAACGAATGTAATCATTCAGAATTTTTCTTAACATATAAAATCAAAGAAACCATAAAATTTTCAGACTGACACAAATGATACTAGCCACTATTAAAATTAAGCCACTATTAAAAAAAACTAGCCACTATTAAAAAAATAAATAGCCACTATTAAAATTTTAATAGAATAAACATTTTAGTATAGAAAATTGTTGAAAAATAACTTTATAAAAAAGAAATCGAAAAACATGAATGAATATAAAGTAAATATTCATCATAATTATTAAATGTAGTTTCAGTATTAAATATCAAAATTAAAAAAATACGCAACAAATGATACCTGTAATAATGTATTGTGGATATTATCAGTTCCTTTTTGAAGCAACTGGCTGAGACACCATTTGTGTGCCTGACCAGGAAAATTTATGCTTTCTACTTCAAATTCCCTGTAAAAGAAAACACATTTAAATACTTACAACAAAAATTTTAAAATTAATAACAATCATTACAAATATTACCTAAACATTTTTTTTTTTTTTTTTTTTTTTTTTTTTTGCCAGTTATTTGTCTACTAGACAGAAATGCAAAAAATAAAGTAAAAAAAATATATATATATATCAAAACTGTTATTTAGGAGCATTTAGCATGAATAAAAGTACTGACTTTGTCTTTTTTAATTTTCTTTAGCTTTTAAAGTAACAAAAAGTAAGATTAAAACTTTAATGCTCTTTATCTTTAACAAAAAGTCTATATCTAATTAAAAAAGACTTCCAATAGAAACGTGTTAGGTAACATTTGTTAATTTTCAAAAATTTAAATAATTAACTTTAATTTTCAAATTTTAATATTTAATTCTAAAATAATTTTACTTTAATTTCACATTTAATCCTTAATTTAATTATCTAAACTTTATGTAAAAAATAATTTTATTAAATTTTTCTTAAAAGATCATCAATATAAGTTTAAATAAATTAAATATCTTAACTCTAATACTTATTTAAACATAATTGATAATAATAATTTTCAAATATTTTACTAACGATTTTTTTACTAAATATTTTTAAATATCTCTAACTGTTGGTCTTGCCCAATGCTCGTCTTTGGCGCTCGTTCAATTTTGGAAAATCAGCTTAGCGCATTTTTACCGCTCTTCGGAACGAGGCTTGAAAGAGGGGGATGCGATCTCGGTCTCTTGGCTGTTAGTTTTCTTCGAGAACGGACGTGCGAGCTCCGCTGGGATGCTGTATTTTGGTACCGGCATTCCGGTGGAGCTTTCTTTGTCTCCTTTTAATATATAGCTATTCATTCATTTAATCTTCTTCATATGATGCATGATAAAATAAATTTTTTTTGGACATGAATTCACGATAAGGGTGTGGCAACGTGGCATATAAAATTTCGGTGACAAGTCCGGAGGAATCACTATCATTGCTGATTAATTCAAAATAAAATAATGAAGTGCTCGATGAAGTCTGAATATTCTGCCATCATTACATCTATTTTAAATGGAGAGTTGTGTGACCATATACTGTTTAATTATTTTACAGTAGAATCATCATTGTGTGTAATCCTGTATTTTTTTATCAGAGTGTTGAAGGAGGTCTTAAGTATTCTAAAGAATGAATTACTGACAGCCATTGTGCTCCTCTTCTTCGATAGTTACCTCCAGGGAACGTCATCTTATGAGGTAGTATGTTTTAATATTTTGGTGCTACACTACCGAAACTATTTAAGTACTTTCCATTTGATCCATATGAAAATTTGATAGGGCACCTTGAGTAATTCGGTTGCACTCTGGAAATGCAGGACAGTTCAAAGGACAATACATTGATCATCGTGAATCACTCAATGATGAAAGTCACTGAACTGTTAAAAATTTTTAGTGTCACCATCATTCTCTATGTACAATAATCCAGTATTCATGTTTTAATATGTACTTGATTACATTTCCTATCACATTGATAATTTTAGTATTATTGTTATATTGTTCATGTAAAAAATAATAATCCTTTTTGTGTATCTCATTTAAGGGATGTGCGCACACACTCAATAACGTAACGAAAGTAGAAAAATCATTGATAATAGTATTTTTTCATTTCAATAAATAATTAATTGTTTTTCATCAGTCTATGTGGTCACAGGGTTCATACAGAGTTGGGAAGAAAAAATCCAAGGAGTACATAAAAAATCCAAGGAGACCAAAAAAATTTAAAGACATCCACTTTTGTTGTTATTTATGTGGCATGCACTTGCACAGCCCCAATTCCGCAGGGATTCCGTGAGTTACCGCAAGAAGAAGGGGGGGGGGGGGTATTCGCGAGCTTCTGATGAAATCGATGCTTTCCCGCGATCTTCAGATAAAATCAACGATTTATCTGCGATATTTTAGCAAAATTGGCGATTGTTTGCGATCTTTAGTCAAAATCGGTGGTTTTTCTGCGATCTTTTGATTAAATCTGTGTTTTCCTGTTTCTCTTATTTATGAAATCGATGTTTTTTCGAGGATTTTTAGCCAAAATTTGCATTTTTATATGATTTTTTCTTGAAAACGGCGTTTTATTCCTGCAATCTTTTGACGAAATCGTCATTTTTTTCCTGCGATTTTTTAACAAAATCGGCATTATATCCGCAATCTTCAGACAAAATTAGCAATATATCTGCGATATTTCGTGACACTTTGGTGGCTATTAGTATGATCAAAACCAATCCAAGAATGCCGCTGGACTTGAAAAATCTTGGGTCTCTTTTTAAAAAAAGCGGGTCCCCACTAATGAGTCATATTTTTAAGATGCAAAAATTGAACTTGTTCATTTGCATTAGAAAAATGAAATTCAATAATTATTGTTTTAATAATAAATAAAAATATAAAACCAATATTAGTTGTTTTTAAAATTATGAGAAATTTTCTTTACTTATTTAAAAATAAATTTGCAAGATACAAATTTAACTATAAAATATTGAACATTTGAAAGTAGAAGAAAACAAGTATCACTATTGTTTGCATTTTTTTTAAAAAAAAGGGCAAGACTGATTTATAGAAAAAGACATTTTTGCTGAAAAAAAAAGAATAGTTTTGTTGAGTAAAGTGATGAGACTTTTTGTTTAATGAATGGGTGTTTTCTTGAGTCACATTTACTCAGAAAGACTTGGAGCAGTCAAAAATGGATAGTGAATCACGAAAATCCGTTTTTAGAGATGCAAAAAAAAATAATTTTGAAGCAAGAAAATTAGCTTTTGGAACAGGAAAATTCACTTCAGACATTACTTTTTTTTTTTTTTTCCCATGCCCTTTTTACAAAATTTGAGTCTTTTTCGTGATCTTTTGACGAAATCTGCCGTTTATTCGGGATTTTTTTCACAAAATTTACGTTTTTCGAGATTTGTTTAACAAAATTTGCCGTTTTTTCACAATTTTTAGACGAAATTTGCCGTTTTTCGCGATATTTTGAGGAAATTAGCCATTTTTCGAGATCTTGTGACGAAATTAGCCATTTTTTCGTGAATCTTTTGGATAAGTCTGTCGTTTTTTCACGATTTTTTGAAGAAATCTGTTGTTTTATCGCGATTTTTTGACAAAATTTTTTGTTTATTCGCACTTTTTTGAGGAAATTTGCTGTTTTTTTTTTTCGAGATTTGTGACAAAGTTAGCCATTTTTTCGCGAATCTTTTAAAGAAATTTGCTTTTTTCGCAATTTGTGACAAAATTAGCCATTTTTCGCGTATCTTGACGAAATTTGCCGTTTTATCAAAAAAATTTTTACAAAATTTGCTGTTTTTCCTAAATTTTTTGACAAAATTTGCCTGGTTATCACGATTTTTTGACGAAATCCGTCGTTTTTTGCAATTTTTTGACAAAATTTGCCGTTTTATCACGATTTTTAAACGAAATTTGTCGTTTTTTTTTTTTGCGATCTTTTGAGGAAATCTCTGCATTTTTCCGAAATTTTTTGAGAAAATTAGACATTTTTTCGTGAATCTTTGACGAAATTTGCCGAAAAATAGTCCTTATTTCGCAATTTTTTAACCAAAGTCGCCATTTTTATGCGTTTTTTAACGAAATTGCGTGTCTCACGGGACGCGTAAGAGCTATTTTACTGCGTCCCATCGCCTATTTTTTGTGTATTTTACGCGCTATAGCAAGTCCGCGGCATCCCTGCAATCACTGCTGTGCTTCTGATGAATGACGTGCATAAAGGGTTTACCGTGCGTTTTACAATCGCGATTTTTTTTCTTTTTTGGGAGCAATATCGCTTGCGTGCAAAACCGCAATACAATTTAAGGAGTTTCTAAGGAGTATTTTGTTTATCTAAGTAGTTCTAAGTACTACTTGGGAACTTTTTCATTTCTAAGTAGTTTCTAAGGAGTCCAAGGAGTCTGTGCGAACCCTGGGTCATTATTATGTTCTATTACATATAAATATTTCATATTTACATTATAAGTGTTTGGCGAAAGATGTACTTTTAGCCTTAAATCTGATTACAGTTAGAGATAAAATTTTCAGCCATTAATATGATGCTCAAAGTATCATTATAAATTTCATAGAATTTATCATTATTTGAAATGATAATCATAAGTCAATTGATAAATATTCATGAAATTATAAATTGATTTTGAAAGCTATCGCATAACAGAGCCGATATACAATGATGTGTAGATTGTTCAGCATATTTGTATATGGTGTTGTCTTGCAGTTATCCAGTAACAATGGTTCTGGTGAGTGATTTGTGTTTTTCGTTAATTTTCCACTGTGATACTTCCTCCTTTCCTCCTTTTTACACAACACGGCTTTGTACTACCACTATCTAGAATTGAATTTTAAAATGTTAACTTAATCATCCTTTTCCACTAAACCATTTTCTAACCTCCTTAAAAACCAAAATATTTAAACTTTTCTTTTTATTTTTACTAACCTAACAAAACTCTTTATTGATTATTTTGATAAAATCTTAAAAGAATTACTGATAGATTTTATTGAAGAAAAAACAACAACATTATTATTATTATTATTATTTTGGAGGGCAGGGGGTGAATATTGTGACATTATTAATAACTGATTTGCTAAATATATTATAAAAATGTATGTTACGATCATAAATGTTGCACTGAAGAATATGAGAACACTGCAAAATGTGTTGTGAATCACAAATAACCTGCTTCATAATTTAAATGCATTATTACTTTTTGGGTCATCTTAAATTAAAAAATGTAGACACTAATGATATGTAAAATATGGATCTTATTTGAAAGTTGTGAAAATTAACTTCACTCCTGTTCACTGTAAATCATAAGTTGGCAAATAAAAATCTTGAAACAATTTTATAATCATTTAATTGAAGTAAGGAAACACTGACTAAATAATTATTAAGACAAGGCAAGCAAATCCACATCACTATACAGTGGGTTGCCAAATTATTAGGGACAGTCACATTTATTGCTAGTCATACACTTTGGGTGCCCTTGGCTGCGGCTCTAAATGGTTTAAGTGTTGCAGGAATGTATTTTAGCATTGTCAATATCTCTATAATTCAACTTTTAAGTACTTTTACTATATTAAAATGTTTGTTTGCTTTCTATAAATATTTCAATAAAGGGAAAGACGCTAAGATTTTTTACACGCAATAGTAGAACATACTTTCTTTTAACTTAAACAAAATTCTTTGGTTTTTTTTTTGGAAGACTTAAGTATTATATGTGAGTATTATCTTTATTTATTGATTAGATATTTGTTTTTTGGAAAATTATTTACGATTTAATTTATTTTTTATTTTTAATGATTTCAATATGGGTTGAGGGGTTGATTTGTCCCTTAGGAGAAAATCTGAGGTAAAACCTCTTCTTCTGTATACGAGTCATTCTAAAAGGGAAGATAGCAGAACTTGCTTCAGTTTCCAAGTCAGTAGTCAACAGGATAAAAATAAATCTGGAAAAAACTAGCCACTTTTGTTCAAATGAAAAGGTAAAAGTGGAAGAAAATGCATAAGAACTCCCCATACCGATAGAAAAATCAGGAATATCTGTTTAGGAAATAGAAAGAAAAATATGGGACTCATTATCTACATTATTCAAGAATCTGGAATGCCAGTTTTGAGAGAACTGCGCTGTGGACATTAGCGGAGGAAGGGATGACAGGATTTGCAGTGGCCAGGCAAGAAACCCTAGTTGACAGAATCACCTTGCCTAGGCTCGTGAATACCGCCAGAAGACATCTGATGATGGGAGTAAGGTGAGTTGTTAAGATAATTATTATTTATGTCATTTAAAATCATTTATTCCTAAATTATTAACATATTTAATTTTTTTTAGGTTCTTTTCTCAGATGAATCAATCTTAGAAAATTTATTCAATAAAAGCAGATTTGTCAGGCAACGCCCAGGCGAAAAATACCGCCATGACTGCATCGTGGATAGTGTTAAATACCCTGATAAAGTAATGGTGTGGTCTGTCATAAGCGCTAAAAGAGTTGGACGCCTCTACGATGTCTAGGGAACCATGAGACAAGACCAGTACAGGAATGTTCTTGAAACTCGGCTGCTTCCACAAATTAAAGAATGGTTCCCAAGTGGAGAAGAGTTTATGTTTATGCATGATTCAGTGCCTTGTTATAAAGCTAGAAGCATTACAAAGATTTGGGAAGACCACAATATCAGAGTTTTACCTTGGCTTGACAATTCCCCTGACATGAACCCCACATAAAGCTTATGGAAGATCACCAAGGCGAAATCGCAAAAAATATGATTACAATCAAGGTACAACTCATCGAAAAACTAATAAATGTATTGCATGATAACCCTAAAATAAAAGAAAGTGCCAGAAATTGCGAAGAGAGCATGCCGAGATACATCGAAGCACTCCTTGAAGCTCAAGGAAATGTCACCAAATATTAATATTCTTTCCTTAACATTGGTAAATTGACTATATTATATTTTTGTTGTGTTTTTTTTCACATAATAATATGTGAATGCTCAAACTATAATAATAACGCTTTTTTAACTTGAAAACAGTGTTCATTTTCAAATTATATCCGAATATTGTACAAAAACCTATATTCCATGACTGTCCCTAATAATTTGGCAACCCACTGTAAGTATAGACTTTTAAGATGAGAACAATCATTTTAACAACTTCCAGGTTGTTATTTAAAAAGCAGGCACAGCCTGTATTCTCTGCCAGAACTAAAGCTTTATCGTATCAGTATCCCATCAAAACAAAATTCTGAATTAAGAATTTATGAAATTTGAATATAAACAAAATCTTAAGGCTAACAAAGTTAACGAATTTAAAAATTTTAATTGATTAGCTAAATGATGATAAATGCCAAGAAATCAATAAGAAACTGTAGCTTCAAAAAATTTTGATTTGCAAAGCAAATCTAACACATGCTTCTTTAAATAAGAGCAAAGTAACTTCAATAATAAGAAAAAAACGAAATTTGAATTATGCATGCATTGTTTCAATTCAAATTGGCAGTGAAAATCTATTGCAAAATGCTCTAAAAAGCATCAACAAAGTAGGGTGGACAATGAATGCTATGAGCAAAGGGAAGGCTTAAAAAGTAGAATAGGGTATTTCCATGAGCAATTGTCGTGTAAGTCACATTTGTAGTAACTGCTAAATTGTTGGCCACTGTTATTTTCGAAAGGTTTGTATGGCCTTATTCAATTAATGAAATATCTCTGATAAAATAAGTCGCATTTTCCTGTTCTAAAATACTGGTATTCAAAATCTTACTATGTGACTTACACGGCATGTGCTCATGGAATTACCCGATAACAATGCAAAGCTGGTTACAAAATAAGCTAAGAAGGAACAAAAATATGTAAAATTTAAAACTGTGAGACTTTAAAATGACTAACAACTCTCAAACAAAAATTATGCAATTTTTTTTTTTTTTTTTTTTTTTTTTTTTTTTAATATCTTCCATTACAATAGTACTCACTTTTTCTGTAACTTCCAAAATCTGGCGAACTAAATGAATTTTGAAAACAGCATTTGTGTTTTAACAATATGTCTACATACGACATGTTCATAATCAAAGTTAATCAATTCCATAAAATATTATTCAGAGGTACTTGGAGGTCGTTACAGCATTCCCTTCTGACAGAATATTTTTAAATTCAAGAAGAATAGAATTCAAGAAAATATAACCAAAATATACACTAAAAGATTAATTCAATTTTATGTATAACTTCATACGCTTTTCATTGGTACAATGATGAAAATGTCACAGAAATCACTATTACCCCCCCCCCCCCCCCCATTTCTAGTAAAATATTTCAAAATTCAACAAAGATCTGTTGGCCATTAAAAAAAAAAGTTCATGTGTATATATAACTTTATACACTTTTTGATAATACAGAAGAACACATGGATGGGCAAACAAGTATTTGTACAAACATGTTTTTGGAAATCTGACCCATAAAACATGTAAATCTGTCAAAAACTAAAAGTCAAATTTTTTGTTTTACTATAATGATTTCTTTTTAGGAATAAGAAAAAGAAAATAAACATAAATTGTAGAAATTTACATTTATTTTTATCATATTAGATTAAAAAATAAAGATCATTGTAAAGACTTTATGAAAACATTTTATAACCTGAACATATATATATATATATATATATATATATATATATATATATATATATATATTTTTTTTCCCCTCCCAGCATTTAAGAGCCATTATTTTGAAAATTAGACAAAGTGCAATAGTTGTATTTTTTGATTTGCTTGTTTTAATTGTAGACATTTGCGTTTATTTTTACCAGATTAAAAAATAAAGGTCATTGTAAAAACTTTAGGAAAAACATTCTATAACCTAAATATATATATATTTTTTCTCCCAGCATTTAAGAGCCATTATTTTGAAAACTAGACAAAATGCGATAGTTGTGTTTTTTGATTTGTTTGTTTTTATGTTGAAGCAGATTACGTAATTTGGTAAGTAATGTGCAATTTTGAAGTCCTGAAAAAATTCCTTCTTTCCTACAGAAAATGTCAAAGTTCAAGGTTGTGAATGTCATTTTTCAAGAAAAGTCAAATATTAGTATGTTTGGAGTGCTATAACTATGGCAAGCAACAACATCCCAAAATTTTTCTGTCATAAACACTGGTATAATACTACCTTATTAATATCTATTTGTTTCTATGGGGCATTGTTATGTTGCCACAAAGTACAATCAAAATCACATTTTTGTCCACTTTCCACACTTAATAATCTTATTTAAGCAATAGTACTCTAAATGTTTTCTTATAGAATATGAAGTGTACTACTAGGACAAGTTAAATAATAAGTACTCTGCTGGGATATTGTTGCTGTTAGCAGATATAATCTGTTAAATATTCAAAATTTTCAAAATCTGCAACATTTTAACTACCCATATCTCATAAAAGTGTCACAATAGAATGAAACAAAATATACCATGTAGAAAGTGAACTTATGTACAAAAACATAGAAAAGAAAAAGAAGTTGGGCCTTTTGATGTTTTTAGTAAAAAATTAATAAAAAATAACAAAATTTTCAAACAAACAATGTCGAAAATCACAGTTTTTCCCTATCAAAAAAGGAAAAATCCTATTTCTGTTTTCTCTTTCTATGTTTTTTCCCTATGAGAAATCCCTTTTTGTTGCCTTTTTTGAAAGAGAAATGGGATGTTTCATTTTCTGATAGGATAAAAATGTGATAACTGACATTGCTTTTCTTGTAACTTTAGTCATTTTTTTTGTCTAAAAATAACACAAGACCCCACTTCTTTCTCTTTTCCATGTTTTTGTACATATGTCCATCTACTACATGGTATATTTTGTTTCATTCAACTATGAAGCTTTTTTGAGATATAGGTAGTTAAAATGTTGCAGATTTTAAAAAATTTGAATATTGAACAGATTATATCTGTTAACAACAGCAATATCCCAGTAGAGTACTATATATTATTAGAGTACTGTTTATTATTAAGTGTCATAGTAGAACACTTTCATATTCTATAAGAAAAAGTTTGGGATACTATTGTTTAAATGAGATATTAAGTGCGGAAAATGGACAAAAGGATCATTTCGACTATACTTTGTGGCAACATAACATTGCAAAGTAACAATGTCCCATGGAAACAAACAAATTTTAATAAGCAGATAGTGTTATACAAAAAGTTTATGTCAAAAGAATTTTGGAATGTTGTTGTTTGCCAGAAATATAGCACTCCAAACATACTGACATTTCATTTTTCATGAAAAGTGGCTTTCACAACCTTGAACTTTGAAAGTATCTGCAGGGAAAAGAAATTTTTTTCAGGGCTTCAAAATTACAGATTATTTATTAAATATGATTTACGTCAACATCAGAAAATATCAAGCCATTTAAAAAATACAACTAACTAAATGTCATTCTTTTGTCTGAATTTCAAAATAATGGCTCTTAAGGTCAGCTGTATTTCCCAGGATGTGTAGTGAATACTACTCTTCCAATGCAAACAATGATAAAAATAATCTAGTGATAAATATCAAAACATCACCATAATTTTATCATAACTCTTGTAAAATTGAAATTGAATTCTTACCCAGTCTTTCTTATACTCTTCAGCTGTTTTTCTGTCAGCGACTGAGGATTGCCTTTAGCATCTAGTGAAACAATGTTCAGTTCTTCAAAAGTAGGAGCCACATATAGATCTTTCACAATCAATGCTTTAGACTAAAAAAAGAATTTTTTATTTTTTTATTTTTGAGCAGTGTAAATTTGGCTGATGTTACTGTTGGCTGAACTTACAATAAAAACATAATTGCAATACATACAGCATATTTTATTTTCAATTCTTAAAATATTTTGTTCTGTCTTATGCATAGCTGCCAACAATTATGGAAAAATACATAATTAGTATTATGATTTCTTTCTTGTAAAATTAAGAGACATTTTCCTATTTGCAATGAAAGATCTCATTTTACATCATTAATAAAGTTATTGAAAAGCACGAGAATGGCAATTAAAACATTAAAAATGCATGTTATTATTAATAGAAATAAATCATTAAATAATTTCTTTTTATTTCTATAATTATAGCAAAACAAAACAAAAAAAAAGGAGGGGGAAGCAATAAATTCTCATTTACTCAATTTTTTGTGTCAAATAAATAAAGTGATAAATATATTTAACACATTTATTTGAATATAATTAGTATCAATCTGAATCCCTTCTAAGTAGAGGTGTCTATATTGGATATCAAGTAGTTTAGTGCATATAATTAGTAGATAAGAAAGTGTTCCAATTAAGGATCATAACTCTCAATGAATTACAGTAAATTCTATTAGCTACTATCCAAAGGACTGAAAGGGGTAAACCTAGATTTTCTTACCTCTTAAAATTATAATAAATTGAAATGAAGTGAAATGAGGATAGAACTTACTCATGCCTTATTATTATGGATGAAGTATCTGTGACAATTATAATTAAAAGAATTTTCAGAGTTTGAATGATTATGTTATAAATATTTTCTCTCTATAATTACTTGTAATGAACACAAATATTTTCAATTGTCATTTAATTTTTGAGCTTTTAAATAATCATGCATGACTGGCAGGACTAAAACTGTTAATAAGTATATACAATTCTTTTTAATGAAAATTTATTAAGGCCAAAAATAAAATATTAAAAAAGAATGTATCATCCTACATGTATAAAAATTTGGTATAATTCAAGAACAATTTAAAAAGATAAACTATAAGCCAATTATGATTTTTATATATTCAAATAGATGAAAAGCTGTTCTTAAAAGTGAGGTTTCAGGAGTGATTTTTATAATAGTTTCATAGCCTTTTTTTAAGTAACTTACTAAGCAAAATTATATATCTATAAACGGAAAAACTATTTATAAAAACTTCAATCTTTAAACTGCATATGAATAATTTATAGTAGTTAAAAAAATCCACAATAATACCTTTTTGTTTCCATCATTTTCAGCTGTTACAACTGTTAATGGGGGAGGCAAAACTATAGGAAAGACATCCCAATGATATAGTACTTTTTCAGCAACCTATGATTGAAAAATAAAGTTAGATGTATTACAGAAAATTATTTGCAATTTGCATATACTTTTCAAAATACAAAAAAATAAAAATATACATATAATTTAATATAAATTCTAAAGCTTAAAAAGAAATAGCATTATTTACTCTTAAAATAATAAAATAAAACAACCAATCAAGGAAATATAATCACTCCTGATTATCACTATTAAAAATCAAAGTGAGCTGGCAAGCAGCTTTTATTTCTTTACAAGTGCATTACATGAAAATGGAACACATAAAACATTAAAATGGACTGCTCCATAGGAAAATTATTTAATTCGTTTACATGGTCGAATCCATATCAACTCAGGCAGGGGGGGGGGGGGGGGGAAGGTTACATTCATAGACTCAAAAGTTCTTTAATTGAACATATGTTAAAAATTCAGGAAAAATAAAATTCTCGTATTTTTTGGTTTCCCCAAAAAAAATTTTGGACCAAGATACAGGGTGCCAAAGATGGCATCCTGAGCACGATTTCCCATTCACGATTTTCAAATTTTTTTTTAAGTGATCTATCTCTGGAACAGTGCAAGATATTTTGTTGCAGTTTATTTTATTTTAAAGATAATATATTTCTGCTTAAAAAGATATACTCAATTTTGAATTATGTATTTCATTAATTTTACAACAACCTTCTAAAACAAAATTTTTTTAAATCAAAAACATAGACTCAAAAGTTCTTTAATTGAACATATGTTAAAAATTCAGGAAAAATAAAATTCTCGTATTTTTTGGTTTCCCCAAAAAAAATTTTGGACCAAGATACAGGGTGCCAAAGATGGCATCCTGAGCACGATTTCCCATTCACGATTTTCAAATTTTTTTTTAAGTGATCTATCTCTGGAACAGTGCAAGATATTTTGTTGCAGTTTATTTTATTTTAAAGATAATATATTTCTGCTTAAAAAGATATACTCAATTTTGAATTATGTATTTCATTATTTTTACAACAACCTTCTAAAACAAAATTTTTTTAAATCAAAAACAATTTTTTTCTCAAAAATGCCAATCTTAAAAATTTTGATTTTTTTACTGTTAGTTAATGTACCATTAAGTACTACCTTCACTGTAAAGGAGAACTTCCACTTTTGAGTTTAATAAGTTTTAGAAACATTTCAAGAATTTAGAGAATTTTCAAGAACTGCATGTTAACAGTTCCAGTAAAAGTCTCAATTTTTGTTTATTTGTATCATATATAGCCTATTACATATCCTAAACAAGTTAGAAATCACACGTCAAACGTGGTAAATGCCGTGGTAGGTGCATTTGTAACTACGAGTAGTTTTGTAAATATTTAGATCTTGGTGCAATAAGTGTTACACTCTTGGGCAAATTGGCAAGAATACAAAATTTATTATGTTTCTATATATTAAATTCAGTAATATGGAAGTAATATGAATCCATCTTAAAAAGATCACAATCATCAGAGCAACCTAGAATTATTACCTATCATGAGATATTTAATTAATTATGCATGATAGAATTTAATGGAATGAACAATCATCTCGGTCATTCCATGTCAAATATACCAAAAAAATTCACTATTCAATTTGACCATTTCAGATTTCAATGAAACTGCCAGGGATCATTCTCTATGATGATATGAATTAGAGCACATTTTTATTTTTTGTTTATCGATTTAAATTTTCATACAATTATTTATTTAAATTTTGAAAAATCATCATTTTTTGACTTGCATAAATATGTTCAATTTTGAATTTCTCAAGTTCTATCAAATGTAGAAACTTTTATGACCACTCATTTTAAAGAGGAGTTTATAAGGTTTAATTTGATATGCAAATTGACAATGCATAGTTAAAATAAATAAAATTTAATTTTTTTGAAATTTTAAATTTAAAAATTTTTTAGATAGTTATTTTTAAAAATTTTGAAAAAAAAATGTATGTTTGTTGTAATATTATAAGTTCAAAGTTCTGAAATTTTTAGAGTGGGATCTCAATGGGATCAGGAGTTATGAAATAAAAGCTGAAAATTACCATACAAATCATAAATAAATAACAAAATAGGTAGAATTAAATTGCTATTTTAATGGTAATTTTTGCTTTTATTTAATAACTCATGATTCCATTGAGATCCCACTCTAAAAATTTCAGAATTTTAAGCTTATAATATTACAACAAACATACAATTTTTTCAGAATTTTTAAAAACGACTATCTAAAAAAAAATTTTATTTAAAATTTCAAAAAATTTAAAATTTTATTTATTATAACTATGCATAGTCAACTTGCATATCAAATTAAACCTTATAAACTCCTCTTTAAAATGAGTGGTCATAAAACTTTCTATGTTTGATAGAACTTGAGAAATTCAAAATTAAAAACATGTAAGCAAGCCAAAAAATGATAATTTTTCAAAATTTAAATAATTATCTATATAAAATTTTGATGCAAAACAAAAAAAAAAAAATGATGAACATATTGTCAGGTTCTGATACCACCTCTGCTAAAGAATGGAATTTCCACTATTTCTCTATTTTAATATTTTATATTGTATGGCTCTGTGCCAGAATTTCCAAGGTGACATTCCTTCTTTGTGGAAAGGAGAATTGACAGTTAATCCTGTGCAGGTGGTGAATAAGAGAAAGAGAAGATTGCTGAGAGGCATGTCCATCTGTCAGTGAGGTATGCGGATGATGAGCAGATAAGCAGCATGTCACTAAGCAAGAAAGGAATGGGGGATGTGTCCAATGAATGAGCTCCAAAGGGGGTGGAAATTGGTGTGACACAGTGATTTGGGAAGAGCAAGACTTGTCTCAGATTAGTTCAGTCCGTACCTGGGTTTCGTACCTAGAGGGTGCTCTGTGTGGTAGAGCGTAAGCAGTGCGTTTCTGGAGAGTAAAGGACACAGACATCCTGGTATTTAGTGCTCTGAACCGAGTATACCTGCGTTGGGAGATTCGAAGTTGATCTCCGATAAAGTGAATCTGACATGCATTAAGTGTGAGGTGAAAAGTGTAATTGGAATAATACACAGCCAACCTTTACTGTATTTAATTTAATGTTGAACCGGATCACATTATATCAGAGTTGTAATTATATATAATTGTAAATAGCGTATTTAGTGTGTACATATATTCTTAATAAACTGATAATTCAGTTAATTGGCAGCGTCAGTGTTCATTTACACAATCCTCACAGTGGGTGCCACATTAACTCTCTACCTATCTTATTATCTCTGTTTTTTATGTATTTGTTAGTTCCTAATGGCAACAGTTTTTTCATATTCTAATGTTTTTTATATTTTGTCTCGGATGGAAAAATGATGGCTTTGGAGTTGCGCTGTGTATTCTGAAATATTAATAATTACGCCATACATATATTTCTGAGCTATTTGAGAATAAAAAACCAAAAGTGTAAATATGAGAAGTGGTTTTGCATTGAAATAATAACTACGCAAACATTGAGTTAATTACTTCTGATTCGATATTCCAAAACGGAACATCTGGCGTCCGCATACAGGATTTGGCTGATGATAGTTGAGTGAGTTATATTTTATTATTCTTATTTTCTGAGTTGAAATGGAAGTAGCAAAGAAAAATAGAGCTCAGCAGAGGAGATTGTTTTCGAAAGCATGTAATGAATTCGATGCTGAAGAAGCAAGCTTAGAAACGTCTGATAAAATAACTAAATTAAAAATTATTGAGGAAAAAGCTACGTTAATGATAAATTCTGAAGAAAATGTTAAACAGTTTCTTTTTTCAGAAAATGTTGCAGATGCTGTAATGGAGAAAGAGATTGATGAATCTGAAAGTTATATAGACCGTTGGCGGTTTTTACAGCTTAAATTGCAACAACTTTTGCTTTCGGAAAGAGTTGATGTTTCTTCAAATTGTGATGTTTCTCAGCCGAATACTTTATTACGTTATCCTAAAATACAATTACCTACATTTAATGGAGATTTAAGAAACTGGGTTAGATTTTGGGGTCAGTTTGAGAAAATCGATAAAGATCATAATTTAGATACACATGATAAGTTTACATACCTATCCCAATGTATGGAAAAGGGCAGTGTTGCTGAGGAATTAATAAAAAGTTTTCCACCCGGAGGAAATAGCTATGAGAAAGCTGTTGAACAATTGAAACTGCGTTTTGGCCGAGATGAATTACTTATACAAGTGTATGTTAGGGATCTTCTATCATTAGTTCTCCAAAAGCAGAACATGCCGAAAAAATCTTTGAGAAATCTTTATGATTTATTAGAAACAAAACTCTGTGCGGCGCTTGAGATATTAGGAGTAACTAGAGATAAATATGCGGCGATGCTTTTTCCACTTGTTGAGTCTGCTTTGCCTGCGGAAACGCTTCTAGCATGGGAATGGTATAGATCCACAAGTCGTAGATCACAAGATGAAGATAATCAAAATAATAAAATAAAAACAGATCTCGATTCAATACTTGATTTTCTTCAAGATGAAGTACAGGCAGAGGAATGCATAATTTTGGCCTCACAAAACTTTGGAGTTGAAACCAAGCCTAATTATAAATTGTTCAAGGAGAAGAAGCCTGGAAATATTAAACACAAATATCGGGACACTTTTCAAATAGCTAGTGCATCTGATCTTTTAACTTCATCGAAGGAACAGAGGCAATGTATATTTTGCCACAATTTACATAGTTCCACTGACTATTTGAAAGTACGGAAAATGTCGATGAAAGATAGGCAGAATCTCATAGAGAAATCAGGGTGCTGTTTTCTGTGCCTGAAACCGGGCCATCAAGTTCGTAAGTGTTATTCAAAAGCATCTTGTTTAGGTTGTGGGAAAAGACATCATATTTTACTCTGCCATAATATAAAACAACAAGGAATTTCATCTGCCGGAAAAGAAACAGCAGAAATAGAGAATTCTTCGAATGGGGATCAAGCACTTGCCAATGTGTCCAAAAGTCCTAGTGTTATGTTATTAACATTAACTGTTTTAATACGAGGTAATGGTAGAAAAAGGAAAGCAAGAGCCATCATAGACACTGCTTCACAGCGCTCCTATATTTTAAAAGATACTGCTAAGGAGATGAAATACAAAAGAGAAAGCTGGGAATATCTTCAATATTCTCTATTTGGTGGAGAAAATACAGGAGTATGCAAGCACGATGTGTTTACATTGTATTTGACAAGTTGTGATGGATCTTATAACTGTCATTTCAAAGTACTGAGTCAGCCTGTTATATGTAAAAGTGTTCCACTGACAATACCTGCAATTTATTTAAAGGAGCTTACTGACTATAGTATTCATGTGAACGATGATTATAATGGTCCTATCGAAATTTTAATAGGAGCCGATGTAGCTGGAAAACTCATTATGGGTGGCTGCAAATCTTTACCTTGTGGTTTAACAGCTATGGAAACACGTTTAGGGTGGACCATTATGGGACGAATACCACAGATTTCTTCTGAAGGAAACGAAATCTCAGTTGCTAATTCTATGCTTTCTACGACTAGAACAATTTCAGAATTGTGGACTCTTGACTCCTTAGGGATTACTGATCCATCTGAGAAGAAAACGAAAGACCTACATGAATCCGCTAGAGAGCATTTTATTAAAACAGTTCAGGTTGACAACAACAATCGTTTTGTGGTACATTTACCTTGGCTTATCGATCATCCTCCACTGTCTGACAATTTTAAGTTGGCTTTGAAAAGGCTGGACAGTACGGTACGGAAATTGAAAGAAGAAAAATTGTATGAAGATTACAATAAAGTATTTAAAGAATGGATAAGAGAAGGAATAATTGAAGAAGTTCCTAAACATGAGATTCAATTACCTGCTCATTATTTACCTCACAGGCATGTCATAAAAGAAAATAGCACGACAAGAATCAGACCTGTGTTCGATGCTTCAGCGAAAGTAAAAAATTCCCCAAGTTTGAATGATTGCCTGGAGAAAGGAATAAACCTTGTGGAATTAATTCCTACTGTATTAACACGGTTTCGGATGAACAAGTTTGGCGTCACAGCAGACATCCGGAAAGCATTTTTACAAATTTGCCTACAAGAAAAGGACAAAGATTTTTTGAGATTTCTTTGGTACAATGAAAACAATGAATTGAAATACTTTAGACATTGTCGTGTCGTTTTCGGTATTTGTAGTAGTCCTTTCTTACTTAACGCAGTAATCCAGTATCATCTAGAAACGATTTTGGAAGAAGCACAGATGGGGAGATCAAAATATCCAGTTGATGTTGTGCAGAAGCTTAAAAACAGTTTCTATGTGGACAATTGCCTAACTAGTGTAAAAAATGAGACTGCGTTACATGAGTTCATTCAAGTAGCTAAAGATATTATGCAGGAAAGAAAGTTTGACCTAAGAGGGTGGGAGCACAATTATTCCAACTCCTCAACAGAGGGTATTTCTTGTAAAACAAATAAAATTGTGCCGGTATTGGACCTGCAATGGGATTTAAACTCAGATGCACTTTCTTTAAATTTAAAAGAAGTTTGTGAAGATCATGGACCTGTTACTAAAAGAAAAATATTGTCAGAAGTTCACAAAATTTTCAATCCTATTGGGTATACCTGTCCAGTGACCTTATATCCGAAATTAATATTACAAGAACTGTGGAAAATGAAGACAACTTGGGATTCGGAATTACCACCAGCAATTTGTAAAAAGTTCAAAAAGTGGAGAAATCAGTTGAATCAACTTAAAGAGATTACCATCCCTAGGTGTTTACTACAAGATCCTAATAGTACCGGCGATTTGAGTATACACGTTTTTTATGATGCCAGCAAAACGGCTTACGCTACCTGTGCATATTTAAGAAAGGAGAATAAGAACTTAACATCATGTCAATTGATTCAAGCAAGGAGTAAGGTAGCTCCACTGAAGTCCATCACGATTCCTAGGCTAGAGTTGCTAGCATGCTCTATTGGTGCCAGATTGGCACAAAGAATTGTAGCAGATTTGAAACTAGAAAATGTTCCAATCTTCTTTTGGACTGACTCCAGTACCGCCTAGTGTTGGATAAAAGGTAATGAAAACTGGACACCTTTTGTATATAATAGGGTACGAGAAATCAGATCGTTGAGTAAGCCTGAAAATTGGAACTATGTACCTGGATCGATTAATCCAGCAGATTTACCCTCCAGAGGTTGTTCAGTGCGTCAACTTATGGAGACAGAGTGGTGGAATGGTCCTCCTTGGCTCTATTATCCATCTAATACATGGCCCAAATCTGAATTCTCTGTAAACTCAGAAGAAGTAATGAAAGAAAAGTGAAAAGAAATAGTATCGTCAATGGTTAATCTTCAAAAAGTGGACTATTCGTTCCTCTACAAGTTTTCTAATTACCGTAATTTCGTGTAGATAACCCGCGGGCTATCTTATAAAAAACACAGATTTTAACTCACTGCGGCTTATCTTCCGGTGCGGGTTATCTATTGACATCCTTATCCCATCGGTTACATTTCTCTGAACGGCTGATCTCCCGCGAAATCGAACGAATCCGTCCGTTCCTTCTCCTTTTAGCGCCGGCTTCTCTCCACGATTCCTGAACGAAACTTTTTTCACCCGCGCAGTTGCTTTGCGCATCGGCTCTGCGCAACGACTCTTGACGACCTGACGCAAATTGTTTCCTCTCCCGCTTGCTTAAGAAAACTTGATTTTTGTAGTGCTTGCACGTGCTTTGAAAGATGGCGGATAAGATGTATCCAAGAAAGCGAAAAAGTTATACAGCGGATTTTAAGCTTAAAGTTATTGAGAAAGCAGAAGTGCTGGGGAATCGAGAAGCTGCTAGACAGTTTCAAGTCGATGAGAAATGTGTTCGCCAGTGGAGAAAAGCGAAAGAATCGTTATCAAGCGTTGACCGAAGAAAAAGGGCTAATAGGTTTAGAAATCCATACTGGCCTAACTTAGAAGATAACCTGTTCCAATGGTTAAAAAACGAGCGAGAAGAAGGAAGACCGGTATCAACTATCAAGATTAGGCTGAAGGCTAAGGTTATGGCCAAAGAAATGGGAATCACCGATTTTGCCGGCAATAGCAATTGGTGCTACCGTTTTATGAAAAGAAAAAAGCTCAGTGTGCGTTCCAAGACAACAAAAGGACAACAACTTCCTCCAGATTGGGAAGAAAAATTTAAGAAGTTTATGGATTATTATTTCGATTTACGAGCTAAAGAAAAATATGAGAATCGCCAAATTATTAACATGGATGAAGTACCCCTGTCTTTTGATTGCCCCCCAAACAGAACTGTTGATTTTAAGAATTCATCTACGGTTTCTGTTGCTACAACTGGTCATGAAAACACAAATATGACAGTAGTTCTTGCATGCGCTGCCGATGGCTCAAAATTGAAGCCAATGATAATTTTTAAAAGAATAACAATGCCGAAAGAAAGTTTTCCACCAGATATCATCGTAAAAGTAAATGAGAAGGGGTGGATGAACCACGATATTATGAAAAAATGGCTCGACGAAGTTTGGAGCAAAAGGAAAGGTTCTTTTTTTGATCGGAAAGGAATGTTAATATTAGATTCGATGAACTCCCATAAGGACGAAGACATTAAAAGAATCGCAGAAAAAATGGGGGCCAAATTAGCTGTTATTCCAGGGGGGCTGACAAAAAAATTACAACCCCTGGATATATCTGTAAATCGTTCTTTTAAAAGCAAGGTTTGTGATGAATGGGAAAAGTGGATGTCAAGTGGATTGAAGCAGTTCACGAAAAGTGGAAACATGAAAAAAGCATCTTTTTCCGAGGTTGCAAAGTGGGTGAAGAATGCATGGGATGCAGTAACTGTAAAAACTATCAAATCGGGATTCCGAAAACCGGGATTAATTAATTACGATGAAGAATTTTCTGACAGTGACTCCGAGACTGAAATTTCTGAATGTTCTAAAAATGACTGCTCTAGTGAAACACTGGACGATGACTTTTTATCACTTTTTGTGTCTGACACTGACGAGTCTGATTTTGAAGGTTTCGTATAATAGTAATTTAACCTGTATTTTTACCGGAAAAAATACAAATAAAAAGTTTACTGATGCATTTAATCTTTTAATTATTTTTTTCCCAGTTAATGGGAGGGGGGAGATTTCATTTCGATAAACGCTCATATTTTATTTAATGAAGCGAACGAATTTGCGGCATTCGTGTTTCCTACGGAGGTTCATCATATTTGAAGGTAAGTCAAACAATTTTTTATAAATTATAAATTTTATTTCATATTTTAACGTCACATTTGCATACTAGTATTTGTAAATTTTTATTTTGTTTTCCTTATAAAAGGTAGTAGAAGTCCGGCGTTCTTCTTGGATTCGTCGCGTTATTTTTCAGTAAATTGTAGCGGTAATTCAAGAAATTATTCTAAATCGAACTTTTTTAACAGTTGCTTAAAATTTTTAGTTCTTAAAGCATAAAAATACGTTGGAAAAGAATTTTTTTTGCATTGGCAATTACGGTGGAAAAAATCCAAGATGGCCGCCTCTGGGCCATCATCTCTTAGCCGTCCGAAGATATTGTTTAAGCCGCGGCTTATCTAACGCTACTATTTTTTTTTAAACAATTTAATAAGATGCGGCTTATCTATCGGTGCGGCTTATTTACACGAAATTACGGTATATCAAAATTGTAAGAGTCGTCGCCTGGATACTTAGATTTATCAATAACGGTCGTATTTCAAGAAATGATAGAAAATATGGTGTCCTTGATTCTGAAGAAATTTTTTTAGCTGAATGTGCAGTTATTAGAATAATAAAGAAGGAAAGCTTTGTGAATGAACGAGATGAAAAGTTAAAAACTCTGGGAGCATTCAAAGATAAAAACGACATCATTCGCCTGAAAACCAAGCTTTCATATCTACCAGATAGTGAGGACTTTAAAATGCCTGCAATTTTACCATCTGAACATGAACTTGTAAAATGTTTAGTGATATACTATCACACAAAAAACGCTCATGCTGGCACTCAAATGTTGCTTAACATTTTGAGAGAGAGATTCTGGATTCTACATGGTAGAAAGACAGTGAGATCCATCTTATCCAAATGTGTTATCTGTAAGAGACATTCTGCAAAGAAGCTTCAGGCTATCACTGCATCTCTTACAGAAGACCATATTCGAGAAGCTGCTGTATTTGAGATCTGTGGTGTTGACTTGGCGGGACCACTGTTTCTCAGAGATAATAAGAAAAATTGGGTATGTCTCTTCACTTGTGCTGTCTATAGAGCAGTACACATTGAATTAGTGGATTCTTTATCTACGCAATCATTTTTGCTGGCTTTGCGCAGATTCATAGCCCGTAGAGGACGATGCAGCATTATCTATTGTGACAATGGCTCCAATTTTGTCGGTGCTCATAACTTGTTGAGTACACTGGATTGGAATCTTATTGTAAGTGACACCACCCTTCATCCCATTAGGTGGAAGTTTAACCCACCGACTGCCTCTTGGTGGGGTGGATGGTGGGAGCGGTTGATCGGTATTCTTAAAAGGTTATTAAGAAAAGTACTGGGCCGATCCTCATTAACATATGAACAGATGACTACGGTGCTATGTGATTGTGAAGCCATAATCAACTCACGACCAATAACGTATGTCGCCGATAATTATGCAGAGCTGGCTCCATTGACTCCCTCAATGTTTCTGCAAGATATCAAAATGAGTGGTGTTCCTGACTGTGATAGAGTTGATCATCAGAGTCTGTAGAGCCTGTTTTTGTTGTTTCCTGCTCATTTCTTATTTATTTCTAGGGATGTTCCATGTCATCTATTTTTCCTTTCTATTTTTTTTAACTTCATTTTCAAGAGCAATACACCGCTAATTTTGTGAGAGCAGCCATGTTTTTAGATCAAAACATTTGATCGCTTCACTTCACTTCATAAGACATCGCGATTCATCCAGTTTTCACAAGTTGTGAAATGAGTTTTTGTAGGTATTAATTTATTAAGTTTATTTTTGGATTGATTTAAGTTTTAAATGTTTAAATTAAATTATTCTAACTATTTTTAAAAGTAAATTATAATAAAATCTTTTTGTAGGCAAATTTATTTTATGCAAAACATCTGTTTTGCACATTGACTTTCTCATATACGTAGACGCCAAATCCCATTGTTATCTCGGCATGGTTTCGAATCCAACATCTTTGGCGAAAAGATGCTGTTTTTTGGCGGTGATCGCTTTATTGGCAACTTTCAGATTTCACAAAGAGAAAAGAAGTGCGGTCCAATTCAAGACAAACATAGCAATATGAGTTTCGGCGGGAGAAAAACCGGTTTGGTGTGCTAAATCTGCCCTCCGTCACGTGACGGAAGGCACACATGTCGGCCTACGAAAAGGTTGCTATTTTGGAGTCTAAGTATCTTAAGGTCATTGGTTTTGCATATGTCAAGAGTTTTTCGTGAATGATTCGTGATTCTTTGCCGTGATTGGCTGGAAGGTTTCAGTGGGCATTTAAATAGTATTTACTTTTTGGTAGGTTAGATATGTGTTATGTGTCACTTGAGTGGGAATAATTATGAATACTACAAGTTTTCCTCAGTTTAGTAGGATAATTTTTTTAGATATGTGATGGTGAAAGCTTATGTAATGATTTTTGTTAGCGTTAAGTTGAAGTCAAAATACTATTAAGAATGAAGTTTTTTTTGTTTTGCTAAAGATGACATGATATATTGCTGGAAATATTAAATTTATTGTTTCAAGAATTTCAAAGGTCTGCAATAAAGCTGTTTTCCAAGGAAACTTCATGCCCACTTATTGTGAGTACACTATATTTCATTATCACTATTTCATTTAATTGTATTTCTCTTCATACATTGCTAATTTTTAATAAGAGCTGGTATATTTAACATCAGTGAAAACACAGCATCAACAGAGGGTTATGAAACCCAGACAAGCTTGTCCACTGCGCAATACTATGGTGTTTGAAATTTTGAATATAATTAATTTTATGAAGATGTTTTATATACTTGCATGATATATACATATTTGAATATAATGATTTTAGAAATAAGTTGCATGCTACAAATTGTTATTAAATTGTTGTATTTATATTTTGAATATTAAATAAGTATAGTGTGTTTGAAATATTGAAGATTTTGTGTTAAATTTTGAAAATGGCTATCTTAGTAAATTCCCCTATGATGTTGACCAGAGATAACTATAGAGCATGGGTACATCAGATAACTAGAGTTTTACAATGTGAGGGTTTAAAAGTTTGGATAGATAAATCTAAATGGCCTAAAATTGATAAATTGTCAGAGATTGATATATTCAAACTGGAACAAAGTAAAGAAAAGGCTGCCGGTTTAATTAAAAGTTACTGTAGTCCAGATATTGAATTAACTGTAGGTCATTTATCTGACCCAGTTGAAATATGGGAAAGTTTAAAGAAAGCCTTGGAAATTCCAGGGAGGGGATTGAAATCGTTTTATATAAATGAATTTAGTAATATAAAACCATACCCTGATGAAGATTTCCCCACATTTATTGCTCGCTTTGAAGAGTCTTATAGGAAAGTAGTAGATTCTGGGGAAGCTGTTTCTGAGGCACATTGCTGTTATCAGCTAATAAAATGTCTACCCGATGAATTTGATTATCTCATTCGTGAATTTGATAATTTGAAAGAGGATGATTTTACTTTTGACTATGTCAAGTCTGAAATATTAAAAGAAACTGCTCGACGTAATCTTACGGAAAGACAGAAACCAGAAAGTTTAATAACCAATGCAGTTGTTGCTACCCATGATTCTAACACAGAAAACTGTGCTTTGGGTAGAAAGCAGGATTATAATTCAAAATCATGTAGTTGTAAAGAAAGAATGAAAACTTGTAAAAATGAAAACAGTAACAATATGGGTTCTTTTGTAACTGAATTTATAGATAGAGAACAATGTTATTTTAATGAAACCTTACCTTTAAGTTGGGACTGGATATTGGATTCTGCATCCACTTCTCACGTTTGTCAAAACAAACAATTTTTTACTTCACTCAGAGACCCTCCTCCTGGTGCAGTAGTACGAATGGGTACAACCCCTCATGTAGTAAAAGGTATTGGAAATGTAAGTTTTGAGATTTTGGATGGGGGAAAAATTAGTACAGTAAATCTACATGATGTTCTGTATGTTCCGAGTATACATAGAAATCTAATTGCAATGTGCAAAATGGACAAAGTGGGAATGCATGCTAAAATGGATAAGGGGTTCAAAGTTTTTTCTCCAGAATGGAGATATTTGTATACTGCGAGATTAAAGAATAATTTTTATGTATTAAAAGCGATAAAACCAAAGAAATTTTCATCTTGTGATGAACCGAAAAGTAAAAATACCAGTAATGAAAGCCTGTATAATAGTACGTATGCAACTGAAAGAAATAACATTATGTTATGGCATGAGCGTTTGGGGCATTGTAATACAAACATAATTAAAAGGATGTTCAGAGAAAACTTGCTAGAAAATTGTGGGACTCTACAGGGTAAAGAAACTCACTGTGAAGTTTGTATTCTGGCAAAGAATACGCGTGCTACTCATCCTAAACTGAAAAATATCCGTTCCAAAGAAATTTTAGAATTGATTCATTCGGATGTTTGGGGTCCAGCCCCAGTACCTTCTAAAGGAGGTTATCGGTATGTTTTAACTTTTGTAGATGATTTTAGCCGACGTGCTTTCTGCTACCCATTAAAAACTAAAGACGAAGTATGTTATAAATTAAGAGATTTCATAACGATGGTCGAGAGACAATCTGGCAAAAAGATAAAATGTATCCGCACTGACAACGGACTTCAGTTCTGTAACCGTCAAATAGAAAATATGCTGCACAAACGAGGTATCAAGCATGAAAGAACGTCAACATTTAGTCCACAAATGAATGGGTGCACTGAACGTTATAATCGTGTTTTATTTGAGGGAATGAGAACTTTTTCTTTAGCAGCAAACCTGCCAAACAGTCTTTGGATCGAAGCAGTAATGGCCACCAACTATATCCGAAATAGGATACTGCATACTACCATTGATGCTATACCTTTTGAAAGGTGGTACAGTAAGAAGCCTAGCATCAAACATTTAAAACGCTATGGTTGTGTAGCATATGTGCATGTGCCAAAACCCAAGAGAAATAAATTTCAAGCTCGAGCAAGGAAAGGTGTTTTTGTTGGCTATGGATATGGCTCAAGCGGATACCGCGTTTGGTTTCCGGAAGATGATAGTATTGTTGAATCTAAGCACGTGACCTTTGATGAATCTTTGATGGCTAGACGGCTCGAGAATCCCCAACATAAGATAACTAATCTTTATGATGATTTTGGTTTTTCAGGTTCTGTCCTCACTCATAGAGATCAATTGGTAATGCCAACGACATCTGCAGTACCCACTGAGGCAGAGAAACTACAAGTGGACATAAAGAGCGACTCTACAAAAGCAGAAGAGCATGAAAAGAAAGATGAGGAGACTGTCATTTTCGTGAGGTATATTGCAGTAAGGAAAACAGGTGCAAGTAAAGGTAAAATTGATATTTATATTATTGCTCCTTGTGGTAAGAGACTAAGAAGCACAGTAGATCTAAAAGAATATTGTAGAGAAAATAACATAATTTATGACAATTCTAAAGCTAATTTTTCAAATGAAAATGACTATCAGGGACCTATAGAGTTAAAATTAATGCCAGAAGTTGGGGCATCATTAGGTAATGAAGCCATGGTAACTGAGTTAATCATACCGAAATCACCAAAACAAGCAAAGGAATTACCTGAGTCAGTTCATTGGATCCAAGCTATGGATCAAGAAATAAATACAATGTTAGAAAGGAAAGTTTGGACTGCAGTCCCCAAATCACCTGATCAAAAATTAATTGGCTCAAAATGGGTCTATACAGTGAAAAGAGATGCTGAAGGGAAATTAAGCACTTATAAGGCCAGATTAGTGGTTTTAGGAAATAATCAACGTGAAGGACTTGATTATGAAGAAACTTTTTCTCCTGTTATAAATTTCTTGCTTATTCGCCTGTTCATTATCATTTTTGTATGCATCTTAGGTTGGGCGCATAGCCTTTTAGATGTAAAAGCTGCATATTTATATGGGGATATAGATAGAGAAATTTATATTAGACAACCTGAAGGTTATGTCATTCCTGGAAAAAAAAATTTTGTATTGAAATTAAACAAAGCCATATATGGGCTTCATCAAGCCGGCCGTTGCTGGTATACCGATCTTCATTCAAAATTAATAGATAATGGGTTTTCAGAAGTTGAAGGCATGACATGTGTTTATACTTATAAGCAAAAAGCAGTTATACTAGTGTATGTAGATGACTTACCGATCTTTGCAGAAAATAAAGAAATGTTGTCAGAAGTTATAAATTTAATTGAAAATATATATGAAGTAAGAAATCTTGGAGAAATAAAAACTTTATTAGGAATTGATTTTAAAAGTGAAGATAATGGAAATTTTGTGAATATTAATTGTACTAAGTATATAGAAAAATGTATGAAAAAGTTTAATTTGATTCCGAAAGCTAATATTTCTCTCCCTTCTCCACCTGGATATGTGCCATCACCATCCCGACTGACAGACGAAGAGCTTGCAGAATCACCAGTGAAGGATATGCCTTACCGGAGTCTTCTGGGATGCCTACAGTATGTTGCCAGCCGATGTCGCCCTGATATAGCTTACAAATTAGCTGTACTGTCTCAATTTGCTGAGAAGCCTGGACCGGAACACTGGAAAGGACTGGTACAAATACTGATGTATCTCTCTTCGACAAAGAATTGGGGTCTCCGACTAGCTCCTGAAAGTCTTCCTCTCCAGCTCACAACTTATGCCGATGCCTCATGGGCGAGTGATCCAAACGACAGAAAATCGTGGTCAGCTTATGCCATGTTTTTGAATGGTCTCCCTGTTACCTGGCGCGTGGTGAAACAACGATGTGTTGCCCTGTCACCCATGGAAGCAGAACTAATTTCTGCATGTGAAGCCAGCAAAGAAATTAAATATGTCAGCTCCTGTCTTCAAGAACTGCAGAATCATCTTGCACATTCAACGCTTGGTTTCCAAAAACCGATTTTATTGTGTGACAATACTGCAGTAATTCATTTTATGAAGAATAAAAGTGAAACGATCAAAAATAGATATATTGATCTGAAGTATAAATTTGTACGTGATCTAGTTGAAACTGATGTCTTAGATGTACTTCATATTTCCACAAAGGACAATCTTGCTGATATGTTGACAAAGGCGTTGCAAAAAGACTTATTTTTGAAATTTCGGTCAGCCTATTTATGTTCAACTTGAACTGTGACTTAAAAAAAAAAAAAAAAAAAAAAACTTTAACTAAAATTTTATAAGCTTTGAATTTTGAGGACTGTGAGCTCTCCAGCCTTAAAAGAATACAACTGTGTCGCCAGAGGCGAAATATTGTTTTTGAATTTATTTTTTATGTAAATTTTTGTTTTAAGAAATGGCAGGAAAGGGGGGCGATTTGTAGAGCCTGTTTTTGTTGTTTCCTGCTCATTTCTTATTTATTTCTAGGGATGTTCCATGTCATCTATTTTTCCTTTCTATTTTTTTTAACTTCATTTTCAAGAGCAATACACCGCTAATTTTGTGAGAGCAGCCATGTTTTTAGATCAAAACATTTGATCGCTTCACTTCATAAGACATCGCGATTCATCCAGTTTTCACAAGTTGTGAAATGAGTTTTTGTAGGTATTAATTTATTAAGTTTATTTTTGGATTGATTTAAGTTTTAAATGTTTAAATTAAATTATTCTAACTATTTTTAAAAGTAAATTATAATAAAATCTTTTTGTAGGCAAATTTATTTTATGCAAAACATCTATTTTGCATATGTCAAGAGTTTTTCGTGAATGATTCGTGATTCTTTGCCGTGATTGGCTGGAAGGTTTCAGTGGGCATTTAAATAGTATTTACTTTTTGGTAGGTTAGATATGTGTTATGTGTCACTTGAGTGGGAATAATTATGAATACTACAAGTTTTCCTCAGTTTAGTAGGATAATTTTTTTAGATATGTGATGGTGAAAGCTTATGTAATGATTTTTGTTAGCGTTAAGTTGAGGTCAAAATACTATTAAGAATGAAGTTTTTTTTGTTTTGCTAAAGATGACATGGTATATTGCTGGAAATATTAAATTTATTGTTTCAAGAATTTCAAAGGTCTGCAATAAAGCTGTTTTCCAAGGAAACTTCATGCCCACTTATTGTGAGTACACTATATTTCATTATCACTATTTCATTTAATTGTATTTCTCTTCATACATTGCTAATTTTTAATAAGAGCTGGTATATTTAACATCAGTGAAAACACAGCATCAACAGAGTCTTAACCAGCGTGTCAAATATCGACAAAATTTACAAAAAGCCTTAAGAGACAGATTTCGGTCGGAATATTTGGGAGCTCTGCTTCAGAGACCAGAACGTAAAAGAGCAGCTGAAGTAGCAGTTGGTGATGTTGTCTTAATTGGAAGCGACGACATGAAGCGTATTGATTGGCCACTTGGTAAAATAATCAAGTTAATACCAGGGAAAGATGGTGTTACCAGGCTTGTAAGACTGAAAACTGCAAAAGGTGAATTGCTTTGACCGATACAACGCCTGTATCCTTTAGAAGTGTCCGCAGCAGAGTCAGTTCTAATTAAAGAAAAGTTACCAAGTGCAAAGCTACAGGAGCAACCAACTACCAGCCAATCAGTTGACTGCAATAGTGAACCTTCTGAGGAAGAGAGGAAAACCAGAAGTGGTCGCATCATTAAAATGCCTCATAAACTGGACTTGTGAACTTTTTATATAATCTTATTATTGTTATAGTTATTATATAAGTAAGTTAAATTTTAAGATAAAAGTTAACTTAGGTGGGAGGATGTCACATTAACTCTCTACCTATCTTATTATCTCTGTTTTTTATGTATTTGTTAGTTCCTAATGGCAACAGTTTTTTCATATTCTAATGTTTTTTATATTTTGTCTCGGATGGAAAAATGATGGCTTTGGAGTTGCGTTGTGTATTTTGAAATATTAATAATTACGCCATACATATATTTCTGAGCTATTTGAGAATAAAAAACCAAAAGTGTAAATATGAGAAGTGGTTTTGCATTGAAATAATAACTACGCAAACATTGAGTTAATTACTTCTGATTCGATATTCAAAAACGGAACAGTGGGTGACCGATATCACCTAGTAATATCGGTGGTGGCAGCTATAACTACCATGGACTTTCTTCAAAGTTGTGTGGACTGAGAGGAACGTCCGACACATATATTCTCATTTATATCATCAGGCAGAACGATTCCTGAGAATTTCATTGGAATCTGGAAGGGTCTAGTTGAGTCACTGGTTGATTTGGCATGGAATGTTGCGAAATCTCCTCTGATGAAAGTGACGTTTGTTTCTCGTCTGCGAGCGAGCGATGTATTTATAATGTATTTATATGATGCTAAGTGGCAACTAGTTTTGTTGCCTTGACGACCAGTTTTTTGGAATGTTTTTAGTTTAGTTTAGGAGTAGTTGAATTTAATGGATCTTTGGAATGTTATATTAATTGAAAAATAGTGGAAATACCAGAATGTCTGGTATTGTACATATTTGTAAATATTTCATCACATTTTGAATAAACTTATTAGAAACAAGAAAACCTTCTGAGATTGGAATAATTTTCTCTTCATGGTGCCCCAAGACCTGATCGTTTATGCTAGAATATAGCTGTTCATGAAACGCCATTTCACGCATTAAGGAATATGAAAAAAAAAAAATTTCTCTGGAAATAATGAGAGCACATACAGCTTTTAAAGAATTTATCTGGCGAATCTGACGGGTTTGAAATTCGCGGCCACGAGAGATTGAGGTAAGACCAATTTGATTATTAATTTATAAATTTGCATGGAATTTTGTTTGAAAATAAATAAATAGAATGTTTTGGTTTCGTTATGAAATTTATTGTTTTAGTTCCGAAATTGATAAATTAATTATTTTAATCTCGGATTAAGAATAGATGATTATTGAAATTTAGTTTTGTTTGGAAATATTTAATGATATTATACTAGGAAATATTTTATTATATCGTTTTGAATATGGATCTGGAAAAAATAAAAAAGAAACGTACTTCCGTTCGAGGGAGTACAACGAAACTAATTTCTAAAATTGAATCTATTTTGAAGAATAATGAAATGGAAATTTCTTTGAAAATAGAAGAAATTAAAGATTGTCAGGAACAAATAAATGAAAAATTTTTGGAACTAAAAGAGCTAGATAAAGAAATTTTTAAGCTCACGGATATTAAAGAGGTTGAAAATGAAGTTTCGTGTTGTGAAGAATATATAGAAAAAATTGTTAAATATCGAGGTAGAATGACGCGTTTTATAAAAGAAAACGACATTAAATCTAGTGATACTGCCTCTAAAGATAGGCCAGCGATATATAACAATGACCTTTCACACGCGATCTTGCATAACGAAACCAGAACACTTAAATTGCCAAAATTGAGTATAGTTAAATTTATGGGGACTGTAGTCAGTGGCTAGATTTTTGGAACTCATATGAGGTTGCTGTTCATAACAACGACTCATTGAGTAAAATCGAGAAATTCACTTATTTAAAGACGTATTTAGGTGGATTAGCATTAAGTGCTGTTTCTGGCTTTTCGCTAACGAATGAGAATTATGATTCATCAATTCAATTATTGAAAAGTAGATTTGGGAGATCGGATTTAATAATTAGTTCCCATATGAATAAGCTTTTGCTTACGGAACCTCTAAGGAATTCTTCGAATGTAGTAGGGTTAAGAAAAATGTATGACGCGATTGAAGTACAGATCCGATCACTGCAATTGCTTGATGTTGCAACTGAAACATACAGTAACTTGTTATGTCCGGTAATTTTACAGAAAATTCCCGAAGATTTAAGTTTGAGTTATAATAGGAATCGGGAAACAAGTGAATTATTTGATATTAAGAATTTAATGGAATTTTTGAAAAAGGAAGTAGAATGTCGGGAAACATCGTTATTGTTAGCTAATTCTAAGGGTGGGAATGTAAATGAATCAACATCCTGTAATAAGGAAATAATTCAAAACAGTAAAAATAAATATTATTTGAATCAGAAAAGAAATGATAACACAAGGCTTTCTTCAGCCGCTGTCTTAACAACTGCTACGAATGAAATTTGCATTTTTTGTCTTGATAAGAATCACGCAAGTATGAACTGTCCTCTGACAATAAATGAAAGAAAAAATTCTCTTAAAAGTAATGGTCGTTGTTTTATTTGCCTTAAACGAAAACACATCGCTAAATTTTGTTTTAAAAGGAATCAGTTATGCAAAATTTGTAAATTGCGTCACAATGAATTAATTTGCGACAAATCGCTGACCTCCGTTAAAAATAATTCGGTTGATCAAAACTCTGACTCGTTGCTAGATATTGTGACGTCATTAGCTTCCACCAGATGTTTCAAAAATAAAAGGGAAAGAAAAGAATGTTCTCCTGTTTTGTTGCAGACACTCAATGCAATAGCAAAGGGAAACAAAAAATCTAAAACTGTTCGTGTTTTGTTAGATGGGGGATCGAATCGGACTTTTGTTGAAAAACGGATTGTGGATTTGTTAGGTTTAAAGATCATAAAAAGAGAAACATTTCGAATTCATTCCTTTGCGGATAAACAAACTAAATCAGTTCAGTGTTATGATATAGTGGAAATTGAATTGGAAAATACAACAGATCCCCATAAATGCATCAAAATACAAGCTGTGGTGATTGATAAGATTACGCATGGAAAAATAGAAATTCCTTCTCAATGGGTTAACAATCTTGCACTACGTCAAGGAATTAAATTATCTGATAATGCAACTAGTAAAGATATACACATTTTGATCGGTTCAGACTATATATGGGAAGTTTTGTGTGATAAAATTGTTAGATTAAGTAGATGTTTAGTTGCAACAGAGAGTTTGTTCAGATTTGTAGTTCAAGGTAGGGAAGGAAATTCTGAATCTAGAGATATTTTGGTAAATCATGCGATTGTTATGAGGGAAGAGTTAGAATATGAAAGAGTTAAAAATTTATGGGAATTGGAGGCAATAGGAATAAAACCAGATAAGGAAATGTCGCGATCAGATTTAGACATTATCAATAAATTTGAACAAAATACCTTATATAAAAATAACAGATATGAAACTAGGCTGTTGTGGAAGGAAAACTTTAAGGAGCTTAAAAGTAATTATGAGATTGCAGAACAGCATTTGATGAGCCTATGCAATAAATTTCGTCGCGATCCTGATTTGTACATTAAATATAAGGATATTATTGAGGAACAGCTAAAAGAGGGTATAATTGAACAAGTTGAATGTCAATCTGAACTTGAAAAACACAAGGGATATTTTATGCCTCACCATGCAGTAGTGCGCGAATCTAAAGAAAGTACTAAAGTTAGGATTGTATACGATGCGTCTTCCAAGGATAAACATGAACAATCCCTTAACGATTGTTTAGATAGTGGTCCCAATCTTAATCCAGATTTACTTAAAATTATTTTAAAATTTCGCTATCATTGAATTGCTTTTTGTGCGGACATACAAAGAGCCTTTCTTGAGATCGGTATTGTAGAGGAAGATAGGAAATTTTTACAGTTTTTATGGTATAAGGGTGGGACAGATCTCGATTTCTGTGGCCGTGATGTCAGAATTCTAAGATTCGCCAGAGCAGCCTTCGGTGTTAAATGTAGTCCATTCCTTTTGAGCGGTACCATTAGACTGCATTTGAAGAAATATGAAACTTCGAATCCAAAGGCATATAATATTCTGAAAGAACTATATGTCGACGACCTAATTAATGGAACGGACACTGTAGAAGAAGCCATTACGGTAACTAAAGATGCCGTATCTATTTTAAAAGCAGCCAACATGAATTTAAGGCGGTGGACTCCTAATTCGCCAAATTTAACTGAACAATGGAAAAATAATAACCTAGAATGTCGTGAAGATCCTGTTGATTCTAATGTGCCCTTAAAGATTTTGGGTTTAATTTGGAATAATAATTCTGACACTCTTAAAATTGAATTGAGTCCATTATTGAAGATAATGAATACAACAGCAACAAAACGCCAGGTATTGAGCGTATGTGGTATGCTATTTGACCCTATAGGTCTGATAAATCCTTTCACAATACGAATTAAACTATTAATGCAAACGTTGTGGCAAAAAGGTATTAAATGGAACGAAAATATTTCAATAGATTTGGAAGTACAATTCAGGGAATACCTGCATGAAATACCGGATTTGAGGCCACTTGAAATACCTAGGCCATATTTCGATGAATTACAAATAGAAAAAATCGAAATCCACATATTTTCGGACGCAAGTCCTAAAGCCTACGGTTCTGTTGCATATTTTAAATGCCATTGTCAAGGGAAAACACTGACTAGTTTTATCATTTCTAAATCTCGAATTGCACCGCTCAAGAAAATAACGTTGCCTAGACTCGAATTATTGGGAACTTTGATTTCGGCAAGACTATCATCATATCTACGATCTACCTTTCCGACAGTACCTGAAAATAACATCCTTTTTTTGGACTGATTCAGAAATATGTTTGTACTGGATCAAGGGTAAAGCCGATGACTACAAACAATTCATATGCAACCGAATTATAGAAATTCAAGAAAAGACAAATCCCTTGAATTGGAATTTTTGTGAAGGAAAGTCAAATCCAGCGGATAAACTGACTCGTGGTGTAAGTGCTCGGTCTTTAATTAATGACGAGATTAGGTGGAAGGGTCCTTCTTGGCTTCATGAAATTGATATGAATAGTTTTGATGGCAACTACATTGACAAAGACATTCCAGATTTTGAAAAGGAAAAGAGAAAAGGTTATCTTGTGCTGCAGGCTTTCGTAGAACTGACTGAACCATTATTGAATCTGAACAGATATAGTAACTTAAATAAGATTTTAAGAATTACAGTATACATTTTTCGATTTGTCCATAATTGCAAAAGGAAAAATGAAAATTTCACAGGAGTATTAACAACAACGGAACTGTTTAATGCTGAAGAATATTGGGTACGATATATTCAACAGACGAGTTTAATCATGAATATTGTCTTCTTAAGGCAGGGAGATCCATCAAAACCGATTCAAGACTGTACTCTTTAAATCCTTTTTTGTCTGAAAGTGGAATAATATGCCTGGGCGGTAGACTGCAGCAATCAAATTTTCAATTTTACGAAAAACATCCTAAATTATTACCCGGCAAAGGAAGATTTACCGAACTTTTAATTATAAGAGAACATGAAAATCTGTTGCACTCTGGAGTTTCAGACACACTGACTCAGATATGTGAAAATTATTGGATCATTAGAGGTCGCCAAACGGTGAAATCTTGTCTAAATAAGTGCCTAATTTGTAAAAAATTTAAAGCTAAACCTGGCAGTCAAGTGATAGCTCCATTACCACTTAATAGAATCCATGAATCTAAACCGTTTGAAGTTACTGGTATCGACTTCGCAGGGTCTTTATATGTTAAAGACAAAGACAAGGTGTACATTGCACTTTTCACATGTGCTGTTACTCGCGCCATCCATTTGGAAATCGTTAGTAGTCTCCACACTGAACAATTCTTGATGGCGTTCAGAAGATTTGTCTCTCGAAGAGGGATATGCAGAACTATTAACTGCGACAATGCCAAAACCTTCAAGGCAGCTGAAAATGAACTAAAAACACTCTACGCGAATGTTGCAGATCCAAATGTCCAAAATTACTTTGGAAAAAAGGGCATAAAATTTACATATATTGTTGAAAGAGCAGCTTGGTGGTGTGGTTATTGGGAGAGGATGGTTAAGATGACTAAAATTAAATTAAGGAAAATATTAGGGAGGGCTTTATTATCATTTGAAGAATTACAAACTATTCTGACCGAAATTGAGGCAATTTTAAATTCTCGGCCCATTATGTATGTGTATAATGATGCTTCAGAACCATCACCTCTCACCCCATCACATTTTTTAATCGGGGAAAGGATAACATCTTTACCTTACCACCAGGCTGTTCGTAACAATGAGCAGATCTTCTCCAGCTCAAAAAGATTTTTATTGAAAAGATATTTGTATAGAGAAAAATTGTTGAACCAATTTTGGAAACGTTGGAAGGGAGAATATCTGCTCCAACTAAAAGGTATACATAATGTACATCCCATAATTGAAAATTGTGAATTTAATGTAAATGATGTAGTTTTAGTAGGTGACGACAAGGTTCCGAGACATTTGTGGAAATTAGCTAAAATCACCGAACTTTTCAAGGGACGAGATGAAAAAGTCAGAAGTGTAATATTGAAGACAGCATCAGGGTTTATAAAACGACCCATACAACTGATTTATAAGTTAGAACTTTAATTAATATTTTATGATTTCTCTAAGTAAGTAAAATAATTGTATTTGTTATATATATTTACCCTATTATTGTTCATTATTGTTTGCATTTAATTTTGATGAATGCATTCATCGGGGGCGAGGATGTTGCGAAATCTCCTCCAATGAAAGTGACGTTTGTTTCTCGTCAGCGAGCGAGCGATGTATTTATAATGTATTTATATGATGCTAAGTGGCAACTAGTTTTGTTGCCTTGACGACCAGTTTTTTGGAATGTTTTTAGTTTAGTTTAGGAGTAGTTGAATTTAATGGATCTTTGGAATGTTATATTAATTGAAAAATAGTGGAAATACCAGAATGTCTGGTATTGTACATATTTGTAAATATTTCATCACATTTTGAATAAACTTATTAGAAACAAGAAAACCTTCTGAGATTGGAATAATTTTCTCTTTATGGTGCCCCAAGACCTGATCGTTTATGCTAGAATATAGCTGTTTATGAAACGCCATTTCACGCATTAAGGAATATGAAAAAAAAAAAATTTCTCTGGAAATAATGAGAGCACATACAGCTTTAAAGAATTTATCTGGCGAATCTGACGGGTTTGAAATTCGTGGCCACGAGAGATTGAGGTAAGACCAATTTGATTATTAATTTATAAATTTGCATGGAATTTTGTTTGAAAATAAATAAATAGAATGTTTTGGTTTCGTTATGAAATTTATTGTTTTAGTTCCGAAATTGATAAATTAATTATTTTAACCTCGGATTAAGAATAGATGATTATTGAAATTTAGTTTTGTTTGGAAATATTTAACGATATTATACTAGGAAATATTTTATTATATTGTTTTGAATATGGATCTGGAAAAAATAAAAAAGAAACGTACTTCCGTTCGAGGGAGTACAACGAAACTAATTTCTAAAATTGAATCTATTTTGAAGAATAATGAAATGGAAATTTCTTTGAAAATAGAAGAAATTAAAGATTGTCAGGAACAAATAAATGAAAAATTTTTGGAACTAAAAGAGCTAGATAAAGAAATTTTTGAGCTCACGGATATTAAAGAGGTTGAAAATGAAGTTTCGTGTTGTGAAGAATGTATAGAAAAAATTGTTAAATATCGAGGTAGAATGACGCGTTTTATAAAAGAAAACGACATTAAATCTAGTGATACTGCCTCTAAAGATAGGCCAGCGATATATAACAATGACCTTTCACACGCGATCTTGCATAACGAAACCAGAACATTTAAATTGCCAAAATTGAGTATAGTTAAGTTTTATGGGGACTGTAGTCAGTGGCTAGATTTTTGGAACTCATATGAGGTTGCTGTTCATAACAACGACTCATTGAGTAAAATCGAGAAATTCACTTATTTAAAGACATATTTAGGTGGATTAGCATTAAGTGCTGTTTCTGGCTTTTCGCTAACGAATGAGAATTATGATTCATCAATTCAATTATTGAAAAGTAGATTTGGGAGATCGGATTTAATAATTAGTTCCCATATGAATAAGCTTTTGCTTATGGAACCTGTAAGGAATTCTTCGAATGTAGTAGGGTTAAGAAAAATGTATGACGCGATTGAAGTACAGATCTGATCACTGCAATTGCTTGATGTTGCAACTGAAACATACAGTAACTTGTTATGTCCGGTAATTTTACAGAAAATTCCCGAAGATTTAAGTTTGAGTTATAATAGGAATCGGGAAACGAGTGAATTATTTGATATTAAGAATTTAATGGAATTTTTGAAAAAGGAAGTAGAATGTCGGGAAACATCGTTATTGTTAGCTAATTCTAAGGGTGGGAATGTAAATGAATCAACATTCCGTAATAAGGAAATAATTCAAAACAGTAAAAATAAATATTATTTGAATCAGAAAAGAAATGATAACACAAGGCCTTCTTCAGCCGCTGTCTTAACAACTGCTACGAATGAAATTTGCATTTTTTGTCTTGATAAGAATCACGCAAGTATGAACTGTCCTCTGACAATAAATGAAAGAAAAAATTCTCTTAAAAGTAATGGTCGTTGTTTTATTTGCCTTCAACGAAAACACATCGCTAAATTTTGTTTTAAAAGGAATCAGTTATGCAAAATTTGTAAATTGCGTCACAATGAATTAATTTGCGACAAATCGCTGACCTCCGTTAAAAATAATTCGGTTGATCAAAACTCTGACTCGTTGCTAGATATTGTGACGTCATTAGCTTCCACCAGATGTTTCAAAAATAAAAGGGAAAGAAAAGAATGTTCTCCTGTTTTGTTGCAGACACTCAATGCAATAGCAAAGGGAAACAAAAAATCTAAAACTGTTCGTGTTTTGTTAGATGGGGGATCGAATCGGACTTTTGTTGAAAAACGGATTGTGGATTTGTTAGGTTTAAAGATCATAAAAAGAGAAACATTTCGAATTCATTCCTTTGCGGATAAACAAACTAAATCAGTTCAGTGTTATGATATAGTGGAAATTGAATTGGAAAATACAACAGATCCCCATAAATGCATCAAAATACAAGCTGTGGTGATTGATAAGATTACGCATGGAAAAATAGAAATTCCTTCTCAATGGGTTAACAATCTTGCACTACGTCAAGGAATTAAATTATCTGATAATGCAGCTAGTAAAGATATACACATTTTGATCGGTTCAGACTATATATGGGAAGTTTTGTGTGATAAAATTGTTAGATTAAGTAGATGTTTAGTTGCAACAGAGAGTTTGTTCAGATTTGTAGTTCAAGGTAGGGAAGGAAATTCTGAATCTAGAGATATTTTGGTAAATCATGCGATTGTTATGAGGGAAGAGTTAGAATATGAAAGAGTTAAAAATTTATGGGAATTGGAGGCAATAGGAATAAAACCAGATAAGGAAATGTCGCGATCAGATTTAGACATTATCAATAAATTTGAACAAAATACCTTATATAAAAATAACAGATATGAAACTAGGCTGTTGTGGAAGGAAAACTTTAAGGAGCTTAAAAGTAATTATGAGATTGCAGAACAGCATTTGATGAGCCTATGCAATAAATTTCGTCGCGATCCTGATTTGTACATTAAATATAAGGATATTATTGAGGAACAGCTAAAAGAGGGTATAATTGAACAAGTTGAATGTCAATCTGAACTTGAAAAACACAAGGGATATTTTATGCCTCACCATGCAGTAGTGCGCGAATCTAAAGAAAGTACTAAAGTTAGGATTGTATACGATGCGTCTTCCAAGGATAAACATGAACAATCCCTTAACGATTGTTTAGATAGTGGTCCCAATCTTAATCCAGATTTACTTAAAATTATTTTAAAATTTCGCTATCATTGAATTGCTTTTTGTGCGGACATACAAAGAGCCTTTCTTGAGATCGGTATTGTAGAGGAAGATAGGAAATTTTTACAGTTTTTATGGTATAAGGGTGGGACAGATCTCGATTTCTGTGGCCGTGATGTCAGAATTCTAAGATTCGCCAGAGCAGCCTTCGGTGTTAAATGTAGTCCATTCCTTTTGAGCGGTACCATTAGACTGCATTTGAAGAAATATGAAACTTCGAATCCAAAGGCATATAATATTCTGAAAGAACTATATGTCGACGACCTAATTAATGGAACGGACACTGTAGAAGAAGCCATTACGGTAACTAAAGATGCCGTATCTATTTTAAAAGCAGCCAACATGAATTTAAGGCGGTGGACTCCTAATTCGCCAAATTTAACTGAACAATGGAAAAATAATAACCTAGAATGTCGTGAAGATCCTGTTGATTCTAATGTGCCCTTAAAGATTTTGGGTTTAATTTGGAATAATAATTCTGACACTCTTAAAATTGAATTGAGTCCATTATTGAAGATAATGAATACAACAGCAACAAAACGCCAGGTATTGAGCGTATGTGGTATGCTATTTGACCCTATAGGTCTGATAAATCCTTTCACAATACGAATTAAACTATTAATGCAAACGTTGTGGCAAAAAGGTATTAAATGGAACGAAAATATTTCAATAGATTTGGAAGTACAATTCAGGGAATACCTGCATGAAATACCGGATTTGAGGCCACTTGAAATACCTAGGCCATATTTCGATGAATTACAAATAGAAAAAATCGAAATCCACATATTTTCGGACGCAAGTCCTAAAGCCTACGGTTCTGTTGCATATTTTAAATGCCATTGTCAAGGGAAAACACTGACTAGTTTTATCATTTCTAAATCTCGAATTGCACCGCTCAAGAAAATAACGTTGCCTAGACTCGAATTATTGGGAACTTTGATTTCGGCAAGACTATCATCATATCTACGATCTACCTTTCCGACAGTACCTGAAAATAACATCCTTTTTTTGGACTGATTCAGAAATATGTTTGTACTGGATCAAGGGTAAAGCCGATGACTACAAACAATTCATATGCAACCGAATTATAGAAATTCAAGAAAAGACAAATCCCTTGAATTGGAATTTTTGTGAAGGAAAGTCAAATCCAGCGGATAAACTGACTCGTGGTGTAAGTGCTCGGTCTTTAATTAATGACGAGATTAGGTGGAAGGGTCCTTCTTGGCTTCATGAAATTGATATGAATAGTTTTGATGGCAACTACATTGACAAAGACATTCCAGATTTTGAAAAGGAAAAGAGAAAAGGTTATCTTGTGCTGCAGGCTTTCGTAGAACTGACTGAACCATTATTGAATCTGAACAGATATAGTAACTTAAATAAGATTTTAAGAATTACAGTATACATTTTTCGATTTGTCCATAATTGCAAAAGGAAAAATGAAAATTTCACAGGAGTATTAACAACAACGGAACTGTTTAATGCTGAAGAATATTGGGTACGATATATTCAACAGACGAGTTTAATCATGAATATTGTCTTCTTAAGGCAGGGAGATCCATCAAAACCGATTCAAGACTGTACTCTTTAAATCCTTTTTTGTCTGAAAGTGGAATAATATGCCTGGGCGGTAGACTGCAGCAATCAAATTTTCAATTTTACGAAAAACATCCTAAATTATTACCCGGCAAAGGAAGATTTACCGAACTTTTAATTATAAGAGAACATGAAAATCTGTTGCACTCTGGAGTTTCAGACACACTGACTCAGATATGTGAAAATTATTGGATCATTAGAGGTCGCCAAACGGTGAAATCTTGTCTAAATAAGTGCCTAATTTGTAAAAAATTTAAAGCTAAACCTGGCAGTCAAGTGATAGCTCCATTACCACTTAATAGAATCCATGAATCTAAACCGTTTGAAGTTACTGGTATCGACTTCGCAGGGTCTTTATATGTTAAAGACAAAGACAAGGTGTACATTGCACTTTTCACATGTGCTGTTACTCGCGCCATCCATTTGGAAATCGTTAGTAGTCTCCACACTGAACAATTCTTGATGGCGTTCAGAAGATTTGTCTCTCGAAGAGGGATATGCAGAACTATTAACTGCGACAATGCCAAAACCTTCAAGGCAGCTGAAAATGAACTAAAAACACTCTACGCGAATGTTGCAGATCCAAATGTCCAAAATTACTTTGGAAAAAAGGGCATAAAATTTACATATATTGTTGAAAGAGCAGCTTGGTGGTGTGGTTATTGGGAGAGGATGGTTAAGATGACTAAAATTAAATTAAGGAAAATATTAGGGAGGGCTTTATTATCATTTGAAGAATTACAAACTATTCTGACCGAAATTGAGGCAATTTTAAATTCTCGGCCCATTATGTATGTGTATAATGATGCTTCAGAACCATCACCTCTCACCCCATCACATTTTTTAATCGGGGAAAGGATAACATCTTTACCTTACCACCAGGCTGTTCGTAACAATGAGCAGATCTTCTCCAGCTCAAAAAGATTTTTATTGAAAAGATATTTGTATAGAGAAAAATTGTTGAACCAATTTTGGAAACGTTGGAAGGGAGAATATCTGCTCCAACTAAAAGGTATACATAATGTACATCCCATAATTGAAAATTGTGAATTTAATGTAAATGATGTAGTTTTAGTAGGTGACGACAAGGTTCCGAGACATTTGTGGAAATTAGCTAAAATCACCGAACTTTTCAAGGGACGAGATGAAAAAGTCAGAAGTGTAATATTGAAGACAGCATCAGGGTTTATAAAACGACCCATACAACTGATTTATAAGTTAGAACTTTAATTAATATTTTATGATTTCTCTAAGTAAGTAAAATAATTGTATTTGTTATATATATTTACCCTATTATTGTTCATTATTGTTTGCATTTAATTTTGATGAATGCATTCATCGGGGGCGAGGATGTTGCGAAATCTCCTCCAATGAAAGTGACGTTTGTTTCTCGTCAGCGAGCGAGCGATGTATTTATAATGTATTTATATGATGCTAAGTGGCAACTAGTTTTGTTGCCTTGACGACCAGTTTTTTGGAATGTTTTTAGTTTAGTTTAGGAGTAGTTGAATTTAATGGATCTTTGGAATGTTATATTAATTGAAAAATAGTGGAAATACCAGAATGTCTGGTATTGTACATATTTGTAAATATTTCATCACATTTTGAATAAACTTATTAGAAACAAGAAAACCTTCTGAGATTGGAATAATTTTCTCTTTATGGTGCCCCAAGACCTGATCGTTTATGCTAGAATATAGCTGTTTATGAAACGCCATTTCACGCATTAAGGAATATGAAAAAAAAAAAATTTCTCTGGAAATAATGAGAGCACATACAGCTTTAAAGAATTTATCTGGCGAATCTGACGGGTTTGAAATTCGTGGCCACGAGAGATTGAGGTAAGACCAATTTGATTATTAATTTATAAATTTGCATGGAATTTTGTTTGAAAATAAATAAATAGAATGTTTTGGTTTCGTTATGAAATTTATTGTTTTAGTTCCGAAATTGATAAATTAATTATTTTAACCTCGGATTAAGAATAGATGATTATTGAAATTTAGTTTTGTTTGGAAATATTTAACGATATTATACTAGGAAATATTTTATTATATTGTTTTGAATATGGATCTGGAAAAAATAAAAAAGAAACGTACTTCCGTTCGAGGGAGTACAACGAAACTAATTTCTAAAATTGAATCTATTTTGAAGAATAATGAAATGGAAATTTCTTTGAAAATAGAAGAAATTAAAGATTGTCAGGAACAAATAAATGAAAAATTTTTGGAACTAAAAGAGCTAGATAAAGAAATTTTTGAGCTCACGGATATTAAAGAGGTTGAAAATGAAGTTTCGTGTTGTGAAGAATGTATAGAAAAAATTGTTAAATATCGAGGTAGAATGACGCGTTTTATAAAAGAAAACGACATTAAATCTAGTGATACTGCCTCTAAAGATAGGCCAGCGATATATAACAATGACCTTTCACACGCGATCTTGCATAACGAAACCAGAACATTTAAATTGCCAAAATTGAGTATAGTTAAGTTTTATGGGGACTGTAGTCAGTGGCTAGATTTTTGGAACTCATATGAGGTTGCTGTTCATAACAACGACTCATTGAGTAAAATCGAGAAATTCACTTATTTAAAGACATATTTAGGTGGATTAGCATTAAGTGCTGTTTCTGGCTTTTCGCTAACGAATGAGAATTATGATTCATCAATTCAATTATTGAAAAGTAGATTTGGGAGATCGGATTTAATAATTAGTTCCCATATGAATAAGCTTTTGCTTATGGAACCTGTAAGGAATTCTTCGAATGTAGTAGGGTTAAGAAAAATGTATGACGCGATTGAAGTACAGATCTGATCACTGCAATTGCTTGATGTTGCAACTGAAACATACAGTAACTTGTTATGTCCGGTAATTTTACAGAAAATTCCCGAAGATTTAAGTTTGAGTTATAATAGGAATCGGGAAACGAGTGAATTATTTGATATTAAGAATTTAATGGAATTTTTGAAAAAGGAAGTAGAATGTCGGGAAACATCGTTATTGTTAGCTAATTCTAAGGGTGGGAATGTAAATGAATCAACATTCCGTAATAAGGAAATAATTCAAAACAGTAAAAATAAATATTATTTGAATCAGAAAAGAAATGATAACACAAGGCCTTCTTCAGCCGCTGTCTTAACAACTGCTACGAATGAAATTTGCATTTTTTGTCTTGATAAGAATCACGCAAGTATGAACTGTCCTCTGACAATAAATGAAAGAAAAAATTCTCTTAAAAGTAATGGTCGTTGTTTTATTTGCCTTCAACGAAAACACATCGCTAAATTTTGTTTTAAAAGGAATCAGTTATGCAAAATTTGTAAATTGCGTCACAATGAATTAATTTGCGACAAATCGCTGACCTCCGTTAAAAATAATTCGGTTGATCAAAACTCTGACTCGTTGCTAGATATTGTGACGTCATTAGCTTCCACCAGATGTTTCAAAAATAAAAGGGAAAGAAAAGAATGTTCTCCTGTTTTGTTGCAGACACTCAATGCAATAGCAAAGGGAAACAAAAAATCTAAAACTGTTCGTGTTTTGTTAGATGGGGGATCGAATCGGACTTTTGTTGAAAAACGGATTGTGGATTTGTTAGGTTTAAAGATCATAAAAAGAGAAACATTTCGAATTCATTCCTTTGCGGATAAACAAACTAAATCAGTTCAGTGTTATGATATAGTGGAAATTGAATTGGAAAATACAACAGATCCCCATAAATGCATCAAAATACAAGCTGTGGTGATTGATAAGATTACGCATGGAAAAATAGAAATTCCTTCTCAATGGGTTAACAATCTTGCACTACGTCAAGGAATTAAATTATCTGATAATGCAGCTAGTAAAGATATACACATTTTGATCGGTTCAGACTATATATGGGAAGTTTTGTGTGATAAAATTGTTAGATTAAGTAGATGTTTAGTTGCAACAGAGAGTTTGTTCAGATTTGTAGTTCAAGGTAGGGAAGGAAATTCTGAATCTAGAGATATTTTGGTAAATCATGCGATTGTTATGAGGGAAGAGTTAGAATATGAAAGAGTTAAAAATTTATGGGAATTGGAGGCAATAGGAATAAAACCAGATAAGGAAATGTCGCGATCAGATTTAGACATTATCAATAAATTTGAACAAAATACCTTATATAAAAATAACAGATATGAAACTAGGCTGTTGTGGAAGGAAAACTTTAAGGAGCTTAAAAGTAATTATGAGATTGCAGAACAGCATTTGATGAGCCTATGCAATAAATTTCGTCGCGATCCTGATTTGTACATTAAATATAAGGATATTATTGAGGAACAGCTAAAAGAGGGTATAATTGAACAAGTTGAATGTCAATCTGAACTTGAAAAACACAAGGGATATTTTATGCCTCACCATGCAGTAGTGCGCGAATCTAAAGAAAGTACTAAAGTTAGGATTGTATACGATGCGTCTTCCAAGGATAAACATGAACAATCCCTTAACGATTGTTTAGATAGTGGTCCCAATCTTAATCCAGATTTACTTAAAATTATTTTAAAATTTCGCTATCATTGAATTGCTTTTTGTGCGGACATACAAAGAGCCTTTCTTGAGATCGGTATTGTAGAGGAAGATAGGAAATTTTTACAGTTTTTATGGTATAAGGGTGGGACAGATCTCGATTTCTGTGGCCGTGATGTCAGAATTCTAAGATTCGCCAGAGCAGCCTTCGGTGTTAAATGTAGTCCATTCCTTTTGAGCGGTACCATTAGACTGCATTTGAAGAAATATGAAACTTCGAATCCAAAGGCATATAATATTCTGAAAGAACTATATGTCGACGACCTAATTAATGGAACGGACACTGTAGAAGAAGCCATTACGGTAACTAAAGATGCCGTATCTATTTTAAAAGCAGCCAACATGAATTTAAGGCGGTGGACTCCTAATTCGCCAAATTTAACTGAACAATGGAAAAATAATAACCTAGAATGTCGTGAAGATCCTGTTGATTCTAATGTGCCCTTAAAGATTTTGGGTTTAATTTGGAATAATAATTCTGACACTCTTAAAATTGAATTGAGTCCATTATTGAAGATAATGAATACAACAGCAACAAAACGCCAGGTATTGAGCGTATGTGGTATGCTATTTGACCCTATAGGTCTGATAAATCCTTTCACAATACGAATTAAACTATTAATGCAAACGTTGTGGCAAAAAGGTATTAAATGGAACGAAAATATTTCAATAGATTTGGAAGTACAATTCAGGGAATACCTGCATGAAATACCGGATTTGAGGCCACTTGAAATACCTAGGCCATATTTCGATGAATTACAAATAGAAAAAATCGAAATCCACATATTTTCGGACGCAAGTCCTAAAGCCTACGGTTCTGTTGCATATTTTAAATGCCATTGTCAAGGGAAAACACTGACTAGTTTTATCATTTCTAAATCTCGAATTGCACCGCTCAAGAAAATAACGTTGCCTAGACTCGAATTATTGGGAACTTTGATTTCGGCAAGACTATCATCATATCTACGATCTACCTTTCCGACAGTACCTGAAAATAACATCCTTTTTTTGGACTGATTCAGAAATATGTTTGTACTGGATCAAGGGTAAAGCCGATGACTACAAACAATTCATATGCAACCGAATTATAGAAATTCAAGAAAAGACAAATCCCTTGAATTGGAATTTTTGTGAAGGAAAGTCAAATCCAGCGGATAAACTGACTCGTGGTGTAAGTGCTCGGTCTTTAATTAATGACGAGATTAGGTGGAAGGGTCCTTCTTGGCTTCATGAAATTGATATGAATAGTTTTGATGGCAACTACATTGACAAAGACATTCCAGATTTTGAAAAGGAAAAGAGAAAAGGTTATCTTGTGCTGCAGGCTTTCGTAGAACTGACTGAACCATTATTGAATCTGAACAGATATAGTAACTTAAATAAGATTTTAAGAATTACAGTATACATTTTTCGATTTGTCCATAATTGCAAAAGGAAAAATGAAAATTTCACAGGAGTATTAACAACAACGGAACTGTTTAATGCTGAAGAATATTGGGTACGATATATTCAACAGACGAGTTTAATCATGAATATTGTCTTCTTAAGGCAGGGAGATCCATCAAAACCGATTCAAGACTGTACTCTTTAAATCCTTTTTTGTCTGAAAGTGGAATAATATGCCTGGGCGGTAGACTGCAGCAATCAAATTTTCAATTTTACGAAAAACATCCTAAATTATTACCCGGCAAAGGAAGATTTACCGAACTTTTAATTATAAGAGAACATGAAAATCTGTTGCACTCTGGAGTTTCAGACACACTGACTCAGATATGTGAAAATTATTGGATCATTAGAGGTCGCCAAACGGTGAAATCTTGTCTAAATAAGTGCCTAATTTGTAAAAAATTTAAAGCTAAACCTGGCAGTCAAGTGATAGCTCCATTACCACTTAATAGAATCCATGAATCTAAACCGTTTGAAGTTACTGGTATCGACTTCGCAGGGTCTTTATATGTTAAAGACAAAGACAAGGTGTACATTGCACTTTTCACATGTGCTGTTACTCGCGCCATCCATTTGGAAATCGTTAGTAGTCTCCACACTGAACAATTCTTGATGGCGTTCAGAAGATTTGTCTCTCGAAGAGGGATATGCAGAACTATTAACTGCGACAATGCCAAAACCTTCAAGGCAGCTGAAAATGAACTAAAAACACTCTACGCGAATGTTGCAGATCCAAATGTCCAAAATTACTTTGGAAAAAAGGGCATAAAATTTACATATATTGTTGAAAGAGCAGCTTGGTGGTGTGGTTATTGGGAGAGGATGGTTAAGATGACTAAAATTAAATTAAGGAAAATATTAGGGAGGGCTTTATTATCATTTGAAGAATTACAAACTATTCTGACCGAAATTGAGGCAATTTTAAATTCTCGGCCCATTATGTATGTGTATAATGATGCTTCAGAACCATCACCTCTCACCCCATCACATTTTTTAATCGGGGAAAGGATAACATCTTTACCTTACCACCAGGCTGTTCGTAACAATGAGCAGATCTTCTCCAGCTCAAAAAGATTTTTATTGAAAAGATATTTGTATAGAGAAAAATTGTTGAACCAATTTTGGAAACGTTGGAAGGGAGAATATCTGCTCCAACTAAAAGGTATACATAATGTACATCCCATAATTGAAAATTGTGAATTTAATGTAAATGATGTAGTTTTAGTAGGTGACGACAAGGTTCCGAGACATTTGTGGAAATTAGCTAAAATCACCGAACTTTTCAAGGGACGAGATGAAAAAGTCAGAAGTGTAATATTGAAGACAGCATCAGGGTTTATAAAACGACCCATACAACTGATTTATAAGTTAGAACTTTAATTAATATTTTATGATTTCTCTAAGTAAGTAAAATAATTGTATTTGTTATATATATTTACCCTATTATTGTTCATTATTGTTTGCATTTAATTTTGATGAATGCATTCATCGGGGGCGAGGATGTTGCGAAATCTCCTCCAATGAAAGTGACGTTTGTTTCTCGTCAGCGAGCGAGCGATGTATTTATAATGTATTTATATGATGCTAAGTGGCAACTAGTTTTGTTGCCTTGACGACCAGTTTTTTGGAATGTTTTTAGTTTAGTTTAGGAGTAGTTGAATTTAATGGATCTTTGGAATGTTATATTAATTGAAAAATAGTGGAAATACCAGAATGTCTGGTATTGTACATATTTGTAAATATTTCATCACATTTTGAATAAACTTATTAGAAACAAGAAAACCTTCTGAGATTGGAATAATTTTCTCTTTATGGTGCCCCAAGACCTGATCGTTTATGCTAGAATATAGCTGTTTATGAAACGCCATTTCACGCATTAAGGAATATGAAAAAAAAAAAATTTCTCTGGAAATAATGAGAGCACATACAGCTTTAAAGAATTTATCTGGCGAATCTGACGGGTTTGAAATTCGTGGCCACGAGAGATTGAGGTAAGACCAATTTGATTATTAATTTATAAATTTGCATGGAATTTTGTTTGAAAATAAATAAATAGAATGTTTTGGTTTCGTTATGAAATTTATTGTTTTAGTTCCGAAATTGATAAATTAATTATTTTAACCTCGGATTAAGAATAGATGATTATTGAAATTTAGTTTTGTTTGGAAATATTTAACGATATTATACTAGGAAATATTTTATTATATTGTTTTGAATATGGATCTGGAAAAAATAAAAAAGAAACGTACTTCCGTTCGAGGGAGTACAACGAAACTAATTTCTAAAATTGAATCTATTTTGAAGAATAATGAAATGGAAATTTCTTTGAAAATAGAAGAAATTAAAGATTGTCAGGAACAAATAAATGAAAAATTTTTGGAACTAAAAGAGCTAGATAAAGAAATTTTTGAGCTCACGGATATTAAAGAGGTTGAAAATGAAGTTTCGTGTTGTGAAGAATGTATAGAAAAAATTGTTAAATATCGAGGTAGAATGACGCGTTTTATAAAAGAAAACGACATTAAATCTAGTGATACTGCCTCTAAAGATAGGCCAGCGATATATAACAATGACCTTTCACACGCGATCTTGCATAACGAAACCAGAACATTTAAATTGCCAAAATTGAGTATAGTTAAGTTTTATGGGGACTGTAGTCAGTGGCTAGATTTTTGGAACTCATATGAGGTTGCTGTTCATAACAACGACTCATTGAGTAAAATCGAGAAATTCACTTATTTAAAGACATATTTAGGTGGATTAGCATTAAGTGCTGTTTCTGGCTTTTCGCTAACGAATGAGAATTATGATTCATCAATTCAATTATTGAAAAGTAGATTTGGGAGATCGGATTTAATAATTAGTTCCCATATGAATAAGCTTTTGCTTATGGAACCTGTAAGGAATTCTTCGAATGTAGTAGGGTTAAGAAAAATGTATGACGCGATTGAAGTACAGATCTGATCACTGCAATTGCTTGATGTTGCAACTGAAACATACAGTAACTTGTTATGTCCGGTAATTTTACAGAAAATTCCCGAAGATTTAAGTTTGAGTTATAATAGGAATCGGGAAACGAGTGAATTATTTGATATTAAGAATTTAATGGAATTTTTGAAAAAGGAAGTAGAATGTCGGGAAACATCGTTATTGTTAGCTAATTCTAAGGGTGGGAATGTAAATGAATCAACATTCCGTAATAAGGAAATAATTCAAAACAGTAAAAATAAATATTATTTGAATCAGAAAAGAAATGATAACACAAGGCCTTCTTCAGCCGCTGTCTTAACAACTGCTACGAATGAAATTTGCATTTTTTGTCTTGATAAGAATCACGCAAGTATGAACTGTCCTCTGACAATAAATGAAAGAAAAAATTCTCTTAAAAGTAATGGTCGTTGTTTTATTTGCCTTCAACGAAAACACATCGCTAAATTTTGTTTTAAAAGGAATCAGTTATGCAAAATTTGTAAATTGCGTCACAATGAATTAATTTGCGACAAATCGCTGACCTCCGTTAAAAATAATTCGGTTGATCAAAACTCTGACTCGTTGCTAGATATTGTGACGTCATTAGCTTCCACCAGATGTTTCAAAAATAAAAGGGAAAGAAAAGAATGTTCTCCTGTTTTGTTGCAGACACTCAATGCAATAGCAAAGGGAAACAAAAAATCTAAAACTGTTCGTGTTTTATTAGATGGGGGATCGAATCGGACTTTTGTTGAAAAACGGATTGTGGATTTGTTAGGTTTAAAGATCATAAAAAGAGAAACATTTCGAATTCATTCCTTTGCGGATAAACAAACTAAATCAGTTCAGTGTTATGATATAGTGGAAATTGAATTGGAAAATACAACAGATCCCCATAAATGCATCAAAATACAAGCCGTGGTGATTGATAAGATTACGCATGGAAAAATAGGAATTCCTTCTCAATGGGTTAACAATCTTGCACTACGTCAAGGAATTAAATTATCTGATAATGCAACTAGTAAAGATATACACATTTTGATCGGTTCAGACTATATATGGGAAGTTTTGTGTGATAAAATTGTTAGATTAAGTAGATGTTTAGTTGCAACAGAGAGTTTGTTCAGATTTGTAGTTCAAGGTAGGGAAGGAAATTCTGAATCTAGAGATATTTTGGTAAATCATGCGATTGTTATGAGGGAAGAGTTAGAATATGAAAGAGTTAAAAATTTATGGGAATTGGAGGCAATAGGAATAAAACCAGATAAGGAAATGTCGCGATCAGATTTAGACATTATCAATAAATTTGAACAAAATACCTTATATAAAAATAACAGATATGAAACTAGGCTGTTGTGGAAGGAAAACTTTAAGGAGCTTAAAAGTAATTATGAGATTGCAGAACAGCGTTTGATGAGCCTATGCAATAAATTTCGTCGCGATCCTGATTTGTACATTAAATATAAGGATATTATTGAGGAACAGCTAAAAGAGGGTATAATTGAACAAGTTGAATGTCAATCTGAACTTGATAAACACAAGGGATATTTTATGCCTCACCATGCAGTAGTGCGCGAATCTAAAGAAAGTACTAAAGTTAGGATTGTATACGATGCGTCTTCCAAGGATAAACATGAACAATCCCTTAACGATTGTTTAGATAGTGGTCCCAATCTTAATCCAGATTTACTTAAAATTATTTTAAAATTTCGCTATCATCGAATTGCTTTTTGCGCGGATATACAAAGAGCCTTTCTTGAGATCGGTATTGTAGAGGAAGATAGGAAATTTTTACAGTTTTTATGGTATAAGGGTGGGACAGATCTCGATTTCTGTGGCCGTGATGTCAGAATTCTAAGATTCGCCAGAGCAGCCTTCGGTGTTAAATGTAGTCCATTCCTTTTGAGCGGTACCATTAGACTGCATTTGAAGAAATATGAAACTTCGAATCCAAAGGCATATAATATTCTGAAAGAACTATATGTCGACGACCTAATTAATGGAACGGACACTGTAGAAGAAGCCATTACGGTAACTAAAGATGCCGTATCTATTTTAAAAGCAGCCAACATGAATTTAAGGCGGTGGACTCCTAATTCGCCAAATTTAACTGAACAATGGAAAAATAATAACCTAGAATGTCGTGAAGATCCTGTTGATTCTAATGTGCCCTTAAAGATTTTGGGTTTAATTTGGAATAATAATTCTGACACTCTTAAAATTGAATTGAGTCCATTATTGAAGATAATGAATACAACAGCAACAAAACGCCAGGTATTGAGCGTATGTGGTATGCTATTTGACCCTATAGGTCTGATAAATCCTTTCACAATACGAATTAAACTATTAATGCAAACGTTGTGGCAAAAAGGTATTAAATGGAACGAAAATATTTCATTAGATTTGGAAGTACAATTCAGGGAATACCTGCATGAAATACCGGATTTGAGGCCACTTGAAATACCTAGGCCATATTTCGATGAATTACAAATAGAAAAAATCGAAATCCACATATTTTCGGACGCAAGTCCTAAAGCCTACGGTTCTGTTGCATATTTTAAATGCCATTGTCAAGGGAAAACACTGACTAGTTTTATAATTTCTAAATCTCGAATTGCACCGCTCAAGAAAATAACGTTGCCTAGACTCGAATTATTGGGAACTTTGATTTCGGCAAGACTATCATCATATCTACGATCTACCTTTCCGACAGTACCTGAAAATAACATCCTTTTTTTGGACTGATTCAGAAATATGTTTGTACTGGATCAAGGGTAAAGCCGATGACTACAAACAATTCATATGCAACCGAATTATAGAAATTCAAGAAAAGACAAATCCCTTGAATTGGAATTTTTGTGAAGGAAAGTCAAATCCAGCGGATAAACTGACTCGTGGTGTAAGTGCTCGGTCTTTAATTAATGACGAGATTAGGTGGAAGGGTCCTTCTTGGCTTCATGAAATTGATATGAATAGTTTTGATGGCAACTACATTGACAAAGACATTCCAGATTTTGAAAAGGAAAAGAGAAAAGGTTATCTTGTGCTGCAGGCTTTCGTAGAACTGACTGAACCATTATTGAATCTGAACAGATATAGTAACTTAAATAAGATTTTAAGAATTACAGTATACATTTTTCGATTTGTCCATAATTGCAAAAGGAAAAATGAAAATTTCACAGGAGTATTAACAACAACGGAACTGTTTAATGCTGAAGAATATTGGGTACGATATATTCAACAGACCGAGTTTAATCATGAATATTGTCTTCTTAAGGCAGGGAGATCCATCAAAACCGATTCAAGACTGTACTCTTTAAATCCTTTTTTGTCTGAAAGTGGAATAATATGCCTGGGCGGTAGACTGCAGCAATCAAATTTTCAATTTTACGAAAAACATCCTAAATTATTACCCGGCAAAGGAAGATTTACCGAACTTTTAATTATAAGAGAACATGAAAATCTGTTGCACTCTGGAGTTTCAGACACACTGACTCAGATATGTGAAAATTATTGGATCCTTAGAGGTCGCCAAACGGTGAAATCTTGTCTAAATAAGTGCCTAATTTGTAAAAAATTTAAAGCTAAACCTGGCAGTCAAGTGATAGCTCCATTACCACTTAATAGAATCCATGAATCTAAACCGTTTGAAGTTACTGGTATCGACTTCGCAGGGCCTTTATATGTTAAAGACAAAGACAAGGTGTACATTGCACTTTTCACATGTGCTGTTACTCGCGCCATCCATTTGGAAATCGTTAGTAGTCTCCACACTGAACAATTCTTGATGGCGTTCAGAAGATTTGTCTCTCGAAGAGGAATATGCAGAACTGTTAACTGCGACAATGCCAAAACATTCAAGGCAGCTGAAAATGAACTAAAAACACTCTACGCAAACGTTGCAGATCCAAATGTCCAAAATTACTTTGGAAAAAAGGGCATAAAATTTACATATATTGTTGAAAGAGCAGCTTGGTGGTGTGGTTATTGGGAGAGGATGGTTAAGATGACTAAAATTATATTAAGGAAAATATTAGGGAGGGCTTTATTATCATTTGAAGAATTACAAACTATTCTGACCGAAATTGAGGCAATTTTAAATTCTCGGCCCATTATGTATGTGTATAATGATGCTTCAGAACCATCACCTCTCACCCCATCACATTTTTTAATCGGGAAAAGGATAACATCTTTACCTTACCACCAGGCTGTTCGTAACAATGAGCAGATCTTCTCCAGCTCAAAAAGATTTTTATTGAAAAGATATTTGTATAGAGAAAAATTGTTGAACCAATTTTGGAAACGTTGGAAGGGAGAATATCTGCTCCAACTAAAAGGTATACATAATGTACATCCCATAATTGAAAATTGTGAATTTAATGTAAATGATGTAGTTTTAGTAGGTGACGACAAGGTTCCGAGACATTTGTGGAAATTAGCTAAAATCACCGAACTTTTCAAGGGACGAGATGAAAAAGTCAGAAGTGTAATGTTGAAGACAGCATCAGGGTTTATAAAACGACCCATACAACTGATTTATAAGTTAGAACTTTAATTAATATTTTATGATTTCTCTAAGTAAGTAAAATAATTGTATTTGTTATATATATTTACCCTATTATTGTTCATTATTGTTTGCATTTAATTTTGATGAATGCATTCATCGGGGGTGAGGATGTTGCGAAATCTCCTCCAATGAAAGTGACGTTTGTTTCTCGTCTGCGAGCGAGCGATGTATTTATAATGTATTTATATGATGCTAAGTGGCAACTAGTTTTGTTGCCTTGACGACCAGTTTTTTGGAATGTTTTTAGTTTAGTTTAGGAGTAGTTGAATTTAATGGATCTTTGGAATGTTATATTAATTGAAAAATAGTGGAAATACCAGAATGTCTTGTATTGTACATTTTTGTAAATATTTCATCACATTTTGAATAAACTTATTAGAAACAAGAAAACCTTCTGAGATTGGAATAATTTTCTCTTCATGGAATGACCCATCTATTAATATCATAGTGATGGGCATCCTATATTGCAAAAAACTTTGAACAGCATGTAAGAAGAAATTTCATGTGCCCAACCAAAATCTCTGAAACAACTGAAAAATATTCAAATTCACAATATATAAAAAGGAATTTTTGTGGCCTGTGTATATGACTGTGAGTGGTGGATTGCAAAAGTCAATGATATCAGTTGTGAGTTAAATGAAATTGTCATTAACTTTATGCTTCTACATGGATTGGCTGTTGGATATAGATTTCCACCTTCAAGACAGTAACACCACCACCAGTGTTCACTTCCTATTCACAATGTTTTAAGGATTATGGAAGCCCCAGTCCCTATTGGTTAAACATGAAGGCATAACTAAATATCAAAGGAAGATACAGATGCAATTCAATAAATTATAAACAGGGTTCATACAGAGTTCGGAAGAAAAAATCCAAGGAGTACATAAAAAATCCAAGGAGTCCAAAAAGTTTTAAGGTTTAGTTACTTTAGTTGTTATCTACGTGGTATGCACTTGCATAGCCCCAATTCCACAGAGATTCTGCGAGAGGGGGGGAGGTATCTGCGATCTTTAGATGAAATCAGCAATTTATCTGATATTTTAGCAAAACTGGCGATTTATTGAGATCTTTTGTCGAAATCGGTGTTTTTCCGTGGGTTTTTTTTCTTTTTTTATGAAATTGACATTTTTTTCAACGATTTTTAGACAAAATTTGCATTTTTATAAGATTTTTTCTCGAAAACGACATTTTATACCCACGATCTTTTGATGAAATTGGCGGGGTTTTTTTCCCAATGATGCTTTGGCTAAATATTTGTAAGCGATATTTTATTGAAAACGGCAGTTTTTCCCACGATCTTTTAACAAAATTAGCGTTTTATCTGCGATATTTGGTGAAATTGCCCTTTTTAACTGTGGTCCGCACAGGAAATTAGCATTTTTCAGCGATTTTTTAACAAAGTTCATTGACAAAAACATTGACGAAATCATCATTTTTCCACGAAATTTGCATTTCTCCACTATTGTTTCGAGAATCATCCCTGAATCCACCGTTATCAGCAAAATTGAGCATGATAAATCATATTATGAAGAAGAAATCCAAGTTGTACATCTAGCTGTTAAGGAATTAAACAGTATAATCACTTTTTAAAATTAGAAATTTAGAGGTGTGTCTGGATTATTCTTTTCACTTTTCTTTCCCTTATGTCCAGGAAAAGTAAATCACTTTGGTGGCTATTAGTATGATCCCAGTCACTGCTGTGTTTCTGATGAATGACGTGCATACAGGGTTAAACGTGCGCTTTACAATCGCGATTTTATTTTTATTTATTTATTTATTTATTTTTATTTTTTTGGAGCAATATTGTTTGCGTGCAAAAACGCCGCTGGACTTGAAAAATCTTGTCCCCGGGACTTACAAAATTCTGGGTCCCTTTTTACCAAAAGCGGGTCCCCACTAACTAGTCATTATTTTAAATGCAAAAATTAAACTTGTTCATTTGCAAATGAAAAATAAAGTGCAATAATTATTGCTTTAATAATAAATAAATAATTAAAACCAATAATATATATTTTTAAACTACTAAGAGAAATTTTCTTTGTTTAAAAATAAATGTGCAAGATACAAATTTAACTATAAAATATTGAAGATTTGAATGTAGAAGATAACAAGTACAGTCGAGTCTCTATATAACGAAATCTACTGTTCCAGTAAAAAATTCGTTATATAGAGAAAATTCAATGTATAGAGAATGATATTAAAAATCGTATTTAATGTGTGAAATTTGAACAAATATTATTTTTGATCTTATGAATTAATAATTTGAAATGTTTAAAAGTAAATATTAACCTAACATTTTATTTCTTAATTATTTAAGCTGTTTCAAAAAAGAGAACAGACATTTATCTGAAAGTTTAATGAAAATCAAATAAGGAAGACTTGCATTAATTTCAGACGAAGAAATCTGTAATTTTTTGTTGTTTTGATTTTAAATTGTTACGCTCTCAAAAAAAAAAGCTCAAATTTTAGCAAGGAATGAGAAATTGTAGTTAAAATTTTCCTCCATTTGAAGGCCTCTGTTATGTATCTCTCATTGATTCCTCTCTTACATGTGTATCAATCCAATTGACACTGTTTTGAGAAGGATGTGGAAAGGTGTGTTGGAAATGGGATGAATTCGTTGGATTTAAAGAACAAGGAGAGAAGTAATATGAAGAAAAAAAAACTCAGCACTGACGATAAATCAAAAATAAGTGATAGAAAATTGATTCCATATGATTTCGAAGCCTTTTAAAACTGAGGAAATTAAGACCAATTTATGAAAAAAAAATTCGTTATATGGAGATCTATATTTCGCTATATAGAGACTGTTTTTAATGTAATCATGCGAAAAGGGAACCGTTCCTACTAAAAATTCGTTATATAGAGAAATTCGATGTATGGAGTTTCGTTATAGAGAGACTCGACTGTATCACTATTGTTTGCATTTCTTAAAAAAAAAAAAAAAAAAAAAAAAAAAAAAAACGGGGGGGGGGGGGGGGGGGGGGGGGGGGGCAAGACGGATTTATTAAAAAAGACATTTTTGCTGAAAAAAAGAATACTTTGGTTGAGTAAAGTGATGAAACTTTTTGTTTAATGAATGGGTGTTTTTCTGAGTCACATTTACTCAGAAAGACTTGGAGCAGTCAAAAACTGATTGTGAAGCAGAAAAATCCGTTTTTAGAGCAGCAAAAAAAAAAAATTGAAGCAAGAAATTTTTGGAACAGAAAAATTCACTCCCGGCATTAACTTTTTTTTTTTTTCCCCATGACTCTGACAAAATTTGAGTTCTTTCACGATCTTCTGGCGAAATTTGCCGTTTTCAGCGATTTTTAGATGAAGTTTGTCGCTTTTTCGCGATTTTTTGAGGAAATCTGCTTTTTTGAGATTTTGTGACGAAATTAGCCATTTTTTTGCGAATCTTTTGAATAAATCTATCTGTTTTTTTTTTTTTTTTTTTTTTTTTTTGAGATTTTTTGACAAATCTATCGTTTTATCGCGATTTTTTGACGAAATCTGTCGTTTTATCGTGATTTTTTGACAAAATCTGTCATTTTTTTTGCAACTTTTTCAGAAATTTTGCCGTTTTTTCGAGATTTGTGACAAAATTAGCCTTTTTTGCAAATTTTGACGAAATCTGTCGTTTTATCGAATTTTTTTGACAAAATATGCCGCTTTTTCCGAATTTTTTGACAAAATTTGCCGTTTTATCGCGATTTTTTTTTTACGAAATCTGTGGTTTTTCGTGAATACTTTGACAAATTTTGCCGTTTTATCGCGATTTTTAGACGAAAATTGTCGTTTTTTCGCGATCTTTTGAGGAAATCTGCCGTTTTTCCGAAATTTTTTGAGGAAATTAGCCATTTTTTTGCGAATTCTTTGACGAAAATTATCGAAAAATAGGCGTTATCTCTCAATTTTTTTAACGAAAGTCGCCATTTTTGCAATTTTTTAACGAAAATACGCGTCTTACGGGACACGTAAGAGCTATTTTTCCGCATCCCGTCGCCGATTTTTTGCATATTTTACGCACTATATCGCATCCGTGGCATCTCTGAACGCAATACAATTTAAGGAGTTTCTAAGGAGTACTTTGTTTATCTAAGTAGTTCTAAGTACTACTTGGGAACGTTTTCCTTTCTAAATAGTTTCTAAGGAGTCCAAGGAGTCTGTGCAAACCCTGTATAAAGTCTATGAATTTCTAATTTCACTTCTAAGCAGAGTACACTGAAAATAATATGTTTTGAAACTTATACATATATTTTGTAAACTTTAGTGTATGTTTTTTTTTCTTTTGTAAGCTATTTTTAAAGCTGTCTGTTTCTTATAATTATTAAGAAAATAAATGCTGTTCAGGGTTCCCAGCAAAACATGAAAAGCAAATTCCCTGATTTTCCATGACTAAATCTCAAAAGATTCCCTGACCAAATCTCAAAAATTTCACTAATCAAACTCGAATACAATGAAATTTTCTACTTATTTTCACAATCCTTTGTGAAAACTATCCCTTTTTTCTGCAATTATTCTTAAAATTTCTAGTTCTTTTTCTCCTTGCGATTGTTTGATGAATTTTGTGTTTTCTCCCCAAGACTATTTGTCGACTTTCGCATCATTTTTAATTTTTTCTCTAAGACTTTTCCATGACTTTTTAGAAAATATTTGCAAAATCCCTGACTTTTCCTATCTATTTTGAAATTTCCATGACTTTCCCTGACTATTTTGAAATTCCATGACTTTCCAGATTTTCCCTGAATTTTCATGACGTTGGGAACCACGTATGTCAAACAAGACTAAGATTTTGACTTCTTGAGACCAGTATGTGATTGTCATACAGGAACTGGTAAAATATATGGCAAAATTTTACATTTGTTTCGATAACTTGTCAAAATCAAAAGTGGACGTTTTCCAATATAAATAAGGCAGTAAGTACTCTGGTATTAATCAACAGCAAAAAATAAATAAATAATAATAATAATAATTTAGAATTGGCATTTTTGATTTTATTATTATTATTATTATTAAACAAAATCAGAAGGCTGCCTCAAAAATATGAATACATTTTTCAAACAGAAAAATGTTACCTTCAAAATGAAAAAAAAACACAACAAATGTTGTCAAATGTTATGAAAGTTAAATTAAAACTTAAAAAAAAAGATACTAATAAATGTTTTATTCATCCTATTAAATCCTATCACACATAATTAATTCAATCATATCTCATGATAGGTAATGATTCTAGCTTGCGTGATTACGTTTTTTTTTAAAGATGGATTCATATTACTTCAGAATTATTGAAATGTACATATAGAAACATAACATTTTTTTTACTTGTGCAAATTTGCCCAAGAGTGTAAGACTTATTGCACCAAGATCTAAATATTTATAAAACTAGTCATAGTACGAATGCACCTTATTTACCATGTTTGACGTGAGATTTCTAACTTTTTTAGGATATGTAATAGGCTACATATATTATAAATAAACAAAAATTGAAAGACTTTTACTGGAACTGTTAACATGCAGTTCCTGTAAAATTCTCGAAATGTTTCTAAAACTTGTTAAACTCAAAAGTGAAAGTTCTCCTTTACAGTGAAGGTAGTACTCAATGGTATTGACTAATAGTAAAAAAATCAAAATTTTTAAAATTGGCATTTTTGAGAAAAAAATTTTCTTTGATTAAAAATTTTTTTTTTTTAGAAGGCTGCTGTAAAAATAATTAAATACATATTTCTCAATAGAATATATCTTTTTAAGCAGAAAAATGTTATATTTAAAATAAATAAACTGCAACAAAATATCTTGCACTGTTCCAGAGATAGACCACTTTTTAAAAAAATTTGAAAATCGTGAATGGGAAATTACGCTCAGGTTGCCATCTTTGGCACCCTGTATCTCGATCCAAAATTTTTTTGGAGGAAAACCAAAAAATATGGGAATTTTATTTTTTCCTGAATTTTAACATATGTTCAATCAAAGAACTTCTGAGACCATAAAGGTAAGATTTTTTTTTTCTTTGGGTGCCTGAATTGACATGGACTACGCCATATGCAGAACCCGCTCACCACAAATAGAGAAATGCAATGAACAAACTTCAATTAAAAAATATACAGGTAAAAAATATTACATTTTAAAAACATAACATGTGAAAAAGGCTATTTAAAGCTTTGAATTAATTCTCTATCTATGCAGTAATGAGATTTTGAATAGAAATTTGGCAAAATTATACCAAATTAAAAAATTTCACACATTTTTTAAATGTCTAATTTTTCCAAATTTCTTACAAAATTTCTGCCAGTATGTGCCAACAAAAGATGGTTACATTTATACGATTAATTTTTAATGCCATAGAACTTTTTTATTGAACTATTTTGAAAAACTTTAACATTAAATGGCACTTAAAACAATTTGTTGATTTAGAAAAATTCTGCTTCAGAGTGTTTATTATACAATTCACTATAAAACTACCATTTTTCGTGTTTTTGTATGTGTGTTTATTATGAGCCAGAAAAGTCAAAATGTCACAAGTGAAAAGAGATATAATTACAGCAGCAGAAACATTAATTCTATTTTTATTCATTTATTTATAAGAATAGAGAGATATGTGTACTGCAATGTATATTTTATACCAAATTAAAACTACTGAATTACACTTTATTTTAAAGTGAGTATTAACATATAAATAATTCATACCTGAAAGGATTAAGACATACACAATGGAGACAAAAAATTACAAAATCCTAATATTGTAAAGTTTTTTCAAATTTTAGAAGGCATGTGACAAGTCATAAATCATATAAAGACACAAGAAAATGTCAACATTAAAATAATAAAGAAATGTTAAAAAAAAGATAGCTATGCATTTACAAATTTCATAAATGCTTACCTTCTTAATAGCTTGAACAACTTCAATCACTTCTACAGGTGCTCCATCAAGATCCACATGAAATTCCAATGGAGCCCGCTACAAAAAAGAAATAATCATATAGAAATATTTTAACAAACTAAAACGTTATTTATAATAAGAAAGAAAGAAATTTGTCTGTGTGTGTGTGTGAATATTGCATTTTAATGAGACCATTGCACACAGACAGAAGACTTAGAGAAAGATGTCTGTTTGTCAAACTAAACTATGCACACTGAACACATTTTTTTATTTTTTGATAACTAGCAAAGATATTAATTAAGGTGAGCAAAGTAAACCCTAATACTATTCCACAAGCTGTACATTTTTGTGGCACACTTTCTGAAAAAACTATCACATCTCTAGATTTGGAATTTAACATAGCAATTTAAATTCCAGTCTAGATATGTTATCTATCATTAAAATATCATTTTGTAAACAATAAAAAAAAAGGATACAAAAATTTGTATGTCTGAATTACTTTAAAGAAATTATGATATCACAAATTATATTAAATTGTTTAAATGAAATGCTCATTATTCCCTTACAAACTTACTGTACTTAATATTTTACAATTTTCAGGAATTATGTTTTAAAATAGTTTTTTAAAGCTTTTTTTTTTTTTCATCTATTCATATGGCAAAATACCTGTAGTAAAATTCCAAATTAATCTTAGATTTTAATACTTTCATGTTACTTTAAATATTTATGAAGATTTTTTATTTTAATCAATGACTTGTATTAAAAAAATCAGTTGATTTAAATTTTGATTTAAATGCTGATTTGAATCAACAGATTAAAATCGTTGATACCCTATTAACCCTTTGCAGCACAGGGCAAATTCATTGCTTAAGTGTTGAAATTTATGACTGACACCAGAATTTGAAAACAACTTTATTTGTAAATAAGAAAAAACTATATTTCACGCATTCAATAAACCATAAATTAAAGGTCAAGATTCAGGAATTTTGGAAGTGGCCAGTGGCCACTGGCCATGATTAATTCAGTGGCCACTTACGTGTCATTGCACATTCATAGAATTTGTCTGTAGTTAAAATGCATGTATGCACATAAAGGTATAATATTAGGCATGGTCAAAAATTAAATTCTTCAGAAACATATATTTATACAATATATTATCTTAAATACTTTTTCAAACTAAAAAAAAATTTAAATACTTACTTTACTTCTTTATTTTTTTTTCAAAAACTGAAATGAAAGAAAAATCAGACTGCATAAAAAACACAAGCAAGTCATTATTTTAACATATTTTAATCCTGAAAACGGGGCCTTCTACTTTTGATGGAATCATTCCACCACAATTCAATTACACTTTCACAATTAAAATCATTTAAATCCACCTTAGCAGTTTTTACAATTAATCTGTTTTCTAAACATTCTTTCTTCGTAGATGTGGACCTGTCATTTATTATGTTTTTCACACTGCTCCACACTCTTTCCACTTCAGCGTTACTCGGCGGTATGGTAATTAAAACTTGAATAACTTCTTTCATTATTTTGAAGTTACTGAAGTTTTCACTACCCAACTTTTCTAGTAAATTACGCAATGAAATTGTTGGTTGGAAGTTCTTGAACATACTGCTACGTAACAATTTCCATTCTTTTAATGCTCTTTCTTTGGAAAAATGAAACAGTTCACAAATTCTTAGTAGCTCATTTTCCCCAAAACTTTTAAGTTCTGATTCTGTAGGTGGAAGCATGGCAGTGTCTAACTTTTCTGCCATGAGAGTGCAAGCATTGTTTCTTGGTCCTTCATCACCAAAAAACCTATCTGAAATCTTTTCACTTACACTTACGCAAAAAGCCATAAAAGTGTCTTTTTGATCTAGTAAAATGCTAGATGTTATGTTTCTAGTTGCTGTAGAAAACAGGGAACTAATGAGGTTTTTGACTCTATCTTCTGTTGCTTTGTCATCATTCTTTACATATTTCCATTCTTCCCTATAGTGGCGGCTACTTTCCTTCTCAGAATAACTACTTTTGCTTTTCTTAGAGTCTGGTTTAATTGGATTAGAATGTAGAGCTGGCAGAAGACTTTGCACTTCAGCTGGCATTAATGGTGGTACAGATGACAATCTAATATAAGAAATGAAGTAAAACGATTTTTGTAATTTAAGATTTAAAATTTTAAAAACATATAATTATATACTATCTTGCATTTTCTGCTACTAGGTTTATGATGCATCATCAAGTCAAGGTTTTGTCTAAACTTTTCTGACAGGATTATTTTTATTTATTTATATAAAATTGTGAAAACTCTGGCTGTGATTTTGCGAAATTAAAATTAGCATCATATTTAGGTTCTTGTTAGACATTTCAAATGGGTTTTGTTTTAATAAATTGATATAGCAGGGATCAATTCAAGCTAAATTTGGGTCCTTTTGTAGTCCCTTTGCAAAATTGCATTTCATAAAATTCCCTTAAAATTAAAATTCATAAACTTCCAAAATTTGGTTTTGAAAAATGTTTCTTTTGTAATTTTTTTTTTTCAGTTTAAAATATTATAGCATATATTAAATCAATGAAACTATCTTTGTACTAAACATAAAATTTGATAACTTCTAAAACAGAAACTTTTATATGATAATTTTTTCACAAAAATGGGACCCTAAAAAAATAAATAATAAATAAAAAAAAAAAAAATTAAATAGATTCCTGTATAGAGAACTTTATAAACGTGTTATATTTATGTATGCTAATTTATTTTATCCGGGATGCCTCTCAGAAAATATAAAATGAAGAAATTACATGTGAATTAAAATTTTGGCATTTTTCAAAAATTTATGCATTAATTCTTTATAATTTCTATTCAATCTAAAATTTATTGTCAAATCATTGCATCGATTTATTTTTTAAGACCTATGCACCATGCATGAAAACTCATATTCGATTAATTTATTTTGACATGATATTTTGAGTTTAATGGAGAAGGGGGGGGGGGGGGCAAACTTGCAATGTCCATCTCCAGTCCAGCATTTTCTGTTATTAAATTTGTTTCATTCATAAAAATGAACAAATTTTATTTAGTGATGAAATATTTTTGATTTATCACGTAAAAGGAAAGTTATTTAATGAGTTCAATTGAGTGTGCTTTCATTAAACATAACGAAAAAATTTCTATTTCATACATAAATTTATGAACACCTTTATCAAAAATAAAAGTTATTTCTAATTCCTTATATATTGTAGAATAAAATAAAACAAGTTTAAAATGAATACTGATTATTATGTTATGGATGGAGGAGGATTGAATATTGCTACACTTTGATGCAACATTTGATCATTGATCGGTAGCTGGGCGAAAAGAACGTATTATTTCACTCAAGAACAAGGAAATAAATCCGCTATCCACAGCAAAAGTAAAAAAGCGTAAATCTGCCGATCGACGGAAAAGTGGGATCTCTGTTTTATACTTGGAAATTTATATTATACAAGTAAATTTATATGCATTGTGAAACAGAATTAAAAAAAAAAAAAATTGGTAAAAGTATTTTTTTAAGATGAGATATTCTCAAAATATCCTTTAAGGAGCCAAATTTTTCCTAAAGTACCTCTTGATCATGCATAAAAACTAGCATACATTCATTATATTGTATTTTAAAAGTGAGGAAAATAGGTTTAATGAATTCAGTTATAAAATTTACATGCATGTAACATGGAGAAACAATTTATATTAAAGAAAAGAAAAGGATATCTATTGATCGTTTGTGGGATGAAAAGTCGGAAAATTTTGTTTTCAGCCTTAAGGCCGCTAAGAGCGAAAAATCTCTTGTCAAAAACGGAAAAGTTAGCAGGTATAAAAATTCAACTACCGAGTATACACTCGCATATAAATTGATAAATTATGTAGGTTGGCTTGTATGTGAAACGAAAGTTCATTTTTTTTTCCAGGATAGGAAAACGTTAATATTATTACGCAATCGCGATATTCCGAATTTTAGTCTTTAATACAGATTGTCCTAGATATAATTTAAATTTTTTTTTTCTTATGCATTATTTTGAACTTTCTTTTAAAAAACCATGTATTCCTGAATTCAACTTCCGTGATTTCAAATTCATAGTGAAAAGAATAATAAATAAAATAAACCCGATCAACTGTAAAAAGAACAAATATATATATATATATATATATATATATATATATATATATATATAATACCATTAAAAGTAGACAAGATTCACCAACGGATTTTATCAATAAAACAATAAACCAAAACGAAGAATTAAATTGAATTATAGTAAACAATATTAACCATTTGAAATTAACCATTGAATTTAATAACTTATAGCACATTGAACATGGAAGGAAAAAAAAGAATAATATGAATACAATTGAAATTTGTAGAACCATAGCAGAATCTTCAGGTCCCAAATACTTTGGAACTACAAATGGAGTGTGTGGTTTCATCTTCGTATTTGCCATGAAAAAGCAAAACGATACGAATTTGGGACTACCATCACACAAAAACCAAATTATTAAACAAGGAACAAAGATATTTTACAAAAAGGAGTTGAAAGTAAGTAAAAATAATAGTTATCCATAACAGACAAAAAAGATAAAGCTGAATGGAAATATAATTGAACCGGAAAAAATAATAATCGATATTAACATAAAATTAAATTAATAAAATGATTAAAATTAGAATTAAGAGATAACATTCATATTAACATATAACTTAAAATACATTATTGTTACTTTAATCAGTAACATTTATTGTGACTTTACATGGTAAAAACTCATTATCTTAATATAGGATAATAAAAAAAAAAAAAAAAAAAAAAAAAAAAAAAAATAATAATAATAATAAAATAAATAAAAAAAATAATAGTAGTAATAATATTATTAATAATAATACCAAAAATTATATCAATAACATTAAAAATAATTTGATATTTAAAATATAGCTATTTAACTATAGATATAACTAGACGAATATCCATATATTGGTGTAAATTAAACAGTTTAAAAATTATGTTAAAATAAATAACCCACTCTCAATTTTTTTTTTTTTTTTTTTTTTTTTTTTAATAAATAATTAACCTTTGCGTTTTTATCCAGACAACACCACCCTCCTCCGTATTCTAACATCTACCCACCCAACCAACCTATATATATATTTTTTTTATTACTTTTTAACATTTTTAATTTTTTATTATTATTTTTATGTTTTATATATATATATATATATATATATATATATATATATATATATTTAATACATTTTTTATGCAAAGAATTAATTATAAGATCATGTAATATCTAATTATAAATTAAGGAATATATGAATTTTTTAGGATAACCATATATACAGGGTGATTCAGCTCGTCGGTGACAAACTTTAAGGATCGATAGAGCACACCTAGACGAACATTTTTGAATAGGGAATGTAGGGTCCCTGACGCGATGGTAAGGCGCTAGGCGCTTTCGAAAATTTGGGTGCCGAAATTCGAAACGTCATAAAAACTAGGGAAATGGTTAGATTTTCTTGCTTGTTGCGTCGAAATGATTCTGTTTGTTTAGACTTTCTTCAGTACCAATTTGATAAGCGTATCTCTTAAAACATGGATAGGGGGCGCTGCAGACTTAGGAGAGCTAGACAACAACTTTAAGCCCGTTATTTTGATAATTTAACACATGCTCGCCAAAGTTTATACTCTAACTTAAAGTTTGAACCCAAAAGTAGAGCCCTGCAAAAAGCGTAAGAGCCGGAATAAAATGTCAAAGTACAGGGTGGTCGAAACTCGAAGGCTCCTAAGAGATAAACAAACAGATTTCTTGACTTATGGCATGCATTTTCATGATTCTGTTTGCTGGGGCTCTCTGAAACTTGATCGGTTCTGTAACAAGAACCGTCTAAAACAGAGTAAAATTTAGCAGCTTATAACAGTGTAATTACGGTGACCTAAAAGAGTAAGTAATTGGTGACGTTGTGACAGTGTAGTATAAGACATTAAAGAAACTGTTTTTCAGTAAAATCAGGCTAACGTTTATTGACGAAAAATAAATGTAAGTTTAAACAAAATATATATAAGTCCAGGTGAAAAATATAACAGGCATAATGTGAACGGAGACAAGTTCAGTTAAAATTATTCTAAGTCATGAAATAATATTCAAGTTTAAATGAAAATATGTATAAACTCCGATGAAAATATAACTGGTAAAATGTAAACAGAAAAATAAGCTCAACTCTATATTTAACTTAAAATCATTCTATGTATTGAAATAATATTACTTATTGAATGGCATGGCATGGCATATAACAATACTAGGATAGCAATGAAAAAGCAAAACAGACTCACTTATGGACGACAGCTATCGACGTAATAAAGAAATTCCAGCAATACGGCACATCTAATAACTCGATGAAAAGTCTTAAGAAAACAGAGTTTTTAACTGAAGCTAATAATGTCCACACATACATATGATGATTTGATTAAAACAAACACAAATGGGTTACTACTGCTAATGAAATGAAACACCGGCGAAATTGATAAAACCATATTCAAAATCAAATGTCCAGCAATGGATTTAGCATAATTACTCAACTAGATGTTAACTTCAAAACTTTTAAAACTGTATGAGTTAAAAATACATTTCTGAAACTGTATCATATTGACGTTAACATCAATTGTCTAGAGACATAACATCACTTCAAAATCCACCCCACAACATATCTCAGCCGGCTTTAAATAGCCGCGGCAATTCCGAAACTGGATACGCCCCTCCGAGTTGAGTAAGCGAGCTCCCGACTTGCGACGGAAGAAATGCAAGACCGCCACTTGCGAGATGCGATCCGCGATGCTTGCGGATTGAGATCGAACGGAGCGATAAAACCAGAATGAACGTACCCACGGAAAAGATAAGCGATTGATTTGAACGTGTAAACAAAAGTTCGGAAACTGGATACGGAAGATGGAAGATGGAAAATGCCGGCAAAGGAAAGAAAGGAAGTTGGAATAAAACATAAGATAGTAAGCCATGCCATTTTACAATATTACGATATATATAATTAGAATTATGTATTTTAGAGTGTTAAGGAAGAAAAATGGCTGACAATCGCCCCCCCCCTTAACACTCGTACTTAAAAATAAAATGGATAATTACCAGATATTGTAAAAACATAGGTATATATAGAATACAGTCAAACATTAGAATATAAACTATCACACTTCGATAGCTACCAGTAAAACAGAAACTTAACATTAACAAGCATAAATGCAACAAATTCAATGACTTCAACAGGGTTAATCAAAACATCAATTTTCCACAATGTTAATAACAATATTCAACAATAACAACAACTTTAACAATTATATATAACAACTCGATTAACAATTTTTTTTTTCATTTCATGAGAGTTCAGTTACAATTGTAACTCTAACGAAAAGTTTTTTTTTTTTTTCACGTCGAAAAAGTTCAATAGCAAAAGTCTATAAAGATAACATTTTCCTGAAAAAAAAACCGTGAAAGATAATTACAATTACCTCGTCACATGCAAGTGACTACGAGTTACCTTTACATAAGAATTTAATATGATGATTTTTCCTTTAGTCTTGACTTGTAACAATATTCAAATGAATTTTTTTTTTAAACAATCATACATTTGCATATTTGTTCTGAAAGAGAATGATTATCACATAAACGTAAATTCAGGATAATATGAAGAATACATATACATGAGCTACAATATGAAAATACTTTGGCAATATATGAAAGACACATGTTATGCAAATGAGAAAATTTCAATAATGAGAATAATAACGATCATGATCGTGATAGCGATTATGAATTATGATTATGATAGTGACATAGTTAAATGATTGTGACTGTGAGCGCTCACATGAAAGACAACACAAAAAATATAATATGCTTAAGCTTTTGAAACGATATACATTTGCAAATGATTTGGCCAATTTAAATATGGAAAAAAAACTTGTTATATATACTCTTAAAACGAGAAGAAAATTTTCATATTTACATATGCAATAAAAACAGAATACAACTCGATTTTCAACACCTATGAAATGATATTATGAAACATATGCATACGAAACAAGTATGAGATAACAAGAGTATAATTACATATTCAAACATTTTTCTTCAAAAGAAAAGTACTGAAATATACAAAAATTTCAGTTTAAAAAAAATGCTAAACTTCAAGGTTTAACATGAAAAGTTAAACAAGCATCTTAATGCTTGACACAAGTTCAAAGGAGGAGGAGTTTCCTTTTTTTTTCATAGCATTTAAATATCATGTATATATATAAATTACTTATAACTAAAAATTACATCAATAAATTTTTTAAGATCAAACTTTGTTAAAGGTTTAGTGAAAATGTCTGAGAGATTAGATTTACTGGCTACGTGTTTAACATTAAAAATCTCTTGGTTTAAAAGGTCTCTAACAAAAAATAATTTTACGTCTGTGTTTCGTTCTGTAATTTTCAATGGGAGACTTAAGAAAATCAATGGAGGCCATGTTGTCTACTAAAAGTGTTGGTTTAACTTGTGGACCTGTAAAAATACGTTTGTCATAACATTCAGTTATGATCCTACTAAACCATAGAAGCTCTTTAGTTGCCTCTGTTAATGCCACAAATTCTGATTCCATAGTAGACAAACAGACAGATTTTTGTTTAAAGGCTCTCCACATGATAGGAGCTTTGTCTAACATTAGTAGTTGACCCCCCATTGATGTCCTGTCATCCCTATTAGCGGCGAAATCCGCGTCGGTGTAAGTTATTAGGTTTATGTGGTTGCAAGGTAACCTCAGTTTATAGTGTTTTGTGCTTTGGACGTACCCTAAAAGCTTCAGGAGACCATTCCAGTGAACAATCCCAGGATTGCTCTGGAATTGGCTGAAGATATTTACAGCGTATGAAATATCAGGACGTGTCCTGCTTGTTAAAAATGAAAGGCAGCCCAAAACACTTCTATATGGATATTGTAACATTTCCTGGGTTTCTGCTCCGGTTTGAGGACATTGTGACTTGGAGTATACCGTGCCTTTAAATATAGGGAGTGATGTAATGGGAAAATTGAATTCTTTAAACCTTGTACAAATATCATCAATATATTGCCTTTGATGAATTGAAACAGTGCCATTCCCATCCTCCTCAAATTCAACACCAAGTAACTTGCGTGTTCTCCCCAGGATTTTTATGTCAAAATGTTTAGTTAAAAGAGTTAAAACTTCATTAATATGTTTCTGATGGTTACTTAATATTACAAAGTCATCCACATAAAGTAATAAAACAACATAATTAGAGAACGAGTAGACGCAGTTACACCACTCTAACTTTTTAAAACCAAGAGAGATTAAAATCTTATGTAGTTCATAAAACCATACTCGTCCACTCTGGTGGAGGCCATAAAGGGCCCTCTGGAGTTTGCAGACTAAATGTTCTTTACCTTTTACCTCGAACCCTGATGGTTGTTTCATGTAGATGTTATCAGAAAGAGGGGCATACAGATAGGCACCTTTTACATCACACTGAGTGTGGATCCATCCGAGACATGAGACAAGGGCTGCAAAGAAAAAGCGAATTAGACTGAAATTGACTACGGGCGAAAACGTCTCATCGTACGTTTCACCCCTGACTTGTTTGTAGCCTTGTGCTACAAGTCTCGCTTTATACCTTGCAACCCGTCCCTTGTCGTCTCGTTTGATGGTGAATACCCATCTGCAGCCTAGTGGTTCGGTGTTGGGTGGTAGAGGTGTTAATACCCATACTTGTCTTTTATTTATAACATCCATCTCTTCCTTCATTGCCTGTCTCCAGAGTTCCCACTGAGGTGATTTTAACGCCTGTTTATATGTGGTAGGTATGGAGTCTTCTAGTCAGGAACTGGTTTTATGAGTTTCAGAGAAAGAGGTGTGTGGAGGTGTGTAACTAGGACTTGAGCTAGGACTAGGAGTGGACTTTACAATGCCTTCGTACTTATTGCTTCCTTTAAAACTGAACAGTGACGGATCAAATTTTATACCATTAGAATGACAGTAGTCTCTTACTTCCTTCAGTGATCTTAGACGTTGTGTCTCACCCAACTCGTAATAGTAGACGTCGGTTCTCGATTTGTCAGGCCTAGTTACAGGCTTACGGAACCAGACAGCTTCCCTGAGAGTTCTAGTAAACTCCTCGCCATCCTCGTCACTGTCACCCTCAAATGGGTGTGAGGAGGCAGAGTCGAAAGATTTAGAGGTACTCGGTCTAATACTTTGAGTGGGTGGTGCTTCTGAAGTAAATCTGTCAGGTTGAAGGTCAGTCAAAGGGTCTATTTCAGGTGGTTCGGAACTTAGGATGTAAGAGGGTCCCAGGTCGCTTCCGTTGCGCTGCTCCGAAGTTGTAAATGGGTTTGTGCCTATTGAATAGCTAGGACCTTGTTCACTGTGTTTGTGGATACTTCCGGATACAGATTCGTCACCAAACCTAACATTTATTGTCTCTATTATTTTATTGGTTTCGGGAATCCATACCCTGTAGCCTTTTGTAGACATTGCGTAACCCACTAAAACACCCTTTTTAGCCTTTGGATCGAATTTGGAATTTCTTAGTTGTTTAGGTACCCCCACATATGCCACCGTACCAAAAGGTCGTAAATGTCTTATGGATGGTTTATTACCACAATAATATTCGAAAGGAGTTTTTTTCTGGGTTTTGTGACATATTCGGTTAAGAGTGTATGCGATGTATAAGACAGCTTCTGGCCAGAATTTGAGACTGAGTTTACTTTCATTGAGTATTGAGCGAGCCCCGTCCATTATTGTTTGATTTAAACGTTCTGAAACTCCATTTTGCTCCGGAGAATACACATTGGTAAATTCGTGTTTTATGCCATTGTCCTCAAAGAATTTAGTGAATGCTTCATTATCGAATTCCCGCCCATTGTCGCTACGAACTTCTTTTACTTTGGTGCCCAAAAACCTTTCTGCTCTTTTTACGTGGTTAGAAAATACCTTAAATACCTGTGTTTTACTGCATAAGGGGTATACTGACACTTTGCGAGAGAAGTCGTCTGTTATAGTTAGGAAATACTTCTCCCCGTTTCGCCCTGTTATTTGTGTCGGACCCCACAGATCAGTGTGTAGCAGTTCTAAAGGTCGTTTAGATCTTATTTGGTTTATTGGGCGGAATGATGTTCGTCTGTGTTTATTAATTTTACATGTTTCACATTCAAAATCTTTACATTTAATGGGTGGTAAGCCCCTAACGCCATTACATTTTAGAGTATGTTCAATTAATGTGGAACTGATGTGCCCAAGGCGTCTATGCCAGAGTTTAAAATCATCTTTTTGAACGGTTGAGGCTTGGAAACGTACCTTTTTAGGATTTTGATTACGGTTAATTTTCGGGTCTTTATTTCTATTATTATGGTTAGGATCTGGATAGAGGCAGTAAATGCCATCTTTAAGAAAAGCACGAAAAAGTGTGCCAGAATCCCGATATGCCTTGACCCTTCCCTCGCCTCCTTTGAACTTGGCACCCATTTTATCAAGTCTGGGACCTGAAATTAAATTATGTCTAAGACTAGGACAATACATGACGTCGCCGAAGCGAACCATTTCCCCATTTATTTTTAAATCCACTAAACCGGTGCCCTTGATAGGGAAAGTAGCACCGTCAACTGCAACAGCCAATTCCTCATTTTTTAACGGTTTAAACTTAACATATAAACTTTTATCTTTACAGAAATGGTGGGAGGCACCTGTGTCAAAGACCCAGGCGTCTCCCCCACATTTTATGTTACTTAGATTAGATTGTATGAGGTAGTTTACCTGGCCTGTTGTCTTACGTTGACGTCGGTTGCGAGGCACATCTTTTCTGGATCTATGACCATCAGACTGAGCACGGACAGGACTGGATATGGAAGAGTCTTTCGATGAATTTCTGGAAAAGGAGGAACCTCTGGACAAAGAAGAATTTCTGGAACTGGAAGAGTCTCTGTATACCACGGAACCGGAATTGGAGGAGTCTCTAGGCATCATGGAACTTCTGGAACTAGAGCTAAGACAGGATTCCTGGCGGGTGACATCAGGCACTCTACACTGGCTCTGTAAATGTCCTCTGCGTCCACATTTGTGACACCGACCTTTGAACTTAGGCTTAAAGGAACACTTCTTTGAGAAACGGGCTCTGGAGAAATGGGATTGCACGGCATCCACTCTGTCGTCCTCTCGTAGTTTGATACGGGACTCCTCTGCGACTAATTCTGTAAGAACACTTTTGAACGTAAATTGTTCGTCTGGCCATCGCAGAATCCCTTGCACCATGTTGTCGAATTTCTTCGGGAGCCATCTAAGTAATTGAAAAGTAAGGTAGGTTTCTTTGATTGGCTCATTTATTGCAGCGAGTTGGTCGGCAAGTCTTTGGAGACGAGCTGCAAACATATCGACGGGCTCTTCAGGTTGTATCTTACAGGAAAGAATTTCGCCAAATAATTGCATATGGCGTGCCCGGTTATCAGGCTGAAAATGCAATTTAAGTTTAGTCCAGGCTTCATAAGGGTCGTCGATATTTTCGATGATTCTCCGGAATTCATTTTCGACATTTAAATATACAATTGATAGTGCAGACCTGACTCTGGATTTATATTCCTTTGTCGCTACAGAGTCACTTTCATCAGGAGCCTTTTCAGTGCCATTAACTATGCTCCACGCATTCTTATCTAATAGTAGATACTTTACGTCAGCTGCCCAAGTTCCATAATTGTGAGAATTCAGTTTTGTTATGCACACCTGTATGTTAGCCATGGCCATGCATTAAACAGAAGATATTACATGAAAAAAAGGAGGAAAAAAAATTTTTTTTTTTTTTTTTTTTTTTTTTTTAGTAAATAACGTACTTAGTAATCAGATAGTACATCAACAAAAATTTCTATTATAAGTGATCCTAAAAAAAACCTTTTTGTATTTCATGTCAATAGGAAAGAAAAAAACATATAGCCTTCAAAAAAAATTCTATATTGCGGCCCCCCCCTCTAAAGTGACTCGGAGGTCCAATGGCCGCATACTACAAACAACTGTCAAAAATTTTTGAAATGTCACCAATTAGGTTATGGCCGCCGTAAAGGGTTTAAAAGCGTATTCGCTTCTGGCCCATAACCCGTGATCGGTTCTGTAACAAGAACCGTCTAAAACAGAGTAAAATTTAGCAGCTTATAACAGTGTAATTACGGTGACCTAAAAGAGTAAGTAATTGGTGACGTTGTGACAGTGTAGTATAAGACATTAAAGAAACTGTTTTTCAGTAAAATCAGGCTAACGTTTATTGACGAAAAATAAATGTAAGTTTAAACAAAATATATATAAGTCCAGGTGAAAAATATAACAGGCATAATGTGAACGGAGACAAGTTCAGTTAAAATTATTCTAAGTCATGAAATAATATTCAAGTTTAAATGAAAATATGTATAAACTCCGATGAAAATATAACTGGTAAAATGTAAACAGAAAAATAAGCTCAACTCTATATTTAACTTAAAATCATTCTATGTATTGAAATAATATTACTTATTGAATGGCATGGCATGGCATATAACAATACTAGGATAGCAATGAAAAAGCAAAACAGACTCACTTATGGACGACAGCTATCGACGTAATAAAGAAATTCCAGCAATACGGCACATCTAATAACTCGATGAAAAGTCTTAAGAAAACAGAGTTTTTAACTGAAGCTAATAATGTCCACACATACATATGATGATTTGATTAAAACAAACACAAATGGGTTACTACTGCTAATGAAATGAAACACCGGCGAAATTGATAAAACCATATTCAAAATCAAATGTCCAGCAATGGATTTAGCATAATTACTCAACTAGATGTTAACTTCAAAACTTTTAAAACTGTATGAGTTAAAAATACATTTCTGAAACTGTATCATATTGACGTTAACATCAATTGTCTAGAGACATAACATCACTTCAAAATCCACCCCACAACATATCTCAGCCGGCTTTAAATAGCCGCGGCAATTCCGAAACTGGATACGCCCCTCCGAGTTGAGTAAGCGAGCTCCCGACTTGCGACGGAAGAAATGCAAGACCGCCACTTGCGAGATGCGATCCGCGATGCTTGCGGATTGAGATCGAACGGAGCGATAAAACCAGAATGAACGTACCCACGGAAAAGATAAGCGATTGATTTGAACGTGTAAACAAAAGTTCGGAAACTGGATACGGAAGATGGAAGATGGAAAATGCCGGCAAAGGAAAGAAAGGAAGTTGGAATAAAACATAAGATAGTAAGCCATGCCATTTTACAATATTACGATATATATAATTAGAATTATGTATTTTAGAGTGTTAAGGAAGAAAAATGGCTGACAAAACTCAGTTGAACGGTACAAAAAGAAACATCGATAGGGGGCGCTTTGGGCAAAAAACATAATTCGTTGACATTTCGGACGCTAACTGGAAACGGGGCGCTACGATCAGTTAGTAATAATGAAAACACATTTTCTACCTCTGCTCAACACTTCTGAATAAATTTAGACCAAAAACATCAATGATACTGGAAATTTATTTACAAAAAATAACACTACAGAAGATGCTCGAAATTTCGACCTTGGGCCATGATGCAGGCTTCGCACCTCCGTCGCATTGAGGAGTGTGTGTTTCCAACAATGCCAGGAGTATCTCTGATCTGCCCTGCAGCTGCCACAATGCGCGCCACAAGTTCTTCAGCACTGCTGACAGGTGTATGGTATACCTCGGCCTTCAGGTAACCCCAAAGGAAGAAATCCAAGCAGGTGAGGTCTGGTGATCGGGCAGGCCAGTGAACTGGACCCCCACGCCCGATCCACCGCTGGCCATACCTTGCGTTTAGATGGAGACGCACGTCGTTCGTGTAATGGGCCGGAGCTCCATCGTGCTGGAACCACATCTGGCGACGCGAACCTTCGGGTACGTGCGCCTCCTCCAGAAGCTGCGGCAGCACTTGATCCAGGAAAATCAGGTAATTTCCACCTGTCAGCCGTTCAGGTAACAAATAAGGGCCAATGAGGCAATCCCCCAGAATGCCGGCCCACACATTTACTGAGAAACGCTCCTGGGCTGCTCGGCTTCTGGTTTCATGTGGATTTTCATCACACCACACATGACTGTTGTGGGCGTTCCACATTCCCTCCCGGCTGAAGGTGGACTCGTCCGTAAACAAAATGCTGTTTACAAAACGGGGATCCCTGGATCTCATCGCCAAGTACCATCTTGAGAATTCCACTCGAGGGCCAAAATCCTGCTCTCTGAGCAACTGCACCCGCTGGATGTGGTAGGGGTGCAGATTCCGGGAACGTAAGATGCGCCACGCAGTTGCTTGCGAAATGCCAACATGTCTGGCGATATCTCTCGTGCTAAGACCTGGGTTGTCCTCAACCAGGTTAAGCACAGCCTCTTCGTTGTCGGGGGTGCTCACTGATCGCTCCCGTTCAGGCCTGCCTCCGTCGAAAGATCCCGTTGTGGACAACCTCTGGTGTACTCGAGCGAAGAAGGCATGGCAGGGGATTTGCCTGTTGGGGTAACGCTCGGCGTACAACCGCTGAGCGGCTCGTCCATTACAACCAGCAGCGCCATACGCCAAATGCATGTCAGCCAATTCAGAGTTTGTGTACCGTTCCATCCTACTACCGATCTGCAGACAAGTAACCCGAAGCTTAAGTAGGTACCGCACGTTCAAAAGACGTGTCTGCGCATACAACTACGTCATCTCGCGTTGTCGTCTACGCATTACGTATCTTTTGCATATCGATATGGTACGATATCTTTTGCATAAATCAGCAAAAAGCACCTTATGTAAATTTTATTGCGCGCATTGTGCATGATTGAAACCAGCTATGTTTGTTAAAAAAAAAAAAAAAACTGCAGTTTTAATAGCTTCTTATGATAAGTAAATTACTCTCTTGTTTTGTTTCTAACTGATCGTAGCGCCCCGTTTCCAGTTAGCGTCCAAAATGTCAACGAATTATGTTTTTTGCCCAAAGCGCCCCCTATCGATGTTTCTTTTTGTACCGTTCAACTGAGTTTCAGAGAGCCCCAGCAAACAGAATCATGAAAATGCATGCCATAAATCAAGAAATCTGTTTCTTTATCTCTTAGGAGCCTTCGAGTTTCGACCACCCTGTACTTTGACATTTTATTCCGGCTCTTACGCTTTTTGCAGGGCTCTACTTTTGGGTTCAAACTTTAAGTTAGAGTATAAACTTTGGCGAGCATGTGTTAAATTATCAAAATAACGGGCTTAAAGTTGTTGTCTAGCTCTCCAAAGTCTGCAGCGCCCCCTATCCATGTTTTAAGAGATACGCTTATCAAATTGGTACTGAAGAAAGTCTAAACAAACAGAATCATTTCGACGCAACAAGCAAGAAAATCTAACCATTTCCCTAGTTTTTATGACGTTTCGAATTTCGGCACCCAAATTTTCGAAAGCGCCTAGCGCCTTACCATCGCGTCAGGGACCCTACATTCCCTATTCAAAAATGTTCGTCTAGGTGTGCTCTATCGATCCTTAAAGTTTGTCACCGACGAGCTGAATCACCCTGTATATATATATATATATAGCAGGTCGGGTTCGGGTAAAATTGATTTAGCCGACTCGATGCAGGATTTTAAATAGAGAAGAATCGATTTTAGAAATATCCATTTACATTCAGATTTATCCATAAGAGTTCACATACATTTTACATTTCCTTAATAAAACTTTAATATACTTTTTCAGTTTGGCATTAATATGAGCATTTACAAATTAAATTATAAACATTCTCTGCAAAATCCACTTTGAAAACATGAAAGACAAATAAAAGTTCACGGAAGTAAGAGATCGAAAACGCAAGATCAAAGTTCAAATTAGGTCATTTCGAAAGCGGCAGAAAGAAAAGAATATTAGCGCAGCGCGCAGGCCGTGAGAGAGGGAGAAATATTTGTCTTTGATCAAATAAAATGATGAAATAAATTTAGTAGAAAACAAATCGAAACAGTTCATATTTATTTCCAAAAGAGTTGCAAGACGAAGTCCCTTTTATTTATTTAGAATCTCATTTTAATAGCAATATTCTCATTTAATTTTCAGAATTATATTACTCAATATCCATGAAGTCCTTGAAAAACTTTTAGTTCAGAATTTATACATGTCTTGGGATAGAGTGAAGAAATAAAAAGAAAAGTCATATATAGGATAAAAATAGTTTGACTAATCGAATAAATATAACACATAAGATTTGTTCTCGGAAAAATCAAAATTGAAATCAAAAGAGATAAATTTTTAAAGTAATTAATTATTAAAATTTATTTTTTAATGAACATTAATTAATTTTTAATTACAGATTTTTAAAAAGAAAATAAACTTACCGTTCGGAAGTATTTTCATCAGAATTTACCGCCTCTTTTCCAGTGCTTGTAAAAAATGACGATATTTTTCGCGGCTGATGATTTTCTTCCATTAATTATCTTTTTTTACTCGCCATTGCATCAAATATTAAAATGTAAATATATAATTAAGTTAGAAAAAATAATATAGCATGTCTCTGTATAGGTAACGAAGGTCCCCGGTATCTTGATGTGAAATATGGATACACGTTTCAATAATGTTTTCGATGCACATGCGCAGGCGAGTTGGAACGGAGAAAGTCTCGTCGATCGATAGGTGGCGGCATAGGTCGTAATCGACTAAGCCGGCCAATCAGATGTTAATTATTCATAGAGTTGTGCGATTGCGTCACTACCGGGAAAGTTCGAGAAGGAGAGAACCGCTGACACGTGCCGTACTTCAAATCATATTTAAGCGGCAGCTGGTCGTGAACTAATCATCTTGTTTTAGTCTCTCGCTCTATCGTCTTGTTCTTGTATCTCACTCCGACATTTGCACTTAACATCGTGTCTTGTTTGGCTCGCCCGTTTGTTTTTGAATGATGTTTATTGAAGGTATTCGTCACTTAATTAGTTATGACTTTTAAGTCTTTCTTCAAGTTAAAGTTTATAATGTTTTTCCGGTGAAAGTATCGTGAGTACAGAAAGCTGTTTTTATTGAATTGCCTTTTCGATGGTTTTTATTTATCGAGTTGTGTATTAAAGAATTTTGCCGATGTCCCATTCCATCCTGATGATACAGCTTGACATAAGTTTGGTATGTTAACTGAAGTTTATTTAATTTTAATATTTTGAGAAGATTGTTTTTATTCATATACAAACTGGATTTTAACTATAATGTTTTTAATTAATTAAATCTATAAATGCTGATTGGAAATGTTCTGAAGATTTAAATAAATTAATTGGATCTCAATTTACTGCATGTTTATTTACCAACTCATATCACATATTTTATTCATAATGTTTTTCCATCATCATCTAAATAGTTTTACATAGTTTTATGGAAAGTTGAATGAGCAACAGCATCCAGTAGTTTCCACTTGCCAAACGTGAGAAACTGTGAGACTCTGCTTATGTAAGATTAATTTAAACCAGCATTATATGCTGACACGCACATAGCACTAACTTCTTGCGCTATCTTTGATCTTTCATGTTGGCGCTTTTGTTCTTTCAGTGCACTGAATCCGAACTTCAAGAGAGAAATCCAACACGAAGTCAGTTGACAGCTTTACGACTGTAGATGTGAGGAGATAAAAGTTCCCCTTCCTTTGTAAATTTGGGATGGTTAGCCCTCAAAAATCATTTAAAGAGATTTTACCCTTGTTTCGTTTAGTCAACAACGATTGATTGATTGCTCCTTTAGTGTAATAAAAACTAGTGCTGTTCGCTCCGAGCCGGGTCGCCGGGTGACTCATTCCTCTTCGCAGGTGTTCTCATTCTTACTGCGATTTAGTGTCCATCTATTTACAAAAAAGAATAATGGATAGAAGGAAAGGGAGCACTGAATAGAAATTGAAATATTTCTAGTGGATGAGTGAAAAGGATTACGGATTGCCGTTTTTTCTCCAAGTGAATTGTAAATTCTGCCGATGTATTTCGTAGGAATAAAAGAAAAATAATTAGAAAATAAAACACGTAGCTTTATTAAAATAAAAATTGGCGAATATAGCAAATTTTTGTCATCGGCACTTTTTAAAACTTGGTCGCCACGTGGCGAGTGGGAATCTTGACCTTTACCATAAATTTTTTAATCAAAATTTTAGTGGCAATATGATGTTTCGGAATTAAAATTAAGTGGTTTCTTTCATAGATATACCACCCTGCCCCAAGGGGTGAAAAACCCCAGAACTGCATCTGCATGAGTCCCACCCATAACCTTAGAATTGCTATACTAATGCCTTTTTCATTGCCGAAAGGTGCAGATCATATGAGAAAAATACAAAAACTAGAGATAAAAGAGTACATTTTACATAGCAGATGATTTAAATTGCTTTTAACACTTATCAGTGGGAAGAAAAAACTTTTCCAATTTTCTGCATTGGATTCTATGAAGTGAAGCGGAAAAAAAAAAAAAAAAAAACATGAACAGTATACATTATACTCTAGTATCAAAATCATAAATATAGAAGTAAATTTCAAACATAAAAATTTCATCTTCAAGAATGCTTTAAAGAGAGCCAAATTTTTTAACAAATATTCACATATTTAACAAAATGTCGAGAACTAAACTATTTCCTTACATAATTCACCCAATATGATAAAACATTGAATATGTTTAAAAGACAATTTCATCGAGCTGATAAAAAGATTTTTAAATGATACACAATAATAGATATTTTTGATAAATTAGTGAGAAAAAATTTAAATCTTTACTTTTCTAATTGTACTTTAGCAACATAGGACGCAAAGACACAAATAATTGTACTATTTCTTCCACTTTTTGTTTCACAGTTAATTTTTATGCTTATTAAATACCTTATTTTAAATGTAAAACACTTTGAAAGACAACAAGTTAGACAAAACAAATAGTTTAGGAAACTATTTATTATTTTACTTACTTGAGGCTCAATAACTTCAATTTCCATATTTGTTTGAAAGTTCACATCGATTAATCACCCAATGGTAAAAGAAATAAAAATTAAAATAAGAAATTCTGTAATCCTGTAATAAAAAATAAAAATTATATAGAACTATAATATTTTATTTCAGAGGTAGAATATGATAATTAACTAAATTATTCAGCCAAAAATTTACTAATTATACATACAGTGGTATACACTATATGGCCAAAGGCGATTTCGTTTGGTGACATTTTATTAAATATCAAGAAATACATGAGGAATTACCCTGAAACTCTAAGTGTGTGAACATAATAGAACAAGTCAAACATTTCTGTGAAGATTTTTTCCCAAAACTCCATAGGGGACTTCAACAAATTGAAAAAGAAGTAAGATCTTTTGGATAACCCTTTAAAAACTAATATAGCAAGGTTTTTATAAAAACAGTCATAAATTTTTACAAGTTTTTTTGCTAATAATTTGCAGAGTTCTTAATGTAAATTAATACTCTGTTCCGAAAATATGACAAACAACATTGTACACAATATCCTATAATCAGAATTAAATAATAATAAAAATTATATGAAAAATGAACAGGTTTAGTAAATTTTTCATGGTGCATGTGTCAACGCTATCAAAATGAGAACGCTCCATTACAACTCTGGAACGTTTGCATTGGACAAAAAATTGATAGCCTTTAAAATCAGAGATAACTTTTCACAACGGAATTTGTCATTGGTCACAATAGGTGTTTTTTCTCGTGGATGGATTATTGACTTTGGAATCGTTATACACGGAGGGATTTTATATATATAATATGCAATTTTGAAGCCCTGAAAAAATTTTCTCTTCCCAATAGAAAATATCAAAGTTCAAGGCTATGAATGCCATTTTTCATAAAAAATGAAACGCTGATATTTTTGGAGTGCTGTCTCTGACAAGCAATAACATCTGTCATGATAGATATCATGACATGTTTTTAGTTCCTCATTTTTCCACATATTTTATCTAAATATGACGTTTAAAATCCATATTTTTACGTAATCTTTATTTTCAGTACAATATTTTTCTCTTTTCAATAATATTTTATTTATAGTTCTTTCTTTTGTACTTAACGAGCGCATAGCGTAGTCTTATTCATTGCATTTCAGAGTTCTATGATCGTTTAGATTTGTCCGACTCGGCGCTTTATTCCTGCCGTATTTCTGCACTTACTGCGCGGGAGACTTTCTCCAGCTCACGGCGGATGCCGTACGCTCGCATTTTTTTTTCCCGTTTCGTTATCGCTCTTTTTGCGAGAGCGCTCCTTGTTGGCCAGCTTCTTGGCATGTTTTTGTTTTCTCCGCGTGCCGAGCGCGCACGAAAATTTGAAAAAAGTGAGTTCGAGGATAAGCGTCAAGTAGCTATGAGGGCTCCCTTAGAACTCCCGGGAGCTTGCGTTTTTTTTTTTTTGTTATTTTATTTACCTCCCGGTAACGACAATAAGTCTTTAGCCACAATGGCCTCAACTACATTTTTTTTGTAAAAAAAAAGAATCGATAAAATTTTTATTTTAAATTTTTTTCTTCAAGATCGAGAGAATGAAGATTTATGAAAAATATACAACACCAATTTTTATCAAGGTGGCACTGGAGACCTATTCAAGTCCCTAAATAAAGGATGTTATTTTCTTCTTTAAAAGAACACTCAAGATGTCTGCATGAAATTTTTTTTTGTGTGCGTGGTGAAATTTCGTATCTCAAGGTAAGAATTTACAGTTTCTTCGTGTGCCCGGCAGAAACCTGGTATGTGATATTCCACTATTACGATCGAGAATTTTACGAAAAACTTTTTCGATAACTTGCAATAATCAAATCATCCACCAGAATTTATTTTAAAACAAAATATTTTGACATTTGGTGCCTAAGTCCAGAGCACAGTTAGTGCATTTTCGTTTTGTTCTCATCATTCACGGACTGTTTTAAGGCACACGTGCGCAACGTCCATAACGGAACTATAACGGCTTTTTTTTTACAATAGCGTCATATTCTCTCAAAATACGATGTCATTATGGAAAATATAAAGCATTATCATAATTTCTCATTATTTTTTTTTGTGTTTTAAGAAAAATAAAGATGGATGGAAGAAGATAGGGAAATCATGTTCTTAAACACCGGCATATTCAAAATGTTCCATCCGAATTCGTTGTATGTTCTTAAACACCGGAAAATTTAAAATGCTCCATCCGAGTTTATTTTTTTTAGTGAATTATATGAAGTCGACATCTAACCACATTTTTAATTTCCAAAAGAAAAATCTATGAAAAACACTTCTTATTAATAATTGATTAGGCTGTATTTTTTTTGTTTGCAAACACAGAATGGATATAATAGCAAGTGCAAATGTTAATATTGACAATCACCGGACCACCTTCAATCACCGGGCAAAGGATTGTGTTAGGCCTAGAATATGCCCATGGTGTGCAGAAAACCATGTCGAAGGACATTGTGATAAACAGGTGAAATGCAAGAATTGTATACGCAACAATTCTCACAACCACAATTTTGACATAAACCACCCTGCTTTTTCAAGAAAATGTGAATCCTTAAAGTATTTCATCATGAAAGTGCGATTTCGCCTAAATACAAAATATGCATAAATCAAAAAGAAAAATTCATATTATACCATATTTTTTTTTAGATTTTTTTTTGCATCATTTAAATTTTTTTTTTTCCCTCTCAATATCAGTATACATGTTATGTAGTGTATTCCTTTTGGAGGAGAGCTATTTTAGTGCCCAATGGAGTGGTACTGTCAATTTCTTGACATCTTTGCTCTCTTCTGAAATTAATTAAGCATGTGTCATAATTGTAATAGCAAGATTTCTCAACTTACCTTTGTTACTCAGTGTTTTCTATTTCAGATAATGTGTTACTTCTAAAACAGTGAACTATGTAAACGCTAAAATATAGAACTGTTCTTCAATACATAAAAGTTTTTTTTTATTTTGATATAGTCAGTATTCCAGTCAATCACATGTAACATGTTCTGTATTATTGAATATTTAGGTATTTACGTGATCTGGAAGTTTTCTACTTACACAGCTTTTCTAACTTTCTGCTTAATATATTTTTGATATTCATATTATATGTAATAAAATCTGTCAATAGGTGCTACACATGTCAAAGTTTAATTTTATTGAATTTTCATATTTCTATTTTTAATTACAGCATATGCATTGAAATTATGCATAAATTATATGGTATAATTATAATGAATTTATGATTTTTTTTTTCAACTTTTCTAATATGTATACAACAGTTATTGTAATTGAAACTTACTTAATTTTGGCTCATTACTTACAAAAAGAATAATTTTTTTTACTGATTTTTTTTAATTGCTATAATTCATAGAATTTCATGTTTTTACAGCTAATATGTTATAAATCATGTTTTATATAAAGAATCAGCCTTAAGGTTTATTTTATTTAATGAATTATCCTTTTTATGGTTGTAAAAAATAATAAAATGATTCTTCAAGTTGCTCAATGTTTGATAATATATAAAAATACCTTTTTTTTAATTTAATATTTGAAATTTTATTTTAATGGTGTAGTATGTTTACAATATTCCCTTAAAGTCAAGTTTGCAAGATGACAATGCATATAATTCAGGCCTTTTTATAGTTTTATTATTTAATATCAAATTGCATTTCACTTTCATTTAATATTTTCTCTGGTATTACATAATTTGTTTTTATTATGGTTCATTTACTATTGCAGTGAGGTTGTATGTTTTACCTAAGTTTTAACCATATTTATTCAGACATATTTTTGTAATATTTTAATCTAATGGTAAATATATAAATAGTTTCAATTAATTGTAACTTGTGTTACACGTAAGTCATTTTGGACTATAACTGATGTTCCTATATTACGTTTAGCCATGTTCTATATATATTTTTTTGTTTTTGTTCTTTATATTGCAAGAGGAAACATAATTGAAAGCTGTCAATTTTACAACTGTTTTTGATTGGTTCGTAGTTAGTAATGTGTTATGTACTTCTAACGTTAAATGAACTTAATTTTTCAGTTGGTTGTTTCATAGTATGCGTTTTCTTTTGATCATGAAAATTTCCACTATTTTTTTCTGAAACAGTTGATAGCAATAACATCTTGCAAAAGTTGTGAAACACTTAATTGCATCACATTTATTTAGTTTTTTTTTATATACATGTATGTAGGCTGGATGTTTTTAGTAAGTGCTATAATGGATATTGATCGGTTCTGTAACAAGAACCGTCTAAAACAGAGTAAAATTTAGCAGCTTATAACAGTGTAATTACGGTGACCTAAAAGAGTAAGTAATTGGTGACGTTGTGACAGTGTAGTATAAGACATTAAAGAAACTGTTTTTCAGTAAAATCAGGCTAACGTTTATTGACGAAAAATAAATGTAAGTTTAAACAAAATATATATAAGTCCAGGTGAAAAATATAACAGGCATAATGTGAACGGAAACAAGTTCAGTTAAAATTATTCTAAGTCATGAAATAATATTCAAGTTTAAATGAAAATATGTATAAACTCAGATGAAAATATAACTGGTAAAATGTAAACAGAAAAATAAGCTCAACTCTATATTTAACTTAAAATCATTCTATGTATTGAAATAATATTACTTATTGAATGGCATGGCATGGCATATAACAATACTAGGATAGCAATGAAAAAGCAAAACAGACTCACTTATGGACGACAGCTATCGACGTAATAAAGAAATTCCAGCAATACGGCACATCTAATAACTCGATGAAAAGTCTTAAGAAAACAGAGTTTTTAACTGAAGCTAATAATGTCCACACATACATATGATGATTTGATTAAAACAAACACAAATGGGTTACTACTGCTAATGAAATGAAACACCGGCGAAATTGATAAAACCATATTCAAAATCAAATGTCCAGCAATGGATTCAGCATAATTACTCAACTAGATGTTAACTTTAAAACTTTTAAAACTGTATGAGTTAAAAATACATTTCTGAAACTGTATCATATTGACGTTAACATCAATTGTCTAGAGACATAACATCACTTCAAAATCCACACCACAACATATCTCAGCCGGCTTTAAATAGCCGCGGCAATTCCGAAACTGGATACGCCCCTCCGAGTTGAGTAAGCGAGCTCCCGACTTGCGACGGAAGAAATGCAAGACCGCCACTTGCGAGATGCGATCCGCGATGCTTGCGGATTGAGATCGAACGGAGCGATAAAACCAGAATGAACGTACCCACGGAAAAGATAAGCGATTGATTTGAACGTGTAAACAAAAGTTCGGAAACTGGATACGGAAGATGGAAAATGCCGGCAAAGGAAAGAAAGGAAGTTGGAATAAAACATAAGATAGTAAGCCATGCCATTTTACAATATTACGATATATATAATTAGAATTATGTATTTTCAGAGTGTTAAGGAAGAAAAATGGCTGACAATCGCCCCCCCCCCTTAACACTCGTACTTAAAAATAAAATGGATAATCGACAGATATTGTAAATTATATATATATATAGAACAATGTAAAACATTAGAACATAAACTATCACACTTCGATAGTTACCAGTAAAACAGAAACTTGACATTAACAAGTATAAATGCAACAAATTCAATAACTTCAACAGGGTTAATCAAAACATCAATTTTCCACAATGTTAATAACAATATTCAACAATAACAACAACTTTAACAATTATATATAACAACTAGATTAACAATTTTTTCATTTCATGAAAGTTTAGTTACAATTGTAACTCTAACGAAAGATTTTTTTTTCACGTCGAAAAAGTTCAATAGCAAAAGTCTATAAAAATAACATCTTCCTGAAAAAAACCGTGAAAGATAATTACAATTACCTCGTCACATGCAAGTGACTACGAGTTACCTTTACATGAGAATTTAATATGATGATTTTTCCTTTGGTCTTGACTTGTAACAATATTCGAATGAATTTTAAACAATTATACATTTGCATATTTATTCTGAAAGAGAATGATTATCACATAAACGCAAAATCAGGATAATATAAAGAATAAATATACATGAATTACAATATGAAAATACTTTGATAATATATGAAAGATACATGTTATGCAAATGAGAAAATTTCAATAATGAGAACAACAACGATCATGATCATGATAACGATTATGAATTATGATTATGATAGTGACATAGTTAAATGATTGTGACTGTGAGCGCTCACATGAAAGACAACACAAAAAAATATGATATGCTTAAGCTTTTGAAACGATATACATTTGCAAATGATTTGGCCAATCCAAATATGAAAAGACTTGTTATATATATACTCTTAAAACGAGAAGAAAAATTTTCCATGTTAACATATGCAATAAAACAAAATACAACTCGATTTTCAACACCTCGGACGGGACCTATGTGACATTTCCATTATACAAAAACAGGGACTTACAGACTTAAAAAGAACGATGCCCGCGACAGGCCTTCCTGTGATCAGAACACTCAAGAAACGCCGCTACCCCCTGCAGACCACTCTGGCTATTTACAAGGGCACCTCACGAGACGTTTTTCGAGGCTGCTCGGGTCCCGGAGGATGAACGATCCTGAGGTCTGACCACATTCCAGCGGGAGTTAAATTGTCCGCGATGTTGGAAATGAGGGTATATCAAAACCTATGAAATGACATTATGAAAACATATGCATATGAAACAAATATGAAATAACTAGAGTATAATCACATATTCAAACATTTTTGAAAGAAAAAATACTGAAATATACAAAAATTTCAGTTTAAAAAAAATGCTAAACTTCAATGTTTAACATGAAAAAGTTAAACAAGCATCTTAATGCTTGACACAAGTTCAAAGGAGGAGGAGTTTTTTTTTTCATAGCATTTAAATATTATGTATATATATATATCAATTACTTATAACTAAAAATTACATCAATAAATTTCTTAAGATCAAATTTTGTTAAAGGTTTAGTGAAAATGTCTGAGAGATTAGATTTACTGGCTACGTGTTTAACGTTAAAAATCTCCTGGTTTAAAAGGTCTCTGACAAAAAATAATTTTACGTCTATGTGTTTCGTTCTGTAATTTTCAATGGGAGACTTAAGAAAATCAATGGAGGCCATGTTGTCTACTAAAAGTGTTGGTTTAACTTGTGGACCTGTAAAAATACGTTTGTCATAACATTCAGTTATGATCCTACTAAACCATAGAAGCTCTTTAGTTGCTTCTGTTAAAGCCACAAATTCTGATTCCATAGTAGACAAACAGACAGATTTTTGTTTAAAGGCTCTCCACATGATAGGAGCTTTGTCTAACATTAGTAGTTGTCCCCCCATTGATGTCCTGTCATCCCTATTAGCGGCGAAATCCGCGTCGGTGTAAGTTATTAGGTTTATGTGGTTGCAAGGTAACCTCAGTTTATAGTGTTTTGTGCTTTGGACATACCCTAAAAGCTTCAGGAGACCATTCCAGTGAACAATCCCAGGATTGCTCTGGAATTGGCTGAAGATATTTACAGCGTACGAAATATCAGGACGTGTCCTGCTTGTTAAAAATGAAAGGCAGCCCAAAACACTTCTGTATGGATATTGTAACATTTCCTGGGTTTCTGCTTCGGTTTGAGGACATTGTGACTTGGAGTAAACAGTACCTTTAGTTATAGGGAGTGATGTAATGGGAAAGTTGAATTCTTTAAATCTTGTACAAATATCATCAATATATTGCCTTTGATGAATTGAAACAGTGCCATTCTCATCCTCCTCAAACTCAACACCAAGTAGTTTGCGTGTTCTCCCCAGGATTTTTATGTCAAAATGTTTTGTTAAAAGGGTTAAAACTTCATTAATATGTTTCTGATGGTTACTTAATATTACAAAGTCATCCACATATAGTAATAAAACAACATAATTGGAAAACGAATAGACGCAATTACACCACTCTAACTTTTTAAAACCAAGAGAAATTAAAATCTTATGTAATTCATAAAACCATACTCGTCCACTCTGGTGGAGGCCATAAAGGGCCCTCTGGAGTTTGCAGACTAAATGCTCTTTACCTTTTACCTCGAACCCTGATGGTTGTTTCATGTAGATGTTATCAGAAAGAGGGGCATATAGATAGGCACCTTTTACATCACACTGAGTGTGGATCCATCCGAGACATGAGACAAGGGCTGCAAAGAAAAAGCGTATTAAACTGAAATTAACTACGGGCGAAAACGTCTCATCGTACGTTTCACCCCTGACTTGTTTGTAGCCTTGTGCTACAAGTCTCGCTTTATACCTTGCAACCCGTCCCTTGTCGTCTCGTTTGATGGTGAATACCCATCTGCAGCCTAGTGGTTCGGTGTTGGGTGGTAGAGGTGTTAATACCCATACTTGTCTTTTATTTATAACATCCATCTCTTCCTTCATTGCCTGTCTCCAGAGTTCCCACTGAGGTGATTTTAACGCCTGTTTATATGTGGTAGGTATGGAGTCTTCTAGTCAGGAACTGGTTTTATGAGTTTCAGAGAAAGAGGTGTGTGGAGGTGTGTAACTAGGACTTGAGCTAGGACTAGGAGTGGACTTTACAATGCCTTCGTACTTATTGCTTCCTTTAAAACTGAACAGTGACGGATCAAATTTTATACCATTAGAATGACAGTAGTCTCTTACTTCCTTCAGTGATCTTAGACGTTGTGTCTCACCCAACTCGTAATAGTAGACGTCGGTTCTCGATTTGTCAGGCCTAGTTACAGGCTTACGGAACCAGACAGCTTCCCTGAGAGTTCTAGTAAACTCCTCGCCATCCTCGTCACTGTCACCCTCAAATGGGTGTGAGGAGGCAGAGTCGGAAGATTTAGAGGTACTCGGTCTAATACTTTGAGTGGGTGGTGCTTCTGAAGTAAATCTGTCAGGTTGAAGGTCAGTCAAAGGGTCTATTTCAGGTGGTTCGGAACTTAGGATGTAAGAGGGTCCCAGATCGCTTCCGTTGCGCTGCTCCGAAGTTGTAAATGGGTTTGTGCCTATTGAATAGCTTGGACCTTGTTCACTGTGTTTGGGGATACTTGTGGATACAGATTCGTCACCAAACCTAACATTTATTGTCTCTATTATTTTATTGGTTTCGGGAATCCATACCCTGTAGCCTTTTGTAGACATTGCGTAACCCACTAAAACACCCTTTTTAGCCTTCGGATCGAATTTAGAGTTTCTTTGTTGTTTAGGTACCCCCACATATGCCACCGTACCAAAAGGTCGTAAATGTCTGATGGATGGTTTATTACCACAATAATATTCGAAAGGAGTTTTTTTCTGGGTTTTGTGACATATTCGGTTCAGAGTGTATGCTATGTATAAGACAGCTTCAGGCCAGAATTTGAAACTGAGTTTACTTTCATTGAGTATTGAGCGAGCCCCGTCCATTATTGTTTGATTTAAACGCTCTGAAACTCCATTTTGCTCAGGAGAATATACATTGGTAAACTCATGTTTTATGCCATTGTCTTCAAAGAATTTAGTGAATGCTTCATTATCGAATTCCCGCCCATTGTCGCTACGAACCTCTTTTACTTTGGTACCCAAAAATCTTTCTGCTCTTTTTACGTGGTTAGTAAATACTTTAAATACCTGTGTTTTACTGCATAAGGGGTATACTGACACTTTGCGAGAGAAGTCGTCTGTTATAGTTAGGAAATACTTCTCCCCGTTTCGCCCTGTTATTTGTGTTGGACCCCACAGGTCAGTGTGTAGCAGTTCTAGAGGTCGTTTAGATCTTATCTGGTTTATTGGGCGGAATGATGTTCGTCTGTGTTTATTAATTCTACATGTTTCACATTCAAAATCTTTACATTTAATGGGTGGTAAGCCCCTAACGCCATTACATTTTAAAGTATGTTCCATTAATGTGGAACTGATGTGCCCAAGGCGTCTATGCCAGAGTTTAAAATCATCTTTTTGAACCGTCGAGGCTTGGAAACGTACTCGTTTAGGCTTTTGATTACGGTTAGTTTTAGGGTCTTTATTTCTATTTTTATGGTCAGGATCCGGATAGAGGCAGTAAATGCCATCTTTAAGAAAAGCACGAAAAAGTGTGCCAGAATCCCGATATGCCTTGACCCTTCCCTCGCCTCCTTTGAACTTGGCACCCATTTTATCAAGTCTGGGACCTGAAATTAAATTATGTCTAAGACTAGGACAATACATGACGTCGCCGAAGCGAACCATTTCCCCGTTTATTTTTAAATCCACTAAACCGGTGCCCTCGATAGGGAAAGTAGCACCGTCAACTGCAACAGCCAATTCCTCATTTTTTAACGGTTTAAACTTAACATATAAACTTTTATCTTTACAGAAATGGTGGGAGGCACCTGTGTCAAAGACCCAGGCGTCTCCCCCACATTTTAGGTTACTCAGATTAGATTGTATGAGGTAATTTACCTGGCCTGTTGTCTTACGTTGACGTCGGTTGCGAGGCACATCTTTTCTGGATCTATGACCATCAGACTGAGCACGGACAGGACTGGATACGGAAGAGTCTTTCGATGAATTTCTGGAAAAGGAGGAACCTCTGGACAAAGAAGAATTTCTGGAACTGGAAGAGTCTCTGTATACCACGGAACCGGAATTGGAGGAGTCTCTAGGCATCATGGAACTTCTGGAACTAGAGCTAAGACAGGATTCCTGGCGGGTGACATCAGGCACTCTACACTGGCTCTGTAAATGTCCTCTGCGTCCACATTTGTGACACCGACCTTTGAACTTAGGCTTAAAGGAACACTTCTTTGAGGAACGGGCTCTGGAGAAATGAGATTGCACGGCATCCACTCTGTCGTCCTCCCGTAGTTTGATACGGGACTCCTCTGCGACTAATTCTGTAAGAACACTTTTGAACGTAAACTGATCGTCTGGCCATCGCAGAATCCCTTGCACCATGTTGTCGAACTTCTTCGGGAGCCATCTAAGCAATTGAAATGTAAGGTAAGTTTCTTTGATTGGCTCATTTATTGCAGCAAGTTGGTCAGCAAGCCTTTGGAGGCGAGCTGCAAACATATCAACGGGCTCTTCAGTTTGTATCTTACAGGAAAGAATTTCGCCAAATAATTGCATATGGCGTGCCCGGTTATCAGGCTGAAAATGCAATTTAAGTTTAGTCCAGGCTTCATAAGGGTCGTCGATATTTTCGATGATTCTCCGGAATTCATTTTTGACATTTAAATATACAATTGATAGTGCAGACCTGACTCTGGATTTATATTCCTTTGTCGCTACAGAGTCACTTTCATCAGGAGCCTTTTCAGTGCCATTAACAATGCTCCACGCATTTTTATCTAACAGTAGATACTTTACGTCAGCTGCCCAAGTTCCATAATTGTGAGAATTAAGTTTTGTTATGCACACCTGTATGTTAGCCATGGCCATGCTTTAACCAGAAGATATTACAGGAAAAAGGGAAAAATTTTTTTTTTTTTTTTTTTTTTTTTTTAATTAATTAACGTACTTAGTAGTCAGGTTGTACATAAAAAAAAAATTCTATTATAATTTATCCAAAAAAACCTTTTTGTAATTCATATCAATAGGAAAGAAAAAAAACATATAGCCTTCAAAAGAAAAAAAAATTTTTATATTGCGGCCCCCCCCTCTAAAATGACTCGGAGGTCCAATGGCCGCATACTACAAACAACTGTCAAAATAAAAAATTTTTTTTGAAATGTCACCAATTAGGTTATGGCCGCCGTAAAGGGTTTAAAAGCGTATTCGCTCTCGGGCCCATAACCCGTGATCGGTTCTGTAACAAGAACCGTCTAAAACAGAGTAAAATTTAGCAGCTTATAACAGTGTAATTACGGTGACCTAAAAGAGTAAGTAATTGGTGACGTTGTGACAGTGTAGTATAAGACATTAAAGAAACTGTTTTTCAGTAAAATCAGGCTAACGTTTATTGACGAAAAATAAATGTAAGTTTAAACAAAATATATATAAGTCCAGGTGAAAAATATAACAGGCATAATGTGAACGGAAACAAGTTCAGTTAAAATTATTCTAAGTCATGAAATAATATTCAAGTTTAAATGAAAATATGTATAAACTCAGATGAAAATATAACTGGTAAAATGTAAACAGAAAAATAAGCTCAACTCTATATTTAACTTAAAATCATTCTATGTATTGAAATAATATTACTTATTGAATGGCATGGCATGGCATATAACAATACTAGGATAGCAATGAAAAAGCAAAACAGACTCACTTATGGACGACAGCTATCGACGTAATAAAGAAATTCCAGCAATACGGCACATCTAATAACTCGATGAAAAGTCTTAAGAAAACAGAGTTTTTAACTGAAGCTAATAATGTCCACACATACATATGATGATTTGATTAAAACAAACACAAATGGGTTACTACTGCTAATGAAATGAAACACCGGCGAAATTGATAAAACCATATTCAAAATCAAATGTCCAGCAATGGATTCAGCATAATTACTCAACTAGATGTTAACTTTAAAACTTTTAAAACTGTATGAGTTAAAAATACATTTCTGAAACTGTATCATATTGACGTTAACATCAATTGTCTAGAGACATAACATCACTTCAAAATCCACACCACAACATATCTCAGCCGGCTTTAAATAGCCGCGGCAATTCCGAAACTGGATACGCCCCTCCGAGTTGAGTAAGCGAGCTCCCGACTTGCGACGGAAGAAATGCAAGACCGCCACTTGCGAGATGCGATCCGCGATGCTTGCGGATTGAGATCGAACGGAGCGATAAAACCAGAATGAACGTACCCACGGAAAAGATAAGCGATTGATTTGAACGTGTAAACAAAAGTTCGGAAACTGGATACGGAAGATGGAAGATGGAAAATGCCGGCAAAGGAAAGAAAGGAAGTTGGAATAAAACATAAGATAGTAAGCCATGCCATTTTACAATATTACGATATATATAATTAGAATTATGTATTTTCAGAGTGTTAAGGAAGAAAAATGGCTGACAGATATAACCTTAATGTACAAGTTCAGTTTTTTTTATATTGTGATTTACTTCTAACTTCATAATAGATCTTTAATTAATAGCTAAATAAGTCAATGTTTACTTATCTTTCAATGCTTGCAATTTGTTTTTCTTATAGTGTTACTCCAAATTGCATATCCATTTTTTGTAGACCAGTGCATACAAAATATGCCTATTTCCTATTTTTTTTTAAATAATACATACCTTTAGTTGAAGCTAAAAAAAAAAAAAAAAAAAAAAAAAAAAAATTAATTCAATGTAACTAGTTTCTTTATGCTGTAATATCGACTCAAATTCGTCTCTTATGCAACTGCCATTTGCTTAAAAAAAAAGGATCTCTTTTATTGAATTAGCTTACATTTTAAAATAATAAATAAAATTGTGTTTACCATATGATAGATTTCATATCAATTTGTTTTTCTCAATGTTCAATTTTGTAAATCAACTTATTCACAATGCACATCATGATGAAGAGGAAAATTCTTTGTTTTCACAAATAAGAGATTCACAACATTACATTTATAAAAATGGGTTTAATTTTTTTTTGTCATTATATTTTGTGTCAATGTAACTTTGACTCATGTCAAAATATTCAGTTAAGAAGAATATCTTGTGCTTTTGTGTATTTTAAAGTAAGAGTAGTGTTATTTTTGTGTTGCTCAATCTTTAAAAAAAAAAAAAAAAAAAAAAAAAATGAATGTCATTTAATGGAGCTCATTAAAAATATTATGTATAAGAAAAAGTTTTACAATGAACATTGATGTAACTTTAATTCCATGGAAACAACTTTTGTGTAAACCTTAGTTATAACAATGTGTGCACATATACTATTTCATGATCATGATCTTATTTATGTATGTAATTAATATTTACTTGTTTGGAACTATTTTTTTCTTTTAATGTGTATTTTCATATCAGATACAGGGATATAGTGCATATTTTTTTAGTCCTAGTTTTTTTTTTTTTTTATGTGGTACCACACTTTCCCCTTTTTTTTTACCTTATTGTTTTAATGTAATTAAATTTAAAGTAATATGTTTATATGCCTTGTATCCTGATTGTGAATATATTTAGTGTTTTTATATGTTAACAAGTTATGCTGCCCACCTGTAGGGTATGCCATGTTAACCCCTTGTATACCAGTGCTATCTTGATCATTACTTAGAATATTCAATCAGTTATTTACTTGCTCAAATGGTCACTTTGAATTCTTAGATGGCTTTTCTATTGTAGGGATGCCTTTGTTTTCCTCGGTGGATTTTCAATTTAAATTTCTCATGTATTCCCAACAGTTTCTGTTAGTTAATATTTGCAAGTAGTGTTTTCTTTATGGCCGCAGTTAACATTTAATGCTACTAGCAATGTTTTTTTTTTTTAATTTAATATTTTCATTCTCCATAAGATGAATTGTAAAAATTCATATTCGTAATAGTCATGGTTGAAATTTCCTTTCAGTAATCATTTCCTAGTGTTTTTGGTTGACATTTAGTGCATTCTACATTAAGTACTAGTGTTTTATATCCAAATTATTTTCTTTTGACTGACGTATAGGTCATGTTGCTGAAATTCTTAATATTTAATTGCTAGCAGTTGAAGTTTTTGATGTTTTTTTTTTTTCTCTTTTGAGTATCGTATGGTTTATTTATTTTTTCTTTTTTCTCTTTTTTTCTTTTTCCTATTTTTCGGGAGTATGTCATGATAGATATCATGACATGTTTTTAGTTCCTCATTTTTCCACATATTTTATCTAAATATGACGTTTAAAATCCATATTTTTACGTAATCTTTATTTTCAGTACAATATTTTTCTCTTTTCAATAATATTTTATTTATAGTTCTTTCTTTTGTACTTAACGAGCGCATAGCGTAGTCTTATTCATTGCATTACAGAGTTCTATGATCGTTTAGATTTGTCCGACTCGGCGCTTCATTCCTGCCGTATTTCCGCACTTACTGCGCGGGAGACTTTCTCCAGCTCACGGCGGATGCCGTACGCTCGCATTTTTTTTTTTTCCCGTTTCGTTATCGCTCTTTTGGTGACAGCGCTCCTTGTTGGCCAGCTTCTTGGCATGTTTTTGTTTTCTCCGCGTGCCGAGCGCGCACGAAAATTTGAAAAAAGTGAGTTCGAGGATAAGCGTCAAGTAGCTATGAGGGCTCCCTTAGAACTCCCGGGAGCTTGCGTTTTTTTTTTTGTTATTTTATTTACCTCCCAGTAACGACAATAAGTCTGTAAAGCCACAATGGCCTCAACTACCTTTTTTTTTGTAAAAAAAAAGAATTGATAAAATTTTTATTTTAAATTTTTTTCTTCAAGATCGAGAGAATGAAGATTTATGAAAAATATACAACACCAATTTTTATCAAGGTGGCACTGGAGACCTATTCAAGTCCCTAAATAAAGGATGTTATTTTCTTCTTTAAAAGAACACTCAAGATGTCTGCATGAAATTTTTTTTTGTGTGCGTGGTGAAATTTCGTATCTCAAGGTAAGAATTTACAGTTTCTTCGTGTGCCCGGCAGAAACCTGGTATGTGATATTCCACTATTACGATCGAGAATTTTACGAAAAACTTTTTTCAATAGCTTGCAATAATCAAATCATCCACCAGAATTTATTTTAAAACAAAATATTTTGACAACATCCAAAAATTATTTTGGCATAAACTATTAGTATAACACTACCAGCTTATTAAAATTTATTTGTTTCCATGCGGCATTGTTACTTTGCTTTGTTATGTTGCTACAAAGTACAATCAAAATAACATTTTTGTCCATTTTCAGCACTTAATATCTTATTTAAGCAATAGTACCTAGGACTCAGGGTTGGTTAATAAACGGGTTTTTTTTCTCGAAAAAACCAAAAACCATGGTTTTTTTGGTTTAAACCAGGTTTTTTTGGTTAAAACTAGTTTTTTTAAATATGATTTCCTATTACATATACATACATATTTATCAGTAAAAATAATTTTTTTGAATATGAAAGTAATAACTTGATTTAAAAGTAATTCTAATCAATGTTAATATACAATTTAATATACAATTTTTCAATTTAATTGTTCAATTTAATATACAATTTTTCAATTTAATTGTTCAATTTAATATACAATTAGTTATGTAGAAAATTGAAATCATTTAAATATTAAACATTTTTAGAAAAAGCTGTCTTTTATTTGATAAATAAAATGTTCTACATAATCAAACATTGATACCTTGATAATCTTAATATACAATATTTTAATTATTAGCACTATAAATAAATATATGATGCAGTTTCATAAATAAAACTTCATATCTATTTTCACAAGGCTGTTCAAAATAATTTCTTTGAAATTCTTGTTATATGAGATGTCTGATTTTTCAATTAGAAGACTATCATGAATTATCTTTTATTGAAAATGAAGCTTTTTGTAAAGAATTTTTGGAATGATTTGAATTTAGGAGTACAGTCTACACTCTTTAAAAACTGTTGTCTATTGCTTTTTGACATTTCTTCTCTAAAACTACCAGTTTAAAAGAAAAGACAACAAACAAAATCCATAAAGTAAGCAAAAACACCTATTTAATAGCTTTTATGACTAATGAAAACATTGATCTTAAAATATAAAGCAGTTTTATACACTATATTGCCATTGATTATGGGACACTTGCGATTTTAGACATTTTACTAAATATCTAGAAAAATACATGAGGAATCATCTCGAAACTCTTAGTGTATAAATATAATAGTATACGTCATACATCTCCGTGAAGATTTTTTACCGAAACTCCATAGGGGACCGTCAACAAATTAAAAAAGAATGAATATCTTTTGAATAACCCTGTCAAAACTAATGTAGCAAAAGCGCTCAAACTCTAGATTATGATTGAATGCCTTATTGTAATACACTGTGTTCATTTTTATGCAAATAGCATGCATACTCGCAGAGTAATTAAGGTTTTCATAAAAATGGTCCCAAATTTTTCCAAGTTTTTTCCTTATAATTTTCAGAGTTCTTAATATAAAATATTATTTTTTTCAGAAAATATGACAAACAACATTGCACACAGTACCCTGTAATCAGAATTAAAAAATAATGAAAATTGTATACAAAATGAGTTGGTTTACTAAATAATTTTTTACTGCGCATGCGTCAACGATATCAAAATTTCATTTGCATATTATGTTAGCTAAATGTATAGAGCAACTTTTGTGAAAGTCACAAAATCATAACTTGAAAATTCTGAAAATAATCGTCAATTGAATAAGTTGAAAATCCGTTATTTTCAAAATGAAGCAAAAACAAGAGGGGTTGTATCCATATATTCATTGATTAGTGTCAATATAGAGTACACAATACGGAATGTTACGACTACTTTTGGATAAAATCCCTCATTTTTTTGCTTCATTTTGGAAACAACGGATTTTGTCCTTTTTCTATAGACGATTACTTTCAGAATTTTCAAGCTATAATTTTGAGACTTTTACAAAAGTTGCTCTATACATTTAGCTAACATAATATGCAAATGAAATTTTGATATCTTTGACGCATGCGCAGTAAAAAATTATTTAGTAAACCTACTCATTTTTCATACAATTTTTATTATTTTTTAATTCTGATTACAGGGTACTGTGTGCAATATTGTTTGTCATATTTTCTGAAAAAAATATTATTTTATATTAAGAACTCTGAAAATTATAAGGGAAAAACTTAGAAAAATTTGGGGCCATTTTTATAAAAACCTTAATTACTCTGCGAGTATGCATGCTATTTGCATAAAAATGAACACAGTGTATTACAATAAGGCATTCAATCATAATCTAGAGTTTGAGCGCTTTTGCGCCATTAGTTTTGACAGGGTTATTCAAAAGATATTCATTCTTTTTTAATTTGTTGACGGTCCCCTATGGAGTTTCGGTAAAAAATCTTCACGGAGATGTATGACGTATACTATTATATTTATACACTAAGAGTTTCGAGATGATTCCTCATGTATTTTTCTAGATATTTAGTAAAATGTCTAAAATCGCAAGTGTCCCATAATCAATGGCAATATAGTGTATATACTGTCTTCCACTAAAGCATTTATATAGCCATGAGCCTACATGCTATATTTTAACGCTTAATACTTTTAAATGTCTAAACAAAAAATTACAACTTTGTAGGTATTTTTATAAGATTTTCTTTCTATTATATCTCAAGCAAACCTTGCCTTGTCCCTTCTCCCCAATTTTCTCGGCTGATATAAGTAGTGGGTTTGGTTATGCAATAGAAGATTTAAATATACCTTATTGCACATTTTAATTAAATGTAAACAAATGCTTCCCTAACGCCAAATTTTTCAATCTCTTCTCATTTGACTTTATATCATGAGTTTCTTTTTTTATTTTAAAAGATAATCCTCCCAATCAAGAAAATTTTCTTTTAGAATTTGACTGAAATCTTAAATTTCATTTTATGTTATTAACTGTGAATTTGCGTTTCTCAAAGGAAAACTTTTTTTTCTAAATGTTACATATTTTTAATCCATTTTCTATTTGCCAACTTTATATAATTTGTTTTCTTTATAGATTCAGATATGTTCATTATTGAATGAAATTTGCATTCTACATGAATACTAACATGACCGAGACTAGACTCACTATGTCTCATGGTGACTGCTGAGATAAGACTTAAAAATGGAAACTACTTACATGCAATAATTTGAGACACTTAAATTACAAAAATTAGAAAATATTATATTAGTTTTGTTCTAAAAAACCAATTGGTTTAAACTATTGCAACCCGGTTAGTAACAGAATAAAATCATAATGCAAAATCCCTATTCCCAATGCAAGAAAACAAAGACTTAAACCCAATAAACACAGAATAAAAAAAGAAAAAAAAGAAGAAAAAAAAAACAATTATTCATTAGCATCAAAATCAAATCAATGGAGAAAATTACTTAAGAACAGGGTTGGGTTTCTGACATCAGAAACTGGTTTTTGACATGACAAGTGCCAAAAACTGGTTTAAACCGTCAAAAACTGGCTTAAACCGTCAAAAACGTGTAATGCACTTTAAACATTTTAAGAACAAGAGAGAAACATTGAGTAATTTTTTATTTAAAATTAATTGTACTGTAATTTAATTATTACAAAAAAATTAAATTACTTTAATTGCAATAAAACACTGTTTTTTAGAATGTTCAAACAGAAGAAAATGATTTTGTACAGTTAATAATCTGGATCAATTTTACCCCACAGCGTCCTATAGCACTTAACCAATTTAGTACATTTATTTACACCCAAATGGTTTATGAGTTTAGAGTGTCTGAAGCCAAAGTTACAAAATACTCTCTCAATTGATGCTGAGCTAGCAGGACTTGATAGCAGAAGCATTGCCAGTTGAGCAAGTTTGGAGGCAGGCCAAATTTTCAGATTTATGACAATTTTTTTTTTTTTTTTCCCCGAAATGATAATATACAATACAGTAAAAGTAAATTTTTAATATTACATCTAATATTGTACATTTATGACAGATGTTTAATGTGAAATTTTAGAGATCAGTGTAGTATTTGAGGTTTCTGACAAGGTTTTTGACAAGAGGTTTTAGCCATGACGGTTTAAACCACGGTTTTAACCGGATGAAACCGCACGCTGTCAAAAACTTGCCAACCCTGCTTAAGAATGTCATATTCGAGGCTTTGAGGAATAATGAAATCCTTAATAAATCTTAACTAATCAAGCAATTTAAATATTAAAAGTGCACTTTTAACTCGACTCTGCCCTTCTGGGCTATAAATGTTTTACAATTAACAGTTTTATATATACATATATATTTAAGTCTTTAAAAAAGGGAAGAAAAAAAGTAATTTTTTTCTAACAAGCTAATTTGTAAAAAATTGATTATTCTGTCATGTAGATTTACAGCTTATATGAAAAGTTGGGTTGATTAAAATTATTTGTGATTTTAGAAATTTATTAAGTCATCATTTTTCTACAACTTTACTTGTAGCTTCTGCATAACTTGGATTTTGCATTTTTTAATGTATAAAATGAAATGAAACATAAAAAACATGAAAAAAAAACTAGCTTTTTTTTTTTTTTTTAAACCATTGGTTTAAACCATGGTTTAAACCACAGTTTAAACCAACTTGGTTTAAACCAAACAATCCTGCTAGGGCTGCTGGCTATTTCTGGTTTAAACCACTTTAAAAAGGCCGGCTTTTATTAGAAAAAGCCGGCCTTTTGCTAAAACTTTTTTTTTACAAAAACTGTTCTTAAAATGAAATGTATAATTAATAATTAATTACAGTAGACTCCCTCAAATCCGCAAACCAGAAATCCGCAACTCTCTAAAATCCGCACATACTTTATGGATGTAAACAATGAAACTTTCAGATTGGATATTTGGACAAAATGTGATTTTTTTAATTTTGTATCAATTCCATATATTTTTTAATTTTTAATTTTCTCAATAATACTCTATTCATGTTTTTTTTTTTTTTTTTTTTTTTTTTTTCATGAAGGAAGAAAAATTTTAAAAAAAAATCAAGATATTGCTGATATCACTGATAATCACAATTTTCTTACCAAATATATTTATGCATTAATCAAGATTTTTTGGTTACTAAGCCTGGCTAAACTTTAAAAAAAAAATCCTTATTTTATGATTTTGATGAGAATTAGTAATGTACTTTTATTAGGCAAGTTTTGTTGAATAATTTTGGAAAAATATATTTAATTTTTATAATGAATATTTAATCATACACTATTGATCATTAACTTGATCTTTGCTTTTAATATTTTAATCATTTTGAAAATTATCTAAATTTTTATTATTTTAATTTATTACTTATTTTAACATTTTATTATATTGTAAGTATTCATTATAGTCCTGAATGCACTATTAATTGCACTCAAATTACTGTTTAAAAAACGTAAACAAAGCAATGACCAGAAATCCGCAAAATTCTAAAATCCGCACAACCTCTGGTCCCAAGCTGTGCGGATTTGAGGGAGTCTACTGTATTGACTTTTTATTTACTGTTACCATGAAAATGTACAGTAAATTACTGAAATTGTCTGCAATTAAAATATAAGCAAATTTGTTAGTATAAATGGTGTAGTAAACATATAATAAGGATGATTATTAGAAATTTGTGCGATAAATTTTTAAAATATTTCAAATCATTTTTATCGAAGATATTTATTCAAAAAATAATACAATATTAGGTTATGAAATAAGTTACCAATCATTTGGCTCAGTTTTTAAAAAACGGTATGCTTTTAACAATTTTTCTGCTTTTTCAGCACCTAAGTTGTTTTTTATTTTATTCCAGACAAAACGATATGTTGAAAAAATTCTCTCAATAGATGCAGAACTTGGGGGACAGCTATGTAATTTAATTTAAAAAAATCACAGAAATCATTAGGTAATGAACCATCCTTTTTTGATGTGTTCACTTTAGCAAGATTCCGCCATTTTTTGGTGGAAATTGCTCTATAACTTTTTCAGAGAAAAGTAAATGTGGGTATGCTTCAGGATCTTTTAGCTTAAGTTTTAATACACCAGGTAAAAATTCAGGATAATTTTCTTCAAGCCACATTTCAGCTTCATTTTCTTGTGCATTTAGCAATTTTTCACCAGTTTCATTTTGTAGAGTATTTATTTGAATGTAATCCTTACCCATAGCATAAAAGTATTATTAATAAACAGAGAAAGTTCTGCTGAACCTATAGTAAAGGTTTATTTAATCCTGTTGTCTATTTATGATGCTTTTGTGGTATAGCAATTATTAATTGGCTATAAAAATGAGCCTTTGAACATAATTTTAAAGCCATTTCATAATATTTTAATTTGAATTTATAGGAAATAGCTATTAGTAAAATAAATTAACATGTATAGTTGTAAAAAATAAATAATAAGATATACCTTGGGAAAACAGCCAATAAAAGCCGACTTTTTCCACTAAAAGCATAGAAAAGGCCGGCTTTCTTGCAGCCCTGATAGTACCCCAAACTTTTTCTTATAGAATATGAAAGAGTACTACTTACTAAGACAAGTTAAATAATATAGTACTCTTCTGGGATAGTTGCTGTTAGCAGATATAATCTGTTAAATATTAAAAATTTAAATTAGCATTATCTAAATAAAGCATCACGGTTGAATAAAACAAAATATAGCATGCAGTAGTTAAACATATGTACAAAAACATAGAAAAAAAAATGACAAAAAAAAGCAATGTCAATGATGAAATTTTTTCCTATCAGAAAATAATATATCTCATTTCTTTTTAAGAAGGCGAAAAAAAAAAAAAAAAAAAAAAAAAAAAGAATATTCCATTTTCTCATAGGAAAAAAACATAGAAAGAGGAAAGAAAAATGGGATTTTTCATTTTCTGATAGGGAAGAAGTGTGATTATCAACATTGTTTGTTTGAAAGTTTTGTAATTTTTTCCCCCTAAAAATATCAAGAAATCCCACTTCTTTTTCTTTTCTACATTTTTGTATATGTGTTCAACTACTGCATGCTATATTTTGTTTTATTCAACCATGAAGCTTTTTTCAGCTAATACTAATTTAAATGTTGCAGATTTTGAAAATTTTGAATATTTAACAGATTATTTTTGCTAACAGCAACAATTTCTTGATACAGTATTATATTATTTAGCTTGCCCTAATAGTACACTTTCATTTTCTATAAGAAAAAGTTTGGGGTACTATTGCTTAAATAAGATTTTAAGCGAGGAAAATGAAGAAAAACATAATTTTGATGGTATTTTGTGGCAACATAACAATGTAAAATAGCAATGCTCCATGGAAACAACTAAGTTTTAATATGCAGGTACTGTTTTATTAGTAGTTTATTCCAAAAGAATTTTGGAATGTTGTTGCTTGCCTGATATAGCACTCCAAACATACTAGGATTTCACTTTTCTTGAAAAATGGCATTCACAACCTTGAACTTTTGACATTTTCTATTGGAAAGAGGAAATTTTTTCAGGGCTTCATAATTGCACATTATTCATTAAATATGATCTACTTCAACATAAAAAAAAAAAAAAAAAAAAAAAATCATGCAAATCAAAAAATACAACTATTGCACTTTGTCTGATTTTCAAAATAATGGCTCTTAAGCCCAAGTTGTGCCATGCTTTTTAAAAGAATGTAAAGGTCACTATAGCAACAAGTACCAAATGCATGTCAAATACATTTTTATACACTATCAATAACATATTGTACTTACATGAGGCATACTGCTATATAGAGAAATCTTCAAAAATCAGTCAGAGATCAAGCAAAATATTTTCACTGCTTCTAGAACCAGTGATTGAACTATAATATAAAAAGCAGTAATCTGACATCAATTATTCATATTACATATGCAACAAATGTATAGAATACATCCTATTTTTTTACGTTAAAAATAAAAATTTGGTTAATAGCCAATAATCAGTAAAAAATGAGCATAGCTAAAAAATAAGGTAAAATAAAAGTGTCAAAAGTTTGGATGTTAATAACATTCAATTTTAAAAGAAACAAAAATACCATAAATATGTGAAACAATATACATATGCTTAAGTTATGTTATTAGTAACTTTTTGTTTATGCACTCAATCAAAAAAAAAAAAAAAAAAAAAAAAAAAAAAGAAAGATTATTTAATATTGAAATATATATATATATAACTAATAATGTATAAAAATTAATATTACATTTATAATAATAATTATTCAATTATTTTTTTAAACTGTCATTATCAATTTCTTAGGATAGTATTATAACTTATACCAACAAAAAATTTTCAATAAAATCAAAAAACAACTCTGATCACAGATCACACAGAGGGTTTTGTTTAATTTTCTTTCAAAGCAATTTAATTAATAAATCCAAATTTTTAATTTATAATAATTAAATTCTTACATTCATGGTAGCAGCAATAAATTTAATTTTTCAGTAATTATAAAAGGAAAATATTTATTTTAATCAAATTAAAAATGTTCAAATCGAATTATTTAAATAAAATCTAAAATTTCAAATTTTTTGAAAATCCAATATATATATATATATTTTTTTTTTTTACAGAGATATACATTGGAGCATCGTTTATACGCTGAAGGGACTACCCACATCGTATAATCGATTTTCACTTCTAAAACTAGAATTAAATTTTGTTTTCACTTAATTTTGATGTTTAATGTGTTGATTTACATAAATTTCTAAAGTAAACAAATCAAAACAAACAAATAACCAAAAACAAGGGGAAAAAATATAGTAAGCAATTTAAATGTAGGTACTTTTACTTTTTTCTTATGATCATTTTACCTAGTATATTACAGAAAATATTGTCTGTGGTTGTTTGATGTGATGACTGATGTTGAGTTATAACTAATGATTTGTGCAATCCAATGAGTCAAGGGCTTGAAAAGTGTTTTCGTTGGTATTTTGGCAAAACAAGTTTTTAATGTTTCAAAGCAATTCACAACATTTTTTTCTATCCCAACTTTCACTACTGAATTCTTTCAAAACTGAAATTTTTCTTTTACCACGATGAACTCGCATTTTTGAGACTTGTCTGAAAAGAGCTTTAGCCCAAACAATACAAAAAAAAAAAAAAAAAAAAAAAAAAAAAATGTGCTATAATAACTGCATTGGTGTTCATTGATAGCTTGTGAATTCAGCTTGTACTTAAAATACAGAAGAAAAATAAAAAAAATTAAACATGTACAAAATCGAAAAATGAACATATAAATGATTTTGTGCATCATATAAAGAATATATTTTTACAATAAAACGAATAGGAATAAATTGGGACCACACTAAAATGTCATATAAACAATGCTTTATTGTAAATAACATTTTAAATTTCTTATACTGTAAATAACATTTCTGTAAATAACATTTTAAATTTCTAAAAAAAAAAAAAAAAAAAAAAAAAAAAAAAAACTTTAAATGATGAATTATTAATAAATTACAATAGTTTTTAAAATAGAAAAAAAATTATATTCCAAAAAATATTATGAATATCAGTGGTTATGTACCATAGCATAGTGATAAAAACATAATATAAACTCTTAAATTGGCAAAAAATATGAAATTTCATTTAATTAAATCCATTTTAATACAAGGGCGGATCTGGAGAGTCTTCAAAGCGGGGGTGGGGATTTTTGAAATTTGGAAACTCCAATCTGATGCAGGGGTCGAGGCTCATATTTTTCAATGTGGGTCGTGTTACATCTACTTTTTTGCTGTGGGTCGTGTTTGGGTCCGGTTGACTTCTACTTTTTGCTGCTGGTCGGGTTAATTTCTAGTTTTTGCTGTGGGTCGTGTTTGGATCCGGTTGACTTATACTCTTTGATGCGGTTCAAATTAATTTTTGCTCTTTTTTCTTTGGGTCCAGTCAGGGTTTGAAAAAACCCGGGTTTTTTTGAAAAAGCCCAACCCACTGGGTCCAGTAGTCTAAAACCCGGGTTTTTTTGAAAAAGCCCGGGTTTTATCAAATTTTTTTTAGAGTACTCTTCAAATTTCTAATTTTCATATGCATAGTTCCTAAATGTTTAACTTATCAGTGAAACAAGGTATAATTTTGCATTAAGTATAGATTAAGAATAAAAAGAAATATATAAAAATAAAAAAAAAATAAAAAGATTATTTTGTATTTCATGGGACTAGATTGCTGTAAGAATGATTGATATATATTAAGCCAAATACAACTGAATTTCTTTACATACACCTTAAGTTAAACAGACTAATTTATACAATTTCTTTCATTTACTTCAATCAGAAATCAGTTTAAAGCAACAGCATTTATGTATATATATTTATTTTTGTGTTTTAAAAAAATAGAACTCACATATATATATATTACTATTTAAGTAAAATTTATATTGCAATAGTATTAAATTGGATTATCTAAAAGTCAATATCTGTAAAATTAGATCGTAAATGGCAATACACTTTTACTAGTTTTGTATGCCATCTTTAAGCAATCATTGAAAGTATTTGGATACATTTTAGATTATATTTTATCAGGGTTATTTAACTTAAGAAACATGCGCATAGCCAGGGTGGGTGCCCTGGGTGCCCGGGCACAGATCCAAGATTGATTTTTTTTTTTTTTAATCAAAATTTATAAAAGAAAAAAGAAGAAAAATGTAAGCAAAGTTAGTTCAATTAGTTAATCAAATCTAACAGTCTATGTTTTGAAATGTGATAAAAGAAGTGACCTTGATTCTTTCTTTTTTTCTTTTTAAGAAAATTATTTTATTCATCTTTTTTAAAACAATATTTACTAGAATCTGCATTAATCACAGTAAATCAAAAAAGTTGGTTTTATAATCCCAATTTGATGTCGTATCTTTATGGAATTTTTTTAACACCTTTCTATTGCATGCATATTTCCATAAAAAATTAGAGTAAATTCTCGACAAGGATAGAAACTACTATTTATATCTTTGCTTTTGTTATCTAAAGTCTAGATAAGAGAAAAAAAAAAATTGAAACAAAATACAGATGTGAAACGATAATTCCACCATGTGATTAGCCTGGAGAACGGAGGGGGTGGTAGATTGTACAAATTAGAGATGAGACAGGCTCAGCCCCAGCACGAAAGCCCAAACCCAAACCCGGGTCCGAAGCGGGCACGGGCTCTATTTTCATTTTAGTGTTCGGGCCCAGGGGAGGGGGGGCTCGGGCTCATTCTTTCTGAGAGTTAAAAAACAATTATGTGTAGAAGAAATTGAAAGAACTACTATTTTCCTTTTAAAATTATTTATTCTTTTTTAAGTCATTTCAGTGTTATTTTGATCAAAACGAAAGAAAAATAAAAATAATTTTTTGTTATGTTTCAATAGTTGATTGTTGCTTCAAAAGAAAATTTGTGATGTATGGAGATTTATGTCTACTGCATTTCCGTCGACGATTAATTGATAAGGCGCCTGTCAAAATAATCATAAATAATAAATTAGCTTCTGGTTGGATTTCCGTTTGAGGCAGATGATATTTTTTAATTTGATCGTTTATTTATTTATTTTGTTAGAGAATGATTTCTTCGTTTTTGATGCGGACTAGATGCTTGAGGTTTGCAAATTATTTGATTGTGCACGAATCATAATCGTTCTTCATATGATAACAGCATTGCGATTTTTTTTTTTTTTTTTTTTTTTTTTTTTTTTGTCATCATGAATTTGGCTTATGCTGAGGATTTCCCTTTGTGAGTAAACATATTTTACATGTTATTCTGATAGAAAACATTCAATTAATGTTTCTTCTTTTCCCCATAAAAACAACGGAATTTTAAGATAACTGAATCAATGTTTTAATTTGCATTGATTTTAAGGTTCCCGTCAATCATTTGGAATTGTTAAGAGAAATGAATTGATTATAGATAAATGTACAGGGATGTAGTGAAGGGTATACGCCGTATACCTTCTGGATTTTTTTAAGGAACACCGTATAACCCTTTGTTTCTCATGAAACCAGGGTTGGCAAGTTTTTGCCGAAGGTGGAAAAAACCGCGGAAAAAACCTGGTAAAAACCGTCCCGGCAAAAATAGGTTTTTGCCAAACAGGTGGCAAAAATAGGCTGTCCATTTAATTTTTTTCCCCAGAAAGAGAAAAAATATTTCACGAAAGAAAAAGTAAACTGCATACTTAATTAAAGAATCAATATTATTATAAATTTATTTTAACTTTTAAGTTAAATAAGTATAATTATGCACTTTATGAAAGAATACTAATTTTATAACAAGATTATAAATGAAAAAAATTCCAATTTTATATAAATAAGAAATTTCTTTATTCGTGTTTATACAATTATTTATAATTCACATAATAGAACTGTTGAGACTGAGTAAAGCATTTATGTTTATAGCTTATATATGTTAGAAATTCGAAGAAACAGTTATAGTAACCTAAATTTAATTTAATATAAAATTATATTTAAAGCAGAAAACTATTAAATTTCAAATTTTTCGTCAATATCTTCCTCACAACCTAAATTTTGCTGTTTTAGCATGGCTTAGCAGTAAACAAGTTTTGAAAGAGCATCTGTTGATATCTTATTTCAAATCTTAGTTTGCACAAATGAAAAATTTGAAAACAATCTTTCAATAGCAGCACTACTTGCAGGCATATTTGAAGGTGTGCTACTAATGAATAGAAGTTTTTTGAAATTGCACAAGCTTATTCAATACTTCTCCACCAATTACATGCACTGACACTATTAATCACTTCTGCAAAATATGAGCTAGGAAAGGATTCTTCTTTGAGCTTAAAATTAATAATATAAGATATAAAATCGGGATTGATTTTAGATAACCATGCTTTACAGCTTTCTTTTTGTTCATAATTTAGAAGTTCATCTCTGTACTTTCGATGTAACAAATACGCTACAAGATGACATGGCAAAATAGCTTGTTCAAATATCTTTTTTAGTTTTGAAAAATGTGGTTTTAACTCTTCATTTTTCAAAAGATTTAGCCATACATGACAAGCATCTGCTATGGTGAGGGAAGGGTGAATATAATACAAAAAGATAAAGTGACAACAGGCTACTTACTGTAAGTAAATCTAAGTAATTTAAATTTTGTTCCTTTCTTGGAGAGTAAAAGTGACAGAAAAAAATCTAGTTTCCTAATAAGCCATAACAGTTTTTTCAATATATAATTTTCAATTTAATTTACTTACTTTATCTTTAACAAACTAGTTTCATCAGATAAATAGTTATAAAATAGTACCAAAGACTTAGATATTTACATTTCTTAAGTCTCATGACATAAAACAAAATTGTATAAAATCTTTTGATAATTAAAAAATATATATACATATTAAAGACTGATAAAATACTTTACTTACAATGGTCTGTCTAGACTTTTCTCACAGGGTCCTGCTTTTGTTAAATTGGGAAGTTTTCTTGTTTTTGTAAAAATTCTAGACATAGTTTTGTAAATTTTAATCCAGACATAGTTTTGTAAATTTTAAATTATCAGTGTTTTCAGGTTCTACCCTTCACATATAAAGAAACTAAGTAATATATTTTTTGGTGAGTTCAATTGTTTATTAACAGGGTAGATTTTATTTTTAAATGATTAAATTTGTGTAAAGTTCAATTTGAAGATGAAACGTCTATTTCAGAGACAAATCATTTTATGAAGGATCCTGTTTCAGGTTAAAGAATTTTGTAAAAGATCCTATTTTAAAATAAATTATTTTATGAAGGGTCCTTTAAAGGACCTAAAATTTTCTTAAACATATCCCTGTCTTAAGAAAAAAAAAATTAGGTATGTAATTTTTTATTTTGTTTTTAAATTCTTAAGTAAGAGTGAATTCTACCTATTTTTTAAAGATTTAAATTATTTAATATTAATTAATTAGCAAATTAAATTAAAATATTAAATAGTACACTGTTAAATTTAATTGTTTATACCATTATTATCCTTATTAGCATGCAGATTTTATTACACATTAAAGACAAATAGGTTTTTTCCATTTTTGCCGGTTTTTTCCATTTTTCCCCTGGTTTTTTCCATTTTTCCCCTGGTTTTTTCCAGTTTTTGCCACTGTCCTGGCAAAAATACCTTTTTGCCGGCAAAAATGCCAACCCTGCATGAAACCCATAGGATGTACTCTCTAGAGTATACTTTGTGCCTTGAGCATATACCCTCTGCGTCGATCGTATAACCTGTGGGTTTTTTACGACTACACCCCTGAAGATGTACACTTTTTATAGGAAATTGAAAACGTTTTTTGATTCTTCAGCATACAAATAGCAATTTCTATAAACACTATCCATTTATTCTAGGGATGTAATGGATATCCGGCTGATTTTTTAGTATCCAAAATATCATCGAATATCCGAATCACAATCACCGGATATCCGACTTCTCTATCGGATATGCGGTAGAATGCAGCAAAGCAAATATAGATGAATAACAGTAATCGTTTGATCCCAAACAATGCCTAAAAACTTTTGTTTGCAATGCAAAAGATGAAATGTTATAATAAGTTCCCTATCAATGAGTAAAAGGTAACTCAAAAGTTTAAAGAATTGCCAGCTTTCCTACGATTTATATTTAAACGCTGTAATAAATTAATACGATTTATTAATGAATTGAGACAACTTTTGAATAAAGATGAAAAGTAACAGTGTTTATAAATCTTTCAATTACTCTAACCATTTCTTAAATTTTCTTTAAACAGAAACAATAAAAACTGAAATTTAATATTACATTAACTGAATATTAGCATTGGATGAATATTATTTCTTATTTCAAATTATGATTATTTAATCTGTCTAAAAATTGTTCGATAGTCAAACTTTTTGATAAAAATCTTACAATAATCGGATGGACCATTTATCGAACTATGAAAATTTCAAACTCCCAAAATAATATTTACTAAAATTCAAACTATATCTGTTTTAAATACAAATTTCTTTTTCTGGCAAAGATGTGTTCATTTCGACACAAATTATTTTTTTAATTTTATCGAACTAATCTATGGAAAATTTATTTCTAAATAAATGTTACAATATTTTGTCATAAGTACTTTACTGTATAACTGTCTTTCACCTACCTTTCATTATTTCAAATTTGACCCTGTTATTACAAATCATAGCATCAATAACTCTAATAACTATACTATATTTAAGAGTTTCAATCATACAATGAAATTAACTTTGACTGCAAAGATATACAAAATGGATCAAGCATCTAAATTTTCTCAACCAGGTGTTTATTTTTGGATAGAAAGTAAATGTAATGACAATTGGATTATAATACCAGAAACAAAAGAATGGTTTGATATTTATATTCCTGGAGTTATAACGAACATTATTTTATAGCTTTTAATGCAACTAAAGATTTTAGGATTGGTCATAATGCTGATAATTTATTATACAATGCAGCTCTCTGCTTTTCTTATTCCTATCAATATGGAAGGTTGTTTATGAGCATTTTGTAGACTATTAAGAAAGGGCGTCAGGCAAAATTTTTCATCACTACAATAATTAAATATTAGCATTTAAAATTGATAAATATTTAATCTCAATTGATTACGTTATTATTTATATCATGCTTATATGATTCTTTATTCTATAACCCTTTCTTAAAACTTCATCTTTACATAATTTAGTAGAAAAAGTAAAAATATTCAACCAATGCAAATCATGCATTTTTTATCATCATTTACTCGATAAATCTTACTAAAATCGTTACATCCTCGACATTTTAACAGACAGACTTTTTGATGAAAATCTTACAAAAATCGTTAAATATTTGCGTTTAGTGGAATATAAAAAGTGTCCCATAGTAGGTGCCATATACTACTTATACTTTTTTTAGTACCAAAAAATAAAAACATTCCCTCTATATTATGAACGAATTATTTACTGTAAACGCGAATGTCGTAAAAAGATTTCGAAAAAATAGCTAATTTCAATAAAGAATCGCATAAGAACATGCATTTCGACAAAGAATGAGGTAAAAACCGTGCATTTCAACAAAGAATCGTATAAAAATAACCCCAAAATACCGCGCAAAAAACGTGAATTTCGCCCAAAGGCTGAGTAAAAAAATGCAAATTTCATCCAAAGATGTGTTAAAAACGTAAATTCCATCCATGAATCGCATAAAAAATGCAAATTTCGTGCATGAATTTCGTAAAAAATGCGAATTACGTTGATGAATTGTATAATAAAAACGTGAATTACTTTAATAAATTGCATAAAAAACGCGAATTACGTACATAAATTGCATAAAAAACGCAAAATACGTCCATAAATTGCTCTAAAAACGCGAATTTCATCTGGAGAATGCTTAAAAAAAAACGCAAATTACGTCCATGAATCGCATAAAAATAGCAAATTCTGACCATAAATCGCGTAACAAATGCGAATTACGTTCATGAATCGCATAAAAAATGTGAATTACGTTCATAAATCGTTCAAAAAACGCGAATTACATCCATGAATCGCATAAAAAACGTGAATTACCGTCCGTAAATTGTTCAAAAAGTGCGAATTACATCCATGAATCACGTAAAAAACGCGAATTACGTCCGTAAATTGTTCAAAACGCGAATTATGTCCGTAAATTGTTCAAAACGCGAATTACGGCCATGAATCGTGCAAAAACGCGAATTATGTTAATAAATAGCATAAAAAAAAACACAAATTTCGTCAGCAGAAAGCTCAAAAAACGCAAATTACGTCCATGAATCGCATAAAAATAGCGAATTATGTCCATAAATCGTGTAACAAATGCAAATTACGCTCATGAATCGCTCAAAAAACGCAAATTACATTCATAAAAAATGCGAATTACACCCAACATTAAATTAATTTACAGAAAGTCTTTGTCCCATTATTATGTGCACAGAAAGTTTTTGGTTTTATACAAGTCTGTATATCAGATTCATTCATCTCATTTAAAATACAATACTAAATGTATTTTTCCAGTATAGGTAATTGGCAAAAGAAAGTGAGTGTTTGGCGAGAAAAGAAATTTGACAAAATCTTTTCTCGCAACCTTTTTATTTTTTCATATGCACAATCACATACATAAATAATTAATAGTATTAATAATAATAACCTAAACCAAAATAATTTATTGCAACATAAAAGCATTGTTTCTAATTTACACTATTAAAAAATTATGTACATTTTGAGATAACACCCACTGAATTTAAATCAGGGTTGGCAAGGTTTTTCCCACCCCCGGTAAATACCGTGGTAAAAACTAAAAACTGATATTTACCGTCCTGGGAAATACTATGTTTTTCCCACATGGGAAAAACTGATATAAATAAACAAATATAAATTTAAAATAATCTTTAAAAATGTGAAAATAGAGCTTAAGTAAATAACTTTAAAGGATTCTTCAAGAATTCCATTGTAGACCAGACAAGAATCTGGTAACAACAAAAAAATTAAACAAATATGATGAACTTCTGGTTGTATAAGAATGTTTTAGATAAATAGTACACTTATTGTAAAATTGTAAAATTTAAAAGCTAGTCAGATGTGGCAGTCCCTAAACTTTCTACTATTTCATACATGTTGATAATTAGTAAAAATGTAGCATAGCAGTGCTACCAATTAGGTGATTTATACCAAAATCTAGTCAGCAACAACTTACATCAGCTTCTGACTCTGAAGTTTCATGAAAATCTGTGCATAAGTTTCTGAGATAGAGCTATTTTCAAAATATTAAAAGACTCTGCATAACAGCACCACATTTTGATGAACACCAAAAACCAATTTTTATCAGGAGCAATCTTAATCTGATATTTGATAAAAATCCATGCATTAGTTCTTGAGATACAGCTATTGAGAAATCTGAAAAATGTGGAATAACCATGCCACCTGTGTAGGGCAATGTACACCAAAAACGAAATTAAACTACTCTATATGTCACAGACTATCTGAATATGAAATTTGATGAAAATTCGTGCTTTAGTTCTCGAGATAGAACTATTGCAATAATTGTGAATAATACAGCATAGCAGAGCTACCGGTTGAGCGATTCACACCAAAAAGTAATCAGCACCAAATAATATAACTGAATTTAAAGCTTTATGAAAATCCGTGCATTAGTACTTGAGATAGAGAGCTATTGTGAAAATCGCAGTTAATGCAGCATAACAGTGTCACCTGTTGAGCGGTATCCACCAAAAACTAATCAGCTTCAGTTTATATCAAAGTCTTATTAAATCTTAAGTTTTCTGCGATTCCGTGTATTAGTTCTTGCCCACAAAATTTTTGTCAATTACTAGGGATGCACCGAATATTCGGTATCTATTCGGTATTCGGCCTATTCGGCCATGTTACCGAATATCCGGTTAGGCCGAATATTAAACTATTCGGTTGAGCCGAATATTTGGCTTGGCCGAATATGAAACTATTCGGCCTGCCGAATATTCGGTATGGCCGAATATCAAAGTATTCGGCCGAATCCAATACTTAATAAAACCTTTTAAAAACTTTTCACTATTTCTACTTTTAACTGTCAATTTTTTAATTTATATTTAAAATAATTAGAAACAAAATCATTTTTAAATAAAATAGAATGTTTTTACATTATTTATTTGCTGTTTGTAAAGTATAACTTAAGAAAATTAACCATGAGAAGGATTAAAATGGTGATTTATTAGGATTCTCCTTAAGAATAAATTATGTGCTGATACAAGTTTCTAAATTTTGTTTAGTAAATAATCTGTTTCTTGCTTTTCTCCAAATAAAAGTCGTTTAAAAGAAAAAAAAACTTTTGAGATTAGTAATAGCTATCAAGGCAGACAATTTTTGTTCATGAAACCATAATAAATTTATTGAGTCATAAGTACATTGTATTTCATCTCACTCTAGACCAAAACTTGTGTGTTCGTTTATTACATTAATAATAAATAAGATAACATATTTTCAACTCACATGCTTTGATTTCTGTAAAATATGATATGATGGGAAGGGTGGAAAATACCACCATTCATAAGAAAAGAACTATGTGTTAAACATATTTTTATTCAGAATTAAGTTGAAAGTATTTGTACTTTATATTGAAAAAAATCTGCCTTGAGTTATTTAAAAAGGACAATTACCAGACTCTAAAATTTTTCTTTGACAGTTTTTTCATTATTTGATTTTAAAATGTTTGTTTTGATTCGCAAAAAATTTTATTAAAGTTTCATAATTGCACTTCTTAAATAACTCAAGGCAGATTTTTTTCAATACTATTCTCTTATAAAAAGCTCTTGTTTATCAAAATGCAAGTTTCTTTTATTAAATATTATGTAAAACTTTTTGAAAAAGTAACATTTTAATACCTTTAAATTTTGAAATATAAAAAATATTTGGAAAGCCGAATATTCGGTATTCGGCCCAACAATTACTATTCGGCTAGCCGAATATTCGGTATTCGGTTCACCTGTCGGTCGAATATTCGGCATTCGGCCAAAATCACTATTCGGTGCATCCCTATCAATTACTGACATTTTCTAAAAACCACTAAATCGTATTCAGGATCTTCTAAAACGTATAAATCTATCGAAAACTGGAAGTCTAAAATTTTTCATGAATAAATCTCTAATAAGGTAGAAGAGGTTAAAAATAGTGCTTAATAGATTTATTTAAAAAGTAATAAAATTTTTATTTAAATGTAACACAAATTATTTATTTTTATAACACTGATTCTGACTTAAATTTAATAATTTAATTTTGTGTTCTAAAATATTTATTTGGGAAATCCATTATTATTAAAAAAAATTTTGAGCAAATTTTATGCTTTATGCAATAATTCTTATTTATATCTTTCCTACAGAATAATTTTAAATTTAAGGGAAATTTGTAATAATTGCATATTTCTAACTCAAATTTTAAGCATCAGATTCAGAAAGCCAAAATATTTTTAAAATACTGTCATTTGAAAGCTTTTCCCAGTTATTTACCAGTTTTTCCCGGTGGAATGAGAAAAACAAGTTTTGGACGGGAAAAAGCCAACCCTGATTTAAATTGACATTCATAGTTTAATATTGCATTCCTAAAAAATAAATAAGCCATAAAAGATTCATTCAATCACGAACGGGAAAAAATGTATCATGGAGGTTCGTAAAGCAAGTTTTTCAACAATAAATGGACAATATTCTTATGACATCATTGTAGATAATGACGTGATAGTTTTGTTATGCCTTACGTATGATGCCTACCTAGACATCATACTAGGTAAAATTGTGACGTTGTTTACAGTTTGAATTCACGTTTCTTTATTGTCATATTTATGAACTCAGAAACAAAATTAATGGGAAAAAAAGCATGCTTTTTCATTACTAAATTGTGAAATAATGAATTATGAAATGCTACCATGATTGCAAACAGTTTTTAATTTTTCTTGTCGGAATCTTCCAATTTGGATAATGATTGAAGAAGTAAATTAAATTAAGAGTAAAAAATAACATGATGGAATGGGGTAACATATAGAATACTTTTAATGGAGACCAACCTGGTCACCATAGGTGGCTAGTAGATATAATAAACACTAACTAGTTGCATATGAAAAACGACTGACTTGTGCACAATAAAACATTAAATAATTTGCAAACCTCCAGCAAATTCTCGTCTTCTAAAACCAGCAGAAAATATTCCTTTTACCTTATATAAATAAATAAATAAACGATTAGATTAAAAAATATCTTTTGCTTAAGGAAAGCCAACTAAAAGCAAATTCATTGCTGTACTTGTTTTTATTGGTGCCATTAGATTGTCGCCGGAAATTTCGTACACGTAAATCTGTAATTATGAGAAATTTTCATTTGAAACAGCAATGAAATACACTAAAAAAAATAAATAAATAAATAAACACAATTTCAATTCCCCGTCATTTTGATCAAAATAGCATAATGATTTGAAAAGGAATAATTATGCAATTTTTAAGTGGAAAAAAGTTCTTTCAACCTTTCCTACACTGGATAAAGTTTTCCCATTTCAGAAGAAAATGAGCACGAGCCCGAAGTTTACAATGTATTCAAAATTCGCATATTTTCTGCAAATTTTCACCAAAATTTGGATGATTTTCACGATTTTTTGACAAAATTTGCATATTTTCTTGACCTTTTGACAGACCTACATATTTTCTCTGATTTTTCAACAAAATTAGAATATTTTCCACAATTTTTCAACAACCTGTTCATGTAAATCATGTTTTCCCTACAATCCTTTGATGAAAATTGAGTCTTTTTGTGATCCTTTAACAAAAATCACGCCTTTCATGCAGCCTTTTGACAGAAATTGTGTTACCTTCCGCGATCATTTGAAGAAAATGGTATTTTTTCCACAATTGTTTGACGAATTTATATATATTTTTTTTTTTTTTTTTTTTTTTTGCAATCCTTTGGAGAAATTTGCTCAGTTTGGTGTGGTTTATACTCATGTTTTTCTTGCATTTCTTCTATATCCTGCCCCCCCCCCCACCCATAAAAATACCAACAAATTTTAATGCATATTTTCATTGATCCCAGGGATAATAAAATGCATCTCTGAAAAAGCAGAATTCTGCATTTCTATGGAAAAGTAACATTTTTGCATAGTATTAATGACGGCCTGCTTTTGTAAGAAAGGGACCTAGAAATTTAGAAGTCCTGAAGACCCAGGATTTTTCAAGTCCAGTGGCATGACTGACATGAATTAAAAATTTCCTGGCACAAGTTTCATGATGAACTCAAATGTTGCTTTGCAAACCCTTTATTAAATTGGAGAGAGAGACACCTTTTTCTTTTAGATCTGCCATTGAATAAAAAATAAAAGAGAGCAGAATGCAACTATTGCTTGATATTTTTTATAAAGTAACATCATTATATTTTTTATACCATGTAACAATCAGTAAAGAGTTATTATTTACATGCTTTTCTTATATGTGTTTACTTTTGCATTTGACCTTAATCAGTAAATTCCAATTTAAAATTCATTGCTGTTTCTTTTTAGACATGCATCAAAAAGTAAAATAATAAATTCACCTTTATTTTATTGTTGCAATTACCTATATATCCCAAATGTGATAAAAGTTAAATAAATTCTAATCACAGGAATCAATAATATACTACATGTTTTTTAGTGCATTGCATTGATTCCATACATTATTTTAATATCTATAATCTGCATTTGATATTTTAACGTCGAAACGTAAAAATGGTTTATCGAAAATAATGTCTAATAAATCGATAATCTCGTCTAATGAAAATTTACAGGCGTTCCTGCACTTTTGCACACATTTCAGAAACCAATTAAGATCAAAAGTAGAAGGCTGCCTGAATGCTTATCATATAAACCAATAGTTACATTAAACCTCAATTAAACCACTTAAATGTACAGACTGATTATATTTGTCACAGAAGAGAATACGATCTAAAATAACGCGATTCACAAAAAATAGAAAATCGGATTATTTATAAATATGTACATATATATTTTTAACTATAATAAAGCGAACATATAAAGATATGTAATAATTTTAATCTCAAACTATTAAGTTAACTTACACAAAAACAAAAAAGGATAAACTTTTCTTTTTCGAATGCACAGTTAATTTAATTTTCTTAACGAGTCATAATTACTGCACAGAATACTTGAATAGTAAAATGACTAAATGGATCATAGTAAAATTACATTTTTAGATCGCAAAACTAAAACCACAGTACACTCCAAAACATTGGAGAACTCTTTAAAGCAAAACACTTACAAATTTTTAACCAACTGAGTACAATTGAGTTGTTCTTTGCTGCCGCATTAAAGGATCTTACAGAGCATGGAGCATGGCCAACTAAATCTGTACGAACCTTGCCCAAGAATCTTACAACCTGAGGTCTCACTCCATATGCTCCAGTCTTTTTCGAAAGGGAATATTCTGATCGTTATTCGTGAACAAAGCCTATTACCCAGCGTACATCTGATGATGATCGATAAAAATAAAACAACGTAATCCATTGCAAAATTGCATTGTTGTATTTATGGATTCGCAATTTACATTGATTATGTATTGTATTTTATTTACTGCAGTGTGAAAATATATTACTTTATAAACTACCACATTTGATGTTCATTTTTTTGTTGAAAGGAATTTAAAAATTACAAATAGTTCTATTTGAAGTCAAACCTCAAAATAAACTATCGGTACTGATAGCAGGATCTATTTTAAGGTCAACGCCATTTCTGTGAAAGCTGAAATAGTAAGTTTTTTTTCCTGCCTTTTCGTCAAAAACAACATTTATTTGTAAAACTTACAGTATTTTTCAATATTTGATTTGTTATAAATAAGCTTACGCTTAGTAAACTTTCAAAATATTTGAATTTCTAAAGAGCTGTGTCAGTAATAACTGTTTAGTATAGTCCATCGCAGTCGTCAAGCTAATACTATAAACAATATTAATGTTCAAAATAGCATGTTACTTTTATCATTTCTGACTTATTTAATGCTTCATTAATCGAATTTTTTGTATGATGTTTATCTTAGGTAATTTACAATAAGCCTGATTAAAACAAATTTCCAGTTATCCAAAAAATATAAAAAAAAAAAAAAAAAAAAAAAAAAAAAAGCGTTTAAAACACAGGGTGGTCATAGACCTGGAAAACTTAAAAATATCAAGCAAATTTGTTAATCTTGAAATATCAGGGAAATTCGGATTCAAACCTGTAAATTCATAAAAACACATTTTTAGTGTCCATTGTGATTGTGGTAATTAAATCTCAATTCTCGGGCTCAGCCCTTGCTGAAAACGAGCTTGATTCAATCTTTTACCAATTTTTGGATTCGATCATGGTTAAAATTTTATTTGTTCATTTTATTTTAACAAAATAATAATAATAAAAGCTTGCTATTTGGGTGATTCCACAGTATTTGGGTGTCACGTACGGGACAATTCACACTGTTTTCATGATACCTTTTATTGTTTTTCTATGGCAAAAAAATATAATAAAAAAATTTGAACCATTTAAAAAACATTTTGCATCATTGGCTAACGTTAATTTGAAATTAAATCTTAATTAGGTCAATTTTAGCATTAAAAAATATATAGATAAAGTTTTGTAACGTACAGGATGCCACAAAAAAAATTTTTTTAAGCACCAAAATAAACTTTCATTTTCTCTGAATTTTTTTTACTTTTAAAAAAATAAATTGTACAATTGGTTAAAGGATAAGTTGAATTTAGCTTAATTACTTAAAATAACTTTTTAATTTCTCCCATTAATTAATAAATAATTAATTTCATGCGTCACGTACGGGACATGGCATATTGTAACGTACAGGACATCCAATTAAAAATAGCAAAATGTTCAAGAATGTATACAATGTACCAATTAAAAATAATTTAGCTGAAAAATTAAGTATTTTGCTTGGTTAAAAGAAACAAAAAAAACAAGTAAATAAAGGAATTTCACACAAATTGTAAAAATTTAAATTAAATTTTAGAAATTGAAATAATTACGAACTATCTATGAAAAAATATGATTCTATACATTTAATGAAATTCATTAGACATTTAACGAAGTTGTAAGATGTCAATGATGTTTTCAATTTTTTCTGTATCTTCTGATGATATGAAAAAATGACCTTTATTATTAATGGGATAAGGGCTATTATCTAGTCTCATCAAAATATTTTTCTTTTGGATTTTGTCCTTTTCTGGAATAGCTGGCCACATGAATTATTTTTTCCAATTTGTTTCATAAATGAAATGCAAAAAATGTCATCATTAATTGTTTCTAAGATACCAGGCCACCATTCATCGTCATGCAAAACACATACCCAATCTGATATTTGAATTGGGATGATTCTCTGGGTAACGCACGGGACAATTACAAGTTAATTTTGTTATTTGTCCAAGTTAATATTCATAAAAAATGTGAAAAAATATTATGTTTTGGTAGTACTTCAAGGCATGTATTATTCCTCAATAGCATTATTTTCTAAAGACCCTGGTTAGCTGGAAGTAATAAAAAATTGTTTGTAACGCACGGGACATCACACGGAATAGAATAAAATAAAATTAAACTTTTGAACAATATTTCTGTGAAGTATGTGCAAATAATTTAATTACTGAGCAATTATATCATAGAAGGGACAATTTTGTACATGTTAAATGGGTTAATTGTTTCAAACAATCTCTTATGCTATAAAATGGAATGATGTTTCATTATTGTGTAAAGTAACACACGGGACATAAAATTATATAAGTAAACTTGCAGTATAACAGAAAATATTATTATGAATTTACTCCAATGACCATTGTAACAATTTGATTTAATAATTAATTTAGTAATTTAATATTAAGAACAATTATATTTATATTAAATTAATAATTAAATCAAATTAATGCTATAATCATTGAAATGAATTCATGTAATATAAGAATAATTTATTATTTAATAATGATTTTAATAATAATTCATTGATTTAAATACATAATATATAAATAATTTAAAATATACATAGTTTATAATTGGCAACACCAAAAAAGGTGGGAATCCTTTGTTTCCTGCATGCAAGGAAAGAAAGTGGTCAGATAAGATTTATTGATAGATGAAAAAAAAACAAAAAAAATTTAAAATGAATAATGCTGAGAAAATGAAGAGGTATAGGGAAAAACACAAGGATAGGGTAAGAGAAAAAAATAAGAACAGGATGTGTATAGTAAGAGCATTAGAAAAAGAAAAGTTCAAAGGAGATAAAAGATTGCAAGAGGAGTACTGTAAAAAAGAAAGAGAATGCAAACATATATACAGACAGAAAAAACGAAATGAATTAAAGGCAACTTCTTCTGTACATTTATCAAAAGGATTAGGATCATACACTTCCCCACAAACATTTGGAAAAGCTGTTAAGAGAGCTGCTACATCCCGGCCAAAATCACCAAGAAAAAAACAGGCTGTAGTTGCAAAATTAGCCAAGCAGGTTGGTTTTGATATTAATGTTCCTAGTGTGAATATGGAGTGGGAAAGGTTCAAAACAGTTAAAGAAACAGCTGTGGAAGAATTTTTTCAACGACCAGACATTGTTTACACTTGTCCAAGCATTAAGGATGAAATGATTGTGTGGAAAGATGGAAAGAAAATTAAACTAAGAAAATATTATTTAACCATGTTCATGAAGGAAGCCTTTTGTTTATTTAGAGAGTTGAATCCTGAAATGTCCATTGGATTTTCGACATTTTGCAAGATGCGGCCGGAAAATGTACTGCTTCTACATGAGACACCAGCAGATCAGTGCAAATGTATAGTGTGTGAGAATTTTTCCTGAAACTGTCAGCATTGAAAATTCCATACAATTCTGAATTTTGGAATGCTAACCTTTGTGATGATACAGTAAATTCTGATTGTTGGAATGGAGTGTGTGATGAATGCAAGCATGGCCAAAAGATTATACTTCCAGACATTGAGTTGGCTAAAGAAGTTACATGGAAAGAGTGGGAGAAGTCAGAAAACGAAAGATTGATATGTTCAATCAAAAGTGGGTCTACTGGAGAACTCCTTGATCATCTCAAGAATACATTCAATAAATTCAGCTCACACATAAATGTTAAACGAATTCAGGCTGCAGATTTCTCCAAAGATAAGGAAAATCCTCGTGTAAGGGTACTACAACTTGACTTTGCAATGAATTATAGCTGTGAATACCAGAATGAGGTTCAAAGTGCACTTTCGACTCTTAACAGTGTGACTTTATTCACAGATGCTTCAATACATTGCTGTGAATGTAAAACATACCTTATGTGCTCAGATACTAAAGAAAAGGAGAAAAACAATCAAGGCATTCATAGAATATCTATATGAACATGAGCTGAAGCCAAATTCTCCTGAGATGATTGATGTTGAAGAAGTTATTTCCTCGGTCCATCATCGGAGTTCAAAAACAGATTCATGGCCCTATTCTTGTCACAGTTAAGTGAAAAGTATAAAAAGGTGGAAATACACAGCCACATCACATGGCAAAGGAATTGTTGACGGAATCGGTGGGCGTGAAAAGTCACTGGTGAGAACTGCTGTGATGAGTAAGGGTAGTTCTGCAGTCATAGTTCAAAATGCCAAGGATTTTGCAGATGTTGTAAGGGGTCTAATGCCAAGTACTACTGTAATTTTCATAGAAGATAAAGAAATTCAAAGAAATGAGAGTGCATGGGAAGAAGCTGTTTCAATTCCAGGCATTAAAAAATGTCATGCGATCAAATCATTTCCAAATCAAAGCCTTCGCTTATACTACAATGCTTTACAAGAAGTCGATTGATAGGAAATAACTTCCAGAAATCAACCTCTGATCTCATTTTAGGGAATTGGGTGCTAGTGATTTATGACTCTAACACCTTTCCAGGGGAAATTGTTGATGTAAACGCAAATGGTGATGAGTTTGAAGTAAATGTTATGGTCAAAGCTGGTCCAAATACCTGGAAATGGCCAGAAAAAGAGGACAAGTTGTGGTATGTACAAGAAAGTGTGGTCAAAGCCATTAATCCACCTGTAGTTGCCAGCGAAGTGGCTAACCGGACCGGATGTGCGCGTAGTCCACAGGCTACACGGACCGGGTCATGATTGCGCATGCGCAGACGATAGGATCAGCTGACGGGGTGGCTGTCAACCGTGACGTCAATCGTAAGCGTGCACGTTGATTGGTGATAGGTTTCCCTCCGCGGTGAAACCAAGCAGTGCCTAGGGGAGTTAAAGTTGGGAGGGTTACATTGTGACTGAGGCAACCAGGGTTGGCGAGTTTTTGCCGAAGGTGGAAAAAACCGCGGAAAAAACCTGGTAAAAACCGTCCCGGAAAAAATAGGTTTTTGCCAAAAAGGTGGCAAAAATAGACTGTCCATTTAATTTTTTCCCCAGAAAGAGAAAAAATATTTCACGAAAGAAAAAATAAACTGCATACTTAATTGAAGAATCAATATTATTCTAAATTTATTTTAACTTTTAAGTTAAATAAGAATAATTATGCACTTTATGAAAGAATACTAACTTTTATAACAAGATTATAAATGAAATAAATTCCAATTTTATATAAATGAAAAGAAACTTCTTTATTCATGTTTATACAATTATTAATAATTTACATAATAGAACTGTTGAGACTGAGTAAAGCACTTATGTTTATAGTTTATATATGTTAGAAATTCAAAGAAACAGTTATAGTAAGCTAAATTTAATTTAATATAAAATTATATTTAAAGCAGAAAACTATTAAATTTCGAATTTTTCAGCAATATCTTCCTCACAACCTAAATTTTGCTGTTTTAGTATGGCATAGGAGTAAACAAGTTTTGAAAGAGCATCTGTTGATAGCTTATTTTGAATTTTAGTTTGCACAAATGAAAAATTTGAAAGCAATCTTTCAATAGCAGCACTACTTGTTGGCATATTTGAAGGTGTGCTACTAATGAACAGAAGTTTTTTGAAATTGCACAAGCTTATTCAATACTTCTCTACTAATTACATGCACTGACACTATTAATCACTTCTGCAAAATATGAGCTAGGAAAGGGTTTTTCTTTGAGCTTAAAATTAATAATATAAGATATAAAATCAGGATTGATTTTAGATAACCATGCTTTACAGCTTTCTTTTTGTTCATAATTTAGAAGTTCATCTCTGTACTTTCGATGTAACAAATTTGCTACAAGATGACATGGCAAAATTGCTTGTTCAAATATCTTTTTTAGTTTTGAAAAATGTGGTTTTAACTCTTCATTTTTCAAAAAATTTAGCCATACATGACAAGCATCTGCTATGGTGGGGGAAGGGGGAATATAATGCAAAAAGATATAGAGACAACAGGCTACTTACTGAAAGTAAATCTAAATAATTTAACATTTTGTTCTTTTCTTGGAGAGTAAAAGTGACAGAAAAAAAATCTAGTTTCCTAATAAGCCATAACAGTTTTTTCAATGCATAATTTTCAATTTAATTTACTTATTTTATCTTTAACAAACTAGTTTTATCAGATAAATAGCTATAAAATAGTACCAAAGACTTAAATATTTACATTCCTTAAGTCTCATGACATAAAACAAAAATAACAAAATTGTATAAAATCTTTTGATAATTAAAAAAATATATACATATTAATGACTGATAAAATATTTTACTTACAGGGGTCTGTCTAGACTTTTCTCACAGGGTGCTTTTGTTAAATTAAGAAGTTTTTCTTGTCTTTGTGAAAATTCTAGACATACTTTTGTGAATTTTAAATTATTAGTGTTTTCAGGTTCTAACCTTCACATATAAAGAAACCAAGTAATATATTTTTTGGTGAGTTCAATTGTTTATTAACAGGGCAGATTTTATTTTTAAATGATTAAATTTGTGAAAAGTTCAATTTGAAGGTGAAACGTCTATTTCAGGGACAAATAATTTTATGAAGGGTCCTGTTTGAGGTTAAAGAATTTTGTAAAGGATCCTATTTTAAAATAAATTATTTTATGAAGGGTCCTTTAAAGGACCTAAAATTTTCTTAAACATATCCCTGACTTAAGAAAAATAAATTAGGTATGTAATTTTTTATTTTGTTCTTAAATTCTTAAGTAAGAGTGAATCCTACCTATTTTTTAAAGATTTAAATTATTTAATATTAATTAATTAGCAAATTAAATTAAAATATTAAATAGTACACTGTTAAATTTAATTGTTTATACCATTATTATCCTTATTAGCATGCAGATTTTATTACACATTAAAGACAAATAGGTTTTTTCCATTTTTGCCGGTTTTTTCCATTTTTCCCCTGGTTTTTTCCAGTTTTTTCCACTGTCCTGGCAAAAATACCTTTTTGCCGGCAAAAATGCCAACCCTGGAGGCAACCCTTTCAGCGGATTAAATAGGGGTTCCCCTATTGACAGATGTGGGTTGGACAAAGCTCTCCACCGCAAATTCTTAAGAAGTTTGTTGGGCAAGGGATTTCCTGGAAAACATTTTCGGAAAAGCTTTCAAGAAAAGTAAATGCGACTGAATGCAAATTATGACATATAATTATAATTATGAGAACATTGTGACACGTTTTATCTTTTTCTTTTAACTATCCTTTTGCGTTGAAAACTGGTCTTATTATTTATGAAAAACGTAAAATGCTGAATTTTAATTACTTGTTGTAATTATAATTTTAATTTACGCTGAATACTTATCATTTAAAACTGCATTTTATTTACATAATTATACATCATTTAATTTCTAAGTTATGTTAGTAATTAGAATGTTAATTGTTTCAGAAACCTGCAAGTCTTGATTCTTCAGTGGTTTAATGCAGGGAATAATAATAAACGGATTCAAATAAAAAAAATCGATTTTAATAAAAATAAGATTATTATTATTAATATTATTATTATTATTAATATTATTATTATTGTAGTATATTTATACAATACTGAAAAAAAAATGCAGAAACACAAATCATGAGTTTTAATACAAACAAAGCTATTGAGTTATATTTAGAACTATATAGATCATTGAATTAACTTTGGAAATAATTCTTTCTTTAAATGTTTAAGCGAAGCGCATATATTATTTTTAGCAATAACAATCTAAATTTTTCAAAAATATAAAATTTCATAAAAATTTTATTGTACCTCTTATATTTATTTAAAATTGAGATTAAAAGTTAAATTCGGGAGGGGGGGGGTACAAATAAAATCTTGCATTTTTCATAATGTACCAGACCCGGCCCCAAAAATTCTGTTTAAATTTACTTGACCAGAACCGGATTTAAAATTGTATATATATATATATATATATATATATTGTTTAATCTTAATTTATATCTTGCTAAATTCTTCTTTTGATTCAATTATTAAAAGCAGTATCTTCAATTACCGTCTGCTATACCAATTTTGTTTTATATAAAATTATGAACATTTCTTTAACATTTAAAAACCTTGAATAAAGAATTCGGATCAAATTGTATTTATTTATTTTTCCTGGTTGTCATGTTTTTCTGCGCAGTATAAAAACAAAAGGGAGGATGGTCGTCCGGGCGGCAGAATGAAAAACGGAGATGGCGCCAAATGAAGACTTTTTATTTATAATATATAATATAATAATTATATATTATTAATAATTTTGCACATAATTATTAATATATTAATATAATATAATAATTGTAAATAAATAAGTAAATTATTAAAATTATAATAATAATTAAACAATAAATAATGTATAATACAGTAAAACCTCCATAACAGACACTCCCGAATAGCGGACACCTTTATTTAACGGACAGTTTTCCGATCCCTACCCCCAAAACCTAAATTTTTGCATGTTTAACCTCTAAATAACGGACATTCCGAATAGCGAACACAATTTTCGGCGATAAAGAATGAAAAATATTTTTTTAACGAGAAAAAAGAAGAAAAAAGTAAAAAGGCCTCTAAATTTATCAGGGCAATGTGTCACAAATTTTGTGATCACAAATAAATGTAGATCGTGGTCTGGGGAAAATCATCCCTCAACGTTCAGTGTTGAATTCTGGGGGGTGCCCGGGTGGGACATCTTCCAGGGCATTGAAATTCCCCTCCCCCCGGAAGGTTTAGAGATTTTGTGCTTTTAATAATCAAAAAGTGCAAATCCCCTTTCCTGCCCGGAACTCTATAATGTTTAATAATGTCGCATTGAAAAACAAATTAGATGTAATCACAAGCAAAAGAAAACTTTTTCAAAAAATTTTTTTTTCATAAGAATGTAATAAACAGTGGAAGAAGGTGTGCACAATTTTATTGCAGATGTGTTACACGACTGGTGTTGTAAAGAAACCGAAAATGTGTCCCCCCTGGGGGGGCAGAGTGGGGGGTGACACACAAGACATCCATAATATGAATAAGCAGTTGCAGACCTTTGAAATGATGTGTCACACGACTGGTGTTGTAAAGAAATTAAAAATGTGCCCCTCTGGGGGGGCAGAGTGGGGGGTGGCACACAAGACATCCATAATATGAATAAGCAGTTGCTCCAAATAATTAAAATAAAAATTAGCTTTAATTCTACATGAATTAATTGCATAAATAATCCGAAGTTATGGATTATTAAAATGGTCTAAGGCTATAAAAACTATACGCAAAATTAAAATTTACTCCAAAATATTTGATTAATACTTAATTTCTAAAAATCATAAGGCTGTTTCTTTGCGATATTCAAGAAACTTTCAACAGTCATTTTAATCAACGATATTCAATGTTTTTAAATGGCCTGCCCTTTGATTTTTGTCAGAATGATCTCGTATTTTAAATGGCTTAAAAACGAAAATGAAGCGTCGAATACCTATAAAAAAAATATGTATGTTGTGAAGAAAACTTCAATTAACCAGATTTTCATTTCTACAACTTTCTAAAAATTCAGATTTTTCGTAAAAAATTTTTTTTAAATGACCATTTTTCCCATTGAAAAGCATTGCAGAAGCATCGATCGTCAGCCTGCTAGTAGCGGTTTCGCCATCTATTGTCAAAAAATCCGCATGGCAAAATTTTAACACTACTTTCCCCCTCCTGCTTCTTACTCCGTGTTTCTTTACATGGAAAACTGCTGAACCTATCGTCTGTGCATGCGCAATCATGACCCGGTCCGTATAGCCTGTGGACTACGCGCACATCCGGTCCGAGTAGAAGCGGCCTAGTTGCCAGAAATAGAGGACAATTTATCTTCAGTGAACTATAAGATAATAGTAATGCACGGGACAAAAACTTTTTAGTTCCTACATATTTGTTAATTAATTTGTATACCCTAAACATATCAAATATTAAAGTATTATATGAATGTATTTTGTAGCAGGATGTGTTTTGTTTATTTCATTTATATAAGTTTTATATACTAAAAAATACCTTCAAAAGTAACACACTGGACATTTTGAAAGTGATATTTTGTTAAGAATTTTTTCCAATGATAATTATTTTTCAAAAGGAATTTGTTTTGTGTGTTTAAGTAGCACATTACCATCACCTTCTAAATTTGAATAAAAATCTTCATCAGGTATGGTAAGATATTTAAATAATAAATATGAAATTTGATCTGAAAACTTACTTATTTTTAATGTTATGAGGAGTCTTATATTATTTTAGTAATAGAAGGTATTAATTTGGCAATGAAAATTATACAAGATTGTTTTTATATGCCTTAGAATGTCTACTTTTTAAAAAAATATGTAAAAAATTAATTTTATTAAATTAAAAATTGCCTTCTTAGGCTCAATTTTCTGAGAATCGCCCATTGGGCAAGTTGGAGATTCTTCTTTGGTAGGAAGCCAAAGCGTAATTTCTTCATCAGGTACTTCAGTTTTACTAAAGCATGAGTGTTGTCGAAGGCCTAGATTTTCATTATTTAATGGCTTTGTAAAATGGATATTGTGGATGCATAGACAGATGTCGCTCTTCTTTTGCTTGAAGCAAATCACACATAACTAATCCTTTCTTCGTTTTACTTTCTATGTGTTTCCATTGGTAGAAATTAACTTTCATTTCTTCTCCAACATCTATTTTATTGCAATCAAGAATATTGTTTACCCAAGCCTCTACTAAACATTCATTGCGTATCCTTTTACAACAATTGACTGTTTTACTACTGTTAAGATCAAAACAGCAAATTGTGTCTTTTTACAGCTGTTTCTGCAATTGTTGGAAATTTAAATGAATTGCTAATTCTGTTTAATCCATCAATTAGCAATTCAATGTTTTCATGATATAAACACATGCAGACTTCATGATCTTTTTCTGAAATTGGGAATACTTCTGCAGGTCTAAGAGCAGCAAACATGCTAAATCCAATTGATATTGTTGATTGTTCTTTAAACAATTGGTATGTTTCCTTTATTTTCATCATTAAGATTCTTTTCTGGAGCTTTATTTGTTTTCCAGTAACATCTTTCACAGAAACATTCTCTTTTTTTCCAGGTAGTATTCTGCTAATTGAATTTTGTTTATAAAAATCAGATACTTCTTTCTTTTGTTCTTCAGAAAGTGCATCTGCTCTTTTCTTCCTTTCCACTGTTTGTTTACAGCTTAGAAAGAATGTGAACCGTATTTGGTGACCTTTGGCGACGAACTTTGAATAACATTTGTTATAATGAAAATTTGTTTGGTTGGTGTTGTTAGCAAAATTGATTTTACATGTTTCACAGCTTTTCCCAAAACTTGGGGTTTCATGCTTACAGTTGGGGCAGTTTGTGAATTTCTATGTTTAACTTTTACTTCTTAGCTCTCTGTGTCCTTTTTCTTTCAGTTTCCCTTTTCCTTTGTTGATCAATCTCTTTAACAGTCATTGTTAATTTTTTTTTCTGCCTATAGTTTTTAATTCTATCTCTTTCTTTTGCTTTTTCAGCTTTCCACATTTCTTCATTCATTTTCTTTTTCTTACAAGTTTTCTCATTCTTTCTGCTAAAATTGGAGCCTTTTTTTTTTCAAATTATGCAAATGACACAAATTTTAAGAACAAAAACACTAAGTTGGAATAATTTACAAAGTAAAAAACAAAGTAACTATTTTAAAACATTCAAAATATATTCATAATTCTTACTTTCCTATAATAAAACACATGCTTTTGACAACATGAAAAATAGCAGACGAATTACAATGTCTTAAGCATGAAAGCATGGAATGACTGTTTTTACTGTTCTAAATCATAAATATTTATTGATATTTAGCAACAGTACCCTCTATGAAGGCAAAATTACAAGTATTATCTTAAAAAGGAATTTTTTTTACAATTTTAAATTAATATACAAAATTTTGTCCCGTACGTGACAGAATTGTCCTGTACGTGACACATTTTTATACAATTAATTTAGCTTATTAATTAAAAGATTTAATAATAATGTTGGGTGTTTCAGTTTACTTGTATTATACAGACATGCTACTTTTCCACGGAAACGCGGAATTCCGCTTTTTCGGCGACGAATTTTATTATCCCTGGGATCAATGCAAATATGCATTAAAATTTGTTGACATTTATATGTAGGGGGGGGGGGTAACGATGAAATACAACGAAAACGTGAGTCAAACGGCACTAAATTAAGAAAATTTCTTCAAAGGATTGCAGAAACAATGCAAATTTCTCAAAAGGATCGAAAAAACTATAAAATCATCAAACAATCGCGGAAAAAATACTATTTTCTTCAGAGGATCGCGAGAAAAAACACGAATTTTGTTAAATGATCACGAACAAGACGCGATTTTCGTCAAAAAAGTGCTAGGAAAACACTATTTTTGTGAACAGGTTGCGGAAAAATATTCTAATTTTGTCAAATAATCGTATTTTATCGAAAGATCGCAGAAAATGCGCCAATTTTGTAGAAAGATCGCAGAAAATATGCAAATTTTGACGAAAGATCGAGGAAAATACACGTATGTTGACCAAAGATCGCAGAAAACATACAAATTTTGACGAAAGATCGCGAAAAATATGCAAATTTTGACAAAAGATCACGGAAAATACGCAAATTTTGACGAAAGATCACGGAAAATACGCAAATTTTGACGAAAGATCGCGGAAAATACGCATATTTTGACGAAAGATCACGGAAAATACACATATTTTGACGAAAGATCGCGGGAAATACGCATATGTTGACGAAAGATCACGGAAAATATGCATATGTTGACGAAAGATCGCAGAAAACACACATATGTTGACAAAAGATCGCTGAAAAAACAAAATTTAACGAAAGATCGCGAAGAATACGCATATTTTGACAAAATATCGCAGAAAATACGCATATTTTGACGAAAGATCGCGGGAAATACGCATATTTCACGAAAGATCGCAAGAAATACGCATATTTTACGAAAGATCGCGGAAAATAATGCAAATTTTGACGTAAGATCTCGGAAAATACCCAAATTTTGACGAAAGTTGGAGGAAAATACGGAAATTTTAACGAAAGATCGCAGAAAATACATATATGTTGACAAAAGATCGCAGAAAACACAGATTTTGACGAATAATCACGAAAAATACGCAAATTTTGACGAAAGATCGCGGAAAATATGCAAATTTTGACGAAAGATCGCGGAAAATATGCAAATTTTGACGAAAAATCGCGGAAAATGTGCAAATTTTGACGAAAAATCGTGGAAAGTACGCATATTTGACAAAAAATCGCGGAAAGTACGCATATTTGACGTAAGATCGCGGAAAATATGCAAATTTTGACGAAAAAGCGCGAGTTTCGCTAAAGGACTTTGGAGAAATGCAAACCTCATTAAAAAGGCTGTGGGAGAAAAAGTGCAATTTTCGTCAATTGCTAGCGAAAAACGCTAATTTCGTTAAAAAATTGCAGAAAAACGCAAATTTCGCCAAAAGTCTGTGAGGCCGTGAAAGTTCAGCTTTTTTCTTGCCGAGCCGGTAGCATGTCTGATTATAGACTAAGAGAAAACAAAAAACTATGCAATTACCATCAGTATTATTTATATAAAAAAGAAAAATATTATGAAAATTGTAACGTACGGGACAAGACAAAAATAATGAAAATTTTTAAAAGATTATTCTTTTTCAAATTTTTTTAGAGTTTAATATAATGTTATTGATTAAGGAAAATACAATGCTTCAAAAATCTTTTAATTAAACAAAATATTTTTCAAGTTATTGATAAAAAACAAATGTCCCGTACGTGACACATTTTTCAGTGATGTAGTAAACAAAATGCTGTAAAATTTTATTTATTTATGGTAAAAATATTTTATTAACAGGGTCCGACAAATCCCGGGCGCCCGGGCGACTAAAAAATTCCTCTTGGCGACTAACTTTTTTACCTACTGTTAGAATATTTTAAGTTTAGTTTTCCCCCTTTAAAAACTTATTATTTCGTCCACTCTGCCAGCAAACGCACGTACGTTTATCAGTGCCATTGCTGTTTGTTTACATTTTTTCCAACACATTTTCTCTAAGTTGAGTTGTCTCACAGCTGCTTCAACGTGAGGCAAGTCATTTTTGCAAGGTCTATAGGCACTGCTGTCTGCGCGTGTCTTACTGCTTTGTGACGTATACTGCACCGTGATTCGTCCAGGCAAGTAACTGTTCGTTTTAGCTCTCTGGTTTTCGGCCTTCCCGCTCATTGTCATTGTACTCGTAGTTCTTATTTCGTAATTCATTCATTCCCGAGACGACAGACTGGTTTGTTTTTCGAGGTGGCGCCCGCGTACATTGTTCTTTACCATTGACAGGAAATGTCATCCTGTTCTTGCCACTTTCCGGCCATATCTCCATTTCTATAGTCAATCTATCTTTATTTACTTTAACCTAATTACATTCATCCTATTTTAAAGTTTACTCATTTATTATAACCTTTACAGTCTATTATTTACCTTTTATTAAAATACCATTTTTACCTTTTCATTTAACAGGTTTTCCCTTTATTAAATCTGGTTAACTTTATTAATATCTCTTTATTAAAGTTTTCATTCATATAAACAATAGTTATTTAACTTACCTTATATTTATTTTCAACACTTTTTACCTTTTAAAACTCCCGGCTTGTTATTGTTTTCCCGTCGTATTCGTATGCAGTCGGAAGCTGTAATGACGTGTTTCTTGACCGTCACAAGGTGACGTCATTTGTCTACCGCCCATTTCCGGTATGACGTTTCGTCATGATGGTTTCCCATTTGACCATCGCTTCACCTGCCCTTTTGCATGCGTAATGAGTTTCTTTTCATTTCCCTTCTAGTATAAATACTTTGACAATTGCTTAGATCCTTGTCTTAATGTTTCAGTATGTGATTACGTTCGTCTTGTTTAGTTTGAGAGTTATGATTTGACTTTTAGTTTTCGTTTCAACTTATGTGTCTGTACTGTGCCGTTTTATTAGTTTTTGTTAAGTGTTTAGTAAAACTAACTTTACTTGAGACCAAGAAGCAGAGGCGTGATGTTATCTCCTTGATGTTTTCTCCATTTTACTGTGAGCGATGTTAAGGGCTGAAGTCCGTGAAAAAGGGCCGCCGTATTCGAGCCGAGTTTTGAAAGCTTCTCCGTGTTTACGTATGAAGGCTGACAGCTGGTGAAGTGGGGGAAAGTTTTATGATGATAACATTTATTTAGTCAGTAGTTTTACTCAGGTGCACTACTGCTCTTTTTGAATCGACATTATGGCTACAGATCGTCAAGCAATTAGATGTAACATACCTTGTTTACCGAAGTATAATTTTTGCCTGCCATGAAGTCAGTTTATTTTGTTTCCTGTTTTAATTGTTTAATATATTTAAATACCTTTTGTTAATTATATTGTTTTTATCTTTATTTCTTTTTAAATAAACGTTAATTTTCTTTTTAACTTATTTGTATTTATTTCATCAGCATACAGTATTTTAGTTATTTAATTTTCCGGACTTTAACTTTTTACAGATTTAGGGACTAAAAGCAAAAGCTTTCATTGTGCTAATTAATTTTAATCTCTGCTAATCTTTAATATTCAAAATTTATATCCGTCAACCATGTGATCTACGTTTTTTTGGCCCATTATTTATTTTTCTTTTAATGAAGATACGATTAAAAAATGAAGAGAAGTGTGAAAGAACATTCACTTCCAAAGAAACAACTGAAAATTGATCGCTTATCTTTGCTAATAAATCTGAAAAACTTCCGATTACAAATAATGAAAATCAGAATAGTGCGGAAGAACATAAAAGTGGGTGTTCATCGGATTTCTGCGAAAATCAAGTTCATGAAAATTTTTATTCTGAGACCAAAAAGTGTGTTGAACCTGAACCTGTTAAGTTAGGAAATGGAAAAAGAAAATTTCAACAAATATGGTCGAAAGATTTGGACTGGCTGGAATACAAAGAAGGGATTGCAACTTGTCATGTCTGTAATTTATTTCCAAATCTCGGTGATAGTAACTCTAAAGTTGTTCAAGGTTTTTCTTCAAATTTTAAATTGGAAACATTTAAAAAACATGGAAAATCCCAACAACATATTCAGTGAGAGAAGGCAAAACGAGCCAAAGAAAAACCTTATGACACGCCAATAGCGAAGTGCATTAAAACTATAGATCAAAAATCATTTGAACACTTATCTGCATTATTCAATGCATCTTATTACAGTAGACTCCCTCAAATCCGCAAACCAGAAATCCACAACTCTCTAAAATCCACACATATTTTATGGATGTAAACAATGAAACTTTCAGTTTGGATATTGGGACAAAATTTGATTTTTTTTTTTTTTTAGTTTTGTATAAATTCCATATATTTTTTTATTTGTAATTTTCTTAATAATACTCTATGTTTCTTTCAAGAAGGAATAATAATTTTTTTTTTTTTTTTTGAAAAAAATTTAAGATATTACTGGTAATCACAATCTTTTTTACCAAATATATTTATGCATTAATCAAGATTTTTTGGTTATTAAGCCTGGCTGATTGGAAAAAAAGCCTTATTTTATGATTTTGATGTGAATTAGTAATGCACTTTTATGAAGCAAGTTTTGTTGAATAATTTTGTAAAAATACATTTAATCTTTTTAATGTATATTTAATCATACACTATTGATTATTAATTTGACCTTTGAACTTGACCTTAATCATTTTAAAAATTATCTAAATTTTTATTATTTTGGTTTATTACTTATTTTAATATTTTATTATATTGTAAGCATTTATTATAGTTACGAATGCACCATTAATTGCACTCAAATTACTGTTTAAAAATGTAAACAAAGCAATGACCAGAAATCCACAAAATTCTAAAATCCGCACAACCTTTGGTCCCAAGTTGTGCGGATTTGAGGGAGTCTACTGTATTTGGCAAAAAATAACAGGCCATTTAGTGATTTTAAAAAGTTAGTGATGTTACTATCAAAATTGGATGTGACTGACTCGGACAAGTACACTAATGAAAAAAGGTGTCAAGAGTTCATTTCTGTAATTTCTGAACATCTGAGAGAAACATTTATTACTGAATTAAAATGTGCTAAATTTATTAGCATTTTAATTGATGGATCTACTGACAAATCTGATGAAGAGCAACTCATAATATATGTGCGTTACATTGTAGAAACAAAAGTAAATGAGTCTTTCTTAACTATGGTTCCACTCAAAAATTGTTCAGCAGATGGTTACCTCCAAGCTATTACTGAGGAATTTTCAAGATTAGGTTTGAAATATCTTTTGAATTCTACTACTGTAGTAGGTCTTGGTACTGATGGAGCTCGAACAATGACAGGGGGTCACAAAGGTGTAGCAACAAAGTTAGCTAAGCAAATGAATCATTTAGTAGCAGTTCATTGTGCAGCCCATAAACTTCAGTTGAGTGTTTTACAATCAAATAAAGATTGTAAAATAATTAATGATATAGATTCTATGCTGATAACTCTATAAATTTTATATGAATTCTCCTAAACATTTAAGACAGTTAAAGCTGATTTCTGAAGCCCTAGAAGAAAAATTTGTGAAGCTAATGTATTTGCACAAGGTAAGGTGGGTTGCAAGCAAAGTTGGAACACTCAGAGCTGTAATCAGGGATTGGAAATCCATTGTTGTCCATTTGGAAAGTACTACTCAAGCAAAGGGTGCAGATAGTAACATGGCCATAGGACTGCTTAAAAAGTTAAGATTTCAAACTTTTAATAACAATGCACTTTTTATGTAACTATTTGAGCATTTTTAAACAACTCTCTCTAATTTTTCAGAAATCGGAGTTTTTGCTAAGCCAAACTAAAGTGCATGTTGAAAGAGCACTGCTTAGATTAGAAAACCTTAAAAACACTCCAGCAGAAAATGAAAAATTTTTTTTTAATGATGTTTCATTAAGTGGAATGTACCTTAATGTGCAGTTGTCAGATATATCTCACAAAAAATTTTCCAATGATAAAAGTATTCTCATTGAAGCAGGGATAAGGCATTTGAAAGAAAGATTTATAGAAACTGAAACAGAAATAATAACAGCTACTGGTATATTTGATACTTTCAGTTGGCCTGAAGGCAAAGGACTATGCAAGTTTGGAGAAAAAGAAATAACATTGCTTTCGCAACATTTTGCTAGTTGTCTTGGTATCAAAGAAGATGACATTACTCATATTTTAGATGAATGGTATGAGTTTAAAGTTCTCGGCAGAAATTTAACAATTAATTCTCTTTTTGAAAGGTGTTTTTCTATGAAGGATCGATTCCCACATTGACATTTGGTAAATCTCCTTGCCATTTTGCTGACACTTCCTGTGTCAACAGCTTCTTGTGAAAGAGGTTTCAGCAAAATGAACCTTATCAAAAGTAAACTCCGTTCAAACTTAAAAGAGGACAGTATGAACAGTTTATTGTTTATAAATTTAAATGGACCATCTTTAAAGGATTTCAATCCTGAAAAATCAATTGATAAATGGTATTTTAAATCAAAATCTCAAAGGCATTGTTAATTTCTGTATATAATTTCTTATTGGGAATTAAAGGTAAGGATATTTATCTACTGTTTTAATGTTTAATTTCATAGTTTGTTTAAATTTAATTTTTACAGTGTAAAAGTGGTATTATCTTTAAAAAAAATTTCAGTTTGATTTTTTTTATTGAATAGTTAACTTGTTCACTGCGAAATGTCACATATCACTCAAAAATAGCCGAATACGATTATGAGTAGCCAGTGTTCCATTTTGCCGTGAATGCGTTAATGTCAGAGAAATGATTCTTCAATTTGGCTCCTAAGAATTTTTTCTGGCACCTAAGAATTTTCAACTTTTGTCAGTCCCTGTTTATTAATAAACTTTGATAGAAGAGATTTCTAGCTTTAAAATGATGTATAGTACATGATTATTGTTAAAAAATAATTTTTCAAAGCTCTGAAAGCAAATACTGTGGAATCACCCATTTGCGAAATTAGAATGCAGTCTTAAGTTTAAAAAAAAGTTTTACAATGTTTTAAAACTTTAAATTGAACTGAATTATTAATTAATGTGATATAACATAATCCTCTTTAGCAATTAGATATGCTGTATTGAAGAGCTTTTCCATATTCGAAAGTAATTGGGAATCCATTTTCTTAACTGCAGACATCAGTGGTGCTTTAGATGGATTATCTTTGGCTAATTTTGCTTTGCAAGAATTATAATGTGTAGCAGACATACTATGCTTTTTTACCTGAAAAAAAATATTTTAATACAAACTCAAAATAAAATTCATTAATTTTTTAAAAAAGGCCAGAACTTTTTAATTAAATATTTTTTATGTGCTGTAAAAATGATGAAAAATTTAAAAATGACTTAATTTTTCTTATTAAGTTATTTATTCACCTACATAGAGATGTTGAAAAACAAAATAAAATTACAGTATGCTACTTATCCCTCTCTCCCCCCTAAAAAAGTAAATCTTTTATTAAATTATACATTAAAATATATATTCTGTATTCGTTGATAAATTAATTACGTTTTATTTTATATGGAATTATAATTTTTTTATTTATATCCCGAAATAAAAAATTTTGGGACTAAGGCACTCAGAGCCAATTTTGGCCACACTTATAATTAATAGTTATAAATATTTAATAAGCATGTATAATTAATAATTATATAAATTTAATAAAAACATATAATTAATAATTATGTATGTATTGATTACTGATTACTTTAAAAAAAGTTCCAATGTTTTTGTTTTCGGCCGAAAAGAGAAAGAACGCCGAAATTCCGTTTCCATCAATTCAATTCTTAATAATTACGGCTATTGCCAATTATCCTGCATGCTTACCAGATAACGGATGTTTTTAAAATAGAATACGAAAAAAAAAAAAAAAAAATCTCCACACAGTTTCTTTCTGCATAACAAAATGTTATCCATCCAAAGCAGATCATCTTATTTTGATAACGTTTCCAACCTCACGATGTTTAAGTAAACAAAACAAACCGCATTGGTTCTTCTTTAGAATTGTTCTATAGTGCGTGATTTTTGTAGAGGCTCTAATTTTCTAATCACTTATTACATTATAATAAAAATTTGTTTCACTGCGTAATTTACTATGTTTGCAACTTGCTGAAAATTTCAAGAAAATCCCTCCATTAACAACGAAGATATCTTTTTTTTTTTTTTTTTTTTTTTTTATAGTAAGGAAAAGCACAAGCAGAGCTGGCTTTTCATTTATTTTTCTTTTGTATACTTATTCTGTTTGCTTGCAGCGCAATAATTTCTTTTTTCCGCTGAAACATTTGTGATTCTTCTTATAATGATTGTGTTCTTTTTATATGTGAGGTTGAATATGAATAGAATTTGAATAGTTGCTCTCGCTTTAAAGAGGGAAAAAGAAATTATAATGAGGCTACTTGTGCACGGCTGTTCTAAGATCCAAAGTTACTTTCTAAATTAAATTAGTTTTTGTTTAAGAATGCATGAAATTGGGAGTTGATTTCTTACCAAGAAACTAATGTAATCGAATAGCGTTTTCGATATTTGGTAAATACATCTTTTAGAAATTATTTTCAAATTTATTTTTTTATTTATTTTAAAATTTTCTTAGGGCATTTTATTTTAAATATTTACGAACATATCGCGTAAAGTAACAATTTATTTCTGATAGGTGGTTCTGATGAGTTTTTCGTTTTTGGGAAATAAATTTGTAGAGCCTGTTTTTGTTGTTTCCTGCCAATTTCTTATTTATTTCTAGGGATGTTCCATGTCATCTATTTTTCCTTTCTATTTTTTTTTTAACTTCGTTTTCAAGAGCAATACACCGCTAATTTTGTGAGAGCAGCCATGTTTTTAGATCAAAACATTTGATCGCTTCACTTCACTTCATAAGACATCGCGATTCATCCAGTTTTCACAAGTTGTGAAATGAGTTTTTGTAGGTATTAATTTATTAAGTTTATTTTTGGATTGATTTAAGTTTTAAATGTTTAAATTAAATTATTCTAACTATTTTTAAAAGTAAATTATAATAAAATCTTTTTGTAGGCAAATTTATTTTATGCAAAACATCTGTTTTGCATATGTCAAGAGTTTTTCGTGAATGATTCGTGATTCTTTGCCGTGATTGGCTGGAAGGTTTCAGTGGGCATTTAAATAGTATTTACTTTTTGGTAGGTAATATGTGTGTTATGTGTCACTTGAGTGGGAATAATTATGAATACTACAAGTTTTCCTCAGTTTAGTAGGATAATTTTTTTAGATATGTGATGGTGAAAGCTTATGTAATGATTTTTGTTAGCGTTAAGTTGAGGACAAAATATTATCAAGAATGAAGTTTTTTTTGTTTTGCTAAAGATGACATGGTATATTGCTGGAAATATTAAATTTATTGTTTCAAGAATTTCAAAGGTCTGCAATAAAGCTGTTTTCCAAGGAAACCTCATGCCTACTTATTGTGAGTACACTATATTTCATTATCACTATTTCATTTAATTGTATTTCTCTTCATACATTGCTAATTTTTAATAAGAGCTGGTATATTTAACATCAGTGAAAAAGACAGCATCAACAAAATTATTTATCGCGATTCGTGTCACATGACGACACTTTTCGACTTTCCCGAATTGCGACGTCGGAAATTAGGTTCAAAATGCCGCATTTTGATAGTATTTCTGAATAATCAACTTAGGAAAAAAAATATGCAAAGTGGATAATATTGTGAGTGAAATTTGAAATTAATTTCAATTTGCATTATCGGCGATAAAGCTAAGTAATAGGTTCAAGTAATTGATAGTTCCCGATTTTGCAATTTACTCAGTGGAGAGATGAGTGACAGTGAATGTTATTTTATAAAAGAAAAATAATAACAGAACAAATTATTCTTAGAATGAAATTACTTACCGTTTCATATCTCAATGCTGGACATCCATTAACAAAGTTTGTCTCTTCCGGTTTTGCATATTCTTTACATAGGGTACATAGCATCAAATTTTCTTCTTGAATCAGCCATGGGTGCTCTTTTTTCCATTTTAGGAATGTTGAATTGCTGACTTCTTTGCGAATTAATTTAGAATTCTCATTGTTAGAATCTAGCGGTTCTTTATTTTCGATTTTTAAACGTTTATTTGGAAATGGTAAGGAAAAAAACGAAGTTATATCGCGTTTCGCCATTTTTAAACACTCGTGTCATCTAGAAGCTATACTGAACTCAAATATCAATTTTAAACCATGCTTTCGAACAAGTAGTGCAATAATTTTAAGGGTGTGGTTTTTAAGGTAAGTTTTATTAGTTATTGGTTAAAATCAAGTTAGCTTAGAGGTGATTGACAGGTGCATAGCAGTTTTAAACCAGGCTTTTGAACTAAGTGCGCAAGCTTTTTAGAGACAGGTGCATCTCTGGTCAGTTTTATCAGTTATTGGTTAAAAAGAAGTCAGCTAGGAGGTGATTGACAAATCCTATTGAACCCCCCACCCCCCACTGCACGCACGTGAAGAACACCTGTTTTCCATAAAAGAATGGACAGTAGCATGTGTTTGAAAAAGAAGGAAAAAAAAAGAATAACAAAGAAAAAAAACAGGCTATTTCAGACGTGACAAAACGACTATGTAAAAAAAAAAAAAAAAAAAACCTTGCGCTAAAGAATGAGAGCGTTTTTTAAACAAAAATTAAAGTGGGAAAAAGCTAGTCGTCAAATTTGACGACTAGGTATAATTGTCTAGTCGTCAAATGCAATAATTTAGTTGCATTTGGCGACTAACGACCGCTAATTTCTAACCCTGGAACAGTATCTAACTAAATATAAAAAGAGGAAAATGCAAAAAAATAAACTCACTCGTTGAATGCAAGGCGCAACTCCAAAAAACAATGCTACCGGAAGCAATAAACGCACCCTCTCTCAGTTCTCTGTTCTCTTCTTTCGTCCAATAAGAAAACATTTAACAAAAAAGAGCGTCCAATCAGGAAATGGCTTAGAAATCGGTAGGAAACTTAAATTGGAGCACTCCTCAGGGTTGCCACATTGAAGATGCGAGAGGAGAAAATGAAAATGCAGGGTTGTCATATTGAAGCATTTGTCGCGCCAAAAAAAAAAGTCGCCTTGGCGAAGGAGAGTAAACTGCATTTCACCCCATTTTGGACTACTTAAATTCCCAAACTAGTTCATTCATCTCAATAAAGTTGACGCTCTGTATTTTTTGGTCTTCGTGTAAGTGAATTCCATGCCAATTTTCACCAGTTTCTGAGATGGTGCAGTAAAATCACCATGTTGATTTGACATGGAATGACCCTATATTTGTAAATACAGTAGACTCCCTCAAATCTACACATAATTTATGGATGTAAACAATGAAACATTCAGTTCAGATGTAGGTGCAAAACTTGATTTTTTTAGTTTTATATCAATTCTATACATTTTTTATTTTGTAATTTTTGTTAAGGTTATTGAATTCATGTTTTTTCATGAAGAAAAAATTTATTTCTGAAAAAATCAAGATATTGCTAATATTATTGGTAATCACAATCTTACCAAATATTTTTATGTATTAATCAAGTTTTTTTAGTTATTAAGTCTGGCTAAACCTGAAATAAAGCTTTGTTATTTTATGATCCTGATGTGAACTAGTAATGTACCTTTATGAGGCAAGTTTCATTGAATAATTTAGGAAAAAACACATTTCATCTTTATAATGAATATTTAATTGTACATTATAGATTATTAACCTTTGCTTTTATTATTTTAATCATCCCGAAAGCAGAATACTACGAAATTTGCGACGTACGTCGCAGAACAGATGCCTGAGCTGCAGAACAATTCTGTTCTAAAGTGGGGGGAAAAAATCTTCGGAACAACCGCACATTTTCTGAGAACCGGGAAAACGCCGTGCCATGTCGTAAGATGTTCTGAACAACACTATCTCGGATCTCTCCTATGTTTTTAACCAACATTTTATGCATAGAGGAAATATGTCAAAATATTTTTCATCTAAAGTTATCCATAAAATTATGAATCAGGGCTCGAAAAATTGCGATCCCGGGGAACGCAGATATCCTTTCTGGGAGCGTATATTTTTTCATTCAACTTCCTGTCCGGGAACCTAGCAAGTCACTGTAGCCGCCATCGATGCCGGACGTGTTTTAGCACGTAAATTATGCAAAAAAATAGCTCTTATGCGTCCTGTGGGATGCGTCATTTCGTCAAAATATGACAAAAAAAAAAACTAATTTTGTCAAAAAAGTCGTAATAAAACGGTATATTTCGACAAACAATCACGAAAAAAACGGTAAATTTTGTTAAAAAAAATCCCGAAAAAGCGGTAAAATTGCCAAAAAATCACGATAAAACGGCAAATTTCGTCAAATCCCTTAAAACGGCCTCTTTTTAAAAAAAAAATCGCGAGTAAACGGCAATTTTCGTCAAAAATATTCGTGAAAAAAATGCTAATTTCGTCAAAAAAACCCCGATAAAACAAGATTTCGTCAAAATATCGCGAGAAACAATGCAAAATTCATCAAAATTCGCGAAAAATAGACAAATTTCGTCAAAACATTTGCAAAAAAAACGCTATTTTTGTAGATAAATTGCCAAAAAAACAAGATTTCGTCAAAAAATAGCAGAAAACAATGATAATTTATCGAAATTTGCATAAAAACAGCAAATTTGATCAAAAAATATCAAGAAATGGCAGATTTCGATAAACAATCCCGAAAAAACGGTAAATGTTGTTTTAAAAAAAACCCTGAAAAACGGTAAAATTTGCCAAAAAATTACGATAAAACAACAAATTTCGTCAAATTCCTTAAAACGGAAACTTTTTTATCAAAAAAATCATGATTAAACAGCTTATTTCGTGAAAAAAACACCTGAAAAAAGAAGATTTCGTCAAATTAGCGCCGGAAACAACGCAAAATTTGCGAAAAAAAAAATGGCAAATTTCGTCACAAAAATTGCAAAAAAAAAAAACGCTAATTTTGTAGAAAAATTACCGAAAAAAATTTCAACAGATTTCTTCAGAAAATAACTGAAAAGACGCAAATTTCATCAAAAATCGCGAAAAACGACAAATTTCGTCAAAAAATTCGCAAAAAAAAACAAAAAATTTTATCAAAAAATATGCATAACGACAGATTTTGTCAAAAGATCGCGAAAAAACGAAAAATTTCACCAAAAAATCGCGATAAAACTGCAAATTTAGTCAAAATACTTACTCATAAATTTTTCAGGGAACCTATACTTTTCATCTCAATTGAAAGGTAAATTGAAAATGTATGAATTTATCTTGCAGAACAATTTTGGTCAAATACATTTGCGTTGCAGAACATGACAAAGTATTCTGCTTTGGGATTAATCATTTAAAAAATTATCTGAATTTTTATTAGTTTATTATTTATTTTAATATTTTTGTATATGGGTCATTCCATGCCAAATCAACCAGTGACTGAACCTGACCCTTTCAGATTTCGATGAAGCTTTCAGGAATTGTTCTGTCTGATAATATAAATGAGAATACGTGTTCAAAAAATTTTTTTTGCATCAAAATTTTATACAGTTAATTATTTAAATTTTGAAAAATCATAATTTTTTGACTTGCATAAACATTTTCAATTTTGAATTTTCCAAGTTCTATCAAACGTAGAAAATTTTATGACCACTCATTTTAAAGTGGAGTTTATAAGGTTTAATTTGATATGCAAGTTGACTATACTTAGTTTAAAAAAATAAAAATTAAATTTTTTTAAAGTTTAAAATTTAAAAATTTTTAGAAGGTCATTTTTAAAAATTTTGAAAAAATTATATGTTTGTTGTAATATTATAAGCTTACAATTCTGAAATTTTTAGAGTGGGATCCTAATGGGATCAAGAGTTATGAAATAAAAGCCAAAAATCACCTTTAAAATAACAATTTAATTCTATCTTTTTTTTTATTTATTTAAAATTTGTATGGTAGTTTTCAGCTTTTATTTCATAACTCCTGATCCCATTGAGATCCCACTCTAAAAATTTCAGAATTGTAAGCTTATAATATTACAACAAACATATAATTTTTTCAAAATTTTTAAAAATAACCTTTTAAAAAATTTTAAACTAAGCATAGTCAACTTTGCATATCAAATTAAACCTTATAAACTCGACTTTTAAAATGAGTGATCATAAAATTTTCTATATTTGATAGAACTTGAGAAATTCAAAATTGAAATTGTTTATGCAAGTCAAAAAATTATGATTTTTCAAAATTTAAATAATTAATTGTATGAAAATTTAAAGCAATAAATAAAAAATAAAAGTATGTTCTAACTTATATCATCATAGAGAATGATCCCTGGCAGTTTCATTGAAATCTGGAATGGTCAGGTTGAAAATGGAATTTTTTTGGTTGATTTGGCATGGAATGACCCATATTGTAAGCATTCATTATACTTTTGATTTCATTATTAATATTCAAATTACTTTTAAAAAAATATAAATAAAGCAATGACCAGAAATCCACAAAATTCTAAAATACGCACATCCTCTGGTCCCAAGCTGTGTGGATTTGAGGGAATCTACTGTATATGTGTATTCTATGTACCTATAACACTGGCACTTGGTTAACAGAAAAGTACTGTTATTTTGCAAAAATATTTTTTGATGTACTACTTTATTTTCATCTGTTTGTTGTACGTACCTTAAATTAATGCTTATATTTTAATTTTAGGTTGAAAATTGAAAGATATGGCTCAGTGGTAAGATTATTTTTTCATTTGTATTTTAAAATGCATAATTAGCAGATTATTATATTATTATGTAAAAAATTATAAAATTTTAGAAATAAACATATTTTAAAGGATTATTATTCTATCTGTGTGTGAATTATACTATCAAAAAGTGTATAAAGTTATGGTTAGAATTGAAACAAAATATTAACATTTGTAACTATTTTTGAAATATTAAGATGCAAGAAAGTTTTGAGGTTTACATATTCAACTACTTTAATTGTGTTATGCATTTTACAGTTCAGCTAAATTTAATATGCTAAGGGACATTTGTATGATATAAATAAATTCATATGCAGAGATATATAAGAGCTGAATGAATAATTTCTGGACATATGCTGTTCATTTTTTTTTTTTTTTTTCATTTCGCCCCTCTTGTCATTCATTCAAGAAAAAAAATACCGCCCTTCTTGCACCTCATTTGAAAAAACGCAGCCCTCCAGCAATGATCTGAACACGCTGTAGCACGTAAATTATGCAAAAAATCGCATTTTGCAATTGAATTATGCAAATAATTTTTTAAGTTTTCTATTGTGTATTTTAGGCCCTTTCAAATGCCTCCAGTTACATCTAATAAATTACCTCCGCCTGCAGTCATTCCTGAAGAATGGCAAAAAGCAAATGAAGCACTTGAAGCTGTTGCTCCTAAGTCTGGAAATAGTGAAAAAACGGAATCCAACAAGGCTGAACAGATACCTGTAATTGATCTTACTGGAAATAATTATGATTGGCAGAACACATACACTGGGTATCCTGGGTATGTTTTTAAATCTAAATAGTTTTTTTATTGTTACATCAGGTGATAAGTAATAAATTGCCTTTGAGTATACTATAGTATTTTTTAATTTTTTTATATCAGTATATTAATATAATACATTCCAATATGACAACATTGGAATTCCAACATTTTTATACCTAAAAATTCTAACTTTATAGGTGCTTATTAAAAAGTGAAATCTGTATGTTAATAAAATCATACTTATTTGTAAATAAATTTTTAATGACAAATTACAAAAAATTAATTGCACTTTTAAATAAGTTTCTTTTATTATATGCTATATATCTCATAAAAATTTTTTAGAAAGGAAAGGGTGCATATAATATGGAAAATTATAACTAAATGGGGGGGGGGGGGGCATCAAACTGCAAACGATTTTCTTACAATATGATATGTTTCTATCTACATAGCTGCGAGTTCAACAAGCTTGATAATTTTTATTATTATCTTTTGAAAATATCAAACACTAAATACATGCAAAATTTAATTTTGTTTATTTCCATCACAATAGGATGATCTTGCAAGGAGAGGATACGAGGCTTGTGTGACAGGATTCAGCAACCCTTTGTGCATTGATAGAGTATCGTCAATAGAGAAACATATCACAAGGATATGTTTCTCGGATAATATTCTGATTTGAATTTCATGAATACCGGTTTACATAGAATGAGCCCCCCCCCCCCTCCCCTTACACACACACTAAAATTTGGGGGGGGGGGGGGGGGGGGAAAGAACCTGTGTTTCACAACCTTTTTTTTTTTTTTTTTTTTCTTTTTTCCTCTCTTAACGCAAAATTTAAACATGAAATGAGTTTAACTAAGGTTATTTTCCTCAGAACATTTGTTGCAAGACATTTATGGATAAAAGCAAAACAAAATTTACATGAACAGGAGTATATTGGGGGAGGGGAGAGGGGGAAAACAAACCTTTCTAGGAAAAAAAATTAACTACCTTTTTTATCCTATTATTTATTTATAACTCATTTAGAGAGTTTTTTGGTAGCTTTTTTTTTTTTTTTTTTTTTATATATATATATATAATTAGAGATAAAGAAAATTTGGTGGCTATATTTCCAAAATTCAGGGGTTCATCACTGATTTTGCCGGCGCATATGCTAAAGAAATTTACTAACAACTAGGTATCATTAACATTGTCTTTCACCCATACAGAAATCTTATCTACACCCGCATATTTATTGACAAACCTGTCTTACTTTCTTTTTTTTTTTTTTTTTTTTTCTTTTTTGAGGGGATTCTGATAAAATAAACGTATTTAAAATAAATAAAAATAAAAAACAATCTTTTATTATAAGACCTTTTGTAAGAAAACTGATCTATACGTTTAACTTATCCAGATATATTAAAATACAAATTTTTAATAAACAGACTTTATACTTATGATTAAAAACACTATATAGTTAATTTAATATAAAAAATTCCTTTCACTATAATTTTAAAGAAAAAGACAAGATATAAATATGCAATATTTCTAAAATAAATCTATACAATATGTATATATCTATTAAAAATTACCTGCATGTGGGTGTTCAAATTGGACTTGGTTTTTCCGGAGACCCTGACATCTGAAGAGCACAATTTACATTTATATTTTAAAAATTTCATGCCTTTTTCATTTAAATCTGATACAGATTCCGTGAAATAATCTTCAATTTTTTTATTTCTCTTAGCCATCTCTAACCTTGTAAACAACTACTTAGATATAACCAACAGAAATCCAAAATGCGAATGAGCTGTTAGATGAATTGTCACATGTAATTAGCATCTTTTTTCTTTCTTTTTTTCCCATTTTCTTTATTTTCCCATTCCCACATTTGAAAGAAGACGATGTCTGTCCAATTGCTAAGTGCCCATAATAAAACCATAAATAATATATTTTTCTTTCTTTTTTTCTTTTCTATCCTTATCACTCCCACTCAAAAACCTGCGAAACAAGACCCTTCGAATGACCAGAGTTTTTTCCCCAATTCCCATACCTTTTAACAAAGTCAGACCATTTCTATGTTTTTATACTATATACCAGGGACGCAGGGACAGCCCTTTATAGCGTTGACTACATACAGTGTAAAGTATGCATTCTGTTTCGCCCCGAACGGCTCCCTGACCTATGACCTCTCCTCACTTTTAACTAGGGGTGATTTAACGAGCTCCACACGTCGACTACTCTTTCCTTGGTGCAATGTTTAACTCAGCGACCGAGTATTTTACGGATATGGTGAAACGAAGAATGGGGGTGGAAAAGGTGTAATCGAAGAACGTAGTCGTATTTTTGTGCTCAATTACGATTATATAGCTTTTTGATGCAGATTACATTGCGATTATCTGCATTGTGATTACGATTAAATTATGATTGTAATCAAAGTAAAATCTTTTGATTATGATTATATCATGATTATTTCAAAATTAAAATTTATGATTACAATGCGATTACATAGGCGTAGGAACCGGGGGAGCTGGAGGAGCTCTGGCTCCCCCTGGGATTTTTCAGACGGGCTCAGCTCCCTCGAGAGAAACTGAAAAATAAAGTTTACTTTTTCTAGAAAATTCACGGGGAAAGGACGAGTGTCTCCAAACAAAAGATAGTTTTAATAAGATAAAAACAGACAAGCTATCCTTCCGCTCCAGCACAATAAGAAAAGTTGAGTTTTTAGCGAAGCACTTGACCTTACTAATGCATAAAAAAAAAGATTGAATCAAAAAACTTTTGATTCTCACATACAGATCGAATCTATATTCAGGAATACAGCTTCAACCACACCAGAAGATCTCAAACAAATTATTAGAATACATGCTGAGGATTTTGATTTGACAAATCTTTCTGCAAAGTTGACATTTTTACCAACACTAGTCCGGAACGGAACTGACATAAATACGTTGTCGATCACAATTAAAATGATGTCATCATTGGAATTAGTAAACAAATTATTTTCTAAAATTTACCTTTAGGCAGAATTTATTTTGTTATTCCGATATCATTAATGACAGTTGAGAGCTTTCAATGCTTTTCTTCAAACAGACACACCGCCGAACAATTATGTATCAATATAGACTCAATCACTTGATGCTATTGCATATTTATAAAAAAGAAGCCTTTAAAATTGATTTGGGAGAGATTGTAAATTTACAATCTCCCAAATTCTTATAAGAATTTGTAAGCCAAACAACAGAAATTAAAGTTTAACTTTTGGTAAATGGGAGTGGGAGAAGCCTGAAATTTGAATATTTTATTCGGTATCGTCCATAAATTAAGTGTCATCAAGTATATAGAATATAAATTATTTAAACTGGATTAAAAAGTCGGTGATCTTTTGATATGCTTCTATTTTATACTCTTGTTTGTGAAAAGTGCAACACAAGAAACCCTCCGAAATGAATGAAATGAACTTCGCCACTAGCTTTTAACAATATGTTCCGCAGGGACGTGCGAAGAGAAAACTGCGTTTAGGGAAAGTTTCAATTTGGAGCTGCATTCCCCCAACTTTTTCTTCTGACAGGCCAAAAAATGGTGTTGATAGTATAAATTTGGGGCCTTTTTAAAATTCCAGGCCGGGGCCGACCGCCCCATTCTACCCCTTACTTTCGCACGGCGCTGATTCTCCAGCTCCCCCAGTTTTTTCAAAGTTCCTACGCCACTGTGCGATTACGCAGTTTTTGTAGTCAATTATAATCGATTACGATTACTCGAAGTCTGGTTGGCAGGGTGCCAGACCTTTTTAAATCACTCTCTCCGGAGCGGAGGTCCGCGAGTTCGATTCTAACCTAGGGTACTTTTTTTTTTCCCCAGGCACAGTAATGATTGTTTTGGAACCACTATTCAAAAAAATATATATCCAATTGTTTAAATGTGTTCTCGGACCTGGGTCCGGTCTAAAATTAAATTAAATTGAGCAGAGTGTGGAAGTTAAATACGTGTTGGCTTGGGTGACGTAAGTGTAGAAATTTAAAAATAAAGATGCATAAAATTTTGGTTTTCCTTAAAAAAAACTAACGTTTATTGTAACTAAAGCATAAATAAATGAGTCAAATAAATAACTAATGTAAATAGAAATGCAAATTCAATAATAGCAATAACGTATGACATGTATGAGCAATGTATGAACAATGACCAGTCACAGGCACACACAACACTAATATTCTCAAAAAAAAAACATTTCATTAAGCCAGCTATATAGAAGTACTCGCATACTTGGAGAGCGTCAACAGCATGAATGACCATCATTCCTTTAATAAAAGTTCCTTTGCATAAAGCCACCACATAATGAAATTCAGTCAAAGAGCATTTATAATCATCAGGTAACTATTGTAAACTATCCAAAAAAAAACCATAGTTCCTTGTTAAAGAAGCTGTACTGAAATGTCATTTTACTTTAATAAAAACATCAGAGCTCAACTGGAGCTCTGGCACTTTAAAAGAAACAAACATCGTTTCAAAAAAACCGCGCTTCGGATCGATCGAATGTCCTTTAAATAGATCGTGACCTTGGCACGTGAAAGCCTGAGACGTTGAGTTGAGAGGTATACCTCCTGCCTCATGGCAAAAATTAAAATTGCGATTCACAGAGAAGCGATCTGCGATGGCGTACTGGATTACGTCCGATCGCGTCGCGTACGAACGTAACCTTGAAAACGATGACCTTGAAAAACGATCGTGGCGAGATATGATGACTTGAAAAACGATTAATCGATGGAAACGTGAAACATCAAAACAGACAACATGTGAACTGGAAATGGACTAAAAATATGGATGCTCTTCAAGTATTGAAAAAACAAACGAAATAAATAACCAGAAAAACGAAATAAAAAGGGAAACAATGGAAAGCAAATGAATAAAGGTGAGTAACAGCTTAATTTGTATAAGTATCAAGGAAAATGAGTATGACAATCCCCCCCCCACCTTGACACTTATACTCAAAACTTCCTAGGAAATTCAATAATATACAATATATAACAATAAAATACACTATATATTAATTCATCAAACAAATATCGTAATATTCCTTAAACTTTAAAATACATAACAATTTTCTACACATTCAACATTTGCTACACAAATTTACTTAATCATTTAATGTAACAATACAAAAAAAACACAAAAACCTCGTAACTTTGAGGAACACAAAACATTGGTTATGCATCATAACACTTTAATTTAAATATTCAATATTCAAAAAGTTTTAGTTTTTCTCAATTACAAAAAGTTCATTTTTTTTTAAAAAAAAAAAAGGTTCATTTGTAGAAAAAGCCCATTTTGTAGGAAAAGTCCATTTTGTGGAATAAGTCCATTTACATAGTTACCTCATCACGATAAACGTGACTACTTTACCGATACCTCATCACGTAAAAACGTGACTACGTTACCTATATTCGTTCCTGAAAATTTAAAGAATGTATCTTTATGACATTTGAAAAACACTTGAAAATAGTCTTTAAATTTAAATACTATAAACATTCTTCACAATAAAAATACATTTGTACTTATATTTGATTGGAAACAATTTAAATACACATATATATATATGTTTAACATTCAAAAAATTGGTGAGAAATACATTTATACCTATACTTAGTTGAAAACACCTTAAATACACATATATGTATGCTTAATATTCAAAATTAGTGAGCTCACTATTCTATAAATGTATAAATACAGTACTTTAATCATAAAAACAGGTGTATAAACATATTCACATTCTGGAAAACATTTTTTACGAAACTTAGTTTCAGCATTAAAAAAAAATGTTAAACTAAACAGTTTAACCATCAAAAACTCATGTAAGCATTTCAATAATACTTATTAAAAAAAAATTATACAAGTATGTGAATAATACTTGGCTTAAATTCAAAGGAGAGTTATTTTTTTTTTTTTTTTAATTTAAAAACGATGTGTCAAAAATTAAGATTGAAAAACTACTTCAATGAATTTATTTAAATCATGTTTAGTCAGGTTTGGTAAAGATGTCAGAAAGGTTAGATTTACTAGCAACATGTTTTACTTGAAATATTTCCTGATTTAAAAGATCGCGGACAAAGAATAATTTGACGTCAATATGTTTCGTACGATAATTTTCTATTGGAGATTTAATGAAGTCAATTGCGGCCATATTGTCTACCAAAAGAGTGGGTTTAACGGGCTGATTAGTAAAAATATGTTTGTCGTGACATTGATTCTGTTATAATTCTGTTAAACCAGATAAGCTCTTTAGTGGCTTCAGTTAACGCAACAAATTCGGACTCCATTGTAGACAGGCTGATAGATTTCTGTTTAAAGGTTCTCCACATGATAGGAGTTCTATCCAGCATTAGCAATTGGCCGCCCATTGATGTCCTGTCGTCTCGGTTGGCAGCAAAATCTGCGTCGGTGTATGTGATTAAATTAATTCTTTGACAGGATAATCGGAGTTTATAATTTTTGGTGTATTGGACGTAACCCAGCAGTTTTAAAAGGCCAGTCCAGTGGATAATACCGGGATTGCTCTGAAACTGACTAAAAATGTTGGTCGCGTATGCAATATCGGGACGCGTCCTGCTGGCAAGAAAAGAGAGACAGCCCAACACACTTCTATAAGGATACCCAAGCATTTCTTGAATTTCGGGATCGGTTTGGGAACACTGTAATTTAGAGTATACTATGCCTTTACTTATTGGGAGTGAGGAAATTGGGATGTTGAAATCTTTAAAACGTGCACATATCTCATCGATGTATGTCATCTGATGGATTGAAACAACCCCCTCCTTGTCTTCCTCGAACTCAACCCCAAGTAATTTACGGGTCCTTCCCAAAACCTTTATATCAAAATGTTGGCCCAATAAACTTAAAACTTTGTTAATATTTGCTTGCCGATTACTTAAAATTACAAAATCATCAACATACAACAGTAAAATAATGTGATCATTTAAAGTGTAAACACAATTACACCAGTCTAATTTTTTGAAACCGAGAGATATTAAAATTCTATGGAGTTCGTAGAACCAAACCCAGCCGCTTTGATGCAGCCCATACAAAGCCCTCTTAAACTTACAAACAAGGTGTTCTTTGCCCTAAATTTCGAACCCTGGAGGTTGTTTCATATAAATATTATCTGTAAGAGGTGCATATAAATATGCCCCCTTAACGTCACACTGTGTGTGAACCCAGCCTTGACAAGTTACCAGAGCTGCGAAGAAAAACCTGATTAGGCTAAAGTTAACCACTGGCGAGAAGGTCTCGTCGTAGGTTTCCCCTCTAATCTGCTTGTAGCCCTGGGCTACTAACCGTGCTTTATACCTCACAACCTGGCCCTTGTCATTACGCTTAAGGGTAAAGACCCACCTACACCCCAATGGTTCTATATTAGTGGTAAGGAAGTTAATTCCCACACATTTCTGTCTTTAATAACATCTAATTCCTCCTTCATGGCTTGTTTCCAAAAATTCCAATGAGGTGACTTGAGGGCCTGTTTGTAGGTGTTTGGAACCGAGTCTAGTCATATTTCTGTGTTGTCAGCTTTAAATTCGGGAGATTCAGATTGTGGTTCGAACATGGAGGATATTGAGGCGTATGGTGGTGTTTGGCTTGGATTGTAATTTAAATGTACTAACCCTTCATACATGTCTTTACCTCTAAAACTGAACCAATTTGGATTATATTTAATTCCATGTTTCTGACAATATTCACGGACTTCTTGTTGAGATCTTAACCTTTCAGTTGCCCCTACTTCATAGTAATAGATATCATTGCGTGACTTGTCACTTCTTGGTACGACTTTTCTGAACCATGCCGCATCTCTTAAATTACATGTAAGTTCCTCACCCATTTCATCACTATCATCCTGGGATGTGCGATTTGAGGCGGGATCTTTAAAATGAGATGTGCTGGGTTTAGAAATGGAAGTAGGCAGTCTGTCTGGTTGGATTTCTGTAAAGGGATCGATTTTGGGAAGTTGTGATCCTATAATATACGTGGGTCCCAGGTCGCTTCCGTTGCGCTGATCTTAGACTTCAAATGGGTTCGTTCCTATTGTATAGGATTGGGCCTTGTTCACTGTAAGTTTGTTTGTCCCCAGGAAAAGTGGTCTCGTTACTGAACCTGACATTGATTGTTTCAATAATTTTGTTCCTTTCAGGGAGCCATACTCTGTAACCCTTCGTGGACATAGCATAACCTACTAAAATTCCCTTTTTGGCTTTCAGCTCAAATTTAGAATGTCTGAGTTGCCTGGGTGTACCCACATATACTTTTGAACCAAAAGGACGCATATGATGAATTCCGGGCTTATGACCACAATAATATTCAAATGGGGTTTTAGTTTGAGACTTGTGACACACACTGTTCAACGTGTAGGCGTAGTAAAGAATAGCTTCGGGCCAAAACTTAAGATCCATCTTACATTCATTCAGAATAGATCTGGCTCCGTCTACTAAAGTTTGATTTAGCCTTTCAGAAACGCCATTTTGTTCAGGAGAATATATATTTGTGAACTCATGGTGTATTCCATTTGATTCAAAATAATTTTTAAAGGCCTCATTTGAAAACTCACTCCCATTGTCACTGCGAACACTTTTGAGTTTTGTATTTAAAAATCACTCTGCTCTTTTAACATGGTTTGTGAAAACTTTAAAAACTTGTGTTTTACTGCATAATGGATAAATATTAACTTTTCTTGAAAAATCGTCTGTTATGGTCAGAAAATACTTTTCACCGTTCCTTCCAGTAATTTTAGTTGGCCCCCACAGATCTGTGTGTAAAAGCTCAAGTGGTTTCTTTGATCTAATTTTGATCTAAAGGCTTAAAAGTAGTATGTCTGTGTTTGTTTAACTTACAGACATCACAATCAAAATCCCGACTTTTAATATGTGGAAGGCCTTTAACTCCTTTACATTTGACAGTATGTTCAATTAGGGAAGGACTGATATGTCCCAAACGTTTATGCCATAATTTAAGATTATCCTTTTGTATTGTGGATGCCTCAAAATGAACATGTTTAGATTTATTTTTCCTTTTGAATTTTGAGGTATGGTTAGAGTTAGATTCAGGGTAAATATAATATATTCTGTTTTTCAAAAAAGCACGGAAAAGAGTATTATCATCGCGATAAACTTTTATTCTACCCTCTCCTCCTTTGAATTTTGTACCTTTTGAGTCAAGACGAGATCCAGAGATCAAATTACGTCTAAGTTTAGGACAATACATTACGTTTCCGAAATGTACTAGTTTCCCATTTAACATTAAATCTACAGTTCCAGTTCCTTGAATTGGAAAGATTGCCCCATCAACAGCTACAGCCAACTCTTGGTTATGCAGTGGTTTAAAATCTACGTACAAATTACGATCTTTACAAAAGTGATGTGATGCGCCCGTGTCAAAGACCCAGGCTTCGCCATCATCCTTTATGTTGCAAAGATTAGATTGAACCAAGAAATTTACCTGGTTGTCCGGAGTACGCTTAGAAGTAGACCTGGAAGTGGCTCTACTGACTCTGCTCCGTGGGCGATCAGGATTACCTCTTCGGAAGGGCTCTCTGGATATTGACGAATCACGGGAACTGGCTGATGAATCATGGGAACTGGGAACGGCATCCCTCCTCTTTGAGTGGAAAGTCTCTCTAGGACATGACGAATCACGGGAACTGGCTCCGACTGATGATCCAGGACCAGAAGTATCAGTATCATAGTAGCTACAGTTCCGCTTGATGTGACCCGGGCAGCCGCATCTGTGACATTTGCCTTTAAATTTTTGTTTATAGCTGGATTAAGAGGAGGTTTTACTCTGGAAAAACTTGCTTGTGCAGTCTCACCTCTGTCCTCCACTCGAAGCTTTAGTCAAGACTCTTCAGCTATCAATTCAGTAAGTATACCTTGGAATTTAAAATTGTCATCTGACCTACGCAGAATGTTTTGCACCAAGTTGTCATACTTTCTCGGAAGCCATTCAAAAGTTTAAAAGAAAGGTAAGTCTCTTTGATAGATTCGTTCATTCCGGCTAACTGGTCTGCAATTCTTTGAAGGCGTGCAGCATACATATCAATAGGTTCATCAGGACCAATTCGGCAAGCTAACAGTTCGGAAAATAACATCATACATCGAGAATGGTTATCTGGCTGGAAATGACTTTTAAGCTTTTGCCAAGCTTCTGCTGGGTCATCAATGTTCTCGATGATCCTCCTGAAGTCTGGTTCCACACTAAGGTAAATTATTGAAAGGGCTGATCTTACATGTGATTGATAGTCCTTGGTTCCGGCTACGTCAGTAGTTTCCGGCGCTTCCTCTTTTCCGGTGACGATACTCCAGGCATTTTTGTCAAGCAGCAAATATTTGACGTCGGCGGCCCAGTTGCCGTAGTTATGAGAATTTAGTTTAGTGATGCTGACCTGGATACTCGCCATTGTCATACAGTAAAATTAAGACTAGATAAGATTTTTATTTATTTTTTTTTTTTTATTATGTTTGTCAAGAGCTCATTATAAATTTTCATTTATCAAAAAAAAATCCTCAAAAACAAACTTTCAAAAAAAATTTTTGAAGTTTTTTTTTTTCTAAATTTCTAATAAGTTTTTGTCTAAGCTTTATATGTGTTACAGGCCAAACCCGATTTTAGGCCAAACTAGATTGGCCTAGGCCAAACCGGTCTATCCTAACACCCATCGGATAAACTAGTTTTTCCTAGGCCAAATCGGTCTATCCTAATGCCCATCGGATAAACTAGTTTTTCCTAGGCCAAACCAGTTTATCCTAACACCTATCGGACAAACTAGTATTTCCTAGGCCAAACGAATTTGGCCTAACTTTTATAGGATGAACTAGTTTAGCGTGCTGTTTATTGGTCTGAACTAATTTATCCTAGGCCGATCTAGTTTATCCAAGGCCAATTCAATTTGGTGTGATTTTATTTAATTCAATGACTGCCTCGGCACCAACATTCTGATTTGTCCTAGGCTGATCTAGTTTATCCTAGGCCATCATAATTTTACGTGTTTTTAGCTCTAGGGCGTCAACGCCTGAGAAATGATGGGCTCGCAGGTTCTGCATGTATGTATGTACGATGTACGCATGTTTGTACGTATGTACGTGACGCAATAACTCTTGATAGAAATATCCGATTTGCTTCAAATTTTGGATGTATGTTTATTCTGATAAGGTACTTTTCTGATTAGTTTTGGAAATTCATTGGATTAGAATAAGCGGGGGCAAACGGTAGGCTAATCCCCCTCCGTAAATTTAGAGAAATGGATTTTTCATGCAGAATTATCATTTTTCATTTAAAATTTTAGGCTTAGGATCACTCTGACAAGGAGTCTCCGTAATTAGTTGTGGATATTTATTGTTTAAGTGTAAAAGAAAAGGTATGTAACCCCCCATAATTTAGATAAATGGTTTTGATGCAGAATTTACGGATTTACTTCAAATTTTGGATATAGGTTCTTCCTGGTAAGGCAATTCCCTGAATCGTTTTGGCGGTCTAATGGTTAAGTATGAAGGGAAAAATGAAGGATTACCCTCCTACCTAGGAAAAACTAGTTTATCTTATGGACATTTAGATAAACAAGTTTGGCGTAGGAAAAACTAGTTTATCCAGTTGGTGTTAGGATAAAATATTTTGGCCTGAGCTAATCTAATTTGGCTCAAAATCGGGTTTTTCGGTAAAAAATGTATCTTTCACTAGAATAAGTATAAATGTGTATCAAGAGTCTTTGCTTGTAACATGAATACAGAAATTTAACATGTCCACCGTAAAGACACGATGTATTTTACATGGTGTTTGCTTTTTTTCTGCAGACATGTGCCACGCTAAGATCAAACTTGCATTTATTATTATTATTATTATTATCATCATTGCATATTCGAGCCAGATCGGAGCTGAACATAATTTGGAATCGAATAGCTTTTTCCATTTTTGAGAAATTAATTACCTATCGACCTATAAGCTATTCTTGTCACGGCATCAATTTTTAATTTTTCGTGAAGTCGTAACCGGAAATTCGATTCAAAACGTAGCTTTAATAGTATTTTCTCAAAGATACATTTATATAAATTATGGGGAATTACCCCTATTCTTTTCCCTTTATACTTAAACAATGAACACCCAAAACTAATCATGGAGGCGCATCATCAAAATGCTCCTATATCTAAAATTTCATGCTAATAATGCATGGAAACCTATTTATTTTAATTAAGGGAAGGGGCGAATCAGCCTCTCGTCCTTCCCCCCCCCCCCCCCCCCCCCTTATTCTTCTCCAATGACTTCCCAAAATTAACTAGAAAAGTTCCTCATAAGTAGAAATCTGTATTGAAAGTTTGATGCAAATCGGGTATTTCTATCAAGATTTATTGCATTGCATACTTACGTAAATACATAGATACAGAACCCATGGGCACATGACTCGTTCTCAGGCTTTGGTAGTCTGATGAGATAAAAACACGTCAAATTACATTATTTCTATCAAGAGTTATCGCGTTACATACATGCGTACATACAGAACATGCGAACCCATTATTTTTCCGACTTAGATGCCTGTGAGGTAAAAACGTGTAAAATTACATTGGTCTAGGATAAACTAGATCAGCCTAGGACAAACTAGAATGTTGACGCTGAGGCAGTCATTGAATTCAATAAAATCACGGCAAATTGAATTGGCCTAGGATAAACTAGTTCAGACCAATAAACAGCCAGCTAAACTAGTTTATCCTATAAAAGTTAGGCCAAACTAGTTTGTCCTATGGGCCTTCGGATAGACTAGTTTGGCCTAGGAAAAACTAGTTTGTCCGATGGGCGTTAGGATAAACCAGTTTGGCCTTGGAAAAACTAGTTTGTTCGATGGGCGTTAGGATAGACCGGTTTGGCCTAGGCCAATCTAGTTTGGCCTAAAATCGGGTTTGGCCTGTAACATATATAAATTTTTTTTTTCAAGAGATAGACAACTTATGCTATAGTAAATAGAAGGTGTGCCCCCCCCCCCCACACTAAAATTCACTAGGAGGTCATATGGCTGCTATTTAATAACACTCGTCACCTGCTATTAAAGGGTTAACAAAGACCCTGGGGCCCATAACCATGTTCTCGTACCTGGGTCCGGTCTAAAATTAAATTAAATTAAATTGAGCAGAGTGTGGAAGTTAAATATGTGTTGGCTTGGGTGACGTAAGTGTAGAAATTTAAAAATAAAGATGCATACAATTTTGGTTTTCCTTAAAAAAACTAACGTTTATTGTAACTAAAGCATAAATAAATAAGTCAAATAAATAACTAATGTAAATAGAAATGCAAATTCAATAATAGCAATAACATATATGTAGAGCCTGTTTTTGTTGTTTCCTGCTCATTTCTTATTTATTTCTAGGGATGTTCCATGTCATCTATTTTTCCTTTCTATTTTTTTTAACTTCATTTTCAAGAGCAATACACCGCTAATTTTGTGAGAGAAGCCATGTTTTTAGATCAAAACATTTGATCGCTTCACTTCATTTCATAAGACATCGCGATTCATCCAGTTTTCACAAGTTGTGAAATGAGTTTTTGTAGGTATTAATTTATTAAGTTTATTTTTGGATTGATTTAAGTTTTAAATGTTTAAATTAAATTATTCTAACTATTTTTAAAAGTAAATTATAATAAAATCTTTTTGTAGGCAAATTTATTTTATGCAAAACATCTGTTTTGCATATGTCAAGAGTTTTTCGTGAATGATTCATGATTCTTTGCCATGATTGGCTGGAAGGTTTCAGTGGGCATTTAAATAGTATTTACTTTTTGGTAGGTTAGATATGTGTTATGTGTCACTTGAGTGGGAATAATTATGAATACTACAAGTTTTCCTCAGTTTAGTAGGATAATTTTTTTAGATATGTGATGGTGAAAGCTTATGTAATGATTTTTGTTAGCGTTAAGTTGAGGTCAAAATACTATTAAGAATGAAGTTTTTTTTGTTTTGCTAAAGATGACATGGTATATTGCTGGAAATATTAAATTTATTGTTTCAAGAATTTCAAAGGTCTGCAATAAAGCTGTTTTCCAAGGAAACTTCATGCCCACTTATTGTGAGTACACTATATTTCATTATCACTATTTCATTTAATTGTATTTCTCTTCATACATTGCTAATTTTTAATAAGAGCTGGTATATTTAACATCAGTGAAAACACAGCATCAACAGTATAAGATGTATGAGCAATGTATGAACAATGACCAGTCACAGGCACACACAACACTAATATTCTCAAAAAAAAACATTTCATTAAGCCAGCTATATAGAAGTACTCACATACTTGGAGAGCGTCAACAGCATGAATGACCATCATTCCTTTAATAAAAGTTCCTTTGCATAAAGCCACCACATAATGAAATTCAATCAAAGAGTATTTATAATCATCAGGTAACTATTGTAAACTATAAAAAAAAAAACCATAGTTCCTTGTTAAAGAAGCTGTACTGAAATGTCATTTTACTTTAATAAAAACATTAGAGCTCAACTGGAGCTCTGGCACTTTAAAAGAAACAAACATCGTTTCAAAAAAACCGCGCTTCGGATCGATCGAATGTCCTTTAAATAGATCGTGACCTTGGCACATGAAAGCCTGAGACGTTGAGTTGAGAGGTATACCTCCTGCCTCACGGCAAAAATGAAAATCGCGATTCACGGAGAAGCAATCTGCGATGGCGTACTGGATTACGTCCGATCGCGTCGCGTACAAACGTAACCTTGAAAAACGATTAATCGATGGAAACGTGAAACAAATCAAAACAGACAACATGTGAACTGGAAATGGACTAAAAATATGGATGCTCTTCAAGTATTGAAAAAACGAACGAAATAAATAACCAGAAAAACGAAATAAAAAGGGAAACAATGGAAAGCAAATGAATAAAGGTGAGTAACAGCTTAATTTGTATAAGTATCAAGGAAAATGGGTATGACAATATGTAAGTCAAATACACTATCTACCAAAAAGTATTTGTACACTTTCAGTTTTTGACATTTTGTCAAATATTTAAAAATATACTGGTCGGATTCTTCTGGAACTTCAGAAATATAAAGATTATGTTTCACTTTATATTTATTTACATTCATTTGTTAAGCGGGTAATTAGGGGGCCGGCAAAAAAACAAAGAGTAATAGAAATATTTGGGATCGCCCTGTACATGAAAATGCACGAAACGACTTATCGCTTTAGAATAAAAATATATGAATACAGTAGAATATGTACACTAATTTTTGTGAGAATAGCATGTATATTTATGGCGATAGAGCGATTTTTTTGAAAAATTCAAAAAATTCTGGTATGTTTTTTGTTTATATCATAGAGGGTTTTTGACCAAATTTAACGCAAATTTCAGAAAAATTGGCAAAATCTATTAAAAAAAATATAGCGCAATTGGAATATAAATATATTTAATACTTTATGAAATATGAGTAGTTTTATTAAATAATTTTTATCTGCGCATGCGCGAACGATAAAAACAATTCTTTTACATCATTTAATAGTCAATTCTATGGAGTAACTTATAAAAAAAATCCAATCAAATATCGTGAAAATTCAAAAAGCTATCATTATTATAAGTAAGCTGTTTTTACATTGCTCTCTAAAAACGGCTGAATGATAAGGGATTCTCCACAAATTGACATTTTTTATTAACTGACTTTTAGGAAAAAATTAGTACTATTTAATGAATACAATATTGCTGCTAATAAGTATCTTGACACCTGTGATAGAAAAGTAAAAGGGCTTTTATTCTTTTCCATCACAGATGTCAAGATACTTATTAACAGAAATATTGTATTAGATATTGTATACATTAAATACTAATTTTTTCCTAAAAGTCAGTCAATAAAAAATGTCAATTTGTGGAGAATTCCTTATCATTCAGCCGTTTTTAGAGAGCAATGTAAAAACAGCTTACTTATAATAATGATATCTTTTTGAATTTTCACGATATTTCATTGAATTTTTTTTATAAGTTACTCCATAGAATTGACTATTAAATGATGTAAAAGAATTGTTTTTATCGTTCGCGTATGCGCAGATAAAAATTATTTCATAAAACTACTCATATTTCATAAAATATTTAATATATTTAAATTCCAACTGCGCTACATTTTTTCTACTGCATTTTGCCAATTTTTCTGAAATTTGCGTTACATTTGGTCAAAAACCCAGCATGATATAAACAAAAAACATACCAGAATTTTTTGAATTTTTCAAAAAAATCGCTCTATCGCCATAAATATACATGCTATTCTCACAAAAATTAGTGTACATATTCTACTGTATTCATATATTTGTATTCTAAAGCGATCCCAAATATTTCTATTATTCTTTGTTTTTTTGCCGGCCCCCTAATTACCCGCATAACAAATGAATGTAAATAAATATAAAGTGAAACATAATCTTTATATTTCTGAAGTTCCAGAAGAATCCGACCAGTATATTTTTAAATATTTGACAAAATGTCAAAAACTGAAAGTGTACAAATACTTTTTGGTAGATAGTGTATAAATAAAAACACACTTCTGCAGCCACCCACACACATATATGGGTGATTCTCAAAATAGGGGACAGTTTATGTCTTTCAGCATACAAAAAAAATTGAGAGGTTTTCTGTCATGTTTTTATACTTAGATATGTTTGTCTTAATATTATTCATTATTTGCACTCAAGAATTACTCACTTTTTAGTTAAAAACACCTTAAAATAACAGAATAAATGTTCAAAATGTCATTAGCATGGATGTCCACAGCAGCTGTGCCTTGTATATACTAGCTTTTTCAAGAGTTAATATCATGTTTATAAAATAAAACAAATGTTATTCTTTCTTTAAATTAATCAAGGAGAGGATTTATCCAATAAATTTCTTTTTAAAAATAAAATTATAGTATATAAAAAGAGAATTAAAGTTTGTCCTCCATATTCTGTTTTCAAAACAAAGTCATACTATAACAGCTGTTTATTAATCAAAATTTCATTTTCACATATGACAATAGTTTGAAAATATAAAGTTTCTCCGTGGCAACAAGTAGCCATTTTATTCCAGCCTGAAAATAGAAGCATGTATTGTTATCCTCTATAATAATAGCCGTTGTGACTCTCTCTCTCTCTGTCCCTGTATGTAGAACGATTCCGGGGTTGTACGCATCTGCTAAAGAAGAAATTCTGACGGCCATGTTTTAGAAATTTTGGTGTTTTTTTTTTTTTTTAATTGCACTAACCTAAATGTTATGTCATTAGAAAGAGCTTTCAAAAATAAACGCTTTTTTTGCTTACGGTTTTTCCCTAATTGTAATATCTTCTGAGATATAAAGTCATTTTTTTCCGGCATTCGAGCGCTGGATATACAGGGTGCGGCAGGTATTTGAGAACAAAGTTATCTCTGCAGACAAACAGGAATAAATACTAACGAAAGAACATTTATTAACTTTGACATTATATACAGTTGATCATATGTACATTAAATAATATTATTCAATAAAACCTCCTTCAGCTGCAATAACAGCTTCTACACGGTGTCGAAACCGACGGCAGGCAGCAATCAGATGATTTTTGTTAATATTCGCCATTGCATCCACAATGGCTGTTTTGAGAGACGAAATTGTGCTATGAGGATGTTTATTAGAGTCTCTTTCAACAACGCCCCATACATAATAATCCATTGGATTAACATCTGGGGAGCTGGGAGGCCACAAGTTTGGGGTGATGTGATCGTGAAAATTCTCCGCCATCCATTCTTGAGTTGTATGAGCTGTGTGAGATGGTGCAGAGTCTTGTTGGAAAACATACGGCCTCTCCTGTGCTACAGTAGTAATCCAGGGCTTCACAACCGTGTTCAGAACCTCAGTGTAAGCAGCGGCGTTGACTCTAACACCTTGGTCAAAAAAATGTGGCGGCATCACATCTCCTTTGCTGCTAACGACCCCCAAAACCATCACAGAGGCTGGAAACTTTGTGTGCATGACGATAGGAACCTCCTCGGGTGTTTTACATAGCCAGCGATCATTTTTTCGGTTTGTCTTCTGGTCCTGCACAAAGTTTTTTTCATCAGAAAAAAAACACAGCATTCCCGGTTCCTCTGGATGTTTTAATTTAATCAAAAGACGTTTGGCTCTAATCAGACGGTTCTCTCTGGTCTTTTTAGACAAGAACTGTCCTCTCCGCATGACATAGGACTTGTATCGAAGGTCTTCATGAACCACTCGTCGAATGGTGGCCTCATTAACTCCCAATTCCTTACCCAGTGCTCTGATTGACTTCCCAGGATCATTAACGATGTTAACTTGAACTTGGCTCACAAATTCTGGTGTCCTGATAATGTCAGATTGCTGACAATGTCGTTTCCTGTGAGTAATTTGCGCCACATCACCCTTGGAAGCCTCCAGTTCTTTCCGTACTTTGAAAACAAATGATCGGGCGACTTTCAGAAATGTGGCAATTTCTAAATCGGAGTGCCCTGCAACCAAGGAAACAATAACAGCGTGCCGCTTCATTTCTTGCGTTAGGTTAGACTCTGACATACTTACCTGCAACAGAAAAAAAATTGTAACTATAACCTTCTGAAAAATATTTAACCTATAATGCGTGTTCTCAAATACCTGCTGCACCCTGTATGTAAACAAAGGCCGGATTTGATTCATTCACATGATGAGTTTTCTATGCACCATGGAGGATATTCGGCGAGATTGAATTTCATACATCCAAACCAGTAATAAAACATAATCTTATTGCTCTCTGCGCATTCCTGCTTGCGCAGATCCGACAACAGAACCAATGAGGGAAGAGATAATTACTGTCTCTAAATGTTAGCGTGTGCCCGCATTCGTTGTTTGTTGTTGCAGAGCCAATGGATCTATTCTATTTTGTGCTTTTAAAATGTGCAATTAAATATATGTATGGATTTTTTTATCGCAACGTAATTAGTATATTTTTAACATAGGATTTCAACAATATAACACTTCTTATTTTGTTTTCAATCTTTTTTTTTTTTTTTTTTTTAAGTAATTCCTTATTGTGATCTTCATTTCTGCTATATGAAAAGTACATTTCTATTTTGCCATGGGTACACTGAAGTAAAATATCCCCCTTTATGATGTTCGCAAAAACTTTTCTCGGATAGTATTTTTCGATCGATGCTTAATTTTATATTTCATAATATTTATTTTGATTTTGCCTGTTTTTATTGAAGGACATAATTTAACCGTTTTTATTTTATTTTATTTATTATGATAATTTAACCACTTCTTATTTTGTTTTCAATCTTTTTCTTTTTTCTAAAGTCATTCCTTATTGTGATCTTCATTTCTGTCATATGAAAATTTCATTTCTATTTTGCCTATAGCATTTGCATTATCATTTTGAAAATTGATAAAAAATAACAAAAGACAAAACATTGCAAATTCTTAATTCGTATTACTCAACTAAATAAACGTAGGTCTTGCAAAAAATAAACAAAATAATAAGAGATCAAAATAGATGCCTTATAAATAACTTACTTTTTTAAATCTGCAGCTACAAAATATATATATATACAGTAGACTCCCTCAAATCCGCACAGCTTGGGACCAGAAGTTTTGCGGATTTTAGAATTTTGCGGATTTCTGGTCATTGCTTTGTTTACATTTCTTAAAAAGTAATTTGAATATAATTAATAATGAAATCAAAACTATAATGAATGCTTACACTATGCTAAAATATTAAAATATGTAATAAACTAAAATAATAAAAATTTAGATATTTTTTTTTTAATGATAAAAATACTAAAAGCAAAGATCAAATTAATAATCAGTAATGTAGAATTAAATATTCATTATAAAGATGAAATTTGTTTTTCCTAAATTATTCAATGACCCTTGCCTCATAAAGGTACATTATTAATTTACATCAAGATCATAAAATAATGAAGCTTTATTTCAGGTTTAGCCAAACTTAATAACTAAAAAAGCTTAATTAATACATAAATATATTTGGTAAGATTGTGATTACCAATGATATCAGCAATATCTTTATTTTTTCAAAAATAAATTATTCTTTCTTCATGCAAAAACATGAATTGAATAACCTTAACAAAAAAATTACAAATTGAAAAATATATAGAATTGATAAAAAACTAAAAAAGTCAAATTTTGCACCTACATCTGAACTGAATGTTTCATTGTTTACATCTGTAAAATATGTGCGGATTTTAGAGAGTTGCGGATTTTAGGAGTGCGTATTTGAGGGAGTCTACTGTATATATATATTTAATTTGGACATGCAAAAAACATTCTGAAATGTCTCAATCAATCACAAGATTTTTGTGGGGACTTCTACTGATTGATAATTTTTGTGGGGTTTTTACATAACTGAATGACTTTTTTTCCCATGATTGATTAATGAATTTTATAATTTTTACCCCACATGACCAACTGTCGAACTGATTGACAAATTTTCTATTTTTCATGTGATCGTGATGGATCGAGAAATTTAGTGATTTTTTTTTCTGATGAACAAAGAAATGTTGCATCTTTTCTCCCTGCAATTAATGAAAGTTGTTTTTTGAAATTTGTTGTTTTTTTCTTGCAATCTTTTGATGTAATTTGCCGTTTTATTAAATTTATCCTTCTTTCGAGATTTTTTTTTTTGAGAAAATGTCGTTTTTTGTTATCTTTCTGAGAAATTTGTCTTTTTTTTGCTATTTTTTGCAAAATTTACATTTTTTTTGCGATTACCTAAACAAAATTTCTGTGCTTTTGAGATCTTTGGACGAAATTTGTGTCTTTTATGATACCTGGACAGTTTCGAAGAAGTTTATCGTTTTTCTCGAGTTCTTTCGATGAAATTGTTGTTTTGTCATGATCTTTTGATGTAATTTCCCATTTTATTGAAGATCTATTTGCAAAATTTGCTGTTTTTTCTGCGAAATTACCTTTTTTTGTGATTATTTGATGAAATTTGCTTTTTTTTCAATCCTGTGACGAAATTTGTTGTTTTCTCACAATATTTTGAATTTTTTTTTCACAATATGTTTAATTTGCCATTTTTTAGAATTTTTTTTGTTAAAATTTGCTTTTTTTTTTTTTTTTTTTTTTCGAAATTTTTTGTAAACGTTTTGGCAAAATTTTGATTTTTTGCAATATTTTCATGAAATTTGTTTTATTTGAGATACATGAACAATTTTTTTTTTTTTTCTGCAGTTTTTTGACAAATTTTTTAGAGATCTTTTGAAGAAATTTGTTGTTTTTTGCAATCTGTTGACGAAATTTGCTGTGTTTTTTTCACATCTATTTACAAAATTTGCTGGTGTTCTTTTTTTTTTTTTGGGGGGGGGGGGGGCGGTATTTTGACGAAATTTGTTATTTTTTGGGATTATTTACCAAAATTCATGTTTTTTTTATACTTGGATAAAATTATTTGTTTTCTCAGGGATTTTCGGTGAAATTTGTTATTTTCTCACGATCCTTCGATGTAATTTGCTGTTTTATCGAAATTATCTTTTTTTTTTTTTTTTTGTGAAATTTTTCATTTTTTTGTTATTTTCAGAAATTTGTCTTTTTTTTTTTTTTTGCAAAATTTACCTTTTTTGTGATCTTTTAATGAAATGTACCTCTTTTTTTCATCTTTTGACAAAATGTGTTGTTTTATCACAATCTGTTTACCAATATTTGCATTTTTTGAAGTACCTAGACAAATTTAAAGTATTTTCACGATCTTTTGACGAAATTCATGTCTTTTATGATACCAGGAAATAATTATTTGTTTTCTCAGGGATTTTCGGTGAAATTTGTCGTATTTTCTTGCCATCTTTCAATGTAATTTGCTGTTTTATCAAATTTATCCTTTTTTTTTTTTGGAAATTTGTTTTTTTTTTTTTTTTTTTTTCAGAAATTTATTAACATTATGTAAATGCTATAGGCAAAATAGAAATGAATTTTTCATATGACAGAACTGAAGAAAACAATAAGAAATTACACAATAAGAAGTGTTATGCAATAGAAAAAACGGTTAAATTATGTCCTTCAAAAACAAGGGCAAAATCAAAATAAACTCGATCGACCCAATGTTACATTGCCTATCAATAAAAAAGTTAGTTCTCACTTGCCAGGTTATTTGTTGAAAAGACTAATTTACTCTGATCCTATGTTGAAAATATACTTATTACGTTGCGATAAAAAAAATTCCATACATATATTTAATTGCCTACAGAATGAGGGAATAAACATATGTCACTCAGCACACAGTTCAATAGGTACACTGAACTGCAGTATTCCCATCATAAGATTACCCAGAAAAAACATTCTGAAATGTCTCGATCAATCACAAGATTTTTGTGGGCTTTTTTACATAACTAAATGACTTTTTATCCATGATTCATTAATGAATTTTATAATTTTTACCCCACATGACCAACTGTCGATTTTTGTATTTTTTCTTCAACTGATTGACAACTTTTCTATTTTTCATGTGATAGATCAAGAAATTTTGTGATTTTTTTTTTTTTTCTGATGAACAAAGAAATGTTGCATCTTTTCCCCCTGCAATTAATGAAAGTTGTTTTTTGAAATTTGTTGTTTTTTTCTCACAATCTTTTGATGTAATTTGCCGTTTTATCGAATTTATCCTTTTTTCATGATTTTTTTTGAGAAATTATCGTTTTTTGTTATCTTTTTGAAAAATTTGTTGTTTTTTTTTTCTTTTGCTATTTTTTGCAAAATTTACCTTTTTTTTTGCGATTACCTAGACAAAATTTATGTGCTTTTGAGATCTTTGGACGAAATTCGTGTCTTTTATGATACCTGGACAGTTTCAGAGAAGTTTATCGCTTTTCTCGAGTTCTTTCGATGTAATTTGCTGTTTTATTGAAGATCTTTTTGCAAAATTTTTTGGGTTTTTTTGCGAAATTTACTTTTTTGTGATTATTTGATGAAATTTGCTTTTTTTTCAATCCTTTGACGAAATTTGTTGTTTACTCACAATCATTTGTCAAAACTTTTTGCTTTCGTACAATATTTTGAATTTTTTTTTCAGAATATGTTTACAAATTTGCCATTTTTTAGGGATTTTTTTTTGTCAAATTTGGCTTTATTTTTCGAAAATTTTTCATGAAAATTGCTAATTTTTTTTAGACGATTTGGCAAAATTTTGATTTTTTTTGCAATACTTTCACGAAATTTGTTTTATTTCAGATACAATTTTTGCATTTTTTTGACATTTTTTAGAGATCTTTTCATAAAATTTGTTGTTTTTTGCAATCTGTTGACAAAATTTGCTGTTTTTTCTTTCACATCCATTTAAAAAATTTCCGGGTGATTTTTTTTTTTTTGGGGGGGGGGGGCTAGTATTTTGACGAAAATAGCTATTTTTTGTAATTATTTGCCAAAATTTGCAATTTTTATGGTACCTAGACAAATTTTTGTACATAGTAAATGATTTCTAGCATTTTTTTTAAAAAAAACTTTAACAGTAGAAAAATAATCTTCAAACATTTTCAAGAGTTTGTGACGTGTGTCGCAGCGTTGCACCGATTCTGCGCCTGGGATCATGTCATGTTGGTGTTACGTTGGTAAATGGAAAAGCATATTGAAATTTTTAAGAAATATTAATTTTTTTATAGCGGCAAAATACTTTTTTTCTTTGGTTCTTTTATACTGTTGCCGTCAAGTTTTGACGGGTTTCACCTAGCCAGAATAAATATCATTAATTTTTTTAATATGTGAAATCGACATGTATTTTTGATTTGTGAAAATGTAATAGAAAAGTTATTTGAAAATGCAAATATTTATTTGTTGAATGGGGTGGGTAATGTAAAAACAAATTAACCACTGAGAGGATTATTGTTACAGTTGTTGCTAAATGGCAAACTATAAATTCAGTCTTATTTTGCTGCAAAGTAAGTGAAGTATGTATATTTTGTATGAAATGAGAAATGATGGTAATTTATGATTTATTCATGTCATGTACAATTTATTGGTGTTGTATTTGTAAATGGAAAATTATCAAGTGAGAGAGATTCTAATTCTATAGCAGCATGTTTGAATGTAACTCTCTCAATTGCGGGTCATTTGCCTGGATGTAAAATGCAGGTTTTTCTTTTATTTATTGAAATTTTTGCTGAAGATTAGTCGTTAAAAAATCCTTTGATAGCTGGAAAATACCTTTTATTTCTGTAGTGCCGTCAAGTTTTGACGGGTTCCATCTAGTATTTTAAGAATAGAAGTTGAATATTAGGCCAGTACACCAATTGTATGTCATTAGAATGGATAATAATTTTCATGTTTATTTTATAGTTAAAATTTTTATTTTACTTATTTGCATAGAGCTTTTGTGTTTTAAAAAGACCCAGAAAGGACTATTGCATTGTGATTATATTATGGCTCATAATCTTATTTAAATTAAAATTTGTCATTAGCATGGACAAACATCAGTGTCATTAGCATGGTTCTGTCCATGCTAAAGACTCCTATATGCATAAATGTAACCAGTACTTATATTGTATCCTTTTTAAAATTTAATTTTACATATAAATTTAGGTATTACATTTATTATCCCTAAAATATGCATTAAATCTGTCAGAAAATCACTAAGACAGCTTCTGACACTGTTAGTGTCAGAATGTTGTTCATGTAAAGAAAGTTTGCTCTTTGGTAATGTTTTTATTCTCCTTATATGTATATTGTAAAAATGGAAACTATTTGTTGGAAAGGAAGGCTAATAAACGTAGAAAAAAAATATTTAAACAAGAAGAAAATAAAAATTTCTTAATATATTTATTCCATGCAATTTGTTTTGTCATTAGCATAGCTCCAAAAAATACTAATTATTTTTTTTAAAGTTAATTTTTAAATATTTAGCTCTGCTGACTACATGTAAATTATACCTAATACTATATTAACAACACATATTTTTTTCAGAAATTTTGCTAACAGTAATTTTTTTAAGATTTCATTTTTGAAATTGTCCCCTATTTTGAGAATCACCCATATAGCCTTATTTTTGTTTTGCAGGAAGATTGCAGTTTTATGAATCTACTGAAAAAAAGTAAAAAAGAAAACTGAAAAATTCAGTCGAAAAAAAATTAATTTTATTCACATTCAATTAATATTATTCACTTGTATATTTTTCGATGAATAGATCTCTGTTCTTCTCAGTAAAATAAAATAAGCTACATAAAACTAAAATATATTATTTTGTTTTTTTTTTCTTATCTAACACTTATCAATTTAAAATGTTTTATATTTTTTTTCCTTTTTTTTCCATTTCGAAAATATAATATTTTTTGTTATAGGATCTCACATTTGGAATTCGAATTCTTATCTGTTTCCTTTAAAAATCTTTTCCGGAACCTTTTATTACGTAGATTTACAGGTGGATTTTAAGCAATACAAGTACTGTAGAAAATAAACAAGATGGGTTCAGTATGTTTATTCTTTTTGTTGAATCTTTAGCAACCATCTGCTGCAGAGCGAATGAGTATGGCATTTTGATTTTAAAGTTTTGCGGTTATTAGACGTTGTTCTTTATTGTAGTGTTATAATTAAAATGGAAAAAATGTCTAGTGAAAAAGCTTCTAAATTTACAAATATTGAACGAATTTCAGAAGATAAAATACAAAAATGTTGAATGCAAAAGAAATACGTTTATACCACATAAGATTTTTTTTTTTTTTTTTTTAACTTTTTATTGTATCAATAACTTTAAAATTCTCTCTTTCTGTAAATAAATAAGTGTCAGGATATATGCTCTGTGGTCTCATCACTGTGCATGCTGGTGGAAATAGGCTAAGTCTGGAAGAGCTCTATATAACCTGTTTTACTTGCTTTTTATTTCTAATATAAGTGAACTTTTCCGTTATTTATATTCTATAATCCAGTCTTTAAATTCCTCTTACTTTTATTTACAATAGACAAATATTTCAGCTCACGGCATCTTTGTTTTGCTTCTGGCTCACTAGCTTTTCTCATATTTAGCCGGCAACTGTTTTAGTACAAGTGATCCTTAATCGATGGCATAAGCAGCTCTATTTGATCACGGTCGTTAGTGTTACTACTACGCATGACCGGAAGTGTACTGTAAGAACCGGTTGTAGGGGGAGCTGGTGATGCATGCGTAGAATCCTTTTCTGCGTGACTGTATCGTATATATACCGAGAGTTTGTTGACCTTATGTGCAGTTGACGTTCTCCCTTCAGTCGTGAGATGTTGGTGGAGCTTGCTTTTAAGATGCTGTTTGAAGGACTTCGTATTTTTAATCTAGTTCGTTTAATACCCGGTGAAACTTCTGTTTTCTGACTTTTAAATTAAACAAGTCGCTGGTAGATTATATAATTTTAAAGACAGTTTTTTCTTGGAGTTCGTTTGTCAATTTAAAAGCCGTGGCATGTTTTAGTTTTGCTGGAATGACTCATTGGGAAATACCTATGTAATTCAACAAGAACTGATATCCCTTTTGACGTCCTAAAGATGTAGTCCAGTTTTAAGATGGTTTTTGTCATTTGTCAAGCCCGGTGTTTTTCATATGACTCCGAAGGAAGTAGATGTTGGACTTGTTGTTTTTGTGAAGATATCGTGAATGATGTTTTGGTTTCGCCGGTGACATGCCCTTTTGACAGCGGAGGTATTTACAAATTGAATCTTTCAGGTTGCCATGTTTTCTCACTTATAGTTTTATTTTATTAAACATTGAATTAAAAATAAGTTTTTTCAGATTGAGCTCCAGGGTAAATATACTTTATTATTATGAAATGCCTTTTGCTTAAGTTATGTATTGTTAATACAATTAAAAGGTTTAAGTCAACTATTGTCATTGAAATGAAAGAATTAATTGAAAATGTTTAAAAGAGATTTTAATTATATTTTATATAAATCTATATTAAATTGTTGACTATACATAGACATATTTTTTATCTTTGCTTTTAAATAAAAATATCTTTGTTTAATTTAATTTGCTGTCTTTACTTTTCCACCACTACATATATTTTTTTTTGTTTTAATCAATAGATTAATACTTTAATACAGTTTCTAAATTACAATAGCATTACCTTTAAATCAACCATATATGTGTTAGGCTATGTCGGAAGGTCAGCTTATGTTTAACCTTTCACTGTGCGAGTTAAACTCTGCTTATAGATTGGGTATTACTAATGTAATATCCAACAATAAGAACGTGTGAATATGCGTAGAGGTATATTTTTATTTATATTTATTGGATCTTAATTGGATATATATTTTTGAATAGTGGTTCCAAAACAATAATCATTATTGCGCCTGGGGGGAAAAAAAAAGAAAAGTACCCAAGGTTAGAATCAAACTCGCAGACGTCCGCTCCGGAGAGAGAAACTTAAAAAGTCTGACGCGCTGCCAACTGCGCTAACCGGCCGCTCGCAAAGGAGCTTAATTTATCCGATTATGAACTAAAGAGTCAGTAATGGGTGACTGGGGCCCATTTCTTACGGCCCCTCTGAATATTGCACTTTATCCTTGTGATATGTTTCTCTATTGACAATACTCTATCGATGCACAAAGGGTTGCTGAATTCTGTCACACAAGCCTCGTATCCTCTCCTTGTTAGTTTAAAGGTCATATTACAGAAAATTGAGATTAAAAATTAGCTGACATATAAAATAGATAAATGAAAGCATGAAGTTGAAGGTGACATATATTTTAAATTAAATCAATGTAATTAAAATTTGATATAGATATACTTTAAATTAAAATTACAAATTACTTGTGCGAAAAAAAAAAAAAAAACATGATTTTCGTGAAATAATCGCGGAAAAAAGTGCTATTTCTGTCAAAGAATTGCAAAAAAAGACGTGTTTGCCTTCAAGAGCTTTCGGAAAAAAAACGCGATTCTTGACAAAGGATCGCGAAAAACACGCTATTTCTGTCGAAAGATCGTGAAAAACACTCCAATATCATCGAAGAATTGCAAAAAAAAAGCACGATTTTTGTCAAAAGCTTGGGAAGAAAACGAGATTCCTATTAAAAGACATCATCTCGGACAGAGAATGCGAAATAGACGCGGTCTCTGTCAAAGGATCCCCAAAAAGATGAGTTTTCTGTCAAAAGGTTACAAGAAAAATGAAATTCCTGTCGGAGAATCGCGAAAAAGATGCTATTTCCGGTCAAGGAATACTAAATAGATGCAATTTTTGTCAAAGGATAGCAAAAAAGACGTGAATTTAATCGAAGGATCGTGGAAAAGACGTGAATTTTGTCAAAGGATCGCGGAAAAGACGCGAATTTTGCCAAAGGATAAAAAAAAAGAAGCGATTTCCGTCAAATAATCGCAAAAAATTCCACGATTTTCATCAAATGATTGCAGGAAAAACTCTATTTTTGTCAAAGGATCGTGAAAAAGATCGCTATTTCCGTCGAATAATTGCGAAAAAAACTCTATTTCCGGTCAAAGAATACAAAATAGGTACCATTTTTGTCATAGGATCGCAATAAAGATGTGAATTTAATCTTAGAAAAGACGCGAATTTTGCCAGAAGATCGAGAAAAAAACGCGATTTCTGTGAAATGATCGCAAAAACCCCCACGATTTTCATCAAATAATAGCAGAGAAAATGCGATTTTTGTCCAAGGATCGTGAAAAAGACGCGATTTCTGTCCAAGGATCGCAAAAAAGACGCGATTTCTGTCAAAGGATCGCGAAAAAGACGCGAATTTCGTCAAAAGATCGTATACAATACTTGGATTTCATCGAAAAATCGCAGATTTCTGCTGAAAACTGTAGATAAAACGCAAATTTTGACTAAAAGCTGTAGAAAAATCGCAAATTTCGGTGAAAAATAGTTGAAAATCGCAAGTTTCGGTTTAAAATCTTAGAAAAAACACTCATTTTGGCAAAATATCATAGAAAAGCCGCAATTTTTGTCGAAACATCAGGGAAAAAAACTAATTTTGTCATATGGTCGTGGAAAAAACAAGAGTTACATGCTTATGTTCTCACTCAGTGGGGGAGGGGTTCGAAATATTTTCAGTCTTGGCAAAATTTCAAACTTGCACTCATGATCTAGCTTTTCTTTAACAGGCTTTTCAATTTCATCTGCACATTCAATAAAATCCCAGGCACCGAAGTGCAATAGCAAAACTTTCACTTCATGCTTCCATGTCTCCCAGTTGCTGCCGTTGAGCAGAGTGATGTTTTGAACAGCATCCATCAGCCCCCGTCGATTAGAACTTTCGGAAATCGGAAAAAACTTTTACAGGAAAAGTCCACAGAATCAGCCGTCGGCAAAACTGACACAGGGAAAGTATCAGCACAGAGAAAGTTCAGCACCAAAAAAATCTTCACTTCCACATTAAAAAAACAAATGCATGGTTATTTACCGGGCCTGAGCCTATAACCAAATGCTTTATACTTTCAACTAAATCAGCATAAGTGGCAAATAGAAGTCTTTAAAAAGTGTAATGTGGAAGACTTGAGTGAAGACAAAGCAGGTTCAGCAAACTTTAGTTTATTTCATAACGATCAAGATGATTATTTACAATGAGAAAAATAAGCATAGCTTATGCTTAAAAATAAAACAAACTTAACATTACAATTACTTCTTACGCCATTATTGAACAAATGCAGCTGCTGCTAAACCAGCGATAATGACTCAGTAAGATGAAGGCAAAGTACATCCAACACGGCTGTCTTTATATACAAATAGAATTCTACTTCACAGATGATGCCATTCAAAATTCAAAGAGAAAAACCAACATAGAATCGCCATTGGTTGATCCAAACGAAACCCCTTTCCGAATGCACTACCGATCGAGTTTCATGAACGGACGTGAACAGTTCAATCACCGGTGATTCAATAAATCACGGAACTGGAACACTCGAAAATCACGTATTTTTATCTCGGCATGCCAGCAGCTCGGCTGCATTTTTGCCGTTCCTAACCGATATTGTAAAAATAGCAGACTGCGCATGCGTGTGGACTTAAAGATTGAAATTCTCTCTACGAGAAAAGTTGTATGTACAGGGGTTACCATATTGGCGCGTTTATCTTATCAGGCGGAATATTTTCATCTCATATGACATTATTATTATTATTTTATTTTTATCGACAAACAACACTGCTTTAGAAATAACTTCATGTATTTATTACTAATGCAATTAGGAAATTATTTATTACTCAACAGATAAAGAATTAAATTTTGCAAATGAGCTTATCAATGAACAATTTAAACGTATTAATAATAAAAAATGTAGCTTGAAATATCTATTATTAATTTCTTTTATGTATATTATTTCTTTTATAATGCAAATATATGTTGCTCCTTTATAATAATAGTAAGAATGATTATCTTATTTTAAATCTTGTATGTTCTGCTGCCGAAATAATAGATCTTTAACGAAACAATTTATTTTAAGTAATACATATAAATTAAAATGATTGATATGATTTTATGATTTTTATAAGTTTAATAATGCATTATTATTTTAGATCCTTTTCTACATTTTTATGTAATTTTATGAAATATTAAATACATTAGTTATTGAATATTATCACTGTGGTTTTCCTTTTTAAATATGGCTTCTTGAATCTGTTTTTATTTTATTTTACTTTATTTTTTTTTTTTTAATTCAGTTAAAAGCAATTAAAATTTAAAAGCTATGTATTCAGATAATTATAACATTCCTTTAACAAATTCGTTTAAATAACTAAATAAAATGGCAGGAGAGAAAATTTTCTTTCTTTATTTTTCACTTTTTATGGATGTAAACACAGAGTAAGTAGGGTGAAGAAATGCCTTACTCTGTGGGTGTAAATAATTCAGTTTTACATTTATTTACTTTTTTATTGATAAATATATTTATTTTAACTTAAAAAAAACTTTTCTTATGTTTTTACTTTAATTTTCTCTCTTTGCTTTTTTTTTTCTTTGCATCTATCAAAAATAAAAATTACTTTGCAAATCTATAAGATTTTTAAAATTTTTTAAAATAGACTTTTTTAGTATACTATTATCAAATTAAGTTAGATAATTAATTATTTATAATTAATAACTAATCCGTGTCTAAGTATTCTAACTAGCTAATTAGATTTAATGTTTTACTATCAAATTATTTATTGATAGTATATTACATAATTTTCATACAATTTATAAATAATTATAGCATATTTAAATATAAAATAACATAATATTTGATAAATTATTATATTTAAAAATTAATAATTATAAATAATTGTTGTTGTTATATTATAACATTAAACGTGTCAGTAATTTATAGATAATGTATATATAAATAATAATATAGATATAGATAATAACAAATTATCATATTTGCTAATTTATTATTGCTAATTATAATAATACATTAATAACTTAGATCATTATCAAATTATTATTATTATAGTAATGTATATCCATATATTTCAATAAATGAAATTTTGTGTATCAAGATTTCATTGAAAATTAATGATAAATTATGTATTTATTTATAAAATATTATCTTCTTTAGATAATAAAGAAGATAATATATGCTATCATCAATTATACCTGTTTTATTTATAATGAAAATATTTGATAATATTTAATGTTGATAGTAAGTAAATATCAAAATATTATAAAAGGTAAATATTCAAGCAAATTATTTAATGATAATATGCATATATACATTTATTTTTTTTAAATACTGCAAATCAGCTTAAAATTTTTTTTCACGAAATACTTTAAAATTTATTAAACAATTAATAAAAAAATTAATCACTACATAAGATAATAATTTATAAATTATTATTATTATATTGTATAGTATGTATTACAAAATATCTCTCTAATCTCTCTTTTTTAATATTATAAATAAGATATAAATTTATTTACCTAATGTAGATAATATTTATTATGAACATAGTATCTTTTGTATTTGCATTGATACAATAACAATATTAATACCTGACAATATTTAATTACAATAAGTTAATATTGATAAAAATAAATAAATATCATAAAGTAGAAAATACTTCAATCAACCATTTAAGTATCTTAATATGATAAAACTGGAAACAGGTTTAAAATATATTATAAATTAATGTTGGAGATTTAAGTCGCTAGATTCATAGAGAAATTAAATATCAAAAGAAAATGTCATTTCTCAAAACGCTTCTGTAAGTAAATGTAATAATAATAATTTTGTTGTTGATGTTAATTACCAATTTAGATTATCTGTATTCTGTATTACATTTTCGAGCGCCAAAAAGTAATCGCCAATTCAGTTTGACGACATATAGCAACCTAGGCAGAGAGAGAATTTAATCCATGCACCTTGATATAGATTCAATCTAAATTACGCAGTGGAATCTGAATGTAGTGGAAATGTAATTGTGGAAGACTTATTGAAAAGGCGTAAATTTCAACAACAACAAACTTTAATGAAGAAACATAATTATACAGCAAAAACTTCAGCAAACTATGCCGAAAAATAAAAAGTTAAAAACATAAATAATTAAAGTCTTAAAACTCAAGCAGCATCATACTTCAACTAACTATATGCCGTCATGACAAGGCATAGACAGACCAGCTGCTATCAAAAAAAGACAAACTTTCTTCAAACATTCATAACGAAAATATGGGCGCAGAACAAAACTGCATCTCTTCGTTTTATACAAATCTGTTCTTGAATATTTACATATTTTCCACAAAGTCCATGTTGCCACTATCCGAGGAGAAAAACCTTTGAAAATACCAAAAGAAAAACTACGTACGCCAAGCGCCATTGGCTCATTAACTATGACGTCAAACATCGACCGCGGCAAGGCCGTGAACGGCGATTCACAGTGATCCAAAATCACAGTAGAACTAACTTTACAGGATCACTCTATTTACTTCAGAACGACGATTGAATCAATGGCGCCGTGCGTACTTTTCAAAACATTGTTTTGACTTGGGGATGATAAAAACACAGGTATGTCATGTTAAACAAAATTTAATAAACTAACAAGTTAAACATAACATGACATAACAAACAGCCCCCTTTTTAGCATCCCCAAGGTTTTACAAAACTTCAAAAAGACAGACATATACAAATATTTCAAAATATTTAAACTTCAAAAATACATACTTAATTAAAAAAAAATCTGTCTAATCACTACCAAGTCGGGGAAAAACTTTTCAGATTCACCGGCAAAGTACTGACCAAAGTGACCGAAAAATGTATAAATCTCATTTACCCCCCAAAATTCTAATTTACAAAAAAAATTTAAATTTCCAAAAAAAATATCAGTCTCCTCAATGTCATGTCAAAGACATGGCAAGGAAGAGAGTGACCAAGATGTAATATAATTTAGATTTCAAAAATTTCTCTACAAAATTTCATTAACTGCTCTCTGACCTGAGGTTTAGTGAAAGGATCGGCTAAATTTAGTTTACTTGAGATATACTTTAATTTAAACATTTTATCATAGACTAGATTTCTTAAAAACAAATATTTAATATGAATATGTTTAGTTCTTTGATTTTCTACAGGGGAATTTGAAAAGGCTATTGCAGCTTGATTATCACAAAATAATAAACTTTCTGTTAAATTTAAATTCAAACTTTCATTTTCTAAAACATTTTTTATCCATATTAATTCTTTTGCAGCTTCAGTGAGGGTTACATACTCGGCTTCCATAGTTGAGAGGCTGATACATTTTTGTTTAAAAGTTTTCCAGGAAATTGGTGACTTATCTAAAAACAAAATAAAACCTCCTATGGAAACACGATCATCTCTATTAGCTGCAAAATCCGAGTCAGAATAACAAGAAAGTTTTAAATTATTGACTTTAGATAATTCTAGTTTAAAATTTTTAGTATATTGCAAGTAGCCAAGTAATCTCAGTAAACTTTGCCAGTGTTTCATACCTGGATTTGCTTGGAATTGAGATAACAAATTTACAGCATACATAATGTCAGGTCTAGTACGACCAGCAATGAAATTTAAACAACCTATTAAATTTCTGTAAGGAAATTTAGACATTTCATCCATTTCAATTTGATTACTAGGAGAGTCCATTTTTGACAAAACTAATCCCTTAGGTATTGGCACATTACTCATAGGAAAATTATATTTTGAATAAAAGCTACAGACTTTTTCAATGTAAGAACTTTGATGAATATACAGCTTATCATTTGTTTTCTCGAACTCAATACCCAAGAGCTTCTTTGTTTTTCCTAAAATTTTCAGGTTGAAAAATTTCTTTAACAGGTTTATTCCAAGCTCTAAATCCTTTTCTGTTTTTCCAAATATTACTATGTCATCTACATACAATAAAAGTACAAGTTTATTTTCATATACATAAACACAGTTACACCAGTTGAGCTTACAAAAATTCAATTTTAAAAGTACATCATCTATTTCAAAAAACCATTGCCTACCACTTTGGTGGAGGCCATATAGAGATTTATTCAATTTACAAACTTTACTTTCATCACCAATGAAACCCTCCGGCTGCTGCATATAAATTACTTTATCTAAATCTGCATATAAATAAGCATTATTGATATCTATTTGTACATTTAACCATTTAAAAAGACATACAAAAATTGTGAAAAACAGTCTTATAATTGAAAAACTTACAACCGGACTAAATACCTCTTCATAACTTAAACCTTTTATTTGACTAAATCCCTGTGCAACAAGGCGCGCTTTAAATCTTACAATTTCATCTTTTTCATTTTTCTTAATTGTATAAACCCATCGATTTCCCAAAATCTGAGCATCTTTAGGTGGTTCAACAAGGTCCCACACTTTGCGGTCATACATGACCTGCATTTCTTGTTTCATTGCTTCTTCCCACTCTGATGCTTCGGGTGTTTTTAAAGCCTCCTTGTAGTTTTTAGGGATTTTTATTTCAATTAAATTTACTTCAGAATTTGAAAAATTTGAAACTTTACCTGTTTGAGTATTATGCTTACTAAAATCAAAAAAATCATAATCATATTTTATATTGTTATCTGCACAGTATTTAATTGTATCATTTAAAGATCTTAATCTAACTTTAGTTCCCTCAATTCCATAGTAAATATCAGTCCTGGGCTCATTTTTTCTAGGAACAGCAGACCTAACCCAATTAATGGATTTGCAAGGAATTTGATCTGTATCATTTAAATTTTGATTAGTTTCAACAGGACTGATTTGAACTTTTGTTTTAGATGGGCTATCACTTCTACTTTCTGACTCAATTAGGTCATCAATCATAGGAAAGATATCACCATCTGCTGGGAAATTTAAACAAGAAAAAGACCGAAAATTTTGTTGTTTTGAATTTACTATGTCAACCCCCCTTTTACTTTCGTCAAATCTTACATTTATTGTTTCAATTATACGTTGCTCATCTAAAACCCAAATACGGTACCCCTTAGTTAATTGTGCATAACCGCACATAATTCCAAGTTTGGCTCTGTTATCGAGCTTTTTCCTTTTCTGTTTTGGTATACCTACATAGGCTAAACAGCCAAATTTCTTTAGATGAGCAACTGACGGCTTTCTACCAGAATATAATTCCATAGGAGTTTTCTTAAATCCCTTGTGACAAACCCTGTTCCAAACATATGTGAAACATAACAAGGCTTCAGCCCAAAATTTCTGTGATAAGCCACTTGAATTTAAAAGAGTTTTGACACCATCAAGGGCGGTTAAATTAAAACGTTCCGCAGTCCCGTTCATCTCAGGAGAATACGGGTTCGTTCTTTCATGGGAAATGCCCTGATTTTCTAGAAATTTATCAAACTCTTCATTACAAAATTCTAGCCCCCCATCTGTCCTAACAGAGACTATTTTCTTGTCCAAGAACCTTTCGGCTCTTTTTTGAAATCTAAGAAAAGTCTCAAAAGTGTCAGATTTATTTTTAAGGGCAAAAACAGTTACTTTTCTAGAAAAATCATCAATAATAGATAAAAAATACCGACTTCCTCCATGAGATGAAACAGGTAAAGGGCCACAAAGATCCATATGCAGCAGCCGGAGAGGAACATTAGAACGAATTTGACCTATTGGTTTAAAGGAAACTCTTTTTGATTTAGCCAATTTACATGAAATACAATCATCAGTCAACTTTGACAGCTCTGGGAGACCATTAACACAATTCAGTTTACTGGTGTTTACCAAATATTCACTGTTAATGTGGCAAAATCTATCATGCCATAATTCGTTTACATTAAATTTATCTACTTGATTAGCTGAAAAGTTGACCTGATTGTTATTTTCATTACTCTTAGTTACATATTTAGATGGCTTTAAAAAATATAAATCATTTTTACGTAAAGCATAAAAAAGCTCGTTTCCTTCTTTATCAAAAACATGTACTTTTCCATTTTTGCCCACAAAATTTATCCCCAACCTTTCAAGTTTAACACCAGACAATAAATTTCTTCTCAAGTTAGGATTAAATAAAACATCTTTTAAAATAATACGATTAAATTTACCATTTTTGCAACGTATCAAAAACTGAACTGTTCCCTTACCTTCAACTGGACATTCTTTCTCCCCAACTGCGAGAGACATGTGCAAGTCAGATACTGGCTCAAAAGTGAAAAATAAATTTCGATTGCTACAAAAATGCGCTGTAGCAGCAGTGTCAAAAACCCATTGGGTATTACCGAAGCCCAGATCTGATGAGTTCGCCTCGCACAGTTCGGGAGAAATTTCAATTAAACTACATTCCAGTTCAGAAAAGGTACAGTTAAAAAGATGTTTACATTCAACATTACTTGTTTCCAAAGGCCCTGAAAAATTTTTATTTTTACTTTTAAAATTAGTTTTAGAACTCTTAGACTTATTAAAATTACTTTTAACATTATCAAAATTACTTCTAGAATTATCAAATTTACTTTTAGAACTGTCAAATTTACTTTTAGAATTATCAAAATTAGTTCTGGAATTATCAAATTTAATTTTATCATTAACTTCATTACTAAATTTACTCATTTTAAATTTACAATTAGAAATTAAATGGCCATAATTTTTACAAAAATAACAAGGGCCAATTTTACTTTTTTCAAAACCTTTGGACTTAAATTTACCTGGAGAAAATTTCACAGACGATTCGCTGGCAAAAGCAACATTGGCAAGGTCTCTCTTGGACAACTTCAGCCGGTTTTCTTCCAGTAGCAACTCAGCCTCAATCTTATCAGGCACAAACTCAGCATCACTCCAGCGGTAAATAGCCTGGACAGTCGCCTGGAATTCCTCTGGTAGACTCCTGATTAGCTGGTAGCCTTGATACAACGGTTGTAGCTCATGTCCCACTTCACGAAGATGCTCTGCTGCCTGTTTAACTCGGCACAAAAAAAGTCCTAGATCCTCTCCAGGTGTATATCTGGTATTAAAAAAAACATCAAGGAGCTGGATTATCCTTGCTCGGGTAGTGGGCTGAAAATGTTCATGTAAAATTCTCCAAGCTGTTGCACCATCTGTTGTACTTGAAACCAGGGGCTTGAATTCATTGCTCAATGACTGGTAGATAATGGTATAAGCACGGTTCTTCCTTAGATTTATATCTTGCTTTTCTCTCCAAGTCAAGTCAGTCACAGTAGCAGAAACTTCTGTAGCAGCAGGAACTTCTTTACCGTCATTGTTTACCGGTGTGCCAGTCGTAACTTCCTCAGACTTCTCAATAAATTCCCAAGCATTGTAGTGGAGCAGGAGAACCTTTACTTCATGTTTCCAAACTTCCCAATTGGCGCCGGTCAGCAGGGTGATATTTTGATTGATTTCCATCAGCCCCCTTCTTTTATTGACGGCAACACAAACTTCGGAAAAAAAAAACAGTTCTATGCAGCAACACTAACTTTCTGAACGGCAACGTCGGCAAACAAAAGTTCCATGCAGCAACATCGGTAAAGTCCTTGGGAAAAACAGGAACCACAACTATCTTCACTTCCACATTTCCATAATAAACAATCTTCGGGGTTACGAGCCTGGGCCCATAACCCACTGATATAGATTCAATCTAAATTACGCAGTGGAATCTGAATGTAGTGGAAATGTAATTGTGGAAGACTTATTGAAAAGGCGTAAATTTCAACAACAACAAACTTTAATGAAGAAACATAATTATACAGCAAAAACTTCAGCAAACTATGCCGAAAAATAAAAAGTTAAAAACATAAATAATTAAAGTCTTAAAACTCAAGCAGCATCATACTTCAACTAACTATATGCCGTCATGACAAGGCATAGACAGACCAGCTGCTATCAAAAAAAGACAAACTTTCTTCAAACATTCATAACGAAAATATGGGCGCAGAACAAAACTGCATCTCTTCGTTTTATACAAATCTGTTCTTGAATATTTACATATTTTCCACAAAGTCCATGTTGCCACTATCCGAGGAGAAAAACCTCTGAAAATACCAAAAGAAAAACTACGTACGCCAAGCGCCATTGGCTCATTAACTATGACGTCAAACATCGACCGCGGCAAGGCCGTGAACGGCGATTCACAGTGATCCAAAATCACAGTAGAACTAACTTTACAGGATCACTCTATTTACTTCAGAACGACGATTGAATCAATGGCGCCGTGCGTACTTTTCAAAACATTGTTTTGACTTGGGGATGATAAAAACACAGGTATGTCATGTTAAACAAAATTTAATAAACTAACAAGTTAAACATAACATGACATAACACACCTAAGTTCACACGCATGCGCAGATTACTATTTTTACAATATCGGTTAGGAACGGCGAAAATGCAGCTCGGCTGAAAAGCAATGGTCCCTGGAGTTTCGAGACAAAAGCCTCCCTAACGGGTAGTAGCATACGTCTCAGTACTTGCCAACCAAAAAGCAATGGTGATTCAACGAAGTTTTTATTAACCTGGAGAGGATAAAAACTAAAGTATGTCATGTTCTGTTTATTTTGACTTAACTTGAAACTTATTTTTAAACTAACATGACAACAATTTTCGTCAAAAATTCGCAAAAAATGCAAATTGCGCTTAAAAATCGCGAAAAAACTAATAATTTCCGGCAGATTCCGTCAAAAATTTTGCGAGAAAAATGGCTAATTTTGTTACAAAATCCCGAAAAAAGTCAGGTTTCCTCAAAAAAAAAATGCAAAAAAACGACATATTTCGTCCAAAAATCATGATAAAACGGCAAATTTTGTCAAAAGATTCGCGAAAAACGTCAATTTTCATGAACAAAATCGTGATTAAAATGGCACATTTCGTCGAAAGATTGGAAAAAAGCGAACATTTCGTCAAAAGATCGCGAAAAAACGGCACATTACATCAAAAAATCACAAAAAAGACAAATTTTATTAAAAAAAATCGCGAAATAACGATTAATTTCCGCCGAATTTCGTCAAAAGATTCGCAAAAATGGCTAATTTTATTACAAAATCTCGAATTTTTGAATAAAAAGCAGATTTCCTAAAAAAAAAAATTGCAAAAAAACAACAAATTTCATCCAAAGGTCGTGATAAAATGACAAATTTTGTCAAAAAATTCGCAAAAACAGCAATTTTCATCAAAAAATCGTGATAAAATAGCACATCTTGTCAAAAGATCGTGAAAAACCGGCTCATTTCGTTAAAAGATCGCGAAAAGAAACGGCAAATTTTGTCAAAAAATCGCGAAAAAACGGCAAATTTCGTGAAAAAAAATAGCTTTAAAATGCAATTTTTGTCAAAGGGGTAGGAAAAAAAAGTTAATGACAAGATGGAATTTTTCTGCTCCAAAAACTAACTTCCCTGCTTCCAAATAGTTTTTTTTAATTATTTTTTTTTGCTCTAAAAACAGATTTTCCTGCTTCACAATCTGTTTTTGGTTGTTCTGATTATTTTGAAAAGTATTCTTTTTTTTTTTAGAAAATGTGTCTTTTTCAATAAATCAGTTTTACCCCTTTAAAAAAAAGTGAATAGTGATACTTGTTATCTTCTACACTCAAATAAGCATTATTTTACAATTTGTATCTTGCACATTTATTTTTAAAAAAAGTAAAAGTAAATATCTCTTAATAGTTTAAGAAATAATATTGGCTTTAATTATTTATACATTAATTAAAACAATAAATATTGCATTTAACTTTTCTTTTGCAAATGAACAAGCTCAATTTTTGCGTCTAAAAATATGACTTATTAGTGGGGACCTGCATATTTGAAAAAGGGACCCCGAATTTTAGAAGTCCTGGGTCCCCAGGACCCAGGATTTTTCAAGTTCACCGGCATCACTGGCTTCTAGCACATTACTCTTAAGTGCGGTGTAACTGTGTTTGAATGACTCCAGATCTTCTGTAGCTGCAGCCTTCTGCCATTCACACCATGAATCAGCACCGCTCAGACATTTTTGGTGTTGCGGATTATCGTCTGTGGAGCTGTAGTGAAAATAAGTTGACCAAATGGCATCTCTCATTTTTTCGACTGAATCATGATTGCGTCGAATAGCCAGACCATAATATACAGTTAATTTGTCAATCACTTTAGCTGTAAGGTTACCTTTGCCAGAAAGACTTTTTCTTTTCACTATTTTTCCAGCCACAGTTTTATGATCAACAACACTTTTTTTCACTAACTCTCTCAGACGTGTACCCATTCGCTTCTGAACGTGTCCGACACATTCTTTTTTATTTATTATAAAATTTTCACCGTAAGGTTTTAAATTTAAAACACCGGTGTCAGTTTTTGAATCTCCGTCTCTAATGTAATTGCAATACTTTACTCCGTTGTCCATTGAATGTTGAAACATGATTTTGATTGCATTGACTTCCATGTTCCCAGATGGTCCAATATGATTAGCATGGCATTTGCCTTCATTTACATGAGCTTTATGCCACTCTTCATATTGCACAGAATCAAGCTTGTTTTCCCAAATTTTACACTCATGACAATAAAGGCTTTTGACACAAATGTCTAATACTTTTCCAGTATAATGTCCGATCAAGGAAGCCACACCATAGCGAAGAGAATCCTCGTTTTTTCCAGGTTCCGTCTCCTGATACAGTCAACTCTGATGTATTTTTGATCTTATGTGCTTCAGATGTTGCTTCTTTTTCTTCATTTACAGCAGAAGAAAAAAATCTACTTGCGCCATCTGCTATACTGGAGCACATTTTCTTAAAATATAAGCTATATGTTGGTTTTGACAAAAAAGTACTTGACAAATCCATCAGGGCACAAAACTTTTCACAGCCAGCTAATCCTAATCCTAAGATTCGCATCACAAAAGTAAATCTATAATTAATTTCATACACACCAGATTGAATTCTTTCAGCAGACAGAACAAAACGAGCTTCTTTACATTTTTCACACGTAACTTTGATATTGAATCCAAGGCCTTCTTTTCTGCACGACTGAAAACTAATTTTTCCATCGCACTTCACACTTAACTAAAGTAGAAATAATTGAAAAAACAAACACAAAATCCATGATCCGATAATGTTTTTCGAAATTCTCCGGTACATCTGTAGAAGTGTTCATTTTTATTTATTTATTTTTTTTTTTTTTGCTGACGCACTGTTAGCTTCGACATTGTCTTTCTTGCGTTTATGTGGCGGTACAATTTTTCTAGGTTTATTTAACTTTGAACCGGTATTTTTCCAATCTTCTCGGGTAATTTTTTTTGGCATTTTGCACTTAAAAAACTCAAAATCACAACGCAAAATATGTGTACCTTTGGAAAGATCCATTATTTTGGCAGTATGCCAGGACAGGCCTTTGAAACCTGGTAAAGCAGTAGCAGCTACTTGGTAACTGATTGTTGCGGCCACATTCCTCAGTGTGAAATCGGAGGGCGGAGACTTACAAGTGTATATCTCCATCAGTTTTACTTCAATTACTTTCAAATTTTCACAGAATAATCTTAAGATGTTGTACATTAATATAAAAAAAAAAAAAAAAAAAAAAAAAAAAAAAAAAAAAAAAACTTATTACCCCCCTTAAAAACCTTTTAATGTGGCCAGAACCTAAATTTAAAAAAAGTTAGAAATGTTTACTTTTTTTTTTTTTTTTTTTCTGTGGCTTAGTTACAAGTCTTACATTACTGTTTGAAATGTTCATTCTTTTAAAGTCTGACGTAAACATTTGTATTATTTTTAGTAAGGAATCGCCTTGAAAATTGAAATTCTGCCCGTTAAAATTGATAAATTACTCTATTTTTACAGACAATTGTAATGTAAAAGAAATTATCTGAGAGAGAATAGTATTCAATAAGAATGGCATTTCTTTCTTAATTTCTGTCGAAAATCACATTTAAATGAACCATCATTTTGCTCATGTTAACTATGACTGTGTTTTTGTTATTTATGAAAATCCCAATACAATTTAAGTAATGAATTATTAGTAGCATGCAAAATGTTTATTTTAACTATTTCTCTGTTTTAGCCATGCTCTTAAGAGTTTAACTGTATATCTAAGGAGAAAGATTCATTTCAGAATTATGTCATTTAATATTTATTATTATGATAGTATTTAAAAAAACAGTTTTAGCAGTATTTACCCGTTATGCTGGTCGTTTTCTCCAAAAGAAATCAAATACATCAGTGTATTTGATCTTGTGTCTTTAATGAAAGTCATAGTAGATGGATACATAGTCAATAATTTATAGCTACATTGTTTAATAATGTATATTAACCTATATTATTACAACTAAAAAAAAATTATGAATAGTATTTGCTGAGAATTAAATAAAAATCATGCACTCATGATATCATAATTCACCTTTATATTTTAAGAGTAATACTACTATGGTGATTTGTGCTATAGCCAGTATACATATCAGGACATATTGCCGTTATCATTGTCTTTTTATGTGCGAAGGTTTTGGTATGTTATTTGATTGGGAAATTTGGTAATTTTTTTTAATTCAGTGTTTTAAAAATGGCATAATCATTAGATTTGAAATGTATAATAAGAAAAGTACAATTTTTTATCTTTCTAACACAGTTTGAAACAACATTTTTCTGACAAATATTTTTTGAGTTAATTTTTTCAATAATTTCAAATGTTTCATTTTCTAATAGTCTAAGAGCTAGCAACGTCAAAAAACACGTCATTTTATCAATTCTCATTTTTTTTTAAATATGTTTTACCCTTTCATGGTAGAATACGTTTGCAAGCGGTCTGGCAGTCAGGAGACGTTGCATTTACCTATGGGAAAAGGGGTTATGTAGGTCAGAAAACTTCAAAATTACATCATTTTATCAAAGCTCATTTTTTTAACTGTTCTTCCCTTTTATGGTGTAGTACGTTTGCGGGCGGTCTGGCTGTCGGGAGACGTTGCGTTTATCTGTGGGTAGAGATCTGCACGGGCTTGGCCCGTTCCCGGCCTGGCGGAATCGTTTCAAATTTTCTAACGGGACGGCAGATTTAAAACAGTTTTTTCAACAGGCCGGGCCGGCAAAAAAATTGAACGGTCCAGACGGGCCGATTAAAAAAAATTTTGGGAAGATTTGAGCTGGAATGATAAAATATGAGCTATTTTCAATGGTTTTAATCAGGGTTGGCACGATTTAAATCAACTGATTTAAATCAAGATTTAAATCTAGATTTAAATCAGCTGATTTTTTTTAAAAAATCATTTGATTTAAATCAATTTTTTTAAATGTTGGAAATTAGTCAGCAGAGAAATAAGAAGTAGGCGTAAGTAAGTAGCAGGTGTTTTTCTGGTATTTCCAGGATTGATATCAGAAAGAATGTGGCATGGCAAGTTAAGTCCAGGTGCCCCCCCCCCCCCCCCCCCACTCCTAATCCTTCAATTCTTTGTACTTTTGTAATAAACTTTAGATGATGAGGCAAAACACAGAAACACTTTATAAATCATATTTTGTTTGCCAGTCTTGGCAAATAAATGATTTGAATCTTTTTTGTTTCACAAGTTAATAAAACAAATTCATTAATGTTCACCTTAAAATCGGATACTACGTGCAAGGAACAAGTTTTAAAACTTGCCATATTACACTGTCAAATTTCAATCAAAGCTTACAGATTTTTAAAAAGCCTTCAGAAAACAAAATAACTACCCAATACCCCCACCAATTCATAAAGTTATTGCTGGAACTTTATTGGAAAAAATATACAATGATGAGAGCAAAAAATGCATATATGTTTTAAGTGGCGAAATTGTGTGTATGACATTTGATGGATGGTCAAACAAAGAAATGAACCAATCATATGTGCATGGGTGGTAAGTAGAGGTAAAGTCTACTTAGTTGACACAATCAATACACCAGGATCTTCACGCGCAGGTGAATATTTGACTTAACTGTGAATAAAAAGATTTCTTTAGCAGAAAATAAATTTTAATGCAATGTTCGTAGTTTCGTCACTGATATGATAATGCTGCCAACATGGCTAAAACGCAAAATGAATTAGAAGAGAAAGTTTTTAATAATGTTTTAAATGTTCTGTTTTAAATCAAAATGAAATTTCATTTAGTGTAGAGGAAAATAATGAAGGTTTGGCATTCATTAAAGAAAATTGTCCAAATCTTCTCACCATTGTAGCACATTTCCAAGCAAAAAATGACCCATTCGAAAAATTACCATTGCTTGAGAGAAAAGTTTCAGATATTACGGCACATTATGATTGGTGAAAGTTCTTTTATGTAATGGGAGGTAAAGAGATAATCAGCGAAATTGAAATTGAATTTAGTTACCAAATAACAGCCGTGGCTTCATCTGCTGGAACAGAAAGACAATTTTCTTCTTTTGGACTAGTTCAAGCCTTCGTAATAAAATAGGCATGGACAAAGCTTCTAAATTAGTGTTTTTGTTCAAACAATTAAATCTCTGATTTATTTCTATTTGCTTAAAAATATTGAATTAATTGTAATTTTTATCCTTTAATAAAGAGCTTGCATTAAATGAATATTTAATTTGTTTTTTAAATTTTACCATTTTCTATTCATTTACAAAATATTTCAGTTTATTTCTTATTTAGTGTGCTCAATTCAATTACAAAATAATAGAATGGTTTTAGATTAAAGCCTAGTTGTTTATTTTTTTAGTACCAATCTATAACTAGAATATAGTATTTTCTTAACTATATAATTATTTCTTATATTATTTATTCTTTTTTAGTTATTTATTATGAAAAACTGCTCCATGTATTCTAAAAACATAAAAACACAATAATTAAAAATAGAATTTAAAAAAAAATCAAATAAATCCGATTTAAATCAAAAAATCTGATTTAAATCAAATAAATAAGATTTTTTTGATTTTTTTAAAAAAAAAATCATGATTTTTTTCCAACCCTGGTTTTAATGAGAATAAGTATAAATGTGCGTCATGAGACATACTAGTTTGACAGCATCAATATAAAAATGTACAGTGTAGAGATCAGCATCGGAGAATTGCATTGTGTGAAACTCGTTTTAATATTTTTTTTAGCTGACTCATGCCGGTCCGAGATCAAGCTTGCATTATTTTTCTACATATAGACTGGCCGGACCGAAACTAGATTTAGTTGTTCTCAAGATCTGTAGGGCAGAAAATGTGATTTATAAAATTATTAACAGCGATAAAGAACTTATTTTAGCTTTATCTTCGGATATATACTTCTTTATGGTTTTTAAATTAATTTCTCAATAATTTTAAATTATAAAAGTATAAAAGTGATAAGCTTAACTTAGTGTTCACTCTAGAAATAAAAAAGGCATGGTGCTATTTACTACAAAAGACACTACTGCAACAGAAAAGGGCACTTTTTCGAGAAAAAAATTGTTATTGCCTTTAGAAGGGGAAAAAAGAAAGCAATGAAACACATAATTTTTAAATATGATAAATCAAGAAACATTAATTTTGAATGATTTTATGATATAAAAATTAAAAATACAATTAAAACATGATTCAATAGTTTTATGTTCTTTTTCTTAAAGAAATGAAAAAAATCTATCATTTTTGGCCACACAAATTTAGAAACACTACGAAATAAAAAAAATATTTATTAAAAATCTTTGGGTAAAACCAGTGGTGCATTTTACTACTTTTAAAAAGGGCAGGGTGCATTTTGTAAATTTAAAAAAGGGCAGGGTGCTGCACCCTTCAAAAATGGCCTAGAATGAACACTACTTAACTATTGAAGGGATTTGGAATCGAATAGCGTTTATTTTTGGTAAATAAAATACTTGTATGACATTATTGAGATGTAATAGTTTCTCAAATGATTACAGGTTTTTCTCCCTTCCCATGCTATCGCTTCCGGAAATTCTATTCAAATCGCTAATTATGACAGTATTTTATTTGCTTGTAGTATTCTTAAATTGCTTGTATCAAAAAATGGATAACGCCACTCGATTATATAGTTTTTGAATAAAGATACCTGATAATCTTATGCATTTTTGAGAAAAAAGTGAATTTAGAAATGTATCAGAAAGAAGCTTCTTTGAATTTAAGAATGAATTTGGATTTAAAACCTTTAATAAAATGATATAGAAATATTTTTAAAAATTTTCTTTTATCAAACATCTTCAAAAGTAACGATGTTTTCAGCTTTCTTTCTGTTTTCTTTTATTCTAAGCCATATTAAATTTTTAATGAATCTTTATTGGAATGTTGAAAACCTAAGAATCTAAGTAATCATTAATGTTGTTAATCTGTATTTCCTGTAATATGTACTGTAAAATCATTCCATAGATATGTATGCAGTATTCTTTAAAGAAATCTTAATTATATGATAAAAATCTGATTTTTTTTTAGAAATTGTAACGGGCCAAAACGGGCCGGGCCTGTTTTAACTGATTTCTGTACGGGCCGAATTTTGAGCTTTACAACGGGCCAGGCCCAAGCCTGGAAATTCCGGCCCGTGCAGACCTCTATCTGTGGGAGAAGGGGTTATGCCGGCCCAAAAACTTTAATTACTGCATTTTAGCAGTTTTTTGTTCGTAACATTTGTTTATACTAATTATTTGTGATAATAATCCATTATTGCTAGACGGTACCAATGTCACTAAGATCTGGAAGATCAATATTTATAGATAACATATTACTCTTTGGATAGCAGACAATTTATGATTAATTTTCCAGAAACAAATTTAATTGCAAAGTTAATGCCAGACGACTTTAAATATGGCAACGAAAGTGCCTGTTCCAAGAGTGGTTTATAATAAAAATTATAAGACAACTTTACTTCATTTTATCAAGCTTAAAAATTACAAGATATTACTCTTTGGATAGCAGACAACCAGGGTTGTTTGGTTTAAACCAATGATTTAAAAAAAAAAAAAAAAAAAAAAAAAAAAAAAAAAAAAAACCATGCTGATTTTTTTCATCTGGTTTTTTTTTGTTCTATTTTACACATTGTAAAATGCAAAATCCAAGTTATGCAGAAGCTACAAGCAAAGTTGCAGAAAAATTATGAATTAATAAATTTCTAAAATGACAAATATTTTTAATCAACTCCACTTTTCGTATAAGCTATAAATCTACACGGCAGAAAAACCAATTTTTTAAAAATTAGCTGGTTAGAAAAAAATTAGCTTTCTTTCTTCCTTTTTTTTAAAGGCTTAAATATATATATAAAAAACAATTAATTGTAAAATATTTATAGCCAGAAGGGCAGACTCAAGCTAAAAATGCACTTTTATCATTTAAATTGCTTGATTTAGTTAAGATTTACTAAGGATTTCATCTTTCCTCAAAGCCTCGAATATGACATTCTTAAGTAATTTTCTCCACTGATTTCTTTTTATTAAGTATGCTAATGAACATTTGGCATTTTTTTTCTCTGTGTTTATTGGGTTAAGCGTTTGTTTTTCTTGCATTCTTATATTGGGAATAGGGATTTTGCACTATGATTTTATTTTAACTGGTTTGGCATTGTTTAAACCAATTAGTTTTTTTTAGAACGAATCTAATATAATATTTTCTAGGGATGCACCGAATAGTGATTTTGGCTGAATGCCGAATATTCGCCCAACAGGTGAACTAAATACCGAATATTCGGCTAGCATAATACCGAATATTTTGCTTTCCAAATACTTTTTACATTTCAAAGTTTAAAAATATTAAAATGTTACTTTACTAAATACTGAATATTCGGCTAGCCGAATACCAAATATTTTGCTTTCCAAATACTTTTTACATTTCAAAGTTTAAAGATATTAAAATGTTACTTTTTAAAACAATTTTACATAATATTTAATAAAATAAACTTGCATTTTGATAAACAATAGTTTTTATAAGAACATTTAATAATGGAAAAAAAAATCTGCCTTGAGTTTTTCAGCACAATTATGAGATTTTAATTAATAAAATTTTAAATTTCATGGTTTCTTCTACAAATTAAAACAAACATTTTAAAATCAAAAAGAAATAATGAAAGAATGGTCAAAGAAAAATTTTACAGACTCCTAACTGTCCTTTTTTGATAACTCAAGGCAGATTTTTTTTCAATATAAAATACAAATATTTTGAACTTAATTCTGAATAAAGGAATATCTAGCTCATTTTTTCTTTTCTTATGAGTGAAGGCATTTCCCCCCCCCCCCCTCCCCATCATATCATATTTTACAGAAATCAAAGCATGTGAGTTAAAAATATAGTTATGGTATCTTATTTATTAAAGGGCAAAATTAGCACTAGCCACCGGCCACAGGGCCAGTAAATGAGAAAAAGTGGCCAGTTAAAAATCATCTATCTGCGGCCATCTTGTGGCCACTTTTTTACAAGGAGAGAATAAAATTTACTTATTTCATCAATAATTCTACTTTTTTAAGTTCCAATATATTTATATTAACATATTTTATTTGTGCTATTCAGTTGTACATTAATACTTATAGAAATTTTAACTGTTTAGTACTTTTAAATAAAAAAGTGGCCAGTAGTTTAAACATAGTGGCCACTTGAAAAATTAGTCTTACTGGCCAGTGGCCCCTAAAGAAATTTCCCAATTTTGCCCTATATTATTTATTGTTAAAGCAGCAAATGAAAACACAAGTTTGACCTAGAGTGACATGAAATAAAATGTATTTATGACTCAATAAGTTAATTATGATTATTTTTTCATGAAAAAAATTGCCTTGTTAGCTATTACTATTCTTAAAAGTTTTTTTTTCTTGTTTAAAGACTTTTATTTGGGAAAAGCATGAAACAGATTATTTACTGAACAACATTTAGGAACGTGCATTTGCACATCATTTATTCCTTATGAGAATCCTCATAAATCACCATTTTGATCCTACTCATGGTTAATTTTCTTATAGTCCACCCGTAACGAGAAAGACCGTGAAAAATATTTCTCTCCCCGTGGTCACTATAGAAACGGACTCGTCCACTTTATTTTAGGGTGACCGCAGTACTGTTGGCTTCTTTTGTATGTACTAGGAGCGAAAAAAAAGGGGAGATTATCGCATTCTTCGGATTTCAAACCACCTCTGTCAGTTGGTATCTTCCGAAGAAGCAATTCATCTTGGAGTTTTTCTCCTGACGGTTGGTCTGTAAATTATACTTTACAAACAACAAATAAATATTGTAAAAACATTTATTTTACTTAAGTATGATTTTCTTTCTAATTATTTTAAATATATTTATAAATTGACAACTAAAAGTAGAAATTGTGAGAAGTTTTAAAAAATGTGTTTTAAAAGGTTTTATTAAGTATTGAATTTGGCCGAATAGTTTGATGTTCGGTAACATAGCCGAATACTGAATAGACACCGAATATTTGGTGTAGCCCTAATATTTTCTCATTTTTGTAATTTAAGTGTGTCAAATTATTGCAATTAATGTAGTCTTCTAACAGAAAAATCAGATATCCCATATAATAAGTATTTCAAAGAAATTATTTTGAATAGCCTTGTGAAAATAATATGTATGAAGTTTTATTTATGAAACTGCATCATATATTTATTTATAATGCTAATGTTTAAAAGATTGTATATTAAGATTTTCAAGGTATCGATATTTGATTATGTAGAACATTTTATTTATGAAATAAGACAGCTTTTTCTAAAAATGTTTAATTTTTAAATGATTTCAATTTTCTACATAACTAATTGTATATTAAATAATTACATTTATTAGAAATACTTTTAAATCAAGTTATTACTTATATATTCAAAAATATTTATTTTTATTGATAAATATGCATGTACTTGTAATAGGGAATCATAGTTTTAAAAACCTGGTTTAAACCAAAAAAGCCATGTTTTTTTGTTTTTTTTTTTTTTTTGAAAAAAAGTTTTTTACCAACCCTGCAGACAACCTATAATTAATTTGCCAGGCACAAATTTGGTTCCAAAGTTAATGCCAGACGGCTTTAAATATGGTAATGAAAGTGCTTGTTCCAAGAGTGGTTTGTAATTTAACAATTATAAGACAACTTTACGTCATTTTATCAAGCTTAAAAATTACAAGAAATTACTCTTTGGATCGCGGACAACCTATAATTAATTTGCCAGACACAAATTCGGTTGCAAAGTTAATGCCAGATGGCTTTAAATATGGCAAAGAAACTGCCTGTTTTAAGAAATGGAATCTTTTGTAGGGATTTGGCTTTATTTAATGACAGTCAACACTTAATTGTTACTATGACAATGTATGCCATGGAATTTCAATTCTGATAAATTTGCATCAGTAAAGATTTTATGAAATAAATGGTAACAATTAAGCATTGACTGTCATTAAATGAAGCCAAATCCCTACAAAAGATGTCATTTCTTAGAACAGGCAGTTTCGTTGCCATTTTTAAAACCGTCTGGCAGTAACTTTGTATGTGTGATGCACGATATGTCTGTGTGATGTCGTTTGCACGATAAAATGATGTGATTTTGAAGCTTTTTGACCTGCATAACCCCTTCTGCCACAGGTAAACACAATGTCTCCCAACTGCCAGACTGCTAGTAAACGTATTCTACCATAAAAGGAATTTGTGTCTGGCAAATTAATTATAGGTTCTCTGCTATCCAAATAGTAATATCTTGTAATTTTTAAGCTTGATAAAATGACATAAAGAGGTTTTATAATTTTTAAATTATAAACTGTTCTTGGAACAGGCACTTTCGTTGCCATATTTAAAGCCGTCTGGCATTAACTTTGCAACCGAATGTGTGTCTGGCAAATTAATTATAGGATGTCTGCTATCCAAATAGTAATATCTTGTAATTTTTAAGCTTGAAAAATTGACTTAAAGATGACTTATAATTTTTAAACTATAAACCACTGTTAAAACAGTTATTTTCGTTGCCATGTTTAATGCCGTCTGGCATTAACTTTGCAACCGAAATTATGTCTTGCAAATTAATTATAGATTATCTGATATCTAAAGCATAATATGTTATCTATAAATCTAGATTTGGCAGGGTCTTAGCGACATGGTAACGTCTAGCAATAATGGATTAATATCACAAAAAGTTAGTATAAAGAAATGTTACAAACAAAACTCTGCTAAAATGATGGATTTTTGAAGTTTTTTGACCTGCATACCCCTTTTACCACAGGTTAAACGCAACGTCTCCTGAGTGCCAGACCACTTGCAAACGTTTCTACCATAAAAGGGAAAAACATATTAAAAAATGAGCCTTGATAAAATTAGGTGACGAAAACGTTGCTAGCTCTTAGACTATAAGATTAGTCTATGGCAATGAATAGCGAAAAAGCCAGTTGTCAGCAATGCATAACTTTTTATTAAAGAAAATAAGTAATAAGCTATTTCTTATACTGTTGATGTATGCTTGTAATGCTAGAATTCTCATATTGTGTGTAATTTTTTTTAATCTTTTTATCTGCTCAATATTGAATTAAGTATGATTCTTCAAATCAAATATCATTTTTTGAAATGCATCATAATGCATTGCATTTCAGTTTTTCCATCTAAATTAAATATTTTTCTATTGTAGGTATGGTTATCCAGCTGGTTATGGATATTACAATTATGTGAGTATATTTCATTCTTTGATTTAAAGAGAGAGAGAGAAAAAATCTTTCATAAAATTCTTTTTTATTTTGAGGCTCCTTTGCAACATTTCATTTCCTTAAAATGAATTATTCCTTCATTATTTTTATTATGTTTGTATTCAAAAACTAAAGTTTGTAAAGAAAAACAAAAGGTACACCTTAAACAGAAACTTTGAAAGAATGACTTAAAAAATCATCAATAAATGCTTGGTTTGTATTTAAGTAACTAAATTTTCTCTTTTTACCATCTTTTTTTTCAAAAGTATAAATTTTGCAAAAATATTTTTTACTTTTACTTTTCATTCTCTCACAAAATTGAAACTTATTTCCACATTGACCACTGGTGAACATTTTTTAATAGATAGAAAACTATGAAAATTGTAATCTGTTTTTGTACTCTTGACTTGCATTGTAATTATCCCCAAAGTGACCACATTTTTTGATATTGTTATATCAAATGATTGTCTTATCAAGAAATTAACATTTTTAAACATTTTTTATTTATAAAGTTGGTTAAGTACTTAAAATGAATAAATAATGAATTTATTTTAATGATACATTACGTAAAATAAAGCTTTATTTTTAAAACTTTGAAAAATTTTAATATTAAAAGGTATAAAATTAAATTCTGTTCCTTGGTTTAAAATGTACACAGCTTATTTAAAATTTTCTTGCAGTTAAGCAAATACTTGTCTATGTTGAAATTTTAACTATTTCATAAAAGTTTTTTCTGAATGTTAATTTTGTCACTTTTTGTATTTTTAAGTATAAAGCACTTAGTATCTTTATCCAAGATCCAACTAATCTTTTTTTATATTGTTATCTATACTATATGGGCAATGATGACAGCTTAAAAAATATATTCTCTGCAAAACAAATAATAAGAATAATAATTTTTGTTTCTACATTTATTGTATTTTGTCTTCATATTTCTGCCTAAATGTAAATTTTGCTTATTTTATTGGCTACTATGATTTCATATGATAGTAAGGTTAATCAAGCATTCTTGGGTTACAGATAGTTTAATTTTCTACATATCAAAACAGACAATTCTGTTACTGTGATTATAAATTTCTTTAAAATTATTTTATCTCCAATAATGCAAAATCTGATGCTCATTTTATGAATTCTGTTTCAGAATTATAATTACATGGTAAATTCAAATCAAGTTTACATGAATCCTATGTCTGTTCCACCTCAACAACTTTCCGCTATGCCATCTACATCTGTTCGTAATGGGGAGGATGCTGATTCTAAGATGGGTAAAACCTCAAATTTTGTAGCTTCAATTGCTCAGCAACCACCACCTCCGCCTCCATCTTCTCCTGGACCAACTGATACACCTGCATTTTATACTGATATTACTTCTAAACGTATGTTAATGTTTAGATACAAATTATGAGTAATTTTACTAGCATAAAAATAAAACTTTTTGAAATAAATATAAATCTTAAAGAATATAATAATGTTTTAGGGGAGAAAAACGAGCTTTTGTACTTACCGTATTTTCTCAGAAATAAGACCTAAGGCTCCAGTCTAAACATGCTACTTTTTTATTTATATATAATCAGTTAGTAGGAATATATATAATCCGTTTTTTCTGCTTTTTGATAAAGCTTTATCCTAAATTAAACACCTTTTGACTTTTGTAATCCCTTCAGTATTTGCCCTGAAATAAATCAGAAACAGGGAGTAGTGGAATATATACAGAGGTAAATGCAGTATACCTGCTAGATTCTTTAAAGATTTTTGTATAATCTCTGCTTCTCAAATAAATTTATAGTGTGTACTCTAGGCATGACGTTCATTGCTTTCGCATATATCCTCTGCTAAAGGGTAAAATTAGCACTAGCCACCGGCCACAGGGCCGGTACACGAGAAAAAGTGGCTAGTGAAAAATTGTCTATCAGGGGCCACTTTTCCTTTTTTCTTTTCTCTTGCTTTAAACTGGGAGAATGAGGTGAAAATATGTAAGTTTCTGCATTAAAATTTATATTTTGTACTTTCAGGAATCAAATATAATTAATTTGTAATGAAAAACATGATGTGCTTTTGAAATATTTTTCCGTTGATGATGTATAGCTTGTATCATTCCTTGTAATAAAAATATATCAGATTGCCAAGGAAATTGGCTTATTTTGTGGCTAATGGCCTTTCATCCCTTCGAGGTCAATAAAATGAATACCAAGCTTACTTGGGAACTAAACACCGAGGGTCTTGCTTTGGGCTGACTACCTGCTCGGACACATGCTGCATAAGCATAGTCAGGGTTCGCACAGACTCCTTGGACTCCTTAGAAACTACTTAGAAATGAAAACGTTCCCAAGTAGTACTTAGAACTACTTAGATAAACAAAATACTCCTTAGAAACTCCGTAAATTGTATTGCGGATTTGCACGCAAACAATATTGCTCCCGGGAAAAAAAAAAAAAAATCGCGATTGTAAAACGCACGGTAAACCCTTTATGCACGTCATTCATCAGAATGATTGCAGGGATGCCGCGGACGCGCTATAGCACGTAAAATACTCAAAAAATAGGTGATTGGACGCAGTAAAATAGTTCCTATGCGGCCCGTGGGACGCGTAATTTCATTAAAAAAACGCATAAAAATGGCGACTTCCGTTAAAATATTGCGAAATAAGGACTATTTTTCGGCAAATTTCGTCAGATTCACAAAAAAAGGCTAATTTTCTCAAATTTCGAAAAAATGCAGATATTTCCTCAAAAAATCGCGAAAAAACGACAAATTTCGTCTAAAAATCGCGATAAAACGGCAAATTTTGTCAAAGAATACGCGAAAAACGACAGATTTCGTCAAAAAATCGTGATAGACCGGAAAATTTTATCGAAAAATTTGGGAAAAGCAGCAAATTTTGTCAAAAAATTTTTCGATAAAACAACAGATTTCGTCAAGATACGCGAAAAATGGCCAATTTTGTCACAAATTGCAAAAAAGGCAAATTTCTTCAAAAGATTCGCGAAGAAATGGCTAAGTTTGTCACAAATCTCGAAAAAAGACGGCAAATTTCCTAAAAAAAAGTGCGAAAAAAACAACAAATTTTGTCAAATTCGCGATAAAACAACAGATTTTGTCAAAAAATCACGAGAAAACGACAGATTTTGTCAAAAAATCGCGAAAAAACGGCAGATTTCGTCAAAAAATCGCGAAAAAAACGGCAGATTTATTCAAAAGATTCGCGAAAAAATGGCTAATTTCCTCAAAAAATCGCGAAAAAACTAAAAATTTCGTCAAAATATTTGTGAAAAATCGGCAAATTTCGTTAAACAATTTTCGAAAAACGTAAATTTCGTGGAAAAAAAAAAACGAATAAATGACAGATTTCGTCAAAAGATCGTGAAAAGACCCAAATTTTGTCAAAAGGGCACGGGAAAATAAAACCTTAATGCTTGAAGTGAATTTTCCTATTCCAAAAGCTAATTTTCTTGCTTCAAAATCATTTTTTTTGCTGCTCTAAAAACGGATTTTTGTGATTCACTATCCATTTTTGACTGCTCCAAATCTTTCTGAGTAAATGTGACTCAGGAAAGCACCCATTCATTAAACAAAAAGTCTCATCACTTTACTCAACAAAAGTATTCTTTTTTTTTTTTCAGCAAAAATGTCTTTTTCTATAAATCAGTCTTGTTATCTTCTACTTTCAAATGTTCAATATTTCATAGTTAAATTTGTATATTGCAAATTTATTTTTAAAGAAGTAAAGAAAATTTCTCATAATTTTAAACACAATTAATATTGGTTTTATATTTGTATTTATTATTTAAACAATAATTATTAAATTTCATTTTTCTAATGCAAATGAGCAAGTCCAATTTTTGCATCTAAAATATGACTCATTAGTGGGGACCCGCTTTTGTTAAAAAGGGACCCAGGATTTTTCAAGTCCAGCGGCATCCCTGGATTGGTTGGGATCATACTAATAGCCACCAAAGTGTCACGAAATATGGCAGATAAAGTGCTAATTTCGTCTGAAGACTGCGGGAAAACGTCGATTTCGTCTAAAGATTGCGGATATAATGCCGATTTCGCTAAAAAATCATGGGAAAAAATGACGATTTCGTCAAAAGATTGCAGAAATAAAATGGTGTTTTCGAGAAAAGATCGTATAAAAATGCAAATTTTGACTAAAAATCCTCGAAAAAACATTGATTTCATAAATAAGAAAAACAGGAAAACACCGATTTTATCAAAAGATCGCAGAAAAACCACCGATTTCAACAAAAGATCGCAGAAAAACCACCGATTTCAACAAAAGATCGCAAACAATCTCCAATTTTGCTAAAATATCGCAGATAAATCACTGATTTTATCTGAAGATCACGGGAAAGCACAGATTTCATCTGAAGATTATGAATACCCCCTCCCCCCCCCCCTTCTTGCAGGGCGGTAACTCGCAGAATCCCTGTGGAATTGGGGCTGTGCAAGTGCATGCCACATAAATAACAACAAAAGTGGCAAGTCTTTAAATTTTTTTTGGACTCCTTGGATTTTTTATGTACTCCTTGGATTTTTTCTTCCCAACTCTGTATGAACCCTGATAGTACCTCAGGGCTCTGGATAAAGATGAAAACAAGCAGTCGCCACTCAGCGACTAAATGTGAAAAACTGGCGACTAAAAATGTGGGAAGTATTGGCCAAAAGCAGAATTTTCCAAAGGTATTTTTTTACAGAATCATTGGAAAAAAAAAAAACTGAGAATTTCATAAAAAAATTGCAGAAAAACACTAATCTCATGTAAGTATTGCGAAAAAACATCGTCAAAGGGTCGCAAAAAGAATGCAAATATCGTCAAAGAATTGCAAAAAATGCACTTATCGTCACTAAATTGTGAAAAAACGCAAATATCGTCAAAAAATGTATAAACGAACGCAAAAAACACTAATTGTATGTTTTTTTAAAAAACACTCAAAAAAGGGGATACTGTCAAAAAATCACGATAGCAAACGCAAATACAGTAGAACCCCGATAATCCGGATCGGTTTGGTCATTCTTTTTTTTTTTTAATTTGAAAAGCGATTGCCTAATTTCCATAACATTGACTTGTTTCATCTTACTATTCTGATTAAAAAAAAAAAATTCTGATACCTTTTTGAAAGAATTAAACAATGTAAATATTTTTATTGGCTATAAATATTTAATGATTTTAACATAAAGGTGATTTTCTGTAAGAATGTTTTATTTTATTCCATTTTTTTTTTCTAATTCTCCGGATAATTCGGATTTTCGATAATCCGGATTGGATCTGGTCCCAATTAATCCGAATTATCGGGGTTCTACTGTACCACCAAAATTCGTGGTAACAAATGCGAATATCGTCAAAAATCGCAAAAACCGGAAAAATATCATGATTATCGTCAAAAAATTGCGATAACAAATGCGATGTAAATCAAAAAACAAACGCAAAAAACGAATTTTATCAAAGAAACGCATGAAAAAGCAGATATCGTCAAAAAATCGCGATAAAAAATACGAATATCTTCAAAAAATCGCAATAACAAGCGCGAATATTGTCGAAAAATGTAAAACAAACACAAAATGTGCAAATTTTATCAAAGAAATGTGTGAAAAAAGCGAATACCGTCAAAAAATCACAATAATGAACGCAAATATTGTGTAAAAATCATGATAACGAACGCAAATACCGTCAAAATGTCATGATAACGAATGCGAAAACTGAATCTAGTAAACAGTGTTGAGCACTGTAGGCCCTGGTCATAAAGCTGCAGGTTTAGCCTTTTGTGGTCAAACACAGTACTTAGAATACACAGTAGGATCCATCAGCAAGATTCACAGAAAATCGTCCCGTTCATAGCATCATTGACACAGTATTCAATAGCAGTGTATTTTTACATTTTTTCACATTACCCCTTTCCCCCCCCCCCCCCCCCCCATTTTTACATAATCACTTTATTTCTTGAATTCATTTTTAATTTTTGAAAATTATTTATAAATTAAATATTTATTAATACATTTCAGGGTAATAAATAATAATGCATTATAAATTCAGGATTTGTGTTGTTAAAATGGGTATAAACTTCGGTACTGTTTCTTTTTAGTGTTTTTCTAATAATTTACATGAGTATACAAAAACTTTCTTAATTTAAGAAGAAAAAATGTAACCATGTATCTCTTGTGTATGACTTGTTTTTTTTTTTTTTTTTTTTTTTTTAAATAGAAGCCCCTGGAAGTGTAGGCATTAAGTTTACTCTTCCTAAGAAGAAAACTCCAAATAAAACTTTCAATTTAAATCAAGGACTTGTTCAGAATCGTGCAAACAATTTCTCTAATTTTAAGGAAAATACTTATGAAGAAAATGGAGAAAACATGCAGGACAACATTTTATATCAGAAATCGTAAGTTTTTTACTTTTGTCTCATAGTTTGCTATTAAGTGATACTAAAATTTCTGTAGTCATAATCTAGTATTTGTGCAGCAGTCTTTTCCAAACAGAGTATTTCACGCAAGAACATTTTTAATTTTCAATGCATAAATATCAATTTTAACCAAGGTTAACAATTTAATTATAGTTGTAATTTGGATAAGTTCTATTAGTGGATACTAGGTAGGTTTCTTTTCTGTTGATTTCTGCTTTTGTTTTTTATATAAAAATCAGTTTGATTTCTGCAGATCTTTCTACGCTTACTGAATTGACCTTTTAAGCATCCTGTAAAATTTTTCATTTATGTTTAATTGTAAAATAACTATAAATATTTGTTTGAGCATTTCTTTTTGATTTCTTTACATATTTAATCATCTTATGCACTAGAAAAAAATAACATTAATATCAATTTTGTGTTAAATCAGCTCTTGAATTCAAAGATTACGTGATAGAAAAACACATTTAGGATGCTTAAAGGGTTAATATTAGTCCTGAAAAAAATTGTGAATTTAATCAAAAAAGAAATTTTTTTTTTTTTCTCATGTTTATTTTCTGTAGGATATTTTAAAGAAATCTGTATTAATTTTTGCTATTTATTCAGGTTTTTTCCCCATATTTTTGAAGAAAAAATTGTATTTGAATGGTATTTCTATTTTTATTTTGTAAAATTCATCTAGTTGATTGTTTTTTAATATTCTAGTGTATCGTCAATGTCTAAGGACAAGTGGCCTCCATCATTAAAGTAATTATTTTAGTAATTTCTGTTATGATATTAAACTTCTTTCTGTTCGTTATTATTGGTATTTTACAACATAATTCCTTATTTGGATATTAGTATAATAACAGGGTTCATACTGTGCTTGAAAGTGTTTAAAAATCCTTGAATTTGTAGGAGAGAAAAAAGGTCCTTTAAAGTGCTTGAATTTATTTAAATTTCAATGCTGGTGCTTAATTTTCATTATTTTTTTTTATGGGTGGTGCTTAATTTTTCTTAGATGTTCAAAATAAAATAAGAATTCCAAGTGTTAAAAAAAGAGTTAATTAATAAGGCAAAAATATTTGTTCTGAAATTGTTTTCTTTTTAGGAGATCAGACAGAATACAAGCATTTGCACTTTGCTTTGTTCCGTATACTGAATTCTATGAGTTGAAGAATACACAGATTCACATAACTTGTCTTTGTAATAAACAATTTTTCATTTGCATTCTGTAGATCTATAGTAATAATTATTGTTTGAGATATATGATACAATGATAACTGGAAAGTGTATTTTCAAAGAACTGTAGCTGGAACAAGAAAAATGCAATCATTGGTTAGAAGCAGTATCAAATAATGCATACCACCCCACCCCCCCTTCCATGCAAATTATGCTGTATCACTTGATAACTGGGGAACATGAGGGGATTTACATCAACAAGCCATATAATAGGTGTTGTCCATAATAATAGATATGTAATTTTGTTATTGTAAAATCAGGGTTCGCATGGACCTTAAAAGTCCTTATAAACTTCTTATATTTCGATAGTCCTTAATAAGGATCCTTAAAGTCCTTATTTTTTTTAAAGGGAGCTTAATATTAACGCGATCCGTAAAAGTTTTTAAAAAAATCGCCAAACATTCCAGAAGTGATTCTCGTCCGAAATTTCCAAAAATGTAAGGCATCCTCTTCCGAAAATTTGAAATTGGGTTATCAGTTCCGCATAGTTGCCAACTTGTATCGTTTAGCGCACGGAAAAAACAATCGCGGAGAAATGCAAATTTCATGAAACACTCTCAAAAAAACTTCCGTCAATTCACAGAAAAAGTACTGGCAGCAGTGCTGCCAGCAAATTTCTGTGAAAAGACGGATATCCGTCTTTTTTTTCCCCCGTCACTTGAAGAAAATTTTCTGTTTTTTGAAGGAGCATCCGTCATGTTTTTCTTCGTTAAAAGAGAGAAAGTTTTCGTCTTTTGAAGGAAGTCCGTTATTTTTTTTCTCCATTTTAGGAAAGAAAATTTTCTGTTTTTTGAAGAAACGTCTGTCATGTTTTTCTCCGTTTTAGGGGAGAAAAGTTTCTGTTTTTTGAAGGAAAATACGTCATGTTTTTCTTCGTTTTAGGGAAGAAAATTTTCTGTTTTTTGAATGAACGTCCGTCATGTTTTTCTTTGTTACAAGAGAGAAAATTTCTGTCTTTTGAAGGAATGTCCGTTATGTTTATCTCTGTTTTAGGGGGGAAATTTTCCGTCTTTTGAAGGAATGTCCGTCGTGTTTTTCTTCGTTACAAGAGAAAATTTATGTTTCTTGAAGGAAGTCCGTTATGTTTTTGTCCGTTTTAGGGGGGGGGGGATCTTCTGTTTTTTGTGCAATGCCAGCTATGTTTTCCTCTGTTTTAGGTGAAAAAGTTGTTTCTTTTTATTTCATTAAAGATGTTTTGGCAGGTATCATTCAAAAAATGTGTAAAGTTTTGATAAAATTCAGATCATTCATAAAAATGCCGTCATCTTTGGTGTTTCAAATTTAATACCAAATGAAGTCGAAATGGAAGACCTGCTTTATTTCAGTTTTCCATTTTATTGCAATTTAATTACCTATCGAATTATTAAATATTTAGATAACGATCATGCTTCCCCCCCCTTTTTTTCTGGACTGGTTTTGCTTTTGTCGGGAAAAGCGGTCCAAAATGCCAATTTTGATGGCTGGTCCCGAAATATCTATTTTGTTTACAAAAAACAGAAAAAAGTGATTTTCGGTTGTTTCTGAATAACATTTGTTTACATGCATTTCTGAACAAAAAAATAAAATAAAATAAAATAAAATAACGTATGTCACAAAGTTGCCCTTCTTGATGTGTCATTAAAGTAACGTCAAAAAAGCATTACTGTATTTTCTATTGCAAATATCGTAAATATATGTCATAGATGAGTAGATATGGAGCAAAATATTGAATATAATTAATAATTTATTCCAAGTAAGGAATGGGAATGATTTGTTCATTTCGAATCTGTTCACTTATACTAGTATCCATTCACGAAATTGTCAATCATTGAATAAAAATTCACTTACCTTTCAATGCCTTAAATTCTATTAATGAAAATTGAAAAACAAATTTCTCCTGAGAAGTTATTCTATTTTAAAGCATATGAAAGTTTAAGAAATTTTATTCGAAATCAAAAAACATCCATAAACCTTTTATTTATTTATTTATTTATTTATTTATTTTTTTTTGGGGGGGGGGGGGATATATTACAAGAAGTTCATTTCCTAGAAAATAAAAAAGGATTTTTTCAGAAATTTCCTTTTCTCCGTGTCTAAACAATAACAAAAAGATACTACATGCAGATTTGCTTATTACATTACGATCATTTATTTAAAAAATATTAGAAAGTCTCGATCTGCTTTATTCAACTATATCATAACATGTTACTTTGCATTTAATTTATTTTTCTAAATTTTTTTATGATATAGAACTAGATTTTTTAAAATATTTCTATTTCAAAATTATGAAAAGAAAAATGAAATGGAAGCTAACGTATATTGTAATAAAGATTCTAAGTTTCACCCCCCCCCCCCTCACACTCAAGCTGTGAATTCTTAAATTCTAGATCTATTTTAATACCAAATTTTAAATTATACAAAATATTGCACATTTCAGATATTCAACTTTACTTTCAAGATATGCATTACACTTCCTTCTGAATAATCAGCAATAATTTTAAGAGTAGTATTAATAATTTATATTTTGTGGTACATATATATTCATCCAGCTGTACATCCATACATTTTAAAAAATTCAGCTCTTTTACAAAACACACTTAGCTAAATATATCTCTCAGCTTTTGTCAATTATTGGTCTTATCACACATCAGGATTCATGATTTTTTTAAAAACTCCCACAGTATTGTTTCATTATTTTCTTTTGATTTATAAAATAAACATTATGCACAAAAATATGTCAAAGTATTACCAATATATTATTAATAATATCACACAATTTATGTAAATGATTAAAAGGCAACATTTAGGTTAGGGTAAAAATTATTATACAAAATACATTTTAGTAAATGGCCGTGTGAAAAATAAACCTCATCTGATCGCAGAAGAAAATAAATTTCATCAAAAAGATGGTGGTAAATGCGTTAAATTTGTAAACTATCATAGAAAATGCAGATATCATCAAAAGATCGAAAAAAGAAAACAATTTCGTGTGAATTTCATCAAAAGTTCACAGTAAACAATGCTGTTTTAAAAAAAGAATCGTGGTAGAGAAAAACAAAAGATTTAACTTACATTACAACTTTCTAGTACTTTTTCCGGTTTACTAAAAATGATTGGTTTAGGAAAGTAATATTTATTTTAAATTTAAATTGTTGTGAAATAATTGCAAAAAGAAAATAAATGTTTAAAAATTTACTGCACTGGCTAAAAAGTTTGAACCTGGCCTACTTTTACAAATATTAAAAACTGAAACAAGAATAAATTCTAAAAATCTTTTAAAATTTTTCACAATTTTGAAAAAATATAATGTAGTGAGTTAAAAAAACTGGTACTTCTAGGTTATCCTCTCGATCAAAAAATTATGTCCAAACTATAAGATTAAATGTCAAATAATGGATGATCGTGAATGTCACATTCAATGACATTAAATGCGATTCACGTGTTTAAAATAAAGTGCTTTTTATTTCGACTTTTTATTATTATTATACTAATTATTTGTTTTTTCGTTATTTAAAATAAAAATTATGTCAACATGTATAATTTGGCTATTAGTTTGGCGTTTTGTATAATTTGGCGAAATTGGTCGACTTGATAACCTAGAAGTACTAGGGGTGATCCTCGTCCGAAATTTCCGAAAATTTAAGGCATCTTCTTCCGAAAATTTGAAATTGGGTTATCAGTTCCGCATAGTTGCCAACTTGTATGGTTTTGCGCGCGGAAAAAACAATTACGTAGAAATGCAAATTTCGTGAAAGGATCGCCGAAATAGCATACATTTCATCAATATTTCGTGGAAAAACGACGATTTCCTCAATGTTTTTGCAAACGAACTTTGTCAAAATATCGATAAAAAACGCAAATTTCCTGTGCGGACGCGGAAAAAACGGCAATTTCACCAAATATCGCAGATAAAACGCTGATTTCTTCTGAAGACCGCGGAAAAACGCCGATTTCGTCTAAAGATTGCGGATATAACGCCGATTTCGTTAAAAGATCGCGGGAAAAAACGCCGTTTTTGAGAAAAGATCGCTTAAAAATATTTTGTCAAAAGAATATTTGAAAAAATACGCCGATTTCATCAAAAGATCGCGGGAATAAAACGCCGTTTTCGAGAAAAAATCGCGTAAAAATGCAAATTTTGTCTAAAGATAGTCGAAAAAATGATGATTTCACTTAAAGAAAACATGGGAAAAGGCCGATTTCGACAAAAGATCGCGGAAAAACAGCCGATTTCGGCAAAAGATCGCAATAAATCGCCGATTTTGTTAAAATATTGCTGATTTCGTCTGAAGATAGCGGGAAAACGCCGAATTTTGTCTGTAGATCGCTGGATTGAGGGGGGGGGAATCAAGACCCCCCCCCCCCCCCCCCCCCCCCCCGATTTCCGAAAATGCGATGCGAATTTCCGAAAAAAAAATTTCACCCAGAATCACCCTTGAGAAGTACCAAAAAACTTCATTCTTTTAACGAATTTCAAAAAATGGTCATAATAAACCAACCAACCAAACTCCAGATTAATTTCAATTTTATGCTTTATGCTTTTTTATTTTTAAAGATTGGCAGTTCTGCTATATGCTGATTACTTAAAATTTGATATTTTAACATTCAGGTAAGCTGAAAACATTTTGAAAGGACATGAGCTTATTGCTCAAACTCAACTTTTCTATTCGAAGGTTTTTTTTCTTTTCCGGACATTTGGATCCTCTCTCGGGATTTATTTCTGCAAAGAGACTGAAAAAAAAATTATCACAATGTAATAAAAAGAAAACAGTAAAAATATGGAAAATATTTAAGATTATGCAATTTATATGAACAATTTTTACACATAGATATTGTTGGATAAGATCTTTTCATTATTTTCCTATCATAGGTACATTGATTTGAGCCAACAGATTTCTATTCTTTCCTTATGAGATCTAATCAAGAATTGCATGCAGGTGAAATGAGGAGTGTCAGCATTAATAAAAGTTTTATCAATGCGTTATTGTACTTTAACATAATATAATTAAATTGACCCCCCCCCCCCCCCCGGCCTCATATCATAAATTAAGGCTGACTACAGGAATTGAGAAACAAAATTACCTGATTACACTTGAATCGATTTTTTTTTTCGCATTAAATGAATGGATGAGGTTGCCTTTGAGGTTGCTTTTTTTAGGTGCGTTCGTAATTATGTAAATACGTAGCACCTATTGTTGTCGTTAAGTCTGTCCGTCCGTCTGTTTTGTCTGTCCATCCGCATATAACAACGCCAAAACTACCCAACTGAATCGTATGAAATTTAAAATACATAATTATTACATAATTTTGTCGAGTCATTTCAAATTTTATGAAAATCGGATGCATAGATCAATTACAGGGACAATCAAAAGGATTCCGTTACATTACGGTCAATGGGGAAAAATTTTCAAATGCATTTTAATCGTTTGAAATTTTAAATACATAATTATTACATAATTTTGCCGAGTTATTTCAAATTTTATCAAAATCGGATGCATAGTTCAATTACAGGGACAATCAAAAATATTCCGTTACATTACGGTTAATGGGGAAAAATGTTTCAAATGCATTTTAATAGTGTTACACACATTCGAGCATAATAAAATTGATATGCATCTATAAAGTACATATTATAATATACATTTTGCATAATCTGTGATGCAAAGAATATTTTTTATTGATTTACAAGGCCACACAAAAGCAGTGGCGTAGCTAGAATGGGTGACACCCGGGGCGGATGTAAATGGTGTCACCCCCCCCCCCCCCACACACACACACACACACACACACACACCACAAATCCGCCATATTTTTCAATCCCAATTCTACGTTATTACAAATAAAATTTCAACATTTTTTGCATGCCTGATGTGATTTTATAGATAATTCAAAGAAATGGATACAAAATTATAATTTAAAAATAAAAAAACTAAAAAAGTCCGTACATTTACAGAAAAGCCTATTTTGATTTTTTAACAAAATTTCTGTAAACTTTTACTGTATTCTTTATCGGGATAAACTTATGCTACAATTCTTATCATTGCTTTTTTTACTTACCCATCATACGTAGTATAGGATAAGTCTTGCACTCGTTTTGAAAATCAAAAAAAAATTTTTGACGGATTTACACGTTTTAGATATTGGAGATTCCGAAAAACATATTTTTAGAAAAATTTTTTTGCCGCCCGTCTGTCTGTCTGTCTGTCTGTCTGTCTGTCTGTCTGTAAACGCTCTATCTCCCGAACAAATTGAGATAGAGACTTGAAATTTTGTATGTACTTAGTATGTAAGAATGGGACGAAGCCTATTTAATATCAGCAACCTCGATTATCCGGAACTATTTTTTTTCGGACTCTCGAAAATTTCGTTCTGATGAAAGATATAAAAATTTTCGAATTTTTTTGTTCTAAGGAATGGACGTAAAAGGCAATAAAATAACACACATTGTGCATATAGAACGAAGTCGATCGGATTGTTAGTTGCCGAGATATTTGTAATCCTGTTTTCCACCTTCTTCGATTTTTCATGACCCTGTATTTCATTCAAATTTCAATTCAGAGGTATATTTTAATTGGAAATGAGACGCTTAATCCGACGCAGTTAATTATTAGTTAACAGAATTATTATTTTTGGAGTTATAAGGATGTTTCTTTTACGCAGTTCGGTACTACTTGAGTAGTTTGGAGTTTTATATAATTTGTCGAAATTGGTACATCAGCAGTTCTTTAATATAGCATTTAAATGTATATTAACAATATTTAAATTTTGTTTATGAATTGCAGTGCATTGTATAAATAGTTTTCACATGTTTTATTTTCATATACATATCCATGATGGGTAAGTATTACAGTAACCCCCAACGACTAGTTTTTTTTTTTTTTTTTTTTTTTTTTTTTTCGTGATTATTGGTTCATTTTTGAACAATTATTTCAAAAAGTTACCTGTCAATATACTTTTGAGACACAACATAGTTTACAACCTAAAGTTTATGCATTTTTGGACGTCAAGGGTGCTGACACAGACTAAAGCATAGATTATTATTATCTTTTAATATGGATTATATTGTATGCGGGTTTAATCTCTAACAAAAAAAGGTGGGGGGAATGAATGCATGGCATCTATAACATGGGAAGTGACGATACCTTTTTAGTTTATCTTCAGACCTCCCATATATAAGAAATTACAGGGGCAATTCATAATTCATCCCATACTTCTCATAAATCAATGTGGTGCCTATATGTAAAAAAAAAAATAATCTTTTTTTATGTGATAAGCTGTAAATTTCATTTTTTTTTCCAGAATTCTTTCCCAAAATTTCATAAGATGATATATATATATATGCACTTGCAAATAAAGATTGGGTGTCACCCCTCAAAGGGTGACACCCGGGGCGGACCGCCCCCTCTGCCCCCCGCTAGCTACGCCACTGCACAAAAGTATTCCATTGCATAATGATACCATTATGCAATGGAATGCTTGTTTGGTGCGCATTTTGATTGTAATTATTTACAGTTTTATGAGATTGATATATGAGAGTGATATTTTTAAAACTTCGTTATCGTACGAACGCACCTCATTTGCTATGCTTCACGTGCAATTTCCAACTTGTTAATACTGGAATGGACTTTAGTCGTTTGTTTGTTTTTTATTATTTTGCATTTATCATATTTTTTTCGGAAAAAATGTATAGCTTTTGTTTAAATAAATGTATTAAATGTATAAAATTATAATATATATATATATATATATATATATATATATAAGTGTATATAATACATGTATAGGTTTATTTATTTACAGGTACATATATTATGTATTTATATATGTATACTGCTATATATAATTACATATACATTGAAATATATCTAAAATGTATATAAATGAAAATATTTATATAAACATCGTGAATATTTTAACATGTGGCCTATTCCTGTTTATTAAATAAATATATCTTTATAAACCATCCAAAAATCGTGTTTTTCAACCTTCTTGAGAAATCAGGTAAATTGTTAAAATGGCTTTTAGTTGCCAATTTCGATTTTTTCGCCAGTCGTAACAACAGAGCATGATAAGGAACTTTTTCCCAAATATAATATAGGCACCGAGATACCTAATTGCCATTATTTTACCTGACATGGTGACCTGGCTATTGTTGTTTATTTATTGAAAAATTTTCTTTTTTCTTTTTTAAGTTTTGTTCTATATAGTTATTATGTAATATATTAATATCCTCTTTCAAACAATAAAAAATAATTTAAAATTTTATGTGTGTAACTGATATTCAAAAATTAAGTTATCGCCAAATTGTTACAAAAACAAAAAAAAAAAGAAAAAAAAAAAAAAAAAAAAAAAAAATCGCACCAAAACCGATATGACATTTGTGCCAAATATTTTATTTAAACATCAAACGTTGTTGTTTCTAATTTACATTCTAATAAACATATATTCTACGATAACTTCAAGTGAAATTAAGTTGACAACTAACTACCAGACTTCATAAAGAAAAAAAATGCAGAAGATTCATTCGCATGAACGGTAAAAAATATTAAACCACAAAAATAATAATTCGCAAAGCATTCCAACAATGAATGGAAATGGACACTAATTCCTATGACGTCATAGCATGAAAATTTCATCAAAATCAGTTAAGCCGTTTCGGAGAAATTTTTATGGCGTGGGCCACCCTTATCATTTAAAGGGTATTAAAAATAGATAACAACCTATTCTCAGACCTACTGAGTATACATATAAAATTTGATCAAAATAAGTTAAGTCGTTAATTTAAAATAAATAGTTTCACGCAAAAAGGCAGCTAAACTTTCTTTTATTTAAAACAATTTTTATAACGTACATTTTAAACATATTACTAGTTGGTAAATAACGAAATTTCCTATATATTAATACTTCCACAGCAAAATAAAAAATAATTTAGAGATTACATGTTAAATTTAATACAGATATAACTTAAATAAATAGTTTGGCGCAAAGAGAGTGAGAAACTTCCTTTTAATTGAGTCAATTTAATATAACATACATTTTAAACAACGAAATTTCTTATATTTGCATGATTTAAAATATCTTTTTCATAGTTAATAATGCGTCCAGTAAGCTAACAAACATATAATAACTAATTTTTTCTGAAAATATTTTTTCTTTGAGTTCGGGAAAACACCAAGGTCACACGTTATAAAATATTTTTGTAACAAAAATTATAATTACTCGTAATTATCATTATAAGTTTAATTCAGAATTTTAGTTTTCTTAAGAAAATAACAAGGATAAGCTATATTTGATATTAAATTACATCGCAGTTATACAATTTAATGCATAGCATAAAAAATGCTTAACTATGCCAACTAAAAAGCAAACAAAGCTGTTTAAAAAAATGAAATTGATTATAACTGTTATACTAAAGGCATACCTTTCATTAAATTCGACCATGTCGCCATTGTTCTTAAAATGACATTGCACTAGTGCACTATTAAAAACATGATCTAATTAAAAAAAAAAATAAAAACACATGCAAACTTGATTTAGTTTTCCATACCATTCCATTCCATTGATTTAGTTTTCCAAGTTCTACAAAGAATAATAATAATATTGCTCACCATATGTTTGCTGCTTTTTCACCTGCTATTGGAAAGTTTGGAACGCGCTTGTCATCTGCAAACTTACGATTCGTAATAAAAACAGAAAATTAATTCGAAAAAGACAAATGCGCATGCGTGCGGGAAATAAACAAAATTTATTCGTCATCTACAGACTTGCTGGAACGATTCACAGAAAAATAACGTCTCCAAGGAGTACAGAAATTATTTGTTCGAAAATGAAGCAAAATGTAGTGTATAAAGACGAATATTTCTGACAGTGAAAGATCGCCAAAAAAGCACACGTTTCTTCAATATTTCGTGGGAAAACGACGATTTCGTAGATGTTTTTGTCAACGAACTTTGACAAAAGATCCTGAAAAATGCAAATTTCCTATGCGGATCACAGGAAAACTGGCATTTTCACCAAATATCGCAGATAAAACACTGATTTCATCTGAAAACTGTGGGAAAATGTCGATTTCGTCTACAGATTGTGGATATAATGCCGATTTCGTTAAAAAATCGCCGAAAAACGGGGGGGGGGGGGAATCCCTCGCAGAATCCCTTCTCCCCCTGCACCCCCGATTTCCGAAAATGAGATGTAAATTTCTGAAAAAAAAATTTCACCCACAATCGCCCTTGAAACATTCATAATCTGCCAAATATGGCAGCTGAAAAAAAAAATCAAGTTTTTTTGTTATAATTCTGTTATTTCTGATTGGATATTAAAGCTGCCTCTTTTTTTTTTTTCCCCGATTGCAACGTAGAAGCCTCGTATTTACGAACACCAATCGTAATCAATGTTCACCATCTAAAATTTCCTTTTCTTTGAAATAGAGAAATGAATAACAAAGAAAAGATATTTCGCCAAATAATTGCGCCAATCTGTTCTATAATCCGCCAGGATGCCGCGGACGCACTGTAGCGCGTAAAGTACACAGGAAATCGGCGACGGGATGCGTAATTTTCGTCAAAAAATCACATAAAGGCAAATTTAGTTTAAAAATCGCAAAATAACGAATTATTTTTGGCAAATTCTGTCAAAAAAATCACGAAAAAAAATGGCTAAATTTGTTACAAAATTCCGATAAAATGCAGATTTCCTCAAAAAATCATGAAAAAATGACAAATTTCGTGCAAAAATTGTGATAAAGCGACAAGTTTTGTCAAAAAAATCGCAAAAAACAGCAATTTTCATCAAAAAATCGTGATAAAACGGTAACTTTCGTAAAAGATCGCGAAAAACGGCAATTTTCATTAAAAAAAATCCTGAGAAAACGGTAACTTTCGACAAAAGATCGCGAAATAGCGAATAATTTCTGGCAAATTTCGTCAAAAAATTCGTGAAAAAATGGCTAATATCGATATAAAATCCCAGAAAAAAGATAGCTTTCTTCAAAAACTCGCAAAAAAATATGAAAAATTCGTTCAAAAATCGCGATAAAACGGCAAATTTTGTCAAAAGATTCTCAAAAAAAAGACAATTTTTTTCAAAAAATCGTGATAAAACGGTAACTTTTGTCAAAAGATCGCGAAAAATTGGCACATTTCGTCAAAAAAACCCTGCCAAATTTCCACAAAAAAAAACGACAAATTCCTTTAAAAAATCGCTTTAAAACGTAATTTTCGTCAAAAAAGCGAAAAAAAAAAAAAATTGCCAGGATAGAATTTTTTTGTTCCAAAAACTAACTTTCCTCCTCCTAAAATTATTTCTTTTTTCTGCTCCAAAAAACAGATTTTCCTGCTTCACAATCTGTTTTTGATTATTCCAAATCTTTCTGAGTGAATGTAACTTCTGAAAACACCCATTCATTAAACAAAAAATTCCCCTTTATTCAACAAAAGTATTCTTTTTTCAGGAAAAATGTCTTTTTCAATAAATCAGTTTTGCCCCTTTTTAAAGGAAATGTGAACAATAATGACACTTGTTATCTTCTACAATCAAATAAGCATTATTTTATAATTAAATTTGTACCTTGCACTTTTATTTTAAAAAAAGTAAAGAAAAATTCTCCTAATAGTTTTAAAAAAATTAATATTGGCTTTAATTACATATTATTATTAAAACAATAATTATTGCATTTAATTTTTCTTTTGAAAATGAACAAGTTCAATTTTTGCGTCTAAAGATATGACTTATTAGTGGGGACCTGCTTTTGTAAAAAAAGGACCCAGAATTTTTCAAGTCCAGTGGCATCCGCTGATCTGTGTTTGATCGTAGTCTTATTATTTCACTGGATATGTGTAGTATGGTTAACAGCAGCAGTCTTCTTCTGCAGGAAATAAAAGGAAAATTAATTGAAGATGCCCTTTTTTATAAAACCTGTGGCTTCTTGAAAAGAAGTATCAGAATTAGAAAATAAGGCCAATGAATTAGCTGATAAAGCTGAATCAACTAAAGATATTCAATTATTTATCAAATCGAACAATTGTAGAAAATCTGCAAAAGAAAAAAAGGAAGAAATTTCCTCCCCGACCAAAGAAATAGATGCTAAAAAATAATTGCTAGCCAACTGGTAAACTGATATGTAATTATATATTTTGTTATATAATTACATAATTATGTTTTATGTAAAATTTCAATCTGTTAGATTAAAATTTAATGTAAGTAATTATATATACTCAGGGCTTGAAATTCAATTTTCCATATTAGGGGAGTCTCCCTCCCAACATTTATAAATGGAGAGGAGTTGAGCTGTTTGGGAGGGAGAAAAAAATCTTTAAAACCTACTGTTATTTTATGTGCTATTTAAGGGGTTACACGAATACAGACATGACAAAATACCACTGAAGCAATTTTTATCAATATCTCAGAATAACAGGCATGAGATTTCAAAAAGTTTAAAAAAAAGAGAGGAAAAGCATGTAAACCAGAAAACAAGAAACTATTTTAAATAACACAAATAAGACAATTTTAAATAAGACAATTAAGAAGCTTATATTATCCACAAAAAAAATTGTCAATACTTTTGTTTAAATCCTGTTTAATTTTATTTTCTGGGGGAGGAAGAGGTCAGAGTGAATCCATTTATGCAAACATTATAAGTAGTTCTGAAATTAAAGTTTCTATTTTAAGTTCATACTTCTGACACAATGTTTTACACAGCAATCTTAGCTAGTTGTCCAATTTAAATTTTAACATGTTTTCACTTAAAACATCAATTAACAAACATGGCAAGCTAATGTTTAATTTGCAAAAAAGTTGTTGAAAACAATATTACAGCAAATTTTCTGAAATTCTATCACGAAATTAGTATTTTTTCCACGATCTTTTGCCAAAAACCTTGTTTTCTCGTGATCTTTTGACGAAAATCACGGTTTCCTCAAGATCTTTTGATGAAAATCACAGTTTGTCGTGATCTTTTGACGAAAATCACTGTTTTCTCGCGATCTTATGACGAAATCTGCGTATTTCTTGTGATATTTTGAAGGAATCTGCATATTTCTTGCAATATTTTGACGGAATCTGCGTTTCTCTTGCGATGTTTTAACAAAAACTGCATTTTTCTCACGACATTTTGAAGAAATCGGCATCATCTCGTGATATTTTGGCGAAAATAGCATTTTTTCGCGATCTTTTGACGAAAATGGCTTTTTGATCACGCGATTTTTCACATGAAAATCTCATTTTTATTCCATAATATTTAGAAGAAAATTGCGTTTTTTTCGCTATCGTGACGCAATCCGCGTTTTTCACACGATATTTTGACTAAGTCTGCGTTATTCTTGCGATATTTTTACAGAATCCGTGTTTGTTTGTTTTTTCACGATATTTGTTTCATTTTTTTTTAATGAAAATTGCATTTTTTACGATCTTTCGGCAAAAATAACGTTTTTTTTTTTTTTTTTTTTTTTGCAACCTTCTGACGAAAATTGCGTTTTTATTCTGCAATATTTTGATTAAAATGGCCTTCTTTTCGTTTATTTGTTTGTTTATTGAACAACATACATCTGACTTGTGTGCTCGACATGAAGCCTGCTTATAAGCCATCGTCAATATACAGGGACAAGATAGCACACAAGGAAATATTACAACATACGAGAAGTACAACCAGGAGCTCCACACAAAGAGTGTGTGCAATGAAGCCAGTGGGATTCGAACCCAAAACCTCACGATCAGCGGTGTGATGTCTTAACCACTCAGCCACGGAGGCCCCCTTCTTTTCGTGATCCTTGAAGATACAAAAAATCGAAAACGTGAAAAATGACAAAAAAAGCAGAAAGTCGCTTTTTTTTTCTTTTTTGTGATTCTTTGAGAAAATTGGCATTTTTTTATCACGATAATCTAAAGAAATTTTCTGCATTTCCATTTTCTACGAACGATTGATGTTGGTGAAATTGATTGTGAAAATATGCGATTGAGCTCGGCTCAAAAGTTGTGAAAAATCAGTTATTAGCCCGGAAATTCGGATAGTTATGTCCGAATTTCCGGGCTGATAAACGATGTTTCAGAACTTTTGGAATCGAGTGCGTTAATTTTTTGGGGAATTCGAAATGGAATTACTCTGTTCTCGCGATGAAAAATCGCATGAAACTTGTCAATCGATCGCGGAAAAAAAATGTGAAATTTGACGATCGGCTGCGTAAAAATATCGTGAATTCCAACGATTTTTCGCAGTAAAAATCTCGCACAAAAGTATCACAAAATTCGCAAAAAAGATCGTGAGAGTTAATTGTAGTTTCAAAACTCAAAATTTTTCGGAAAATTCGTGATTTATTTTGGGCGGGAGCCTCCCGCCTATGATATTTTTTTAGGCAGGATTTCAAAATTTTGGGTGAGAATCCCACCATCCCGCCCTGAAATTCAAGCCCTGATACTGTTCTTTTTTAACTTTAGGAAGTCCTTATCTTTCTTTTAATGAAGCCCTTACAAAGTCCTTACAGAGTCCTTATTTTTCATTTAGCAAACTCTGTATGAACCCTGAAAATGTAGGAGGAGGATTGGAAGAGATACCTTTGTTATTTATGTGTCATTAATCATGGCTACCAGCAAAAGAGAGCAGGAAAAAATTTGACTCTTATTAGAATACAAAAATTTTTAATTAAATAATTTAAAGGTTATTTAATTAGATAATTATTTGAATTAGTTTAATTTTGGTTTTAAAAGAGTTAAATATATTTTTCTCATAAGATTTTGTTTTTGGTTAATCAAATAATTATTTATTAACAAAGCAATAATTGAATTCTCTCCCACCATAAAAAAAAAAGTACAAGGTTAAATATCCCATTTTTAAATTTAGTTCTGACAAACCCATGTACTGAGTAATTATTGTTGTTGTGACTGCATATTAGCTGTCTTGCTTGAGTTCTGATCGTACAATTTTATATATTTAAATGAAAATCCTTCAAAACAATACTATGATCAATAGTAGATCTATCATAGATCAGCCCTACTGGCTTTGGCCGTGTATTTCAATGTTGTTTGGTTCTCGATGAAATTTGTATGATTTAAAATCTTTCAGAATGAAACTTATTGTTTTTAATAATGCATAGAAATTGGTTTTTACTTTAATTTTAAGCAATTATTTTTATTATTTCGAACTCAATATGCTAATTAATTGTCTTGTTTTTTTTTCTTTTTCCTTTTTTTTAAACATATGAAATAAAAAACTTTATATATAATCTTGTATTTTTTTAAATTTTAATTTTTTACTATTTTAATTTTATATTAAATTAAATTTTACTTTGAGAAACACTGAAAATACTGGCGATAAATATATATCAATAAATATAAAAACTTTGTTAAATCACCATTTTTATATTTATTGATAAATTTTACTTTCTTTATTTTCAATAAATAATGTTGATAACGAAAAATCTAAAAAATATATGATGTTAAATCTGAAATTCTTCTGTGAATTCGGTCTTACTTATTAGTCTTTGTTATTAAAAAAACGGATACTTTTTACAGTTTAGGATTGTGCTTTTGGTATGGTAAATAAATGGTTAAATTCATCACTAAATCTATTGTTAGGGTGAAATGGGATAAAATATTTATAAAAGCAGCACATAAACTGTTCAGACTGTCCAGCAAGGTTTCATGATTATTATGAAAAATCATCAACTGGTAAAACCTCTATGAAGTTTTGTGAACATAGATAGCTTGACAGGCTACTAGCTATAAAAAGAGCCATTGAAATCTTAGAACATTTAAAATCGTTATCATTTGTCTCAAAAAAAAAAAAAAAAAAAAAATCCCAATCTTAAGAAGTGCATATATGACTCCATAGTATTATTTTTAAACGATAAACTGCATTGTTAAATTACATTTTCCTTCATAAGTTCCATTTTTGATCTTCTGCCCTTTATAATGAAATATCAAACTGAATCAACAGCTGCCCTTTTTTTTTTTTTTTTTTTTTTTTTTTCAGATAATTTAACAAAATTGTTTCAATTATGCTAATTGAATAACAGTATTCTTAAAGATGGTGAAATAAAACATATAACAGTTTTGAAATTTCCTTATCTTGAATTCAAAACTATTATGTTGAATTCTGTTGTTAAAATAGACTGGACTCAAGATACATTTTGCTCAAAAATTCAATTGAGCTGAAACTGTGATAGAAATTGATGTTATTTCCTTGTAACAAGAAATAAGGGATTTTACTTCATGCTGTAATATGTAACTTTCCTTTTGTGTGTGTTAATATACCTTTAAAAATGATTTAATAGATGTTTTTGTAAAATTTAAAACTGTGCATTACTGACATAACAGTGCAAAATATCAAGTGTCTCTTTTTGTCTAGTGTTAGCACAAATAGCTTTCAAAGTAGAATGCAAAAATATTTTCTTTATTTCTCGAAGACTTTCTCATAAATTTTACATTTAATGTTTTGTTACTTTGTCACCTATGCTGTTCGAATGAAAATGTATAAAATACAAACTAATTTTCTTTTCCTTTTGATACTTTTGCAATGTAGTAGTAACATTAAAATTTTTATTTATGAAATTTCTGGGTAGGTGCTTGAAATTTGGGTAAGGTGCTTGAATTTTATCGTAGAAAGAGAGTATGAACCCTGTTACAAATCTGTTCATAATTTCTTTCTTTTTTGTAGATTATTTAGATTATTATTTGTAACCATTATTAAAACTAATTATTTCTCACTTTATTAAATCCTTGGTAATATTTTCTTAATTTTAATTTTTTTTTAAAGCTGAAAATTGGATATTTTGTGTTTGATTACATGATTATTTGTAAATTTATGTAGTGAATTTTCTATTAAGCTTCCCATATGCATTATCTATTTATTTTATTTTTTTAAGATTTAAATGGTCTTTTTACGCAATGTTTTGTTGATATATTCTGCTACATTCATCATTTTATTAATTTCTCAATCTGTTTGCAAAATTAGACAAATAATAATAAAGTTTATGTAAACAGCATAGAATAATATTTTTTTAAAGAACAGTTAAACTTATTTAATTTTTACATAAATAATGTATATCTTTATAAAAATATTTAAATGCATAAGAATTTAATTTAATAAAAGGTTCTTTTATTTTAGAAATTATGTTAATGCTTGTTTTGCAAAATGCAAAAATAACATAGATAAGGATCAAGTTGAGATTATTCTTAAAGGGAAATTACTTCGAGCATATAATGATGGCTCTATCTTTAGCAAGGACTGGAGCAAAGAACCATTGCCAAGGTATTCTTTTGTTTTCTTTCTTTAGGTGTGCATTAAAGAAAATGTTAAAAGTGAATTTGTATATACATAATGAATTAAATGTCTTGCACACTTTAAATTCAGTATAAATTGGAAAATTGACAGTGAGGATGCAATTTTGTACGCTTTTGTCGAAAGCTTTGTTTAAAGGAGGGAGATCGATGCAGTGCTGGTACAAACACAGAGATATGGAAAATAATATTTATTATTTCTACTTAGTTTTTTATATTTCCCAGTGTTGTATTTTCAATAATTTTTAAATTAAAATAAAATTATGTGTATTGTTTTCAAAAAAGCACTATAATAGTATATTTAAAAAAGCTATTTGAATTTACTTTTTATTACTTTCCTTTAACTGTGCACAAGAGTTGAACATTAATTAATAAACTTAGTTAAATACCATTAAAGTTTTGTGTAATTTACATTCTATTTAAAATTGTCTATTACATATATATATGTTAAAAATGTGCATCTTCTTTTACAATCACAAAATCTAATTCAGATGCTGAAATATGTGTTTCTAAATAAAAAAGGGGGGAAAAGCTGTTAAAAGGATCAAACTCCTTTTAACAACTTATTAACTTTATTATTATTAGTTTCATATGCACTGTAATTTTTTGTATCTGTTTTGTAATTTTTTGTTCTCACTTTATTTTCAGTATTTTTATTCTAACATGCTTATGTCTTATAATCTAGCACTCATAGTGAAAGACTTGAAATAGAGCAAAAAATGTCTTTGGAAATGGAACAGAAAATGTCTTCATTAAGAGATCAACCATCTAAACATAATACATCTTTATCTTCTCCAAAAAATGGCTTTCAGCATCGATCAAGGAATTATCGTTCACGGTCAAGGTAAGTGACTTCGTTGACATTTAAAATTATCCACAACTTATTACATGTTAATTTTTGTTTTTATTCTTGTTAAATATATACCCTCTCTTACACCCCATGGTTCATACACGTCAATGGTTTTATAGAATTCAAAGGAAAATAAGAAATACATTTTGGTCATAAAAATCAGGAAAATCATTAAGTAATAATCCAAAAAAACCCCAACAATCTTGTGAAATCATCATTTACTCTTGTAAAAGAGGTCAATCACTGCTATTCATATGCTTTAATAACATGTTTCTCTTGTTTGCACTGCAATCATATATTCAATTTATTTTTAAATAAGTGAATTGCATTTTAATAATTTTAAAAATCTTTTAATACTGTAAAACGATGTATGATTTTATAATGAAAGTATAAAAAATAATAAAATTAGATTGTAGTATTATTATAGACTCAAATATTGTTTTCCGTTTTGGTTATTTTTTATGGTAAATAAATAGTTTTGTATATATAAAATATTCAATTATTTTGGCTAATATTTTTTTTTTTATTGTAGGCTACTATTTTCAGCGACATTAGGCAATGGCAACTCTGAAGCAAGAAAAATTTTAATCTCTTCTATTCTATTTGTGTTTTTGTTTCTTTAGAGTTTCAAGAATATTGTAAAGAATTCCTTAAACAAACAAGATTTTCTTGCAATAGACAATACATATATTTGCATTGGTAACAAATACATAACTATATACAAGAAAACAAACGAAACATAGTTGTCAGTCAACTAAGGTTTACAATATTTGTAGTATCTGCTGATTTTGCTCACTTCATAACTTCTGTGAGGCAAGGTATGCCTAGAGATGAAAGGGTTATGTCCAGGGTTCAAAATTAGCAGTCGTTAGTCGCCAAATACAACTAAATAATTGCATTTGATGACCACAAAATTATACCTAGTTGTCAAATATGACGCATAGCTTTTTTTTTTTTTTTTACTTTAACTATTGTTTAACAAACGTTCTTAGCAATTACGTGGATGCGCTATAGCACATAAATTACGCAAAATATCAGAGACGGAATGAAAAAAATAGCTCTTACGCATCCGTAAAACATGTAATTTTGTCAAAAAAAAATGGCAAATTTCGTCAAAAAATCCTGAAAAAACTGCCCATTTCATCATAAGATGCAAAAAAGCTTGAGTTTCGCGTAAAAATCGCAAAAAATGGCAAATTCCATTAAAAAATTGCAAAAAACTATAAATTTCTTTTAAAAAATCATGATAAAAGACTAATTTCTTCAAAAAAAAATGAGACATTTCGTCGAAAATATGGCAGATTTCGTAAAAAATTCGCAAAAAAACCCCCAACAAATTTCGTCAAAAATTCCTGAAAAAAAAAAACCAATTTTGTCAAAAGATTGCGTAAAAAAGGCCTGAGTTTCATCTAAAGATCCCAAATCTCATTAAAAGATCGCAAAAAAACTATTTCTTAAAAAAAAAAAAAATCATGAAAAACGACTAATTTCTTTCAAAAATGACACATTTCATCAAAATATTGCGATAAAACGACAATTTTTGTTGTAGAAAATGCATTATTTTTCGTCGAAAAAGAGAAATTTCATAAAAATTTCAAAAATACGGCCAATTTTGCCAAAAAATTGTACAAAAAATGGTCGATTACGTCAAAAAATTGCTTATAAATAGCATATTTTGTCGAAAAATTGCGAAAAAGCCCAAGTTTCAACAATGGATCGCTAAAAATGGCAAATATCGTTAAAAGATCGCAAAAAAACTAATTTCTTCAAAAAAACATTAAATGACTAATTTCTTCAAAAAATGACCCATTTTGTCAAAAAATTGTGATAAAACAATATAATTTTCATTGAAAAAGTGGCAGATTTCGTCAAAAAATGCGAAAAAAGTAAATTTTGTCAAAAATTCCCAAAAAACGGCTGATTTTGTCAAAAAATTGCGAAAAAAGTCCAAGTTTCGTCTGAGGATCACAAAAAAAAAAAGCAAATTTCGTTAAAAGTTTGCAAAAGAACTAATAATTTCTTTTAAAAAATCATTAAAAACAACTAATTAAAAAAAAAAAAGACATTTTGTCAAAAAATCGTGAAAAAACAGCAAATTTCTTCAAAAATTCACGAAAAAACAGCCGATTCCATCAAAAGATTGCAAAAAAAGTCCGAAATTTGTCTAAAGATTGCAAATATCATTAAAAAATTACAAAAAAAAGAAAAAAACTTCAAAAAATCATGAAAAAGACTAATTTCTTTAAAAAAAAATGACAATTCATCAAAAAATTGCTACAAAACGACAATTTTCATTTTATCAATCACCTCTAACCTGACTTCACTTTAAGCAATGACTTATAAACTGACTTTTAAACATACATCCCTAAAATTATATGGACCTTAATTGTAAGATTTCAATGCTGAAAAGGCCTTTAATTTTTTACCCTCCGATGTATAATGCATGGTCAAGTTAGGAGACCTGGTTTAAAAAAAACTAAATATCAAGAATTTAATATTACAATTTAATTTTTGCATTCTTTATTTGTATTTTTAGTTTTTGTATTCTTTCTTTGTATGAATAATTTTTGTATTCATATCACCTTTATAAACACATTAAACATTTTTCTAGGATCCATTTATTGTAATTTAATCAGATTTTATAGAAAGTTAATTTTTATTTTTATTTTGTGACTAGCTTTTCATCCGTGTGGAATCGGGGTATGTTGAGGTATAAAGCACAACTATAAGAAAGCTTCTCATTTCCACGGAAAAATGTAAGAAGCGCAATGTAACGCTGGATACGATTTGTTGTTAAACCAAAACTGAATGGTACACTATATTAATTGTTTTCCCTTGTGGAGCAAAAACATGCAGATTTTGGGCACTGGAAACCCGGGAACACGCTACATAGAGCTGACCGTGCTGACGTTGAGCCTGTTGCGATAAACGGACTTGAGTATGAATATCATTATTAGAAGCCCTCAAAGAAGCTTGGCGAGCGGCTTGCTCCTCAAGTCTTTGCTGGCGCTGAGATGGTAGCTCAGCAGCTCTCGAAGCAGCCTGACGCTCTGCTTGTTCGCGCATTCTTAATTCAGCATGGAGAGATTGATTCTTGAGATCAGGCAATTTTCATTGCCCGAGCTTTAGATGAGGTGCTCGACAAATTAGATTTACGTTTGCGAGGCATTGTGAAAATATGAGTAAACTATAAACCTAAACTAAACTAAAATCCCAAACTAAACTATAACAATCTAAACGACGAACAAAGCGACATAATTACCTATCGAAAAAACAATAACTACTTTAGATATCTACCTAGAAAAAAAGCATTAAACTAACCTAATCTAACTATTATACAGCTACTGCACATCGTTACCACGTTTTAAAAACACCCAGCGCCATCTATCGCATACCTCAAGAACTAAATAACGTAACTAATACTTATACCAATTAGTAATTCGTTGACTTATAGTTATTTCAGGATAAGTAGATGTAAAAAAAAACATTTTAGACGATAAAACAAATAGTACGTCATCCCTTGGAAATTCCTCATTTTCGGGGATTCATTATCGTATCATTTAGCTTCTAAATTTACATGTTTATATTCGTTTGCAATATTTTACCTTGTTTTAAACAACACACAGCGCCATCTCCAATCCATCCATGAAGCTAACTATATTTTTGTTTTCCGTCGGGAATATCAATTTTTTCCGGGATAAAAAGTACCCTATTATTTAATCCGGACTATTAACTTTACGTCTGCAAAATTTCAAAGCAATCGGTTCAGTAGTTACGGTGTGAAAGCGGAACAAACAAACAAACTCACTTTCCGATTTATAATATTAGTAAGGATTAAGACAAAGATATAAAGTGAATAATATATACCCCTCCCCCTGCCTTAACACATAAAAATAGAAACAATATTATTGTTGCGAAAAGAAATGAGAAAATATGATACAATGTAAAATTGCAACCATGAAATGTTATTTGGCACTTAGAAAAAAAAATTGTAGGCGTCATTCAACGCCTTACTTAATGTTCCCAATTTCTAACCCTGATTATGTCACTTGAAAATTGGCATTATCCAGACCACATGTTTTTTTATTGATTTTCCTTTTTTTTAAAAAAAAGAAAAAATTCCTGATTTTTGAGTTTGGCTGTTCTACTTCAGTTGTTCATGAGCCTTTTATGATAATGTCTGATAAATAAAATATGCTAGTTAATAAAACTGATATAAGCTTTTTATGATAAGAGATATTAGCTCAGATATTACCAGAAAAATGTATCAAAGCTATTAAAAAAAAAAAAAAAAAAAAAAAAAAATCTTAATTACAATTTCTTCTTTTTTTAAATATTTTTTTTAATTTATATTTATCGGAAGAAAGTATTGGAAGCATAAAACTGATTTACATGTTTTAGATTGACCCAAATATGATTTGATTGAGTCTTTGTAAATCTCTGTTTTCTTCTAATACGAATTTTGTTTCTACTCTATCTCAAAAACTGAAGCAATGAGTTTCATCAAATGTTATATTTACTAATTAGACTTTTTAATGCATAAAGATTACCATATGCATTTTATCTGCAAAAAAGGGTTAAATGATTTGTTAATATATTTTTAATGTAATTAAATAAACTGCATATTTTTTTTTATTATTTTTTATTTTATTTTAATAAAGTGCAATTAATTTTTTAGATCTCTTTCCCCATCTCATTCATATTCACGTTCAAGATCAAGATCTAGATCACGTTCACGTACTCCACCTAGAAAAGTTATCCGAAGAAAAAGACATTCAAGGTAGTTTTACCTACAGAATTTTTTTTTTTTTTTTTTTTTAATTTCATTCTTAGCACTCAGAAATTATAGTATGTTCTTCTACCTAAATGAAATTCTTTAAATTCAACAACTTGTTTTAGTGATACACTGGATATTCAGTGTCTTTTAACTATTTAGCCATACTGCTGAATTTTTGTTTGAGTAAAATATCGAAATATTCCATCTGCCAAATATTGAAATGTGAAGTCAAACCGAATATTTTAAAAAATATTTTTTAAACTTCCTGAACTTTTAATTTTAAAAAATGATATTCATAAAAAATTAAGGAATGGAATCATTTAAATATGCTTTTGCATGATTTATTTGTTATTTGAAAAGCAACACAAGGAAATGAATCTTTAAATGGGTCTTAGACTGCATCTGTCCAGCTTTAGCATGTATTCTGACACATGCTATCCCATGTATAGATTAATCATTAATGACCATCTTCATAAAAATTAATGATATGGAAACTCTTGAATATTGTCTGTTAATAATTGGTTTCTTGCTTGTCCAGTAACAAAATGTTTCTAACAAAATGGTACAAAATTTCTAGGCTTATCAAGACTGATAATTTTTGACCAGAAAACCAGTAGTACAATCCATTTATTTTGGTCTGTCAAAAGTATTGTATATCACCTTTCATGCTGAATTGTATTTCGGTTTATTATATTAGCAATAATGAAGCTATTTTAATGATATTTTCAAGAGACTGACTCTGATTTCTCTGAAATATGATGACATATCTAGAAGTGGTGAAAATTGCCACCATTCATATCTAAGCAACTCTGAGTTAAGCATTCCATTATCCAGAATACAGCTGACATTGCATATATTGTGTCACAGACCAAAACTGCTGTCATTTCCAATGATGTCATCAAATTTCATAAGATGTTGATTTCCTGTACAAAAATATTTATCTTAACCACTAGGTCTGGGCCTTAAATCGATTTAAAGCTTACATCAGAAATTGCGATTTAGTCAGTTTCTTAAATCGCGATTTAGCCATTGCCATGCATCACGATTTAGCCATTGCCATACATCGTGATTTAGCTATTGCCTTACATCGCGATTTAGCCATTGCAGGCCTCGGAGCGAGTCGCTAAACTCTCTTTTCTCGCTATTGTTTTGCATTTGTCTCTTTTAGTCTATATATTTCAGATTTAGTCTTTTTTTTCGCTTTTTTTAAAAAATATTTTTTACTTATCGATCGATCGCAGGAAAAAGATCGTAACTTTCCTCGTTAGATAGTGGGGAAAACATCGCGAAATTCAATAATTTGTCGTGAGGAAATATCGGAAAACTTGTCAATTTGTCGCAAGAAAATCTCGAAATTTGTTAACTGTTCACGGGTAAAAAACGCAATTTTTCAGTCGGAAACCGGCGGAAAAATCATGGATTATGTTCATCTGTCGTAGTATGAAACCATGAAATTCCGTGGAACTATAGTGGAACTTAGTGGAAAAATATACCAAATTTGTCTCTCATTTGCAGGGGAATAAATTCTAAATTTCGTCACTCTATCGTGGAAAAATGGTTACGAAATTAGAATATCATTTGCGGGCAAGGATCGCAAAACTTTTCTGTCGGACATTGAAAAGAAAATGAATTTGGTCAATCTGTGGTAAGATAAAAACGCGAAATTCGATAACCATTCTAGGGGTAAAAATCATTAACTTCGTCATTCGGTCGCGGGAAGAATATCACGCTTTTGTCATTTTCGCGAGAAAAATAATGCGTATAATCCGTCAATCAGTGACAGAAACATATTGCAAAATTTCTCAGTCGATCTTGTGAAAAACAATTGAGAAATTCGTCAGTGGGTTGCAGGAAGAAATATCAAAATTCTTCGTTCGGTCGTTATTATATACGGGGATCACTTTTTCGACAAACGGCAAATTTTCACGTTTTTTAATTTTTAAGAATCTGCGATTTTCATAAAATGATCACGGGCAAAACTGCTATTCTAATTAATTGATCACCGGGAAAAATACTATTTTCATTAAACAATCGCGAAATCAAGCCGCGATTTTCACTAGCCGATCTCGAAATAAAATTGCTGTTATTTTCAAGCAATCCCAAAATAAATTCGTGATTTCCGACAAACGATTGCGGGGAAAAAAAAAAAGAAAAAACCCTGGGATTTTTCTCAAACGATCCCGAAATACCCAAAATAAAACCAAGCTTTCGTCAAATGATCGTAAAATCAAAAAGCGATATTCATAGATGCATATATGTTACTTTTCCGCGGAAACGCTGAATTCCGCGTTTTCGGCGATGAATTTTATCATCCCTGGGATCGATGCAAACATGCATTAAAATTTGTTGGCCGCCTTATTAAAGATGGGGGAGGGGGGGCTAAATACAACAAAAACACGAGTCACCGCACCAAATTGAGAAAATTTCTTCAAAGGACTGCAGGAAAAAACGCAAATTTCTCCAAAGGATTGCAAAAAAAAAAAAAGCCTTATAAATTCGTCAAACGATCGCGGGGGAAAAAAAAAATCTTCAAAGGATTGCGGGAGGAGGAAACATTATTTCTGTCGTAGGATTGAGGAAAAAATGCGATTTCAGTCAAAGGATTACGGAAAAAGATGCGGCTTTTGTTAAAGGATTACGAAAAATAGTCCAATTTCGTAAGATAATCGTGAAAAATACTCGAATTTTTGTCAAAAGATCGTGGAAAATACTCAATTTTTTTCGAAAGATTTAAGAAAATTTTCTAATTTTGAAAGGGTGAGAAAAACCGCGAATATCAGGGATAAATGCAAATTTCATTTTAAAGACCGCTGAAAAAGTGCGATTTTCGTAAAATGTTAGCAAAAAATGCTAATTTCGTTAAAAAATTACAGAAAAGGGCTAATTTTGTTAAAACGCTGCGAGAAAATGCTAATTTCATCAGAAATCCGTGAAGCCGGGAAAATACACGGATTTATTCGAAAGATTGGGGGGAAATGCAAATTTTGACGAAAGATCAGGGAAAATATGAGAATTTTGTCGTAAGATCGAGGGAAATAGAAGTATTTTATAGAAAGATAGTGGAAAATAGACATATTTTGGAGAAAGATCGGAGGAGAATCGCGAATTTTGTCGAAAGATCAGGGATAATAAAATAATTTTTTCGGAAAATACGCAGATTTTGTCGAAACATCGCGTAAAATACGCAAATTTTGACAAAAGATCGCGGAGAATATGCAAATTTTATCGAAAGATCGTGGAAAATATGCGTATTTTGTCGAAAAAGTATGAGAAAAATCGTGAATATCATGGATAAATGCAAATTTCATTTGAAAGGCCGTTGAAAAAAGTGCGATTTTCGTAAAATGTTAGCAAAAAACGCTAATTTCGTTTAAAAATTACAGAAAAGTGCTAATTTTGTCAAAAATCCGTGAAGCCGTGAAAGTTCAGCTTTTACATGCCAACTTGTACGGTTTAGCCTAACGATGTACGATTGTATTAATGAACAATATGATTGTACGATTTTACGTGCAGAAAAAATAATCGCACACTGTAAAAAAAAATCTGCAAAGGTATTAACCCTTTTCTAGGAAACTGGGATTCCAAGAACTTTTCCTGTAACGGTAACAGCAAAAATTCAAGTTTTAGAATCGATTACATGAATTTTTCTTGTTATCGTTACATGAAAAGTTCTTGGAATCCCAGTTTCCTAGAAAATGTTTAGTACCTTCACAGATTTTTTTTTACAGTGCAGAGAAATGCAAATTCAATGAAAGGATTGCCACAAAGCACACATTTCGTCACTATTTCGTGGAAAAACGACGATTTCGTCATTGTTTTTGTCAACGAGCTTTGTCAGAACGCGAATTTCCTGTGCAGATCGCGGTAAAGTATGAAGTGCGGATTTCGTATGAAGACCGCTGGAAAGCGTTGATTTCCTTTAAAGATTGTGGATATAACGCTTATTTTGTCAAAAAAATCGCGGGAAAAAAACGCCGTTTTCGATAAAAGATAGCTTTAAAATATTTTTTCAAAAGATCATTGAAAAAAAAAATGACATTTGCATCAAAAAATCACGGAAAAAACGTCGATTTCGTCAAAAAGTCGCGAAGATAAAGCGCAGTTTTCGAGAAAAGATTTTGCAAAAATGTAAATTTTGTAAAAACATCGTCGAAATATGCCGATTTCATCAAAAAAATCTGGGAAAACGCCGATTTTGTAAAAAGATCGCGAAAAATCCCCGATTTCAACAAAAGATCGCATTACACTGCCGATTTTGCTAAAATATTGCAGATAAATCGCCGATTTTGTCTAAAGATCGTGGGAAAACGCCGATTTCGTATGAAGATCGCGGATAAAACGTCAATTTCGTGAAAAGATCGCGCAAATTTCGTAAAAGGATCGCAGAAAACAGTGATTTTTGTCAAAAGATTGTTGAAAAAACGCTGATTTCAACAAAAGATCGCGTAAGAAACGTGAATTTTGTGAAAAGATCGCTGAAAGAAATGTGCATTTTGTTAAAGATACCCAGTAAAAATGCATAATTAATGCCGATGGATATATTCTCCCTCCCACCCCCTTAACTGCTGTAAAATTTCAGGAAATGTAACCCATTGGCAGGCATCCTTGATTTTTTTTAATGGCTTTATTCTACGAAATTCGTTATTTTTCCTGTGACTAGTTGATAAATTTCACTATTTATTTCCGTGACCTTCGACAAAATTAGCAAATATTTGTATGATCGCTCTTCGAATTTCACATTAATTTAATGAATTTTGTGATTCATCCCTCTCTTCGAGACCCATTTGATGAATTTGACGATATTTAACACAAGATCCATTTGACTGATATCGTGATTTTTTTTTTCGAGACCATCTGATGATTTTCGTGATTTTTATCTTAAGAACATATGACTAATTTCGAGAATTTTTTTCCCGAGATCATGTGACAAATTTTGTGATTTGTTTTTTATAGACAATTTAATGAATTTCACCATATTTCCTGGAATTTCATTATTTTGTCCCCATGATCATTTGGTGAATTTTTGGTTTTCTTCCATGATGAATTGTTGCGATTTGAGATACCTTTCTGCAACCAAACAACAAAATTTGCAATTATTTCAAAACCGACTGAAATGTATTAAAAATATATTCCACAGATGGTGCTAAATCTTATAGTGCTTATCTGTATACCAAAAACATTTAAGTGAAGAGAAAAAAATGTTTTTTATTTGGTCTCCTTTTAGTCTCTTTTTTTAAATTTTGGTCTCTTTTAGTCTCTTTTTCTTGCGATTTAGTCTCTTTTCTCTCCTTTTCAAGAGTGACTCCGCAGTCCTAGGCCTGCCATTGCCATACATCGTGATTTAGCTATTGCCTTACATCGCGATTTAGCCATTGCCATACATCGTGATTTAGCTATTGCCTTACATCGCGATTTAGCCATTGCCATACATCGCGATTTAGCCATCACCTTACATCGCGATTTAGCCATTGCCTTACATCGCAATTTAGTCAGTCTTAAATCTATTTCAAATAATGATTCAGAGCTAACATCAGAAAATTGAGTTATCTACTTTGGTGTATATACTACTTGCATGTCAAACTAGTGTTAAATCGATTTAGCGATTCAAGCTAACTTTGCAAGCTTCAATGCTTTCCAATTTAGGAAAAAGGTGATATAAGAAAAAGATGATTTAGGGAACACAGAGCAAGTTGGTGTTAAATCGATTTAGAAGATCCAATTTAAACACACATCACAAACCTCAGTGTTTACGATTTAAGAAAAAGACTATTTAAGAAAAACATTGCAAGCTGTGTTAAATTGATTTAGTAGGATTTGATTTAAAATTAGCAGCGGTCACTTGCCATGTAGTTATTAAAAATGTAAAAGTGACAATTAAAAAATTTCCTTCGTTTGCCACCCTTGTAGTCATTCGCCAAGTGGCGGTTAAAAAAATCTATTTTCGGTCCCCCAGTGAAATGCAGTTTTTTCATAGAAGTATGCATCTCTACATTGATTACATCTAATTAGAAAAGTATTTTCTTCTTTTTTCTACTTTATGCAAACAGATTTCAATGACATAGCTGTATTTTTAATATTTTGGTTTTTTGCAGAGTTCTTTTAATGTGTTCAGTTTATTTTTTGTGAGAAATGCAGTTTAATTTGCAAAAATGTATTCATTAGCATTGATTCCACACGCATTTCAAGTAATTTGTTGGCTATTGATCGCCATCCTAGTCGTCACTCGCCAAGTTGGTAATTTAATAGATCTATTTTCAATCGCCAAGTAAAATACAGTTTTTTTTCTTGGAAATATGCATCTCTACATTAATTACATCCAATTAGAAAAGTGGTTATTTCTTTTTCTTACTGGATGCAAACAGATTTCAATGACATGGCTGTATTTTCAATATTTCAGTTTTTTGTGCCGCATTCTTTTATCTATTTCAGTTGTATGTTTTTTTTTTTTTTTTTTTTTTTTTTTCAAGAAATACAGTTTTATTTTGCAAAATATATTCATCAGATTTGATTCCATATGCATTTCAACTAATTTATTGGTCATTGATCACCACTCTAGTCATCACTCGCCAAGTGACGATTTAAAATAATAATTATTGATCACCAAGTGAAATGCAGTTTTTTTTTCATCAAAATATGCATATCTACATTGATTACGCCTAATTAGAGAACTGGTTAATTCTTTTTTTCTATTGGATGCAACCAGATTTCGATGACGTTTTTGTATTTTCAACATAGCGGGGGTTTTTTGCCATGTGCTTTTACTATATTCAGTTTGATTATTTTTTCAAGAAATATAGCTTTATTCTGGAAAATATATTCATCAGCTTTGATTCCACATGCATTTCAAATAACTTATTCCTTTTTTCACACTGGATGCAAATGGATTTCAAGGGCATTTCAGTACCTTCAATTTTCGACTTCTGTTGCATGCTCAGCTCTTGGATTATTTTTTTTCCCAAGATGATACTGTTTAATGATGCGAAATACACTCACCAGTATAGATGCCAAATGTATTACGTTGGTAGTATAAATTTGGTGCCTCTTAAATTCCTGCGCCAGGGCGACCGCTCCCTTCGACCCCTCCCGCCCTTTTGCATGGCACTAACCTCTCAGAAATGTATGCTGTATCTCAGCCCCCTCTAAAATGATATGTCTAGATACGCTATTGCTAACATAGATGTCAACTGCATGTGATGTGTGTAGTGTATTACTAGCACATTTATCAAGGGGGATCCTCCTCCGGAAATTTTGTGTTTTTAATGGTCAAAATGTGCAATTTCTCTCTCTCCCTCTCCCCCCTCCCCGGAGAAAAGTGTCTGAATTCAACACTGCATTTATTTATTAATTAAAATCCAGAAAACAATTTATTGTGTTTTTATTTATTAATAATTCACTATTTATGCCTGGGGGGGGGGGGAGACAATTTTAAAGTTAAAATTCAAATTTGCAGGTCTGAGCCTTAAATCGTTTTAATTCTTACATCGGAAATCTGATTTAACTATTGGTCTTGAATAGCTACATCAATGTAGCGAAACGATGTAGCTTTGATTTAACGCTTACATTGGAAATCTGATTTAACTATTGGTTTTCAATAGATACATCCGACGTCGTGATTTAGCCAGCTCTTAAATAGCATTGTAGAGAAACGATGTAGCCTTGCCTCAATGCTTTCCGATTTAGGAAAAAAGCAATGTAAGAAACAGATGATTTAGGGAAAACTGAGCAAGTTTGTGTTAAATCGATTTAGCAGGATCAGGATCGTAGCTAGAAGTGAATAATAGGGGGGGGGGTCAGGAAAATTTAGGGGGGGGGGAGCTTATTTGTTTTTTATCTTTTTCTGACACAGAAAGATAAATTAGTGCATATTCACATTGTAGATACTATGTTTCTCATTAAACTGTTGTAATAACTTCATTTTATGCTAAAAAAAGTACATGATGAAAACTTTTTTTTTGTGTGTGTATGTGTGTGTGAAATACATATTTTTTAGTTATTTGAACAATTAAATGCTAAATTAATACAAGCAGGGGGAGGGGGGAGGTGCATAAAGCCCATATTTTGTTACTAAAAATTAAATGATAGGTTTCGTATTATAGAGGGTAAAATTTGTGCTATATCGCGATGTTAGATGGATGATAAATCGATTTAAGAAATCTGTACATCGCCCAGTCCTATTAATCATATTATGTTCCCTGACAATTTGTTTGAAGACTTCAGAAACATGTTTACAATCTGAAGAGGAACATCCACTCCAGACACTAATCTGTTGTGCATTTAAAAACTTCATTGTCAAATCTTATAAACAGTAAAATACTTCACTAAAAAACTTTTTCTAGCTGAGTTGCTTCCATAAAAAGTAATATTGAGTAGTATGTATTTATTTATGATCTACGTCAGTCTGTTTCTGACAAATAAACACTACTACATGACTAAAATTTTCCTTTTAATTTTTTTCAGAATTTCTCTAATTTTAAAATGTTTGTTTTATAAGAATATATTTTTTTAATTCTTATGGGAAGTCTTGAAGTTTGCAGTTTTATTAACAGAAAAAGTTTTATAACTATTCTCTTCTTAAATGACATATCAAATCCTAATTTTATTTTAGCATAAAATTTACTTGTAAAATGATCTTTTTCATTAAAATGGAGATTTTTGTGTTAAGTTTTATGTAAAATTGCATCCAAATCCTGAAATATGGTAGTATTCAGCTAGTTAAGTATTCTGTATTCATGTTGAATATTTGATATTTTAAAAGTTTTTCTATTAAGAATTCTGTTATTCTAAACAATTATTAATATAGTGTATGTACAAATCAAGATTTAAAATGTTTATCAATGTTCGATCTCTGAGCTCTGATTTAGTAGAGAGAGTATGGTAATATATGCCACAAATCTTATGGATAATTCTATATATCTTCTGTAGCTATTGCATATGAATAGTTTCATGAATTTTCGTAGTGTAAATCACAGTACTGATAACTGCTATGCTTGTTGGTCACCATTATTTGTGAAAAGAATGCTTAGCCTTATTCAATCACTGAGATATCTCCTACAAAATAAGTCATATTCTTCCATTCTAAAATACTGGTTATCAAAATTTGTTGTGTTCAACTTACACTACAAGTGCTCTTGGAAATAGTCATATCTTCTCTGAGGTACCTTATACTATACCCTCTGTTTTTCATGGCTATGTAACTGTCCTGAGACAGTTTTTTCTCCATATGTTCAATGAACAAGGGAAAGGTTGGACATTTCTGGTTTATTGAATGTTCACATGTATACAATGTAATTTTTCTTTTTGCTTTCTGATTTATAGCAAGATTTTATTATATACAGATTTTCATAGATTATACTGTAATACTGATGTATTATGTATAATTGAAATGTTTTTGTCTTAAATAATTATTTGAAGACTTTAATGTTTCCTTTTTTTATGTTTTAGTAAATTTTGATTTTATTTTCTTCTTGCGTTATAATTACAGAGGTGCCAAGTTTCTGTGAAACTTACCAGTAACCAGAGTTCGAAGGGGGATGGGGAACAAATTTTCAAAAGTTAGTTCTTTTGCTTTTTTCATGATCTTTTGACGAAATTTGCATGTTTTTTGTTATCTTTTGACAAATTTTACACTTTTTCACGATCTCTTGACAAAAATCATGAACTTTTTGCGATTTTTTGAAAAAAAAAAAGATTCATTTTTTGTAATCTTTTGACAAAATTTGCATGATTTTCGTGATCTTTTGACGAAATTTGCATAGTTTTTGTGATTTTTTGATGAAATTTGCATGTTTTCTGCAATTTTTAGACAAAATTTGTATGATTTTCGTGATCTTTTGACGAAATTTGCATAGTTTTTGTGATTTTTTGATGAAATTCATGTTTTCTGCAATTTTTAGACAAAATTTGTGCATTTTCTGCGATCTTTCCACCAAATTCTTGCCTTTATATGAACCTTTCACAAAATTTGCTTTTTTTATGCAAGTTGTGGATAATATTTGTGTTTTCATCTGAGCTTTAGGACTAATTTTATGATTTTTTTTTTTTTTTTGTGATATTTTGACTAAATTAGCTCCTTTTTTGCAACATTTTCAAGAAATGTGGTTTTTTTTTTTTTTTTTTTAACATGATCTTCTGACAAAATTTCGTATTTTTTGCATGATTCTATGTCAGTATTTGTGATTTTTCAACCAATTTTTTTACAAAATTAACGATTTTTTTAATCCATAATTTCTGTCTGATGTCCTTAACACAAAACTTTAGTTGTAATAACTATGGATAAATCCTAATACTTGGCACTTCTGTAATTATTATGTTATGTATTTTAAGATTATCATTTTGATATATTTCTTTCTACAGTAGTAGTTCATCAGAAAGTAGTGATGATAGCAGAGGTTCATCAAAAAAAGTTCTGAGTTCAAGTGTAATTGGACCAGCTGAATTTCGCAATCACAAAAATAACAGCTCATCTAAAAATAAGAAAAAGAATAAGAAAAAGCACAATAAAATGTAAGTGTTTTAATTTTGCTTTTTTAACAGTTTATCTTATTACAGATATGCTAAAATAATGCATTTATAAATAAAAAACGTACCTTTTGAATACCTGAATGCATTAATTTAACATATTTTGGGATGGTGAGATATAATAGAATATGCACTCTTTATAAAAAACAACAAATTTTCTAGGTTTTTTTAAGAATTCATGTTAATGAGGTTTTACTGTATACAAGGGTTGCTATTTATATTTCTGGTCTAGTAATGAAAAAACTAACATTTATGATCGACATCAGATTTATTGTTTTTCGAAACAGTGTTCCCACTCCAATTTGAGTAACTCCAAAACATGCATTTTGAATGCATCAACTGCTTCTTTGGGTGTCAAAAATCCTTGTACACGTAATTTATTTTTGATGTGTGAGAATTAAAAAAAAGTCACTTGTTGCCAAATCAGGGCTGTACAATGAATGATCCATCAATCAGATGTTGTAACCTTTCAGAAATTCTGTCCTTTGAGCATATGTATGAAAGCTCGCACTGTCATGATGAAAAATTATTGATCTGTTCGTCTGCTTTTTTCGAATTTCTCTGAAGACTTCTGGCAAACAAATGGTCATGTACTATTCAAAGTTGAGTCATGCTTTGCTCTAATGCTACTGTTGCCACATGATCAGTAATGCTCATGGGCGTAACTAGATAATTTTTCTGGGGAGGGCCGCGGTACCATTTGATAATTTCGGAACAATAACATTTCAATTCTGTACAGTTCAGTTGTTTAACCCCTTGGGGATACGTATACATGCCACAAAAAGGCTTAAAATTTCTCATGTATCCCCACCAGTAAAAATGTATTGTAAAATTTGCCGTATTTAATCGGAGCATTTTCTCGATTCAATAAAGCACAAATTTTTGTTTTTTTAAAAACATTGACCAAACATTTAAAATTTCGTAAAAGGCTCCCATCGCGAAGGGATTAAGAGCGTAGTTCAATTTCATGTTTGTTAAATTTATGTTTATATAATTTTATGATGAAGATCCATTATAGCGTATAAGCAGGAAATGAAATGATGAACTGTTTTTATTAAACCTTTCAGGGGCATGTAATTGTATTTCTATAATGTTCAATTCCCATCAAAATATTCGAAAAAGTTTGCTTCAAAGTAAGGAAAAACAATTTTTAAACTTTTTCCCACCAAAGCTATACAGGTATGAAAGTGGGAAATGAGAAAACAGGTGGAAATTCTTTCCATCTATACAGTGGCACCAAACTCTTATAATCGAACTGCCATTTTAACCGATACCTTTACAATAAAATTAAATCTAAATCTGCATATATAATAGCTTTAAAAAAAAAAAAAAAAAAAAAAAATTTGGATACATTAACAATGTATTTCCAAATGTAACTGATAAACTTATGCAAAGTACAGTCATTGATTTTCTAAAACAAATATTATCTTGAATGGTTTAGCTGTTAAATTCCACCCCTCTTTACTTTTTCAATAAAAGCAATTCCCCCCACCTTTTATTTTTCAATAAAAACAATCTCCCTGCTAAATTTATCTTTGCTTCGGAAATGCATCTTAAAAAGGCATCACAGAAATTATCCAAAAGTGTAGTATAAATGGCACAAAATATTCTATTCCAAAAAGAAATTTCCTATTTTTAAAGTCTAAAAAAAATTCATTCTTGAAAGACACTCTGAATATCCTCATTTATACAACTTTCAAATGCTTATAATATTATATGAGCTCACATTTCATTTTATATCTATTTTTCACAATAATTCAAGTTAATATATCCCACTAGGGGCCGAGAGGTTCTGCCTCCGAAACTGATAGACGGCAGATGCTGGACTCGAACCCAATCGCGGCCGTCAGCCTAACCTAACCATTCGGAGTTTTCCTAAGTTTTCTTAGAACCTTGGATTTCCTTGCGTAAATACGGGTTAGGTTTCCTTAGAAAGACCCCTACGGAGGGCATTGCCCACTTTAGAACCTATATCCGAAGTGTAGATAATTGGCCGTCATAAACACAAACAAACCAACAATAAAAATAATATTGCCCAGTTAAACTGATGGCATTGAGCTCACAGGCTACGCATACTAATTGTCCATTACAGCCTTATATTTTCAAGGGTTAATTCCGTTCGAAAAACAAATTAAGGAGGTGAAACAACTCCTCCCTTTTACCTTTTTATACTTAATCATTGAACTCCTAAACTGATCAGGGAAATGCTTTATCATATAAAACATCTATATCCAAAATTCACAGTAAATCGGAAAATTTTTAGTAAAAATCCATTTATGTAATTTAAGAGTAGTTTTCCCTAATTAACCATTAAACGTCCAAAACCATTCAGAGATTCATCTTATCATTCATCTCCTACATCCAAACTTAAAAGCAAATTGGACAATTCTGCATAAAAACCCATTTATAAAATTTAAGAGGGGTGGGGGGGGGGGTAATCACAAGCACCCCTTAAACAAGAACTTAACGAAAGAACCCCACAGCTAATTAGTGAAGCATCTTATCACTATGAATCTGTATCCAAAAATTGAAGCAAATCGGTTAATTCTGCAAGAAAAAACATTTAAATAAATTAAGAGAGTAATCCCACCAATCCCCATTTGTCTTATTCAATGAATTCCGAAAACCAATCAAGGAAGCTCCTTATCAGAATGAACCTATATCACAAATTTGAAGCAAATCGGTAAATTCTGCGGGAAAACCTCATTAGCCTTAATTAAGGGGGGGGGGTACTTCCCATTTCGCCCCTTTTAGACTTATCCAATGAACTCGCAAAACAAACCATGGCGGTGCCCTCCTCAGAATGATCCTATGCTAAAATTTGAATGAAATCTGATAAATTCTGCATGAAAAACTCATTCATATCAATTAAGGGGGAGGGCATGATCCCCTCGTTCCCCCTATTATACATATCGAATGAACATTCCAAAAACTAATCAGGGAAGCGTCATATCAGAATATACCTATATACAAAATTTCAAGTGGATTGGATATTTTTATCAAGAGTTATCGCGTTACGCACGTACGCACACACAAACGTACATACATACATACAGAACAGGAGGGCACATAAGCTCTCAGGCTTTGATAGCCTGTGACTAAAAAAGAGGTTAATTTAAAAGTAAATGGTATTTATTTTTCCTAATTCTCTGCAGACGATAGAGATAGATTTAAAAATAAAAATCATGTTTGAAAATTATTGTTAAAACCATAAAAAAAGAATAGTCAATTGCAATGAAGTTTTTGAATAAATTACAATTATTTTACCTTTAGTAGATGTAACTAAATTCTAAATTAATTTAAAGTTGCTGTAAAATTTATATGAATTAGTTTATTTAAGCGTTTGAAAGACATTCATTACTTCTATATAGAATGCATATACTTTTATACACATACACTTATTTGATGCACTTACTTGTATATAGACACACTAGTGTGACAAAGAGTGGGATTTCGTGTTTACTCCCCTACCCTTCCGCAGACACACAAACACATCAATAGCATTTAAAAGCTGAGAATATACATAAAAATATCATGTAAAATATTAATGCATGTATAAAAGCAGGGTAAAGTAAAATATAAACAACATAAGATGTTTCCCATTTAACTGTTTCAAGGCTACACACAAGGAGTCTATTTGATAATCCAAGGAGGGGGGGGGGGGGGGTGAGTAGAGTCACGAAGATCATGATGTACCCCCAGTCCTCTCTTCCCCTCCAGAACGAAGAAAAATTTTAAAGGATAGTTTAAAAATTAAATATATATTAAATTTTTTCGAAGTTTCTTCTTTCTCAACAACGAGATACTTTCCGATTCTCTAAATATTTACTTAAATCTAAAATACTTAACTTCTGACATATCCATAAAATAATTTTTTTTTTTTCTGAGTTGTAAAAGAAAATTTTCAAGTGCAATTAGTCAAAATAAATGTGATAGATTAGCGTTTTCCATTTTTCGATAAAGACAATGTGTTTTTCAGGAAATCTCATTAAAATGTGGAATTTAAAGGAGCTCCCTTATGACGACATTTTTCTAACTGTAAAGTCCTAAAAATTGGTTTAAAATGCTCATTTTTTAAAAATAATTTTATGTCTTTATAAGAAAATGAAATTATTAAATTTCTTCGTAATGCCATCGTTTTGTATTTACGAATGAAAATAATTTTTCAAAAATATCAGAAAATGAATTGTTTTGGATATGGAAGTAGCCTTTAATGTGAGCTTAAGGGTGTTCTCAACTGCTCCGCTCAACAAGCGCAAAACGTTTTGACACATTTACAAATTCATTTTTTAACGGAAAGATATAAAATTTGAATGCCTGACTATGGAAACGATTTCAAATCGAACTCATTTTCCATTTTATGATAGTTAAATTACCTATTTAGTTCTAAGCTATTTCGATCACATGATCATACGTTTTTCTCCTGCTTTTCGACCGGTTTTTCTGCTTTCGTCGGGAAATGTGCGCAAAAGTGTCAAATTTGAAGGCTTGTTATGAAAAATCCTTTGTATTTTTAAAAAAAACAGAAACTTGAGTGCAACTAGACAGTTTCTGAATAATAACGCCTGCTATTTTTATGCATTTCCGAACAAAAATAAATTAAAGCATGTGTCACAAAGTTGCCCTTTTTGGTTTAAGAACACCCTGAAGAGATATGAGCTTTTTCCTCTCAAAAAGGATCTATGAACCCCACACTCCTACTATGAATAAAATACTGAATCCGCCCGCACTGTAAAACATTTGTATAACTTTACTCCATAAAATTGGTGGCAGCCTTGCTGCCTCCGATTTTGTGGGGTACTTTAACCGATATAACCGGTGTAACATTGCAAAGTTACACCAGTAATATACGTTTAAATTATACCATTATATAAGTAAAAAATTATTCCTTAAAATGGAAGTCGTTGCTGCCACCAATTTTATGGAGTAACGTTACACAAATGTTTTACAGTGCGTATTTGAATGCAAAATTAACGAAAAAAAAAGTTAGGAATAATAGTAGATAAAACCAGGGGTGCCCAGAGAGGGGTTTGGTGACGCAAGATGCGTCATACAATTTAGTTTTTTTTTTTTGGGGGGGGGGGGGGATTTGAGAAAAAGTACATTTTTTTTGGGGGGGGGAGATTTTTAATTTTTTAATATTTCAAAATTTAATTCCAGAAATGTTCCTATGTTTTCTTTCTTTAAATTCTAGATAAGGGCAATAATAGCTCATTCTGCTATTCTCATTTCGCAAAGGTGCAGTAGATTATAAGTAGAATATAATTTACAATTTGTATTATGTTTGGGGGGGGGGGGATGTTCCCAAATCAGCCATATTTTTCCGCGATCTGTTGACGAAACTTGCCGTTTTTCCAATTGTTTGTCAAGCTTTGCTATTTTTTTCGCGATCTGTTGACGAAATTGCCCGTGTTTTTTCCCAATCTTTTGACGAAATTCGTCGTTTTCTGCGATTTGTTGACAAAATTTACCGTTTTTCCACAATTTTATTTTCAATCTTTTGTCAAAATTCAGATTTTTCCCAGATCCCTTGAAAAAATTGCCATTTTTTCTTAGAACGATTGACTAACGATTGCCGATTGATCGGCAATCAATTCTTGAAATTTGCGATATATTTTATGTCTGAATTTTCGGATTTATGTCAGATTTTTTTTAATTTTCGTAAATGATTACTTTAATTTATCAGAAAATTCGGACCATAATCTCTTTGACACTAGTTTTTAGAAACGCACAAATATTTTTTTTTTATTTAAAATTTTACGAATTAATTTCCAAGATTATAATAATTGAAGCAACTGTAAAGCTTTTCTAATTATTGCTATATTTAGAAAGTAATTGAAAAATGCACTTAATCTGTTAAAGGCAATTTTTTTAGTATTGGTAATTGCAAAAATAATAGTAATAATAATAATAAAAACAATGCATCTACATTTGAATCAAGGGGTGATTCTGAAATAGCCTCCTTCCTCGTTAATTAAGCGGGTTTTTTCGCAATCCTTTGGCAAAAATTGCGGGGCTTTTTTTGCGATTCCTTGAAGGAATTTGTGTTTTTTCGCGAACCTGTGATGGAATTAACGGATTTTATCGCGATCCTGTGACAAGATTCCCATTTTTTCTGTAATTCTTCAACAAAATTCGTGTTTTTTAAAGATTCTATGAACGAAATTAAGATTTTTCGTGATCCTTTGTAGAATTTTTTTTTTTTTTTTTTTTTTTTTTTTTTTTTGCGATATTATGACGAAGTTTGTGTTTTTTCAGGGATTTTTTGTCGAAATTAAAATTTCTTTTCGCGATTCTTTGATGAAATTTGCATTGCTGTTCGCAATTCTTTTTAGAAATTTGTGTTTATTTCCGTTATCATATTTTAACAATTTTCCTTTTTTGCTATTTTTTGAAAAAAATATCGCTTTTTTATCGCGATCCTTTGCTGAAATCGGCAATTTTTTATGCAAACAATTGACAATTTAACCAATTTAGCAATTAACCAATTGCTAAATTGGTTAAGTGCTATAGGATGCTGTGGGGTAAAATTTATCCAGATTATTAACTGTACAAAATCATTTTCTTCTGTTTGAACATTCTAAAAAACTGTTTTATTGCAATTAAAATAATTTAATTTTTTTGTAATTATTGAATTACAGTATAATTAATCTTAAATAAAAATTATTCAATGTTTTTCTCTGGTTCTTAAAATGTTTAAAGCGCATTACACGTTTTTGACAGTTAAAGCCAGTTTTTGATGTTTTAAACCAGTTTTTGACAGTTTAAACCAGTTTTTGACACTTGTCATGTCAAAAACCAGTTTCTGACGTCAGAAATCCAACCCTGTTGATGACACATGTCAACCACACACCTAACATAGCGTTAACTCTCCCCCACACCCATACCTGCAACTAATGTTGTCATCCTATGGCTATGGCCATGTCTGAAATAAACTTTTGCACTATTTGTAGCATTTATGTGGAATTTTTAAAATTTCTTATATATAATTTCAGGGATGGGAATTTTCCGCTTTTTGGCGGATTTCCGCTCTTTTGTTATTTTAAGAAATTCCGCGGATTTCCGCTTTTTTGTTATTTTGATAAGTTTCAGATTTTTCACCCAAAAATTCCGCTTTTTCCGCGGATTTCAGAAATACGTAACATGGATGCCGCGGACGCACTATAGCGCGTAAAATACACAAAAAATCGGCGACGGGATGCTAAAAAATGGGGCTTACGCGTCCCGCGGGACGCATAATTTTCGTCAAAGAATAGCAGAAAAAGCAAATTTCGTTAAAAAAGTGCGAAATAACGAATAATTTCCGGCAAATTTCGTCAACAAATTCGTGAAAAAATGACTAATTTTGTTACAAAATCCCGAAAAAAAGTCTGTTTTCCTTGAAAAAATGACAAGTTTTGTCCAAAAATCGTGATAAAATGGAAAATTTTGTCGAAACATTCGCGAAAAACGGTAATTTTTATTTAAAAAAAACGCTAATTTTCTTTAAAAGATTGAAAAAAAAAAAAAAATTCGTCAAAAGATCGCGAAAAAACGGTGCATTCGTCAACGAATCACAAAAAAGGAAATTTCACTAAAAAAAATAGTGAAATAACGTATAATTTCCCGCAAATTTCGTCAAAAGATTTGCGAAAAAATGGCTAATTTTGTTACAAAATCCCGTCAAAAGGCAGATTTCCTCAAAAAATAGCGAAAAAACGACAAATTTCGTCCAATAATCGCGATAAAACGGCAAATTTTGTCAAAAGATTCGCGAAAAACTACAATTTTCATGAAAAAATCGTGATAAAACGGTAACTTTCGTCAAAATATCGCGAAAAACCGGCACAGTTAGTCCAAAGATCGTGGAAAACCGGCACATTTCGTCAAAATATCGCGAAAAAACGGCAAATTTCGCCAAAAGATCGCGAAAAAACGTCAAATTTTCTCGAAAAATCGCTTTAAAACGCAATTTTCGTACTAGGGGCAAGAAATGAAAGTTAATGCCTGGTGGATAGAATTTTTCTGTTCCAAATGTTGTGTCGATCCCCAAATTAAGATGGTTAGACACGAACACGTGGTAGAATAAAATATATTCTACCGAACTTTAACATAAAAATTAAACTAAATTTAAATAAATCTTCAATTAACATCAAAAGTCTGATCGTATAGTAATTAGTAAATATTCTCGGTTGCATAAACAAAAAAAAAACAATCTCAAAGAACATAAGCTGCTGTGGGAAGAAGGTAAATAAAGACTTAAATCATTGAATAAATTATAACTAACATTTTATTTAAATATTAAATGAAAATTAAGTTAACATTAAAGAATTACAAAGATAATACTAGCGTTTAACATAAAATAAAAATAAGCATATGCTTTACTACCCCGGGGAAGAAAGAAAATAAAGATACCTTAAATATTACATCGTGGTAACAATTTTAAAATCTTCAATTAAACATGGACTTTTCATCAAGTAGATCTCCCAATTATCCGACATCCTCTTAGACATAACTCTCGTTCAGGCAGCCCATTCTTCTCCTCGAAATTCGCCGAGATCCAGACCTCCGCTTCGCTCCTTCCCGTCACGAGAGACGAAACCTTCCACTGCCGCCGTAACGAAGCCCGAATACGCTGTTCTTCTTGCCACTTGCAGAATTCTCCAAAAGCCTCCACGATCTTCCTCCGTTCCCCTTTTTATCTCCGTGCCGCATCACTTCGTTTCCATTGCGTAGTAAAATAATCCGCTTGATGTCTCACATGTATTTTAGATATTTGGGTTGTTCAACAAAATTTCACATTATTTTTAAACAAAAGAACGGCATTGCCGTTTACAATTTTTCTTTGTTATAATAAATTTTCCATGAAAGGAAAACCCTGCTGTCCTTCAAAATATCGGACACCTGCCGTGTATGAATACACCACTCGATGTCCGGACCACATGCATCTCGAAATATTGAAATATGAAATATAAAAATTTCCAAAACAAACTTTTTTTTTTTTTTTTTTTTTTTTTTTTTTTAAATTAGAATTACACATATATTTTAAATATCTTTCGAGAAAATATCGATGTATCGGCCGGCGCCTTGCCGACACAGCAAAACCCTCTCAAAAATATTAAAATATTATTAAACATTAAATATATTTTTCAGATATTATATGGAGTAATTTGTAAATTATTTGATAAAAAGGAGATATATCTTATTAGTGAGCAAAACTAAATTATTTAAATAAAATAACTTATTATTATTATTATTATTATTATTTTAAATTATTTTACATTATTTTAGACCCAAAATAATCAACATAACACATTACATTTCCGTCCCCTCAAAAAAAATTTTATTGCCCAAAGAAAATTTTTTTGGAACCAAAGCAAAAGCACGTCTATTACTAAAAGAAACTATAATCGCAAACAAAAACCCGAGAAACTAAATTTAATGAAATTCAAGTAACACTAGTCTATAGTACCCATTATCTCCAACAATTGACCCAACTAGGATTCAGATACAATGTACACAATATGAAATATACAGTTGATTATAAGGTAAATTTGTTCCTGATTAACCAAATATTACACAAAAAAACATGACACAAATACACAAATATAAAAAAAAATATATATACATGATACTATACAATACATTATTATTACAATTATACAATATGTATTTAATACAAGTAAGAGAACTATTGTCTCACAACAAAACCATGAGTGTCTCTGGGACGTAACTGATAATCACTAACAATTTCAGTACTCCTATACTGCCTCGACTTTTGCCCAGACCCCACATGCGACTGAGAGGGAACGTCTGTATTTATTTGATCATTATTAGCATTAATATCAATGTCTAGCAAATGATTATTATTGTCCCTAACAACAATGTTTTGTTCATTATCATTGCTACTATCAATATTTAATATGTGATTGTTGTTTAACATGTGATTACTGTCCCTAGAATTATTGTTATTTTCACAAATATTACCGTTATATAAGACATCAAATACCGGGAGTTGGTCATCAAAGTCCCCAAATTGAAAATCCCTAACATCCCTGTCATCTATGTGTTGATTTGTGTCCTGTACATCCTCGTCCTTAATTTCTTCCTCAAAAAGTGCAGGAAATATAATTCTCTCTGTGATTCGGGATAATCTATCCACATGTACTAATTGTTCATCTTTGGGGTTTTGTATGTGTACAATTTTAAAGTTCACTGTATTAGTTTGTTGAATGATACGATAAGGTCCTTTGTTAAATTGTGAAAGTTTTTTGCTTGCCCCTGGCTTAACTACTGGAGTGTATAAAAGTACTAAATCCCCCACCCGTAATTTTTTATCAGTGGCAAATTTTAATCTGTACTCCTCCTGCTTTTCTGCGGCCTTTGTTAAATTTTGTTTAACCATACGAAAAACTTTGCCTAGCCTTAATTGTAAATCTTCGCTAAGCTCACGGGTATCTGCATAAGATCTCTGAATGGGTTTAGCTATGAGATCAACAGGTAAAAGCAGATCCCTACCATATACTAAATGTGCCGGAGTATCACCTATAGCCGCGTGATAAGCTGTTCTGTAAGCCAATAGTGCAAAATGTAAAAGTTTGTCCCAATCTTCATTTGAAGAATCAACTAAATGTTTTAGCATATTAACTATAGTACCATTTGCTCGTTCCACAACCCCGTTAGCGCTAGGATGATAACTAGTTGTAGTATGCTTTTTTATGTGAAGCTTCTCATATACTTTTAGTATTGCTTCAGATAGGAAAGATTTTCCTTTGTCTGTGGTGAGATGTTCCGGAATACCATGAGTAGAAATGAATTTTTCTAAAACTGATATTATGGTTTCTGATTTTAAGTCAGGTACCGGATACGCCTCAGCCCATCTTGTAAAATAGTCTGTCTTGACAATAATGTGTTTGTTTCCCTCCATTGTAGTACTTAGTGGACCCACTGCATCGACCGCAATCTTTTCAAACGGACGTGAAGTAATTTCTACTCTCTGTAATGGAGCTTTTTGTTTAGATTTATATCCTTTTCTAATGGCACATTGGACACAAGATTTGACATGATTAAGTGTATGTTTATATTGTCCCCACCAAAAATAATTCTTCTTTGTCTTAATTAGAGTTCTTTTAAAACCAGGGTGTGCTGACGTGACTGAATCGTGTGCTAAATTTAGTATTTGAGAAATTAAAGTTTTAGGTATAACTAATTTAGTGTGATTGTCGTTATACGAATCTCGTTTGTTAACGCAATATAGTAGATTATCCTTTAAAAAGAAAGTTAAATCATGTATTTGTACTTCATTTTGATTTTTCAACTGGTCAATTATGTCTTTGCATTTAGCATCTAGATTTTGTGAAGACCTAACAAATTCTGGTGAAAAATTTGGATGAACATTTACTTCCTGTATTACATTTACATTCCTAGATAGCACATCAGCTGGAATATTGCATTTCCCTGGAGTATGGCAGTATTTTATGTTATAGTTTTGCAGTGCAAGAGCCCAACGGGAAACCCGACTACTGTCCTGGATTCTCAACACCTGTGAAATTGCTTGCTGATCACAATATAAGGTGAATTCCCTCCCGTAAAGGTAGTGTCTAAAATTACTAATTCCCCATACTACTCCCAGGAGTTCCCTTTCAAAAGTACTATATCTTGTTTCAGCATCTTTTAGGGTTCTGCTCGCATAAGCGACTGGATGTAAATCACCTGACTCATCTCTTTGGCTAAGAACTGCACCTAACGCGAAGCCAGATGCATCGGTATGTAAAAAGAAAGGCTGCTCAACGTTTGGTAATAATAAAACCGGGTAAGTAGTCAAACATTGTTTTAATTTATTAAAAGCAGAGTTTGCTTCCTGACTCCATATGAAAGGAGTTTTCAATTTAGTTAACTCTGTTAAAGGTTTTGCGATATCAGCAAAATGATCAATAAATTTCCTATAAAAATTACATATTCCTAGAAAACTACGAACTGCCTTTTTATTTTTTGGAATTGGAAAGTTTTCTACCGCTTTTATATTTCTTTCATCTGGAGAGACCACACCGTTTTTAATTTGGAATCCCAAGTAAGTGATAGAATTTTTTGCTATTTGACATTTTTCAGGATTGATTTTTAAATTATGAGAATTTAGTCTCCTAAAAACCATATCTAATTTATCGATGTGCTCTTCAAAAGTTGCCGAACCAATAATTATGTCATCAATGTAAGTATTCGTATCTAAACCTAGTAAAATCGTAGCAACAAGCCGTTGAAAAGAGGCAGCGGCATTGACAAGACCTTGAGGTAAACGTTTCCATTCAAATAACCCGAATTCCGTACAAAACGCAGTCTTGTGTCTGTCCTCGGGATGCAAGTTCATTTGCCAGTATCCCGAGCATAAATCTAAAGATGTATAGTAATGAGCACCATTTAATTTATCTAATAAATCAGAAATATGCGGGAGAGGAAACGGTAAGGGCTTAGTCTTTAAATTTAATTTCCTATAATCACATACTAAACGGTAAGTTCCATTTTTCTTTTTTACTAGAATTACAGGGGATGCGTAAGGAGAATCAGAAGGAGTAATAATGTCTGCTTCGATTAGGTCATCAATTTGTTGTTTTAATTCTTTTCTTAAGGCATACGGAGTCCTATACGGTTTGGAACGGACAGGAATATCATCAGTGAGATAAATTCTATGGCTAGTTGTGTTACAACCCGTTAAATCCTTGACAGACTGTGCAAAAATGGCTTTATTTTTATTTATTATCTTCATAACCGCCTGCTTCTGGGAATCATTTAAATGATTTAAATCAAATTTTCCTCCACAAGGGTTAAATTCTGTAATCTCATTCTCTACTTCTAAATTATTTACCGTAGTATTCTGAACATTAACTTCCTCAACAAATTCGATTTTGGCTATCTGACAATTTTTGTTGATATGAATTTTCCTTTCAGTGACATTGGCTATTTTAATCCATATATCTTTATTGCCCTCATAGTTATATATTCCATTCGCTACTAACCAAGAATTGTTTAGAGATTTAGCCGAAGGTTGAACAAAAATTAACTTATGCGTTTGCGGAAGACCATTAATTTTAATTTTAACGAATTGCTCAGATCTAGGTTCAATGACATTCTTTGTTACAGTACTTCCCACACCTTCGAATTTATGTAAATTTATTGAATTAACTTCTATGTTTTTGATATTGTTCCATAAAATTGTGTGATTTAAATATTTTAAGGTTTCATTTCTATAGTCCATAATAATATTATAAGATTTTAAGAATTCAGATCCTAGAATTGCATTATAGTTAGCCTTTAAGGTATAACTGATAATAAAATTTACTTCAAATTTAACTTCTCCATCATTTAAACACAGTATAATTTTTTTGTCTAAATTCATTACATCATTATTAACCCCGACTACTTGTATTGCACAAGGCTCACTCTTTTCAACCCAATTTGGTAAATATTGGTCTAAAAATTCATTCGAAATTAAATTTATTGCAGCTCCAGAATCCACGAGACAATCAATTTTCTTTTTATTTACATTTAATGAAATGATTGGTAATTGTCCCACTTTTGCATTAATAGTATCGATGCGTACCGTTTTAGGGGGAGAATCCAAAGACAGTGGATTGTCCAACGACCCTTCGTTGGTATTTTGAGTCAATACTGTGGTACAATTTCTTTTTAAGTGTCCTTGTTGATTACATCTATAACAAGTGATTGGTCTCCTCGGTCGAAAGTGTCTTTGTGTGTGACCAGTGTTAGTATTTTGAGAATTGTGTCCCTGTGACTGTGTGATTTGTAATAACGTTTGTACTTGGTTGCTTAACTCGTCCGATTTTTCTATCATTCTCACTAACCACAGTTTGAATTAAATTTTTTATTTCCTGTAGCTCATTGGAAGAACTACTACCGGCCTGTGCAACATTTACCGTCATTTGTGTGTCATCGTATTCTGCACACTTCTCGTGGCATATAGCCAAATCCCAAATTTGTTGATATGTGGTTGGAGAATGAGGCATAATGAATTTTCTTACTTCCGGTTGTAAGCCTCGGAGACATTTTTGAACTAAGAGTTTTTCTCTGATAGTTTCTTGGTCAGCGAAGCATTTGTACGACAACCCCAAAACTCTGGATAAAAATGCTCTATTGGTTTCTCTTGGGAATTGTCTAGCCATAGTGAATTCGTGTAAATGACATGCTTCATCTACGGTTTTACTAAACCTGTTAGTTAACGCTTCCCTCAAAATTAAGAAACTTTGTGTTTTTTTCAAATGGGGTTGCGATTTTAGAAATTTTTGCGCTTCTCCTATGCATTTTAACTTGATGGCAAAAACGCATTGCGCTTCTTGCCATCCTGCGAAGTCTTTAATTTCTAAAATTTTGTCAATAAAGTCCCCCACAGTAATGTCAGGGTTTTCCCCCGAAAAATTTGGAATATTTCCTATAAATTGGTTAAAATTAAAAGTGAGGTTAGGTACCAGAGACACCTGATTATTTACACTTCTAATTGTCTCTGATTCCTTAATTGGGGTCAGCATTGGTGGAGATGGTGACTGACTATACTCATTGCCCGTATTCGTCCCTATACTACTCATATTAGACTCTTTATGAGTCTCATTCTGCCCGGACCCACTCTCTTCCACCTCATGCTCAAAACTGTCAGAATCTAAAGCCATTTTCTAACCTCAAAATAATAATTTTACCCACAAAATACAATAAAATATCAAATAAATTGCAATTTAAAAATTCATGTAACATACAAAAATAATGAAAAAATAAAAATCGTAACCTTATTAAAATTTCTCTTATTCAAAATTTCATCATTCTTTTTTGTTAAATTACTCCAGTTAAACCATTAATTACTCCAGTTAAACACCATATTTTAATAACCACAGCAGCCGAAAGTAATAAAGAAAAAAAAAATTCTACCAGGTGACGGCGCCGAAAATGGCTAAAACCGCGGTACCATGAAAAAAATAAATAAATAAATAAAAAAATAAAATAAATAAATCGCGACGCCAAAATGGCAAAGGTCACGAGGCACCAAAATGTGTTGTGTCGATCCCCAAATTAAGATGGTTAGACACGAACACGTGGTAGAATAAAATATATTCTACCGAACTTTAACATAAAAATTAAACTAAATTTAAATAAATCTTCAATTAACATCAAAAGTCTGATCGTATAGTAATTAGTAAATATTCTCGGTTGCATAAACAAAAAAAAAACAATCTCAAAGAACATAAGCTGCTGTGGGAAGAAGGTAAATAAAGACTTAAATCATTGAATAAATTATAACTAACATTTTATTTAAATATTAAATGAAAATTAAGTTAACATTAAAGAATTACAAAGATAATACTAGCGTTTAACATAAAATAAAAATAAGCATATGCTTTACTACCCCGGGGAAGAAAGAAAATAAAGATACCTTAAATATTACATCGTGGTAACAATTTTAAAATCTTCAATTAAACATGGACTTTTCATCAAGTAGATCTCCCAATTATCCGACATCCTCTTAGACATAACTCTCGTTCAGGCAGCCCATTCTTCTCCTCGAAATTCGCCGAGATCCAGACCTCCGCTTCGCTCCTTCCCGTCACGAGAGACGAAACCTTCCACTGCCGCCGTAACGAAGCCCGAATACGCTGTTCTTCTTGCCACTTGCAGAATTCTCCAAAAGCCTCCACGATCTTCCTCCGTTCCCCTTTTTATCTCCGTGCCGCATCACTTCGTTTCCATTGCGTAGTAAAATAATCCGCTTGATGTCTCACATGTATTTTAGATATTTGGGTTGTTCAACAAAATTTCACATTATTTTTAAACAAAAGAACGGCATTGCCGTTTACAATTTTTCTTTGTTATAATAAATTTTCCATGAAAGGAAAACCCTGCTGTCCTTCAAAATATCGGACACCTGCCGTGTATGAATACACCACTCGATGTCCGGACCACGTGCATCTCGAAATATTGAAATATGAAATATAAAAATTTCCAAAACAAACTTTTTTTTTTTTTTTTTTTTTTTTTTTTAATTAGAATTACACATATATTTTAAATATCTTTCGAGAAAATATCGATGTATCGGCCGGCGCCTTGCCGACACAGCAAAACCCTCTCAAAAATATTAAAATATTATTAAACATTAAATATATTTTTCAGATATTATATGGAGTAATTTGTAAATTATTTGATAAAAAGGAGATATATCTTATTAGTGAGCAAAACTAAATTATTTAAATAAAATAACTTATTATTATTATTATTATTATTATTTTAAATTATTTTACATTATTTTAGACCCAAAATAATCAACATAACACAAAAACTAACTATCCTGCTTCCAAATTATTCTTTTTGCTGCTCCAAAAACAGATTTTCCTGCTTCACAATATTTTTTTGATTGTTTCAAATCTTTCAAAGTGAATATAACTTCTGATAACACCTATTCATTAAACAAAAAGTACTGGTGCCCTTATTTGTGGTGCAATTTTTCATTTGCGCATGTGATTAAAATGTGGTGCAATGTTTCATTCGCAGGTGTGAATACAATATGGTGCAATTTTTCGTTCACGTGTATTTTCAGTCTTTTTGCTTTTTTGCAGTTCCCATCCCTGTATATAACATGTTTTTTCCTGTTTGTAGGTCTTTCACTGTTGATCCAGAGTTTTCTACAGATGAGAGGTTACAAAAGCGTGCTGCACGCTTTGAAGTTAAAGGAAATAAAAAACAACAAAATAATAATTTAGTATTTACAATTTCTAATCCATTTATAATTGATGAAACAGGAGATTTCGAATGGAGTTCTGATGCAATAATAGGAACATGTTTGGATCTTGAGAAACCATTTTTACGTCTGACTGGTGTAAGTATTCTTAAATTTCATATATTTTTAAAATATTCAATCATACATATTATCTGCAATGCTATAAAGAGTTTTTAGAAATTAAGGCAAAAAAGATACTGATCCTAAATTTTCAACAGTTCTATTTTAGTATTTGATTATGTTATTTGTAATAAAAAAGGGCATTTTTATGGATTTTATAATTATGAAAATGTTTCTGATTTTTAATGGGTTTTCACAGGTTTTGAAAATATCTCTGATGCAAAACCTAATGATTTTACAGAAAATATTCTTTATAATTAAATTTTTCTTCAAAGAAGTCTAGTAACAGGAATTCTTCAAAAGTGCCCCCAAAAAAAGAAATTTTCAAAAGGTGCCATGGCGCCTGATTATCAGTGCTTCCATTGATCACTGATGATAAGCTGTTAATTTCTTTCCAAAATAATGTTTCTTTCTTTATTTAAAATATCTCTTCTTTTAAGGTGGCTTTCAAGCAAAATAAATTTTTAAAATTATAGTATCTAAAAATCAATTCATAATTTTACCTACATTGTTGTTTGGAACATTTGCTTTTTTTCAATAAATAGGATAAACTAATACTTCCTAAAGTACAATAAATTATGGATAATATTCATTTCAAATCCCTTATCAATCGAGGAAATTTTTTTTTGTAATTTTTCAAACAAGTTCACCAAATAGCAAAACATTAGTTACAGGACTTGAAGTATTTATTTATAATGATTTGAATCTTGAATAACTGGACTGTATTTTTTATTACAAAGTGTTATTTTTCACAAAAAAATATATATATATAAATTTTTGCACAAATATTTATTTATTTATTGACAAAATAGGACTAAATAATAATAATAATAAAACTGACTGCAAATGTCAGAATAATCAGAAGTAAAATGATGCCAGCAGATTCTTCCATGATCAAGAGCATAAAATTAATTTTAAACTATCTCTGTGATTGTGTAGTCTAAGTGACATTTAAAAAAAAATAATAAGAAATTAAAATTTATGCACCAGAATTTATGACTGACTCATGGTTTATTATTCCTATAAATTGCTTGTAATTCTTAAATATAAAGCTTAGAATTTGAGCTTCAGATTTTAAGGATTTTGTAATTTATTAATGTAGGCTGTAGACCCTTCATCTGTCAGACCTGAAGAAGTTTTGGTGAAATCTTTAGCAATGGTGAAGAAACATTGGATAGAAAATCAAGATTATCACTTTGCTTGTGAGCAGTTGAAATCGATTAGACAGGATCTTGTGGTAAGTTTGATAATCATTAAATAGATTTGGAACAAAAAGAAAAAAAAAGTGTTTAAATAAAAGTTTTATAACTAGTATATTGTTTCAATAATATTTCCTATATATATATTTTCCACACATGAAAACCAAATTTCCTTATTTTAAATCTTTTTTTGTTTTATATACATACAGTAGTGGGCAAAAAATTGCATCACCTGTAATAATAATAATTTAAAAAAAAATGCATATTGCATTGGAATTGCTTGAAATGCATAATTATGTTGAATAACTTCTAAAAGAAAAAATGCACTACTTTGTCAAAACATGGAACAATGTAATTACAAATGCCATAGGTAATAATAAATTTCATATCACTGAGTCATGTTACAAGAATGCTGATGTGGTCATATGTAAAAGTAATTTTTAATACTTTTTGATTTTCCACAGCCTTGCAAGGGTCCAGTCATAAAGAAAAAAAAAACTTTTGGGTTTAATGTGTTATGTCCAATTTCATGTTACAAAATCCTAAAAATGCTTTCCTTTAGTTTAATCTTGATAGCCTGTTTCTTTTCAAAAATTTTCAAAAACACAGGCTAAAAATCCCAGAATTGATATGGGTCAAATTTCCCTTAATAGCCATTTTGGAAAAAAATGTAAAAAACATATTAAAATGAAAAGTAAAAATAAAAAACAAGCATACTTTTAGCCTTTTAGTATATTAATGTAAGTACACAAACTATGCAACTTTATTATATATATATATATATATATAATACCATTAAAAGTAGACAGGATTCACCAATGGATTTTATCAATACAGTATGGAACCATTTATCCGGAAACCAGTTAACCGGTAAACCAGTTATCCGGAACGATATTTCTAATAGACTGATGTTAGAATCTTTCTAGAAAAAAATGTCATACATTGCCAGTTTGACATATACATTGCCTGAAACAATTTTATAGTTTGATAACAGCATCAAGTATTAGAAATGGAAGCATATATTAGTTATATTATAGATGTTTTCATTTTTATTAAGAGAAAACAGAAGAATTTTTGTTTCTAAGGAATTTCCATCAATTATCTACTTTGAAACTAACATTTGATCTTACTTGCATCTGATTTTTAGTTCAAGTTATCTAATAATTAATTTAAAATTTAAAGTAATATCACATCCACATATATACCATAAAACTTATTAAAAGGATGCTGCTTTAAATCCCAACCAGTTAACCGGAAAAACCAGTTATCCGGAATACATCTGACCCCAACCATTCCGATTAAATGGTTCTGTACTGTAAAACAATAAACCAAAACGATAGAATTAGAATTGAATTGAATTATAAAAAAAAAATAGTGAAACGAGTAAATCTGAATAAATAAATAAATAAAATGAATGCAAATGAAATTTGTAGCCCCAAAGCAGAATCATCAGGCCCCAAATGCTATGGAACTACAAATGTGGTGTGCGGTTTCATCCACGTATTAGCCATGAAATAGCAAAATAATACGTATTTGGGGCTACCAGCACACAAAAAACAAATTATTAAACAAAAAAAAGAGTAATAAATGGTTGAAAAAATGAAAAAAAATATATATATATTAAAACAGTAACGTGCAGCAAATAGTATCAGTAACATAAGCACAAACTAATCCTATTTTTGCATGTGGAAATGATAAACTTTACATTCATATATAAATTGGATAAAAAGTAAGATAACAAAATATTGAGAACAAAAACAACTTATCTGTTTATCACCAATCATGAAGAGGACTTCGCAATAAAATTATTAATAAATTATTGATGCATGAAGAAATAGTTAATTATACAAGCTGACATACTAACACAGGAGAAAAATCAGTTCGCTCGCAATGCATGCATCGGAACTTCGCCAAATCAGTAGGGTTGCTCTATTTAAATAGAGAAAGCCAAGCACACCAAACAGCTAGATAAATGAGTTGAAAAAAAAAAAAAAAAAAAAAAACTTGCTAAGATTTAAAGTGATACAAGATATTGAAGACAATAAAAAAACTTAATAATAGTAGCAGTAAATATATTGTTATTTTACAAAAAGGAGTTGAAAGTAAGTAAAATCAATAGTTAAATCCACATGTAGACTAAGTAGTATCCATAACAAAAAAAAAAAAGCCGAATGGAAATATAATTGAACCGAAGAAAATAATTAATAATCGATCATAACATAAAATTAAATTAATAAAATAATTAAAAGTAGAATTAAGTAATAACATTCATATTAACATATAACTTAAAATACCATTTTATTACTTTAATCAGTAACATTTATTTTGACTTTACATGGTGAAAAACTCATTATCTTAATATAGGATAATAAAAAATAAAATAAAATAAAAATAAATATTTCAAAATAATAATAACAGTAATATTATTAATAATAATACCAAAAATTGTATCAATAACATTAAAATTAATTCGATAAATATAATATAGCTATTTAACTATAGATATAACTAGACAAATATCCATATATTGGTGTCAATTAAACAGTATAAAAATTATGTTAAAATAAATAACCCACTCTCAATTTTTTTTTAAATTATTAACCTTTGTGTATATATATATATATATATATATATATATATATATATATATATATATATATATATATATATATATATTTTAATGACAGGTGACACAGGAGAGAAGAGCTTGCAACAAGGGGGGAAAAAAAAATCTGGCTGAAAATGATATCACATGTGATTCCTTCTTGATACTGCTTGCAAATGGCTAATAAAGAAAAAAAAAGTTATTCTGCTTGCTGCCATATGATGGTCATCAGCTAAATAAATGTTCAAATATGAAAAGGATAGGGTGGGTCAAACCTCCCCTATGGTCAAATTTTCCTTGTTTCCATTGTGTGCCATGTAAACTTTATCATTGTTCTTTGAAAATTCCATCCTGACTGTTCAGAGACTGCAAAGTTCAATTATAAATATTGAAAATGTAATATTTATTGTTTCCTCTAATCAAACAAAACGGCAAATAATGACAGATTAGTTTTCTAAATAAACATGTAAATAATAAAACATTTTTTTTTCTATTTTAATTTGAAAAATTCATAAAATCTCTATTATTGTATGTTCTATTATGCACCTTTTCCTTTCATGCTATGCACATCATTTTATTGGTTATTACTTATAATGTATTTTTTAGTCCCCTGAAAGTACACTATAATCAGTGTTGATAGTATACAGTAAAATGAATTTGTGGTTGTTACACATTTTATAAGGCTTAACATGAAATCCAGTCCTCAAAATTTTAATGTTAGTAATAATGGAATAAAAAATTAAGTTTGGGCTAATCTCATTTGCATAATATTACTTTGATTTAATTCTCTACCTTTATATCAACATTAATTTGTCTGATATGTAATGATTGATTTTTCTTTTTTCTTCTTTAAGGTGCAATGTATAAGGAATGAACTTACAATACAGGTATATGAAACACATGCTAGAATTGCATTAGAGAAGGTAAGTAATTTTCTTTTTGTATGTGTGTTTAAATATATATATATATATACAGTCACCGCCAAAAAAATCTTGACACTTGCGATTTTAGACGTTTTGTTAAATATCTAAAAATATACGTGAGGAATAACTCTGAAACTCCGGATGTATAAACAAAATAGTACTAGTCATATATTTTCGCGAAGAGTTTTCCCCGAAATCCAACAGGGGACCGTCAATAAATTGAAAAATAACAAAGATCTTTTGGATAACCCTGTCAAAACTAATGAAGCAAAAGAGTTCAAACTGCAGATTATAATTAAGTGGCTTATTCTAATAAATCGTGTTTATTTTTATGAATATAGCATGTAAACTCATAGAGAAATTAAGGTTTTTATAAAAACAGTCCCAAATTTTTCCAAGTTTTTCGCTTATAATTTGTAGAGTTCTTCCTCAAACTCAATGTTCTTTTCAGAAAATATAACAATCAACATTGTACACAGCACCCTGTACTCAGAATTTTAAAAAAGTAAAAATTCTATGATAAATGACCAGATTTACTAAATAATTTTTTACTGCGCATGCGTCAATGCTATTAAAATTTCATTTGTATATTATGTTAGATAAATGTATAGAGCAACTTTTGTGAAAGTTTCAAAAACATAGCTTAAAAATTCTGAAAATTATCGTCAATAGAATATGGTCGAAATCCGTTATTCCCAAAATAAAGCAAAAACACAAGGAGCTGTATCCAAATTTAGTACTACGTGCAATAGTGTGTAGGTACTAATCAATGGAATATGGATACAGCCCCTCATCTTTTTGCTTCATTTTGGGAATAATGGATAACCATATTCTATTGACGATAATTTTCAGAGTTTTCAAGCTATGTTTTTGAGACTTTCACATAAGTTGCTCTATACATTTAACTAACATAATATGCAAATGAAATTTTAATAGCGTTGACGCATGCGCAGTAAAAAATTATTTAGTAAACCTGCTCATTTATCATACAATTTTTACTATTTTTTGATTCTCATTACAGGGTGTTATGTACAATGTTGATTGTCATATTTTCTGAAAAGAACATTGAGTTTGATGAAGAACTCTACAAATTATAAGCGAAAAACTTGGAAAAATTTGGGACCATTTTTATAAAAACCTTAATTTCCTTCATTAGTTTTGACAGGGTTATCCAAAAGATCTTCGTTCTTTTTCAATTTGTTGACGGTCCCCTGTTGGATTTCGGGGAAAACTCTTCGCGAAAATATATGACTAGTACTATTTTGTTTATACATCTGGAGTTTCAGAGTTATTCCTCACGTATATTTTTAGATATTCAACAAAACGTCTAAAATCGCAAGTGTCAAGATTTTTTTGGCGGTGACTGTATACAGGATGTCCAGTAAATGACTGACCCATTTTGAATGTAAATAACTAAAAAATGGTTTGAGATAAAAATTATGCAGTTTGCTGCATTGTTATCAGAAAATCAGTAAATTTTTAGCTATTCACTTTCTTAAAATAGTTCGAATTTAGGCCAACAGATGGTGCCGACAGCAGCATCAGGCTGTCGAAATCAGACTTCTTGTATAAGTAGACGCCACATTCCATTGTTCTCTCAGCAAGGTTTCCAATTCAACATCTTTGGTGAAAAGATGCTGTTTTTTGGCGATGATCGCTTTATTGGCAACTTTCAGATTACACAAAGAGAAATTAGAAGTGAAGTCAACTCAAGACAAATATAAGAATATGAGTTTTGTCGGGAGAAAAACCGGTTGGGCATGCTAAATCTGGCCTCAGCCACGTGACGGAAGGCAAAGATCTCGGTGTAAGATAAGATTGCTGATGTAGAATCTAGATATGAGAAGTCCATGGTCGAAATTCAGACATTACTCTATTTTCATATGCATGAGCTTTTTGGCTCATTTCGCAGTGTTGAATCTCAGTCGACATATTGAATCGTCTCTCCAGTCACCTGCATAAATAGTTTGTTGGATGGAAAGAGATTTATAATAATATTTATGATTGAATAATGTCTATTATACTTAATAAAAACCAACAAAACTTCTTTTTTATAAGCATTGACTTTTCACACATTTATCATAAATAAATTACATTCAAAAAATGTTTTTGTAACCAGTTAACTGAATCTCTGTTTACGTACAATAAATTGAAAATATAGGATAAGCACCGCGTTTTTAAATTTAAAAAAAAAAAAACATATTTAATCTAAACATTTCTTCTATTAAATAGTATTACATTATTTTTGTGGGCGCGCCTCAACTCCTACTGGTAACTTAGAAAAATATCTCATTAAATGAAATTTAAACTTCTGAAAAACAGCTTTCAAAGTAGTGAGAAGAGGGGCTGGTCGGGGTTTTAATCTTCTGTCGGTACGACGATGTTTAATTCGACACCCCTGGTGGGTTAGTGACATTTAAAATTTCAATAGTTAAACTTTAATAATGTTAGCCTAGTAATACAGAAAATGATCAATATGAAATGTTGATAATGCATTGTTATAACCTTCAAAATAACTTGACATTTCATTAAATCAAGTAAGTATATTTTCTTAATGCTAAATCAGTCACTAAATTCATTATCAATCTGTAAAAATTCATGCAAAGTGATTTTCTAAATGATGAAACATTGATTTAAAACACTACTTTTATTAAATAGACAACAATAGTATAACGTAACTTGAAAAACAACTTGAAATAAACTGACTATTTGTCAGTAAAAAAATAATGAAATAAACAATAAACATATTTTATACTCATCTTTCAGAGATGGGTTCTGTGTCCTTTCCCTTGCCTTTAAATTCCAGTATAACTTTCATAAACGAATGCTAGAGAAAAACTTTGAAGACTTCTAATAGCCATTTCGGTAAAGAATAATTTTCACTTCATATTGCCAAATATACACCGAAACCTCATAAGTATGAGTAAAATGGACAAGGCTGGTTTACATGCTAAACTCGATAACGGTTTCAAAATTTATGACAGTAAGTAGAAATATTTATACACCGCTCAACGTAAAAATAACTTTTATGTTCTTAAAGCTCTAAAAACAAAATCCAAAGGAACAGAACTCCAACATGAAAAGTTATCCCAAGTTAAATCAGATAGTGGGGAAGCGGAGAAAGAAACTAAAGTAAAATTTCGGTCAAATTCTTCAACCCAAGCTAAATCGGAAAATAAAGTTTCTAATATTCTAACTTCACCCAGTCAAAATCATATCTCATATGTGAGTAAAGTTAAAACTTCTTCCAGGCCAGAATTGAAATCTAAATCAAGTTTAAGTTCAAAATCTAATTCAGCCCAGGAAGATAAACCAAAAGTTGAACCTAATTCCAAAATAGTTAACTCGGGATGTAATGAAGTTTCTGACAAAATTGAAACGCAAACTTATAATAGTAGCAGATTACCTATTCATAACCGACTTAACTTTAATCAAGCTTATGCAGCAGATAGAAATAACATCATGCTGTGGCACGAGAGACTCGGCCATAGTAACATTAAAGTCATTAAGCAGATGGTCAATAATAAACTTATTGAGGGTTGCGATAAACTTCAAGGTTCCGAACAAAAATGTGAGCCATGTATATTAAGTAAGAGCACAAGAGCTACTGATCCAAGGCTTTCACACATTCGTTCTAAAGCAATTTTAGACCTCATTCATTCTGACATCTGGGGTCCTGCGCCAGTAGGCTCTAGAAACGGACATAGGTATCTTCTGACCTTCATTGACGACTACAGTTGCCGAGCTTTTTGTTACCCCCTACGAACGAAAGATGAGGTTCCTTCGAAAGTAAATAATTTTATAAAGTTTATTGAAAGACAATCCGAAAGAAAAGTAAAGGTCATTCGTACCGACAACGGCCTCAAATTCTGCAATAAGCAAATAAATGATTTAGTCACCAAATTAGGAATTAAACATGAAACAACTTCGGCATACAGCCCCCAGCAAAATGGGGTTGCTGAGCGTTATAATCGAGTACTTTTTGAAGGGGTTCGCACCTTTAGTCAAGCAGCCAACCTCCCTCCCAAACTCTGGGTTGAAGCCGTAATGGCAGTGAACTATATTCGTAATAGAATCCTACATACAGGAATTAATGCAATCCCGTTCTCAAGGTGGTATGGACAAAAGCCATCAGTTCGCCATTTTCGCCGTTATGGCTGTGTAGCATATGTCCACCAGCAAAAGCAACAACGTAACAAGTTACAGCCCAGGGCTAAACGTGGTGTGTTTATTGGATATGGACTCGGCACAGCCGGTTATAGAGTCTGGTTTCCTCGTGAAAACCGAATTATTGAATCAAAACACGTCACATTTGATGAAGCTCAGTTAGGAAATCCAAAGCAACAACCACAATTGTCTCATAACAGTATTCACGATTTTGAAGAACCGTTTACTGTAGGTTCATCCTCTAGTCATGTTTTGCCTGACGTACATCCCGAAGAACCTTCTACTTCTAGCATTCTGACATTAGCAGAAATAACAAAAGAAAAGAAGCCAGATGATGAAAACAAGGAACTAAGTGCCGGTAAATCAAACGCCAACTCTTCAGATAAAGAAAGTTCAGAAAATGAGTATGATTTTGTTAAAAAGATTGAATATGACACTACTGGTGATGGCAACGAAGAGGAGGATAGTAAACTCATTTTTACAAGAATCGTCACTACAAGAAGAAAGGGGGCGTCAGCAGGTAGGCATGACATTTATATAATTGCACCCACTGGTGAACGTTTACGAAGTACTAAAGACCTTGATGAATACTGTAAGCAAAACAATCTTTCATATGACTCTGACGTAGCCAATTTTTCAACAAGTAATGATTATCAAGGACCCATAACTTTTTCTAAAATTCATGAAGCTAACTTAACAGAAATTGTCATTCCAAAGTCTGCAAAACATGCTGCGACTCTCCCACAAGCGGAACAGTGGAAAGATGCCATGAATAAAGAAATCTCAACTATGTTAGCAAGGAAAGTCTGGACTCCAGTACCATTCGACCCCACTAAGAAAGTCATCGGTACAAGATGGGTTTACACGGCCCAGTAACAGAATTTTCTGCGCTAGTCTGCAGCAAATCAAAACTTATCTGCGACCCAAGTATGTTGGACCAAAGTTACTAGCATAAGAAGTTATAGTAGCCCATAAGATAAGCAGAGTTTGAATTTACAAAGAAAATATAAGCAAAAGATATAAGTAAAAGATACAATAAATAACAAATTTAGGAATAAAAATTATATTTTAGTTACTTTTCTTAGCTTAAAATTTTTTTTAAATCTGATTGATTGATCTGCAAAGTACAAACAAAATCTGCAGCGCTGCTGCCATGCTGCATTGTTTCTGCTATCGGGTTACACGGTAAAACGAGATGCATCTGGAGAAGTTCAAACTTACAAAGCCAGATTGGTTGCGCTTGGAAACAACCAACGAGAGGGGTTAGACTACAATGAAACTTTTTCTCCAGTAGTCAACTTTTCTTTGATACGTCTTTTTATTGTCTTATTCTCAATGATATTCAAATGGAAAAACTGCCTACTTGACGTAAAGTGTGCCTACTTCTATGGAAACATCGATAAGGAAACGTATATTCGACAACCATGTGGATACGTAATACCAGGTCAGGAAACTTACATTCTTAAACTTAATAAAGCAATTTATGGCCTGCACCAGGCAGGAAGATGTTGGTTCCACGACCTCCATACAAAACTCATCGCAAATAATTTTTCTGAAGTACCTGGGGTAAATTGAGTCTACGTATATAAGAATATGGCAATAGTTTTGGTCTATGTTGACGACCTCCCCATTTTTGCAAAAGATGAGGATGCTTTACGGGAAGTTATTAGTGTAATAGAAAACATTTATGAAGTTAAAAATTTGGGAGCCATTCACACATTACTAGGAATACAGTTCAACAAAGAAGATAATAAGTTTAAAAATATAACCTGCTCTCAATATATTGAAAAGTGTATGCAACAGTTTAATGTTCAATGTCTTTCTAGGATAACATTACCAGCTTCTCCTGGCTTTATCCCAGTTTCAGCTCAAGAGGGTGAAGAACTGCCCGAAAACCTTCCATTCCGAAGTTTGCTGGGTTGCTTGCAATACATAAGCCACAGATGTAGACCCAATATAGCATGGTACGTATCTTCAATCTCGCAATATACAGAAAAGCCATCCCACCAGCACTATCAGACGTTGTATCGAATACTGCTCTACCTGGCCAACACAGCTAACCTGGGACTGAAGCTCCAATCATCGGAACCACCTTTACAAATTGTAACCTACGTCGATGCATCTTGGGCAAACGATCTAGATGATCGTAAATCCTGGTCAAGTCACATAATCCTTTTAAACGACAATCCCATAGAATGGCGTGTCGCCAAGCAGACCTGCACGGCTCTCTCTCCAATGGAGGCCGAGTTTATATCAGCTAGCGAAGCTGCAAAAGAAATAAAGTTCCTATCTGATACTATCCACGAAGTATCGAAATTCTTTCCTCAACTATTTCAACCAGGCTCAATACAGCGACCTATCATGTTGTGCGATAATACAGCAGCCATCTCTTTTACAAAGACAACGACGGACAATATCCGAACTCGTCATATTGATTTAAAGTACAAGTTTGTGAGAGACCTTTATCAAAACGGTGTCTTTGACATAAAACATGTGTCTTCAAAAGAAAATTTAGCCGACTTGCTTACGAAAGCACTGAGCAAAGATCAGTTTCTGAAATTTCGACAAATATTGATGCAGTAAGAATAATCAGTGTTTAAAAAAAAAAAAAAAAAAAAACTTTCATCTATCCCCTTAGGATATCTTTGGAACTATGCCATACGTCGTAGTCCTGTTTTTTTTTTAGAATCAATGAACTTTATTTGAACTTTTCATGAACATTCAATCTAGAACTTTGAAATCAAATTCCTTAAGTCAAGTTGATGGACTGTGAGCTATTCCAGCCATTTTCTACAATAAGTGTATCTGCATCATATATTTTTCTTTTGCATCATATATATATTTTTTCAAAGTAAATTTTCTGTACCTGTATTTATGTTTAATGTTAAAAATGTTAATTCAAAGTATATGTATGTATATTCTAAATGATTTAAAAGTGTTTAACTCAATAACTCCATGTGGCAACCAGCTGGGGAAAAGGGGGCGTTCTGTGGGTAAAGTTTAACGTGGTTTCCCCACTTTTTGCCAATGTTCCGAAAGAAAAAAAAAAAAATCATATTTAAGTTTTCTCTCCCCCCCCCCCCTTTTTTTTTTAAAAACGTAAGTTTATCTTATTTTAGAAGTAACCTATTTATTTCTTTGCACTTACGTTTATCTATTTTCATTTAAGCTATTAAATTCCAGCTGCATCGTAGATGTTTACGTTTTTCTAGCGCCAATTTGAGCGCATGCATGGTTGGTTGTCGCATGGAGTTGCTTCAGGTAATCGTCAGTTACGCTGACGCAAAACGCAACGCAATCTCCCTGCGCGGAGAGTAAGTTTTCGTAAGTGCCGGTGAACTTCACAAATTGTGAAGTTTATCGGCGTATTTCTCTTTCAGCCAATCGGAGATCGGTTCTTGAGTCCTTTTGGTTTTTCGTTTGGATTTCACTACGATATCTGGCAATGATTTTAAGACCAGCTGGAAATAAATACCGGCGGTTTTAAAAATATGCGTTCTGCTTCGTTCTGCGGTATCGGTGCATAGCTTTGGAATATGAAGTGAAAATTATTCTTTACCGAAATGGCTATTAGAAGTCTTCAAAGTTTTTCTCTAGCATTCGTTTATGAAAGTTATACTGGAATTTAAAGGCAAGAGAAAGGACACAGAACCCATCTCTGAAAGATGAGTATAAAATATGTTTATTGTTTATTTCATTATTTTTTTACTGACAAATAGTCAGTTTATTTCAAGTTGTTTTTCAAGTTACGTTATACTATTGTTGTCTATTTAATAAAAGTAGTGTTTTAAATCAATGTTTCATCATTTAGAAAATCACTTTGCATGAATTTTTACAGATTGATAATGAATTTAGTGACTGATTTAGCATTAAGAAAATATACTTACTTGATTTAATGAAATGTCAAGTTATTTTGAAGGTTATAACAATGCATTATCAACATTTCATATTGATCATTTTCTGTATTACTAGGCTAACATTATTAAAGTTTAACTATTGAAATTTTAAATGTCACTAACCCACCAGGGGTGTCGAATTAAACATCGTCGTACCGACAGAAGATTAAAACCCCGACCAGCCCCTCTTCTCACTACTTTGAAAGCTGTTTTTCAGAAGTTTAAATTTCATTTAATGAGATATTTTTCTAAGTTACCAGTAGCAGTTGAGGCGCGCCCACAGATCACCTCTGCCACCAATCTGTGGGCGCGCCTCAACTCCTACTGGTAACTTAGAAAAATATCTCATTAAATGAAATTTAAACTTCTGAAAAACAGCTTTCAAAGTAGTGAGAAGAGGGGCTGGTCGGGGTTTTAATCTTCTGTCGGTACGACGATGTTTAATTCGACACCCCTGGTGGGTTAGTGACATTTAAAATTTCAATAGTTAAACTTTAATAATGTTAGCCTAGTAATACAGAAAATGATCAATATGAAATGTTGATAATGCATTGTTATAACCTTCAAAATAACTTGACATTTCATTAAATCAAGTAAGTATATTTTCTTAATGCTAAATCAGTCACTAAATTCATTATCAATCTGTAAAAATTCATGCAAAGTGATTTTCTAAATGATGAAACATTGATTTAAAACACTACTTTTATTAAATAGACAACAATAGTATAACGTAACTTGAAAAACAACTTGAAATAAACTGACTATTTGTCAGTAAAAAAATAATGAAATAAACAATAAACATATTTTATACTCATCTTTCAGAGATGGGTTCTGTGTCCTTTCCCTTGCCTTTAAATTCCAGTATAACTTTCATAAACGAATGCTAGAGAAAAACTTTGAAGACTTCTAATAGCCATTTCGGTAAAGAATAATTTTCACTTCATATTCCAAAGCTATGCACCGATACCGCAGAACGAAGCAGAACGCATAGACTTTTAAAACCGCCGGTATTTATTTTCCAGCTGGTCTTAAAAGCATTGCCAGATATCGTAGTGAAATCCAAACGAAAAACCAAAAGGACTCAAGAACCGATCTCCGATTGGCTGAAAGAGAAATACGCCGATAAACTTCACAATTTGTGAAGTTCACCGGCACTTACGAAAACTTACTCTCCGCGCAGGGAGATTGCGTTGCGTTTTGCGTCAGCGTAACTGACGATTACCTGAAGCAACTCCATGCGACAACCAACCATGCATGCGCTCAAATTGGCGCTAGAAAAACGTAAACATCTACGATGCAGCTGGAATTTAATAGCTTAAATGAAAATAGATAAACGTAAGTGCAAAGAAATAAATAGGTTACTTTTAAAATAAGATAAACTTACGTTTTAAAAAAAGGGGGGGGGAGAGAAAACTTAAATATGAATTTTTTTTTTTTCTTTCGGAACATTGGCAAAAAGTGGGGAAACCACGTTAAACTTTACCCACAATTTAAAATAAAATTAGTGGTTTGAAACAGCTTTAAGTGATGGATCAAGCAAACTCTTTTCTTGCCTACGTTGTGCAGTGAATCAGTCAAGTACTTAAAACAGTGGTTCGGAAATAGTGTTGGCAAGTTCCCTATCTAAAAAAAAAAAGCAGAGCAGTGACTTATAAATTGGCCCGAAAAAAAATTACAATAAACCTGAGAATGAAAGAATTTGTTTATAACAAATCCTGTATTAAACATTAAAAAAATATTGATTTCAACAGAGGAAGTAACATACATAACCAGCTGCTAAGACAGAAACCTGCCTAAAACGAAACATTGTTCGTTTTTCCAAAAACCGAAATCATCCCTACATTATATTCATATTTTATCATTTAACACATCTGAAAATTTTATTACGAAAGCCACGAGAGATTTTAAAATGACTTTATACACAAGTCTCCCTTCCCCCTCCCCCCAATTTAAAAAACATCTATGCTGAAATGGAAAGATGTTTAAAAAGAAAAAAACATCGTACCTGTTTAATATCCTGCAAGCTACCCTTTTTCAAAATTTCATCACAAAGAGCATCATAGATCCTGAAATATATTTTTCATTTCCCCCCCCCCCCTTTCCTTAATTATTCTTCCTGTGGAAAAGAAGGTAAGCAGAATTCTGAAAATCCCTCTTGCCAACTTGTACGGTTTGGCCGTACAATGTACGTATTTCGTTCTAAGTGTACGGTTGTACAGATGAATAGTACAATTGCACGGTTTTGCGTGCAGTAAAAACAATCACAAAGAAATGCAAATTTTGTGAAAGGGTCGCCGAAAATGAGCATATTTTGTCAATATTTCATGAAAAAATGATGATTTCGCTGATGTTTTTGTCAACAAGCTTTGTCAAAAGATTGCTGAAAAATTTGCGATCGCAAATTTCTTGTGCAGATCGCAGAAAAAAACGGCGATTTCCCCAAAATGTGTCATATAAAATGCTAATTTCTACAGAAGACCGTGGGAAAACGTAGATTTCGTCTAAAGATTGCGGATATAATGCCGATTTCATCAAAAGACGCAGGAAAAAACGTCATTTTCGATAAAAGATAGCTTAAAAATATATATATTTTTTTTTTTAATCATTGAAAAAAATGCCGATTTTATCAAAAGATCATGGGAAAAAAAAGGTCAATTTCGTCAAAAAATCTTGGGGACAAAATGCCTTATTCGAGAAAAGATCTCGTAAAAATGCAAAGTTTGTCAAAAGATCGTCAAAAAAAACGTCGATTTTATCAAAAAATCATGGGAAAACGCAGATTTTATCAAACGTTTGCAGAAAAACTGCATATTTCGCAAAAGATCGAGGAAAAACTGCCAATTGCAATGAAAAATCGCAATAAATCGCAGATTTTGTTAAAATGTCACAGATAAATCGGCAATTTTTGTGACAAGATCGCACAAATTTCATAAAAGGGTCGCAGAAAACAGTGAATTTTGTTAGGGAAATTACCTTAATGGCAATTCCCTAATGAATAGATATGCAGAGTTTATACGCTATTGGGCGTATAAGCTTAATTGTCTGCCCAGTAATAACTTGCCATTAAAGAATAAGAGAATATTGAATGTCAAATGGATATATATTGAGAAATAGAAATTAAACAAGTTTCAATAACAAATAACAACCTTTATTAAAATTATAATTAAAATCAAACAAACAGATATAAATTTAAAATCACTTGCTTAGAAAAATATAGATATAAATTCTTATATTGAATTCAAAATTATATCATTCACTTTACATATAATGAACCAGAGCACCAGATAGAATAAAAAGGAATCTGTTTTTATATTGTAAAGAAAAAATTATATTTTTACTTTAAATGAAAATAAAGTTTTTGCGAAAAATACCTTATCTTTAAGTTTATTTAGACTGTAATTCCCAGCTCATCTCAAACATATACTTTCATAATAATTTCTAATCACTGAAAAAAAATAAATAGCAGAAACTTTAAATTTAATTCCTTAACATCTATCTCCCCTTCCTACTACAACAAAGTCAAGTCAACTTCTTTCAAATAATAAAGGCTCCCAAGGAACTCAAGCTGCCACTCAGGAGTACCTTCCAAAAAATGTCTCACCTGCCACATGAAACATTCCCCATTAATCTTCTCCTGCCACAAAAAGATTTATATGGAGGGTAGAGCAGAAAAAATAAAACAATGAACCAGCTTAACTACAGCAACATCCCAACGGAGATCTCATGCATACCAGCTTCAGATCCTCCCAGGGAAAACGATTGTCAAAACAATCCTCAAGTCATTACTAGCATATCACTTTCACCGGCTATCATAATGCTTGTAAAACAAAATACCACTGCATTAAGCATAAACTCATTGTCAATAAGTTGAAGTCGACAAGATTAATTCTAAATAAAAGTATAATAGACAAAAGATATGTTTAAGAAGGAGAGATTAAAAGAAATATTATTCTTAAAAGATAAATACAATAAAAATAAACTCATCTGACATTTGCCATAGGTGGCTGGCACCTTGCTGTTTACGTTGATATATTCATTTACACATCATTTCAAAATGTCAGTTCCTTTCTTCCAGCAGCACATTCATCTTAAAACTATAACTCCAAAATTTATTGAGCTGGACTTCATAACTTCACATTCACTTTAAAAGGAAACAATTTTACTGCCACAATTAATATTTCAACTCCGGACCTCAAACATAACAACACTGTACGAGACAAGGCAAATACTCACTGGCAAAACAGAGTTTAAATATCCCATTCTTCTCACATGACATCCGCTTCCTGGTTTAACGCCACTTCCGGTATCTCGAATGTTCCCGGGAAAGACGATCTAATAGCAGTCAGCCACAGGGAAACCACGTATGCTCATTAGGGTGGTTCAAAAAAACTTTTTTCGAGAACCAAGACACCCATTACTTTTTTTACATTCACCCATAGTATTTCACTCCTAAAATTATAGCTGTTTACACCTACAGGAAGATGGTGCTCAATGACCCTTCATTTTGACACTTTTTGGTAATTTTACACAATTTTATAGTTTTCGACTACTGGGAATAAGTGTTTCAACTGCATAATTTTTAAACTAAAGCTGACTTTTTTAAGCTTTTATAATTCTTAGTAGATAATATAAAGTTTACTTTAAATATGTGTCAACAGTTTTTCTGCCTAATGCATTTGGCAATATTGCAACACTTCTGGCACAAGAAGTCGCCATTTTGTAAGCAAGGAATAATGAAAAGTACTACAAACTGACTCTAATAAAAAGAAGAGAGGATTGTGGTTTTCTTATAGATCAATGAAATAAACGCAAAATGTATTTGGCTAATTAAGATAAAGAATTTATATAAAAAGCAAGAATGCTTAGAAGGAAAAAACAGGAAGAACGACAAAAAGAAAAAGTTAGACATTTTATCCACTGCTGTTTATTCAGTGACTGATTAAAAAAAACTCTACTAATCTTCTCAATCAGGTGTTGTTGATGATGATGTTTTTCCTCCAAAGTAAAGAACAATCATATTTACAATCCTAAAAAGAAACAAGATTTGTCTAAAACACAATTGTTCCCATCTAATGTTATTTATGTTTTAGATTGTAACAAGACATCTGATGATGAAGCTTTGCGTTTGATTGTTCCAATTGTATCAGCTCTGGGACATGATCTTTGTGCCCTTACCTTTCAAGAAGCATTATAGAATGATAAAAAAAAAAGCTACAGGGTGGCTACAGATTCTGGAAATCATGGAATCAGGGAAGTTTATCAATCTGGAAAAATCAGGGAAATATCAGGGAACTTTATAAAAAATACTCAAAAATCAGGGAAATTTTTCTCTATACGAAAATATTTGTTTTCTCCTTACCAACAACTTTGATTCAGTACCAAACAGGCTACATTTAAACCAATAAAATGTGATAAAGAGACATAAAGCCATATTGCTGACAAGCGGTATCTGTCTGCATGGAAGCTAAATTGTTCCATGCCATAAACCCAAATTTTCAAAAGTTAGTTCATTCACAATCTTTTGACGAAATTCATCAATTTGAGCAATCTTTTGATGAAATTTGCACATTTTTTGCAATATCTTAACGAAATGTATATTTTTTTGCGATTTCTTTCCAAAATTTGCAAGTTTTTCATGATTTTTTGACGAAATTTGTTTGTTTTTTTCCTACGAAATTTTTGCATTTTTTGAGATTTTTTGACAAAATTCGAATATTTTTCGTGATTATTTGACAAAATTTGTGTGTTTTTTATGCATTTTGTGCATTTTTCTCGATTTTTCGACGAAATTTGAACGTTTTTCATGATATTAAGATTAAATTTGCATGGTTTTTTGTGATCTTTAGATGAAAATTGTGTATTTTTTCATGATATTTAGATGAAATTTGCTCATTTTTAGCGATCTTTTGACTAAATTCTTGCCTTTATGTGAACCTTTAACGAAATTCGCATTTTTTTGTACTAATCTTTAGGACTAATTTCACGTTTTTCATTAAATTTGTGCTTTATTTATTTATTTATTTATTTTCAAAACTTTGAAGAAATGAGTGCTTTTTATACAATGAGTGTTTTATGACAAAATTTCATGCTTTTCCCATGATTATGTCAAAATTCATGTTATTTCAAGTGATCCTTTGACAAAATTAGCAATTTTTTAATCCGATGCTTGTAACGCTGTAAGTTTTGTTGCATATCCATAATAATTACAGATAAATCGTAGTACTTGGCACCTCTACTAATTAAACACTGTGTAATTTATGTTCTTTTCTCCCAAAAGAGATATTTCCCAGCTGGATATGTGTGTGAAATGAGAAAGCAGCATACATTAAAAAAATACCGTACATGTTCTTTAATAATAAAAATCTGATATAGATAATCAGGGAAAAATCAGGGAACTTTTTTTCATCATTTCTGTAGCCACCCTGAGCTAGAAAAGAATACATTAATTCAGCAATTTATGATTTCAAACCAGATTGTTCTCTAGTCCCCATTGAAATGGAAAAAAATTATCTGAATGTTCTGGATTAGGAAAGGTTGATAGGTTGCCAGTACTTGTTTCAGGATCTGGTATTGAAAAGCTCCTTGGTGTGTCCAAGTTGAGTGGCGGTTGAACAGCAGAAAATGTAGTGAATTCTATTTTCAACTTATTACACATATAGGGTGTAGAGATAAACATTCAAGTTTTATGTTTTGATAATATGACTGTAAACACTAATTATGTAAAAGGAGCATTTATTTATTTTAAAAAATAAATTGGTCATGAATTATTGTGGCTAGCCTGCAGACACCATCTCATGGCCTTAATCTTGGGCAAGGTTTTTAGCTTCTGCCTTGGACTTTTCAGTTCTCCAGAAATCCCACTCCTCAACAGATTGAAGAATGTTTGGCAAAGAATTGAACACATAAATTTTTAGGGATAGAATTGAAAGAAACCATTTTGAAATTCAACCATTGCTTGTCTTTTATCTGTAGGTAAATCTACGATCATTAGAGATAATTACAAAGAGTGTCTGAGTCAATACTTGCTACTTTGGGAAATCCATTTGGGAAAATCCACCGGAGTGCACCAAGTGCTATTCATCATGCTCGGTGGATGGCTAATCTTTTATGCACTTTCAAAATTTTTCTCTTCTGCTGACAATCAGAATTTTTCCATCTAACTAAGAGGGAAGAAATGCAACTTCAATGATTTGTAGAATTCAGTGCTCTTCTTTACAGTAAAGCATGAATAATAGCCCCACTTGTAGCTGAAGCTCTTGCAGTTGTCTTACAATTATGGAAAGATTTGAGAAAATATGAGATTATTGATTCTGAGATTGGACTATGAGAAAGGAAAATCCAAGAAAATCACATGTGATATCTTGAATGAATTGAATGGTCAGATTCTTGTGTGATTGTGTCATTTTCAGACACAATACCAACAAAAGTTATTTCAAAAATTAAAAGTTAGTTCAAAAATTATTTCAGGAATGAACAATCTGGAATGTTCATGAAATGTAAGAGGACAATCAAACTTATTGAAAGATGATGCAAGCCTTGGAAGTTTCATAACAAAAAGAACTGTTGAACTCTTTTCTCGTTTGAGCATTAATGACTTTTTTCTACAACTTTCGCCTGAAGAATGGAAGAACAATATCAATTATGAAAATGGTAAAACATATGTAAAAGAACTAAGAGTGGTGATTGATACTGTTGAGATAAATGTGCAGATAATTCAAAAATTCAACAAATTTTTAACAATTGATGAGGTTAATAAGCAGTTTTTGTAATTTGTTGAAGTAAATAGGACTATCACATCTAGGACAGCAAAAAAATAAATTGTTGATATTATTACTGACAATATTAACTATTTTGCTAGACCTTACTAATAATGGAAACATATAAATAAAAGATACACTTAAAAGAATGGCTATTACCTCAACTTTATGTCAATTCAATTGCAAATGCCTGAATATCTCTAAAAGTCAAAATTTGACAGTTAATTGAGCACCATCTTCTATTTGCAGTACGGGACTAAAACTTTGCCAGAATAATAGTATAAGCAGATGTAAAAAAATGAAGGGATGTCCTGGTTTGTACGAGAAAGTTAATTTTTTTCCATAGGTTTGTGAACCACCCTAATGCTCATGGACATGTTATGCCACCTATCGCTAGGTCCGATAACTCTTTAGAAAAACATCGTAAGTAATCTAAGAAGGATAAAAGATATTTGCTGGGTGAAACGAAAATGTCGATGCCGTAGGAATGTAATTATTGACGAGCATTGAAAGGTAAGTAGATGGAATATAAGTAGCTGTTAATTATGCTGAAGTATAAAAGAAAGATAATAGGTATTGTATTTATAAGTTGAAATTTAAACACAGGAAAAATAAAGATAATAAGTGTTTAAATTGAAACTTTGTTTCAATTATACTTTAATTATTTAAAAGCAAATAAAAATAAATAGAATTTGTTTAATGTAACTTTACTTTAAACTATTGTAAATAAATATAGTAATATGTTAAATAGAAGAAAGGTTGAGTTGAATGACAAGAACTTAGGGAAAACATGTCTATTTCCTATCAAATTTTGTCAAAGAATTGTGGGGAAAATGCAGATTTTGTAAAAAGATAGTTGAAAAAATGCTGATTTCAACAAAAGATTGCATAAAAAACATGAATTTTGTGAAAGGATTGCTGAAAAAATGCATTTCATCAAAGATACCCAGTAAAAAATGCATAATTAATGCCAGTAGATATGCTCTTCCTTCACCCCCTCAACTGCTGTAACCTTTCAGGGAATTTGCTTTGAATTTAATCTGCCCTTATCTATTACAGATCATCATGCAGGACAGTTTTTTGGAAACACGTTCTCAATGTATGAAATTAGGAAAACATTTTCTTGTGTAACCTCATGTTTTTATTTTTTAATATAAATATAAAAATAAGTATAAAGATAGCATAGAAAATATTGTTAAGAAATTATATTACTTTTTGCATTGCATATGTTATGCATTTTTAAGCATGTAAGAATACATCAAGAAAATTGTAAGGATTTCAAAATTGACATGTTGGCAGGTATGCTCTTGCATGTGATTTGAAATAAGGAAAATTATTGAAAAAAAATTATTCTAAAAACTTTTTAAATATTATGTATGAAAAACACTAATGTTCCACTAATTTAATAATATTTATGTTTATAAAATTGAACTAAAATAAGTAGAACTATAATGATTCTATGATGATTCAGGATCTATTATGCTTTCTATAATGAAATTTTGAAAGGGGTACTCGCAGGATATAAAAACAGGTAAGTCGCTTTTTTTTTCTTTTTAAGCATCTTTCCATTTCAGGTAGATGTGTTTGCAGTCAGGGGAAGAAGAAGGAAGGGTTGTGTGTAAAAAGCATCTTAAAATCTGTCATGGCTTTCGTAATAAAATTTTCAGATTTGTTTAATGTCAAAATACGAATATAACATAGAGATAAATACAGTTTGTGAAAAAATAAAAAGTATTTAGTTTTAGATAGGATTTTCGTCTTAGCAGGTAGTTTTGCATGTTACTTTCACCGTCGTGATCAATAATTTATGTTTAAGGCAGGATTTGTTATAGACGAACCTTTATTCTAAGGCTTAATATATTTTTATGCGCCGATATATGTCACTGCCCCGCTTTTATTTTAGACAGGAAACTTGCCACCACTATTTGCGTACCACTGTTTTAACTTCTGATTTCATTACACGACGTAAAAGAAAGAAGAGTTTGCTTGATCCATCCTTTAAAGATTTTTGACATCACTAAATTTTTTAAATACAATTTCATATTATTTAATAGAAGAAATGCTTACATTAAAGATAAAGATTTTTTAACATAAAAGAACCGTGTTTATGCCATATTTTCAATTTATTGTATGCAAAAGGAGAATCTATTAACCAGTTACTAAAACATTTTTTAATACAATTTACTTATGGTAAATGTGTGAAATGTCAATGCTTATTAAAAAGTATGTTTTGTTGTTTTTTATTAAGCAAAATAAACATTATTCAATCATAAATATTATTTTAAATTTCTTTCTTCCCAATCCATCCAACAAAATCTATTTCTATAGGTGAGTGAAGAGTCGATTCAACATGTCGACAGAAATTCGGCTCTGTGAAATGAGCCCAAAAGCTCATTTCGCTTATGAAAATTAGAGTAATGTCTGAATTTCGACAGCTTCATGCCGCCGCCAGCATCATCTGTTAGCTGAAATTCAAACTATTTTAGCAATGCAGTAAGCCGCACATTTTTATATCAAACCATTTCTTAGTTATTTACATTCAAAATGGATCAGTCCTTTACTGGACACCCTGTATGTGTGTTTTATGCTTTTTTTTTATTATTTTTTTTTTAATGTCTATATGGTCACATTTTCTAAAAATCAAACTTTTATACACAGAGAGTCCATAATTTTTAATTATGAGTGATGAAATCAGATAATTAACAGTTATTACATATGACAATGATACATTAAAATTGTTTTTAGTTTTAAAATACTTTAACTAGTTGCATTCTGTACCTCTTCTGCACTTTTCCAACTGCTATTTTAATGGCGGAGAAATAGTTCATTATTGCTATGACAATATTCTGATCTGGAATGTGTTATAAAATTGTGACAAAGATATTTTGTTGATGACAATACTAAATCAGAGCTTTAAAAATAAAATTTGATTTGCTATTAAACACCTAAATAAACAGATGAATTTAAAAAAATTAGAAACTGGATAGATTAGGTGTGATTTTGTTCACTTAAATTATTTTAATTATATTGTGTTATTATTTGTTTATGTACTTTTTTTGTTGTTGTCTTCTTGAAGTAATAATTTTACCATTACTGTTTGCTGTAAATTGATTGCCATAAATGTTAAAATCATAAACTTGTTTAGGGAGATCACACAGAGTTCAATCAGTGCCAGTCGCAGTTGAAAGTATTGTATGAAGAACTGAAGGAAGGCAATCGCCTTGAGTTCACTGGTTATCACATTTTATATACCATATACACTGATAACAGTTTAGGTAAGTTCAACTTTTGAACATAATTTATTTGCTTGTTACCAGTGTCATCTTTAGCTTGTCTATGTTATCACAATTAGCTTTAGTAAAATTGTATTTTTACTTTTTAATCTTGTTTAAAATATTTTTCTTTGCAGAAACGAAAAATATTTTGTCACAGCTTTCAGATGAAGACAAAAAGGATGAGGTGGTATCCCATGCTTTAAAAATTGCAAAAGCATGGTCTAGTAATAATTATCATAGATTTTTTAAGCTTTATCTTTCTTCTCCTAAGATGTCTTCTTTTATTATTGACTGGTTTATTGAAAGGATACGGAAAACTGCTCTTAAAGCCATTATTAAATCGTACGTATGCTTTTTAAAATTCAATCTTTATAATTGTATGGTAAGTATTTATAAATGTTTGTTTCAATTAAAAAAAAATATGCAAGTTTATGATCATTTAAAATCAATATTTATAATTTCCTATCTTGATTTTGTGCACCTAAATTTAATGCTTTATGTCTGATTGCCCCCTTCTCCCGTAGATCAGGGATGAAAGACTTCCATCTTTTTGAAGATGATTTTGGCCATTCTCTGGATCGATGCAAAAATGCAAAGAAAATATTGTGGGTAACTTGGGGGGGGGGGGGGGGGTCCGAGAAGCTTCCGGATAACTTCTCGACTTTTCTCTTCACCCATTAAATCGCCGCTGATCAAAGTCAGCAGTCAATTTACGTTCAGGAGCTTCAGATGCAGTACATTTCGTGGGGCGAAAATCTATTTTTAGAAAATGGGAAGTAAGGCTGCAGACACACAGTTTTTTTGCCGTTAGCAGGCGGCACCTTTTATGTCTGCAGGCGGCGCATTTGATGCAAATGAGTTTTTCAGTTCAACTTCAATCCAAGAGTAGCACGGGAATCTTTCCTTAGTGATCTCCCCTGACCATTGTATCGCCCTCGTTTTCCATTGTCAGTAAACCGCAAGTGGTAGAAAAAAAAAGGGAGTTCCGGGAATAAAGTTTAACTTCAGAGTAGTTATTTCTTCCCGGTCCTTAACTTTCTGAACGGGCAACTGTGTTTTTTTTTTTTTTTTCTTTTTTTCTTCTATACTCCGAGTAAGCAGTGCTCATAAGTCATGGGTCCATAGGTCACTGTGACGCTGAACAGAAAGAAAATATTGGGAGAGGTATGATTTAATCCAAATTAATGTGCTTTAAAACAGTAATAAGTGTTTTGCTACTAGTTTTTCAGTTGTTTTGTTTTTCTGCAATGATAAATCACCGTTTAAGAAAAACTTATTTGAAGAAATATTTTAGATATTTTCTTTTAGAAATCATCAGATCAGGCAGGTAGCCCGATTTCACTGGTTCGGGTTGATATCAATTTTTTTCGTTTCAGAAGGACATAAAAAAATTCTTTCTTAGGATTATCATTAGCGAACTGTGTAGTTTTGATCTAATACTTTTTTCTTCTCCGGGAGGCATTATAGAATTCAGGGGAGAAGGGAATGCCCCTCTAATATCAACATTGTCCGTGTGAGTAAAGTACAGTGCTGAAATTAACGGGGAGGGCCAAATGGGCATGTGCCCCTGGCTTTAGAACGTAGGGGTGCCAAATGCAGATTTTATATGTCGATTTTTCTTATGTCTGTATTCTCTTGGCCAAAACATAGAAGAATCTAAGGATGATATCGAATAAGGATCCTACATAAAACGGATTTTTTTCCCAATTCTTTCTGATTCCGTTTGCAAAATTTTAATGAATCGATATTTCACGAAGCAAATTACGTAATTCAATATTACATATTTTAAATTTCAAAGTAAGTTGGCTATTATAAAATTAGTAAAATTCTCTTTGGCATCACATCCTCCACAAAGTGTATTTACAAAAACCATGTTTGTCCCGGATGCAAAAAAGGCTAGTTTCAACCCTGGGGAAGTAACCCTTTAATTTCTCACTTTAGAATATTTGGTATTTATAATTTTAATGCCTATTAAGTCTTTAATCACAGTGTAGCGTATGTGCAAGGCCATAAATTATTGTAAGATAAAGCATTTCACTTTATGCAAACAAACTCAGCACTGCACACATTTTTGTGAAACGATGCTTTCAAATTATTTTTTGGAATTCGTATTTTAGAATTTTCAGTGTAAAATAAAATGCTTATTTATTTATTTATTACTTATTGAGAGAATTTCATTGAATAAATTCGGGAAGAATAGTGACTTATATATTTTTGAAGGGTTTGTTTTAAGGACCCTGTTTTTACAAGCAAGGGTCTTAATTTTTATAATTTAAAAGTCATGTTGCTTTTTTTTTGTAAGTGCAACTGACAGCAAAGATTTCTTACTTATCGGCTAATTGATTCATCTGTCAAACATCTGTAATCGGCGCCCACTTCTTTTAATTTATATTTTTCCCCCTCCCACTTTCTCTTTGAGAGAGAGAATTTTGAGGATGTCCGCGAATCTTGTTTATGGTATTTTTTTGCAGTTTTAAGCATCTGTAATCGGCGCCCACTTCTTTTAATTTATATTTTTCCCCCTCCCACTTTCTCTTTGAGAGAGAGAATTTTGAGGATGTCCGCGAATCTTGTTTATGGTATTTTTTTTGCAGTTTTAAGCGTACTTCCCTTCAAACCCTAGAGGAGATTCTCATCTGAAATTTCCGAAAATTTAAGGCATCTTCTTCAGAAAATTTGAAATTGGGTTATTAGTTCAGCATAGTTGCCAACTTGTACGGTTTTGCGCGTGGAAATAACAATCACGGAGAAATGCAAATTTGATGAAAGGATCTCTGGAAAAGTACACATTTCGTCAATATTTCGTGGAAAAACGATAATTTCATCAATGTTTTTGTCAACGAACTTTGTCAAAAGATAGCTCAAGAACGAGAATTTCCTGTGTGGATCGCGAAAAAAACAGCAATTTCACCCAAATATCGCAGATAAAACGCTGATTTTGCCTGAAGACTGCAGGAAAATGTCGATTGCGATAAAAGACCGCTTAAAAATATTTTGCCAAAAGATCGCAGAAAAAAACGCAGTTTTGGATAAAAGACCGCTTTAAAATATTTTGTCAAAAGATCATTGAAGATCGCGGGGATAAAATGCCGTTTTCGAGAAAAGATCATGTAAAAATGCAACATTTGTCTAAAAATTGTCAAAAAATGCCAATTTCATTTTTTTTTTTTTAAAGCCCCCCCCCCCCCCCCCCCCCCTCCTTGCTGCCGATTTCCGAAAATGTGGCGTGAATTTTCAAAAGAAATTTTTTTCCCAGAATCATCCCTGGTACTAAGGCCACCTGTTTTATCAAGAAATACACATTTACTGTGTGATTTTTTAAAAAAAAAAATTGTAATTATTTATTTATTTATTTTTTAATGAAACTTCTTGTAATTTTCATGTTTATGTAAAATTTAAAACTGCACTGCAATCTATAAAATGTTGTCATTAGATTCTCTTTATATTTGGCATCTGAAGTCGAAAAAAATTTTCCTCCTTTTTTTCTTTGGTCCACTTTCATGCCTGCGTAGATGTTAACTAATAAAAATTAAATCACTAATGTTTGGTTGATTTTTTTTTTCTTAGTTTCTGATATTACATTATTTGTGTAGTGTTACGGCAATAGCACATTTACATGCCTGTTTGTGTTCTGGGGAATCCCCGGAATTCTGGGGATTTTACTAAAAGTGCCCCAGAAATTCCGGAGTTAATTACAACAAATCGGCATGCTTTTTTTTACTTTTCTATGAAGCTTTCCTTTCATCTGGACATTAGTAGCTGGGAAGCTTGATTCGAAAGTAACAAATCGCCCTTTAGTTTAAAAAATAGCGCTCCTTTTGCTCCTCATTAAAAATCTACTGCCCCTCTTGCTCCTCATTAAAAATCTACCGCCCCTCTTGCTCCTCATTAAAAATCTACTGCCCCTCTTGCTCCTCATTAAAAATCTACCGCCCCTCTTGCTCCTCATTAAAAATCTTGCGCCCCTCTTGCCGCTCATTCAAAAAAAATAGCGCCCTTCTTTCTCCTCATTTGAAAAAATGCCCTTACTGCTGTTGCGTCCGAACTGAATGCGCGCCTGCTAGTTGTCTTCTCATTCATACATTTAAGACCGCACATTCTCAAAGCGTGCATTACGGTAGACAAGTCTTTGACAGGCCAAGTTTTTTTTTTATAAGATTTTGTTCCGAAATTTCCAAGAACTAAAAGCATTCTGTTCCTTTTTTTTTTATATCAGGGATCAGAAAATTGAGGCATAAAAAGTATCGCGGATTTCAACAAATGATTGTCGAAAATTTTTGTCAATCGTTCACACACACACACACAAAAGAAAGAAAAAAAGAAATGAAAAAAAAGGGGAAAAAAATGCAAATTTCATCAAGGAATCGTGGAGGGAAAGCGGATTTCATTTTAGAATTGCAAGAAAAACATTAGCTTCGACAAAAGATCGCCGAAAAAGCGTTAATTTCATCAAAATGCAACAGACAAAAGTGTGAAATTTGAAGAATCAGAAAAAACTTCGAAGTTTGTCAAGGAGCCATCGAAAGGATGCCAATTTTGTCAGAGTATCGGGTGTAAAATAGAAATTTTGTTAGAGAGCCACGGAAAAACGCGAATTTTGTTAAATGACCGCAGACAAAAGACTAATTTCGTCAAATGACCGCAGAAAAAATGCTATTTTTCAAAGGGCCGTTGAAGAAACGCAAATTTTATCTAAGTATAGAGACAAAAAGCCCGAATTTCATCAAAATGCCTCGTAAAAATGCAAATTTTATATCAAAGGGCTGTGGAAAAAACTTTTTTTTGTGACTCTGCGAAATTCACGTTTTTTTTATGGTAATCTCTGAACGAAATTCATATCTTTTCACGATTCTCTATCAGAATTCGTTTATTTCATGCGATTCTATAACAAAATTTGCATTTTTTCCTTCTAAATAATTTGTCAAAATTTGCGATACGTTTTATATTCGAATTTTTGAAGTTTTGACCGATTTTTTTAATTTCCGAAATGACTGATTCAATTTTCCTTGATTTTGTGGAAAATCTGATTAGAATCACAGAGGTGAAAAATATGAAATTCACAGCAAATTTTCTGAAAGGTTAAAACAGAAGTGGGAGAAAGGGAGGAGCAATTCCATTCCAAGTACAAAGTTATGTGCTTTTTTTCTTCGCGCCCCTATTTTGAAATTTGCGTCTTTTTGCGATCGTTTGACGAAATGTACTGTTTTTTTCACAATCTTTTAACAAAACTTGCTGTTTTTTAACGATCTTTTTACAAAATTTGACGTTTTTTGCGATCTTTTAATAAAATTTGTCGTTTTTTGTGATTTTTAGCAAAATTTGCCAGTTTTTTTTTTTACAATCATTTGTCTTTTTCACAAAATTTCGTCACAAAATTTGTCTTTTTTCATGATCTTTTAACAAAATTTTCTGTTTTTACGATCTTTTTAAAGAATTTGTCATTTTTCATGATTTTTTAACAAAATTTGCCATTTTTTACGATTTTTTTAACAAAATTTTGTCGTTTTTTCGCAATCTTTTAGCAAAATGTGCCATTTTTTCGCGATCTTTTAACAAAATATGCAGTTTTTTCACGATCTTTTAGCAAAATATGCCGTTTTTCGCGATATTTTAATAAAATTTGTCGTTTTTTTGTGATCTTTTAACAAAATGTGTTGTTTTTTCGTGATCTTTTAACAAAATTCTTTTTTGGTGGATAGGAATAAATGCGCAAGTAGTGAAAAAAGGTAACATTTTTTGATGATTTTATAGTTTATACATATTATAGGAGTAAAATCCACAAAAGAATAAAATATTAGAAAGTTAAAAGCAATTCTATGTAATGGCTCATGGGATAGTTATGAATTTAATCGGTGATTATGATTTATATACTATTGTAACTTATTTAAAAAAATGAAGATTTATTTTTTCAAGGGATTTAATCAAGTGTTACAAACAGGCATGCATTTAATAAAACTAATCCTTGTAATTAATAAATAAATAAGATTTAAGCTGGACCAGAAATGGTGCACTTTTTCCTATGCACATGTGAAAAAATCACAAACAGCATCTTTCAATATTGTTATGTTGCAAACATTTGATACATACAGGTATTGAACATATTCTGCTTATTAAAAATGTTCATTAAAAGAATGTCCTTTTTTGCATATTAAATAATTAAGAAATAAAATCAAATGGGATTTTTTCTGTATAGTGTCACCACCCATTATTTTCATGAACTTCTGATTTGAAAATATGATTAATTTAAAAATGAATTTTTATCTGTATGATTTTAATATTAAAAGTCTAATGTATAATGGCCAGTACCTCAAGCTACCATATTATAGTTCCATAGTTTGTATCTTAGCTGTACAACGTTCACTCAGCCTTTCATCTGGTAGAGTCGATAAAATGAATACAAAGCATGCTTTATAACTAAACAATGAAAGGTCTGCATTAGACTGATCACCTGATCAAGATATTATACTCCAGTCTTTAAGTGCACAGCTAAAAATGTCTGATAAATCTGTGTTTTTTCTTTATTTTTTTAAATCAAGTTTTAGTTTTTACAGTAGAATAATATGGTGTATACTATATATGCTTTTAAGTGTAAACTGGTTAGTCTTTTAAAATTGATCTACTTGTGATAAAGATAGATTTTTCAGAACAAGTTCAGTAAGAAAAGATCGTTTTCCAACAAATTGCATTTAAAAGGATATTTTTTTCCTGATCAGTATTAAAGATTTTTCAGAACAAGTCAGTAAGTTAAGATCAAGAACATTTTTTCCCTGATCAATATTAAAAATTGAAATTATGCAATAGTTAGAAGTTAAATTTGTAAAATAGATTGGTTGGGTTGTCCATAGGATCTCAACATCACACATGAACATGTGATTCAATATAAATACTAAAATTGAATTTGTCAGATTATTAAGATTGATCATACAAAATCCATTATATGAAGGGAAAAAAATTATATTGAAAAGCAAAATAATTACATGTATGACAGATTGCAAAGTATGAAAATATCATCAATATGCTCAGGCATGAAAGGAAGGCTTCCCTTTAAAGGAAGAATTTAATCATTTTAAAACTAATATTGGACATTCTCACATGATGCAAAGGAATTTTTTTTCAACCATATGGGAGTGGGAGGGGAATTAATAATCAGACATTTTGTCTGCTAAAGTATTTGATTGCTAATTGCTGTATAAAAGAGACATCCAATCAAAGGTGAGTTTAATTGCTGAGATTTTAAAAGGAAAATGAAGTATTAATCGCTGTATTTCACATCAATTTATCAGACATATTTGTATTTACACTAGAGGTCTGCACGGGCCGAAATTTCCAGGCCCGGACCCGGCCCGAACAAAAAAAATTTTGGCCCGGCCCGAAAGTTAAAATTTCGGCCCGAGCTCGGCCCGGTCCAGAAAAAACTTTAAAATTCGGTCCGAACCCGGCCCGGCTCGAGGTAATTTCTACAGAACATTGATCTTTAATCGTATGGAAGAGTTCTGACCAAAAAAAAAAAAAATTATATTAGTCTTTTTTTTCCATGTTTATAATCTCCATTTATGCAGAAGTGCCGTAGGCTGCGATATTTATGCTTTTAAGGGTGTATTTCGATTCAAACTGCTTGTTTTCCGATTTATTTTTGAATTCACTTTTGCTCTCAAACACATGAAACTCACAGATTATCTTATTTAGAAAGAGCACAAGGTGCCGTGAAGGTCAATTCTTTGATAAGTGCACAAAATATTGCAAAAAAAGCAATCAAAAATGGCAATTTGAACCGATTTTTCCGAAGTGGGAGATAAGGGAACGAAAAAGAGGGTCTTCCTGAGAAATTATTTGCTTATAAATCAAATTCTAATGAATTGAGCGTAAAAAGATATCACACGGCACCTTATACGTACCTTCAAAAATCCCCTCAGCAAATTTCATGTTTCTATTTTAAAAAATGTGTCTGAAATTGTATCGGAAAATTTTGAGCTGCTGAAAGTGGAAAAGCGTTTTTTCGAATACACCCTTAAACGAATCTTTGTTTGTTGTATGTAAATGTTTCAGTTATCACTAGTATTATTAATCCATATTCCCTGTAATGGAGACAAAAAATCGAAAAAGCGGTATATGGTAAAATTTCCAAAGACGAAATCGCTTTGGAACGAAAAAAAATGCATTCCCTTCTTAACAGGTGTAAATGTTTAATATATTTTTTTCTCCCGTATTGTTGTATTCATTTTGCATGGATGAAAATTTTAAAAGAAACTTTCAGTTTCCAGTTTAAAAAAAATTCCGTCATAATCATGTTTTTTTTGTGTGTGTGTGTGTGTTTAATTCTATTTTAAAACGCCTAGTAATCTACGATTCTTTAAAAGGAATCAATTCTAATGTTTAATTGTAGAATAATAACGGCTTAAAAGTACATGCTTTTTTTGCAGAAGTTTTTGGACAAAGCCAAATATTACTGATTTATAAAAAGTCGAGAAAAGGATTTTCATATAGGAAGGTTCAATAGGAACTGATTATTTTGGTCCATGAAAACTAGAAATAATTAGTCTCTGCTTCGTACGGAAAAAAAAAAGTTAGGCCCGGCCCGAAAAGATTAGTGACTAGGCCTGGCCCAGCCCAGCCCAGCAGGATTAGTGACTAGGCCCGGCCCGAGTCTTCAGAAGTAAGGCCCGAGCCCGGCCCGGCCCGAATGCCATTATTGAAAATCGGCCCGCGCTCAGGCTTCGGGCCGAGGCCCGGCCCGTGCAGACCTCTAATTTACACCTTTAGCAAACTCTCAATTTTTTTTTTTTTTTTTTTAATTTGATGAACCTATATATTTATTTTTAGTTTTAATTTTTTAGTTTTTAATACCTTCTAAGTTATAAGAAATTATCATATGATGTACAGTTACGCCATTTTACTGTATAACTATTAAAATGTATCTAAATTATACCAGTTGGTGCCATTGTATAGATGGGGAAAATTTTCTTCTTTTTTATTTATTATCTATTTTTTTGCCTGTAGTATAGTGGTTATACTTTCCCCCGGGATTGCACTTATACTCTAAAGCAAAAGTTGGGTTCCTGGGGTTGTCATCTTTGTCATACTTAACATCTTGGACACACATGGGTTACCATTCCTGATCAAGATCCAATATTTCAGTTTATAATAATTAAAAATTGCCATTTTTTTTTACTTGAGAGATTAACTTCTTTTACTTCTTGAAAGATAACAGGGGAAAAAAATATAAAAGTAGTGATTTCTCTGGATTTGATAAATTTCAGCTATTTTCTATTAATTTTTAAATCAATGTATTGCATTTTTATATTCAGAAGAATAAATTTTAACAGCAATTTAGTCATGATTGATATTTAATATATGTAGGTAAATTCGCTTAATTTTACTTTAAATAAATCAATAGCTTAAAAATATCAATAATAATTTGTTAAATTAAACTTTTAAGGAAAGAAAAGTTATTAGTAAACTTATTTTTTCTATTGCTACAAAATGTTTTTAGTTCAATAGTGTAGTACAGAATTTAAGTTGTAGTAGCACTGTAATTTAGAATAGTAAAATAGACAAGTTTATTTTAAAATAGAGAATCAAGCATTTATAATCTTATTTTTGCACTTTGCTCAATTTTTATAACCAATTAGTAAAAGAAAAAATGTATTTTAAACAGGTTAGTAGCTTGAAATTAAAATGACACTCTGTAATAAACTGAATCAAATTTACTGAAAAAATAGTTGTTTGTTTAAACAACCTTGTACAAATATTAAGTGAATGCTAATTATTAATAATTGTCTTGATAATGATAAAGCAATGTCTTTTCTTTTTCTGTATTTCTATTATATTCTCTTTCTCTTGATATTTAAATTTATAGTTTTATTTTTTATTTAATCGTTAAACCTATTTATGAGATATCAACTTTTACATGCTTTCTTCTGAAAGTTTGATGTAAAGAAGTTGGGAAGTTGCCTATAATTGTTTGGCTAATGTATAAACACTTTATGAAACATTTGTAAATAGAAAGAGGATTTTGATGGCTAAAAATGTCAGATTAATATCCTTGTGAAATTATTCATATGATATATACAAAGTTAATGAAAAATTTTCAAGAATCATGGAATTGACAAAATTTTTCATCCTATATAGTATGTAATACTTAAAAAGAATCAAGTGCCTATTAATGCAAGATGTCTTTTAATTGTACTTTTATAGACTAACTTAAAAATGTCTACCTAAATATAAAATTTTAAAAACCGAAAATTAAAACTAGAAATCTTAATTTTAAATTAGAAATAGAAAGAATGCTTCTGTATGATTAAAATAAATAAATATATATATATACATATTAATTAATTGTTGAGATTTCTTTATACTTGCAGCTTTAATTATTTGCCTGAGTGTCTGTGTAATAATTACCACCCAAGGGTCGATTCAGTCAAAAATTAGGGTCAATTTGCAGCCTCTTCATAAAATTCCAATCCTTAAAAATGGCCCCTTCACAAAATTCCAATCACTGAAAATGACCCCTTCACAAAATTAAAATCCTTAAAAACGGCTCCTTCACAAAATTTAGGGTATCAAATGCTCAGAAATACAATTATTGCATGAATTTGCATCAGGGTTTTTTCTTAAATTTGTGTGAAACCTATGCCAAAACGTGCTTAGTACCAAAATTAAATTTAGCATGATTTCGTTGATCCAAAATACAAAGATAAATTCCATTTTTAACTTTTACTAAATCGCTAATTTCATCAAAAAATTAAAAAATTGTGCTCAAAAGTTTAAAATAATAATAATGCTGATTTTGTCAAACCATTGCTAAAAGCATGCAGATTTCATATAAAAATCCCATAAAATACATGGACTTTGTCCAAAGATTGCAAAAAAAAAAAAAAAAAAAAAAAAACATGCATTTTATCCAAAAAATCTCAAACACATGAATTTTGTTTAAATTGTCGAAAAACACACAATATTCGTCTATGAAATTCTGGAAAAAAAAAAAAACATGAATTTTGTCAAATTTGCTAATTTTGTCAAAAATGAACAAAACATTGTCAGAAGATAGTAATACCAAAAGATTTTTTTTTTTTTTTTTTTTTTTTTTTTGCATAGGATAGCTGAAGACTATCTACAATTGAGCTAGTTTTAACTTTTTCAATTTTGGTTTCGGATTTTTCTTAAAAAATTACAGAACCAGTTGGAATTGTTTCTGAAATTGAAACTATCATAACATAAAAAATATATAACTAAAATCAAAAAGGTAAAAACTAGCCCATTTGTAGATCATCCTCAGCTTTCCTATGCGAAAGAAGAAAAAAAATCATGTAAAAATACTAAAATTAGAGCTAAATATTTAAAATAGCATCCCCATAGACTTAACATTATCACCTGGGTCTGTTTGAGTGACTCGAGTAGCATCTTAATGATCTTAATCTGGCTGCATCTTTCCGTACATTGTATGAAATTTTTCCTGAACTGCTTTTGGTGACCAGGTCTTGGGATACTACAGGACACACTAAGCTTTTTTGTGATTTGTGAACATTTCTAGTTTCTTGGACATTGACATTGTTATACTACACTAGACATTGTCATTATTATACTAGCTTTTTTACAGAAACCTTGAAAAAAAAAAAAAAAACCACCAGATTTACATGTGTATGTTATGTGTTGAAATATGAATAAACTTTGTATTCAGGGAAATAATTTCCAGACACCCTGTCTTATTTAATTTATTCTTATGAATGGTTCAACAAAAATATTATCCTGATACTTTCTGTTATAAATACTTTTTCTATTTACAAATGTCACATGTGTGTTTACACATTAACCAAAATATTATTGGTAACTTGCTGATTTTCTTTTCATTAAAAAAAAAATATATATTAATAAGTAAGAAAAATAAATGTTTAAAAATTGAAACTTTAGTATTTTAGAATAAATAAAATCAGCATAGTGTTAAATGTGATATCTAGTGCCAAACTTGGTAATATCAAACTGGATATTCCAGAATTATATAATAGTATTTGCTGGATTTAATTAACAGTTCATTTTAATACAGGCTTTAAATATGTGGTAGGAAGTTCATTATAAATGCCACCTATTACTCCTTGTGAATATGATTGAATATCTTTATAAAAGAACTACCTGACCTGATTTTAATAATTATATGAACAATTATAAATCTGTAGTGGTATTTTTGAAGATCCCTTTGAAAATCTGGTCCTCTTGTACTTGGTCTCTTTTAAATAGTTCCTGGATAGAGATGATAAATGCATATCCAATTTTGATCATTATCAATTTTTACTAGCTGATTCTATCATATCTTTTTAAAATCCATAAATGGATCTACATCATTACCTTTTAATTTATTGATAAAATGACATACTCTGTTTGAGTTCCTCAATAAATTTGAGTAGTATCTTGTTTGCTGAAAAGTAAGTAGTCTTTGTCTACTTTGAAATATTTTGGTATTTAAAAGCTACAATTTTTTCTGCATTGTATGTTTAACTGTGATTATGTCCTGTTTCTCATAGATTTCGTCCAAACTTACCAGTTTCATATATAGAAAGTGCCTTAGCTTTTCCTTCTGCTGATGACTGTATGGCATTTTTAACAAAGGCTAATCTAATATTTGGGGACTCCGGTGTTGTCAACTGCAAGGAATCTATGGCTCCCTTGGCCAACTTCTAAAGTTTTTTCAGTTGCATCTTGAATCCACTTTTAAGTGTCATTTCTGCCTTTGCTTACTAGATGATTACTTAATGTGGCAAAAATAATTATGGAGTTTTTAATGTCTTTGCGATGGTTGTAAAGTTAGATGCTTGAAATAAGAGTTTTGAAATCAAGATAGTGAGAATCATACCATTTAAAGCAATATTAGATATTGAGATAATCAGAAATCAAATTGATCTCTAAAATATTATGCTGTTTTTCAAAGAAAATTCTGCTTGTTCTTCAGATTTTTATTGAATTTGCATATTTGCTGAAGCTGTTCCTGTTCCATGAAGATTTACACGATTTCAATCTAATACATCAAACAAGTCAAGGAGTTTCAAGCTGTTATTACCCTCTCTGCCGTAAAGTCTGAAGTATGATGAAAAGGCTAATTATTTTTTTTAATCTTGAGGTTTTTATCTTTTCATGTCATATTTTGAAATGCTGTTGCTGTACAAAGAAAACCAACTGTTGAAGCTTTTATTCTTCAGATGTGAAGATCTTTTTTGTATGTGTCTGCTTGCAGTTGAATTTTATAGTATATGAAAAGCTGGGCTTTTGATTTTTATAAAGGAAAAGAAGTTTGTGAAAGTTCTTTTGCTTTTTAGAGAGAATTTCCTGTGAAGATTGCGTGGCTATGATTAAGACTTTCTAAAGACTATAATTAACAAGCTATTTTAAAAAGTCAGTTAAAAGTTGTTTTCTTATGAAATTAACCGGTATTTATTGAAAGTTTGATATTGATAGTGCAAAGTAAAATCTGATTTTTAATATGTTCTTTGTATCACTTGAACTGATTTTCGCAAATACAAATCAGAATATGCTGAAAAAAATATGTCAGCATGCTTTTTCTAAAAAAAGAAAAAAAAAAGAAAGAAGACTTATTGGACTACTATTAAAAAAATAAATAAAAGAACTTTGAGAAAGCTTTAAATATGAAATATTAGTGGATCTCCATACTATCAGTGTGCCACATCATCTAGTAATGCATAGCAGGGATGTTACTTATTTGTGACTCAAGTTTGCTGAGTTGGAGCATTCCTACAAAGTCTACCAGAAATTAGCTGCATCCCCCTTTTTCTCATAATCCTTTTCTTTCCCACCCTTCTTTTGTTTTGTTTATTTTTTTTCAAAATTAGGTTTCTTCAAGTCAGTGATGGTAAGAAGTGCTGCGAAAGGTGAAGTCCTCTTTGAAATAAGTCTGCTGAATGACCTGCTGAGCATATCATTCCATGTGACCCATTGTTGTCCCACAACTGTGTGCCATTAAGTTCCAGTAATCAACCATTCCTCATTAGTGTCGTACAGCCTGATTGATTGCTGCATTTATTATATGAAATTAAATGTAAATATGTAAACTATATTTTGAAAATAGAAATTTATAACATTTTGTCAGTTTTACTAGTATTTTAATTATTTTTAACCAAATAGTTAAAATAATGTAAGTCATATTTTTTTTCCAAGTTAAGTTGTATTTATTTTTAAAATATTTAAATTCAGTAGCAGTTACTGTTATGTTATATTTAATGTTTATTTTTATCTCAAAAATTTTTTTTAATTCTTTTTATTTTTTTTATTTATTAACTACAAAAAAAATTTAATCATACCGAGTAAGTTTTATCAGATCTGTATGTATCATTTCATTCACCTTTTAAAAAAATATATTTATTGATTGTGACATTTAGAAGTACCATGATTTAATGTATGATATCTTGGCTTTTTGCATATTTTTAAAATAATAAAGTAGTAAAATTCCTAAATTATTTAATCAGATTGGTTTTTAAATGTGAATGAAAATGAATCATTAATCCACATTTTGTTAGTTGTTTATTTTAATGTTATCATGATGATTGTACTGCAGGAAATTTGGTGCAAGATATATAAAAAATTCATATATTGTTGAAGTCAGATTGTAACATACTGCTATAAATGCTTTCCATTTTATGAAGCATTTCTAAGTATCTCAAGTCCTCAAATCCAAATAATTTTATGTATTTAGTTTAATGCATTTTTCATTATGATTTTGTCATTTTGCACAATTTGTTAAATGTTTGTAAATAAGATGTATTATTTATTTATGTACAATGTGTAAATATGTATATAGTTCATTAAATATTTGTTTATAAGCATGTATCTTTATTTAAGATTTACTCATTATTTTTATTGAATTTTCTGAGCCAGTTTCGGAAGGGGGGGGGGGTGCACCCTTTCTGCCCCTTGATTTATACCAAAAAAAAAAAAGTCTTTATTGCTTCTTATCCAGAAAATTATCTCTTTTGTTTTAAAAATTGTTTGCATAACAAAAATTCCTCAATCTTATCTTAAAAAGAGTATCCTGGATTTTAAATATTAAAAGTGTCTCTAAAAGCTTTTTAAAAAGCCTTAAAAAACTAAAAGGTACATTGTGGAATCTAAAAGGTATCCTTAAATATAAAAAAGTATAATTTTTTTTACACCAGCAGCACCCTGTCCCTTTTTATTTAAGCCTTGATTTTTTGTTTTATTATTATTATTCTAAATAACTTATTTTAATGCAGATTTTTTTAAACATACAGACTTTTTAAAAAAATCCAGAATAAGTTATTCTTGATTCATAATGCTTAATCTATATCTATCATCTACACTCATGTCCAAAAATTAAAGATAAGTGACCAGCGCTTTTTATTTTACATGTTTTTTCAAACACCTACTGAAATTCTTGCCGAAGTTCTTAAATTTCTAATATGTTTCACTTAATATTTCTCAATGAAAATTTAGTCAGGAAGGCAATTGCGGAGCTAATAAAATATTTGTAACTATCCATGTAACATAAAATGATTAAAATGGTCTGTCGCTTTTTAGGTGTGTTCATAATTATGTAAATACGTAGCACTTATAGTGGCCGTTCAATCCGTCCATCTGTCCGCATATAACAACGGAAAAACTACCCAACCGAATTGTTTGAAATTTAAAATACATAATTATTACATAATTTTGTCAAGTCATTTCAAATTGTATGAAAATCGGATGCATAGATCAATTACTGGGGCAATCAAAAGTATTCCATTACATTACGGCCAATGGGGAAAAAATTTCAAATACATTTTAATCCTTTGAAATTTAAAATGCATAATTATTACATAATTTTGTCGACTTTTTTAAATTTTTTTGATAATCGGATGCATAGATCAATTACAGGGGCAATCAAAAGTATTCCATTACATTACGGCCAATGAGGAAAAAATTTTCAAATACATTTTAATCGTTTGAAATTTAAAATGTATAATTATTACATAATTTTGATGACTTATTTCAATTTTTTTGATAATCGGGTGCATAGATCAATTACAGGGGCAATCAAAAGTATTCCGTTACATTACGGTCAATGGGAAAAAATGTTTCACATGCATTTTAATGGTGTTACACTCATTCGAACCTAATAAAATTTGTATGCAACTATAATAATTGTATGCAACTATAATGCAATATTATAATATACATTTTACATAATTTGTGGTGCAAAGAACTGTTGTTATTGATTTACAAGGCCACACAAAAGTAATCCATTACATAATGGTATAGGAAGAACATTGTTTGATGAGCATTTTAATTGTAATTCACTATTTACAATTTTATGAGATTGATATATGAGTAATATTTTTAAAACTGCGTTATCGTACAAACGCACCTCATTTGCTACGCTTCATGTGCAATTTCCAACTTGTTTTAATTGACTATGCCAGTCATGTTCAATGTTTGTGTAAGCATAACACTCATATTAGGTGTATGGCGATCAGAGATCCCCCATCAACCAGACATCAGTCGTGATGGGAGGCTAGAGTGAGGCTAATTGCCTGGCAAGTGCCCAACCAGTATTATTATAATACTGGTCTATTCTGTTGAGCTGTCTAAATGACAGAACAGATGTTATGACCTATAAGGTTATCTGAGTGAAAAATCCCAGCTGGCTATCGCCCAGGTAGCTTAACAGGTAAAGCATTGGCCTTTTGTAAGCCAAGTATCTGAGTTCGATTTCCAGCCTGGTCAATTTTTCACTCAGTTGGAAATATTTAATTCGTATGATTACTTTACCAATCAGCTAGATTGTGTTGAAAATAATAGTATATCTACGTATCCATCGTCATATGGAGTTCCATTACCTGAGGTCTATTCAGTTGAGCTGTCTGAATGACAGACCAGATGTTATGACCTATAAGGTTATCTGAGTGAGAAATCCCAGCTGGCTATCACCCAGGTAGCTTAACAGGTAAAACATTGGCAGGCCTGGACTGGCTCCTTTGGGGGCCCTCGGCAAGAGACTGAAAAGGGGCCCCTTAATGGGTAGTTTAGCAAGAATAGAACCATCATCTGTATAATAAAAGCCTAATTGTCCAAGAGCCGACCACACAAAACCCTATGTCATTGAGCACAAGAAAAAATTCTTTATTTTATGGAAGAGTAGTAATAGAGGAATCTAATTATCCATGTCTGCTGGAAGTGAAGTGGTGCATAATAAAAAAAATTGATACCACTAGTGATTGATTCGTAGGTTTAGCATTGTCGCTGTACAATCAAAAGTATGAAAACATGGAAAACTGGGTGCAGAAAAACACAGTGCTAATCCTTCGAGTCAACGACTAGTGGTATTAATTTTTGGCTTATGCACCAAATAATAGAAAAGGTGCATGATAAACATTGTAAACATTTGTTGTGGTCAGAGAAACAAATTTAAAGATTTTCGTTACTTCCAATTTTAGATTCTAAATCGTCAAATTCAAAGATTTCTTTCAGTTTCTTTCAACTTGTCTTCTTTAGCCACTGTAAAACTTTCATGCTGGCCTGTAAACTGTTTCAGGTCTATCAGTAATTGACTTTTTTCAGTTTTACAAAATTTAGAAATTTTTTACGTAGGATTTCTATAAGAAAACAATGATTCACTATGAATCTATTACATTTATTTGGGTTTAACCAGGATAATGTTCTAAAAAATTTTTGACAAAATCTTTCTTCGATAATTATCCTGGCACAATTTAAAACACTGAAAAAGACCAATTTATATTTTGAGCCGTTGAGATTCAAGGATGCCATTGAGATTCAATTTTGTCTATTAATTTTTCACCACACATTTTTTTCTTTGAAATTTGCTTTTCCTTGGATAATGAAAAAACACTGTAAACACTGGTGACAATTAATAAATAAAGTAAGACTTTGCAAAATCATTATAAAAGAAAAAATAAAGTAGGATGCATTTCGAGCTACAACAATAACAGCTCATCATCAGCTAATCTGCAAGGGCACAGAGTCGAGGTAAAGTGAAAGAAAGAGGGAGGAGATTACAAAGAGTACGACAGGTGGTGCTGTCTGAAAGAGCCCAGGAGGATGAGAAAAGTCGAGATAAAGGGAAAGAAAGAGGGAGGAGATTACAAAGAGTGCCATAGGTGGCGCTAGCTGGAAGAGCCCAGGTGGAAGAGAAAAATGATGCTAAACTAATAAAAGAGAGAGAAAACGGTGGAAAATAAATAAATAAAAATAAATTAATTAGTAAAAATAAATTAATAAAATAAAAAGGAATAAAAAGAAAATAGTAATAATTGTAGAAATAGTAAATAAAAAAAATAATTAATTAATTAAAAAGTAAAAATTAATAATTAAAAAAACCTTGGAATCTAATTCTACTTCCATATCACCAATCTTGTTATCTTCTATCTCTCCGTTAATTGTGCTTGTACAACATTCTTTTAATATAAAACCTAGCGTGTTTGCCACTCCTTTTATCTCTTACTTTTTGAAGCATCTTCTCTACAGAAATGTAGATTGTAAAAAATGGTTTTATTTTATAAATAATTTGAAATAAAAGATATAACAAGAATATAATCTAGTAAATCAATATACTTACGTAGGTTTCCAAATCTGGACTATTGACTGATCAAATATCTTGTCATGAATTTAGAGGGTTCGTACAGACTCCTTAGAAACTACTTAGAAATGAAAACGTTCCCAAGTAATACTTAGAACTACTTAGATAAACAAAATACTCCTTAGAAACTCCTTAAATTGTATTGCAGTTTTGCACGCCAGCAATATTAATCCCGCAAAAAAAAAAAAAAAAAAAAAAAAAAAAACCGTGATTGTAAAACTCACGATAAACCCTTTATGCACGTCATTCATCAGAAGCACAGCAGTGATTGGTTGGGATCATATTAATTGCCACCAAACCAAAGTGATTTACTTTTCACGGCCGTAAGGGAAAGAAAAGTGAAAAGAATAATCCAGACACACCTCTCAGTTTCTAATTTCAAAAAGTGATTACACGATTACACTGTTTAATTCCTTCACAGCTAGATGTACAACTTTGATTTCTTCTTCTTAATACTATTCATCATCCCAGTTGTGTAGTCCTGGAAAAAAAAAAGGGGGGGGGGACGCTCATAGTCTCGAACATTAGGATCTCTATCACCCATACGGCTAATTTGATTGTGAATTCCAGGGATAATTAATTAAAAAATTAAATTTAAATTAAGAAAATAAATTTAAATTTTATTTTAAAATTAAATTAAATTTACTTTAAAAATTAATTAAAATTTTAAACATTTAATTATATTTAAAATTTAATTAAAATTATAAAAAAAACTTTAAGTTGCTTATATAAATTATTTATTTATTTATTTTGTACTTAGTTATTCAGTATGGAAAAGTAATTCATTCAACGCAATTTATTTTATGTTACAACAATTTTAACAATTTTTTACTTCAAACACTATTTTAAATACAGGATGATTCTAAATTCATGGTAAAAACTTTAAGTAGTCAATTTGGCCCCTTTCTATTTCAAAAATTTTCCTTCATACCAGGGGTCGATTTAGAAAAAGAAAGTTGCATAGCAGTAACTGCTATACAAAGTCAGTTTTGAATAGCAGTTAGACACGTTTGTATAGGAAGTAAAAAATAGCTAACGTAATTTTTAAATCTTGAAAATTTACAAAAAAATTTCTTTAAAAAAAGCTATATTTAACCAAAAGCATAAATGAAAGTAAATAAAATTATACAAAAAGTAAAAAATAGTAAAAGAATCGTAACAGTGAGTGTTCATTTTAGAACCACTACAACACGCGCGTCAAACTTCTATGAGCAAACGCCGTGATTAGCGAGTAACAGTGATTCAGTAATCAATCACAGCGTCAGGGCGGGAATAAATCATGTGTTTACTGGGAAAACTGCGCCCAGCAATGACGTCTCACAACTGTACTTCCATTGTAAATAAACACTTGGGGAGAGTGAAAACACAATGTATGTCGTGTAAAAACATCTTTAAATTTTAACTTTAAGTGTACATGACATAACAAAGGGTGTGGGAAATATGCATCGCAATGATTGCGATTTAATGTATTTTTTGGATCGCATTTTAGTTAAATTTGAATCGCAAATTGCGATGCGATACCGCTTAAATCGAACCCTGCTTCATACCAAAAAATTCCTATACTATTCTTTTGATTATTTAAGATAAGACATTTCAAGATTACAAAAAGAAAAAAAAAATTCTTTGAAATTTCCTGGTATGAAATCGAAAATTTTGAATTTAAAAAAAAAAAAAAAGAAAGAAAAGAACAACTAGCAAATCCTTCAAATGCAAAAAATACATTTAAAAAAAAATGTAGTCTTTTTTTTTTTTAAATAAGAAATTTTGATTTCATACCAGAATTTTTCAAAGAAGAATTTTTTCTTTAAATAATCATGAAATGTCTCTCATAAATAAAGAAAATAATAGCATAGGAGTTTTATGATGTGAATAAGAAAACTTGAAATCATAAAAAGGGACAAATTGAGCCCCTTGTGTTTGTATCCGAACGCGTCACTTGCGCTCATACATTCCTATACAATAGATTGTTGTTACAGTGTCCACAACCTAAACCAGCGATTAGAGGGCGTTCCCTGTAGAGGTCTGTACGGGTCGAAATTTCCAGGCTCGAAAAAAAAAATTCGTCCGGTCCGGCTAAATTTCGGCCCGAGCCCGACGCGGCCCGTAGAGAAAAAAAAAATTGACGGCCTGACCAGGCCCGATATGACAGCTAAATACAAGGCCAGAAAAGTAGTTAAAAATCCGGCCCGTCCGAGTGAATTTCTACAAAACATTGATCTTTACTCTTGCGGAAGAGTTCTGACCAAAAAAACTTATCTTAGTCTTTTTTTCCCCATGTTTATAATCTTCATTTAAGCAGAAGTGACGTAAGCTGCGATATTTGTGCTTTTTCTGAACCTTTGTTTGTATGTAAATGTTTCAGTTATATTTAGTATTATTAATCCATATTCCATGTAATGGAGACATAAAAATCCAAAAAATAGTATACGGTAAAAATAAAATCTTCTAAGTCGGAATCGCATTGGAAAGAAAAAATACGTTCCCTTCTTAGCAGACGTAAATGTTTAATATATTTCTTCTCGCGTATTATTGTATTAATTTTGCATGGATGAACAGTTCAAAAGAAGTTTAAAAGAAAATTCCGTCTTATACAGGGTTTTTTTTTTTTCATGCGTTTAACTCTATTTTAATAAGCCTAGAAATCTATGATTCTTTAAAAAGAATAAATTCTAATGTTAATAGTAGAATAATGACGACTTAAAAGTATATGCCTTTTTAGTAAAAAGGGTATAGTCGGGTTTCTTAGTAAAATATGCCCTTGAGTCAATCACATCGAGTCCTACATGAATCGATAGCCCATAAAAAGAAATTCATTTCTTCCCAGTTTCAAGTTTGTATCTCAAGACCACGGGGGGGTAATGACAATAAATGCCTGTTTTGTAAAAGAGCACATTGTGACGAAACTACTAAGCAGATTTCAACGAAAAAAAAAATAAGAGATGTATAAAACCACCATACGAATGTTTGACAATTTTTTCAGATTTTTTTTAACAAAAGAACAAGTTTTCTAACATTTTTCTTGTTTTTAAATGAACAACTATAAAATTTGAATTAAAAATCTGTTGAAATCTCCCAGTGACCACCTTAATTTTTTTTGCATGAAGTACTGTGAGATATGATTATATTTACTATCAACTTCAACTTTCTACGTAGGGTGCATCAATAAAAAAAAATGAAAAATCATATTCCGGCGGCGATGGGGACGTGTTTGGCACAAATCTCACATATTAGTTCAAACATTAGTTTAAAAAGGAGGCGTGAAATAACATTATACGACAGAACTTTTCGGTAGACCTAATATGTAAGATTTGTGAGAGACACGCCTCCCATCTCCACCGGAATATAATTTTGTCTTTTTTTAATAAGATGCACCCTACGTATAGAAAGTTGAAATTGATAGTGAATATGCATCATATCTCATAGTATTTCATGCAAAAAAATTAAGGTGGTCATTCAGAAGTTTCAATAGATTTTTAATTAAAATGTTCATTCAAAAATAAGAAAAATGTTAGAAAACTTGTTCTTTTGTTTAAAAAAATCTGAAAAAATTATCAAATATTCGTATGGTGGTTTTAGACACCCCTTATATTTTTCATTGAAATCCGCTTAGTAGTTTCGTCACAATGCGCTCTTTTCCAAAACAGGCATTTAGGGTCATTACCCCCCCGTGGTCTTGAGATACAAACTTGAAACTGGGGAGAAATGAATTTCTTTTTATAGGCTATCGATTCATGTTGGAATCGATGAAATTAACTTAGGGGCATATTTTACCTAGAAACCCGGCTATATCTTTTTTAAACAAAGGCAAATTTTACTGGTTTATAAACAGACTTGGCCACATCGAGAAAGAGATTTTCATATGGTATGACTCAACTGGAACTGATTATTTTGGTCCGTGAAGATTAGGAAGAACTAAATCAGTCCCGGCTTCGTACGGAAAAATTAAGTTAGGCCCGACACTCCGGGAAAAAAAAGAAGGGCTGAGCACGGCCCGAATGTCGTTAATGGAAATCGGCCCGAACCCGGCCCGTGCAGATCTCTAGTTCCCTGTACCAACCCTGAAATATTGATTTCCACAATGCCCGTTGTTCACTTTTTCGATTTTTTTCAGTCTTTTTTTTAATGAGGATATTTTGACTTTCGGAACCGGTTCCAAAAATGAAATTATCCAAACAAAATAAAAAAGTTGCAAACATAATTGAAAAAGTAAAAAACGGCCATTGTAGCAATAGGCCTCAGATATCAATGCAAAAATAGTTTTAAAATATTTAAATGCAAACGAGATATTTAAAAAAAAAAAAAAAAAAGATTCTTCCATCGTCAGAAAGCTGGTGTTTTCGCGTGAGTGAATTAAGTAGTCCTTAACACGCAAATTCTTTATTATATAATATTTGTATTTTTTACATACCACACAGTAAAACTAACTGTGTAATTAAATGGAAAAAATGTAAAACAATTAAGAAAAGGTTTTCTGGCAATGAACGTTCATTGCAGTCCTATATATGAATTCATTTGTATCATATTTTTACAGTAAAACTTATTTATGCTAAAAAAAGATAATATTCCTGAAATTTTTCTCAAATCCCGCCCACACAAGTTAAATAATTCGACTTGTTGCACTGCATATGATTTATAGAATTCATTCCATATAATGTAATAAAAATTAGTTAAGATTGGAAATGCACATCCTGCAATATTGTTCATACAGGGTTAAAGAAAATTGATATGATACATTCCTTATGTTTTCAGTGGATGACGTTAATTCCCTCCTCAATAAGGTATAACAATTTCACAATATGCTTTTCAAACAATTATTGTACAACGAGAGTAACGCAACATAATTTCTTTGTATATCCCTGTAAATGAACAATAGATCCTAGACTACTCAATCCTTATTCTATATTAAGCGCTTTGTTATGCATTTCAGTAATATATATAAATTTCATTATGCTTGAAGTCGTGTAACGTCATTAAAATAGAATGTAAAGAGTTTTCTTTCTGTATGGCATAATTTAATGAAATAGTTCTATGTAACCTGTAAACGAATTACAAGTGCTACATACTTAATTTGCATTAAAAAATCTCTATAGTAAATAGTAAATCATGATAATACATATACAGTAGACTCCCTCAAATCCGCACTCCTAAAATCCGCAATTCTCTAAAATCCGCACATATTTTACGGATGTAAACAATGAAACATTCAGTTCAGATGTTGGTGCAAAATTTGACTTTTTTAATTTTATATCAATGCCATATGTTTTGTAAATTGTAATTTTTGTTAAGGTTATTGAATTCATGTTTTTTCATGAAGAAAGAATAACTTATTTCTGAAAAAATTAAGATATTGCTGATATTATTGGTAATCACAATCTTACTATACATATTTATGTATTAATCAAGCTTTTTTAGTTATTAAGTCTGGCTAAACCTGAAATAAAGCTTCATTATTTTATGATCTTGATGTGAATTAATACTGTACCTTTATGAGGCAAGTTTCATTGAATAATTTAAGAAAAATATATTTCATCTTTATAATGAATATTTAATTGTACATTATTGATTATTAATTTGACCTTTGCTTTTGTATTTTTATCATTTTAAAAACTATCTAAATTTTTATTATCTTAGTTTATTACTTATTTTAATACTTTAGCATATTGTAAGCATTCATTAAACTTTTGATTTCATTATTAATTACATTCAAATTATTTTTTAAAAATGTAAACAAAGCAATGACCAGAAATCCGCAAAATTCTAAAATCCGCAAAGCCTCTGGTCCCAATCTGTGCGGATTTGAGGGAGTCTACTGTATATAGACAGTGTGGCAGTCTAAGTTTAAAACGTTGTATTTTAATTTTGTATTTTTTATGGTGCTGCAAACTTTATAGAGATTGCAGACATTTTTAAACAATATTGCAGTAATTCAATAAAATTTTTATTTAGAAATATAACAAATATGATGTATGTTAAAAACCTCAAATTAAATTTCTATCAGCTTTTTTTCGAAATAAATTAATGAAACAGATGTTCTTTTTTCTTTTTCTTAACTCTTGATGTATTTTAATCTCGGGTTTACAAAAAAAAGAAAATTGCAAATGTAAAAGAGAAACAGAATTACAACTAGTCTTTTACGCAGGCTTCAGGTGGACAATACTTCTCCCTAATGAATAATTCTTGGTTATCTTTTCTTTTACTGTTCAATTACTTTAAAACCTCTGAGAAAAACAAGCTGTATTATTTTTTGAAAATTTTGAGAAAGAAAGAAAATTCAGTTAATTAAATTTGAAAATTTAGACGGGCAATTCTGCTCAACCACCAATGATGATGCCCAGGTTTCTTTTCCGCCCCCATAGTTTTATAACAAAAACCTATTGATATTTGGCAAATATATAACCCTTATCAAAAGTTCAAAATATAGCAAATAATTTAAGATATTATTGATCAAAACTCAAAAAATACTTAAAATTTTGTTGAATCTGATCTGCAATTGTGGTCGGTGATTTCGCATCTGTTTTTGTACAGCAACGTTTGGAAGAAATTGCAAATCTTTTCAGTTTTGGCTGCCTACATCGTTTCATTGTTATTTTCCCCTCAAAAATTAAAATTATGATACAAAATATTTATGGCTAGAAAAAACGAGGCAACTCAGAGAAACCTTGTATATAATCAAGAAATAATTCTGAATGTGAACGAGAGAAGGGATTATAATCGTTCTGGGGGATTCTTTCACTGAACAGTATCAGAAGTTGTCGGTCTGCATTGATGTCCTTTTATTGACTGTATTCAACAGCAGACGCCATATACCGGCCGATTGATGAAGACTACTAACTAGCAGTATGAGACAGCTATGACATTTACCCTGAATGTCTTTAAAGACCTTATTTACTGATTAATGGAAACATGCTGGTGCTAATTGTCGTGTGAGTAAATAATGACCCGGCTTTCAATACTCGAACATCTGGATATTTTTTAAACTGAGACTGCGGTGTGTCCAAGTCCAAATCGGGAGCTTATGGGATCTTTCTGTTAGGAAAAAGGAAGGGGATAATGGACTTCCGAGTAAAACTAATGTATGCCTTTGAAAAAACGAATGTTAGCGCAGTATTTCATTACTGATAATTTGTCTTTTTGAGTACCGTTGTTATGTTGTTAAAGAAAACTAAAATGGTTTAAAATATTAATCTATACATTACAAAATTATTAATTTTTTAATTTTTTTAAAAGTTTTAATTATTTAATGAATTAGGAAGATTTGCGTCCCCTCGCGTCCTTAGCGTCCCCCTTGCGATAAAAAAAATAAGGGGACGCTTGAAAGAAAATAAAAAAGTGGGGGGACGCCGTCCCCCCTCGACTACACCACGACCACTGCATCATCCTCAACTTTGCTGATAACGGTGGATTCAGCTGTGATTCGCATCCGAAAATTAGAAATTGTGTTATCAATCAGTTCCACATAGTCACCAACTTGTACGGTTTTGCGCGCAGAGAAATGCAAATTTCGTGAAAGGATCGCTGAAAAAGCACACATTTCGTCAGTATTTCGTGGAAAAACGACAATTTCGTCAATGTTTTTGTCAACGAACTTTGTCAAAAGATCGAATTTCCTGTGCGGATGGAGGTTAAAATGGCAATTTCACCAAATATCGCAGATAAAAGGCTAATTTCGCCTGAAGACCGCAGGAAAACGCTGATTTTGTCTTAGAGGTCTGCACGGGCCCGGGCCTGGCCCGTACCCGGCCCGGCCCGCGGGCCGGGCCGGGCCGGCGGAATTGTTTCAAATTTTCTAACGGGCCGGGCCGGGCCGGGCCGGCAAAAATATTGAACGGGCCATACGGGCCGGGCCGGGCCGATAAAAAAATTTTCGGGCCTGCCGGCCCGTTCTCAAGATTTAAGCAGAAACGTTAAAATATGATCTATTTTCAACGCAAATGGTTTTAACGAGAATAAATATAAATGTGCGTCACGAGCCATACTTGTTTGACAGCCTCAATATAAAAATGTAACTTGTACAGTGTGAGATCGGCATCGGACAGTTAAATTGTGTGTAACCCGTTTTAATATTTTTTTAGCTGACTCATACCGGGCCGAGATCAAGCTTGCATCACTTTTCTACTGTCCTTGTTCCTTACCGGACAGGAACAAGACTTAATTGTTCTCAAGACAACATGACTTGTAAAATTATTAACAGCGATAAAGAACTTATGTTAGATTAATCTTTGGATATATACTTCTTGGTGGTTTTTAAATTAATTTCTCAATAACGCGAAAGTTTGATGGTTTTTAAATTTATTACTCAATAACGCGAAAGTTTGACACATTTTCAGATTAATTTTTAATTGTAAAAACATAAAAATGATAAGCCTGACTATTAAAGGCATTTGGAATCGAATAGCATTTTTCATTTTTGATGAATAAAATACTTGCATAAATTTGTTCAGATACAATAATTTCTCAAATGGTTGCAGGTTTTTCTCCCTTCCCAAGCTGTCGCTTCCGGAAATTCTATTGAAAATGCCGACTATAACAATAATTTATTTCCTTTTAGTATTCTTAAATTGCTTGTATCAAAAAACGGTTAATGCCACTTGATTATATAGTTTCTGAATAAAGATACCTGCAGTGCGTTTCTGAGAAAAAAATGAATTTATAAATGTATCAGAAAGGCGTATATTTGAGTTAACGAATGAATTTGGATTTAAAATCTTTAATAAAATGATATAGAAATATTTTTATAAATCTTCTTTTATTAAACAGCTTCAAAAGTTACGATGTTTTTAACTTTCTTTTTTCTTTTATTCTAGGCCATATTAATTTTTTGATGAATCTCTATTTGATTTTTGAAAGCCTAAAAATCTTAGTAATCACTAATGTTGCTAATGCGTATTTCGTGTAAAATATACTGTAAAATCATTCCATAGATATGTATGCAGTATTCTTTAAAGAGATCTTAATTATATGAAAAAATCTGATTTTTTTAGAAATTGTAGAAATTGTAACGGGCCAAAACGGGCCGGGCCGGGCCTGTTTTCACTGATTTCTGTACGGGCCGGGCCGGGCCTAAAATATAAAAATTTAAACGGGCCGGGCCGGGCCCGGGCCGAACTTTTAAGTTTTACAACGGGCCGGGTCGGGCCGAAAATTTTTTCCTACGGGCCGGGCTTGGAAATTCCGGCCCGTGCAGACCTCTATTTGTCTAAAGATTGTGGATATAACACCGATTTCGTTAAAAGATCGTGGGAAAAAACGCTGTTTTTCGATAAAAGATCGCTTACAAATATTTTGTCAAAAGATCATTAAAAAACGCAGATTTCATCAAAAGATCACAGAAAAAACGCCGATTTCGTCAAAAGATCACGGGGATAAAACGCAGTTTTCGAGAAAAGATCGTATAATAAAGCAAATTTTGTTTTAAAAAAAACTTCGATTTCATTAAAACAAAAAAAAAAAAAAAAAGACCACGGGAAAAAGCCGATTTTGTCAAAAGATCGCGGAAAAACAGCCGATTTCGACAAAAGATCGCAATAAATCGCCGATTTTGCTAAAGTATCGCAGATAAATTGCTGATTTCATCTGAAGATCGCGGATAGCCCCCCCTCTCCCGGAGGTTGACTCGCGGAATCTCTGCGGAATCGGGGCTGTGCAAGTGCATTCCACATAAATAACAAAAGTGGCAAGTTCTTAAAATTTTTTTGGACTCCTTGGATTTTTTATGTATTCCTTGGATTTTTTCTGCCCAATTCTGTATGAACCCTGATTTAGATTTGCAGTTAAAACTACCATTTGATACTTTAAAAAAAACAGTAATAAAATTGAATTAAGGATAGAGAGCCAACGAATATAAATGCACAAATAAAGTATGAGAAGGTAGCAAATAGCTATTTCGAATCTACTAACGAGATTCTTCATCAGTGCAAAACTCAGCGAGCTAAAAGTAGCAAAACTGAGCGAAGAGACAGAGAGACGCAGGCTTATATACCCGCTATGGGAACAATCCCGCCTAAAGGAAAGCAACCAATGAGAAGAAAGCAGACAAAACCAACTGAGTGGACAAGTAGCGACATCTATCGGAGAACCAGCAAAACAAAAACTAAAAAGCGAGTGAAAAAAAAAAAATTAAATTAACGATTTCCAAATACTTGGAAAATAAGGAGTACTAGATAAGTCATTGACTAAGGAGTGAGAATTTTTTATGATGTGGTAAACTTCCCAAAAATCAAGATCAAGAATAGAAGGACATTTATGGATGATGGTGGCTGAAGATAAGTTAAACTTATGTTGAGAAGACCAACAATGTTGAGCAATAGAGGAACGTTTAAGCTCCTGATTTTTGACATACCTTTTATGTTCCATTAAACGAAATCTGAGAGCACGTTTAGTCTGACCAATATAAGAAAGACCACATTGGCAAGAAATTTGGTAAATACCCCAGTTATCTAAGTGATCAATGGGGTGCTTAAGATTTGAAAAAGCAATTTTATTAACAGGAGAAAAAATAACATTGAAATCGAACCTTTTTAAAATTTTAGCAACTTGCTGACTAATTTTAGGGAAAAAAGGCAAAACAACCAAAGCATTGGAGTTCGAATTAAAGTTCTTACTTTCAGATTGTGTAGAATTTGTCAATTTTCTATGAATAGAATCTATAATATTAGGAGAATAACCACGATCAACAGCAATAGCTTTTAGGTAATTAAGTTCATCACTGAGTAACTGAGGAGTTGAACAAATATTGGAAGCCCGGAAAACAAAAGTTTTAAAAGCCGCAACTTTCTGGTTAGGGGGATGAGAAGAATATCTGTGAGGTGGAAGACTGACAGCAAAAGGTTTGCGAAAGACAGTAGTCTGAAAATTATCTTCATTGCGAATAACAAGAACATCCAGAAAAGGAAGGCAATTGTCCGATTCAGTTTCAAAAGTAAATTGAATGCAAGAATCAATAGAATTCATGACAGAGAGAATATGATTTATATCAGAATTCACTTCAACTAAAGCATAGATATCATCTACATAACGAACATAGAATGGAAATTTTAAGACTTCAAATAATTTTATTTCAAAGTAATACATGTACAAATCGCATAAAGTCGGACTAAGAGGATTACCCATAGCCAAACCTGGTTATATTGGTCAGACTAAACGTGCTCTCAGATTTCGTTTAATGGAACATAAAAGGTATGTCAAAAATCAGGAGCTTAAACGTTCCTCTATTGCTCAACATTGTTGGTCTTCTCAACATAAGTTTAACTTATCTTCAGCCACCATCATCCATAAATGTCCTTCTATTCTTGATCTTGATTTTTGGGAAGTTTACCACATCATAAAAAATTCTCACTCCTTAGTCAATGACTTATCTAGTACTCCTTATTTTCCAAGTATTTGGAAATCGTTAATTTAATTTTTTTTTTTCACTCGCTTTTTAGTTTTTGTTTTGCTGGTTCTCCGATAGATGTCGCTACTTGTCCACTCAGTTGGTTTTGTCTGCTTTCTTCTCATTGGTTGCTTTCCTTTAGGCGGGATTGTTCCCATAGCGGGTATATAAGCCTGCGTCTCTCTGTCTCTTCGCTCAGTTTTGCTACTTTTAGCTCGCTGAGTTTTGCACTGATGAAGAATCTCGTTAGTAGATTCGAAATAGCTATTTGCTACCTTCTCATACTTTATTTGTGCATTTATATTCGTTGGCTCTCTATCCTTAAACATTTGTGCACAAAGGCTTTATCTGCTATTTTAATGTATTTGGCGTCAACGGGCCTTGATTCCACTATTTCTGTTTTTATTTTACTTCTCTTTACTATGTCACAAATTAATAGATTTTGTAATTTACGGCTGAAAAAGTATAGGTTTTTGGAGCACTTACATTTTCTACGTGACTGTAGACGCAAAAAAGTGTTTCCTAGATTTATTTCAATACGTTGTAATTTATTTAATTCAAGTAGGATAGATAAGGTCTTGTTTCGATCTAAATTAGCTCTTTTAAGGGCTTTGATTCAAGAGACTCGCCAGAAAATTGCTCATATAGAGCGCGAGTTATATCACTTACATATCTCTCTTGGTAATTCTTTTCCTGATTTTGATTCTATAGACAGAATTTCATGGAATAGAGTCCTCAAAGCTTCTTCGATTCATTGCGCAGTTCTAAAAAGGAAATTTATTACGCTTTGTAATAATTCTTTCGCCAACAACTCTATAAATTTACCTACTGTTAACAAAAATGCTGTTCTCAATCTTTCTAGTGTCGCTTTAAGTAATAACCAGCTAAATGCTCTAAAATTAAACAACAATTTCTCTGTTTCTGCCCCTCCTTCGTTACCCCGTCTAATTGCTCCTATTGAAAGAGCCTTTAAGCATAGTGCTATTTCTCCTTCCCAAAAAGAGTCTATTAGGCATCTCATTGCCAATACTGTTGATTTCAATTCGAATGTTTATAAGCCAAATCTTAATAGTTCAGTTAAACATTGTCTAAAAAGTTTGTCTTCTGATCCGAATTTGATCATAACTAAGGCTGACAAAGGTGGTCAGATTGTCGTTCTTGACAAGTCTTCATATTTAGAAAAATCACATAAATTAATTAATGATGGTCCCTATGTGGATATCCACAAAGACCCTTCCTCTAATGAAATTGCTACTATCAAATCTGCCATTAAGTCTTCACACATTATTCCTGCTAAATTAAAGTGGTCTCTTATTCCTTCAATTGCTCATTGTGCCAGGTTTTATGCTTTACCTAAGGTCCATAAACCTGACATTCCTTTTAGACCCATTGTTTCCAGTATCGGTACGGCTTCTTATAAACTTGCCAAATATCTTGTTTCCATATTTTCTCCTCTCTCAAGTAATAATTCTTTCACTGTTAAGAATTCTTTTGAATTTACTAAAAAACTTCACAGTTTTAAGCCACAAGGCCACACGATGGTTTCTTTTGATGTTAAATCATTATTTACCAATGTTCCTGTCGAAGGTGCTTTAGATTGCCTCAAGAAAAGGCTCTGTGAATTTCATTTTTCCTTTTTCGAAATCGAGGAGCTTATTCATCTAACTCGTGCTTGCTTATCTCAAAATACTTTTGTTTTTAACGGGAATTTCTTTCGTATGATTGACGGTTTGGCTATGGGTAATCCTCTTAGTCCGACTTTATGCGATTTGTACATGTATTACTTTGAAATAAAATTATTTGAAGTCTTAAAATTTCCATTCTATGTTCGTTATGTAGATGATATCTATGCTTTAGTTGAAGTGAATTCTGATATAAATCATATTCTCTCTGTCATGAATTCTATTGATTCTTGCATTCAATTTACTTTCATGCAAGAAAATGGAAATGCACATGGAAATTCCGGCCCGTACAGACTTGTTACTAACTTGTTGATAAAGATTTCAACAAAAATTTCAATAGAGCCTTGTCCAGTCGGTCTTTTAAGTAACTTTCCTATGACTTTTTTTTTTTTTTTTTTTTGTTAACTATTTTCATTCTGCTCTTTTTGGTTGTCTTCAATATACTTTTTAACATGGTTTTCGAAAAACACATCATAATTTATATCCAACATGACCAGTTCGAGAAAAGTATTATGGTTATCTACAAAGTCAAACGTATAATCTCCTTCTGCTCTATCCCCTCTGTACGCAAAGCCTTGTTTTCCAATAAACAAACTACATCAATATATCCCATGGTGCGACTGAGAAGTGGAACGATTTAACGAAGTATTAAAACTTTTTAAACCTTTTTCAACGTTTAAAAATTTTCTCATTTTTTCTTTTTTCTTCATATCTTGCCTTGATACATATGCTTCATGTTGACACAACTGTGACATTGCACTAGGAACAACCATACTCTACGAGACAGGAAAGTGAGCGTCGCGACGCACTCTGAATCTGACTCTATGAACACTGCCCAAAGGGCAATGTGTTAGTCAGCAGTCCTATATACCCTGTTCGCACTGGGATAGTTGAGTCACTTAACTTTAAGTCACTTAAATTTTTTGAAGCGGGATACCCGGAATTAGGCTTCACCTGTTCGCACTTGCAAAATACTTTAAGTGACTTAACTTGGCCAAAATGGCATCTGGGCATGCGCATAAGTTCTGAAATTTGTAACTGTAACTTTTAACTGCTTTTTTGTTTACATAGCAATTACCCTGCCATATTTCAATTAAAAATTAATTTTGTCATCCTCCCAATTTATTTTGCTGGAGGAAATAACAGGTTCAATATTTTCCATTTTTGAACTTTGATTACAAAAAAACCCCCACAAACGCACGTGTTAAGCAATTGGGGTAAATAAATAACAGTTTGAAATAATTTATAATTGTTTTTAGGACTCAACTCCAGTAATTTAATAATCAGAATTAAATATTCTAAAATTCAGAAATAATAATTAAATATTCAGAAGGCACATTTCCACTCAACTCATAGTTAAGCGAGTAGTGCTCACTTAAGTGAGTTGCAGAAACTTGCTTAAGCAAGAATCTTGATTCCGGGTACGACCGCTTCAAAAAACTTCAAGTTAAGTGACTTAACTTTCTCAGTGCGAACAGGGTAATAGAGTTCATTAGTAGTGAAGTCACAACTCCAGAAATTGGGTCAAAACAAATCACAGAGTTCAGAAAAAATAGAGATGAAATGTGTTGTTTTATCGTGAAGCTAAAAATTCAACCCTGAAATTGATTTAAACAAGTTACAATTCGGCCCAAACACTTGCGGATCGCTTTTAAAACTTCACCCACTTCAATGAATTCAGCCTTTAAACGATATCTGATTTTACATTGAAAGCCTTTTTGATGGTATATAGTGCTTCTCTAACACACTCTAAACTCTCTTGGTTTGTATTGATCCAGTTACCATGGAAATGCGGGGTTGAGTTGTTTGTGACGTCACACTGATGAGTTCTATTCCGTCTGTCCAACGACATGACATGACGAAATTATATGAGTTACCACGAAAAAAATGTCAATTGCTTAAAATTTATTGTAAACGTATATAAATACTGGTAAATACTTATTTTTTTCTTATGTAAGTAGTAATTATAAAATCGTATATTCCAATTTTGGGATGAACCTTTCGGGCCCCTTTGGGGAGGGGGCCCTCGGCGATCGTCGACCAGCCGACCTGGCCAGTCCGGGCCTGAGCATTGGCCTTGTAAGCCAAGTATCTGGGTTGTATTCCCAGCCTGGTCAATTTTTCGCTCAGTTGGAGATGTTTAATTCGTATAACTGTAACTTAATTACTACCTATCGGTAACTTAACTGTAATTTAACAGTAATCCAACTATAACCTAAGCGTAACCAAATCGCAGCTGTAACCCAACTCTCATAAATAAAAATAAATCGCAACTTAAGTGTAACCTAACTGGAGGTGCATATTATGACGACAGTTACCAAATGTTATACTGTAGGTCCTATCAACTAATCGTCCTGGCGGTTAAATCGTTAAATGTATTGACGAATAATCGTCTTGTCGGCTAAATGGCTTGTCGACTAATTGACTTGTCGGCTATTTGAGCTGTCGGCTAATCGTCTTGTCGGCTAATTGACCTGCCGGCTAAATGTCCTGTCAGCTAATTGTCCTGTCGGTCAATTGACTTGGCTAAGTTTCCATGTCGGCTAGCTGTCTTGTCGGCTATTTGTCGCTGTCTGCGAATTGTCCTGTCGACTAAATGTATGTGTCGGCTAAATGTCCTTGTCGGCTAAATGTCCTGTCGGCTAAATGACATAGACCCGTTTATTGTATATAGTGCCAAGTTATTTACACAGTGCATTTTTCCAAAGGGAAGATCCTCTGATCCACTTAGTATATGATGAGATAAAATGCCTTATTATTAAAGTCGTAGGACATATTTGCAAACAGTCAGCCTTTGAAGATTGATGTCAGTCAATATCCCTTTGAAAGTAAAAATTTAATCTCTACGAAGGATGTTATTTTCAATGAAGGATTGCTAAAAGAGTTATTGCAACTATCTGAAAAAAATAGAAGTTATTTTTTAAGTGATGTGCAACGTCATTATGTAGCTTCTGGTAAGTATTTTTATAGTAAGGGTATATTGCAAAATAAAAACTTGAAATATTTCAGTTGCTTAAACCCAAAATTCAAAAATACTCCAAAAAAATGGACAAAAATTGACTATAACAGACATGTCACTTTTCCGCAAAAACATAGAATTCCATTTTTTTTGGCACCAAATTTTATCATTCTTGGATTTGATGCAAATATCCATTCAAATATGATGAAATTTTTTAATGGAGGGGTGGGGGAATTAGGTATCAGTAGCAGATGAAATACAACAAAAATAAGAGTATGAATGCATCAAATTTGGAAAAATTATTCAAAGGATCACAGAAAAAAAAAAAAAAAAAAAAAAAAAAAAAAAAAAAAAAAAACGAAAAACTAGTCAAAGCATCACCAAAATCGTGGGGGGAAAAAAAATTGATTTTTATCAAAAGATTTAATTTTTTTTTTTTTTTTTTTTTTTTTTTTAAATTATTAAAGGATCACTGGGGGAAATGCAACTTTCGTGGCAAAAATGACATTTCCGTCAAAGGATCGTGAGAAAAGATGCGATTTTTGAGAACGATCACGGGGGGGGGGGGGACCCATGATTTTTGAAGAATTGCGGGAGAAACATGATTTTCATCAAAGGATTGCAGGAGAAACATGATTTTTATCATCAAAGGATTATTGGAGAAATGCGATTTTCATCAAAGCATTGTAGGAAAAATGCAATTATCGTCAAAGGATTGCAGGAAAAAATGCACTTATATTAAAGGATCGTGTAAGCTATGCGATTATCATCGGAAGATCTTGTAAAATACACGAATTTTGTCAAAGAGTCGCGAAAAAATGGTTTTTTGTCAAATAATCTGGAAAATGGCTCTAATTTCATCAAAAAATCAAGTAAAATATGTGAATTTTTGCAAAAAAATTGTAGTAAATTCGTGAATTTTACCGAAAATCATGGAAAATATGCAAATTTTGACAAAGGATAGTGGAAAATACTCTAAAAAATTTCTCAAAAGTCTTAAAAGCAAATTTCATCAAAGAATTGCAAAAAAAAAATGTGAATTTTATCAAATAATTGTCAAAAATGAGTAATTTCATCAAAAAATTGTGGAAAATTCACAAATTTCGTCGAAGGATCGTGAAAGAAGTGCAAATTTGGTCATATAATCGTGGAAAATATGTGAGTTTTGGCAAAAAAAATCGAGGGAAAAACTCACATTTTATCAAAGGATCATGCAAAATGCGTCAAAGGATCGTGGAAAAATACGTTTGCGTCAAAACGGCACAGAAAAATGCGAATTTCATCTTAAATCCATTGGGCTGTTAAAGTTCAGCTTTTTCTTTGCTGGGTGTATGTCTGCTATAAACATTGTACTTGATGCCCTCTTGGATGAATGGGAAATTTGCAAGTCCAATCAAGGAGAATATGAAGTAAATAGAATAGATTCATTTTGGACTACACTGTTAAAAATCTGCTGCATTTTGCTGCAACGCCCTCAACCACTTGTATATAATATCTCTATTCCAACCAATGAGAAAGCGCCATTTCACGGCCAAGTAACCGTTTTCTATACAAGCAGGGGAGTGCGTTGCAGCAAAATGCAGCAGATTTTTAACAGTGTACTTCTATCAATGCAAAAGAGGAAAGTGGAGGACTAAAATACCCAAATCTCTCTCTCTCTCCCCCCCCCCCTTTTTTTTTTTTTTTTTTTTTTTTTTTTTTTAAGCTTTAGTTTGTACGGTAGCAGTGCAGATGTAAAGCGAGGATTTTTTTGATCAAATTCTTTCCTATGACTGGGTCTGTATGAAAGAACGAATGCTAATAGCCGATGCTTTAAAACGTCATTATAAAAATCATGCTGCCATAGTACTAATAACTAGTAAAATGATAAAAAAAAAAAAAAAGGCTAATATTGCATATTGAAACTATCAAAGTTACTTAGAAAATGAAAAGAGAGAAAAAAGAAGGAGGAAAGTACAACTTGAAGTGGAGAAAGCTACAGAAGAGGAAGAAATCGAGGGGGGGGGGAGTTGAAAAAGAATATAAGTGCAATTGTAGATCTTGAAAAAAAATTGGAAGATTTAAACAAAAATGTGAGTGAAGAAGTAACTGTATTGAATTGATCTATGAAGGCAACGAAAGGATAAAAAATATCCTAAATAATTGAAATGTTTTATTATTAATATAAAAGATGAAATGGTTTAACTATTTGTTAATTATTAAATTTTATGTGATAGAGTTAAAGTTTTATATGAATGCGTTTTCCTTAAAAAGCGTTAACTATATTTCATTTAAAAATTTACTTTTTCCCCCCAACTCATTCTGTTTTAAATTATTAAAGAACAGCTTTATGTCAAAAATTTATATTTATTTTCGTATAGCAGGCATTCAAACTACCTAATCATGCTCCGTTTTTTCAAATACATGTCGTCAATTTGGGTTTTTTGAACCGCATTTCTCAACCAAAGTAGTACAACAAAGAGAGAAAAAGTATGATAGGGGAAAAAAAAAAGGGGGGGGGTCCAATACATGCACTTACTAAAATTTGATGTTATATGAAATGTTACTATTCATATACCTTAATATATATTTAAAAAAACCTTTCGTTAAAAATGTTCACTGGTTCTTGTTTCTGAGTGTACGCTTAGTTATTCGTGATAAGTCATCTGAGATATATTCCCCAAGTAAATTATCCCCAAGTATGAGTAAATTTAAAAATGAACCCTTCGTTTATATTTTTAAACACTTAATTTTATAATAGTTTTAATTATGTGATCGTTTAAATAAAAGGTTAGTTTAAATTTCAAATAGTTAAATCCTACATGAAGTGATACATTCATTATTTAATTAATAAAGTAAATGAATATATAAATGTTTTAGTTTTATTTAAAGTTAATCTGTGAGAAAAAAAAAGCCTCCAATTTGATATTAATTAAAAATCTGAATTAATGAAATTATTATTGCGACGCAATTGGTATCTTCATTAGTTAATCACAGTTAAAATATAACGTCGATTGAATTGAAGATTCTGGGGTAAAACCTTATCTAAGATAAGAATGAATCACGCTTACTCATTCGCATGCGATAAGTAGGTAAATCCGTATTGCATGAACACAGGTGATTTGAATGCTATTACGATGAAAATTAATATGTACTAAACAAATAAAGTAAGTTTGTTACCTAAAACGAAATGCTTAGATTTAAATATTTTTATAGTATTAAATAAAAATCAAATAGTAAAGTTTCATTCTCTTAAGCGCAATTATTTTTTCATAATACTAGGGGGGCCCCGCCCCCCTGCTCGCTATGCTCGCCAACCCTGTGCGTAATCGCTTCGCGATTCCAAATTATTGGCTATCCCTGCTTGCTGCGCTCGCCAATACCCCATGGTATGAATAAGCAGTTGCAGACCTTTCAAATGATGTGTCACACGACTGGTGTTGTAAAGAAAATAAAAATGTGCCCCCTGGGGGGGGGCAGAGTGGGAGGCGACACACAAGACATCCATAAAATGAATAAACAGTTGCAGACCTTTCAAATGATGTGTCACACAATTGGTGTTGTAAAGAAATTACAAAATGAGACCCCTCTGAGGGCAGAGGGGCGGTTACACACAAGATATCCATAATATGAATAAGCAGTTGCAGACCTCTCAAATGATGTGTCACACAATTGGTGTTGTAAAGAAATTAAAAATGTGCCCCCCTGGGGGGCAGAGTGGGGGATGACACACAACACATCCATAATATGAATAAGCAGTTGCAGACCTCTCAAATGATGTGTCACACGACTGGTGTTGTAACGATATTACAAAATGAGACCCCTCTGAGGACAGAAGGGGGGTTACACACAAGATATCCATAATATGAATAAGCAGTTGCAGACCTCTCAAATGATGTGTCACACAATTGGTGTTGTAAATAAATTAAAAATGTGCCCCCCTGGGGGACAGAGTGGAGGATGACACACAACACATCCATAATATGAAAAAGCAGTTGCAGACCTTTCAAATGATGTGTCACACAACTGGTGTTGTAAAGAAATTAAAAATGTGACCCCCCTGGGCAGAGCTGAGTGTGGGGGTGACACACAAGACACCCATAATATGAATAAGCAGTTGCAGACCTTTCAAATCTTGTGTAACACGACTGGTGTTGTAAAGAAATTAAAAATGTGTCCCCCCTGGGGAGCAGAATGGGGGATAACACACAAGACATCCATTATATGAATAAGCAGTTGCAAACCTCTCAAATGATGTATCAAACGACTGGTGTTGTAAAGAAATTAAAAATTTGGCGAAATATTGCAGTTATCGCCAAGTTGGCGTCACTTTTGACAACTAATTTTGGTCGCCAAATTTGGCGATATATCGCCAAGTTGGCGACAAACTTGGCGATTGTTGGCGATGGTAACCTTTCCTTTCTTTATGGTAACCCATACGGCGATGCATAGACGCAGTCCTTTCCTGATTGGTCTATTCGACTCATGGAAGGAGTGGACAAACCGGATTCGTTAGTTCCGGAAATCTTCCACATCAGCATCATTCCAGGAGTCATTCCTTTTAAGGCTAGTTTTTTTTTACTATAGAAGGATTCATGAAAATTGTACGGTTTGTTTTTCTAGTTTAAAAATACAGCTTATTAATTTTATGTATGTATATGTGTTATGTAGATATATATTTTTAGTGTCATTTTTTAAAATTTCTTCTAATTTTTACTTAAAATAGAGACACATTCATAATAAGTTTCAAATACTCTCGTTATTAAATTTCCATGAAATTTTTAATTCCTATTTTTAATTAACGAAAAACAAACCCATTTAAATTGAATTGTCTTTTTTCTTTCGTTATTTATTTCTTAAATTAAACGTGACTAAATTTTCCACTCGAAAACAATCTAAGTCGCTTCATAAGATATCCCTTAAAAATAAAGTATCGCCATTAAAATTTATTCATTATCCAAAAATAACATTCTCAAACCCAGAACATCAAAAAATATCAAACTAAATAAATAGATTAATAAAATTAAATTTTTCATTGTTCGAAGATAATCAAGGACTCTGAACAGTTAGGTCGACGAGTGCGAATAAATGTTAGTACGTAAAATTACATTTTGAAACATATTTTTTCATTCAAATTTTACAGTTATTTTTTAATTATTCTAAAATTTCAACTGCATACTATGGTTGACTAAAAATAACACCCGAAATAATGTATGTGAATGTGTGCAATATGGGAATCATGTGATCTACCTCCCCGTGGCTTTGCGGGAACGGGGTGAGTACGATTAGACCACTGAGCTCGACATATAACATTGTGTCTATGAGACATTGTGTCTATGAGTGCCCCCTGTGGAAGTCCATCAGGGAAAAGCGTTTCCCGTCTAACTTCCACACTCGAACGCTGACCGATCTCGTCCTTGACAATTACAGCAGGAAAGGTATTGTCGACATTGTTGGCGACCTCTTGACAAGGACATTGGATCGGGTTGGTCGTCGGGCCAATTGAGCTTCCGACCGTCTCGACCGAAGTCTTCGAACGCTTGATGATTTAACAGATCATTCGAACGCAACACTCGATTAAGAGGAGTCCGAGGCCTCTCGTAGGCGCGATTCGGACGACTTCCTGTAAGTCCTCCCGGAAGGCTGGGTCTCTGGATCGGCGGTTGTTCAGGCAGCTTGTGCTACGGTGCCTGCTTGGTTGCTCCAATCGGTGCGTTGGGCGCGGGCGGTGCCGTTTCGGTGGCTGCGGATGGTGAGTGGCCGGGGCCGCGACGCTAAGTCCATGTCCGTGGACCGGGTGTCCTCGCTTGTCTTCCTGGCCGGCAGCGGGCGCTGTCGTGAGGCCGGACGTCACTTGGTTCCTCCTCATTGGAGGTCTCGTGACCTCCTAGTGATCCTACATAAAGAGAGATTGGACATTGCCAATAGATCCGCCATTTAAGTTCCAAAGTTGATGGAACGCCGTATAACGCAATGCATTTTCTCCGGCGTCTAACACGTTTTATTCTATTAAATGTATGAAAATTTCATCTTATATGCCTTCAGACAGTCTTTAAGAACCTAATTATAAACACATTTTCATTTTAATGAGTAAGAATTTGAAGAAAATGCATTTTTTTTTTACTCGGCCGAAATGCAGGGTTAGCATTTCGAGTCTAGTTGGAGAGCAGACGAAATTTTTGAAAGAGGTTGCTATATTTTGGCGCGTGCTCGCCCTTGTAAGAAAGAAGAATAAAACTGCGTTTCGCTAAATTTATATCGTCATTCACTTCTAAACTACGCAGCACTGAGATTTCATTGAATTATCGGATTTTTATTTATTTATAGAACTTTTTTTTCTTATTTTTTGTTTAACATCAGTGTCCCCATTTATTTTTTTAAACTTTTATTTAATATTTTGATAACAATACTCATTGTAATTGTTGAATTCGAAAACTATTTACCAGATTTTCGTAGTAAACAAAATTAATACCGGTTGTAGCACCTAGAAACTTCACTACTATAAAATTTCAAAAAGCTAACAAAACAGAGCAACTGTTTTCTCATATTTTGAATTAAATTTGGAGATAGGGAAAATAACATCACTGTTTTATAGAATATGCTAATTTATACAGTTTACATAAAAAAATTTGTTTCCATGATTATGAATTCAATGAGAATTTCTTAATTTGATAATTCCACTTTTTTTCTTGTTTTTAATCAAAATTGGAAAAGGCCAAGGATACATTTAATTACTTACAATTGGTTTCATTATAATCATACTTTAAGATAAAAATTGGCATTTTAAAATTTCGATAAAATTTGTTCCCCCCCCCCCTTTTTTCCTCCCATTTAAAATTTTTGAATGAGAAGATTTAGATTTTTCTTCAGCAACTTCCTTTGCCTACAGCTTATTCATTTCACAATAACTCTTTTTGTGTAGCATTACCTTTTCATGATTTAAGTTAAATTTGGGATGAGACAGATGCATGTATTATGCATAACTAATCCCAATTTCTGCAGAATGATGATCTTTTTTTCCCTTACAGTTTATTCAGATACAGACCTTTTCAAAATCTCTTTACTCCCTGGTATAGAATTCAAAAAGGATCTAATTTAACAGAGTTGTATGACAAAATTGGAGCATGCGTTGAGAGAGAGGATGTAAAAATTATTCTCGTCGATTTCTATACTACATAGATGTACTGCTTTTTTTTACAAAACATTCATGACTTTTTCTCAAATCCACCTCTTTCTCTTTGATAAATATGAAACTTCATGATTACAGAATTTCCATGTCTTCTTGACCCTTACCATCAGTATTTTTAAATAGATTTCAATGTTTTATTGTGGTTTAAACTAGTATTGATTGAATAAGGATCAAACAAATACCTAATCATTTTACCAAATATTTAGTTGATATCAGAAACTTCTGCATAATTCAGTTATTTAGCTAAGTAAATCCATGATTAAAATAATGATTTTATTGAACTTCTAGACACATTCATGAAATCCTTTTCATATTTAAGTGGGCATTTTTAAGTTTTATACCAAGAAATCAAGTAGCATTTTTTTGTTTTCTTTAAAGGCTAAGGATCTTTTGGGAAAATTCAAGAAGCTCTTAAAACATAACCATTGTGGAATAATTGATTTTAGATGTATTTATAGTAAAATAATTTTTTATTATTTAGATGACAGTAGACTCCTTCAAATCCGCACATAATTTACAGATGTAAACAATGAATAATTCAGTTCAGATGTAGGGACAAAATTTGACGTCATTTTTATATCAATTCGTGTATATATTAATTTGTAATTTTCATTAATATTACTTAATTCATGTTGTTTTCATGAAGGTAGAATAAATTTAATAAAATTCAAGATATTACTTATTGTTATGTTTATTTGAAAGTGGAGAAAGCACTTTTTATTTGCCTCTACCCACAATTAGGCCAAAGTGATCGTGATAATGACAGCACATCGCGGAGAATGGTGGCCTGCAAACGACCCACGTGACCATCCTTACTTCACTTAAAAAACAATAAAAATATTCTTTATCCATGATGACATAAAATGTCAAACATATAGTTAAAAAATATATAATTGAAAAGGTAAAAAAAGTTACCTGTCAAGTCCTTGGCTGTTGATGACAAATAAATCCAGACAATAGGCACCAGAAATTATTATGCACACAAAATTTGAAGAAAACTATTTTTATTTCATGAAGAACTTGTTTCCCTTTTTCATGAATAAATATTTCTTCACATATTTATATTATTTTGACTCGTACATATTAATCTCTCTCTTCATAAAAACCATATCATAATATATGCTAATCACAACAATTGCTATCTCCAAGCAATAAAAATTCTTTGTCAATAATATATTTTAGATTTCTCAACAGGATGTAAATTATAAATTTTCTCATGACATAAAAGGAGAATATAATATTATTTCTTCTTGAAAAAGAGCAACTTTCATAATATGAACTTTCAAAAAAAACAAAATGTATTATACTTCATATTGCATAGATACAAACCAATATTTTCTTCATAACGCCCCTTGGGTATTCAAAAATTATATATATAAAATTGGGCAAAATAATGAAGTAAAAACTTTATGAGAATCAAATATGTTCACTTGATGAAAGAAAAATGTTCACCTCTTAAAGCACACGTTCTTCACCTCTACTTGTTTTTTTTTAGAGGATTGAGAACATATAAAAGCACAATTAAAGAATTGATCACATAAATATTTGACGAAAAATTTTGGACGAAAAGATGAAGAATAAAACTATTTAGAATAAACATGTCGACAACCTTCTTTAGTTAAAAGTGGCATCAATAGAGCAACACATAAAAGGCTTCACGACGTCATCTCATTTAATACGCATATCCAAACAGAGTACACAACAAAAATACTTTCAGGATCCTTTGAAACAAAAGGTTTGCTCCTCGTTGCTTAACAGAAATCAACATCACTTTCCTAGATGCATTTTGAGGGCAGCACTTTTTCTTTGCCGCACTTAAAAATCAGCATCGCAATAATATCAACATAACAAAAAAAAAAAAAAAAAACCGTTCCATCCTTCGTTAACGGGGGAGCACCTCGGCCCCGAAATTACACTAAAAACTTTCAATCATACGACTGCATCCATCACAGCAGGTGTCTATCGGCGCAACTGACGCAGGTGGCCGCGAGCCCAGGGGAAAAAGAGAAAGGGTTATTGTAAATGCAAAATACGCCAATTTGGCAGAGAGCAACAGAGGGGGTGAGGAAAAACTAAGCCAAATTACAATATACAGTATGAAAAGATATGTAACTAATAAGAATAAAATTGATAACCATCTTAAGAGGGGAGGCCAAAGCCGGTGGCCATGTACTTAACGGCTTGAAATACGTCACCTGTGAAATTTAATTTGATAGGTTAGGGGTGTGTCCGAATAAACGGAAGTTCCACCCAAAAGAACTAGCGAGAATGTTCTCGAACAAATTTAAAACCGGAAGGAATGATTTCAAACAGAATTTTACCGGCTAGGAACATTCGAAAGCAAAGCAAGAAAGAAAACATTACAGGCGACGAAATGAAAATAAGCGAAACCGAAATTAAATTTAAATTGAGAACATTAATAAAAAAGAGGTAATAGGAAATAAAATGACTAATAAAAATGAATTAAATTAAATATATGGGGGGGGGGGTATGGAGTAACCACCACATATTACCCAGGGTCCCCCAAAAGAAAATATTGGTGAGATGACAAAATGAACAATTTTTCATCGAGACAATATTTTCTAACACATGTACAAATATACTAAGTAATTACACAAAATAAATGTATCAGAAATAGTTATAAAAATATACATAATTGTTGTACATGATATTTAAATAATAATAAAAACAAATAATTACTGTTATGATAGTAATCCTTATGAAAATATACCAACTGTAGTAAATGTTAACATGAAAGGTATATAAAGTTTCTTCCAGAAGTATCTATCATATATATCAAAAAACAAAAAAAATTTAAAGTCTATGTCTATGTGCAACAGTCCTTAACTTTACAGAGTCTCTTGTTAGGCTGTGCAAAATGCACTTATAATAGTAGAATGCTTTAACATATGTCGCAATATGTGATTATACAATAATATGTATATTTATATTCTCAGTTGTGAACAAAAATGAAATATACTATAACTGTATATGAATCATACTATAACTATATATAAAATATATGGTTTCAAATAGCACATGATAACTTGAATGAATTTGTAAGCTGAAAATTGAATAATAAAAAATATATATATATATGGTGCAGAGAGATTAGTTATGCTCTCATAGAAAAAAAATTACTTATATCACCACATAGCCTTTTACGCTTTCAATAAATCTTAAATGAATAACTTTAGTATTATTCAATAACACATTTTTGCAGAAAATAAAATTAATAAGTTGCAAAAAGAATGGTAATAAAAGCATGATATTATTTTCCAATAAAAATATCTTCAAAGTGAATATAATAATTTTCAAAGAGAGAATTTTTACACTCTCATAAAGGAATATTCTTAAACATTTTCAATATAAATTGACAATAATTGCATAAATACCTTTAATACTATACTTCATTCAAAATAAACATAAAACATAAGATGTTTAATATTCCGAAAAAAGGAAGAAACTTATATGAATATGTCAATCTTATATATGACTTGATAATGTCAACTTACAAAGAAAAATCAATTGTGTCAAAATTTCTATATAGAAGATATCTAGAACATATTTACTTGTAATTTTCAAACATTTTTTAAAAAAATTAAGTAAGTGATCACTTTTGCATTTGTCATAAATCAAGAATTTGCTTTATATAAATATATATAATGACTCATTAAACATCTTTGGATCCAAAGTATAAACACTCAAAAGTATACAAAAAAAAAAAAAAATATTATATACTACTTATGGTGAGTCATTCACTTTCTATATTTCAACAAGAAGAGAAGAAATATTAGTATATATAAGTTTATCATGCACTTTCTCTCTTTTTCTTTTTTTTAAAAGAGGTTAAATGTTAAAACATGCATGCATTGTAAAGAGAAGACACAATAGGGAAAATAATTTGATGAGTACTCATCTTTATGTTTACCTTATATCAATTACAATTTCACCTTTCTTATTAGAATGCACATTTGTCAAAAATAACTTTAAATAATGATATAGTATTATAACAAGAATATAAAAAGACAAATTCTTTCTCAATTTTTTTTTATCAACTATTGTAATTAAAGACTTTATAAAATTTAAAAGTATGGCATACATGAGATTATATGTATATATTGTAAAAATTATGACTTATAGATAAATGCAGTAACTAATAAAACTATTAAAATTCATACATACATCCCGAGGATGACCGTTGAGTTGTACCAGGGAGAAGAAGACTTAAATAAAATGAAAAAAAAAATAATAACAGCTGCCTGCAGCCTGGAGAAAAGAAAAAAAAATTACATAGCGATTCTTCTCGCTGGACTATCAGTGCGGCTAGCTTCGACTGAATATATTACAAAGCAAAAGTCATCCTGTAAAAGGAAAAAGAGAGTTAGTCTATTTTTTATGTAGTTTATGATTGCGAGGACGAAGATCATAACTTCTATATTGAGTGGATTTGTTTTTAGCACCAGTATGAGTGCTATCAGGAGGAGCTTGTGACAGTACCGATTTACTGGAACATGAAGATGTTTGCTGGCATTTAGAAGAAGAAAGAATTTGAGGAGAAGTATTACAAGCTGCATCATGATTTAAAACTTGAATAGAAGAGTGTTGTCTCACAGGAGTGGAGGATGCATTATCAACAGCTGGTTGATCATGTGATGCACCTTTTGAAGAAACTGAAGGATGTTGCAGTGCTTCATTTCTCTTTTGAAGCTTCAAGATTCGATTAGTGTGAATCAACATTGGTGAAGCATGACTATTATTGGGATCTTGAATTTGAATGAGCACAGGAGAAATTATTTTCTTGACCACGTATGGGCCTTGTATCTTTTTGTTAAACACAGTAGGAAATTTTGCATAAACAATGTCATTAACATTGATGTTGGAAAACTTTAATTTTTCTCTGGATTTTTGGTACACCTTTTGTCTAGATGATTCGTTATTCTTGTAAGCTTGATAGTATATTTTTTCAATAATATCCATCAATTTATGAATTTCATATGCAGTATTGAGAATTTTCCATGAAACTTGAGATTTATAATTGGAATAAATATCATTTATTTCTCTGCCAAAATGAAGAAGATTTGGGGAGAACTTTGTAGCTGGATGAGGTGTAGCGTTATATATGGATTGATGAATTTTTAGAGCAGTGGGTACATCACATCCTTGTGAAGCCATTGTGTTCACAGACGATTTTATTTGAGAATTGACACGTTCACTAAAACCGTTAGCTTGGGGATGGGCTACAGAACTATGTTCCAACTTAATGCCAAGCTTTTTGTTAAAATATGCAAACATATCACTAGTAAATTGAGAACCATGATCAGTAAGAGTTAATTCAGGTTTTCCATGAGTGGAAATATAATGCAATAAAGCCTTTGTAACTGACTCAGCACTGATATTATTCAAGGCATATAATTCTAAATGACGAGAAAAATGGTCTATCATGGTCAACACATATTGACGATTTCTCAATGGGCCGAGTAAATCCATAGAGACCTTTTGATTGGGAGCTGTTGGGAGTGGTGCAGGTAGGTATGGAGCAGTGTTTTTTTTATGATTCTTATTTACTAAACAAATTTCACAAGAGTTGACATAATTAATGGTATCAGAAACAAGGGTTTTCCAGGTAAATCTTTTCTTTAAATTAACAATGGTTTTATGAATTCCAGTATGAGTAATATGAGCAATTCTTAAGGCCTTTGCTCGAAGTGATAGAGGTAAAACAGCTTTGTGTAGCTCGATATCTTCTGAAGAGAAATGACCATTATAGCAAAGTAACTCATTACTTGGATTAATATAGTAGCCATTTAAACTTTTAGATTTTTTGTTATTTTTAAGATCTTCATAAATTTGCTTGATTTTTGGGTCCTTCTGTTGTTCAGAGAAGATGGTGTGATCAAGAATTTCTAATAAAGGATCTTGGTTATTATCCTTAGTTAGAAGTGAAGAGTCATTTTGAAGATGACATGTATGGTGGATTTTGTCGACTAAACCACATGGAAAGTGAGGAATGTCATTATGTAAATCGTTTTGATTATCAACAACAGGTAGAGGTTCTTGTGAAGAAATAAGATCTGGATTATTATTGAGATCTTCAGTAGGAATGTGAGGAGTTCTACTCAGAAAATCTGCCAAGACATTTTCTTTGCCTGGAACATGTTGGAATGTATACGAGTATTCTGATAGTTCTAACATCCAACGAGTAGTAATATCAGCAGGTGATGTAGCTTTTTTATAATTATTAAGTGGTTTGGCATCAGATAGTAGAATAAAGGGTCGACCAAAAATATAGTATTTAAAAGCAGTTATGCCTTTGTAAATGGCATAAAGTTCCAATTTGATGGCAGGGTAGTGTCTTTCTGATTGAGATAGAGTTTTAGAATAATAGGAGATAGGTTTTAGTTCACCATCAAATTTCTGCATAAGAACAGCTGATATTGCTGTTTTTGAGGCATCTGTATTAACATAAAATGTTTCATTCCAGATAGGAAGATTGAGCATAGGTTTATGAAAGAAAATGTCCTGTAATTCTTTAAATGCATTTTCTTGTTCAGATTTCCAGGAAAACTTATTTTTAGGTTTGGTGACTTCGATGAGAGGAGCAATCAATTTAGAAAAATTAGGTATAATTGATCTATAAAATGAACACAATCCGATAAAACTCTTTGTTTGCCTCTTGGTTTTAGGCTTTGGAAAGGAGGTAATTCTTAAAATATTACTTGTAATAGGAAGAATTTTATGATCTGTAAGTTGGAAACCCAAAAAGTTAATACTAGTTTGCATAAAGGTACACTTTTCAGGAGACAAAGTAATGTTATTAGCAATAAAGGTGTCTAATAACTTTGTGAGTTTCATGCTCATTTCTTCAAATGAATTAGCGCCCACTACTATATCATCTTGATATGCATAACAGGAATCAATTTGAGATAATTGAATAACAGAGTCGATTAATTGTTGGAAAGTGCTGGCGGCCGTCTTCAGGCCAAATACTAGACGCAAATAGGTAAAAATTCCCCATGGAGTAGTAAAACTAAGTTTATCTTGCATATCTTTAGGTACAGCAATCTGCCAATATGCAGAGGGTAAGTCAAGAGTTGTATAATATTTAAATTTTGACAACTGCACCAATAAATTTTGAATTCTAGGAAGAGGATATGATGATGGGATTATAATCGAATTTAACAATCTTAAATCAAGAGCCAAACGATACTTTTGAGGCTTAGACATATCAGTTCTCTTTTTTTTAACAAGAAGCATGGGACACGCCCAAGATGAATTTGACCTCTCAATAATACCAGCGTTCAACATTTGATTAATTTGGTCAAGAGCTTCTTGCTCGAGTGCTTGAGGTACAGGAAAAGGTAATGTTTTTACTGGATGAGAATTTAACATGGTAAACTGAGGATTGACCAGGTCAGTATGACCTAAAGTGTCAAGAGATTTCGAAAAGGCAAGCGCTTTACTACATAATAATTTTGTTAAAGCTTCCCTTTCATGAGGAGGTAAATGTTTAAGATCAAAGTCATTTGGAGATAATTCTTGAATACGTTTTCTCTTAATCTCTTCAGATGGCAAAATTAAAGTACAATATTCGTTTTCAAATTCTAAATCAAAAGAGTATTCTTCAATATCTTTTTCATCTACATTGATACATTCACCAATAATTGAATTTTTATTTAAATGAATATCGAGCTTTGAAATATTCTGACATACAACCAAAAATAAATCATTTTGAATGGAAGATTTTGAGTGCAATGATTCATGTAATATAAGACCTTTATTTTTTAAATTTGGTTTGAAAACAAAATATTCAGATGGAGGATTGAGATACTTAACATGTAAATAAACAAATGAATTAGGAGGTATTACTTCTCTATTGAGTAATTGTACCATGTTAGAACTCACCAAAACTTTGTTACCAATACTTAAATGAGTTTGCTTTTCACCAAAATAGTTACCATCATTAGTATTCTCAGATGAGAAATTCCTACTAGGAATATTATTATCATTAGTAGACACATAATTCACCACATTAGCATAATCAGTTGGAAAATAATTAGAAAAATAAGTAAAATGACCATCAATATAAGGATTATGAAAATTCATAGCAGAATGAGCCATATTATTTGTAAACAAACCATTATTTTGAACATTATAATTATAAGGATAGGTTGTATAATTGTTGGACAACTGCAAACTTGAATTATCACAATTTGCACAAGTATTATCAATGTAAGTATCACTCGTTAGATTATTTGATATAGGCCTTTCATAAGAAGGCATTCTGTGTGCATCAAGAGAATATGGTACATTTGAATTAACATAATTATATTCAGCATTCATAAAATAGCAAGTAGGAGATTCATTATAACTTTGAAAAGGAATATGCTTGTCTTTAAGTAATATAGACTTAAAGCTTGGTGAAATAGTAATAGAATGTTTGTTAATAAACTCAAAGCCAAGTATGGCTTGAAAGTGAACATTTTGAATTTTTGTAAGGTAAAATACATGATGAAAAAAATATTTATCAATCTTAAAAGCTATCTCTATGCATCCTTTGAAGAAGACCTTAGAATTTATGGTCGATACAGATACATTTCTGGATAAAAATTTGTAATGAAGCCTGGATTTAATGCTATTAAAGCATTCTTCATCCAAGAGAGATAAACTTGATCCAGTATCTATTAATGTGGAGATTTCATTATGTTGAACATTTATTAAAATGCATGGAAGAACATAAGAGTTGTTAAAAGAACTGCATATGACATGATTTTCTTGTATGTCATCGTTGATTTGAAAATTTTGTTTGGAAGGCAAAGAATTATATGAACAAGGAGATTTGTTAAATTTAGATGTCATAGGAGAAGTTTGGACGGCTGTGGATGACACTAAAGTGACTGACGAGCGTTTGTCCAATTGTTGATGTTTGTTATTGTTGTCAAAGTGTACTGACCCTGAATGAGAATTACGGGAGAGAAGGCGGTCAGTAGAACCAGTCTCCCTTATTTGTTTAAATGATAAACATTGTTATTTTCAGAAGAAGAAGAGGTGTGGCTTTTCTTTCTGTAAGGGTGAGACGAAACCTGAGTTGAAGAGTTTTGATTAGAATTACCAATAATGTTTTTGAATTTGTAGCATGAGTCCATACGATGATTAAATTTCCCACAGAACGCACACTGCACAACATCTCGTCTGTGATAAAAGGATGTAGAATTTTTTTTGTGAGAATATTTGTCAAAGGTTGGTTGAAAAGGACGTTTCCGGTGAAAGTTTTGATGACGAAAATTATTGTTACGTTTATTTGTAGCCTCTTGTCTCGGTGGAGAAGGCGAAAATGTCCTAGGTCTTCTTTGAAAATTACGAGAAGTATGAGAACTGTCCTTTTGAGTTTGTAAAGGAGAGTAGTTGGTTTGAGAATTGTGATAAATTTTATCCTTCGTATGCTTTATAGGAGTTTTATGAAGAGTATTACTAGAATTATCGTGGACATTTTCAGAATCGATACAATAGGCTTGATTAAAATTTTCATAAGATTTTTTAGGGGGAGAGTCATAAATATTTTGAAGAAAAGTTGCTCGTTCAAGAGCTAATTCGAAGGACGTAATATTTTCTTCTAAGATTTTACGTTTGATTTGTTTAGGTAAAGCCTCAAGAAAATGAGTAAACTTTAATGAATTAAGAGCAGAAAGATCCAATTTTGGATAAGCAAGTCGAAGTTGTTTATCCAACCGAAAAGCAAAATTTTTAACTGATTCATTTGAATCTAAGGTCAAGTTCTGTAAAGATTTTAGAGAAACAGACTTTTTTGTGGGTAAGAAATAGTCTATAAATGCCTTTCGAATTTCACTAAAATTAGAGTTCTTGAGCTGTGACTGAGTTTCCAGAAAGAAGAGTAAGGCGGTGCCCTCAAGTTTTGATTTAAAGAGAACAAAAAGTTCCTTGTCTGTAAAGTTATTTAGTTCCTGTAAGTCAGATAATTGATCGAAGAAAAATTCTACAGTCTGAGGGTTACCGTCGAAAGGTTGGATTGCAATATTTAGTTTGGCTTTTGGAGGCATGATGAAATAATTAATATAAGAACTCAATGTATGACATGATAAATTTGGTTATTTGGCAGGTCCTATGATGAACAATATATATAAATTGACCCGTTACTTAAAATATTGATGACTTTCATTTACTTCATACATCATTTTTATATGTAAAAAAAAAGAAGAAAACGTATACTAACATATTAGTATCATATGAAGAATATAAGACCCAAATATTTTATGTAAATATTTATATATAATATGGCTCAAAACATAAATTATTATATGTATGACAAGAAGAATAATTTATCTTAGCATGAACAATAATTTTTACCAGTACCTCCGTTAAATAATGCATATATATATTAGTTGCAAAATATAGCAAGACAAGAAAAAATATATATGGAAAAATTATGTTATATATATATCATGCACTGCTCCAGAAAAATATTATTTCAGTATAGAATCAATATGTTGCAATTAATTACTGCACCACTCTCAATAATAATATAATTAATAATATTAATGTATGAAGAAAATAACTTGAAAAATAATGAAGAATTAACTGAAGATAATGACGACAATATGTATAAATATAACAAAAATATGATGGTGGCAAAGGAAAAATGGATGGTCATAGAATGTTGGATACGCTTTGGTGACGGCACCATAGGAAATAAAGATGCCGTGTACAAAAAAATAATTGTAATTGTTCAAGCGTTGGTCACTGCACCAAAGGAAATAAAATGTTATGTTTATTTGAAAGTGGAGAAAGCACTTTTTATTTGCCTCTACCCACAATTAGGCCAAAGTGATCGTGATAATGACAGCACATCGCGGAGAATGGTGGCCTGCAAACGACCCACGTGACCATCCTTACTTCACTTAAAAAACAATAAAAATATTCTTTATCCATGATGACATAAAATGTCAAACATATAGTTAAAAAATATATAATTGAAAAGGTAAAAAAAGTTACCTGTCAAGTCCTTGGCTGTTGATGACAAATAAATCCAGACAATAGGCACCAGAAATTATTATGCACACAAAATTTGAAGAAAACTATTTTTATTTCATGAAGAACTTGTTTCCCTTTTTCATGAATAAATATTTCTTCACATATTTATATTATTTTGACTCGTACATATTAATCTCTCTCTTCATAAAAACCATATCATAATATATGCTAATCACAACAATTGCTATCTCCAAGCAATAAAAATTCTTTGTCAATAATATATTTTAGATTTCTCAACAGGATGTAAATTATAAATTTTCTCATGACATAAAAGGAGAATATAATATTATTTCTTCTTGAAAAAGAGCAACTTTCATAATATGAACTTTCAAAAAAAACAAAATGTATTATACTTCATATTGCATAGATACAAACCAATATTTTCTTCATAACGCCCCTTGGGTATTCAAAAATTATATATATAAAATTGGGCAAAATAATGAAGTAAAAACTTTATGAGAATCAAATATGTTCACTTGATGAAAGAAAAATGTTCACCTCTTAAAGCACACGTTCTTCACCTCTACTTGTTTTTTTTTAGAGGATTGAGAACATATAAAAGCACAATTAAAGAATTGATCACATAAATATTTGACGAAAAATTTTGGACGAAAAGATGAAGAATAAAACTATTTAGAATAAACATGTCGACAACCTTCTTTAGTTAAAAGTGGCATCAATAGAGCAACACATAAAAGGCTTCACGACGTCATCTCATTTAATACGCATATCCAAACAGAGTACACAACAAAAATACTTTCAGGATCCTTTGAAACAAAAGGTTTGCTCCTCGTTGCTTAACAGAAATCAACATCACTTTCCTAGATGCATTTTGAGGGCAGCACTTTTTCTTTGCCGCACTTAAAAATCAGCATCGCAATAATATCAACATAACAAAAAAAAAAAAAAAACCGTTCCATCCTTCGTTAACGGGGGAGCACCTCGGCCCCGAAATTACACTAAAAACTTTCAATCATACGACTGCATCCATCACAGCAGGTGTCTATCGGCGCAACTGACGCAGGTGGCCGCGAGCCCAGGGGAAAAAGAGAAAGGGTTATTGTAAATGCAAAATACGCCAATTTGGCAGAGAGCAACAGAGGGGGTGAGGAAAAACTAAGCCAAATTACAATATACAGTATGAAAAGATATGTAACTAATAAGAATAAAATTGATAACCATCTTAAGAGGGGAGGCCAAAGCCGGTGGCCATGTACTTAACGGCTTGAAATACGTCACCTGTGAAATTTAATTTGATAGGTTAGGGGTGTGTCCGAATAAACGGAAGTTCCACCCAAAAGAACTAGCGAGAATGTTCTCGAACAAATTTAAAACCGGAAGGAATGATTTCAAACAGAATTTTACCGGCTAGGAACATTCGAAAGCAAAGCAAGAAAGAAAACATTACAGGCGACGAAATGAAAATAAGCGAAACCGAAATTAAATTTAAATTGAGAACATTAATAAAAAAGAGGTAATAGGAAATAAAATGACTAATAAAAATGAATTAAATTAAATATATGGGGGGGGTATGGAGTAACCACCACACTTATATCACTGGTAATCAATCTTTTTATCAAATATATTTACGTATTAAACTTTTTTGGTTATTAAATCTGGCTAAACCTGAAATAAAACTTCTTTATTTTATGATTTTTATGTGAATTAGTAATGTATCTTTATGAGGCAGATTTTGTAGAAAAAATACATCAATTCTTTATGACAAATATTTAATTATACCTTATTGATTATTAATTTGACCTTTGCTTTTAATATTTTAATCATTTCTAAAAATTATCTAAATTTTTTTACTTTAGTTATTACATATTTTAATATATTATTACATTGTAAACATTTATTATAATTTTGATTTCATTGTTAATTACATTCAAATAATTGTTTAAAAATGTAAACAAAGCAATGACAAGAAATCCACAAAATGCTAAAATTCGTACAACCTCTGGTCCCAAGCAACACGGATTTGAGGGAGTCTACTGTATTTTAGATTATAGCTAAAATTGAAAAATGATTTAATCATAAGGCATTTGAGTACCATCAGTATATTTCATGAACATATAATGATTTAGTTAAATGTATAAAGATTTGCATTGTGCAGCAGTATTATTATTTTATTTTTAAGGAAAAACCTGGAATAAATTTTTTCAGCTTATTGAAAAATTTTCTAACATTAGTACTAATTTAAATCATACATATTTTAGATAATTTAACTTTCAAGCTTCAGTTCAGTTTTATTATTATTTTCAAATTTTATATAAGTACACATATTATATATATTATTTTTCTTGATGTTGCTATTATGTGTATAAAGAAGCAATTTAACCTTAATACTAAACGCAACATATTTACAACATTTCATTTTGCTAAAATTTAATTTGTATTTAAAATAAAAGAATTTTCTTGCAACAAAACTGATTTTACAAAACTTATTTTAGGGGTATAACTCACAGATAGTGTGAAAGAGTAAGCATTGATAATATTTAAAAGTAAGCATTATGAAGGACATAATAATACTGGATGTAAGAAAATATAAAAATATTACTGGATAGTTTAAATATATTTTAAATGGCAATAACATTTCAACTTGAAAATTAATAGGCTTTATCAATATTTCAAATATTACACCAAATTGACAAAACTGTTGAAATTTCTAAACATACAAACAATTCAAGATCAATTTTTAATTTATTTTATTTCCAAAGAAACATTAAAATACATTATCATAAATATTAAACAAATATTACAATTCAGTTAACATATTACAAACAAAATCAATATTACAAACTAAGTTACAATTCAGTCACCAAATACTCAGTATTTTTTACATCAATTTTTGAATGAGGTAATACTTCTCTCATTTTTAACCTTAAATTCTTATATGTATTTTATAAGAATAATGAAATACGCTAAAAGGGACTGTAAATTTCTGTACAAGCATAAACTATTATATATTTTAACAGAAAATTTTAGAAATTGCAATATTTTGTCAATTTAACATAGCAGAAACTTTTAGCAATGAAACATAAATAATCCATGGAGCATTTTTTTTTCTTAAATACTTAACCATTACACCCAAAAACCCTTCAGGGATTCGCCTCATAAGAAAGAACTTATATCCAAAATTTAAAGGCAAATCTGATAATTCTGCATGAAAACCTTTTATCTCATTTAAGATGGGTAATCGCTTGTTCCTTCATTCATGCGTAACAAAAGAACCCCCCCCCCCAAAACAAATCAGAGAAGCATCTTATCAATATGAACTTGTATGTTTCAAAACTGAAGCAAATCTGTTAATTCTACATGAAAAATCCTTTTGCCTAAATTAAGAGGGCTAGCCCACAGAAAACTCCTCTATACTTAAACATCAAATATCCAAATCAAATCAGGGATGCACCTTATCAAAATGTACCTATATCCAAAACTTGAAGCTTATTGGCAAATTCTGTGTAAAAAAACACCATTTATCTACATTAAGGGAGGAGGGAAGGAGTTACCCCCTTCCTCCCCTTTATAATTAACCAATGTCACTGAAACTAAACCAAATTAATCAGCTCACAGAATCAATTTTCTCAACATATATACAAGAGCAACATTTTTTGAAAAATATTAAATTTTAAAAAGACTTTGATATCATCATTTCAGTATTCATTTTATATACATACTAGGGCTCGAAATGTACTGTTTGTGAAATTATTAAAACACATTGTTATTGTTTCATTACTGTCATTATCACCAGCCCACACCCCACTGAGTATGCTCAGTGCCACACTGACTGCAGTGAGGCTGTATTGAATTCAGACACTTTTCCCCGAGAGAGATTTTTGTGGCTCAGAGGATAAGACTTCTTAGAATTCCATGGAGGAAATTGCACTTTTTGATTAAACACAAACACTTTGACTAAAAACACTAAATTTCAAACTTTCCGGGTGGGTGGGGGACATTTCATTGCTCCATGGGTGGAATTCCTGCCCAGTCACCCCCTAAATTTAACACCGTAGTTAAGCGATTGCGATGATTTCTATTCGAGAAAGAGTCGCGAGACAGATGTCTCAGCTGACAACTTTCCTCGCTTTATTTTAAGCTATATCTTTTGATGCAATGTAAATGAAAACAGGCTGTATCTCAGCCTTACTGGAGAACATAGTTTGTTTCCATTCCACTTGTTGCTACTGCTAAAGAATATATATGTGCATTATAAAATTAAAAAATATATTATAAATAATCAGACATACAATTAAAAACACACAAAATGTAAAAACCAATCAAACTCAAATATTTTGGGTAATATCTTACTCCCTCATCAGTGTGATAATTTCATGTATATATTTCTTATTGAAATGTAAACATATCTATTTTTTCTGTCATTCTGATGTTATCATACTGATGAGGGATTAAGATTTAACCTGAAACGTTTGTGAATTTAAATGGTTGTTATATATTTGTTTTTTATTGTGTGTCGGTTATTTATAACCTTTTTTTTTTTTTTTTTAAATTTAAAAGATTTTATGCATCAGAGGTTAAATATGTTAAGTTATTTTAATACATGTGCATATTCAGCGTATTCGTCATGCAAGCAAATTTTCTTTAGCTGAACTGCTCGGGTTCTGTTATAATAACCTTAAACAAAATTTTGTTTAAGTTTATTTAGTTGCAAAATCTTAAATGAACCCAGTTTAAGTACACCCTGCATTCAGCGGCATCCAGTGTGTTCAGTGGCGTAGCCTAGCGGGAGGGGGGTTGTCCCGGTTGTCACCCTCTAAGGGGTGATACCCAATCTTTAATTGCAAATATATACACATAATATTATAAGATTTTGGAAAAATATTCTGGAATAAAGTGAAATTTCTAGAGCATCACGCATCAGTTTTTTTTCTTTTTTTGAGAATCTGAAATTTTATTGAGAATGGTGTATCTAAATAAGATATGCACCAGGGAACAAAAACCAATCTATCTAATGCAGGCATAAAAGTGGGAAATGAGGAAAAAGGTGGAAATTTTTTTCCATCATTACAGTGGCGCCTAACTCTTATAATTTAAGTGTCATTTTAACAGCTACTTATACAATAAAACTAAATTTGATTACATGTATAATTGCTATTTTATTTATTTATTTATTTTTTTAGGAAATATTAAAAATGCTAAAGGTGTAAATCCAAATATATCTAATCAACTTAGGTGAAATACACAGTCATTAATTCTCCAAAACAAATATTATATTGAATGGTTTAACTGTTAAATCCCCCCCCCCTCCTTTGTACAAAAATCTCCCTGCTAAATTGATCTTTGCTTCAGAAACATCTCTCAAAAATTCACAGAATGTGTTGCATAAGTAATACAAAATATTCTATTCCAAAAAGAAAATTCCGTTTGAATTTTTAAAGTCTAAAAAAAAATTTTGTTCTTGAAAGGTACTTTGAATAATTTTATTTGCATGACTTGAAGATGCTTATATGTTTCTTTTGTACAACGATCCAAGAACAAACTCCAAGGATTTAAATAGAGAAAATGTCAGATTACTATAATTTTTCTAGCACCCCCCCCCCCCCCCATAATCCTTCTAAAATTTTCTTTGCATTTTTGCATCAATCCAGAGATTGGCCAAAATTGTTTTGAAAAAGGTGGAATTCCTCCTTTAGGAGGAACTCTTTCATGCCTGCTAATGAGTGGATAGCGAAAAAAAACTTTAAAAGAAAGACTTTTCTTCTACGTATAGACACCACATTGAGTTATGTCGACTATGGGGTAAAGGATAAAGTGCTTCTGTTTTGTTTTGTTGTTATGCAGCAGGACATGAGATAAATAATTAATGATATGATCGTTTCTTATAATAACGTAGAATTGTGATTGAAAAAGTATAAAGAATTGGTTTTTTTTTTGGGGGGGGGGGGGGGGGGGTTGACACCATTTACATCCAACCCGGGGTGTCACCCATCCCAACTACGCCAGTGAGTGTGTTCTCAACTAACCTTCCGGACAAACCTGAGACCTGGGTCCCAGCTGCCTAGAGCAGCAGGTAACAGACAACAGTGCTCTGCACATACTGGAAATAATCAAAAAACAAAAATGCCATAGTAATTGGATCAATATAGAATCCAAGAAAAAAAATTATTGTTAATGTTTGAAAATATGTTGGTAATTTTTGAAAAATATTAAATTTTTAAAAGACTTAGATAACATCATTTCACCAGAAAAATTTGAACATACAAATAAGCCATCAGAAGCAGTATTTATATACATACAAAAGCAGAAAGCATGAAAGCCACAACATTCATAAAATATTCTGTCAACATTTTGTTACAGAAACTACACCAAATTGATGTGACCACAGAATCAATTTTCTCAACATACAGTAGAGGGCCAGAAATCCACACTGTTTGGAAGAGGATGTTTTGCGGATTTCGGAGATTCAATGTCATTGAAAAAATAATAAACAACATTAAAAATAAATAAATAAAAGCATTATTTACAATAAATTATTGAATTATTTAGTTATTTTATTATGAATGAAAAAGAAAATTGAAAACAATATAAACAAAACTTATTTTTTGAACTTTGAAAACATTTGATAAATAGTTGTCTGTTTCAAAACTTTAGATTGTTCTAATCTAAGTTATAAATAACCATTAATTTCTGTCCAGTAACACAATTTTGTTGTTTTGAAAAAATTAAGATATTTTCCAATGAAATTCAAACCCTCTTCAAATGAAACTTTTTCTTAATTATCCAACTCATCTTCATCATCATCAGAATTATTTTGGCTGGATTTAAAACACTGCCAACAATTTCATCATCAGTCATCTGATACTGTTCTTTAAGTTCATCCAGATTAGATATCCAGTCAAAAATCTCATTTTCATCAAATATTTTGTCATTTTTTGTCACTGCTTTTGCAAACAGTTCTTTTGATTTTTCTTTTATTGGATCGAGATTAAATCCAGGAAATTCCTTATCATTATAAATAAACAGGCAGTTTGGATATATATTATGCCATGCATTAATGTTGAATGCAAAACAAGATTCCATGATTCAGCCACCAGATTCACACAGTCCATAAGATTAAAATGTTTTTTATAATCTGATAATTTCAGACATGGATTTACATTAAGAATTTTTTTCATAAATTCAGTTTTGTAATAAGACTTGAAACATTTTATAATTCCCTGATCCATAGGTTGGAATAAGGAAGTTGTGTTTGGAAGTAAAAAGTGGGCTTCCATGTTATCAGTCTGCAACACACAGCAGGTGGACAGACTTTACAATTGTGTAAGAGTAACAGAATTTTGCAGTCAGATACTAATCCTACATCATTACAATGTTTCCATGCTTCTTTTGCGAAATCGATTATAAACCAATCAGCAATTATATCTTGGGCAAACCATAAATTTTGGTTGTTTGTGTAAATGACTGGGAACTGCTGAAAAAAAAGGGGAGGATTTATCAGCTCGTCCATTTTGAAAATTTACTCAAAGGATAAGCTTTCCTCAGTAACTTTTTCAGCAAAATCACCAACAAACTCCTTGGAAACCACTATCACCAGAAAGCCTTTCTCCACATGCTTCTACATAACAAATACTATGTTTTTTAAAACACTTTAACCAATCTGAGGAAAAATCACGGTTCTTTTATATTCAAATCGGCATGAAATTTTTTTGCTCTTGCTCTAAGTTAAGGCCTGGAAATTGGTATATCATCGCTACGCCGTTGCCTGAACCATTAATGCACAACAGATTCTAAATCTTTTGATTCATGCGAATATTTTCGATTCTGGATTCCAGCATTAGTATCACTTTTTGTGTAGAACTCCAGAAATTTTTTTTCTCTGTTTACAAATATCATAAACTGTTCTGACAACAATGCCGTATGTATCGACTATGTACTTAAGTGTTGCTCCATCACTCATTTTTTTAATAATTTCTACTTTTTGTAGCACTGTAAGTGCAACATGTTTTACTTTTCCGTAGGAGAAAAAATTATCGATTGAATAAAATACGAGATCTCACACGTGATAGAAAAGGCAATAGAAATGCTGTATATAAATATGCGCATATGTGCATATCTAATTATCTTCTTTTCACTTCAGCCCGAACTTTTGCTGTGTTCTTTATAAAAATATGCCGGGATCCAGGTAAATCTTTTCACTCATAAGCAAAAGATGACTCGCAGTTTCACAAACAGCGAATTTTTCCCAAAATGCAGGTTTCTGATTTGTCAAACTTGTATCACTAATCAGCAGAAAATCTGCGATTTTCATCATCAATGATAATGTTCTGAATCTATCATTTGCTTTGGAATGCCGTCATCCTTTCTTTAACTTTTTTTTTTAAAGCAACAGAAGAAAGGTGTTTACATCTGCAAGCTTGCGTGGATTTCAGATACTGGCAAATTTTCTAACAGAAACAAAAACAAAATGATCAGCCCACAGAATCAATCTTCTTGACACATTTATATAAAGCTTTTTTGAAAAAAATTAAACTTTTAATACTTTGAGAACATTTCACCTGAGGAATTTGAACAAACAAATAAGCCACCAGAAGCAGTATTCATTTTATATACGTACAAAAGGAGAAAGTATGGAAGCCATAACATTCATAAAATAACTTAGATATTTTGCCAAAGATATTAACCAAATTAATCAGTCCACAAAATCAATTTTCTTGAGGTATTTATGCACAGATTTTTTGATAAATATTAAAGTTTTAAAAGACTTTGATAACACCATTTCACCAGAGGATTTTGATCAATAAATAAGCCATAAGAAGCAGTATTCATTTTATATACATACAAAAGCAGATAGCATGGAAGTATCAGCATTCATAAAATATTCTGTCAATATTTTGTCACAGAAATTAAACCAGATTGACTAGCCCACAGAATCAATTTTTTTCACATATTTATGAACAGCACTTTTGAAAAATATAAACTTTTAAAAGACTTTGATCACACCATTTCACCAGAGGGATTTGAAGAAAATGATCACACCATTCACGAGAGAAATTTGAAGACTTTGATCACACCATTCACCAAAAAAATTTGAAGACTTTGATAACATCATGTCACCAGAGGCATTGATCACATCATTCACCAGTGGAATTTGAAGACTTTGATAACATCATGTCACCAGAGGCATTGATCACATCATTCACCAGTGGAATTTGAAGACTTTGATAACATCATGTCACCAGAGGCATTGATCACATCATTCACCAGTGGAATTTGAAGACTTTGATAACATCATGTCACCAGAGGCATTGATCACATCATTTTACCAGAGGAATTTGAAGACTTTGATAACATCATTTCACCAGAGGAATTTGATCAAGCAAATGAGCCATCGGAAGCAGTATTCATTTTATATACATACAACCGCAGAAAGCATGGAATTAACAACAGTTATAAAAAAAAAATCTGTCGACATTTTGTCACAGATATTAAACCAAATTGATCAGCTCTCAGAATGAATTTTCTTGACATATTTATGTAGAGCATTTTTTAAAAATATTAAATTTTTAAATGATTTCGATAACATCATTTCACTAGAGGAATTTCAACAAACAAATAAGCCATCAGAAGCAGTGTTCATTTTATATACATACAAAAGCAGAAAGCATGAAAGGCACAACATTCACAGAAGTCTGTCGACATTTTGTCACAGAAACTAATCAAACTGATCAGCCCACAGAATTAATTTTCTTGACATATTTATATACAGAATTTTTGAAAAATATTAAATTTTTAAAAGATTTCGATAACATCATTTCACTAGAGGAATTTGAACAAACAAATAAGCCATCAGAAGCAGTATTCATTTTATATACATACAAAAGCAGAAAGCATGAAAGGCACAACATTCACAGAAGTCTGTCGACATTTTGTCACAGAAACTAATCAAACTGATCAGCCCACAGAATTAATTTTCTTGACATATTTATATACAGGATTTTTGAAAAATATTAAATTTTTAAAAGATTTCGATAACATCATTTCACTAGAGGAATTTGAACAAACAAATAAGCCATCAGAAGCAGTATTCATTTTATATACATACAAAAGCAGAAAGCATGAAAGGCACAACATTCACAGAAGTCTGTCGACATTTTGTCACAGAAACTAATCAAACTGATCAGCCCACAGAATTAATTTTCTTGACATATTTATATACAGGATTTTTGAAAAATATTAAATTTTTAAAAGATTTCGATAACATCATTTCACTAGAGGAATTTGAACAAACAAATAAGCCATCAGAAGCAGTATTCATTTTATATACATACAAAAGCAGAAAGCATGAAAGGCACAACATTCACAGAAGTCTGTCGACATTTTGTCACAGAAACTAATCAAACTGATCAGCCCACAGAATTAATTTTCTTGACATATTTATATACAGGATTTTTGAAAAATATTAAATTTTTAAAAGATTTCGATAACATCATTTCACTAGAGGAATTTGAACAAACAAATAAGCCATCAGAAGCAGTATTCATTTTATATACATACAAAAGCAGAAAGCATGAAAGGCACAACATTCACAGAAGTCTGTCGACATTTTGTCACAGAAACTAATCAAACTGATCAGCCCACAGAATTAATTTTCTTGACATATTTATATACAGGATTTTTGAAAAATATTAAATTTTTAAAAGATTTCGATAACATCATTTCACTAGAGGAATTTGAACAAACAAATAAGCCATCAGAAGCAGTATTCATTTTATATACATACAAAAGCAGAAAGCATGAAAGGCACAACATTCACAGAAGTCTGTCGACATTTTGTCACAGAAACTAATCAAACTGATCAGCCCACAGAATTAATTTTCTTGACATATTTATATACAGGATTTTTGAAAAATATTAAATTTTTAAAAGATTTCGATAACATCATTTCACTAGAGGAATTTGAACAAACAAATAAGCCATCAGAAGCAGTATTCATTTTATATACATACAAAAGCAGAAAGCATGAAAGGCACAACATTCACAGAAGTCTGTCGACATTTTGTCACAGAAACTAATCAAACTGATCAGCCCACAGAATTAATTTTCTTGACATATTTATATACAGGATTTTTGAAAAATATTAAATTTTAAAAAGATTTCGATAACATCATTTCACTAGAGGAATTTGAACAAACAAATAAGCCATCAGAAGCAGTATTCATTTTATATACATACAAAAGCAGAAAGCATGAAAGGCACAACATTCACAGAAGTCTGTCGACATTTTGTCACAGAAACTAATCAAACTGATCAGCCCACAGAATTAATTTTCTTGACATATTTATATACAGGATTTTTGAAAAATATTAAATTTTTAAAAGATTTCGATAACATCATTTCACTAGAGGAATTTGAACAAACAAATAAGCCATCAGAAGCAGTATTCATTTTATATACATACAAAAGCAGAAAGCATGAAAGCCACAACATTCACAGAAGTCTGTCGACATTTTGTCACAGAAACTAATCAAACTGATCAGCCCACAGAATTAATTTTCTTGACATATTTATATACAGGATTTTTGAAAAATATTAAATTTTTAAAAGATTTCGATAACATCATTTCACTAGAGGAATTTGAACAAACAAATAAGCCATCAGAAGCAGTTTTCATTTTATATACATACAAAAGCAGAAAGCATGAAAGGCACAACATTCACAGAAGTCTGTCGACATTTTGTCACAGAAACTAATCAAACTCATCAGCCCACAGAATTAATTTTCTTGACATATTTATATACAGGATTTTTGAAAAATATTAAATTTTTAAAAGATTTCGATAACATCATTTCACTAGAGGAATTTGAACAAACAAATAAGCCATCAGAAGCAGTTTTCATTTTATATACATACAAAAGCAGAAAGCATGAAAGGCACAACATTCACAGAAGTCTGTCGACATTTTGTCACAGAAACTAATCAAACTGATCAGCCCACAGAATTAATTTTCTTGACATATTTATATACAGAATTTTTGAAAAATATTAAATTTTTAAAAGATTTCGATAACATCATTTCACTAGAGGAATTTGAACAAACAAATAAGCCATCAGAAGCAGTATTCATTTTATATACATACAAAAGCAGAAAGCATGAAAGGCACAACATTCACAGAAGTCTGTCGACATTTTGTCACAGAAACTAATCAAACTGATCAGCCCACAGAATTAATTTTCTTGACATATTTATATACAGGATTTTTGAAAAATATTAAATTTTTAAAAGATTTCGATAACATCATTTCACTAGAGGAATTTGAACAAACAAATAAGCCATCAGAAGCAGTATTCATTTTATATACATACAAAAGCAGAAAGCATGAAAGGCACAACATTCACAGAAGTCTGTCGACATTTTGTCACAGAAACTAATCAAACTGATCAGCCCACAGAATTAATTTTCTTGACATATTTATATACAGGATTTTTGAAAAATATTAAATTTTTAAAAGATTTCGATAACATCATTTCACTAGAGGAATTTGAACAAACAAATAAGCCATCAGAAGCAGTATTCATTTTATATACATACAAAAGCAGAAAGCATGAAAGGCACAACATTCACAGAAGTCTGTCGACATTTTGTCACAGAAACTAATCAAACTGATCAGCCCACAGAATTAATTTTCTTGACATATTTATATACAGGATTTTTGAAAAATATTAAATTTTTAAAAGATTTCGATAACATCATTTCACTAGAGGAATTTGAACAAACAAATAAGCCATCAGAAGCAGTATTCATTTTATATACATACAAAAGCAGAAAGCATGAAAGGCACAACATTCACAGAAGTCTGTCGACATTTTGTCACAGAAACTAATCAAACTGATCAGCCCACAGAATTAATTTTCTTGACATATTTATATACAGGATTTTTGAAAAATATTAAATTTTTAAAAGATTTCGATAACATCATTTCACTAGAGGAATTTGAACAAACAAATAAGCCATCAGAAGCAGTATTCATTTTATATACATACAAAAGCAGAAAGCATGAAAGGCACAACATTCACAGAAGTCTGTCGACATTTTGTCACAGAAACTAATCAAACTGATCAGCCCACAGAATTAATTTTCTTGACATATTTATATACAGGATTTTTGAAAAATATTAAATTTTTAAAAGATTTCGATAACATCATTTCACTAGAGGAATTTGAACAAACAAATAAGCCATCAGAAGCAGTATTCATTTTATATACATACAAAAGCAGAAAGCATGAAAGGCACAACATTCACAGAAGTCTGTCGACATTTTGTCACAGAAACTAATCAAACTGATCAGCCCACAGAATTAATTTTCTTGACATATTTATATACAGGATTTTTGAAAAATATTAAATTTTTAAAAGATTTCGATAACATCATTTCACTAGAGGAATTTGAACAAACAAATAAGCCATCAGAAGCAGTATTCATTTTATATACATACAAAAGCAGAAAGCATGAAAGCCACAACATTCACAGAAGTCTGTCGACATTTTGTCACAGAAACTAATCAAACTGATCAGCCCACAGAATTAATTTTCTTGACATATTTATATACAGGATTTTTGAAAAATATTAAATTTTTAAAAGATTTCGATAACATCATTTCACTAGAGGAATTTGAACAAACAAATAAGCCATCAGAAGCAGTTTTCATTTTATATACATACAAAAGCAGAAAGCATGAAAGGCACAACATTCACAGAAGTCTGTCGACATTTTGTCACAGAAACTAATCAAACTGATCAGCCCACAGAATTAATTTTCTTGACATATTTATGCAGAGCATTTTTGAAAAATATTAAATCTTTAAATGATTTGGATAACATCATTTCACTAGAAGAATTTGAACAAACAAATAAGCCATCAGAAGCAGTATTCATTTTATATACATACAAAAGCAGAAAGCATGAAAGGCACAACATTCACAAAAGTCTGTCGACATTTTGTCACAGAAACTAATCAAATTGATCAGACCACAGAATCAATTTTTTTGACATATTTATGCACAGCATTTTTGAAAAATATTAAACTTTTAAAAGACTTTGATCACACAATTCCAAAAGAGGAATTTTAAGACTTTGGTAACATCATTTCACTAGAGGAATTTGAACAAACAAATAAGCCATCAGAAGCAGTATTCATTTTATATACATACAAAAACAGAAAATAATGAATTAACAACAGTAATAAAATAATCTGTCGACATTTTGTTACAGAAACTAAACCAAATGAATCAGTCTACAGAATTTTTTTTTTTAAATAGATAGAAAAATGACTATAATACATTTGAGAGAAATACTATTTTGTAGTCACCCTGTAGTAGAAATAACTAAAATTATTTAATTCGTGATGCAAGATTTCTCATGCAAACACTTTTTGAGCCAAAGCTTGCATTTTGCTTAATATTTTTCCTCTTTTTTAAGGCATATACTTGTAATCTGAAATTCACATATCGTCTTATTAATTTCTGTTTGATTTGGTGGCAGTTTGGCAGTTCAATATCAAATTTAACTTTCTGCTGAATTGCTTGAATAACAAAATGACAAACATTTTGTTTATCCCATAGTAAATTTTGTTGCATATGGCGAAACAACCTTTCAGCTTTCAAAAAAAAAAATCAAAACATGCAGAATTAACTATCAGCAATTTTTCTGGCTTATAATTTTTAAAATATGAGAGATCATGTGTTTCTTCCTCGGTGCTCAGAACAGAATTAATGCATGTTTCACAAATTTTATCGTTATTTTTTACACGAGAAAGAATATACCCTATGATATGCTTCAAACAATCTTTCTCTACAGCACACAGCTCCATTTGGTTGCTTGCATCCCATTCTGCAGGTAGTTTTATGACTGGGGTCTCTTCAGTCTTCTGCAAATCTAAAAATTCCCCAAAGAAAGTGGAATCATCTGCTTCATAACTTGAATTTGATGGACTTTTCATATATTGAGCAATGCTTACAATTTTTAAATTTCTTTGAAACTGTAGTGCTGTAGGAACTGGCTGCTTTGCTCGTATTGAAGAAAAAAAATTTTCTAAACAGTCTTGGGTGAAACGACTTGTTAACAAAAAGGAAAAGTTTTGATGGTGTAGAAAATAGTCTTGCAGATCCAGAATGGTCGCACAAGCCAATTTAACACCACTCTGCACAGGTTTCCATTTACCTTTAGGGCCAATCTTCAATGATGAAATGATGTCATCAAAATCTTTTATAGACTGGATGGCTTCCAGATAGGCAATTGGATTTGCTTCACTTAGGGCAACAACTGGATGCCTTGATGTCATCAATGTAAACCAATGGTCTACAGTTTTGATGAACCAAGCAGTTGTACTGTGGCTATCTGGAGATTTATTTTTTGCAATTAAGTATGACATGGCTGCACTCAAAGAATGGTTAAAAATCTTTTTTGCAATTGAAACTTTCATTTTATTGAAATGGTCAGGCTCTAGATCTTCCTCATTTAATTTATATTCCATCTTTAAATCCATATCCTTCTGAAATTGAATTGTGTGAATGATGTGCTTAATATCTATGATATCAGAACTTAGTCCATATTTTTGGACAATTGCAGGGGATATTTTTATGGTTTTGTGGGTAACCAGCATGTTGCGCAAATTTTTTAACAAATGAGGCACATCAGCCATAAAATATAATTTTCGATTTTCATCCATTGGATGCGTTATGAAATTCTTAGTGCGTGAATATTGTCCACAAATAATATCGAAGGCTTTCCACATGCTTAAATTAGAGCCCCCCATATCATTAACAGCACAGCATACCCTTAGTCCTACTGGCTCAACACGAGAAATGATTTCTAATACAATATTTTTTAGGCTTATTCCAGGGCAAGAATTTCCCGTAAAATGGTATGCAATGCATTGCTTCCACCTGGATGAAATGCCTGCCAGCATAAATACAAGTCCTTTACTGGCTACTCCTGAAAGACCTTCAAGAGTAATATCGCCAATAAAGTCGTTGTGAGATGTGTCGAATTCAGAACTGCTTCTGATGGACATTTCATCCAAAACTAAAGTGCAGTGCTTCTCTTTATCATTCATGGTGGATGCTTTTATTTCTAACAGCTGCACAACATCATCTAAGATACCACTTCTGAAATTTATGTTTGCCAGCCTGCGGCGCAAAGTGCGTGGAGAAGGAAGGGGAAAATTTTGTTTTAGCAGGCATTCATAACCAGCTGTGCCACATGAAAATTTCAGCTGGAGGGCTTTTTTCACCGTTTCCTTAGACCATAGCATACCTTGAGTATTTTTTCGACTCATGGCAGAAAACTGATCTCTTCTCAGGAAACTATTCAATTTTGTGTTCAAAACTGAAAGTTTTGAACGAAGCTTTCTGTTTTCGTCCATGACTTTCTTGAGCTTTCTCTTCAATTCTGCAACACGTTCACTGTCATCAGCTTCAATTTGATGATTAGATTCCTCTGTTTCATTTTCAAAAATTACCGTTTCCATTCTTTGCTTTTTTACTAGAGGAGCTCTACTTTTTGGTGGCGGTCTTTTTTTAGATGGTGTTTTATGAACAAATAATGTTGGGACTGCATTACTTTTTAGTTTAATTTTCCCTTCTGCATCTGGCTTCTCAAACTGATCTGCCTCAAAATGAACCTAGAAAAATATAATAAAAATTGGTTAAAATTAATTTACATACATATTAGGTATATTATTCATTAGGAAAAGTAAATGCATATTTCAGAATGTGACATTGACCGAATGCAAAGGTAACTAAGTTTTGGTTTGTTGTCAAATTTTTTTTTTCAGTTGTTTATGAACACGCATTAAATTACTCCCTGCAGCAAGATAACATTTTGTTGTTTAAAGAAATTTAAAATTTATAAACAATTTTTACTTAAATATTTACTTTTGCATTTTAGTTGCTTTCAGTGTGATATTGTAATATATTTACATTAAGTCACAGGGCTGTGGGATTTTAGCCAGGCTGGTTTAAACCATCTTAAAAAATCTGGCTTTTATTTAGAAAAAACTTGCTTTTACTAAAAATTATTTTTTACAAAAACTGTTTTTAAAACAAAATGCATTGTTAATTAGTATCTTTTTAATTACTAGTGCCATAAAAATGTACATTAAATTAAGGTAGAACTGTCTAATAAATAAATCATCAATTAAATTGTAAGTAAATTGATAGTAGAAATGCTCATGATCAACGGATAGTAAAAATGTTTAATAGAAAATTAATGCATTAAAATCTAGTTCAAAATAGTTAATAAATAGTTCAAATGATTTTTACCAAATAAGATATTTATCCAAAAAGTAATATGTTACTGCTGGTCTATGGAATATACCAATCATTTGGCTGTTTTTAAATATCAGTGCACTGTAATAAATTTTTTAGCACCAAAGGTGTTTCAATCTTGTTTCAAACAAAACCATACCTTGAAAAAAATTTCTTATTTCCTTTCCCATACTCAGTCTCTTTTTTAAGAATAAATATATTAGTACAATCAGCTCTCGTTAATTTGAACTCGTCGGGACCACAAAAAATGTTCGAATTATGGAAAATATGAAATGAAAACATGCTCAATATGGTACTAATACAAAGGAATTAATGTTATAGTGTTTCTTGAGCTTATTTCGTCTGTTATAATTAGAATATGACTTAATATTAAATTAGAATGCATAAATACATTAACTAATTAAAAGATTAGAAACAAGCACAATGGAAGAAAAATTTAAAGCGTCACTGATGGATCAACGGGACACTAAGAAAGTGGCTATCAAATGCACTGGATTCTATGTATACTCGTTTGGAACAATTTTCACAAAAATCAAAGAAAGAAAGTATTCAAATCATCTGAAATCTGTGAGAAAGAAAAGAAAAAAATTAAAAATTGGAATTCTAGTTAGTTCGAATTAAACGAAGTCAAGAGAAAATGAGTTTGAATTAATAAAAAAAATTTAACGTCACTCTGCCATTGAAAATTTTGGGACTTCATGTTTAGTTCGAATTAAGCAAAGATTCGAATTGTCTGATTTCGAATTAACGAGAGTCGACTGTACCTGGAATCTTGCTAATCCAGCGATGTTTTAGACCTCTCTTACTATGAAGAATTTAGGGATGAGAAAGTGTGCTTAGTGACCCAAGTCAATTCCCATTGTTTCAGTGTGTGGGTAGATTTGTGAAAGTATAATAACAAAATATATAAGGAAATGGCATGTTTACAAACATATCCATCAACCAGTAGCGGCTCGTCAGGGGGTTCATAATTTTTTTACTATCAGTATTTTAATAAACTGAATTTCGTTTTCTTTAATTATTAATCATTCAATGGTTAGATAAAATCAAAGTAATTATTAGGGATGCACCGAATAGTGATTTTGGCCGAATACCGAATGCCGAATATTCGGCCGACAGGTGAACCGAATACCGAATATTCGGCTAGCCGAATAGTAATTGTTAGGCCGAATACCGAATATTTGGCCAGCCAAATAGTTAACTATTCGGCCGAATACCGAATATTCGGCTTTCCAAATTCTTTTTATATTTTAAAATTTAAAGGTATTAAAATGTTACTTTTTAAAACAGTTTTACATAATATTTAATAAAAGAAACTTACATTTTGATAAACAAGAGCTTTTTATAAGAACATTTAGTATTGAAAAAAAAAATCTGCCTTGAGTTATTTAAGAAGCACAATTATGAAACTTTAATTAATAAAATTTTCTACGAATCAAAACAAACATTTTAAAATCAAATAATGAAAAAATGGCCGAAGAAAAATTTTACAGTCTGATAATTGTCCTTTTTAAATAACCCGAGGCAAATTTTTTTCAATATAAAGTACAAATACTTTCAACTTGATTTTGAATAAAGGCATGTTTGGCTCATAGTTATTTTCTTATGAATGGTGGTATTTTCCACCCTTCCCATCATATCATATATTTTACAGAAATCAAAGCATGTGAGTTGAAAATATGTTATCTTAGTTATTGTTAATGTAATAAACAAACACACAAGTTTTGACCTAGAGTAAGATGAAATACAATGTACTTATGACTCAATAAGTTGATTATGATTATGGTTTCATGAACAAAAATTGTCCGCCTTGATAGCTATTACTAATCTCAAAAGTTTTTTTTTTCTTTTAAAGGACTTTTATTTGGGGGAAAGCAAGAAACAGATTATTTACTAAACAAAATTTAGAAACTTGTATCTGCACATAATTTATTCCTAAGGAGAATCCTAATAAATCACCATTTTAATCCTTCTCATGTTTAATTTTCTTAAGTTATACTTTACAAACAGCAAATAAATAGTGTAAAAACATTCTATTTTATTTAAAAATTATTTTGTTTCTAATTGTTTTAAATACAAATTAAAAAATTGACAGTTAAAAGTAGAAATAGTGAAAAGTTTTTATGAAGTATTGAATTCGGCCGAATACTTTGATATTCGGCCATACCGAATATTCGACAGGCCGAATAGTTTCATATTCGGCTTAACCGAATATTCGGTAACATGGCCGAATAGATACCGAATATTCGGTGCATCCCTAGTAATTTTTAAATATTATGGTACAAAAGTGATTGTAAACTCTCTGATGAGCCACCACTGCCATCAACCAATCTGCCACACCACAGCGTTTTTGGCCATAGCTATTGTTGCTGGAGTTTTCGTGTTGTAGGCCAATTATATCATCGACTTATTAAACTGAGACTAACCAAAGTGGCCAAACTCATATATACGGTAAGAGTCAAAGAACAGACAGGTGTTTCTTGCCATTGCCACCCCATAGTATAATCCACATTGTGTCAGCTTCTCTTTCCTTAAAAGGAAAAACAAAAGAAGAAAAAAGTATGTACAGTAAACTCTGTATAATGCAGAATTGATTAATATGGTGGAATCAATCAGGACCGAGAAAATTATCTGAGTAATACTGTTTTCCATCATACACAGAGTCTTCCTTACAGAGAGTTTACTGTACTTTAAACGATAAATGAATACAGTAGACTCCCTCAAATCCGCACAGCTTGGGACCAGAAGTTGTGCGGATTTTAGAATTTTGCGGATTTCTGGTCATTGCTTTATTTACATTTTTTAAACAGTAATTTGAGTGCAATTAATAATACGTTTGGAACTATGATGAATGCTTAACACTATAATAAAATATTAAAATAAGTAATAAACTAAAACAATAAAAATTTAGATATTTTTTTAAATGATTAACATACTAATAGCAAAGGTCAAGTTGATAATCAATAATGCATGATTAAATATTCATTATAAAGATTAAATGTATTTTTTCAAAATTATTCAATAAAACTTGCCTCATAAAAGTACATTACTAATTCACATCAATATCATAAAATAAGGATTTTTTTCCAAGTTTAGCCAGGCTTAATAACCAAAAAAATCTTGATTAATGCATAAATATATTTGATAAGAAGATTGTGATTACCAGTGATATCAAAAATATCTTGAATCCCCCCCCCCCAAAAAAAAAAAGAAAAAATTCTTAATTCATGAATGGAGTATTATTAAGAAAATTACAAATTAAAAAATATATGGAATTGATACAAAATTTAAAAAATCAAATTTTGTAGCAATATCCAAACTGAAAGTTTCATTGTTTACATTCATAAAATATGTGCGGATTTTAGAGAGTTGTGGATTTCTGGTTTGCGGATTTGAGGGAGTCTACTGTATATAAAAGCTATAACCAAATTAGTTATTTATTTATATTTTCATGTTTTTAAAATGGAATGCTGCCTTGTATAAAACTTATTACATAAACAAGTGACATATTTATTCATACTACTGACACACTCACATATGCTAGAAGAAATTGCCAGAGTGAAGTTCTTTACAGGGTTTCATATTGCTTATTTATTTCAATATAATCCTTACCCATAACATGAAAATAACTTTGATAAGCATAAGCATAGACAGTAACTGGACCTGTACTATAAATTTATTTTAATCATACTGGCCATGTATGAGGCTTTTCTGATGTGTTAATTATTAACTGGCAATAAAAATGAACATCTGAAACATAATTTTAAATAAATTTCATAAGATTTCAGTTATAATTTATATAAAATGGCCATTAGTTTTAAATTATCATTAAACATATTAAAATATAGTAGAGAATTTTTATATTGCATTATTTGGGATCAGGAGTTGTACAGATTATAAATTTTTGCTTAATGAAGATCATTTCACTTATTGTTAAATTTCTTTACAAACTTATATTGAACATTGAAATTTGAAGTGTTCCCTAAATTCTGAAAAATAAAATTTATACAAATAGTAGACATATTTTAGTATTGGAATAATTTTCAAACATACCTCACAAAGTCTAGAATGTTGAGAGGGGGTCCAATTTTCTCTATTTACAGCTGCAATCCAAATAGCTCGTCTTGTAGGATTCGTCGGAAAGCATTTCAATGAAAATCCCTTTTCAGATCTGTTACTGCAACCATAAGCTGAGCAACCCACCATTGTGCAATATTCTGAATTAAATACAAAAATATTTCAAGTTTTAGTGACCAAACACATCAAATCAGATTCTTTTTAAAATTTTTGATGCAGAAATAATCTGTATTAAGTCAAATGCAAAATTTTGGAAAATTTAATAAAAAAGTATTGGAAAAAAACATTGTGCATTGTAAATAAGTATAACATTATTATTTTTTTTTTAATAAAGCACTATTTAAGTTTTTAGAATTTTGAAACAGGATGGGCAAATTATATTACAAATTAATAAGCTATCACTAGGGAAGGGGGAGAATTTTGTCATTTTTGATCTAATCAAAAGTTTCTGATTTTATTTGTTACTTGTTCATAGCATCAATATAGCCAGTTAATTTTTTTTAGTTTTATCTATTATGGAAATACACAGTTATTATAAAAATTATTTAATTAAAAATATGGAATACCATAAGTTTGACATTCATATTCTTCTGTCATATGTGCATGAACATATAATTTGATGTTCAGGGAACCAATTATGAGGTACGTTTGAAATGATTTCTGTTGTGTTTCTGGTAAATAAGTGTGAAAGAGTGTTTTCCACCTGCTTAGTTGATAAAAAGTTCCAGAGACATACCTATAAATACTTTTACAGAAAAGGGGGGGGGGGAGGAATTCAAAAATTCCCTAATTTAAAAAAAAAAAAATTCCCAGCATGAAACAAATTGCTCTATTTTCCAACTAAAATGATATGTGAAAAGTATGTTGAATAATAATGATGATATTTATACATAAAAATTTTTCATTAAGGGAAGATATTGAAACTAAAAACAAAAATTATAATTAATGGTTCATTTAATGAAAATTTTGTCTTCTGTTGTGTATGAGTCATAGCAATTATACTTCTTGTGAAAATATCCTTATGATATTCTGAGATTTTTGGATTGCGAGAGGAGCAAAATTTTGAAAGAAGTAGGTTAGAAGCACTGTTGATGGACAACAGTAGGAAAATTCAGATTTGGTAGATGTAATGATATTTTCATAGCATAGAGAAGCACAAAAACAAATTCCGTCTGACTGTTTTTGTATTTCTTCTGAAAATTTTTCAAGCTTACATTTATAGAATTCAGAAAAACAGTCAGAAAAACTATATATATATTTAATAAAAAGTAAAGTTTCAAAAATCTAGATTTTCTGAACTCTAGGCTCAAATTTCCCAAGTTCACAAAATATTGGAGGGCCTTCGAGAAATTCTGTTTGCTCCACCCTCTACCCATGCAGGGGCAAGTGCAAAAATATTGTTACTGTTGAATGTATTACATAACAAAATACTATTATTAAATATTTTAAACTTATTTCTTTTAAGTGTTTTTGATATAAAGTTTTAAAATGTGCAAAGTAATATTTTATAGACTTCTTTCTGTTCATTTGAATCAATAAAGTATGTAAATAATGAATGTATAAAAATATTAGTTCATCACTTCAAAAATAAAATAAAATAAAAATAAAATAAAAATAAATAAATATAATTTAATTTTTAGACTTTGATAATGATATTATTACGAGGGGGAGGGGTCCAAAATTATCAAAAAATTGATATTAAGCCCATTTCGCCTGTCTAAATATTAATTATTATGTACATCAATTAGACATGGTATTGTTACAAGTAAATAATAAAATGTATTGCACAAAACTCTTAGTAATTTTATAAGAAAATTAAAAATATATAATAGCAATGAGAAATTAAAAAAAATAATTACTGCAAAATTGAGAAAAGTATAGTTTTTTTAAATAAATTTTTTTATACTGTTTGTCTGATTGCTTTTGTATTTCTTTTGAAAACTTACTAGTAGAATATTTAGATTCATTAATTTAGATAGCTTTATAGAAATAAATTGGATGTATGAATTTTAAAAGTTTTGATTTTCTAGCTTGAATACATTTTATAATACTAAATGTAGCTAAATATTTAAAAAAAAAAAAAAAAAAAAAAAAAAAAAAAAATCAGATATGCTTAGTAATTTTTTTTTTTTTTTTAAGAACGTAAAGGCTGTCTGCTTTAGAAGTATATAGCTTATAAATTAATATACTTTTTAAATTATCGGTGTCTGCTCTGAAAATTCGAAATGATAATGCATCCTTTAATTCAATGGACTTTAAAATATTAATAATATTATTAAAATAAATAGTAAAACTATTTATAACTTATAATTTTTTTATACTTAAAATCAATGCATAATATACAAATTTATTTTGTACTACGTTCTTCAAATGCGTCTTTCAAATTGTAAACAAAATTCATCGCCAACAACGGATGCCAACTACCGCCAACTGTCAGATTTCGAAACTTGAAATTATTTGCACGTTATATTCATTTAATAGGCAGATTTAAATACAAATTATTTAAATATAAGACACATACACAGTAACCAAACTGTTGTGTTTAGATTAATTGTTTCGACTATCGTTATTAAAAGTGTTTAAAGTAGTTCATAGCATACACAGCAATTGGCCGCAGACAATTTAAAATAAGTTTTGAAAGAAATAAACATTTCTCAATATTAAAAAGTAGCTCAAAACAAAAATAACTTACCTCTTAACAGTGTAGCACGTCTGGATACAATATTTCAAAGTCTGTCTCTTTAAAAATCCAAATATTCTTCAGAGCGTAATAGCGATGTATACGGAACTTGGAACTAATATGGCGGATTCGTCAAAAATGCCGGTGACGGAATGTCCAATCTCTCTTTATGTAGGATCACTAGTGATCTCCCTGCGTGGACCGCATGGAGCCACTCGGCTCTGGAACGGGAAACTCACTGTTTTACCCTACCTCCCCGTGGCGATTCCTGGGTGAAAGTTTTGACTCTAGGTCACTTTCAGCGAAATATCCCAGCTTTCGGTAAAAAAAATTTCAACAAAATTTAATTTTAAAACATATTTTCTCAGTCATAATTTTAAATTATCTTCTTTTTATTAATGGCCTTTATGAATGCATTATCCTTTCTAGAACTCGACTGCATGGAAGACGCGAGTAGAAATCCTGTTTATGCAATTCAGAGTCGCTTTCTTAACACACAAGTTACAAAGATTCCGAACGGTTCAGTTGACGAGCGCGCAAAAATCTCATTGCAAAAAAATTAAAGTCCCCTTATTAAACATTTATCTCCGCTTAAAACTCAAACACATGAAAAAATAATTCAATCTTAAAAATATTACACTCTTAAAAAAAAACTCATTAATTCACCATGAATGCTCTCTCCTTGATTAATTCTTAAACGGGGGTTAAAAAATTAACCCCCGAAAAAAAATATCCTTCGTGTATCAGTATTCTAAAATAATAATTTCCCCCAAAATACCCGCTTAACTCCTCGTGTAAGAGCACGGTAAATAAAAAAAAAAAAAAAAAAAAAAAAAAAAAAAAAAAAAAAAAAATCCGCTTAAAATCAAAAAATAAATCCTTAAACTATACCGCACCGAAAATTTTTGAGTTCCCACATTAAAAATAAAAAAACCCCTTATACTATAGATCAGCAAAAAAAATTCTATGTCCCCAAATGCTCGCTTAACACCTCATCTAAATCATGGTGAAAAAAAAAAAAATTCAATCGCCCCAAAATTTCCGCTTAAAGTCGAAAAAAAAAATCCTTAAACTAAACCGCACCTAAAATTTTTAAGTCACCAAATTAAAATTAAAAAGCACTCGTACAATAGTACAGAAAAAAAAAAAATTCTATATCCTTAGATACTCGCTTAACCCCCTCATCTAAAAGCACAGTGAAAAAAAAGTCGCTTCATTCCTTATTTTAATTACTTTTTAATTGCCTTTTTAAACGAACAACAGCAAAATTCAATCGAAAAACATACCCCACATACTATAACACGCCGAAAATTTTAAAGTCCCCACATTAAAATTAAAAAAAATAATTGTAATTTAAGAAATTACCCCAACCATTTGAAAAATGTTTCACTCGATACATTCATCTATCATTTTAAGCTAAATACCAGTTGTTTTATTGTGTATTATCCGTGCCACTGCTATAAATGACTTTATACATGCTGCAATTTGAAGGTACGGTTCGTTTAAGTTATATCACTCTATTGTCGCCAAGCATAAAAGTTGGCGACGAAAGAAACATTTCAAACTATTTAACATTGTTGGTGCAAAAGTAATCATTATTAAAATACAGCTTTGGCATATACTGTTATACTTGTAAGACTTTGGCATATATTGTTTGATTTTACAGAGCAGAATTTTGGTGATGGAGGTTTTAAACCAAAATCGATCGCAGCACATGCATCTGTGAATGGGTCCATCAGACATCGAATCAAAAAAGTTTTTTCCCAGTTTTTCCCAAGCCGATTGCTTTTTAGTTTTCTTTTTAGGTGGTGGAAAATCAAGAGTAATAGCTATAACATTTTCCGGCTTGTTAGAATCACTATTGGCACTCAAATTTTCCTGGTTAGAACCGACCGATAGTAAAACGCCATGGCTAGTGGATTGGTCGCCCTGGCGACATGATGTTTTACAATTAATCGGTTCGGCATTAAATTGCTTCCTTTTTCGTGATCGCCTTTCAACACGTAATTGGTTTTCAGCGGCTCAATAATCTTTTGATTTTATCATTTTCTGCATTGAAAGACGTTTTTGCGCCAAACCAAATACAGTATTACTCAGTTATCCCGTCGACCAATTTCGCCAAATGATACGAATCGCCAAACTAATAAGCAACTTATACATGTTGACTGTGTTTAATATCATTGAATGCGATATTCACGTTCATTCATTTCTTTGGCTTCGGCTTTTTCCGTATCTGTTAATTTCCGTCTACCCATTTTTAAATTTGTTAGTTTTCTCCTTTATTACAATGATTTTAACCATTTTAATTTACTATTCAAATAAAAATTCTTCTAAAAGTAAAGAATTTAATTTAAATTCAAATAAAAATTCTTCTAAAAATAAAGAATTTAATTTAAATTCAAAAGTGGTAACATCATTCAAAAGTGGTAACATCATTCAAAAGTGGTAACATCATCGGGTCCATTCTCCCGAAAACAACAACCATTTTTCAAATGGTTAAAAACCCCATCATACTATAGTACAGCAAAAAAATTCTAACTCCCTGAAATTCCCGCTTAAAATTCGAAAAAAATCCTTTGACCCCTTTTCTTAGAGTAGAATCCCCAGAGGAGGTGCACGGGAGGTGGTGCATTTGAGTAGGTGCTTGGGAGGAGGTGCTGCTCACTGTTCCTTGCTCCTGCGCCTCAGCACCTCCTCCTGAGGTCGGACGCCCACTTTTCCTCTACTCACATGATCATTTAATTTTTATTTGAAAATTTTTCTTTCTGATTTTAACGATTTCACTTTTGAATTTTAATTTAAAAATAATTACAAAAAAAAAATCATTTTTTTATTTTTTTAAATTTTTCTGAAAAAAAAAACAATAATCACAAAATTGTTTCATTATAGATAGAAATAAAAGATAATTTCAATTTCAAGTTGAAAATGACGGGAAAAAAAACCTAATATTTCTTACAGATTCTCACTTTTCTTCCCTATTTTGGAGAAAAATGGAGTAATTTAGCTATCATTATTACAGAAATATCATTAACATTTGAAAAAATAATTAATATTTCGAAAACTAATTCAAATTTTAAAATCCTAAAACCAGTTTTGACACTCGTGGGTTAATACGGATAACTGGAGCTAATTTCACCGTTAAACTTTCCATATGTTAACGAGAAATAGCTGTGAAACATCATCAGTCGTTTGATAAATTCATTTCATTAGGATTTTATGTTTATTAGCGTAAATATCAATTTTATCAAAATAAAAAGATGTAAAGACTAATTTATATTTAAATATATATATAGTTGCTCTGTAATAATATACTATACTTTTTTTTTGATAAACTGGGTTAAGCCAAACCCCACCCGGTAGAAGAAAATAAATAATCTCATTAAAGAAATACTGTTCCCGATTGATGTACAGTGTTAGGTAAATATTTCTTGATAGTGATGTGTGCTTTATGCTCACAACATGTCCGATATCTAATTCAACTCGAATCGTATTCCATCCTGAACTCAGCACAACGGGTAAAACAGATAATAATGTAAGAGCCGACAGCACAAAAACCTAAGGTATCGAGCTCAAGAAAAAAAAAAAAACCTTTATTTTGTCGAAGAATTGAAATAGGGGAATCTAATGATCTATGTCTGCCGGAAGTGATGTGGTGCATAAACCAAACATTTAATACCACTAGTGGTTTATTCGTAGGTTCATCATTGTACTTGCCATACAATCAAAGGTGTGAAATGATTGTACGGCAAACACAATGATGAATCTACGAATAAATCTCTCGTGGTCTTAATTTTTAGCTTATGCACCACTTCACTTCCGGCAGATATGGATCATTAGATTCCCCTATGACTACTCTTCCATAAAATATATATATATTTTTATTTAAGTTTTTTTTTTTTTTTTTTTTTTTTTTTTTTTTTTTTTTTTAACTATTGAAAAATGGTTGTTGTTTTCGGTGGAGGATTGACAAAATGACATGGTCACTTTTAAATTTAAATTAAATTCTTTACATTTAGAAGAATTTTTATTTGAATTTAAATTAAATTATTTACTTTTAGAAGAATTTTTATTTTTATTTGAATTTAAATTAAAATATTTACTTTTAGAAGAATTTTTATTTGAACAGGAAATTAAAATGTTTAAAATCATTGTAATAAAGGAGAAAACAAACAAATTTAAAAATAGGTAGACGGAAATTAACAGATACGGAAAAAGCCGAAGCCAAACAAATGAATGACCGTGAATGTTACATTCATTGACATTAAACACAATACGCGTACTTAAACAATCATAAAGTGATTTTTATTTCGACTTTTTATTAATGTTTTACTAATTTATTTGTTCTTTTGTTATTTAAAATAAAAATTTAGTCAACATGTATAAGTTGCTTATTAGTTTGGCGATTCGTATCATTTGGCGAAATTGGTCGACGGGATAACTAAGTAGTACTGTATTTGGTTTGGCGGAAAAACGTCTTTCAATGCAGAAAACGAGAAAATCAACAGATTATCGAGCCGCTGAAAACCAATTACGTGTTGAAAGGCGATCATGAAAAAGGAAGCAATTTAACCCTTTAACGATCATAGCATTTTCATTGCTAAGATGTCGAAATAAATGAATGACACCGGTAATTAAGAACAAATATATTTCTAAATGAGAAAACGTAATTTTTCACATTTAAAATAAAAGGGATATTTCTAGATAAAAATACCGGTGTCAGTGTTGCGTATCGGAATTAAAATTTTGTGGTTTCGTGGCGAAACCAATGAATGTTAAAGGGTTAATGCCGAACCGATTAATTGTAAAACATCATGTCTCGAAGGCGACCAATCCACTAGCCATGGCGTTTTACAATCGGTCGGTTCTAACCAGGAAAATTTGAGTGCCAGTAGTGATTCTAACAAGCCGGAAAATGTTATAGCTATTACTCTTGATTTTCCACCACCTAAAAAGAAGACTAAAAAGCAATCGACTTGGGAAAAACTGGAAAAAAAGCTTTTTTTGATTCAATGTCTGATGGACCCATTCACAGATGCATGTGCTGCGATCGACTTTGGTTTAAAACCTCCATCACCAAAATTCTGCTCTGTAAAATCAAACAGTATATCCCAAAGCCTTACAAGTATAACAGTACTAGCAGTCTTCGCCCGCTACGCTGGTCAGTTTTTTTGTAAGAAACTTTGAATCAAACGAAATTTTTATATCATAGTAATTTTTAGTTTTATATCGTACTTTAGACTGTCTGTCATCGGTGAAAAATCAGTCATCTAAACGGAAAGTTCAATGTTAGCCACCAATGAATGACGTAGCGCTCAACATGTTAACAATTTTATTCACATAAAAATTCATTCAGCGGAACTTTTAAAATAAAGCCAAACTTTTGTAATTGTGTTCATCTGATAAAAAAACATTTCCTAAGTATTCAATTTAAACAACGTAGAATGCTATATTTCATTTGTTACAAAATTTTTGAAAAATTATGCAACTAACAATGTAAAATCCATTAAAATCTATCTTGTAGAACTTAAGTTATAAGCGGCCGCAATAAAATTTCACTTTGCGTTATATATATATATTGAGATAATTAAATATAGCTTACATAATCATGTTTACATGATTATAGAACTCTCTTTCAAAATTATAGGTTCAATTTTTTTTTTTTTTTTTTCTGTGCTTTGATTAATACGAAATCCAGACTTTCTTTTATATATATAGATAAGGATTGAAAATTTCAGGTTTTTGCGCCGAAGACACCGCCAAATCAGGAAATGTGAAGTATCTCGCGAACTACTGAACTTAAAAGAATTTGCTTGGTACCATTCGATTCAGCATGAAAAAATACACAAAATATGTCATCAGTTGAAAAATAACTACAAAAGCCGATTTTTAAGAAATTTTTAGGTAGATTTCGTATGAAATACTACCTATTGCAATCGCACCAGTTTATCTATCTATATATATATATATATATCTATATATATCTCACTTTTTTATGGACACGATAACTTCTATAATTCATCACCAAACTGGTACATAAAATCAAAGGAGATGAAATCTCGGCTAAGTTCGTTAATGGGCAAAATCGGACCAAGGTGGTCGGAATAGGGGGCGTTTTTGTGAAAACCGAAAAAACGCCATAACTTCTTTATTAAAGTAGATATCGAATCGGTTTAAAGTTTATATTACTTCTTAAAAATGGGCCAAAAGTTTATGCATGACAGATTTTTGATAAATTTAGAAGTGGGCTCAAGAGGCGAAAAAAACAGGGGTTTTGAGAGAAAAAAATTCATAACTTCGTCAATTTTCAAGATATCAAGTCCAACTAAATTTTTTGTAAATGTTCTTAAAATTATCTAAAACTTTTGTATTTACAAGTTTTTGATAGGGCCAACTTTTACCCATGAAAAAAATTAAAAACGAAAAGAAAAAGGGCGGTGAAAAAAAGAGAAAAATCCATAACTCCGTCAATTTTTACTATATCAAATCTGATTAAATTTATTTTACATCTTCTGAAAAATATCTACAACTTTTAAGCTGACAAGTTTTTCATAGGACCAATTCGTATAGCAAAAAGAAATTAAACAAAAATAGGAGTTGGAGAAAAAACCTCAAATCCAAACTGCTTATATTCTGACTCATTTTTAAATTCATTTTTGATTTTAAACGCATCCAAATGGTAGATCCTCTTATTTAGAAACTGTATAAAGTGACGCACTGGTCAATTTTCTGATAAAGACAGAATATATTTCAAAAAAGGCTACCAAAAAGGATATTTTGAACAGAATTTCCCAAAGTCATCGGGACTGAAAATTTAAAGAAGTATTCAAATAAGAAATTGCGTGTTTTTCAGACTCGTTTTTAAATCCATTTTTGTTCTCAAACGCATCTAATTTACAGATCCTCTTATTTAGAAACTATATAACGTGATGCGTTGGTCAGTTTTTTGATAAAGACGGAATATATTTCAAAAAAGGCTACCAAAAAGGGTATTTTGAACAGAATTTTCCGAAATCATCGTGAATGAAAATTTAAGGAAGTGTTCAAATAAGAATTTTTTTCTGACTCGTTTTAATATCCATTTTTGCTCTCAAATGCATCCAATTTACAGATCCTCTTATTTAGGAACTATATAATGTGATGCATTGATCGGTTTTTTGATAAAGACAGAATATATTTCAAAACAGGCTACCAAAAAAGAGTATTTTGAACAGAATTTCCTGAAGTCTTCGTGATTTGAAAATTTAAGGAAGTTTTCACATAGCAAATTGCGTTTTTTATGACTCGTTTTAAAATCCTTTTTCGCTCTCAAACGCATCCAATTTACAGATCCTCTTATTTAGGAACTATATACTGTGACGCATTCGCCAGTTTTTTGATAAAGATAGAATATATTTTTAAAAATGCTGTCAAAGTGAGTATTTCGCACAAAATTTTCAGAAGCAATCATGAATAAACAATTAAGGATGTATTCAAACAACAAATCGGTTATTTTATGACTCATTTTTAAATTAATTTTTTTTCTCAAATGCATTCAACGGACAGTTTCTTGTTATTTAGGAACTGTATTATGTACTGTTTTGGTCGATTTTTTGAAATAAATGCAGAATTTATTTCAAAATATGTTGTCAAAATGGGCATTTGAGCTGAATTTTTCTTAAGATGATTCTGATAAAACCAGTTTTTGCAGAAAAATGAAATAAAATTTTTTTTCGTAAACGGCCAAATGAAGTTATTAAACTGGGTTTATCTCTAATCATATTTTTTTTGTTGTTGTTGTTGAAATGAGCACTCTTCGAAATCTACCTCCGCCTATAGGCCCAGCGACAGGGATTTTTTTTAAAGTTCGTTTCTTTTTTAACCCCCTTAGGGGTGGAATTTTCGAAAATCCCTTCTTAGCGGCACTCGATGTTATCAGAAGTATTTTTATCCCAATTTTCAAGATTTTATGTTCGGCAGATCTTTTTGTGCTGTGATTAATACGAAATCTAGACTTTCTTTTATATATATAGATATACCAAAGCTGTATTTTAATAATGATTACTTTCGCACCAACAATGTTACATAGTTTGAAATGTTTCTTTCGTCGCCAACTTTTATGCTTGGCGACAATGGAGTGATGTAACTTAAACGAACCGTACCTTCAAATTGCAGCATGTATAAAGTCATTTATAGCAGTGGCACGAATAATACACAATAAAGCAACTGGTGTTTAGCTTAAAATGATAGATGAATGTTTCGAGTGAAACATTTTTCAAGTGGTTGGTGTAATTTCTTAAATTACAATTTATTTATTTATTTATTTATTTTTCGTGATTGGTACCTTAGGTTTTTGAACTGTCGGCTCTTGGACTATAACCCGGTTTCCAGCAAAATTTTCTCCCGAAGAAATCCCGTTAATGAAAAAAATATATGAAATTTATTTTATGTTTGTATTAAGACCAATAACACTTTAAAATTTCGTGCATTTTTTAATTTTTTTTTTATTAGGTTTAGAAAAGCATAGTTAGTTGAAATATTTATAAATAGATATTTTATCCCTCATTTACGAATGAATACTCTTTTATGCGGCAGAAATAAGGTGAAAAATTTTGCGAGCAAAATTTCTAGAGATTTTGCTTTTAAAAATTGCCTAAACTTCTGAAAACGATTCTTTTCGAAGTCAAGACTTAGTTGAATGGTTTTCTCGTATTCGAATAAGGTTTATTTAATAAAAATCGCCGGAATCGTTCTTGATTAATACCAAAATTTTCAGTAATGAGCTTGTTTTAACCATATATAACGAATTTTGATAAATTAGAAGCTTAGCTATGTAGTTTCCTAAGTACCCGAATTAGTATAAGAAGCAAATTTGGTGAAAATTGCTAAAGATGTTTTCGACAGTTATAGCTACATTTTCAGTGCTGAATTTGTTTTAATCTGTCAAAACGAATTTTTCCGAATTCGATATCTTGTTAGTTTGTTTTCTCGTGTTCGAATCAGTATAGAAAGCATGTTTCGTGTTAATCGCATGAACATTTTTCGATTTATAGCAAGTGCTGAGCTATTTTTAATGCTGTGTTTATTTTGTTCTTAATCTGTCAAAATGGATTTTTCTGAATTCGGGATCTCAGCTGGATCATTTTCTTGTGCTCGATTTGGTATAGGAGGTAAGTTTTCGGAAAATCTTCTCAGCCGTTTAGGATACCATCCACAATCGGGAAAATTTGCACTCTCGTTTAATATAACAAGGTAGAACACGTCAAATTTTGACGAAAAAAAAAAAAGTTTAAGAATTAATTGTTTCATTGATTTGTAATAAATTTACAAAATTAGTTATAGTAAAAATGTATCTTATATTGGCACGTCTAACTCTTAAACAAATCATATTCAACTTTAAATTAACAAAATACTTTTTCTATATAAAACTCAGTTGTAGAAATTGTTAAAATTAAACTTTAATCGTACATGTAAGCAGTAAAAAATAACAAAGATCTGTTACTCTGATAAAGTTATATATTAAACAGGCTCTTATGCTAATATTCCAAAATGAAAAAAGAAAAAAATATCAATTTTGACTCATAGAATTTTTTTACCGTGAAATTTAAACCCGCCATCATTTTCACCATATCAAGATTTACAGATGCACATTTCGTATCTGTATTCACCTTTTCAAAAACATTGCCATTTTAATTTGATCATTTTGATTTAAAACTTGATGCCGCGGTGGCGAAATTTTAAAATGGAGGGCCAAAATCACAGTCCGGTGAAATACAAGCGCATTATTGGTCACTGAGCCGCGTCCTTTTCAGAGAATAATTTCTTAGCGGTACACTGTTAAAAATCTGCTGCATTTTGCTGCAACGCCCTCCACCACTTGTATATAATATCTCTATTCCAACCAATGAGAAAGCGCCATTTCACGGCCAAGTAACCGTTTTCTATACAAGCAGGGGAGTGCGTTGCAGCAAAATGCAGCAGATTTTTAACAGTGTAGGGGAAATGTCGCCTTACTCTTTTTTCCGAGAAAAAATCGTAGCGGCAATTTTGAAGTAAATCTGATCTGTTTTCATTTATAATTAAAATTTTTCACCCTCGTTCTATAAAACGTCATCAAAATATCTTAACTGAGTTAATTTCGATGGTTTATCGTAAATAAGAACACCTCCTTCTAATAACCCCTCCTTCTTTTTCAAATGGAGAAACAAATTCGTGATTTTCACCCTTTCCACACGACCAATGAGGTGTCTGGATTTTACTTGACTGTGAATTTGGCCCTCCATTTTAAAATATCGCGCCTCGGTGCTATAAGCTGAAACAGATCTTAACAGATCTTTTTTAACGGTAAATCAAATTTTGTAAATGAAATCAAAATTCACCGGGTACGTATTTAAAATTCAATTTTTTCCCTTTTAATAAGAAGATGGCAACATAAAGGTACATTAATCATTTTTAGCTCACAGGCCTGAGAGCTTATGTGCCCGCCCGTTCTGTATGTACGTTCGTGCGTAACGCGATAACTCATGGTAAAAATATCGGATCCACTTGAAATTTTGTATATAGGTATATCCTGATAAAGCGCTTCCCTGATTAGTTTTTGGTATTCATTGGAAATGTATAAGAGGGGGAACGGGGGGCTCATGCCCCTCCCCTTAATTGGTTTAATGGGTTTTTGATGCAGAATTAACAGTTTTCGTTCAAAAGTTTAGATATAGGATCATTTTGATGAGGCAATTTCGTGACTATTATTAGGTGTTCATTGAATAAGTATAAACAAGGGGAACGGGAGTTCTAATGCCCCTCCCCTTAATTGATATAAAAGGGTTTTTCAAGCAAAATTGTCAGATTTCGTTCAAATCTCTGAATAGTTTTGGAAGTTTAATGGTTAAGTATAAAAGAGGGGGATAGCTCCTCTTAAATTATATAAATAGTGCAGTAGAAATAAGGCAAAAAACACCTTTAGGTGGAACTAATTGGAACACAAAAGATTCTTGTTGTAAATGGCAGGTAACATGCTCCTAATCAACATACTAAAAATATACAGTCGTACTGTTGCGCAAAATGCATTTTTTGGCGGCCATCTTGAAAAAAAATGCGAAAAATTTTTAAAAATCGAAAAAGACCATGTGGGGTATCATATTAAAGGAAATTTTGAGCTGATAAAGAATATGATATTTGTTTTTAAAAGTATAAATATATAAAAAAGTTGTTGCAAAAAAATTAAGGATTTCGGTTTTTTGAAAAACATGGTTTTATTTAAAAAATTCAAAATAAGTACACAAGAAAAGGGATTTTGTCTAAAAAATCATATTTATCTAACCAAATTTAAATAACCTCTCCATATTCATCTGAATCTAAACTGTCTCCTGTGTTTGCACAATCCTTTCCACAACAGTTTTTACAAACTACTGAACATGCAAGTCCATATCGGCGACATGTACACTTTGCAGTGTTACATGGATCTTCAGTTGTAATTAGACAAGCACATTTAATCATTTTTAACAGTTTGTCTGGTGCTGGGTTTAAGTCTGTTAATATCGGTTGGAAATATCCATCAACTAACTGCCAACCCCACAGTGTAGGATCAGGAATTGGTATATTTAGATTTCGCCATATAAAACACTGCAAATGTACTCGAAGTAGGTGATATTTAGCTGCATTTTGCGTAGGAGGCAAACGAGCTATGTCGAATTCTTTTTTAGCTGAAGCTATTTTTCTCATGTACTGCTCATAACGAAGGACGTTTAGGTCACTTTTTTTGATGTTGCCGCCATAAAGAAACATGATAACTTTACAGCCATTTTCAATCAATTCTTCCATAGTAATATCTTTGGTTGATCCATAATATGAAGCCCATTCGCATAAAATTTCGATTGAATGATTTTTTTGAAAGCAGAAGATTTACTTTTTCCAAATAATGCACTCGTGGTGTCACATCCCGTTAATGCGTGAATAAAAAGTAAAGTTTTGCAAGCTTTCTCTCCAATAGATCCTTGCATGGCTTGAATGTCACGAACGTTTTCAGACTGTGTCGCAGACTGCATGAAAATATTCTTCGAATAATGATATAGTAGTAGGATTAAAATGTCAGTGTCATCAGCTACTACAGTGACATGCTTTTCCTGGGCTAACTTTAGAGCTTCTCTGACGATTACCACGTCTGCATCTCCTTTTGCATGAATGACGGAATGACCCCTTTCTTGAAAATAATTCCCCAGCATATCGATAAAGCGTTGTTTGTTTGCAGGGTTATAAAGAAACTGGCTTTTCTTTACGATGACGGGTGAATTTTCATCAAAGAATACTACAACGGACGAGTGATTCCAGCGCAATCTATGCTCCATATCTTTTATATTAGGTTCTTCATACCCATCAAAAACTATTGTTACTTTTCCGTACTTTCTGTTTACAAATGATTCGTATTGCCTTACGACATCGCCAAATACTGCAGAAGCGGACCATGGTGTCTGGTGAATTAATGCCCCACCATCAAGAAGGTAGTAAGTAGTTGAATGAGACCGCTGTATTTCATTGACATTCATACTATATAATGAGTGTGCTAATGGTGATTTATCTGTTTTTCTCATTAGTTGCATACTATGGTCAAACAATGAAGGTGGTAGAATAGATAATTCGTAATTAAAAAATTCTCTTGTATCCTGAGTGCTATTATTCAAGGAGATACAAGCTAGCATCCTCTGTGTTAAAAGACGAGAATCTACATGGTGAATCTTACCAGCAATAATAATTCCTTTTTTCAATACTTTCATGGTTACTGCTTGGTCTGATTTCAATAAAGTTTCACCTTTAAAAAGTTTACCGGTAAGTTTATCTTGGATACTTCTTCCAATGTAGTCAGCATTTTCTACAGTTACTTTCCTTTTACTATCTGTAATTCCATTAAAAATATTCCATAAATCAGTTGAAGTAGCAATAAATGGATTGTGGTCCATAAAAAATTACATTACCTTTTTCATATCTTCGAAATCTCTCGCCATCCTTGCATCAGTTAAATCAGTATGTTGTTCATTGCCAACACGTGAAACATTGGTCAGCAAACTCATTGCACATGCTACTTCACTACATCGAGAATGACTCAAAATCCAAGTTGCACGTTGACTTTCAGTCATACCTCCTCCATGAGTTATACCAGAACGACTTTTGGAGCATTTCATGAGCGTTTGCTCAATGTGCATATCGGTCCAAACACCAGACCATTTTCTGCCCTTTCTTCGTACTGTAAAGTGACCTTCATTAAGCATTTTGTAGAGTTCTGGTTTCGTTGTCTTTAGTTCCCGCATTTGTTGAAGGTAAATTCTTGCACATTTGGCATAATTGTTATGACCTGAACTCGCAAAAAATGGTAGCATCTGCTCAACCGCCTGTAAGTGCATTTCAAAATTTCCTGATCGCTCAGCCGAAATAAACATTTTTACAATATCCACCATGTTCAGATACAACAGCCAGAGTTTAGCAGTGCGGCTTTGTGATTTCAGAAGGTTCTTCCGTTCATGTATTAGTATTGAAAGTTTATGAAGATCAGGATCTGAAATAACTTTTTTTGCCTTGATATCACCTTTGAGCACTTTTTGGAAAAGGTGAATAAATTTTTGAAGATTAAAATCATCATTTAACTCCACTTCCATTCCGTCACCATCAACGCGGCAACTTTTTGATGCAATCTCACTAAAATCTGAATCTGTAGTAACTTCAACTGGGAGGCTGCATTTTAGTATATTGGCAACGATTAAAGCAGTGAGAGATGAAGAAATTAAAAAATGTCCACGAAGAGCACGAGAATATGCTTTACCTTTCAACATATGCGGTATTGAATTTTCAGCATAAACTGTCTGTAGGGCTTCTTCTATGCCTGATCCAGCCATCAATCCTCCAATAGTTCCAAGAAAAGACATCAGTGTATGAAACCCACCAAGCCGGATTACTACATTATCAAACTCTCTCTTGTGATCAGCGCATTTAATTTCCAGTGCCTTTATCCACAAGCATTGATCGAAGGTTACAATCGGAGTTTCTACATTTAGTCTTTTTGCTTCATTGCTGATGAACATAAATGTAGTGTATACACAGCTGTAAGAATTGGGATTTAGATCAATCATTGGCAGAAACTTAGTTACTGTTGTAACACTGTTTTCACCTTCTGAAGCTGTTTGCATATATCCTAACCATCCTGGTTGAGGCGTTTTAAATAACTTACTGGTACTCCAAAGAACATCAAAATGATTAATTTGCATTGGTGCATAAGATAATTTTTCAAACTTCAATTTATTCATCGCTATTGAGCTAGGAGATTGAATGTAGTAAAGAGGAATTTTTGCTTTTTTAATAATGTCATGTCCTAGAGGGCGAGACTTGAGTCGTTTTATTGCGTCTCTGAACAATAAAGAGTTATTAAAAGATTCTCCTGATGAACACATTATAACTCCCATACCGTGAAAGGTATTATGGCCATCTATTGTTGCTATATTATGATCAACATTGTCAGCAACCCATTGAGAAAAGTGACCTGAATGTACAATGCTTTGGTTACTTTCATCCATTACAGAAGAGTGTACGTATTTCTGTATTTCATCATAAGACACACTGAATCCTAGACTATAAAGTTCATCAATTAGAAAACAAGATCCAAAATCTCTATGAATCTGAATGCCTACACCAAGAGGAATCGGACATATCAGAGAACGAGGCCTGCATGCTTGCATTACAGCTTGACCTACTGAAATCTGCTTCAGATCGTTCCATTTACTACCAGTTAGGATATCTAAAAAAGTTAATAAAACAGGGGGTAAATATGTCTTATTTTCTTCAATGGATGCAATATCTGATGAACTAGGATAAAAGTCCTTATTTTTGTACTGCAAATTTATTTCTGTTCTAATCAATTTCGCTGCAGATTCTATTAATCTAAATTTTTCTTCATCGGGATCAAGTCGTTATTGCTTATGATAGTCCAGTATTATGTTTGATGCAGTTTTTCCAAACGTTATCATGTCACTTTTCCCATCACTACTTGATATTATAATGTTGTCTCCAAACCTGTCTAGCAATTTTTTCTTCAAATGTCTAGAAGTGTAAGGCTCGCTTTCTTCTGATGAAAAATTACGCATTTTTTCGACTAAGTCATTGACAGACATTGGCTCTTTACAATTTTCTTGAAACCATTCACATGTCCTTTCAAAAGCATCAGAGTTCTCAGTATTAGTTGGACGTCCTACTGCTGCGGACAATTCTCCACTGCTACCTTCAGATGTGTATTTCACAGGAATGGGTTTTCCGTTCCTAAAATTGATACTACACACTTGGTGATATTGAGCTTCTGCAGCAGGTAAATCTATGACTGAAAGCAACCTCGTATGTACATTTGCTGCCCATAAATCATTTCTAGCACTACATACTTTCAAAACTGTATCACGAAACTGGAAAGTACGTACAGGAAAGACTGCTCTTTTTTTACGATTCTGATGATCCGTAATAATCTGACCACAGAATAAACAACTCTCTTTGAAATTGAAGGATCCAACACTTCCTCGTAGCGTTCTTGAGCTGGTTGAACTAGCATCATCTTGCAACATTTTCAGTTTTCTGTCACTTTTAATTTTGATAGGGTTGACATATAAACGTCGACATTCTGTATGTACTTTAAAAGTACCTGTAGAAGTAGGATTGAAAAATTCATGAATTTTATCAATTCTTTGCTTGCTTGCATTAATAATTCCTTGCAGGCCTTTTGCTGTTAATGTGACATAGGGAGTATCGTCACAAAGTTCATTAGAACACAAAATGCAAGATTTTTTTTCCATATTCCTTATACTGATTTTAAAAACTCAGAACAAAGATTGCATATTTGAAAAGAATAAATAAGCAATTAAAAATAAGTCTCACAGTGTCGTAACTCGTAATAATATTTCATCATCTCACCATCTGCATTTTATTATTGCAACACAGAAAACTATTTATGCGTCAAATTTTTTCCCCATGCAATGTAAAGAGAATATTACATAATCTTTTAAACGTACTTTTTTATCCTGCGCCTAAAAGAATGGCGCATGCGCTCTTGTAGGAGGGTTGAACATTTGCTCAGGTTAAGAACAAAATTTTCAGTATTAGTTTTTTTTTGTTGTTGTTGTTGTTTTTGGACAAATAGAAACAGGAAATTTTAGAGCAGTTTGCTGTTCTAAAAATTTATTTGCACATGAGCCTTTTTACTTTTTGTAAAATTAACATTTAGTGTAAAGATTAAAGTGTATCGTCTAACTTATGATTCTTATTTTAATAGAGACAATTTTATAGTATGACATTAGAATTATAAATTTTAAATTAACATGGTATAAACGATCCCAAACCTTTGGAAATTTGGAGATAAGAAAATTTTATGTCTTATATTTCATATTGTATAAATTATTTAGTAAAAATAAAAGCTGATCAATATTTATATTTTAATTTTGTAATAACAGTTAGTGTTGCAGTGGGAGTTGTCATATGACAGTATCAGGTGTTTTCTGTAATGCAATGCAACAAAGTTACATTTAAGGTGGGTACACGACATTTCGGTCCCGCCGTTTCGGTCCCTGGACATTTCGGTCCCGAGACATTTCGGTCCCTGGACATTTTGGTCCCGAGACATTTCGGTCCCTGGACATTTCGGTCCCGAGACATTTCGGTCCAGAGACATTTCGGTCCCGAGACATTTCGGTCCCTGGACATTTCGGTCCCTGGACATTTCGGTCCTTAATCATTTTGGTCTCTTGCCATTTCGGTCCATAGCTATTTCTTTACCGGCCACTTTATAACTTGGTTTCTGATTGATGAAGGCCCACTAAACGCTGTAAGCTCAACATTGTTCGGGCCTTTTTTAATATTTTTATTCTCCTGCCCCCCTTCCCTCAAATTTTATACAAAGCTGAATATAATAGTCCAATAAGTTTAATCTATTGTAACTCGTGATAATAAAATCACAGCGAGTTGTAAATTTGATTAAACAATGTTATATAATTTTACACTGTCTTTATTATTATTATTTAACAGAATAAATATTTTAAGTTTTATCATATATTTTTTGTATTAGGTATTTTATCTATAGTATAAACTATTATTTTTATTGATTAACTTTTATTTTTATTGATTGTTTTCGCACACTTTCTTAGAATCTTTAAATTAGTGATTTCGTAACTAGGCGTGCTATAAAAAATTTTTGTTAAAAAAATAAAAATGCTCCAACGACCTTTTTTTATGTTATAATTATTGGTTGCATTTTTTTTTTTTTTAACAGTTTTCTTACCTTATGAAGACAATTTTTGTGAGTTAATTTTATTGAAAGTGGGCCTATTTCTTTGTAATAAAATGATTATTTTTAAATTTTATATAATAATGTAACTATTATTTTAAATAATTTTATTTTCGATTTTTAACTGACAAAACTAAGCTTTTTTAATTTATCGTTTATTTATTTATTTCCGTTACCTTTTCGCTCCCACTTTCACAGAAAAAAATTGACAATTTTTATTTTGATTTTATTATTAATTGAATAAATAGTTTTAAATTTCAGTAACTTTAAATATAAAATAAATAAACAGGTAAACGATAAGCTTCAGTTTATAACTACTACAAGACATAATGATAAATTGAATATAAAACAGATTATTTATTGAGTTTATGTAAAGTAAAATTCGAAATGCATATTAATAATTTTATCAATTTAATTATATAAAAATTCATTAAATTAAAAATACATAAATTTAATAAAATATTAATTTGATTTTCATTTTAAAATCACTAACTGTTTTGAGATTTAATTTATAGCAATTATTCATCACCATAAGTTATTATTCAAAAATTGTTATTTATTTCAAAAAAGGAAATTATTATTATTATTATTTTGAAAAATCAATTAGTAACGCAACGTAATAATTAATTAAGCATAATAATGCAACACTGTAACAATGCGTAAAAATATTTCTTAACAGGTTTAGGTAACATTATTATCCAGATGCAGATTTAAATTTTTCGAAACAAAGTTATAGTTTACAGTTCGCAAAAATCAATCATATATTAATTATTATATTTAAAGAGTAAGAAAAATATGATAAACTAACCAATAAATGAATAAATAACATATTTATTTTGAGAATCCTTATCATTTTTATACATCTTAATGAAGTTAATAACATTATAGTAGCTGAAATTTAAAAAATATGTTTTTTTCATTTTTGCTATAACTTCTATATAGTTCTTGTACTAGATTTTAAACAAGTAATTGATAAATAAGTCACTTAAACAATTAATAGTTAAAATAATTTTGAATCCTTATTAATAAATATGTTTGATAAAAATAATTTAATTTTTGAGAATTTTTTAATTTAACAACATAATTATTAATGTTTTCAAATTTTCTAAGATGATGTTAATCATTTAATAAAATAATGTATAACATTAAGTAAATAACAAATCAAAACCGTGTGCCGAGAAATTTTAAACACTTTTTTTTTACGTTGGTGTTCCTACAAAATTGGAAATGTATGCATATAAGTATCAGCTAAGTACTACGATTAACCTCTTTTAAGCAAAAATTCTGCATGTCAATCAATTGTCAACGCCCATCAACGCTAAGGTAGTTAGCTTTATTCTACGTATCTTGATCTTTATACATTTGTCAGATGAAACCCTTATTCTTTACAATGCCCTTTATACTCTGGAGTTCAAATGCGGACGGACCTCCCACATAATCGCTGGCATTTTTTAGAAGAAATATGAATGTTTTGAAAAGAACAGCATTTCTCGGTGTTTTTTATTCCTCTTGCTGTTATCTTCATTTCAAACGCTTTTAGTATCAATTAAACCAGTATAAAAAGTAGAATGGAATATTTTTTATCCTTATTATTACAGCTTATAAATGACATTGAAATATTCAAAACTTATAACATAACTAAATAAGATTGTTAGATAAGATATTTACCACCTAGACATAATATTTTAAGTTACCTTTTTTAATTTAACTTACTTTGACAGAAGGCTTTTTTTTTCATATTTTTATGAGGGTTTTTATATTTTACTGTTAAAAATAGTTATTTTATATAATAATATCAGCTTTAAATGAAATGACAAATTTCAATACGCATTACATTAATAATTTTGTAATTAGTTTCCTTAAGCTGGTTTTAGAAAATTTAACAGATGTATTGTATAAATGTGATATATGCATAAAAGTATGGCAATATAATTTTTTTGCTGTTGCCGTTATTTTGGAAAACATTAATAAAAACAGGGAAGCGTCAATATAATAAACATTCTAGATTGTAATAATAACAATAAAAAAAGAACTGTTGTCATGAAAAAATAATTGCTAATAATTCAAGATGTAATTTATTTTTCTAAAATGTTAAAAGAAAAAAAAATCTTTAGGTTACAAATCATTTTAATAATTATTTCTGCTCCTGTCATATATTTATGTAATAAAATAATTGCAATGCTAACTACCTCCACGTGTTGCAATCTGGAAACTCTTTTCTTGATTTAAAAACGGAAAAGTTTAAAAGGAAAATAAATGCTAGTAACCAAAAACAATATATAAAAAATGCCATAAACAAAAAGAGGATTCAATGATAATTTTGGCACAGGGGGTAAAATACCACCAGATGCAGATGTTTTTTATTTATTTCAACATTTTTGCTCCTATGCGGGAAGTGGCGGAGGTGCAAAATAATGAAACACTTATAATCCTGAAAATTGGCTTCAGCGATGAAATCCTATAATATGCTAAGTGTCAGAATATAAATTCCATATAACAACAACTCTTTCTTTTCTCCTGGCAATTTAAAAACCTTTGTCTCCAGAGGAAACATGCATCTCAGAAGTTAAAATTTTACAACTATTATGGGGTGTGTTAATATCATAAGTTAATTGGGTTCTTTTATAAATTTAGTTATCAGTTTCCAAGTTAACTTCCCCGTTTCCTCTTTCAAGAATTCAAAACATTCTGGCAATTTTAAAAAATGCCATTCATCTGTGAATTTTTTTCAGAAATCTCCATCTATTTCTAAATAATTGATCAAGTTTTGGGGTACTTGTTACTTCTAATTAATCGCATTACACTAAAATTTTATGCGACTTTCAGTTAAAAAACCAGTGTTGAATTCAGACACTTTTCTCCGGGAGGGACTTCTGTGGCTCCGGGGGGATTACACTTTTTTACCACTGAAAACACAAAATTTGAAATTTTCCGGGGGGGGGTAAATTGATAGCTCCGGGGGGAATGACCTGCCCCTGAATTCAACACTCTAAAATGTTCCTTATAAAATTATGTCAGATATTTCCCGTGCACAAAATTTTAGCTTGCTGGAGAAGGGACCGAAAAGTCCAGGGACCGAAATGTCTCGGGACCGAAATGACCATGGACCGAAATGTCTCGGGACCGAAATGTCTCGGGACCGAAATGTCTCGGGACCGAAATGGCCGGGGACCGAAATGTCTTGGGACCGAAACGTCTCGGGACCGAAATGTCTTGGGACCGAAACGTCTCGGGACCGAAATGTCTCGGGACCGAAACGGCGGGACCGAAATGGCGTTTCGGTCCCGCTTCCATTTAAGGTACATTTAACTATGGAGTCATGTAGCAAATATCATTTTTCTAAAATTTCCCGCTAGTTAATCCTTACAAACTTTTTTTTTCAAAAACCAATATCAATCTTTTTTAAGCATTAAATTTCCTGTAATTTGATACCCCACATGATTATTTAACACTTCAAATCATGATTTTCAAAAATCCGAAACCCTTCATTTTTTTGCCATATTTTTTTATTTACTTCTACTTTTAAAAACAAATATCATATTCTTTATCAGCTCAAAATTTCCTTTAATATGATACCCCACATGGCTGTTTTCGATTTTTAAAAATTTTGCGCATTTTTTTTTCAAGATTGCCGATTTGTGGCTTAAAATTTAAGTTAAAGTCTAAACTTTATAATAATTTCAACCCCATGCACAAAATAACGGTAAAAAGTAGTTGTTCTTTACTCTAAAGTCAAAAGTGCCCTCTATCGAGAATTTTTGAACGTAACCTTTAAAAAAAATTTCTAAAAAAATTCTGATATAAAGAATGATTTTAGTGAAAATCGCAAACAAATCTACCCTTTTTTCCGTAATTTTGGACCTTAAACTTTAATGGCCCTTAGCTCCTACAGAAGACGTTTGCGCCCCATGGTTTCCTATTTAATAATGTTTGTTTTCATGTCTACTATCATACCTCAAAGTTTATCGGTCTGGTAGCGAAACACTCTGTATAATGCAACGAATATTTCATCTGGTGGGAAGAGTCATAAATTAAAAACAAAGCTTATTTTAATCATTATTGCTGATGTCGCACTCCTACATAATTTCCCATATACGATTTAGAAAATATATACTATGCTCAAATATGTTGATTAAAAACTAGTTGATTAAATTGATATCGAAAATTTATTATGTCTTAATTAAGTCTAATTTGAATTTTATGAATTTTTATCTTTTCTGACACTAAAATTGTGGCTCCATAGTCAAAGGGAAGAAAACAGAACTAAAAAGTCCTGCATTTTGTGAATATTTTCGTCACAATGCATTGATATCTCATATTTCTTTCCCCATTGTTTACTGGCAATTATTTTAAAATAAAATAGTTTGAAAAACAAGATGAGCTTAGGTTTAGCTTTTTTCCTTATTGCAAGACCTTGTCCTTCCATTATTATACATTAATAGCTACTTGGTCAAATTAAGAGTAGAACAAAAAGCTTCCTTTATCGAATTCTATTAACAGAACGTTTTTATTTAAATGAATGATGTTTTGTTTACTACAGAATGAAGAAATTTATGTCGGATTTTGATATTCGAATGACTCTATTTATTGCCATGATCAGTCACAGGCAATCTGAATGGTATCGCATTAGACAGCTATTATCTGAATATTGATAAAAATCTTAAAGGCAAACAGACCTTTGATAAATTTCATTTGCTATGTCTGAACTGGGGAGTGCGGTAAGATAATTTGTTTTCTTTTATTTTTAATCGATGACTTTACAGTCATTTTTTGATTTATTCATTAAAAATTCTTATACTATATCGTGTTTTTATTTCGTGTATTTCTCTTTCAAAACCTATATATATGTACTATATGGCCAAAGGTATCCGGCCACTTGCGATTTTAGACATTTTGTTAAATATCTAGAAAACTACATAAGGAAGTTTCCTGAAACTCCAGGTGTGTAAGCATAATAGTACAGCTGATATATTACCGTGAAGATTATTTCCCGAAATTCAGCTGGAGACCATTAACAAATTGGAAAAGAACGATTATCTTTTGGATAATCCTGTCAAAACTAATGTAGCAAAGCGTTCTAACTGTAGATTATGATTAAGTGGCTTATTGTAATAAATTGTATTCATTTTTGTGTGTATTTTGCATGTATACTCGTAGAGAAATTAAGGTTTTTATGAAAACTGTTTAAAAAAATGTTTAAGAAGGAACTTTTTCATTGATTTATAATAAAACTGCAAAATTAGTTACAATAAAAAATGCACCTTATATTAGTAATACTAACTCTTAAATAAATTATATTTAACCTAATCCTAAAGTTAACAAAATACTATAGCTATAAAACTCAGTTGTAAGAATTGTTACAAATAAACATTAATCATACATGTAAGTCGTAAAAAATATTAAAATGTTTGTTATTATTATATAAAGTTATCAAAATGAATTTATCATCGTCGAACTCAATCATTGAAGTTTTCCCCCCGTGAAATCTGAACTTGACATCATTTTCACCGTCACCGTATCAAAATTTATGTATGTACCTTTCATATCTGAATTTATCTTTTTAAAACAATTGGTATTTTAATTTGATCATTTTAATTCGAAACGTGAAGTCTCGTTTGTTATTAGAAACACAGATACACAGATACTAAACAATTTATATTCTTTTAAATATAAATGAAAGTTTGTAAATGATTATGTAAAAGTTTGTTAATTACATTTTTTTTTCACTTTTATTGAGAAAATGGCAGCATTCTTCTGTTTCCACAATTACATAAACAGTATTAAAAACTACAAATAATAATAATAATAATAATAATATTTCAAAAACAAACTGTATTTAATAGTATATTTTTCCCTATACGACGATGTAAACATTGAAAATGTGCGATATTTAGAAGTTTAAAAAATAGCAGTAGCGAAAATTGCAAAACCGAAATTTCATTTCAAATTTCGAAGTGTTGCCATTCGTAAAATGATGTATGCGTTACGCACAAGATACGTTAGGCCTTTATAATATTGAAAGTCCCAAATTTTGCCAAGTTTTTTGCTTATAATTTACAGAGTTCTTAATATAAAATAATGTTCTTTTCCAAAAATGTGACAAACAACATTGTACATAATACCCTGTAATCAGAATTAAAAAATAATAAAAATTGTATGAAAAATGAGTAGGTTTACTAAATAATTTTTCACTGCACATGCGTGAAGGCAATCAAAATTGCATTTGCATATTGTGTTTGCTAAATGTTTAAAGCAACTTTTGCAAAAGTCTCAAAAACACAGTTTGAAAATTCTGAATGTTATCGTCGGTAGAATAATCTCAAAATCTGTTGGCCCCAAAATGAAGCAAAAAAAATAAGGGGTTGTATCCAAACATAGTAATACGTGCTATATTGTGTAATATTGACACTATTCAATGGATATATGGATACAGCCCCTCGTTTTTTTTTTTTTTTTTGTTTCATTTCGGGAATAAATGATTCTTATTATATCGAATTTCATTTGCATATAGTGTTAGATAAATGTATAGAGCAACTTCTGTAAATATTTCAAAAACGTAGCTTGAAAATTTTGAAAGTGATCGTCTATAGAATCAGCTCAAAATCCGTTATTCCCGAAATGAAACAAAAAGATGAGGGGTTGTGTCCATATATCCATTGATTAGTGGCAATATAGAATGCATAATATGGCACGTACTACTATATTTGGATAAAACCTCTGATTTTTTCGCTTCAGTTTGGGAATGACGGATTTTGAGTTATATACGATCACTTTCAGAATTTTCAAGCTATGTTTTTTGAAAGTTTTACAGAATTTGTTCTATATATTTAGCTAACACAATATGCAAATGAAATTTTGATATCGTTGACGCATGCGCAATGAAAAATTATTTACTAAACCTGCTCATTTTTCCTACAATTTTTATTATTTTTTAATTTTGATTACAGCGTATTGTGTTTGTCATATTTTCAAAAAAGAACATTATTTTATATTAAGAACGTTCCAATTTATAGGCAAAAAACTTGGAAAATTTTGCAACTCTTTTTATAAAAACCGTAATTTTTTTACGAGTATACATGCTATCCACATAAAAATAAACACAGTATATTACAATAAGCCATTTAATCATAATCTGCAGTTTGAGCGCTTTTGCTGCATTAGTTTTGACAGGGTTATCCAAAAGATATTCTTTTTTTTTTTTTTTTTTTTTTTTTTTTTTTTTTTTAATTTGTTGACGTTCCCCTATAGAGTTTCGGGGAAAATATCTTCACAGAAATGTGTTACCTGTACTATTATGTTTACACACTTTGAGTTTCAGGATAATTCTTCATGTATTTTCCTAAATATTTAACAAAATGTCTAAAATCGTAAGTGGCCGGTCATCTTTGGCCATATGGTGTATGACATGAGTGATGAGTCGCTCCTTCGGGTTTTTTATGCAGGAGGACAAAAGTAAATAAGGAATGACAGTGTCATTTGTTGTAGTAACGTATAATTTTTATTGAAAAAATATGACAATTTAGGAGGGGAGGGTTGACACCATTTATATCCGCCCCGGGTGTCACCCATCCCAGCTACGCTACTGATTTTATCTATATTCTACAAGCATTTATTTATAAACTGAATGCAGTTCAGCGTAAAAATGCGCAACTTATTTTAAAACTACCTTTTAATAAATTACGTTCATATTCAGTAACCTTTACAAGCTCTTTTGTGTAGTACTGTATATCAACTATAGCATTTATACACAGCATATAATATGCATGCATTTAGTGAAACTTGAAAGTGCTTATCATAATTAAAAATACATTTCATCCATCCATCAGCCTTCATCGATAATATACAGTACTTTGGATAGAATGTATTATTAGAAACATTTTGTATGTCCCTGTAAATGTTATGCACTTCGCATTATGCGTGAAATACTTTGTAATAAGCCTCAGAGACGTATATGAATTTTACTGTAAATTGAATATTTTAATATATATATTTAAAATATATCTCAAACAATTTAACCTTTTACCATTATGTAATAGAATTCTTTTGTGTGGACCAGTAAAGGAATAAAAACTACTCTTTTCGTCGCACATTTTACAGAAGGCATATTTTAGTGCACTTCGTAAATGCATATAAATTTGAATACGTTTGATAGGGTATAACATCTTAAACATTTATTTGAAATGATTTTTTCCCATCGATCGTAATGTAACGAAAGACTTTTGACTGTCCCCGTAAATAAACTAATCAAGCTAGAAAATTCATTTGTGATAAGATTCGTGTTGTCAATAAGTTCCAAAAATTTTATGACAATCCGAGAATATTTACGAGAATTACAGCGCGGACACACGGCCAGACAAATCGAAAGCATAAACACTTTTCAACTTCGTTGGAAAATATTAAAAAAAAAAAAAAAAGATTTTATTCGAAACATTTTTTCTGTAGCGTGCATCGTAAAACTCCTTAAAGATTAAAATGGAGCTTTACTATTGAAAATCTTTTTTTTTTTTTTTTTTTATGTTTATTTAGTAACGTGACAGAGAAACAAAAAGATTGTTTTAATATAATTATTTGACGGAATAAGACAATAAGTGGAGTTATGATCAGGACTGAAGGTTTCTTTAACAATGTGACCATTGCGAAATATTCTTGTTTTGTTTTTGTTTAAAGCGGAAGATTTTCTATTTTACCGGTTATACTACAGGTAATGTACATATATACAATATACTCTTCTCTTTATATCTATTTACTTTATATTAAATATAGGTTCGTATTTTTATAAATATTTATAAATGATTATAATTTACTTAAACAAGTTTATTTCTCTATAAGTGTGTATTTGAATATGGCTGCATTAAAGAATAATTTCAACATTTTAGAATCCTGTTATGAAAGGGATTCAAATATTTTAATTTTTTTCTTTGATGCAGTAACAACTATGTGCACAAATACAGAAATAGACAGATGAACAAAAGATTTTGTAATTAGCTGCCCTTTTCTCTCCCCCTTCTTTTCTTTTCTTTTTTTTTTTTTTTTTTTTTTTTTTTTTTTTGAAGATGAGAAATTAAGGAATGCAAATAGCATAAATGTGATTAAACTGGAACTTTCGCGATTCTATTATAAAGAATCTCAAACAATAACAATCTTTGGTATAGAATTTGATAATATCAAATGCTTATCTAATGAAAGTGTTAATAACTTTTCCCATAGACTAAAGACGCTGGTTAATCGGGCTTTTAAAACAAAAGAACCAGAGTTTCTGAATGAAATAAAATATAAGAAACTCCAGCAATGTTTATCAACTGATATTCGGCTTAAAACAAAAAAAAAAAAAAAAAAAAAAAAATCTGATGATTATGATAAAGCTGTAGAGAGAGTAGAATTTTTACAAAATATTTCATTCAATGAGAAATTAATTAATATTCATAATGAATATTCTAATCATATTGATTTTTCTTAACAGATATCCAAATTATCAGAGAAAATAAATGCTTTGTCATTTGTAAATAATTCTCAAGCTGCTGACACCAAACAAACCAAAACACGTCCTAGTTTTAAGAAAGACAATCGTGAGCTATTACGAATAAAAAACGCTAGAAATTTCGGTTTTAAATTTCAAAATAAAAATAACAGAGAGGTAAATATTTGTCAGATATGCTCCAAGAAAAGTCATGTTGTCTTCTAATGTTTTAAGTATAAGAATCTGTGTAAAAGAAAGCAATCATATAATCAGAATTATTCTAGACCAAACAGAAATACTGATTTTGATAATTCTGATTATAACCATTTTCAGCCTTTAAACGACTAGTGAACACAGTGCTGCTGATGAGCTGTTGTCTTAAAACTTACATGGGTCATCAGCAAATGTATTTAAAGTTTCGAATGAGAGACAAGTAAAGTCGACATATTCTCTAACTTCTAATAAAATTCAAATTTGTAACAGTCAGTCAACACAGATTTATGAAAAAGCAGTCATTTAAGGGTGTATTCGAAAATATGATTTTCCACCTTCAACAGCTCGAAATTTTCCGATACATTTTCAGACTCATTTTTAAAAGTAGAAACATGAAAGTTGCTGGGGTGATTTTTGAAGTGATGTATAAAATGCCGTGTGATGTAATTTTTCGCTGAATTAATTAGAATTTGATTTATAAACAATTATTTTCTCAGTTCGATAATTTTTTCGTTTCCAGATTTCCAGGTTCGGAAATTTCGATTCAAATTGGCAATTTTGACAGCATTTTTTGCAATGTTTTCTACATTTACAAAAAAATCGACAAACACGGTACATTATGTAGCTTCTAAATAAGAGATTTTGAAAGTTTGGCGCATTTAAGAGCAAAAATGAATTTAAAAATAAATCTGAAAATAAGCGGTTTTGATCGTAATACACCCTTAATATGTGTAAGATAAGTGTTCATATTTACCCTTTGTTTACAGTAAATTTGATGAATTTAAGGCATTTTTATTACTGGACACGAGAAGTTCAATTTCACTTTATCACTCAATTTTTTAATGAAATAAAATAAACAGTCAAGTGCGAATATTACTCGCGTTCAGATTTATTTAACAATAAATATAAGAATTATTAACTATATTATGTTATTGAAAGAAATTTTTGCTATAAAAATAATAACACTTTGTAGAAAACTATTACAACGTAGGGTTGGGTATAGTCAGTGCCTGATTTACAGCAGGGGATTCGGGGCACGGTCTCAGGGCCTCTGATTTTCAGGGGCCCCCAAATGCTGCTGAAGGTTTTTCAACTAGGGTAGATGTGCCAGTAATGGGCCACCTTCCAGTAATGGGCCACCTCGCACTTTTTGGTTTATGAAAAAATAATAAATAATAGTTAAGCTTTTATTATTTTTTTCTGAACTCTACCTTGCATGCTATATAAGCTGGATTAATTTTTTACACTTTTCGTCAAAACAATTAGGAAGCAGAAAATAAAGTTTCACAGTTTTTCTGTTTTTCACTGAAAATCTTAATGAACATGCTAAGAGCAGACTTTACTTACTTAGTTTATATCTTTTTTATTTTTCCGTAAAAATTGAATGTTTTTGTTTCGTTAGCAATATAAAACATTGAATTTAATATACCAATGGCCATTTACAAAATTTTATTTATTTTTAAGATTTTAGGAGGGGTGGTCCATTACTGGATTGCTTATTTCGTGATTTGCCAGTAATGGGCCACCCAAGTGACCAATACTAAAAGTGTAATTTCAGTAGTGATAAAATATTTTGATTTAACTGAAAACTAAATAAACAAATTTAATACTTAAATTTTACTTACTAGAATTTAATAAAGACAATTTCTTTATAAATACAGTCAAGTCTCTCTATAACGAAACTCCATACATCGAATTTCTCTATATAACGAATAGAGAATGTTCCCCTTTTCCCATGATTACATTAAAAACAGTCTCTATATAGCGAAATATCTATCTCCATATAACGAATATTTTCATAAAATGTTCTTTATTCAGTTGTAAAAAAATACTTCGAAATCACATGAAATCAAATTTCCATCTCTTATTCCTAATTTGTCGTTCAGTGCTGAGTTTTTTTTATATTACTCCTCTGCTTGAATTTTCTTGTTCCTTAAGTCCAACAAATTCATCAACCCCCTCCTTTCACACACCTTTCAACATCCTTCTCAAAACAGTGTTAATTGAATAGTTATACATATAAGAACGGGATCAATGGGGGTAATTGAAGAAAAAACAATTTACAATTGCTTCAAAAAGGCCGAATTTTGTATACAAGAGGATAATGTGGATTCTGAGGAAGAAGAAGATGCGACTTACGCAGACATAAAAAGAACAAGTTGGAAATTGCACGTGAACGTAGCAAATGAGGTGCGTTCGTACGATAACGAAGTTTTAAAAATATTCAGATCTTGCTTTTATAGTAAATAGTACTTCGGATACAGTATATTGGTTGAAATTCTGTAAATATACAAGAATAATAATTCTTATTACACCTCAGCAACGTATATCTTATTCATAAAACGTGAAATAGTTGAATATAATTAAAACACGTACCAAACCATGATCCTTTTGATTGTCCCTGTAATTGATCTATGCATCCGATTTTCATAACATTTGAAATGACTCGACAAAATTACGCAATAATTATATGTTTTAAATTTCAAACGATTAAAATGCATTTAAAACTTTTTTCCCTATTGACCGTAATGTAACGGAATCCTTTTGAATGTTCCTGTAATTGATCTATCCATCCGATTTTCATAAAATTTGAAATGACTCGAAAAAATTATGTAATAATTATGTATTTTAAATTTCAAACGATTCGGTTGGATAGTTTTCCGTTGTTATATGCGGACAGACAGACGGACAGACAAACGGACAGATAGACAGACTGTCAGACAAACGGACAGATAGATGGACAGACAGACGGACTGAACGACAATTATAGGTGCTACCTATTTACATAATTACGAACGCACCTAAAAATAATTATCTGTTATTTTTTGTAGGGTGGCCCATTACTGGAACATAGGCGGTCCATTACTGGAACATAGGTGGCCCATTACTGGGCATTTGGGTGTTTAGACATATTTCTATTATTTAAAATGAAATTTTTATTTCTATTGGGAAATGTAACTGTGGGATTAGTTAAATATTGTTGAAAGATTAATCTAATATGAAAAAAATTGGAATACAATAATTATAACTATTAATAAAAAATTATTTCTTAGAGAAATTCCTTAAGGTGGCCCATTACTGGCACATCTACCCTATTGTCCAAAATCAATACAAGTAGTACTTACAAAACCTAATAGAATTTTACATTTCATTCTACATTCTACTGTGTTCGTATTGTATTTTCATAATATTGTATATTTTGGCTGAAACATCCGTATTTAATTATTTTATTATAGTGAATATTTTCTTTTATCTTTATCACTTTAAAAATTTATTGTATTTTTTATTCTTATTTAATCATGTTCCTGTTCTTGTCAGATTATTTAAGATTGGTGAGTGCAGCTTACAGGCGGCAAAGCCCCATAATTATAGTTTGGTATTGTGGAAAATTTATGATCAGTTGTTACTTACTTGTCCAGGTAAATAAATTTGCATAGGAAAAAATAATCATCACTACACAGTTTATTATGCAACGTCTACTCATTTAAATTTCATAATTGTCAAATAGTTATTTAAAAAGTAAGTTAATGATTATCAAATTTAATTTTATAATTGGCATTTAAAAACGATTTTTAAATCAATAGTGGTTATCTTAATAAGTAACTTTTTAAAGTCAATAGCAGTTATCTTAGTAAGTAACTTTTTTATTTTTTTCTACCCAATCTTCTTGTAAGCAACTTTGCAAGGGGGCCTCCTGTAAGCATCTGTGCCCAGGGCCCCTAAATTTGTTGATTGGTCCCTGGGTATAGCATAGTTTCCAACATCTCTTAATTAATGCGGAGTCTGATACAAGGTAAACAAGTTTAAAACCGGAAAGTGTTTATAAGAAAATGTGTCTACTTTCAAAGTGGTACTTTTTGGATTTCATTTTAAAAACCATTTTTTAAATAAAATTTCTAGTTGGAAACACATTTATTTATGATCAGACTCCGAAATATTTAAGAGATATTGGCACCTATGGATATACAATGTGTCCCACACAAATTAACCCACCGTGATTTTTAGCGTAATCGGAGATGAAACAAAACATCGAGAACGAAACAAATATAATAAGAAAGACTATTAGAAATGCACAAAGGAACAACTCACTCCCTGCCCCACTAACAAGGAAGGTCTCCATTGGGGGGCATACTCAGAATTTTTTGAAAAAAAATACGAATTAAACTACTCATGTAGGTAATAAAGGATCAGTGAAAATTAGCGGCGGAATTACATTATTAGATGTGTAAAAAAATAAAATAGTTTGGAATAATTGGCGTGAAATGCTGAAAGCGACACGGGATTTGGCGAGCAGTGCATTTCCTCGCCAAAAGCAGACGATTTTAACGAATCTGAAAATTGATTTTAATTGACTTCACTGTTAAAAATCTGCAGCATTTACTGCAACGTCACTCCACTACTTTTATAGAATATCTCTCTTCTGACCAATGAGAAAGCTCCATGGCACGTTTTCTATAAAAGCGGTGGAGTGATGCTGCAGAAAATGGTGCAGATTTTTAGCGGTGTTGTGGCTTGTGCAACACTGTTAAAAATCTGCTGCATTTTGCTGCAACGCACTCCACCGCTTGTATATAATATTTCTATTCCAACCAATGCGAAAGCTCCATTTCACGGCCAAGTAACCGTTTTCTATACAAGCAACGGAGTGCGTTGCAACAAAATGCAGCAGATTTTTAACAGTGTATTTTTCAATTTGGAACAATTTTAATCAATTTAAATTGTGTTTTAAATGATAAAATATATTTTTGTTATAAGTACATATAAATGTATATGACAAAATTACACTTAAAGTAAAGTAAAAATGCAAAACTAAAATTACTTAAACTAAACTTATTTAAATAAATTGAACATAGAAAGTTTTTTCTTTAAAAAGTATTCGAAGCGTAAAGGCGTATTTTTAAAAATTTCGTTTTTTCGCCAACCGGAGATAAATCGCCAAATAAACGAAATTTTTATTATTTTTTTACGGACGTTATAAGGAGGTTCCGCCGAATTTTTTTTATAAACATATATAACTATATGAGAAGAACATTCTGTAATTTTTTCAGATTTTTCTGAGTATGCCCGTATGGAGACCTTCCTTGTAAGATCAGGAAAAAAAAAAAAAAAAAAAAAAAATGAATGTATAATAAAAGAGGGAGGAAGAACTGTCCCGCCGAAATAAAGCCACTACTGTTAATAGCACTTATATCCGACATGTTTACACGTGACTTGAAATATAACATTTACTAATCCCTGGAAGACATTAGCATCAATATTATCCCAGGCATCAACGATGGCGGCCTTCAGTTCTGCCACAGACTTTAACTGTCTGCCGTTGCCATTTAAAGTTCTCTGGGGATACTCCACGTATTTTAATGGTGATTGAGATGAAGGTACAGGGCAGGCCAATTCATAACGTGTCCCAAATTATCCACAAACCACTCATAGGAGAATTTTGGAAAGGTTTATGGGGGCGTTTTCCTGCTGAAAAATCCAACTTAGCCCACCATTTCTCTCTTCAGTTGGCAATAAATGGTTTCTAGCAATTCTTGGTAGTTGATAGCCTAATAATCATATAGTTAATATTACAAATTCCTCAGAATTTGTTGACATTTTATGTTATGTTTTTACTGTGCAAAATAATATTATCGTTAATCCCAGTCATAATACTGCCTCAATAAATAGTGATGAAATGCAAATGAAAAAAAAAAAAAAAAAAAAAAAAAAAAAAAAAAAAAAAATCCCTGTCGGCTTGACCTACAGGCGGAGGTAGATTTCGAAGGTAAGTGCGCATTTTAACAACAAAAGTTAAAATATGATTAAAGATAAACCCAGTTTGACAACTTTATTTGGCCGCTTTTGAAGAATTTTTAATTTCATTTATTTTTTATAAGAGTTGGTTTTATCAGAATCATCTTAAGCGAAATTCGGCTCAAATGCCCACTTTGACATCATTTTTTGAAATATATTATGACTTTATGAAAAACTCGACAAATTCGGCACGTTATATATTTCCTAAATAAGAGAAACTTCCAATTGAATGCGTTTGAAAGCAAAATTGAATTTAAAAAAGAGTCATAAAATAAGCAATTTGTTATTTGAATACATCCTCAATTTTTCGATCATGATCGCTTCGGGAAATTCTGTTCAAAATGTCTAATTTGACAGCATTTTTTGAAATATATTCTACTTTTATCGAAAAACTGGTCAATACATTACATTATACAGTTCCTAAATAAGACAACCTGCCAACTGGATGTATTTGAGAGTAAAATGAATTTAAAAATTAGTCGGAATAGAAACAATTTGCATTTGAGTACACCCTTAAAACGATTTTCCCTTCAACATCCAATTTTGTTTAATTTGTTTTTGCTATAATTATTGGGGTCCTATCAAAAACTTGTCTGTATAAAAGTTGTAGATATCATTGAGAAGATGTATAATAAATTTAATCGGATTTGATACCTTAAGAATTGATGAAGTTATGGATTTTTTCTTCCTCCACTCCCCTTTTATTTTTTAATTTTTAATTAATTTAATTTTTTTGCAATAAGAGTTGCTCCTATGAAAAACTTGTAAAAACAAAAGCTTTAGGTAATATTAAGAAAAAAATATAATACATTTAATTGGATTTGATAGCTTGAGAATTGACGAAGTTATAAAATTTTTTCTCCGTAAAACCCTATTTTTCTCCAATTCTTCTTCCAGTTTTTCTCCAATGTTAACTTTATCAAAAATCTGTCATACATAAACTTTTGACCCATTTTTTAGAAGTAATATAAACTTTAAACTGATTCGATATCTATAAAATAAATACAAGATTCTTCAAGAATACATTCTACAAATTAGATATTCAAATTAGATTCTACAAGTTAGATATTCAATCCCATAACTTCTTGTTAGATATCAAGAAGTTATGAAATTTTTTCGGTTTTCATAAAAACCCTCCTTATTTCCACCCTCTTGATCCGATTTTGCCCATTAACGTACTTGACCGATATTTTCTCTCCCTTGATTTTATGTATCAGTTTGGAAGAGATTTGAACAGAATTATAAAAGTTATCATGTCCATTAAAAAGTACTTATATATATATGTATATTATTATTATTATTATTTTACTGATAGTAGTTTTGGAGTCTAGAGGTCATGATTGTTGTAGATGTGCACTGCAAAAACTTTTCAGGAATTCTAACATAGGAGTGACCGCAATAGGTAGTATTTGATACGAAATATACCTAAGAACTGTGGAAAAGACAAACTATTGTGTGTTGATCAAAATTCTGAAAGTGGCATAATTAATACTGACATTATTTCAAATGATGTTGTGTATAATATTAATATAAATTAATCGCATGATCAGATCTGTGCCTACCTTGCGCCACAAAGTTAATTTAAATCCATAAGAATACACATTTGTAAAAATTAAACCTGACATCTCACCAAATCAAGATGAGATGCTATTTTGCAATAACATTTTTTCTGATAATGTGTTATGTCATGATGCACACGTAAAATTGGATTCTAAATCTCAAAATATCTCTTATCCCAAAATCAGGCAAATTTATCTTGAAAACTTATCTGATAATATGTTATGTCATGATGCACTTGCGAAATCGGATTCTAAATCTCAAAATATCTCAAAATTATGTAAGTTTATCTTGAAAATTTATCTGATCATGTTGTTCATTTGAATAAGAATATGAAAGTAGGTTATTTGAGTATTCCAGATGAAATTATTGATCAAAATGAATTGGAAACGGAATCAAATATTTTCATTAATGAAAATCGGTGTAATTTTGTTGCTGCATCTCTGATTAAGTGCTTGCTATAATAATAAAAAAAAAATTTAATATAGATGATTTTAAATTAGATTATTTATGGACAAATGAAAAGAAAGAAATCCCTGAACTTTTATTAAAACGCACTATTCTACATTTTCCAAATCTGTAAAAACACTTAATCACACTGATCACATTGTGCCAAATTATGTATTCATTAATGATTTCCCAATAAAAACTTTACTATTTAGTATTCCACAAGCTCTTCAGGCGGAAGCAAAATAACAAATAGACAATCTTGTTGAAGCAGGAATAATAGAGAGGTGTTGTTCTGCCTATATTTGCAAGATATGCAAGATTTGAAAGATAAATTGACATTTGCATCTCAGTTTGGTTTATATAGTTTAAGCGCTTAGTTTTCGAATTAAAAAAATCAGTACTACTAGTTTCAAGCGTTAACAGACATGATTTTAGATGAAATAAATTGCGAAGGTATTTTCGCACGTCAAGATTATTTCATTTATAATGCGAACACATTTCAAGAAACATTTTTAAAAAATCGAAAACATTTTACAGATCTTATCAAAGTTTTTGCTTCCAATAAATGTAATTTTCACCAGACTTATACTAACTATTTAGGATTTCACATTAAATATCATAATTAGTCCTATTCAAATAAATATTTTGCAAATAACATTCTTTCCTGTTCCACCAATTAAATGCCAGCTAAAAGTTTTTATTGGTTCAGCGATCTTTTATAGAAATTTAATACTAACTTCCCTGAGATTATACATCTAATTGATTCAGCTTACTAAGCATACGGAAAACTTTCGCTGGACTCCTGAACATGACAAAATTTTTAATAATATCCAGAAAATGCTCTTTTCTGAAACAATGATTTATTTACCAAATTAGGACAAACCGTTTTTCTTAAATATTGAATCTTCAAAAATTTCTATCTCAGCCGTTTTACTCCAAGAATTTGACAATATCTTATTGTCAATTACGTATTTTTCTAAAGAATTATCTTTTTCCAAGAAAAAATATCCTGCTATTAAACTAGAATTAATGGCTATTTATAAAGCAGTTGTTGCTTTTAAATATTAGTTTTATTACAGAAATTTTACTATTTTGTCTGACAGTGCATCCTTAAAACTTTAAAAGAAAACTAGCTGCACCCGTCGAAATTCGACGGAAAAGAATATATATTAGATATTATATATATCAGTCCTATGTACACAATAAGATACTGAACGAAATAAACAATTGCCACCTCATAAATAGGGACAATATAACTTTTTATGATGAAGATACACAAACTTCAGAAAATAACAAAACTAACTACTCATTGGGGAGCCACCGTAATACTTACCCATCATGGATATGCATAATATAAAATATGAAAATAAAACATGTGTAAACTATTTACAAAATGCATCGGAAATCCAAAATGAGATGTAAACGTATATTTAAATATTTTTAACATGTAGTAATGCTCTATTAATGGATTATCAATTTCGACAAATTATATAAAACGCCAAATTACTCAAGCAGTATTGAATTGCGTAAAAGAGTATAGGAGTTATAAGGAATTGTTATTACAAATCCTTATAACTCCAAAAATAGTAATCATATTAGCTAATAATTTATTGAGTCGCATCAAGTGTTCCATTTCCAATTAAAATATATCTTTGAATTTGAATGAAATACAGGATCATGAAAAATCGAAGAATGTGAAAAATAGGATTACAAATATCTCGGTAACTAACAACAATCCGATCGACTTCGTCCTTTATGCAAAATTTGTATTATTTTATTGACTTTTACGTCCACTCTTTAAAATAAAAAATTTCAAAAAATTTTATATACCTTTCATCAGAACGATTTTTTCAAGCGTCCGAAAAAAATAGTTCCGGATAATCAAGGTTATATCTAAGTACATACAAAATTTCAAGTCTCTATCCCAATTTATTCGGGAGATAGAGTGTTTACAGACAGACACACAGAGGGACAGACGGCAATTTTTTTTTTCTAAAAATATGTTTTTCGGAATCTCTAATATCTGAAACGTGTAAATCCGGCAATTTTTTTTTCTATTTTTAAAACGATTGCAAGACTTACCCTATACCATGTATGTTTGGTAAATAATAAGGAAAACAACTCATAAATTCTTATGTTGCACTTATCTTCAGCTATAAAGCTTTTTTAAAGCGGTTTCTAAACCTTAAACATTATTTAAAGGCCAAAATATTTAGGAAGTTAATATAATACCTCAGAAGACGAATTCAAAAATATCTACATAGTTTATTTTTTCTTCGTTTAAATACCGCTTGGTAACTGTACAATAATTATTATATCAATAAAACATTTTAATTATAATAATAGAAGTGAGTTACTAAATTGCATAACCAACCCACTACACATTTACAGCGCTTGCAATAAATTTAATTTATTGCATCCATGAACTTGTCAAAATTAATTTTACTGTTATGGCAACGAAAAGAAAAACGACATCTTTCTTATTAAAAAGAATAAAATTTTTGTGTTTGTTGTTGATATGCAGAAAAGATTTTATTTATTTTTATTTTTAATAATAACTTATTACAGCGAAATGATTTTAATTAATTTTTGATATTATCTAAAATAGAAATATAGTAATACCGGCATATCACAGGTTTTATTCTTTTTTTTTTTTTTTTTTTTTTTCCTAATATGACATCATTTACACCCTCAGAAAAACTTACCTTTTCCGAAATAAAAACGTGATTTATGCAGTTATTTAAAAAAATTTTAGTTTCATAAAATATTTCTTATAATTAAATAGAAATGACGCAATTTGTAGAAATATTTTCATTTGTGCACACGACGGACCTTTACATAAATGGAAGTTCAGTTTATTTATATGCAGGAATAAAACTCAGTGAATATGACATCATAACTGACACAGCTATAACAATGTATATTATATTCATGGAACAAATTTATCTGGTTTCTGAATGACGATATTTTCTTCATCGACAAAATTTCGCTTTAGATATTATATTTTATTAAAGTTTATTTTCTGTTATTTTAGTTACATAATACTTAATAATATTACTCAGTAAATACTCTGTGTATTTTATCGCTATTAATGAATAATTATGTGAAATCATTTTATTAGGATTAAATTTTACAAAAACCATTATTTTTCCCCCTTGAAATGCGATTACACATTCATTCATGAGATCAAAATCCTGATTGGTGAAAGTAATAAAGCAAAATAAATTTTTATTATAGTGAGAAAAGCTTAACCTGTTGCCACTGTTTTGAAGAAATGACACGAAAAAGCTTTTAAAATTAAAAATAAAATAAAAAATGGAAATAAATTAAAAATTAGCCAGAATGGGCACATCTACACATAAACAGCTTTCATTTAAAAAAATAATTATCAAAATCGGGCTAGTAGAAAGCTCAGGGCTGATGACTAAAAAAACAGCCAGGTCTTTTAAATATATAGATTAACAATCCAGACGATATTATTACTAGATGGCTCACAGAATTATCTGAATATTCATTCAACTTTCAACACATTCCGGGTTCATTAAATATACTGGCAGACTATCTCTAGAAATAATTTCTAAAATTACCAACAAACATTAGATATACATCCAGAATTAATATATGATTTTACCCACATTCTCCCTACACTGTAAAAAAAAATCTGTAAGACTACAAAACTAGTTTTTGTAAAGCTACAGAAATCTGCATGTTTACTAAAATTTTATCTGTAACCAGGTATAATATTTACCACCCGCATAGAAAAAATACATGAAATGTCTTAGTTTCACCTGTCAGCCAATCAGAAAGAGCTTCAGTAGTGACGTAATCACTATTTACGAAGCCACAGAGGCGTGAAATGCATCCATCTTGAATCCGGTATTGATAAACATTTCTAGTTACTGAGTAAGTAAAGTTTTATTCTGTATGAGTTACATTTTATTACATTTCCATTCTGCTTGATTCATAATAAGTAAAAATCAAAACTCAGAAAAGACTATTTGATTTTTGTTATTGGCAAGCTAATCTGCCAAATATGTTCTGTTTATTACATATTTATCTTTCGGTGAAATAACTATTCTTTACATCTGTGTTTAATACATGTGAAATTTCTAATGTTTTATGTAATAAATCAAATTTATCTGCTCTTTTTCTAAAATTTCACTTCCCTTTCTTGCCCTCTTCTCCACAATACCAAAATTTAAAGTGTTTAAAACTTGCTTAAAAAAATATTACTCAACTGTTTCTTCATAGTGAATAAATTTCATTAATCATTCTTAGATCATATTCATTTCATTAAAACTTCTTATGTATTTCGCTTTTAAAATTTTGCTTCCGTATTTTCTTCAAAAACTCTTCAAAACTGCTTAATTTAAAATAACATAAAAAAGTACAAGCTGTGCTCTATGAGGTCATTTATTCTCGTAATGAAATATCAATTAAGTCTTTCCTGTTCTTCCCCCACCCCTTCTTCAACTAAAAGAATGCATAGAATTACACACAGAAAGTCTAAAACTCTTTTAAACCCCAGTGGTAGGAGAGGAAAAAGCCTAAATCGGAATTATTTTGAGGAAAGCTGGAAATTTTTTTAATTCATTTAGTTTAGGTCTAGGATGAATGTATTAAGTTTACCCCCTCTTGCTAGGTTGCGTTAAGAAATATGCACAAATTTATAATTGGAAAATACAATTTTTTAATTACCATAAAAATACAGGGTGTATCTAAACTACTGGGCAAAACTTTAAGGGGTGATAGTACACATCAAGACAAATAATATTAAATGGGAAACTAAGGTTCCCAAACATCTTCCGAAGGAGATAGCCGCCATCAAAGTTTAGGATCCAAAATTTGAAATGATTATAAAAAACGGAAAAATTTATCGATTCGCTTGCGGTTTTCACTAAAACTATTCTTTATGTCAGTATTGTCTTGAAAATAAATTATAAAGATAAATTTAAAAAAAATACCGATAGAGGGCGCTTTAGACTTTGGAGTAACGTACAACCATTTTTTACCGTTATTTTTTGCATCGCATTAAATTGTTTTAGAAGTTTAGACATAAACTTAAATTTTGTGCTCAAAATCTGTGGTTAAGTAGCGCAAACGGAACTGTGTTCAATGGGAGTAGGTAGGTTCAAATTTCAAATGATTATAAAAAACAGAAAAATTGGTCAAGTGATTTGCAGTTTTCACTAAAATTATTCTTTATGTCAGTATTGTCTTGAAAATAAATTATACAGATAAATTTCAAAAAATGTCGATAGAGGGCGCTTTAGAGTTTGGAGTAACGTACAACTAATTTTTACCGTTATTTTTCGAATCTCATTAAATTTTTTTAGAAGCTTAGATATAAACTTAAATTTTGAGATAAAAATCTGAATCGTTGAGTTGTGATCAAGTAGCGCAACTGAACTGTGTTCAATGGGGGTGGGGAGGTTCAAATTTCATATGATTATGAAAAACGGAAAAATTGGTCGATTCGTTTGCGGTTTTCTCTAAAACCATTATTTATGTCAGTATATCATTAAAAATAAATTTTAAAGATAAAATTCAAAAAATTCCGTTAGAGGGCTCCTCAAACTTTAGAGTAACCAACAACTATTTTTAACCTTTATTTATTTTTTTCTAAATAAATGTTTTATAACCTTAGACTTAAATTTTGAGCTCAAAATCTGAATCGTTGTGAGTAATTAAGTAGGGAAAAATTGAACTGTGTTTGTAGGGTGGGCAGGATAACATTTCATCTCCTGAACACAGTTCAGTTTGCGCTTCTTAACCCCTCACAATGATTCAGAATTTGATCAGATTTCTAAGTCTAAGCTTTTGCAAGCATTTAATTAGATACAAAAAATAACAGTTAAATTTTGTTGGTGGTTACTCTAAAGTTTAAGGCGCCCTCTAACGGAATTTTTTGAAATTTATCTTTAAAATTTATTTTCAAGGAAATGCTGACATAAAGAATGGTTTAAGAGAAAACCGCAAACGAATCGACCAATTTTTCCGTTTTTTATAATCATTTGAAATTTGAACCTTCCCGCCCCCATTGAACACAGTTCAGTTAGCGCTACTTAACCACTCTGAACGATTCAGATTTTAGGCACAAAATTTAAGTTTAAGTCTAAGCTTAAAAAAATTGTAATGAGATGCAAAAATAACGGTAAAAAATAGTTGTACGTTACTTCAAAGTCTAAAGCGCCCTCTATCGACATTTTTTGAAATTTATGTTAATAATTTATTTTCAAGACAATACTGACATAAAGAATAGTTTTAGTGAAAACCGTAAATTAATTGACCAATTATTCTGTTTTTTATAATCATTTGAAATTTGAACCTACCCACTCTCATAGAACACAGTTCCATTTGCGCTACTTAATTACAGACTTTAAGCTCAAAATTTAAGTTTATGTCTAAACTTCGAAAAAAATTTTATGAGATGCAAAAAATAACGGTAAAAAGTAGTTGTTCGTTACTCCAAAGTCTAAAACGCCCTCTATCGGCATTTTTTGAAATTTATCTTTATAATTTATTTTCAAGACAATACTGACATAAAGAATAGTTTTCGTGAAAACCGCAAACGAATCGGCCAATTTTTCCGTCTTTTATAATCATTTCAAATTTTGGACCCTAAACTTTGAAGGCGCCTATCTCCTTCCTATTTCCTTCGGCAGGCGTTTGGGGCCCTTAGTTTCCCATTTAATATTATTTGTCTTGATGTGTACTATCACCCCTTAAAGTTTTGCCCATTAGTTTAGATCATAGGTTCCCAACCTTTTCTGGACCACCGCCCCCTTTACAAGAGAAAAAAATGCCAACGCCCCCCACTTCCATAATAGTTAATTATACAAAATGTTAAAATATTGTTGCATATTATCTACATTTTATCTGTCTATCTATCTATTAAGAATCAGAAAGTATAAGTTAATTAAAACGACCATCAAATGTAGTAAAAAATTGTTTATTAAAAACTGAAAAATAAAAACAAAACCAATAAAAATTTAATAAAAAAAATACCGAAATGGTTGAGGCTGAGGGTTTTTCAACAATTTGTTCATGTGGGATTCCAATTTCTTTAGCCTCACCAGTGGCTGAGAGGTTTTGAACTCTCAACCGGTAGATTGCAGGGGCTGGGATCGATCCCAATCGTGGCCGTCGGCCTAACCGTTCCGAGTTTTCGGGGTTTTCTTCGAAGCTTTCGTAAAAACGCTTTAGGTTCCCTTTGAAAGACCCCCACGAAGGGCACTCTTCCCCCTGGGCCTATATCCCTCGAGTAGATAATTGCCCGACACAAAATAAATAAACCAAAATCCAATTTCATTAACATCAGTCACATCAAAGATGTCCGTTTCCTTTTTTATACTGTAAATTAGCTACTGCACGGAACCCACTCTCAGCAAATCTGATGAAGGAAAAGAAATTAAAATTTTATGTAATCTCGCTCACAATCCAGGTTAGAGAACTATATATATATATATATTTTTTTTTAATTAGAACTCTTAGTATCCATTTCTGAATTTTACTTTTAGTTTTCGTTTGCTGTGAGTTCCACGATTTCCTCGTCTAAATATGATGATACTGCTGTATCTGCATTTGTGAAGTAAATATTCCTGTTTTCATAAACTGCGAATAATGTGGCAAAGTGGCTGTATTCTTATTTACCCTAATTTCCGACGTATAATCTGCGGACCAAACAATTCTTTTTGGATCCAGAAAACTTATTTAGTGATTGAAGATAAATATTTGCGGCGATCTAATAAGCTATATTTCCTTTTAAAAAATTTCTGGGTCGAAAAATAATTGTTTGATCCGCGGATTATACGCAGGAAATTACGGTACTTAGATTTCAAAAAATTTCAAAAAAAGTTACCCATAGAAGTAGCTATGAGGTTTTTTGTTTTAATTAAATTCAACTCATCATCTTGCAATCATCTGATGCCTTTTTAAAAATGTTTATAAAGTTTAAATTGATTTAATTAAAGATTCTAAACAGGTCTGTCAAATAATCGATGTCATCTTTTTAATAAAATCAGGTTTTAGTATATTTTTTCACCTCTGTTTTCAGTTAAGTATAATACTGAATCAAATATATTGAAAAACGATTAAGACAAATACTTTTTCAAAGAAAACGAATTTCTGTATGCAGCAGCAAAACAATTGTAATCATTTGCAAGTCTGACGCAAAGTGATAGTGGCAATTGCACTACAAAGTGAAACAATTGTTTCACTTTGTTTTGAAATGATTTTCACATAAAGTTGGCTAAATATTCTGTCATTCAATAAATTGCTTCTATTCATATTGACTACTCTAATACTGTAATGAAGCGACGTATACAGGTGTTCACTCAACAATTTTGAAACCAAATGCTGATGATGTGTAACAGAATGCACAGAGAGTACATTTAGTACTGCTTGTTTCAAATGTGTTAATGAAAGCCTTATGATGTCCTGTCGTTGCTTGAGCAACATCAGTAGCAAGATACACTGCTCAAAACAATTAAAGAATATTGCAGTTTTAGGTGGATTTTGTATCTGGGAAACTTTTTAGCTGATTGATACATGGTCGACAGACATAGTAGGTTATAGGAGAATAAATTACACATGTTTGGCAGAAAAAAATGCATTTTATTGCGCATTTGTGTACAAAAGGAAAAAAAACACAATTTGTGTATATGAGAAAAAAAGAATAAGAAAAGGTGTTTTCGTCAAAGAAAATCATTTTCAGTAGGGGGTATGGTTTCCACGGGCGGCCAGCAACGTTGAACACCTTTGAGGCATGGACTCAATGAGGCTATTAATGACGAGTTGGGGTATTCTGCCCCACTCTTCCAGAAGAGCTCTTTCCAGTTCTTGGAGAGTTTGTGGGGGTTGTTGGCGGCCAGAAACTCGTCTTCCTAGAGCGTCCCAAACGTGCTCGATTGGATTCATGTCTGGAGAACACGCTGGCCATCCTATTCGAACGATTCCTTCCTCGAAAAGGAAATCCTCCACCAGGTTTGTACGATGTGGCCTGCAGTTATCGTCCATTAAAATGAAGTTATCTCCGATTGCCGCAGCGTAAGGGACTACAATAGGTCTGAGGATCTCATCCCTACATCGGCGACCAGTCAGAGTTCCATCTCGAATGACGTAGAGGTCAGTGCGCCCGTCAATGGAGATGCCACCATACATCAACACTCCTCCACCGCCAAATCTGACACTTTCGTGCACGAACCCAGGATTATTCCTACCGCCACGGTCCCTCCAGATGAAAATACGCCTATTATCCGGATGCACAGAAAAACGGGACTCGTCAGAAAACAGAATATTGCTCCATTCATTTCTCCTCCAGTTGACATGCTCGGTTGCCCACTCCTGCGGTCTCGACGATGCCTTGATGTTAATCTAACACATACCATCGGTCGGCGAGCATACAGACCTACAGCATGGAGCCGGTTTCGGACAGTCTGAGTTGAAATCGTGGTGCCTGTAGCCGAGCGAAGGTGTTGTTGGAGAAGAGTAGCGTTCATGTTTCGGTGTCTCCGAGCTGTTAATGCTAAATACCGATCTTCATTGGGCGTTGTTGCCCGTCTACGACCTTGCCCTGGTCTTCGGCCTGCACATCCATTCTCCAAAAAACGGTTCCAGATCCTGGAAATGACACTTTGTGACACTCCAATGGTTTGCGCTACTTCGGCTTGAGTTTGGCTCCCTTCTAACCTACCAACAATTCTCCAAGCTTCTGAATCTGTCAAATGACTTCGCTGAGACATCGTACGCATCGAAACAAAGTAATCACTGAATGCCGATCATCCTTGTCTTCATTCTCTTTTATCCAATTGAAAGTCAAATTTCATCCGCTGCCGCTGAAGCGACGTTTTTGACGTCGAATTCAAAATTTGCATACTCCACAGTTTGAAAACCAGAAAAATTTGCATTTGTGATTTTCTTCTTCTATTTTCGGCAAAAAAAAATTTCGTTTATATCTTTATTTTATATAAAACTTCAAATATCCTTTAATTGTTTTGAGCAGTGTATTATGGAAAGGAATTCTCTTGGACTTCATGGTATTAAATATCGATTCTCTCTTCGTATTAGTTTCCAAATTTTTAGCAAATAATAACTGTTGATATTTTTTTTTCTTTTATGAACTTTTGTTATTTGGTAACGCTGATCCATCGAGTTGAATGGAAAATTTGCAGTTGTTTAAGTAATAGCATGATGATATTTCACTGCCTTTAGCCATGTATTCTTCTGTGCAGCGAATTATTACTCAGTATTTTTCTAATGATATCCGGCGGTTTCTTATGATGAAGAACTTTTTTATAATCTCTCTGACTGCCAACAAGATTAATTTATCGCCGTTTGTGTGCGGTTTGCATATTTTTGCAATTAACAATATATTTTTATATGAGGCTCATAGTCCGCCATTTTATTTAGAAGACGACAGAAAAGGTTTGATACAGTTGAAAGTTCTAAATTTTTATTTTCTAGTCTTTGAAAAATAAGACATATCTTTTCCAGAGCTGCCAAGCCTCCGGCTTTTTCTATACCAATATTTTAAATTAGAAAATGTTTCTTTACCTAATTTTAACGTTTGAGTGATTTAAAATAACCATATTTTAACTAACAAGGAAGGTCTCCATACGGGCATACTAAAAAAAAATCTGAAAAAATTACAGAATGTTCTTCTCATATAGTTATATATGTTTATAAAAAAAATTTCGGCGGAATCTCCTTATAACGTCCATAAAAAAATAATAAAAATTTCGTTTATTTGGCGATTTATCTCCGGTTTGCGAAAAAACGAAATTTTGAAAAATACGCTTTTACGCTTCGAATACTTTTTAAAGAAAAAACTCTTCATGTTCAATTTATTTAAATAAGTTTAGTTTAAGTAATTTTAGTTTTGCAGTTTTACTTTACTTTAAGTGTAATTTTGTCATATACGTTTATATGTACTTATAACAAAATGAAATTAATATATTTTATCATTTAAAACACAATTTAAATTGATTAAAATTGTTCCAAATTGAAAAATACACTGTTAAAAATCTGCTGCATTTTTTTGCAACGCACTCCCTTTCTTGTATAGAAAACGGTTACTTGGCCGTGAAATGGAGCTTTCTCATTGGTTGGGATGGAGATATTATATACAAGCGGTGGAGTGCGTTGCAACAAAATGTAGCAGATTTTTAACAGTGTATGACACGGTCAATTCACCGTGCTATGGAGCATTCTCATTGGTCAGAAGAGAGATATTCTATAAAAGTAGTGGAGTGACGTTGCAGTAAATGCTGCAGATTTTTAACAGTGAAGTCAATTAAAATCAATTTTCAGATTCGTTAAAATCGTCTGCTTTTGGCGAGGAAACGCATTGCTCGCCAAATCCCGCGTCGCTTTCAGCTTTTCACGCCAATTATTCCAAACTATTTTATTTTTTTTACATATCTAATAATGTAATTCCGCCGCTAATTTTCACTGATCCTTTATTACCTACATGAGTAGTTTAATTCGTATTTTTTTTCAAAAAATTCTGAGTATGCCCCCAATGGAGACCTTCCTTGTAAGATAATAATGGTGTACTATAAGCCGGAGACTTGGCAGCTTTGCTTTTCCACCAGCACGCATTTATTTAAATGCTTTTGTAGCCTAGAAAGCTTCGTTGCTTCATTTAAAAAAATAAAATAAAAAAATGACAAATTAAGCACATAGGCAACGAGTGGTTTTTAGGAGTGTGCGTAAATCCATATTTAAAATGCTCAATATTGTACTGCCGCCATTTTTTCTTTGATTAAAATATTTTGAAATAAATTTTTCCCTATTTAAGTTTAAATAAATTTAAATTTGAACAAATTTATAGATATAATGATTTTTATCACTTTCACTAAGAAAAAAACAAATTTCTTCAATTGATTCAAATCACGGGTTCGTTTAAAAATCTCTGTTCGGACAAATGTAGTCATATTTCAGAATTTTTTGAAATACAAGTTAATAAAAAAATACTTATGTTTAAAACTTTCAAATAACCAAGAATTGCAAATTTTGTACCCCACAAATTTTCAATTCATAATGATTTTTAATGCGAGTCATAGTGATTTTTCGCGTTCCGCTGTGATATTTTGACATTCATGAAAGAACTGCAACTACAATGTTTTTATAATAAATTTTTGTTCTCTGCGGTTTTAGCCATTTTTCGCCTTCCACGACGATTTTTTGACCTTAATAAAATAAATTTAACCCTCAGATCTAGGTTCGTCTGCATAGATTTCCATTTAAAGGTGCAGTTAAGGTTTTCGTCACGGACCGGGCAATGCAGAGGAGATCAACTATTTTCATTATATAATTCCTATATATGCTAGTAAGCCATGACCGCCCCCCATGACTGTCCTAACGCCCCCCATTTTCCTCCACACCCGCTACCGCCCCCCTGGAAGACTCCAGCGCCCACTGGGGGGCGGTACCGCCCCCGTTGGGAACCTATGGTTTAGATACACCCTGTATTTATTAAAAAAAACCTAATGAAAAACACTGGCAATGCAAATGTTGTTGAACTTAAAATTATAACTAAAATGATAACTGATATTTAACATTTTTGTTGAATTTTCCACAGTTTTACTTCAAAGTATTGGCTAAATCGCTAAACAAGAACTTGAAACGCGAAAGGACAAGGTTAACAGTTTACCGTGCTTGTTATTATATACATGCAACTTTTTTTAGTTATTGATGCATTATTTAGAATGGATATTTTTGAGAATTATTACTTAATCTCTTCACTGCGGATTATAGCACAGTGGTGGGGTATACTAGAAAGGCTAAAAGTCTGGTTTAATTGCAAGAAATCTGGAAATTGTTTTAATCCTATCGACATAGGTTATAAATTAATGTACCAAGTTTCCTCCTTTTGCAGGTGAGCTTTAGCCACTACAAAAAATTAACTTTAAAAAGTGCGTATTTTCATAATTTTTAGAATATTTCAAAAATGACTCGTAAATGATGGGAAATATTGCTTATTACTTCCGATATTGTATTTGAAATATGTATAGCATTTCATATGATGCATATAGAGTGAACAACAATGCGTATGTATTAAAATTAAGGATATTGAAAATAAAGAGCAAGGGTAGGGGGGAAGCGGGGTAGAGCGAACAAATGAGTGTGTATAAGACTTTTCTTTAGAGGAATTCAAGGTCAAATAGCACGATTATAAATTTCGATATTTGCGTAAAGGACAAAAATGGTAATAATAAAATGATTTTTGACAAGTATACAAGAATCTTCAGTTAAATTCATAAAAGTTTCAAATCTTACAAACATGGGAAAAAAAGTATTATATTCTTTACGTAAAAAATCTTTCACTTTAAACTATGATTTAAGGTTGGCGGTGTTCGCTGCGAAATGAAATGGAAAACAGCTATCATTTATGCAACACTTTCTCGAAAACTACTAAATTATAATTCTCAAAATTGACAAAATAAATTCCTAACATAATTACAAAAACATCGTGAAGGCCTCAAGATTTAAAAATGTATCTGTACACGTATGTAACAAATGTAGAGAGGATGAATGGGTAACTTGGTGTCTCCTTGTTCCAAACTTTGGATTAGCGGTTAAGGCAAAATTTTGAAATAGAATTGCAACAAAATTATGAACATGGGTATTCATTTTATTGCAAATTTCAAACTCTAAGACATTTGAATTGTCAATGATTTTTACAGTATTACTCGTTTTGAGATATTGAGATAATTAAAAAAATGTAATTTCTAACGTAAATTTAGAACATGGGGGGGGGGGGGGTGAGGACCTATATTAATTCTAGAACTAAACTGGAGGGATTAAACCAATTTCCAATTTCCCCTAATTAACTTTGAGTTAAACCTCCTGACCACTGCGGTTAAACATTGAAAGAGAATTGTGGCATTAATGTTCAGCAAAAATATTAAATGTAGGTGGTCATTTTACTCAGAATTTTAAACTTAACAACATCTCTATTGACAATGTTATTTAAAGTTGATTCTTTTGAGATATTTTTATGATATTAAAAAAACAATTTTACTGTACATCTATATATTTTTTCTAATTCTCACCTAGTAGGGGAGAAAAATTAAATATATTCATTGTATATCTAAGCTGAAGGGATTAAACCAATTTCCTACTTTCCCCTAATAACGAGCTCTACAAACTAATCACTGGGATATTAGTATTTTACTTATTTCTAATTTTTAACTAATGTAAATAAGTCATCTAATACCCTCCCTTTCTAAAAAAAAAAAAAAAATCCTGATCTGTTACTTTATTGTAACAATAAGTAATAGATCATATAGCTTTACCCCTCCTCTCACCGAAAATGACGTTATCTGTTCCCCTCTCTCCTTAAAAGGATACAATGTTTAGTTTTTTACAGTGATTAATTTTCATTTTTTGCACAATTTGTAAATCTTCAGTAAGTTAAATTGTCAACCATTTGGAAATTCCTCCCTCCCCTCCTTAAAAAAAAAAAAAAAAAAAAAAAAAAAAAAAAAAAAAAGGGTTATTTTTGTCGCCATGTTTACTTTTAAAATTATAAATCTTTAAATGTCTATTTTCTTCCTGCTGTATTCGTTACTTTATTATGACAGCAATTAACCACCTGAAATCTTCCCTAAGTCTCTCAACGTAAGATTTTATTACTTAGTAAGGTAGAGTGGGAGTAAAGGAGAGTGGAGTGGAATGGGACAGGAGATTTTTCTGTTTGTTTCATTTATAAATATTTCACCAGTCAGTATTAGATTAAGGAAAAGCATCCCCAATATTTAGTTGAATAAAGTAGCTAATTTGCAATAACTTGCAATTGTAAAAAGAAAAAGATTATTTTAAGAACTAAAAGTAAATTTGCTTTATAATTTTTTATGCTTTCTGCATATTAATGACTTGTTTATGTATATATGTAATTGTTTCCCTATTTATAGAGCATTATACTATATATCATCCATAATTTAAACTATGTCTAAAAGCAGCATTTCTGTCTATACAAGAAGTTTAACGTAGAGTATAAGGAGGAATGGGACATGCCAGCAAATGAAGAACTAGGACAAGTCCAATTTCTTTACTTTTTTTTCTCTTAGTTACAATTTCATAAATCGTTTTGAAAATTATGTTTCTATAATGTTAAAAAACATTAAAAATGTTTCATTTTGTATTTTAAAAATCGAAATTTTGGTTTTTGTGTCAAATTTGATTTCCTCATCTTTGAAAGTTGTCTCATTCCTCTCCACTCTCCCTTATTTTTTTTTATATATATATTCAGGTAATTTCAGAGCTTTAAGCGAGTAATTCAGTTGCATGTCTGTTAATTTAATTACATATAGAGGAAGTTTTATTTTTATGTAAAATTAGAAGAAAAGAACTCTTTATGTTTTAAGAGCAAACAAATTAATCTTTGGGGCTAAACAAATATAACTTTTTTTTTTTTTTTTTTTTTTTGGCGGGGAGGGGGGGGAGTTGTCATTTGACATCGATGTCATTTCTGATCATCAATTTTTTCTTTTTTTATTTGTAACATGGTCTTTGGTACAAAATAGCATGCTATCTTTTTAGCCTGTTATTTATAATTATGAAAATACAGTTATTAAAATAACTGAATTATTATAAAATTATTTAATTCTAAAATATAGTATACCCGAACGTTTAAGATTTCTATTTTTCTTCATATGTGTATGCATATGTAATCACAGTTCGAGAATCCGTATGAAAAATATACTTGAAATGAAGCTGTGTTTACTAATAAAGAAAAAAGAATGTTGTCCTTCTTTTGCTGATATGAATTTCTATTTTCCCTTCACCCCTCTCTGTTCGGTGGAAGTATAACAGTTCTTTATTATTGTTGCGAAGTGATCTGCGTTCACCATTGTATTTGAAAGAGTTAAAATTCGTATTTTTAATAATCAACTGCACTATCATACTGCAGCATTTCAACTTTCAAACATATATTTTGTTTATCGGAACTTTAAAAATAGCATTTTGTAGTAAGTTACTGTGACGATGTCACATAAGTTAAGTCCAAAAGTCTAGATAGTAAAAAGTAATCAGCTAACGTTTCTCAGTTATCAAGCGGTTGGAACAAAATTCACATGCCAGTTTCGATAAATAATACAATTCCTTGGACATGTGAGGAATCTAATCTATTAACCAAAGTTTGCATTCAGATATAAAGCGCACCCACGTTTTAAGAATAATCGAGTAACCCCTTTCTAAGTTGATATTCCCACGAACGTAATTAAGATTAGAGAAATCATGAGAATTAATCAGCAAAACAAAAGTCGGAGGTCGTTAAATTATGACCCCTTTTTAGATAAGCAATTTTATATATATGCTTAGACCGGGTAAACGAACAGCGGAATAGCAGAGAGCGGATTATAGTTTACAATAATTAAGTAGTCAATTGCTATATGGAGTATACGAAGTAGCTACGATGACCAGAGCCGGGTTCTATTCATCTCCTGGTATGTCTCCCTAAGTCTCCTCTCTCTTCACTCTCTCTCTATATATTTATTTTAAATGCTTAAATCTTGTATTTAATTGTTGTTAATAAATTTATGTTCTTGTATGAGATCACGGCCTATTCCCTTTCTAACCTTAGCACACATAGTAACCATCATGACAATATGGTGCCGTTTTTGCTGTTATCAGCCGGTGCTGCTGTTGTGCTAAACGTTAGGGTACTAAAAAAAAAAAAAAAAATAAAAAAAAATTCTTTAGAAATGATTTTCTGAACTATAAATCCTTTGCCTAAATTTATGTATATATGTATAAATTTTTTATATCTTTTACAAGTGTCAAAGTAATAACGTTAGGTTCTTTAACAAAGAATATTTTTATTTTACATATAGTAAACCAAATTATTATGTTTTTTATTATGAATAATTAAGGGGTTGTATAAAGTGTATGATTCATATAAGTGTATTCATTATCCTATGTATCTGTTTTTCTTGTTCAAATCTGATCATTGAATTATTACTTTATGAATTATAGGTTTATTTTTCCTCATCTATATTTTTTAATGCGTTTAGTAAATATATGTGTTATTAAGAATTTTTTTTTTCGAGTTATTTTTTTAGTATTCTGATCAAATGTGTTATTAGCAAATATTCGAGGTTATTGTTTGTTCATATTTACATAATGGCTGAAAATCACAACAAAATCGTAGGCTATTCGAATTTAATAAATAATTTTGACGGTGACCTTTTTTCGAACGTTAACTTTTTTCTGGATAGTATTGAATCTATAGGGTCTATAGCTCAGTGGAACGACGCTGAATTTATTGCTGTTCTTAAAAGTAAATTGCGTGGTCCTGCGTTACAATTTTATATAGACGATCCCCAGTTGAACCAAGAAAAAACATTTAAAAACATTAAAGAGAAATTTTTAAAATACTTTCAACAGAAAACGACCCTTAGCCAACGCCAAATTTTATTTTCAAACTGTAAGCAGGCCCCTGGGGAATCAGTCCGGTCATTCGCCACAAAAGTTGCTAATTTAACTGCGAAATATTTTGGAGTAGAAAATATTGCGAAACCAGATGTTCTGCCCATATTGGATCGTACAAAACTATCTAAATTTTTAGAAGGGTTACAACCCTCTTTAAAAAAATTGGCCATAAACCGCAATCCCCAAAATTTCGAACAAGCGGTTGAAGAGTCCCAGTTAGATGAGATTAATTCTCGTATAACTTCATCCGAAGAAGTTACTATAAACAATTACAACGCAACTTCTTCACAAATGGATATTGAGGATAGTTTAAACAAAATATTGGATAAACAAACAGAAATGACGGAACGTTTAGTAAACTCGCTTTCAGAGCACTTACAAAATTTACAACTACAACCTCCTTTCCCTGCACCCTGTAATTCAGAACATATATCTAGACACGCAAAATCGCCAATCGTGCGTTGCAAATTTTGTGGGAAAAGTAACCATAAGTCAGAATATTGTTATTCTCAAAACAGAGATTCATATTTATATCCGATTGAAACCCGTACATCTCGAAGGAATGAGAATACTATACCGAGAATTCAAAACAGTGATAGGCATTATCAATCGAGGTCTTTTAATTCTTACCTGCAGCAAAATACACAACATCCAAATCCTAATCTGAGCAATCCTTTAAACTCCAAGCGGGGTCAATAACATCAAAAGGGCCCCGAACTAATCGATCGAAAATCTACAAGAATGTGAATACATCGGGATTATCAGGAACAACAGACTACATTGTAGGAAAACATAGTCCGTTACCAATTATTAAAATAGCTGTAGGGAATAAAAATTTTAATTGTTTACTGGATTCGGGAGCGAGTGTGACCTTGTGCAGTTATAACGCATTTAAGAAAATCTCATTAGATCGCATGCGATGTAGTAATCCAAATCCCTCTATTAAAGTGTCAACTCTCACTGGTAATGAGATACAAATTCATTCGTCTGCAAATATTTCCTTTTCAATCGGAGATAAAAATTTAACTTATAACTTTTTAATTACGCATTCTAATTTAAGCCCAGATTATGATATTATTCTTGGATTTGATTTTATGTCATCATTTAAATGCCAAATTAATTTCGAAAATAGGACTGTTTCATTTAAGGATGTTCAAATCCCGATATTTAAATTTGGCGAACAGCAAATTAATGTTATCCATTTTCAGCCGTATGCAAAATTAGTACGCAAGCTTAAAATTCTTCCATCACAATCCGCAGTTGTTCATATTAAATGTAACCAGAATTTACCTCTTGGTACGAATGTTTTATTAAATCCCCTACCTTCTCGGCATGATTTAGAATTACACACCTCACTATCGACTATTACTAAAGATGGGACGATACCTTTGATTATCAACAATCTTTCTACAAGTTCGGCTCTACATTTAAATAAGAATACAAAGATAGCACAAATTGATGCTCATATTGATATCGCACCAGAGGAAAACATTTCCAAAAAAAGGAGGGAAGAATTAAAAATGTCTGATTTTAATTTTGAGGGAATTCCAAAGGAGGCTAGACAAAAATTAGAGGCTTTAATTTATGAATATGCTGATATATTCAGTAAATCCCTAAAAACCATTGGGAAATGCACTTTGGAAGCCCCACCTATTGAGTTAACTAACTATTCACCTATTCAATGCAGATCTTTCCCAGTTCCCATTGCATTGCGCGATACCCTTCAAAACGAAATAACTCAATTGTCCGAAGCCGGAATTATAGAAAAATCTAATAGTCGGTATTCTTTTCCTCTCATTTTAGTTAAGAAAAAAACCGAGGGAAAATATAGATTAGTCATAGATTACCGTAAACTTAATGAAATCACGATTTCTTCTAATTATAAATTGCCACTTATTTCGGATATTTTAAATTCTTTAAGAGGGGCTAACTATTATAGTACTCTAGATGCGAATTCTTCATTTCATCAAATAAAATTGCGTGATGCGGATAAACATTTAACTGCATTTTCCAGCCCCTATGGTCACTATCATTATAAATATTTAAGTTTTGGTTTAAAAAACTCGCCGCAAATATTTCAAGAAACGGCAGATATTGTACTTAACGGACTACAATCTGAAAATATAGCTGCTTATATCGACGATATTATAATTCCTTCACATACTATTGACGACGCAATACGCAAATTAAGATTAGTTTTTGATCGTTTTCGGCAATACGGTCTGACTTTGAACCCTTCTAAGTGTCAATTTCTTCAACCTAGCATTAAATATTTAGGTCATGTTGTCGATAAAAATGGATTGAAACCTTTACCGGAGACACTCATTTCGATAAATCATTTTCCAGTTCCTAACACAGTGCGTAAATTAAAACGTTTTCTAGGCCTAGCCAATTATTACAGATCTTTTGTTGAAAATTTTTCTGAGATAGTAATACCACTAACTAATTTGACAAAGAAGTCCTCCAAATTTCACTGGACGAACGAGGCTCAGTTAGCGTTTGATACAATTAAAGCTAAATTATTATCCGATGTCATGTTAAAACACCCGAATTTTAATGACATATTTTATTTAAACACTGATGCATCATCTGAAGCTATAGGCGCGAGCCTATTACAGAAAGATGAAAACGGAATTTTGCGACCGATTAATTATTTTTCGTACAAATTAAAACCCCATGAAAAGAAATGGCCCGCCATTCAGCTTGAAGCATATGCTATTTTATTAGCAATTAGACATTATAAAGTCTATTTATATGGCCGAAAATTTGTTATTCTCTCTGACTGTAAATCACTTAACTACTTAATAAAATTAGATTCCCCTGCAAGTAGATTATCTCGTTGGTTACTAGAACTGTCAAATTACGATTTCGAATTTCAACATATCAAGGGGTCAACAAACTATCTGAGTGATTTACTTTCAAGAGATATCATTCACTCAGTTAATGTTGTAAAAGCTGACGTCCCAACTCTCGAAACAATTCGATCTGAACAGCGGGCCGACCCCTCATTGAAACTTATCATTGATTACTTAAAAAACAAATCGCGCACTTGCCCAGATCAAACAGACGAGTATTTCCTGGATAACGGAATATTAAAGCATTTGTCTTATAGGAATAAACATGCAGCGAGGACTGACTATCTTGAGCAAATTGTTATTCCGGAAAAATTAATCCCTTATGTATTAGAAGGCTCAGAAACAGTACATTTTGCATTCTTTAAAAATTATAGAACTATTAGAGAGAAATTCTATTGGAAAAATATGTACCGTGACATAAAAAACTTTTCGAATTCCTGTACTAAATGTATTGAGAAGAAAGGTTTTAATATTACTAAATCTCCTCTTATGAAATTTGAAACACCGACTCAGCCCATGCAACTTTTGAGTCTTGATATTTTAGGCCCCTTAAGTATGTCTGAAAAGGGAAATAAATATGTACTCACAGTTATTGATCATTTTACAAAATATTCTGTGCTTTTGCCCTTCCTGATATTACTGCCCAAACCGTTTCGGCAAAATTATTGCAGGTTATAACTACTTTAGGGGTACCCGAAGCGATTTTGACGGATTTAGGTAGTAACTTTCAAAGTGAATTATTTTCTGATCTGGCAAAAAGGCTTAATATTCGCAAACTGAAAACAACTCCTTATCGGCCTCAAACAAATTCTGCGTGTGAACGACTCAATAGTAGCATTAAAAATAGCTTAACATGTCTTTCTGAGACAATAACTGATTGGGATACATATTTAGACTATTATAACTTCATTTACAACAATTCTTATCACGATACAACACATGAAAAGCCCTCTTTTCTCATGTTTAATCGAGATTTAAATTTACCATTTCATTTGTTTGAAATGCCACCACGACATCATTATTTTCCATGTGAAAATTATGTCGAAGAAAATCTCTCCAAATTACATTACGTATATCGCAATGTATATAACAATTTGGAGAAAGCTTCAGAAAAACAGTCTAGAATTCGTGAGAAGATTGCTAAATCTAAAAGTTTCCAAATAGGACAAAAGATATATTTACATACACCTGTTACTACAAAATTAACGGGAAGAGCGTTTGCGAAACAGTTTAACGGTCCATACCGTGTAATTGAAAAACATTCTGATTTAAATTATACTATAATTCATGTGAACAAACCTTTTGGGAAACCTAGTAAAGTACACGTTGACAGAATGTTTTCTTACGCAGAAAGACGACCAGATTTATTAATTCCCGACAACCAAATTGCCACTGAACCTAAATCTTTAGTTCAGATTCCCAATCCTGATAAATCCTCACGTAAATCTAAGTCCAAACCTGATTTTCCTCTGTATGATTCCGAAACCGAAATTGATGATTATATTCCCCCTTTTATCTCTTCCCGTAATACAAATACACGCGGGAACGATACGGGAATCTCTCAAACCTCCACAGATCGCTTATCAGAAGATTCGCGTGAAACTACTTCAAATAATATGTCCCCTATTCTGGGGCATGGCGTAACAACAGAACAATCAATAACACCGATTAAGTTGAAGAGAGATGAAACAGGAAACTGGAATTGTGAAAAAATGAAACAACGGTCCCTGGCTACTGATCCTCAAATAAATACTAACTCTTTATCGGACAGACTGATAAATTGGGCTATTAGTCCTAGTTCTGTCTCGCAGGAAAATAAGAATATTATCGATAAAATATCAGACGTATTAGCTGGGAAACTAGATACTATAGGGAATATTCAAACAAAAATTATCAAACCTCAAAAAACTAGATATTTTTATAGGCGAGATTAAGGTCCATAGATGTAATTTTGTATAAAATAATTTTTTTTTTTTCTATTCCATTATTATTTTTTAAATTCACTAGTTTAAGATGCTGTATGAAGAAGAAAAAAAAAAACTTTAATTTTGCTCTTTACTAACTTATAGTACGTATAGTTTATACCATGGTTTATTAAATCTACAAAATTTTTTTATTATGAATTTTATGTTCTTATAACCTTTTGTGGGGTTGCGGCCGAATCTTGCATTAGGTCTCTAATCAATTTTTCGCGGAAAATTTGTTTTTATGCGGGCGTAGAAACTTCAATTTTCAAGTGATTAGTTGGTTAGAAAACAGAAACTAAAATTCTTACAACTTGTTTTTTTTTTTCAGTTTTACATTTCATAAAATAGAATACGATATGGAGCTAAATTAAAATAATGGAAATTAATAATAGTATTTACAAACTGTTTTGAGTATTCAATGTCATGCAAAGTTAATAACATATTTGCTAAACTCATTAAATTTGTTTGAATTTTTGTTTCTCTTTTACTTTTTCCTTTTCCTTGCTTTATCTCATGTTTTTTTCATGAGTAAACATGTAATGATAAGACAATACGGAATTGTCACTTGCTCGAAAGGTAGCAAAAAGATAAAGATTTCCTTCTTGTTTTGTTTTGACAATGATATAAAGAATCATAGACTTTATATATATTATACACGGGTATAAATTTTAATTATGCATATATTATTTTATTGTTCACTTGTAATATAATGTTCTATTCTATACCAGTCAAATTTCTCGTTTGGGTTTAGTTACATCTCGTAACAGATTACGCCTAATTCTAGTAGATTTCCCCCCCCCCCCCTATTTTTTAATCCTAATTCTCGTTATTAGGAAATCATTTCTAATTTTATTTTTTTTTTCTTTCATTTTGTGAATTTACTAGATTATTTTGATAATTCTAAATTTTTGTACTTAAGTACATATCTATATTAATATACATTATATTATTAGTGTTGTTCAAATGAACAAAATTTCATTAACTGTAAGATTTTTTTTACTTACATTACTTTAGATTAGATTAATACGTTATAATATGTATAGCTCGAATTTACAAACGCAATGTACATCTTCTTTGTAGGAAAAGCAATATGTAATTTTTTTATTACTTTTATTGCAATTCTATTATTAATCTTGATTTAAAGATTTATTTCTTTTCTTTAAATAAAAATTATATACGAAGTTAAAAATATATTTTAAGTAAATACACAAGTTATATACTAGATTAGATATTATTTTAATGTTTTTGAAAATAAATGGAAGAGAGAGAGATTGAGTGTTATTTATTCTCAGGAGATGATATTGAATGAACCTTGTTACCTTCAATTATTTTAAATCAGCAGTAATCTCCCTCTGATTTTTCTGAATGATATCTTCAAGTACAAAATCAATCTTTACTGCTATTCCCAAATGCTAAACCCTTTGGGATAAGTCTATCACTTATGTTCCTGGCCGACATCTAATGTGGACTCCCTATATATCCCAAATTCTTCCGGATTGCTTAAAATTTACAGCGCTTGGATGGTTCCAGATTGGTCTCCTATTCATCGACGTTCTCACAGTGGGACTGACTCATCTTGCAGAGACCTTTCATCAAAAATGTAATTTGGATTACCAGAACCTGCCTGTAATCTACGGTGTACCGTCAATTTCGTCGGTGTTGGATCCTTCAACCAAATGTTGTGCGAAGTGAATTATTTCGTTCCTGACAGCAGTACAACTTTTTTGCTCGTAAGGAACAAACTATCGGTGACATAACTTTTCTACTGTGACATTTTAATAATTCACTAATGTTCCTATTGATTTATCTACGTTAAAGCTTATCAGCATGGGAAAAAGACCCTCCGATTACAAACTTCTTTTCCCAACAATTTGCCGTAGATAGAAGAACTATCCGTGTCTTCACCTTACCTGATGATATGGTTCAAAATGTCTGGGAACATGCGAACTTAACTTGACATTTTAAATCACTACAGTATGTTGTAATATGAACATTCCACGAAATCTACTGCAACTGTTCAGAATTATCTTCTGTTATAGAATCAGAATTACTCTTTGGGACTTTTTTTTTAGATAATACCTTCATATTTCAGTGTCAATCATGGACAGTAAATTTTGGACTGACTGCTTATTTATTGAATATTTATGTATATTATTCTTACGTAGTTCTGCGTAACTACCACTATGTTGTTTTGTATATATGTTTTTTTTTTCAGAGAGATGGAGACTTCCGTAGACAAAATTATTTTTTTTTATTGATTTTTTTTTCCTTACGTGTGGGTGGAGATGTGACGATGTCACATAAGTTAAGTCCAAAAGTCTAGATAGTAAAAAGTAATCAGCTAACGTTTCTCAGTTATCAAGCGGTTGGAACAAAATTCACATGCCAGTTTCGATAAATAATACAGCTCATATTCAAAATATTAGAATAATTGAGAAAAAGTAATAAGAAAAAATTATTTGTCATTTATTTATTTTTATACTAAGTAAATGCAATTAAATTTCTTATAAATTAAATCTGGAATGTTTAGATAAGATTTTAACATTTATAAAATATAAAATACAGCACAATAAATTAGGTATACAGCTTCCTTAAACACACCAGAATATTAGAATAAAATTTAGATTGGTTCAAAATATTAGAATATTTTATTTTACGCAACAATATTACCTTATGAATATGAAGTAAATGGTAGTAAATATTTTGTAGCATCCCCTTTAGCTTTCATAACAGCGTACAATCGATCTTGCATACTTATATACAAGGTGTTTACAAACATTTCTATCAATATTAGCCCAAATAGACTTTATACGTGCCACTAACTCAGTTTTACTTGAAGGAGGATTTTCTTGAAGTTTTTCTTCATTATACACCATAAGTTTTCGATGGGATTAAGATCTGGTGAATTTGGTGGCCAAGGAAGTACCTTAATGTTGCGTTGGCGGAACCAATTCTTAGTTGACACCGAGGTATGCGGAGACGCTAAATCTTGTTGAAAGATGAAATCATCTTCAAATAAATCTTCTGATGATGGAATCATGTAATATTCTAAAATTTCTTGATATATCAGAGAGTTAACCTTTTCGTAGACGATGCATAACTTTCCAGGTCCTTCTGCACTCATTACAACCCCAAACCATGACACTAGCAGCAAATTTTACGGAACGTTTAAGGCATTCTTTATCAAATGCTTCTTGCTTCATTCTCCAAACTCGAATACCTTGATTACCATATGAAACACAAAACATACTTTCATCACTAAATAATATATTTTTCCAATCTTCATTGCTCCATAAACGTCTTGATTTACACCAATTCAATCTTATACGCTTTTGTCTTGAAGTCATGAGAGGTTTTGTTTTCGGTACACGAGATTCAAATTTAAATTTATGGAGACGTCTTAATGTTGTCGATGTAGAAACTTCAACTCCTTCTTTCCATTTTCGGTGCAAGAATCGCACACTTTTAAAACGGTTTTTCTTAACTATACGCTTCAGTTTCCTGTCATCTCTAGCAGATGTTTTTGGTTTTCGGCCACCATTTCGGCGATAATTTTGAAATTTTCCAATTTTTGAATATTGTGTTAGTATTTTACTAACGCTCGATTGCGAACAATGTAAATAATTCGCTATAAAACATTTATTTTTACCGTGCCGATACAAATCAACCATACGAAGTTTAGTAGATTCAGGAATATCACTCACACGGCCCATTTTAAGACGAAAAAGAAACAAACTGCAAAAAAGAATACTGATTTTAAATAAAATAGTCTGAATTTAATCAATGAGGCCACCAGTTAAGAATTGGTAATAATTAAAGGAGAATTAATGTGAAATATTCTAATATTTTGAACCACTTGAATAAATATTCTAATATTTTGACTTTTCAAAATAATTTTTTTTGCAATTAATCTTTTCAAAAATGATATTAAATTTAAGATAACAAGTAAGTTTAATCAACAATAAGTTCTTAATAAAAATATCATTTGCATATTTTCATTAAAAGACATTAAATTACCAAACGATATTTTCAATGTCTAAAAAAAAGGTAATTATTCTAATATTTTGAATATGAGCTGTACAATTCCTTGGACATGTGAGGAATCTAATCTATTAACCAAAGTTTGCATTCAGATATAAAGCGCACCCACGTTTTAAGAATAATCGAGTAACCCCTTTCTAAGTTGATATTCCCACGAACGTAATTAAGATTAGAGAAATCATGAGAATTAATCAGCAAAACAAAAGTCGGAGGTCGTTAAATTATGACCCCTTTTTAGATAAGCAATTTTATATATATGCTTAGACCGGGTAAACGAACAGCGGAATAGCAGAGAGCGGATTATAGTTTACAATAATTAAGTAGTCAATTGCTATATGGAGTATACGAAGTAGCTACGATGACCAGAGCCGGGTTCTATTCATCTCCTGGTATGTCTCCCTAAGTCTCCTCTCTCTTCTCTCTCTCTCTCTATATTTATTTTAAATGCTTAAATCTTGTATTTAATTGTTGTTAATAAATTTATGTTCTTGTATGAGATCACGGCCTATTCCCTTTATAACCTTAGCATTACGGCAGCGCCATGACATTACTTAGGGAGTAAAAAGATTTTGGAGAAATAGTTTGAGATTTTTTTTTTCAAACGGATTACTGTGGGGGCTTGTATATGTCAGAAATTTAATATCAGAATAAATAAAAATTTTAAAATTGGTACTGATGATATATTGCGATAACTAAATTAAACTGTATGGGAGTAGAAAAATTGCCAATTTTAAAAGATAAATGCATAGCAGATATTTATGTACAAATCGATGCAAAAAGCAGCTAATCTTTTTTTATACTATTTGCTCCAGAAGCATCTTTTAAATCTGTGTGTATTTTTACTTAATAGAAGTATTTTTAAGCAAGCACTAAAAATCAATTTAAAACCATAGATTATAAAACACTTTCCAACACATTCAGAATTGTATCTAAAATTTTCACCGCTTAAAAATGTTGAGTATTGTGGCTAAGTAAGCATTTTATAAAACACGTAACGCATTCGACAACTTAATTTTAAAAATTATTATCAGTTATCGAAAAAATAACCGAATTATTTTGTAGAACACTGTATATGATCTATAGATTTGTATGTACACTACATGGCCAAAGATGACCGGTCACTTGCGATTTTAGATATTTTGATAAATATCTAGAAAAATACATGAGGAATTATCTTGAAACTCTAAATGTGTAAATATAATAATAAAAGTCATATTTTTCCATGAAGATTTTTTTCCCGAAACTCCAAAGGGGGCCGTCAACAAATTAAAAAGATTATGTTTTAGATAACCCTGTCAAAACTAATGTAGCAAAAGCGTTAGAACTGTATATTATGATTAAGTGGGTTATTCTAATAAACTGTGCTTATTTTTATGTGGATAGCATGTATACTCGTAGAAAAATTAAGGTTTTTATCAAAGCAGTCCTAAATTTTTCCAAGTTTTGACGGATTCTATCAGCTAATTTTGAAATAGTTGTAACATTCGGTACTAAGATGAATATTGGTTTTTCTATAGTAATATTCATTATAAATTTTATTTAATTTTATTTAATTTATGTTAACATTTATCTTTTCTTTTTAGATGCATGAAGAAACTGAAGTACATCTTAAAAACAATGTGAGCCTGCTTGATGGCGAAATTTGAGAAAAAAAGCTCTATAATCAATCAGAAAGATCTCGTGAACATCATTCTTGCGCTTTAATGTATTCTGCAGCACTGAAGTTTTCCAGTAGTTTTATTGTAATGACATTTTGACAATCATTTTCTAATAGTGTTTTAACATATATATACATATGAGTTTGATTATTGTTATTTAGACAAAACATGACTTCAAAAATATAAAGTATGAAATCCATAGTCATTTGTATAAATACTAATTATGTAATACTTGCAAAATGTGAGTTGTATAAAAAATATGTTTTTTTATTGCAATGAATTTAATAAATAGTTATTTAATAAATTTACTCATATATTTCATTGTATTTTGTTATTTATTCATATTGCATTTATTGGTTGTACAGATATGGATATTATATTTATATCAAACGACAGCTTATAATATTTTCCAAAGCAATATACATTTCTTTTTGTTTCCATTTTAGTTTCCATAAGCTTTCTACTTTTATAAAATTGCTTAGTTATACTGATCATAACATACTGATAAACACTAAAAAGTTCGAAACCTGCCCACAATTACTGTTGATGTATCAAAGATGTATTTTTTCCATACATATGTTAAGGTGTATATCAACTCTCATATATGTAACTATTTGAGTTAAAGATTCTAATTCCAAAGGAATGTTAACCACATAAGAATTCTACTAAATGCATACATATTTGATCCATTCTTCCGGATCTTTAAGCTAGGTTAGTTTTAAATTCGCGGTCTTGTCAATAATTAAATTTTTCCTCTTTAATATTTCAATTTGAAACAAAACTCTCAAGCAAATAAAGTATTAAAGACATATGTAAAATATGTAATGTATTAAGTGTAGGCAGTGCAATAAATATATGAAGAATAAGTCGTGGAAAACGATCACACCCCCCCCCCCTCATAAAAAAGAGGGAGGAGAAAGATTCTAATAATAGTTATAACTTCACTGCATAATCACCTGAAATAAGAATAAGATGTAAAAAAAAAAAAATCTTAAATGCGACATTCAGGTAAATACATTTTTTTCCAGATTTCCTATCTGTTTTTGTGCCATTGAATCAGTTATTATGTAGTGTTCAAATATATGTACCAGGAGTTAATGAAGTTCTTACGACCATAGAACCGAACAAAACTTCTTTAAAAAATATATGACTATATATTTTTTTTATTTCTAGTTTAGTTTAGTAGCATATTTACATGAAATGAACAGATAGTATTTTCTCACAATATAAAATGTTTTTAAATCATGTATTGGATTAGATGAGGCACAGTGCTTAATTATATGTATATATATATATAAAATATAGTTCTTACAATTTGTAAATTTCGTTTGTCACAATTATACCAATAACATTTTTAGGCATATTTTAAAACTCAATTATGTACCTTACTTTGTTTTTATTGGCTTTTTTTAATTTAACTAAAAACCGTAAGATCTGCTTCAGCTTATCTGCTCATTTAGTGCTGTTGTTATAATGGCTGTTTAATATAAAATATGATTTTGTACCTATTGAAGTGTCTCAAGTGAAACTTTAGTGCGTAACATACAAATATTTATGTCAATTGCTGTGGTAATACAGAAACACATGTCAGGCCATATTGTTTATTTTGTTTCGATGTATTTTGATACATGAGGAAAACTTCACTCTGGATATCTAAAACTCTAAAAAATCAACTTCATATTGAAAGAATTCGTAACAACTCCTATTAATAGAAGTATTAGTATACAATATATTTATATACACGTAAAATCTTTTCGGAATATTGCTGGTAAACCACTGGTAATACAACTGTAAAAATATTTTACAGTTACAAATATATTTTGGAAGTGCAAATAAAATGTTTTAAATACAATTCTAAAACATCATTACCATTTTTACTGTATTAATTCTTGTACTGTTGCAAAGAACTTTCTGGCGAGAATACAAAAACTGGCTCAACAACATATAAAACAAAAAAAGGTAATTTTTCTGACGGTATCTTAATATCTCATTAAAAGTTTAGTTTGCAATTTTAAAAAATTCTAAGTAAATGTGCCATGAAGTCCCTTGCAAATGTAGAAGAAAATTTTCAATAAATTTACTACAAAATCCTTTGTAAGAATACTAAAAATCAATAGAAAACTCACAAAGTATTGTTTAGAAAACTCCCTAAAAATTAATTTGTACGTTTACTAAATAATTCTTAGGAAATTTACCAAAATATATTTAGTAATCGCCTTAAAATATCGCTAGTAAGCTTACTAAACTATATTTAGTACTTTTATAAAAACTAATATGAGAAATTCCCTTAAAAATCATTAGTAAAATTGCTAAAAATTCTTTAGTAAACTCCCTGAACAATCATTAGTAAGATTACTAAGTAATATTTAGTAAATTTACAGGCGATTCTTTGGGAAACTCGCTAAAAAAAGTTTAGTATGTTTCCTAAACAATATTTAGTAACAATTACTAAAGCAACTTTTGTAATATTACACGATTTTCTTCTGTTGCGGTTACATAAAAAATTCTAGACATCCCAGTTTCCTAGAAAATACTTAGTAACCTCACAGAATTTTTTTTACAGTGTATCATTGAAAACGATGACCAGAAAAAGAGCATCTCTAATTGACATTCAGTTAATTATTTGAATATTAGTAATTCAGAAAATCATAAACATCCATTACTTGAGATATTAAACTAAACATTTGTCAATGAACAATTGAAAGATACAGAATTATCTGTTATATATAAAGAAATTATAATACAATGGCAGTTTAGATAAATATGGCATGTATTTTATTCATGCTGATACTAAAGTGTTGATTTTTAAAAAAGTAAAAAAAAAAAATTCTCATAACTCAACATTTTTTTTTATCATATTATCATACCACATTCATTAAAACCTAAAGTTTTAGCCATCTCACACCTTTCACATTTCGGTTTAAAGAAAAACTATTAATTTGTAAGTAAAATATATTTTTGGAAAGGAATTTACTCAGACACATTAAATTATGCTGCGTCATGTGTTAAATGTTTGCAACATAAGCACTACAAAACACATCCTGCACCTTTGCAGGCAACTTACACCCCTAAACATATTAGCAGGTCATACCGTGGTGTTCGACGTTGCTGGTCCATTCAGCTATAACAGCAATCGATCGCTTTTCTAGATACATGGAATTATTTTCTTTAAAAGAGACCTTTGCTAACAGAGTTGTTGAATCACTATTCAAATAATTCACCCGTTTTGGGACACCTTGCTTAATAACAACATGGATCTTTTAAGGGATACTTCATATGATATAGCCATCAATCAAAATTATTCTTATGTAAAAAATATAAAGGTAACTCATTCTTACCTTCTTATATTAACGGAATTTATAAAAAAAAATAAAAGAGGAATCAATCTTATTCATACAAGTTAAATGTTAGGAAAACATATTTCTAACAGATTTTAAGAAGCTGGAGTTTAATAGCGTCAAGTGATTTTTGAAATTCGTGATCTGAGCAATGAAAGGTCAAAATTCAAATGTAAGTCCAATAGGCGATTTTGATTAGGGTATTTTAGCATAAAAATTCACATCGAAATAATCCGTAAATAAATTTCATGACAATAATTTAATCAGAATTATGTATGCAAATGTAAAATTTCGAACTCCTAATGTTAAATTCGTTTTTTTTACTGATATCATAGCAAAACAGTTTACAATGCAAATACTTTCTTCAAATTCAAAATTATTCAACGACATCAGCTGAAATCCGATATTCATATACTTAAACTTCTGGATATCGATTCTTATAAAAAATTTTATAAGTTTTCAATAAAGATATATTTTTCGAATATTATTTTCGCATGCATATAATTTTTGTAAGAGATGCATTACTAACAAGCATCGATTTAATTTATAAGGATAGAAAATCAACGATTAAAAATGGATAAATAATGGATGAAAAGGTAGCAAACAGCCATTTCGAATCTACAAGATTCTTCATCAGCGCAAGACTCAGCGTGCTAGAAAAAGCAAAGCTGAACAAAGAGAAAGAGAAAGCGCAAGCTTATATGCCTGTTGCGGAAGCGAACGCGCCAAAAAAGCAAACAATGAGAAGAAAGCAGCATGAACAACTGAGTGGACAAGTAGAGATCAAACAAAACAAAACCGTAAGGGAAAAAAAAAATTAAATTAAAGACTTTTAAATGCTTGAAAAATAAGGTGTACTTGATAAGTCATTGACTAAGGAATGATAATTTTTAATCTTGTGATAAGCTTACCAAAAATTAAGATCAAGATTAAAAGGACGCTCATGGAAATGGTGGTTGAAGGAAAGTTGAAGCTATGTGAAGACCAACAATGTCAAACAATAGAAGAGCGTTTAAGATCTTAATTTTTAACATACTTTTTATGCTCCTTAAAAGAAATCTAAGAGCACGTTTAATCTGGCCAATATCAGAAAGACCGCATTGGCAAGAGATTTGGTAAATACGCCAGTTATCTAAGCGATCGATGGGATTTGAAAAGCAATTTCATTAACAAGAGAAAAATAATATTGCAATCGAACCTTCTTAAAATTTTAGCAACTTGCTGACTTATTTTAGGAAAAAATGGTAGAGCAATCAAATTACCAGAATTCTCCATATTCAACCACCATTATCCATAAGTGTCCTAATCTTGATCTTAATTTTTGGAAGCTTATCACATTAAAAGTTCTCACTCCTTAGTCAATGACTTATCCAAGTACACCTTATTTTCAAAGCATTAAATTTAATGCTTTTAATTTTATGTCTTTAATTTAATGCTTTTTTGTTTTGTTCGTTCTCCAGTAGATGTCTATACTTGTCAACCCATTTGTTCATGCTGCTTTCTTCTCTTTGTTTTTTGGCGCGTTCGCTCCCGTAACGACTACATAAGCCTGCACTTTTCTGTCTCTTTGTTCAGCTTTGCTTTTTCTAGCACGCCAATTCTGATGAAGAATCTCCATAGTAGAATCGAAACAGCTGTTTGCTACCTTTTCATGCATTATTTGTATATTTCTAGTTTTCTGTCCTTATACATTTTTGCTCCAAAGGCTTTATTTGCTATTTTGATCGATTTAATTAGTGAAACAAATGATGACACCAATATTTGAACATTATCACTCTTACACTGCTGTTATTTTAATAAGTGTGTTTCTTGTAAATTTTCTTGATACTATTTTTACAATCTATTTGTCTTATAAAATTATTTTTCCCCAGGAAAGATAATTCTATGCATGAAGAAATTGTGATTAACTACAGAAAGATCCAAAAATAAAGCAACAATGAAGATTTGTGTCATAGGAGGTGGCAGCAGCGGATTAACCTCTATCAAGGCATGCAAAGAAGAAAACATGGATGTAGAATGTTTTGAACTTGCGGAAAATTTTGGAGGTTTGTGGCGTTACCACGATGACACAGAAGACGGGCGTGCTTCTGTCATGAAAAACACAGTCATCAACACAAGTAAAGAAATGAGTGCATTCAGTGATTTTCCTCCACCTAAAGAATTTGCGAATTTCATGCATAACACAGCCATGCTAGAATATTTTAGGATGTATGCAGAACATTTCGACCTTTTAAAACACATCAGATATAAATGTAAGGTGATAAAAGTTGAAAAGGCAGAGGATTACGAAGAAACTGGAAAATGGTCGGTTACAGTTCAGGATTTAGATAAAGACGTAACATTTACTAACATTTATGACGGCGTAATGGTATGCTCTGGCCATCACACATTTCCTCATTATGCAAGTTTTGAAGGACTTGATGATTTTCAAGGGACAGTAAAACACACACATTCGTTGAAAACAGACAAAGGATATGAAGACCGGAATGTTTTAGTCATTGGAATAGGCAATTCAGGAGTAGACGCAGCAGGAGAATTATGTAGGGTCAGCAAAAAGGTATAAGCTTTTACTTCATAATCTAATATTTATTTATTATTTTTAAGTTTAAGGGTTTTGATCTGAATGTTTAATGAAATGAAATATCAATATGGCCTACAGTGATCTTAAATAACAAGCATAGGTGTAGGTTTCCAGCCGCCACTGGCTCCTTAAAAATTTTGGGAATCTGCACCTATAATAATAAACAAAGCCTATTTTGCTCAATAACGGATTATTGGATGGTCTTATACATAACATGTGTACTAAAAATGAAGGGTGGAATTTTATTTTCTTATTAGTTAACCTGCCCGGCATTGCCCGAGTCCTTCAAAACACAGCACAAATTGCGAAAAAACTCTGAAAATCAAAATAAAACATCAGTGCAAGCATGTCGAATAAACTTCATGGAAAAGATTAAAAAAAAGTGCTACATTGGATTAGAAGATTGAAATTGAATTCCTTTTATTAACGTATAAATCGTAGCAAAACATGCTTTAGTTAATTTGTATTTTTAATTACCAAAAAAGGATTTTCATAAAAATCTATAATCCTGTTAAACTCTTTATTAAATTTTATATATAATACAGATATGAGATTATATTTGACTATCACTGTATTGCCAACAGAATTAATCTCTAACTACTGACAGCGACCTTACTGATCGCTGATTTTTTTTATTGTCACAATTTAACTTCTAATTTCAAGGTAACTACAGTTACTACTAAAATTCAGAATCTTAGTACTATAGTGAGAAATATTTCAAAAGTTGAAATTATATTAGAATTAAAATTATACAAAAAGTTTCGCGTATAAATAGTATTCATTGATTTAATCTCTTATTATTGGAATACTCGTTTTGAGACCTTGTAAGATCGTTAGAAATATTTAAATAGATGGAATATAATCAGAATTAATTCTTACAAAAACTTTGGTGTAGAAACAGTATCCTATGAAATACTGACAATTTTCAATTATTAATTATCTTTTGATAGAGTGGTCTTACAAATAGTTCACAGTTGTTATGTAACAATTTCTATGTCACAACAGTGAAGTTTTAAATGAATATTTTCAGAGCTCGATTATGGTTGTTCGTGATCAGAGCTCGATTATTGGGGCCCAAAACCCAGCACCGTTTCAGGGACTCTTCTCACCAAAATAATAGCTAGATTTTTTTTCCCCTGCGGGAGTTTTCGAAGAACTATCATTAGATTATCATATGCTTGCCAAGTTAACCAAAATAATTTTTGATTTTTGAAAAAATAGTTGCAGAAACCGCAATATTAAGAATTTTTTTTTATCATTTTATCAAATTTGGGACCCTTTTAGCAGTAGGCCCAAGGCCACGGCCTAGGTGACCTATGCAATAATCATGCCCTGAATATTTTAAAATGAATTTGCATGCATAAAACGTATTATTACATTTTGTCTTTTTTAAATTTTAATTGCCTTAAATGCGACAATAATATATTCTGAGTATAAACTACAAATAAAGATTTCATTTCTACAAAACAAGTTATTTTTTAACTAAAACCATGGTATCCAATAATTTCCAGCTTAATAAAATGCATATTTATTTAATAAAATGACTATTCTACTCTAAATGAGACAAAACTATAGGAAATCGCGTTTCATTTAGGCACAATGACATTTACTTATATTCTGTAATATTGCTTGTTGGTTTCTAATGATTTGAAGTGCTATTTTGGGCAGATATAGAAATTGATTTAACAACTAAAGGAAAAATATACATATTGAAAAAACTATAGAGCCTCTTATCAATTTTATAACTTGTATGCATACATAAATGTAAAACAGCTTTTGTTGGAAGTCGCTTAATACACTGTAATTCTTTTTTAGTTACTATTAGTGTTTTTAGCTGTTGTTTATTAGTGCTGTTTGACATTTTTAAAATGCAATAAAACCTGATTATCAGCTTTCTATTATAGCTATATCTCAGCACTCGCCGAGGAAGCTGGATTTTCACAAGACTGTTGTATGGAGGAATGCCTTACGATATGTTTTTCTTAAAACGTCTCCATCAAGTCTTCTATTATCAATCATCATACGTCCTGTCTGCAAGGGAGGCTCTCTTAGGATTCGTACTTAATCTTAAGATCAACCATGAAAAGTATGGTCTCAAGCCTAATCATAATCCGACCGCAGCCCATGCTACCATCAACGACGCTTTGCCGAACCATATTCTCAGTGGAAAAATTATTTTAAAACAGAATGTGGAAAGGTTCACTGAAAAGGGAGTGATATTCGAAGGTGAAAATGAAGAAATTTTAATTGATGACGTTGTCTTAGCAACTGGCTATGATATCAAGTACAGTTTTTTATCGGAGGATATAGTGAAGGTAAGAGGTACAAACTTTTCGCGTTGATTCACAAAACCAGTATATAGTACATTATAATAGAATTAAGACATTAGCTATCTAAATATTGAACAAGTCTTATAGACCGGGAGGTGGCTACACAAACAATCACCTCGTCGAGTTTGTTAGTGTCCGCGATTCACAAAGTAGGTCCTTAGTGTATGTTAATTGTAAATAAATTGAAGCAGATTAATCTTTTGTATTATTATAACAACTTAAAGCACATTTAGTAAATTCACAAACAAAACACAGGAATTCAGCTTCCTGCTGCGGTGTACTCCATTGATTAACATATATTATCCAAGTAGATATGCGAGGACAGAAGAGAAATGTAAGCACCGTGTGTGCTGTTACAAAGCATAAGAGAAACTGAAGTCAGTTCGCTCACAGTAAAATACATTGTCCTTGAAGTAATCAAAAAATGATTTCGCAATCATGTGCAATCAACTACTTATGAATTGTTTTGTATCATTAATGTCACTTCTGAGTTATTGATCACTTTATTGTTTATAAAAATTATGTTTTTAGAATAAACAGTTAGTGTCATTAATGTCACTTCTGAAATATAGAGTCATTTAATGTTTATAAATATTAATGTTTTAGAATAAATACGCTAAGCACGCAATCACACTCCTACCCTATCAGGCCTTAGTCCTGATATATAGGGAGGAGGGCTAATTTTTTTACTCGTCGTTTCAAAAAGGTCTTCTACACTTTACAGTTACCACACGGACATGTCCTCCGTCTTTTCCTGGATGCACTTCTGTTACCCGGCCCAATGGCCAAGAGTCTGGTGGCTGGACATCATCAATGAGTAGCACAACTTGTCCAGTTTGAAGATTAGGTTGCTCGACTCTCCACTTGCCTCTCTTTTGGAGGGAGCACAAGTATTCTCTCTTAAATCGGTGGGCGAATCCTCTTTTTAAATTTTGCAGCAGCTTCCAGCGATTCCTAGGGTTGCACGTAATGGATGAGGTCTCCTCAGGTATAGAGAATATTACATCCCTTGTAAGAAAATGTTAGGGTGTGAGAACATTTATGCAGTCACTATCATTGTCATTTAAATATATAAGAGGTCGCGAATTAAGTAATGCTTCAACTTGGCTAAGTAGGGTGGCAAGTTCTTCGAACGTTAGGAGTGTCTCTCCTATTACTCTTTTTAGATGATATTTGGTGGATTTTATAGCAGCCTCCCAAATTCCGCCAAAGTGAGGGGAAGAAGGAGAGATAAAATGCCATTCAATGGACTTTTCAGTTAAATATTGTGACATGATTTCATTTTTAGGAAATGATAACCACGCCCTCTGTATTTGGTCTATTTTTCTTGCTGCACCGACAAAGATTTTCCCGTTGTCACTATAAAGGTGACGTGGGGTAACTCTTCTTGCACTAAAACGTCGAAGAGCTGCTATAAATGCTTCAGTTGTTAGATCACTCACAGCTTCTATATGGACCGCTTTAGTAGCAAGACAAATAAATAAGGCAATATAACCCTTAGTTGTTTTTGCACCCCTACCCTTGCTAAATTTAATGGATATGGGGCCTGCGTAATCAATTCCGCTGGGAAAAAAGGGGCGTTCAAGATTTACTCGAAGTTTAGGTAAATTTCCCATTAATTGAGGAGTTGTAATAGTTTTCTTATATCTGTAAAATTTTAAACATCTATTAATGCATTTGTTGATGAGTTTTTTTCCACCAACTATCCAAAAAGATTGCTTTATGATGTGCGATAGTAAAGAAGGTACAGCATGTAAAGTAGCAATATGTTGTTGTATTATCAATAGTTCACTCATTTTATGTTGTGATGGAAGTATTACTGGATGCTTGAGATTAAATGCTAACTGTGAATTTTGTAGACGTCCTCCCACCCGTAAGATAGCCTTAGCATCAATAAACGGATATAGGGAGTGTAATTTGCTTTTCTTAGCTAGAGGTTTTTGTTCTTTGATACATTTTAACTCTTCTTGAAAGTAAGAATTTTGAATCCAAAGGACGATCATTTTTTCAGCAGATTTTGTTTCGTTAAATGTAAGTACTGTTGAAGGGATTTGATATTCATTAGCATTTTTGCATTTTTAAATGAATCTTAGGCAATATGCCACAATGCGGATAATTTTTGAAAGTGAAGAGTGCCTTTGAAACAAATTATCTAGTACATCATTTGAAGGATGCGTGTGAAATGAAAAAATTCGATCAGACCTTTGCTCAGCTTTGATTTGCTCATTGAATTCATCAACATTTAAGTCGTCTTTCGGCCAATTAGATGTGTCTAGAAGTAGCCAGCTTGGCCCTTTCCACCATAACTCACATTCTGGCAAACACTTTGGGTCAATACCGCAAGAAGCAATATCTGCGGGATTTTCTTTTGAGGGAACGTGTCCCCAGTGCTTAGTAGGTAAAATTTCTGTTATTTGAGAGGTTCTGTTCTCAACAAATGTTTTCCACTTGCGGGGGTGTGCGGATAACCATGAAAGGACTACTTTAGAATCAGTCCATGCAAAAATATCGAACTTGTAATTCTTTAGTGTGTCCATATAACTGTGCGGAATAATTTAGATAATAAGTGAGCACCACAAAGTTCTAATTTCGGGACAGAAATTTGCTTGATTGGTGCAACTTTTGTTTTAGAAACCAAAAGAAAAGCATTTGTTTTTCCATTGCAAGTTTGTCGGCAATAAATTACGGCAGCATAAGCTAGTGTTGACGCATCGGAGAATCCGTGTAATTCAAAAGCATTCTCGGATGAAAGCGTAACACATCTTGGTATCGAAAATTGATTGATTTCATTGAATGAATTTTGAAATTTGAATATTTCCTCGGTTAGATGTTCTGGAATAATAGTGTCCCAATCCCCTTTTGTCAACCACAGTTTTTGATAAAGTATTTTTAAAGTTACTGTACATGGTGAAATTAGACCCAGTGGGTCAAAGATTCTAGCAGATTCTGCTAAAATTTGCCTCTTTGTAAAAGGTGGAGTGAGATTTAGTGAAACCTTGAAAATAAAAGTATCTGAAGAAGAGTTCCAGCTTAATCCTAGAACTTTAGAGCTTCCGTTATCACTAGGAATTATTTCAAAATTCGATTCGGTATTAGAATCATTTTTAAACTCTCTAAGAAATTCCTTTGAATTTGAATTCCATTTTCTTAAGTGGAAACCATGCGCGTGTAAAACATCGGTAATTTCTTTACAAGTTTCTATTGCTTCGCTAACAGTATTTGAGCCTGAAAGTAGATCATCCATATAAAAATCTTTCTCTAATGTTGGAGAAATAACAGCATTTTTTGTATAATCATCAGCAATTTGTTTGAAACATTTAGTGGTTAGATAAGACGCTGGAGCTAGCCCATAAGTAACCGTTTTTAATTTGAAATTTTTTATTTCCTCATTAGAATTAAACCTCCAAACTATTTTCTGATAATTTTGATCTTCTTCAGAAACTAAAATCTGGCGGTACATCTTTTTTTATTTCAGCGCAAAAAACAATTTTCGGAAATCGAAAATTAAGTAAAATTTCAAATATGTCCCGTTGTAATTAAGGACCTACTCCCAAAATTGAATTCAAGGAGTTACCCTTTGAAGTATTGCATGATGCATCAAACACAACTCTCAACTTGGCAGTAGTACTAGAAGGTTCAATAACCGCATGATGAGGAAGAAAATATTGTTCATTTTCAGAATCGTTAATGTCATTTTGTGTTATTAATTCCATATGGCCTAACTGTATATATTCGCACATAAAATCCTTGTATTGCTTTTCGAATTCTGGGTTTTCTTTAAATTTTCTTTCCATTGCCAACAAGCGAGAAATTGCGGCAGGTCTAGAATTACCTAATTCTGTCTTAGGTTTTACAAAAGGTAATTTTACCACAAAACGACCCTCGGAATTGATTCAGTAAGTTTTCTGAAAATGTGATTCAACAAATTGTTCTTCTGGAGACAGATTTTGAGCATTATTATTGAATACTTCTCCCATTTCCCAAAACCGTTTTAATTCCTTATAAATATTAAGTTCATAAATATGCAAATTATGCATTGAATTAGGAGTTGTGTTAAGATGTGGCTTTTTTCCCGATATGAGGAAGCCAAAGATGGAATTTTGCGCAATTAAACTGCTCTGAGCACATGTTATTTGACCAGGAAGCAAAACAGAAAAAAAAATAATCTGACCCTAAAATAATATCTATTTTATTTGGAGTCCCAAAATGTGGATCTGCCAAGTTTAAATTTTTTAAGTGTGAATAATGCTCTTCACTTATTTTCTCAGAAGGTAATGGAGCTGTTAATTCGTCTAAAATAAAAGCTTTCACTGACAACTTACTGTCAGCATTATGAATTGATATAATATCAATCATTGCGTAACCCTTTGTTACTGCGATCTTTGAATTAGAGAGACCTTTCACGGGAAATCTGGCATTCTTCCTTTTGATTCCTAACACTTTCATGCATGATTCTGACACGAACGTAGATTCTGAGCCACTGTCACACATAATTCTTAAAGTATGCTTTTGACCCATGCAATCATAAATATATACCGTAGGTGTGGCCAAAAGTGCGAAAGATGTTTGAACAGAATTTATTGAAGGAGAAACTTCTTTTTTTATTATCATCAGGAATCGAAAGGTCCTTTGAATCAGATTCGCTTTTCCGACTCTGTTTTTCATTTGAACGTGAAGTTGACATCGCATACTTTTGTAGTTTATTCTCGCATAACAGCGTATGGTGTTTAAGCTGGCAATGATGACGGCTAAATGTAGAATTACATTGATATGTGTAGTGTTTGTCAGACAAACAATTGCTACATAATTTGTTTTTTCTCACAAATTGCTTTCTATCTTTTACGTTTAATTCCTTAAATTTAATACATTTGTACAGTAAGTGATTAGCTTTACAAAATAAATCGAAATAAGCTGTTTCTAATTTTTCCAATTCATTCAATAAATCATTCTTTTGAAAAGCTTGATCTGAATCAATGAAGTTCGTGATACGTGTTAATGCAGATTTAGCTCTGCCACGTAAATTTATTGCTGCTTTTTCTGAATCTTCTTGACTTATTATTAAAATAATGAGAGAACCAAATTAAAAACAAAGCCAAACTGATAATAAACCAAAATGTACTTATCTGAAACAGCTGGGATGAAGGGTACTCCTTTATGGCGACTTTGCAACGTTGTAATCCACAAAAACCAATGTGCACAGGAAATACAAATCTATCATAAAATTAAGAGTAAATTGAGTTTTTCAAGTGTTTTAAGTGGTAAGATGCAAATAAACCACACATATATGAAAGGAATCAGAATATGTTAGTGTTCTTTTAACCAGTTATACACAATCAAAATATTTAAATGAAATAACATAAATAACTGAAGATATTTAATATAATTTTTAAAAAGAACATTTATATGTATATACAGTACTGGGAGGTTACATATACTCATCTGAATCACTACTATCGCCATCACAATATTGATTGTCCTATATTGTTGCAGTCACTACATTTGCAAAGGGCAGTACAAACCAAAGAATTTAATAAACAAGACCATTTTACAAATGTATACGTTTTCTTACACTCACATTTCACAAAATCAATAACACCTTTGGGCGCAGTTAATTCCAGGCATTTGACTGGAGAAATTACTCCTTCGCTATTTATTTCCTTGCGATTGTCAATAAGTGGAGGTATTGTAGGTCGAAGATTTTTTTAGTCCTTTCCACTGGGGGCAAATTAAGTTCGATCATAAAGTATGTGGCTCCAATGCTGGTCAGTTTTTAGTGGTAACTTCTTCCCCTCTGAACTTTTAATTCTCCAAAAGTTCTATCTTAACACTGAAATGCTTGAAAAATTGCAATTTTTAAATAAGCCAAGTTGGTGAATTTTTCAAACAACTAGAGATTGGATAATGGAAAAACATTAGATTCCTCAAGTTCTTGAAACTGTTTTAATACTATAAACACACTGAATATTTATGTATACTTTTATCCACTTTTGTTTTGAAATGTCTACAAAATTTCCTCTCTAGTCTTTACCAGTATATGAACATAAATCTAGAAAACCTTTGTTTTTATGAACACCTTTGCTCGACATCTTTCATTACTATTAATTTTTCTGTGTTTGTTGCCTCGATCAGTAATAAAACTGATTTCATTGTTTATCAAAAGACTTGAAATCAAGCTAATCAGCAATATGAAAATGGCAATATCTTGCTGAAGTACATGGATCTCATAATTATGATGGTTCATTATATCAAGTACCTGATGCGATATAATTGTGCCTACTTCTTTATGTGTATAATAACATAATTCTGAATCGAAACCATTCGCGAACATTCTCGTGATTACTGTATGCCTTACTGCCAAAAACGACAGTATTTTTCTCTTCTCAAGCAGTAAACCTGTTATAATTTATTCCCGAGATGCTCCGTTAGCTGTGATTATGTTTCATCATGTGAGAAAAACGTCTTTAATAACACCAACGTTTGTATTGGTACTATTTGTAAGAGTTAATCTAATAGGTTCTGTCGCGAATTTTAACCAATTGATCGCTAATTTTAATTGCAGTCTTCTTGTTACAAGTACTGAATGTTTTTAATTTCAAGTTTCTTCATACATATTAATTAGATTGACAACTTAGCCTGTTCATCATGTAGTCTATCTCTTACAAATTCTTCGAATTCAAATTGGTCTTTTTGTTCACGATTTAGAATATTATTTTTCACAGATGCTGGAACTTTCATAGATGGTACAATATTCATGAATGTGGTATTATTTTGGCAAGGGTTTTCTCAACAATGATTCCGAACGCTCTCCCTGACGATGGCTACATCGTAAAAAGTTTTTAGTGACATGGAGGTCTGAAGTTGATAGTGTCTTCTGGGCTGCTTAGAGATTTTATTTGGACAGTACTTTTCAAAGAAACTTGAAATAATGCTGAATACTACTGGTGCACACAAGAAATACCTTTCGTGTATGCTTTCATTCTGAGTCAAACCAATAACGCCATCAATGTTCTTCATCTCTTTGATTTTTTGTTCCAAGTTTTGGTTTAAAAATAGTTGTGTAATCCTCACAATGGATTTAGATACTGCAAAGCAACCAGATTCAAGAGCATTCCATACTTCTTCATATGTTGTTTTAAGGTACTTCATCTGTGCTATATATACTGGAATGTATCTAGCATAATGTTACAAGTCATGAACAAAATAATATTTAGTTTGTTTCTCTAATGAGTCGAGATGCAATACCCAATCTCCTTGACGACTAGTGCGGTTGGAATATAGCAAAGGTCTAAACTGGTATACATATTGTAGCAGAAACTTTGCCATGTCGTCACTGCATTGTGTAATATGTGGTCTTCTACATATCTCCATCTACAACCTTTTTCAAGTACTACTTTGATCGCTTCACACGAAGTTTAGCTTCAATTGTGCAATTTCTCAGGTAGTAAGTTGAATTTTTCTTACAAAGAAAATTTCTGTGGAATGTGACAATGTTTCAAAGAGAAGTCTTAGCATGTCAAAATGATAGTCATGTGAAACTCTACGATTTTAGTATATTTTTTCTCTCCAAAAATCTGACGAATTGTTGCAGGAGAGTACAGACTAATTTCAGTACATATGAGATCAAGATCAGTGCCGTCAATCTATTTTTATAGTGCATAGAAAGATGCAAAACAAGCATAAAGCTCTCCAACATGGAGCGGCCACGTTTGATTGCCGGTAGACAGCTGAATTTACAAAGTAGACAGAATGGAGTTAACTTTGACTCGCCAAATTTTGCTCGCTTTGTAGGATATTTTTTCAATTTTTCGAGATTATCTGTTCCAGGTTTTTGACATAATTATCCACCTTTTAAGCACATTAAACAATTCATTGTGTATTCACAACCCATTCATTCTCATTAGTAAGTATCATCCAGAGAGCATGTAGTTTTCACATCTGCATCAAACAAGCAATACTAATAATTTTGCAGTAAATTTATTAATAATTACTAAATCACACAATTTATGCCTATTTTGATTGTAAATTTGTATTTCTTGACCCCAAAAACATATAATTTGACATACTGGGCAATAATATTCCACAAATATTAATGAAATCAGTACATGGCAGCCATATTGGATGCCATCTTGAAAATCACCTCAAAAATATGTAAGAAAAAAATGGCACCTAACGTATTTGGAATCTGCATGTTAAAAGTTACAGAATAAAGCAAAAATATCAAACTTAGCACAAAAATCCAGCTGGAAAACATTTCAGACCCTACTATTATATTGTTGAGCTGTACATACATATGTAATAATTAAAAAAATTCATCTTAATTCTAAATTAATTATTTCCAAATTCCTATAACATTTGACTTTTCCCCTTCTTTTTATAATATTTTAACATATTTATTTAACATGTTTAACATTTTAATTCCATATCTTTAATCAACGCTTTCTTTATTTTATTTTATTCTAAAAAACATTAATATGTCAAAACAATTCTTTTTTTAAAATCTCATTACTTACATTCTTTTATCTGTTGCATACCTTTTGTATTTGCGTTCTGAAAAAATCATACTATTACCCACAATGTAGGGAGAATGTAGGGAGGATCATAATTTTCTTTTCTCTCGCTGGCACAGAAAGATACATTACAGCATATTCACATTGTAGGTACTATGTTTCTTATTAAACTACTGTAATCATTTCATTTTATGCTAAAAAGAGTATATGATGATAGAAATTTTGAGTGTATAACTAATGCAAAATTAAGCACCATGTTAGCTTCCTATGTACAAATAGATTGAGGGAGCGTTGAAACACTTATTTTAGATACTATTTAATAATTCTGCAAAACTATGAAAGGGACTCAAAACTAAACTAGATTTTTGAACAGAATTTCATTTGAATTTTCGGAACAGAAATTAATTTAGTGACCTTGGAATTTTTTCCAGGGAGGCTCAAAATATTTTAGGGGGGGGGGTGAGACCCCCATAGCGCCCCCTTAGCTACGGCCCTGCTTGAAAGCAATGTGATAGCCACATATTAAATACTGAATAAATGTGATTAAAAATATTCGTCTAATTTAAGTGAGAAACGAAAAGGTTACTTATTTGTTGCTATACGACCCGGTGCCATACGACTGCTAAATCTACGAGTATTCTTGATGAAATTTTCTTGCTAAGTGGTGTGATTTAGAGCAGATTTTTAAATTTTATCGACAGTATACGTCATATAACTAAACTCTGGTATTACATATATACACCCTTTTTGGCATTGTCTTTATCCGTATTATATAATCAAACAAGCTCTTTAATAACTAATTTTTTTTTCTGTTTCTTTGCAGGTTAAACAGAACTCGGTGAATTTGTACAAATTGGTGTTTCCTTATCATCTACGACATCCCACATTGGCATTCATTGGACTCATACAGCCTTTGGGTTCCATCTTCCCGATTGCAGAAGCACAAGCTCGTTGGTATGCGCAACTAATGAAAGGAAACGTCAAATTGCCCTCGGTTAAAGAAATGGAAGAAGAAATTAGAAATCGCAGAGAAGGTCTAGCCAGACGCTATGTAAATTCTCCGCGACACACGATTCAAGTGGATTTTGTCTCTTACATGGATGAAATATGCTCGGAATTCGGTGCAAAACCGAATTTATGGAAATTGGCTTTGACAGATCCCGTTCTTTTTTATGCCTGCTTAGGACCTAATCTACCTTACCAGTATCGTTTACAAGGTCCTCATGCTTGGGATAGAGCAAGAGAAGCAATACTAACTGTAAACGAAAGGGTAGAAGCTCCATTAAAAACTTGCCGAAGGAAATGACAATTGAGATTAAGCTTGAAAACAGCAATAACAGCTTCATTTTATGAGATACTTTAAGGAATTTTAATTTTTTTATAATATTAATTATGCGTACTAGTTCATTATTATGTCTTGAGAGAACATTCATTCTGTAAGTTAATTGATATATATACGTGGATTATATATTTTAGCATATACGTGAGATAAAATAATTTACTTAATTTGAAACAAGAAAGAATGAAATTATTTTTTAAATGTTTGATGATTAAAATTAAGAAAGATTTATTTATTTAAAAATATCACCGTATAAACTTACTCCTAAAAATGATTTTTCAAATGTGAAAAGAAGTAACAAAAATCATGCGTTAAGCTTCCAACACTTCCTGAAATCTTTAACAAAACTTCGTTGTTTAGGAAATAATGTGTTACTGTGCATAGCTAAATATGCATTCTAATACCTTTAAACAGCCTTGTATTCGATCTGTCAGTTGATATATATATATACAGGGTGATTCAGCTCGTCGGTGACAAACTTTAAGGATCAATACAGCACACCTAGACGAACATTTTTGAATAGGGAATGTAGGGTCCCTGACGCGATGGTAAGGCGCTAGGCGCTTTCGAAAATTTGGGTGCCGAAATTCGAAACGTCATAAAAACTAGGGAAATGGTTAGATTTTCTTGCTTGTTGCGTCAAAATGATTCTGTTTGTTTAGACTTTCTTCAGTACCAATTTGATAAGCGTATCTCTTAAAACATGGATAGGGGGCGCTGCAGACTTTGGAGAGCTAGACAACAACTTTAAGCCCGTTATTTTGATAATTTAACACATGCTCGCCAAAGTTTATACTCTAACTTAAAGTTTGAACCCAAAAGTAGAGCCCTGCAAAAAGCGTAAGAGCCGGAATAAAATGTCAAAGTACAGGGTGGTCGAAACTCGAAGGCTCCTAAGAGATAAACAAACAGATTTCTTGACTTATGGCATGCATTTTCATGATTCTGTTTGCTGGGGCTCTCTGAAACTCAGTTGAACGGTACAAAAAGAAACATCGATAGGGGGCGCTTTGGGCAAAAAACATAATTCGTTGACATTTCGGACGCTAACTGGAAACGGGGCGCTACGATCAGTTAGTAATAATGAAAACACATTTTCTACCTCTGCTCAACACTTCTGAATAAATTTAGACCAAAAACATCAATGATACTGGAAATTTATTTACAAAAAATAACACTACAGAAGATGCTCGAAATTTCGACCTTGGGCCATGATGCAGGCTTCGCACCTCCGTCGCATTGAGGAGTGTGTGTTTCCAACAATGCCAGGAGTATCTCTGATCTGCCCTGCAGCTGCCACAATGCGCGCCACAAGTTCTTCAGCACTGCTGACAGGTGTATGGTATACCTCGGCCTTCAGGTAACCCCAAAGGAAGAAATCCAAGCAGGTGAGGTCTGGTGATCGGGCAGGCCAGTGAACTGGACCCCCACGCCCGATCCACCGCTGGCCATACCTTGCGTTTAGATGGAGACGCACGTCGTTCGTGTAATGGGCCGGAGCTCCATCGTGCTGGAACCACATCTGGCGACGCGAACCTTCGGGTAAGTGCGCCTCCTCCAGAAGCTGCGGCAGCACTTGATCCAGGAAAATCAGGTAATTTCCACCTGTCAGCCGTTCCTGTTGGGGTAACGCTCGGCGTACAACCGCTGAGCGGCTCGTCCATTACAACCAGCAGCGCCATACGCCAAATGCATGTCAGCCAATTCAGAGTTTGTGTACCGTTCCATCCTACTACCGATCTGCAGACAAGTAACCCGAAGCTTAAGTAGGTACCGCACGTTCAAAAGACGTGTCTGCGCATACAACTACGTCATCTCGCGTTGTCGTCTACGCATTACGTATCTTTTGCATATCGATATGGTACGATATCTTTTGCATAAATCAGCAAAAAGCACCTTATGTAAATTTTATTGCGCGCATTGTGCATGATTGAAACCAGCTATGTTTGTTAAAAAAAACAAACAAACTGCAGTTTTAATAGCTTCTTATGATAAGTAAATTACTCTCTTATATTGTTTCTAACTGATCGTAGCGCCCCGTTTCCAGTTAGCGTCCGAAATGTCAACGAATTATGTTTTTTGCCCAAAGCGCCCCCTATCGATGTTTCTTTTTGTACCGTTCAACTGAGTTTCAGAGAGCCCCAGCAAACAGAATCATGAAAATGCATGCCATAAGTCAAGAAATCTGTTTGTTTATCTCTTAGGAGCCTTCGAGTTTCGACCACCCTGTACTTTGACATTTTATTCCGGCTCTTACGCTTTTTGCAGGGCTCTACTTTTGGGTTCAAACTTTAAGTTAGAGTATAAACTTTGGCGAGCATGTGTTAAATTATCAAAATAACGGGCTTAAAGTTGTTGTCTAGCTCTCCAAAGTCTGCAGCGCCCCCTATCCATGTTTTAAGAGATACGCTTATCAAATTGGTACTGAAGAAAGTCTAAACAAACAGAATCATTTTGACGCAACAAGCAAGAAAATCTAACCATTTCCCTAGTTTTTATGACGTTTCGAATTTCGGCACCCAAATTTTCGAAAGCGCCTAGCGCCTTACCATCGCGTCAGGGACCCTACATTCCCTATTCAAAAATGTTCGTCTAGGTGTGCTCTATCGATCCTTAAAGTTTGTCACCGACGAGCTGAATTACCCTGTATATATATACACTATATTGCCATTGATTATGGGACACTTGCGATTTTAGACATTTTACTAAATATCTAGAAAAATACATGAGGAATCATCTCGAAACTCTTAGAGTATAAATATAATAGTATAAGTCATACATCTCCGTGAAGATATTTTCCCGAAACTCCAAAGGGGACCGTCAACAAATTAAAAAAGAATGAATATCTTTTGAATAACCCTGTCAAAACTAATGTAGCAAAAGCGCTCAAACTCTAGATTGTGATTGAATGCCTTATTGTAATAAGCCTTGTTCATTTTTATGCAAATAGCATGCATACTCGCAGAGTAATGAAGGTTTTTATAAAAATGATCCCAAATTTTTCCAAGTTTTTTCCTTATAATTTTCAGAGTTCTTAATATAAAATATTATTTTTTTTTAGAAAATATGACAAACATTGCACACAGTACCCTGTAATCAGAATTAAAAAATAATGAAAATTGTATAAAAAATGAGTTGGTTTACTAAATAATTTTTTACTGCGCATGCGTCAACGATATCAAAATTTCATTTGCATATTATGTTAGCTAAATGTAAAGAGCAACTTTTGTGAAAGTCACAAAATCATAACTTGAAAATTCTGACAATAATCGTCAATTGAATAAATAGAAAATCCGTTATTCTCAAAATGAAGCAAAAACAAGAGGGGTTGTATCCATATATTCATTGCTTAGTGCTAATATAGAATACACAATATGGGATGTACTACTGCATTTGGATAAAATCCCTCATTTTTTTGCTTCATTTTGGAAACAACGGATTTTGTCCTTTTTCTATAGACGATTACTTTCAGAATTTTCAAGTTATGATTTTGAGACTTTTACAAAAGTTGCTCTATACATTTAGCTAACATAATATGCAAATGAAATTTTGATATCTTTGACGCATGCGCAGTAAAAAATTATGTAGTAAACCTATTCATTTTTCATACAATTTTTATTATTTTTTAATTCTGATTACAGGGTACTGTGTGCAATGTTGTTTGTCATATTTTCTGAAAAGAATATTATTTTATATTAAGAACTCTGAAAATTATAATGGAAAAACTTGAAAAAATTTGGGATCATTTTTAAAAAACCTTAATTACTCTGCGAGTATGCATGCTATTTGCATAAAAATGAACACAGTGTATTACAATAAGGCATTCAATCATAATCTAGAGTTTGAGCGCTTTTGCTACATTAGTTTTGACAGGGTTATTCAAAAGATATTCATTCTTTTTTAATTTGTTGACGGTCCCCTATGGCGTTTCGGTAAAAAATCTTCACGGAGATGTATGACGTATACTATTATATTTATACACTAAGAGTTTCGAGATGATTCCTCATGTATTTTTCTAGATATTTAGTAAAATGTCTAAAATCGCAAGGGTCCCATAATCAATGGCAATATAGTGTATATATACTACACTGGTGTCCAAAATTTAAGCATAATTGGTAATTAAGTAATTATTTTTAAGTAATGAAAGAAATATGAATCGGAATGTGCTGAAACTCCAGGTGTGTAAACAAAATAATACGCGTCACATATTTTCGCGAAGAGTTTTCCCCGAAATCGAACAGGGGACCGTCAACAAATTGAAAAAGAACGAAGATCTTTTGGATAACCCTGTCAAAACTAATGTAGCAAAAGCGTTCAAACTGCACATTATGATTAATTGGCTTATTGTAATGTACTGTGTTAATTTTTACAAGGATAGCATGCATACTCGTAGAGAAATTAAGGTTTTTATAAAAACAGTCCTAAGTTTTTTGCTTATAATTTGCAGAGTTCTTAATATAAAATAGTGTTCTTTTTTGAAAAAAATGACAAACATCATTGTACACAATATCCTGTCATCAGAATTAAAAAATAATAAAAATTGTATGACAAATCAGCAGGTTTACTAAATAATTTTTTACTGCGCATGCGTGAACGCTATTAAAATTTCATTTGCATATTATGTTAGTTAAATGTATAGAGCAACATTTGTGAAAGTTTCAAAAACATAGCTTAAAAATTCTGAAAATTATCGTTGATAGAATGAGATCAAAATCCTTTATTCCCTAAATGAAGCAAAAAGATGAGGGGCTGTATCCATATTCCATTGTTTAGTGCCTACACAATATTGCACGTACAACTATATTTAGGTAAAACCCCTGATTTTTTTGCTTCCTTTAGGAATAATGGATTTTGAGTTGATTCTATAGGCTCCCATTTTCAGAATTTTCAAGCTATGTTTTTGAAACTTTTACAGAAGTTGCTCTATACACTTAGCTAACATAATATGCAAATGACATTTTGATATCGTTGACGCATGCGCAATGAAAAATTATTTACTAAACATACTCATTTTTCATACAATTTTTATTATTTTTAAATTTTGATGACAGGGTATTGTGTACAATGATGTTTGTCATATTTTCAGAAAAGAACATTATTTTATAATAAGAACTCTGCAAATTATAAGCAAAAAACTTGGAAAAATTTAGGACTGTTTTTATAAAAACCTTAATTTCTCTACGAGTATACATGCTATCCTTGTAAAAATTAACACAGTACATTACAATAAGCCAATTAATCATAATGTGCAGTTTGAATGCTTTTGCTACATTAGTTTTGACAGGGTTATCCAAAAGATCTTCGTTCTTTTTCAATTTGTTGACGGTCCCCTGTTCGATTTCGGGAAAAATTCTTCGCGAAAATATGTGACGCGTACTATTTTGTTTACACACCTGGAGTTTCAGCACATTCCGATTCATATTTCTTTCATTACTTAAAAATAATTACTTAATTACCAATTATGCTTAAATTTTGGACACCAGTGTATATATTGGAGAAGTTTATTTTATCTAGAAAACGTCTAACAGGTTGAAATTTCTCTTTCAGCAATTTATATCAATAGATGGAAAGATACTTGAATATTTTTGTTCAGCCATGTAGTTTACCTAGTGCGTTTACTACATGCCAGTATTTAACTAAAATTTACTTCGAACAAAGAAAATTTTGAAACTACTGAAAGCACATTCTCAGAAATTATCATCCATAGGTGATAATGTATCCAATTCTTTGCATAGCCCTGTGTATCATTTTGATTTTATATGTATTCTATACAGACATTTGTTAGTAAACTGAATGCAATTCAGCGTAAAAAGGCATAACTTATTTTAAAATCACTTTTGAGTAATTTATGCTCATATTCAGTAACCTATAGGAGCCCTTTTATGTAGCCCTGTATATCAAATATATTATTTAAACATACTGTATAATTTTCATAAGTTTAGTACTTAAAAGCTTTATTTAGAAGCGCATATCATAATTGGAAAAGCATTTCATCCATTAGTCAGCCATCATTGACAGTGTACAGTACTTCGACTAAAATATATTATTTAAAATATTTTGTGTGTCCCTGTAAATACTCTGGACTTCGTATAATGCGTGAAATAGCTCATATTAACCTGAGTGACGCATATCAATTTTATTATACTTGAAATCGTTAAATATAATTAAAATATGTAGCAAACATACATGCTGATAGAAATCCTTTACTCCTATACTAAATGCATCATAATAAGTTTTTGAAAATTATTATTATTACTATTATTTTAAAATAGTAAGTCTGCAGATCAGGAGCCTTAATGCCAGCTCTACAAATAATTGTTTTTTCCACAGTTTGCGTAATATTTAACTTTTTGCAAACATCATTTGAAAGGTTTCAGGTAACTTTAATAAATATAAGAATAAAAATGTCGGTAATTGTACGTCAAACCTATTAAATGCGGTGTTTCTTACTATAACGCAATTTAAAAAATATGTAGATCTTGGTGTAAGAGCTACTTACACTTACAGAAAAATGCGTGAATAATAAATCTATAACGATTTTATATTTAAATTCAGATAGTATAGAAATAAAATTAATACCTCTTAAATAAGGCATAATCACCATGGCAACCAAGAATGAATGGCTATCATGAGATATATTGAATTATTTACGAATGATAAGATTTGATAAATTGGAGAATACCTTTGTTAAGTAGTGATTGAACTTTCATATAATTTGAAATGATTCCACAAAATTTTGCAACGATTTTATATATTTAATTTCAAATCCTTCCGCTTTGTTTTTTCGCTATATGCCGACAGACGCACAAACAGATGGATGGACCAGACGACGACTATAGGTACTACATAGTTGTATATAATTATGATATTTTCCCATGAACAATAATATAATAGAATTCTTTTGAGTGTCTCTGTCAAAAAAAACTATAAGATTTACGTACTTTATTTTCAGTACCGAACATAACATAGTAAATCTCAGTAACACGTATAATTTTTAAATCAATCCAACTGTATTAATACTACTAGATTAATTTATGACTCGATTTTTCAATCGGTAAATTAATTTTAAGAGGCGTAAATTTTCCATGTGGGTGAAAAAAGTCCGGGCCAGGATTCGAACCAGGGATGTATTGGCTGAATCTGCCAATGCTCTTCCAACTGAGCCATCCCGGACACGAACACTGGCGAATTATTTCACCCAAATAACTTCAACGATCATATATTCTGGTCTGATACTATGAATCAGCTCAACAGAATAAATCGAAGGTCAATGTATGGAAAGTTTAGCCAATACATCCCTGGTTCGAATCCTGGCCCGGACTTTTTTCACCCACATGGAAAATTTAAGTCTCTTATATTAATACTAGTTCGAGCTCGGAAAAAAAGATAGACGCTACCATGTGGGCAGGCAAAATAATTCCCAGTCTTTTTAACCATCTTGCAATGTTTTAAAAACGCATGACAGATTTAGATTTCATTTTCAGCAAATTATACCTATAAACGGAATCATATTTGAATACTCTTATACAACCCTGTGTTTAACCTATCATTTTTTACACGTTATTTAATTATTAGCTGTTTTAATCATTAGCTGTTATTTGATTACTACTTTATTTAATTACTAGCGCACCCGACAGACGTTGTCCTGTCACCAACAGACGTTGTCCTGTCACCAACAGACGTTGTCCTGTCACCAACAGACGTTGTCCTTCTTGGCACCGACTCCAGAAAATCAAATAAATGTACGTAAATATGGTAATACGTAGAATAAACACTACGCTCTTAATTTAATTTCTTATTACAATTATGTAAGGAAATTATTTTTCACTCTTCATTAGTTTTTGTAGTCGGTTCAATTTTTGATAGAAAAGTTTTTTTTTTCTCATTTTAGTTAAAAGTTAAAGATTGTCTGAAGTCGGTTAATCAAATTTATAATACAGGAAATATTATTGTAAAGCATACACGTTTGTCAGTAGTGGGGTTCGAACAGGCGATCTCTTTCTTCAAGAAGCTGAGCTTAAATCTGGCGCCTTAGACCGCTCCGACATTCCGTCCGCACTCCATTCATCGAACTTATTCAACGCTTTTAATTAGTGAAAAATCACTAACTATTAGTTTTTGCCTAATTACAAAAAAAGTATACTGAATCAAATTCGATGAAATGTGAATCTAAACCATTCTCAAATCCACTGGAACACACGCACAAAATATCATCAAAATCGGTCCAGTCGTTTAGGAGAAGTTCAATTACATACACACGCACAGAAGATTTTTATATATAAAGATTAGCTGTAATTTAACTACGATTTACATACGCTTAAATCTACAGAAATCATTCTTTCAGAGATTATCATCCATAGAAGCCTTTTATCGAATCTTGTAAATTGTTTTATTTATATTGTACAAAGATATCTTTAGTTCTTTGTAGTTCAGCGTAAAAATGCATAAAAAAACTTTAATTTATTTTTGTTTATTTTCAGTATCCCTTACAAATTCTTTTGTGTAACACTATTTATGATTTATAACATCTATACCTATAAAGTAATATTCAAAAATTTAGTTAAAAGTTCATATCAATACTAAAAATGAACAATCAGCACCCATCGTTTATATACACTACTTCGAATACATATCGCATCTGAAATCTTTTGTGTGTCCTTGTAAATACTATGTGTTTTCTGTAATATAAGTTACTTGTAGCAGCCTTCAGCAACATATATCAATTCAATAAAATATTAAGTAATTCAATATGTTTCTTCTTATACCATTATGTAATTTAATGCTTTTGTGTGGCTTTGTAAATTAAACAGAAACATTCTTTGCACCACATATTATACTGAATATATATTTTAATGTAGTTAATAGATGCATATAAATTTCATTATGTACGAAAAAAGTAGCATCATTAAAATGCACTTGAAGGTATTTTTCCAACTGGAGTAATGTAACGGAATACTTTTGACTATCCCTGTAATTAAATTATATATCGGATGTTCATAAATTTTTAAATGACTTGACAAAATTATGCAACTACTATGTATTTGAAATTTCAAGCTATTTGGTTGGGTATTTTCTCATAGTTATATGCGGACAGACAGACGAACAAACCAGACGACGACTATAAATATTGCGACTGTAATTATTTATATAATTACGAATGCACCCAAAAAATTGTAAAAGGTTTTAGAAATTTCATCCGTTAAATCGATCCCCTTTTTTGTAGAATAAAATATATTATACTATATATTGTATTCTATGTTCTAAATTTTTTATGAACTACACATTATATTTTTTTAGATAAGAAAGTGCATATTAATCTATTGCCAATTGCAAAAAAAAAAAAAACAGCGCGAAGAAAATTTTCTTCGAATTGAATTTATTGAGAAGTGATTATTATAAAAAGAAATCTTTTCAAATAAGTTTACTCTGAACCTTTTCAAATAAGGCTTTTTGAAACCGTTTCAAATAAATCTTTTCAAAACTCTTTCGAATAAATCTTATCACAACCTTTTCTATTAAGCCTTTTTCAATAAGACTTTTTAAAAACTTTTCGAATAAATCTTTTCAAAACCTTTTCGAATAAGCCTTTTCAAAATCTTTCCGAACATACATTTATCTAATAACGCTAAAAATAAGTTTTTTTCCATTCTTAGTGCTGGGACCATCGGTCCTATTTTTATTTTGTTTTTAATTCAAAAATTTTCAAGAAAATTATTTATATAAAAATTTAAGACAAATATATGTTGTGTATAACATCATAAAGTTTTATAAAATCTTTTCTTTTTCAATTTTGGCAATCATTTTAAAAATTAAAAATAAAGAATCAAATTAGATCCGAGGTCCATCAATTTCCCCTATATTTTTCACCAAAAATTTTACAGAACGCATATTTTAGTGCACTTCGTAAATGCATATAAATTTCAATGTTTGACAGGATGTAAGATCTTTAAATTCATTTTAAACGATTTTTTTTTCATAGGCCACAATATAACGGAAAAATTTTACTGTCCCTGTAAATAAACTAATCATGCTAGAAACTTTTAGATTTGAAATAGAGTTCGTACTAGGTTAAATGTAAACATCATCCCAAAATTTCAGGGCATTCGGAGTACATTTACAAAAAATTTAAAAAATATTCGGAGATTAAAAGTATTATTGCTTATCGGCGACGTGGAATTAGAATGGAATTGTTAAAGGTGGCATGTAATTCCATGTAAATAACAAATTTCTGACTACAATTAAAATTTATACCTTAATTTTAAAAAAATAGCCTAGCTTAACTATTTTTTAGCGTTTTTTTTTTTAAGTTTAGATAACAGTATATTTTTATGCGGCAAAACTACTTTGTGAAAGTAAACAAACATTTGCCGATAGTTTCGAAATTCCTTCAGCTAGTTAGAGGATAGTATTTCTCCTGGTTACTATATGAATGTGCATATGTGAATTACCCCCGGTCTTCCCCAGCAGCTGTTGCGATGTGGGCAAGAAGTTCCTCAACACTTTCCAGCATTGTCCTGGCATTTTTGCAGAACTAAGAATAATAAGCATGTTTTCTCCGATTGTTCTTTTTTTTCCCTTACTTGTGTTTTGATTTGTCACTACCACGCTAAGAAAACTTTTTCGACCATCGGTTCCTATGCAAATCTGAATCCTTAAGGCGTCTCCTACCTCCCCTTAAAGTTTGTCCCTATAATTCTGGGATACCCTGTATAGAATACATTTTTCGTAATATGGAGATTAGTTTGCATGTTAATGATGTTCAAACTCAGGGTTCAGCAGATAATTTCGTTAAGTAGGGACTTCGTTAAAGGAAAGTTCAATTGTATTTCAATCTCAATAGGTTTAATATGGTCAATTTTCTTGCAAATGTCTTTGGTAAAAAGAGGAAGTTCCGCCAACAGATACTGAATTAATTTATTTTCTAGCTTTTCAAATATCAAGGAAAATACGCAAGGGTAAGTAATTTAAATTTTTGTTAATTGAAAAGGTGTTTAGGTTTTCTTAAAATTATTATTACAAGGACATAAATTTACTGAAGACAGGGCATCTTAGGGAAAGGTGTATGAAATTTAAAGAGCATAAAAGAAATGTAAATAGTAAATTGAAATCATCAAAAGTATTAAGTCATCCAAAAAGATTCTAAGGGTTTAAAAAAATAATAATAATAATGGTTGAATTCACAAATGCCACAATTTCACCGGAATTTTCAGTATAAAAGTTTGTTTTGATAACGTGCATATAAAAAAACTTTTATTTATTTTATAATATATTTGTTCATAATTTCTGGTGTCATTCAATCATTTTAACATTATCTCAACAAAAGTATACTGCAGAATTTTCTGATGACCTAATATTACATCTATTATAAAATGGGATAAAGAGTTCGTTAATGACATATGTTTTTATTTATTACTGGCAAAATTCGAAGCTTTATTCGCGTAATAGTTGAATAATGCCAAGTGGAATTAGTGCAATATCAGGAAAAAGTTACGCTGTTATGAATAATTAAAAAAATTACTAAATAAGCGCCAGTTTGACTAAACTTCATTATTACACTGCATTAGGCGAAAATGAGACACCAATTAATGAAATACACTAAAATCGTATATAAGTAACAATTCATATTATATTTTGAAGCTTTATTTTGCTTATTTCAATTTTCATTTGAAGTTTTGAATTTTTTAGAAGCCGTTTCTAGCACGTATATTTACGTCTGAAAAGTAACCATCATATGCTTTAGACCGATAGGCAATCACCTCATGGAGTTCACAAAATGAAAATATAGGATTAGTTAGATCTCGATTCACATATTAAAACGCAGTCGGTCAGCTAAGGCAGATCTTGGTGGAAACACCTGAAAACCCGATTTTAGTCATTCAATCATAGGTTTACCATTAACTTTGCCTGCTTCCAGTTCTCCATGATTTCATACTTTTATCTGCAGGAAAACGCAATAGTAAACCTACGTTTCAACCGCTAAAATAGGATTTTCAGTTGTTTTTCACTAAGATATGACTTGGCAGACCGATTGCGTTTAAATATGCGAATCGAGATTTAATTAATTTTAAAATTTCATCCTTGAACTCGATGAACTGACTCTCTTTGCTGTCGCCTACCGGTCTACCACATTTCAAGATTTTTAGCCTAACGATATATCAGATCTCTGGTGATAGTGACATCAACATAAAATAGCATATATTGGAACAGGATACCATGAATTTGCAATCACAAATTTTGAAATCGGTTTGATATTTCATGATATTCCATAGAAATCGTAGTTCGGAAAGTTTTTAAAAGGCTTTTCGCTCATTTTACCCCTTTAAATTTCGAATTTTTTAAAAACTGTCCTCAGAGAGAATTTACGTCTTGTAAGCATCTATCATGCCAAATTTTAGATTTCTATCTTTAACAATTTAATAGAAATCGCAATTAGAACATTTCCCCCTATTTTATTCTTTTAAATTTCGATTTTTTTTCCAACTGTTTTTAGAGAGCATTTAAAACATACAAATACTATACAAAATTTCATGGGGGAAAAATAAAATTTAGGAAATTTTTAGAACGCTCTTTGCTCATTTCACATTTTTTATATTAGAATTTTTAAGAAGTAATTCTTAAAGAAAATAAACTATCACCGTCAATGTGCCACCATTACTTTTTAAATCGGTTTGGTACATCTTTAAAATCCATAGAAGTCGTAATTTAGAAAGTTTTTAAAACATTTTTCGCTCATTTCCGCCTTTTAAATTTCAAAATTTTTGGCAACTGTCTTAAAGAATATATGTACCACGCCAAATTAAAATTTTCTATCTAAAACAATTGCAAACCGAAAATTAGAACTTTTTTCACTCACTTTACTGTTGTAAATTTGGAATTAGTAAAAAAGCTCTTGTTAGATAGCATTTGTATTTTGTAAATATCTATCACGTCAAATTTCTATTTTTAACAATATCTTAGAAATCGTAATTTTGAACATTTTTACAATACTTTTTCCGCATTTCATTTTTTTTCGACTATTCTTACATAGGATGAATATCTTATAAGTAACTACCATGCCAAATTTCAACTTGTTAGCCACACTGTAAAAAAAAGGATCGATTTACTAAAAAAATTTAGTGATCCTTGTAATTACTAAACATTTTTTTTGTAATCTTACTCGGTTACAAGGAATCTGTAAGAATTACTAGAAAAAAGCTAGCAACGAATAGAGTTAATAGTTTTACATTTTAATAGCTATTACTAAAATGTACTTGGTGTGGCCGTGATAGCCTAGTGGTCATAGCACCGAACTCCAGGCTGAAAATACCTGGATTCAATGCTGGACGCCACCAAATATGCACCGAATGTATGCAATGTAAGTACTTGTCAAATAAAGGGATTATGAAAATCCTGTCGTAGCAGTTACCATGGGTAATGTTCTCAGAACCTTCCCTCCCCTTTAGAAACATGTCAAAATAGAGCAGGTAGCAATGTTTGGTGCTGCCATCTATTGCGGCTTTACCGAAAATCTTCCGTTTCAGAAGTCTGTCTTTTTACCCACTGGATGCAACTCGAAGGAAACTCCTGCCCTTCGGGCACACGTCATGGTTATTAAAAATAATTTTGAAACTATTACTAAAATTTGCTTGGTGGCTCATACAAAAAAGTTTTAAGTTAGTTATACAAAAAATTCTTTTGTTCAGTTTACAAAAGAAATGTTTGTTTCACTTGCAAAAAAAGTTTGTAATGGTTACTAACAAATTCTGTGGAATACAAATTTACTAAAAAAATTTTAGTAACCTCTTGAATTTTTTTTACAGTGCACTTAAGTGTTACAAAAATTATAATTTAGAACATTAGAGCGGGTGGCGGCGACACAAATGACTACGTCATCTAGTTACAGGATGAAATCATGATATAAGACAAGATTATTAGGTTTAAAATAAGGAATGACTGGTCTGCCTCGTCATTTCTTGGTACGATATGAGTAACAGCGGGCGCCAACTCGCTATTTTGGTGTCACTTTCACGTCATCGAGTTACGGGATGAAATCGGGGCCAAATTAAAAGTAAAATAAAGTATTTTAAGAATATTTCGGTCTGCCTGCGCATATCCTGGTATAAACCCTCGGCAGACTGAAATTTATAACAAAAAATGACGTTATAGTGTAAAATTGAATGTGACTACGTTATCGAGTTGCGGGATGAAATCGTGATGTAGGACAAGATTATTAGGTGTAGATTAAGGAATAACAGGTCTGCCTCGTCAATTCTTATTACGATATGAGTAACAGCGGGCGCCAACACGCCATTTTGGCGTCACTTTCACGTCATCGAGTTACGGGATGTAACTGGTGCCAAATTATAGGTAAAGTAAAGTATTTTAATAATATTTCGATCTGTCCGTGCATATCCTGCTACAAACCTTTGGTGGACTGAAATTTATAACAAATTATGCATCCTAACGTACAATACAAAACCAAAAGAAGTATTTTACATTACGTAACTTCGCAAACGACTTTCACGCTAATTTGATGGTTTAGGAAAAAATTCTTATTAGTAAGCGAGAAAATGACCGATTCGGCATATCTTGAATTGTATTGCATATTATGACGCCTTTTTGTTATAAATTTCAGTCTGCCGAGAGTTTGTACCAGGATTTGCGCAGGCAGACCGAAATATTCTTAAAATACTCTATTTCACCTTTAATTTGGCACCAATTTCATCCCGTAACTCGATGACGTGAAAGTGACGCCAAAATGGCGTGTTGGCGCCCGCTGTTACACATATCGTACCAAGATATGACGAGGCAGACCAGTCATTCCTTAATCTACACCTAAAAATCTTATCCTACATCATGATTTCATCCCGTAACTCGATGACGTAGTCATATTGAATTTTACACTATAACATCATTTTTTGTTATAAATTTCAGTCTGCCGAGGGTTTGTACCAGGATATGCGCAGGCAGACCAAAATATTCTTAAAATACTTTATTTTACCTTTAATTTGACACCTATTTCATCCCGTAACTCGATGACGTGAAAGTGATGCCAAAATGGTGTGTTGGCGCCCGCTGTTACACATATCGTACCAAGAAATGACGAGGCAGACCTGTCATTCCTTAATCTACACCTAATAATCTTGTCCTACATCATGATTTTATCCCATAACTCGATGACGTAGTCATATTGAGTTTTACACTATAACGTCATTTTTTGTTATAAATTTCAGTCTGCCGAGAGTTTATACCAGGATGTGCGCAGGCAGACCGAAATATTCTTAAAATACTCTATTTTACCTTTAATGTGGCACGAATTTCATCCCGTAACTCGATGACGTGAAAGTGACGCCAAAATGGCGTGTTGGCGGCCGCTGTTACTCATATCGTACCAAGAAATGACGAGGCAGACCTGTCATTCCTTAATCTACACCTAATAATCTTGTCCTACATCATGATTTTATCCCGTAACTCGATGACGCAGTCATATTGAATTTTACACTATAGCGTCATTTTTTGTTATAAATTTCAGTCTGCCGAGGGTTTGTACCAGGATATGCGCAGGCAGACCGAAATATTCTTAAAATACTTTATTTTACCTTTAATTTGACACCTATTTCATCCCGTAACTCGATGACGTGAAAGTGATGCCAAAATGACGTGTTGGCGCCCGCTGTTACACATATCGTACCAAGAAATGACGAGGCAGACCTGTCATTCCTTAATCTACACCTAATAATCTTGTCCTACATCATGATTTTATCCCGTAACTCGATGACGCAGTCATATTGAATTTTACACTATAGCGTCATTTTTTGTTATAAGTTTCAGTCTGCCGAGGGTTTGTACCAGGATATGCGCAGGCAGACCGAAATATTCTTAAAATACTTTATTTTACCTTTAATTTGACACTTATTTCATCCCGTAACTCGATGACGTGAAAGTGGTGCCAAAATGGCGTGTTGGTGCCCGCTGTTACACATATCGTACCAAGAAATGACGAGGCAGACCTGTCATTCCTTAATCTACACCTAATAATCTTGTCCTACATCATGATTTTATCCCGTAACTCGATGACGTAGTCATATTGAGTTTTACACTATAACGTCATTTTTCGTTATAAATTTCAGTCTGGCGGGGGTTTGTACCAGGATATGCGCAGGCGGACCGAAATATTCTTAAAATACTTTATTTTACCTTTAATTTGGCACCAATTTCATCTCGTAACTCGATGACGTGAAAGTGACGCCAAAATGGCGTGTTGGCGCCCGCTGTTACTCATATCGTACCAAGAAATGACGAGGCAGACCTGTCATTCCTTAATCTACACCTAATAATCTTGTCCTACATCATGATTTTATCCCGTAACTCGATGACGCAGTCATATTGAATTTTACACTATAACGTCATTTTTTGTTATAAATTTCAGTCTGCCTAGGGTATGTACCAGGATATGCGCAGGCAGACCGAAATATTCTTAAAATACTTTATTTTACCTTTAATTTGGCACCAATTTCATCCCGTAACTCGATGACGTGAAAGTGATGCCAAAATGACGTATTGGCGCCCGCTGTTACTCATATCGTACCAAGAAATGACGAGTCAGACCAGTCATTCCTTAATCTACACCTAATAATCTTGTCCTACATCATGATTTCATCCCGTAACTCGATGACGTAGTCATTCGTGTCGCCGCCGCCCGGTCTACATGTTTTCCTTTTGCACCTCCCAAGTGGTAGTGACACCGACATAAAATATAGCTTATGTTGAAGCTCGGACTGTCACCATCAATTTCCAAAGCCATTATTTTTTAAATTGGTTTAGTATTTTCTGGGATTGCATAGTAATGATAATTAAGAACATTTTTAAAACGCTTCTCGTTCATCTCCACCCCTTTTAAATTTCAATTATTTTTTCGGCTGTTCTTATATAAGATTTAAATGTTATAACAACCATGCCAAATTTCAAGTTGCTAGTCACTTCAGTATCTCAAAAATCCCAATTTAGAACTTTTTTTCTGTAATCCGCAGATGGTAGTAACACCGATGTAAAATATAACCTAGGTTGGGACAAGGAGTGTCACCATCAATTTGCAGTTATTACTTTTGAAATCAATTTGGTATTTCCTAAAATCTAAAAATATCGTGATTAAAAAATGATTTTTTTGGTTTAAATCAGATTTTTTTAATTTAAATTTTATTGTTTATTATTTTTTCCCAACGTTCAAATACTGAATAGTTATCAAGAGTTTTTGGTTATCAAAACAATTAAACCTCAAATTGTTAATTAACCTAAGTTTTTACACTTTAATTAATTGAATTATTAGTTAGTAATTACAGAAATTATAAAAATTGCAAATTAGCAGTTTCATTAGTAGCATACAACAGTATTATAATAATTATGCAAAACTATATTAAATACTAGTTATGTTTACATTTTACAAAAATTATTAATAATTGCATTTAATATTAAATTGTTAACACTACTTAATTATTTTTAAACAACTAGGTGAGCTCCGCCCCCCTGCTGGCTATGCTCGCCAACCCCCCGCGTAATCGCTTCGCGATTCCAAGTTGTAGGCTACCCCTGCTTGCTGCGCTCGTCAATACCCCATGGTATGAATAAGCAGTTGCAGACCTTTCAAATGATGTGTCACACGACTGATGTTGTAAAAAAATTAAAAATGTGCTCCCCCTGGGGGGCAGAGTGGGGAGTTGACACACAAGACATCCATAATATGAATAAGCAGTTGCAGACCTTTCTAATGATGTGTCACACAGCTGGTGTTGTAAAGAAATTAAAAATGTGCCCACCTGGGGGGAGCAGAGTGTGGGGGTGACACAGAAGACATCCATAATATGAATAAGCAGTTGCAGACCTTTCAAATCATGTGTCACACGACTTGTGCTGTAAAGAAATCAAAAATGTGCCCCCCTGGGGGGCAGAGTGGGGGATAACACACAAGACATCCATAATATGAATAAGCAGTTGCAGACCTCTCAAATGATGTGTCACACGACTGGTGCTGTAAAGAAATTAAAAATTTGGCGAAATATTACAGTTATCGCCAAGTTGGCGTCACTTTTGGCGACTAATTTTGGTGGCCAAATTTGGCGATATATCGCCAAGTTGGCGACAAACGTGGCGATTGTTGGCGATGGTAACCTTTCCCTCTTTATGGTAACCCATACGGCGATTCATAGACGGAGCCCTTTCCTGATTGGTCTATTCGACTCATGGAAGGAGTGGTCCGCCCGGATTCGTTATTTCTGGAAATCTTACACATCAGCATCATTCTAGGAGTCATTCCTTTTAAGGCTAGTTTTTTTTTACTATAGAAGGATTAACTCTGTAATTAGGAACGTAAAATACATTTATGCTTTAATTACCAAATCGATAATAATTTAATATTCATTCTAGAAAGAAATAGGGCGAATGCTAATTCCGGAAAAGGACACTATTTCATGAGGAAATATATCAGTAATGTGTTTAGTAATTATATAACAGAAAAAATATATAGTTTCTTAGTATGATGAATAAAATGCCATTAATTTTAATAATTGTATGAACTACAAATGGAAAAATACAATAAAATAACATGTTAATATTTTTTTCTAACAAATAATAATAATAATAATAATAAAAATAATCTATAATAATAAAGAGAGAACTATGTTTGTCTGTCAGCGCTGTTCTGAAGAGACTGCTGCACGTAGAGTTACAAAATTTGGAGGGGAGGTACCATACATGTAGTTTTGCACCTCGAAGCCCGATTTTCGATTTTTTGATTCGATTTTTTTTAATAATTTTTTAGGCGATTTTTAGCGTTCTTTTTGCGGTTTTATCCCATTAGTGAAAGGAATAAGGTTTCATTCTTTTAACCCAATATAGCAATTTTTTTCTCTTTTCAGCAAAGCTTATTCGGAATTTGTACAGCGATTTTTGATTTTTCAACGAATTTTTTAATGCGATTTTTAGTGTCTTTTCTCATTTTGCGGCTATTTTTTGAGATTGATAAAAAGAAAATCGTTTCAAATTTTTAGCCTAATGCCCTAAATTTTGTGCTTGTTACGATTTTTAGATTTTAATGATTTTTAATGCGATTTTTAACGCTGTTTCAAGATTATTTGCGTTTAGCATCTATTTTTTTTATAGTTGTTCTATCAAAAACTTGAGCTGTTGAGAATGTAATAAGTAGTATTTTTTGCGAAATTTACCTAAAATGTCAAAAATTTAAGTACCATTATTTTCGAATAGCAATTTCATCAAATATCTTAAATTCTTGCTTAAGGTCGCTACCCCTTCGAGTAATATATCACCTAATATTTTGTTTAACAGAGTATGGTTTTGATAAAATTTTTGAAGAATAGGGTGCGCTCCCTGGTGGTGGAAAATGGAACTAACAGAACGCGATTTTGTTAAATCTATAATAATAACGAGACAAGTTTATGTGTGTGTCAGCGCTGTTCTGAAGAGTCTGCTGTACATAGAGTTACAAAATGTGAAGGGAAGGTACTTTTATACATGTAGTTTTGAACCTCGAAGCCCGATTTTCGATTTTTTGATTAGAATTTTTTTAATATTTTTTAGGCGAATTTTAGCGTTCTTTTTGCGGTTTTATCCCATCAGTGAAAGGAATACGGTTTTATTCTTTTAACCCAATATAGCAATTTTTTTTTCTCTTTTCAACAAAGTTTATTCGGAATTTGTACAGCGATTTTTGAATTTTTAACGAATTTTTTAATGCGATTTTTAGTGTTTTTTCTCATTTTGCGGCTACTTTTTTTTAGATTATTAAAAGAAAATCGTTTCAAATTTTTAGCCTATTGCCCTAAATTTTGTATTTGTTACGATTTTTAGATTTTAACGATTTTTAATGCGATTTTTAACGCTTTTTCAAGATTTTTTGCGTTTAGCATCTATTTTTTTTTTCATAGTTGTTCTATCAAAAACTTGAACTGCTGAGAATGTAATAAGTAGTATTTTTTTGCGAAATCTACCTAAAATGTCAAAAATTTAGGTACCACTATTTTCGAATAGCAATTTCATAAAATATCTTAAATTCTTGCTTAAGGCCTCTACCCCCTCGAGTAATATATCACCTGATAGGTTGTTTAACAGAGTATCGTTTTCATAAAGTTTTTGAAGAATAGAGTGCGCTACCTGGTGGTGAAAAATGGAACTAACAGAACGCGATTTTGTTAAAATTTGGAAATATAACAACGTGATTTGTTTTCAAATTTAAAATGGTTTATAACACATGATAAAAAATTTAAAAAAATAATGGTGTGACACATTTTAGGGTGCGTAAGAGGAGGGGCGCGAACAAAATTAGGAAATGTAACAAGGAGATCTGTTTTACACTTTAAGATAGTTTATAACGCATGTTAAAAGTTTTAAAGTACTGATGATGCTCTAGAGAGACCGCTGCAGAAGTTATGTATAAAGTTTTACACCTTGAAGGCCGATTTTCAGTTTTTTAAATTTAATTCATATGCGATTTTTAGTGGGGTTCGAGGCGATTTTTCCACATTAGCGAAAAAGAAAGCGGTTTCATTCTTTCGACCTAATATAGTGAATTTTGTTCTCTTTTCAGTATAAATTATTTGGATTTCGCGCTACGATGTTTGGATTTTTAGTGAATTATTTAATGTAATTTTTAATGTTTTTTCGAATTTTGCCGCTATTATTCGACATTAGAAAAAAGAATTTTGCTTAAACTTTCAGGCTAATGTATTAAATTTTAACTGCTAAGATTTATGAATTTCAGCGATTTTTAATGCGATTTTTCGAGATTTTTTAGTTTGATGTCGAATTTTTGTCATTCATGAGATACTTCCAATTACAACGTTTTACCCTATTAGAGTAAATTTTGACCCCTGTGATTTTTTAATGTTAGTGATTTTTAATGCACTTTTCAATGCAATTTTTAGAGATTTTTCGAGTTTTATCGTGATTTTTTGATATTCGGAAGTAAAAATTGATTTCAAACTTTTAATCTAATATAATTTTAGAATTTTTTAACGCGATTTTTCAAGATATTTTGTGTTTCGTGTCGATTTTTTATTATCTATTAAGGATTTCCATTTACTACTTGATTATCCTGTCGACCAATTTCGCCAAATTATATCAATCGTGAAACAAGCCAAATTATGCAAATTGGTGTAATTTTTATGTTAAATAATGAAAGGAGAGATAATTTAGAAAAAACATTAATAAAAATACATATAAAAATAAGAAGTAAAAACCACTTGATGACGTAACAAACATATGTAACATGTTTAATGTCAAGTGAATATGGAATTTACGATCCGCCATTATTGTCATTTAATCTTATGGTTTGTCCCAGATAGTTTCTTGATCAACCGGATAATCAAATTGTACAGATTTTCGATTAGAATGTTTTATCCATTTGATGAAATTCTGATTACTGCGATTTTAAAAATAACTAGCGATATTTAGTGCATTTTTCAATGCGTTTTTTAATGAACTTTTTAGTGCGATTTAGTACCATTTTCTTCGACCCCCCCCCCCCCCACCACAGTGGTGTTTTAACAATTAAAAAATTATTTTGGTTTCAAACTTTTAGCCTAATATAGTAAATTTCACCATTTATCTTTTTTAATTTTGTCGATTTTCAATGTGATTTTTGATATATTTTGTGTTTTGCGTCGATTTTTTTGTAATTCATGTAAAAAGGAATGATTGCTGTGTTTTACACGACTAGGATAATTTTTTATTCACGGGATGTATTTACATTTAGCGATTTTTAATGAATTTTTCAATGGTTTTGTATTGGTTTTTTGAATTTTAAGGCTATTTTTTGAAATTTGGAAAAGAAAATTAATTTCAAACATTTACCCTTCATTTACGAATTTTGAAATTTAGTGATTTTTTAATGCAATTTTTAGCGATCTTTTCATTATTTCTCACGCTTTTCACCGATTTTTTTCATTCGTGTTTAAGTAAGAATTCAGATTACACTACTTTACTCTATGAATGTAAATGTTGTTCCCTGCTATTTTTAAATTTGAAACGATTTGTAATGCATTTTTGAATACAATTTTTGGATGTTTTCGAGTCCACGGCGATTTTTTCACAATTAGAAAAGAAATTTCTGAATAATTTTTAGCTTAATGTAGTAAACTTTGACATCAATGATTCAGATTTTTAGCGTATTTTCATAAAATGTTCAGCAAGTTTTTTAAAGTTTTGTGTCGATATTTTTTAACTAATGAAAGAGTTCAGATTTCAATGTTTTGTCCCATTATGGTAAATTTTGTCCGCAGGAATATAATATAAATGTTTATCTTACTATGGTAAGTTTTGTCCGGATTTTTTAATTTTACCGATTTTTAATCTGTTTTATAGTGATTTTTCAAGTTCTGCGACAGTTATTGACATCGGTAAAAGAATTTCGGTTTCAAACTTTTAGCATAAATAGTACAATTTGTTCTCCACGCTTTTTGAATTTTGCCAATTTCTAATGCGATATTCAATGTCATTTTTAGTTAGTTTTGGGGATTTTAGGTGTTCCGTGTTGACTTTTCCTTATTCATGAACGATTTCCGATTACAATATTTTCGACTGAATATTAAATTTTTACAGTCATGACTTTTAAATATTCAGCGATTTTTAATATAGTTTTCAATACGATTTTTAGCCATTTTTTAAGTTCCTTGGCGATTTTCTGCCATTCAGAAACCAATTTTGATTTCAAACATTTTGTTTAATGTAGTTTTGTTTAGAATGCAATGTTTTATCTCTTAATATGATTTTGGCGTTCCATGTCTACATTTTGTTATTTATGAATGATTTCCGATCATAACACCCCCCCCCCCGGCCCTGCCTTAATATTAATTTTTTAAGCACTGACTTCCAAATATTTAGCTATTTTTAATGCAATTTTCCATGTGATTTTTAGCCATTCTTCAAGTTCCGTGGCGATTTTTTTTACATCCGAAAATCGATTTCGATTTCAAACTTTTTGCTTAATATGGTTAATTTCTTGATTACAATATTTTGTATTATAACAGTGAATTTTTACCCTAGGAATTTTTTAATGTTTTACGACTTTTATTACAATTTTCAATGCAATTTTTGGGCTTTCTCAGTCATTTTTTTTTTTTTTTAACATTTTTTAAAGGAATTCGATTTTAAACTTCTAGACTAATAAGAGTTTGGTTTCAAACTTTTATCCATTACGGTAATTGTTTTGCTCTCCTATTTTGATCTACAGCAATTTTTAATGCAGTATGCTTTTTTTTGTTTGTTTGAGTTCACGGCGATTTTTTTCAGATACGGAAAAGGAATTTGGTTTTAAATTTCTTTGCTAATATGATAAATTTTCTCCTGTGCGATTAAAGGTTTTTATTGCGATTTTTTTAGCGTTTTTTTCTTTTTTTTTCGTATTTTAATGCTTTTTATATTATCAAATTAATTAGATTCAGAACATCTATCCAAGTTGAGTAAATTTTGAGTTCCGTGATTTTTGAAAATTTTGCCATTTTTAAAGCAATGTTTACGTTTCTTCGCGATCCGCTCCGATTTTTTAGACTCTCAATTTTTGGCCGAATGTACTAAATTCTGATCTCTTTTCTTCAAAGTTTATTCGAATTTTGAAACACAATTTTTGAATTTTGTTTCATATTTTTATGTGATTTTTAATGTTTTTTTTTTCGATTTTATAAGATTTTTCCACATTAGTAAAAATAATCCAGTTACAATTTTCTAGCCCATCTCTTTTCAACGAAGTTTAGACGAAATTCGATTCGTGCAGCATTTTTTAAATCTTTCGATGTCTTTATTATGATTTTTAAAGTTTTCTTGCAATTCTTGCTGTTTTTTAATGAACCCGAACAACGCCGGGTATGACAGCTAGTAATAAATAAATAAATAAAATAAAATAAAGTTCGATCATTTTTGAAGGATCTCGAACACATAAATTAAAAAAAAAAAAAAAAAAAAATAATAATAATAATAATAATAATAATAATTTGGATTTTTTTCCCAAGAGATTTCTATCTACTGTAATGAATTTCACTATTTTTTGCCAATTCCAAAAGGGACAAGTTGTAGCACCCTAAAAAAATGGCTTAGAGAAAACAACTAGTAACTAAAGAATTAATAAAAACAACAATTTCATTAGTTAGTAAAACAAATAATAAAACTTTGTAGCTATTTTTGAATTTGTGCTGTTAATCGCCTAAATCTAAACTTACACACATGTATGCTTATGAAATCCCCTCAAAATCAGAAAATGCGTTAAATCATTTATACACACCTGTAGAGTAAATTTAAGGGATATAAAGTTGGAAGCAGGACGTTTCGGTCCCGCCATTTCGGTCCCGCCGTTTCGGTCCCGCCGTTTCGGTCCCGCCGTTTCGGTCCCGAGACATTTAGGTCCCGAGACGTTTCGGTCCCGAGACATTTCGGTCCCTGGCCATTTCGGTCCCGAGACGTTTCGGTCCCGAGACATTTCGGTCCCGAGACATTTCGGTCCATGGCCATTTCGGTCCCGAGACATTTCGGTCCCTGGGCTTTTCGGTCCTCAGACATTTCGATCCCTTCTCCAGCAAGCTGAAATTTTGTGCACGGGAAATATCTGACATAATTTTATAGGGAACATTTTAGAGTGTTGAATTCAGGGGTGGGTCATTCCCCCCAGAGCTATCAATGCCCCCCCAGAAATTTCGAGATTTTGTGTTTTCAGTGGTAAAAAAGTGTAATCCCCCCAGGACTCTATTGAATCCCCCCGGAGCTACAGAAGTCCCTCCCGGAGAAAAGTGTCTGAATTCAACACTGGTTTTTTAACTGAAAGCCACATAAAGTTTTAGTGTAATGCGATTAATTAGAAGTAACAAGTACCCAAAAACCGCTTACACGTATAACTCGGATCCAAACTCAAACATATTGCAGCAGATCCAAACGCCATGCAAATTTGATATGACAGAAGTAATTGTTTTCAGGAGTGAGGGGAGGATTGTTCTGTGGATTTATATAGAAGTCATTCAATCATGAAGATCTGGTAATTTAAAAACACGTATAAGTCGAATTTAATTTGCTTAAGCAAATGTCAATGGCCTACACATTTTCAGTTGCATATAATTTGTACAATATGTGTTTAATAATGAAAAAAAAAATCTGCAAATAGTTTTAGAAATCTTTATTTCATCCTATTATTTAACGGCACATCATTTTTAGATTATGGCATTTCACATTTTTTTAAGGGGTTTTTAACATGGAATTGTGATAAAGCCACATTATTTTTTAAGTTTTACATCGGGATTGACTAAAACATTTTATTTCGCTATTAAAAAAACTATTTAAAAGTTTGCGTTAATCTTTTTACATATAACAATTATTGCTACGAAATAACTTTTTACGTGTAACAACCTTTTTACATACAACAATGCTGGAATTACAAATCCTTTTTAATACATTAACACTTTTTATGCTTATTACATTCAAAAACTACGAGCGAAATAAACACAAGTCAAATCTGGGAGGTCCGTCCACTCCAGAGTAAAAAGGACATTGTATTATAGAATGAGGTATTTCATCTGACAAGTGTATAAAGATCAAGATAAGTAGAATAAAGCTAACTACCTAGCTTTTCTAGCTATCTTGTATAAAGATGACTATTTGTTCAGATGGGCGTTGACAATTGATTGACATGCAGAATTTTTGCTTAAAAGAGGTTAATAGTAGTGCATATATTTCAAATTTTATAGGAACACCAACATAAAAAATTATAAGTGTTTAAAAATTCCCGGCACTCGGTTTCGATTTGTTTCTTACTTAATGTTATACATTATTTTATTAAATGATTAACATAATCTTAGAAAATTTTTAAGCATTAATTATTATGCTGTTAAATTTTTAAAAAAAATTACAAATTAAATTATTTTTATCAAACATATTTATTAACAAGAATTCAAAATTATTTTAACTATTAATTGTTTAAGTGACTTATTTATCAATTACTTGTTTAAAATCTAGTTTATAGCTCTTATTATAGAAAAAATGAAAAAACATATTTTTTAAATTTCAGCTACTATAATGTTATCAAGTTCATTAGGATATATAAAAATTATAAGGATTCTCAAAATAAATATGTTATTTATTCATTTATTGGTTAGTTTATGATATTTTTCTTACTCTTTAAAAATATCTAATTAATATAAGATTGCTTTTTGCGAACTGTAAACTATAACTTTGTTTCAGAAAATTTAAATCTGCATCTGGATAATAATGTTACCTAACACTGTTAAGAAATATTTTTAGGCATTGTTACAGTGTTGCATTATTATGTTTAATTAATTATTACGTTACGTTACTGATTTTTCAATAATAATAATAATAATAATAATTTCCTTTTTTGAAATAAATAAAAATTTTTGAATAAAAACTTATGGTGATGAATAATTGCTATAAATTGAATCTCAAAACAGTTAGGGATTTTAAAATTAAAATCAAATTAATATTTTATTAAATATATGTATTTTTAATGTAATGAATCTTTATCTAATTAAATTGATAAAATTATTAATACGCATTTCGAATTTTACTTTAAATAAACTCAATAAATAATCTGTTTTATATTCAATTTATCATTATGTTTTGTAGTAGTTATAAACTGAAACTTATTGTTTACCTGTTTATTTATTTTATATTTAAAGTTACTGAAATTTAAAACTGTTAATTCAATCAATAATAAAATTAAAATAAGAATTGCCAATTTTTTTTCTGTGAAAGTGGGAGTGGAAAGGTAATGCAAATAAATAAATAAATAAATAAACGATAAATTAAAAAAGCTTAGTTTTGTCAGTTAAAATTTGAAAATAAAATTATTTAAAATAATAATTACATTATTATATAAAATCGAAAAATAATCATTTTATTACAAAGAAATAAGCCCACTTTCAATAAAATTAATTCACAAAAATTGTCTTCATACAGTGAGAAAACTGTGAAAAAAAAATTGCAACCAATAATTATTACATAAAAAAGGTCGTTGGAGCATTTTTATTTTTTAAACAAAAAATTTTCGTAGCACGCCTAGTTAGGAAATCACTAATTTAAAGATTCTAAGAAAGTGTGCTAAAACAATCAATAAAATATGTATTTTAGTTTTTTGTATAGATAAAATACCTAATCCAAAGAATATATGATAAAACTTAAAATATTCATTATGTTAAATAATAATAATAAAGACAGTGTAAAATTATATAGCATTATTTAATCAAATTTTCAACTTGCTGTGATTTTATTATCACGAGTTACAATAGATTAAACTTATTAGACTATTATATTCAGCTTTGTATAAATTTGAGGGAAGGGGGGCAGGAGAATAAAAATATTAAAAAAAGCCAGAACAATGTTGAGCTTACAGCGTTTAGTAGGCCTTCATCAATCAGAAACCAAGTTATAAGGTGGCCGGTAAAGAAATAGCAAGGGACCGAAATGGCCAGGGACCGAAATGACAAGGGACCGAAATGTCTCGGGACCGAAATGCCCAGGGACCGATATATCTCGGGACCGAAATGTCTCGGGACCGAAATGGCCAGGGACCGAAATGTCTCGGGACCGAAATGTCTCGGGACCGAAATGGCCAAGGACCGAAATGTCTCGGGACCGAAACGGCGGGACCGAAATGGCGGGACCGAAATGGCGGGACCGAAATGGCGGGACCGAAATGTCGTGTACCCTATAAAGTTATATCTGAAATCCTCAAAACAATAATCAACAGCATTATTACATTATTAGCACTCAGTTTGGATTCTCAGCATTCAATGTTTAAACAGTTACTGAAGAATCTATGGCTATATTTTACATTTTACAAAATAATTTTTTTTTCTTATACATTCATTTACAACAGCGGTTCAGTCAATGTCAATCTTTCATTCTTCTTTAGCTGCAGCACTTGGTATAAATTTATCACTGCAAAAGTAGAATGAAAAAAATAAGATACAGCTATGTTATTCTTTTATTTACAGAAGTTTATTATACTTGCTATACCTCTTTTTAGGTGCGTTCGTAATTATATAATACGTAGAACCTATAGTTGTCGTTCAGTCCGTCCGTCTGTCCGTCCGTCTGTCCGTCCGCATATAACAACGCAAAAACTACCCAACCGAATCGTTTGAAATTTGAAATACATAATTATTACATAATTTTGTCGAGTCATTTCAAATTTTATGAAAATCGGATGCATAGATCAATTACAGGGGCAATCAAAAGTATTCCATTACATTACGGTCAATGGGGAAAAAAGTTTCAAATGCATTTTAATCGTTTGAAATTTAAAATACGCAATTATTACATAATTCTGTCGAGTTATTTCAAATATTTTGATAATCGTGTGCATAGATCAATTACAGGGGCAATCAAAAGTATTCAATTACATTATGGTCAATTAGGAAAAAGTTTCAAATATATTCTATACGTTTGAAATTTAAAATACATAATTATTACATAATTTTGTCGAGTTATTTCAAATTATATGAAAATCGGATGCATAGATCAATTACAGGGGCAATCAAAAGTATTCCATTACATTACGGTCAATGGGGAAAAAAGTTTCAAAAGCATTTTAATCGTTTGAAATTTATAATACGCAATTATTACATAATTCTGTCGAGTTATTTCAAATATTTTGATAATCGTGTGCATAGATCAATTACAGGGGCAATCAAAAGTATTCAATTACATTATGGTCAATTAGGAAAAAGTTTCAAATATATTCTATACGTTTGAAATTTAAAATACATAATTATTACATAATTTTGTCGAGTTATTTCAAATTATATGAAAATCGGATGCATAGATCAATTACAGGGGAAATCAAAAGTATTCCATTACATTACGGTCAATGGGGAAAAAAGTTTCAAATGCATTTTAATCGTTTGAAATTTATAATACGCAATTATTACATAATTCTGTCGAGTTATTTCAAATATTTTGATAATCGTGTGCATAGATCAATTACAGGCGCAATCAAAAGTATTCAGTTACATTATGGTCAATTAGGAAAAAGTTTCAAATATATTCTATACGTTTGAAATTTAAACTACATAATTATTACATAATTTTGTCGAGTTATTTCAAATTTTATGAAAATCGGATTTATAGATCAATTATAGGGACACTCAAAAGTATTCCGTTACATTACGGTCAATGGGAAAAATGTTTCAAATGCATTTTAATCGTGTTACACTCATACGAACTTAATAAAATTTATATGCAACTATAAAGTACATATTATAATATACATCATACATAATTTGTGGTGCAAAGAACATTTGTTATTGATTTACAAGGCCACACAAAAGTATTACATTATATAATGGTATAGGAAGAACATTGTTTGATGAGCGTTTTAATTGTAATTCACTATTTACAATTTTATGAGATTGACATATGAAAGTAATATTTTAAAAACTTCGTTATCGTACGAACGCACCTAATTTGCTACGCTTCACGTGCAATTTCAAACTTGTTTATATATGTTACAGGCCAAACCCGATTTTAGGCCAAACTAGATTAGCCTAGGCCAAACTAGTCTATCCTAACGCCCATCGGATAAACTAGTTTTTCCTAGGCCAAACTAGTCTATCCTAACGCCCATCGGATAAACTAGTTTTTCCTAGGCCAAACTAGTCTATCCGAAAGCCCATCGGATAAACTAGTTTTTCCTTGGCGAAACTAGTCTATCCGAACGCCCATCGGATAAACTAGATTTTCCTAGGCCAAACTAGTTTGGCCGAACGGTCATTAGGATAAACTAGTTTAGCCTGCTATTCATTGGTTTGAACTAGTTTATCCTAGGCCGAACTAGATTGTCCTAGGCCAATTCAATTTGGCGTGATATTTTTTAATCTAAAGACCGCCACGGCGCCAACTTTCTAATTTTGATCTATTTTATCCTAGGTCGATGCAGTTTGACGCGATTTTAGCTCACAGACTATCAAAGCCTGAGAGCTAATGTGCTCGCAGATTCTGCGTATGTGTATGTAACAATTTACGTATGTATGGCCGTATGTACGTACGTGTGTACGTAATGCGATAACTCCTGATAGAAATATCCAATTTGCTCCAAATTTTGGACATAGATTTATCCTGATAATGAACTTTCCTGATTAGTTTCAGGGGTTCATTGAATAAGAATAAGGGGAGGAGAACAAAAGGCTAATCCGCACCCCCCCCCCCCCCACACACACACACACCTCCTTAATTTAGTTAAGTCAGTTTTCCATGCAAAATGATAAAATTTTATTAAAATTTTAGGTATAATATCATTTTGATAAGGTACATCCATGATCAGTTCTGGGTGTTCATTGTTTACGTATAAAGAAAGGAGGTAACACTCTTAATTTATGTAAATAGGTTTTTCACAGATAATTTACCAATTTGTTTCAAATTTTGGATGAATGTTCCTTCTGATAAGGCGTTTACCTGATTAATTTGGGGGTTTCCTGAGATATAAACGTAGAACGGATTTTTTTTCAATCGGATAGAGACTTTCAGTTTTATGAAAAGATTTTTAATTCGTAACAGATATTGGTTTTTGCACACATCACTTCAGGCGAAATTGTTCATATTAAGAAACTAAATATCCGAATCCTTTTAAAAATAAGAAAAAGCTTAAATAAAGCATGACACTTGAAATTTAGGATGGGGGGTAGAGTAAGAGGACGCTAGATTTTTTTTTTTTTTTTTTTTTTTTTTTTTTTTAATCTCAGCACTTTTTAAGGTTTTAGCTGATAATTAAATATTACCATTATTTGAAACTTTTAGAAACATAATAAAACATGATGTTAAATATTTAAGAAAAAAGATGGCGCGTCAAATACCACTATTTTCTATTAATAATTTTTGTAAAAATGTTAAATTCTTGTTGAAACTGTTTGAAACTTTGTGATAGTTCATAGCACCTGATAAAAATTGTAAAAAAAGTCCCATTACGAAAGGGAAAGAGGGGGGGGGGGCGAAGAAAATCAGGAAATATAACGGAAATTCTAGATTGATCTAGTTGAAACTTTAAGATAGTTTATGACACATGATATAAATTTATAAAAATATGTTCCGCGTTTAATGCCACTATTGACGAATAGTGATTTTTGAACGATTTACATGAAAATGTAATCAGGATCAATTTATATCAGGGACTATCTGAATATAAATTTATATTAAATTCCGTTCATTAGTTCTTGAGATACAGCTATTGTAAAAATTGTTAAAAATGCAGCATAGCATACCCATGTTGAGTGATTTACTTCAAAATAGAAACAACACCAACTCATCTCATGGACGAACTGAATCTGATGTTTGATGGAAATTCGTGTATTAGCTAAGATAAAGCTAATGCGTAAATCATAAAAAATGCAAAACAGCAGCTCCACTTGATTTACACCAAAAACTAATCAGCATCAATTTAGATCAGAGACTACCTGAATGTAAATTTTTATTAAATTTCGTGCATTAGTTCTTCAGCCGCATCCCTACAGCTTGCGACAGCGTATAGCAGGTGTGCTGCACACGTACTGCCGAATGCCCTCTTTCTTTTCGAAAGAACTTCGAAGCGAACGAAATTCAAATCGTAGCAAGCGTGCTGAGTGCGCACCGCCGAATGTAATCCTAACGTTTCGAAAGAGCCTCGAAGCGAACGAATTTCCAACCATAACCCCGCTGCCTAGGCCAGTCAGATAGCGGGCGAAGCCAGTAAGTTTTAACTAAGCCACGTTGTATTAGTTTCTCATTCCAACACCAAGGAGTGCACTCTATTATTAACAAAACTGTACCTGAATGAAACTCCCTTAAACAACCTAATAGTAGATATGTTACTTGAGGTCGCGGTGCTTTAAAAGCTAGAATTTCCGTTATATTTCATACTTTTGTTTGCATCCACACCCTCTTTCACGCCGAAATGTGACTTTTTTTATAAATTTATATCAAATGCCATAAACTGTCAGTTTCAAAACTGTAAGTTTAATAAACTGTAAGTTTCAAAATGTTCCAACAAGAATATAACATTTTTACAAAAATTACTATTAGGAAATAGTGGTATTTCGAAGCGGAATCTTTTTTCTTAAATATTTATCATCATGTTTTTTTTTCTGCTCGAGGTTCATTCGCTTCAACATACGCCAGTTTCGAGATTTTATATAAAACAAGGGGCCCAATAGCGGGCGAAGCCGGCTGATTTGAACTAAATCGCATCCAAATTCCAAATTCCAACACTTGAGTGCTTGTGTTATATTAGTTCCACATTAGTCCGTTATATTAGTCGCTATATATTAGTCCGACGTACGTACGTACGTACATACATACATACATACGTACATGGTTACATGCACACACACAGAATCTACGAGCACATTAGCTATCAGGCTTTGATAGTATGTGAGCTACCAGGTTGTTCAATAAGTTTTGTCGGTCGATAAGAGAGGGCGTTGCTACTAGTCCAATTTTTTTTTGTTTTGTTGGATCACTCTTCTTATCAACGTATGTGAAGGTTCATTTCAATCAGTCAATTCATTCTTTGTTTACAAGCCATTTAGTGTCGCCGTGTCACAGTATTTTCGACAATGGAAAAAATTGAATATCGTGCAGTGATAAAATTCTCATTTTTGGAAGGTGTAGCACCAAAAGAAATTCACGAACGAATGTTAAGAGTGTATAATGAACTTTCACCTTCAATTAGAACAGTAGAAAGATGGGTTGCGGAATTTAAACGTGGTCGTACAAGCCTTGAAGACGATCCACGTGAAGGACGTCCAAAAACCGCATCAACACCAGAAATCGTAGCTAAAGTACAGGATATGGTTTTGGAAGATCGTCGATTGACTGAGAGGGATTTCGTAGAGGCTCTACACATCTCATTAGGCAGTGTGAGTCATATTTTAAATGAAATTTTGAGTTTTAAAAAGCTGTGTGCACAATGGGTGCCGCATTCTCTAACAATGGAACAAAAACACATTCGAATGCGACTTTCTCAACAACACTTGGAGCGTTTTAAAAAGGATAAAGTGGATTTTGTGCGTCGATTCATCACTATGGATGAGACTTGGTTCTATCACCATGATCCTGAATCAAAACAAGAGGCTAAAGTGTGGTGTGAACCTGGTTGTTCGGCTTCGAAACGAGTTCGTGTCCAGAAATCGGCCAAGAAGGTTCTGGCACCAGTTTTTTGGGATGCGAAAGGAATTTTATTTATGGATTACTTGCAAACTGGTAAAACAATTAATTCTGAATATTATTGCAACCTTTTGGACCAGTTGAAGGAAAAAATTCGTGAAAAAAGACCCGGTTTGCAGAAGAAAAAAATCCTTTTTCATCAGGACAACGCACCGTGTCACAAGAGCATTTTGACAATGGCTAAAATCCATGAATTAAAGTTTGAATTGTTAGAGCATCCGCCGTATTTACCAGATTTGGCCCCCAGTGACTTCCATTTGGTTCCAGCACTAAAAAAATTTATGCGTGGCAAGCGTTTTTGTCAAATGAAGAGGTCATAACGGCTGTTGAAGCGTATTTTGCAGACCTTCCGGAATCTCACTTCAGGGATGGGATCCACAGATTGTAGGATCTTTGGAGCAAGTGCATTAATGTTCAGGGAGATTATACTGAATAATAAAGTGTATTTTGAACCATAACATTGTGTTTTTCTTATCGAACGACAAAACTTATTGAACAACCTGGTAAAAGCGAGTCAAATTGCATCGGCCTAGGATAAATTAGATCAAAACTAGAAAGTTGGCGATCTTTAGATTCAATAAAATCACGCCAAATTAAATTGGCCTAGTACAATCTAGTTCGGCCTAGGATAAACTAGTTCAAACCAATGAATAGCAGGCTAAACAATTCATCCTAATGACCGTTCGGCCAAACTAGTTTGGCCTAAGAAAATCTAGTTTATCCGATGGGCGTTCGGATAGACTAGTTTGGCCTAGGAAAAACTAGTTTATCCGATGGGCGTTCGGATAGACTAGTTTGGCTTAGGAAAAACTAGTTTATCCGATGGGCGTTCGGATAGACTAGTTTGGCCTAGGAAAAACTAGTCTATCCGATGGGCATTAGGATAGACTAGTTTGGACTAGGCCAATCTAGTTTGGCCTAAAATCGGGTTTGGCCTGTAACATATACAAGAATGAATAATATGATTACTCAAAGGAAATTATGACATTGTATGTTACATTGGATTTAAATATAATTTTTAAATGAAATTCTTTTTATATTTGTTAGATAAAAACTATGCATTTAACAAATACTGTATACTTATTTATTTATTTATTTATTTTTACAATACTCGCAGATTAAGCTTAGAAACAATTATTTAAATCTTTTTTTGTGCATTTATAAGTCACAATACCTACAAATTTTCCAAATTATGTTTGTCTTAGATTTTAATTGATTTTAATCAACGATTAAAAAAAAATCAATTGATTTAAATGACAATTAAAATCAATCGAATATAATTGTTGAAACCTTAGTATTTCATGAGATTCACACATTTCCATGCTTTTTATATTCTTTTATAGAAACTGTTCTTAAAGTGCTTGTTATACTTAAGTAACCTACCATGCAATATTTCTAAGGCTGCGGAATCCAAGTATAGAAACCATTTTTAAGTATAAGAGTCGGAATCGGAATAGCTAGAAAGCAAGCCGAGCTCCGGCTTTTAATTTTTATTTAATTTATTTATTTATTTTGCTAGACAGTTTGAAGAGAAATTAAACCAATTATATGTAATTTTAAATCCATAAGAGGAATTATTGTTATTTTTGGATTATATCGGGTTGCCGAAAGTAAAGGTTTCCAATGCAGTGGGTTGCCAAATTATTAGGAGCAGTGAAATTTTTTGCTAGTTTTATGCTTTGGGTGCACTTGACTGCGGCTCTAAGTGGTTTAAGTGTTGCAACAATGTATTTTACCAGTGTCAATATCTCTATAATTCAACTTTTAAGAACTTTTGGTATGTTGAAAGGTTTGTTTGCTTTCTATAAATATTTTAATAACGGAGGAGACGCTGAGTCTTTTAAACACATGCAATAATGAACAAGTTGGAAATTGCACGTGAAGCGTAGCAAATAAGGTGCGTTCGTACGATAACAAAATTTTAAAAATATCACTCTCATATATCAATCTCATAAAATTATAAATAGTTAATTACAATTAAAATGCGCACCAAACAATGTTCTCCATATACCATTATATAAAGGAGTACTTTTGGGTGGCCTTGTAAATCAATAACAAATGTTATTTGAACCACAGATTATGCAAAATGTACATTATAAAATGTACTTTATAAATGCATATCAATTTTATCATGTTCGAATGAGTGTAACCATGACCATTAAAATGCATTTTAAACATTTATTTTCCCCATTGACAGTAATGTAATGGAAAACTTTTGATTGTCCCTGTATTTGAACTATGCATCCAATTTTGATAAAATTTGAAATAACTCGACAAAATTATGTTATAATTATGTATTTTAAATTTCAAACGATTAAAATGCATTTGAAACTTTTTTCCCCATTGACCGTAATATAACGGAATCCTTTTGATTGTCCCTGTAATTGATCTATGCATCCGATTTTCATAAAATTTGAAATGACTCGACAAATTTATGTAATAATTACGTATTCTTAATTTAAAACGATTCGGTTGGGTAGTTTTTGCGTTGTTATATGCGGACAGACAGACGGACAGACTGACAGACAGATGGACGGACTGAACGACCACTATAGGTGCTACGTATTTAAATAATTACGAACGCACCTAAAAACGCTTTTCTGTAATTTAAACAAAATTCTTTGGGGTTTTTTGGAAAAATTAAGAATTATATGTGAGTAGGGGGGGGGGGTATGTTTCTTTTATTGATTAAGTATTTGTTTTTTGTGAAATTATTTATTATTTTAATTCATTTTTTTTATTATTATTATTGATTTCAGTATGGGTTGTGGGGTTGATTTGTTCCCTAGAAAAAAATATGAGGTAAAAACCATTCTTTTGCATTGGAGTCGTTTCCAAAGAAAGATAGCAGAAGTGCATTGGAGTTTCCAAGTTAGTAGTCAACAAGATAAAAATAAATCTGGATTAAAAACCAGCCACTTTCGGCAAAATGAAAAGGTAAAAAAGGAAGAAAATGCATAACAACTCCACATACCGATAGGAAAATCTGTTTAGGAAACAGAAAGAAAAAGATGGAACTCCTTACTTACATTATTCAAGAATCTGGAATGCCAATTTCGAGAGAACTGTGCAGTGTAGATTAGTGGAGGAAAGGTTGGCAGGATTTGCATTAGCCAGGCAAGAAACCCCGATTGACGTTGACAGAAGCGTCTTGCCTAGGCATCGTGAACACCGTTAGGAGACATTTGATGATGGGAGTAAGGTGTGTTGTTAAGATAATTATTATTTATGTCATTTAAAATCATTTATTTCTAAATTATTAACATATTTAATTTTTTCCGGTGCTTTTCTCAGATGACTCAACTTTTGAGATTTTAGCCGATAAAAGCAGCTTTGCCAGGAAACGTCCAGTGGAAAAACACCGCCCTGACTGCATCGTGGGGCGTGTTAAACACCCTGATAAAGTAATGGTGTGGTCTGTCATAAGTGTTAAAAGAGTTGGATGCTTTTACATTGTCCAGGGAATCATGAGACAAGACCTGTACAGGCAAGTTCTGGAAACTCGGCTGCTTCCGCAAATTGAAAAATGGTTCCCAGGTGATGAAGAGTTTATGTTTATGCATGATTCAGAGCCTTGTCATAAAACTAGAAGCATTACAAAGTTTTGGGAAGACCATAGTTCCCAGTTTTACCTTGGCCTGGCAAGTCCCCTGACATCAACGCCAATAGAAAACTTATGGAAGATCACCAAGGTGAAATCGCCAAAGATATGATTGCAACCAAGGTACAACTCATCAAATAAAGAATACTGCCCAGTTAAACTGAAGGCATTGAGCTCACAGGCTACAAATACTAATTGCACATTAAAGCTTTATATTTTCAAGGGTTAATTCCGTTCGAAAAAAAAAAAATTAAGAAGGGGAAACAGCTCTCCCCTTTTCTCTTTTTTTATACTTAATCATTGAACCTCCTATACTATCAAAGACATGCTTTATCATATAAAAAATCTATATCCAAAATTCAGAGCAAATTAGATAATTCTTAATAAAAACCCATTTAGCATTTATATAATTTAAAAAGAGTTATGCCCCTCTTTTATACTTAACCATTAAACTTCCAAAACTATTCAGAGATTTGAACGAAACCTGAAAATTCTGCTTGAAAAACCCATTTTTATAAATTAAGGGGGGGGGACATTAGAACCCCTGTTCCCCTTATTTATACTTATTCAATGAACACCTAATAACAGTCACGGAATCGCCTCATCAGAATGATCCTAATCTAAATTTTGAACGAAAATTAATTCTGCATGAAAATCCCATTTATATCAACTAACGGGGGGGGGCATTAGAGCCCCTGTTCCCCCTATTTATACTTATTCAATGAACACCTAATAACAGTCACGGAATCGCCTCATCAGAATGATCCTAATCTAAATTTTGAACGAAAACTTAATTCTGCATGAAAATCCCATTTATATCAACTAACGGGGGGGGGCATTAGAACCCCTGTTCCCCCTATTTATACTTATTCAATGAACACCTAATAACAGTCACGGAATCGCCTCATCAGAATGATCCTAATCTAAATTTTGAACGAAAACTTAATTCTGCATTAAAATCCCATTTATATCAACTAACGGGGGGGGCATTAGAACCCCTGTTCCCCCTATTTATACTTATTCAATGAACAACTAATAACAGTCACTGAATCGCCTCATCAGAATGATCCTAATCTAAATTTTGAACGAAAACTTAATTCTGCATGAAAATCCCATTTATATCAACTAACGGGGGGGGGGGGGCATTAGAACCCCTGTTCCCCCTATTTATACTTATTCAATGAACACCTAATAACAGTCAGGGAATCGCCTCATCAGAATGATCCTAATCTAAATTTTGAAAACTTAATTCTGCATGAAAATCCCATTTATATCAACTAACGGGGGGGGGGCATTAGAACCCCTGTTCCCCCTATTTATACTTAATCAATGAACACCTAATAACAGTCACGGAATCGCCTCATCAGAATGATCCTAATCTAAATTTTGAAAACTTAATTCTGCATGAAAATCCCATCTATATCAACTAACGGGGGGCATGAGCCCCCCGTTCCCCCTCTTATACATATCGAATGAACTCCAAAAACTAATCAGGGAAGCGCCTTGTCAGGATATACCTACATACAAAATTTCAAGTGGATCGGATATTTTTATCATGAGTTATCGCGTTACGTACATACGAACATACATACAGAACGGACGGGCACATAAGCTCTCAGGCTATGATAGCCTGTGAGCTAAAAACTAATAAATGCACGACATGACAACCATAAAATAAAAGAAAGTGCCAGAAATTGCGAAGAGAGCATGCCGAGACACATCGAACCACTCCTTGAAGCTAAAGGAAGTGTCACCAAATTTTAATATTCTTTACTTAACATTGGTAAATTGACTATATTATATTTTTTTTTTGTTTTTTTATTCATTTAATATTACGTGAATACTTAAACTATAACAATAAAGCTTTTTTTAAACTTAAAACAGTGTTTATTTTATAATTATATCCTAATACTGTACAAAAAACCTATATTTCATGACTATGACTGTCCCTAATAATTTGGCAACCCACTGTATATTGCCCAACGTACATAGTAGATGAAAGCTGTTTTTAATTAAACACTCTAGTAGATTCCGAACTATTTCCAGACTAGTATAATTTTCATCTTTTTTTTTTTTTCTCTTTTCTATCGAAAATTTTCACTTTGGAGAGCACAAATTAGCATCAAAATTGTTAAGATTTCTCCTTTTCAAGTTCACAAATCCGAAGTAGCAAAATTTATGTTTTGCTTTCTCCTTTAGATTTCGATAGTTGCATTTTTCGAGTATGTGGGACGCAAAATCAAAAAATTAGTAAAACTGATTTTTCTTCCTTTTTTTCTTTCAAATTTTAAACTGAATTAATATAAAAATAGTGAAATTTAATCTACATCGTATTTTTCTTTCGTTCATTCATAATTTTAACCAAGAGCAATACAAGTATAATAGCATGCGGCCAGCCTCGAATCAGAGTTAGAGTCGTTAAAATTTTCGGAGTCGGCGATTTTTCCCACATACTCCGCAGCCCCGTATATTTCAAGTTTCCAGCGCCTTCAATTGCACAAAAATCACATTTTTAGAATGTTTTTTGCTCCCCCACTTTCTTGGGAGTTGTGGCATCAAAATAAGATATAGTCTACCCAGATAGCATTTTTTGCTTTTTAATAGCTTTTTTCAACCATACTATGTAAATGTCTGAATGCTTTTTTAAGACTTTTCATGCAAAGTTTGTAAAGATTTTGAAAAGGGTTAGAACAGAACAGGTTGCTAGTTGACGCAATCTGAGCTTGTCCGTAAGTGTTTCAGAATAAGCATGTGAAAAGGAAGAAAGAAAAGGATAGTTATAGAAGTTACAATGAAAGATAGATAAAAGGCTTTTATAATAATAAGCATGCAGAAAAAAATGAAAATGAGGTTTCTTATAAATCTTAAAACCTTATTTCATAGAAAAAATATATTTTCAGAAAAATAATTGAACTTAAAACTTTTCTGAGCTGTATGTCTATGTATGGTTTTTTTTTTTTTTTTTTTTTTTACTTATTTGTGTATCTGTTATTACAGAAAACTAAATTTTCGTCCAATATTATCTATATATTGAAAAATAGTTTTTTATTTTTTAGTCACATTTTTATAAATTTGCTTATTTTAATTAATATATTTATTAATTAAATGATAAAATTTGAATATACCTTACTTTTTCAACTTTTTCATTTGTTTATTTCATTTGTATATTTTCATTTTCCATCTTTGTGTTTATTTGTATTTTGTTTTTCTGATGATAATTGAGTAAATTCAATCGAAACATGTAAAAATTATTAAGATCTTTTAATGTTTTTATTAGTATTTAACGTCCTTTATAGCAATTAAATATTTTAATGCATATTTTTGAAATGTTTTTAATGGACGTAAATGAAAACTTCTATTTATAATTAATGACAATAAAACATATTTAAATTTAAGAAATAAATTGGAAAAGAAATCTGTTTTATCTTATACTATAATGCGAGCAAAAATTGTGCGTGTGTGTGTGGGTAAATTTTATCTCAAAAACGGCTCTAACGATTTTCGCAAAAATTTGGATTTTACAATTTTCGGACACGAGAAGACCATTGGGCTAGGTCACATGTTCGAGAAAATTCGATTATTGGGTCGTTTTGGGTCATAATGGGTCAAGATCAAGCTATTTATATCTAGAGAACGGCTGGATCGATTTTAAGGAAATTTTCTATCCAATCGTTTTTTGGCACAACAAAACTATTGGGCTGGGTCACATGTTCGAAAAATTTCGATTAGTGGGTCATTTTTGGGTCATTATGGGTCAAGCCATTTTTATCTAAAAAACGGCTCTAACGATTTCGACCAAATTTTATATTGTATCGTTTTGGATTAAAAGAAGACCATTGGGTTAGGTAATATGTTCGAGAAAATTCGGTTAGTGGGTCATTTTTGGGGTCATTGTGGGTCATGCTATTTTTTTCTAGAGATTTTCTCACGCAATTTTGACTAAAAATTGCATTCTATGGTTTTCGGGCACGAGAAAAACATTGGGATAGGTTACATGTTCGAGAAAAAATTTTAATGGGTCATATTGGGTCATTAAGAGTCTGGGTCAAGCTATTTATATTTAAAGAACGGCGGGATGGATTATAACGAAATTTTGTATGTAACAGTTTTTTGACACGAGAAAACCAATGGGCTAAATCACATGTTTGAGAGATTTAGACTATGAGGGTCATTTGTGGGTCATGATGGGTCATAATGGGTCATGGTCAAGCTATATCTAAATAACAGGTGGATCGATTTTAATGAAATTTTGTATGCAACATTTTTTTGGCACGATAAAATCATTGGACTAGGTTACATGTTCGAAAAATTTCGATTAATGAGTCATTTTGGGTCATTAAGAGTCTGGGTCAAGCTATTTATATTTAAAGAACGGCGTGATGGATTATAACGAAATTTTGTATGTAACAGTTTTTTGACATGAGAAAACTAATGGGCTAAATCACATGTTTGAGAAATTTCGACTATGAGGGTCATTTGTGGGCCATGATGGGTCATAATGGGTCATGGTCAAGCTATATCTAAAGAACAGGTGGATCGATTTTAATGAAATTTTGTATGCAACATTTTTTTGGCACGATAAAATCATTGGACTAGGTTACATGTTCGAAAAATTTTGATTAATGGGTCATTTTGGATCACAAAGGGTCTGGGTCAAGCTATATATAACTAAAGAACGGAAGGATCAATTTTAACGAAATTCTGTATGTAACAATTTTTAGAAACGAGAAAACTAATGGACTAAGTCACATATTCGAGAGCTTTCGATTATAAGGGTCATTTGTGGGTCTTAATGGGTCAAGGTCAAGCTATATCTAAAGAATGGGTGGGTCGATTTTAACGAAATTTTGTATACAACATATTTTTGGCATGAGAAAATCATTGGGGTAGGTCACATGTTCGAGAAATTTCGATTAGTGGGCCACTTTTGGGTCATTCTAATTTTATCTAGACAACGTTTCGCGCAATTTTGACTAAATTTTGTATTTTATCGTTTTCGGGCACAAGAAAATCATTGGGTTATGACAGATTTTTGAGAAAATTCGATCAATGGGTCATTTTGGATCATAAGGGGTCAGGGTCAAACTAACTATATCTAAAAAACGGCTCAATCGATTTTATCTAAATTTTGTATCTAATGTTTTTCGGCATGCTAAAACTAATGAGCTAGACCACACATTCGAGAGATTTCGATTATAAGGGTCATTTGTTGGTCATGATGGGTCATGCTAATTTTATATAGAAAATGGTACTCACCATTTTGACTATACTTTGTATTATATCGTTTTTGAGCAAGAGAAAACCATTTGGATGGACACATGCTCGCGAAAATTCGATTAGTGGGTCATTTTGGGTCTTAATGAGCTAGGGTCATTCTAATTATATATAACAACGACTCAATTTTACCTAAATTTTGAAACAAAACTTTTTTGTCACGAGAAGACTGTTGGGCTGAGTCACATGTTAAACAAAATTATATTAGTGGCTCATTTCGCTTCATTGCTGAATGCCGCCAAGCTAATTTTACCTAAAAAATGGCTTAAATGATTTTGGTTCAATTTTATATTCTACTGTTTTTGATTACCTGAAGACGATTGAGCTATGTCACATGCTAGATCAAATTTGATTAGTGTCTCATTTTGGGTAATACGGGTCAGGGTCACGAGAATATGGCAAAAGCCAATAACTTGGTGATATTTGACAAAATATCGGCGACATATGGCTGAAAAATCGACTATAAAAATTACGAAAACCAAAACACGCATTTGGAGCCAAATGAAAGAATGCCTCCAAATTTGGCTATATCTAGCAGAAAATATTGTCTTTCAGAATGTAAAGAATTTTTTTTATACATTCTTGCGAGGATTCGAAATGCATGGTTAAACCAATCAGAGTCGAGCTAAAAAGTGATTTAGATCGATGTCCTTTCGTTGTAAATTTTAAAATAAAGTAAAATTTATAAACATGCGCATAAAAACATAGTTTTCTTATTGTTTGTTTTTCTAAATAAACAACATGTTATACAGTAATAATACCGAGTGAATAACACAGTGAAAATACTATATCGAGTTGAACACAAAGTTAATTTTGACCGAGCTAAGCTCGGTCTCCCCTGCTAGTCTTATACTATAATGCGAGCAAAAATTGTGTGTGTGTGTGTGTCTGTGTGGGTAAATTTTATCTCAAAAACGGCTCTAACGATTTTCGCAAAAATTTGGATTTTACCATTTTCGGGCACGAGAAGACCATTGGGCTAGGTCACATGTTCGAGAAAATTCGATTATTGGGTCATTTTGGGTCATAATGAGTCAGGATCAAGCTATTTATACCTAGAGAACGGCTGGATCGATTTTAAGGAAATTTTGTATCCAATCGTTTTTTGGTAAGAGAAAACAATTGAGCTGGATCACATGTTCGAAAAATTTTGATTAGTGGGTCATTTTTGGGTCATTGTGGGTCAAGCCATTTTTATTTAAAAAACGGCTCTAACGATTTCGACCAAATTTTATATTTTATCGTTTTGGATTACAAGAAGACCATTGGATTAGGTAACATGTTCGAGAAAATTCGGTTAGTGGGTCATTTTTGGGGTCATTGTGGGTCATGCTATTTTTATCTAGAGATTTTCTCACGCAATTTTGACTAAAAATTGCATTCTATGGTTTTCGAGCACGAGAAAAACATTGGGCTGGGTTACATGCTCGAAAAAAAATTTTAATGGATCATATTGGGTCATTAAGGGTCTGGGTCAAGCTATTTATATTAAAAGAACGACAGAATAAATTTCATCGAAATTTTGCCTTTAACAGTTTTTTGACACGAGAAAGCTAATGGGCTAAGTCACATGTTCGAGAGATCTCGATTATAAGAATCATTTGTGAGTCATGATGGGTCATAATGGGTCATGGTCAAGCTATATTTAAAGAACAGGTGGATGGATTTTAACGAAATTTTGTATACAGCATATTGTTGGCACGAGAAATTTATTGGGATAAGTCTCATGTTCGAGAAATTTCTATTATTGGGTCATTTTGGGTCATAAAAGATCTGGGTCAAGCTATTTATATTTAAAGAACGGCAGGATCGAGTTTAATGAAATTTTGTGTGTAACAATATTTATACACGAGAAAACTAATGGACTAAGTCACATGTTCGAGAGATTTCGATTATAAGGGTCATTTGTGGGTCATGATGGGTCATGGTCAAGCTATATCTAAAGAACGGGTGACTCGATTTTAACGAAATTTTGTATACAGCATATTGTTGGCACGAGAAAATCATTAGGCTAGGTCGCATGTTCGAGAAATTTCGATCAGTGGGTCACTTTTGGGTTATTCTAATTTTATCTAGACAATGTCTCGCGCAATTTTGACTAAATTTTATATTTTATCGTTTTCGGGCACAAGAAAATCATTGGGTTATGACAGATGTTTAAGAAAATTCGATCAATGGGTCATTTTGGATCATAAAGGGTCAGGGTCAAACTAACTATATCTAAAAAACGGCTCAATCGATTTTATCTAAATTTTGTATCTAATGTTTTTCGGCATGCTAAAACTAATGAGCTAGGCCACGCGTTCGAGAGATTTCGATTATAAGGGTCATTTGTTGGTCATGATGAGTCATGCTAATTTTATATAGAAAATGGTACTCACCATTTTGACTATACTTTGTATTATACTGTTTTTGAGCAAGAGAAAACCATTTGGCTTGGACACATGCTCGCGAAAATTCGATTAGTGGGTCATTTTGGGTCATAATGAGTTAGGGTCATTCTAATTGTATATAATAACGACTCAATCAATTTTACCTAAATTTTGAAACAAAACGTTTTTTGTCACGAGAAGACTATTGGGCTGAGTCGCGTGTTAAACAAAATTATATTAGTGGGTCATTTCGCTTCATTGCTGAATGCTGCCAAGGTAATTTTACCTGAAAAATGGCTTAAACGATTTTGATTCACTTTTATATTCTACTGTTTTTGATTACCTGAAGATCACTGAGCTATGTCACATGCTTGATCAAGTTTGATTAGAGGCTCATTTTGGGTAATACGGGTCAGGGTCACGAGAATATGGCAACAGCCAATAACTTGCTGATATTTGACAAAATATTGGCGACATGTGGCCAAAAAATCGACTATAAAAATTACGAAAGCCAAAACATGTATTTGGAGCCAAATGAAAGAATGCCCCCAAATTTGGCTATATCTAGCAAAAAATACTGTCTTTCAGAATGTAAAGAATTTTTTTATACATTCTTAAGAGGATTCGAGATGCATGGTTAAACCAATCAGAGTCGAGCTAAAAAAGTGATTTAGATCGATGTCCTTTCGTTGTAAATTTTAAAATAAAGTAAAATTTATAAGCATGCGTATAAAAACATAGTTTTCTTATTGATTGTTTTTCCAAATAATACTATTATTAATAAAATGTTTTACAGTAATAATACAGAGTGAATGATAGAGTGAAAATACTATATCGAGTTGAACACAAAGTTAATTTTGACCGAGCGAAGCTCAGTCTCCCCTGCTAGTTATTATTATTATAATATTTATTTAAAAGAAAAAAGCCATGATACTTAGTGACTTAGTATTCGGGGTTTGCGATAATTTTTATAATAACACTAGCAGGCTAAGCCCGCTGCGCTGGTCTATTTTTCAAAACAAAACATGAATCAAACAAAATATTGAATATGATTGTGTTTTTTAAAGCAACTTCACCTCGAATGCTCTTTCACATTTCTGAAAATCATACAAAACGCTATTGTATTTAAAGATAGAAAATCAACGATTATAAATGCATTAAAAGTTAGCAAACAGCTGTTTCGAATCTACTGTCGAGATTCTTCATCAGTGCAAAACTCAGCGAGGTAGAAAAAAAACTGAGCCAAAAATAAAAACAACAACAATGGAATCAATGCCCGTTGACGCCAAAATATATTAAAATAATAATAAAATATTATGTTGTTGTATCAGCTTATGCATTCGATAAAATTCGGGCTTTTAAGAAAAAAATATTTCTGTTGACCATTTATTGTAGAGTTTGATAGATAAATAAGGCAATTATGAAAAGAGCAATTTAAATATTGTCTATTCACCATACTTCTAAAATAGCGAACATTATGATCGCAGAGATTGACCATTGAATTTAAACAATTTTCAAGTGATTCATTTTAATTTGATAGTTTTTGAACTCTAAACCTCTCAACTTGAGAATATGGGTATCTGTGGAAACCTTAATACATCCTCTATCAATATTATAATATATTTCGCAACGTACATCTGCTAATGACAAATCTATTACAGTGTTCCGTTTTTGGAATGCAGCAGAATAAATAAAGTTAAATAAAGTTTTCCTAAGAAAAATAAGGTGAATGTTTTATGAATGTGTGAAATTCATTTTTTGATACAGATGTCATATACGCATCACGTTGGCGTGATTGAAACAAAATGAACATTTAATGCCTCTTATGGTAATCCAGCTCTGTTTTTAATTTATTAATGAACTATTTATTTACTTTCATTTGCATAGAAAAGTAAAATAGAAAATAGAAATGTATCTGTCATTTGAAAACGAAGTTTCCGTTAAAGTGGCGCCAGAAATGTATCACCCCAACGTGGTGCATATATGACATATGTGTCTCTTTCTTACAACATTGGTGTGTGCCGTGTGTGCATTTGCACCTAAATTTAGTTATTTTGCTCTATTTTTGTATTATTAACTGGAGTTTGTACAATGTACGGTACTACTTGATTATTCTGCCGAGAAAAAAATTAATAGCAGATTATAGGAATAAATGTCAATAATCGATGATCGTAAGTATGATAGCAATTGATATTACACGTGATACACGTATTTTTTTACGTCATAAGTGCTTTTTAATGCGACTTTTAATTTGTATTTTTTATTTATGTTTATTGTTCTTTCGTTATTTAAAATGAATTTAGGTAAATTTGAATAGTTTGGCGAAACTGGCCGACGTGTTAATCAGGTAGCAATCAATTTACATTTGAAAATATCATATTTCACAAAAAACTCCGGCACAAACCCGGAATTGCAAGATTTCCTTCTAATGCCAATGCGGCAAAATCCTCATTTTAGAATAGCGGAGAAATGTGCATTTTTAAAAATTATTTTCATTATTTTAAAACAAAAATAATAATAAATAAAAAAAGTTACTATAGCACAAAACAATTTATAGAATTTCTAAAAATAAATTGAAAGTAAATAAACATTTTATTAATACAGAAACAACTATTGCTGGGTTACCATATAAGGCAAAATAACACCGTTTTGGCGACAGTCACATACCTCAGTGTGTATATAATATCTGTATCAAACATGTTTGGAAAAAACAATAATCGTTATTTATACAGCATGTTTAAATACTGTAGTATAGTGAAAAAATGTATACATGACATATACGCACCACATTGGCGCGTTTTTTTTTTTTTTCTTTTCTTCTAAAGCCGATTCGGAGAAAATTTTGTTTTCAAATACCAGTTACATATATAGTTTACAATTATTTTCTGTTATTTTAAATAGAAAATAACAATAAATTTTAAAAAGTTTAGTTAATAATTATAAAACAAAACTATTTATATTCTTTAAAAAATAAAATAAAATAAAATAAAAATTTATTAATAAATAAACAACAGCTAGGTTACCAAGTGAGGCATAAAATCGCCATTTTATTGCAGTCGCGCAAATGTGGCACATATATGATAGATTAAAATAGTTTATTTAATTGGGGGTAAAATTGTAAATAGACAATTTATTAATAAATAGACAATTTATTAATAAATAGACAATAACATCCGGGTTGCCATATCAAGCAAAATAATGACACTTTGGCGTCAGTTAATTACCTAGATATATATATGGTATTGGCGTAAGAGACAAATCGCACCAATGTAGTGCGTATGAGATATCTGTACCAAAATTTTTTTTTAAAGTTGCAGTTAAATTATTTTACAATATCTATGTACGTGGAAAGACATTTACTCTAAAATTTAAATATTATTCATTTTTGTGGTATTAACTGCTATATATGCATTTAAGTTAAATGTAAAATTTCTTCCTAAAAATGCTCTCATTCATTAAAAGAGAGAGAGAAAATAGTTCTTGAAAACATCGCTCCATCTTGTGCCTTTTTTTGGTTTAGAATAGCATTGATTGGCGACAAAATTAGATTGAAACACCCAATTGAAGAAACATTATACAAATAACAATTAGAGCCTTTTTAAAAAAAATTAATTCCGCGAGTTTCTTCTGTAAAACACATAACGGGAAAATTAGATTTAAAAATATTTTAGAAAAAGAAAGAAAAAAAAATACTTATGTTTTACCTAATGAAATTTCTGAGATGTTGCAGTTAAATTATTTTACAATATCTATGTATGCGGACATTTACTCTAAAATTTAAATATTATTCATTTTTGTGGTATTAACTGCTATATATGCATTTAAGTTAAATGTAAAATTTCTTCCTAAAAATGCTCTCACTCATTAAAAGAGAGAGAGAAAATAGTTCTTGAGAACATCGCTCCATCTTGTGCTTTTTTTTGGTTTAGAATAGCATTGATTGACGACAAAAGTAGATTGAAACACCCAATTGAAGAAACAACATACAAATAACAATTAGAGCCTTTTTTAAAAAAATTAATTCTGCGAGTTTCTTCTGTAAAACACATAACGGGAAAATTAGATTTTAAAATATTTTTCGAAAAATAAAGAAAAAAAAATACTTATGTTTTACCTAATGAAATTTTTGAGATGTTGTTTTCTTTTAATCTGGCTCGAAAGAAATAAATAGCCAAATATTGTGTCACTTCAAATCTTTCTTTCATATTGAGTTACTTTTTAAATATCATAAATATTCTTTTTTTTTTTTTCGTTAAAGATAATTTTTTTTCCTTTCATAATATTATTTTGCATTAAACGGATTTTTTTCTTTTTAGCATTATTTATTTTAAATCGATGAATTAACAGGTTTTTTTTCGAAATGTTTATATTATTTTCCATTAGAGAAAGCAATTCATTTCTTTTTTGAAATATAATTATCGCCAAAAAATTAGTTGTTGCAACCCTTCCGTCAAAAATAACCGAAAAATACGAAATTTAGTACGAAAAATCAGAGTTATCCCTGTATATATATCTTATACTATAATGCGAGCAAAAATTGTGTGTGTGTGTGTGTGTGGGTAAATTTTATCTCAAAAACGGCTCTAAAGATTTTCGCAAAAATTTGGATTTTACCATTTTCGGGCACGAGAAGACCATTGGGCTAGGTCACATGTTCGAGAAAATTCGATTATTGGGTCATTTTGGGTCATAATGGGTCAAGATCAAGCTATTTATATCTAGAGAACGGCTGGATCGATTTTAAGGAAATTTTGTAACCAATCGTTTTTTGGCACGAGAAAACTATTGGGCTGGGTCACATGTTCGAAAATTTTGATTATTGGGTCATTTTTGGGTCATTATGGGTCAAGCCATTTTTATCTAAAAAACGGCTCTAACGATTTCGACCAAATTTTACACTTTATCGTTTTGGATTACCAGAAGACTATTGGGTTAGGTAACATGTTCGAGAAAATTCGGTTAGTGGGTCATTTTTGGGGTCATTGTAAGTCATGCTATTTTTATCTAGAGATTTTCTCACGCAATTTTGACTAAAAATTGCATTCTATGGTTTTCGGGCACGAGAAAAACATTGGGCTAGGTTACATGCTCGAGAAAAAATTTTAATGGGTCATATTGGGTCATTAAGAGTCTGGGTCAAGCTATTTATATTTAAAGAACGGCGGGATGGATTATAACGAAATTTTGTATGTAACAGTTTTTTGACTTGAGAAAACTAATAGGCTAAATCACATGTTTGAGAGATTTAGACTATGAGGGTCATTTGTGGGTCATGATGGGTCATAATGGGTCATGGTCAAGCTATAGCTAAAGAACAGGTGGATCGATTTTAACGAAATTTTGTATACAACATTTCTTTGGCACGAGAAAACTATTGGGCTAGGTCTCAGTTTGAGAAATTTCGATTACTGGGTCATTTTGGGTCATAAAAGGTCTGGGTCAAGCTATTTATATGTAAACTACGAGAGTATCAAATTTAATGAAATTTTGTATGTAAGTTTTTTGACACGAGAAAATTAATGGGCTATCTCACATGTTTGAGAGATTTCGATTATAAGAGTCATTTATGGGTCATGATGGGTCATAACGGGTCATATCAAGCTATATCTAAAGAACATGTGGATCAATTTTAACGAAATTTTGTATACCACATTTTTTGGCACGAGAAAATCATTGGGCTATGTGACATGATCGAGAAATTTCGATTAATGGGTCATTTTGGGTCATAAAGGATCTGGGTCAAGTTATTTATATTTAAAGAATAGCAGGATCGAGTTTAACGAAATTTTGAGTGTAACAATATTTGTACACGAGAAAACTAATGGGCTAAGTCACATGTTCAAGAGATTTCGATTATAAGGGTCATTTGTGGGTCATGATGGGTCATGGTCAAGCTATATCTGAAGAACGGGTGAATCGATTTTAAGGAAATTTTGTATAAATCATGTTTTTGGCACGAGAAAATCATTGGGCTATGTCACATGTTCGAGAAATTTCGATCAGTGGGTCACTTTTGGGTTATTCTAATTTTATCTAGACAATGTCTCGCGCAAATTTGACTAAATTTTATATTCTATCGTTTTCGGACACAAGAAAATGATTGGGTTAGGTCAGATGGTTGAGAAAATGTGTCGTTTTGGGTCATAATGAGTCAAGGTCAAACTATTTATACCTAAAAATTGGCTCAATCGATTTTATCTAAATTTTGTATTTAACGTTTTTCGGCACGCAAAAATTAATGAACTAAGTCACATTTTCGAGTGATTTCGATATGACGGTCATTTGTGGGTCATGCAAATTTTATCTAGAAAATTGTTCTCACCATTTTGAGTATATTTTCCATTATATCGTTTTCGGGCAAAAGAAAACCATTGAGATAGGACACATGCACGTAACAATTCAATTAGTGGGTCGTTTTAGGTCTTAATGGGTTCGGGTCATTCTAATTATGTATAACAACGACTCAGTCAATTTTACCTAAATTTTGCAACGGAACGTCTTTTGTCGCGAGAAGACTATTGAGCTGAGTTGCATATTAAACAAAATTATATTAGTGGGTCATATCGCTTCATTGCTGAATGCTGTCAAGCTAATTTTACTTAAGAAATGGCTTAAATGATTTTGATTCATTTTATACTCTACTGTTTTTGATTACCTGAAGACCATTGAGATAAGTCACATGTTTCATCACATGTGATTAGTGGATCATTTGGGTAATAAGGGTTAGGATCATGAGACAATGGCAAAAGCCAATAAGTTGGCGATATTTGACAAAATACTGGAGAAATGTGGCCGAAAAATCGACTATTAAGGTTACGAAGCCAAAACACATATTTGGCGCTGTTGTGTTTACTCAGTGAGTGAGAAGAAGAGATGGGAGGAGAAACACTTTTTATTTGTTTCTACCCACAACTAGGCCAAAAAATGATCGTGATAGTGACTGGTACATTACGAAGAATGGAGGCCAGCAAACGACCCAAAAGTGACCATCCTTACTTCACTTAAAATAATAAAAATATTCTTTTAATCTTAACAATGATAAACTAAATACAAAATTATAAAATATAAATTTGAAGAAAAGGTAAAGTTACCTGTGAAGTCCTTGGCAGATGATGAGTAGTAAATCCAGACACATGCACAGGAATTAATACACAAATTGGTTGAAGATTAATATTTATTTATTTATGAAATACTTGTATTTCTTTCATGAAAAATCGACTATCTTCTTTATAGAAACATTTTTGTTTCTCATAGAAATTAAACATTTGTTTTATAGTAAAAACTTTACAAATGAAGATATTTTTTTTAAATTGATATATTCCAAACAAAACCAACATTCTTCATCATAACACATTTTTTTTTGATATATCTTGACAGTATGAACTTGAAGAATTTCTCATAACACACAAAAGGAAAATAACATCATTTTCTTCAAAAAGAAACATCACTTAAATATATGTATGTTTTAAATATGTATATATTATCAGACGAGAATTTTATATAGATATGCACCAATATTTTCCATGGAACGCCCCGTGAATATTCAAATTTATTTATATGAAGATGGGCCAAATAGCAAATTAAAATGACGAAAGAATTATAAAGTCAATACATTATATAAAATGTATGATCACTTCTTGAAAGAACTTTCTTCAACTCACGAAAGAAAATCTTCACCTCTGCTTGCTTTTCAGAGGACGGAGATCACATGAAAAGATTATTGAAGAAACTTGAGCACAAAAAGTAGTTGAAGAAAATTATTAATGATGAGATGATGAAAAATAAAAAAAATATTTAGAAGACACATGACGACATTTGGCGTGATCATAGCAGCATGAAATGGTGCCCGTATGCAACGGTCTCGAGGGGCGCACACATGCCCCGAAATTCCACCCAAAACTTCCAATCATCCGACCGCATCCATTACGGCAGGTGTCTAGCAGCGCAACTGACGCAGGTGGCCGAGAGCCCAGGGGAAAAAGAGAAAAGGTTACTGGAATCCCAAAATACGCCAATTTGGCAGCGAGCGAGAGAGGGGGGGTGACAAAATAAGCCAAGTTACGATGCAAAGTATGGAGAAATATGAATTTAATAAAAAGAGAATTGATAAACACCTACAGAGGGGAGGCCAAAGCAGGTGGCCCTGTGCTGAATGACTTAAAATACGTCACCTGTGGAAACGAATTTGATAGGCTAGGGGTGTGTCCGAATAAACGGAAGTTCCACCCAAAGAACAAGCGAGAATGTTCTCGAACGATCTCCAAAACCGGAAGGAATGATTTCGAACAGGATTTTACCGGCTTGGAACATTCGAAAGCTAAGTAAGAAAGAAAACATTACAGGCGACGAAATGAAAATAAACGAAACCGAAATAAAATTTAAATTGAGAACATTAATAAAAAGGAAGGTGATATGAAATAAAATGGCTAATAAAAATGAATTATACTAAACATATGGGGGGTTATCGAGTAACCACCACATATTACCCAGGGTCCCCCAAAAGAAAATATTGGTGAGATGACAAAAATGACAATTTTTCATCGAGACAATATTTTCTAACACATGTACAAATATACTAAATAATTACACAAAATAAATGTATCAGAAATAGTTATAGGAATATAAATAACTGTTTTACATGATGTTCAAATACTAAAAGAAAAATACTTATTGTTATGATAGTAATCCTTATATGTTAACATGGAAGGTATACAAAATTTCTTCCAGAAGTATCTATCATATATCAAAAAAAAAAATTTAAAGTCTATGTCTATGTGCAAAACAACAGTCCTTAACTTTGACGAGTCTCTTGTTAGGCTGTGCAAAATGCACTATAACAGTAGAATGCTTTAGCATATGTCAAAATATTTGATTATACAATAATATGTATATCTATTTTCTTAGTTGTCAACAACATGAAACATACTATAACTGTATATGAATCATACTATAACTATATATAAAATATATGGTTTCAAATAACACATGATAACTTGAATGAATTTGTAAGTTGAAAATTGAACAATAAAAAAAAAATTATATAAATGGTGCAGAGAGATTAGTTAGGCTCTCATAAAAAAAATATTTACTTATATCACCACATAGCCTTTTAAGCTTTCAATAAATCTTAAATGAATAACTTTAGTATTATTCAATAACACATTTTCGCAGAAAATAAAATAATAAGTTGCAAAAAGAATGGCAACAAAAGCATGATATTATTTTCCAATAAAAATATCTTCAAAATGAATATAATAATTTTCAAAGAGAGAATCTTTACACTCTCATAAAGGAATATTCTTGAACATTTTCAATATAAATTGCCAATAATTGCATAAATACCTTTAATACTATACTTCATTCAAAATAAACATAAAACATAAGATGTTTAATATTCTGAAAAAGGAAGGAACTTATATGAATATGTCAATCTTATATATGACTTGATAATGTCAACTTACAAAGAAAAATCAATTATGTCAAAATTTCTATATAGAAGATATCTAGAACATATTTACTTGTAATTTTCAAACATTTTTAAAAAATTAAGTAAGTGATCACTTTTGCATTTGTCATAAATCAAGAATTTGCTTTATATAAATATATATAATGACTCATTCACCATCTTTGGATCCAAAGTATAAACACTCAAAAGTATACAAAAAAAAATTATATACTACTTATAGTGAGTCATACACTTTCTATATTTCAACAAGAAGAGAAGAAATATTAGTATGAATAAGTTTATCATGCATTTTCTTTTTTTTTTTTTTAAAGAGGTTAAATGTTAAAACATGCATGCATTGTAAAGAGCAGACACAATAGGGAAAATAATTTGATGAGTACTCATTTTTATGTTTACCTTATATCAATTACAATTTCACCTTTCTTATTAGAATAAAACATTTGTCAAAAATCACTTTAAATGATGACATAATATTATAACAAGAATATAAAAAGACAAATTCTTTCTCCATTTTTTGCATCAACTATTGTAATTAAAGACTTTATAAGATTTAACAGTAGTAGAGTATGGCATACATGAGATTATATGTATGTATTGTAATAATTATGACTTATAGATAAATACAGTAAATAATAAAACTATTGAAAATCATACATACATCCTGAGGATGACTGTTGAGTTGTATCAGGGAGAAGAAGACTTAAATAATGAAGAAAAAAAATAATAACAGCTGCCTGCAGCTTGGAGAAAAGAAAAATATATAGTGATTCTTCTTACTGAAATATCAGTCTGGCTAGCTTAGACTGATTATACTACAAAGCAATAGTCATCCTGAAAAAGGAAAAAGAAGGTTAGTTTATTTCTTATACAGTTTATGATTGCGAGGGCGAAGATCATAATTTTTATATTGAGTGGACTTGTTTTTAACACCAGTATGAGTGCTATCAGGAGGAGCTTGTGACAGTACTGATTTACTTGAACAAGAAGATGTTTGTTGACACTTAGAAGAAGAAAGAATTGTAGGAGATGTGCTACATGCAGCATCATGATTTGAAACTTGAATAGAAGAGTGTTGTCTGACAGGAGTGGAGGATGCATTATCAACAGCTGATTGATCATGCGATGCATTTTCAGAAGAAACTGAAGGATGTTGCAGTGCTTCATTTCTCTTTTGAAGCTTCAAGATTCGATTAGTGTGAATCAACATAGGGGAAGCATGACTATTATTGGAATCTTGAATTTGAATGAGCACAGGAGAAATTATTTTCTTCACCACATATGGGCCTTGTATTTTCTTGTTAAACACATTGGGAAATCTTACGTAAACAATGTCATTAACATTGATGTTGGAAAACTTTAATTTTTCTCTGGATTTTTGGTACACCTTTTGTCTAGATGATTCGTTATTCTTGTAAGCTTGATAGTATATTTTTTCAATAATATCCATCAATTTATGAATTTCATATGCAGTATTGAGAATTTTCCATGAAACTTGAGTTTTATAATTGGAATAGATGTCGTTTATCTCTCTTCCAAAATGAAGAAGATTTGGAGAGAATTTTGTAGCTGGATGAGGTGTAGCATTATATATGGATTGGTGAATTTTTAGAGCAGTGGGTACATCACATCCTTGTGAAGCCATTGTGTTCACAGACGATTTTATTTGAGAATTGACTCGTTCGCTTAAACCGTTAGCTTGGGGATGGGCTACAGAACTATGCTCCAATTTAATGCCAAGCTTTTTGTTAAAATATGAAAACATATCACTCGTAAATTGAGAGCCATGATCAGTGAGAGTTAATTCGGGTTTTCCATGAGTGGAAATATAATGCAATAAGGCTTTTGTAACTGACTCAGCACTGATATTATTCAAGGCATATAATTCTAAATGACGAGAGAAATGGTCTATCATGGTCAACACATATTGACGATTTCTCAATGGGCCGAGTAAATCCATAGAGACCTTTTGATTGGGAGCAGTTGGGAGTGGTGCAGGTAGGTATGGAGCAGTGTTTTTTTTATGATTCTTATTTACTAAACAAATTTCACAAGAGTTTACATAATTAATGGTATCTGAAACAAGGGTTTTCCAGGTAAATCTTTTCTTTAAATTAACAATGGTTTTATGAATTCCAGTATGAGTAATATGAGCAATTCTTAAGGCCTTTGCTCGAAGTGATAGAGGTAAAACAGCTTTGTGTAGCTCGATATCTTCTGAAGAGAAATGCCCATTATAGCAAAGTAACTCATTACTTGGATTAATATAGTAGCCATTTAAACTTTTAGATTTTTTGTTATTTTTAAGATCTTCATAAATTTGTTTGATTTTTGGGTCCTTTTGTTGTTCAGAGAAGATGGTGTGATCAAGAATTTCTAATAATGGATCTTGATTATTATCATTATTTGGAGGTGAAGAGTCACTTTGAAGATGACATGTATGGTGGATTTTGTCAACTAAACCACATGGAAAGTGAGGAATGTCATTATGTAAATCGTTTTGATTATCAACAATAGGTAGAGGTTCTTGTGAAGAAATAAGATCTGGATTATTATTGAGATCTTCAGTAGGAATGTGAGGAGTTCTACTCAGAAAATCTGCCAAGACATTTTCTTTGCCTGGAACATGTTGGAATGTGTACGAGTATTCTGACAGTTCTAACATCCAACGAGTAGTAATATCAGCAGGTGATGTAGCTTTTTTATAATTATTAAGTGGTTTGGCATCAGATAGTAGAATAAAGGGTCGACCAAAAATATAGTATTTAAAAGCAGTTATGCCTTTGTAAATGGCATAAAGTTCCAATTTGATGGCAGGGTAGTGTCTTTCTGATTGAGATAGAGTTTTGGAATAATAGGAGATAGGTTTTAGTTCACCATCAAATTTCTGCATAAGAACAGCTGATATTGCTGTTTTTGAGGCATCTGTATTAACATAGAACGTTTCATTCCAGTTTGGGAGATTGAGCATAGGTTTATGGAAGAAAATGTCTCGTAATTTTTTAAATGCATTTTCTTGTTCAGATTTCCAAGAAAATTTATTTTTAGGTTTGGTGACTTCGATGAGAGGAGCAATCAATTTAGAAAAATTAGGTATAATTGATCTATAAAATGAACACAAACCGATAAAACTCTTTGTTTGCCTCTTGGTTTTAGGCTTTGGAAAGGAGGTAATTTTTAAAATGTTACTTGTAATAGGAAGAATTTTATGATCTGTGAGTTGGAAACCCAAAAAGTTAATGCTTGTTTGCATGAATGCACATTTTTCAGGAGACAGAGTAATATTATTAGCAATGAGAGTGTCTAATAGCTTTGTGAGTTTCATGGACATTTCTTCAAATGAATTAGCACCCACTACAATATCGTCTTGATATGCATAACAGGAATCAATTTGAGATAATTGAATAACAGAGTCGATTAATTGTTGGAAAGTGCTGGCGGCCGTCTTCAGGCCAAATACTAGACGTAAATAGGTAAAAATTCCCCATGGAGTAGTAAAACTAAGTTTATCTTGCATATCTTTAGGTACAGCAATTTGCCAATATGCAGAGGGTAAGTCAAGAGTGGTATAATATTTAAATTTTGACAACTGCACCAATAGATTTTGAATTCTAGGAAGAGGATATGATGATGGGATTATAATCGAATTTAACAATCTTAAATCAAGAGCCAAACGATACTTTTGAGGCTTAGACATATCAGTTCTCTTCTTTTTAACAAGAAGCATGGGACACGCCCAAGATGAATTTGACCTCTCAATAATACCAGCGTTCAACATTTGATTAATCTGGTCAAGAGCTTCTTGCTCGAGTGCTTGTGGTACAGGAAAAGGTAATGTTTTTACTGGATGAGAATTTAACATGGTAAACTGAGGATTGACCAGGTCAGTATGACCTAAAGTGTCAAGAGATTTCGAAAAGGCAAGCGCTTTACTACATAATAATTTTGTTAAAGCTTCCCTTTCATGAGGAGGTAAATGTTTAAGATCAAAGTCATTTGGAGATAATTCTTGAATACGTTTTCTCTTAATCTCTTCAGATGGCAAAATTAAAGTACAATATTCGTTTTCAAATTCTAAGTCAAAAGAGTATTCCTCAATATCTTTCTCATCTACATTGATACATTCGCCAATAATTGAATTTTTATTTAAATGAATATCGAGCTTTGATATATTCTGACATACAACCAAAAATAAATCATTTTGAATGGAAGATTTTGAGTGCAATGATTCATGTAATATAAGACCTTTATTTTTTAAATTTGGTTTGAAAACAAAATATTCAGATGGAGGATTGAGATACTTAACATGCAAATAAACAAACGAATTAGGAGGTATTACTTCTCTATTGAGTAATTGTACCATGTTGGAATTCACCAAGACTTTATTACCATAATTTAAATGAGTTTGCTTTTCACTAAAATAGTTATCATCATTAGTATTCTCAGATGAGAAATTCTTGCTAGGAATATTATTATCATTAGTAGACACATAATTCACCATATTACCATAATCAGTTGGAAAATAATTAGGAAAATAAGTAAAATTACCATCAATATAAGGATTATGAAAATTCATAGCAGAATGAGCCATATTATTTGTAAACAAACCATTATTTTGAAAACTATAATTGTAAGGATAGGTTGTATAATTGTTGACTAATTGTAAATTTGTGTCATCATAATTTGCACATGTATTATCAATGTAAGTATCACTCGTTAGATTATTTGACATAGATTGTTCATAATAAGACATTTTGTGTGTATCGAGAGAATATGGTACATTTGAATTCACATAATTATATTCAGAATTCATAAAATAGCAAGTAGGAGATTCATTATAACTTTGAAAAGGAATGTGTTTGTCCTTAATTAGGATAGACTTAAAACTTGGAGAAATAGTAATAGAATGCTTGTTAATAAACTCAAATCCAAGTATGGCTTGAAAGTGAACATTTTGAATTTTAGTAAGGTAAAATACATGATGAAAAAAATATTTATCAATTTTAAATGCTATCTCTATGCATCCTTTGAAGAAGACTTTAGAATTTATGGTTGACACGGATACATTCCTGGATAAAAATTTGTAATGAAGCCTGGATTTAATGCTGTTAAAGCATTCTTCATCCAAGAGAGATAAACTTGATCCAGTATCTATTAATGTGGAGATTTCATTATGTTGAACATTTATTAGGATGCATGGAAGAACATAAGAGTTGTTAAAAGAACTGCATATGACATGATTTTCTTGTATGTCATCGTTGATTTGAAAATTTTGTTTGGAAGGCAAAGAATTATATGAAGAAGAAGATTTGTTAAATTTAGATGTCATAGGAGAAGTTTGGACAGCTTTGGATGACACTAAAGTGACTGACGAGCGTTTGTCCAATTGTTGATGTTTGTTGTTGTTGTCAAAGTGTACTGACCCTGAATGAGAATTACGGGAGAGAAGGCGGTCAGTAGAACCAGTCTCCCTTATTTGTTTAAATGATAAACATTGTTGTTATTTTCAGAAGAAGAAGAGGTGTGGCTTTTCTTTCTGTAAGGGTGAGACGAAACCTGAGCTGAAGAGTTTTTGTTAGACGAATTAATAATATTTTTAAATTTGTAACAGGTATCCATACGATGATTGAATTTCCCACAGAACGCACACTGTAGAACATCTCGTCTGTGATAAAAGGATGTAGAATTTTTTTTGTGTGAAAATTTGTCAAAGGCTGGTTGATAAGGACGTTTCCGGTGAAAGTTTCGTTGACGAAAATTATAGTTACGTTTACTTGTAGCCTCTTGTCTCGGTGGAGAAGGCGAAAATGTTCTAGGTCTTCTTTGAAAATTACGAGAAGTATGAGAACTGTCCTTTTGAGTTTGTAAAGGAGAGTAGTTGGTTTGAGAATTGTGATAAACTTTATCCTTCGTATGCTTTATAGGAGTTTTATGAAGAGTATTACTAGAATTATCGTGGACATTTTCAGAATCGATACAATAGGCTTGATTAAAATTCTCATAAGATTTTTTAGGGGGAGAGTCATATATATTTTGAAGAAAAGTTGCTCGTTCAAGAGCTAATTCGAAGGACGTAATATTTTCTTCTAAGATTTTACGTTTGATTTGTTTAGGCAAAGCCTCAAGAAAATGAGTAAACTTTAATGAATTAAGAGAATAAGATCCAATTTTGGATAAGCAAGTCGAAGTTGTTTATCTAGCCGAAAAGCAAAATTTTTAACTGATTCATTTGAATCTAAGGTCAAGTTCTGTAAAGATTTTAGAGAAACAGATTTTTTTGTGGGTAAGAAATAGTCTATAAATGCCTTTCGAATTTCACTAAAATTAGAGTTCTTGAGCTGTAACTGAGTTTCAAGAAAGAAGAGTAAGGCGGTGCCCTCAAGTTTTGATTTAAAGAGAACAAAAAGTTCCTTGTCTGTAAAGTTATTTAGTTCCTGTAAGTCAGATAATTGATCGAAGAAAAATTCTACAGTCTGAGGGTTACCGTCGAAAGGTTGGATTGCAATATTTAGTTTGGCTTTTGGTGGCATGATGAAAAATTTAATATAAGAGCTCAATATATGACATGATAAATTTGGTTATTGACTGGTCTTGTGATGAATAATATATATATAAATTGACCCGTTGTTTAAAATATTGATGACTTTCATATACGTCATAAACCATTTTTATATATTAAAAAAAAGAGAAGAAAAATATATATACTAACATATTAGTATCATATGAAGAATATAAGACCCAAATATTTTATGTAAATATTTATATATAATATGGCTCAAAACATAAATTATTATATGTATGACAAGAAGAATAATTTATCTTAGCATGAACAATAATTTTTACCAGTACCTCCGTTAAATAATGCATATATATATTAGTTGCAAAATATAGCGAGACAAGAAAAAAATATATATGGAAAAATTATGCTATATATATATCATGCACTGCTCCAGAAAAATATTATTTCAGTATAGAATCAATATATGTTGCAATTAATTACTGCACCACTCTCAATAAAATATAATTAATAATATTAATGTATGAAGAAAATAACTTGAAAAATAATGAAGAATTAACTGAAGATAATGACGACAATATGTATAAATATAACAAAAATACGATGGTGGCAAAGGAAAAATGGATGGTCATGGAATGTTGGATACGCTTTGGTCATGGCATCAAAGGAAATTATTAAACAAAGGAAATTAATGTTTCATCACATGTGATTAGTGGATCATTTGGGTAATAAGGGTTAGGATCATGAGACAATGGCAAAAGCCAATAAGTTGGCGATATTTGACAAAATACTGGAGAAATTTGGCCGAAAAATCGACTATTAAGGTTACGAAGCCAAAACACATATTTGGCGCTGTTGTGTTTACTCAGTGAGTGAGAAGAAGAGATGGGAGGAGAAACACTTTTTATTTGTTTCTACCCACAACTAGGCCAAAAAATGATCGTGATAGTGACTGGTACATTACGAAGAATGGAGGCCAGCAAACGACCCAAAAGTGACCATCCTTACTTCACTTAAAATAATAAAAATATTCTTTTAATCTTAACGATGATAAACTAAATACAAAATTATAAAATATAAATTTGAAGAAAAGGTAAAGTTACCTGTGAAGTCCTTGGCAGATGATGAGTAGTAAATCCAGACACATGCACAGGAATTAATACACAAATTGATTGAAGATTAATATTTATTTATTTATGAAATACTTGTATTTCTTTCATGAAAAATCGACTATCTTCTTTATAGAAACATTTTTGTTTCTCATAGAAATTAAACATTTGTTTTATAGTAAAAACTTTACAAATGAAGATATTTTTTTTAAATTGATATATTCCAAACAAAACCAACATTCTTCATCATAACACATTTTTTTTTGATATATCTTGACAGTATGAACTTGAAGAATTTCTCATAACACACAAAAGGAAAATAACATCATTTTCTTCAAAAAGAAACATCACTTAAATATATGTATGTTTTAAATATGTATATATTATCAGACGAGAATTTTATATAGATATGCACCAATATTTTCCATGGAACGCCCCGTGAATATTCAAATTTATTTATATGAAGATGGGCCAAATAGCAAATTAAAATGACGAAAGAATTATAAAGTCAATACGTTATATAAAATGTATGATCACTTCTTGAAAGAACTTTCTTCAACTCACGAAAGAAAATCTTCACCTCTGCTTGCTTTTCAGAGGACGGAGATCACATGAAAAGATTATTGAAGAAACTTGAGCACAAAAAGTAGTTGAAGAAAATTATTAATGATGAGATGATGAAAAATAAAAAAAATATTTAGAAGACACATGACGACATTTGGCGTGATCATAGCAGCATGAAATGGTGCCCGTATGCAACGGTCTCGAGGGGCGCACACATGCCCCGAAATTCCACCCAAAACTTCCAATCATCCGACCGCATCCATTACGGCAGGTGTCTAGCAGCGCAACTGACGCAGGTGGCCGAGAGCCCAGGGGAAAAAGAGAAAAGGTTACTGGAATCCCAAAATACGCCAATTTGGCAGCGAGCGAGAGAGGGGGGGTGACAAAATAAGCCAAGTTACGATGCAAAGTATGGAGAAATATGAATTTAATAAAAAGAGAATTGATAAACACCTACAGAGGGGAGGCCAAAGCAGGTGGCCCTGTGCTGAATGACTTAAAATACGTCACCTGTGGAAACGAATTTGATAGGCTAGGGGTGTGTCCGAATAAACGGAAGTTCCACCCAAAGAACAAGCGAGAATGTTCTCGAACGATCTCCAAAACCGGAAGGAATGATTTCGAACAGGATTTTACCGGCTTGGAACATTCGAAAGCTAAGTAAGAAAGAAAACATTACAGGCGACGAAATGAAAATAAACGAAACCGAAATAAAATTTAAATTGAGAACATTAATAAAAAGGAAGGTGATATGAAATAAAATGGCTAATAAAAATGAATTATACTAAACATATGGGGGGTTATCGAGTAACCACCACAGGCGCCAAATGAAAAATGTGTCCAAATTTGGTTATATCTGGCAAAAAGTATTGTCTTTCAGAGTGAAGAAATTTCTTATACATTCTTAATAAGTCTTCGAGATGCAAAGTTAAATTAATCAGAGTCGAGCTAAAAAAGTGATTTGGATTTATGTCCTTTCGTTGTAAATTTTAAAATAAAGTAAAATTTATGAACATGTGCATACAAACATAGTTTTCTTATTGATTGTTTTTGTAAATAATACTATTATTAATAACATGTTTTACAGTAATAATACTATATCGAGTTGAACACAAAGTTAATTTTGACCGAGCTGAGCTCGGTCACCCCTGCTAGTTATACTATAATGCGAGCAAAAATTGTGTGTGTGTGTGTGTGTGTGTATGTGTGTGTCTGTGTGGGTAAATTTTATATCAAAAACGGCTCTAACGATTTCCGCAAAAATTTGGATTTTACCATTTTTCGCCACTAGAAGACCATTGGGCTAGGTCCCATGTTCGGGAAAATTCGATTACTGGGTCATTTTGGGTCACAATGGGTCAGGATCAAGCTATTTATATCTAGAGAACGGCTGGATGGATTTTAAGGCAATTTTGTATTCAACCGTTTTTTGGCACGAGAAAACTATTGGGCTGGGTCACATGTTCGAAAAATTTCGATTAGTGGGTCATGTTTGGGTCATTATGGGTCAAGCCATTTTTATCTAAAAAACGGCTCTAACGATTTTGATCAAATTTTATATTTTATCGTTTTGGATTACAAGAAGACCATTGGGTTAGGTAACATGTTCGAGAAAATTCGGTTAGTGGGTCATTTTTGGGGTCATTGTGGGTCATGCTATTTTTATTTAGATATTTTCACACGCAATTTTGACTAAAAATTTCATTCTATGGTTTTCGGGCACGAGAAAAACATTGGGCTAGGTTACATGTTCGAGAAAAAAATTTAATGGGTCATATTGGATCATTAAGGGTCTGGGTCAAGCTATTTATATTTAAAGAACGGCGTGATCGATTATAACGAAATTTTGTATGTAATAGTTTTTTGACATGAGAAAACTAATGGGCTAAATCACATGTTTGAGAGATTTCGACTATAATGGTCCTTTGTGGGTCATGATGGGTCATAATGGGTCATGGTCAATCTATATCTAAAGAACAGGTGGATCGATTTTAACGAAATTTTGTATGCAACATTTTTTTGGCACGATAAAATCATTGGACTAGGTTACATGTTCGAAAAATTTCGATTAATGGGTCATTTTGGGTCATTAAGAGTCTGGGTCAAGCTATTTATATTTAAAGAACGGCGTGATGGATTATAACGAAATTTTGTATGTAACAGTTTTTTGACATGAGAAAACTAATGGGCTAAATCACATGTTTGAGAAATTTCGACTATGAGGGTCATTTGTGGGTCATGATTGGTCATAATGGGTCATGGTCAAGCTATATCTGAAGAACAGGTGGATCAATTTCAATGAAATTTTGTATGCAACATTTTTTTTTTGGCACAATAACATCATTGGACTAGGTTACATGTTCGAAAAATTTCGATTAATGGGTCATTTTGGATCATAAAGGGTCTGGGTCAAGCTATATATAATTAAAGAACGGCAGGATCAATTTTAACGAAATTCTGTATGTAACAATTTTTAGAAATGAGAAAACTAATGGACTAAGTCACATATTCGAGAGCTTTCGATTATAAGGGTCATTTGTAGGTCTTAATGAGTCAAGGTCAAGCTATATCTAAAGAATGGGTGGGTCGATTTTAACGAAATTTTGTATATAACATATTTTTGGCATGATAAAATCATTGGGGTAGGTCACATGTTCGAGAAATTTCGATTAGTGGGCCACTTTTGGGTCATTCTAATTTTATCTAGACAACGTTTCGCGCAATTTTGACTAAATTTTGTATTTTATCGTTTTCGGGCACAAGAAAATCATTGGGTTATGGCTGTTTTTTGAGAAAATTCGATCAATGGGTCATTTTGGATCATAAGGGGTCAGGGTCAAACTAACTATATCTGAAAAACGGCTCAATCGATTTTATCTAAATTTTGTACCTAATGTTTTTCGGCATGCTAAAACTAATGAGCTAGGCCACACGTTCGAGAGATTTCGATTATAAGGGTCATTTGTTGCTCATGATGGGTCATGCTAATTTTATATAGAAAATGGTACTCACCATTTTGACTATATTTTGTATTATATCGTTTTTGAACAAGAGAAAACCATTTGGCTTGGACACATGCTCGCGAAAATTCGATTAATGGGTCATTTTGGGTTTTAATGAGCTAGGGTCATTCTAATTATATATAACAACGACTCAATCAATTTTACCTAAATTTTGAAACAAAACGTTTTTTGTCACGAGAAGACTATTGGGCTGAGTCGCATGTTAAACAAAATTATATTAGTGGGTCATTTCGCTTCATTGCTGAATGCTGCCAAGCTAATTTTACCTAAAAACTGGCTTAAACGATTTTGATTCAATTTTATATTCTACTGTTTTTGATTACCTGAAAACGATTGAGCTATGTCACATGCTTGATCAAATTTGATTAGTGGCTCATTTTGGGTAATACGGGTCAGGGTCACGAGAATATGGCAAAAGCCAATAACTTGGTGATATCTGACAAAATATTGGCGACATATGGCCAAAAAATCGACTATAAAAATTACGAAAACCAAAACACGTATTTGGAGCCAAATGAAAGAATGCCTCCAAATTTGGCTATATCTAGCAAAAAATATTGTCTTTCAGAATGTAAACATTTTTTTATACATTCTTAAGAGGATTCGAGATGCATGGTTAAACCAATCAGAGTCGAGCTAAAAAAAGTGATTTAGATCGATGTCCTTTCGTTGTAAATTTTAAAATAAAGTAAAATTTATAAACATGCGCATAAAAACATAGTTTTCTTATTGATTGTTTTTCTAAATAATACTATTATAAACATGTTTTTCAGTAATAATACAGATTTAATGATACGGTGAAAATACTATATCGAGTTGAAAACAAAGTTAATTTTGACCGAGCTAAGCTCGGTCTCCCCTGCTAGTGTATCATAAACCTCCGCAAAAATATTTCCTTTCGAATGTTGTAATCTGCAAAAAGATCCATCGGGTAGTATTTGAAAACACTCGTTTGGAAGTTTCAGAATTTCTGCTTTATAATATACTAGCAGGCTATGCCCGCTGCGCTGGTCAATATTTCAAAATCAAACGTGGATGAAACGAACTGGTGAATTTAAATTTGCATTTTAAATAATTTGGACCTCCAGCAGCACCTTGCTCATTGCTGAAAACGATTTAAACACCATTGTGATATTAAATTATCTTAAACGTTGGACAAAAACCAGATATTTGGAAGTAACTATTTTAGTTTATTACTAACAGTGCACATTTGGAAGCGAAATGAGACCATTAGGGCAACAGGATTTAAAATTTTCCCTTATCTGAAGAAATATTAATTATTACAGTTGTTACCACGGTACAACTTCTGAAAAATTTCTTCACAACTTTTCATTATGTGAAGCCAGGAACCCAAAGCTACTCCCACCTAAAAACTTTATGCATATTAAATTTTGTTCGCGCGATAAAAGGCACAATTATGCAAGAATCATCTTCAAACTCGTCAAGTACATAAGATGGTTAATATCGCAGTGGGAATTCCAAATGAGCAAAATCGGCCCAAGGGGGTGGTAATCGGGAAGGGTTCAAAAATTTGAATACCACCTGAACATGGCTTTGACAAAACCAGCTCTTACAAAACAATGGCAGGAAAAAATAAACATTTTTCGTTACAGAAAGTTGCCAACGATAAAAAAAACACACACACACATTAAAATTCTCACTACAGCAATTACATTATTATTGAAAAATTTCCTCCTGTAAATTGAAAACAAAATTATTTGCTCTTTCGTATTTAAGCATTTTCTCTTTGTTATTTAAGATAAAATTATGTAAATTTGTATAATTTGGCGAACGATTTGGCGAAATTGGTTGACGTGATAATCAAGTAGTAGCCAACTCACACTTTTCATATTTCACAAAAGATTCCTACACAGACATCATATACGCATACTCAATAGGTTTAGTACGATTTTCTTGCAACTACAATGTGGCAAAATTCTCGTTTTAGAATACCAAAGAAATTTATAGATACTTTATTATTTTCTATCATTTTAAACAGCAATTAACAATAACTAAAAAAGTAACTGTAGAACAAAACAACAAATATAATTTCAAAAAAAGATAATGAAAGTAAATAAACAACTTATCATCAGATAAACAACTATAGCTAGGTTACCATATAAGGCAAATAATGCCATTTTGGCGCCAGTGAGATACCTCGATGAGTATATGACCAAATCTGTTACAAAATTTCCATATTTGGAAAAAACTTTAATCGGTATTTATACTGCATTTTCCCTACTTATGTATAGTGAAAAAACTTTGACACAGATGCCATGTATGCACCACATTGGCGCAATTTATTTCTGGCGCCAATTTGGAGAAAACTTGGTTTTTAATTACCAATTTCATAAATATTTTTTAATTCTTTTCTATTATTGGAAAAAAATTAATAAATAAAAAAGTTTAATTAATAGCTATAGAACAAAATGATTTATATTATTCTAAACAACAAAATGAAAGTGAATAAATAGTTTATTAATAAATAAACAACCATAGTCGGTTTACCATGTGAGGCATAAAATCGCCAGTTGCAATCGTGCGAATGTGGTGCGTATATGACATCTGCGCCAAAACTTTAAAAAGTTGCAGTTAAATATTTTACAGTTTGGATGAGGAAGACATTTATACTAAAATTTAAACATCATACGCATTTTTTTTTTTTTTTTTTTTGAATTGCGAACATCGTTCCGGCTTATGCCTTCTTGGTATAAAATCGCATTGTTTGGTGACAAAAGTAAATTCAAACACCCAAATAAACAAATAACATACAATTAACAGATAAAACCATTTTTAAAAGTAATTCTGCTATTTTGTCCTGTAAGACACATAATGGTAGAATTAGATTTAAAAAATATTTTTTAAAAAAATAGAAAAATGTTATTTACATTTTATCTAATAAAATATTTAAAATAATTTTTTTTTAGCTTGCGCAAAAGAGAAGAACTTGGCGGTAGATTTTTAATCGACGGGATAATCTTTCCTTCTTCAGTTTCTAAATTTTGAAACTGTAATTTTTCCTGTAAGTAAAATTAACGAAATGGCGCAAGAAAAATTAAATTAAAAATAAAAACATTTGCAAAACGAAATAAAAGAGTTATACTCATATCTATATAATTTACGATTGAATATTAAAATATACTCTAAAAATTATCTTCACTTGAAAAAAACAACATTATAGCGACCATTAAGAACCTATGTCAGGCATTAAGTCAGTAGTACATTTTCGGCTTAAAAACACATTCTTTGGCGACAAAAGCAAGATGAAAATCGTATAGAAACGAATATGTAACTCACAACTTACAGTGTTTTTTACAATCAGATCTGCTTTTTTTCTGCTGTAAGTTATATTATACGGAAATTCGATAAAAAAGAGAAAGAAGATAATAAAAAGGGAAATAACTATCATTCAAAATTCATTTAATCAATTTCTGAATTTCATGTTTTTATTCTAACGCCAGGGATAAATCGCCAAAAGTTGAACCAATTGTTATATTTCGCGTTAATTTATTTTTTAAGCATTACAAATATTTTTTTCATTTTCAAGATAAATATATTTTTATAATATTACGCCTCATTTAAGCGGTCTTTCTTTACTATTATTAATATTATTAATAGTTATTTTCTGCTATTATTTGCAAGATATTTGTAATATTTCTAATAGATATAGCCATTTTAATTCTTTTAGCAATTATAATTTTCGCCAAAAATAGCTTCTGGTAACCCTTTTGTCAAAAATAACCGAAAAATACGAAATTTACTACGAAAAATCAGAGTTATCCCTGTAAATTTGAATCATAAACCTTCGGAAAAATATTTCCAATCGAATGATACAATCGGCAAAAAAATCCACCGGGTAGTTTTTGAAAACACCCGTTTGGAAGTTTCAGAATTTCTGCTTTATAACATATACTAGCAGGCTATGCCCGCTTCGCTGGTCCATATTTCCAAACGAACCTTGACTCAAAGAAAATGGTGATTTAAAAATTTTATTTTAAAGCAGTATAGACCACCCTGGAGTGTTCTTCCGTATTGCTGAAAATCATGCCAACGCCATTGCAATATTGTACTATTGTAAGTCTTGGCGAAAATTTGGGCAATTAAGCACAATCTCTTTTATTTTATCATTTATAGTAGAGTTTCGTATGAACATGAGACCGTTATGACAACAAGAATCAAAATGTTCTCGAGTCATCACACTATTACATAAGAGGGCATTGCAATGATTAGTGAGATTGATTATCAAACTCTAAACTTTCGGATTACATTACCATTTCTTAGTTCTTAAAATCTCGACATCTGAACTTGCACTATGTGTAGTTCTGGTAGCCTACATACAATGTCATTTCATGTTACATTTTTTAATAAACATCCTCTTCTAGCAGGTCTACTGTAGTTTCCTATCTACTTTAATCTGTTCCAGCAAGAATACATAGAGTAAAAAATGTAAAGAATTATTGACAGATAAAGAGGAGTTTTTGTTTGTTTGTATTTATAACGGCCATTTATCTACACGTGGGATATAGGCCCTAAGGAAAGGGTGCCCTCCGTGGGGGTGGTAGACGAAGAAGGGTGTTTCACTTATATATTTTTTAGAACAATAAAGCATAAAAAGTGTGTTTTAAAGCTGTATTATTTTTGAATAACATTAAAATTATATCAGTTTTACTGCCTCTTCCTTTTATAAAACAGTTGCTAACATGTAGCCGTTAAATCAGAATAATCTTGATGACTAAATTTTGTAGAAAAACAAGTCTTTAGTTTGCTTCTAATAAAATCTTTCTACCTTCTGTAATCGATTCCATTATGATTTTTAGTGTCAAACATTAGGAGTGCGAGAAGCAATATTGTTACGAATGTACCAGACTTATTTCATGTTTGTCCTCAAATAAATGTGAAATTTACGATCATCCATTATTGGCATTTAATCTTATAGTTTGACGATAGTTTTTTGTTCGACGGGGTAATGAAGTAGTGTCTAATAGTTTAATATTTGACAAAGTTCTGTTGATAAGGCTTATCATTAATTAAAACTGCTACATAATTATGAAAAACAAAATTTTCAGCTGTCGAGATTTCATGTATATTTTTTTCTTATCCAATTTTAAAGTATATTTATTTTCCTTGCAATTTTTTTAATTGTAATGAATGATAAATTAATTGCGAATATTTTTTCATTATAATAATTTTTCCGACACATTGAAAATATTGCTTTTTTGGTGATAGTGAAATAACTGCAGATGAAAAAGATATAATAGTAAGACTGAAACACAGATTTAACGACTGCTTGGCGTATGACTTGGCTGGGGCCCGATAAGTACGTTAATTCTAACAATTTAAATATCCAGATAGATTGTAAACAAATAATGGGTACTACTTGATTATTCCGTCGATCAATTTCGCAAAATTATACAAATGGACATTTTTTTTTTTTTTTAAATAACCAAAGAATCAATAAATTACTAAAATGTTAATAGAAATACAAATAAACATCGAATTAAAATTGGTTGATGAATTAACAATTGCGTATAACAAATTTAATGTCAAATGAATGTGACATTTACGATCATCCATTGACATTTATAACCTTATACTTTGGCGATAGTTTTTTGGTCGATGGGATTATCAAGTATTACCAAATTATATAAACAAATTGTATAAACAATAATATTGCCAATAATATTTAGGTGCAGGTGTCATCTACGGATCCCGTTGGCGCGATTGCAGCAAATTGTGATTTTATGCATCGCATGGTAATCCGGTAATAGCTGATTATTTTTGAGTAAACTATTTCATTATTTTTCTTTTCTCTTTTAAAATTATATAAATTGTTTTGTTCCATAATTATTTATTGACTTAGTTTATTATTATTATTTCCTTTTTAAAATAATAGCAAACAAATAAAAGTAATATAAATGTAATTGGTATTTGAAAACGCAGTGTTCTCCAAATTGGCATCATAAAAAAAAAAAATCACGCCAAGCTGATGCGTGTATAAAAGTGGAAAAATGTTTGCAATAATATAAGCAAAAAAAACGTAAACAAATAATTAAAAAATCGGCATTTCGATAGTTTTTTAAAATAACATCAAGCATAAAATCAAATAACATCAAGGTTAATTCTCCAGTCGGGCAGCAATAATAAATTTTCTTTTCTTCGTCTGTTTCATAATAAAAAAAAAAAAAAACATAAATTTAATAACTTCTAATTAAATAATCTGACTAATTTTCTGTAATCGAATTTATGATCTAAAAGTATCCTTTATGCATAAACAAGACAGGGCAGTTGTCATGTGCGCGCCGAGGTCGGCGCGATAATTTTTTACACTAATTTGGCGGAAACATCGTTTTCGAATACCAGTTTCATATATATATATATATGTAAATTATTTTCTATTATTTAAAAAATAATAACAATTAGTATTTAAATAATAAGTATAGAACAAAACAGTTTACATAATTTTAAAGAAGAGAAAGGAAATAAAAAATATTTTATTAATAATTAAATAACAATAGTCGAGTTGCCATGCCAGGCAAAATAACATCAATTTAGTGTCCATTAGTTACCTCGGTGTGTATATGATATCTGTGCAAGCAAAACTTCCGATATTATAATAAATGACGTCATATTTATTTTCCTTTGATTTTTTTTTTTTTTTTTTTTAATTTTTCACGTGGATAATGTTCAACTAAAAATTAATTGCCGAGGAGAAATTATAGTTCCATATTTTGATTTTCTTGGCAACGGGAAAGAAAATAGTTATTTTTTATCGGAAAAATTTTAATTGATTCTTTATGAAAAATAATGAAATTTTGAATTATTAAGGAAAATATTTGAATAAATCAATTAAAAATTAGCCTATGTTCACCGGAAATAATGTAGCTTTCCAACGATGAAAGAATTTTTCAAAACCGTCAAGTAGTTTCGGAGCCTATTCAATTCAAACAAACAAACAATCAAATCTTTCCTCTTTATAATATTAGTATAGATGATATGATATGATTTTGTAATCGCATCTTTTGCTTGGCATCTATATATTTCACGGGTGCAAATTAGGAAAAAGTTCTTTCGTGTTTAAATAAAATACGAGTTTGACATGAGCTTTGACATGTTTTAGATACAGGGTGGTTATAATTAAAGTTACCCTGTTTGGACCTACGTAGAGTCCACCGTGGTTAACCGATATCGATGAAACTTGGAATATAAGTTATATGAACCATGGGGAAACGAAATCTGCAATAAAAAAAATTAGTTCAAATTTCGACCACCAGGTGAAAAAAAGGCGCTTTAAGACCATGAATCTCAAGCTGGAAACAAAAAGCTTTTTTTTTTTTTTTTACAGGACATGTTCAATGTGCATTCCATTTGCATCAAGCACATGTTCAAAACGCATTATCGCGTGTTCAACAGTAGCGCGAAGGGTTTCTCGATCAATTGAAGATACATGACGTGTTATGCTTGCTTTTAAATCAGATAATGTCCGTATGCTTCCACCATACACACGATCTTTCAGGAATCTCCACAACCAGAAGTCACAGGGATTCAAGTCCGGGGAGCTAGGAGGCCAGGTTGTCGGAAAATTTCTCGAAATAACCCTATCATCTCCAAACTGGACACGAAGTAATGCTATCACTGCTCGGGCTATATGAGGAGGGGCACCATCCTGCATGAATACGGTAGTCTCTAAACACTCCCACTCTTGTAAAGATGGAATAACCTGCTGCTGAAGGAGATTGCAGTAACGGTTACCCGTAATGGAACACCTTTTAGGACCCTGAGAAGTGTTCTCCTCAAAAAAATAGGGACCAAGAATAAAATCAGCCGTAAAGCTGCACCAAACAGTTACTTAAGCTGGATGTAAAGACTGTTTATGGAGAACATTAGGACTTGCAGTACCCCATATGCGATAGTTTTGAGTATTCACTGCTCCATCTAGTGTAAAATGCGCCTCGTCCGACCATAAAATGTTCCACGGCCATGCATTATCAACGGCTATTCTAGCCAAAAATAACCTCGCAAATTGAAGTCGCGCGTCCGGGTCTGAAGTTTTCAGCGCTTGCACAACGTGAATCTTGTATGGATACCACTTTATAATGGATCGTAGAACCTTCCGTACTGTAGACCAAGGGAGAGACAAATCGCGTGACACAGCTCGAGCACTTGTCGAAGAATATTGGGAACCCGATGCTCTTTCGACCACAGCTAGAGCAACTTCTTCGGCAGTTTCATTTGAAATTCTTTTCCGCCCTCTTCCTTGCTGCACACCCAGCTTCCCAGTCTTTTCAAATTTAGACATCATCTTTTTCAAGGCTTATCTCGTCATTGGTCCTTTTCGAAGGCCTTTCAAGCGTCGGTATTCTCGCAGTGCAACTGACAAATTACTGCCGTTCTGATAAACTAATTTTACCAGTAATGCTCATTCCTTCTTTTCTAGCGGCATGATGTAGAATGAATGTACGACAGAGAGTACTGGCTTTTTAAAACGCTCCAAATTTGCATAAAATCCTTTCTCGCAGGTGAAAACCGCCATCTATCGGTGGAAATTTGAAAGATTTCTGTTTACAGTTTGAGATTTGTGGTTTTAAAGCGCCTTTTTTTCACCTGGTGGTCGAAATTTGAACTAATTTTTTTTATTGCAGATTTCGTTTCCCCATCGCCCATTATAACTTATATTCCAAGTTTCAGTGATATCGGTCAACCAGGGCGGACTCTACGTAGGTCCAAACAGGGTAACTTTAATTATAACCACCCTGTATTACTTTTAAACTTTTAATCATAGATTATATTCTGTTTTTTTATTTACATAGAGTACTTAATATTATTTCTCACTAAGCAACCTGTGTTCCCCGGCGATTATTGCTTTATTGCACGCATTTTATTATGGCTACATTTTATGAAAACATATACATGACGCAGATGTCATACATGCACCAAGTTGATGCGATTGCAACAAAATGGCGATTTCATGTTTCACATAGTAACCCGTTTATTTTGTTCAATCACTTTATTTAAAAAATAAACAATGGGGGAAGCAATAAATATACAGTTATAAATAATAAACATAATAATAAATAGAATAAAAAGCATAAATATGACAAAAAATCGTATTAGAGAAATATTCAAAAACTTTCACCGAAACAAAATTTCCACCAATTTACGGGAGAAGAAATCGCGCCACATAGTGCATATATGACATCCGTGCTATATTTATACGTAAAAATAAGCATAAACGTTCATCAGGTTTATTTATGTAACTGTTCATATCTATTTGAAACAAATATCACTTTCTGAAGTCTCCACAGGACGAAAGTTTATAAAAACGCCAAGGTAAAGGTAATATTGGAAAAGTACCATGAAATTAGGGTAGGTATATCATATACGGATCGGGTTTGGGGCAAATTTGGCGAAAATCGTTTTTGAATATGAGTTACAAATATATTTTTCAATTATTTTGTATTATTTTAAAAATAAAAAATTAATAATTAAAAACACAATTAATTAATAAAGAAAGAAAAACTATTTATATAATTTTATAAAAAAATTAAACAATTTATTAATAAATAAACAATAATAGCCGGGTTACCAGGCCATGCAAAATAACGACATTTTGGCGCCAATCATGCAAAAGCAGCGCCGTGCAAAAGGGGGGGGGAGCGAAGGGGGGCAATCGACCTGGTCGCGGAAATTTATGGGGAACCAAATTTGTACTACCAACGTCATTTTTGGCCTATTACAAGAAAAAGTTATGTGGGAGGGTGCCAAATTGAAACAGTTTCTTGGCGCAGTTTTCTCTTCGCCCGCCCATGTGCGGAAAAATTCTAGATTCTTTTCTAGCATTTTGGAGAACATTTTAAATTATTTATTTGGCATTAAATGAATCGATATGATTTCAATATTCAGCTTTGGGTTTGAATTTTTAATAATTTCCAACAAAGTTGAAAATTGTTTATGCATTTGGTTTGTCTGTCCGTCTGTCCTCGCTCTAATACCCGTAAATATACGCTTATTTTAATGCAATTGGTAAACCTTATTAACGTCCCCTAAGCATGTTTTATATTGTATATGATGCATGTTAGATTAAAATTCCTTTAGAGGAGTACCCTAAAGAATTTGATTACATTATGGTCTATGGGAAGAAATGTTTACAGAGTATTTTAATGAGATTACCCTATTGAGATGGATTGAATCTGATATAAATCACCGAGTTTCACAACGATTACGTTAGACCAGGATATTCATAGCATTTTTAATCCATTTATCGGGACACACAAAAGAAATAAGTTACAATGCTGTCTTTTAGTATTAATTGCTGAGATAAGTTTTCAATTTTGGCATGTGCTTTTAAATTTAACTATTTTAGGTACGTTCGTAATTATATAAATACGTAGCATCTACAGTCGTCAACTGATCCGTCCGTCTGTCTACTTATCCGTCAGTATGTCCGCATACAACAGCACAAAAACTACCCAACCGAATCGTTTGAAATTTTAAATATATATTTGGCGCCGAATTTTGTTGAGTCATTTAAAAGTATTCCGTTACATTACGGCCGGTGGGTTGAAATAATTCCAAGTACTTTTTAATTATAACACCCGTAGAAACATAAAGGAATCGATATGCATTTATGAAGGGCACTAGAATATAAATTTTGTAGAATATGCCACAGAAAGCCGCATGATATGCCGTACAATATGCCACATACTTATTATTCATTTAGAGGGTACCAAAAAAGAATTCCGAAGCATAATGTTATGTGGGGGGGAGGGGGCATTATTTTTTTCCAATCAACAGATTTTTATTATAGAATTATTTTTTCATTTGACATTACAAAGTCTTTTAAATAGTAATTTATTCAGGTAAAACTGCATAATAGAGTTCACTTTGGCGTATTGAGCCTGCATGTTTTGCTGAAAAAATGTGTTGAAATTCCTAAATCACTTGTGATGATACTGTGACAGCTCAAAGATTATGCAGACGAGATATTCAATTCTCATGTCATATCTTATACTACAAATATTGCCAATTCCTTTTATGCTAAAGCGAAATATTGCTCAACTCCTTGAGAACGGGTTTGAAAAGAAAACAAAACAATGTATGTAGTGGCCAGCATGCATTACCTATTTAAATCCAATTGATCATATCTGGAACACATTCAAACGACGCATCCCATTCCTTTGTTGCCGTTTTCGCGATTTTTATGTATCACTTTTAAAGAGAGACTAAATTCTTATCGAGAACGTCATCGCATCAATAGAAATCAGATGTACATATCATACTGTTATATATATTAACTATTCTGTATTAACTATTTAAGGGATTCACACACCATATAAAAAATCTCTCTTTCTTTTCAACCATCATGATATGTGCCATTTTTACGTACTAAAATTGGTGTGGAGTGTCTGATATCTTCTTGGCGTAATTTCAAAGAGTTCAAATTCCGATACAAGATATTTTAATGTTTTATTATGTGCATTACTTTTAATATATTGCGTACGTTTAATTTTATAACCACGCATGGCTGTTTTGCATAGTTTGCTTCCCTCTTTTTTTAACCGTGTATATGAATTTATATAGAATATTTTGTAATTCTATAGTTCAATTTGGTCATTTTCGTCATTTGAACTTGTGGCAGTATATAGTCCATGAACATAGATAGACGGTATCATCTAGGTTCTATCTAGGTTCATGATATAGTCAATTAAAGGTAGCATCGTATTTTTTTTCTTTTACTTTTTGCAAGTTATTATTAAATCTATGTTCTCAGCAATATCGCTCAGACTAATCCCTCTGAGAGAAGTCCTAGTTAATATATAGTATTAATCTGTTCTTTATTAAGTGAATAAGACTTCGCTAGTTTCTGGGAAAACTCTTGTTTCTTATGTAATCCTCATGAAAAATCGAACTATATTTTTCGCATTTCTATGGGAATCTCAATGCAAATACCCGATAAGCCATCTACTGTATTCATGCGCGTTCTTTCTTTTTCTCCACCTTCATTTTTCTCTGACTTTCCCCGTAAATGTGTGGTCCAGTCGACAAGTTATTGGGCTGGAGATCTAAAGGTTTTGAGTTCTATCCTGTCCAGGGCTTTGACTTCTTTTTTCTTATCTTTTTAAAATGAGCTTAAATTTTGAGCTCAAAATCTGTGGTTGAGTAGCGCAAACTGAACTGTGTTCAATGGGAGTAGGTAGGTTCAAATTTCAAATGATTATAAAAAACAGAATAATTGGTCAATTGATTTGCGGTTTTCGCTAAAACTATTCTTTATGTCAGTATTGTCTTGAAAATAAATTATAAACATAAATTTTTTTAAAAAATGTCGATAGAGGGCGCTTTAGACTTTGGAGTAACGTACAACTATTTTTTATCGTTATTTTTTGCATCTCATTAAATTTTTTTGAAGCTTAGACATAAACTTAAATTTTGTGCTGAAAATCTGAATCGTTGAGAGTGGTTAAGTAGCCCTAACTGAACTGTGTTCAATGGGGGTAGGAAGGTTCAAATTTTAAATGATTATAGATAACAGAAAAATTGGTCGATTCATTTGCGGTTTTCTCTAAAAACCATTCTTTATGAAATATCATTCTTTATTCTTGAAAATAAATTTTAAAAAAAAATTTAAAAATTTCGTTAGAAGGCGCCTTAAACTTTAGAGTAACCAACAACAATTTTTGAATGTTATTTTTAATATCTAATTAAGTGCTTGCAAAAGCTTAGACTTAAATTTTGAGCTCAAATTTTGAATCGTTGGGGGGGGGGGGGGGGGGGATTAAGAAGCGCAAACTGAACTGTATTCAGGATTTAAAATGTTACGCTGCCCACTCTACAAACACAGTTCAATTTTTCGCTTCTTAATTACTCACAACGATTCAGATTTTGAGCTCAAAATTTAAGTCTAAGCTTTTAAAACATTTATTTAGATTTAAAAAAATAACGGTTAAAAATAGTTGTTGGTTACTCTAAAGTTTAAGGACCCCTCTAACGGGATTTTTTTAATTTTATCTTTAAAATTTATTTTTAAGGAAATACTGACATAAAGAATGGTATTAGAGAAAACAGCAATCGAACCGCAATCAATATTTCCGTTTTTTATAATCATTTGAAATTTGAACCTCCCCACCCCCATTGAACACAGTTCAGTTTGCACTACTTAACCACTCGCAACGTTTCAGATTTTCAGCTCAAAATTTAAGTTTATGTCTAAGCCTCTAAAAAAAAAAAAAAAAAAAAAAAAAAAAAATTAATGAGATGCAAAAAATAACGGTAAAAAATAGTTGTAAGTTACTCCAAAGTCTAAAGCGCCCTCTATCAACATTTTTTGAAATTTATCTGTATAACTTATTTTCAAGACAATACTGACACAAAGAATAATTTTAGTGAAAACCGCAAATCAATTGACCAATTTTTCTTATTACTAGCAGGGGTGACCGAGCTCAGCTCGGTCAAAATTAACTTTGTTTTCAACTCGATATAGTATTATTACTGTAAAACATGTTATTAATAATAGTATTATTTACAAAAACAATCAATAAGAAAACTATGTTTGTATGCACAAGTTCATAAATTTTACTTTATTTTAAAATTTACAACGAAAGGACATCAATCCAAATCACTTTTTTAGCTCGACTCTGATTAGTTTAATTATGCATCTCGAAGACTATTAAGAATGTAAAAGAAATTTCTTCACATTCTGAAAGACAATATTTTTTGCCAGATATAACCAAATTTGGACACATTCTTTTATTTGGCGCCAAATATGTGTTTTGGTTTCGTAACCTTAATAGTCGATTTTTCGGCCAAATTTCGCCAGTATTTTGTTAAATATCGCCAACTCATTGGCTTTTTCCATAGTCTCGTGATCCTGACCCTTATTACCCAAATGATCCACTAATCACATATGATCAAACATGTGACTTAGCTCAATGGTCTTCAGGTAATCAAAAACAGTAGAGTATAAAATGAATCAAAATCATTTAAGCCATTTCTTAAGTAAAATTAGCTTGACAGCATTCAGCAATGAAGCGATATGACCCACTAATATAATTTTGTTTAATATGCAACTCAGCTCAATAGTCTTCTCGCGACAAAAGACGTTCCGTTGCAAAATTTAGGTAAAATTGACTGAGTCGTTGTCATATATAATTAGAATGACCCGAACCCATTAAGACCTAAAACGACCCACTAATTGAATTGTTACGTGCATGTGTCTGATCTCAATGATTTTCTTTTGCCCGAAAACGATATAATAGAAAATATACTCAAAATGGTGAGAACAATTTTCTAGATAAAATTAGCATGACCCACAAATGGCCCTTATATCGAAATCTCTCGAAAATGTGACTTAGTTCATTAATTTTTGCGTGTCGAAAAACGTTAAATACAAAATTTAGATAAAATCGATTGAGCCAATTTTTAGGTATAAATAGTTTGACCTTGACCCATTATGACCCAAAATGACTCATTAATCGAGTTTTCTCAAACATCTGACCTAACCCAATGATTTTCTTGTGTCCGAAAACGATAGAATATAAAATTTAGTCAAATTTGCGCGAGACATTGTCTAGATAAAATTAGAATAACCCAAAAGTGACCCACCGATCGAAATTTCTCGAACATGTGACATAGCCCAATGATTTTCTCGTGCCAAAAATATACTGTGTACAAAATTTCGTTAAAATCGATTCATCCGTTCTTTAGATATAGCTTGACCATGACCCATCATGACCCACAAATGACCCTTATAATCGAAATCTCTCGAACATGAGACTTAGCCCATTAGTTTTCTCGTGTATAAATATTGTTACACTCAAAATTTCGTTAAACTCGATCGTGCCGTTCTTTAAATATAAATAACTTGACCCAGACCCTTTATGACCCAAAATGACCCATTAATCGAAATTTCTCGATCATGTGACCTTGCCCAATGATTTTCTCGTGCCAAAAAGTGTTGTATACAAAATTTCGTTAAAACTGATCAACATGTTCTTTAGATATAGCTTGACATGACCCGTTATGACCCATCATGACCCATAAATGACTCTTATAATCGAAATCTCTCAAACATGTGAGATAGCCCATTAATTTTCTCGTGTGAAAAAACTTACATACAAAATTTCATTAAATTTGATACTGTCGTACTTTATATATAAATAGCTTGACCCAGACCTTTTATGACCCAAAATGACCCAGTAATCGAAATTTCTCGAACTGAGACCTAGCCCAATAGTTTTCTCGTGCCAAAAAAATGTTGTATACAAAATTTCGTTAAAATCGATCCACCTTTTCTTTAGCTATAGCTTGACCATGACCCATTATGACCCACAAATGACTCTTATAATCGAAATCTCTCGATCGTGTGACTTAGCCCATTAGCTTTCTCGTGTCAAAAAACTATTACAGGCAAAATTTCGATGAAATTGATTCTGCGGTTCTTTAAGTATGAATAGCTTGACCCAGACCCTTAATGACCCAATATGACTCATTAAAATTTTTTTTCGAACATGTAACCTAGCCCAATATTTTTCTCGTGCCCGAAAACCATAGAATGCAATTTTTACTCAAAAAATCGCTAGATAAAAATAGCGTGACCCACAATGACCCCAAAAATGACCCACTAACCGAGTTTTCTCGAACATGTTACCTAACCCAATGGTCTTCTTGTAATCCAAAACGATAAAATATAAAATTTGGTCGAAATCGTTAGAGCCGTTTTTTAAATAAAAATGGCTTGACCCACAATGACCCAAAAGTGACCCACTAATCAAAATTTTTCGAACATGTGACCCAGTTCAATTGTTTTCTCGTGCCAAAAAACGATTGGATACAAAATTTCCTTAAAATCGATCCAGCCGTTCTCTAGATATAAATAGTTTGATCCTGACCCATTATGACCCAATAATCGAATTTTCTCGAACATGTGACTTAGCCCAATGGTCTTCTCGTGCCCGAAAATGGTGAAATCCAAATTTTTGCGAAAATCGTTAGAGCCGTTTTTGAGATAAAATTTACCCACACAGACACACACACACACACAATTTTTGCTCGCATTATAGTATAAGACATTTATAATCATTTGAAATTTGAACCTACCCACTCCCATTGAACACAGTTCAATTTGCGCTACTTAACCACAAATTTTGAGCTCAAAATTTATGTCAAACTTTTAAAAAATTTTAATGAGAGGCAAAAAATAACGGTAGAAAATAGTTGTTTGTTACTCCGAAGTCTAAAGCGCCCTCTATCGGCATTTTTTGAAATTTATCTTTATAATTTATTTTTAAGACAATACTGACATAAAGAATAGTTTTCGTGAAAACCACAAACGAATCGACCAATTTTTCCGTTTTTAATAATCATTTCAAATTTTGGACCCTAAACTTTGATGGCGCCTATCTCCTTCCGAAGAAGTTTGGGGCCCTTAGTTTCCCATTTAATATTATTTGTCTTGATGTGTACTATCACCCCTTAAAGTTTTGCCCAGTAGTTTAGATACACCCTGTATATTGAGTGCATGCGTGTATGAGAGAGAGAAGGAGAGGGAGAGAGGTTTATATATATATATATATATATATATATATATATATATATATATATATATATATATATATATATATATATACTTTTTTGTTTGTTATGGATAACTATTATTTTTACTTACTTTCAACTCCTTTTTTGTAAAATATCTTTGTTCCTTGTTTAATAATTTGGTTTTTGTGTGCTGGTAGCCCCAAATACGTATTATTTTGCTATTTCATGGCTAATACGTGGATGAAACCGCACACTTCATTTGTAGTTCCAGAGCATTTGGGGCCTGACGATTCTGCTCTAATAGAATTTGTAGCCCCAAAGGGCTACAAATTCTATTTGCATTCCTTTTATTTATTTATTTTTTCAGATTTACTCGTTACACTATTTTTTATTTTATTATGATTCAATTCAATTCTAATTCTTCGTTTTGGTTTATTGTTTGATTGATAAAATCCATTGGTGAATCTTGTCTACTTTTAATGGTATTATATATATATATATATATATATATATATATATATATATATATATATATATATATATATATATATATATATATATTGTGAATTGTGTCATTAATATGTATGTATGTTAAGAGTTAAAAATATTTTTTTACTTATAACATAGCAATTTAAAAAAGAAATTTAGAAGAAATTATAGTGCATTCTTTTTTTTTGGGGGGGGGGGGGTGGAAGAGGGACATGATGTATTTTACAATAGAAAGAATATTCCACTTTTTACTGTATTTCTAAGAATATTTTTACTATATTCAATATTTTTATTAATATGTTTGTGATACAATTGTTTCTAATTATTTTGTATAAAGAATGTTATATTCGTTTTCTGAAGTAATGCATTTTACATATCTTTAAAGCAAATATTAAAATTAACTAAGATACATAATAAAAAAAATTAAAAATTGTAAATCAATTGCAAATTTTAATATAATTACATCATTAACACCTGCACTTCATAGTTATAAATTAGGAACTACGAATTTTAGCATCAGTATCAATATTAATGTATATTTTCAGAATATAATATAAAATATTTTTTTTTTTTTTTAAGTTTTGAGTTTAGACACATATCTGTGTTTCTAAAGAAAATATAACTCATGTGTAGTTTCAAAATAAGTTTAAAAAATAAGAAACTTATAAAAATTAAATTCATTACCTTAGTACATTCATCGACAGGAAATGTGATTCAAAACACTAATTTTTAGACAATTATCTGAAAAATCTTCTGCCTTTACCAAATAATGGAAGAAATTTTTTCAATTACACAGTTTCTGCTAATATGGATAATATTTCAATTATCCATTTCCATGCACTTCGCTTAATTTGGAAAATTTGACGCAAAAAAACCATTTATATAAATATTATATGGGTGATTCTCAAAATAGGGGACAATTTCAAAAATGAAATCTTAAAAAAATTACTGTTAGCAAAATTTCTGAAAAAAATATGTGTTGTTAATATAGTATTAGGTATACTTTACATGTAGTCAGCAGAGCTAAATATTTAAAAATTAACTTTTAAAAAAATAATTAGTATTTTTTGAGCCATGCTAATGACAAAACAAACTGCATGGAATAAATATATTAAGAAATTTTTATTTTCTTCCTGTTTAAATATTTTTTTCTACGTTTATTAGCCTTCCTTTCCAACAAATAGTTTCCATTTTTACATATATGGGTCATTTTCAAAAAACTTGTACATTTGGGAAATTTTTCACAAATAAAAAAAAAATTTAAATGCAACTTATAAAAATATTAGACGATTCTAAAACATTTCTTGTATATAAAACTGAAAACAGCAGTTCACTTTTTGATTTGGAATGTCAAATAAAAAATAAAGTATGAACTTGCAACAGTAAAATTTTCCCCTCTGTTACCAACAGTCAAAAATTTTTTTTTAAAAAAATAAAACACCTAAAACAGTAAATATCACGTTTCCTTTAATTACATGATTGGTACTTTCAGAAAATTCTAACTGTTGTTTTGTTATAATTATTTTTATTTTTGTAAAATACAAAAGATTTCCTCTCTGTTACTTTTTTGGAATAATCATAAGTTTTAATTAAATGTGCATTCACATTTTTTCAGTTAAATTATAAAAAATATTACATAAATAAAATATTAGTTAAAGTTACACAATTAATTATTCAAAATGATGATTGATAAAATTTTTAGTGAAATAAACCAGCTTAAATTGACGGTAACAGAGTGGAAAAAAAAAGTAACCGAAGGGAACGCTCATTGATAGTGGAGCGATATTTGATGTGACATATTTTTTTATATCATGTATTGTATCCGATCTTAATGTTTTAAACATATCCAGCAAGAATTTAAAGATTTTTACAAAAATTACTATTGAAAAATAGTGGAATTTAGCGGGGCATTCTCTTTTGTAAATTTATATCATGTGCTATGACAAACGCATTGCTTAGTTTTTAAAAAAAAAATCTTATCGTATATTAGTCGAGGTAGTGGTGGTTTAAAGCAAGAATTTAAGATTTTTGCAAAAAATACTGTTAAAAAATAGTGGGATTAGACCAGGCAATTTTTTAATATAACTTTTCATTATGTGTTATAAGCTATCATGAAGTTTCAATGTTTCAAACAGATCAAGTCAGAATTTAAGACATTTGCAAAAAACTACTATTCGAAAATACTGGTATTTCATGTGGCATTGTTTTTATAAATTTTTATCATATCTGTGTTTCAATTTCTAACAGCTCGCCTTAGATTTTCAAATTTTAACAAATTCGCGTGCCTATTGGATGACACTTTAACCCAAGAAATAACGATTTTTACAGAAATTGCAATTTGAAAATAGTAGTATTTGACGCGGTGTATCTTTTTTTATAAATTCTTTCCTACTTAAATAATGATCTTTTCTTCTTTAATACATTTTTATCATGTGTTATAAAATATTCTAAAATTTGAAACAGATCAAGCAAAGAATTAAAGGCTTTTACAAAAATTAATATTCGAAAATAGTGGTATTTCACGCTGCATTATTTTTTCATAAATAAGTAGTATTGATTCATAAATATAAATGACTACAATCAAAGAAGCATTTTGTTTGAGAAAATTAAAGCCTAATGTTTATGACAAGTAGCTCACCACAAAAACTACTATTTTATATTTAAAAAGAAAAATGCATATTTTTAATTCTGTTCTAAGAACATGAAACGAGAATGTGCAGCCCACAAGAACAATGTTTAAATAAACTTGTTTTTTTAGTAGTTTCTTACTCTGTTCCACTTTGTTCCACTCTGTTACCATAAGCATGGTAACAGAGGGGAATGGTAACAGAGGGGAAAAAAACTGCAAATAATTTTATCAGCACAAAGTGAATTAAAAACAAGAAAAACTAAGCCTATTTATTTAAGAAGCATCATTTGATCTTATGGTTAAAATTTTATAAAAGTATAAAAAAAATAAATTTCACATAAATAAGCTGGTAACAGAGGGGAAACTAAATAAAACATCCTTATCTTGTAAATGCTTTAGTTCAACACCACGGTAAAAATAACTTAATAATTTAAAAAATGATGGCCTCATCTAAATATAGACTGTTCGAAGAACTGCAAAATCTTGTGTTGAACACTTAGTAGTAATAATTTATTACAATAAATATGGTAACAGAGTGGAAGTAACAGAGGGGAAAAAATCTGGGGACAACAATAAATTGCTCCATTTTTATAAAAAAACAAGTTTTTAACCCGCGAGTAGTCGCGACGTTTTTCACAACGCCATTAGTCGCGCTCGGTCTTTTCGCCGCTGGCCCCCCCGCATACCAAATATGTAAAATAAGAAATATTTTTCACCTAATATACGAAAATAACATTACAAAGAAGATATAAATTTGCAGTTTTCTTAAATTATGCATTTTATTCATGAGATCTGGAGTCATTGGAGAAAGTAAAAATGAACTCACATTAGTGATTTTTACGTAGACTTTTTCGCCAATTTCAACTTTGTTTCTAAAAATGTACCTGAAATAAAAACAGGGGTGTCCTGTTACTTCACTAAGGTGTTCGAGAAAGCTTCAAAGTCAGCTACGTGGTAGATCTCCGTTGTATTTGTAATGTAATATAAGTTAGGAGAAGATAAGTTATACGGGCGGCGAAAAGACCGACACGCGACTACTGACGGGTTAAAAATAACTTTATATCCACATATTTACCAATTATATCAGGTATTATCGTAAGTTCAAAATGGGGGAGTTTTCCACGTCCAACTACCAAAAAATTCAAAATTCTTTTTCAAAAAATAGCATATAAATATATACACATATAAGCACATACTCTATGTATATTTCAACATGTTTATTTATATTATATCAGTTATTAATATAGTATTCTGTACAATTTATTACATACAATAAATCCAATTCACAAACCCTTTAAAAAAAAAAAAAAAAAAAAAAAAAAAAAGCATATTGCATCGAGTCTTTTAAAGTGTTTAAAAATTATGATAATGATAGTTCGAAGTTCAAGTTAAAAACATAGATTTGTCCACAAAGTATTCTGTACAATTTATTACATACAATAAATCCAATTCACAAATCCTTTTTTAAAAAAGTAAGCATATTGCATCGAGTCTTTTAAAATGTTTAAAAATGATGATAATGATAGTTCGAAGTTCAAGTTAAAAAACCTAGATTTGTCCACAAAAATTGGTCCAGAGATTCCCAGTATTTAAATACATAAGTTCATATAAGATTCATTACCTTTTTAATTTTCATTACTAGTTCAACGTAGTTCATTTCCTCCATTTTTTTCTCACTTGAAAACGCTTTCGCCTATTTCTAAGGCATCTTCAGTCAAGAATAAGCAACTCATTCAGTTTTTCGGCAGAGATTTTCGAAATTTTCCTCCTTTTCTTTTTGCTTGAGATATCAGCTGGCGCCATCTATTATCAATAATTGCATGTGTAATATCATTACATACTATTTTCTCATTTTCTTCTTGTAAGGTTGTTATTTCTATTGCTTCTCTGATCAAAGCATTGTGAAGGCATCCATAATTTGCAATTTTTTCAATCTCTATTGTCTTATTTTTAATCGGAGTTTCTATGTTTTTCCTTGCCAATGCTGTTTTTTGATTATTGTATTTTAAGTCTCGAATATGCTCGCTTAATCTTTCCTCAATTTTCCTTTTGGTCATCCCTACGTATACAATATCTTCATTATTATTATTTTTACATGTAATTTTATAAATCCCAGCTGTTTGTAGGTCATCGTATTTTTCTATATCGTTGCGTATTAAATTGAAAAGGGAGGGATTTGGTGTTAATGGTACTTGTTTTCCTAGTTTTTTTATTTCTCTTTTTATTTTAAGTGAGATGCCGTTTAAGAATGGAAAGGGGGGTGTGAAATCATTTTTCTTTTTCTGTGCTGGCTGGATTAGGTCAAATTTATCTTTAGTTTTCTGTATTAATCTTTTAATCGTTTCTTTTGAATGTCCTGCATTAATTCCTATTGTTTCAATTGTTTTTAGTTCTTGATTTAATAATTTTTCGTTCGAACATACATGCAGTGCTCGGTTTATATAGGTATTTAACGCTGATAGCTTATAGGTGAGGGGGGTATTGGCTGCATTTGAGATTATGTTTAGGTTAGCTGTGGGCTTTCTGTAAACGGTCGTTTGTATTTCGTTTTCGTCGTACATTAGTTTAACGTCTAGGTATTCTAGGGATCTGTTTTTTTCTTCTTCTATTGTAAATTGAATATTTTTATCGTATAGATTGACTGCGTTCAGTAATGATGTAAGATTAACTTTATTGTTCGTTATTATGAATATGTCATCTACATATCTGATCCAGGTTCTTATTTCATTTTTATGGTCGTTTATTATTTTTTCTTCCAGTTTTCTCATTTTCCACTCTGCTATTACATTTGAGATGGGAGACCCCATCGGAACCCCTTTTAGTTGCTTATATATTCTATTGTTAAATTTAAAGTAGTTTTCATTCAGTATTAGGTTGGTCGCGCTTTTTAATGTGTTGCGAATATCTGGGTTACTGTAATTTTTTCTATAGCGTCTTCTATTTCTTTGGTCATTTCTTTAATATTTATTGATGGGAATAGATTGGTTACATCCAGGCTTATCATATAGTCATCTGGTTTAGGTATATGTTCTCTTATATTTTGTATGAATTTATTTGTTGAGTTTATAGATACTTCGGAGGGGGGGAGCATTTCTTCATAAATTTTTCGCATATGTTTTTCTAGGTCGTAGGTTGGACTTAATTAAATTAATATAGTGAATAAAAAATTAAGTCCAACCTACGACCTAGAAAAACATATGCGAAAAATTTATGAAGAAATGCTCCCCCCCTCCGAAGTATCTATAAACTCAACAAATAAATTCATACAAAATATAAGAGAACATATACCTAAACCAGATGACTATATGATAAGCCTGGATGTAACCAATCTATTCCCATCAATAAATATTAAAGAAATGACCAAAGAAATAGAAGACGCTATAGAAAAAATTACAGTAACCCAGATATTCGCAACACATTAAAAAGCGCGACCAACCTAATACTGAATGAAAACTACTTTAAATTTAACAATAGAATATATAAGCAACTAAAAGGGGTTCCGATGGGGTCTCCCATCTCAAATGTAATAGCAGAGTGGAAAATGAGAAAACTGGAAGAAAAAATAATAAACGACCATAAAAATGAAATAAGAACCTGGATCAGATATGTAGATGACATATTCATAATAACGAACAATAAAGTTAATCTTACATCATTACTGAACGCAGTCAATCTATACGATAAAAATATTCAATTTACAATAGAAGAAGAAAAAAACAGATCCCTAGAATACCTAGACGTTAAACTAATGTACGACGAAAACGAAATACAAACGACCGTTTACAGAAAGCCCACAGCTAACCTAAACATAATCTCAAATGCAGCCAATACCCCCCTCACCTATAAGCTATCAGCGTTAAATACCTATATAAACCGAGCACTGCATGTATGTTCGAACGAAAAATTATTAAATCAAGAACTAAAAACAATTGAAACAATAGGAATTAATGCAGGACATTCAAAAGAAACGATTAAAAGATTAATACAGAAAACTAAAGATAAATTTGACCTAATCCAGCCAGCACAGAAAAAGAAAAATGATTTCACACCCCCCTTTCCATTCTTAAACGGCATCTCACTTAAAATAAAAAGAGAAATAAAAAAACTAGGAAAACAAGTACCATTAACACCAAATCCCTCCCTTTTCAATTTAATACGCAACGATATAGAAAAATACGATGACCTACAAACAGCTGGGATTTATAAAATTACATGTAAAAATAATAATAATGAAGATATTGTATACGTAGGGATGACCAAAAGGAAAATTGAGGAAAGATTAAGCGAGCATATTCGAGACTTAAAATACAATAATCAAAAAACAGCATTGGCAAGGAAAAACATAGAAACTCCGATTAAAAATAAGACAATAGAGATTGAAAAAATTGCAAATTATGGATGCCTTCACAATGCTTTGATCAGAGAAGCAATAGAAATAACAACCTTACAAGAAGAAAATGAGAAAATAGTATGTAATGATATTACACATGCAATTATTGATAATAGATGGCGCCAGCTGATATCTCAAGCAAAAAGAAAAGGAGGAAAATTTCGAAAATCTCTGCCGAAAAACTGAATGAGTTGTTTATTCTTGACTGAAGATGCCTTAGAAATAGGCGAAAGCGTTTTCAAGTGAGAAAAAAATGGAGGAAATGAACTACGTTGAACTAGTAATGAAAATTAAAAAGGTAATGAATCTTATATGAACTTATGTATTTAAATACTGGGAATCTCTGGACCAATTTTTGTGGACAAATCTAGGTTTTTTAACTTGAACTTCGAACTATCATTATCATCATTTTTAAACATTTTAAAAGACTCGATGCAATATGCTTACTTTTTTAAAAAAGGATTTGTGAATTGGATTTATTGTATGTAATAAATTGTACAGAATACTTTGTGGACAAATCTATGTTTTTAACTTGAACTTCGAACTATCATTATCATAATTTTTAAACACTTTAACCCTTTCGTGGTTATAAGCGCGTATACGCGCCCAGAATACCACTTAATTTGAATTGCGAAATGCCATACTGACACTGCAATTTTTAAATGAAAATTTTAATTTTACAAAGAACGTAAAAAAAAAAAAACATTTATATATTATGAAATAAATTTGTTTTTAAATTCCGGTGTCATTCAATCATTTTAGTATTTTATGAATAGAAGTGCTTTAACCGTCAAAGGGTTAAAAGACTCGATGCAATATGCTTTTTTTTTTTTTTTTTTTTTTTTTTTTTAAAGGATTTGTGAATTGGATTTATTGTATGTAATAAATTGTACAGAATACTATATTAATAACTGATATAATATAAATAAACATGTTGAAATATACATAGAGTATGTGCTTATATGTGTATATATTTATATGCTATTTTTTGAAAAAGAATTTTGAATTTTTTGGTAGTTGGACGTGGAAAACTCCCTCATTTTGAACTTACGATAATACCTGATATAATTGGTAAATATGTGGATATAAAGTTGTTAATACAGGTATTAAAAAAATTTTATAGATAAAAAACTTTGGTTTTTTTATTAATCCATCTTGAAGGGTTAAAAATATATTATATGGTCTGTGCTACAGATAAGACATACAACAATTGTCACAACTGAAAAAATTAGCATTTTTGATAATTGATTTATAATTTTATAGCAGTTGAAAAAGTAAAAAGGGAAGAGGGGACATAGCATTTTGGCTATAGCTGACACATTGAAACCATAACTACACTAATATTATTTTTAATTTCTGATAATATTTAGCACACATTTACTCTAAACAGTCAGACAAGTAATGTAAATTCTTAAATTTTATTTTTTAAACTTTATTTTAGTTATTAAAAATTCTTAAAATTGGGGGACATAGAATGTACAAGTTTTTTGAAAATGACCCATATACATATAAGGAGAATAAAAACATTACCAAAGAGCAAACTTTGTTTACATGAACAACATTGTGACACTAACAGTGTAAGAAGCTATCTTAGTGATTTTCTGACAGATTTAATGCATATTTTAGGGATAATAAATGTAATACCTAAATTTATATGTAAAATTAAATTTTAAAAAGGATACAATATAAGTACTGGTTACATTTATGCACATAGGAGTCTTTAGCATGGACAGAAAAACCATGCTAATGACACTGATATTTGTCCATGCTAATGACAAATTTTAATTTAAATAAGATTATGAGCCATAATATAATCACAATGCAATAGTCCTTTCTGGGGCTTTTTAAAACACAAAAGTTCTATGCAAATAAGTAAAATAAAAATTTTAACTATAAAATAAACATGAAAATTATTATCCATTCTAATGACATACAATTGATGTACTTGCCTAATATTCAACTTCTATTCTTAAAATACAATACATGCTTCTATTTTCAGGCTGGAATAAAATGGTTACTTGTTGCCATGGAGAAACTTTATATTTTCAAAGTATTGTCATATGTGAAAATGAAATTTTGATTAATAAACAGCTGTTATAGTATGACCTTGTTTTGAAAACAGAATATGGAGGACAAACTTTAATTCTCTTTTTATATACTATAATTTTATTTTTAAAAAGAAATTTATTGGATAAATCCTCTCCTTGATTAATTTAAAGAAAGAATAACATTTGTTTTATTTTATGAACATGATATTAACTCTTGAAAAAGCTAGTATATACAAGGCACAGCTGCTGTGGACATCCATGCTAATGACATTTTGAACATTTATTCTGTTATTTTAAGGTGTTTTTAACTAAAAAGTGAGTAATTCTTGAGTGCAAATAATGAATAATATTAAGACAAACATATTGTGATAATTTAGATTTATCACAGGCTTTTAAAGACATTTTTTCTGAAAAGAGATTTCACTATGGAACGGAAAACACAAAATGGCTTTCATTCTCAAGATGAAAAGAGCGGCCATTTAAAAGGATCGCTAAATCATCATCGATCAGCTGAAAAGACAGGCGGGCGACACTAACTTGAATAGAGGACCACACGAGTCGCACCTTTGATAGCACGCCGACGCAGAAATGAAAGCGAAAGAGTCCAGACGTCCAGACATATTGTCGCCATGGGTGTGTATTTTCAGGTACGAATGAGAAGACGATGTTACGAATCTCTTAATGAGAAAAGATCATTAAGGTTGACGATTGGTTCGTGACCTTTAGGGGAGGTCTTGGCTGAGACGAAAAAGAGGAAGCCAAGGTTTTTTGGAGAGGATTCGGATCTCGGAGTGAGAAGAGAGAGAACAGAGCTCAGGGCTCGGATTTGTTCTCTGAGAAAAGCGGATCGGCTCGGATCGGGAGCTGTAGAGGGTGACATCACCCAAGTGAGTCGGAAGAGAAGGACTCTCGCCAGGAGAGTACCGGTGTCAAGTCTTATCTTCGGTGACTAGAGTACGCCGTGTTGCTAATTAGTAGAAACTGTATGTGATTTATAAACTGAATATTCTCTGAACTGAAATAGAACAGAACTTTGGACTTGGAGCTGGTGGATTAAGATCCTACGTGTTCTAAATTAATTTATGCTGTACATAAAATTTAATACAGAGAATCATTTTTATTGTTATAAATAAATAATTGATTCTCCATTAAATTGCCTGGATTATTTGCCGAGCGGCACTTACGCTACCAACCACTTAGCTTTAATGTTTAATCTATTTGAGGCAAGTTATTACAGCTGGTGGCAGCGGGAGCCACTAGCCCAGGACTATAGTTCGCCGTGCAGTTCCAGAGTTAATCACCGATAGAATCCAGCGCCTAGCTGACGAAGGCACCCAGCCGCCAAGAGAAACCCAGCGCCTAACTGACGAAGGCACCCAGCCGCCAAGAGAAACTCAGCGCCTAGCTGACGAAGGCACCCAGCCATAACCAGAGATACAACGCCTAACCGACGAAAGGCCACCCAGCCGCAACCTGCCCGTAGCACCCAACACCCTCCGACGGAAAGATGCCCCAAGAGAGATGCAGACGACGGAAATAGGTAAGCTCATTCATTCTAAATTTTGAGTGGCTCTGTTTCATAATTATTGCACAAAAGTAAATTCAGTGAGGAAATTTATGTACTATGTTTCTATACTTTTATTATTTTAATCTAAAATTAAGAAATTAGTAAAAAGTATTGCAAAAAAAAAAAAAAAAAAAAAAAATTTCTTCTCTTTTTTTAATGATAAAAACATTAAATGTTAAATGCATTTTTTTTCCGGACAAAACGGAACAAATTAGAAAGTTTTGAAAAAAAAAAGAGTGTAAAACTTTTGTAAAATTGTAAACTCTTGTACAATTGTAAAATTTTTTTTAGCAGCATAAATGTTATGAGGTTAGTCATAAATTTAAATTTCCTTTAAAGGCTTCTAAACAGAGAGGGATATTATTACCTGTTGATCTAAAATTATTTATGTTTACATTTTTAAAGTGTAGTTTTCGAAAAATCTGAATGCTAAAACTGGCAATATTTTTCTAGAATTAGAAATAAGTACAGGTACTTGTATTGTGGTCGGTTGAAAAAAAAAAAAAGTGTTGAATCGGTAAATTGTGTACTTTTCATGTATATATTTTTCATTTCATTCTCATTTACTGTGTTTAAATTGTGTAGTAAAGTGTATGTATAGAATTAACATTGCATATATGCTAGGGTAATTTTATAGGTTGTTAGGAAATAAATAGAAATTTCGGTTAGGGCAACTCAGTCTAAAAATGACAATCATTACTGATTTAAAGCAATGTAGAAAAATCGATTTGCAAATGTTAGCAGACGAGTTGGGAATTGATATTGATAAGAGTGATAAAATAGCTGTAATCATACAGAAAATTGAATCAGCTGCAGATTATGATAAAGAGCTTACTTTATCGCAGGCTAATTATATTGTACAAGATAGGGAGGCTCAAGCAGTCGAGCAAAAAGAAAGAGAAAGGGTCGAGCGAGAACTAGAAGCAGAAAGAGAAAGGGCGGCGCGGGACAGCGAAGAAAAACAGAAAGAAAGGGAATTTCAATTAGAACAATTGAGATTAACTCAAAATGCAAATAGACGTGAATCTACGTCAAGTAGCGGATCTGAGAGGAGTCATAAACCCCCTTTAAAAGCGTTAATGCACAAATTCGATCCAGAACGATCAGATATTACTCTGTTTTTAAACTTTTTCGAACGGCAATCCTCTCGAGCAGGCATAGAAACAGAAGAGCTTGTGACTCATCTTTTATCGCTACTCCCGGCAGATATTGCAGAATTAATTTTGCGCGAGCCCACAGATAAAATCGACGATTTCGCGCACGTGAAATCAATTTTGTTAGCACGCTTTCGGCTAAGTCCTGAAGCGTATCGCCAGAAATTTACAAGGCATTCTCGGATACCAGGCACCCCTTGGAAGGATATTATTTTCGAGTTAAATAGTTATCTAGAAGGATGGTTAACCGGACTAGAAATTTCAAATTTCGAAGACTTAAAGAAATTATTGGTAACAGACCAAATTAAGCGCCGTACGCCGATAGAATATAAAGAGCATTTTATTGACTCTTGGGCAAATTTCAAAGACCCGTTAGTTCTAGTTAAGTGTTTAGACGAGTTTGAGGCAGTCAAAGGACCCTCGAAAAAAATCTGGAACCCGAGAAATTTTCCCATAAAATCAGAAAAACCGAGACTCGAAGATAAACCGCGTGTTGAGAAATCGACCGAAACTAAAACGAATTGGAGAGACAAGGATCCCGATAAAGAAAGAAACCGTGTTTTTGAGCAAAAGAGAACAAACAAATGTTTTATTTGCGGAAGTTCTTCGCACTATCGTGCCCAGTGCCCAGAAAAACACAAGAGGGAAAATAACGCCACGTCTGTAGGGCATTTAAATAAAAATCAAGAATTTGAAAAAGGTTTTTCGCCATATTTAAGTAAGGCTCGTATTAACGGGGAGGAAATTACGGTATTACGAGATTCTGGTACGTGTGTCGACGTTATTTCCAGTAAATTTATAAACCACAGTCAATTAGATGGGGAATTTATGTGGATAAAACAACCACTCTTAAATGATGTTCGCTGTTTGCCCACCGCTAATATAACGCTTGAAATTGACGAAATAGGAAGTATCTCGACGAAGGCTATAGTAACTGATAAAGACGTAGATATGTCCTATTATATACTAGGGAATGATACGCAGAAGCTCATCGACGAGAGAAAAAAACGCGAAATCAAAACATTGAACGCAGTAATGACGCGCGCGCAGGCGAAAAAAAGCGAAACTTGCTCCGGGAGTGACGTAGGCGAACAAGAAACCGATACTAACTTAGGGGCAGGGGAAAACGATTTCACGGAACAGGCAGATCCGGAAAGGTCAGATAACGAGTTTTTACCGATAGCAGGGGAAGACTCAGGGACCGGCTTGTCGAGAATTAAAAGGGCAGAATTCATAACCGAACAAGAGACGGATTCCTCGCTACGAGACATTCGCGAAAAAGCAAAACAAAAGAAATCAAATTTCGAAATTAAAGAGAATTTAGTAATGAGGAAAGTAACGGATCATCACGGATTCGAAAGAAAACAGTTAGTTGTCCCAACTAAGTACAGGGAAGCGATACTTAGCGCTTGTCACGAAGGTATAGCGGCTCACATGGGCCAATCAAAAACAAAAGATAAAATATTGAGATATTTTTTCTGGCCTAATATTATTAGGGAAATCGAGGATTTTGTCAAGTCATGCCATGCTTGCCAGGTAGTGGGAAAAGCGGGGGAAACTAAGAAAGCCCCATTAAAATTAGTTCCCATAATTTCAGAAGTATTTTCAAAATTATCGTGCGATCTAGTAGGCCCCTTACCGACATCAAAAAAAGGGAATAAATATTTACTCACAGCAATATGTGTTTATTCACGTTATCCAGAAGCCATACCGATACCAGATATGCTCTCGGAAACGATCATTGAAGCGATGATCACGATTTTTAGTAGACTTGGTTACCCGTCTAGCATACAAACGGACCTTGGGAGGAGTTTCACTTCGAATTTAACGACAGCTTTCCTAAAAAGGTTTGGGGTAAAACTAAACCATTCAAGTGTATGTCACCCCTCCTCAAACGTTATCGAAAGATGGCACAGGTCAGTAAAAAGGCTTTTAAAAGTGCTATGCGTGGAAAACGGTAGTGACTGGGAAGCTAATCTGCCCCATGCGCTTTTAACTCTTAGGACGGTAACGCATGATTCTACAGGTTTTAGCCCAGCAGAGCTAGTTCACGGGAGAAATCTCCGTACTCCGGAAACCCTACTTTTCGAACAATGGACGGGAGAAAATGATGAGCATGAATTAGTTACTGAGTACGTCTTCAAACTTATCAACCGACTGAAACGCTGTCAGGAGCTAGCGGTCGAAAACATGACAATTACTAGAGATAAACGGAAAATGTGGTATGATAGAAATGCTAAAGAACGAAAATTTCAACCAGGAGACGAAGTGTTAGTTTTAGCAACTAACAAGAAAAACAAAATGTCTGTAGGTTGGATAGGCCCCGGTAGAGTAGAGTCTAAAATTTCTGAGACGAATTATATTGTGAGTATACCAGGGAGAAGAGAAAAATCGCAAATCTATCATGTAAATCTTTTAAAACCCTGCATCACCAGGGTAGGTAAAATAAATATTCTGACAAAAGAATTTAATGAGACAGATGAATCTCAGGATTTGGAGATAGCTTTCCCATTAGCAGATTCAGATAGTTATGACTTTGACGAAGTTATCAAACAAAGTGCATTAAACGAGCGGTGCACAGCAGGGGAAATTCAAATGTTAAAACAGGTATTAGACGAATACAGGGAAGTTTTTTCGAATGACCCGGGCTTAACGGACCTGACTATTCATGATATTGAGCTAACTGAGGAAAAACCGGTGAGAATTAGACCGTAGGGTATCTCCTAGACAGAATGAAATACTGAAAAAAGAAATAAAGCGCATGCTTGAATTAAATATAATTAAGGAAGGGGAGTCTGATTATAATTCTCCCATGATTTTAGTCGAAACTCCGGGGAGGGAACCTCGACCATGCATTGATTATCGCCGTTTGAATGCGATAACAAAAACAGAATTTTTTCCGCTTCCGAATATTGAAGAAAGGGTCGAAAAGGTGGCGGCGGCAAAATATATTTCTGTATTAGACCTGACCAAAGGATACTGGCAGATACCCATGACACCAAAAGCACAAAAATTAGCCGCTTTTGTCACTAGCTTCGGTAGCTACTTACCAAAGGCAATGCCTTTCGGTTTGTCCAACGCTAGCTATAGGTTCTCCAAATTTATGTCTAAATTACTAAATGGGTTGGAAGAATTTTGTCTTCCATATTTAGATGACATGGCCATTTTTTCAGATAGCTGGGAAGACCATATTCAGCATCTAAACACGGTACTAAATCGAATTAAAGAGGCGAAACTTACCGTTAAAATTTCGAAATGCAGATTCGCACAAAAAACGGTTAAATATCTGGGACACATAGTAGGGGAAGGAAAAAGGAAACCAGCAGAAGCAAAAATCCGCGCCATAACGGAACTCCCAGACCCTAAAAATAAAACAGAAATTAGAAGATGCCTCGGCATGGCAGGGTATTACTCCCGTTATATAGAAAATTATGCGACCATCGTAGAACCGCTCACACGAGCATTAAAAGGAAAAAACAAAAAAGAAAAAATCATATGGACCGATGAGATGAAAGAGGCTTTCGAAACCTTAAAATCTAAACTCACCCAAAAACCCATCCTATATGCGCCAAATTATAATCTAGAATTTGTAGTTCAGACGGACGCGTCAGATAAAGGGATAGGGGTAGTTTTAGCACAAAGACAGGGCTCAGAAGAGCATCCCATTATATATTTGAGCAGAAAATTTTCGGAACAAGAGAAAAGTTATAGCGCAACAGAGAAAGAATGTGCAGCTATAATTTTTGCCATAAAAAATTACGTCACTACATTGATGGACAAGAGTTCAGTATCGAAACCGATCACAATCCTTTAGTGTTCCTGAAAAACAATGCAGGTAACAATTCCAGGTTGTTAAGATGGTCCTTATCACTGCAACCGTTCCTGTATGCCATAAAACACAGAGCGGGCAAGGATATACCGCACGTCGATTGTCTGAGCAGGGCAATAAAATGAAAAAAAAAAAGCTCAAATTTTTTTTTTCTCTCTCACATTTGTAAATAGTTTTCTTTTATTGTATATATAAGGTTTTCTTAATGTGTTTATACTGGTTTCAACACCTTTAAATTATTAAAGTTCTCCAAGCAAAGTCGTTAAAAGAGTTTGAAAATATTTTTTTTAAAGTGTCTTTTTAGAATTGTTAAAATTTTATTTTGAGTGCAAGGAGCCACCCAAAATGAATGAGCTAACCATGTTCTGCTTTTTAGATTTCACGCCTTTCAGACGTTAAATCATCTTAGAGGCGGGGGTAGTTGTGATAATTTAGATTTATCACAGGCTTTTAAAGACATTTTTTCTGAAAAGAGATTTCACTATGGAACGGAAAACACAAAATGGCTTTCATTCTCAAGATGAAAAGAGCGGCCATTTAAAAGGATCGCTAAATCATCATCGATCAGCTGAAAAGACAGGCGGGCGACACTAACTTGAATAGAGGACCACACGAGTCGCACCTTTGATAGCACGCCGACGCAGAAATGAAAGCGAAAGAGTCCAGACGTCCAGACATATTGTCGCCATGGGTGTGTATTTTCAGGTACGAATGAGAAGACGATGTTACGAATCTCTTAATGAGAAAAGATCATTAAGGTTGACGATTGGTTCGTGACCTTTAGGGGAGGTCTTGGCTGAGACGAAAAAGAGGAAGCCAAGGTTTTTTGGAGAGGATTCGGATCTCGGAGTGAGAAGAGAGAGAACAGAGCTCAGGGCTCGGATTTGTTCTCTGAGAAAAGCGGATCGGCTCGGATCGGGAGCTGTAGAGGGTGACATCACCCAAGTGAGCCGGAAGAGAAGGACTCTCGCCAGGAGAGTACCGGTGTCAAGTCTTATCTTCGGTGACTAGAGTACGCCGTGTTGCTAATTGGTAGAAACTGTATGTGATTTATAAACTGAATATTCTCTGAACTGAAATAGAACAGAACTTTGGACTTGGAGCTGGTGGATTAAGATCCTACGTGTTCTAAATTAATTTATACTGTACATAAAATTTAATACAGAGAACCATTTTTATTGTTATAAATAAATAATTGATTCTCCATTAAATTGCCTGGATTATTTGCCGAGCGGCACTTACGCTACCAACCACTTAGCTTTAATCTATTTGAGGCAAGTTATTACAATATCTAAGTATAAAAACATGACAGAAAACCTCTCAATTTTTTTTGTATGCTGAAAGACATAAATTGTCCCCTATTTTGAGAATCACCCATATACAAATACCTTTCAATGCATAGTATAGATTAAATTAAAATTATATTTAACAACGAATTGGAAAATAAAAATTATTTTTATATGTGTAAATACATTTTACCAAATAAAAAAATAATAATTTGAATTTTAAAACAAACCTTTTAAAGTCACATAAAGGCATCACTTAAATTTTATATCATATATTTTAAAACATATTTTTAATTTATGAGAGCCGTCAGTGAAAAAGAATCAGTGAATTAAGTTTTATACATCTTTCATCTTGAAGGTAACTTTTTCACATGCTATTATAAATAGAACAAAAATAAAGTGATGAAATAAACAATACAAAAATGCGTATTTTAGTTAATAGCATGGTGTCACTCAAAATTTGATATCATTATTTTTAAAATTCATATTTAAAATTCCTAGAGCCATAAGTTAAACAGCTGTGTCAAAACTTTTAACCCGTTAAGGGTTTTTGTACTGATACGATATACCGTATTTACTAGTGTATACCGCGCACGCGTATATAACACGCACCCCGTACTTTACAAGGGAAAACGGTGATTTTTAAAAATCTCATATATAATGCGCACCGTAAATTTGACATGAAAGTTAATGAATGACCAAATGAATTTCAGTAAAGAAATTCTAAACAAACATTACAACAGGGCAGAAAACAAGGCGAAAATACATTTTTAGACTTCGGGTAAGGAATGAACGACGGAAATGAGAATTGCTAATTAGCGTTTAAATGATGTTACTAGCTCTGTTGCATAGAAAAGTGCAAGGAGTGAAATAAAGAAGTAATAATATTTCAATTAAATAAGAATTTCCGGGTGATTATGTCTCCTTTGATTATATTTCTTGATTCATATATATATCGTGTGATTACTTCCAAAAGTAAAACATTATTCTGTGTATAACGTGCACCTAGGAGTTTTGCTCTAATTTTTTGAAAAAAAAAAGTGCGCGTTATACACGAGTACATACGGTAGATGATATATATATTTTTTAATCATGCCAGAAAATTACTTAAAAAAACACTAAATTAAGGTACAGTTTTCAAACAAATTGCATTTAAAAATACATTCCCCTCTCCCAAATCGACAGCATAAAAGTTTAAATTATGCAATGTTTAAAAGTAATTAAATTTTAGGAAAACGGATTGCTTAAATCGTTGCCAACATCAATATGTCAGCCTTACTGGCGTACATGTTTTTGCTTTATTACAACATAAATTATTCTCAAAATTAAGTTATCAATTGCTACGTATGATATTTAATTCATCATTCTGTATAAATATTATAAGTTCTCTTTATAAAATAGTTCAAAGCCATATTTTCAATGGAAATGGAATTTGAACATATGTCATATGGTAGATTGGTTGGCAACAGCTATTATTTTAAACCAGCGGTTCCCAAACTTTATTGTTGCACGACCCACCTAATACAGTCGTGTATATCAGTATGAAAATTGTTGAATGATTTTTACAGGCTATTGGCTATCCTATCCTACGAAAAAGGCAAATTTTCGTACGAAGGATACTCTATCAACGAAAATAAGAATTCGTAATTCCAATATGTGTAAGTGGAATAATGATTAACATAACACACAAACTAGAAAAATAATTAAAATTACATTACTATGAAAATATATTTTTATAATAAGTAAGTTTTCTGGCACTGGTGCTTACCAATGAAATAAGCATCTATATCAAGACTAAAATTTGTTAATTTCAACATTAATTCACTTTCAACACACAGCTTTTTTTATACTTGTTTTTCAAAAACAGCCCAGTACAAAAAGCATATGCACACGAGTATGTTGTTTTGAACTCTATCAAGGAATTTAAAGCTCATTTAGATGTTTCAAGATATTCTGCTCGTATATTTCCTGATATAAAAATTAAGGATTTTCCCTTGAAATATTTGCTGGTGAAATTGTTATACATTTTTTAACACATTATGTACAAAATATATTATTGTGACAAACCTCAATTTTTTCTGCGACCCATTAAAATAGCCACCGCGATCCACAATTTCTAGAATGAATTTAATATTGATGTCATGTGTCAAAGTCATGATAATAAATTATTTTTTATTGCGCTAAATAAAATAGGCAATTATTGTAACTTGAGTACAGAAGCATTATGGAAATTCCAAAGAAATACACTGTGAAAACAATAACTTCAAGCAAAATAAATTGCATAAAGGTTGATTCAATCAGTGCTTATAAAGAGCAAAGTTTCTACCATTGCTAATTCGAATCCTTAGTTTTATGACTTTTTTTTGGGGGGGGGGGGAGGGGGGGGAGTTTTTTTAAAAGTTTTAAATTTTCCAAACTTTTCTAGATTATCAAAATGGCCATAACAATAACTCCTTCTATCCTTTTTAGATAACATTCAGAAAATATGTAGAAAGATTTATTCTTACCAAAATAGTGTTAATGAAATTCATAATGAAGATATTCTATGAAAAAATTTTTTTAATTGATTTATAGGTATTTTGCTCTTACTGTTCATCTTAGCCTTTAAATTCAATAGAATGACTTAAATAATTCTAGAGAGTTATTTATAAAGGATAATTAGCATAAAAAGGCAGATTCTTTCAATTAATTACAACACTAATACTGATGGCTATGCATAAATCATGTAATTTTTTTTTCTCTCTTTTCCAGTAAAACATGATTATAGGGAGAGAAAAGGATTTTTAATTTCATTCTCCAAAACAATCAGGAACGATAAGAAATTAAAGGCTCAAAAAATAATTCTTGCATATAAAAATACCCCTCAAGCAATGCATATACAGAAAATAATACATTTCTTTTTGAGATCCAGAACAAAGGCGCTACAAAAACTGTCACGAAATTTTGTATCATATACCAAATAGTGTGACTATAGATGCCTGATGTAATTTTCTTACTATTGTAACAACCTAAAAATGCAGTCAAAATTACTGAGCTAATTCTTTAACTCTTGCATACTTTTTGCAATCCTAATTCATATACAATGATATGCATAAATATGGTTTTGATCATCCTATATAACCAATTCTAAAATTTCAAAGTTGCACCTGTGAGCATTACAACATGCTGGACAGATCAAAGGTGGCTATATGGCATATAGCTTTTTTGGGAGAAATGAAACCTTTTTGAAGCACTGAAATGCAACTTAGCTGCAATATTTGTGTAGCCAGTAAAGATTATTTTTAAGAAGAATCTTGTGAATGTAATGGAGGGTATTCGGGGGATACGCTGTATATCTTCTGGATTTAAAAGAAAAAAACACCATATACCCTCTGTTTCTCAAGAAACCTATAGAATACACACTTTAGGGTATACCCTCTGCCTTGAGGGTATATCCTCTGCTTACAGCGTATACCTTCTGTTATTTTTACGACTACATCCCTGATCAATATATTGACAATAAATAATAGTTTTGCCTGGATTAAAGTCACTCTTATTACAAGATATCAATATTTTGGATGTGAGAGAAAGACAAAGAAATAAAATAATTCATCTCTATATGTAGGATTGATATAGAAATGCAATTTTCTTGGACTTGCAATCACAAGTATTGATAGATTTAACTTAAAATTATTTTTCTAGATATTGTAAATAAGTTTAATCTTTAGAGTAAATGCTTAGAGCATTATTCATGCATCGGTTCGTCTGGATTTTTCTAACATGTTCCTACTTGTGAAATTTAATTTGTTTTATACTTTCAAAAAATATGAAAAAAGTTTTTTTTAAGCATGAAAACAGTTTTTTTTTTCTTCTTCAGCATTTTAAACTAAAATGAATGCAATAGTAGTCTTGAAATGATAATAAACTGTAAATTAGTTCCTGTGACAAACATGATATTAAGACTTAAGCTGTATTTTGATACATATATATATTATCATGTTAGTGTCTAAAGTATATCAAATATCTTAGAGGCCATCTATAAATGATGTCACAAGTTTTTTCCATATTTTTGACTCCCCTCGCCCCCTTTGTCACAAAGTGTGACACTTCACTTTACCCCCTCCCCCCTTTCATCACATATCACACTACATTACATAAACATATATTTGCAGTTCTGAAACAAAGCACTATATTTTAGATCAGATTCTATTTTTAAAGTTTAACTATGTGTTTTAATGACATTTCTGAGCAGAATAATGAAACTGATTTGTCTACTTATTTTGCATAAAATGAAGTTAAAAAAAAAAAGGAAGAAGAAGAAGAAGAATAGTAATAAAATATTAATATGAAAAAACTATTGAAAACAGCAGTATTTTGGAATTTGAAACAACTCCAAATTTAGAATTTAAAATATTTGGCTTTAACTCTAATCTTTATGAACACAACATTATTTTAAAATAATTTCATGCTTCATAATTTATTTTAACCAAAACGTGTAATGCCACATTTATTCTTACCCTTTCCCATCCCCTTGTCACAATTTCATTAGCCCCCCCCCCCTTCAAGCGCGATATCATTTATGGATGGCCTCTTATGAGTATATTAAAGTAATGGTTTTTTTTCTCTTTTTCTCTTTAACAAAAGAAAAATGACACAAAAGTAAAATTTGAACACTATTTTTATTGTGTGACATGAATATAATAAAATATAATAACAAATTGAGCTTCACAACATAAGAAATAAATAAATATGATTATTTATAAGATATAGACAATGTAATAAGTAAATTAAATCATACCCACCACTGTGCAAAACATCACAAAAAAGTGAATTAAATATAAATAACCTAAATTTTTAAAAATCAATATAAATGCACTTATTCTATTAAATTAAACATATGGTGTGGTGAAAATATTTATTTTTCTGTTATTATTATTTTGTAAACATTATCTTACATTTTAAAATGAAGGGAAGGGGGATAAATAATACACTATGTAACATACATACTTTGTGGTTAATATACTTTTTTAATTCTTAGTCTATTTACTGTATTTACTTGCATATTTCTACACATCTTTTTAGTTTCTTAAGTACCAAAAGTAAGATTACTTACATTTATTTTTATTAAAGTATTTAGAAATACTACTTTTTTTCGTGGGGAGGAAAACTTGAATAACAATTGAAATTATATTTAATATAATATTTTAATAAATAATTAAAACTAGATAAGACATATTGCATCTTTAAATTCATCAAAACAGATTGCTCTAAATTTAAACTTCTCATTAAAACTTATTTTTATAAAGTATAACAAATTTGATTTTTTAAAAACTTAGCCAAGTTAGTATCTGAAATTGATGAATTCTGACAGATGGTGTAGCATATCTATTACTACTTGTACTTTTCTTGACGAAGCTAAAGGAAAATAGCAAGAAATTAGTTTATTTTTGAATCATAGAACAGAACTAAAACTTAATTCTATCATAGATTACAAAAAGAAAGAAAGAAAGAAAGAAAAAGAAAGATAGGAAAAAAAAAAAATTCAAAGTCATATGCAGTCAAATTTGCAACTATATTTTTCTTAGTTATGGGATGACAAAAAATTGGCAGAGGCATAAATTATGCAAGTAATTACAGTGAATCATGTGAAAGTTTTAGGTAATTGATTATTGAAATCTAATAATGTATATAATCCATCTATATTATTTGATAACAATAAATTGAACTATTTTTTAAAGATTGTATATTAATCTTATATTTTTATTTATACTTTATATTTCATAAGATTTATTCAAATTAATTTTGTTCAACTCAGTTGGGACAGTCAGGATTCTACACAGAATTCAAAATACTTAGCATTAAACTCATTTTGTTGCAATATAAATTTATAGCACAGGGCCACCATTTAATAAATTATGAAAAATGCAATAATAAAGTTTGATTGAAATTCAAAAGATCAGGTACTAATGAAAATGTTTTCTTTGGTGAGTTTTTAATTTACATATGTGCAGTTTAAATTCATATCAAGTATGGTCCAACTATGTAAATGACTCAAAACAGATGATGTTCTATTTAATGAACATGAACAATATTACATGGGAAAACAAAACAAATAATAATCTACATGAAAAAACTGCTATAAATGTCAACATGGTATATGATTTGGGTAAATTTAAATGCAAAAATATAACAATTTATGACAACACAAAATAATGATAACAAGTTAAAACATAAGATAGTAACAATGATAAATCAGACACTGCCTAACCTTAATTAATTTTAAACTATAATTCCATCTTCTTCAAAACAGATTCCCTGATTAACTACATACAAATTTACCAGACGGATATACATGAAGCTCCATGATTATGCCGCAAAAAAATTTGAAATAAATTTTTTTCCTCTGGCTGATAAAGTTTAGATGAAATAAAGTAAGGGTATGGAAGAATGTATCAAAAAATATGAATTTACCTATCATTGAAAATAACAGAATTTTAGGGAAAATGTAAAAGAAACAGAGGACATATTTCAGTATTTTACATGACAATGAGTTAAAATTTAATGGTTTTAACGAGATGAAAACTTTTAAGATGAATATGATAATTTATAAATATTAATACATACTATGACCTAAACATAATGAGCTTGAATTTTATATAGAAAATACCATTTTGTTTGATATTATATTATACCATTTAAATTACAATTTTATGAGTTTTGATGATAAAGCAAAATTTCAACTTTCATCTACATCTCTCAAATTGAAAAGAAGGAATTAAAAAAAGATAAAATATATGACGAAATTTCAAAATACAAAATGAAAAACTAAATCTATAAATAACACTAGGACTGTTTTAAATTTTTACTATACTCAAAATTGGAAAAATAATGCACTAAACAAAATCATAAGATTTCACTACTTACAGCAGCCTTTTTTGTTTTGATTATTTTAGTGTTTAACTGCATAGTTTGAATACATATCTGTTAAATTTGTGTAATGATGTTAATTATTGATCAAATTTTGATGTTGCTATGGGATAATAGCTACACATAAATTCTGAACTATTTATACTGATTTAAGTTGCAGTAACAGTTTAATCTTTTGTAAATAGAGTGCAGACGAGAAGGGGGGGGGGAATAATACTTGCAAATTATTTTAAAAACTCCAACAAATCAGTAAATTTAAATACAGTTTTTAATCAAATTGCATTCGAGAAAACATTTTTTTTTCTTACTTAATGATGTAAAAATTGAAATGGGTCATGTTTAGAAGTTGACGAAATTTATTAGTCAGGTGTTGCCACCATCAATATGATATCAGCATTATTCACAGACATGCTTTTGCTTTATAATATAGATATGACAAACAGTTGTAAGTGATGTGATCAACTAGAATTCAAACAGTTTTTACTGTAATCATGTGGCAATAAAACTACAATTATGTGGCATTAACAATCTTCAGTGATAATCATTGTAAAATAATTTTTTAAGCACATTATGGGCAGTTTCCAAGAACATATGTATGTCCTAAAGTAGCATTTGTGACCATTCACAAGAATTCCATGGTAAAGTACAGTCGTCTCTCATTAATTTGAACTCGCCAGGATCACAAGAAATGTTCGAATTATCCAAAGTTTGAGTAATGGAAAGTATGAGAGGAAAACATGTTTAAAGGGTTACTGTTACAAAGAAATTAATGTCATAGTATTTTTCAAATTTGCTTTGGCTCTTATCATTAGAATGTGACTTAATATTAAATTAAAAGAGGTATATATACATATAAACTAATTAAGGGATAAGGAACAGGTTCAAACAAAGATGGTTTGGAGGTGTCACTGATGGGCAGACTGGGCACTAAAAAAGTAGATATGAAATGCATGGGCCTATATGTATAGTTGTTCATAACAATTCTAACAAAAATGCAAGAAAGTTATTTCAAGGATCTAAAGTCTGGGAGAAAGTAAGAAAAAAAAAAGAAAAATCAGAATCTTGTAAGTTCAAATTAAATGAAGTCAAAAGAAAATGAGTTTGAATAAATGAAAATTTTTAATGTTATTCTGCTATTGGAAATTTCAGGATTTCATGTTTAGTTCGATTTAAGCAAAGATTCGATTTATCCGATTTCGAATTAAGGCGAACCGACTGTATTTATACAGAAACATACCTGGTCACTGAATAAAACTTAGATCACAATAAAACTACTGGTCCTCAATATGTTAACAGAATACACCCAGCATATTTCTTGTAAAACAATTAACTGAATATACTGAATGTATTCTTTGTAAAACAATTGAAAAAATATAACACAAACTAAACAAATTACAGTTGGCAGTATAACATGATGAAACAAAAAACAATTTAGATTAGAATAATAAAATGGTACAAAGTGGGCATGACAATTGCTTATAAAGTTTAATCAGAAGTTCGAGATCTTTTTGCACTTCTTTCAGGAGAACCTTCCCTACTTGTAGTTTCTCTCTCTCTTGCAGCGCTTTCACTGACCCTTCTCTCGAAAAAAGATGAAATTAAAAGATACATACTTGTTGTAGGTCTGCTAGCTGTTTCATCATGAGTTGTGATATTACTTGTCATACAGCAAGCTTTAAAATCTTCTTCAAGGTCCGATTTGTCCAAGAGCCAACTTAGATTATTTTGTAGGAATTGTTTTAAACCGGGTGGCACAGCTATGACATCAAGAACATTTTTATCATCAGGAACAATTTCGCGTAACTTAACAGCACACAGGAACTGGAGAGAGGATGGAAAACAACAGGCATGGACTATTCTCATACCACTGCAAGCAGCAGTGGAAGAGGCCATAGCATACAAAGTTTTGTCTTTTAGACCAGAACAAGCAACACCTAGATCAAAAGGAAAAAAAAATTTATAAATATTAAGAATGATTACAAACTGCTTATAATATAATCAACATAATTCTTATAACTTTTAATAAAAATTACTTACATCAATATTTATTATTTTTGATTATTCATAATAATGTAAAAATCCTAACAAGGGGGAGGACATAAAGTTGGGGACAGAAAATCAGATAACCTTTTATACAATGGTAAAATATAGTTAGTAGATAAACATATCACAAGAATAAAGATCAATATGCAAGGGAGGGGGAAAGGAGAAGTCTTTAAAAAAAAAATCCCAAAATCACACAATTTTGAAACTTTAGTATCATCAGATAAATTACTCACATTTGTAAGCAGCCAAATTGTACAATTCGCAGAGTGCCAGGCTTTTTTAAAGTACTTCACTTTTTTTTTTTTTTTTTTTTTTTTACTTTCCCACAGACAAAATAATGATTAAATCATTTTCAAACTATAATGAAATATATAGATATTTAAATTTAAACTAAATATAAATGATTCTTAATGCACACACACACACATATATATATTATATATATATATACTTATTTAATAAGAAATTACAATTTTATGAATCTAATGAAAAATAAAATTTACTATGTGCTCTATAAAATTGAATTATGGTATTTTAAGTTCTTTTTTTCTGATACTTATTAACTTAAAAGTCTTATAAATTTTCAATCTATTTTTTTTTTTTTTTTTTTTTTTTTTTTTTTTAGGATCTTATGTTTGGAATAAGAACAACTGTTCTTCCCATTAAAAAAAAAAAAAAAAAAAAAAAAATGATAGACATTAACATTTATTATGTAGATTTGCACACTTTTTATCAAATGTTTCGCAAATAAAATGAAAAAACATGTCAAGTGAAGAAGATTTAAAACTTACAAATATCAAATATATATTTTAGAATACTCAATTCATGCCCCCCCCCCCCTCAAAAAAGAGGTCATTTTGTTGAATATCAAACTTGCAAAGTTAGAGAAGACTGGCATGCTGTTAACTGTACAATCCAGTCATTCAGAAACATGTATAATTTTTCATAGTATGTAATAAAGCATTAAAATTAGACAACTGTGGGTCTTGCTTTTTGAGACCTCTTCCTTGCATACTGAACCTTTTCGTTCACAAAGTTTTGCAGATAAATATGTCTCAAGAGCATGAATGTCTAGGAAATTCAAACTGAAAAAGTGCCTTAACCGACAAGTTTATGTATATCTAAACTGTAAACAATAATTAATTCACAATACATAAAAATTATAGATCCTCACTTAATTAGGCTTCATATATCATTATTGTGTGTATTGCGCCTATGTATATATATATATATTTTTTTTTTCCAAGGTAGGATCTGACAAATCTACCTTGGTCCACAAATTACCATTTTTCTTATGATTACTATCCTTTCAAATCCATATGGCATTTGTTAAGGGAATCTGTTTGATGGACTTACATAATGGTTTATACAGTAGACTCCCTCAAATGTGCATAGCTTGAGACCAGAGGTTGTGTGGATTTTAGAATTTTGCAGATTTCTGATCGTTGCTTTGTTTACATATTTTAAACAGTATTTTGAATGTAATTAATAATGCAATTACACTGTAATGAAAGCTTATGATATAATAAAATATTAAAACAAGTAATAAACTAAAATAATAAAAATTTAGATAATTTTTTTAATTATTAAAATATTAAAAGCAAAAGTCAAGTTAAAAATCAATGTATGATTAAATATTCATTATAAAGATGAAATGTATTTTTTCCTAAATTATTCAATGAAACTTACCCATAAAAGTACAATACTAATTAACTCAAAATCATGAAATAAGGGAGTTTTATTTCAGGTTTAGCCAGACTTAATAAACAAAAGAGCTTAATTAATACATAAATATATTTGGTAAGAAGATTGTGATTACTAATGATATCAGCAATATCTTGAATTTTTTCAATAATAATTTCTCTTTTTTCTTAAAAAAACATGAATTCAGTAATATTAACAAAAATTACAAATAAAAATACATATAAAATTAATATAAAACTAAAAAAGTCAAATTTTGACTCTATATCTGAATCGAATATTTCATTGTTTACACCTATAAATTATGTGCAGATTTTAAGAATTGCGGATTTGAGGAAGTCTAATCACTTTTAATTTGAATAATTCCTTTATTATTAATAGATTCCCAATTTTTGTTAGTAACTTGTGATAGTTTTTAATGTATACATATATGATACCTTTAAATCAAAATTTACCAATTTATCTTACATATTCAAATAATAATATTAACGAAAATTCCGAATGAAGATGGCATGTAATATCTATCTATATATAATATTTATCTAATTGATATCATTAATTGCTACACTAAAACATATTGGAGTAAAGCTAATTGGCATGTAGAACCCATTAAAAAATCTCTAACTACGGACAAGCCCAAACATTTTATATGAATAACCAGGGGTGGGGAAATACATCATTTTGCTCGCCATTGGCGAGTGGATTTTCTCACAAGGTGAGTGGATTTTTAGTTTTTGAAAAACTGTAGGCAATAGGCACATTATCAGAAACACTTTTTAAATCTAGATATTTTAAATTTCCAAATTATTACAGTGTAAATATGGCATTAAGTTCTATCAAATATTAATCTTACCTCTGTTATATATAATTCCTAATATTATAGAAAAAAGAATTATGAAAGTGCATTGTATTAATAGTAATTTTGTCTGTAATCGCGTAAGATTTTGTCATAACTACTTTCAACTGCATGTGTGTTGCATCTTGCGGGCTGGTGAAATAATTCCTTGGCTGGTAAGAATATGGAAAAATTCCCCACCCCTGTAAATAACACTAAATAAAATTGACATAAAAAGGAAATAATCACAATTGAAACAAAATGTATTAGAAAAATATAATGAAGGAAATAAAGATAGCAAATAACAGTTATACATAGTACTTAATCTTTACTTTATACCAGGTATTGCTAAAAATACATTACATCATATAACAGGTAGCTATATAAGTAAAATATAACAGGGTTGGACAATATTTACTGTTTGATGGCTTATACTGTCTTTGGAAAAGCATGTTTTTTCACTGTTGAAAAAAATTATTAGTTTGACTGTTTTTGTCATTTCTATGAAAATTTATCTACCAATTTTTCTCATTTTTCCAGTGATTAATGTTTTCTGAGTACTTAATAACTGTATAAAAATATTCACCAAATTTAATTTCTGATTAGGTAAGTAAAAGAATGCTACACAAAAATAATGTTTTTTAAGGAATATTAAAAAAGCCCAAAAAATTTTCACCCAAGAAAAATTCAAAATTTTAAATATGTTATTTATATATTTATCATTATTAAGTTTAAAACTTATTATAACTATATTATTATAAGGAATTTACATTATTTATTATATTTACATTTAATGGAGACTAATTTACAAATTTTCACTAAAAGCAGAAGGGCAAGAAAAATTATCGGTACATTTATCACACTAAAAAAGTCTTAATCATTTTAATAAAAACCAATGCTTACAAAGTTAATTATCACATAATGTAGTTTGCACATATTAGGAATGCACCAAATAGTGATTTTGGCCGAATACCGAATATTCGGCAAGCCGAATAGTAATTGTTGGGCCAAATACCGAATATCTAATAACTATTCGGCCGAATACCAAATATTCAGCTTTCCAAATACTTTTTATATTTCAAAGTTTAAAGTTATTAAAATCTTACTTTTTAAATCAATTTTACATAATATTTAATAAGAGAAACTTATATTTTGATAAACAAGAGCTTTTTATAAGAATATTTAGTGTTGAAAAAAAAAAATCTATCTTTTTTTTATTTAAGAAGCACAATTATGAGACTTTTTTAATTAATAAAATTTTACATTTCATGATTTCTTCTACAAATTGAAACAAACATTTTAAAATGAAAGAGAAATAATGAAAAAATGGTTGAAGAAAAACATTGTACAGTCTCATAATTGTTCTTTTTAAATAACTCAAGGCAGATTTTTTTTTTTCAATATAAAGTATACTTTCAACTTAATTCTGAATAAATGAATGTCTAGCTCAGAAATGACTAGTTCTTTTTTTACGAATGGTGGCATTTTCCATCTTTCCCATCATATCATACTTTACAGAAATCAAAGCATGGGAGTTGAAAATACAGTTATGGTATCTTATTTATTGTTCATGAAACAAACAAAAACACAAGTTCGTCCTAGAGTGAGATGAAATGCAAATACAATGTACTTATGATTCAATAAGTATAATCTTAATAAATCACCATTTTAATCCTTCTCATGGTTAATTTTCTTAAGTTAAACTTTACAAACAGCAAATAAATAATATAAAAACATTCTATTTTATTTAAATATCATTTTCTTTCTAATTATTTTAAATAAATTTATAAATTGACAGTTAAAAGTAGAAATTGTGAAAAGTTAAAAAAAATTTGTTTTAAAAGGCTTTATTAAGTATAGGATTTGGCCAAATACTTTGATATTCAGCCAAGCCGAATATTCGGCTTAACTGAATAGTTTGATATTCGGCCTACCCGAATATTCGGTAGAGTGAGATGAAATACAAATACAATGTACTTATGATTCAATAAGTATAATCTTAATAAATCACCATTTTAATCCTTCTCATGGTTAATTTTCTTAAGTTAAACTTTACAAACAGCAAATAAATAATATAAAAACATTCTATTTTATTTAAATATCATTTTCTTTCTAATTATTTTAAATAAATTTATAAATTGACAGTTAAAAGTAGAAATTGTGAAAAGTTTAAAAAAAATTGTTTTAAAAGGCTTTATTAAGTATTGGATTTGGCCGAATACTTTGATATTCGGCCAAGCCGAATATTCAGCTTAACTGAATAGTTTGATATTTGGCCTACCCGAATATTCGGTAACATGGCCGAATACCAAATAGATACCGAACATTCGGTGCATCCCTAGTACAGATGTTAATACAATTTACTACTCTATGTCTTTGGCATTAGAGTACTTGACCTGCACTAACAAATTAGTATTAAGACAGTTTATTGTATCCTTAGGTTTTTACTTTTCCTCCCAACATTCTTATCAGTAAAAATCCAGTTTTTATCATGTTCTGGTAAAAAACAAGTTTTACCAGTAAAAAGCCAACCCTGAAATATAATCTATTACCTGGCTACATAATGTACTGGAACTTCGAATTAATGAAGAGATAAAAAAAAAAAAAAAAAAAAAAAAAAACTAATAGTTGAAGGGCTTTCATAATACTTACCCATCATGTGTATGCATAACATATAATATGAAAATAAAACATGTGTAAACAAACTATTTATAAAATGTATCGCTATTCCAAATTAAATTTAAATTTATTTTATATCATATTAAATGCTTCATCAAAATAAATACTTCGAAAATCCGAAAAAATAGTTCAGGACAGCTAAGATTACTGAAATTTAATAGACTTGTCGCACTATTATATTTTAAGTACATACCAAATTTAAAGCTTCTATCCCAACTTGTTTGGTAGACTATGTTTAAAATTGACTTGATGACCTCATAAACTTTAAATACTCTATTACTGAATTGCATTAAAAAAAAAAAAAAAAAAAAATTGTTAACTCCAAAAATGATATTCATATTAAACTAACAGTTTAAAACCTTCAGATTAAGTGTATCATTTCCAATTAAAATGTGTCTTTGAATTGAAATTTGAATGAAATACAAGGTCATGAAAAGCCGAACTGTGTGTAAAATATAATTACAAGTATCTTGGAAACCAATTATCTGATCGACTTTATTCTTTATCTAATTTTTTTTTTATCATTGTCTTTTATATTCACTCTAATATAAACAATTTTCAAAAAAATTTGTACACCTTTTATCAGGACGAATATTTTGAGAGCCTGAAAAAGATAGTTCTCAATAATCACGATTACTAACATTCAATATGCTTCTTTCTGTTATTATATACAAAGCACATACCAAAATTCAAGTCTCTATCTGAATTTGTTCGGAAGATAAAGTGTTTAGAGACACATAAGCGCACACAAATAGATGGACAGCATTTTTTTTTCTAAATTTTTTTGGAATATTTAATGTCTGAATCAAGTAAATCTGTCATTTTTTTTCTTTATTTTTAAAACAATTAGAGGATTTATCCTTTACTACGTATGATGGGTAAGTAATAATTAATTTAGAGGTAAAGAGGGAGAAAAAAAAAAAGGAAATGCACTCATGTTATTTTAACGCCACCATCCAATGTAACTGAATGAATATCCAATCCAGTTACAATTAAACAACAGACAAACATTAAAACTACACAATAAACTTATTTTTTATTGAAAAAAAAAAAAAAACCCTGTAAAATTCAGCATATAACATGTACTTATGATGAGACTGTACTCCAATACTAATGATGGCAATACACTCAATACAGAATCAAATAAAATTATTAACAACAATATAGAAATCAATAACAAAGCAGGGTTGATCTTTTTTCTGGCAAAATGGTATTTTTACTGGGATAGTAGTAAAAACTGGTAAAAAACAGCAAAAATCAAATGTTGCATAACTAAAATCAGTGATATAATTTAAATGAAAAGGAAACATAACAACAAATGAAACCAGTACTGTAATTCGAAAAAAATATTTGTAGGAACTCACTTTTTCATAGCGACTATGTTGGTGTTACTAGATTTTTGCTAAGCAAAAAGCCAATTTAGCCCAAAATCAACTTTTTTGAGTTAACAGTTTTATTTATTATACTCTAGTTTTCTGGTATTGTAATTATGTAGCATTCTCTGAATGAATTTAATGAATCGCATAGTTACATTTTCCATCATGAAGCAAAGTTTAATTGAAATAACAGAAGTTTTCATAAAAAAAGATAATGAGAGGTTTTTATTTATCTGTTTTTTGATTTACAACAAACTGTTTCGTCTGCAAACCTTCTTCCAACACCAAGATTAATGACTGGTTCAGGACAAAATGCTTTTGAGGAAAATCCTACGCAGCTTATAAATATAAGTGAATTGGCTTTTTTTAAATAAAGATTTAAATTTTCGCATTGGTTATGATGTTATACATGCAGCTAAAAAACGTCATTTCAATTGATTTGGGAAAAAAAAAAAAAAAAAAAATTATGCTTGTGCGCAATTTTAAATTTATTTATATTTACAGTAACAAATTAAATATTTCTGGGAACGGTGTTCCCACGCATTCCCGCCCAATTACAGAACTGAATGAAATCTATGGTTTCTTTGCAAAAATAGAATAAAAAATGCATTATTTTGTTTTTCATGCACTCTCTTCTCTCCCCCCCCCCCCCCAAATATACATTTTTTTTACACAGCTGGCAAATCACCAATCAGGTATCAAGGCAGGCCAGAAAATGGCTACAAAAATTAAATCCATTTTTCCTAACATATTGCCATTAAATTTGAACTAAAAGAAAAACCTTTTCAAAGTACAGTAGAACCCCAATAATCCAGATCAGTTTTTTCATTTTTTTTTTTTTTTTTTTTTTTTTTTTTTTCCAAGTTTGAGAAGCGATTGGCTAATTTCCATAACATTAACTTGTTGCATCGTCATATTCTGTATTTTTTAAAAAAAAACTTTTTCGCCAATTGCTTCTCAAACTTAAAAAACCGATCTGGATTATCGGGGTTCTACTGTACATTGTTTTCAGAACAAGTAATTATGACAACTGATGCCAATAAATGATGGAGAAGTGTTGCAAAGTCATGCGAAATTTCCAAAGAATTTTGTTGGTTAATAGCACACTTATAAGCATGCAAAGTCAGTAATATAGCAACCAAGAGAATATTTTCCAACTTCTCTTTTGTCCACTCAAAAATTCTAAATAGGTGACAATAAGTAATGTTTACAAACTTGTTTTTTCTTATGGAATGATGAAACAAGAATTATTTCATAATCATGATGGTGGTGAAATAAAGTAGAAATTTTAATAAGAATTTTAAGATTCCATTTTTTTAACACAATATATTAATAGATTTTATTGCTTATTACTTTGCATCCCTGAGTTAATGTATCATTTTAATTGATAGATTGTTTGATACATTATATTTTTTAATTAAATGGGTTTATAATTTCTGTAGATTTTGCAATTCTGTTAATTTATTGCAGCATAAAAATCAGAGTAACAATTTGACTTTTTTTTAAAGATTTTTTTTTTTGTTTTTTTGTTTCAATGATGAAATTTTATATTCTTTCAGAAATTAGAAAGAGTATATTATGCGATCATCCTAATGCATTATAGCAAATTTCTCGGATTGTTAATTTAAGGTAGGTAAAAGAAACAGATTGTGCATTTATATGTGTAGAAAATCTGTTATTAAAATTTTTACAGGAAGAAAACCTATTTTTTGCCGGGTCAGATTTTATTGAGATTTTTTCCAGTGGCAGCAAAAACTTGCCAACCCTGTAACAAAGGATCACATTTTAGAGAAGGAGAATATAGTAATAATGAAAAAACTTACCTAAATATTTTCTGTCCTTATAAAATGCTAATGTGCCTTTCCAAAGATCTAAATGAACACCAATGACATTTCCCTGATCAAACTTCTGGGAATAACATCTTCTTTCTCCATTATGATGAAATAAACCATGGCGAGAAAATCCCCAAGTTTGCTCATCCATTCCAAGGCGGCTAACATATCTGTCTGGCAGGTAAGCTACAGTAGCTTCAGGCGTTCCAACACCTATCATCTAAATCACAAATTTTTATTGCCTATTTTAGGATTCATAATTGAAAATGTAACATGAAAATTATATCATAAAACTGTGCATAGGTAAAGTTAATAAATAGTGTTAAAATACAGATAATTAAACTTAACTAAATAAAATGCAAAAGAACCTGAAAATTTTTTGAAGAAAAAAAAAAATGTAGATTTTTTTTTTTTCAAAAAGAATAGAATACATAATTAAATTAAAATATCGTAGTAATACTTTAAAATATAAATTTTAAATGTAAAAACTGGTTGGTTGTATAGATTTTTTTCACACAAGGTCCCTTTAGGGACATGCTGTGCCAAGAACAAGGTTAAAAGGAAAAAAATAAATGTAATGTAAACTTTAAAAGATGCAAAAGTCACTCTAAAAGATTATCATAGACATGAGTAAAAAGGTAAGAGCAAAATAATGATACATGAAATTGTAATACCATTATAACCAGTCAATAAAATAAAATAGAAAGCTTAAAAAATTAGTTAAAATCATACGAACAGTAAAGTAGTGATACGTAACATGAAATAGTAAAACGGTAAAAACAATGACACTTTTGACAATATTTAAAAAACACAGAAATTAAAAAGGTAAGATCAAGTAGGCACATATTTCTCAAAAACAATGTTTGCCTCATCTTCTCTTGAGTCATATGATTCTTCTACAGCCTCTTCCACGTAATTGTTTAGCTTTTTGGGATCTTTCAAGTAAGTAAGAGATGGGTCATGATTTGATTTTCGTTGTTCTTTTGTGACTGTTTGCCATTGGTGAGAACATCAAATAGTCTTATTTTTGTTTGTCTTTTGGTTTGGTTTCATGGCTTGAGCAGAATTGGTCTTTTGGTGGTTAGAAGCAGAATGATCAACGGTTTTTTATTGGGTGCAACTGCTTTAGGCTTTTGACTAGCATTAGGTTTCTGGCAATTTGAAGCAGAGAGATTAGGATTTTTTTTAAGATGTAGATGCAGATGTATTAGTTTTTGTCTGGGGTTCAGTAGACTTTTTCGGTTTTTGTAGCTGAATAGGTTGATATACTTTTGTAACAGGTTCTAAAGATGGTAACCAACACTGCAATTTAGGGCTTGCAGAACATTTAGTAGGGCAACTGACATCTTGAGTTTCTTTCTTTGGGGTACTGAGTGGATTAGATGATTCTGTCTGGGTGCTTATAGGTCGTACAGATTTTGATAACTGCTTTAGTATACTAGAATAAGAAACACCTATAGATGGGGTTCTGGTTTCAACAAGTTTTCGAGCTTCTGGGTATGAAAGATTTTGATTGGTTTTTAAAGCAAGAATTTCTTTTTCGCAATTCCAAATTGGGTCGGAGCGAGAGTAGGATGTATGATTACCTTTGCAATTCGCACAGCATTCTGGTTTTTCACAAGATATACCATCATGGCCGACTTCTGCACAACGAGGACAGGTAACATTGCCACGACAGTTAGTGTTAGTATGACCAAAATGCTGGCATTTGAACCATCGTAAAGGGTTAGGGATATAAGGCCGGACTGGACAACTTAAGTATCCAACTTTAATTGTAGATGGTAAGTTATGGCTATTGAAAGTTAGTATTATGTGTTGTCGGAATAACTTTGACATTCTTTCGGATAGTAACGCGGCGTGCATCTATTATATGTTGTTCTTTTAAATTTAAGAGAAGCTCTTCTTTTGAGGAGTATAAAAGATCTGGTTCAGATATTACAGCGCGACAAGAATTTAGAGTTTGATGAGCTTTAACAGAAACAGCAAAAGAATCTATTGTATTGCAATTGACCAGAAGCTGTGATTGACTGGCTGAAGAAACCTCAACCAGTAAACCCCCAGACTGCAATTTTTTGAGATTGTGACCATCACCAAAAACAGAATGAAATGTTTTTGCGATTAGGAAAGATGAAGTTCTTTTAAAAGAACTATCTGAGAGGCTATCGGTGCATTTAATTACAAAGAAGCGAGCAAATGATGAATTCTGCACAATTTGTTGCTCTTCACATGGGAGAGACTTACTTTAAATAAAAGTTTTTCTATCGATAGTAGGAGAAAAAATAATTTGAACCCCGGCCGCACCACCCACTACCGAGCCCAAGAAGGGGATGCACATTCGTGCACCAATGCTAACCAGGGCCTAGACAGCCACAAGACAATCCTATGTCGGTCTCCACTCTTAACGAGATGACTAGTAATTGCTCGCTCACTTGATCTCTAAAGCCAGTGACAAAAGTCAGCTGATCAGCCGATTGGTGCATACGGGACCAATATGCACCTCCTGTCTACCTGAAGCAGAAGCCAAAGCAGTATGTTGGTTTCCCTCAACTGCCAGGAACCTCCTTTCCAGAGACATGGGTCGCCACGCATGGCCAACATGTGGGTGGTTTACAATTCTCCATGAGTCGACAAAGGATGATATCGGCTCATACAGAATTGCTCTCACCTCCGAAAAGGAAACCACAATAAGAGGAAACAAAGATGAAAGGAAGACAAGGAGTAAAAGAAAAAGATCACTCAGGTGCCCGAGGTTGTGAAGCCCGTGAATACCTAAAGAACAGTGATGCCGCCGGACTTGAAAAATCCTGGGTCCCTTTTTTACAAAAGCGGGTCCCCACTAATACGTCATATTTTTTTGACGCAAAAATTGAATTTGTTCACTGCAAAAGAAGAATGAAATGCAATAATTATTGTTTTAATAATAATACATAATTAAAACCAATATTAATTTTTTTCAACTATTAAGAGAAATTTTCTTTACTTTTAAAAAAAAAAAATGTGCAAAGTACAAATTTAACTATAAAATATTGAACATTTGAATGTAGAAGATAACAAGTATCGCTGTTGTTCACATTTCTTTTTTTTAAAAAAGGGGCAAGACTGATTTATTGAAAAAGATATTTTTGCAGAAAAAAAGAATACTTTTGTTGAGTAAAAGATTACTTTATGTTTAATGAATGAATGCTTTCAGGAGTGACATTTACTCAGAAAGATTTGGAGCAGTCAAAAACGGATTGTGAAACAGGAAAATCTGTTTTTGGAGCAGAAAAAAAAAAATTGAAGCAAGAAAATTAGTTTTTGGAACAAGAAAATTCACTCCCAGGATTATTTTTTTTTTTATTCTTTTCCTTTGCCCTTTTGACAAAATTTTTGTTTTTTCGTGAATTTTTTGACAAAATTTGCCGTTTTATCAGGATATTTAAACGAAATTTGCCGTTTCTTTGAGATCTTTTGAAGGAATCTGCCATTTTTTTCACGATCCTTTGAAGAAAACTGCAATTTTTTCACAATCTTTTGACGACATTTGCAGTTTTTTCACAATCTTTTGATGGAATTTTTAGTTTTATCGCGATTTTTTGACAAAATTTGATGCTTTTCATGAATTTCTTGACAAATTTGCAGTTTCATCGCAATTTTCAGACGAAATCTGCCGGGGTTTTTTTGTGATCTTTTGAGGAAGTCTGCCAGTTTTTTTCCCCCAAGAGATTTTGTGATGAAATAAGCCATTTTTTCGGGAATCTTTTGACGAAATTTCTCAGAAAATAGTCGTTATTTCACGATTTTTGTAATGAAAGTCGTGGGGTTTTTTTGCGATTTTTTGACGAAATAATGCTTCTTATGGGACGCGTAAGACCTTTTTTTATGCGTCCCGTTGCCGATTTTTTGCATATTTTACATGCTATAGAGTGTCCGCGGCATCCCTGAAAAAGAAGGTATCCCGCTGGGGACAAATGTAAAAACTGAATTAATATAAAAGATTAAAATTATAACTTATTAAATATTTTAAAGAGCAGGACTTGAAAATTCAGCAGAAGAATCTCCCTTACAATATTTTAAAATGGAGAGATTTGACCTGTTTAGGAGGGAGGTAAAATTTATTTTTAAACCTCACTTTTTTTTTTTTTTTTTTTTTTTTTAACCATGCTATTTAAAGAATTACAATAATATAAACATAGCAAAATACCACAAAATAAATAAATAAAATATTTAGAATAATTATGCAAATTGTTTATTTTAAAAAAGGAAGAAATGTCAAACTTTCTATATGCAACATTCAGTTTTCAATTTTCACCAAATGTTATGAGCCATTAATGATTTGGATGAGAATTGAATTTTTAAATTTAAATTTTATTAGAAGTGATATACAGTATAAGGACAAATTTAACTTTGATTTTTTTTTTTAATCTTGCAAAATTTGACGTACTTTAATTTTTAACTATCTATATGAACTGTGCACATTTGGTGATGACATCATCAACATCCATACCTGAACAAGATTGTTTTATTATTTCTTTAATGAAATTAATAGTCAAAACAGAATTACTTTTTTTTTTTTTTTTTTTTTTTTTTTTTTATTATTATTAAATGAAGTTTTAAACATTTAAACCCATGTCTACTGTTTGAAAGTGCAACCATCAACTCATTCTTTCATTACATGAGAAATGTAGGATGACTGTGAGCTGCAAAGTCTTAACTTCTGTGAATTACAAGGATCAACTAGTTTGTTATTTCTAAATGTTTTTCTTTTGAATTATGAAAAATATTTCTTCATCTACATATACAACACAAGATATTTGCAGTTCAAATCTCATTTTCTTTTGTACTAAACAGATTTGACAGAGAGTGGTGGCCCTTACTGTTCTTTTTGGAGTTTCCTTTAAGTTTTTTTTTTGTTTGTTTGTTTGTTTAGTTATGAAACAGAAATGGACAAATATGTCAATCAGTCAAAGGAAATAAATTGAGAATTTTGTCGATTGGTCGAGAAAAAAACAATAAAATTATCAGTTAGGTTTAGGAAAAAAATCTCTTAATTCATCAAGAAGTCATAAGAGGAACAAGTATGAGTTTCATGAATCTGGTCATCAATCATAAATTCCAATACAATCTCAATTTGATTGAAGAAAAAATAAAAGTAGAAAGTTTGTCAACTGTTTCTGGAAAAAAGGAAATATATCAATCAATTGTAGAAAATAATAATAATAATAAATCAGAAAAGTTGTCAATTGGTCTTGAAGGAAAAAAAAAAAATCACCAACTGTTGATAATTTATGAGAAAATCTGGTAAATTCATCAATAGATCAAAACATAAAAATGGTTAGTTCGTCAGTCGTCCCATGAAAAAAAAAAATAATAAATAAATAAATAGCAAAATTTATTAGTGGGACACAAAGAAAAATAAAATCAAGAATTTCCCTGAATTTTTTACAATAAATTATGAAACTTGTCAATTAGTCACAGAAAAAAATCATGAAATTTAACAATTTGCACAGAAAAACAAAATTTGGAAACTCTGTTCATTGGTCAAGAGAAAGTATAGTAGAATTTGTCAATCAATTATGGGAAAGAATCACATGTGAATTTCAGCAATCAGATATCATTAAATTTGTCAATCAGTCACAGAAAATATTGCTGAATTTGTCAGGCAGTCGCTGGAAAAAAAATCTAATTGAATGGATGTTAGATTTCACAGAGAGAAATCTATATTGATCTTTTTCATGATTTCATATTGTTTTGTATATCAATTCTTTCATTTGATAGTTGTTTCAAAAAGCAAAATAATGTGGAAAGTGGTGAAATGTCTAGATGGCACTAATTCAATCCCAACATTCTTTTGGGCAGAATTACAAAATTTTGGATATAAATCTCAATCTTTAGAGACAATATTAATTGGTTTTTCATTGGTTATAATAATATCAGTGTATTCTAGCAAGTTTCATTGAATTTTGGGCATAAAAATTGTGCTATAGGCAGTTTATTGCTTTATATTACAATTTTCATTATCTACTATATTATTACAAAAACCTTAGGGTAAAAATGTTTTAAATTCTGCATTTACTAAACTATTAATTTTTTTATATTAAAAAAAAAACTATTAAGAATAAAGAATTGAGAGGTTTTAATCTAAAAGTAGAAAATTCCCTTTTTTAAAATTATTTTACAACAACAACAACAACAATAATAATAAAATCAGCATTTCCCCCCCTTTGAATGCTTAAACTAATATCACATAATAAAAATAATATACACACTAATGCTAGAATACATATAACTAAAATTAAATTATTAATGTATGAACAAATAGGTAAAATTCTAAAAATGAATAAAATATGAACAGAGGAAACCAGAAATATATAATAAGGAACTATGTTGTTGATGCTACAAATAATGTATAAAAAGTACAGAATAAACACACAATAGCAGGGCCGGATTAAGCACTTCTGGGGCCCGGGGCTACTGGGAATTTTGGGCCCCCCCCCCCCTTATGCTATTGGAAATCTTAAGCCTCCTACCACGATACTGAATATCGACCCCTCCTCAAATACACACACACACCTTTGTTTTGTTTTTTTAATCCTAAAATATAAATCTTAGATTTTGAATATGTATAATGTTAATCATTTTTTTTCTTTGCTATCTTTAATGGTGTTTTTATATTCGCCTTTTTTTCGCGAAATTTTGACAAAATTTGCAGTTTTTCTGTGATTTTTTTTCTGAAATTTGCATTTTTCCTGCCATTCTATGACGAAATTCGCGTTTTTTCAGCGATTCTCTGCCAAAATTCATGTTTTTTTTAGCGATTCTTTGACGAAATCCGCCTTTTTTTTCAAGCGATCCTCTGTAGAAATTTACACTTTTTCCGCGTCTCTTTGACAAACTTCGCTCTTTTCCGCGATCTTTTGACTAAATTTGTGCTTTTCAAGAAATTCGCGCTTTTTCTGCCATCCTTTGACGAAATTTGTGTTTTTTGTGGATTTCTGTCAAAATTCGCGTTTTATCGGCATTTTTTTGACGAAATTCGCGTCTTTTCTCGTTTTTTTGTCAAAATTCGCTTATTTTCGGCACGACACTTTTGGCTCTTTTGACTAAAATTGCGCTTTTCTCGCAAATTTTTTGTGAAATTTGCGCTTTTTCTGCCACCTTTTGACAAAACTCGCGCTTATTTTTTGCAGTTCTTTCTCAAAATTCGCATTTTTTTGGCAATCCTTTGACGAAATGCGCTTTTTTTTAGTGGTTCTTTGTCAGAATTCGCTCTTTTTCCACGATCTTTTCACTAAATTTGCACCTTTTCCCACGAACTTTTCAAAAAATTCTCACTTTTCTGCCGCATTTTGACAAAATTTACGTTTTTTTCGCCATTCTTTCTCAAAGTTTACGTTTTTTTGGCAAACCCTTGAAGAAATTCGCAATTTTCCGAGGTTCTTTGTCAAAATTCACGTTTTTTCGCGATCCTTTGACGAAATTTGTGCTTTTTCCCCCGAGAACTTTTCAAGAAATTCTCTCTTTTCCCACCACACTTTGACAAAATTTACTTTTTTTTCACTATTCTTTCGCAAAACTTTTTTTTTTCACGACCCTATGACGAAATTCGTGTTTTTCCTCTGTCCTCTGTCGAAATTCGTGTTTTTCCTCTGTCCTCTGTCGAAATTCGCGTTTTTTCCCGATGATTTGGTAAATTTTGCTCTTTTTCCGCAAACTCTTGATTATATTTGCACTTTTTCTGCAATCTTTTAAAGAAAATTGCTTTTTTTCTTTCCTCCTTTTGATGAATTTTGCATTTTTTTTACGATTCTTTGCCAAAATCGCGGTTTTTTGGGCCATCCTTTGACGAAATTCATGCCTTTTCCACGACCTTTTGACGAAATTAACGCTTTTTCCACGGCCTTTTGAAGGAAATTGTGCTTTTCCGCGATCTTGATTAAATCAGTTCTTTTTTGAAGAAATTCGCGCTTTTTTTACGCAACCCTTTTCATTTCGTTTTCATCGCCATTTTTGTTAAACCTGGAAATTTTCGGAGATACAGACAGCAATGACATCAAATGGCAATTCAAGTTAAGTTGTAAAAAAACGGCGATTTCGCGCAGCTCTGACACCCCTGTAATTGTTTTAAACAAAACTTTGGTACAACTTAAGCCTCTGCTTGAGGCCCCCTGACTGGTTGGGGCCCAGGGCTGCAGCTCCCTTAGCCCCCCCCCCCCTTAATCCGGCCATGCACAATAGAGCTCAATGTAAAATAATTTTACTTACTATATCTGTACCATAAACTGGATAATTCATCTTTACTTCCCAGTAATACTGGTGATTTGACATTGGTTCAGTACACCGTACCACTGCTGTTCCATTGCTATACTTTTTGTTAAATCTAACTTCCATATTGTCATTTAAAATTTCCACATTATCACTTTTACTATGGTGATCCCAAGTCCACTGAATATCTGCAAAAGTTTATGTGTATATTAAAAAAAAATACACCAAAATACAAAAAAAAAGGATTTTCTTTTACTCAGAAAAATCAATCTTTATGCAGAATGAAAAATAGGTACAAGAAGAAAAAGATTAAAAAAAAAAAAAATCATTCATTTTCAAATTTACTATTTTATTGCAATTATAAATTTCACATACAGATTTATATATAAAGTGATGATAATTACCCTACTAAAGAAAACAAACAAAAAAAAAAAAGTATGAGAAGAAAAAAAAGCAAATTTAACATTTTCTTAGTGGTGACCATCCCCCCCAAACCCAATGACGCAAATCCCCCCCCCCCCTAAACAGAATGTCAATTGTAAAATATATTCTTCTTATAATCTACTGCACATTCAAAAGATAGCGAGTTGAGAATAGCGGAATGAGTTCATATTGCCCTTATCTAGAATTTAAAGAAAGAAAACACAGGAACATTTCTGGAAATTAAATGTTGAAAAAATTTAAAAGTGATATTAAAAAAAAAAAAAAAAAAAAAAAAAAAAAAAAAAAAAATAACGGTAAAAAAAAAGGAAATATTAAGAATTTAACCCCCCCCCCCCCCCAAAAAAAAAAAAACTAAATTGTATGATGCATCTTGCATTATAAAACCCCTCACTGGGCACCCCTGCATTTTCTATTTAATTTCAGAAAAATTACGAAGTATAATGCAAAGATGTGAAAAGTTGACTCAATTGTCCCCTCCCCCAAAAAAATAAATAAAATTTACATTGTTTCTGGAGCAAACAGATTAATATTTCATGATCAGGATGTATATCACTTGACCAAACAAAAGTTCATTTAAGTTCTTATTTTAAAAATATTTTTGTTTATTTATTTTAAGAAAAAGACGGCATGAACTAGAGTTTATAATTGTCTTGAAACCTGTAGTTACTAGCATTACATATTTTAAAAGGGGGAAAATGATTATAAATTGTTACTTTAAAAAAAAACTTTAATATTAAAAAGAAACTTGTAAAATTTTTATAAGTCAGTTTCTGTAAATTCTTTGTCATTCAATACTTGGTTATGCAATGAATTTGGTTAATCGGTGCTCTTTGAGGATAGCTGAGATCGATCTGTATATGGGCTGTTTTTTCTTTTTCAATTTTGTTTACAGATAATTTTAATGAGGTCACTTTCATTTTTAAAACCGGTTTCGAAAATTAAAGCATCCTCTTAAAAAAAAAAAAAAAAAAAAAAAAAAAAAACAACTTTGTAAACAAAATAAAAAAAGGTGAAAAAAATCTGCATACAGATTGATCTTAGCTATCCAGTGAAAAAAAATCATTTAAAAATATTGAAATGCAACTGAAATATAAATTTCTTTCATAGTATTCCATTCCATTCTTCCATGCATTAGAGAATGGGTCTTTTCGCATAACTGAAGTAGCCTCTTAAGTAGCAAACTGTAAAAATTATGCGTTTATAAAATTTATTTATTTTCTATACTTTATAATAAAATCTTAGCATTATGTGCTTATTTGTAAAATTGCTTTAGGCAAATTTTTTTTTAACATTGTTAATTTATCTTTAAGCCCGGTGGCAGAACTATCTTCAAATGTCTGCAACGCTAATAATATTTTCAAAAATAGTCTGCAAAATGCAACGTATTACATAAATATATTTTTTCTGCTATTGTAGTGCTAATTAATTATGGTAACATGCATGTGTATGTGTAAATTATTTCCATCATTTACAAAATAATAATAATAATAAAACAGAAAAATCCACTTCCAGCAATATCTTTCTTTTTTTCCCTTGTGCCTTTGACGAAATTTTCGTTTTCTTCGCGATCTTTTGACGAAATCCGTCTTTATTTTCGAGATTTTTTGACAAAATTTGTTGTTTTTTTCGCAATTTTTTGACGTTATCTGTTTTTTTTTTTTCAAAATTTTTTGATGAAATTTGCCGTTTTTGGAGTATTTTTTTAACAAAATTTGCCCTTTTTTCACAAGTTTTTGATGAAATCTGCTTTTGAGGAATTTTCTGACGAAATTTGCCGTTTTTTCGTGATGCTTTGATAATATTTGCATTTATTCTCATGATCTTTGGATGAAATCGCTCTTATTTTGCAGCGAAATTATGCGTCCCACAGGAAAGAGCTATTTTTTGTGCCCCATGACTGATTTTTTGCATAATTTAAGCGCAATAGTGCGTCCGTGGCATTGCTGAGTCTGCAGGTGTCCTTAAAAGTCTGCGACGCCCGTCACAGTGTCGCACGCATTTTGCCACGGGTTCTTTAAGCAATGCATATTTATTTCGTGTTTGTGCAGAGTTATGAATGTTATAATAATTTTAATAATGATTTAAAATACTTATGATAATTATTAACATTGTTTATTACATTATTATAATTTGAAACTCATTGGAAACTTCAATATAAATACTTTTTTAAAAATTCAGTTGAAAGTGGGGGGGGGGGGGGGCAAAGTTATATTTTTTGGGGGTGGCCTCAAAACACCTTACTACGGCCCTGGTCAACAACAAAGTTTTATCCCTTTAAGCAGGGATGCATGATCCCCTTTTTGAAAAATGCAATTTTCAGAAATTAATTTGTTTATCATAGCAAGAAAAAGAAATTATATTTAAGAAATGGGCACACTAATATTTATGTAAAAAATTCGTTAAAATGTCAAATTGGTGCTGAGAAAAAAATAAAAACTGAAACTGGGGATCAAGTATTCCCAACATCCTGACAAAAAATTGTAACAGTAAATCATACAGCATTCGTATGCAAAATGTTTTCAGCAAAATCCGGATTAAGGTCGAAAATCTCATAATCTTAAATTGAAAATAAATAAACGGATAAAACATGTGTGATAAAATTTAATAAATTTCTAAGCTTTAAAATAATTTAGAATGAGAAGAACTTTCTTATGAATCTGCCATCTTTTCCTAATTATAACAGATCGAATGATAAAAGTAATAGCAAATGACAGTTTAGTAAGTGTGGCAATATGGAACAATCATTACAGTAAGCGTATAAGATATAAAGAAGGTAGTGAAAGAATAACGAATGAAACAGTACGCCTTTAATTATAATAATATTCATAATACTTACTGCCACGACACACACATTTTCTAGAGGAAGTCAACAAATGGGGGCTTGATCGACTTTCTTTGTTACTGTTGGTCCCGACAGTCAATGATAATGAAGGAGAGGATTCTGTATTAACGGATGATGAAGTAGCGATAGTTGAAACATTCGCAGAATTACTGGATGAGGATGTAGAAACAGATGACTCGACCACTATGGGAACCTCGATCACTTGACTCGTCCCATGCATGAAATCCTCTATATTCCTTTCCATAGTGAAGAGACTGGATGTATTAGTTTACCAGAGGTTTAAAATAAACACATTCCTGTAATCAATAATAATATTATTATTAAGATAAACTATGCTAAAGCAGATAAAATGCTTAGTTTTGCTTTCGTTATTCAATATGCGTGATAAAAAATGCAAAACAACAAGGTCACGTGAACATTCTCACGGTCGCAGACAAAATGGTTTTTTAAAGAGTCTCAGAAAATTCTAGCAAAATGTAGAAAATGAGCTATTAAATGATTGGTTCATACACTTAATACGAGCCAATCAAATGTAAGATCTTTCTAAAGTACTCTTATAAAAACAGTAGCAACATAGAGGCTTTGAGCGTATTCGAAGACGCTGAGTTGCCGCGCTCAGAAGATTTTGCATGGAGTAGATATTATCGAAGAACGGAATTTTAAAATTATTCAATTATTGCATTAATTTTATGGTTCAAAATTGGTAAAAACAAATACAATTGGGAACTAAAATGGCCTATAGAGGCGCTGCTCGCAGCCTTCGCTATAGAATAATTATCCCTTTAATTTACCTTTAACTAAAGTTAAAGTTAATTACGTTGCTAATGTTAAAGAAACAATTATTTATTGTAAATGCATTTAAAAGGTTTTAGATTGTAGCGCCTTGACTAATAAACTTTTACATAAAGAAATATATATATACAATATCTGGCTGCGTTTTGAAGCTGCAACAATTTTTAAACATACCAGCTTTCGTATAGCTGCCGGTCCTAAGTCTAGTTATTTCACTATCATTATCTGAATCAAGGCTAACTTATCATAATATAATAAGACTAATAATAAGAATAATATAACTTATGATATTATGATAAGGGGGCCTTCATCTGAATATGTTATGCTTGGGTAGATGAACATCTATTTTTTTTTTCACGTGAGGGATGTATGAAATAATTAAATATTAAGAGAGAAATAAGAATTTTATATCAGGGGCTGGCACTTTCCCTTTCTCAAGTGCATTTTTCCTCTCCAGAACTTTCTTTCTACTCACAGAATTAAAAATAAACTAAAGAAAACATAAAAGTTGGCAATTTAAACTACATTTTCGGTTGAAATACCGCAGAAAAAGAAAAACAGACAAATAAACTAAAGTTCTGCGGAAGCAGTCACTTATAATTTTATATCACTAATCCCCCCTAGCCTTTGTCAAGTGTACTTTTTAATTTAACTTATTTTTTTATATTCTTCATTTTAAAAATGCCATATGGGCTGTGGACTACATATGCATCTATTTTTTAATATTTCCCCTCGATATGTTTTTTTTCTGCCCATAGAGCAAAAAATAAATTAAGAAAGTATTAAAACTGTAAATTTGAACAGAATTTTTCGATATGACACAGCAGAAAAAAAAAAATTACTGCCTTTCTGAAACAGCAAGTTGCGTATAATTTCACTCCCTCCCCCCTGCCTTTGTGATGTGTATTTATAATTTAACTTATATATATATATATATATATATATATATATTATTTTTCTTTTTCCAATTTCAAAAAGGCCTACTGGACTGCGGGCAACAGACACGTCTATTTTTTACTGTTTTTCTTCCGTGGATTTTTTTTTTCTGTCCATAGAACAGAAAATAAATTAAGAAAGGATCAAAACTGGAGTTTTGAATAAAGTTAAATATATTTTTAAAATATTAAATTTTAAGATAATGTGTTAAAAGTCGAAAATATAACATTATCCTTTACAAAAGTACAAAATTCAATTATTAATAAAATGAAAGATGTTCTTAAGGCTGTTCTTAAATGTAAAAGAACAATTGTCCTTAAAAATAAGTTAAAACTCATGCCATAAAGTTAACTTTATGGCATAAGTTTTTGTCACAATGTGTGGTGCTCTTTATATTAATAATAAAATACACATAACAGTATGCTAACTACTTTTAATAATATGAATTTAAGCTCATAAAAGATACATCACACAGGCACTACATATTGCGCTATGAAAACCTTTTAAACCAAACTTTAGAACAATAACAGTTACAATTACAATGCAAGTAGATATGTTTGTAGAAGTGGTAGTTATGACATATTATTACATGCCCTTTCTTTTCAAAACAGCAAAAATAAAATATATATATAAATTTAGAGTTCAAAGAAAAGTCTTTAGATAAAATAATACTTAAACATAGTCTTTGAAGCGAGCAGGTGGTCTTATATTTCTTCTAGGTCTGTCAGTCTTTGGTGTAATTGGACTAGACAATACTGGCGAAGCTGGTTTAGGATTAGCGGTAACTGTTTGGTCAGACGAAGAATCAGGACAGACTAATTTACTGCCATGTGATTCAGGACTTGAGATTTTCGGTGTCTCTGAATTAGTCAGGTTGCAGGTTTGCGTTGCATCAGCATTTGCTTGTAAATTTACAGGATCTTCAATCGCTAACTTTCTTGGCCTTAAATGAATTCTGTTGTGACGAAGAATGCTTCCTTCTGAAGATTTCACAAAGTAGGACCTTAGACTGTGTTTTTGGATAATTGGTCCTGGTGTCCATTCTCGATGACCAGTTTGAAGATAGACAGGATCTTGAATATTCAATTCTTTTAATTTTGTGGTCGATAAGTCATAATAAAATTTCTGACTGCTCTGATTTTCCTTTAACTGATGTTGAGTTTTCTTTGTTGGGAACCTAGGTCTTAACAATTTCGTCTTACAAGGAATGAGGGTTCACAAAAATCTTCCCATCAACATCTCTGCTGGAGAAGGTAGTTTAAATTTTGGAGTGTTATTATATTCTAGAACAGCTAAATTTGGATCTCCTCCCGAAGCTTTTGCTTTAAAGATAAGGTTTTTCAATGTCCCAATTGACCTTTCAATCATCCCATTGGATCTTGGATACTTAGGTGATGACGTAACAGGATGAATATCATAAGACTTCAGGAATGAAAAATATTCTCGACTATCAAATGGTGGACGTGGACCATTATCAGAATGAATTTTACGTGGAATATCATGAGTACGAAAAATTTGTTTCAATGCACTAATTACTGAAGAAGCTGCTTTAGCATTAACTTTTCTCAATTCAACAAATTTAGAGTGGTAATCAATTACTTGTAGAAAATCAACTCCTTGGAGATACATAAAGTCTACACCTACTTCTTCCCAAGGTATTCATAAGGCATCAAAGGCTGTTTGCAATTAGCACGCTGATGTTGCTGGCAAATTTGACATGTTTCTACATAATTCTTGATGTCTTCCATCATATTAGTCCAATATAGAGCTGTTTTGGCTTTTTCTTGACAAGAAGTAATGCCTTGATGAGCTTGGTGTACTTTAGATAATACATAAGTTTGCATTGTTTTAGGTACGACTAACCTATTTCCAATAAAAATTGAATCATCATAACAATGTAACTCTTCTTTCTTATTCCAATAGGGTTTTAAATTTTCAGGCAATTGATTACACTGTTGTGGCCAACCATTCTTAATTAGTAAATTTAATTTTGAAAAATTTTCATCTCTTAATGTTGCATTCTGCATTTCTTTTGTACGTTCTTCAGTGGTCGATAGAACTGTATGTACAGCAGCAGCTCCATCTTCTAAAAAACTTGTATCTACACTCATGGTAGTGGGATTTCTGGACAGGGTATCTGCTACATAAAGCCTTTTCCCTGGAACATGCACAAGTTTAAAAATAATTCAATTGCCATTCTTTGTAATCTCGGAGATATATTTTCGATTGGTTTCTGTAGTAAACCGACAAGAGGTTTATGATCGGTTTCTACTACAAAATCAGTACCATATACATAGTAATGGGATTTTCTACATCCGTTGACAACAGCTAATAATTCTTTTTCGATTTGGCTATATCTTTGTTGTGTGTCGTTTAGAGCACATGAAGCATAGGCAATTGGATGTTCTTCTTGAAGTAATACTGCGCCTAATCCATACTGACTAGCATCAACAGAAACAACTGATTTTATATTTGGATTATAATAAGCCAGAACAGGTGAATTAGTTACAGACTTCTTCAATTTTTCAAAAGCTTCTTGCTCATTAGCTGTCCAAATAAATTCATTTTTCTTGCTTAAGAGTTTTCTCAAAATTCCTGTTTTATCTGATAAATTGTTAATAAACTTCCCTAAATAGGTAATCATGCCTAAAAACCTCTTTAACTCTTGTTTATTAGTTGGAGCTTTGAAATCTACAATAGCTTTAATTTTATCATCATTTACTGAAATTCCTTTACTTGTTAAATTTTAACCCAAATATTTCACGGAACTTCTTTTAATTTGACTTTTTTTCTAAAGATAATTTTAAACCCGATTCTCGAGCTCTTTGAAGAACTGCCTCAAGTCTTCTATCATGTTCTTCTTCAGTCTTACCAAATACTAAAATGTCATCAATATAAACTAAAGCTCCATCTAAATCTGCAAAAATATTATCTATAGTTCTCTGGTACACTTCAGGGGAACTACTTAAGCCATAAGGCAAACGACAGAATTTGTATCTTCCGAACGGAGTGGCAGTTGTACATAGATCAGAACTATCTTGGTCAAGAGGTATTTGCAGAAAAGCTGACGATGCATCAAGTACGGTGAAAAAGTTTCCTTCAATTTGTGAAAATAAGCTCGGTTGGGTAGGAATTGGATAATGTTCTCGCTTTACATACTTATTTAACATACGTGGATCTATACAGAGTCTTATACGATTATTAGGTTTCTGTACTATAACTATAGGATGTACCCAATCAGTTGGTTTTACAACTTTTTCTAATATACCTTGATCAACCATTTTAGCAATCTCATTCTTTACTTTCAATTTTAAGGCATGTGGAATAACTCTAGAGGCAGATATTTTAGGTTCGGCTTTGGCATCTAATTTGATTTTATACGTGTATGGTAATTTTTCCATTTTGCCTGAAAATACATCTTTAAATTTCTCTATAAAATTTTTAGAAAGAACAGAATCAACATTGATGTTTCTATTTACAAATCCTAACTTTTCACAAGCTTCAAATCCTAATAAAGCACTCGAATTTTGATCAATAATGTAAAATTCTAGTAATTCAGATTTATTTTTAACTTTACACTTTAATTTACTGACCCCAATTACATTCAAATTGTGTCCTGTATAAGATGTCAATTTTCTGTTAGTTTCACTAATAACTTCATTATTCCTCACATCATTAAAAATATTAAGGGGAAAAATATTGACTTCAGCTCCGGTATCAATTTTAAGTGACACTTCTGAATTATTTATTAGGATAATTTCTCGCCATTCAGACTTTAAAGAATTAATTTGGCACTTTACTGAATCCATTTTAGTAGAACTAGTATCACTTGATGGGTAAAAATTATCAGAAATTTCATGCAATTTTTTATTTATTGTTTTCCCTTTCTTTTTACACGCGACCCAGTAATGGTTTAATCCGTTGCAATTGCGACATTTTTTACCAAATGCAGGGCATTTACCATAATCATGGACAGTTTTGCATTTTGAACAACTTTTAGTAACTTTCTGGTTAATATAATTACGTTTTTCCTTATCGTACATTTTCCTCTGAATTTCGTTTTTATTTGCACGAACAGCATTTACGGTGGTGGAACAATTATTTCTATTCATTATTTCCATTTGTTTACCACTGGACTCTTTAGCTCTACAATATTCTATTGCCTTTTCTAGGGTTAACTCGGTTTCCATTAGCAATTTTTCTTTCATCGCGGGATCTTTAACTCTAATAATTAACAAGTCCCTAAGTAAAATATCTTCTTGATCCTCAAAAGAGCAATCTTTAGCCAAAATTTTCAAATTTGTAACAAACGAATCAACAGATTCACCTTCTGTTTGGCGACAGTTAAAAAATGTATAGCGCGCAATAACTGTATTCCTTTTTGATTGAAAATACTCATCAAAAGAATTTATTACAGTTTGAAAATTATTTGCGTTTTCATCACTAAGTTTAAAACTATTAAATATCTCGATACATTCTTCATCCATTATTCCTAGTAATAGCGCTACTTTAAGTTTATCAGGTTTATTCATTTTTTCAGACGCTTCTAAATATAGCATAAATCTTTGCTTAAATTTATTCCAATTCTCGGCTAAATTGCCATTCAAACTCATATTTGAAGGTAACTTTAGATCCATCATAACGGATACAAATTAATTGTACGCAAAAGCATAAACACCAAATCTTAAATATAAGAGTAAAAATTTCTAACCTTTACGATGCCAAATTTAAGCTGCCATTTAGCTGCTACCATGTCACAATGTGTGATGCTCTTTATATTAATAATAAAATACACATAACAGTATGCTAACTACTTTTAATAATATGAATTTAAGCTCATAAAAGATACACCACACAGGCGCTACATATTGCGCTATGAAAACCTTTTAAACCAAACTTTAGAACAATAACAGTTACAATTACAGTGCAAGTAGAAGTGGTAGTTATGACATATTATTACATTTTTAACTTATTTTTGTTCAGAGGTTTTTTATAAAGGAAACTAGCAGGTGTTGTTGTTCAGAAACTATTTTTTAGAACTATTTTTTAGAACCTATTTTTTAGAAAATAATGACAGTTTTGAGCTGAATTTATGCGCTAAAGAAGAATAACCACTCAAACGGGGGAGAAAAGTGTGTTGGTCACGTGATCAAAATCATTTATAACTCAATAGGTTATTTATTGATCACAAAATAGAAAACACAATTCGATTCCAAATTGCTTTTGTACACACTTTTCAATTTGATATCTTTCCGTTGAAAAATGAATTTGTAAATATGTCGAAACATTTTCCGCTCGTTGAGTAGAGCAGGGCAGTTGAGAATAGCCATAAATAAAGTAAATTAGTGTTCATAAGTGTAATGTAATAAAAGTATGCGAAACATTTATAACTTTAATAACGAAAACGTAAGCTTTAATCGACATTAAACAACACATACAAATTCCGACAATCTAAGGAATTTGAAACGCATATAGCCATGTTGCCAAAACGTTATTCATAAAAATATTACAATAACACATATATCATTCACACCAACCAAGTAGTTAGTTTACAACATAATCCAACAGATATGCGGGTTTACGTCTCAGTCTACTGGAACGCAATCGCTCATTATCAGGTTTCTGTTCAGGTTGCTCATGTAAAACAATTTCATCAGGCATTGCATCTTCTTTCGTATTCCTTTCGGTCTCCTCCAAAATCTCTGTTGATTGTTTCGTATAGTCATCTGAGCATTCGTTCTGGTTAACGGATGGCTCCATTTCACCGTTACTCTCATATGTATTCTCGATGATTTCCCCTCTTGGAGCTAAATGTCTGATAGACACAATAGTCTCACGTCCATCTGGTAACTTTACGTAAGCATATTCTGGATTAGTTTCCAGAAGTTCAACTTCTTGTACAATGGGCTCATACTTATTAGTAAGTGAATGATTTTTCATCAATATTGGTCCTGCCTGAGTAAGCCAAGTAGGTATTGAACTTCCATTATGAGATCTTCTTGGGTGAGAGAACATGCGTTCATGTGGTGTTTCATTAGTTGCGATGTATAATAGTGAACGAATAGAATGGAGTGCTGATTGTAGGACTTATTCCCACGTTTAATTTTCTTGTTCTGAGTTTTCAATGCCAATTGAATGGTTTTCCAAATGATACCGTTGTAGCGTTCGACCGGCCCGTTACCTCGTGGATTATAGGCAGTTGTACGACTCGTTGCAATACCAAGTGCAGTAAGAAACATTTTTAATTCTCTAGACATGAGAGATGGCCCTCTGTCTGTATGGATGTATGCTGGCATATCAAATATTGAAAATATGTTACTCAAATGCTTAATAACTGTAGCTGAAGAGACATCATTGCAGGGAATGGCAAAAGGGAACCTTGAGTACTCGTCAATCACAGTGAGGAGGAAGCGATTTTTTGAATTTGATGGTAAAGGGCCCTTAAAATCTATTGTGGCGGCCATCGTGCGTGGTCAATAAAACGAGTTTCTCGCAGGAAGTGATCGAGCTAGCCTTTTGCTCGGCGGATAAAACGCTCCCTTTCTGACCGTGGGATCTCCAGTTCGAACCCTGCCCGGGCACATTACCTGCATTGGTGACCTCAGACAAACGGACACACTTCACCACCTTCGCTCTAGTCCAACAGATGGCAGCACTGAAAACACCCCCAGCATCCAAAGCCTGCGAAACGCTCGCAGCACGAAAGTCTCTGTAACGCTCAGAGCACACGACCAAAGCCTGTGTAACGCTCACAGCAAGCAAAGCCTGTCACGCCGCGCATCATCGAGGGGTCACACGTGCAATCGGCGGCAGCACGACAACGACAACGCATCACTCTGGCACGCGTCAGCGCAACACGAGTGCATATCGCTCGTCGAACGTCAATGCGACGTTCTTCTTCTCACTGGGGGTGGAGTACTGTGGCGGCCATCGTGCGCGGTCAATAAAACGAGTTTCTCGCAGGAAGCGATTGAGCTAGCCTTTTGCTCGGCACATAAGACGCTTGCTTACTGACCGTGGGTTCTCCAGTTCGAATGCTGCCTGGGCGCATTAGCTGCACTATGTTCAGTCTTTCGAATGCAGATGTTGCTTTTATTAATTTACCTTGATTTTTAATGAATTTAGGTTTTACTTCACAGCAGACAAGGCAGGAATTTATGAGACTTTTCACATCTTCTAGGGAAAAGGGCAAGTTTTTAGGTCTAATCCAGTGAAGCATTCGAACAATTCCAGGATGACACAAGTCTTCATGCAACTGTTTTAAGTTCACTTCTGGGTTAATTGCAGCAGTTATCTGTGAAAATGCATCTGCATTAGCATTTTTACTACCAGGGCGGTAAATTATATCAAACTTGTAACACGACAATTCCAATCTCCAACGCAAGATCTTTTCATTTTTGATTTTACTAGAATCATGTTTATCAAACATAAATGAGACAGATCTTTGATCAGTAAATACTTCAAAAAGTCTACCAATCAGGTAATGTCGCCAATAATGCAGAGATTCCACGATGGAATATGCTTCTTTTTCAACAGCTGAATGATTAAATTCGGATTTGCTTTGTTCTAGAGAAGAATGCTATGGGTCGTCCTGCTTGGCTAATAGTTGCTGCTATGGCAAACTTTGATACATCAGTCTCTACTCTGAATGGAATATTATCATCGATTGCGGCTAATGAGGCTTTCGCTATATCTGACTTTAAACTGTTAAATGCATTTACAGCTTCTTCTGCCAGAGGGAATGCATTGTTTGATAGTAATGGACGTATTTTCTTTGAGAATGTTGGTATCCAACAGCAATAATGGGCAAACATACCTAATGCTCTCCGGAGAGATGCTGCATTGTCAGGTACAGGAAGGTTTATCAAAGGAGCAAGCCTATCCGGTTCAGGCTTGATTGTCTTGTTCTGGATAGTGTAACCTAATAGATTTACAACCTTGGTTAAAAACTTGCACTTCTTTTCATTTAGAGTTAAGTTGTATTTTTTAGTAACTGCTAAGAATCTTTTTAAATTTCGATCGTGTTCATCAGGATTTCTTCCGCAGATAGTTACGTCATCCAGATAAGGATAAGTACCTTCCAACTCTTCATCTTGAATGATCTTGTCAATGGATCTCTGGAAGCATGCAACACCATTAGTGACTCCAAAAGGTACGCGGAGGAAATGATACAATTTACCATCAGCTTCAAAGGCAGTATAATGCTTTTCAGCATCATTAATAGGTAGTTGATGGTATGCACTTCTCAAATCAATAGTGATGAATATTTCATATCTCGATATTTTTGAGATTAACTCCTCAATTTTCGGAAGAGGATAAGCATCAAGCATCGTAAAACGATTAATCGTTTGAGAATAATCAATTACCATACGAGGTTTGTGATGCTCTCCTTTTACTACAAACGCTTGAGCACGCCAAGGAGAGTTACTGGGTTCAATAACTCCCTCTTCCAGCAACTTCTTTACTTCTGCAGCGATAAATTTTTGGTCTTCCAAAGATTGAAGTCTAGATTTGGTAGCCACTGGTTTACAATCGGGGGTTAAATTAGCAAACAGTGAGACTGGTGGCACTTGAACAACAGCTAGGGAGCAGATTTTGAGAGGAGGTCTTTCACCATTAAACTGGATTTCAATAAGAGAATGGTCATTCAGACCCTCATAGCATGCATGTTCACAATGACGTCACTGTGAGTCACTTTGGTCACATCACATCTGTGACGAAAATGCCACCACTCAGTGACATCACAATGTGACTAAGATGTGACTTTCTAAAAAAAATTTCACAGTTCGTCACAATGTTAATGTCAAAGTAGTCACAAATGACACACTTTTCACAAATTGGTCACATTGTGACGTCGCAAAATGGTCACAATGTGACGTCACAAAAAAGCTCTAAAACGGCCATAACGACTTCACATTTTAGTCACTGTGACTTCACATCGACGTCACGTGACGTCACATCGACAATCGATGGTCACAAAGTCACAATGTGACTTCACAACGACGTTGCAGTGACGTCACCATGTCTTACGGGGAATATCATGACCAATAAGAACGTCCGCACAGAGATTTCTCATGATTAGTACTCTTACATTATTGTACACATGCTCATTTAATTTCATATTAACTTCACCGCAACCCTTAACATCTGAGTTTAGAGAGGAATTAGCCATCGTTATTTTGCTTAAGTACGGTTTAACTTTTATTTTACATTTTCTAATGTGGAATTCATTTATAAAACTAAGTGAGCTACCAGCTACCAGTGTCAATAAGCGCATTCAATTCTACCCCATTAATTTGCACTTTAGTAATAGATTTTTGAAGGCAACTAGGTGAGATTGGTATTGAAGCTAAGGTGTGAATTGATGCAGCAGTGTTATGAGAGATGCGCTGTGGTTTTGATCGGCATACTCTTTGATAGTGCCCCTTTTTTTCCACATTTTCTGCACAATACCTCTTTTGCAGGACATAGATTTCGTAAATGCCGGTCATTTCCACAAAAGAAACATTTTCCAGATTGATATTGCTTAACAGTAGCAGAAAAATTATCCTCAGTAACGTTATTCGAAGGATCCGTTGCAGCCACAGGCATATGATGTGAAGTATTCATGTACGAAGCTGAGTGAGATTCAGCTAGTTCCAAAGCCCTAGCTTATTCAAAAGCATTTCCTAAGGTAATGGTGGAGTTTTCTAACAAACGCTCTCTGATGCGTGGATTCTTTAAACCTCGGATGAACGAATCTCGGATGTATTCACACTTGTATACAAGCGTCTGGGGAGAGAACGGCTGCTAATGATAGGACTTAGAAAATTTACTAGCGTCTAGACCCCGTCTCAAACTTATCACAAATGCACCCAAGAAATTCCCCATGCTGCCAATAATTTCCCTTTTTTAAACGGAAGATATGGTTTCTTGACGATATGGTTTCTTGATTTCCGTTTTTTGACGATACTACAAATAAACAAACAAACAGGCAGAGAGACAAACAAACATACAAACAGACAGAAAAACAAACAAACAAATAAACAAACAAACCGACAAACAGACAAACAAACAAACAGACAAATAAAAAACAAACTGACAAACTAAAAGAAAAACAGACAAACAAACAAACAAACGTAAAAACAAACAAATCGACAAACAGACAATCAAACAAACTAACTAACAAACAAACAAACCGACAAACAAACAGACGTAAAAACAAACAAACTAACAAACAAACAAACCGACAAACAAACAGACGTAAAAACAAACAAACAGACGTAAAAACAAACAAACCGACAAACAGACAAACAAACACACAAACAAATAAACCGACAAACAAACATACAAACAAATAGACAGACGAACAAACAAACCGACAAACGAACAAACAAACAGACAGACATACAAAACAGACAAACAAACAGACAAAAGAACAAACAGACAGACAAACAAACAAACCGACAAACAGACAGAAAGACAAATAAACAAACAAATCAGCAAACAAACAGACAGACAGACAAACATCGCTGGATCCCCGAAATTTGCTGAGCAGGAAACACTAAAATGCACGAAACTCGCCAACGCCGCAATCACTAATGTGTGTATGAGCACTGCGCGCCCATTAAACCAAAAAAACAAACATCGATGGATCCACGAAACTCGCTGTGCAGGAATCACTAAAATGTCAGAAACTCGTCAACGCCGCAATCACTAACGCGTGTATGAGCGCTGCGCGCCTATTAAAACAAAAAAAAGCATCACTAGATCCACGAAACTCGCTGTGCAGGAATCACTAAAATGTACGAAACTTGTCAACTCCGCAATCACTAACGCGTGTATGAGCGCTGCGCGCCCATTAAAAAAAAATCACTGGATCCACGAGACTTGTTGTGCAGGAATCACTAAAATGTTCGAAACTCGTCAACGCCGCAATCACTCACGCATCTATGAGCGCTGCGCGCCCATTAAACCAAGAAAACATCACTGGATCCACGAAACTCGCTGTGCAGGAATCACTAAAATGTATAAAACTCGTCAACGCCGCAATCACTAACGCGTGTATGACCGCTGCGCGCCCATTAAGACAAAAAAAAAGAATCACTGGATCCACGAAACTCGCTGTGCAGGAATCAGTAAAATGTACGAAACTCGGCAACGCCGCAATCACTCACGTGTGTATGAGTGCTGTGCGCCCATTAAACAAAAAAAAAAAATCACTGGATCCATGAAACTCGCTGTACAGGAATCACTAAAATGTATGAAACTCATCAACACCGGAATCACTAACGTGTGTATGAGCGCTACGCCCCCATTTAAATAAATAAATAAATAAAAGAAACACTGGATTCAAGAAACCATATCTTCCGTTTAAAAAAGGGAAATTATCGGCAGCATGGAGAATTTCTTGGGTGCATTTGTGATAAGAGCCAAAGTTTGGGGCGAGGTCTAGACGCTTGTAAATTTTCTAAGTTCTATCCAATGACCTTAAGATACTTAGACTCCAAAATAGCAACCTTTTTGTAGGCCGACATGTGTGCCTTCCGTCACGTGATGGAGGGCAGATTTAGCACGCCAAACCGAAACTCATATTGCTATGTTTGTCTTGAATTGGACCGCACTTCTTCTTTTCGCTTTGCGAAATCTGAAAGTTGCCAATAAAGCGATCACCGCCAAAAAACAGCATCTTTTCGCCAAACATGTTGGATTCGAAACCATGCCGAGATAACAATGGGATTTGGCGTCTACGTATATGAGAAAGTCAATGGTTCTATCATTAACAGCCGTTCTCTCCCCGGACGCTTTTCACTTGTATTGCTCGGCCGTCACCACTTTAAAGTTACAGTCCTTGCTGAGTTGCTTAAGTGTTTGTAAGTAGTCTGTTACAGATTCGCCACTTTCTTGTATTCTAGAGGCTAGACAGTGTCTGGTAAAAATTTCATTTCGCTTGGTAACATAGATAGAGTCCAAAACAGCAATAGCAGAATCATAGTTTTCGGCATCATTAATATGAAGAAACACACTAGCAGAAACATAATTGCAAAGAAGCAGCAACTTGTTTGCTTCAGTTACATTATTGATTTCACTTAAAAAATTAGAAAAGATTTGTTTCCAATGTTTCCATTTAGCCTCCGCGCCAATACAAGCGGGATCTGTTGGAAGTAGATTGTTATTTCTTTGGTGTTGTTGGCAACAACATGTTTTTGTTTTCTGTGGAATAAAAATGTCTTTTTTAAAAAGTTGGCTGGTTAATGAGTACGTTAAGTTTAAGCTAGAAATACTAAAATAAATAAGCTTAATTTAATGGAGTCAGATAAAATATTTTAATAAATAAGTAAAGTACGACTGAATGAAATAAAATTCAGGGAGATACTACCGACATTATTGGTGACCCGGACGTGATATTTAAAAAGGTACCATTTTACTTTATTTCGTTTAATGAATATGGATCTATTAATTAAAAAGTGGGTGCGACTGAGTTTTAACCCCCTTCTTGGCGCGTTATCCAAAAATAGCCATATTGGCGCGTTTTTGCGTTTTATCTCCCGGATGTGATTACCAGGAGATATCACGCAAAAGCGCACAATTTAAAAAGGCGATAATGAAAATACAACAGAAATACACATTTTAAAAGATACAAAATGCTATCATTTTAAAGAAAATGACTGAAAATACAAAAGAAATACACATTTTTAAATATTGAAAATCCAAAAATTGTAAATACGGCATATTAAAAAAAAATCCCCATGCAATCTCCATGAAAATCCCCAAGCTGCCGATATTTTGCCTTTTTAACAGACAAACAAGCAACACAGACAACCAGACAAACAAGCAGACAGAAAACAAACAAACCGACAAAAAGCCAAAGAAATAAACAAACAAACAAACAGACAAATAAAAAAACAAACTGACAAACAAACTAAAAGACAAACAAACAAACAGACATAAAACAAACAAACCGACAAACAGACAAAAAAATAAACCGACAAAAAACAAACAGACGTAAAGACAAACAAAGAAACAAACCGACAAACGAACAAACAGAGAAACAAACAAACAAACAAACGAACAAAAACAAACAAACAAACAGACAGACGAACAAACAAACTGACAAATAGACAAACATACAGACAAACAAACAAACAGACAGACAGAAGAACAAACCGATAGACAAACAAACAGAAAGAGAGACAGATAAACATCACTGGATCCCTGAAACTCGCTATGCAGGAAACACTAAAATACACGAAACTCGCCAACGCCGCAATCACAAACTTGTGTATGAGCGCTGCGCGCCCATTTAAACCAAAATAAACATCACTGGATCCACGAAACTCGCCAACGCCGCAATCACAAACTTGTGTATGAGCGCTGCGCGCCCATTTAAACCAAAAAAACATCACTGGATCCACGAAACCCGCTGTGCAGGAATCACTAAAATGTACGAAACTCGCCAACGCCGCAATCACAAACTTGTGTATGAGCGCTGCGCGCCCATTTAAACCAAAAAACCATCACTGGATCCACGAAACTCGCTGTGCAGGAATCACTAAAATGTACGAAACTCGCCAACGCCGCAATCACAAACTTGTGTATGAGCGCTGCCCGCCCATTTAAACCAAAAAAAAACATCACTGGATCCACGAAACTCGCTGTGCAGGAATCACTAAAATGTACGAAACTCGCCAACGCTGCAATCACAAACTTGTGTATGAGCGCTGCGTGCCCATTTAAACCAAAAAAAAAAAAAAAAAAAAAATCACTGGATCCACGAAACTCGCTGTGCAGGAATCACTAAAATGTACGAAACTCGACAACGCCGCAATCACAAACTTGTGTATGAGCGCTGCGCGCCCACTTAAACAACAAAAAAATCACTGGATCCACGAAACTCGCTGTGCAGGAATAACTAAAATGTACGAAACTCATCTACACCGGAATCACTAACGCGTGTATGAGTGCTGCGCCCTATCACATATTATTTTAATATGTGAACTAAATATCGATTTAACATCATTAGCAAGATATATATACTTTGGAAGAATAAAACTTTCATCTTACTAAATAACTTGTTTAATACGGACACATTATTTACAGCAGACGATCACCGAAACACACAATCGGCATAGAACACAACTGCCGCTTACCTAAAAACATTCTATTTACATTTTTACTTAAGTTGCGGTTACAGTTAAATACACCACATCTCCTCCCTTCCTAAACTTCTACTACAAGTCCAATCACTGAGGAGGTCTCCGGATTCTAGTAGATCGGCGAACTGGTTGTGGTGTTGGAGTTGAATCGTGGACACTGAGTGGAGCATGCTCTGATGTAGTAACTGAGACTGGCGTTGCATCAGTCGTCTCCGCCTCCACACTAGTGGGTGATTGTGCTAACTCAGCACTAGTTGTCGGAACATCATCATTTTGCACAGGAATTGCAGGTTTTGAAAATGATCGTCGGAGCTCGCTTTCTTTTTCCTCTATGTCACCTCCATCCCGTATTTGATCTACATGTCTACGCCACAATTGACCATTTACATCGACAGTGTAATGTAGCTGTCCATCTTTTCTAACGACTTTACCAAACCTCCATCTCTTGTCGCCATGTCGGTAATTTCGTACAGCGACATTGTCGCCAATTTGGAATCCTCTATCCGAGAATTCATAAGTTCCTTTACGAACTTTTTCTTCCACTCTGCGTTTAAGATCAGGACGCAGCAGATCGATTCTCGTCCGAATCTCTCTGTTCAACATAAGCATGGCTGGACTATGAAGTGTCGTGAGGTTCGGAGCTTTTCTGTATTGCATAAGGAACGTACTTAATTTTTGTTGTATTGTCGTGCCACTATAATTTTGCATTGCTCTTAGAGATTGTTTGACTGTAAAGACGTATCTTTCGGCCTGCCCATTGCTAGATGGTTTAAATGGCGCAGTGGTCTTGTGTTTAATGCCGTTATTACGCATAAACATCTCAAATTCAAATGATGTAAATTGTGGACCGTTGTCACTTACCAGCATGAGTGGCAATCCAAATCGAGCGAAACAATCTCTTAAGCATTCGATGATTTTGGTTGCTGTGGTGGATTTCATTGGATAAGCTTCCAACCACTTGGAATGAGCATCTACTATAATCAGGAACATATATTCAAAGATAGGTCCAGCAAAATCTATGTGAATACGTTGCCACGGTGCACTAGGATACTCCCAGCAATGCACCTTTACTCTCTGTGGGTCGGTTTTGTACCGAGCACAGTCTACACAATTCTTTGAGCAATTTTCTATATCCTTATCGACGTTCTTCCAATAAACATACGATCTAGCGATAGCTTTCATCTTAACAGCACCCAGATGACCATGATGTAACTCTTCAAGCACCTGAGCCTGATACTTTTTGGGAACGCACACACGCTGGCCTAACATGACACAACCATCTTGTAGACTATATTCTGCTTCTCTCCCTCTTAAAATTCCTCCATTCTGTAAAATATTAAGCAATGGGGCGAGGTCTGCATCCAACAGAGTTTCTTTGGCTAAGTCTCTAGCTGTGACAGGAAGAGTTTCGATTTGTGCTAACTGAAATAGATCAATTTCATCTTTAACGTCTAGCTGTTCAGAGGTGGACGGCAGCCTAGACAGAAAGTCAGCGTTACCATGTTGTTTTGTATTACGATACTTAATGTCAAACTGGAAAGATTGTAATACTAAAGAATAATGTAACAATCTTGTGGCTGCCAGAACTGGAAGACCTTTCTTCGATCCGAAGATGGCTACTAAAGGTTGGTGGTCAGTTAATAATGTGAATCGTCTCCCTTTTAGGTAAAGATAAAATTTCTTGACACCCCACACAATTGCTAGTGCTTCTTTATCAATCTGAGCGTATTTTTGCTCAGTTCTTGTGAGGGTTCTGGATGCGAAAGCTATTGGTCTTTCCGTTCCATCAGGTAAAGAGTGGGAAAGAACCGCCCCTACTCCTACAGGAGACGCGTCAGTTGCCAATATCAATGGCAGTGATGGATCATAATGCATTAGGACACGCGGAGAACAAATTTCATTTTTAATTTTTTCAAAAGCTTCCTGACAATCTTTTGACCAAACCCATTTCACATCTTTCTGTGTTAATTTATACAAAGGATTCGCTATTGTAGCCAAATTAGGACAAAATTTTCCATAAAAGTTAACAAGCCCTAAAAAGCTTTGTACTTCCTGTACGTTAGTGGGTCTAGGAGCTTTTGAAATCGCAGAAATTTTCTCATCAGTCTTATGTATACCATTTGCATAAATTTTGTGCCCTAAAAATTGAATTTCTTTTTGAAAAAATTTACTCTTATCTAAATTTAATTTTAGCCCATGGTCTTTACATTTCTGAAAAAATTTTCTTAAGGCCTCTAAGTGGGATTTATCATCTGATCCAGTCACTCAAACATCATCCATAAAAACTTTGATTCCTTCCATCCCCTGAAAAAGACCATCAATATATCTTTGCCAAATTGCTGGAGCAGAATTTAAACCATACATAAGTCTTTTACATACATATAATCCCTTATGTGTATTTATCGTTAAGATCTTTTGACTATCTGGATGTACTTTCATTTGTAAATATGCATGTTTAAAATCGATTTTTGAAAAATGTTTACCCCCATTTAAGCTTGAAAAAATTTCCTCTAATTTTGGTAAAGGATGTTGTTGTACCATAATTTTTTGGTTTACGGTAACAGAATAATCTGCACATAGGCGTATAGACCCATCTTTTTTTACAACCGGGACAACTGGTGTTGCCCAATCAGAGGTCTCTACTCTCTCTATGATGCCTTCCTTTTCAAGCCTATCAATTTCTTGTTCAATCCTATCTTTTAAAGAAAAGGGTAGAGGTCTAGCTCTACAAAATTTTGGCACTGCGTCAGATTTAAGTTCCAACTTTACTTCATAATTATTAATTTCCCCTAACTTATCGTCAAAAAGCTCTTTATACTCTTCTAACAATTTACTCAAATTATAGTGATAAGATGTTCTTACTGCTTTTATAGAATTCCAGTCCAAATTTATACTATATAGCCATTCGCGGCCAAAAATTGTATCCAAATTTTCCTTAACAATATAAAAATTTAATTTAAATTTTTGATTTTTGTATTCAACATCAACAGTAACAAAACCCAAAGGTACAATTATTTCACCTTTGTATGTTTTAAAAACTACTTTTGTGGGTTGAATTCTTTTTTTCGAAATCTCACGAAATTTTTTTATGCTCATTACCGAGACGGCCCCTCCAGTATCAAGTTCCATACTCACAGGTTTATTTTCAATATTTACTGTTAACATAATTGGAGGTTTTCTTTGCTCCTCCTCTTTCAGCGAGTTCAAATCAAAAGAATACATTGGGATAACATTTTCACTAGAATACAGGGTATCTACCTGCTTTTGTTTTACCGTATTCCCTTTTAACCCTTTTTTCGCTGCAAAACAAGCTTTTCGAATGTGCCCGATTTTTTGACAAAAATGACACTTAGCTAATTTAAATCTGCAGGCATATTTATCGTGATCCGTTGCTGTACACCGTGTACAGCTCGTTTTTACTTTCTTTCCCGAAAGATTTTCTCTTCCAAAGTTTTTCTTTTGCGAAACAAATTTTGACTGCTCATTATTTTTCCTCACGCTAAATTCTTTAATTTCTAAAGATTTACCCATTATCTCATTTGCCCCTTTCATAGCTTTCTCCATAGCTAAAGCAATTTTCAAGGTATTCTCAATATCTATATCATCTTCCTCAAAAAGTCTATCTAATATTGCTCTATCCCTCAACCCGCTTACGAAAACATCCCGTAACATCGTGTTAAACATTTCTTGTTTATACTGACAAGGAATTGCCAAGGAGCGAAGTTCAGCCATAAAAGCACTGACACTTTCCCCCTCCCGTTGCTTACGATTTAGAAACACATGCCTGCTAGGAATTATAAGCGGCGTCGGAGTGAGATGAGCTTTTAATGTATTTTTTAGAATAAGGTAATCTTTATCGGAAGGATTGTCAGGAGCTAGCAGGTTTTTCAACAAATTATATAATTTTGCTGACAAACTAGAAATAAAAACTTTCCCACGTTTGCCATCCGGAACATTTTGAATATCCATGAAAGCTTCGAAGCGTTCTAAAAAAGAATCAAAAGCTTCATTCGTTTCATCAAATTTTTCAAATTGAACTGAAACTTTAGCTTCTTGCGTTTTAGGATCGGCAAAAGTGGCTAATTTCTCTAATAAAATTTTATTTTGTTCAATTAAACTTTGAACCAACTGCTCCATTTTTAATCTTCTTTAAAGATAAATACAAAAAGAATTTTTTACCTTGGCAGTCTTCGGCATCTAATGTGCGTGAATCCGATACTTTTTCATTCCATACATCGTCACCAGATATCACATATTATTTTAATATGTGAACTAAATATCGATTTAACATCATTAGCAAGATATATATACTTTGGAAGAATAAAACTTTCATCTTACTAAATAACTTGTTTAATACGGACACATTATTTACAGCAGACGATCACCGAAACACACAATCGGCATAGAACACAACTGCCGCTTACCTAAAAACATTCTATTTACATTTTTACTTAAGTTGCGGTTACAGTTAAATACACCACACGCCCCAATTTATATAAGCAAAAAAAAAAAAAAAAAAAAATAATAATAATAATAATAATAAAATAAAATGACACTGGATTCTCGAAACTCGCGGTGCCGGAATCACTAAAATGTACAAAACTCGCCAAACCCGCGTTAACTAACGACATTAAAACCGAAAAATTAATCTCTATATGCACGAAAGTCGCATGGAAGAAATTTCTAAAATAAGCAATTCAGAATTGTTGTTGTTAACGCAGATATCAAACTATTAAATCCCATTATCGCAGCCAAGGCCCCCTTATCATAATATCATAATATCATGATATTATATTATGATAAGTTAGCCTTGATCGCAGCATGGGGATTTTCTTGGGTGCATTTTGTGATATGAGCCAAAGTTTGGGGCGGGGTTGCTAGGAGAAGCGACACCTGAAAGTAATAGAAAGCAAGGCTTGGCGCAGTCATCGCGCGTCAGAAAAAACGCCGCCAGAAGTGGGTTAAAACTCAGTTTACCCAAAAAGTGCTCTCCTGTTAGGGCTAATTTTTCTAAAACTTACAATGCATTAACGAATTTATTAAAAGAAGATAATCCTAAGGAGGAAAATATTAAATCTACTTTTGCGAGTTTAAAAAGAATTTACAATCGCTTGGTAGATTTAGACAACGAGATAAGCAATAACATGCAAGAAAATTGCGATATGGCTGAGTATGAAGCTGAATGCAACGCCATAGAAGAATATAATGAAAAAATGGATAAAGTTAGCGTGAGTGTAGAAATTTATTTAGCGAAAGAGTTAAAATCGCAGTATAAGAATTCAGTAACTAACTCGCCTGTAACGAAAAAGAAATTAAAGTTACCAAAAATAGAGTTGATCAAATTTAGTTCAGATATTAAAGATTGGCTCGCTTTTTGGAGCCAATTCAAAAGAATTCATGAAGATAATGAAATTGAAAATGAAGACAAATTTCAATATTTAATTCAGTGCATAAGTGAAGGTACAAGAGCTCGCGAAATAATTGATAGCTTTCCACCTACTAGTGAAAATTATGAAAAGGCTATTGAAAGTTTAAAATCGCGATTCGGGCGCGATGAACTGTTAATTGAGTTTTATGTCAGACAACTTCTTAAACTTGTTGTTCAAAATTCTACAGAGTCTAAAAATAGAATGAACACTAGTAACTTGTATGATAAGCTAGAATCTTATTTAAGAGCTCTAGAATCGATAGGCTTAACCTCAGATAAATATTCTGCAATGCTTTTTCCACTTGTGGAATCCTGCATTCCGGAATAGCTATTCAGAGTATGGTTAAGAAATCCTTGCAATATTACAGCCGATTCTTCTAATAATGTTTACGGTGAAAAATTGAAAAATTTATTATCCTTTTTGAAAATGGAAGTTGAAAGTGACGAACGAATTCGCTTAGCAAAATCTAGTTTTATAAATGAATATCGTCAACGGAAAGAAATATCGCAGCATTTTGCGCCGCCCACTACTAGTGATTTGTTTTCAGGAACCATTGATAAAAATAAAGTAAACAAGTTCTTGCGTTTTTTGTGACAAATTACACAATAGTAAAAAATGTTTTAACGCTCAAGAGCTTAATTTGGAACAAAAGCGAAAAATTTTACAAAACAAAAAAGGCTGTTTCCTATGTTTTAAAATCGGCCATCGCTCAAAATTTTGCAAAGCTAACATCAAATGTATTTTATGCAATAAAAGACATTTAGTTTTGATGTGTCCAGAATTGCCAGCTAACAAAGTTACTGAAACTCAACCGACTAAACATCACTCTGATTCTGCAGCTTCAGACGTCAGTTTGTCCAGTCATTGTGTACCAGAGGAAGTGTTACTTCAAACACTGATAGTTAGATTGAAGTCAAAAGGTAAAGAAGGTCAAGCCCGAGTATTGATTGATAGCGGTTCTCAGAAGTCGTATATTTTACAAAGTACTGCTGAAAATTTGGGTCTGAATCCAATAAAAAGAAAAGGTTTAACGCATTTATTGTTTGGTGGATTTAATACCGAAGAAAAGAATCACAATCTTTTCAAAGTGAAACTTGAAGCACTCAGTGGAAAATTTTCCTGTGATATAGAGGTGTTGGATCAGCCTACAACCTGTAGTAAAATTCCTAGGCTTAAAAAAGGATCATGGAATAAGGAATTAAAAGAAAAGAAAATATGGATTGGGGATTATGGTAAAGGTTGTCCTGATATAGAATTATTCATAGGAGCATATATTTGCGGAAAACTATTTACCGGAAACATGCATAAACTTAAATGTGGCTTACAAGGAAGGTCTCCATTGGGGGCATATTCAGAATTTTTTGAAAAAAATACGAATTAAACTATTCATGTAGGTAATAAAGGATCAGTGAAAATTAGCGGCGGAATTATATTATTAGATATGTAAAAAAATAAAATAGTTTGGAATAATTGGCGTGAAAAGCTGAAAGCGACGCGGGATTTGGCGAGCAGTGCATTTCCTCGCCAAAAGCAGACGATTTTAACGAATCTGAAAATTGATTTTAATTGACTTCACTGTTAAAAATTTGCAGCATTTACTGCAACGTCACTCCACTACTTTTATAGAATATCTCTCTTCTGACCAATGAGAGAATTCCATAGCAAGGTGAATCGACCGTGTCATACACTGTTAAAAATCTGCTGCATTTTGTTGCAACGCACTCCACCGCTTGTATATAATATCTCTATTCCAACCAATGAGAAAGCTCCATTTCCCGGCCAAGTAACCGTTTTTTATACAAGTAAGGGAATGCGTTGCAACAAAATGCAGCAGATTTTTAGCAGTGTATTTTTGAATTTGGAACAATTTTAATCAATTTAAATTGTGTTTTAAATGATAAACACATAAAATATATTAATTTCATTTTGTTATAAGTACATATAAACGTATATGACAAAATTACACTTAAAGTAAAGTAAAAATGCAAAACTAAAATTACTTAAACTAAACTTATTTAAATAAATTGAACATAGAAAGTTTCTTTTAAAAAAAGTATTCGAAGCGTAAAAGCGTATTTTTCAAAATTTCGTTTTTTCGCCAACCGGGGATAAATCGCCAAATAAACGAAGTTATTATTATTTTTTTACGGACATTATAAGGAGATTCCGCCGAAATTTTTTTTATAAACATATATAACTATATGAGAAGAACATTCTGTAATTTTTTCAGATTTTTCTGAGTATGCCCGTATGGAGACCTTCCTTGTTAGAAGCCTGGATGATATCATCGCCGATGTAACTGCGACTGAGAAATCGGATGAGGAAGAAGAAGATGATGAACCTGTGCTTCCAGCTAGAGGTCTGCACGGGCCGGGCTTAGTCACTAATCTTTTCGGGCTGGGCTGGGCTCGGGCCTTAATTTTTTTGCTGGAGTATCGGGCCGGGCCTAACTTTTTTTTTCCGTACGAAGCCGAGACTGATTCCATTCTTCCTAGTTTTCATGGACCAAAATAATCAGTTCCTATTGAATCTTCCTATATGAAAATCCTTTTCTCGACTTTTTATAAATCAGTAATATTTGGCTTTGTCCAAAAAATTCTGCAAAAAAAGCATGTACTTTTAAGCCGTCATTATTCTACAATTAAACATTAGAATTTATTCCTTTTAAATTCCTTCCTAGAATCGTAGATTACTAGGCGTTTTAAAATAGAATTAAACACACACACAAAAAAAAAACATGATTATGACGGATTTTTTTTTTTTTTTTTTTTTTTTTTTTTAACTGAAAAGTGAAAGTGTCTTTTAAAATGTTCATCCATGCAAAATGAATACAAGAATACGGGAGAAAAAAAATATATTAAACATTTACATCTGTTAAGGGAATGCATTTTTTTTTTTTTTCTTTTTTCGTTCTAAAGCGATTTTGTCTTTGGAAATTTTACCATATACCGCTTTTTCGATTTTTTGTCTCCATTACAGGGAATATGGATTAATAATACTAGTGATAACTGAAACATTTACATGCAACAAACAAAGATTCATTTAAAAGCATAAATATCGCAGCTTACGGCACTTCTGCATAAATGGAGATTATAAACATGGAAAAAAAAAAGACTAATATAATTTTTTTTGGTCAGAACTCTGCCATAAGATTAAAAATCAATGTACTGTAGAAATTCACTCGAGCCGGGCCGGGTTCGGGCCGAATTTTAAACTTTTTTCCGGACCGGGCCGAGCTCGGGCCGAAATTTTAACTTTCGGGCCGGGCCGGGTCGGGCCATTATTTTTTTCGTTCGGGCCGGGTCGGGCCAATATTTCTTTCGTTCGGGCCGGGCCGGGCCCAGGTCGAAATTTTAACTTTCGGGCCGGGCCCGGGCCTTGAAATTTCGGCCCGTGCAGACCTCTACTTCCAGCTCCATCCCCATCCTCCAAAGTTACAGAGGCATTCAATTTCGTAAGACAATATGCGTCGTCACTGGACGAAGGACCCTCAACAAGAGAATTTTACCACTACCTAAATAAGACGGAAAACATCATGGTGATGGCGCGACCGCATGTCAAACAGGCCAAAATTGACAGCTACTTTTCGAAAAAGTAATTTTTATGACATTATTGGCTTCAGTAAATTTTTATTTATTGACTTTTTATTATTATCAACACTATTTATTATCGCATCTATCTGTTCTGTGTAGCTAACAAAGATTTCAATTTTGTTAACTTTAGTTTTAGTTAATATGGTTAGCAGAAATTTTTGTGTTCGTTTTATTCAATTTTGTGTGTTACTTGACAAAATAACGATTATTTGAATTTTCAGCTTTCAAACGTTCTTGCTTAATAAGCACATAATGATTAAAATAAATAAAATGTCATTAAGTCTTAAAAACGCTAAAAATTGACAAAAATGCGTTTTTTCTGCATAGATTGTTATTAGATGGACCACTCGATGAAAATTCGCAACCTTCAGTTAATACGCGAACCCGTTTAATACGCGAATTTTGATCGGACCCCTGATTCGCGTATTAAAACGAGGTTCGACTGTACCTGTCGACAAATAAGCTATTCTTGTCACGGTGTCAAGTTTTTCTTTTGCGTTAAGTCGTAAGCGGAAATTCGAGTCAAAACGTAGTTTTGATAGTATTTTCTTAAAACTACGTCGCTTTTATGAAAAAAATTGCTAACGCCATTCGATTACTATTTTCTGAGTTAGAATGCCTGCTAATCTTATGCATTTCCGAAAATGAATTAGTTCTTAAATGTGTTAGGATGTAGCTCTTTTGGATTTGAGAAAAGCCTTAAGGAATGACAGAGAAACATATTCACAAATTTACTTTTTGCTGAAAAGATTCAATAGTTATGATGTTTATAACTCTCTTTTTTCTTCTTTTGTTCTGAACTACAATAATTATTTAATGAATCCCTATTTGAATATTGAAAGGTTTCAGAATCTAGATAATCAATAATACATTGCGTATTTACCATTCTGTGAACGCATCGTAATTTAAAAATACATTGTAAATTTATCCAATAAATATGTATGCAGTATTTTTTAAAGGAATCCTAATTGAATGTTAAGTAAAATCTGCATTTTTTGCAGAAATTGAGTAGGGCCAGATTGAGCCGGACTAAGTCTCTTTTCACTAATTTTTGTACAGGCAGGGCTCGGGCTGAATTTTTAATTTTTACACCGGGTCATGGCGAAGTAACTTTCCTTCGGGAAGGGCGGGGCCCGGGCCTCGAAATTCCGGCCCGTGCGAATCTCTGACAGTATTCTACAACCCTTCGAATAAAATACATTATATAAGGGTGGTGACAAAACCACTTTGCACAAGGTTAGCAATGGAGCAGTATTCGGGATCAATATTAAAAAGAATATTGCCCAATTAAAATGATGGCTTTGTATTCACAGGCCGTTTACACTAATTGTATATTACAGCCTTATTTATTTAAAAAATAACGCCTCGAAAAAAAAAATTAAATTAGATTACTTTTTCCCATTTTACCCAATTATACTTACCCATTGAACCCCCAAAACTAATCACAGATACGCTTTATAAAATTAAACAATTATCTAAAATTTGAATCAAATTAGATAATTCTGCTCAAAAAAATCATTCATCTGATTTAAGGAGGGTAATTCCTCATCCCTTTCTTTATACTTAATCATTAAACCCTCAAAACAATTCAGGGATTCGCCTTATAAAGAAAAAAAAACTATATTCAAAATTTACGGCAAATCGGATAAAACTGCATAAAAACCCATTTATCTAATTTAAGGAAGGTGATAAAACGTGTATAGCCCATTATACTTAACCAAAAGGAAAAACCCATATTATATATAAAAAATGCCTGATCGAATGAATTCATGTCCAAAATTTTAAGCAAATTGTATAATTTTGTATTATAACCAATTTATCTAATATAAGGAAGGAAATAAATTGTAAGTTTCCCCCTTATATTTAGCCGAAGAAGTACAAAAAATAATCATTGAAGCACTTCATCAGAATGAACAAATCTGTTAATTTTAATTAGGCGGAATCCCCCCCCCCGATCCTCCCGTTGTTCTTATTCAGTTAACCCCCGAAACTAATTAGGGAAGCGCTTTATCAGAATGAATCTATTTCTAAAATTTGAAGCAAATCAGTAAATTCTACGTGAAAAAAGCATTTACATAAATAATGGGCCGTTACTCCTATCTCCCTCTTCCTTTATACTTAAAAAATGAACACCCGCAACTAATCATGGAAGCGCCTCAAGATAATGCTTCTATATCTAAAATTTGAATAAAATATGCTAATAATGCATGGAAACCCATTATTTGAATTGAAGGAAGGGGCGAATCAGCCTCTCGCCCCCCCCCCCCTTATTCTTCTCCATTGACCTCCCAAAATTAATCAGAAGAGTTTTTCATAAGAATAAACCTATATTGAAAGTTTCATGCAAATCGAGTATTTCTAACAAGAATTATTGCTTTACGTACTTACATAGATACAGAACCTACGGCCCCATTAGTTCTCAGGTTTTGGTAGCCTGATGAGATAAAAACACGTCAAACTACATTATTTCTATCAAGAGTTATCGCGTTACGCACATACGTACGTACATACATGCGTACATACATACATACAGAACCTGTAAGGGCATTATTTCACTGGCTTTGATGCCCCAGAGCTAAAATCACGTAAATCTACATTGGCCTAGGGTAAACTAGATCATCCTAGGACAAACAAGAGTGTTGGCGTTGAGGCGGTCATTGAATTCAATAAAATCACGCCAAATTGAATTAGCTTAGGATAAACTAGATCGGCCTAGGATAAACTAGTTCAGACCAATAAAAAAACAGTCTAAACTAGATTATCCTATAAGAGTTAGGCCAAACTAGTTTGGCCTAGGAAAATCTAGTTTGTCCTTATGGGCCTTAGGATAGACTAGTTAGGCCTAGGGAAAACTAGTCTATCCGATGGGCGTTAGGATAGACCGGGTTGACCTAGGAAAAATTAGTTTATCCGATGGGCGTTAGGATAGACCGGTTTGGCCTAAAATCGGGTTTGGCCTGTAACATATTCATAACTGAACCATTTAGCCCTGAAACTGATGTGTTTATTTTCCTTCCCTTCAAGAACAATAACTCGGAACATTCCTTCGTTATAAAGTTATTTTGCGATTCTGAATCTAACAATGCTCTAAGAGGAACAAATTCTCGTCTAGCAATTTGTACATATATTGTCGCATTTGAAAGCAGTACTTGTTTACTAGAAGAAGGCGTCATACTCATTGCAATATTGTTAATAGTTGAATACGTGTTATCAAATGAATGTGTATTTTCACCCAAAGTGGTAACAGACATCTGATTATTTGTGTAACTATCAGGAGTAAAAGCGTTTGCGGTTGGCGATAAATTACTACTAATATTATTTTCATCTTGAACTGGTATAGTCTGATTAATATAAATATTTTCCTCACCGCGTTCCAGGTGGATCGATGTGTGGGGACGTTTGTTGCATTTTCTGCACGTACTTGAACTTTTGCATTGGCTAATGTTATGAACTGTTGATAAACAGTTGAAGCATAATTTTTTCATTTTAACAACATTAAACCTTTTCTTTCCCAGGTAAATTTAAGAACTGGGAACATCTCATTAAAATGTGGTCGCCTTTACACATTGAACAAATGTGTGGACCTTCTGCTAACAAAGTTAATGAATTAGAATTAAATGAACGTTTCTGATCCTTACTGAAAAGTTTTACAGACGTGACTTTATGGATATTTTCCAAAAATTGAGATCGTTTTTCTAAAAATAAAAATAATTCATCTAACTTCGGAGCTTCTTTTGAACTTATCGTCATTTCATAATTTTTTCAAGTCTCTATCTAACTTTTGGAGAATGATGTTCAATACTAAAGCATCTGAAAGATTGTTTCTGTTATTTAGTTCAAAATCTTCAAGGCGCGAATGCTTTTTTTTTTTTTTTTTCATTATCGATTAGATTTCGAAGATCTTTAGCGGAAGACCGTGTAAGTTTATCTGCGTTTAAGAGTGAATTATTGTGTATTTCTGTTACTACTCTATCATTTTCGTATCTGTCTTTTAATGGTTGAAATAAAGATGAAAAAGTGTCTTCTGTGCTAATCAAAGCTCTTGCATCACTTATTAATGCTGATAATAAATAATGCAACTTTTACGCATCTGATAGTTGCTCATTTGAAGTAATTAAGTTGTTAAATTGAAATTTAAATAGACTCCATTCATCGGGTTTTCCGGAGAATTTCGGAAGAGAAATTTCGGGTAATTTAATACTTATCACGTTGTTTAATTTTAGTAGAATTTAATTGAATGTCATTGGAAACTTTACCCTATTCTAAATGTTTAAATTACTTTTTAATTTGAAATTTGGCCTTTATAATTTTTTCCTGGTATTTTTCGCTAGCGTTAATGACAATTTCATATTCTTTTTATAAATTAATAGCAGCTTCTATTTCTTTATTTAAGTTTTTTAGAGATTGTTCTCTGTCATTCAATTGTTCTAAAATTTTTAAATAACTATCAATATCAAGATTTTTATCATTTATTAATGTTTCTAATTTACTAATTAATTTTGTAAAAGAAGTGCGTAATGTTGCACGCTTCTTTTTAGGTGCGTTCGTAATTATGTAAATACGTAGCACCTATTGTTGTCGCTCAGTCCGTCCGTCCGTCCGCATATAACAACGCAAAAACTACTCAACCGAATCGTTTGAAATTTAAAATACATAATTATTACATAATTTTGTCGAGTCATTTCAAATTTTATGAAAATCGTATGGATGGATCAATTACAAGGACAATCAAAAGGATTCCGTTACATTACGGTCAATGGGGAAAAAGTTTCAAATGCATTTTAATCGATTGAAATTTAAAACGTATATTTATTACATAATTTTGTCGAGTCATTTCAAATGTTATGAAAATCGGATGCATTGATCAATTACAGGGTTAATCAAAAGTATTCCCTTACATTACGGTCAATGGGGAAAAAAGTTTCAAATGCATTTTAATGGTGTTACACTCATTTGAATATAACAGAATTGACATGAATCTATGAAATATGTACTAAAAATACATTTTGTACAATCTGTGATGCAAAGAATATTTATTATTAAATTACAGGGCCACACAAATGCATTCCACTAAATAATGTTATACGGGGAAACATTGTTTGGGGGGGGGGGGGTGTTTTAATTATATTAAACTGCTTCCCATTTTATGAATAAGATATACGCTAATGAAGTATAATAAAAATTACTCCCTGCATATTTAGAGGAACACAAAGATTTCGACCACTATACTGTATCCAAAGTACGCTCTACTATATCAGCAAGATCTGATTATTTTAAAACTTCGTTATCAACGAACGCACCTCATTTGCTACGCTTTACGTGCAATTTCCAACTTGTTTAATTTTCCAAGATATTCCATATTCAAAAACTTTTCAAAAACAGCAAAGGGAATAATAAATTTTTCATACCTTCTTTCCTGGCAGACGATATCCTTTCTTGAATCAAGGCATCAAGAAAGTTTATGGAATAATGTACTAGAAAATTTCAATGATGAAAACAGTTCATTATTATCGAACTTTTCTTTTCAAAGTGAAGAAAAAATATATATACTTTCCGGCTGACGCGACCAGAAAAAAATGTAGCGGCAATGTGTATTAACGTAATTTATAAACTCACATGCCTTAATGGACTGTACATACTTTATTTTTAACACATTGCGAAGCGTTGCGTGCCCTTATGGCAAAACAAAACAACTAGGAAGCACAGACGATTTGCGTTTTTATAGTTACATACATTAGCGAACAAAGTATGATGCCCGATTCCAACAATGAGCATGCCAGGAAAATGACACTCATTTCAGTGACAATCATATTTAATTATGAAAAATTATTTGTAAAATACAAAATTCGTTACTTTTCTTATATATTCCTTTTATGAGATATTAATTACAAATTTAAAAGAACTTGAAAAGGATATTTATACAGTATAAAAGAAAGCCCTTTACTTTGCACACATCAGAGTGTGCACTGTAAAAAAAATTCAAGAGGTTACTAAAAATTTTTTAGTAATTTTGTATTCCACAGATTTTTTTAGTAACCATTACAAACTTTTTTTTGCAAGTGAAACAAACATTTCTTTTGTAAACTGAACAAAAGAATTTTTTGTATAACTAACTTAAAACTTTCTAGTATGAGCCACCAAGGAAAGCTCCAAAATTATTTTTGATAACCAGTACGTGTTCCCAAAGGGCAGGAGCTTTCTTCGAGCTGCATCCAGTGGGTAAAAAGACAGACTTCCGAAGCGGAAGATTTTCGGTTAAGCCGCAATAGATGGCAGCAGCAAACATTTCTACCTGCTCCAACAGGATTTT